>JASKOS020000005.1:10525000-13025000 GCA_030770465.2 Perdita meconis
CGACGATTTCTCCTCTCATTCATCCACGCGGTTCTTCTCTCGCAGAGTTTCTTCGGGTTCGGCCAGTCGGCCGACATAGAAATCACTCTGGATGGTGCAGAGAACAGGAAGACTGCAGACATCAAATCCGAAGATGGCAAGAAAGAGCGCCACTTGTTATATTACGACGGGGAAACTGTGTCTGGAAACGTAAGAAACACTTCAAAACAATTACAATCTTTGTAGTACGACGCAGGTAATTGAAGAATGTAATTTGCAACTACGATGCTTGATCGAACGCAAGTGCATCGAAGTAACTTACGAGCTTCAATTCAATAAATTCAATTATAATGACCTTCAGCAGCGAAACCACACGCATCTGTTTTGATTATTGTCTTGATGTTTTACAGATTAATATCAGCCTCAGAAAGGCTGGTAAATTGGAGCATCAGGGTGTGAAAGTAGAATTTATTGGACAAATTGAATTATACTATGATAGAGGAAATCATCATGAATTCACAAGTCTGGTCAAAGAGTTGGCCAGGCCAGGCGAGCTAACGCATAACACAGTGTACACTTTTGAGTTTGCGAATGTAGAGAAACCATTTGAAAGCTACACAGGATCCAACGTGAGACTAAGATATTTTCTCAAAGTGACAATTGTACGAAGACTTAGTGACATTGTTAAAGAACTTGAATTAGTTGTGCACACCCTTAGTTCCTATCCAGATATGAACAATCCTATTAAAATGGAGGTTGGAATTGAAGACTCCCTGCATATCGAATTCGAGTATAACAAAAGCAAGTAAGTTGAACAACGCTACGTTTCGCTACAGTAAAAAATTGTAACGTTCAACTTTTATATTCACGTCCGTGTGTTTCGTTAGGTATCACTTAAAGGATGTCATTGTTGGGAAAATATATTTTCTTTTGGTTAGAATAAAAATCAAGCATATGGAAATTGCCATAATAAAACGAGAAACAACTGGTTCTGGTACAGTATCGCTTAAGAATTTTACTTTGTGTAGTAGTTATAATTTTCCGAAATTTATTAATTGCGCTGGAAAGAATTTTTGTTTGTTGGATGTTCAACGTTCGGCAACGTATACCAAGGTAATAATTAGAATACATATTTGCAGGGCCGCATACGTTCACGGAAAACGAAACTATAGCAAAGTATGAAATAATGGACGGAGCGCCTGTCCGAGGCGAATCCATTCCGATAAGAGTGTTTCTAGCAGGGTATGATTTGGCACCCACAATGCGCGACATTAACAAGAAATTCAGCGTTAGATACTACCTCAATTTAGTCCTGATGGACGAGGAAGATCGTAGATACTTTAAACAGCAAGTAAGTCGTGTTAGCGCCTGGCAAATACTTTTATTTCTTTATCTGAAAAGATTCTTACGGTTGAACGTTGCTCTTAGGAAATAACGTTGTGGAGAAAAGGCGAGAAGAGTAGGAAGTCTCAGACCGCTTCGCCGCACATGCCGTCGCACTTGGTATCGGCGGAAACAGGTTTCCCCCAAGGAGCTGCTCAAAACGGTCCTCCATCTGCACCACAATCGGTACCATCGGGACAACTGCCATCCAACAACACCTCGAGTGTAGAAGATACGCCGGCTCCGATCGAAGGCATGACACGCGAAGAAGGAGACGGTGAAGGTGAAAAGGAAATTAACCCTGAAAGTAACTGAATTTTTGGATATCGATCGGTTACTGAAGACGTTGGAAGTCTTGCTAGTTCAGAAAATCAGTAACAACATTAAAGAAAATATCAAATGGAACTGGTAGTTTCAATCGGGTTTCTCTTGTATGTATCGCAAGGAGCGAGCGAACGCGCGCGTGCGAGAGAGAGAGAGAGAGAGAGAGAGAGCGAGAGAAAGAGTTTTCTCTTTTTAGAGAACGAGAGAGAGATTGAATTTTAAGAACAGCGAGAAATCGAAACACCTGCGAGTAAAGTTGTAAATATTTTGGATACCTATAAATAATGCAGGTGAATAAATTGAGTAAGTAGCCAATTATCGATCAAAATTTCAAATTATCGAAATCTGTAGGTAACACGCTATGATGTCTGATGGGACAGACCTAAATGAAAATAATGTTACACATAAAAGGAATATACATAAATGGACAATTTAATAATCGAATATTAATCGGTGGTAAATTCTTGAACGGCATCTGAATGTTACAGTGTTCTGAATATTTTATACAAACTTATTCTGTGTTATGCAAAACGATGCCTTCAACCACTAGATTATTCTTAAAAACCGAGGTCTCTTGTATGACAACTTAATGTCGCATAAGAGTTTTATAAATCTGCGATAAATATACATATACTCACAACGGCTGCCCTATTTTAATCGATTCACCTAGTCTGCAATTAATATGATAAAGGCACTTCAAAATATGCTTCTACATTCTAACATATCGTTATAAGAATAATTTCGGGGAAAAAAAAAAGTATTTCCCAAATTTCTATTAACATTTGCGACACAAGAAAACGATTACCAACAAGAATTCGTTGATGCCTGCACAACGTGCGTAAATACAATACCAATAGTTCTGTCCCAATTCTAGTATAATTGTATGTACAAATTACTAAATCGTAAATGCCAATTAATTTTGTAATAGAATTTATATGCAGAATCTTGACGTTCATGATACAAATCATTCTAAGAAATATATGCCTTAGTATACCTGCTCAATTTTAGCATGCCTTTATTAATATAAAAGTGGACTATGATAGATTAAAAAATGGGATAGCCCCCACCTGTATTTATAGATATATACATACATATAACAATATGTGTGTGGATATATATACATATATGCATATATGATTTTTAATAACGATTATTACAGACTGGGTTATATATACACACACAGACACAAATATTAACGTCTATCGTAATAATACTGAAAGCAGTAATGAATAAACTAAAAAAAAAAATATTTTTTTCGATCAAGGAGGTATCGCGATTACCGCGGCGATCGAAACAATATCGATGTAAGGGAATGTCCATCGTTTTGTATGGTTCTATGTTAACACGGGTTGACCAGAAAAAATCTTGTTGAAAAAAAGAAATGCGTAAGTCAACCATGTGTATTCCAAGGATTCTGTTTCGTGTAAATTAAAACTTTCATATTTCGCGCCTTTGTTATTTGTTGACAAGGAAGATATATATGTAAAAGAGAGAAATGCAAAACTATTTGTGAATTATTTGACATGTCAAATATTGTATATACATATACATATTGTCATACGATATGAAACTAGTTGTATATTTTAATGCCCGCATAAGTATATTATATATCGTATACAGTGTGCCTTTACGTGCACGTATATTGGAAAAGATTATTTCGTTTATGCATACCCTTCCTGCTATACTATATAATTGATACAATAACATCAGATTTTTATTCTTATTAAATAGAAGTTGTTTCTTTATCTTAGGAAATAGTTGTTATAATTTAAGCACATCGATATAAAAATATCGTGATGGTAAGAAAAAACATTTTAATAAATTTTTCTAGGAATTTACAGACAATACAGTTAACTGTTAATGAAGTACAAAATTTTATTATCTTCATAACTGGGATTGAAAATTATTTGAACATCGAATCCCATCGCATACGATCAATTGCGTCAAAGTATTCGAAACGAAGAACGAAGAACATAGGGGAACAGAAACATTATCGCAAGCATGAACTTTGCCTATTTCTACGTCGATTGACGTGATCGATTGATGAATCCCTATATAATGCTTACATGTGGAAATAATTTACAAAACATGTTTCATGTATTTTGCAATGCAGATTACATCAATGCTTTCATAAGCGGATTTAAGTGATGTCAAAGTCAATACAATAATGCACACATATGTGAGAAAATGCACTGAATAATTTATATAGGAGAAGGAACGCATATTAATCATTTGCAGAATAGAATTAAATCACATTGACACGTTTAATGTTCGTGTCCCTGAATTAATATTACGTTTTCTTTTGAGATATTAAACAGTAGGAAGCGCGGCAATATTTGAAGTTTTTGTTGGTGTAAAATTAAATTTTTTTTTGGAGTGCTATATTCACTTCGTACAGACGCATGTGCACTAGAAATTGTGATGGAAGTACAGGCTACATTTAGGTAATACTTACCAAGCAATGCGATGCGCTAAAAGGATTTTTTAAAGCTATTTTAAAACTATTTATACGTGTTGGTTGACGCATGTGCTGCGTATGCATTAAAAATTGCTTTAGAGCTACGTTCAAGTAATACATTTAGACGACGCATGCGCTTTAAAAATTGCGATCTTGAAGAGGTTGAAGTTTCACCTCTGTATAAATTATCTGTGGTATTCGGTATCATTCGGTATTTCCTAGCGTGTAGATGTGGTGATCGTCTCGTTATCGTATTGTATAGTTCATAGCCGATCAAACGCTTTATTAGAAGCAGCAGATCGTACGAAGATGGTCGAAGTACGGACGGAATTGATTTCGGAACTCCGAGAAAAATTTTTTCGAGAACTGGATAACCCATCGAATTCTAGTGCGAATACACGTATGTATGTATGTACGTATGTATATGTATATATGTACGTATTTTCATTTCGTGAAATTAACTTTTTCTCAGTTGCTCGTTCGAAATATTACCCAATCAAGGAAAAACATTTATTCCCACATCATGTGACATGATCTTAACAGTTCAAGTGGTTTGTTTATTTTCACCGTTTAATTTTAGGAGATATACAAAGCTACAAATTTCATATAAGTATTTTGTTGTTCGACCACTTGATCAATTAAATGTAATTTCAGAAGGATTTCATCCTGCGGATATTGCCAGGGTAAAAGAAAATGACGGCTGGTTGAGACGATTCTTAGAGCACAATCACAGCAATGTGCAAGAGGCATTTGATATGCTATGGCAGACTTGCACTTGGAGAAAGAAATTCGGAGCCAATGGTAATTAAAATACGTTAGAATTTTTACGTAAGAATTTAAAGAACAGTTGATTATATTAAATCTATTTTATTTAATCGCAGAGATTACAGAAGATAATGTGAATAGACATTATTTAGAAGCTGGATGCTTTTTTAGTTTTGGAAAAGATAGAGATGACAAAACAATGTTTGTCATTAAATGTAAATTGCATAGTAAAGGAAGCATAGAATTTGAAGAATTACAAAAACTTGTTGTATATTGGTTTGAGAGATTAGAAAGGTATTTTTAATGTGAAGTATATAGTATAAGTTCATTCATAGAAAACATTGCAATTTTTGTGTTCTTGTAGATATACAAATGGCGATCAAATTTCAATTTTCTTTGATATGATGAATACTGGTATTTCTAATATAGACATGGAATTTATCAGATACTTGATTGATCTCTGTAAACATTATTATCCAAACTTTTTAAATTACATTATTGTTTTTGAGATGCCATGGGTGTTAAATAGTATTTTCCAAGTGATAAAGACATGGTTACCACCTGAAGCAATTTCAAAGATTAAGTCGATTCGTAAAAGTAACATTCAGGAATATGTAAATTCTAATGACATACTTGTATATTGGGGTGGTACTAATAATTATGAATTCAAATTTGTACCAGAAGTACAAAATAATTTAGATGCCACAATAAATGGTAAAATAAACAGTAGAAAGGTAAGCGAATGCCTAAAGAGCGGAAATCAAATCTTATTTATATGAAGTATTAAAATCGAAGAATATCGCTTAATTGCAATAGTTTAACGTCTTCAAATTTTAGGTACATTTTGCAGAAAGTTCTCCATTAACAGAAAAATCTTCAAGTAGTTTTGGTGATCAAATAGGCGAAGAGAAATGTAAGTAATTATTTGAATTTATAATAAATTTCGTAAGATAGTAATTAAAAGAAAAATTATTGTGTTTCTTTTTTTTTCTTCTTTAGTATTGTCCGTTGAACCTGATGCAATTACATTCAATAAAAATGGAGTAGACATTGCTGGAACTATTACACTTAAGAATACAACTGCGGATAAGCCTTTGTCCTACAAAGTAATAACCGAAGTTTTACTTAATAATGGGTCATTCCATGCGAAAACAGACACTTTTCGGAGTAACATGTTGGATTTTGTTCAAATTTGGATATGTTGTAGTCTTTAGGGGCATATAGACGTATCTCGAAGGATTTTTCAAAATGTCAAAAAATGTCGATTTTACAGCTCTTTGAAGTTTGATTTTTCTTCAAAAAATTGCATCTGTGATCTTTCTTCGAAAAATTATAATCGGTTCATTAATTCAACTGCTATAATTTTTCAAAGAAAAATCACAGATGCAATTTTTTGAAGAAAAATCAAACTTCAAAGAGCTGTAAAATCGACATTTTTTGACATTTTGAAAAATCCTTCGAGATACGTCTATATGCCCCTAAAGACTACAACATATCCAAATTTGAACGAAATCCAACATGTTACTCCGATAAGTGTCCGTTTTCGCATGGAATGACCCTAATTGAAACTCTTTTATATGTAAAATCTTTAATTATTTTTATTTTAAGATCAAAATAACGTCTCCGGAGAAATTCAGAGTACGACCGACTAAAGGGGTTTTATTACCACTCGAAGAATGTTCGATCTCGGTTGTTTTACAACCTGGATACGACATTCGCAGTCTTGTACACAACGAGGGATTTTTAATTATGTGCCTTCCATTAAAAGATGGAAAGATGTCGGCCCGAGATTTGGCTGCTTTTTGGAAGGTAGCGATCATTCAGAATCTTACAAAAATCTTTTTACAACCTATAACCATGAATTTATTATTTTTAGTCTGAGCAACCAACAGAACAGCACAGATTAGGATTACGTCTGCTCGAAGATCATGACTTATACAAACCGCATTCTATTCTGTCGCCTAGAACAGCAGAATATGACAAAACAATGGACACCATCTTTTATAAAGTAAGTTAGAATGATTAAAATATTCTGTGAATATTATATTTATGCATTGCATTAACGAAACCAAAAAAAAATGATAAATTACAGATATCGCAATTGAGAGAAAGTAACGCGAAACTACAAAGTGATGTTACTGTTTTAAAATATTCAGTATTTTTTTCTATAATAGCGACAATTGTAGCGGCCATAATGGTTGTTTACATTCTAAGGACTGATATTAAAAACATTTTGGATAACGAGGCCTGTCACATTCCTCATGGTATATAGGACTGCAAATGGATACTTTCTATTTTTTAGAGCTACACATACGTATATGATAGAATTTTTAATCATGGCATACTTATGTTTATACACTAACACTGATACGTTGACTTTTTCATTTTTCTACTGTCAGGTGGTTCCTTAGATATTTTTAAAACTATTTTAGTTACAAGACAATGTTGAATATAGTAATAGGCAATATCTTTATTTCGCGCCTTTCGGCGTTGAACGAGATACAATGTAATACATCTTATTCACAATGTATTATAATCATAGCTATCCACTTCACTTTCTTTTGAACGGCCTTTTACCACATCCTTCAACCATATACCGTCATTTGCTTCACTTTCCCAATACATTTGTTATTCTTCTTCTCTACCTTATAATACTTTGTTGCTAAGTGCTAAAGTATTTCGATTGACATCGAAATCTGTCTTCCAATATCTGCTCATCTTCAGTTATTTTTTTTCTTCAGAAAACGCATCGATCGTAATCGAAACGTTACATGTTATCTACTTCGAATTTCCCTCATATGATAGCTATCGGATGTCAGTTGTGACTGGCTTCGCGTGGCAACTCCCCACTTTCTTTCTTTGCCACGTTTCTTCGTAACATGTTTACCCTTCACCAGAACCTTGTTTTTTACTTGCCCTTTTTCTCTCATTGTTGTCTTTTCTGTCTTTAATGTCTTCTGACGCTTCAAGCGTCTTCTTTCAATCTCTACTTCTTTTTCTTCCCTTCCAGCCAGTTTTTTTCCCCACCGACAATTACAAATGTTTACGTCGTGCCACGCGTGTTTTCATTCCTACGGCTCAGTGGCGCCACCATTGTTGAATGTTTTATTTTGTGAATATTCACAAAAAGAAAATCATTTGTTATTAGTTCATTGTTACTAATTGAATACATCAATAATGTAGATGTATTATTATATTATTACCGCAGAAGCGTGTAACTACATGGAAATACTTTATACATTTTTATATATTATTTTATTATAAAAATTATTTAACTCGTTTAAGTTGTTTTTTGTTCGAAAAATGTGCCTAACCACATCTTTATTACATGTATAATATATATACTACCTAACATGAATACTCGTGTTTATAACTGCAATTTTTTATAATTGAAAAAAAGTGCTACATTTTCGATCTAAATATATATGCATAACAAGAAACCAATGTAATTAGTACCAGATTTATAACAAAACAAAATAAAAGTTTTTATATGACATTAAAACAACCATTATATTCTCGCACCTCCATAAGTACAGTGAATTACAAACAAATTCAGACATCTTGCAAATTTAAGTTAAAAGAATCAACAACGGTTTACAAAAGTTGAACTATTATTTCATTATTTCCAGTGTTCAACAACATATTTTATACAGATTATGTTGCAACTTACTTTTTGTTAATTATTGACGCCGTACTTCATTATTTTTTTAAAGGAATTCATTAATATTTTATACTGTTTATCGGCGTTTCTCGCCAATTTATGGTACAGTTTTTTCTACGATGATGAAATTCTGTCAAGAATTTATTTTAATTTCATAACTGGTATTTATAAAATGTCCGAATATTTTCATGACAGAAGAATTATTCATTTTCTTCAGATATTTAATTTGTTACTTTCTGATATTCTTATGTTACACTTTACTGTACTGTAAAAAAAATTGTTACTGCATTGCTTTTATTTGTTGCATATGCAGAGTATAGAAGCTAAAGTAATACTAATATCCGGATAATGTTGTAATTCACCGTATAACGTTATGCATATTTCGGACCAACGCAACGGTCTCCTACCTCGCCGAAGGTTCTTAATTCTTTCCCCTTCCCTAAACTACAATTTTCCCGCTCTTTCGGCATGGCGTCGTTTTCTTAGCTATATCGAACGATCAGAAGCGTTCGATATTCTCGTCGTCTTTACGGTCTTTACGAAAATATGTAGTACTCTGATAATATTATAATATTGGGCCAATCAAATCGCAACACGTGCGACGTAATGTTTTGGTTTGTGAAAGCGTGTAGCGTTTACGAGAAAAGAATCCACCGATCGATAGGTAAAATCACGGACGGAGTGACGACCGGAAGTACCTAAAAGACTAAAAGGACGGTCGTCCGGTGTAAACACGACGACTAACGCGATGCCATCGCGCAGCTGCCAACGCGCAGCATTTGAACACTCGCAGTTCGATCGGCCATATTGGCCTCTGGCTCTTACACAACGCCCTCACACGAAAGATCGCGAGTTTACGAGGTAAGCGAATATTTGGTGATTTCGTGGGACGAGTGAACTTGCCACAACGTGGAAACACGATTTCGCGCGAACGAGGACGATACCCGGGTGGTGTTCGTGGTTATCCGCGGCCTCTGGCCCTGAGCAGGACGTGAAAGTTCGGTGAGTTATCCGCAGCACGTAGCAGAACGGACAGTATTCCCTTCTATCGCGTCCTCCATATTGATGACAGCGCCGACGGTGATAATTTTCTGAAATTTTTGTCGTTAATGCCCCCTGTGTCCTGAAATCGAAAGCACCCATGTTGTCTTAAAAGCTTTCCGACAGAATGCGCAACTTTGGAGCCCCCGGCGTTCGCGACAACGGCCCGCGATAACGGAACAATTCCGGCCCCGCGACGTATTTCCACGCGCTTCCATTTCGCCCGTCGCACGCCGCGGATCACGTTTTGCCCATGGCGTCATCGTCCCGTTCGCATTGACCGCTTCGCGTGTTGCATGGCGTTCCGCAGCGGCGCGTGTCGCTCCTGTCAATTCCGTTTCACCCCGCCGCTCTGGACATGTCGAATTTCGGTGATCGCCAGCGTCGCGTGGCCGCTCGCCGATTTTCCGCTTGCCCTCTCGCATGAATGCGCCCGTCCACTTTTTCTACCCACCGATTTTCTTCGCCCGGATATATTGATTTTCTCCTGATTCCCACGCGACCACGATAACTCGTGCATCGCCAATCGTATCTCGCTGTTAATCCCAGTGACACTCGCAATGTTTCGCATTGTCGCACGTGTTTTAACATTCCCGATCGCGAAACCAATCACGCCCGCGCGTTCTTTCGGCACGCTTGTCATATTAATCCTTGATACGATGCGTCGAGCTGGTTCTGTCTCATCAACTGTTGTGTAGCTTCACGAACTCTATTTGCTTCAAAATATTCATTCATGTAGACCTGTGTAAAGTCAAACAGTACATAATTCAGTTAATTATGTTCTGGAGTTTCATTGAACGTATCTATATGCTATTATGCCATTATTCAAAGACACCCATGCGACAGTTTCTCTGAGAATAGAATCAATTTTTCATTTTCAATAAAAAAAATGTTTCGTAACAAGTTGCTGTGATTGTAAAACAAACCATCCGTTGGGTGACGTTGCAGACTAATGAGCGAGGATACGTTTGCATGAGTTAATGATTTGACCATGACGAGTAACGTAGCGACAATTAAGTTAGAAGAGGGGCAAGAATCTGTGACAGAGATACAAACGTATTTAGAGACGTTCAATAAAGAGATAGAAGGAGGGCAAGGAGAGCAGTTACAACATGTACAGTGTTAGTATTTTTACAGTGAATTACTCACATTCTCTGTATCAATTTAACACTGTATGCTCATTGACGTATTATATTCTAGTGCAACAAGTGGAAGGTTTGTCAGGGGGAGAGGAAGGCGGAACTTACTTTGTCGATCAGTCCGGTCAATATTACTATCAAGCAAATAGCGACGAAACACCTGTGATGACGCAAGTACAGATTCAAGAAGTAGAAGAAACTGACGTTCAGAATGATGGAGAAACTCATCAAGAGGGACAGTATCATGAAATTGAAGAATTGGAACACGTGGAGGGTGATGAAGATGTAAGTGAAAGTAAACAAGTTTCTTTCAAACGCTTTTACTGTGACATTGTTCCATTCTATTGTTATTGTTAATGGATATTAATCTACAGGGACAAGTAACTAACAATGGAAACAATCAGGTCGTAATCAATTCTGGAGACGCGTATCAGACTGTCACGATTGTACCGTCCGATACAAATCCTGGCGAAGTCAGTTATGTGTTAATAGTTCAGCAACCAGATTCCGAAGATAAAGAAAGGCCTGTGGAAAGGGACGGAACGGAAGGTGAAGAAGGAGAAGGCGAACAGGACCTCACAGTTTACGATTTTGAAGACAATGAAGACAACGAAGCCCCTGTGGAATCAGAGGTGGAAGATGATAAAACCAAAATTATTAAGTTCCTACCTAAAAAATCGCAAACTGTTACTCAAGCTCACATGTGTAATTACTGTAATTACACGAGTCCAAAACGGTAAATACATATTTGGTATTACGTTAAATCATGTTTGAGGTAAAACGAAACTACAATTATTGAATTTATGTCACACAGGTATTTGTTATCACGGCACATGAAGTCGCATTCGGAAGAAAGACCGCATAAGTGTAGTGTTTGTGAAAGGGGATTCAAAACGTTAGCCTCCCTTCAGAATCACGTGAATACGCATACTGGGACCAAGCCGCATCACTGTAAATTCTGCGACAGTGCGTTCACGACGTCTGGTGAGTAAATATTCGATGTTTATACCGTTTATCGATTTTTCGAAGCATCAGAATCATTGTTAGTATTTTTTTTTATAGGCGAACTCGTTAGACACGTTCGATACAGGCACACGCACGAAAAACCTCATAAATGTCACGAGTGTGACTATGCATCTGTTGAATTGTCCAAGTTGAAGCGTCATATCAGATGCCATACAGGAGAGCGCCCATATCAGGTACATTACGCTATTAGTTATTCTGCTCAGCATTTATTCTATTTAGTTACATACGTTCATTAGATATACAGGGTGTTTAGCAATTCGTGGGAAATTTCCGCGATACAGGTACTAGACACGAAAATAATAAGAAAAGTTCTTATGCAATATTCTCGGAAATGGTTAGTTCATTAGTTATACGCGGTTTTATATTTCGTAAAGGCACATAACAAAGGCTCATCCCCTGTAAGGTCAGTGACCGCGATTTGGGCCCCTGCATCATGAAAAAGTATCAGTTGTGTTACATTCGTCATCATTTCAATTTTTAATTACAAAATATATGATTTTTCATTCGAAGAAACATCTTATTCCAATACACGTTGCGAGTCACCGGGGCCCACTTAGACCTAGAGAGGCTTGGGTCTTTAAGCGGTCACTGGCTTTAAAGGGGATGAAGCAGTGTTACGTCGGCATTTTACGAAATGTAAAACCGCGTGTAACCACGAATTGCGGAACACCCTGTATGTACAAACCTCATCTACATACATGTATATTATATTCAATACTTCCTTTGTTTGTGTGACAGTGCCCGCATTGTACGTATGCAAGTCCTGATACGTTTAAGCTGAAACGACATTTGCGAATACACACCGGAGAAAAACCATACGAATGTGATATGTGTCCGGCGAGGTTTACCCAATCGAACAGTTTAAAAGCTCATAAACTTATACACAACGGTAAGTTGAGACTTCGTGCGTTTCATTGCGAGATCTCCTAGGTTTTAAATCGAATTAATTTTATATTATTTATGCGGTTGTTACAGTAGGCGATAAACCAGTATTTCAATGCGAATTGTGCCCGACAACATGCGGAAGAAAAACGGATCTTAGAATACATGTACAAAAATTGCATACCTCTGATAAACCACTAAAATGTAAACGCTGCGGAAAGACATTCCCAGACAGGTAAATGCATATTTTATGTGAATTGGCACAAGATGTTCAATACTTTAAAATACCGATGTTTCATTTAATTTGCAGATATAGCTACAAATTGCACAGTAAAACACACGAGGGAGAGAAGTGCTACAAATGTGATTTATGCCCGTACGCATCGATATCCGCGCGTCATCTCGAAAGTCACATGTTAATTCATACGGATCAGAAACCATACCAATGTGATCACTGCTTTCAGTCATTCAGACAAAAGCAGCTCCTCAAGCGACATTGTAACCTTTATCATAATCCTTCTTACGTTCCTCCCCCGCCACAGGAAAAGACACATCAGTGTCCCGAATGTGAACGGCCGTTTAGGTGTGTGGCTTTTCGGATGGCTTTTACTATGTAAGCAAAAGCAATAAAGCGTTACTATGCGTAATTTGTTATTTAGGCACAAAGGAAATCTTATTCGGCACATGGCTGTTCACGATCCGGAGTCGTCGCTTCAAGAGAAACAGCAGGCGCTGAAGATGGGCAGACAGAAGAAGATTCAAATAATAGACGGGCAAAGAGTCGAAGTCATGACAGGTTGGATTTTTTTTCTCTTGAAAGACTGCGAGTTCACTTGATTCACTTATATGTGCGTAATTCGTAGTCGGTCGAATTGAACAATAGTTTCGAGATTTTAAGAACGAAGTAAGCAGTGGACGCACATATGATGAACGCTTAGACCATATAAGAAATAAACAGCCTGTATACAGGGTGTTTGGGATAGTATAGTAAAGCTTTGAAGGGGTGATAGATCATGTAAAAACAAACAAAAAACTTCTATATGACTTGGGTCCAAAACTCAACCATTTTTTTATAAATACTATTTATAATATTAATTTTCTATAAATTAATTTTTTTAATTAATTTTCTATAAACCGCTATAATTCAAAATAGGAACGTTTTTCGAAAGCAGTTTCTTCGCTAAAATAAAGATTACGATCTTGTTAATTCAATAAGTACAGTAACCATGATATTATTACCTCGTATCGTGAAAAAATAATATTTTTCTAACCCCCTAAATTACCCTTTAAAAGCGCGATAATTTAGGGGCTTAGAAAAATATTTTTTCGCGATATAAGGTAACAATATCATAGTTACTGTACTTATTGGATTAACAAGATCGTAATCCTTATTTTAGCGAAGAAATTGCTTTCGAAAAACGTTCCTATTTTGAATTATAGCGGTTTATAGCTTAAATGTTTATAAAGTTTTCTTAAAAAATGGTTGAGTTTTGGACCCAAGTCATATAGAAGTTTTATGTTTGTTTTTACATGATCTATCACCCCTTCAAAGCTTTACTATACTATCCCAAACACCCTGTATAAAGATCTACGAGAAAAAGCGTGACAAAGATAACGGGGAAAATTTGGCCCTCGTGACGTCACAAGATAATTTAAGATGGCGTGGTTATATCTGAAGTTAGCGTTACATATCTTAAATTATCTTGTGACGTCACGAGGGCCAAATTTTCCCCGTTATCTTTGCCTGAATCTAGTTATCTGAAGCCGTGTCTATTTCTTATATGTTCTAAGGATGAACGAGTGACTACACGAACCTAGCGATCACAGGGACACTTACGATATGATCTTAGATCATTGACTAATATCCGTGTGTTGTGTTGCGATAACAGGTGATTTATCCTCTAATTTTAAGGTTACGAAGAAGAAGAAGAAGATGAGGAGGATATGATGGCGGTCGAAGGAAGCGATGGTCAACAGTACGTGGTATTGGAAGTGATTCAATTAGCCGACAATCAGGGAGCTGATCAGGTAAATAGTTTACGTAACTACTGGACGGTAATGAGCATCGTTTTCATGCGTATGAATGTGAAATTAATAATTCTGTCCTGTTTCAGCAAATGGCAGTCGTAGCGAGCGAAGACGGCGATCTGGTAATGCAAGATCCTTTGAGTCAAGAAAGTGGTATCGTAACTGGTACCGGAGAAGATGGCGAGGAGATGGAAGAAGAGGAAGAACCAGAAATGGAGGATTTGAAGCTGGATACGTCTGGAACTTCTAAAGCTTCATCTCAGAACGCGCAGAGCGATCCAAAGTTGCAGAAAGAGATGGAGACCTGTTTCGGTTTTGATGATGTAAGTTGATATTATTTTTTTTAGTGATTTCTACCAGTGTTACTGTCTAGCAGGGCGGTTGATTATTGATTATCGTAACATTACAGGAGGAAGAAGAAGAGGAGGAAGCCACTAGTAATATAAATATATTGCAGACAATTTCGTAATAAGAGGAATGAATCCGAAGAAACCTACGTACATATAGTCAAATGATCGATTTCTCTCACAGTGTTGATACACGTGCTGTGAGTCCAGTGTACTGTTTAGTATTTAATGACTCTGTGAATAGCTCCAGTGGAGCTACCTTTCGGGGCTGAAGTGGTCCATACACATACACATACACACACATGGTACAAGAACTTTCTTTGCCACTAGTGCATTAGATATATTATATATGTATGTAATAATTTATGAAAGAACAGTAGTTTCGTGGTTTAGTGAAATACCGAGCGGATGTACAATTATGATATTGTAAAATATTATTTTACTTTATTATCAGCGGAAATTATCTCTTTTGGATATTGACGAAAACCGGTAAGACATGTTAATAATGAAAATAAATATATTAATAACATAGGTTGGCATATTTTTAAACGCGTTATTTAAAGAAATCTTTAATATAAAGCGTACAGCGCGTAGTAAAATGATTGAACCTGATTGATTTCAGTCGACTGTTGGAATGTGGATAAGAAAGCTGAAATTATAGTATAAAGTGAGGCTGCAGTGTAAATAAATGCTTACCATTACACCTCATTTTCGTCAACAAATATCATGTTCTATAAATAACTAGGCGATAGAGAAGAAGAGCGCTAAAATTAGACGTGTATATATGAATTGGTAATAACGTAAACAAAAAAAAAAAAATTAGAAACTTTTTGTTGCTCTAGAGAATGTTACATTCGTGACTGTATATACACATTTCGAAGTAATTATAATGAAATGTCATTTTATAAATAAGTACCTATAATTACTATTAATGATTACGATTATTTGAAATTGAGTTTTTTTTTGTTGATTTATAAAAGGTATGAATGCTAGAAAACACCGAACCTTGAGTATAGTTACGAATGCAGTCTGCAATGCTTCATTTCTTTCCACCCTACTTTGAACTTTTGAACTATTTACACTTCGAAACATGAACTTTCTAAAAAATATTCATCCTTAGTATTTCTTGTAAGTTAATCATTACCAAACAAAGAAGAGAATATGAACAGTGTTACGGTTATTTTCGATAAAAGAAATGGAACATTTAAATGTTTGTTGCAACACTGAGTCTGCTCATTCAATAATACTTTGCTCTACTATATAATTTGTGGTTACATGGAATCCAGGGATGGTTTTTCATTTACATCGATATGAATTATATAGATATTTCAATCATCTAATCGAGTTGTGATCGTAAACGTAATATTACACGCAGTTTTTCGTACATCGTTGCACGTAAGTTACTATATGTACCTCGGTAAAATGAATATTGTAAAAATGAAAAAAAAAAGAAAGCATGTAAAATTTTTTACACTCGAATTGTACAATTGTGATTGAGTGACTGATAATCAAAACGAAGCAATTTCGTACATCATCCCAAAGAAAAAAAAAAAAACGATGTAGCATTTTCTCTACAATAAACACGTTATGTCATCAACAATAAATTGCAGACGTTATTTTTAATATCGATACGGTTCGATTTTTGTAAGTAATACTCAAATATATTTTTAATTTACTAATTAAGTTATGAATAAATATTGCTTCTCGAACGTCTGAGTTTATTTTGTGCGTGAATTCCCCACCTTGAGTCTCGCAAACAATTCGTGACGTCCGATGCATTTATTGCTGCCTTTAGCGTGATTAGGAAAAACCGCACCCAACTGCACCCCTTCGAGTCGTTAACCCTGTACTATGTTACGTATCATCGTCCCCTTTTATCAACCGGAATACATCGACGGATCACGCGATAATTCACGATACGTGAAAGACGGGATCGTATTGACGATTTGATCGAGAGTGCAGTCATTGTTAAATGATCGACTTAAAGTGCGATTTAAAATTCGAGACAATGCATTTGTCTTTTCGTTTTAATCCGAGCGACAGTTCACGCCTTCCATTTGTATTCTTCGCGCGGTCGTAGGATGTAATAATAATCTCTCAAAGGAATGTCGAATGAAAGCGGATGTAACAATACGCGTGTAGGTATTATTTCGTGCGTGCAAACGATTCGGCCGACGTCGGCGAACTTTGACGATCACGCGTGCAAAGGTTACTCAATCGATTTACGTGCGTTCGTGAGATTTTTACCGCCGAACGTTTCTCTCTTTCCAACGAATGAGAGGCATCACGTTTAACGGTTTCATACCCTAAAAATGACGGCGTACATGCGCGACGTAACGCGTAATTAAATCGATAATTGGATTAGATAACATTAATTTATACGATGCATTGTTTGCGACGATACGCGTCTTACGGTGTTGCGAAATAAGAACCGCGAAGACCTCTCGGTTGTTGAAGCACCGAAACCTTTTTGGCGGGACGGAGTTTCGTAACGCATGCGTCGCGATGGAACGCGACGGTTCCGAACAATTTACGACTCGTTTTCCGCCAAAAGATAATCTCTCGACTCTGCAGCGTTTAAGTACTACTGTCGCCAAACGAAACGGACACGGGGACAAATGGACGTGGTACAGGATACAAGGCCCACGCGAATGCACTCTCTTCGCCTCCCACGGTCTTTCTTTTACGCGACAGTGTGTCGGTGGTTTACACGTAGAAGAGGTTTCGAACCATCTGAAAATCCACGTCACCGAAAATCCCTCCAATTTCGATGGAAATCCGAGCTATGAATCTGCCCCAGCTAATCTAATACAGTGTTAACTCGAAGAACGTCTGGATTTCAAAACCGAGCGCAGCCCTTCTTCGAGTCGAGTTCGATCTTGGAATCGACGGAACGAGGAGATTCGCAATGGCGAAGAAGTGAGGATAGAGAAATCCCTTTTTCGAATCAAACTCAGGCGTCATTCTATAAGTCAACACAGTAGGATTGTCCTTATATCGGGACAGTACTGTACCGCGAAACACGATTTTCGACTTCCAATTTTTATTATCCGGAGAACGGATCGTAAACAATGAGAACCTGCTTTCATTAGGAATTGATAGGACACCATTGTTGACGTCTATATTTTTAACAAGCACGAAAATCTTTATGAGGAGGTGGAAGAAGTTTACGTAAATCGAACACAATTACTTACGTCACCTACGAAATCTGAAAGAATTATTACCATCGTTACCATTAATTTATGATTCGCGATTACTGTGTTACACACGAGCTGACACGAGCGACGACTTTTGACGGGGAGAGAGAGAGAGGGCTAAATCAGTCGAACGCGATCTATCGCAGATTTTTAGTTTTTAGTTCCGTTGCCGATAGATGGGGGAACGTGTTTCACTGTCGGTACAGATATTAGGCTAATGAACCAACTGTGATTCCAAGAGCTAGTGGAGAAGAATACAGAGTGTTCCATATACTTGGGCCAAGGCATAGCATTAAAATTGTGGTAGATAGTAAAATCTTTCATTAGGTGTACGTGTCTTCTCCGATAGCGAAGGATTTTTAAAGATTTTAAGATCAATTTTTTTAAATGAAACTTTACATTTTTTTATACATCGTTTGAATCATTTTTAATTCTCTACAAAAAAGTAGTGAAGTACTTATATTGAAAAATCAGTAATTTAAAAGATATTTTAATTTTAGTTACTCATTTTATACGTCTTTGGACTTTTTTGTATGTATATTTAGTACCTTTAAAAACTTTGTTTCGCTACTTTTATAGATGCAAGTAACGCGTTCTCGTTGTTTATCATTCATTCTTTTTGTCAGCGACTACGTATACTTGTAATTTGTTACTTTTTTTCTTTGTACACTAATGGGAGTCATCCTGTTTATTAAATAAATAAATAAATATTGTTTTGTAGAGAAATAAAAAGTGCATCGAATGGCGAAAAAAAAGAAAGTATACAGATGATCTTGAAATTTCGAAAACTCTACTTTTGGAGAAGAAACGTACACCACGTGACGTATCACTTGAAATCATTTAATTTGTTCTACCTTCTACCGTTTCAATGGTATGGCTTATCCCAGTTGCATGGGACACTCTTATATCATGATGGCAATAGAAATTACGCGATTACCGAAATTGGTATAATTTCATAAAGTAAAGAAAGTATTAGTTATAGTATATCATTTGCGTCATGGTTGATTCCATCACTGGCGCACAGAATAAAGCAACGTGTCGGTGAACTCTTGGCGCATATAATGCAGCTCTACCTTTATGCGTTTGTCCGCGTGCCGCAATAAAACGCGCGTGCATATATTATGCAGTTCCCTTTTCACGAGGACCACCTAGACGGCCCATGACCAAGGACAATGATGACCTAACCGCGTTCGATGCTATGGGAATCCGTGTATTTCCAGCGCTCGCATTGTACTCACGAGAATCGAATGTTAAAATTAAAGAAAGAGACCGAAGCCTAGGAAAACGATCCTATCTAATAAACTACGGATTTTTATGCGTTTTCACAATTTTGTATGTGCGAAAGTGTATCAGCATGCGCATAGATACAAGAAATACAAGAATATATAAAATATTAAAGCTTCTATATATTTTACGAAGTTTAAAAGAGAAGAAACATTTCTTTTTACATTTTACATCTTTTTTTGTAGCTGCGAAAATATGAATTCGCATAAAAATCTGCAGTCTAATGACAAACGAATAAAATACTCGAAACTAATTCTGATTTCAGAACTAATTTCCTTCTAAACCCTGAAGCAGTTGCATTTTACGTAAAAAAATTCTATGATACAAGTTATTAACATTAGATTTACGGAATCCGTAAAATTGACTCATACTATTATTTTTTTATTTGTAATTTACACTTAAGAAGGTGTAACGTACACTTGAAACTGATATTAAATAAAGATAAGAAAGTGTACACATGAATATTATTGCCTTGAATTATGTATTTCCACCAAAATCTGTGACGTTGATACTTCGTAGAAAAAAAGCATAAGATAATCCGTGAATCTAGTGTTAAAGAGAAAATTTCGCAAAACTTTGCGATTAGGTTTCGCGTGCGCGCACATTTCGGGCGATAATAGGAACCAAATCGCCGCTGTCACTTTTATTAATTAATTAAAGCATCGATGGTCACGCGAGGTGTCGCGTGATATTGGTCAGTGGCAGTGCGTTTCGATTCCAGACGCCATCGCAATGCAATCGCGCGTGTATATGTTCAGGAATTATTGTATGTGCTAAATGGAAAGCGCCGGGGGCCTCGATTTTTAAGATTTCTTTACGAGTGTTGGAGTCGCGTGACGACGGAGCCTCGCGTGCGATTCCACGCCTCGACGTATTTAACGCGATCGTTTCGATCTTTATGATCGACGACGCGCGTATCGGCCCATAAATTAACCGCCGCCACGCCGTTGAAATCATTCAATTACGCGACTTTGTTACGGCGCGTTCAGTTTGGTACCGCGGAACGGCGAGGTCAATAGGCGGGAATCTTTTACGAGCGAGAAGATTGCTGGTCCTGGTAATCGTAACTCACTGTCACGAGCGAAATTTCATTATACGCGTGCTCGGTCGCAATAAAAATGATTGTTTTACGCTGTCGGTTTAATAGTCGCCGACTTCTGGCGCACGAGGACTGTTGATGATGCTGCCGATCGAAGATTCGAGATTTTTCGACAGAGACTGATGACGACGATCGAGATATTTGATTCGCGGTTAATGGCAGGATGTTGTTAGCTCATCGCGACGATTGGCCGCGCGAATGACTTCCTCCGCGGAGCATGACCATGGCTAGACGCGATCCTCATAATGAACACGCATACGTAATCGCGCGTGATTAACTGTAAAGTCGATTCCCGCGAAATTTATCACGGTGATTACCTTGCTTTGTCTCTGGACGTTAGTTCGGTTGCAAAACGCACGCCCATTCACGGACGCGTGCGATCTAAGTACAGGGTGTCCCGTAAATGACGAAACAGTCGAGAAACTATATAATTCAATTGAATCTCGGAGATGATAATGATAAAGCGTGGTAGACGGTAACTACCGATAACGCTGTCGATAGCCACGAAATCACCGTGGTTTTCGATACACTTTTTCACGCGAAATCGTTAATTTTCTGTATGAGTAATTACAAGGAACTCTATACACAAACGCGTGCATGTAACACCTGAGAAAAATAGCAGTTATTATCGATGACGGCGGAGTTGATTCGTGCGATCGCGGAGATCCTATAGGGACGAAGACGCGGATGAAGAGTATTGCGAATGTTCAACTTTCGTTGCACAATGCCCGACGACAGAGTTCGCGGTCTTTCGTAATGCCGATCTACCCAGAGCTTTTTTCCTATCGGGTGAGAGAGTCTCGACGGTGGGAAATCGCGCAACGATAAGCGATAATAAGCGCACGCATGCGGGACAGTGATCGATATTTAGCCGAGGACAAAGCCGATCACAGGCGATCCAAGGCTCTGTCATCGGCGCGGCTGTCATTACGTAATTCGTGTTACGCAAGGCCGACACGCAGGATCGTGTCAGCTGTTGGAAGCACATGTTTCGTGGCGGGGGTACATTATGCTCGGAAACAATGCTCTTTCATTACGCTATCGAATTCATTCAGCTGCTGAAAAGAGAAACTCGCGCGTGCAAGGAACACGTGAGGGTCTCGATGCTTGCGACTAATATTGGAACTCGGCCATGTATCATTTTGCTCGTCGGAGGTTCAAATCGACGGATTGTATCACTCTGCGTGGGATAATGAACACTGAGTTTTTTTTTAGTTTAAAGCTTACTCAAAAGACGTTTTAAAAAAAAACAATTATGAAACTTGGGTTGGAATAGAAGTTCGTAGTGTTTTTGAAATTCTAAGTTTTTGAAATTCTAAGGCAATGTTGAAATATTTGTACAAAGATTTATTCAAATGCCCACATTTTATTTTGTTTTATTACTTTGATTCCATTTTTCAAGAACTTGACATTTTTCTGAGCGATGAATTTGATCTACGTCGTCTTTACAAGGTTCCAATGAATTAAGATTTTTTGCATGAAAGGAATTTTATAGGGACTAAAATAAGTGGAAATCGGAAGTTCAGATCAGATAAAAAATGAAGAAAAAATAATAAACAAATTTCTAAACAAATGAAAAACCATGAGATGTCGAAAATGCACTTAATTTTTCGTCTAAACAAACTAAGCTCATATTATAATTCAATTTTATTCAAATTTCAAAACAAGGAAACTGATTCATGTTCTCTTTCTGTTCCGAGTAAACTTCTAAAATTTGTAGTAACTCATTTTTGGTGTCAACCTGAAGATATTTCTAGTGAAACCGGTACGCGAAGATTTATATCGAAACTCGGAGTTTCCTGATCAAAACCGGAGTGATGGAGATTTCCTGGTGATTGGCTTCTCATTCGAAGAAATATCCGCGTGTTTTATAACGTTTCTCGGTGTCGATGAGCGTGGTAGTCGCGTCTATTGTCTAAGTTCGATTATGGATAGGCTCACATCCGCTCTGCGTTAATTTAGTCTTTGTGTTCCTTGTCTTCGATATGCCACCAGCCTATAATTACACTCTGGGAACATTGCTTATTGCCTCGGGAACAATCCGAGAGCCCCGTATTCCGAAATGCTCGGTTTTGTTTTCGATGACCTTTTCGCACTCCGCGGGGGAAACTTCTAAGGCGTGGAACTCGAAAAAAAAGCGAGGCGAGCAAATCGAAGAAACCGAAGCGTAGGTCGATGGCCAAAGTTTCGCGACGGAAAGAGCTCGAAGCTGTTTGTTTTACTCGCCGTGGCGACGAGGCGATCGTTATCGATGCAAACGAGAGTGAATCGCGGGGAGAACGTTGCGCCCCGGGTTCGAGGGGTTCACCTTGAAAGAAGTCAGCGTCGCCGTGAGTTTTTCAATTGGCACCTCCGGGTCGTATATCGTGGGTCGTATCGGTCGCGTCGCAGGATTGGCCGCGAAATGGAGAAGGGAATCCGCGGCGCGGGATGCAAATTGGTAGCGAAACGGAATCGAGAACGACGTACTCCGTCCTTGCCGATCTCGGACCACGCCCTCGTCGCAAATTGGCGAACGCGTTGTCTGCCGCGAACCAGGACCCGCTCGCGGCCCGATAAAGACGTAACGCTCGGCCCGATTATGGTGTTGCTCGTGAGATTATGCTACGCGCGCCACGGCCACCAATTCGTTTCGTTTCGCGCTCCGGGACGCACTCCAGGCGTCGCTGCTTATAAGGATCGAACCGTCGAAAGGGAAACGGGCGGGGACGCGAGATCCAGCCTATCCCAAATCTTGCGTCGTGACTCCACATTAATAATTCAAGACGTTTGGGGGTAGGCGGGGCGGGTTCGTCCCGTGGAATTGAACGGAATATCGGGAGGATCCTGCAGGATGGTCCATAGTCGGAGATTTGAGGCTGTCGCAGGCGGGAATCATACAGTGCTACACGAACGCAAGCGTCGATCGCCTACAATGAATAGTAGTATACGAGGGTGAAGAGTTGATGAAGCAACAGGACACCGAATACCAAATTGCCGGTGCGTTCGTTGGAAGGGAACCGAGCGCCGATTACGAACATCCAAAGGATTGTCGTGGCATCTCCTATACAGGGTGTTTGGGATAGTATAGGCAAGCTTTGGAGGGGTGATAGATCACGTAAAAACAAACAAAAAACTTCTATATGACTTGGGTCCAAAACTCAACCATTTTTGAAAAAAATTGTCATAAACATTTAAGCTATAAACCGCTATAATTAAAAATAGGAACGTTTTTCGTAAGCAATTTCTTCGCTAAAATAAAAATTACGATCTTGTTAATCCAATAAGTACAGTAACTATGATATTGTTACCTTGTACCACGAAAAAATAATATTTTTCTAACCCCCTAAATTACCCTTTAAAATCGCGATAATTTAAGGGGTTAGAAAAATATTATTTTTTCGTGGTACAAGGTAACAATATCACAGTTACTGTACTTATTGGATTAACAAGATCGTAATCTTTATTTTAGCGAAGAAATTGCTTACGAAAAACGTTCCTATTTTGAATTATAGCGGTTTATAGCTTAAATGTTTATGACAATTTTTTTCAAAAATGGTTGAGTTTTGGACCCAAGTCATATAGAAGTTTTTTGTTTGTTTTTACGTGATCTATCACCCCTCCAAAGCTTGCCTATACTATCCCAAACACCCTGTAGAAAAGGCTACTTAACATCGGCGAGGATGATGTTTGCCTGGCAATTACCGATGCCATTCGCCGCGGCGATGATCGTTATCCTTGTCGATACAACCGTAACGGTAGTTGCGCGATTGTCAGACGCGTGTCGCCGCGCGCGCGGAACGCTTTAGCCTATACATATTCCGCGAAGAAGGCTGGCCGCGCGCAAGGATAAATAATCCATCTTGGTGCCCGTAAAGATGAGATACTCGGGGAGGAAAAATTCCCGCTCGGAATTCTCGATCCTCGGCTAATACGAAGCAGCAGCCTGGATTTTCTCCGTCGTACGAGATCAAAGCTCTTCCCTGGTCGTCAATCAGAGGTCCATCACGCTTGTCACCGGTCGCGTACTGTCGTCCCTTCAGTTTTTCGTTTTCCGTATTACCGGTGGACCGTTTCGACGCGGCCGGGTGCCTCCGCGTATTAAAATGATGGAGGAGAACGGTATACGCGCTCGCGGCAAAAAACTGGCAGAAAATCCCGCGGCACGATCGCACGAATCGGAGTAGTCGACCACCGGCTTTCCTCTTTTTACGATGACTCATCGCTCCGTGTGTCTTTTCTGCTCCGTTCCTCTTTAGCTTCTTTCTCGCGTTCTTTCTCCGCCGCCGCCTCTCGCCCCCTGGGGGCTCTTCCCCGTCGCTTCTTCCAGTCTTTCTTCCCTCGCCAGGTTCTCCACCTCCACCGTCTTTTTCTTCGTCTCGGTATCGTCGGACTTCGTACGCTGAACGCGCGTCCACTTCAACTGCTGGTAGGTATTCACCGAAAAGAAAGCGACGAGGAAGAAAATGGCCGCGCGAGAGCAGGACAAAGGGCTCGCAAGGAGGCTTTGAACGCGCGGCGAAGGGCGTGCGAGCAGCTCTTTAGACGTATCGGCGTTGACCAACAAAAAACCGCGAGCCATAAATGTGCTTCGACATGGAGCCGACCGAGGAAAAAACGACCGAAACGCAACCTGCTCGAGGGTTTAGCGCGCCCGCCGCGAAATATTGACGACTCCCTGTCCGAAAAGAAACCGAGTCGTCACCGTCTTCCATCACGGCGTCGCGCGTTACGGCGCGGTGACAAAAACCTCGCAGATTCGCAGAGAACCTTGCATTAGCTCATGATCGTGGTGAGTCAATGCGTCAGGTGGTCTACTATCACAATGGAACTGATGTAGTGAGGTTACTTCCGCCAGAGAAAATAATGCAACAAAAAGTGAGCAATTTTCTAGTGTGTTTGGAATATTATAGTTTTGACTTCCATCAATTTGCGAGTAGATTTTCGATACAATTTTTATAGCCAGTAGATTCAATATAATTTGTATAAAAGTCTGATTATTCATTGTACTTATTAAGTGGTATAGTGAACTTCTACTTATTTGCAAATTGCTTCTTCTATCCATTTTAAAATAATATCAAAATTTATTACTACTTTCTAATTTCTTAATTTATTACTACTATTAATTGGGTATCAGAATGATTATTTTGTACATTCGTGAAAATTAGATTTTCATTTGTTTAAGAATTTTACATGGGGTTTCTGAGACTCCACCATACAAGTTAAGGGTGATTTAGGGTATAAGTTACACTCTTTTTTTCTTTTTTGTGATTTACTAAATTAAATTTAAATTAATGCTACTAAATATTACCAATGTTAACGAAAAGAATCTAATACAAAAATTATTAATACTTATACAAAAAAATAAAATTTGAAACTTTCTTTTGTCTGCTACCGAACATCCGCTTTCCCAAAAAATGTAATCTTCAAATCTGATTATTCAGAATGAATAAACTGCGAATTATTACTTCTTAATCTTCTCTTCTAAATATTATAAAATCTGGACTTAGTCACGTGAGTGCGAGAAGAGAGGTTGTGCTTACAACGTGCGGAAAGAACATTGCGATTGTAGATAGGATTTAGTGGAGCGGCGATAATAAGAAAATACGAAAGTGTGAGATTTATAAATAAATAGGAAAAGAACGAACGGGAGTCAGAGTGAGGTTAGAGGTAACAGTTGGGCATGGGTATCAGAAGCGATAATAGATAAAGTTAATGACGAAAAGCCAGTGAGGGATAAATGAAAAGTAGAAGTGTAAAGCGATTAATAGGCAATTCTTTTAAATATTATAAAATCTATGCAAGATTTAAAGTTTTATATATTTTTGTATCTATTATTTAAGATCCAATTCTTTACTTATAAAAATAATTTATAAAAATTGGATTTCGTATAAAAATCATTAGTCTGTTAATAAATTCATAAAAATACTGTATTTTTGGTACTAATATGGGACTAATAAATTTTCTAATGTATTCCAGTAAACTAAAAAAAAAATAAAATAAATATATTTTTGTATCTATGCAAAGTTTGATGCATTTTCACTTATCTAAAAACGCCATAAATGCATAAAACTCAGTCTAATAATAAACATTAAATTACCTGGTTTGTTTTTTTTGCACATAAACTATGTAGCTCTCAATAGAATTTCTTTCGCGTTAATGACAGAAAAAAATTCAACTACCGCTACAAGTTTACCGGCAAACAACCCCATCAAGCAAAGCGTAATTCTTGTCTGCCTGAAAGAACGAAAACTTTTTTCTTCCTCCAGCAAAGTGTCCGCTTAAAAGGATGAATGAAAAAGTCAACGGACAAATTTAATTATCCTAAGTACTCTGTCTCTCAGCCGACTCATGCAAAGGCGATCCAACGTTCGCGGCGTTTTCATTATCGCGAACGGAGCCGTGGCGTCGGCGCGTTTATGGGAGTGGAGGCCTCCCGATGAACGGTACGCGCTAATTGTCGGGAGGACCGTAACCCCTGGACGTTCCTTCGTTATTTTCAGTGTAACCTTACGCTGACCATGTAAGTACCTGTCGTGGCACGCGGTGGCCAAGGTATAAAGTGTAACGCGGCAAAACCTGCCCACTGCCCATGTGCAACGCGCGTCGTGCACAACGGGTTTGTAAATGCGCCGTGGCTTCGGGGGCCGCCATAATTCAGTCCCCGGGCCGGGAATCGTAAATCCGCGGAATGTCAAATTTTTACGTTCGCGAACCGTTAAGTATCACCATTCTCATTACCTCCGCGCTGCCGGTTCCCTCCATAACTTACGACGAAACGAGACGCGCGATCGGCGAAGAAGCGGCGCGTTTCCTAATTCCGCGACGAGAGTGAAAGTTGTAACGGTGGTTCGACGATACCGATGTTTAATAATTAAGTAGGAGTTCAATCGGCGTGGGAGACGCGCGCGTACGCGTACGCGAATCGATCGCGACCGGCGAGGCGGACGAGATGAAGCGTCGGAGGAGAGGCGAACGTTTTTCCGGGTTGTTCTATTGAATTTACAAATTGCGAAACGGCGGACTCGCGGTCCGATCTAAGCTTGTCTAATGACCGTGTCCGACGGCTTGAGAAACGCTCTCAATCGGCGGCCGGAATCGGGCGGGATAATAAGTGGCTTCTAAAGGGCCACGGCGCCGTTCGCGAAAGCGCCTCCAGAGGAGATCGATACGTAGGTGAATTTCGCCGGATCGAATAATAATCGTCGTCGTTACACTGGCTGGTTCTTCGATTAACCCGGATAACCCCGTGGGGTCCCCAAGGATCGTGATAATACGATCTCCAGCATTATCTATCGTCAATTCGTGGCGAGCACTCCCTCTTGCTCAACGACCAACCCAGTGATTCACGATTCGTGTTGCACGTTACGATTTCAGTGCGAGACACACGTACCGATACGTGCATACATACCGCCGAGCGCCCGCGCGCACCTACTTCTTGCGACACGTTAATCTGCTCTCTAATTACGTACCTTCCGTCCACGCGTCTGGGATCCATGTCCGACAGCTTACAGTATCATCCGACGGCACAGAAACCTTAATCACCCGCCGCTCCAGACGACTGACATTGTCCTCCGCGCTCCATCACCGACGAACACCTTCTACGCCCATTTTTTCCAGGTAACGTCGAGGTGTCGACGTCTGCTCGCCTCCCTCGTTTTCTGCAATTAGACGCGACGATTCGTATCAAAGGTCGCGCGCCAACGCGTTCAGGTTCATTCGATCACTCTAAACTTTCTGGATAAATGTTCACGTCGTCCTCGTTTGTCTAAATCTTGTATAATAATAATTCTGACCACAGAACGTTTCGCGTTTCGAGCCACGTGCTTTCTTTTATCCGTTCAGGGCTCTGTTTCATACGCTGATAAAGCGCTTTGAGAATCTTCTGTGTTTGCGAATTGCTTTCGTGTTACGCAGGGTGGAGCACGTAATTGGAAACATTTTTCTCTATTAAGGCAGAAGACTCAGTTTACTAAAAGTTCAAGAAATAAACCTGATACTGTATACTTTTTTTTTATTAATTGATCAAAAATATGAGTTTTTGCTTATATTTACTATTATTTAATATATTTACACGCAGAAAAATTTTGTTGTAACTCTCTGAATCTATAATTTTGTTCATAAACAAATCAGTTTCAAAAATTTATTTGCAAAGTTGTAGAGGAAAGATTTAATGATTTGAAGGAATTGGAAAATTGTGTTGAACAAAAAAAAAAACGTTGCATGTAATAAAAAATGAAGGTGACAACATAGATTACTATGTAATAAAGTAATAAGAGATATCTTGACATTGCTTTGTTATTTTTAGAAATACTGGGAAGAACTCTACATCGGAAATCTGTAGAAAATAACATTCGATACCTAGAATTTCTTCCTTCAACTCCAATTATATGTTTCTACATGATGTCTACAGGGGTGCATTTATTCTTTTGTAAGCCCTAAGTTCATCGTTATGAGACTTCAAAAGAGGAAGTCTATTTTAGTTAATTAAACCTTAAGCAAATTTGAAGAATTTTTAAGATTTCAGTTTAGAGATCTGAAGATTTCAGATTAGAGATTTAAAGATTTAAAATTAAAAATTTGAAGAGCTAAAATTGGAGGTTTGCAGATTTGTAGTATTTTACTTTAGAAATTTAAAGATTTCATATTGGAAATTTGAAGGTTTTGAGCTGTAGATTTAGAGATTTTTAGAGATAAAATTGAAGATTAGCAGATTTCAAATTGAAGGTATGAAAATTTCGGATTGGAGATTTCACAATTAAATTTTAGGGATATGAGGATTTTAAAATGGAGATCTGAAAAATATTGAAAATATGAATTTGAAGATTTAAAGCCTTGAAGCTGGAAATCTTAAGAGTTGTAGTTAAATATTGAAAAATTTTAAGAGGGAATCTGGTGTGTTGAAAATGAGGATTTGAAGATCTTATGTTGCAGATTAGAAAATTTCGAGTTACAGATTTAGAAATTTTAAGATTTAAAAACTTTAAGACAATGGAAAAATTGAAGATGAAGAATCGAATCGAAAAAACTATTTTAAATAGGGCAGTAATTTTCAATGGCTACCAATGTTTATATCCTTAATGTAATGCTTAGTAATATATGTTTTAACATATTTTGTTTATGCAGAGCAAAGCTTTAAAATGAGATCGCCTTACGTTAAATGTGGTTCTAATCCTAGAGTATCGTCGCGGAGCGCAGGAAAGATTGACTTGAATCTTGCTGAAATCGCAGCGCGTTGAAAGCCGATACTTTCCATTACTCTCAGCCGCGAGAACGAGCGGTTAGCACGTCGCAGTCGATTCACGAGCAGTCGTTACGATCATTATGAAGCGTAACGCGCGGCGACGGCCGAGCAGAAAGCGTTAAAAACCTTAATCGGTCCGCGGGGGAGTGAGTCAGAGTTAAGTTATCCCGCGGAGCAACTAGACATGCCTGGCCGGCAATTACGATTCGCGAGGGTCGGCCGCGTTCACACGGGGAGGGGTTCGCCTTGCGAAATAATAAACCTTAAGGCTCCTTTATCGATTCGAGGCACGAAAGTTCTACGCGGAGGTGATCCGAGAATAGTCCGTGAAAGCATTGACATTGCCGGCCGACCGGCCCCGGCAGTCTGCATTTTAACGGATCGATTCTCAAACGTCTGCCGACCAACACGGAACACCGAAGCGCTCCGAGCCGGTTTATGAGAGATCGTACTTTGAATTATTCCTATTGTCTACGCCGATACTCACCATCACTGTGATGGCGTCTAATTGAAATTCAAACGCTCTGGGCGTTATGAATCATAGAGGCGCGTGAGCGATCGCGGTGGACAATTTTTCCTATACCTTCGTCATGAATTCGCGTTCAATTTGAGGGCTCCACTGGAGAATCGATATGCCATAAATTATGCGAAATGCGGCATTTAAATTAAACCACTTCAATTCCTGCGTAAAAAGGGAATTATATACATATATGTAGAATGCTGAAAAGTAAGCTCATGTTTATGAAGTTTTTACAATAAATTAAAGAAATCATTATAAAACTTTTGGTACTGTGTATGTATTGTTTAATATTACAAAAAAAATTTCATTTCATAGCAAATGGTGGCTGCAGCTGTTGCTATTGAAGAAAATTGTCGCATTCCTGCCGCTGAAGGCATAAATTGGTGAACACTCTAGATTCTAGACTCTTCAGTTTTGCTTAAAATGAAAAAATTGAAGATGTTTCTTATTATTTGTGAAATTATATTGACGATGATTGTTCGTTTAAAAGTTAGGAAGTGAAGCAAGATTATATGTATTGTATGTACTAAATGTCCGATAAACATTATGTAATGTACGGATGTTACTACAAAAAAATATAATAATATATTGACGATGAACCAAAAATGCTAGTAAAAAATATCAATTTGTGCTTTTGAGATAATTTTTGGACGTATTTATGTAAAATAAAGTCAATCAAATAATTTTTTTCATGAAACAAGTAGGTTCATACATGCAACACGAAATACGTGTATCATAACGTATTTCATAAATAATACAAAACATCTTCAATTTATTCATTTTATGCAAAATTGAAGGATCTAAATTACTCGCAAATTTATACATCAGCAGCCAACATTTATAATGAAAAGAACCATTTTTTTTGTAATCTCAAAGAACATATATATACAGTACCGAAAGTTTCATAATAATTTCTTTAATAGATTTATTGTGAAAAATTCACAAAAATCAGTTTATCATTTATCATTTCATATGTAATTTCTTCCTCAAGCAGAAATCGAAGTGGTTTCGTTTAAGTGCCGCATTTTTCATAATTTATTGTTAGCATCCTATGCATATGAAATTCTTCGTTTCCATAATAGGGTAAAGGATCAATTACTGAAACAGTTGCTTCAAACAGTTTTAGTTAAAATAACAGATTTAACCTTGAAGCGATTTGAGGAATAAAAAGATTGAAACCGAGAACAATTGTCGATGCACCCGCAAAGGGGCTTTCACAAAGGGCACTTTTCGCCCTCTTCGCGTCGCGAGCGTTCGATTCTTCTTGACTTTTCGAGGCGCTGTAGGGTCATCGGCGTCGACCACGAAACGGGCGACCGGTATGAATGAACGTCAGAAACCGAGGGCCCTTTTCGAGGGTGCTCACGTGTCTGTCACGCGAGGTTGACACGCCCATTGTCTCCCGAAGAATGCACTATCGCACGCGTGTGCGTGCGCGCCGAAGATCGCCTATGCGCGTGTGTATAAGTGACTGGCGGCATAACGCAGGTTACGAGAACGGTGGCTGAATATTAAAGAGGGGAAGAAGTAAAAGGCGTTAGGATGCGACGCGAGGCGGAGGGCGGAAGTCCCGCGACACCAGCGGTAATCGCGAAGGAAAACCGTTCTGGCAGTCTTCGTTTCTTCGTCTAAAGTGCCTTCCCCTTCGCTGCCGACGATTCTACACCGTCAGCCGTTGTCGACGAGACGCTACGCCGCGTTTGAGCTGGAATTCGTGACACGCGAGGGTATTAAAGATTCAGACGGCTAACGACGCCGTCGGAGCTTGCAACGTCCACTAACGAACACTGTACTTCGATACTGCGTTATGAAATTACGCGTAGCAGAAATTCAGTAAAAGGTAGACGGAGATCGCGATCCACGAAGTTCCATAATTTTTATGATAATGCTGTAATTACTTTCATGGTTGACGAAACACGATCCAACGGTTCAACGACTTAAAATTGGTCATCAATCTTTTTTTCTTCGGGAGAATGTATCATTGGTACTCGGATTAAGTTACCGATGTGCATATACAAGGTGGACGGAAATCGTAGTAGGCAAGAGGTGATTCTATATGAAAAGATAAGAAAAATATTTAGTATTACGTTTTTTTCTTTACAAAAATGGAATTTCAGATAAAATCTTACTCTAAATTGTTTTCTTATCTATTTTATATTCTATCACTGATTATCTGGTTGTATGACGATTTCCGCTTTACTCTATGCATAGCGATGTTAACGTCAATCGAAGGAAAAAAGAATCGACACAATCATTTTTCTGCATTTAAGGAAAAACTCCACCCTGAGCGCTATAAAAAAGGCAGTTTTTGGGAATTTCTTTCTGGCACAAGGAATAATATAAACACTTTGGGATTTTTATATGTTATACAGATATATATAAAGAGTTGCACAAAACTTTCACATAAAAAAATTAAAGTTTGTTGTGCTGGGAGCCTCGACTCTTGTTGGTCAAAAGTACCACAAAATTCCGAAAGATGGAAAAATAACATTCATAAGAGCTTTTCAAATTATAATACATTAGCTAAAGTGCAGCGTAGAATTTTTTTGGAAAATCGAAAAATTACGAAAATGTCAGCACTTTGAAAAAAAAGTTAATTTTCACCCCACAGAAAATATCTAAAAAATTCTATACTACATTTCGTCTAATGTATTATAATGTGAAAATCTTGCATGCATTTCTTTTTCCTATCTTTCAGAACTTCGTGATGCTTTCGGTCAACAGAGTATGTACCTTTTTTTCGCAGTGTTTGAGGTTTTTAGCTGGCAGCTCGACAAATTGTTATTTTTTTACGTGAAAAAGTTTTGCACAACTGTTTAAATATATCTCTATAATACACAAAATCCTCAAAGTATTAACATTGTTTCTCATTGCAGAAAAAAATTCCTAAAAATTGCCTTTCCTCATAGCGCTTAGGGTGGTGTTTCCCTTCAATAGCGGGTGACTTTTTATACGCCCTAATAATTGTGTCCGGAAATAAGTGGCTGTAATTAGAGACCTGGAAACCTTTTATCGCCTGACAAATCAATTGATGGACTACGTTTTAGTCCGCGACTACAAACAATTTTTATTCCCGGTAATACAAATATACTGCAATATCATCCACGTGTCCTACGCACGTGCGAAGCTTCGAATATGAATTCGCGAACACTGGGTATATAAAGGGTAACCGAGTCGCATAATGCAGCAGCGAAATGGAAGTCGAGCAGGCAGTTATTCGAGCGAAAACAAGCAAATGTAAACAAGCGAGGGCACGTGTGGCGGGGGGCATCGAGCCTTCCGCTTGTTTAGCTCTGTTTGTTTTGGCTGCGCCGTGAGACTGCGAGACACACTGCCTCCCTTTAACTCTTTCCTCTTTCATTACGATCACGGCGTTATATTGCTCTCTAAACGACAATTTTTTTTCTTCCCTTTTTTTTCCACATTGTTCGTCGCCGTCGACGGTTTACGACGTCACGGTGGACAACGACGATCGACTCCCCGGAGCAGTTAACCTTTACTTCTGCACGGGTTACAAAACCATGCAAATTGAGCGCGCCTTTATAGAAATGAATTATTACTTCCGTGTCGACTTACGCGTGAAGGCGTGACGTAATTGCGTAAAAACTGAGCACCATTATCGTAAAATGCATTACTGTCAAGTTCAAGAACGATCGGCTGAACAAAATAAACCAGTAGCGTCATGCCCAGTATCCTACAGTTAGGCTTAATAAACTGCAGACCCTAGCAAAAAAATGAGGACCACTGACTGTTGACAACGTTTTTCGTGTTCTTACGAGGTAACATAACGAAATATCAATCACCGATTTTGATGTAACTTTGCTATAATGCAGTTCTCATAAAAATATTTGACGCGTATTATATATCTGCCATCATCCACGTTGAAGAGGTGAAAACCACTTCGAAAAGTGGAGTGTGAAATCTATTTTGATGGATATCTCTGGAACAATTAGAGATAGAATGATGGTGTACATTGATTAAACTTGTATTTTCGGGCGACAAATTTAATTGTTTAAACATATTTGTAAACACTCAATTTATTTAAATAAAATATTTAAAAACGCCATTTTTATATCAATCTTCGGGTTAAATTTCAATATATCAATTTTTCAATTTGTATAGAGATTTTACATGGCCATACATAAAATACATACAAATTGGAATTTCGATTTTTGCATTATAAAAAAAGTTATTATAAATTATAGTTATTAAGTTATTATTATAGTTATTATAAAAAAAAGTTGTTTAAAATCACCTCAAGAATCACTTCCTTCAAGGACGTGTAATATTTTTGTTACACCCTGTATAATGATGGTGTAAATCGATAGAATGTGTGTATTCGGATGACAAATTTAACTATGTAAACAGAGTTGCAAAAAAAAGATTTGCTAATCCTTTGGAAATAGTGAAGATACTATTTTTTCATTTTCAAATTTTTGGCGCTCAATTTCTGAGTTTCGAAGCTGAACACAGTGCACGAAATTACGACGATTGTAGTAATTCCATGGACTTGGAGTAGTAATGCGTCGAGTAAGAAAGAAAATAAGAATTTCATAGCTGGCAGTGACTTACCACGAATTTTAGAGAACGTCCAGTCAGCAAGGTTCATTTCGGTAGAGAGTTTAGGGTTCGAGGTCCCCGGAACACACCCTTAATATTAATTTAACGTGACGCGTGGTCGGCACACCTAAGTCGCGTTGAAACGCGATCCAGGTATACATCGTTCCGCAGTTCCGGCGTTCCGGACGTTCCGTTTCGTCGTTCCACGGTTCGAGCGCGAGAGCAGGCAGTTGCGTGTGTCGTGTCAGTTATATCTCGGCAGCGAGTGCCGTCAGGCGCACGGCTGTTTCGACGCGCGCCGTTCGTTCAAAATCCTCGTGCAGCCCGTCGGTGTGGACTCGTCTGCAAAACACCCGAGAAACGTTCAGTGTTTACGCGAGCGTCCTTCCGATCGCAAGTCCAGTACTCTGTACTCTGTACCCTTGGGTATCGCGCGATCGCAAGTTGTTTCGACGGTCGTCGTCGCGTTCGGTTCGGTGGCAAAAAGTATCGCGTCGACCGGTTGATTAAATCATGACAGTGTTCGTTTCCTCGGATTCTCGTCCGACGACATTACTCGCGGCGCCGCGCGGGGACGGATCGTTTCCGCGAGCGGACGAAACGCGCGCGTCTCTTTCGCAAAAAGCACGCGTCTCGAGGTTAACCTCGTCGAGCGACACGTGATCGCGTACGTACGCGGCGGTTTTTGCACCATTTTGCACGCGGGGACTGCAATTTCGTTCGTGTAGACACGGGGTACCGATTTCGATCGAACGGAACGGCGAGCGCCGATGTTTATCGATTATACCGCGCGCGTCGGTAGTATCGGTGGCGTGCATGGCGGGACGCAATTACCGGCAGGACATTATAATGAATTATGCAAGAGATCGAATCACGCCTATTCGAGGATCATCGACATCGGACACTTTATCTTCCCATGTTGATGCCACGGATCGTATTCATTCAATCCGCGTGCCGTTGCGCCGCGAACCTGAGTGCCTTGTGTGTCGGTAGTTGTCATTGGATTACCGGTTTCGGAGTCGCGGGATCAAAAATCGTTTCGTAGGTAGCGTCGAACGGTGCTCGAATCGCGGAGGTTACGAAACCGTAGGATACGGTGTGGTGCACAGGAAAATTACGCGGCGCTTTCGTCAAAGTGAATCGAGTGATTTTATCTTACCGTCCATCGCGAGGAAACGACGCGTTTGTCGCTTCGATTTGTATGCGAGGTGCCTTATTTCCGCCGCGTAACTCAACCAAAACACGCGTCGCCGTTTTTCTCCTCTCGTTCCGTTCACCGATCATTGACACAACCGCGATCGAAACTCGTGTGCAAGGAGACGATTGACAGTTGAACGATCATTGGTTAGGTTCGCGCGGGAACCAGCCACAGAGCGTAAACTCGATAAAGATTTTTTGCCCGCGGAGTGTGCTCGCGCGTTCGATCGCTCGCGATCGAGATGCGGAGTTATTTCGATAATCGAACGGTTTACACGAGCGCGAGCGGTTTGACAGTTTTGACACGGACGGAGGAACGCGAAACCGAGCGTTGACGGTGTTGCGTGTTGTGCCGTGCCACCGAGGAAAGGAAAAAAGCGATTGAAACGGTCGGACAGGAAGTCGGTAGGGAAAACCAGGAGGAGGAACGCTGGATAATAGTCATGGCTTACGTGCTCTGGCGGGTGTTCATGAAGAAATACTCCAAGGTGCGGCTCGGCATCAGGAATCTGCCGGTGAGTGTTGCGCATACCCCGTGCTTCGTAATTTGGCGCCGTGTGCGTGCAGTTTAGTTTACGCGCGGGCGGGCGTGCACACGGTCGTTCGTGATGCAAATGCGCGGCTCGAATAAGGCGAAACTGCCGGCCGAGACGGGCTTCCATCACCCGCGGTCTTCGTACAGATAAACACGCGCATCGTAACTCCGAAGGTCAGAATTTAACGGGCGAACTTAGCCGCGCTTCGCCTCAAATCGCTGTAGTAATTACCGCAACTATTATAGGGACGTTATGCAAGTGCACTCTTGAAAATCGCGGAAATTAAGGACGACCGTTTCCTTGATCTTTATCTAACGAGGAATTAAATTACGCTTTACGCTGAGAAGACTTGGCTTTTACATGGGCGTCGAAGGGAGTTTCGGTACTGAATTTGGAGGTATGAGCGCCATATTGAAATTTATAGTTATTGCTTTTGGTGAAGAACAAAGGGGTTGTATAATAATTAGTAATACTTTGCGGTGGAATTGAATTTAGCTTGACTTTGAATACTATTTCATTATTTCGATCGTGCAAAAATTTTAGGGGCATATATTCCTGAAAATCGACTTGAACTGGATTCTCCGGAATTCTTCTTCGGATTGTTGATCGGTGGTTGCGCGCGCATCGCCCGCCCTGCGCTTTACAATCTTGCGCATTTTTCGAATATTCAAAAGTTTTTATTCAAGTAATTTGAAGCTTCAGTCCACTTTACGAACAGTTTCGCCCACATAAAAATAAAACACTTGAGGAAACAATAATGAATAGAGACCAAGCAGGAGAGAACAAAGACAAAAGTACCATTTTTTATATGTGGTCTAGCTACCAATTATCTCCAAGCTACATAAAAAACTCTTGTAAAAAAGGACAAAGGGAGTGTTATCCCTCCCCCTAAATCCTCTTCACCGTTCTGTAGAACCTCGATTAACCGGCTTAATGTTGGGATCAAAACTGAAGTGTTTCCTGGACGCAGAATTTTTTTATTTTTAATATAACATTATTAGAGGCTGATTCAGACACGTTTAGTAATTTGGTCGAGTAGCTACATTGTTTTATTAAATTACTCGATTAAATTTTACTGTTCATGCATAATTTATTTATTTATTTACGGGTGATATTCCCAATTATACAATAATAAATATAGAAATATAAAAAATATATAAAAAATATAAAAATATAAAAAATACAAAAAGAAACGGACAGTAGTGAGATACAAGAGCAAAAGAGTGAATAGAAAAGTAAAGTAAGTAAATATAAGAATAAGGAACAAAAATTAAAAATAAAGAAGAGATAAAAGAATGAGATCGCGAGTTGTAGTATATAATAAATTACTAAAATACTTGCCACTCGATTAAATTACTAAACGTGTGTGAATTAGCCTTTACGGAAAGTTCACATTTACTGAAAAGGCAACTATAGCTTCATTGTGGATACGTCGAATAGTTGAAGCCCAGAATAATAAAAATAGAAAATAACTAAGAGCCAGTTATGCGAGGATCTACTGTATTCAGAAAAAATTTCTCCGCGAATTTCATGCACAAAGTCAAAAAACCTGAAACTTCACGCTCGAAGGTCGTCATATTTAGTCGCGTCCGTTCCTTGAACGGAGCAGCTATTAGACTGCGACGGAAGCAAACGCGAGCGCGGTAATTGGATAATTGCCGTCCCGGCTCGCGTACCGTTTCTTTTTGTACCGTTTCATACCGGCATCATCGTCGATTTCTATCAAAGTATCGCGATCGATCAGCCGGCGCGGCCACGGTTCATTGATTTTCCATCGAAGCGGAGGATTCTCCCGCCGTCGCGTTCATCAATGAAACGATTCGGCTCCTTCCGTTATTAATGTCCGGACGATAAGCCGCCGACGAATAAGCCTCGTCTCTAATTTGTCGATAGATACTGTTATTAAATTTTCTCGGTGAACGAGTCGGGATCGTTCGCGGGCGAACACGACGTCGATGGGGTTCCGCGAGGCGTGTTTAATCAATCAAGGAAAAGAGGTTCTCCGATGGCCGGTGTGTGTACCCGGAGGCACGCCCTACTAATAAATTTGGTACAACGGAATGGAAGGGAAATATATCGGGGAGGGGAAGGACGGGATGCAATTTACGACGTGTCGGATTGGATTACTTTGATCTGTCCGCTGAGCGATCCACTTCGCGGTTGTGTAAACGACTATTTTATTCCGGGAGGAGGGAGATCGCGTTAAGTATCGGGATGTTCTCTGTAGGGTGAGATCAACAACCCCGCGTTAATCTCTTAAGTGGGAGGATTTCCTTTGAAAACTCTTGTTGGTTGAAAGGAGATTTCTTTTACGCTCTTTTCTCTAAAATCTTCCGCTTTAGATATCGATTAATTTTTTTCCAGTTCTTACTGTTGAGGCTTTCGGGTGCAAGTCGTGTCCTTAAAGGGGGAGGCTAGGATGGTAAAAATAAATTGATTTTTGAAATTTTTTTTTCACGAAACTATTAAGCAAATCATTTCGAAATTTGCAGGGTGTGCTGTTTCATATTTAAACAATAAAAGTTCATTTTTCCGTTGAAGAATTGTCCGCAAAAAAATGATATAAGAAGAAGTTTCTCAACGTCTTGCATGATACGGTATCAGTGAGTCACTTGACTTCCTTATGAAGCTGCAATACTTGCGAAACGTTGGGTAACATCTTTCTTAAGGACACGGCTTACACTTGAAAGCCTCGACAGTGAAAACTGTATCATGTCGGACCGTGAAAGCCTAAAATTCTAAAATCACTGGTTAATTTTTTTGATTGTTCTTTCGACGAGAAACTTGGTTGGTCGTTTCACTTTTAAAAAAGGGACTCAGCTAAAATGGTCCTAGTTCCTCGAGGACATCGCGCGGTCCCCATTCCCAGAAATCCGCTTGAAACAGGGCCGTGCATCTGGTCGTATAATTATCGAGGTGGAGAAAAAAGCGAAGGGGGGCTGGCGCTATAGGAAGGTCCGAGGTCGCTGGCCCGCGAGGCTGACCATCTTAATAAATTAAGCGCACCACTAGGAGGGCGAGAGGTCGGGGGGCAGAGGGTAGGCGAGTCAGGGGGAGCAAGCGGCGAGCGCAGTCGGAAAGAAAGGAGCGATAGGCGGTCAGAAACAGGCTGACTAGCGCGGGGGTGGAGGGGATGCAATTCAGTTTGCGGTCGCCGAGTTAGGTTACGTTAGGTTAGTCCAGCGGTTGGTCCCCGTGACCGTGAACCGCGGCTGACCTGCGACACAAACACGCTCTCTCTCCCTGTCTCTCCCTGTCTCTCCCACTCTCTCCCGCCTCCCACCTTCCATAAATCTACCTGCACTACATCGCGTCTCGTTCCACGGGGCCGAAGCCGTTCGGCTCGTTCTCTCTCTCCCTCCGTCTTCCTCCCCCTTCCACCCTCTCGGCTTGCATTGTGCGCTCTTCGGGATCTTCGAGTGATAAATACGGCTGGGCCACCCTCTCTCCTCCTGTGCATATCTCGCTATCTGTCCTCCTCTGCCACGAACACCTCTTCTCCGAGGCTCGAGCGGTCTCCGCGTTCGCCGCGCACCGTTTCCCGGTTTTATCGTGCTTACGACCGACTCCGGCTCCGCCGGAGACATCGCACGCGTGGGCGTGTCGCTGATCTGTTTCGATTTTCTTCGTCGTACGTTTCGCCGTTTCGACGGAACAACCACCGCGCCGATCACCCGTATCTGTTATCGTCCCCGAACAATTGGACCCTCGTTGCCATAGCGCTGGGAATATCCCGCCTCTTCGCGCGTGGAACGCACTGGAAAACGCGCGGCGGGTCGACGAGGACTCGCAACGGCGGAATATCGGTCGGTAGCGGCGTTTATACAATGTTCTGATTTAGTAGTCTGACGATTCTGTTCGAGGACTGCAAATCTACTTATTAGGATGGTGCAAAAATAATGCGGGTTTTAATTTTAAAGATGAAGGTAAATAAGCTCTCATTTTAATAAGAAATAGCTTTTATTTTAATAACACTTCTACGCTTTTGACTCTGTACTCAGCCCTAGTACGTCCACACCTTGAATACGCTTCTTTCATCTGGTCACCCAGCAAAATCTCACATAAGATCAGTATAGGAAGTGTATAACACAGATTTATAAGATATTTAATGTGCAAACTTGGTCAACCACTTGACATAACCGTATACAATTAGGAAACTAGTATGCTCTTGTTTAATATTAACTCACTAGATTTCAGGCGAAACGTTGCGGACTTGCTGTTTCTATATAAAATAGTTAATTGCGGATCGATTAACCTACCTCTTATTAACCATATACAGTTTAACGCATCCTGTCGACCTATGGTCCTCTCCTCGCTTTTCAGACCAAATACAATAGTGATTCGATAAGTGTTGAGTAGTCAGAATCGGACTTCGACGTTTAACGTAGAAGGCACTACATTTTTTTGCCTCGGTTAAGGTTTACACTCTCAAGAGTTCGGAAGGAGACCATCTGCTGGTTGGTGGGGATAGGACTCGACCCTATAACGTAGAAATATAAGTCGACACTTATCGAATCACTACTATCACTATTGTATTTATTTTTTATACGCTAATTATGTATCATCTTAATCTTCTCTACGACTTTGCTAACAACTTCTGTCTATGCTATTGTTTACTAATGGGCTTTGCCCATACAAAACGAATAAATAAATTTTCAACGGTCTAGTATCTCTATAGTGCAAGTCGGATACTCTAGATTTCAGCTACTGTTTGGTACTTAATATTAAACGAAAGCAATTATTTTATAAACACTGTTTTATAATTTACTCTGAATAAGTAAAAATGGAGCTGCACCTATCTTGCTACAAGGTCTTCAGTAATTTTTTGCACCAATCTAGTAGAACTAAGAATCTCATAAATATTTTCGTCCTTCTTCTCACAATATTCAAGATTGATGCGTGATGCGTCGATATCACCGAGTTACGCACATCGTTCGATTTCTGATAAACGAAGCACAATGGTAGCAGTTCGGCGGATTCGAAGTCTCCGTTTTATCCATTGTTGTCGACAAACGAGGGGATAGTGATAAATGTACCAATTCGAATGCGTGGTTATCAAGCCATTCGTTGATTAGCGAGTTTTCCCTCTGCGACCTCGCGCGGCGATGTTTTGCGACTCGACCGTCTCTCTCGCGGCCACCAGAGAAAGAAGCCGATGATCGTCGTCAGACGTGTTCGTTTAATTGTTTCTCCTCGGCGCTAATTTAATTGCTGGCGTGCTGTATCTTCTTCGTTTATCGGGAATAATTTGTTCCATTATCGGGCGCGCTCGGATCGAAAGTGGAAACACCCGAGAAGAATGTTCCCTTTGAACGAATGTAGGCGGACAGATTGATCGATGGCTCTTTAATCGCTATTGTTAACGTTCATGGCCGTTGCAAATCGGATCAGCCATGTGAGATGAGTCTTGCAGTTGAACGAACGAGCCTTGCAATCTGCTCGCGGATGCATTTGCATACTCATTTCGGACCATTTGTCCGCTCGATTCGGCTCTTACGAAAACCTCGCGTTCTCTTTTTTCAACGGTATATTTACTTTTCGAGATAGCTTGCTATTGAAGCGCTCTTGCATCGGGCGCGTCGGATTCGTCTCAAATTTAATTACGGGCGGAGTGAATTCTCTTCCTCCCTCGAATCAACGTTTACCCATCGCGATATACAAAGTACATATTTGTCTCCGTTCCTCTTGGAGCGCGAGATTCGGTGTTCCTAAGCGTTCCGCGGAGATATCTTGATTTACGAGTGAACGCGTTTCCGTCTAGTCACCGCCACCGACTAGTCATTGTTTCTTGGCGAAGAGGCAAGGAAAACTCGTCGAAAGACATTTACATCACATTACCTCGTCGGCGACGATGAAACCGGCTCGTGGATCACAATGAGACGGAGGAGTTTAATCTGGGAACGGAGAGGACGGTAAATGGAGCAAGGATCGCGGGATAAAAGCCGCGGTCTTGTTTCATTTTTCTCGTGGCCTACATGGACGCGATTATGATTAACCGAGAAGAAAAAAACCGATGCATTCTAAGCGTGCCTGTGCCATACGCGCGCGACTAAACGCCGACGCAAGAACAACAGGATGCTTCGATCCGTGCAGGGATGTTTCCTTGCCACAATGCACCGCCGCGCCGCGTGCAATTTCACTTACTTTCGCCGCTAATTAATCGAGCTCGCTTCTCGCAGCCGGCTGACTTCCCCCGGTCGTGCGGCCCAGAGAAAGGTACTATGCAAATTCCATCGAAAAAACGGGGAACCCCCTGTCCTCCGCCTCCGCTTTTCTTCCGTTGTGAGCCTCCACGCGAACTTCATTACCTGTATTTAGCGATGGTGGTTAAGGGGTCTTTCCAGTGTGAACCTCTGAAAAATTGCCTTTTTTGGGAATTTTTTTGTACTAAACGAAATGTCCAATCTAAATAAAGTTTTTCCTACTGATTAATACACTTATTGAGAGTACAAACAAATTTTTTTTGCAATTTATAATAGTTTATTTAACTATATATATCGCACTGAATTGAGCGCCTCAAGAAAACGATGTAGTGCTTGCGTAGATGATTGCAAAAAAATTATTTGATTAATCAGTCTCAAATTTTTACACATTATTCAACACATCAGTGGCTATCGCAGGGACCACGGAAACTTTGTTTTATTAACAATTTCATACTTTTTACAATGACAAATGACTAAAAATTCATCGAATTTCGGAACTTAAACATTCAAACTTCCGTCATTTGGTTAATTTTTTATCAATTAAAATAATTTTGGTTCCAACGATAACGACATCCGTGACGACTAAAAACCATTTTGAATTTTTTTATTCAGATGCGTCGTTCTTCTGGAATCATCTACGCAAGCACTACATCGTTTTCTTGAGGCGCTCAATTCAGTGCGATATATATAGTTAAAAAAACTATTATAAATTGCAAAGAAAATTTGATTGTTTTAATACAATAAGTGTATTAATCAGTAGGAAAAACTTTATTTAGATTGGACATTTCGTTTAGTACAAAAAATTCCCAAAAAAGGCAATTTTTCAGAGGTTCACACTGGAAAGACCCCTTAAGCTGTTAGATTTCGCGACGAGAGTCTTCACGGTGGGATAGTTTCTATGGATTTTTGGACGTCTGCCCAGGCATCAAAGCCTGTTCAGTCCCCAAAAGATCTTCAGAATTGCAGTTCGTCTGTTAAAGAAATTTCCTGAGACATTCGTGCAGACGTAAACGAAGCGACGCGGCTTGACGAGCTCAAGCCATTAGTCTGATTAGAGTCTGCGATTATGGCAGCACAATGAGGGCGTGTGCGAGGCGTCGCGTCGGTCGTCTGAACGATTCAATTCATCGCGTTGAAACCCGGGCGAACAGTTTCGGCGAGGTTTCGTTTGTCCGATAGCGATCTGGAGTGTCGTCTCCCGCGTGTCTCTAGCCTTTGTTCGCCGACGACAGGAGAAACCTCGTCCGCGCGGAGCCACTTCCGGCGCGCCGCGGCAAAAACTTTAATCGCAATTAAGACAATTTCACGGCAGGAATGGGCATTGTCTTGAATCCTTTGGTATCCGTGGCGGAGAGCACGACGGTGGCTCCGCTTCTCCGGCGGAGGTGAACGCTCCTGAGGAGGATAGAAAGGAGGAGACGGTCGCTTCTTCTTGGACGAGATCTGCCACGGGCTCTGTGCGTGCTACCACGTCGTGTCCGAACATAATTTATGATAGTCGCTCGCCGTTTCTTGATGATTGTTCTCGCATAAAAGTTCGTTCTCCATTTCGAGGAGCGGGAAAAAATTGAATCGGCACCGCGAAACAACATTTGTTTAAGTTTCTAATTGGATCTAATGTATGGACTTTGAATAATTACTCGATGATAAATATTCAATGGCGATTCTTTGATCTATTTGAATGAAAATGAAAGGCGTCGGTGCGCCGAGTTTTCCCGTGCTTCATCAACCTATCTTCCCACTTGGAACGCTCGATAAATGTTCCTCGGTCCGCGAGGCGTAAGTGCAATTAGTCGGACTTTCCGTTGCACGCGTATCGGGCAGCCTATCTGCATACAAGCCTCGCCGGCATTCAGCACGCACCTTGATTAATATTAATTCCAGCACAATGGATTTTGTCGCGACGAGAGCGTGAGACTGTTTCTGCTTGTTTGCTTTGCGCCACGGATACCCGTGAAATTCGTCTGGCGATTTCCCTCGCGTCGCATATCTCGATCAAGGGTTTCGAACGGGATTTTTTTCTACCTTACCGTTATGCATACTTCCAGGACCTTGAAAACATCAGCGATAGTCTATCATCTTCCGATTAAAGAACGATAGTAGCCTTAGTTCCATAGCCTCTGATTATTGTTCCGTAATTAATTATAGGTACTTGAGTTTCTTACGAATTGAACTACGAGGAATCGGTGCGCGCGTAGACCTGACCTCGCCCAAGCCACGCGCGAATCCGCCAGTGAAAGCGGCGCCGGCGTCTCGAATGTAATAATTATTCAAAAGTGGCGGTGTTCTCGTTTCCCGATGAACGATACGACCGCGGTGCCGGAAGAGGCGCGCGGACAATATCAGTCATCGACGTGTGATCGATGAAACGCCAAGATTTTTCCGCGAAGACAACCCTTCATCAGCGACTGAATGGAATCGCAGGGATTTTCATGAAAGCGGGGGCCCTTCCCTCCCTGACCAGGTAGAAACGGTATTTTCAGCGCGATGCCTCGTAACTTTGGCTAACTACTTCCTGAGCCATAGCAATGAATAATACGCGTTACGCGGGCTTCCTCGTTGCTTTACGCCGTCTACCGTTTCTGCCACTGGAGCATCGGCCCCCCCTTCAAATAAAAAAAAAAAAGAACGGTATTAAAGCCTGTCGGTTGACCTGGATTCGGTTTCCGCCTGGAATTCCGAAGGATTACGTAAGGGGTTTAAGGAATAGCACCGCGGCCCACGCACGGAAGTCTAGAGCCGACAATGTAGATCACGAAGGCTTCGTTAGGTTCTAACGATCCTCAAACTTCGTTTCTTCGGAAGTTAATGATCAAAGTAACGCAATTCTCATCCCCTCCATCGATGTTTCGATCCCTAATTCAATGTCTGCTGTCAGACAAAGCGGAGAAAGGTCATTATTAAGTTCCAAAGAAGCTAGCGGCTCGATGATAATGAAGGATGCTTCATAAGCATTTTAGAGAGGCACTTAATTGTCGGCTGATCGACGGAGGGGAGAGGCGAGGACTATGGTAAACAGACACCGGTATCGTTCGAGCGTAGAAACAGCGAAGGGTGAAGAGGCGCGCAGGAGATGCGTATCTTTATTTATAATGTTATTAGAGTCGGCGTTCACACGAGTAACTGTACAGGGAGTGCTTGGCAGGGGCGATAAATTGAAACACTCGGTTCCTTAGTTGGCTTCTGTGTACATACATCGCGCGACGTACCGCAGTAAAGTATCAGAGCTCTGGCTAGGGCTATCTACGCGTTCGATTGCGATCTTCGTCTCCTCGTGGGACCGCGACCACGCGACTGCCTCTCTTTTCGGAGTAATCTGCTCGATCCTTGATGGAAACCTCTCGTAGCTCAAGAAAACTGGATTTCGCACACGTATTTCACGCCGGGAGCATTCAATTCATCTCTGGAAAAATTCTTATCGACATGGAGAATCGTAAATCGTGGCAATCCTTCAACAAAAAATCTTTTCATATGATTACCGTGGACGAAGTCGATTTAATACCGGAGTCAAAACCGAAACATTTTAATAGAAAATCTTTTTATTTTTAGAAGTCATAGTTCAGCTTTCAAAATTCTTCTGATCACCAAAGATGCTCAATATAAGAGAAGCGCTTTATTACCCAGAGATCCAGCAACCTTTTCAGTAAAGGCGCCAACGATGTCCTCGCGTGTTAAGCTTCCGGTTCTCCGAGTTTTTTCGCGGTCGAAACAATTCATTAATTTTTCACAGGATTCGGAGCAAGGTTCTCGCGGTTCGGTCCTCCGCCGGCAGTAAATCAATCGAACGGATAAGCGGTGATAGCATATCGGAACACAATGTACAATGGAGTTTCTCGCCTATTGTTGCGAATTATCGCCGGTGATCGTTCGCTTCTTTAATAAGCGGCCAGCCGCTTTTGTTTAACGCGCGTATCGCCACTCGTTTTTCCGCGGATACGGAAATATCCGACTGAAAACGTGATTGAAAATGGGACCCGGGGGGAGTTCTTCCTGCTCGACGATATCGGTTAGACAACGACGATAGAATGAGTGCGAACCCTCGAACGCCGTTCTAAACTTTAGATTTATCGTGGCCGGAAGAGTTTACCTGTATAATTATTTATCTCGGCTGATAGGAGAGGTTTACAGATAAACGAGGTGTGCTGGAAACAGGGTCGTAGTTTAGAACGGTCGATAAGGTTCGAAGTATAAGTTAAAGGCACATGCTCCGTAACTTTGATCGTTTGTTATTGTGATACTGCATAATTAAAGTCACACGTTTATGTTGTACTACTTTCGGGAAACGGAGATGATGAATTTCTGGCACGAGTTATGAAAGTTTTCTGCATAGATAAGCAAGTAGAACTGTCCGGTGTGCGATCAGACATCAATGGTTCCCTCTATGAGCGCTTCTAACGTTACGCTTTAAATTGGATTATAAATCTATGTTATTAGGTTTAATCTACAGTTTTCCTAGGGTAAAGAAAGTTGTCTCCAAGTGGATTAAATAATGTTTAATGCATGGAATTCAATTTTAAGGAGATTAGCGTATAATTTTCCATCGTGGATCACTTCTCACGGACTGAAAGGCGAAAAACGAGGTCTTTTTTGTCGTCTCGTCAATTAATGTTCGCTAATAACGGGCTCGTTCAGGCGAGCGTGTAATTATGCGACGATTGAACCGAGGAAAGGACAAAGCGGCCGCGCGGGTCCAGGTATCAATTTCTTATGTAAATATCCGCGAAGATGGAGACAAGGAGGTGTAATTGAGCGCTCAAAGCACAAATTGAACTTTCACTGGCTTTCGGCCGAGAATCGCGCGATAACGATCGGTCTTATGCAATTTCGGGCAGTGCATTTCCGATCAAGTCCGCTTGCATTAAACGCCTATCGCCGTATACTCGATTACGGAGTGTTTAAAGCGTTCCTTGCCATGCTATGTTGTATAAAATTTCGATGAGAAACGTGGCAAGTCCTAGGCGAGAGTCGCCCAGTATTCTTCGCGCGGACCGCGGAGGACGAGTGGCGATCGTTTTCGCGATAGGCGCGAGTCTCTAATTAGATTGGCAATTACTCCGGTATTAATTCGAAAGCTCTTTAGATGAAGGCGATACCTGGCTGGTTGGCCGCGGTCCGCGCGCGCGAGCGTGAATGCCAGCAGATGATCCTCGTTAGACGATGATCCGTTTAGTAGAACGGATCATGACTTCGTTCGAATGAATTATGCGGTTCCGTCGTATTGTTACCTCGAGGGAATCGCTTTGATTGCGAATCAGATTCAGCTGGAACGATGTCGACTGTGAGACCACTTTAATTTTCATTCACCTCTACGAAACGGGGAACAGCCGCTGTTCTGTCTGAACGACGTCGATATTATCCGTCGTCATGATTTATCTCGCGACGTTGAGTTCAGAGAAAACAAGGATCTACGAAGTTGGATTGTTGTAGTCGCTTGTCTGAATCATGGTCCTCGTTAGATAGTGGCTTGTTTAATGGAATCAATTTGGACTTTATTGCGACGGACTGGCGATCTTTTATTTTATCGCTTCAAGGACAATTTAATTCAGGTTCAGATTCCATAGTAGCTACCTAGACAGCCAACGAGCACCGAGATTTTGAACGGTTCTTGGAAACACGGAATAGCGATTTTTTCCCATATAGGAACCTCAAGAAACCGTAAGGCGTGAAGCTTATCTCGCCGCGCGATCTGCTCTTCGGTTGTTAGAGGAAACGCCGATCTTTTTCAAGCAGATTCGTACGTAAATACAGTTCGAGCATCGCGTCTGAAACAAAGAAAGCGCTCACCGGGAGAAATTTTCTGGCATTTAAAGCAACGAGGCTGAGTTTCCTCGTATAATTGATCTATTTCTGGCGTGGCTCGTTAATGCAGGCGTAGAACACCGGAAAGTATAATTGTCGCGATTCCGAGCAGATGTTTCCACGCTGGTTAAATCTGAAACGGAAATTTCACGAATCTCTACAGATCCGCGCACTCGACTGTCGAGGATTTCTTTTTCTCCTTTCAAAGCGAGCCGCGCAAATTTTACCTTGCAATTTATCCCTGCCGCGCGTCATTCACGGCCGTGCCTCTTGAAAACTCTTCAACCAACCGGAAAGAAGACGACGCGTACAAGAGAGTACGCATTACGCTGACGCAAATCAATTGCGAAAGAGGCCTGCCCGCCTCATTAAGACTCTCGACGCAATCGAACGCGCGGCCACAATAGCACGTGCAGGGGAACGTTCGGACGTCTTACCTGGAAGATTCTGCGGCAGCATCCTGATGCCGATGTCACTCTCAGGTGGGGCGTTCACGATTTCCTGTCTCTTCGATCGATAGCTGATCCTAGCGATCGCTTATAGTTTGGACAATTATAGATTGGACAACAACAGAAAATCCAAAAAGTCAAAATCGGGATCATCAATTTAACTTTATTCGGTCGATTATGCGAAAAGTGATTACTTAAGTAGACGACTTGAAGTCTTGAAAACGGCATGACTCGCGGGACCGACCCGCATTGTGGCTCCGCATTATCGACACCTGGTGCGTTGATGTTTTCCACCTTGGAATAATCGAAGCGGCGCGGCGCGGGCGAGGAGGAGCACGAGGATGGCTCCGTCGTATATTCAGAGCGACGGGGAAGCGGGATTCGCACTTAGAGCGTCTGACAATTTGATTGCTATCCGGCAGCGGTATTCCAACATCGTCGAACCAGGCCAGAGCCTGTACACCGGGCGATTTATCTTGATTTACACGTGATCGTGATGCCGGTTACCCCGTAATTGAATCATAGCGCTTCGCACCGGCCGTACACATTCTTTACGTCGGGCCCCTCGACTCGCGGCGGATCCTCGTTGCGATGAATCGCTCACGTGCCCCCTCTACTCCTTCCCCCGGACCCCCTTCCTCCCCCGATCGCTCGTAATTTGCGGTTTTGGAGACAAGACGTACTGCTGAACTCGATCCTCGAAACGAGTTTCGAGTTGCTTTCTAGCGAGAACTCTCTATTCTTAAGCAAATGGTCGCGAAATTGGGATTTGGTGCAATCAGGGGTTCGCGATGATTCGATCGAAGAAGTTGCTTCTTTTTCGAGAAATCGGTGAAAGTAATTGTCGGTTTGATCGACGATGAACGTGCGTTTTTCAGGGGCGATGGAAAAGATGAAACGCGATATTGTGCAAAGAGGGGCGGATCGATTTGCATGCGAATTCGCGAAGATTTTCTTGCTAGGAAGAATTCCTAGTCCTGCTCGATCACGATCCAGCCTGCATTGTTGATGAAACGCGGAAGAGGCTAGTCTGGTGCGGGCTGCTTCTGACAGATGGCGCCAGTCAGTCTGCCAAGCGAAATTCCATCGCGATTTTACGCGCGTTACACGCGCTTCACCTGGCGTTGCGGCGAGTAACGGTGCAGGGGACTTTGTTGTGTCTCCAAATATTGCCTTTTATGGAAATGGAAGGGATTTCGTGGAGCTCTGCTGCTTGTGCAGCCGGTAATTATCTGTGGATTTTCATCTTTCTTTAATAGGAAAAGGATATTTAAAAAAAAATTAAGTGTAATCAAGGTTGTAGTGTAAAGATATTTTTGAATGTCAAGCTACGACTGTCCAACAAACACCGAGCAAATTTATCGGGTGCCGTATACGCGTAGTTATCTCGCGAATCCGTGACGGCTGCTCATTTCTCGCACTTTCATCTCAAGCAAATCGCTTCGCGTGATCGTTTTCCTAGCGAGGGAAAATCCTACACCTCACGGTGCGAAACTTTGTCCCTTTTTCATTCACTATTCCTTCGTTACGATTTTCGACGATAAATTCATAATTCACTTTCTACTTCTCCAACGAAGTCTAGTCACTCGATTTTTCGGTTCCGCAGTCCTCGCGAGTTGGAATAAATTTTTGCCAGGCACCGTTCCCGCGAGAAAGTTTGAAAAATACCGAATTCAGGATAAGGAAGTGGTCCCAGACACGGCCGAGCGAGCAAGAGATCGAAGTCTGATTTGCACTGAAAGGATTATGAATTAATCTCCATTGTTGAAACGGTACGTCGAGGAAGTTATTAGAATAGCTTTCGTGAACGTAATACGAACACGGTTGCCGCACGCCACGCTGTCTGGAGATTGAATTCGATAGTACGATTGGTCGCAGAATTAATCGTTATAGTCTCGTCGAGTTGACTGGAGACGGTCACGACACGGCGTTATCATTACGAATTAGACGATCGGGGAATTAAAAAGACTCCGAAGGGAAGCAAATTGAAAGCAAATGGGATTGAGCCGGAGCGTGCCACTGTCGCGCAAACTCAACCTTGCGATGCGGTTACGAGGAGATACAAGCCAAACGTGATTTACTAAAATCGTGCGAGGAAAATTGCAAGCGGAAGGTTGCAATTCGGTAAAAGGAAACGAAACGAGGAACTCGCGAATTTCTCGACGAAAGTAGATAGCCATAGATATTGGTGGTGATACGGCGATTCGATTGTCCGTGAAAGAGTCATTCAATTAACCGCGCGGCGAGGATGACGAGTCGCGAAGCCGCGAGGAGCGAACAAGGGATCTAACGAAACGGCGACGCGTTGCCTTCCATCCGCGGCTCACCGACGACATTAAAGACTGTGATTTTATAGTCACGCGAGCGTCACGAGCAGAAGAGTCGTAACCTTTGTGTCCGCCTGATGACAATCGTCGCTTTAAATCCGACGAAACGTATTTTCCTCGCCGATATACAACGCGGATACGCCGCGGGGACGTACAATGCGCCATTAGACCGTAAAATCCTCCCGACGTTGATAAACAATTTCGTGGCCTTTGCTCGATTGTTTACGCCGTGGGAACGCCGTCGCATCGCGGAGTATCGTGGATCCTCTGACCCGGCTCTCTCGTGTCATTCATTCGGAGTCCTGTCTGCGCGTCCATTCAAAAACACCAGTTAACAGTTTTGCTAGAGCATCGCTATAGTTGACCCTCGAAGAACTCGGAGATAGAGACGCCACTCCCATCATAGTAAAAAATCCGTGAAAAATGTTTGAGTCCCTAAAAACTGAATTGCAGTAGGCTACTGTTTACTGACAGTCTCATTTATACAGTTACTGCATGCGTTACTAATGTATTTTTGGGTGTAATAAAATAAATTAAAGAAAGGTTTGGTAAAAAATTAATATTATTTTATAATATTTTTTCATCAAAGTAATCATGTACCGTTAAGGAATTAGTTTTTTATCATTTTAGGGACCTACCTACGTAATGTATTTTTTTAACCTGATAAAATCCTAAACCAGAGAGTTTTTTTTATTATTAAAAGATAAATTTCTTTTCAAGAAAAGATTTTTAAGTATAATTGAATTATTTAGAAGCTATAAAATGATGACGTGATTGGGAACCAGCTTTTGATCATCTAAAATGCATTGCAAAATGTAAATACCAATTTAAAATATATAATATTTAATAATATAATCAAATTTATACAATATTTCCACATATTCTTATAAGTCATACATTTACGAAGTGCAATATTATGCAGAGGTTCACCGATAGACGAAATGACTGACACGAAATCAGAGCAAAAGGGAGTAGAAAGCGTGCTGAAGATAACTTATCGTGTAGGAAGCGACGTAGGAATCCGCGCGACGGACCGCGGAGCCTCGGTTCGGACTTCCTGGCCGGCACGCGGTTTCTTTCATTCACAGTGGGGCAGCGGTGGCGAGTCGACGTCGTCGTCATGGCAGTTCGATTATCCCCGCGTCGGGAGCGGAGCGTTATCACGCATGCCCGTGCGGCGCAGCGGTCACGGAGCCTTCGCAGCAGCAGCTCGCCGCCGCGGCGACGGGGCAGAGTATTTTGACAGTGCGCCGCCCTGCATCCACTCAATGCCATCCTCGTCGCGGCCTCCGCTCCGTCCTGTTGTTCCTTCCGGCCGGGGCCGTCCGTCCGTCCGTTCGCGGATCGCGATCGTCCATCGCGCGTGCAAGCAGCGCCCCTCCGGCTAACCGGGTCAGTCGATAGACCCCGAGAGAGAGCGAGTCGCGCTCCGGAGTGTTTGTGCGCGGATCGAGTGGCTCTCGCGGCGGTGGCGGGAGGGTGGTGGCGGCGAGGCCACTAGGTGGATCGGTGAGGATTTATGCCTGCCGGTGGAGCGGTCGCTCGCTGTCACGAGACTCGTATTCGTCGCATCGGGGAAGGTGTCACGCGAGTTTCGAGCGGTCGGTGGAGGACGCGGGGTGCGCGGCTTCCTGATAAGAGCAGCGAAGTGCGTGGCGTGGCGCTGGATCGCCGCCGACTGTCAGCCACCGGGTCTGGCACGAGTTCATGAACGCTCTAGGATAATTAGAGCAGCGAGTGCGCGAGTTTTTTTTTGCGGGAATTTGACGTAACGCGGGGAGGAGAGTTCGCGAGGGATTCGAACCAACAGGAGATATTATTAAATGGAGCAAGGAGGCGCCCACGCGCGAAAACGATCCTTCTGACGTGGACTGTTCCGTCTGCATCCGTCCGTCAGAGCGGAGCGAAGGCGAGGCGGGCGAGAGGGAGGAAAAATCTCTCGGAAGGCCTTACCTCCGCGAATATCTTCGCGAGCGACTTCTCGAAGGATCCCCGCTGCTCGCGTGCATCCCGAGTGGGCGGATGCCGCTGTCCATACCAAGGACACGTATCCTCGGGCGCGAGACCGGAGAACAATGAGGATTTCAGCGTGGAGGCTCGCGGGGATGCCGTGTCGGGAATGCAAGCTCCGTAGCGTCTCGTGTCGGTCGTGTTCGTCGTGGTCGTCGCCGTCGTCCCCGTCGTCGAGGCGCGTCAACGAAACCTAGCCCGGCCATCGCGAACGGAGACGAGAGAGGCCCGTGTGCACACCGTGGGAATAAATCGACCGGCCGGGTGACACGGGAGAGCCGAGAGAGAGAACGGAACGAAAGGAGCCGCGCGCACAGGACGAGAACCACCAGCAGCAGCAGAACGATAAAAGAGAGGCTTAACGAGCCCCGGAGACCAGGATGAGTCACTTCGATTGGAAGCTGCTGCGCCGGAAGAAGGTACCTCGCGCGCGCCCGTGTCCTTCGGACGCGAACACACATTCCGTGCTCCTATTCCCGAACTCTTGACCCCTCGCATGCCCCGTCACCGTTACTCGACTTATCGACCCGTGGAAAAATTAGCGCGGGGGTGGCGCGCCCGCGGGACACAGGTAAATGGACGATGCCTCTAATAGAGGCGTCCCCGCGTCACTGTCCATTTGTCAGTTCAAGAGAACGACTGCTTCGCCAGTTCCGTCTCTTTTTTTCACTCCCTCCACGAGTAATGGACGCGCGCGCGGCAGATGGGACGATTTTGATGCAATTTCCGTCGATGGCTTTTCGAACTGTCACCGCCAGCGATCGGCCCGTGAGTCGCTTCTCGTAGGACGCTGGGTGTGCTGTACAGTGGGACAAATCGCCTATATAAGTGGACGAAACCTTTTAATTCGATCAAATCGTAGTTTAAACATTTTTTGGAAAATATGCAGCGTGATTTAAGCAATTATAACAAGCCATATCTTTTTGTAATTGATGGAAAAAAGAAATGTTAGAAAAAACTGGATCAATCTGCATTGCATATTGACGGTCACAGTGTTTTGCAACTGCAGTATTGCATATGCAGTTTTCATAATTATGTTGATTTTAATCTAACTTTTGTTAGGATATTTGCTTTTGCCTTTTTTTTATTTGAACATTTATTTAGAAGATTCAGAAGCTAACCAGTGTAAATATTTATTGCTTGTAACAATTTTCAATCGACAAAGCAATTTAATTGTAATATTAAAATTTCACTAACAGGGAAATGATAGTTATATGAACTAAAGAATAGCCTAAGAAATTTCTTATTTAATTATCGCTGTTAAAATATTTTGTGAGTTATACTAATTAGCTTCTGAGCCTTCTATTTATCGTGAAGAATTAGATACGAATTTCTTTTGTGTTCCATTTTATTTTTTCTGAAATCGAACAGAACTTTCCAGTAAACATAACCCAGACCTAATAATTTTATTATCTTCATTATCAATTTACTATGAATGAAAACAGACCCATGAGGACTAGAATCACGAATAATCCCAACAATTTCTTAGAAATTTTCGTCGAAATTAGAAAACTTAATGGAAAAGATAAAAACTTAGTTAAGTCGAAAAAATCCGAAGAATATACAAGGATTAAACAACGTAAAGAATTCGTTGTTGATTAGTTTTATTTTTTTGTCCCCCCATTAAACTGTTTGTCCACCCTTGGTGGTGGTTTACGTCGTTAGAACTGCGCTTCCGCACACAGTGAAAATTACCCTTTGGCAGTCGCTGCAGAATTTCGTTTTTCCTTAGACGCGTTCGCGTTTGCTCTGAAATTGGGACACCGGTCGCTGAAGGGTTACATGGTTAGAAGTGTTTGAAGAAGTTCGCAACCTTTCGCGATTGTCCCTAAACACACAGACGGGGGTTGAGCGGCGACCCAGTTAACCGGTACCCTAGAAAGTTCCTCCCTAGATAATTGCAATATAATTGCGAACTCTGTAGCTGTGTCGATCGTTCAGTCACGAAAGCGCGGCGTGGTTCGTGCCGCTTCGATCGCCCTCGAATTTTGCCACATTGCATCCACACGATCTTCGCTCGTATAACTCTGTTCGTTCACCGTTGTTCACTTTCATCTATTTAGAAGCTAGATTCTAGATGTTGCAATTTGCGGCAGCTTCGCTACGGGGTATCGATAACGGGATTTTCGAGTCGAACGCAGAATCCCGACGGTCATGCAACCCCGGGGGTGCACAAAGACGGAGGCGGCGTGTGTTTTCTCTTTTTGCGTTTTCTCTGTCGACAGCGCGATCGATCGATACTCGACGCGCGGCGTCAGGAAAACCCAGCGATCCCAGGCTTCTCGGTTAATTAATAATCGAATTGCCGCGACCGAGCCGAGAGACACGCCGCTGCTCGTTCCAGGCCTTTCGACATAAATCTAATATGCCTTGTCTCTCACCGTGTTCCACCTCCTCCTTCGTCTGCTCCCCCGTCTTTCGCAAGCTCCGCGCTAGACGTAAAATATGTAACCGACTCATTTTCAATTAACGATCCCTTAAAAGTTGGGCAACTGACGGGGGTTGCGTGATCCGCGCGATTCGCGAGCGAGGTTAATCGATTTACGGGACCATTCTGGGAAACTAGAATGCATAGTTTTTGGTGGAAAGTATGCGCTGAAGTGGAGGGAATCTTCTTTGTATTTTAATTAACCTTGCTGTTCTCCTCTTAAAATTCTAATTTATTACAACTTCAATAATTAATAGATCATTATACGTAATGTATATTTCTTACAATTGGAACAGTCCCGAAGAGAACAGCAAGGTTAATTGGTAATTAATCAATTCAATGTGTTTGGAAAATATTATATCAATTCCTAAATATTTTAATGTTTTACCTTTTAGTGGAACAGTCAGTAAAATCAGCACAAAATTGATATAAATAATGGAAAAGTTTATGATTTATTAAATTTTACTTAGTAAATCTAAATACAGGGAGTTTTGTTTTATTTATTTATTTATTTGCGGGTGAAAATCCTTTAGTTTACAATGGTAATACAACAGGTTCATGGATCAATGAACGTCCGATTGTAAGATTGGACAGAGCTGTTGCTTAAAAGTGACGGATGATGAGAAAAAGTCTAGTTTTTGACAGAAATCATTCATTTGGTTAATTATACGATTAATGCCACTATAATGACCGTAAACTGGCGAGATTCTGGCATAAAGAGAGAACGTTTTTATAGTTTTATTTGAAGTTCGTATCCCAGACGAAGGAGACCACTTAAAAAAGTATCTCCTTTGTTTTTACTGACATCCAAAGTATCTGTAAAATAATTTAAATGATTTCACGAGAGAAATGCCATTTTTTCATCGTTTCAGTTTTCAGTTTTTTTAAAAACAAGGGAGATATTTAGGTCACCTCCTTCGGCTGAGACATCCTGTATTTATGAAACATCACTAAATAATATCTTCACAATAAAATTTATCATCTGCGTTAAATTGTCATAAATATATTTAGGGTTAGACTGACATTTCTTACCAACAGTTTATATTAGTAGCTATACTATGCCGGTTCTGGACCAAGTGTGGGCGAGGGGAGCGCGGGGCGGGGGGTCCGCGGTGGACGCGGAGGTGAAGCGGGGCGGGGCGCGGACGCATCATGCACTCCACGCGGTGGACGCGGAGGTGAAGCGGGGCGGGGCGCGGACGCATCATGCACTTGCACGCGGTGGACGCGGAGGTGAAGCGGGGCGGGGCGCGGACGCATCGCGTCATCCTTTTCTAACGCACGCTCGCCCGCATGTCGCGCCATGCTTTTCTAACGCACGCTCGCCCGCAAGTCGCGCCATCCTTTTCTAACGCACGCTCGCCCGCAAGTCGCGCCATCCTTTTCTAACGCAGCGCGGCGGCGTCGGGGATTTGAGAAATTTCCGCGAAGCGCGTCTTTTCCGCGAAGCGTGTCTTTTCGACGAAGTGCACGCGCACCCTTGCACAACGCGACGAAAGCTAATGATGCAACCTATTAAAAATGCGCCGTACATTCCTGCCCTGGTCGGGATTCGAGAAATTTCCGCGAAGCGCGTCTTTTGTAACGCAGCGCGGCGGCGTCGAGGATCCAAGAAATTTCCGCGAAGCGCGTCTTTTGTAACGCAGCGCGGCGACGTCGAGGATCCAAGAAATTTCCGCGAAGCGCGGCGGCGTCGAGGATTCAAGACATTTCCGCGAAGCGCGGCGGCGTCGAGGATTCAAGAAATTTCCGCGAAGCGCGGCGGTGTCGAGGATTCAAGAAATATCCGCGAAGCGCGTCTTTTCGGCGAAGTGCACGCGCAGAATTGCGCAACGCGAGGAAAGCGTGTGCCCTTGTCGGGAGGTATTAATAAGCGATCTCCAGCGAGGGACGAACACTTGTGAAACGGATTTCGAGGTGATAGTTATACGTCAAGAAGAAAACAATGGAGCGTGCAACGAACAGGTTGAAAACGCTGACGAAGAGGTCGGCGTTACTGCGTACGTCCGCGGAATATCGGAACTGGATGGAGCAGTGCGACGAATGTTTGCGCCTCATACATGAATATTTGCACGGAGGACAACGATTGTCGAGCGGCAGGAAACAACGCATCACCGCCGTTATCGCTCGCATAAAAACTGTACGTGCTGTAGTGCGTGCAAAATTCTCGCGAATGGGACACGGACTCGGGGGACAATCGAGCGGGCCGAGTGTCGTATGGGAAGACGTGGAATCGGCGTTTCAAAATCGCATCGCAACGGGAATGGTGGTGAACGTGAAACATCTCGATCCTCGTCGATTCTTCAAAGACGCTCGTCGACTGGTGCTTTCGCATCTAACGGACTCGATCACCGCACACTCCAGCGTGGCGGTGAATACGATCCTGAACGCAGAATTTGCGCTAAACGACGAAACGGACGTGAAAAGTTTCACGACGAGAAATCACGTACTGTTTGAGACGTCGAATCTGCGCGAATGGTACACGACGCGCGTGGTGCAACCTCTGCTTGCGGCGATGGAGGAGTTTCAGGAGCGTGACAGTGGTTGGACACTCGTCAACGTTCACAATTTACTGCTGAACATCAACAAGTACAATCCGCTTCGCGTTGGATGCAACGTGTCATTGCCGCGCGCCGTACAAACGAAGCGAGCCGTGGTGAATGTGAAGTGCAACGACGACGCCTGTTTCCTGTGGTCGGTAGTCGCGAGCCTTTATCCAGCATCCGATCATGTCGACAGACTAGCATCGTACCCCCATTACTCGCGGGTACTGCGTACGGAGTGTGTAAGTCTCCCCATGACTCTGAACCAAATAAAGAAATTTGAAGCGTGCAACGACGTATCCGTAAATGTGTACCAGTGGCAGGAGGAAAAGTGCGTCCCGGTCCATTTGACCGCGTCGAAGAGGGAGCGGCACGCAAACTTGCTGCTGGTACAGGATCCGCAGGACGAGCGGAGGAATCATTTCACCTGTATCCGCAATCTGTCCAGACTGGTTTCTGCACAGGTTGGACGACATGAACATCAAGTATTCATTTGCGAAAGGTACGTTTGAAACAGTTTGTTTTTTCGAATATGTCTATAGGATTGCGTAAATGCTAGAAGTGTATATCGTTTTCAGATGCCTCCATTACTTTTACTCGAAGGAGAAACTGGACGCGCACAGCGTCGATTGCGCGCGACTAAACGATTGCGCCGTCGAGCTTCCTTCCGAGCAAAACAAGTGGCTGCAATTTAAAAACTACCTCCGCAAGGAACGCGTGCCGTTCGTAGTGTACGCAGACTTCGAGTGCCTGCTGGAGGACGTGCAGCCGGAACAACAACAACAAAATCGTCGTTCGTACATCTACCAGCATCACCGGGCATTCAGCGTGGGATACTACGTGAAGTGCGCGCACGACGAATCGCTTTGCACGTATCATACGTACCGCGGTGACTCCGACTGCGTCCAATGGTTCGTGAAAGAGATGCGAAAATTGGCCGATACCGTTGATGACATATTCAAAACGGTAATACCGATCGAATCGATGTCTATCGCGCAACGCCACAATTTTTATAACGCAACAGAATGCCACGTGTGCGGAAAACCTTTCCTCGAATCCGACGTAAAAGTGCGCGATCACTGTCACGTGACCGGTAGATACAGAGGCGCGGCTCATTCGACCTGCAATCTAAATTTCCAGGATTCATTTACCGTTCCGGTTGTGTTTCACAATCTATCCGGTTACGACGCGCACTTTGTGATAAAAGAATTGGCTACGGCGTTCGAGGGAAAGGTCGATCTGCTTCCGTTGACGAAAGAAAAGTACATCTCTTTCACGAAGAATGTCAAGGGGACGGGCATCGACGGGAAGAAGGAGGTGAAATTCAGATTCATCGACTCGTATAAATTTTTGGCCTCGAGTCTGCAGAAACTATCGTCCGATCTGGGCAAGGAGGAACTGACGATCCTGCGAAAGGAGTGTCGAAACTATTCGGAGGAACAATTCGATCTCCTTACCAGAAAGGGCGTCTTCCCGTACGATTACGTGACGGCGTACGATAAACTAAACGAGACGCGATTACCGCCTCGCGAAGCGTTCTACAATCGGTTGAACGACAGTCACGTGTCAGAATCGGATTACGCGCACGCGCTAAACGTGTGGGAGAGCTTTCACGTCGAGACGTTGGGCGAGTACAGCGACCTGTACTTGAAGACCGACGTTCTGTTGTTGGCGGACGTCTTCGAGAATTTTCGATCGCAGTGTATCGCGAGCTACGAGCTGGACCCCGCGTATTATTGCACGTTGCCAGGGTTCACGTGGGACGCGATGCTAAAGCACACGGGCATCGTTTTCGAATTGCTCACCGACGTGGACATGGTGATGTTCGTGGAACGCGGAATACGCGGTGGTCTGAGCCAGTGTTCCCATCGTTACGCGCGTGCCAACAACAAGTACCTGCCCACGTACGATCCCGCGAAACCGTCGACGTACCTTATGTATTTCGACGTGAACAACCTGTACGGTTGGGCAATGTCGCAATGCATGCCGTACGGAGGATTTCGTTGGATCGACGACGCCGAGCGCGTAGCCAATTTCGACGTCAATGCCGTTCCGATCGATGGGTCCGAGGGATACTTTCTGGAAGTGGACCTCGAGTACCCGACGGAACTGCACGATTCGCACGCGGATCTCCCGTTTTGCCCGGTACGCGAACAGTCGACCGACGGAAACCAGACGAAACTACTCGCGACAGTACGGGACAAGGAACGATACGTAGTACATTACCGGTATTTGCAGCAATGTCTGCGTCACGGTTTGAGACTCCGAAAAATTCATCGCATCTTAGAATTCCAGCAATCCCATTGGCTTCGCGAATATATCGAATTGAACACCGGTTTTCGAACACGCGCGACCAGCGATTTTCAGAAAACTTTGTACAAATTGATGAACAACGCGGTATTTGGCAAAACGATGGAGAACGTGCGACACTACGTTGACGTGAAATTGGTGACGCATTGGGAAGGTCGGTACGGCGCGGAAGCTCTGATCGCGAAACCGAACTTTCACAGCCGCGCGATTTTCTCCGAAAACGTAATCGCTGTCCAGTTGCGCAAATTAAAAGTTTTATTCAATAAACCGATATACGTCGGTATGAGCGTGCTGGACGTGTCGAAAGTATGCTTGTACGATTTCCAGTACGAGTACATGCTTCCGAAATTTGGTGAACACTGTAAAATCCTTTATACCGACACCGATAGCTTGATTTACGAACTCGAGTGCGAGGACGCGTACGAGACGATGAAACGCGACGTCGTCACCCGATTCGACACGAGCGATTACGAGGCGGATAATCCGTACGGTATGCCGCGCGTAAACAAGAAGGTGCCCGGCCTCATGAAGGACGAGAACAACGGAGTCCCGATGACCGAGTTCGTCGGACTGAGAGCGAAAATGTACTCCCTCCGCGTGCACAATAAGAAAGAGACGAGAAAAATTAAAGGCGTGAAAAAGAACGTAGTCGCGAACGAAATTCGTTTCGAAGACTACGTTCGTTGCTTGCGCGACGATTCGGAAAAGCACATTCGTCAAAATTTAATTCGTTCAAAATTGCACGACGTGTATTCGATAAGCGAAGAAAAACTCGCTCTCAGTCCGCACGACGACAAACGATTCGTCTTACCCGATCGAGTGCGCACACTTCCGTGGGGCCACTATCGCATTTCTGAGTACATGGAGACGGTGGAGGAGGAGGAGGAGGAGCGTGTATAAAATTGTATATATGTACATATGTAGTATTGCAGATATAGAAAAGTATGTGTGTGTGTGTGTGTGTGTGTGTGTGTGTGTGTGTGTGTGTGTGTGTGTGTGTGTGTGTGTGTGTGTGTGTGTGTGTGTGTGAAGATAATAGTAATAAAGAATAAAGTGTAAAACGAAATCGTTTTTGTTTATTTGTAGAGAATACGCGTATACATTAGATATATAATGATAGTTATACAATGTCTTTCTCGTCGATCCACGAATTGCGCGACGAATCGAACCCCAACCACTTGACGAGCGCCTTGTTTCCTTTGCGACGCAGGATTTTCTCGACCAAGTACACGTCCGGATTAGCGACCGCGTGCAGTTCGTACTCGTAGAATCCGCCGGCGACGGGCTCGTTCGCGGAATCGCGAAGCAGGTAAGTCACGGGTCGCGTAGGTTGCACCGCGACGATCTCGAACACTTCGGTCGACCAGTTTGGCGTGTATCCCTTCTCGAACACGGTTTTGAATTTGCTCACGCGCACCTTGTCGCCGACCGCGAATTTCGCTCGTCGACGTCGAACCGAAGAGCGAACCGCGTCGTCGCGGACGGTAAACAGCAGCTGAGTAGCGTTGGTCGGAGTGACGTCAACGGGCCGCGTGCCGATGGTGCGATGCCTTCGGTGATTGTAGTCTCGCAGGAGCGCAGGCAGCATGTCCAGCCAGCGGTACGACGCGTCCATCGAGAATCGTTTCCACATGTTGGTTTTCAGAGTGCGATTGAATCGTTCGACTATCGACGCCTTCATCACGCTATAGGTGGAGTAATGGTTGATGTTGTGTCGTTTCATGCATCGTTGGAACTCGGCGTTGTAAAATTCCTTGCCCATGTCGGTCTGTAGATTCCGCGGACACCGGCCGCTCTCCCGCAGCACGGACGAGAACGCTTTGGTGACGTCGCTCGCACTCTTGGTCTTCAAGGGCACGGCCCAGGCGTACTTGCTGAACGCGTCTATGATCGTGAGAATGTACTGGTAGCCGCGATTGTATCTCACGTATGCGCGCATCTCCACCAAATCCGCCTGCCAGAGATCGTCGTAGCCGCGAATCGCGACGCGTCTCCGCGGAAAGTTTCGTCTCGCGGGAGCGTGCAATTCGTCCACCAATCGTTGTTTCTCCGCGCTCATCAATTATGTTGAGTTTGATTCTTTCGCGACCGCGAGAGAAAACAGAGAAAGCAATCGCATAAACATTTGCAACGCTCGAACGCAGCAAGTCGCGCACGTAGATTCCTGTTCGTCTTCTTCTTCTTCTTCTATGTATTCGTCTTGACCTTCGCCGCGATGTCGCGTCATAATTAGACGAGGCGACGCTTCTGGAGGTTCTACGTCAAATGTCACTTCTCCTTCACGGCGAACGGATTTATCTTGCCTTCCATCGAGGTCTTGTGCAGGTCCATGGCAGTTTGCATCGCGCGTTTCAGTCTCTCCTCCAGCTCGATTCGCTCGCGTTCGTCGTCGTAGCGCAGAGTCGTCGTGACCGCGTCGATTCTACTGATCAAACGATCCTCCAGCTCCGACACGTTGCGCATCGCTTCGTCGAAAATCAACTTAACGTGTTGCTCGCACTCGCGACTCCGATCGTTTACGAAGGCCACGGTCGCCGCGTCGGTATCCGCCGTCGGATACGCCACGCGTCGTATTTTGCGTTTTCCCGCGTCGAAAGCGGCCCCTTCGCGAAACAGCGCGTTGGCGCGAACGTATCTCGCGACGTGCAGGTGTGTCTTCGAATACGGATCCTCGCGGGGCGCGGAAGGAGCGTGCATTCGCAAGGACGCGCCAAATTTGTTGATCGACATCTCGGCGACAACTGACGCCAACGGCGCGAAACCGTTCAATTTACGACGAGTCCGGCTTCGCGGAGTTCCTCCACGATGGACACGATCTCGTTGTCGTGGCCCGTGTGACCCGCGGCTTGCGACGCCACGAGCAAGCGCAACCTGTCGACCAGTTCGTTCGGATCGTCCCAGTAGACGTAATCGACGGTGTTGTCGGAGACGGTCATTTCGTTGTAATTGTTATCGTCGTCGACGACGCGAGGCAGACCACCGCCTTCGCGCGACCTTCTCGTCGTTGTCGTTGTCGTTATCAGCGGCATGATGACGTTCTTGTACTTGTACCCTTTGTTTCCCAACACGGCTCCGCTCGCGGCGTGGTCGCGTCTGTGAGCGTTCGTTCTCAACAAAATCGTCCTATAGGTTTGCAAATCGTCGCTCGTGTATATTTCGTCGTCCGGTATTCGCTTGAACAGCAACTCGTACAGACCCGGTGTACCCTTGTACGTTACGTCACCCACGATGACGTCGTCCTTGTCGTTCACGCCGAACGTCGAATCGCCGAGCATGAGTTGACCGCCGCCGCTGGAGGTATCGGGTACCATGTACACGCCGTACACGTTGTCCGTTTGTCTTTGGGTATCGGTGAAGAACAGTAGCAAATAGTCTCGCGCCAATGGACCGAGATTCTTTCGCGGATAGTACGTGGACAGCGCGCGCCACACGTCGTTAGCGGCAGCTTCGCCTTGGTCGGGCAACGTCGTCGTCGCGCGTCTTCGTTTCCCGAGCAGGACGATGGGCGTTTGTTGTCGTCGTCTCTTCTTCGGCGTTGGTTCGAGCGGCGGCGGCGGCGGCGGCGACGGAGACGGTGAGCGCGGCGGTGGCGGCGGCGGCGGCGACGGCGACGGCGACGAAGGCGGCGACGCGTACAACGACGCCGGAGACGGCGAGCGCGGCGGCGGTGGTTTCGTTGTAAACGCGCTGCCGCTGCTCTCGACCAATCGTTTCAGCGGCTCGACGATCGGTCGCGTTCGTTTCTCCAACGCCGCTTCCTGGGTCATCTTGCCCACCTTCAAGGCCGCGTATTTTTTACGTATAGCCTCGCTGGTTGCGGCGATTTGTCGCTTCGTCTCGACGTCTCGTTTCTGCTTCGCGCGCTTGCTGCTGCTGCTACTACTTTCGACGTCGACGCCGGGAACGGCTGCGGGCACTGCGGCTGCACTCTCCTCTTGTTCCTGCATCTCGAAGCGCTCGGCGAAACGTCTCGCGATCGAATGACCGCGCTAACGTACTACGAACTCGTTAAATCCACGTCGATAGCGACCCTCGTACATCGGACTGTCCTTGTCGACGACCGCGAAACCGTATCGGCGTTGCCAACAGTTAGCGCACAATTCGTTGAACTCGTCGAACGTCATGTCCGGGTTCACGTGATCGTCGTACACGTGGCGCAGATTCTTGCGATCCTGCTTGAACAGTACGAGAAAGTTTACGTTGTCGCGAATCAAATGTTTCGGTATCCTGGCGTACGATTGGCACAGATAGAAACAGTCCACGTCGGCGTGACGACCCATGGAGAAGTACTCGCGAATCGCTTGTTGCTTCTCGCACGCCACGTCGTCGAACACGAAAATGGAATTCGGTAGAGCCGACGCCGGTGAAACGACCTCGTCGTTGTCCGAGAAGGGAAAGTAGCCGATCTCGTCCACCGACGACAACAATTTCTCTAAATAACGATACTTTGGCTGCTGCAACGACTTGGAGTACACATACACGTTCGCGAATCGCAGACCGTTCGGACTCTCAAGCAGGCTTAGCAGCGCGTTGGTCTTGCCGCATCCGGACGGGCCGCATATCACGCACCGCACGCTCTCGGGCAACAACGGTCCGTGCTTTCGCGAACGTCGGTCGGCGGCGGATTGTTCGAACATTCTGTTCGCAGCGACGCGAATTCCGTTTCCTCGGAGTCGCGCGAATCGCATCGCGCGCTGCTCGTACGCGGCATCAATAGACGATTCGCGCGTTTCGTCGCTACTATTTATACCCTCGACTCGCGACGCAGCGCTCATTCGCGAATTGTCCTTCTCGCGGAGCGAGAGTACTTGCGCGACTGCAGCAACGTGGACGGACCACCGCCTATGCCAAAGGACTGCGACGAATGTACGCGAGAACGAATGAACGAAGCGGAGCGGGTCTAGTGAACGATCTGATAAATCGATTGCCGTTCGAATTACACGTACCGGGCTATCAGTTTTGCGGACCGGGAACGCGATTGCAGAAACGTTTGGCCCGCGGTGATCAGGGTGTGAATCCTTTGGACGCCGCCTGTCGAGAGCACGATATCGCGTACTCGCGGCGCAAGGATTTGGAGGAAAGACACGCGGCGGATCGCGTGCTGGGCGACAAAGCGAAGGAACGCGTGTTCGCGAGAGACGCGAGTCTGGGCGAGAAAGCCACGGCCGCGGCCGTATGGGGAGCGATGCGAGCGAAGACGAAACTCGGCATGGGATTGAAGGGAAGAAGAAGAAAAACTCAGGTTGCCAAATCGAAGGGAAGAAAAGTACAGAAGCGAAAAGGAGGAAAACAACGCGTGCTTCCGGTCGCGAAACGCGGCGGTTTCCTGCCGGCGCTCGTGCTGCCCGCTCTGTCGGCCGTGGGTGCGTTGGCCGGCGGAGCGGCAGGCATAGCCAAGGCGGTCAACGACGCGAAAGCCGCTCGAAAACAACTGGACGAAACGTTGCGTCATCACCGCGCTATGGAAGAACGAGCGCGACGTCGCAGCGGCAGCGGCGTGCGGGGGCAGGGATTGTATCTCGCACCGTACAAACGCAGCGGCGGAGGCAAGGTCGTGAAACGACACCGAAAACGATAACGAAACCATTGACCAACCTGCAACTAGAGCGCCTGTGTCGAAACGTGCCGTTCTTTCGCGGGGTGTTTATGCGCGACACGCTGCCTTCGCGCGCCGCATGGACCGACGAGAGCGGGATCGTCAATTTGGACGAGATTCGAGGAGCCGGCACGCATTGGGTCGCGTACGTGAAACGCGGACGTCGCGTAAAGTATTTCGACAGTTTCGGAAACTTGCGTCCGCCGCTAGAGTTGCGTCGCTATTTCGGCGCGAACGCGAAGATCAAGTACAATCACGACCGCTTTCAACGTTTCGACGAGTCGAATTGCGGACACTTGTGCGTGCAATTTCTTCGACGGAACGCAAATGGATAATGATAAATGCACGCGTCGCTGTTCGGATCGCGTCACTCGCCGACATGTCGTTGACGCTTACGTTGACGGGCCGCGGCAGCGTGCTCACGGTCAATTACTTTCCGCCGATAGATTTGAGCGACGGCGAGTACGAACTCGGACTCACCGATTTCGAGACGTTTCACACGATTCCGAACGTCGACTCGAGCAACAACACCTTCTACTTCGACGACGCGGACGAAGCGATTACGATTCCCGAAGGTTCTTACGAGCTGGACGCTATCGACAAGTACTTGAGACGCGAACTAGCGAAGCGCCGACCTCGCGAACACCGTACCAGCGGCGACGACGACGTCGTCCTCGACGATCGCAAGTATCCTCTGGTGTTGCACGCGAACAACAACACCATGAAGAGCGAATTGTACTGCGCGTTTCGCGTAAACTTTGCGCTACCGAACAGCATAGGACCGTTGCTGGGCTTCTCCCCGACGCGGATCTTATCGCCGCGCGCGTGGCACGAGTCCGACGCACCCGTAAACATTTCAAACGTCAACATGCTCCGGGTGGAGTGTAACGTGACCGCGGGCGCGTACAGCAACCACAAACCGGTACACACGATACACGAATTCTCGATTCAAGTACCGCCAGGATATAAAATCTCGGAGACGCCGCAGCACGTCATTTACTTGCCGCTCGTCGCGCGAACAATACACGACTTGACGATAAGAATAGTTGATCAACAGGATCGTCTGGTCGATTTTCGCGGAGAAGAGATAACCGTTCGACTGCACGTGCAGCGTCGCCATCGACGATCGCTGCATACGTATTAGTACGAACGTGTTATGTTGATAGTCGCTCCGACGCGCGACACCACCGCCTTCGACGACTCTTTACCAATACCTCCTGTTTTCCCCGACGCCGCCGCATCCACCGCGAACGAATCCGGAAGGAAGCCGAAACACGCGAGAAAACAGCTGAGTGCGCGCAACGTGCACTTTCTTCGATCGTTGGGATTCATCGCGTCGCCCTTGAATCACCGATAACGCGATGATAAATATTTTGGACGTGACGGCCGCGCCGGTCTTCGACGACCGTATCTCGAAGATCGAGTTGCACGCATACAATCCGTACGCTAACACGACCTACGGCAACAGCGACGAGATACGCATACCCATACAACATCAGGATCTGTACACGCTTCCGTGCGATAGTTTTCTACACATCGAAGGTCGCGTCTTGCGTCCCGCGGAAACGAAAACCGAAGAATCTACCTCGACCGACATCGCCGCCGCCGTTCTAGACAACAATTGCGTCGCGTTCATGTTCGACGAGATTCGCTACGAGATCGACGGCGTGGAAATCGATCGTTGTCGAAATCCGGGCGTGACTACCGCGCTAAAGAATTACGCGTCTCTGTCCGCCGAGAAGAGCAAGACGTTGGCTAACGCGGGATGGGACTATAACATCGACTACGCGAAAGACCCGTTCCATACCGCAGCGTTCAACTTTTGCGTGCCTCTGAACGCGTTGCTCGGATTTTGCGAAGACTACCGACGAATCGTCTTGAACGCGCGTCACGAGCTGATTTTGATTCGCGCGCGACTCGATTTGAACGCGATGCGTGGACGCGCCGGGGCTGCGAAACCGACGCTCGAATTGCACAAAGTGCAATGGCGAATGCCACACGTCACGCTGGAAGAGATGAACAAATTGCACATGCTACGCATTCTCGAGAGCGGCAGACTGATCACCATGAGTTTTCGATCGTGGGATCTGTACGAGTACCCGCTGCTACAGACGACGACGAAACACACGTGGACCGTGAAAGCCGCGTCGCAAACGGAGAAGCCGCGCTACATCATATTCGCCATGCAAACCAATCGCAAGAACAATCTCGAAACGAGCGCGAGCGTCTTCGACGCGTGCACGCTCGCGAACGTTCGACTCTATCTCAATTCCGAGACGTATCCGTACGACGACCTCAACCTGGATTTTAACAGGAACCGATACGCGGCGCTGTACGACATGTACGCGAAATTCCGAAAATCGTACTACGGTTACGGCGAACCGCTGTTGAACGCGGCGCAGTTTCTGCAGTTTGCACCGATCGCCGTAATCGATTGTTCCCGCCAAAACGAGTCCGTGAAGAGCGCCACTGTCGACGTTAGACTCGATTTCGAATGCAGAGACAACGTGCCGGCGAACACCACCGCTTACTGTTTGATCCTGCACGATCGCGTCATCGAATACAGCCCGTTGACTAACATCGTCCGCAGGCTCACATAAGAAGCGTCCGTCCTGCCGAATCGTCGATCAGTTTCTCGCGAGACGTCGACGCATAATCATTAGCATGCAGTCGCCTCAAAGTCGCGTTGCTATCGTGGACCTGCAGGGATTCAAAACGGACGCGAACGTATTCGTGGCGAAGGAAATCGCAGTGCTCGCGAATAGTACCGCGTTATCGCATTGGATATTCGCGCCGCCGTATCCCTGGCACCAGTTAACATCAGCCGAAAAGCGTCAAGCGGCCTGGCTCACGAAACACCATCACGGTTTTCGGTGGTCGGACGGCGAGGTGTCCTACGACCAGCTGCGACCGCTGCTGCAATCCGCACTCACGAACATCGATGTGGTGTTAGTGAAAGGTTTAGAAAAAACGCGGTGGTTGCAAGATCTCGCGGGTGTGGCTGCCATAGACATTGACACCCAACTCACACGCAGTGGTGGTAGTGGTGGTGGTGCTGGTGAAAACCGCGACGACGACGACGACGACGAGACCTCGTATAGTGGCGGCGACGGCTACGACGGCGACGACGATGCCGAGGCCTCGTCCACTGACAGCGATGCCGAGACCGCGTACGGCGACGACGACGACGGTGGCGACGGCGATATCGACACCTCGTACGACGACGACGACGGCGAAACCTCGTACAGCGGCGATGGCGATGGCGATGACAATGTTGTCGTGCTCAACGACGACGACGACGACGACGACGACGACGTTGTCATGCTGAACGACGTTGTCATGCTGAACGACGACGACGACGACGACGGTGGCTATGAAAGCCGTGTCGGTGGCAGCGACAGCGACGACGACGATGTAGTCGTAATCACCGACGACGACGACGACGTCGTCCTGATCACCGACGACGACGACGACGACGACGACGATGATGCTGAAAACCGCGGCGGCGACGACGACGACGATGCTGGTGAACACCGCGGCGGCGACGACGACGACGATGCTGGTGAACACCGCGGCGGCGACGATGATGTTGAACACCGCGGCGACGACGACAACAACCATCCTGTGCCGCGACTTGCCGCTCTCCCCGTGACCGATACTTACCGCTGTATTTTGCATGGTGGTGTGTGCGCGGTCGAAAACGTTTTTAAATTATACAATTTTTTAAAAGCATAAATTTTATATTTTTACTTACTGTTTAAAATAAAAAAATAAAAAAAAAAAAACAAAAAAAAGTGTACAAGAAACGAAACGTTCTCCTTATTCTATCTTACACGCTAGTTATACGGAAAATAAATATAACGCGTGATATATTTTTTTGTTTTATTTATTTTTAAAATATAAAAATATAAAATATAATACTTTTTTTTTTTTTGTTTTTTTTTTTTCCTTCTTCTTTCTTCTTCTTTTTTGAGTTTTTCTTCTTGTTTTCATCTGTAAAAGAACAAAAACGTGTGTTCGTTATTTTTTACAGTACTCATTGCGCTACTATATATTTCTTTAGTTCGTAATACTACTATACTTACGGGGAGAGTACGTCCCCGACGATTGTTACGCCATGCTAGCCTATTCGACTAGCATGGCGCAGCCCGGACACCCCTCCGGACACATGGTCGTCTGTTCGCCCTCTCTGCAATTAAAACAAACATTATTTACAAACTTTATTCTCTCTCTCTCGTTTACACTTCTACTATAAAACAAACACCTATCAAAGATACTTACAGGGCGAACAGACGACGCAGCCCCCAAGGGTCCGCGCATTCTTCGGGGACGTACTCCCCGCCGCTCGTCCCCGGTGTTGTTGGTATTTGTTGAGGAGGCCGCATCTTTTGCGGCCTCCTCCTCCCACAGCCTGGTCGCGTTGATTTCTGTAAAGACAACACATAATAATTACTTACAATTTTGTTTTTTTCTCTCTTTTCATTTCACTCCATTTCTCTCACTCGATACTCACCGGTCTCTTTCTCGGCATCCTGCACCGTGCGTAAATGACGCGGCGATCATCGACGAGGCGCGCAGTCACCACTTCCAGCGTTCCACCGTCTTATCACCATCCGAAGGAGAGGGATCAATCTGGCGTGTAGTCTAAACTACACGTGTCAATCCACACGACGACCTGATCGTCCTTCCTGCTCGGCAGTACACACACACACACACACACACACCAACATCATTCGGTGCAGCGAGTTCTTTCTCTCTCGTTCTACCACATACACCGGCTTCACAACTGCGGCGATACATGCGTGTTTCTTCTTTCTCATCCACTTTCTATTCTGTATATTTTTTTCTTTAAACATCATACTCCTTTTGGTAAGTATTGTTTCGTGTCTGGTCGTCGCCGTGCCGTCTACATGCAGAAGGACTCTTCATCGCGTAGAGGATGCTGCTGCTTTTTTCTTTTCGTTATTGTGCGTTCCGTTGCCTACATTGCCGACATGCAGCTCTGTACTGTACTGCGATTTCACGCATGGTCAACGTATCTGACCGCTTCGTCCCTGGAGGCATCTTCATGTCAAATACTTCCATGTTCGGTATCCGTTCGTACGCAGTCGTTGGAGTTGTGTACACTCGTCTGTATCTCCAACACGAAAGAAATTGCTGCTGATCCAGTTTCTCTTCCAATATGCACTGTATGGACGACGACGATGGAACTTGAAATATTTCATGAAGTTTTGTGTCCTCCCATTTGATATCTAGCCACAGATCGTACGGCTTATAGACACATCCTCTCATGATAGGAGGTTTGTCTCTTCGATGTATCGGTCTTATGCACCACGTATCCGCCACCACACAGCACAACATAATGTCGTTCTCACAGTCTTCATACACACGCTTCATAAACTGTTCCACTGCTTCTCGCTCCCTTCGAGACATTTCTTTAATGTTGCGTCGAAAGACATTCACGAGTGCAATTTCTTGCAAAGACGGAACACGCGCTTTAGACATTTTGGGGGGTTTCCTCACTTGTCGTTCCTTTCGTCTCGATCCCACACTCGATACTGAACATCTTTCTCGCGAGGCTGTATAAATACGTTTCATACACCATACGTCACATCCTGAGAAAGACGCTTCTCGAAAATCTCAGTTGCATCACGAGGGTGCAATTTCGCGTCATCCTTGCACCACATTGCACAAGATTATCGCTGCTCCCCCCTGTCGTTGGTATAAAAACGTGTAAAATACCGTTTTCTGTTCACTTGCTCGCACGTCGGATCGCGTAAACGTTGTTCTCCGCTTCGTAGATACAGTGTCGTTTGACTAGTACAATGGACAACCGTCGCATCGACCAGTACGAGAATCAACAAAACAAACGCCATCGCAACGAGTGAGCATCTATTTAACGTTGTTTTTTACTAATTTTTCGCGTTCCATTTGTTTATTCGTGCAAATATATATTTCGTTCCTTTTCATTTTGATGCAGCACCACCTCGACTCGCGCGACAATGAGAGGGACACGTATCCTTGGACGCGAGTATCCCCTAACGAGTACGGCGTTCAAACGCCTGGAAATTGGTATTTGCGTCGAAAACTCTAACAACTGTCGCGTTGAATTGGCGATTACGGATACCAAAGGAAGCGAAATTTGTTTCGCCATGTCAACGTGGAAAGCGCTTATCGACCAAAAACCATCGATCCTGCGACGATTCCACGACTCCGATACCCACGGAGGAGAAGAACCACTCCGCATAGATAATTTAACGCTACAATTCCCACGATTGCGGGACCATACACTCCTGAAACTTTCTGATTCCACCGCACAATTGTACATGATGGAAGAAACCGCGCGCAAATTGTTTACGTACGAATTTTGTGTAGATCATATGTACTCGTGGCTTTCTGAAAATCTGTACAGTGTATCTAGTAAATTTGCCGCGTTCGTAAACGTTCTGCGCACGGCTGCACCCTCCGTCGTTGATTCCACGACCCTCATTTCCGCGAGCGACGAATTCGAACAAAATTCGCTCATAGACTGCGAACTATTAGCGCTAGGCTTACGTTACATTGTAAAAGAATCTAATATGTAACTGAATAAACACCGTTTGTATACCATTACTTCGTATACTCTTTTTTTCGTACCATCCAGTATCCATAAGTATTTCTTCCATTCTTTCTTCTTCTCGTTCTATATTACTCAACATACATATATATATATATAGTCTATAGATGGATAGCAAAACAGGAAGAAGAACTCGGCGCGCAGTACCTCATTATATCGCGCGGATCGGATTTCACGGCGATAACTCGGCTGCTGCAGTTCAAGGGGACAACATACGCACACATTCCAATAACGAACGTTACAGAACATTCGCATTTCTTTCCCTACTGAAGGTCACTGTCGACGCGTTGGAAAAGGACGCGCACGACCGCCTCGCGTTGAAAAAGGACGGCGCACACGTGGCCGTCGCGCTGCATTAGAAAAGACGCGGTTCGCGGAAATTTCTCGAATCCCCGACCAGGACAGAAGAGTACGACGCATTTTTAATAGGTTGCATCATTAGCTTTCGTCGCTGCAAGGTCACGCGCTTTCCTCGCGTTGCGCAATTCGGCGCGTGCACTTCGCCGAAAAGACGCGCTTCGTGGAACTTTCTCCAGTCCCCGTCTTTTCTTTCGATATTACTCAACATACATATATATTCTATAGATGGATAGCAGTACCTCATTATATCGCGCGGATCGGATTTCACGGCGATACCTCGGCTGCTGCAGTTCAAGGGGACAACATACGCACACATTCCAATAACGAACGTTACAGAACATTCGTCTTTCTTTTCTTTTTCCTATTGAAGGTTACTGTCGGCGCGTTGGAACAGAACACGCACGACCGCCTCGCGTTGAAAAAGGACGGCGCACACGTGGCCGCCGCGCTGCATTAGAAAAGGATGACGCGATTTGCGGACGAGCGTGCGTTAGAAAAGGATGGCGCGACATGGAAAAGAACACGCACGACCGCCTCGCGTTGAAAAAGGACGGCGCACACGTGGCCGCCGCGCTGCATTAGAAAAGGATGACGCGATTTGCGGACGAGCGTGCGTTAGAAAAGGATGGCGCGACATGGAAAAGAACACGCACGACCGCCTCGCGTTGAAAAAGGACGGCGCACACGTGGTCGCCGCGCTGCGTTAGAAAAGGATGACGCGATTTGCGGACGAGCGTGCGTTAGAAAAGCATGGCGCGACTTGCGGGCGAGCGTGCGTTAGAAAAGGATGGCGCGACTTGCGGGCGAGCGTGCGTTAGAAAAGCATGGCGCGACATGCGGGCGAGCGTGCGTTAGAAAAGGACGCCGCGATATAGAAAAGGATGACGCGATGCGTCCGCGCCCCGCCCCGCTTCACCTCCGCGTCCACCGCGTGCAAGTGCATGATGCGTCCGCGCCCCGCCCCGCTTCACCTCCGCGTCCACCGCGTGGAGTGCATGATGCGTCCGCGTCCCGCCCCGCTTCACCTCCGCGTCCACCGCGGACCCCCGCCCCGCGCTCCCCTCGCCCACACTTGGTCCAGAACCGGCATAGTATAGCTACTTATATTCTTCAATATTTATGAGATTGATATACTTCCGAACGAAACTATAGAAGTCTTCCAAACTTTTCTATTTCTAAAGACCAAAGTTGAGTGTTCTTGTAAATTAATTACATAATAAATGGAAAGTTGAAATAGAGTGTAACATCAGCGTTTGCTGGCGAGCACCCTTCGAGAGGAATAAATCTCCGGATTCACCGATGCCGCGAGCAATTCTCTCCGAAAGGACGAAAACAATGGCGACCGTCTAACAAGCATTCCGCCTGTGAACCGTGATCTTAGCAGAAATTGCCTAACAAAGATATCTCTGTCTATGGCCGGAGATATATCTCGAGGAGCACGTACTCTCAGATTTCGAGTCCGTTACAGTATCTATTGAAGCCGATGAACACAATAGCGTCATGTAGCCTGTTAACGTTAGCGAACGCGGAGGTTCATCCATTTCGCGTGGCCGAAACGATCCGCCGCGGCGGAACGGAGTTACGAGGCCGGGAGCGTAATTATACCAATCATTCCGCTTTCTCAAATTTGCCTGGGCCGTGGTGCTCGCGTAACGCTCGCGATTCGTCTTGATGAAGCACGATTATTGGCCGGCGCGGCGGTGGCAGCGGCGGCGGTCGGTCGCACGTGTGCGATCGGCGCCGCTCAAAGGACACCTCGTGGAAACTGTGTGTTCCCAGCCGGGAGTCGTCCGGGTGCGCTTTAGCCACGGTCCGGAGGGTTTATCGCGTCGAAAAACGGATGGGAAAAGTTTATAGGCGGAACGATAGCGTCGCGTTGCCGCGGCCTGCCTCTAATTATCGCTCTCGCTTTGTAACGTACGACGTATTATGAAACGGCTCTATAAATATCATCGAAACAGCCCTATTAGCGGCATAATGCAAACTTTCCTGCATAAATTATCGCCGTACGCGAAACGGAGAAAGCCACTTACGGCTTAATTCATTTACCGTTTCTAATTATCCTCGTTGAATCACGGGCCGATACGCGCGAAAGCTCGCCGGTGACCGAACCTTGTCTTCGCGAGTGCCACGCTTCTGCTCCTCGCGCGTGTAATTAGCCGCGGCCATTAGGATCGATGGGGGATTCGCCTCGAGTCGCTCGGAACACGTATTTCAAATTAGCGCATTTTTGTGCGAGGCATTGCGGATTAAATTTTGTTGTAAAAACAGCTGGAAATCGAATCTTACAAGTTTCTGAGGTCGAAGAGAATGAAGAACCGCGTGCGTTTTTACCTGCGCATCAATCGCAGTACGAGATTACGTTTCGTTTCATTGTTGCCGCGGAACACGGTGTTTCCAGTAAAATAGTCGCGCAGAAGTGGCGTGGTTATTACATAAACCGTTGTTTTGTGATGTAGGTTCGATAGTATCGACACGCGGCTTCTCGTAATGGAAAGAGCTTAAATCGTTTCGGTATTCAAACCGCGATGAGCTGCGAGATCGTGCTGGGAAACCTGAGCACCGGTCAAATGGAACTAACAGCCTGTCGCCGCATAGTTCTTGAGAAATGTGGAATCGTTGACGTCGGGATGTCTCTCTATGAAATTTCAATTCAAAGCTGACCGTCCCGTCCACAAATCCTGCGACGGGGAATGGACGATATCTGAAATCACAGCAGAGAGGTTCTTCTCGGAACTTTTATCCTCTTAAACTGAACTTTGACTTTGAAGCTTTATTCCTATCAATTTCTGGAAAACTGTATCTTCACGAATTCAGTCGCTGTAATAATTTTCTTTTGTTTAACCTTGACATTAGTTTGACAATTAATTTTTCACGTGTTCCTTTGATAGTGTCGAACTCTGTTATCACTGAATGTATACTTATATTTCCATATTTCTATAGAATTCAGCCAGTCCAAACGTTCTTCAACTCGCGAAGTGAGCGACAAAAGGGAAGAGACTCAAAAGCGATAAAAGCAACATTTTCCAGTCGCTGGTTCCGCGTTATTCTCATCTCAACTCTCAACTGGTTCGGGTGCGAAACGTCACGTATTTCTCTGTAAACGGAGGGGGGAATCGATCGCGATTCCGTGTATGCCGTGCATCAGCAGCAATCGAATGGTCGTCTCGTCGCGTGCGAAACGACGAGCAGAATTTTGCAGTCAGCCGGCAGGGCATGGCGTTCGCGTTCGCAGCGCACGGGGTTAAAGTAGGCCAACGGCACTGACAGCGCAGAACAGAGGAGGGTCGATGCAGTTTCGAATCAATAATCACGTCTGCAGTCGGCTATTTAAGTTTCGTTGGGAACATTTGCTCCGGGAATATCTACGAAAACGACCTTCGCGATTCTTTTATCATTAAAACATTTATCTTGTCACTTGCATTGGTCCGCCGCGTTTAGAGCAATCAATAAATATCTAAGGTGCAAGAAACGGGGCTGAGATCATTTTTCCACGAAACGGAACGCAGAAAGTTGACGGTAGTAATACTGTACAATTTTTCTCTCTGAATTGGAAAAAATTCGAAGGGGATAGAGGGTCAGTCCGATCCTCGAAAGACTCGCATAAATATTTGCGGCGGAGATAGCCTTTTCAGTCATCCCAGACTCTCGATTTTAAAAATCTCCCACAGCCACGCGCTGTTATTTTAACGAGAGTGCTCGAGCTCGTGAAAGTTTGGTAATTTTCAGGGAAAACGGTACGCACGCGCCGTTGTTCCCGCGAAGCCTCTTGATAAATTCAGTAGTTTTACGAGCCTCGGCAATTACTCCGCGCGAAAGGGGCAATCCGTTCTAATGGCACTGTCAATACATTTTTCACCAGATACGCCCACTTTTACGAAAACAAATAGCAGCAGCCCGACGCGTTCCTTATCACTCCCGTGTCTGGTTTTCCTCGTTCCGCATGCATAATCGTTCGGGCATCGATTATTTGTCTCTTCTAAAAAGAAACGGAGAAAGCTTTTAAACATGAGACCTACACGTGCGTTCAACACATCTCCTTTGGTAATGAGCTTATTTTATAAATCTACCTTACGTAACTGGGTGTAATCCATGGTCACGTGCGCGACGCGTTGCTATGGAAATGTTAATTCCGTCATCGGCGAGGAGCAGGGTGGTGATTAAAATTTAATTTTTTAAAATATTGCTGCGGCACTTTATTTTGTATTCTGAAAAAAGGGCTTAGTAAAATTTTATTATATTTCATAGTATTTTAAACGTTGAACTATTATAATACACATTTTAAATGATCAATCTATGTATCAGACTCTATACATATACAAATTTAAGAGTCGGATTGTTTGGAGTCATTATATCAAGAATTCTTACTGAAGAATAGTATGTAGCAAACTGTCTTAGTAACTATCTCAGAAATAAACAATCAAAGAATAGATTTGTAACAGTATTTGTTAGTATTAATCAGACAATTCTGAGAATTATTTTTTCTGACCGGACATGTTCAGGATGAATTATTATTAGTACAGTTTTCTAGAAATAAATTCTTTCCGATGAACTTCTCCACACAGTTAATATCGTAGTTTGATTCTCAATAGAATCAAAAATTATTAACCACAAAAATGGCATAAAATTTAATTATTAACAATAAAAATATTTCGTTGAGTAAGCTATTATAAATTTTTCTTTATACAATTTTTATTTTACCCCAAAAATCGGAAAGAATTTCTGCACCTAATGCTTAAATGTGTCACTCAGAATAATAATGATGTATCTTCAATTTTAATAAGAACAAAACTATACAAGACAATTTGAAAGTATCAGTATTATAATGAAGTATTTTCATATGTAATCATTTCTACGTAGTTTTATAAATCTTGTGCTGTGGTATTGTTGTGTGATATCAAGAATAATTTAGCACCAAAATTAATGTTAAGTTTTCGTTTTTTCGAGAAATCAATAATAAGAGTAACAGGGACATCAGAGAATTATGTCACGCCGATTTTTATACGCTTTTGGTATAGTTATAGTGTTCGAAAAAATATTTTTTATATCGTTCATAATTTAATCTGAAGAGATTAAAACAATTTTTAAAGTTGGAGTGAAAAACCTACTTTTTAATTATTTGAACAACTAATTACACAGCAAGATAATTAAAATACATTGTTAAAAAACTGTGTTTAAACTTTTTTTCTGCGAATAATTGTTTACACGATGTATTACGAAATAGATTTTCCATCCTAACTTTGGAGACTGTTTCAATCTCCTGAGAGTGAATTGTAGTCAACACAAATAATATGTGTTAAATATTTTTTCGAGCACTGTATTATACCAAAATCGACAAATCGTAATTCATTGATATCTCTTGTCAGTTTAGAAGGTTAATATCACCTGCATGAATTTATCCACATTTTTTCAAAAGTTTTTATTCATTGAAAAGCATGTTGCATATCAGTGATCTATGTTTACGGTTTGAGATATATAAAGCACAGTTTAAATAAGTGATTAGTTAATTTTTGAAATAAATTTAGAAAGCAGTTCGATACAGTTTGGTATTATGGGTCACCGCGTTGGGATAAGAAGTTGTCGGATCGAGGGACGTGCTCGACATCCCCGCGAAAGATGTACCAAGTCGTTGGATGCTCCCGACAAGTGACGTATCTCACGATTTTCCACCTGCCGCTTTGTCGATAAAGTATCTTATTATAAAGCACGGTGGAGCCGGTTGCCGGCTCTCCCTCGGCTTCGCCGCACTGATATGTCTAGCGGCGCGCAAGGATCGAGGGCACTGCCTTCTCTCCCTGTCTATCGCATATCCGGGTGGGGCTAAAATCGATTCTGCTCCCTCGGCCGCCCACCCCCGCCGCCGTAACTCGCGCGGAGTCGCGGTAGCTTCGGGGACTCCAACCCCGGGAGCAAAAAGCTTTTTCTCCCTTAAAGCGCCGCCGCTTTGTGGGATCCCGACCCCCGCCGCCTCGTCCTCCGCTCCGCCCTTATTTCTCTTTTCTGTTATCCCCCTTCGACCCTCTGGCCTCACCTTGCCCTTGGACTGCTGCACATTTCGACGAGACGACCTAACTACCACTCTCCTCCCCTCTCGCTCTCCATCTCGGTCTCTCCCTCGCTTCATCTTTTATCGAACCCCCGGCAGACGCGACTTCCACCCTCGCTGAATCTCCGTTCACGGCGCGGGATATTTGGAATACTGGCCCGCTCGCGTTAATTGGGCGCAGGCCTGTTTCGTCTGGCTTTAATGTTTGTTTTCCGTGTTTTTCTTCGGTTTCCTTTTAAGTGGGTTTCGAGTATCATTCTTTTGACAGTCGGCGGCTGAAACCAGGGGAGTTAATCAAGTGCTGTCCGCCAGCGTATTCATCTCCGCGGCTGATGAAATTGTGTTTTTTGAGAACGTTCCCGTCTAACGATTCAGGTAGACGGTGACGGAGGCTTCTAGAATCGTCTTCTATATCGTGGAATTCCGGAAGGGTGAATAAATCAGGCGCGCAGCCACGATTTATCCAACCCCGTGCATTATGGTGATCACGTACACTCGTTACTACCGTAACGTGCTCGACGACCGGTACGTGGTTCGTGAATGAAATCCCGCATCATCCGCGGCGAGTTATAATGGAAACTTCATTGGACTCGGGCTGGACGCGGGCCAATTCGTCCCTTTTTCCACCGTCCGCGACTCGCGCAAATCCACGGACAATAGATCAACTTCGTCGCACTTGGCAGATTCAATTTTCGCGAAGAGAATTCCGAACGATCTAAACGATGAAGCTTCGCGATACTGAATATCTTGCATCGTCAGTCCAATTTATTTTTTTGGAGTAGCTTCGTCTTTGCCTTCATTCACCTGCGTTGTGCTTCGAGATAAGGCTTAGGTTTATCGGCCGAAACGGAGAGATTGCGATCAATAATGGAAGTTGTTCGCGCCATTTAAAGAACGATCCCTACGTAATTATGCCTGACTTGCCCGGAACAGCCGTCGATCTCGAACCCTGGAGTAACTCGAGCGTGAAACCCCGTGAAATTCGAGCTTGAATTTCACCGAACACCATTGACGGCTCCGATCGTCATGAAATAAGGTTATTGAGATACAATCGCGAGGCGAAGGCGAGTATAGAGAATCGCTGGTAGACACGGATGATCGCGGCGGTCCTGTACTCGATTCACGTCCGAACCCCAGAGAAATTTGGCCGAAAGAAGAAACGGGCCGCGCGGGTGGCCCGCCGACGATGAATCGTCTCACTTTCCTTCGCCGTTCTTGCACCGGGTCCGAGTGGTTTCTCAGTCTTCATCGACGGCTTTCGTTGATCGACAATTTTTAATGAAGGGAAACACTTTCGCGCGAAACAGCGTGTCCTAAAATCCCCCGAGATTTCTTTAGACATGACTGTGCGAATTAACTCGCGTCCAAGTATAATTGATAATTATGGGTCCGCTTTAAGCAGCCATTTAACGCTTCTGGGTATTTACATCGAATGTGTTGCTAAACGAGATGAAGATCGGTTGACGTAGAAAGTTGCTGTATCGCAGAATCATCGAATTTAATATTTTTGAGGATCGACTATTGCATCAATTAGCGATTCCTTTGATGAAAGAGCTTTCTAGGAAACCTGTTTTATGCGCTAGAAAAATTTGACTACTCTTCGTTGATTAATTTGTGATAGCTTGGCACGGGACCATCACCACCATTTATAATTGAGATGCTATCTGCTAGAAGCGTGTGAGTGCAAAAATTATGTTCAAACAATTGAAAGTAGTATTATTTACATGTTAGTGAACCATTCTTCCTAGGATTTTTATTAATAAAGGAAGATATATCCTAATTTTTAGTTTCATTTGAAAAAATATGTGGCATTAAGAGTAAAGTTAGTTTAGTGTACAAATTATAATTAGAATGCGAATGTTTATTCATTTGTGGCAATTTTAAATATAAGAAAGTGCATAAGTTTGTGCCATAAATGTAAAAGTACATGAAATATCAAAATTAAAATACATTTTGTAGTATTTAGTAGCCAAAACACAGTTTTATTCAATATTTACTTCTTTTTACTCATAATATTTTCACACATTTAACATTCTTAAAGATGATATAAATACTAAATTTTTTGTCGATGGAAATCAATAAAAAAAAAATTCTATTTCCCAATCAGATTTCATATTTCTGATTTAGATTGAAGAAGAATTTTATGGTAATTTACAAATGGTTTCCGAATCTACTAAATTCCATTAATTTTAATAGTAATTAAAATAGTAGTAAGTAATTTAAATAGTCGAAGACAATTTGTCGGTCGTTCCAAAACGTCATAATTCCAAAAGTGAACTTCTTGTATGTGGGTCTAATTTAATAACCAAAGTCTGTATAATTTATTGATGCATACAAAAAAGGTTTTAGTTAATCTCGCGCCCTTATTGCACCTACGCCCTCAATTAATCAAAGGACGTGTATCATCCTCCGTGTTTGCTTTCAAAATATGAAACAAGTTCACGGAACACGGAGCACGTTCTCTGACTCGAGTTCGAGCATACGGAGGAGCTCGTTGGTGCGGGCAGTACTGCGCGCGTGATTTACGAACAAGTTGTCCGCGACGTTCCTCTCCGTTTCCTAATGCGATCCATTCTGCTTCGGCAGCCCCCAAGCGACAGATCCAGCGCCGATCTATAAATTACCCGTGAACCAATTAACATTGTCGTCGGGCGAGTGGATGGCTCGCGAACCGGCCTGCCGGACGCGGGGGTGGGCAGCAAGATTAATCGAGACCTTTTTCTCCGGGCGTGGACGGTATCCGAGGAGCCGTGCTCTCGAAAGCGACTCTCGCAGCTCACCGCTGTCACCCCCTGGGATATAGAAACGACTGAATATCGATGCTATAATTTCGCGTGTAACTAGGCGGCACGGTCGCGGAAAAAGGTTTACGATCGAGAGGAGGATCGCAAACTCGGCTCGCGGCGCGCGGCGATAATCCGGAGGAGAAATTCACCAGGAAGCGAGGCAGTCGGTCGCAACAGGCTTGGCTCGTTCCTCCGAACGATTTTACACCTTCGCTCGGTCGCTACGGGATTGTAACTCAAAGTGCGTTCGAGTTTGGAACCGTAATCGGGCTCGTTATCTAAATCCAATGGGCGATAAAGTGCACCGTTATGGGCGAGTCGCGTTAATCCGTGAAAAGTTTCGCCGGGAGTCGCGACTCCGGCTGGTATCGTTAAGCAAACGCGCCACTCATATAATGGGTCTCCAATTATCGCGGCAGCAGGACACGGAGAGACTCTTTCGCCGTATGCTATCGGTTCGAGATGTTTATTCAAACCTGGAAGGTGTCCAGTCCGGGTTGTCGACAAGTTTTCCTAGCTTGTTTAGCAAGTGGTTCTGGGGAGGAAAATGTCTTCCGGTTTTTATCGCCCTCGAAGCGAACTGCGCTCTCGACGCTGGATTTCTGGCTAATTACACAAGCCGTCGCTTCTTTAAAAAATGATAAAACCAGCTTTGTCGTGTCGGCGATGACTTCAAAGTACAAAGTCTATTAAAGCTCACTCGTACGTCATAGCCTAGTGCCTTCTATCCGCGCGGCGCGCCGACCGAGCAACGAAAGGGTTACCCACACCAGCTCGAGACTTCAAAGCGGTTCACAGTTCATCCGAACGTTTCTCTCCTCCGAACGTCTCTCGGCAAGACCCGCGTCCTCTTCGCAAAGTTCAGGAAACGCTTGGAAGCCGAACGTCTCGCGGGGCGACACGTTGGAAAGATGATCCCGGTATACGCAACACCGGCAGCTCCTCCGCGGCGTTCGCGATTACACGATATTTCATTGTCTCTTCGAGCATTGTTGCGCAATTATGCCCGCCCGTACACCCTTTTAGCGAGAGTGGTTGCGCAACGGCGTGTAGCCAGAGCTTACCGCTGTACCCATTTATAAACCCCCGCCGCAACGCATTGACGATCGGTAACTTCTCGTTACCGCGACTACCGCTGGCCTACGAGCGGCCATTTCTTTAACGGGTTTCCGTGCAGAGAGCGCCGCGTACACGTCTCTTGCACAGGTTCCGGCCGCCGAACAGTGGTCGGAAATTGAGAAACCCTTGCCAAAAATCCGAAATTTATTTCCAATTTTCCCCAAAAAATTGTCGATTTTTAAACTGGTAGAATGTTAGCTGTATACGGAAGTTTTAGTATTTTTATCAAATCTTCAAGTCTTCATTCTTTCAAATTTTATAAAAGAAGAGAAGAAGGTGCAGACCTTCATTATATTTTCGGAAAAATGATTACAATGATATTATATCATTAAAGAGGATTATACATGATAAAAAAAATTGCCTATATGTATAATCATTGGAATATATGAGTAAACGTTCTCGGAATGCAAAGCCGTGGAAAAATTAGAGATACTACCATGATATTAGGGACACATTTTTGCGCTATCGGTAGCATATTTAATAGACTCATAAAATATAACGAGTATTTGACGATAGGCCAAACGGTTTTTTTTTAAATTAAGCAAAAGAGTGACTTGGTCAGACTGCGTACCCGACATGTGGGTAAAAATATGCAGTCGTGTGGTTCGCATGTAGAGTAAAAGTATGCATTCAGGTGTAGTAAAAGAAAATGAACAAATAATATACAGATGGAAAATATTTTTATATTATTTTTAATAAATGAAGCTAAAGACGACAAAAACAATAGAAATTAGGAACTTCAAATTTAGGAAACTATCATAAAATTATAATTTTTCATAGATTCGACAAAACAAAATTATGCTCAAGCCTTTATCAGAGCAGATATGTTTTTACTCCAAGTATTATTAAGAGTTTAAAAACAAGTAGACAGTAATCTAAACACCAGTGCGTACTATTATCCCCGTCCTTTTACCCCATTTGACCGGTAACCAAAACAATTCGTACTAGTTCGATTTCCAATAAAGTTAGGTTAAAATGTTATTCTGGAAAAAATCGTTTAATAACTATATAAAATCAACAAAAGCAACTTACCTCTAAAAATACATAAATAATACGTCCACAAACTTTTTCCTGGTACGAAAAAGATCGAAATAACACGACAATTTTTAATTTTTTGTTTTTAATTCAGAAAGCGCGACTTGCACCGCTCAACAGGTGTTGACCCAAAATGGCGGCCCACGCGCACTCAATCCTAACGAGTCAGCGTCCCCGTCCTCTCACCCCCCTCAGAGAAAACGGCACTGCGTACTTTTACCCGCTGCCTCCTTTTACCCCGTATAATATATAATTACATTAATATAATTTTTTTTTCTATTATATAAATTATACAAAACAAGGAAAAATTAAATTTATACTTAATACTTATAGTATTATGTATAAATAAAAGGAAATTGAAAAAGACCAAAACTTCTGCATACGCTTAATTTTATAGGTAAAGAAAAATCCTATAAAAATTTGCCTCCATAAATTTATAAATCAGGTAGTCGTTTTAACACATTGCCGCGTCCTGGCGACGAAATTGCGTAACGCGATGATTTCGCGCATCGAGGGGCGCATTATTGATACACAAAACGAAGATATATCGTGAATAATCGGCGATCGTTACTCTGGCCTGTCCTCGGCCGACGTTTTAATCAAAGCTCCCTGTGGTAGAGATAAACGGTGGAAGTTTCGGGAAAGGGGAAAGTGATTTAAATCGCGCGGTTCAAGCGTAGCGACCGCGCGCGTGTGGGAAGCTTGCGTACTGCCTCTGCGCGCGGACGCGTTCTTCGTCTATTAACAACGCGGACTTTTGTTGGAGCGACAAGCGAGTGATTTCTCGGAGAGAAAGGGCGCTCCTCGACGTGCCATCTATTTTCTTCTCGCAGTAGACCGCCGTGGACGCTTAATATTCTTAAGGAATTTTTCCGCGAGGCGCGCAGCGCGGGAGGAACGACGACGCTCGAGCAGACTTTCCCTCTTGATGGATCCGGGGAAGAGGGAACGCGGCCGGGGTTAGATACACGCTCCGAAAGATTAGCTTTGGCTCGCTCCCACGCCTCATCTCGCTATCGCGTCATCGAGGAGATTCAATCTCTCTCCGCAAACGATAAAACCGGCCCGGTGTCGAACCGCCGCTTCGCCGCGAACTCTGTTAGCCGAGGCTTGTTAAGAGAGCGATACCCCTTTGGCGGTTTCCGCGTTCACGTCGAATACCGGCGGACGGGGAATCGATGTCGCCGCGGACGCGACCGGCTTATCGATCCGGACGCGGAACACGCGTAAATCAAGGGAAATATGAACGGAACCGCGGGGAGATAAGTCTTGAACGATGATGACGTTAAACGCGATGCTCGCGCCACGATTTCCTCGGCTCACCGACAGCCTGATGTACGACGACTCTCGGCGAGGCCGCCGCTTCCACATCTCCGCGCGATCGAGCGCTTTTCCCTCGCCGTCGGTTTTTCGAATCTATCGAATTGGGTATACTTACAGATATACTTAGATAGGCGATCTCTTACCCGCCGTCCGAGTTGAATGACGGTTGATGGTCGCGTGCGAATAGCCCGCGGAGGTAGAACGGCTCCGACGCGCGCCGCTCGTAACTTAGCGCCGCGTGACTCACGTTCGCAGGATCACCGAGAGCGTCGCGGTATCTCGGCGAAACGGGAAAACCAGGAAGTCGGACCGCATTATGAAATCGGAGATATTATGCTGGGGAAGTTGTATTTACGGGGACCTTATGGGCACGGCACGGGGAAGGTGCTGCCGAAGCGTAGCGTAAAATATCATCGTTATGCACCGCTTGAGGTTAATATTAGCCGCGGCGCCGTTCACGATATTTACTATAAGCCCATTGTTTTATGCGGCGCTGAACCCCATCGGACAGCCGCTGATACAGTTGTACGCCGCACCTCCGCGCTACCTACTGCAGGAACTCTCCTATTGCGAAATGGAATTGAATGACCGCTCGCCGAGCCGCTCGACTTTACCGCCAGATCGACGGGGCTTTTTTATCCCGGGGTCCCTTAACGATTTTCCCATCGTAGATCAGGGGTGGAATTAATCAGATGGCTTTGGGACACCTGGCGAAGGCGTTGGTTATTAGAAAGTTTCATGCGATTTTCTCGAACCTTGAAACTATCTTAAAATCTTAAATCTGTGGATTTTATTTTATTACGCTTCTGGCTACCAAAATTGTGCTACGGTCTTGAATTTCCTATCCCATGATCTCCGTTTTGAAAGGAGAATATTCGTTTAATACACTTTTTTCATATCAACATCAATTTTATTTTTTAGATTTAAGTTCAGAAATAAATTCAAATTTTTAAAAATGTGCCTCCCGTCGTTTTGTCTCGCAGCCACAGAAATATATCTATAACGTTCAGTCACTTTCTAATTACGTTATTTTAATTTGTTTATTGCAGGTGATCCCGGCGGAGCGTCGAGGGCCAGAAAAAGAAGAGACCTGGACCCTGCCGCCGGACCAAGAGCAATGCTCCTCCTTCTACGAAGAAATTCCTGAAGTGAAACCCAAGAGATCACAGGATACTGACATCACCCGGGTCTCAGAGGCACCTGATACCAATGAACCTACCGAGTCCGGTACCTTGCCCAGAAGCCAGGAAACTAGGAAAAGTAAAACGAAAAAGGTGAAAAGTTACCTCAGAAAGTGCAAAGGCGCGTTATCCAAAGGCGACGAGGGTCTCGAAAAGAAGCGTCAGGAACACTGTACTTCCTGGTACCTAGAGGAATCGCCACTCCCTCAAGAAGACGTCGAAGTCTTCCCCGAGAGGCAAACCGAATTTCCCGACGAAAGAATCAAAGGCGTCGAAGAAGTAGCCACAGTACCAGAAGAAACTGAAGACAATCTTGAAGATACTCTGACGAATCCCTCCCAAAGCGAGGCGCTAGCGAGGTTACTCGATGACGAACGAGGGTGCCATCTCCGCAGAAGTCGGACGTCCCTCTACGAAGATGCCAGGGATATTCATGAGCAGTGCACAGTCGACGAGACCTGTGTACCTAAACCCGAACGCGAGAAGAATGACGCGGTTTCCCTGGAGACGCTGACCACCGAAGACACGAACCTAAACAAATGCGACTCGAATGACACCCTGATAGCGGAAGCGACGGAACCGGTGGTCTGCGCAGGAGACAGTCTATCCCCCGACTCTGAAGAGGGGAAAGAAGAACCCAGGTACGAGGATGGGGACAGCGAAACGCTGCGAGGCCTGCCGCTGCTCGGGGTGAGTAAACTCTTTGTTTACCTCTGCACCCGTTCGCAACCACTTTACGAGCGGCGTGCAAACACGGGAATTACTCATAACGCGAGGCGATTTTCCTCGATACCGACCCGATAACATCGATCTCCACGCCGCCGTCCGACGCGGTAGCATTGGATTTAACGGTACCACGCCGGAGAAGGTATATAAAAGGAGCGTGCTACGGCCATTTGAATACAAACCACAAACGGTTACCGCGCGCATGGCAGTAAAGCAAATTGCAACACACAGAAACGGAGGCGGCGAGACGCGCGCGCGGACGCACGGTGGCTCCCCGCTCGGTAATTTATGCCGCTGGTCTTAATGCACTTGTACCGATGATTAAAACGTAATTTCCACGGATAGGAAGAAGCATACCGCATCGTTGCTCTTTTTATCCTTCCGCCGACTCATTGCGATTTTAATTTACGACGCCCAGTTTCCCGTCGCCTGTGATTTACACAAACTGCTGTGTCATACCCGCTGTTTAACGTCGGACACACTGAGCGTCGGTGATATTAGTATAGGATATTTCATTGGAAGTTGGGGGTGTGGGAGAGAATACGGGAGGTTTACCGGTTTTAGGTGAATGGCTGTAAATTTCTTGGAGGTTACGCGAGGAATAGGGGAATTTGTATTTTGAGGGGAAGCGCCACCTTCGTAATTTCATAATGAATTCTATAGAAAATTGGTAGAAAATAATATATCAATAGGGAAGAAGTAGATTTACTTTGTAAGCCAGGGTCTTTCAAATCTGGGAATATTAGAAAAGGCTGTTTCTACATGTTGTTTATTTATAATAATTACGTATTACACAACTTATTTTATGAATTTTTTATTGTGATTTTAGGTTAGAAGGTTTCAAGATGGTATATGAAGATGTTTTCAAGGATTTTTAATTACTCAAAAATGTTGTGGTAACTGCAAATAATAACAAGGGTTAAATAATATTGTAGTAACTCTGTTATAATATCATTAAATAATTAATATTGATAGTATGTCATCAAAGAATTTGAAAGGAAGGTCCGTGCTTTCAATCCGAGCATTTGTAAAAACCTAACGCATTCTCAATCTAAACGATGGCATTTCGAAACTTGTACAGTAAGGTATATTTACGAGAATACTCGACGGTGAGAACAGTAGAGTCTAGAAGGCAACCATACCTACTTCCACAGGAAAGAAATCGAACAACAGACCATTCGAAAGACAGTTGACATCCACTACTGCGTGCGCACGGTGTTCTGAAACGAACGACTTCGGCTTTCTCAAGCCTCTCGCGAACGAGGGGTTAAAAATCGGCGCACCGGGTGTGGGAAACAAACGTGCAAACGCGTCCGCTCTCTCGAATTTTCCATTTCGGGGCGAGCCCAGTCTCTCTCCGTGGTTCAAAGTGAAATCCAAGAAACTCGGGTGGCGTTCGCGGGGCGACACGGGGGAAAAGGTTGGTGGTTATCGGTCGATTTATAAGGGCCACGTGGCGCGGGACACGCGAGGTCGTCCGTGTTCCTTCGATCGTTGTCTCCCTGGCTGAAATTCGCGTGGGCGTAACGCGGCCGAGATTGCCGTGAATTTGTCTCGTTTATCGATCATGCCTTATCGATGACAGTTCGCGGGGGGAACACGACCCGTGGGACTCGGTCTGGGCACGGTTCGTACGCGAGTTACCGCGGGCCAAGTGACAAACGACGTCGACTCTCTTCGGCGTAACGCGAAGCCTGTGCCGAAAGCCGGGAGACACGGTTCACCTCGCAATTTATACTATTTCGTTCGGATGAAAAGTACGCTGCGTTGGTAGCGCGAACTTTACCGGAGTTCGAACTTGGAGAGTAGCATAGATCGAGAGGAACTTGTGAGTCATCCGCGCGGGCGAAAGAAGCATTAAAAAATAGCTGCCGTTAGAGCTAAAAGCTGTTTTCGATGCTTGCGTTGTAGCAGTCCGCTTTGATGTCCGGATAAGGTATTCCAGGCATATTCTTGCGGTTTCCATGCACTCTTTGTCTCCTGCACCGCAGACTTCCGCACTCTTTTAACAGGTACTTCACGCTCTAGCCTCCATCAGCATTTCTAACTCGCGCGCGATATTTTACGACGCATTAAGGATGCCACTCCGAGTGGTTCGGGATTAGCGGCGAATGATAAATAGCGAGACAAATTGAAAGCGGTGGGGCCCGGAGTAGTCCCACGCAGGAAGGGACCCTCTCACCTAGATACCTACATAATGCTTCGGTGGAATAGTAGCGGGCACGACTACCCCGATAGACCCAGTTCAGGTACTCGTCGAGGTACTTGTTAAGGCGGACCCGTGTAGCCAGAGGTGTGTATGGGAATCGCAGGTCGTGCTCATTAATTATATCGGACGTGATCTATCTGGACCACGGTCGGTTGTACGGTCGCTCAGACGTCCACACGTGCGCCGCATAGATGCGCATCGCCGTTGAAACCACTTTAGAGGATTCCTTGCACAATACCTACAAACGGTCTACACTCCGGCTCAATTGGACTGGCCGTTCAAGGCCACCATTTTTTCTCTGGTAAATATTATGAGTGTGAAAGTTCTCACCTTCGCAGAAGAAATCGTCGTGGAGATTTTGCTACCAAAAAATTAAAAGAGAAAAATGTGACCTTGAACGGCCAGTCTAGTTGATGCGGTAGAACCCCAATACCAATGTGGATACAAAAATTTAGCCTCTTACAAATTATTTCCTTGTTGGATGTCTATTTTTCCTGGACTATTTTATTACCGACCATTTTTAAAATATTTATATCGTTTAAATGTTACATACTGCATGTAAAGGTGCGTCTTCACTGGCGTTCGCGAACTGTTCACGAACAATGTAACAGTTGAGTTTCGTTGAAATCATCTGTTCGCGTACGTGTTCGCATACGGGTTTTCGTATATAGTTAACGGGTTTTCGTTAATAGTTCGTGTAACATCTGTGGAGGGATGACGTATTGTTTTTTTAGTGTTTATAGAAAGTTTATGAACCGCTTACATAGACCGTATGCGAACAGTGCTCGCGAACTGTTCACCAGTCAGTACCCACCTTAATAATGCGTTTTCTCTATGAGTTGTTTTTAACATTTTGTAAGTTTCAGTCGCACTTTTGTCAGGTTTGAAACCAAATTCAATGCACGCTCATTGCTTTCCTAATTTATTTATCTTATATTTACTAATGAAACTTGTATGTGTTACACATAGGTGCTTCGTTGTATGTAACCTCACTGGCAGTTGAGTATAGCATTACATGTCTGTTCAGAAAGAAATCAGTCTCAAAACTTTTTAGTAAATTTCTAGTCTAGTAAATTTCTATTGTACACGAAAAATGTATGCAAATTCTGTGCAAATTTATGTCTGTCCGCCTAGATCGGAGTTTCGTCACATTGTGTAGCGATCGTAGTCTGAAACTTTCTAACCCGACTTCCGTAGATTACGATAATTTCAATCTTCGCCGCGTCGTCATTAGCGTCTTCGAGCGTCAGGAAAATTAGAAAACATTCGGAAGAGCCATGTTCGAATTAACGCGAAAACTTCCCGGAAGCTTGGGATACTCATTCCACTTGTCCCGGTGGCAGCGGAAGTGTTGAACGCAGACACGCAAGGTCCAGACGCCTGGAGGCTACGACGTGGGTGCGTTCTCCTCGATGGGGCGCGGTTTCGTCGGCACGTACGCACGGGGTGGCGTAAATCTGGGCCGGTCGACAGTGTCGATCGACGCTGAAACGCTACCCGATCATCAGTCGTGAAAGTGTAGCCGGGGAAAATGATCGGGCGATTCTCGTGGTCGGTGCGCACGCTACGCGCACTGCTCCCCCGTCTGCGGCGGGGGCCCGCACCGGGCTCACGCATACCTACGGATTATAGATTAAGCCGCGCCTCTCTGTGCGGAAAACGATAAGCGGAATACGGCGCGGGATTTATTGTAATTGGCGGTAATGATGGTTTTACGCCGCCGCTGCCACCACCAGCGCCATTAAGCGGTCGCGTAGCCCCGTCCCTCGCGTGTTTCCGATCGCGAGCGCACGCACGTGCGAGCTTCTTCCACTGCCGTTCTGCAACCGACACTCTGCGGTTTCGATCGCGAAGCTATCGAATCGACGGCGCGGCGGTTAGTCTGGACTCTGAAGGCTGCTTTGGCTCATCAACTTTCTATGGGTTTGGATGGGTGAAGGTTCTTTGAAGATGTGACGCGATTTCATGGGGATTAGGTCTTCAAAGGTGTCATAAAAAATTTTGGAGATTCTCGGGATGAGTTGTATTTAATCTCTGGTTAAACTCTCTGATGGGTGAACTCATTAGCGGACGAGTTATGGGGTAAGGGGTTTAGGTTTTAGAGGGAAACGAACAAAGGGGCATTAGGTGTTCTTTTGTGTTTACTATGGTTCTAAAGAGTTAGTTCTCAGTGACTCGGCGGTGACTGTGCGAATTCGTCCGAGCCAGCCGTGAGCACCAACACTCGTGGAAGTCCATTCAGGCGACTAGAACTCGTGCGACTCGATAAAATCGACCTCAGCCTCGTGCGACTTGATAAAGGCCACCTCGAACTTGCGGGTCGCGATAGATACAGCCTTAGCCTCATAAGAGCCGACGCAAATGGCTGCGGGCTCGTGGGAACCGAACATAAACAAGATCGTACTCTTGAAACCTCCGGAATTTGGGTCATCGAACCCCGGACATTCGCAGCCAAACTCCGCGAACAGAATATTGAGTCGCTATAAAATATTTAACACGGTACCGAAAATCCAACGCTGCTAATCGAAATTGAAATCAAATGTTAACTTCGAATCTCTGGAGAATCTCTGTTCCACTCAAGGATCCGGAACACGGCGAACCCCAAACGGCTCCGAGAACCTTCTCGGTCCTTTCATAGCGTCCGCATCTATTTGAAGTGCGAATCATATTGAATAAGCCTGTTACGTAGAGAGTTTGGAGCCCGTCGGATAAAGGACCGTTTCTTCATTGAACCGTGGCGGTTCTGGTCGCCGATCGAATCGCGCGACTCGTCGATCCGTTCGAGAGCGACAACCAGGCCGGGATTATTCCGCGTGACTTCCGATCGGAATATAGTTTAGCGAGCCATTCTTTTCTCCTCGGAGACTTTCGCCGCGGCTCGGCGGGCCGCGCAGAGCTCGCCGAGCAATTTCTTGCCGATGATCGCGGCCCCCGGGGCACCGCGATAATAAGGTGTCAACGTTCACGGACCGGGGTCTCGTGTCAGACCGTTTCCGGGTTATGCTCGTGCGAACCCAAACAACCGAGGCGGTATTCGATCGAGCGGTAATCGCTGCCTCGATGTCGATGTCTCGACAAAGACATTCGCTGCGGCCGATCAGTAGGGAACCAGGCTACAACTTCGCCTTCGCTCGCCTCGGTGCTTAACGTTTGACGTGTTTTACGTACCGCCATTGTTATCGTGTTTAACTCTGCGGGTGAAAAGGGCGGAGATGGGTCTGTTGCAATGGGTCCGGAGATAAGACATTGCACCATGTTTCCTCGGAAGAACGAAACCTTTGTGCCTGGTGCTCGACACTTTCTCCGTGTTATTTGGACTTGCAACAAAATGGATATTTTATTCGGATCTTAATTCGGTTCTGCGATAAAAATTATGCGATTAAAGGATCTGTTAGATTAAACGATATAACGATGAACTTTAGTAACATTAAAAATAAGCGAAACTTTTTTTAAATTGGAGGAATGAATCTGTATTTAATAGTAAAACCCTCCGCAAAATTTTGGAGACAGTGAATCGGTAGCTTTTTAATTATTTAACTTTCAATTTAATATCTGTTGTTATTGAAAACGCAATATAGGGAGATGTAATTAAGCCAAAGTTTTTCAAATCTTGTGTATATAAAATTATGTACATACATATAAGAGTTCTCTCAATGTAATTAAGTGTTCTCAATGTCTTGTATGATCAACACTCAACAAATGTAACACACACTCTTCATTGCTTTTCATGTAAGTAAAAAGGAAAATTATGTTTTTATTATTTAATTTCTAGTAGTGCATTTCACTTTACGTTCCAACAAACAAGTTTATGATAAAGGATCGAATATTGAATACGTTGATAAAATAAAATAAAAAGTAAAAGTGAATTCAATTGAATCTGTGATGGAAATACATCATTGCCATTTCTTACTGGTTTTCAGCACAGAAGCTTTGTTGAGATTTATTCAGGATTGGAAGTTCATTATTTTTTAGCCCAGATTCTTACTGAAACGTATCCTAAAACAAAGTCTGTTCTCAAAAAAAGCAGAAATATTTTTTTCGAAGCCTACAACAGGAATGAGATTCGTGTACATCGAGGGTCATCAATCGATTGACTTTTTTTTTTAAAAGAGATTTTTTTAAATATCCGGATGTTTCTTTTCGAGATTTTAATCATCAAGAACTGGGTGTTAATTTATGACAGACATGGCTTTGCTCAACATAAACCAGATTCTGGAAAAAGCATCCTATTTCAATATAAAATATTGATTTTGCTACAGGTACGATGCGACAATGCAAGGAATCATCAAATTGCCTGGCACAATTATCGACAAGTCTTCTTTTTATGGAATACGCGAGGGGTGGCATTGCGGTTTCCGTTTTTACGGCGCGCGCCGCTCGTAGCGCAGGCTCCGGCCTGCGGATCTCTCGAAAACGGCTCGTCATTAATATTCCCCGGAGTTCGGAACAGCAACACCCGATACCCACCACTTGGAACGTATAAGATTACAATCCTCTCGCTACGGTACCTGACTACCGTTAAATATATGTTTTACAGCGTGTTCGGAGTGCGGCGGGCCGCGCGGCTCTCTCGCGGCCGCGACCAGGTATCGCCGTATCGAGCTGCCGGTGCCGATCGAACGGCGAACGCGTTACGTGTCCCCCGCGTCCTGTTCGACGACGATCCGTAGCTCCGATCCGGGCAAGATCGGCTTTCAAGGTCGCCGAGTTTCCTCCGAGATTCAATGGCAGCCCACGCGGCACACTGGCCGCGGCTAATAAGCAATTAAATTTCGCGGTTTACCGAGCACGCGCGCTCACGACACGCGTTACGCCGCTTGCGGTTTCCTGTCCCCGTCGATCGATTATGCTTATCTAATGTGTCCGCGTCTGCTGACTAAATATTTTCCAAACGAACCAGAAAACCGGAGGCTGTTGACCGCAGCGCGTTTCTACTGGTGTCTTCTCGTCTGTCTGGTTCTACTGCAGGAAGTGCATGAGTTATTGCTTTTAATTCGCCTTCTTCTAGTTTCGTTTCACACTGAGATTTATTTCACTTTACGCTACCTCTGGTCGTCGGAGAAGTAGAGATACTTTAGAGAGTCGTTTTACTTCACAATTTTGATTTATCTCGGCTAAAAGGAATGTTTGTTCTTAAAAGTCTCGGAGATCTCAGGTATCCAACAACCACACCTACGATTTCCTTCGAGCAATTAACGCGATGCCACGACCCGACACGTTTTTCCTCGTACCCCGCGACTGCTTTTTCTCCACTTTTTATCCGCGGAAATTGCTCGATTGACATTCAGCGAAGCTGACCGGTCGCTGTACCTTGGGAATCGTAATTGCCGTAAAGAGAAAGAGAGAGGACACCTCGACCTCGATGGAGGAAGGGTGAAATTGGCACGGCACGGTCCTTACTCGTTATCGCACGGTAAATAATCTTTTTATGATATTTTGAGACCGACCGCGTTTAACGATCTTTTTCACAAATTGTCGGCGTTCACCGGTACCTCGAAAAACTGGAGACCGAGCGTCGCTTAGTCGATAAGGCTTATCGAAGTCGCAATAACCCGGAGAGAAAGTATCGCTTTCGCGAAATTGGTAACACTTTTTTTCTGTCAATTAGCTCTTTGTAGCTTTCGAAAATGATTTTTCGGTCGTATCTTAAGATCGAGGACAACGTGCCAACAGTTAATAGATATCGATGAGCTGCTCTAGGCCTCCGCAACCTGAATATCCCTTAGTTTGGAAGTCTGGTCAGGGATGTCCCGTCTTCGGTCCCTGGGGTGAGATCACTTCTCGCCAACTTTCGACAGATTCCTGTCGTCGCCCTTGTCTCGATCGATTTCGAGGGGTTAGAAGTTAGTCCTCCGTCGGCGGCTCCGTTTCGCCAGACGAGAAACGTCCAGACGTGTTCCTGACGTGGAGAGAAAGTGATTGGCCGGAGAGGCTCTAAGTCGAGACGCTCAGCTCGAGCCGAGCGACGTTCTTTCGTGATGCTCGTGATACGGCGATATCTTCTTGCCTGCACCCGATGCACATGAGCCGTGCCGCGCGTGTCACCGGCGAACGGGTCACGTTTCCGGTAATTAATGACTCACGTCATCGGCGAGGTCGAGGCACCGGTTACATCTGTCGATCGTTTGTTGCATCCGGACGTGGACGCTCGGCTGGATGGACGATCGTGCCCGTTTTATTTAGTCCCGATGCCAACCATTATCCGGCATTGATATTCCTGCCGGGATCGTGTGCTGTTTACTGCGCCGGACGCTTCGAACTCTAAAAAAACACCATATATTTAGAGTCGCCGTCCATAGAGACGGAACTTTATCCTCTTAATGTATCTACCGTGTAGCTAATTTGCCTTGCAGACTCGCGATGATTAATTCAAGGATATCACGCGTCCCGTGTTTGTTAGGTAAAAGGATGATCCGAGTACAAAAGCCACGGGAATTTACGTAACGGTGTCAAGATGTCCGTGCCAAACAATACTCGAAGGTCCGATTTTTTATTGCAAGCATTCGACTCGCACGCAACCGTCGAAACTTAAAAAAATCGGCTTCGCGAACCCGACGCACTTCGGATCCCCGTTCGTCACGGTTTCCCAATGCTCGAATTATGAAAGTCATGAGCTCTTCACGACGGGCAACCAAGTCTCCTCCTCCTCCTCCTACCCAATAAAACGGCTCAGCGGCGATTAATTTGCTCGGTTCGCAAGAATCGTACGCCGTCGACAGTTTTTCCCACCCACCGCGTTTCAACGGAGCAGCGGTCGTTAATCACGATCCCATCTCGCGGCGACGCGGCGCGCGACGCCACGACGTTTCGCAATCCCCATCGACGAGGGCCTCGAATCGAATACAAATTCATTCCCGGGGCGCTCTCGGGGCCGAGGGCTCGGAAGTTGAGAAGGAACAAAGGGGGGAAGGCTCGAGCGGCGTTTCTTCTGCCACGAGCGGTTACGGTCGTACACGGTTTGAAGGATTAAAGGATACGGTCGATTAATGGCCGAGCACGCCGCTCGTTCGTTGCCGTACCCAGCAGGCACAGTAGGTTTCGTGTGTTTCGCAGTGAAGAACGACTTGCACGGGATTTAGGACAAGCGTTGCGTGATTCTATTTCCATGGCACGACCGCGCGGCTGCGGCGGCGGCTCCGCGTAACCCATATTCCTTCCACCCGAACGTAGATGAATCATGACGATCGATCACGAACGCGCGCCGCTCCAACCCTCGGCTCTACGCAATCCTTTGCTCGCCGGGCGTAATTGCTCGATCGAAATGTTGTGACTGTTGCGTTCGCGACCGATTTTTAGGTGTTCCAGCGATCGTTGCGCTCGTTCAGGGACGGCGCTGCCTTTCTAAGCCTTCTGAGAAGCTTGTAATCCTCGCCCATGGGAAAGCGTTTTGTAGTAGTAGCTTGAGCAACCCTCGATCCCCGCCATACCGAACTGTTTCAATAATCTGGCCGCATAAAAATCGTAGGTTGCCCATAAATCATTAATGTGGTGGAAAAGTTAATTATTTTTTTTTGAAAAACTCGATCGATATTGCTTTGAGGGTGCTTTAAAATCAAAATTTATATTCCGGAGTTTTTTTTAGAATAAATATGCAAAACGTGTTTCACATAGAAAATATTTAGCCCTCGAAAAGATAAGATTATTTTAATTACATCTTAAAATGTTTGTAGAATTTAAATTGAAAATGTTATGACCTCGAGATAACCTTGAATGTAAAAAATTTGGGTTTGATTAGCATTTACTAAAGCATTGATAAAATAGTGAAATACATACTCTGTAATCATGAAAATATAGAATTAAACTCGCCTTTATCCATCTAGTTTTTTCACTGATTTCTTTGTTTTAAATAAGCTTTGTTTTAAATAAACTTTCTATTTTTCTATACAGTTTCGTTGTTTTAATTCCTTCACAAGATGCACCAGTTAATAAAGAGAAATGTATTGCTGTTTTAAAATGAGATTCGTTTTGTAAAAACTATAGCATCGTTCATATAATTTATTTTTTTAAGCTTTCTTATGTAAGGTGTGCATTTTGTCTCAGTAGCTTGTGATATGTCATCGACTGATTCATTTCGGGTGGGTCACGATCTTCGATTTTTGTCCCGGCGAATTATTAATAGACAAACCATTATGACTCGGCGTGAGTCTGCATAGATCCATGTTCGGAGCGATATAAATTAATATCGATGACAGCTGAAGTTTTTGCGACTCGACCGAAGATTGACTTCTACCGTCCTCGGTATGCGTGTCGTGCTTCATCGAAGCGAGTCCCTCCCAGCTTTCTCATCGTCCGGAGCTTCGCTGGGAGCCGCGACGTGATCGACTGCCGCTTCGAGCATCGTGGCAACGCGAGGTCCGTGCACGTCCGAGGATCACGGGGCCTCGGCACGGGTATTAGGTAATAGACGGTCATTATAGTCGTGACGCGAGCATAGTGTCCCATCAGAAGGGGTCGTGGCTCGTGTCCGCGCGGCGAGGATCGGTTCTTGTCCTTTTTCCGACGCCGATCACACCCAGTCGAAGCCCTGTGACCCACATCCCACGGTCGCGGCGCGGCTCGCGCGCGCGGCAGCGCTGAGGCTCCTCTTCCGGCACGAGGATGACATTTTCCACGTCGTTGTCTCCGTGCTCGTCCTGCACGCCCCCCTCGTCCCAAAGAGCCCACGATCGTGCTACGTGCACACAGAGCCGCCGCTATCTTTCCGCCGCGTTCTGACAAATTTATGGCGTCGGTTCCGCCGTTATGATTGAAGTCCCCGAGACGTGGTGTTGCCGGCGAGGAAAGTGGGACAGTGTTTATCCGCGGGACAAAGGGTTGCCGCGCGTGTGGTGATCGGAAGAATCGACTGGATACTCGGTGAGACTTAGGGCGCACCTGACTGAATGTAATGTAACGTGCAACGGAAGAACGCGTGTGGACACTGTTGGATGCCCAACTCTCCGCTAACAATGATTCAGGGTGTTAGTCCGATAAGTTCTATCTCGTCACTGTTTTCGAAAACATCCTAGTTACTCTTATCTTACGTTAGTCACTGAGGTCCTAAGTTCACTCTCTCCCCATTGAACTCTATTATACATATATGTATACATATACAGTGTTGACTCGAAGAACGGCTGGGTTTCAGAACCGCGCGCAGCCCTTTTTCGAGTCGGGTTCGATCTCGGTCACGACGGAACGAGGAGCCTGGCACCGGAGAAGAAGTGGTGAGGATAGAGAAATCCCTTTTTCGAATCAAGCTCAGGCGTCGTTCTTCGAGTAAACACTGTAAGATTGTCCTTATATCGGGACAACACTGTAGCTCTCCAAAAATGCGCAAGGACTTATTCAGAATTCACCCACTAATTCAGTCTGATCTCATTCGTAAGCATAACCAGTAACTCTGTCTCTGTAACCATCTCAATCTTATAGTACGGTGTACTTATAGTCGTGTCTAAGTACAAGTCTCTTGTTGTAATCCGTACAAATCCCGAAATATATTTGTTATAATATAATCGGTGTAGTCGCTCGCCGGGTTTCCAACAACGCACCGTGGCTACAAACGAACATATCCACAACTGGAAAGCGATTATCTATGTAATCTTTTTCTTCGCAGTAAGCCGATGGATCGTCGCAAACTGTTGGGCGAATGTTGCGCGCATCGCGTCCACAGTGTGAATCCTGTTCCGTTGTACGTTGCAATACGTGCCATGTTACACTCGTTTGGACGAGGTTTTAGAAAAATCTTGAACTTTGACGATTCAAATGTTTGTGAGTCCTGAAGGTTCCTCGGAGTTGTTTTGGGAGATTTTTAACGCTTGAGGGCTGGGCACCGCAAACGGTGAGCAGAAGTGCGATGCTAAATGAGCCCGTTAATAAAGACCGGTCCGGGTCCGATTGAAAAAGTTGATTGAATCGGGGCCCGGGCGAAAGCAGTTTCGTCAACGACGGTTCTCTCGCGCTTGTGTAATAAGATACGCGGGTCTTTTTGCCCGCGCCGCGGCGCGGCGCCGCGCTCTTCTCCCTTTTTTCTCAGCGGTCTCGGTGGTCGGCGTGACCGGTAGAAAGCACCTGGCGACCGGTTGATCGCACTTCACCGGGTTTCTTTGGCAAAGAAAGCCGAGAACGGAGCCTGGAAAGTCCGTGCAGGACGAAAGGGAGGACACGCGGACGGAGAAACAAGAAGACGTGGAGGAGGAGGAGGATCACCGGCGCGTTAGTAACGCTTGTAGTCCGTCAGGCATCACGACACTGGATGTCTTTCTTCATTAAAGATCGTTCAGGCATCCCGGTGTGTTGGGACGTCCACCTGGACGGCTCAATCGGGCCCCGTAACCACGGGAGGATACCCCCCCGGTGCGAACGGGCCCGTTTCCAGGTGTTAAACGTTCTGATAGTCGCTGCTCTTTCGGGTCACGATCGTATCTCGCATGGCAATTAAAGGTCACCGCCGTCCGTCGCAACTTCTGAGAAGAAATTACGTTCCCGCTTTGCTCGTCCTATTTTCGTCGCCTCGAAACCTCCCCGGGCTTCGCGAGATTGCGAATGGGCAAAGTTTCGTTGCCGCCTTTGAGTTACGACTTCGGCGCCGCGGGATTACAGCTGCCAGCGCCGGGAGTGTTTAATCGAGAGTCATTCTACTTTCGAGCAGCCAACGCGCAAGTAGAGACGACGACTAATAGGCAGACGGAGTCGGGATCGTAAGTAGGCAGACGACAGGGGTCGTTAAACGCGCGGCAAGAAGAGGGATAATAATTAAGAGGGCGCCTACTCACGCTCCCAACCCTTTTTGCCAACGCTGTTCGATATTTGCTTCTCACATAACTGCTCACGCGAACTAATTATCGCTTGCTTTTTAAACGACTCGGCTGACCTTTGCTGTAAGGTCGCACGCAAATGGAGTTAATTAAGATGTGTGTACTACTTGAGGCCAGTTTAAAGGTGTTTAAGTTTTTAAACACAATTATTTTTAAAATTATACTTAACTCTCTCGTTCCCAAAGGATTTTGTAGGTACGAAAACAATATTTATTGGTATTTTTCATTTGGATTTCAATACTTTTTTAATATATTAAATTAAGATGTTAAAAATGCCATTTTCTTTAGCTGTCGTTTAGGAAGTTACTTAATAAATTCACGTAATACTAAAAATTTGTTATAGACCTGAATATGATTCTTTTAATACTATAAATTGCATTTTTAATAATATGAAATATCTACTATTTGAAAATCTGTGCCATAAACTAAAAGCCACTACTACACACTGAAGAATGTGAAAATCGCTTTGATCCTAATATTTTGTTAATAAATCATTTACTTAATAAAAAGTCAGTTGCTATATGGCAATACAGGGAATAAAAGTGTTAATCCACCTGCTGCGGATGATGTTAATGCAACTACCCCATTAAAAGCAGCTATTATTACAATATTTGTGAAAGTCCCGTGTTATCGAGGGTGCGAAATCTCATAAAAAATATCCCCAGGGAAAAAACCGAAAGGCAAAGAGGCTTCAAGTGGTTTAAGGATCAATATTTGTCGTCCTGTCTAGCGCTGACTTGGATTCGCTGAAGAGTGTCTCGTCGTCCGCCGTTTCTCCACTAATTCAACTCCGAACCTCATCTCTCCGTCCACGCTAGATCCCCGGAGGATCGAAATGTCCGAAAACACGAACTTTCATCCCGCCGCGAAAGTTGCTGGATCCACGGTCCCTGGACGTTCTTGGAATTCGGTGCGAGCGCGTTTCCACGTCGACGGGTTCATCATCGCTCGGTAGAAAAATGAAAATGAAAGTTTCATCGCGGCGCTAGTTAAGGTCCGCTCGATGTTTGCCCACGGAAGCGTGTGTTTGCGCTCGTGTTCGATGGAAGTGTGCCGTGTTCCGCCGACAGGTACCAACTCGGATCGGTGCTCGCGACGTTAATGCTCCCTATAACCTGGAAGCAGATAACCTTACGGCGCTCGCCGGTTCGGCGTTTCGCTTCGCGCGCCATCAGCGGCTTCTCCGAGCCTTCGATGATGTTCCCATCGCACGTCAGCCTTGACGACCGACCTGGCGTCGGTTTCTCGGGCAAAAAGAGGTCACCGATGTCGCGGAGGATTAGCTCGCGTGGATACCTCGACGTCGACGCTCTGCACGACCGATAGAAAGTGTATTTTGGACGACGCTGTCGTGGAAAGTCGGATGTTCGCGCGGAAGCGTCTCGATCGGCAGCCTGTGTGCTATTAGGGAAACTTTATGGCACATTTGCTGACGCGCTGCTGATCTTCAGCGCTGCGAAAATTCAAGTCTTAGCGGTTTGGTCCCAAAGATTGGAAATCTTTCGAAATCTAGCGCTATCAATTTTCTATCATTTGAGCCTGGATTTGGTAAAATAATCAGAAGGCGAAGCTCCTTCAGCCGGAAGTCGGCGGCTAACGGCACCTCTAATAAACGCGGAACGCGGCCGGAATCCGCTCCGATTGTGCCAGTGAGGAACAGGGAGCAACATTGGCTCCCAGATTCGAGTGATAAAGACTGCAGAAGCCTGGTCAGGGGCGCATTGTGCGTGTTGCCGCGGTGGACAGCACAGTAAGCGCGTTCTGTCACTCGGCCGCGTTTAGGAGCGAGGAACGCGCGGTGCCTTTTGCAACGATATCCTAGGGAATAGCGAGCAGCCACCGGGCGTGGGTGGAAACGCGCTCCTTCCCTTTGCCGTCCCGTAACAGGCTAACTTGATGCAAATCAGACGAACACGATGGAGAGGACTTGTACCTCGCTATCGTCCGGTTTCTCGTCGCGAGGCTGCTGCTCCTCCAACGGTACAGCCGGTCGGCTTTTCTTGTTTGCGAGAACCGCTGCCACTGGGGACGCGACGCGTTGGGATCGAGATTTTCTTGTACCCCTTCGGGGGATTTCTTCTCTCTCCCGTAGGAGATCCTGATTTTTCTCTTGAAATGCATTTGAAGGCAGTGATAATCGATTTTCGCTCGAAGCGTGGCGCGATGGACCTTTAAAATCTCTTACGTCGTGAACTCCTCAGCAGAGATCTCAGCGAGTCGAAAGTCCAAGATATTACCTGTATTCATAAAAATGCTCGCTGGAAAACGAATGGGTTCCAGCTGTCGCGCTTTTCACGCGAATTTTCTCCCTCTTTGGCTCGGGAACAGTTACTCGGCGTGGGCGGCGTGAGAACTTCGCGTCGCCGCGGACGCGCGCCGCTTATCGTTCTCCCGTTTCGTTTGATATTAAGCGGGGAATTGTGTTATCGGGATGCTGACGCGCGAGATAATTCCGCCTTTCTACTCGCGGAAGAGTGGCCGCACGGATCCGTTGGTCGATGCACTCTTGTTAGGTCCGGACGCGTGAAAGCGAGCTTAAAAGTAACGAAATCAATCGCGCACGCTCACCTAATGGCCGCTGTAAATTTCGAGTTTAATTACGCGCTAATCGCCGCGCTGCCACTTAAGGTGAACTGTATTTCACTTTCACGCGAGAGGGAAGACGATTTTTTGATAATTCCGCCGGAAGCGTTGCCGGTTTTAATCGGTGTTTAATCTAGTATTATCCGAAGGAAAGTTTAATGTGTCTCCGCCTCTTTCTAACAAAACATTACCATAATTTTTATTCACACGTAAACCTTTATTTATCAACGACCGGAAGATAGCTCGGAAATTCACGGAGTTTCTCTCAGTAAGAAACTCGCGTCTTCCAGCATTCCGCTCGCGTAGCCAACGACTCTGCCGTATTTGTTCACGGTTAATCACTCGCTGCGTCTCAATCCCAACCCCCGGATCTCAATCAGAGCTTAATTACCGCGCGCGTTCCCGACGAATCAAGCCGAAGGAGTCGCGCGGTACGCGGAGCAACGCTCGCGTTTCATTCGCAGCTATTTCAATTATCCTCGCCGCGTTATCGCGATGAATTTCAAACGCGAGCGATACGGTTCGCGCGGTCAGCTGAAATATGGAACGTGAAAATAATTAGTCGCGGCGATTAGCGGCGGCCCTCCTAATCCCCGGCGGTGGCGAATATCGTTGCGCCGCTTAAAGACCCACTGACGTTTTCATTCTCGCTTTCGACGTCGGAGTCTTGGACGACGTCGCCGCGCCGCGATTTATCACGGTTCCGCTTGTCTCGCTGTCCGAGGCTCCTCCGACTCCCAGGATGTTGATTAATAATCCCATCTGTTCGCGGTTGTACGCGCGCACCGATACCCGCACTTCTTTGCCCGAAGACGAACGCTGCTTGGGTGGTGGCCTCGCTTAATTATTCCACCGTGATAGATGTTCCACTCTTGCCGGGACTGTCTTCGGCTATCTTCGAGGTCACTTTCGGAGTTCATTGTTTGCTAGATCGCGCTATCTCGCCGGGCAAGACGATAGTTCGCTGCTCGAGGTCGACCGGTTGCATTAGCGGACCGGGATTCTGCTCGTTTTTAGCCGAGCGCGTTGACTTCTTCGCCTCTAATCTCCTGGCTACTCCGATATTTTGTATTTAAATATTTTGCGGTGTTGGTAGAAATTTCTGAACTGGAAGTTTAATTCATTCTAGGGAAACTACACAATTTTTCTATGGACAAAAATTTACGCGGATTTGATGATTGAAAGTTACCCTTTACAACGATACCTTCACATTTTATGTAAGATTTGTTTTATCTTAACCAAATTTTTTTACCATGCAGGGGAGGATATTCATAAGAACTCCGGAAAATTGCAGAGAACACCTCTTCCCCGTTTTCTGGAGATAAATTGTTAAAAACAGTGAACATTTCTGCTGATAAGTGAAAGTTCGATTTTTCTCAACAATAGCAACTCGTTTTTATTTACCATTTACCTCTTTTTGATTACAAAGACACTGTTTTTTTAACGTTACGGTCTTTATACCAAAACTGTGTAAGTGCTTTTTGCAACTTTCTGAGATGATTTTTTATATCTTCCTCTACATTTAAAGAACATTTCACTGAAAAATTTGGAAGACACTTTGCAACGTACCGTCTTCAGAATGAAATGTGTCACCGACATTGGAATATGTCCCCTATTCCATACCTCAACGAGAGCAAGAAGCGGTTATTACGTTTATCCGCTTCTTTCTCAAAAGATCGCAATTCCAACAATCTTTACTGCAATTACGGTGCAATTAATACTCGCAGCCGTCTCTTCGTCGAGGATTTCTTCTTCTTCGATGGCTCCTGAGTCACGTTCCGTAATCCTAACCGAGAGTGGAATCACAGCGATTGTCGTAACTGTCCGCGGATATTGTGTCGGCAGATGAATTCGACGGGGAGTTGATAGGGTTCTGCGGCGGAGGCTGGTTAATCTAGCCGTATCGAAGAGCAAAATCCACGAAAGCGTTTCGTTGTGAAACAGTATCTTCCCTCCTCCCTGTGGAGACGCGTCCGGGAGTCGAGGAGCAATTTCATCGAGCAGACATTCCGATCCTCGGGCATTTCCCAGCGCGGCAAGCTGAGAACCCCAGGGGTAGAGCGCTGGGGAGGGGGCGGTGTTTGGCGCAACGGCGCGCGCGTTTGCTCGCTTTAATACGACACGGATGCCAGGACAATCCTTGTCACGGCGTCGAACGTTTATAAAGGGCAGCGACCTGCTTCTCTTCGCCCGGTCGCGAACGGCGTAAAGTCGCCGGGCAAATATTTGCGGTATCGTCGTTGTCGGGAGTACACGGACTCGTCGGTGCAGGGTTAATAAAAGCGGGCCGCGGGGGACGGGAGCGGGGAAAGGAACGAAAGCGAGTGGCGTGTCGGTCGGCGGAGGGGAGACGAAGGGGGCGGACGTCGCGGTCGAGCCACTCGAGAGGTGGTTGCTCCTGTGGTCGATCGTTCCGAGAGCATCGAGATCCGAGTTTCCACCTACGAGTCGCCGGAAGGGACGTTTCCGCACTCGAAAGCAAGAGGGATTTCATTTGCGCGCGGATCCTCGTTTCAACGGCCGAGGGATCTCCAGGCGGCGGCGTCTATCCTTTCTTTTATGCGGCACGGCTCGATCCCTCGTGATCGTCGTGGCGAGCCCAGGTGAAAGTCTATCTTCTCCTCGTCTCTGTTTTCTTCTTCTTCTTCTTCTTTGCTCGTCCCCTGACGGCTTCTGCTCCTCCTCGGATGCTTCTTCTTCTAGTTTGGATCAGCAACGAGCCGCGCCGCATCTTGCCCCGCGGAAAATCGCGTTTCGCCGAGGAAATCCGACTCCTGCGAGCGCTGTACCCGTTCATCACGGCGACTTTGTTACCGCACGCTCGAGCGTTGCACAACGCGCGGGGATCGCGCGATGTTTCGCTCGCGGTGATTTACCGGGTGCGCGGATGCGCTTCCTAGAGAACTCGCCGGGGACTTGAGAAATGCGAACTCGCGAATTATGGGGTCACGGGTATCTGGGCCGCGACACTCGCGCCGCAAGATTCGCTAAGTCGCGAATCGTTCAAACTTCGAGTTTCTGATTTTAGCTTATTGGTTCCAATTTCATGAGGATTTAATTAAAAATTCGATTTTGTAACGATTTTCCCATGACCAATTTTTGAGAATCGTTCGCTCATTAAATATTATTATGTGTATTTCTACGAACCCCGAAGAATTGGTCCCGATCGATCTAGAAAATTTCTAAACTCGCTAAACATTCGCGAGCAATCACGATTCCATCGCTTCCGCCAGTTTTCTTAATAGCAGTGTCCACCTAATGGACGAGCGCCGTCCGATTTATCTCCGCGCGCAGAAATCGCGGACCGATTTCCTTACGAGCAACATTAAAGGCATAATTGGTAATGTCGTCGATACCGTGAAACGTGTCGCTCGAATTACAGTTATTACGGCCGGCTTTTTTCCCCACTCCGAATCTCGTTTTCCACGCATGGTTGTCAGCCTGCTCGAACACCGTGCAACTCCGATTTTTCGTCGCCGAGGAGAGAGCTGTACGATATCGAACGGGCAAATAAGCCTCTCGGTATGATCTGTCGCGTTTCCATTATTATCCGTTCGGACTTCGGCGTTATTCCACTTTCTCCCATTTGTTTCGATCTTCGATTATTATCGCCGGGAGCGCTTTCGGATTAATTCGCTCGAAAATTATGCGATTCTTAGAATTTTAAAGCTTTACCTTGTTAATTTTTTTCTCGGAGAATGTTAAAGGATCTAGAAAAATAAGTTTTCAGCGATTAATATATAAAGGGTTCAGAAACCAATCAGTGTAAGTCAGTTTTCACTGAATATCACTTGTGCCGCAGAAATACTTGTTCCTTGTAACAGTTTTCTGTCGACGAAGCAATTTAATTATAATACAGGGTGTAACAAAAATGTTGCAGTTTCTTGAAAGGGGCAATTCCTGAGGTAATTTTAAACAACATTTTCCTTAGCGAAAATTTTATGTGAGGCTTTGTTAACGAGTTATTAACGAAAAACACCAACCAATAGAAGCACGAATACAGTGGATGAATTTCAGCGCGGACTCAAGCGGTGAGTAGTATTGGCCCGCCATCGTTCGCGCCATCAGTAATTCACTGTACTCGCTCCCCGATTGGTCGGTGTTTTTCGTTAATAACTCGTTAACAAAGCCCCACCTGACATTTTCGCTAAGGAAAAAGTTGTTTAAAATTACTTCAGGAATCACCCCTTTTAAGGAACTGCAACATTTTTCTTACACCCTGTATAAAAATTTTATTAATAGAAATGGTAATTATAATATCTATAGAATAGACTAACTAATTTCTCACTTAATTGTCCATTAGTATGTTTTGTAACTTTCTCGCATTCTTTTTGAGACCCCACAAATGGGTAACTTTTTAAATACTCGTTAGCCTTTTGTCCTATAATAATGTGTAACACTCGTGATACGAATTATATCTCAAATATTGGAATGAATATTGTTCATTTATTAAAAGTGAAGAATAAAAAGGTCAACTAATTAGGCAACTAATAGTTAGATATTTCATGTTTGTATCTTCTATTTAAAAATAGTTAATGTATTTGTAGCCTGAAAAATTGTAGGACAAGGGATTAAAATAACACAAAGTAATAATAAACAACGACAGAAAATTGTATCGATATTTTAGTAACCATTTCGATTAAGTCAAGAAAGTGTCTAAATAGTATGGAGTGCATTTCACCATTTCCGAAAATTTGAAGAAATTTTCTGCAACAACCCGATATCTGAACAAAGCGCAAAGGTTTCGAATACCTTTATTCTAAATAATCAGAAAATGTGTGCTTGTTTCTACGGTATCATCATTTCCCAAGCGCCAAGTGTCTAAAATCGATGAAGAGCATTCTTGAATTCCACCCCCATAAGTTCGCTCTCCGATCTGGTTTCTGCAGGCGGCTTAGGTGAACCGTATCGTTTGGAGCGTTCAGCCTGGGAGGATTTAAAGGCTTGTGAGAGCTGACAAAATAGGATCTGGTCGTACCTTCCCTTTCGTGGTCCGGTCGTTTACGCGGCGGTTAAACGGCGGCGTTTGTAATAGCGCGGCCTCGTCGCTCCTAGCGCCAGCCGGAGTCACAAAGGGTATGGGAGCGACACACCCACCGGATGCATTTTATACGCTCTGCACTCGTAGGTAACCCGCGGCGGTGACGTCACCGTCCTATATACAGGGTGCCGCAGCCGTGACCCGTCGCTGCGACCCGCGCAGACACCGATTTCTTTGCTCGCGCGAACGAGCTAAGCGAGCCTAGCAAGCGCGCGAAAGTCCGCCGAGCGTTCCTTCGCCGCGGATTCTTGATACCACCACCGATAACACACCACCGAGCATTCCAGCCGAGCATGACGCCATTTGTCGGCGCTTTCCTTCGAACGCTCGACCCCAGAACCCTTTTCCTACCGTTCCACGGGAAACGCAATTAGAGCTAAACGATTTGCTTCGAGTATCCCGTCAATGTCCTGCACAGTTCTCTCTCCTGCGCCGCGCCGATTCGAGTTCGAGGTGTCGGGGCTCAATGATACGCGATCGTTCGGTTATTACCGACTCGGTGGTTAACGCAATCTCCGAGTCACGTGTCGGAGTGGCTGGGCAACAGACTGGCTTCGGGGGCAGCGATTTTTCCTGGCTCCGTGATCCGTGGCTCAACGAAACCCCGGCTACAATGTATCTTCGAACGCTGGATATAAATTAATCGTCGGCGAGCAATTTAATTTGGACGGGTTCAAGATCGATACGATAATCGAAGGTGCAACTATACGCTCGCGTGGACTATTAATCCTCCGCGATATAATTAAAACTGCGCTGTAGGTACATTCCTCTTTAACAAGAAATTTCTCTGCTAATCACAATCAATCAATTTTTATACACCGTCGACTTTTCCGTCTCCGCGACAGCTCAATCCACGCGATCTTTGAGTCCTTCAAAGTCGCCCGTCGAATTATTAATTAACCGTCCGGACGCGAACATCTAAATCAATAAATATTAGGAAAACGTAACCTTCGACCCCGTCAAACTTTCTCGAAGCGGCATCTCGCGCCAGTCATTTGTCTCTCGACAGACATCGGCGACCCCATCCTTCGGGTGGCGGATTTTTCTCGACGACGGGCTCTCGCGCGCGCGGAAAGTCTTCACGTCTCGCGTGTGGCAGCGTGGAACCCGGCGGAATTAACGGCGCCCATTGGTGGCCGTTTCTAACATGAAATATCGGCTGGTTGTCGCCGATATCTGCCGTTGTAATCTGAGTGGAAACAAATCCTTGGAATGCACCGCGGCTGGATTGAGTCGTCGTTGCACGATTACGATTGCGCGCCGCGCCGCGCCGCACCGCGCCACTCGTCCTGGGATCGAACCGCGTCGCCCTCTGCGTTCGCCAAAGCCGAGCATTGTTCCATCGACGGAAGACTGTTACTGAGAAACCGAGATAAGGAATCAATTTTAGATAGAAATATCATGGGGACATATCAAGTTGTTGCGGAGTCCCTGTTCTACGGGGTCAGTGAACCCTTTCATGGAGAAGGTAACTTGGATCGCATTTGATTCGGGAAGATCTCTGGGGTTCTCGGGGATGCAAATTCGGAAGCTGCCTTGCAAATTTTTGGTCACCGTCCGGAACAACTTTACCAAGGAGAAATAGGTCAGAATATTGATGAGGACCTCTCGAAAGGGTCGCGGAAAGTCGAATATTTATATTTTTATAGATTTGGGTTAAAAAGTTTGTGGTAAAGGATATTTTGCATACTTTATTTTAGGTGAAATCTAGAAGACATGTTTTTAGTATCGCACTATTTGGTTTAATATCTGTTAGTGAATAATTGACTTATTGTAATTTCTGGAGAACATTTTTTTTAACTACAAACTTTTATGTATGCACTTTAATTGCTGATTAACACAATTATTGATAGGTTAAGAAATTTGCAAAGAATTCAGTTTTTTTTCGGTCTAAGGATTATGTAAATTCTGAAGTAAGAACTCATTCTTAAAAATAATTCTGAGCCACACCATTTTTATTCTAAAGAACATTATAACTGAATTGCAGATTTGTATGTATTCATAAGAATTTAACGAGCAGAAAGCTTGGAGGATCTTGATAGATGTTAAAGTATGTGACATACCAAAGATGTAATTCAAGTTACAGCGTTCGGAAAATTAAACAGACTATTATTCAAAATTCAATTCTGCATGAGTGCTTTTAAAAACTTAATTTTGCATCAAAATCCACGCTCTATTTACAATTATTTTTATGTAGGTATTTTTCGATGGGGAATTCGAATTCGCAATCAGATTTTTCCATCACTTATAGTTTTTCTTGTCATAATGCATATTGTATGACTTAAATTGGATCTACAAAGTATTTAAAACCATAAGGTGAACTTCTTTTTTAAGGTGAAATTTCTTACCCGATGATAAAGCTTGCTTTCATATTTTTTACGCAGCAAACAAAACGACTTCCCACAATCTCTTTTCACGGAAAATATTCGTTAAACTACAAGCTTTAATATGTACATTACTATTTTTGATGACTGTAATTATGTATCCATAAAAAAATGCATGAAAATCCAATCTTTCGCGATCTAAGGGGCATTTAATATTTCAAGTGGATTGTGTCGGCAATAGTCAGACAATTCATAAGAACTCATTGTAGATATATAGCCGTATATAAATTAATAGCCGTATTTCCCTCACAATTACGTTCCGAGAGACAGTCTAGCAGCGCGCAAGCGGCTTGGAGGCCATTACCATCCGCAAAAAGTAATTAACGGCTCGCGCAGGAGTCGGAAAAGGGGCAAGCGGGGGGTTTCACGTGTGTCGTTAGACAATTTCCAAGGTTTATCGGGTGGCCGGGGCGAGAGGCGGTCGATCGATCGGGCACGAGTTTCCACGTGCGGGTAGATTGATTAATGCGGGTTTCCATGCTGTCTCCTCTTTCTGGTCGCGGTGCGCGTTCCGTCTCGCTCGAGAAACTCTCTCCTCTGACTCGCGGACTCGGTGGTCCGTTGCATTATCGTGAGTCTAAACAACGCAGCATTGATGGATATCGCGGGCGCTTCTGGTGTATTGTGCAACCGTTTCAGCCTCGCTTGGGGTCCGATCGGGAGCCCCAGCTTCCGATGGCTTTCCTCTTGAGCCGGCGCGGCGGCCGCGCGCCGATTTAATTAACGACGCCGATCCGTACGCGGGCATTTTTCGATAATTACCGGGGACGCTGCGTCACCGCGAACGCAACCCGTTCTCCCCTGGCACACGGCGGCTAACGAGACGAGCGCCGAGGAAATATTGGCGAAAGTAGTCTATATCGGCCTGGCCACAACAGAAGTTGTTGCCACGATGCTTCACAATCGACCGACTCTACGGTACCTTCCCGCCGCCTTTAACGAAGTTCCGCGGGACAGCGATCTAAGATAACGCCTCTCGATTCGTGTCGCTGTATCACAATGGTGCCTTCTTATCTGCGGGGCTGACCCGCTGCCTCGCCTTTCCTGTTTCTTGGTATCGCCGGACCGCGCGCGGAAATGTTCATCGAGATTCAGGCGACGCAAAGACTAACAGGATGCGGTATCTACCCGGAGCCGAATATCCAATTATTGCTTTTAATAATTGGTTTCGAGCTGCCCTCGAATCCCGATTAAAATTCCGTCGATCCTATTGTTTCCTCGCGGGGGCAAGGGGCAAAAAGCTTAGGCACCGTTTTCGTCAACTCGCGAGGCGAATCGGGCGCGAAAGCGCAAGTGACGGGCGCGAATTCGCCACGAGGCCTCGGCGAATAGAGGCCACGCGAGAAGGTGTCAGCCACGCCAGGGAGAGTGATAACCCGTCAGTTATATAAATGTATTAAATTATATTCTATTGCTTAGACACGCATCTCGGAGAACGGATCGGACGTCTGGCTGATTGGTCGGGCAGATCGTGTAACAAATGTTTTCACGATCTGTATTATTCCCCGGCGGAGAAAAATGCCCGCTCCGGTCCGCCTCGCAGGCCGTTTGTTCCTCTCCCTCCCTCTCTGTCCTCCGCGTCGCGTTTCATTGTTTCCATTATGATCACCATAGATTCCCATGGTCTCGACTTTTCGAGCCGCAATCGCGTTACGCCGAGACAAATCTCCCCGAGATTACATTAGACCGTTGCGAAAGCTGCCTGGTACCAATCGAACGTTCCCCAGTGAGATATCGTTTGCGAGACCGTTTTACATCGATAAAACAGCGCTTCAGTCTTCGTCTGCGTAATAAAACTCTCCTGGAACGAGATAAACGCATAGGCGACTCGCATTATATTTGATTGGATTTCTCTTCTTGCTGACTGCGATATCGCGCGGATAGAAACACTTATCCGCTTGAAATTCTTTACCAGACATATTGTTCGCAGTTCCGAAAGCAATTTCAGAATCGTAGCTTTCAAACGTGTAGATTCCATTCCGCATTCCTTCCGCAAAGCTTTGAGCTGTAATTAAATTAAATTTCTATTCAAACTTCCACATTTTTATTCATTGCATCACGATTCAACGATTCGCAGAAAATTGGAAGGTCCCCGGGATACAGTGTTTCGCATTCGATGCTGTCCGGTCAGCGAGTTTCCACGTAATTTTCACTTCAGCGATTTTCCCACCGTGCGGGTTGAAATTCGGCCGGCCGAGATGCAAATTGGGTGGGCGTGAAGCGAACCTCGGCGAGTATAACGGGACGCGATTAAACAAAGCGGCCTCGGTTAAACAAAGAGGCTAATCAAGGCCCACCCTATGACGCGCGCGCTCTTGCTCAATTTCAATTCCGCGGGCGGAACGCTTTGCTGTCAGCGCACGCAAAAGGCGCGGGGTTGTTGCGAGCCTGACGTACCAATTCTCCTCGCGTTCTTTCTATGCCGGCTTTCGGCTTTGTAATGCCGACAGTTTCGACTGACTCTCCTCCCCTCCCTCCCCGTCGGGCTTCAACGCGGTTTAATGAATGCATTCGCTGCGGGGATGTGAATGAACCCGATCGGAGGGTCCACGGTCTCTCGATTCGGCGTTCTGTTGCTGGGGGGTGGAAGGTATAAAGGAGGATGGAAAATGATAAAAGTCTATGCACATTTGACACCTAAAATATTTTTAAGGTGTCGGTTCGCAGACCTCGAGGAATTGTAAGAGTAGGGGAAACTGGGGACCAATGTAACATTTTTTATATTTAGTCGAGCTGCTAAGTACCTATTAAAGATACAAAAAGCGAATTATGGCCTAAGAATGTACGCTCCATTATCATTTGAACCGCACGTTGAACCTTATGTGATAAGTACTCAAAGAGTTATGGCAGTTTTTCGCAGACATTGTCATTGTTACTTACATTCTGGGGGTAAGGAAAAAAGTAACATACCATAGGGATTAAAGTAACGCTCATTATGTTGAGATTAATGAAGTGAAAACTCTATTTGCAATGTAAAATAAGGCTTCTTTAGTAAAACAAACAATAAAAAAACATAGTAAACTAGTATAATACATTTTTTTCAACTCGTTTTTTTTTTTTCTTTACTTTTCCTTTTACATAATATGTATTTTACAGAATCGATGTGCCGAGATTTCACTTGTGTTTTAAATAACACACTACTAATCGAATTTAAACGTAATGTATGAAATAGTGTTTGAAGTTTTACAAGTCATACATTAATTATGAAGTTATGATTATTATTTAAAGTCAAAAAACACTTAATATTTTTCGCTGAGCTCGTCCCCCTTCATCTACTTTTTTTCATAATTTTCCATCATATGCCGGGTAAATAATTATGATTTTATAATTCCTTGGGCTCTGCAGAGCTCATTAATATTTTAGATGTCCGAGCAGCACAGATTTTCACCATTTTCTATTGTCCTCTTGTCTTTTTTAAAGGAAATTTTTTTAAAGGAAGTAGAATCTTTTCAAAATAAAATTTGTGGATAATGGCTACTCGTACTTAAGTTTAATATGGTTAACTGAATTTTCAACTAGTTTGTTTTTGATTAGTTTTGCAATCGGTACCGAAAGAAGAAGATCGTATTAGATAGGGGTTGGCGGTACGCGCGCGCCGTTTCCCACATTCCTCTTTGCCGATATCAAGTAACATCAAGTACCGAGGTAATCCTGTAAATACAAAGTTTAGATGCGACAAGATAAAAGGGGGGAAGAGAGGTTGCCGATAACGACGGAAACCTGCATGCGAACGGCCGGTACAAAGTGGAACATTGAAATATCTAGAAATACGTTTGCCTGTCGCGCCGGTACAGCTTGTTTCGCAGCTCCGAGAAAGACGTTAAACTGTCTCGCGTCTCGTTTCCGCGGAATAAATCACTCCGCATCAGCGCGGTGCCCGAACCATAAACACGTGACGGTAAATCAGGCTGCGCCTGTTCATGCGAGCGAACGCATTAATAAACAAACGCGGGTCCATAAGGTGTACGATTAAAATCGCCCGGCACGTGAACCGGTTAATTTATGGAGGGTTGGAGGGGGAAAGGGGGGATCCGGTCGACCGCGGCTGTTTTGCACCCCCTTAAAGCATCCCCCGCGGAGGATGTCGACCTCGCCCCTAACGAGGCTTTTATGCACCGACTTACCCTTTTCCCATAAATTTCCACGGGGCCAAATATTGACAGTGACGAGCGGTGGAATAGCCATATTATACCGATCGGCGCATCCCTGGGGATGTTCTCCTGCTCGGATGTTCGGATATTATTGATGCTCCCCGACGCCGCCGGACGCGAGACAATAGCTGATTTATACTACTTGTTTATGAGCTGGTAACAGTTGCTCGAACCTGTGTAATCGGGGACATTACAAATTGAAAGTGCGGTCGTTTGCGTCACTATAGCGCGTGATATACTCCCCCTTTTTATTTTTAATTCAGCATTATCTATTTTTTTTTCATTTAGTCACCATAGAAAAAATATTCCTAGTGGGAGGGATTCGTGTGACAAGAATCTTCTAAAGTACCCTTAGTGTAGTAATTTCATTAGGTGGTATCGATTTTCCGTTCGGTCGTGCTTTTTGCAAAATTTCGGCAACATCCGCTTCGAAAGGCGATCCCTCCAGAGGCTGGCGCAGCACGTCGAGGATCCGTGCGGATGCAGGATGAGGGCGGAAACACGTGGGCGATCCAGCACACGCGTATAATGGTTACATCGCGGCGTTCCCCAGCGTCGCGATCCCACTAAACTTCGATGTTTATGCAGTCTGGTGCAACGATGCGACCCGATATAATGCACCCACATCGCCTTCGGGGACGACGCGCGCCACTTGTTCCCTTCGGTATTCGTGTGCCGGCGGGTGAAACGATCCGGTCGGATAGCCCGCGAACAACGAGCCGATTTCGCTCGAAACTATCTAGTTTACGGTCTCGGCTCGCCGTCGAACTTCGCGTTGTCGCGTCGATGGCCACCGACAGTGGAAAAATCCCTGGATGCTCCTCGATTCGCCTGGACAGACATGAAGGACACTCCGAAGTCGCGTAGATAAGAACGAGGATCCTCGACGATCCAGGCGAGAAGATCGAGGCGAAGTTCTTCTCGCGGGGTCGAAGAACGCGTCGAAGTCTCCGGAGACGAAGGTGGAAGACAACGGCGCGATTGTATTTTATAGTTCCTGTTTGCAGAGGAAATAGAAACTCGTGGGTGGGTTTCGATGAAATATTTGAACAGAAACTTGTTTGAGTTAAACGCGAGCGAACGGGTGTTTGACGGGAGCACGCTTCCGGAATTAATGTTCTTCCCTAAAAACGTGTTCCCGGACTTCATTGGCAGTCCGCGCCCGGCCGCTGCCATAAAATTCAATTTATTCCCCCTTGTTTGTTCTCACCGTTGGGGGAGATCGGCGTCGATAACAGATTCTCCCGGCGCAAGCCATGATTCCATAACAATATGGAAGATGTTGGGACCGTTACTCGGCTTGTCCCCTCGCTACGGCCGCTTCCCGTTTCCGGAACCACGGTACCAAGCGTTAAGAGCTTCTGGGAATGCGGAAACTCCCGAGTGTTACGTAATTCAGGAATGCTAGGGGGATATCCTGTTAAATCTTCAAGGTATAAATATAACTCGCGGTGCCGCGCATTAATATTTAATCTTCGCGATGGAGAACTTTATACTTTGATTGCCGAAGCACTTTTGGCGTCGCTCGAAGTCACGCGAGATTCTTCAACGCTTCTCTGCTACTCATATGCAGACGCGAGGGAAGTTATTTTGTAATGTTACTGTAAATTTTACAGATTGCGTGACATTTATTCATATACCGGTAAGAAATTTGGAATCACTTGTCAGTTTTTGCTAAAATCATAGTATACGACGAAACTTGTTTGCATAAATGAAAGAATTCTTACTTTTCTCAACTGTTTCAGTTCGATAATTTTTGGACGTTTCACTGAATTTTTAATAAAATAATGTTAATAAAAATGTGATACATTCTTTAGAATATCCGTTTTAATATCTATATAATCCTGTTTACATGATTTTTTCCTTGTAAAAATTAAAATCTATATCTACAGAAATAAGAAATATTATTTATTAAACATATTGAATGGTTCAAAAAAATTTGTAAAGGTATTTTTAAATGGAATTCCACATAAAACAAAGTATCTCCCTTTGTGATTTATTTATTTTCCATCTGAACTATCCATTGAATTTCGATAGAGCTGAAGAATAATATAATTATTCACAGCTACTGAAATCTGTGTACTTAAATAAAGAAGCTCTAGCTTCCCCTATTTGCAGAGTGATTCTAAAGTGGACGGTACTATCTGCTAGAAAAAATAAAGTATCTCAAAACGCAGAAAATAGAGCAAAGATAGGATTTGATAATCAAAGTAGTTTTTCACCGTTAGTGTAATAACAGTCGCGGAGATATATTCCAGAATTAATTTGTTTGCTCATCTCGGAACACCTGCATCGCCGCAGAACCAATATTTTCATGGCAAACACTGATGAAGGGGCTGGTCTGTTGCAGGGTCGTGGGGACGTCGCCTCGTTGGTCCGGAACTTGCTCGGCCCGATTTACGGCGATGGCGTTATCAATCTGCTGATAAGACAGGCCCGGGACATCCTGGTCTGCGCTTATCACGGCAACTTGGAGAACTTCCTCAAGACTTATCTCTCACCGGCTGCGACTCTGCTGGCGGAAGTGAAGACCGTCGCCTCCGAAACGGTGAGTCTCCCATCTTTTGAATTCTCTAATATGGACCACCGTGGAATATCCATAAAACCATCTTTGAACATAGCACTACGTATTTTTGCCGGTGAACGTAGTACTATCGCTTCTGGTTTACATTAGTAGAAGCTGAAAGGTTTCGACTTCGTAGCACGCTTCTCCGTATTGGGGAAACCGGGACTAGTTGGTTAATTTTTCAGTATTTGATTTTTAATAAATTATCTAAGTGAAATATCACTATAACAATTATTTTATTGGATAAGATCAGTTTGACTTCAATGCTCTCTATAATCTTCAAATAATTATATATGAAAAGGACGACTGCTTCAATAAGTCGTCTAATAAACAATCTGAAGAATAATCCTGTAATATTTAGTCTATTTCAACTATATAGAGTGTGGAAACATAAAATCTTTGAGGGAACATATTTACTTACGCAGTTATTTTTTTTCAATAATTATTTTTCAATAAACGTGTGCAACTATCAAACGACGTGTAATAGCAATATCGGAAAGAAATGGAAGGCACGGTAGAAGTTTCTTGTTTCAACAATCAAGTATCCCGCAACAAATTACGCGTGGGTGTAAAGATATTAACAGTTGGCCAAACTGCCTCTACAGGGTGTTTCGCAATTCGTGGGAAATCTCCGAGATACAGGTACTAGACACGAAAATAATAAGAAAAGTTCTTATGCAATATTCTCGGAAATGGTTAGTTTATTAGTTACATAACAAAGGCTCATCCCCTGTAAGGTCAGTGACCGCGATTTGGGCCCCTGCATCGTGGAAAAGTATCAGTTGTGTTACATTCGTCATAATTTCAATTTTTAATTACAAAACATGTAATTTTTCATTCGAAGAAACATCTCATTCCAATACACGTTGCGAGTCACCGGGGCCCACTTAGGCCCAAAGAGGCCTGGGCCTTTAAGCGCGGTCACTGGCTTTAAAGGGGATGAAGCAGTGTTACGTCGGCATTTTACGAAATGTAAAACCGCGTGTAACTAATAAACTAACCATTTCCGAGAATATTGCATAAGAACTTTTCTTATTATTTTCGTGTCTAGTACCTGTATCTCGGAGATTTCCCACGAATTGCGAAACACCCTGTATAAGTCTCCCCTACCTATAGACGAGTCTCTCGACGATGGAGATTGATGAGAGATAGAATCTAAGCGTCTGCTTGGATTTTTTGGTCTCTCGTCGGGGAAGAGGACAGATAACGAATCTCTCTATCGGCAGAATTTGTCGTGTTCTCCTACGAGTAGTACAGGAATGGTACAGCGCGAACGATTCATCCGTGAAACCTGGTCGCGCAGATTGTCCGCGAGGTAGAAAAGGTGAAAGAGAGGAGAGAATGTGGTCGTTGGAGGAACGGACGGACGCGGATTGTTCCGCGAAGCGATTAAAGTAATCAGTCGCGTGCTCGCGTCCAAGTATGGTCGGGATACCTTGGATCCAGTTCGCGGGCAGTTGCGAAATCTGAGTTATTGCCGGTCGTCTCGATGACACGAGCTTCTATTTATATAATGCCTGACCGATTTAAACGGCGATGAAAGCGCGACCGGAGGAAACTTTTTTGCGATCGAAACCTTCGCGCGCGAGTCGATGCTCTTTATTAAATCTAATTTACGATTCGATTTCCCGCCTTTCTATTTCTTCTACGCATGCTGAAACGCTTAATTTAAAACGGGTACGATCCGCGCTAAAAATAGTCGCTTATCGATTACCGAGCGGAAGACTCGAAGCGTGTAAAGGGTGCAGATTAAAGAAGTAATTCATTTGACGCATCATCCTTCCCCGCTAATCACCCCATTCAGGACCCTCGCGTCGAGCCGGCGATTTAGCATCGAAGATTAGCCTATTTCGCTCCGTGTCCCGGGGCTGACCCTTCCCGAGGCGAGTTTTAATTAAGGTTCACGAGCGCGTCCGATTCGAGATGTCGTTACGTTCGACCGGCTCTTTTGCAAACGCCCTCTCGAGACACCTCGAGCGGCTGGCGCGGTCCTCGACTTAAATAAATTAACCCTCGAAGAGGCACGTGCTTCGACGCGCCGACAACCCTCGCCGTTCGGATCCGAGAGATCGGGGACGAGTCGGTTACCCGCAACTGCGGGGGTTATTAGCGACAATCACGGAGGAAGGGTTGCTTTTCGTCCCGTCACCGTAGCGCCAAGTCTCTCTGTGCCTGGGAATCCTTGGCGGCTTAATTGAATCCTCGTCGTTAAAGCCGAGTCCTGCCTCGACGTCTTCCAGGACGAAGGGCTGACTCTCGCGAACATCGATGGAAGGTCATTGAAGACTCGCAGAACGAATCCGATTAGGCTGGGAATTAGATCACGTCCGGGGATTAGATTTTAAGCAGGGGTTAGCGGAAACAGAATATCAACGCAACATCTGGGTTGAACTCTCTGGGATTGAACTTTCGACGAGTCCTAATGAACTTCGCCATTCAGGACTCAATTATGAGGTTATGGAAGCACTATAAATGAGGAACTTTCGCGGGTTTGTTGCGATTTTAATCAGATCGGCATGAAACTTCTAGAAAATATAAATATAAATTCAAAAAAAGATTTTTTTTTTTTAAGATCCTGATTAAACTTCCAGCAACGATTTTTCGGTGTCACGAGAAGAGTTCGACGAGCTCGCCGATCCATAGAGACGGTTCTTCCAGCGGCGCCAGTACCGATCACCGGCGCAGCAAAATTTCCGCGTACAATAGAATTTACGGGCGAGAGTCGGCGAGTCGATAAATTGCTAGGAGGCCAATAAAGAAAACGATGCGCGGCCTCGCTGCGACAATTTGGCAGATATGGGGCAGCGATGTCCGCGGTGGAAAGCGGAGCGACGCGATCGGCTGCTGGCTGGCTTCGCTCGTTAGCGCAGAATTTCTGAAAGTAGGTAGGCAGAACCGGCGCGTTCTACCTAATATAGCCGAAGACCGGGCTTTGTCAGTCGACGGACGACAGTATCGCAAGATGAGATATCCGGTACTGTCGATCTGGAAATTTGTCCCACCGCGAACCTCGCCAGTCGCCGAGCTCCTCGCCAACTATTTGGGATTGCCTTCTTCGGCTGTGCCGCTTTGTTCGCGTCAGTAGATACGGCTAACAGAATACCCTTAGTCCGGGGAGGGAAGAAAGGTCAGCGGGACTGATACCTAAAGAGGAACTTGGGCAAAATTCTACTCGCATCGGTAGATTCCCATGCAGGGGGGAATTCAGTATTATTAAATTGAATGGAGGACGTGGAGGATGATAGAAACGTAGTTTCAATTCTATACTCTATAGGATCTCTGTTATCCCAAAATTCTGAATCTAGTTACCGTCTGCAATAATATCTGTCTGTATGGCAGAGATTTGCGAGGGATCGTTGGCGAATAACGAAGGAGGCAGCGTAAATCAGCGCAATTTGCCAGCGCGGTCCGATCGATATCTTCCCGAGCGATAGGTACGCGCAACGAAACGGGAATTATCCGTCGTTAAACGCGGCCGTTCGATCGGATGATCGTCGAATGCAGTTCGGAGTGAATTACCTGCCGGACGAGTAATTCGATAGAGCTCGTTACACCCAGGTTGAATCCAATTAAAGTGACTGCCAGTGACTCGATACGATTCGTGATTTTCCGGTCGCCCGTTACGAGTCGCCGGGATGTTTGCCGCGGCGCTTGCTTTACGACGAACACGTAATCGCGGTATCAGCATAACCGATAACGAGGTTACGCGTGTGCCAGTAATAGTAATAACTTCTTGCCAAGCCAGACTCGCCTCCCTTTTGGTTTCAGGCTCTCTTTCGGTTCGATCCATCTTCTTTTCTGCATCCTCGATTCAACTCTTTAGTCCTCCGTTTTCACGTTTCAAATCTCCAACTTGGAATTCTTACGTTTGTAGCTTCGAGCCTTTAAGTTACTAATTTTTAATCTTAACAATTTCTAAATTAGCAGCTTGAAGTCTTTGAACCTTCAACTTGAAATCTTGAAGTTTCCAGTTTTAAGTCTTCAAATTTTCTGCTTTAAACCTTCAAATCTCTCAAAATTTCAATTCTTATAGTTTGTAACTTAAAGTTTATAACTCTTCAATTCTAAATCTTCAACTTTTTTTCAAATTTCTAACCTGAAATCTTCAGATTTCTAATTTTAACTCCACAAATTTGTTCAAGTCTCCAAATTATAATTTTAAAAGTTCTCAGATCTTTAATATTATCTTTTCAAAGGTACAACGTCAAACCTAAACATGTATAATTTCAATTCTTCAAATCTTCAAGTCTGTAGGAAATTGAGAATGGGCATTATATAGTAATTTTAGGAATTATAACCAACTCACTTGCGTCATTGATCAGATTTCATAACTTATTTTCCCGGAAACAACGTTTCGGCCAAAAACCCTGTATACGAGTCTTGGTACCAAACAAAAATATTGTCCGCATGAGAAGACCATTTATCTGCGAAGTAATTGTAATACCCATTTGAAAACGCGTCCCTTTTTGCCTCTCGCCTACCGGATCTTCCTCCGAGAGAATTAGTCCGTGCACCTTCTAGGTCTACCTGTTTATCCCAGCGCTTTGTTCAGAAAGGGGGTCAGTCGCCGTTCGACTCACAAATTGTCAGATACAAACTCGCGCGTCGTTCGCGACCAGATCCCCGGGAAGCGGGGTCGCCGAGGAAGGATCGCGGAGAGAGGTTTGATCGAGAGGCTGCCAGGTGACCAGGACCACGGGAGAGGCTGTCCCACGTAGTCCGAGGGGTGTGTATAGGTTGGACGATCGTCGGTTGAAAACGGGACTGCGTAGTAAGGTTGTTACGCCGCCAAAGAATGGTAGTAGGTGTAGCCAGATAGTACGGGACGGACGAGAAGCCCCGTGAACATCGAAGACACCGGTAACGGTGCCTCGTCCGAACTGATTGACAATGATTGAAGGCTCCGGGTTTCGACTCCGGGACTCCGGCGTCCAGCTTCTCCCGGCTCTCGTGTAAACCACACCGATATCTATTTCTGCCGTCGTTATCCGACGATCTTTCTCTTTCGTTCAGGCGCACGGGGTGCGCGCGGGATCCGCGCCGGGAGCAGAAGCGGCAGCCCACGCGTCCCTATCGCCCGGATCCTTCGATCATCTCTATCGCGACGGTTGCCTTCCATCGCGTTCCTATAATTTGCGACTGATTAAATTAACCCGATCGTCCCGATATCCTGCGGTAGGTAGTAGAGCGATCTTGGTGAACAGTTTTGACCGACTTTTCTGCCGTCGCGAAAACGGTGCATCGCGTGGGCGACTAGTCAATTCGGTTATTGGAAATCCGATTTATGATAGGATAAGGCGGGAGAACTGGATTTGGATTCAGGGTGAAAGATACAGGCGACTGAAGATGATTCTTTATCATTATCATCATTTCTTAGCTCCACTTATACAGGGCATTCGACAACAGGTGTGACTAAATTAAAGGGGCGATTTTAGATCATAAAATAAAACGAGAATCAAGAATAACGAAATTACACCCACAATTTTGTTTTAAAATAATAATAATAATAATAATAATACTTCATGTAATTGGTTGAACAACTCTTTGGTACAATAAATTATACAAATACCAATAACAGTCTATACATTTATATTTAAAAACAAAAGGAAATAATGATAGATCATTCTTTCAGCAAAGATCTAAGGGTAATTCGCAACTTATTGAGTGATAAAAATCCTCGTGTCAGACCGCCGATGTTAAATCAAAGGGTGCATTTTATTTCTTTTCACAGAAGAGTCCTAAAAATCAACTACCGACTTGCTATCGTAAAACCTTTTAAAAAAAAATCTAAAAATTAATTTCCAAATCGCCCAAATAAAAACTCATCTGTGAAGATGGTCATAAAACCTGTGGACGCTGAATTTCTTTGTCGGAAATAAAAATTGTGAAGAGACGACGCGGCGAAGCAACGAATGGCGACTTTAATATCATAGCCGGCGCATAATAGTAATTATTGTCGGGACACGGAGTCTCGGAGGCTAACGATGAGAGATTCCACGATGGTTTCGCGGTATTAGCGCTTACCGGTAATACCGTAAATTCCAACTAGCGTGTGTAACATGAGCGCGCCTCGAGAGCATAGACAAAGCTAGCCTGGTCTCTCCGACGCGCTTAATAAGACTACGCGTTTCGTAGTTAAACGGGAATGTGCGTTTTGAGTCCGCGGTGCGGTATCGCCGCGCCGTTTAAAGGGGCTCGTGAGACCCGGTAGAAGCTCTTTACTCCCACGAATTACGATCGAGCTTCATACTTTCCAATTCCTGCGACCGGAATCGCGTATCGCCGGGTTTCGCGAGCCTGTTCCGTGGCTCGCGGCCGGAAAAATGATCATCCGACGAACCGGAGGGACCCGAAGACAGTTCGCATTAAAGTTCCAGCGGCGCCGGTTCTGCTACCAGTCACGCTCGCATGATGACTGAAAGTTATTAGCAATCGAGTTTATTCAGCTGTTACTCTCTACACCTGCGAATTTACGATAACGTACGGCAAAGAATCCGAGACCAGAAACGAGATACGGGTAACATGTTAACGACAACTGGCATGAAGGAAGAGCCTCGAGGGCTCGAGGCCTCCCCACCGTGAAAGCGGCGGCTTTTCATCGGGCGAAACGGATTAGAGGACGGAAAACGCGCGCGTTCCTAGTCCGCGATTGCTTTCTCGCATTGGCCACCGGCCACCGTTTCGATTCGACAATTTACGAAGACCGCTTTCTCCGCTTCGCGACGCCGCCCCGCGTAACTCGCGCCGCCCGCTCGGAAAAGCTTTTCCTTTCTCGCAGGAAACGGCAACGTAAATTGGTCGCGGCGTTTATGGCTAGACTTCCGAATCGCAACGAGCAAAGAGTCGAATTTCACTAATCCTTCCCGGGCAAATCCGGAGCGGTCCCGATTACTCGCCGCGCCGCGCAGCGCAACGGAAACGTCGCAATTTATTCGAGAGCGATCGGAGGTATCTGAACGCGACGGGAAACCTGGACGCGCGGAACGAAGCCAGAAGGATGGTCTGCGAGGTGAAAGGCTGAGAAAATCGAGCTCCAATTAAATTGTATCTCCTTTAAGAGGACCGCTGCGCCGGATAGCCAACTCGCCGGTTGTTTAAGGCAGAGCGCAGCTCTCCCCCGCGACCGGCGAGATCGCGGGCAACGGCGAACAAGCTTATGAAGTAGCGCCAGTTTTTGCGACCTCCGCGACGCTGCGCCGGACTAATTTATTAACTACCTGGGCGAGCATCGCGGAATCGTTTCATCGGCAACCGTGGCCTTCGTGCCGCAAGAAACAGGCGCAATCTTCCGTCCAATCTTCGAGAAACGCAGTCCAATTCCGTGGATTTCTTCGCGCCACTTTCCTTCCCGCTGATGCGACTCTGTATTCCATTCTTCGATTCTTAAGGAAACTTCGCGATTTAGGAAACGACGCATTTTTTTCCAGCGACACCTACGGAAAGCGGAAGAAGAGAGTTGTTTAAACGGAAAAGAATAGCGTTTGCGCGATTTTCGCTACGCTGGTCGACAGACTCGCGATACGATGACAAGCCCAGCGCCGGTGTATCTTATCGAGATCTACGATCGATGGAACGCCGCGCGTAGTTAAGCGTTTTACGTCGGCGAGACTGTCGCGTATCGGTTCTCCGGTCCCGAACCTGCCATTAGAAATTGGTCGCAGTTTTCGCGTTGCGGATCCAGTGTCGTTGTTCGCTTACGTAAAGAAATCGAAAATTTCCCCGACTTTCCTGTTCCTTATGTAAAGCCGCGTTCGGAGAATAACACTTGCTTCATTTATCTTGAGGTCCCCTCGAGGATGCAGGAAGAGAGAAAGGCTCGTCGCGAACCGAGATTGAATCTTCCGCGAACAATGAGCTGCCGCGATACGCGTAAACGATGCTGTTCGAGATAGGCGTCTGCTTCGGAGAGAAAATCTGAAAAATCCTCGTTTGTCACGGGGAAAGATACTTGCGCGACCAGACGAACTTGATGAAAAACGATCGGAGAAGAATATTTCCTTCCCCCCGAATTTGCCTATACTCGATGACAGAAATTACGGAAGTTCCGCGACATCGCCGGTGGCATTCCCGCGACACAGAAGCGACTCTCTCACCCTCGATCCATCCGGGTTTCCGAGACCAACGCAGACAGCATCTCCGAGGCGCGGAAAAATGTCGATTCTCCCAAGCGAGCGGTAACGAACGACAGACGGGCAGCCGCTTCGAAAGCGAGGACGCCTCGTCTCATTGTCCCTGGCATGGAGGTCGATCCTCGTTTGGTAGCTGGCAGGCCATTCAACAAGTAGGTAGGTAGGTAACGTAACCGATTGGTCGCGGGTTAAGTAGCCGGTAGCCGCCACGCGGATGCCGTCCTCTCGATATCGATATATCATGCGGCCCGGAGGATCGACCGTGTCGTTCCCTCGCCACGGCGCCCGAAAATCTTCCATCGCGATAGGCGGCCTCGGATACAATCCTCCGGCTTGTGGATCGTGCGTGTGCATCGGGAACGATTCGCAGTTGACCCTATTGAGCGAGCCTGTAGAACCAAACAACCTCGCGCTCCCGACCATTAAGACAAATGCTTCGCGCCGATAGGATTTCTCTCGGCGAGATTCTGGCACGCTTCTGCTCGCCGTCGACCTTGTATGATAATGCAACCGCGTTACGCCGAGCTGAATGCCACTTCCGATAGCCTTGGAATGAACTAGACACTCTTCTGCATTTGCAGATCATTGCAATTTTTTATTTGCTTCTTTTACTCGATCAAAGATTACTAGAAAGATACAGTAACCAACACACTTGGTTAAACGGAGTGATATTTATTCAATATTCTTCAATATTGGCTATTGAACTTCAATTTAACACATTTTGCACACCAACTTGACTTCTTTGGTTGTTCGACTGAATCTTTTTCTGATCAATGTAAATACGTCTCTAACAGCGAATCTTAATGTTATTTTTTATTTTAAGTGTATCAAAGGGGGCCACCCCGTTAATAAATAAATAAATAAAATAAATGAATATTTTATTTTTGTAAGATAATACATAGATCCTGATTCAAGTTTTCTTTTTAAAAAATCGTACATTTGGTATAAAACTATTTTGTCCTTTTTTCTTTATCTTTGTTGCCTTATCCAAAATTTATATTTTCTGACTAAGGAATTAAGGAAGTAAGAACCTGGCAAATAAATGTTTACTTTAATTGGAGCAGGTGCAAATTATTCAGCTTAACTTGAATAATCGCATTGTTAATAAAATATGAAATCTCAACCGCGTTTAATGAAGTATTGCGGACTGCGCGTATCGTAATCGAATCCCCGACAATAAAGGCGTCGTCCGCTCGCAATTAATTTCCAGGATGATCGTTAATCGGCGCGCAGAGAGAAACCGATAGACACGATGGCCAGGTGCGGAGGACTTCGAAAAGCATCGCTCTGGTTCGATGTTAAATGGATCGGGCGATCGGTAGGAAATTAAATAATTACCGACGGTAATCGATCTGTCGAGCGCGGCGTTCATCGTGATATTGATGACAGAGATGTACGAAAACAGAGCACCGCTTGGCGCTGCGTTCGCGGTGAAAGCGCTTGGTAGTTCCCGCTGCTGATTGATTGTCAAGGAGATTGAGTATCGCGGATGTATTAGGCGCAAGCGCGTACGTCGCCTCCTAATGACGCCGGACGGAGATTATTCGCGATTGTGCCGCGTCGCGTGAAAATATCTTCGCGTTCGGTCCGTGTCGTTGTGTCCCGCCGCCGCGTCGCGTTGTGCAGTGTCGTGCTATCCTATTTCCTTGACAGAGAGGAACAGCTCCGCGCCGGTTCGAATGAAGCTCGGTTGGATCTACGATTCGATCGTTCGACAGGTACGTAACGGTTAAGCGAGTTTCGATCGGGATTCTTCGGGGCGGCGCTTTTCTCTCGCGTTCGAGATCGGCTCGATCGGTGGATGCTGTTTAGCGACGGTCGCGGGAAAACTTGCGGCATAACCGCGAGCTTTCCGAGATTTTATCGCGAACGAGAGCGAACGACCCAGTTGTGGGCGTATGAAAACGCGGAGTCGCCCAGAGAAAGTGTAGCGCGCGTGCGTCCCCTGGAATGATCTTCGCGATAGAAATTTTGCACGTGACGAGATAGCATCGGGTTCGAGATAATTATACTTTTCTGGGGTTTATTGGGAAATATTATCATTAGTTACCTGTCGTGCCGCGAAAATTCTACGGTCCGTTTCGAAACAGCGAAGTCGTTTGCAAGTGTGCTGTGGTTAAATAGGGGAACAGACGGGTTTTAGGAATCGTTATCCTTGTTGGGAGAGTCGGTTTGTCTGTAAATTCGCGTAAAATTTGAGGAAAGGCGTTGAAGTGCCTATTTTGTCCATTTAGGACAAACCTGTAGCGCGATCGAACACGTGCTTGTCATTCCCGCTGGGTCAAACGTACCTTTGGTTTGTAAAGAGGTTCGTGAGTCTTTTTGAAGAAGTTACAGAGTAATTATTACTCGGAGATAGCTGTTAATGCAACTCTAATCTAATATCTAACTACTTTGCGTTTACAAATTAAAAAAAAAATGAATACGTATGGAAATAGAAGAGAGAATTTGTGTTTACTGAAAGAGAGAAACTCGTTTTATGCAAGGTTGTTGCACTTTATTCCTTATCGTCTTGTAAAAATATCACCATGCAGATTTTTTTCCATAATTTATAAATAAGTTTCTGTTAATATTCTTAGAATCGCTTGATTAGTTCGTCAACGGAGGGTAAAGTAACTTTAGAGGGTGGTATGGAGTGTGAGGCAAGTAGGGCAGTGAGGTACAGAAGTTGGTGCAAGGAACACTAGATGGCGACTCAGACTCGAAGTTTCTCGTGTGTAAAAGTGTGCGGGAAACGTTATATGATGCACACGATGGATAGAGATCGTCAGCTTTGCGCAGTGGCGATATCGTAACCAATGATGTTCTACCGAGGTGCGATTATTGCTAGTTGAAAACTTTTACCAATACCCCGCCATGAGGATGTGAAAGATCATCCGCTACGGCAATTTTTGATAATCCCTACGGGGATTGATGAACTTTACGAACAAACATAAAAAAAACTCCGATGGAAAATATTTACTTTCTAAAACTTTTAAGAATCTTCGTCTGTAGAGTCTGTAGTTAAAAAAGTTATTACCATTTGTTGTAGGTCTCGAGTTTTTTCATAGCTTTTTTCATTTTCCATACTTTCCAATCTCTACTTTGTTAGTAAAAACATCATTGAAAAAATATATTTGTGTAAGTCCTCTCTGATTTTTTTACTTAGCGTTTTTGTTTATTAAGTAGAGATACTAAATAGAATAGTGTAGTGTCTCAGGAATAAGAAATAAAATAAAGTCTTTAAAGTTTTTAGATCTATATATTTTTCGAGTATATTTAATTCATATAACAAAGAAACTTTGTCTTATAATTGTTGTTTTTTTATTATATTAAAATATTCTAAAGTTATTACAATTTTGAACCTAGGTATCTTAAATGAAACTTAAATTAACTGACATTAAATCCATCCCACGGTGGTGTGACAGCTTCGTCCGATGTGTCTTCTTGTAATTCTTCTTTTAGCTAGAGAGTCTAGACGGAAAAATCAAATTAATTAGTAGATTAGTCTACCGACTTAGGTTCTAAGGGTTTGGGTCAGTGGTCAAAGGGGTGGCCAAACGAGACGTTGAAGAATCGCACGGGCGATTTGAACCATCCGATGTCTATTCAGAATTTTAAGAAGGAGAAAAACCCGTGATGGCCAGAGAGACACGCGAAGGCGATCCGTTCCCGGCGGCGGATCGCCGCGGACTGAGGCATTTGGTAAACTCAGGGGGTTTATATACCTATGCGCGTAACTAACGGTTGATCAAAATGGGGATTTGAATATGTTACGCGAATTTAATACTTTTGATAGAATAATGATTGCGATTACAATTTTTGCTATGCCCATTGTTAACAACAAATTGCTAAGAATTATTTAAAAAAATTAAAAAAATTACAGAATTTATATTTTTGAATCGTTTTTTTTAAATGAGTTTTCTTTTCTTCATTTTGCTCTCGATAATTCATATTGTACGTACGCGATCAAATTCTTTCTACGCATTGTTTCATCAACTACTACCACACCTTTCTCTGCGTTTCCTCATTCAAAACGTTACTATGAATAACGCACACTATTCGATTCATAATGCACTCATGAAAGAAAGGTGAACACGGTGTGACGGGAGTAGATCGTAGGCGCCGATATAACTAACCGTTCTGTAATTTCTTGCTTCTGAATGAAGTCTTACATTTTCCAGGAACATACCTGTTCATCACTTTTAACCCTTGCAAACGGATTCAAAATATCCATCCTCCACCTAGACTCTACAATAAAACCAAATTCACAAATTGAACATTTGCTTGAATTACATTTAATTTAAACTTAAAATCTCGCCCACAATTAATTCTGATTCAATCCAATGAAGCCTCAGTGTTTCCACCAAAAGGTTTTCGACTCCCCTATGGCAAATTCTTAGTCACTCATAAATAAGCCCCATGGATACCATAAGTTCAGCAGTCAGTCGCACATGTGGCCACCTGTAGGTGGTTGCGTAGCACGCAATTGTTCTCCAGCTGTATTTAATTTTATTGGCCCGCCGTTTAATCCGGCTCATTGACTCCCGATCTCTCCATGCATTCCCAGCGGTAAATTTCTTATCGATTTCACTCCATTCAGGGGTCTGGATTCTCGCATTGTACGGTTCCGCCATTAAGTCGTGTTTGCAGAGACCCGCGTAAACGATCGTCTAAACGTGCGCGCATATGTTGCATAGATACCCTAAATGAAGTTTCGATTCCCGGTCTATCGACCGTGCGATTCTTGTTAAATCGGCAGCGCCTAGCATTGCGCTTCTGCGTTCAGATCCGCTCTCAACACCATTCAGCGCGGACGACGGAGCGATTAACCTATTTACCTATTGATCGACGAGGTCTTCCGGCAACCTTGTTTCGACGCGGATCGATGTGTATCCGCCGGTTGTTACGCGCAATTACCGTCGAGGATGCGATCTCTGTCCGACGATCGAGGCACAGAAGCATCCTTGCGCTTATATAATTTCGTTTCTGAATCGGGAGACAAGGACTGCGCGTTCAAGTTTCTCAGCGTATGGATCGAAGACGCGCGTTCGATTAAATATACGCGAGTCAATTATCGTCGGCGTTATCGAGGAATTTTTATAGCGTCCGCTGCATCAGAAAGTGGCGCGGACGGGAAGCTGCGCGATAAAGGGAAGCCCGAGCGAAAAACAATGTATCTCTCGCTCCCTCCCGACGTTCGGTCGACGAACCTTGTGTGGGGGAGCAAGAATGAATATTAATGAAAACGATATCAATGAACTCGGCGATAACGTTACGACGACGCGGTCGACTCGGTGTGTTCCCGCTGCACCGAGCCGAACCGTATTTACATAACGATGTAATACTTTCCGTTAAACGCGGTGCGAACCAATTGGACGCGTTCAGACAATGCTCCGCGGCTCATTACTCTCACGCAATGCGCCCCGGCGGCGGCCTGGCATGCGAGAAATAATTACGACGTCCGAGGCATCGGCCGAAGATTTGTCGGAAGTTCACGAACGGCGCGCGTTCACGATTCGCGAACTTCGTTCACCCGTGGGAACAGATATTGCATCATTATTTTATTGTTGGTCGTTGGCAACCACGTCGCGCCATATTTCCTCGGCGCCTCTAAATTATCCGAACTCCGGGTTTCCGACGATTAAAGACCGATAACGAGACGGTATTAGAACCGCGCGCGGAGGGAAAGCTCGAGTTTGAGTTTTCTTTAGAATTTCTTGAATTTCATTACGGAAATCGTGGCACGCTTGTTACGTCGAGTAGTCAGATCCTCGATTCCACGGAACCCCGTTGATTCACTGCCTCCCGATTATCTCGACACGCGAACAGAAATTCCTGTACTCGCGATAGCAGAACTGTTCTTCCCGAATAATCGAACAGGCATTCTATTGCCGAGTTATCGAGTCGAGTTTGTCTTCGGCTTGTCTAGATAATCGACCATCTATTACAGGGAAAAAATACGTTTCCTGTTTTTCCGCGTCGCGGCCGATTTCTAATTTTCTTTCTCGAACCAATATTACTGCGCTTTATCTTTTCATTTATTGCCATTGACATGAATTGGATTAATGCTTTGACCGCCGCGTCGCTCGCGAACCGAATTACCGAGAATTCTTAATGAAGCCTGGGGTGGTCGGCGGCGATGAAAACTTTCCTAAGATTATTTGTTTCCCCCTCACAGTTTCCCCAGCGTCTTGTCCATCAAAAAAGCCCTCGCTCTTGATATCCCTCGCTCAAGTTCACTGAACCCGAACGCCCGTAGGTCATTTCTCCCATTCATCCCTTCGAACATCGACGATGAATCGGCACGCGACGTCGGCGCAGCGCGTCGCTATAAAACTCGGCGAACTTGTTAGTCCGAAAGACACCGAAAGACCTGCATCCGTTCCGTACTTTTAATTGCATAATTTGCGGGCGTAACTTCGCGTCGAATCGTCGGGCCTCGGTTCCATTACCGCGGAAGCTTATCTCTCGCTTCCACGTGGCGAGGCTTGTAGCCCGCAGGAGTAATTAAAAGTCCGCCGTTGTCGATCAAACCCCTTCGCGCCCCTCCTGTCGCGGCGAACGGCGAGATGGAAAGGCGGCCGCGGTTCGAAAGTTCGAAGTTTGCACGGTTCCGCCGGAGTTCGCGAGGAAACTTTCCGAGGCCCGCGATACAACTTGGCCAGACCGTGCGAGGGCGTCGCTCTCCGGTTTCCTACGAAATTTCGAGCATCGCGCCCCTTCATTTCCCCTCGGTCGACCTCGCTCTTCGCTTTCGATGCCTCGCTCGCGATTAACCGCGCGATTTTTATCTCGCACCCGCCACCGACGCCGCGTTATTCCGTCTCGGAAATTTTTGACGGGGAAGCCCGGCTTCCGGTTGGCGGGTGAACAATTCTGGGAAACGGCGCGATGATCCTTTGGCACGACCGCGATGCAGATAACGGGGTTGCTTTTTAATTGCGCCGGCCCTCGCTGCAGATCGAGATATATATTTTTTTTTTATTGCGGGGAGTCTGTTGATTAACGCTGCGCGAGGAGGAAAATACAGAGTCAGAGATACGGTGCTTTTTGAGGAGAAAAATTTATAAAAGGTTTTCTCTTTCTGATAGAGCAGTGATTTTCAAGCTGAATAATTGAATTGAAAATAATTGAATTTGTAAGGTGAAAAGGTGGTGGTACTATGTAGAGATCGTAAGTTGCTGAATAAATTGAATTAATTGAATCAGCTTCAATTTCGGATAAATCGATTACATTCACAAGTTCATCACTGAAGGAAGTTGATGCAATCGATTTCAGCCATAATGATAATTCGTGTAATTAAAGTTGATCTAACTAATTTAATTTATTCGGCAATTTACGATCTCTGCATAGTACCACCACCTTTTTATCTTAAAAATTCAATTAGTACATTATCTTAAATTTATGTCCTAACATTTTGGTTATTTGTTCATGCAATTTTTACAATTCTAATATGAGTTTTCTTTGAGGCAAGAAAAAGTGGTTCATATCACTACTTTCTCTCCCTATTTATTGAAATAGTTAAATATTTCGAAGTTTTATGGTGGATTTTCAGGAACCACATGCGAAATATTTAAACAATTGAAAATCTAATTTACAAGAAAATCTAACTCGTGATTAGCAACTATTAATTAATCTTATCTTGTAATATTCAATGTAAATGATTTGATAGATTCTGATGTAGTTCTGCAATCTGGAAAAGAAGTAGTTATTAAACGTATCAAATTCCAATTAAGAGTTTAGATAGAATTATACTTTGAACTACCTATACTTTGCACATTTCCTCTACCTTTTTAATTTTGCTACAAGTGTTGTTATTATTGTGTTATTAAGAACATGGATAATGAATTTTTAATATAACTTCAAGAAATAAGAAACATATAATTTAATTAAACTTCTCAAACATTTTTTTTCAAATATAAAAGAGTTGCTGAAACCGTATCAGGTTTAAATTCGTCTTATTTTATATGACGCAGGGAAGTGTAGAGGAAGAAGAAGGGAGTTGTAATTTATTTAAACATTATGAGAGCGCTCGCCATCCAAAAAAGATTTGAAACCGTTGAATAAGAAGCTCAAACTGCATTTTCTACGATAATATCGTTGATGGCAAAGAGGCATAAACGACGCAACAGGAGCCTCGGGTCCGTATCCTTTTATTTCCCTGACCGGCGATCCGTTCCCAGGCGCATCAGGCTCGCGTAGTTCTTGTTGTTCCGATCTCGCGAGTCCATCCGAGCGTACGCGATCGGACGAAACAATTCCCCTCTGCTCCTCAGAGTCGTATCTCCTCGATTCGCGCGGAATTCACGCTTAATCGCGGTCTGACCCACGAGGTGACTCAATTACCGGGCCTCGCCGGGCCAGGGACTATGGACTCTCTCTTTCTCACGTTACGTACCCCTCGCGCGGCGGTCCATAAATCGGGGCTCGGTCGAAATTAAATTTTCCAAGCGCGATGGGAAAGCGGGGAGGCGCGGAGCGGATCGACGAGCGAGCACGTTGGAAGGCGCGGCTTTCGGCGCGCGCTCATTAATTGGATCGCCAGGAGGGACTCGGTGTGCCACGGGAACTCGGTAATCCGGCGTCTCGTAAGACCGTTTCCGATGGAACACAAGCGGATCCACGGTGAGCGCGTTTAAAGAGGTTCGCGCTAGCTATTTGTCTTCGTTTTGCGCCGTTCATGCACTGATAGCAACGCCATTAATCATATCCCGCGAACGCGGAGCGGAGCCGAGAGGCGAGCGCGAGCGTTTGGCCCCGCGGACCCGACGCGCGCGTTGCATTATCGTCGATGCACGCCGCCGCCGCCGCCGCCGCAACCGCGGTCGAGACACTGACGCCCGATGGATTAATTGCGGACCGCGTCGTCACGCCGATTAGAATATCGCGCCGCGCCGACCTCTTCCTTCCCCCCGAGCGATCTGGAACGCACGCGTTCCCTCAATTATAAATTAAATCCGCCGTGCCAATGGCTTAGCCTCGGCTGCTCCGCGTTCACCCCTTCGAAAGGCCACGACTGGTTTCACTTCCGATGTCGGATGGCGAAAGATAGATCCTGGGAAAAATAGATCCTTTCGCGCGGTCTGCATCGAGAGGAACGTGCACAGATTTTTCTCTCTCCCTTCGCGAATGAGAATATTATATAACAGGGAAGTGATAAACGTTTCTCCTAGAATATGAATTAATAGCTAAATCGCAAAAACTTAAGGATCTTCAGCAATAAAATTGCCTCAGTGTGTGCATAACGGTGCAGCGCTTTTTGAGATACTGCATTCATCTTAAATAACCACCGTGCCGTCTTCCATCATGCTCTCCGGATCCCGAGTGCATCCTCAAGGCGGTTCCCACCGAACAGAATCATCCTTCGTGGAAACTCGGGTAACGCTCGGTGCTCGTTATCATAGCTAATGCTCGCTCGAAAGCGTCGAGGTGGTCATCCAGGCATTTTCGCAGATTACTCGTTTTTCGCGCGAAGTGGTCGAGCACAATGAGAAAAGGGCATCTTCCCCATCTTCTCCGTCGCCTCCGTGTAACTGTTCCTCTTTGCGCTTTCCAGAGACACGGACCAGCGTGTAGTTCCTCGAACGGGCGTCATTATAGTCAGCGTCTTGTTACTACGTGGCGATTCTATGTGGAAGCTGCCCCGAGCGATCCCACCTACGTGGCAAACTATATCCCTTCGAAAAGTCGTACCGCGTTTACAATCGGCGACAACGAAATTGTTTAACTCCATTTCCGTTTCGCAATCATCGCGGGAATTATTCTTTCGGTTGACTTTAGACTCGAACTTTGAGATTTTATTGTTATTAGTAGTGAGACTATAAGGTTGGCGATGTAATGAAATGTAAGGCAAAGAAATTAGAAATTTAGTTTGCGTATCGTTTTGGGAAGGATAATGGTCACCATGCAGGAGATTGGAGTAAAAAATTGAGTATCAAATCTTTCAATGGAAATAAAACGCAAACTCACTGTTGAAGCTTTCGTGTGTAAGCCGTGTCCATGAGGAAATGTTTTCCCAACGTTTCGTCTCCTGAAGAAGCCAATGCTAGCGAAACGTTGGGAAAATATTTCCTCATGGACACGGCTTACACCCGAAAGCTTCAACAGTGAGAACTGTATGATGCCGAGCCGTGAAAGCCTCAAATCTCTGAAAACGCAAACTATTTGAGATTTATATAGTTTTTTTTAAATTTTAACACAAAGTGTGCATTAATTCTGTGGCTGTAAGGCCAATCAACACAAGTCACATTTTCAACGAATTGGAGTTTATGTCGTAACTCGGGTCTAATGGAGGGGGTTTTAATAATATCGCAGGTGCGGGTGTCTCGTGTCGGGAGCATCGGAGGTGTCAGGATGAAAAATCACCGTCTGCTCCGGCGACGGGGGTGGTAACCTTCCTTCGCAGTCGGAATTTCAGACGCTCCCAGCAGTCTGCTACAGAACGGATATACCAGCAGGCTTTCGAAATTCCCCGAACCAACTGCGCGCAGATAATGGAGCCTCTCCCGGGCTCCATTATTCGGTGGATTGCCTCTTTTCGCGCTGAGAGGGAAACAATGGCGCGTCGTCATCCAAACATGTCGGTGGTTTGTACCCGGCGAATATTGAATTATACGACTAGGCGCGGAGAAGTCACTTACCCTACTCGTTTAACAAATCCGCCAATACGATCTTGCATTTCAATTTCCCAAGCTCTAACGCGGCAAGTTCACCTCGGATTCAACCTGACTTTAACCAAGTTCCGTCCGAATGTACGACTGTGATCCTTGACCCCAGACCTAGACTCCCAGATCGATCGAGCCGGTGAAGTACGACGAGGAAGTACGCCCGACCGTTCCATTATCGCTAATGCCGCAATTTCGCAGACGGCGGCGTCATCGACCGTCGCGATGTCCGCCGCGAAATCGTAAAGCGGCGAAGCCCCCGAAATAACTCGTGCCGCGACTCGCGCCGGGGGGATCGAACGTTTATGGATCGGGGATCGAGGGACGATAAAGCAGGCCCTCTTCCTCGATCCTCCGCGATTCATCCGGGGCTGTAATCCCTGAGGCCCGTAGGAGTCAAGGATGAGAGCGCGCCGTCGGAGGTCGCCGTAGAAATAATTCACGAGGGCTATTGGCCCGGCCTGGCGGCCGTAAATCCTCTACGCTGAACGATAGACGGGGAAAATCTCGAGCAGCGAGCAATTACGCGGCTTCGAATGGACCGTTCCGCGTACACACGGCGCCCTTTGATGTTCCCGTGGAGCCGGGCTCGCGGTTTTTCGACGCAGACTCCTTTCACGGATGCGGAGAGCCGTGGCCGCAACCACAGGCCTCGCGCGAGCAGTCGCGGTGCTACTTTGTGCTAGGTTGTACCTCGCCTGACCTACCCGTGCCTCGACACGCGGCACGAACATGGAAAAATATGTAAATATCGGCCCTCTCATCCATTATCCAACACGAAGAGAGAAACGGGAGAGAGAAGGGAGAGAAGAGAACGCTCTCCCTCGCTCCTGCGACTCGCTCCACACCGGAAGGTACAACGACCCGCACCCGCACCTCCGACCTTCCCTCGCCGTTTCAGCAACCGCTCCGCGTATCGATTTCAATGGGACCAACTTTTCTTTGTCAAGCGAACTCTAATATTTTGCGGTATCGTGGCTATTGATTGAGTATTCTTTCGTGGTTTTGTCGTGGAGACTGATTATGACGGTATAAAAATGTGGAGGAAATTCTGAAAACGAATATTTTACAGTCTCGGTTTGTTAAAGAAGACTTTATGCAATTTCGACGAAGATACTGAGTGAATGGAGACACCCAAAGATCCCAAAGATTAATTTAAAGTAATAATTAAGACTGTATATTATGCGGCATTGCCGGACGTCCTGAATTTAGAATTCAAAATCAATGTTCCTCGTGGGGTATTAAAATCCCAGTATTTTGTATGAATTCTTTCGAATAATTTTTCTGACGCTACCAACACTGATACTTAATTGATAAATAAGTTTGAAAATAATATTTTTTTTTTTTATTTCTTTACATTTTTGTGCATCATGGACATAAAGGACAGTGCCTCGTTCTGCGGGGGTGCGGCAAAAGACGGAAAGGAAAATAAGCTTTGTAGGTCAATCAGTGGTGCGCCCTATAGCCGAATTTAAGTACTAGAAGTGGCATGTTGCATGTTTCATACAATTTCATACTATAGGGATGGTAGGGTAATGAACTTATGCACACACTAGGTTTTGTCAAAATTCAACTTTTTGTAGCCTTTAACCAGAAGTATCACAAATGACTCCTGTCAACGTGCTGTCAACCAACAAGAAATTTCTGACGGGTATAACATAGATGGCATCACAATTTGACCTGCACTACAGAGGGTAAAAAGACAGTGTGGCAAATCAGCCGGAAGCCGCTATTGAAGGGAAAGCTCAGGATTGCTCAGGATTGGCTCAGGAAAATGTAATGTCTTGTGTAATAACGTGAATATAGAAACTTAATATCAATGATACACAACCACCTATTGGCACAGGAAATTTCCCTGCAAATGGCGGAACCAATCATCTCGAAGGTAGTTGATTTGCCACACTGTCTTTTTACCCTCTGTAACCTGCACTGGAGCCCCCCTTGAAACATGCCCCCCCCTTGTCCATAAGTATACTTCATGCACCGTCCTTTACGTCTGTGTTGTGCATGTACCGATTTTTTTTAAATTGAAATCTCAATTTTTTAGGCTTCATCAGTCTTATTTTTTGGTCTAATCATGTATTTTATTTCTTTAAATATCTGTTCTTATTTTAAGAAAAATGTAAGAAAGTTAATGGTAATATTTATATTTATTGTTCTTTGAAATTTTATAAAAAAATTTCATTGCCTAGATTTAAAATGATGTACTAATAATTAATGTTCTAGTAAATCAGATTTAAAAATCTATATACTATCTATATATATTGTATTTTATATATTTAAGTGGAAGATGAGCATTTTTCCCTAGGGGCACGAATCAATGCCACTGATTGATATATTATAGGATTATCTAGATTAAATGCCACATGCTTCCACAGATGCCACTGCGAAACCACTTTACATATCTTCACTTGCTTCCGAAAAACGAAAAGTTTCATTAGAAAATTTAAATCATAAATAAAGCATCCATCAATTTTCTGTGGGATCCTTAAAACACACAAAATTAATTGAATAGTCTCTCGAAGCATAATTGTCAAAGTTTAAAAACCCGAAGAGCAATATTAATTTCTTATAAGCTCAATAGAAACGTCGAAGGATCGTAGCATCAGTAGCGGCCGATTATTTTCGTCGCGGCGAATGGAGTTCGACCGTTGCCCCCGCGCGTCGCGACGCCTCGGCAGGGAAAAGGTGAAACTTTCCTCCGACTCGAAGGAGCTTTTCCAGGTTGCGTGGTGCGTGTCGGGGGTGAACGCGTCGCCTAGTGGGGGAGAGTCCAGGGAGAAGCGATGTGCGTCGAACGAGCGGTCGGAAAAGTGGTCGTCTGGTGGGGATGGCGACACGGTGGTCGGCGAGGTGGGGAGGGCAGGCAGGCAGAGGCAGGGTTCCGAGCCGCGTCGGCGGCGCTTAAGCGGTCGACGCGGGGGCATTGCCGTCGTGGCCGCAGTTACGATCCGATCGAGCGTCTCGCAGCGCGTCCGCGACTCTTCGAGCAGGGCCCTGGTTGTTGCCAGCCAGCTACCCGGGCACGTGTTCGCGTCGTGCTCCACATCTCCTGGTGCCTGTCGACGATCGTCGGCGTTGTTTCTCTCAAACGTTTCTCTCGAGCTGATTTTGTATCGGGACGAGTCGGAAGGATGCGCGCGTTCGATCGGCCAGGATGCCAGTCGTCGGTGTCTTGACGCAGTCTCCTCGTGTTTGAGATAAAGGAAAAGGTACTCGAAGGGAAGTGCAGTGACGCGGTCGAGTCGAGTGTCGAGTGTCGGTATTTTCGGAGTACGCGGATCCGGCGAGCGAAGCCGAGGATTCGTAGGTCAGTTTCACGAAGGTCGTCCAGCGTGGTCCTTGCCGTGGCCCGGATGATGTCCCCTGGCTTCAAGGCGTTCGATTCGAGCCAGCTCCGGACCTCTCGCGCGAACAGAGATCACGCGAGATGACAAGATCGCGGGGAAGCTCGCGGGACCTGGTACATCGTGGTCGCGATCGATAGTGGTGTCTCTCCGTGAGAACGGTGCCGTGACTCCTCGATCGGATCTGTCCGAAAAAGAGTGAGTGCCGTCGTGGATTCCGTGCCATCGCTCGTCGAGGATCTGGTCGGAACCTTTCGTCGAGGATCCGTGCGTTCGAGACTTTAACGGGGTTGTGACACCGAGTGTGTTGCGAGAACTTTGAGTGGTCAGTGTGTGGGAGATTCTCCTCCAGTTCTTCGCGACTTTTGGGATTACTCTTTGGCTTTCTAAGGTGAGATTTTTTGAAGGAATCTTTTCTGAAATTTTTAACGAGCCTGAAACTCTCGAAGTATGGTCTTTTGTTACTTAAACAACGTTTCTACAATAGTTTGCGAAATATGTTTCCGTATGGCAAGGACCATACAGACAGGGAAGGGGGTGAAAACGTGAGAACGCAGCAGAGCTATTGTCACGAAGAAGGACAGAACTCCTCCGATAGAGACTAGAGAGATACAGCAAACGCCATAGAATTTCATATTCGAGGTCATTCTGCTTTTGATGCGCAAAACGTGAGAATGTTTCGGAGTATTGTCACGAACAAGGACACTGCCCTTTCCCGTTATCCAATGTTGGTTGCTCCTGCGTCAACAATGGATCGGGGATCGACGTTAAGCGCAATGTAAACAGAAGCAGTGCGGTCAAACAGTACCTAGGTATTCCCAGTTCCTATGTACATATGGCAAGAGAAAAAGCACACGTACATTAGACTCCTATATTCAACATCTTCTCCCTCTGTGCTGTAGTAATCATAAAATCGTAAATTATATCAAAAGAAAACAATAGAGATTTCATAAAGAAAAGAATGGAATCAATTAAAATTTATTCACAGCTGCTACTTTTAATATCCAAAATTGGTATAGATTCAAATTATTTTTTTCAAATTAATGTTATCTACTAATATCAAACTAATATCGTCTATTCGGCGTATGTAAAGAGGATGATATGTGGTGAAACTGCAATCTACAGTAGAACCTCGATTAACCAGCTGATAATTATTCATTGTTTCCATTATCCTGGGACTCAATTATTTGAGCTTTAGCGATACGAATACAATAGAATTTCCAATAATTCTTGGGTTTTGATTCAATTATGGTATACTAAAAATACTAAAACTAAAAATAAGAAAAATTTTCAGTTTTGGCTCCGATATTAAATCGGTTCATCAAAGCTTATGTTAAGTTTAGTATGTAGTTGAATAACGAAAAACAATACCAAATGCGACATATGAAGATCGTCTTATTGATTACAAGAAAAAGACTTAAAACAGTTCTGCACAGTTTTGACATTAAATGTTTAGAATAGTGAAATGCACCTGCATATAAATTTATCAATTTTAAATATCGCTTATCAGCCGTTATCAGCGATCCGCGCGTGAAGGGAAGGTCGAGTAGACGCAGCTGATACGAAAGGCCGGCAGTAAAGCGTTCTTCGGGGTCTCTTCTCCCGGAACGGTATTAAATATCATCAGGAAACTGTGTAGCGCTACCATAAATCCCGGTGCACGCTACAACGGCCTGCCGGCCCGTAAATCGGCCTTGCGACACGTTTATTTCCAGGCGCCATTAATTAAAAGCCACACGCTCGCCGCGCTTCCTCCCTTGCTCGACTCGCCCCGTTTCGATTCGGAAAACCGTTCTCCGAGGGCGAAATAATTGCGCAACGTTGACATCGATGGTGAGACCGCTCCTCCGAATCTCATTTCCATTCAGGGCATTGCGCGCGGTGCCTCGATCGAGACGGAACGAGTTTGGCAGGTCGACTCCGCGTTTATCTCGAACCGACCGCTCGCCGCGATACTTTGACCGACGCGAAAAACTGTGTCGCGGGACATGAATGGTTTCTGTGTATCTCTCTTTTTCTCATCGATCCTTCCGTCTTGCGCACGAGGGAAGCTTCGTTCTGATTCTTGTCGGCTGGCTGATTCGGATCTCTTTGATCCAGCGAGTTGAGTAAATCTCAGCGAAACTCGGGTTTTCAGCGTAAGCTTCGATAGTCGTGATCCTTCTTCGGCTCAGATACCGATCACCCTGAATTGTCCCGGGATTACCGAAACCCCGCGATCGATATTATCCAAATTTCGATCGGTCCGAAACTAGATCACGGCGGCTGCGAAACGGATTCGCCAGTGGCGACCAATAAACCTCCGGGCCGTGAGAAAAACGCTCTCGATCGACCGTTTAATCGCGTCCCGATCGCGGGGACTCGACGTTCGATCTCACGCTCCGGCGATCGTGGATTTGAAGCCCCCCTTAGCTCTCCGCGCTCTCCTCGTTATCGTATCGTTGCTGGGCGTGTATATCGTCCACGTACAAGGTTCACGAAATGGGCTAACGTTGTTCCCGGCCGCGATAGCCGCGTGTTTCGAAAGTTCGAAAGCCTCTCTCGCGGGCGGAGAATTTCGGACGGAGGCTCCGGCGTTTTCACGTCGTTCGTCTCGTTATCGCGGCGCCGAACGCCGTGTTTTATCGCCGCGCGATTTTTCGCGATCCCGTAGACGCGACAGATAGATTCGTCTGGTGAAAACGCGACGACCCGCGGACTCGCCGCGGATTACTTTCTCGCCCGGGATGTCGACATCTCGTTTCGGTGCGATCCCGCCGTCTGGTACCAGCGCGGCGGCATCGACGCGATTTACTCCCCGCGTTCTGCGGTTCGCCTCTGTCTGTCGACTAAACGCGATTCTAAGAGGATTACTGGGGCGCGGGTGGCGAAAATACTCGTTACAGACGCGTTAGTTTCACGCTGATTAACCTGTTATCCTCCCTCCGCTTTATTCGAGGCACGTTGCATATTCAATGCTGTCCATCGACGCGTTCAATTTCTTGATACGTAAAACTCCAATCTTGATAGTCAATATTTTTAATAAATTGTGGGCTTACAGAAAAGTTTCCCAACATTTTAAGTTAAAATTCACGACAATCTGCAGTTTCCAAAGATAATAAAATTCAGAGGCTTTTAAAGCGCTCCGACGCATTAGATGATACTAATTGCGGGCAGAAGCACTCGTTACCGATACGAAAACTGGAAGAGCACGAGGGTTATTTGCGTTACGCGTGCAGTAAGAGTAATTCTCGATAGGACTGGATCGGGAGATGAGCGCAGAGGCTCACGGTAGCCGGAGGAAAAAGGACGAATATTCCTCGGTGGACGTCCTTTCCGTGTTTTATCGAGATATTGGCTGAAAGAAGTGAAGCGTAACGAGTGCTTGGCTTGTGGGAGGCTACCTCGACTCCCTCGATACTTTCATTCATTTACTCGTTTTCTCTCCCTTAAGCGTGTCTCGCTCGACGTTGTCCTTTTCTCCGCGGTATCTGATGGTCGACGACGCAAAAGGGAGAAAACTCACCCTGTCTGTTTAGCGGACCGATCCGTTTCCTTCAAACCTTCTTCGTTAGTGACTTATTAAGTGCGAATATCTGCCTCCGCTCGTAATTATTCCGCTTCCTTCGTATTTCTGAGCACTGACAAATGAACACGCAACAGAGTGTTATTCTTCGACGATCTCATTACCGCGTTTGCTCCTTTCTTTTCTTGGGAGGGAGCAACTCGACACGAGACCCGCGCAAAGTAGGTACCTTTGGATGATGAAGTCTCACTTGAAAATATAGAAATACAGTTGTCTCTTGCAGAACGGAGCTTTCAACCTCGAGGATTTGAACAATACAGATCCAGGTAAACTAGGATTTCTTGCCTGGTTATTTATTTAATTTCGAAGCATAATACGTGCTCATTTTGAAACAGTCTGTACGTATGTATAAACATAATAATGTATGTATGTTTGCAGAAATGTAGGAACTTTTGATTCCTCTTTATTATTTCCTGTCATTCTTTTCCGCGACTTATTTTATTGAAACTGAAAGTACAGTATTCACACATATGCACAGTATGTAAAGTAAGGATTCCAGTAAACAGTACGCTATTGCAGATAAATTTTCACAGAGTCGACAATTTTTCACGAATTTTTTACTAAGCAATGGTCAGCGTCCCCAATATCCGCATTGTTTAAGCGACAACAGTATACACATAATTCCAAATGCATAGAAGTTCTCGTATCGAATTCTACCTTTTTTCGCCGCGCGTAAAAAAATACAGAGTACATTTCTGTGAAAACTGCCGTCGAAGATTAAACCGAGCTCCCGGGGGATCAGCTCCTCGATAAAACGGTCGGACCGGGGGATATACAAATTCCAGGCGGCGCGGCGGTCGATCGATTATCGTGGCAGGGCAAGGTAATGCAAAATCGTCGTGTCCGGATCAGCCGGCTCGGTATTCCCGACGCGCGTGTGCACCTGGCAGCAATTATGATATACGAAGCAGCTCCCTTTCTGCGAGCGTGTCGGCCAGCCCGGGGAATGCGGTCCCTTCACGATCTATCTTTTCGAAATCGCCAGTTTCGCGAGCACATCGCCCACGTATCGGCTCGATTATGCGCCGTTAACCGCCTCCCTCCTCGCCGTTCCTCCCCTGCCTTTCTTCCCCGCGTCCCTCTCCCCCTTTGCCTTCCCCTTCGGACGCTCGTAGTCACCTGGTGCTACCTGCCGAGTCGTGGGCAGCTCGGAATGCGTGTGTGCAGAGAGCCGAGGCCCGCGCTCGAACGCGCCGCGCGGTTCGTCGAGCATTATCGTCCTAATACCGAGCACCGAGAGCCGTCTTTATTAGCGAGGTGGCGCGCGCGCGCGCGCGAGCACAAGAACGTAAAGAAGGCCGAGGCTCGCAACGGTCGACGTTGGTAGGCTGCAGGTACGCCCACGCCGTTAGATAATTCATATCATTGATATTACGAGGCCCTAAGGCATATGCACCGACAACTCGCTACGTCATTCACTATAAAGATCGGCTCTGGAGATTCGTACCTCGGCTCCGCGGCTCTTTACCATGGGCACTCTACGCGAAATCGCTCGCCAACTCCGAAGCGTTCTTTTGGAGACGCAACCTGGTCGAGAGAAATTATGGTATTATTATACCGGCACCTTGATTCTGATATTTTAATGAAAATCCGGGACCCTGTGTTGTGGGTTTTACTTTAGATCGAAGGGAACTGATAGCAGCGACAGGTTTCACCTTTTATATTTAACATTGGAGCTATCTAAATTTAATTATACCAGGCTTATCTAAATTATAGATTAGGGAAAATTCCTAATCCTAAGCTGTAGATTTTAGATTCGATGGATTAACACATTCCGCGTTGCAGGAAAATTTAGGTTTTTTATGACGTTATAAAAAATGCTCTAAAATGAGTTCACAAAATTTGGTTTTGATGAATCTATTCGTTTCTCTACGTATAGGATTTTCCTTTCTTATAGTTTTAGGAAAGTGTTTGTCTAGATTGGATCATTTATATATTTTGATAAAAAAATATACAGAGTGATCCACCTAAATATCTTCAATTATGACTACATAAAAATATGCTGAGTTCCATTGGAATAGTATCAATTAGTATGTATCAAAGCACGATTATGTAGTAAAAAATATTTTTACTTCAAGGTAATTTTTCCTGAATCTTCAAGGTCACCGATGTTTTTTTATGTAAGTGTATGTAGCTAGTTACCTTTACGTGGATCAGCCTGTATATTTGCAGTTTCTTAATGATTTTACTAATTTAAAGAGTACAAATGGAACATGCTAAAGCAGTGAGGTTCTTATTCATTTGTTTCTTGAAAATCTGCAAATACATTTGGTCCAATAAAGGCAACTCTCCACTGTAATAAATTGGAAACGTAGTTTTTCCATTTGATGAAAATTTCATTAGCAAAAATACGTGTTAAATTTCTCCATCTATCGAATAGTATTTTTCAAACACAGTAAAACAAAAACTGAATTTCGTGGCGAGAGATATTAGATCCTGTATAGTAGAATGTCACCGTGATGCAGCGCTTCTTACGTTGTCGCAAAAGACGGACCTTCCTGCCGCGGAATCGTGTAATTAACCTCGAACGGAACGTTCACGGGAATTCAGCGGACGACAATCTTTGTTTTCTAATAGTCCAGAGTCTACGCGTTACACATTCCCCACTTATCTTGCTCCATTTATCGCCATAGTTACGGAACAGTGTCGACACGATGCTATTACTTAACGTAGCCTCTTTCTTTCATTCCTTCCATCGCGACGAGGTATTGCGCGATTGTGACAGAAATTGGCAGCCTTTCCCTCGGAACGCTTTCGTTTCAAGCATGTCATTCGTTGCACCCGCGAAGACTTTGATTTCAGCCGGCAATTTCAGATGTTACTGGATCGGCTGAAAATTCGCGGATCGATTTGATGGGGTTCGGTTGGCAGGTATCTGAGAAAAACTAGCAAAAGACGGAGGAAGATCGGGCAGCGCGATCGCATCAGATATGCCGGGTCGCTACGCTCCTCGTCTTCCTCGCGACTACTGAAACTACTTAAATTATACTTTCTCGTGGTGTACGAAACATCGTGTTTGAGCGTATCGACGAATCGTTGCAGAGTCAATCCGAATTTTTCCCGCTTCCCAAGCGGAGCGAACTCGCGGACGATCGCCCTGGACGATTGTCCCGTGATTTATTGCCCGCTGCATCAGCGCACGCGGATAGTACCAGTTCGCGAGTATTCTGCCACGTTGCTGTCTGCAGAAGCGTAGCTGGTTTTGTCAAGGATCCGAAGGTAGGGGTTGAATTCGCGAGCTTTCTCCCGTCTCCATTCCGCGTCCTCGATTCCGAAAAAATCTATTTTCATTTTGAAGCGAAACTATGGAGAGCGAAGGTTCGCGGTGGAAGTCGGTCCAAGGAGTCGAGGAATCGTGGATCTCGTTATTTCCTCGCTTCCTTTCACCGGGCCGCGAATTTTTCGCAACAGTTCGTGACGGCGTGCTCGTTGATATTTGCTTTCGTTGCGTCGCGGCCTTTGTACGTCGACGGGGAGACCACCGCGTTCGCGTGTTCGATACGCCGTCGAGCACGTTCCATACCATTGTTTGCCTTTCGTAACGGCGACTATTTCCGGTTTCGGTAATCTCTCATTACTGGCATAACACGCTTGTCCGGTAATTGGTCGCAGAAATCGAAACAGCGTAAACAGACGCGCGCTGCTATTATGAAGACTACTCGGCTCGGCCGAACTTCCATGCCGTGGAATTATCCTTTCTCCACTCTATTATTCCATCGCATCCTTAGTTCCTCCGTGAACATCCTTACCTCGAGGAAGCCGTGGGGAATTTTCTTTTACGATTCCGAACGCGTGGGAAAGCGTTACTCGAAGATATTAATTTTTGATAGAAATTTTCTTAGGAAGTAGAATTCCTGTAATCTTCAGTTCTATCAATTTTTAATTCTCACAAGTCCTAAACGTAACCGAATTCTCCAAGTTTCTGAGATTCTAAGAGTTCTTAATAGGTCCAAGTTGGAATGTCTAATTTCCCAACCCAAGCAACAAGATACCGATCTCCGTGATTCGCCTAATGCGATCATTCAACGCATTTCGCAAACGCGGACTCACCATTGCTAGGAACATAAGAAAAATCATAAAAAAGAGAACTCCTGTTTTCAAGAATTACTGCGATCGTTACCGCTCGCCTTGCTCGTTTTTTTTTCGGGGGCGAAAAGAAATCGAAGTACATACACGTGACTGTTAGCGCTCAGTCAGCGAGTACCTCGAGGCATCTAATGCAGATCCAAAGGTGATTTACGTGCTGCACGTTGCTGCATCGTCGAGGATGCAGCCTACGCATAACTGCGAGAACGATGTATCGTAATAACGCGATGCGAAAGAGGAGCGAACCGACTGATTGCCACCGTGCATCGTAGACACATCCTACCATAAAAAAGTCTTCCTACATTTTCTCTTCGCACCTATCGCAATCTTGTCTTCTTAAAATTCTCACTTTTACGACGTCCCCTGACTACTTCATCAAACCAAACCTACCCCTCAATCAGAATCTACTTTACCTCGAGGTTCTCAGCATCCGCCAAAGGATGCGTGTTTCTCGGAAAACGAAGATTGGCTCCCAGCATTTGAAGCAAAGCGAAGTAGAATGGTCCGACGATGAGGCGTGGCCTTGGCCGGCGAGTAACCTTGACAGATCAATACTTTTTGCACCACCGTCTCCTCTCCTCGTAAAGGAACCACTCGAATTACGGCGATGTAAATTTGGTCGACCGCGATTGTTCGTCAGCGCGAATTGCTGACAGCGGCGAATTGAAAAGGGTCGAAGGGGTGTGTCGTCTACGCAATATATCAACGAAACCGGGTATTTCAGCCGCGTCTGCTCTGCTAGCAACCGGCGTTGCGTCGCCGCGCGTGTTTTTCCTCTCCGTTTCGAATCCGCGAACCCGCCCGTGAAGTTTTTCCCCGCGTCGCGATTCCGCGAGGCGGTCGAAGGGGAGAGCTGAACAAAAACGCGTCGCCACGGTGGACGCAATTATCCGGAAAAGGAAACGAGCCGCGGCTCGATTTTCCGCGATTCGTTATCGTAATCGCGGCGTCGGTAAATAACGGCGCGCACCGCGCGGCCGCCGTTCACGGAATTGACAAATTAACGGTGTTGCGTGGCGCGCGGGCGGCTGGCATGAATGGTATCGTTTGTCGTCACGTGGCCACGCTAATTAATAACGATACCGCCGACGGACAAGTAGAGTAGAGGGTCACCGGTGACACGACAGTCCGGCCGTTTTGCTGGTTAATCGCGCGCGATACGTTTGCCGTGATCGAGCGCCTCTCGCTAGCTTGGAAACGTTGATCTTGAAATCGTTCTGAAAGCTGGAATAACGATCCACGGTAGAGATAAACGAGGAGATCGGTTCTGCTGTGCTGGACGGATGCGAAACGTTTAAATTACGCGCGTCTCTGATTAACGCAGACAGAACGCAGTCGTCGGTTTCGATTAGACGCGTTTCTGATCACGTGTCGCAACAGAGTAGACATTTGACTCTCGTTATTGGCTGTTAGCGTGACAGGTTGTGTCGCGATCGCACACTATTGCTCTCTCGTTCTCCTTTCTTTCCAACTTCGTTATTTCCTGCTCGTTCCTTCGCGGAACCAGCTCCGAGCTCCGGCGATCGTAATCTGCTCGATCGCTGTTGCTCCACGATTCCGCCTCGCGATAGGTTGCACGCATTTTACGCGTCTCTGCGTCGCGTGCCTTCGCTTGTCGCAAGAAAACGAACTTGGCGAACGATCGAAAGTGGACGTCGAGGCGAAGCGAGTAAACTGAGAAGTTGAAATCGTCGTTTCACGGTAGAGTAGAGCCTCGGAAGGGAGAAGTTAGCATGAAACTCTTCCTTTTTTCGTATTTCACGAAGGACTTCGTGTTCGTGTAAACGCATGCAGCAAAATCATCGTTGCTTTCTCTTCGATCTATCGAGCACCCCTTATCCTCTCGAATTGTGTCCGTTATCTGATCGCGCGTCGATCTCGTTTCAAGTTTCTCCATCGACCGATCGTTGATTAATCGTCGTCGCGACGGGTTTTTTTCGCTGTCAGCCCCGTTGGCTTTTGCAACGAGCATCTCGCGCGTTTCGCCTCGCTCTTTTCCGTTTATCTGGTTTTTCCAGCCGCGCGGTCGACTTTGAACACAGACCTCCTTTGTTCGGACTTTCGTTATTAATTGTTTTCCGTCACGACGAGACTTGGCCGCTTCGGGAACGGCGCCTCGACGCGTCCGATTCGGACGTGGATCGATACGTCTGCGCTCGATAGAGGTTCTTACGTAAATGGATTTTTTGGAGCTGCTTGGAACCACCGCTGATACAATTAATGACGCCACAACCATTAAACCTGACATTGCGAACACCCATTGGGGTAAAGTAATGCTGAAAGTTTCGGTTTTTTCCACCAACCTAAGTAAAATTTAGTAACAATAATCTCGAAATAATAATTTATTTTATTTTATTGAGTTGGTTAATAAGTAATGGCTGATTTTTTTGATAATGATCAAATCTATAGTTTAATTGAAAATAATGGTAGAAATATTTTTCGCATATTAGTGCACCCATTCCATACAGAACTACTGTTTATTTATTTATTTATTTTGACGAGAAAAAAATCCCTTTTGCAAATAATTATATACTAAAACAGTTAGTTGAGGTGTAGAAACAGTTTACTTATTTATTTATTCATTTATTTATTTATTTAACGGGTGGCACCCTTTGATAAAATATATACAATCTAGGTCGTGTAGATGGTATTAAGATTCGTCAACTGATATGAAGTTCGCTGGCTTTATAAAAGGATCAAGTGAACAGCTAAAGAAGTCAAGTTGTTGAGCGTGTGTATTTGTCTGCCTAGAAGTACATCTCATATATTCGTTAGCAGAAGTGTTAGTTCGATGTAAGGATACATAGAATAACGAATAGCTTCCGAGAGTTCTAAGTGGAGCATCAAACTGAATTAAACCTAAAATATCAGGACAGAAAATCTAATAATTTAGAGTTTTTAGAGTTATAAATTAAGAGTTTAGAGTTTAGAGGAGAAGGAGCGTGGATGATGAATGAACATTTTGAAATAGAGGTTTTTTTACCCGTCGAACTTTAAGCCCCACCCTACTGTCAGTCTGATTGCGCCACTCTCCCTGAAATTCATCCGCATAGAAATCGGGTCGTAGAGTGATGCCGACCGAACGGATTTGCCCCGTACACGTGTCAACCTCCGAGCACTTTCTTCCTAGCGGTGTCGCAGAATGTATTCGAAACGCTCTCTCGGTCGAAGAAAAGTCTCGCGGAGCGATAATCGTTAGTCACGCCGCCGCCTCGTCCCGCACGCGAAATACGTAACAAAACTTTCGCGCCGCGCGGAACAAAGCTATCCGACACGTACGCACACGTGGATTGTGGGTCAACGGTCGTAGGTTTTCTCGGTGTTGCGGAGTGGTTGGTCGCGGCGGACCCGGACTCACTCGGCCGGTCGTCGAAGATTTCGCAAGCGGATCAGGCGTTTGCTCTCGGCACCGTCGCTCTCAGGTATGCGATAGCGTGGCACACGGCATTTGCATGTCACGTTGTAACGCTGTAAAGCGCAGGTAAATGGGAAGGCTCCCCGAGGCGGGCCGAGGATTAGTACGCGATCGATGTTAGATCGCGCGGTGATCGATGGAAATCGTGAACGCGGTCCGATGTAATCGACACCGGGGAAATTATTGAGTCATACCCCCGCGCTGAAAATGCTTTTACCGGACTCGGTATTTACGACGGACACTTGTTGCCAGACTGCACGTTAGGATCGAACCTAACGAGCGACTTATCGTTCGCCGCGATAACGCAGTAAATTCTCCTTGTGCTTCGCCTCCGCCGCCGGAGTAAAATTAAGTCATTCCTGCTCCCCTAATTTCCACGGGGAAAACGAAAAACGTTCTCCTCTTATCTGGCTACATAAACTCTATCGACGGCGGCGTTGTAAAGTTTTCGCAGCAAATTGATTTTGGCTCGTCGCGGTAGGAAAATAGAGGGGGAGAGAGAGAGAGAGGGAGAGAGAGTTGTCCAGACGGTGGACCGGTTGTAGCGTTTTTGTCGGATCGCCGGCAAACGTTTAGGATAATTGATTCGCGTTCGTCGGTGACATTTTCAACGGTTTTCCATTTCGCGGCGCGACTAATCGGAAATACCGGGCAGCACGTGCGCGCCAGACGCACGCGTTTCGCGAGGACATTTGCATTCTGCTTGTAATAAATGCGGGTTTCATAACCCGTCTCGTTACCGTTACGCGCGTTTCGCATCGAAAGCAGCGCGACCGTAATTAATTGCTTCACTCAGGCGATTGCGCAACCGCGACGACGACGCCGCGTTACGATGAAAAATTAATTACCGGGGGCTTCGCGACAAATTGCGTCGCGGGGTCAACGCGCGTCGCTCGCGGTCACGAACTGTGACACAATTCGCCGATTCCATGTGTCGGTCGATCGATATCAACCAGAAACACCGTGCCAACGAGACGTCCTCGTATTCCCGGCATCGGTTAGCATTTGCTCGCGAAACGCGGACGCCGAGGCTGCATGCAAGTTTACACGCGCGCAAAGTGCGTCGAGCGCATCGATTGCGTGTTACTCGGAGTATGGCAAACCCACCTGTGTCTACACGATCGCCGACAGCCTTCTTGCGAAAAGAATGACTCTCGCCAGACGCGTGCTCCGCGTGTTTTACGACTGCTGGAATGAAATGGCCTCGTATCGGAGAGCGTCCACCTTTCATCGGCTCGCGCGATACGTCAGCAACGCTAATCCCATTAACAGTTAATCAATTTCTCCCGGCGCGCCATTTTCAACGCGCATCGAACGAAAGCAAAGCTCAGCGCAGTTCACTTAAGGCACGCCGGACAATAAGTTCCGGTCCATTAAGCTTCGCCAGTTTCCAGAAGAGGCGTTATTACCGCGTAACGTTGCCAATCAATTTCGCGAACGATCCATTAATTAAATTGAACGCGGCGCTCGATTTTAATTCCCTTGAAACGGTCTCCGGTTCGAGGGGCTTAATGGCGCTCATTGAGAGCGCGGATCTCGCCGGGGGTTGGCTGTTTGCTGTCAGTTATTGCTTGTTGGACGGCCGTGTAGAGCAAATAATAATGATTAGACCCGTGGCAGCGATTCGAAAGAGAAAGAGAGGAACGAGTGGGCGTCGATGTGCGTGCTCGCGAAGAAAGGGCTCGCTCGAAGGTTTTTGAGGATCGTTGAGCGGGCGATTTGTACGCGCAGAAGGATGTCGAACGATCGAGGTACAGTCGAGGTACACGTGTTCGCCCGGCCGCCGCAGCCGCGATCGATTTATCGCGCAACAGGCGGAACTCGGTGCGCGCGAAATGACCGTTTTTCAGGGCGGATATGAATGAGTCGCCGAGTGTTCTCGCGCCCACTTCGCTCCGCTCCAAATTACCGTTATTAACTCTTCCTGGCAATGCGCGCCACTCGGGGAGAACGAAATTAAAGGCGGTCTGCTCGATTATAAGGCGATTCCAAACCATTCTTATTCAGTTTGTCGGTCTTTGATTAGCTAAACTTCGCGAAGGATTCTTTGCCTCTAATTTCTCAATTCCTGTGCCACGTGTTCGTAGTCCACCACGATTCGTGGATTGATTAGTATTATAGGGGTCCTATTTAGAATCCGGACTCGACGAACAGGTGTCCAATCTGTCTCGCAACAAGTAGGAAAAGGTCCATTTATCGGCTTGATCCCCAAGGGTATCGTTTTACTCGCCACTCGAGTCGGCTCCAACTACCTCATTATATACCTTCCCACATAACAATTTGCCAGATGGGTCCAAATGAACCCAGTATCCGCCCAGAGGATCGAACCACTTTCACATTTCCTAGAAACCGAATTCCTCGAGGATCTCTCGAACAGCTTCGATATTCAAAACTAAAGGCGCTCTCTTTCGAATGAAAGTTGCCGAACGATTTCCCAGGAGGGTGGGTTGCGCAACCCTTCTCCTCCCCGCAGGACAATTTTTACCCCCGACGCACGCGGCTTGTCGGATACCCGATAACCTTTAATCTGGCCGTCGAATGAATCAGAGTCGCATTATCGCCTGGCCCTCGCGTCGGAGTATCCATTACACGATCGATACGGCGGGGGCAGGCCGTTTATTCAACCGGTCGATTGTCCATCGACCGCGCGACGGATAATGGAGTTCGTGAATGGAAAGGATCGAGGAGCCCGTTGCCCGCGCTTGCGCGCGCAGGTTCACCGTGCAGCGTCATTTTTCCCCCGTTTCCCCATGCACCGGGGGGCCGATTATTTGTTGGGTGGACGCGCGCGGTCGTCAGAAAGCGGAGCTAAGCAGCCGGATAATTGAGCGCGCATGTTGCCCGTGTTACCGTTCCCCGTCTCCGTACCCCTCGGCCCTCGATCCGCGACGTTGCGTGCCGGTGCATGCGGGCGAATAAGCGGAATAAGAGATAAAGGCAATATAGCGTGGAATGGAATTGGAGGGCGGAGCGGAGAGACAATGCTTGTTATGCATTGTGTTCGGAGCGGTCGCGGTGCGTGTAACAGACTCGCCGCGTCGGGAGGCGAGCGCGGCTACGTAGGCCCCGTGATAGCTTATTAGTTTCGTATGAACAATGTATGTCCCTATTTATTCCGAATCGGTAGCGACAGTCGCGTGAATAGCCTGCGTTGCGTGGCTACTTGTTACGTGGACGACGGAGGCAGTAAATCGCGAAACATCGGGAACAGATTTTATCGGCCTCCCGGCGGAAGTCTGTCACCCTTGACCCGAGATTTTCCGATAGGTGTCCCATTACTACAGGGTGAAAATTCCTGTGTTTCGCGTTGTCGCCTTTCTGTCTTCACCTTGGGGTCCCCCGAAATCGCTGCGGGTCCCGCGGCTTGTTGAGGCGGATAAGATCGCGAGCACGAAGAGCACCTTTCGGGGGCCGGAATCGCGCAGCGAAATGCTGGCGCAAGGCTCTCGAACGGCGCGAGGATAAAGTCGATCCGAGGCGCGGAGTCGAGTTACGCGAGCTGCGTTCGCGACACGAAGCATTGACCTCGAGAGATAGACGATAGGAAGTCTTGGAAACACTCGGAAACGCCAAGTTCGGTCGATGAACCGCGTTAATGAGCTATCCTGCCCGTGGTACGCTCGCGTGGGTGCGCTTAACGGATCTCACCGTGATGCAAATTCGCGCGCGAATCGCCCGTGCGCCGCGGCGCAGTTCGTTATTCGCGTGTAAATTATGATCGTCGGGTGCGTGCCGCGATGATTTATCCGTCGCCGGACGCGCTTCTGGGCTAACGCGATTTCAGTGCCGCAATTCGCGCATTCGAACGTCTTCATTTTGCGACAGGTTTCTAAACCTTTCATTAAAAATAATTAACAACGAACGCTTTTCTCGCACTTTACAATTCAGTTACGAATCCCTGAAGTCGACGTTTCCTAACAGAATCAGGACAGATTAGATTATCCCAGAGATGGTCTCAGAAGGCACGAGTTCAATTTAACCGGCGTTTAAGGGGCACGCGTAATAAATGCCCGGCGGAGTCGCACGTGCGACATTCCCGTCGTGCGTGCGGGCTGCACGCATCGCTAGAATCGCACGTGAACGCTCGAGCGCGCGCGGCGCGGGGAGAACGCGGGCTCAGTCGGCGGTGCATTGTTCTAGAAGCGCGCGGATGCATCGCGTGCAATAGCCCAGTTTGCAATACGAAACCGTCTACGCGGCACGACTCGGGGCCCGGCTCGCAGGACGCAGAAACACACGAGGTACATAGGTCACTACATAATCCCGCTAGGTACTCGAGTACATAAAGTAGACCCTACGCGCGATTCCCGTGCTGCCCGTGCGGTCTCATAAAGACGAACACAGGGACTGTATCATATTCCGGGGCTCGTACAGTTACATGCATCACTGATGCAGGGGTCGGCCTGCTCGAAGGCCTGGTTCTGACCGCCGTTCTGGAGCCATGGGACTCATTAGGGGCCCGATGTAGAACATTGTGACCGAAACACCTACGTGTACTTAATGGAGTTTTTTACTTTCGAGGGATTAAAAAAATTGATTATTTCTTGAGTTTATTTGGATCTCTATGGTCTTGGAAATACTCCACATTAGGATTTTTTTACAACATTGATTTTTTTAAAACATGAATTTTTCTATGTAATGTCAATACGACAGATTTTTATAAAAAAATATTTCAGCGGAGAAAATAATATCTTTTTATATATTTCTTCGCTTTTGTTCAATATCAATTCTATGCAAGTATAATATTTTACAAGAGAGTTGGCAGTATTTTAAATCCTGGAAATTGGGAGAGTTCTAGCAAAATAATTTTTGTTAAAAAAAAATAGGAGATAAGTTTTTTACAATATAAGCCATATAGAATAAAGTTCACAGAATACATTTTTCATTCATTTCATGAGTCCACCACAAAAAATTCTGAAACTTACACATGATTTTCGGTCCTCCAAAATAGCCCCTTAAGAATAATTTGCATATATAAATAATCGCATGGGACATTGTAATCCATTTAGTAGCTGCAGTGTTAATTGTCTTTTTCTCAAAATTCGTTTTTCTCAAACTGTAACAAGTCCTAAGTAACTACAAATTCAAAACTTTCTAGACTTTCAAGGATTCCAAGATTTTCAAGCTCGTCAATACTGTAAAAAGTTCTAAACTCCAAATTAGGTTGGAAGTACTCCGAATTTCCAGAATTCTGAAAATCGTCGAATTGTTTCGAAGTTTAAACTCGAACGTCCGTCATTGACCCTGAATTTCGGAGTAATAAAATTCCAGGCTCCGAATCCGAAGCGATCCACGTGTAAAAAGCGTCGATCCCCAGAAGCGAGCGCATTCCTTTGATCCAGCGGCGTGCAGAAAACATCGTGTCCGTTCAATATCGAAGACGAGGATTGCAGTGAATGCGCGCGGCGGCCGGAAAAGGCGCAGTACCCGTGACGCGAGGAGAATGCAACGCGAAGCGCGTGCAACCGGAGGTTTCTTATCGCGGGTCCGCGTCGTGGACGAATTCATTAGGCGTAATTATTATGTAATCGGCGTCGGTCAGCGTTGGCCGCGAGACGGCGCGGACGGTCAGTGGCAACGGGAACCGTCGGTCCCGAATCGATTTTCAATAAATCAAGGGGCCCATCGGCAGCAGCCGCAGCCTCTTAGTATGCGCATATTAAGCGCGCGGTACGGCGCGCACGCCGTGCGTTTATCCTCCTCGGAGCTCCCGACGCACACACGCCCGTTATCGGAAATTTATGCTTCTCTCTCTTTCTCTCTCTCGCTCTCTGCTCGCCGAGGCGTTCGCGGTCTCTCGCCCGCGTCGGACTGTCTGGCCGCACGCGTTTCCCAATTAGATCCGACGTCGGTCGAAACGATTTCGAGGCAGCGCGCGGTGCTGCTCGACACACACGCGAGCGGAGGCACGCGAGCCGACACTCGCGGAGCGTCGATCACCGTGTACACGTGTACCGGAGACACTTGCTGTCAAATCGGGCGTCGATCGAACCCGCGATCCTTTAACCTCGAGTGCCAGGGTGGAGTCGCTACAGCTAATATCGTTAGGTGGGCAGGTGAGCTCACATGGGAGGAGATCTATTGCTATAACGGCGTCAAATATGCTTTGCGATCGAGCCTCGCGCTCTCATAGCCGTAATGATTTCCGAGAAACTTTATCGTTCTCTGAAACTCTCCCGATCCAGGACACTTTCGTTTCTTTAGATTGCCCACTGATAACGCTTTATGAAACTCGATTACGCGAAAGGGGAAAACGAAATTGTTGCAAAACTTTGTAACGATTTGTACAACCGATCGCGGAATTACCGTTCGGATGGTTTACGACGCGGAATCGAGACTTTTCTGTCGATGCACGATCCAATGACGCTTATCTGGGCGCATTAAAGGTTGGGATACAAGTTGAAACACCATACCATAAATAATTAATATTGCGCGGAGTCGCGCAGATACCAGGAAACGAGACACCTAAAACGGCACGAAGTTTACGACGCGTAAGCAGCAGGGCAGGCAGAAATAAAACGTGGTCGTCGGACTAATCGTGAACGCACTTTGCACCGTTTGTCATGCGGGGCTCGCGCGCTCAGGGGCGGATAGCCGCTTATCTGTTCGGTTGGTCGTGCAACGGGCTCCAAGGTATCGTGTCACTGACCAGGCCAACACGATTATTATAGATCCCGTATTTTCCCGTGCGTGCGTGCACGCGCGTGGGCCCGTTTATTTGCGGAACACGCACGCGCTCCCGAATTGTCACGTGTCTCGCCGCGAATGCGAGCGCGTGGGCCGACCGCGCGTCGGTTCGAAAATAGATGCGGGAATTCCTGATTTCGATCGAACTCATTTTGCTCTGGGTACTAGTCAACAGTTGAGATATTTAGGAGCTGGGACTGTACTGGGTTGCAACAATTTTAGAGTCACTCAGAAATTCGCAAATAGTTACAACTTTCACTTTAGAAGTGTATTTTCACATTTAAGTTCGCAAGGCTTGAATAAGTATCAATAACTTATTATTTTTTCTTACATTTTGAGCTTTCGTAAGAAGTAAAATAAATAAAATCTGAAATAAAGATACTATATTTTATAAATGAATTCATTTAGAAATACTCTTAAGAATTTTTGAGTTCCAGTAAATTCAATAAACAATGTTTCTCATTTCTGTAGTATAGAATTTTGTTGTGACGAAGAAGAATGAGATTATACAGAGTTAAATTGTGTTTGTAAATTCACAGACTAACAGACATTCAAACAAATAACTTATTAGTATTATTTCATTAACAAATTCATATTTCAACTTGAAGAAACGTCCATAGGGTATCGAATTAAAGTAGTTCGAACAATGGATGAAAATTGTAAGCACACTAGGGAAGCAGGATTTTTCATTCAAACAAGTTCTTTATGCAAACAAGTTTCGATAATTAATTATAAAAATAATTCATCATGCAGTAAGGTTTCAATGAAAATGGACAAATGTTTCCAGATTTTTATACAGAAATTTTTCTTGACTTCAGATTCGAAGATATTGATAGAATATGGTTCGATCGAATCTCACCGAGCGGACCGAATGAAAATTCCATTTTCTTGCCCGATCTCATGAATTGCAGAGGTCCGTCGATAGGGCAGCAAGATACCTGTCGTCGGTCTGACATAGTACCAGGAGGAATCCGAAGGAAAAGTCGTCCCATCCTCGTGCGCCGCTTCTATTATCTATTGTCCTTTCTTGCGGATTATGTTCTGGGGAGAAGTCGCGCACGTGTAGCCCGACATGCGACAGTGGGAGATGCAGACGGAGGTATCCGTTGGCGCCGATACCAAACCGGTAGAAGCAGGTAGTCCATCGAAATCCCCAAGGATCCGCGTCGACGGATTGTGGACTCGATTCTGCGATTTCGCGAAAGCTTTTGCGTCGCTCCTAGGAACTGCACTGGATACCTTTTGATTGCATTATGCTTCGCAGATTGTTGCACAGTCTACCGATGACTCATAATCAGAGTCAGCTGACCCGAGCGCGACCCATTTCGAGCGCCAAGTAGTTTGACACGTTTACAACCTCTCTGTTTGAAACTGTCAGGGATCTATTAACAAGTTCGCGGTATTAATTCTCTCCTGTGTCGAGCGTGTCGGCTTTCGAGACAGATGTTCTTTATCTGGAATTCCTCGAATCGCAAATTGAGTGGAGAGTAGCAACCGCTGCATAGCATCGGGTCTCGATAGGGAGTGCAGTAATTATTCCACGATTGGTGGAACGACGGTTCCGACACGATTCCTTGGTGGTGCGCGACGTCGTTAAATACGTTGAACCGTGGCAGAAGAGTGGCGTCGATACGAGGTCAATAGCATTGGAACGATAACGAAGTGCGAGGGCTCGAGCCTCGTTTCTCCGCTCTCTCTCGCGCGAAAAGAGAGACGAAGACCGGCACCGAGGAGCACTTCACCTATTTTAAAGCGTGCTCGATGCGCAACAGACGCGCTTTATCTCTGAACAAACGTTGTTCAGACTTTCGCGCGAGGATCGGTGTTTCGTTATTGCTCTCCGGAATGAGAAGCCGTCTCGAGAGGCCGGCCGTGCTCCTTTCAATCACGCGGCACGAATAATTCCGAGTCAGAAGAAATTAATTCCGCGGACGGTCTCGAGTTTCCTTTTTTTTTTCCGGAGAGCAGCGGTCCTAATCAGTCCTAGGACGGACAACGGCGCTCCTGGCAATTCGCGAAATTGCCAACTCCTTTGTTCCTGGCCACCACGGAACTATAAAGGACGAAGGGGGGTACGAGGAACAGGCAGCACGCGGCATCCTGTGTTCCGCAGGAGCAGCAGAGAATTATGTCCTTATTGTATGTTAATAGGATCCCCTCGCACGAGCCTCTCTTAAAAATAGCCGCTGAACCCTCGCCGTCCGTTTCTTCCCCCTTTTGATCGGTATTTTCTAGTTTCTGGAACTCGTATTTTAGATAACGCCGGTCACGAGCCCGAAGCTTCTTTTGTAAAGCTTCTGCGAAACTCTTATTATGCGTCATTGTGAGCAGCCTCCGAGGAGCGCCACTCGAATAAATACGGATACGCGACCGTTGTTCGGACTGGAAAGCGAGATGATATCGTCCCATCAAAATTGTTTCATCTTCGTTTGGAGACGCACGACAATAGGCACGGCGGAATTGCAACGAGCCCGTCTCGTTTCCGTCGCTAAATCTCAACAGGAAACTATTTTTAGTTACTCTCCAAGTAGGTTCCTCTCGCGACCATTTTCATGTTTTCATTGTAAACGTTCTCCCTTTGACGTCTGCCATAAGCAATACGACGCTGACAGTCCAAAAGTCACTGCGATCCGTCTTCCGCGAATCAAAGGAGTCATCCAGTCTGTTCCAGCGCGCGATGTTTTCCTTCGCGCCGATGCAAAGTGGCTTCGGCCGGCGAAAGAGGAGCAGAGAGACGCCGTACTACGTAGTTGCCACTGGCACGACGTTTCACGTAACAGGGACATTATTCCAGGTTTCACTCGCTCCAGAGACAGTGTGAAATTATCATGACCCTGGAATTAGCATTGCTCTCGCGAAAAAAGTAGCGCAGGGCGTGCAACATGACATTAAGTGAAACGTCGAAACTCGTTCTCCGACATGGTAGTCCCGTTTCTAGGCGTTAGAAATGAAATGTCTCTTTCAAATTTTGTTTTCACCGGCGGACTCGTGCCAATTTGCCGAGATGGTAATAGCCTTTTACTTTTACCATACGAATATAATTATTGCACAATAATTTCCTTCTTCCGACGGCTTGCTCTCTTTTTTTCTTCACGCGAGGAGAATTCGTTTACCGATACAGCGTTGTATTCAGAGAATTTCTCTACTGGAGACCGGGGATGGTTGTTCATTTCAGATTTTCAGAATATGTAGCGTCGTCATAAATCATCATTATAGGAGATAATACGAGTTAATTCCTAATCTCCTTAATAATATCCATGAGAAAAATTTTTGTTATAAAGTCCGACTCGGCACTTTAGTTTAAACCATATCTGAATGAACCTTCCTACGTAATAATCTATTAAAAAATTGAAATAAATAATATGACAACCATTCTCGGATTTCCTTACAGAATTTATTAGAATAAGCGTATTTTTAAAGACCTGTAAGTTTCGTTAGAAGGAATCGAAAGCCCTTCGGAGGAGATGCAGCATCTTCTGCTCCTGTTCTCATGTCGGCACCGAAATCTCGATAAAAAAAACGCGAGGTTTTCAGGGTAGGCGTGTCGAGTCTGGTCCCGATTCCGGGCTCCTCGGGCTGCGTTTACGAGCCGCTCGTAAACGCAACTGGTCCGAGGCTCTTGCCAGCCCTCCGCGCATCTCGTTAACGTTGCGAGGACGCTCCGACTCGTTTATTACGCGCCAAACAATATTCGAAGAGCTCGCCATCGCGGCAGGTTAACGGCTCGTAGAGGAATGCACGCGAGAAACGTGGCAGGACCCGACGAGTCCTCGCCGAATTGTTTATCGCCTTGCAACACCTCTGCAAGTGGACGACAGAACGCTCGGCGCCGCGCCGCGCCGGGTCCGTGGTTGCGTAACTCGCAGGTTTTTATGCGAATTTGTCCGATTCCAAGTTGGATTATACGATCGTTGGCGCGCGTAAATTGTTTGCGTAACGAGAAGAGCTTTAAGGAATATTCTGTTGCTCGATTATCTGGTTGATCCTTGGCGATTTCGTGAGATAAGCCGAGCGGAGGAAAGCTTTACGATTCTGCGAAACCTTATTTTATGCCAAAGAGACGAGTCGTAAGGGAATTTTATAATGCCAGCTTTGCGATGATAGCGCGTCGTTTATGAGATTGATGAATTGATCGCTCGCGAGTCGCGAAAGGGATGTCAGGAGTTAATAGCTCAGACAAATTGTAGCGGCGATGATTCCAGTGTACTGTCCTCGAGACTATAACCACGCCTAAGCTAACTTTAATTTCCGCCAATTTCTCGCGACTCTGTCCACCGTTATTTTCGCCTTGGCTCCACGCCAGAAGTACGCTTTTGCCAGTCAGTTTATTCGCGTCTCTGAATCGCGATGTCTATATATAACCAGCCTATTATGCGCATTATTTGTGACAGTATTTTCCTCTCTGTTTCAGGTACGTAGCTCCTAAGACAGTCCACGAAGTACGCTTGACTGGGCAGTAACGTGAGTGATTGAATCCTGTTGTAAGTCAGTCACGAGTCAAAATATTGACTCGATTTTTCGACGATTTATTTTTGCATCTCGGGGAGCTCGAAGCTGTCGGCGCTCCCTCCGGTTGAGTTGTGAATTTTTTAAGAGGCACCAACAAACCGGTGGTACCACTCGAGCCTTAATTTGCTCTGCGCACTTAGGTAGTCGCTTTAACAGCCCTTAAGACAACGTCGGCAACTCGTGTGAACGGCCATTACGACCGTTAAATTGAACAATTGCCGTCGATGGGATCTCTTTTAAACACCTTCGATCTCACGCGCCTTTCTTCCCACGCGTAACACGCCGCGAACAAACATCCAGCCCGAACTTATTCCGTTATCCGAGGTGTGGTAATATTTTATGGAAATATTGATGCTTGGTACTCGTAAAAAGGAGCACGCAGAATTTTTGAGAAGCCTTCAATGGGGCCAAAGAAATTAAGGGTTTCTAAATGGTACCGAAAAAGGAATTTTTAATGACTCTATCATAGGGCAAATCTGTCCATTTTCGATGGATGAGAGCAAAGTCGGAGATATTTAATAGACAGTTTAAAAAAAATTCTTTCCCGACGGAGGCACATTAAGATCCCCCCACACAGGAGGCGTTCGAACGAACATTTTTGCTCATGTTTTATTCGAGGAACGGGCGCGGGGGGCGGTCCGCTTTGAAATAAATTGATAAAGACACGTTACATACTCGAGAGGCCTGCTCGCTCTCGTACCTTCACTTCCCTATGCGAAACGTAATGAATAGAAGAGAGCAAGTTCGCGAACAACGGGAGGAAGAGCAGGAGCTGGATGAGGGACGCTGCCCTCCTCAGCGTTGCACAGCAAATGAATTCAGTCATGAATATGTATCGACCGCTCTCATAACTGAATTCATATCGTACCGGATCGAGATGTATGGTCTCCACTCATGACGAACGGAAGTCGCCGACGAATTCTTCCGAGCCCATATTCCAACAGGCATTATCGTTTCTAAATACAAGCCCTCTGTATTACTGCTTTTTGGTAATTAGCATATAATCCGATTGGAGCCGGGAGATTTTGAGAAATCAGTAGATCCAGAATGTGTTTGACCCGACATCTTAAGTAGAGAATTCCTTTCGATGATATACATAGAGTATAGTGAAGATTGAATAGGTGACAAAAATTTAGGATAGTCCAGCTTTTTATTGAGAGTCAAGTTTGCGGAAAATTTTCTACTAATTATACAGAACAGAAGTTACTATACACTGTTGTCTAAGAGTTTGGAATCACTTTGTAAATTAGGGAAACAAGAAATTTTTCAGTTGCGAACACGTACTTTAATAACTATGAATAATTATATTATTCTCCATTGAAATGAATAGATCATAAATAAGGATGCTCTGTTTTATGTAAAATTCTATTTTTAAATATTCTTACAAATTTTTGTAACTGCAATATGTGGGTAAATCTGTAACAAATTTTAACTATCTTCAAACGAAAATATCTCAGAATTAAATGAACGACAAATTTTGGGATTATTAAGGACGTTGAATTTTGTTTTTTAATGCACTGTAAGAATATAGAACAGTAAAAGGAATTTTATTCAAGAAATTTCGAATTCCATACTAGTTTTCTATGTCCTATAAAAATCAAAAAAGGATAGAATTTTTATTTATAAAAATCGCTGACCTCCAATAATTAAATTATAATTAAATTTAGGGATATTTTGTTAAGTAGTACTTTAACAAAATTGGTAGTAATTGGTTTCAACAAAAGTGGCAGGTGATTCCGAATTATTGGTCGGTCGTGGAAAAACATGTACAGGATGTAAAAAAATAGAATCCACATGCATTGAAGCTTCACTGTGTTTATAAGTCAAGGTTCAGTAAAATCTTGATTAATCCGTTCCCAATTCTTTTCTATTTCAATTATTCGATCAACTAGCAATAAAAGTACAGTAAAATTTCGAGTAAAACTTGAACTTTGATTTACTGATGGCACAATAAAAATAAAAAAATTCCGCATAAAGCAAATGCTGCAGTTTCGATTCTGATATTAAGTCGGTCGGTTGAGGTTCTACTGAACTTCCCGAAATTCGCGGTGGAGGAAGAGAATCTAGCAGGCTGTCCAGGTGGTTTCGAGATCGGCTCGTCCTCGTGATCCTCTCGATCGAGGCGGCAGCAGGCTCTCCGGTTCCAGGCTGGCGGGCTCTCGGAGGGACGGGGTCGCTTAGGGTCGGCGATGTCGTGTCTCTGTTTTGCAACGCGTAATTACCAACAACGGGCAGCAGGCACGCTGGGGCGAGCGCGCACGGCTGCCAGTCGAGCGCGGCATTAGACGGATTTTTATGCGAGCGCGTAACGAACGGCGTTTTGCATATTCCACGGCGCGGTGCGGCGCGACGCGGAGCGGAGCACGGAGCCATTCCCGAGCGTGTTGCGCGCCCTTCTAAGTGCCGCCGGTGTTCCGTCACGCGCGACGACCTGGAAAGTGATAGTCCACCGCCTCGGAGAGATGCCGATTGTCCTTTACGATCGCGAGAATTTATGCCTCTCCGCTTTGGAAATGATCGGGCGAACAGGACCCGCGCGTATCCCGCGAGGGGAAGCCGCGAGCCGCGCGCCGCCTTCGACCTTATTTGGAGTACCGACCGAGCCTCGGTTGCTCAATAAGCGTTCGTTCGTTCATTCGTTCATTCAATTAACGTTCGGTCCCCGGGAGAGTCGGATCGTTGAACTGGTATTCGAACCCGGATCTACCCGATTGAACTGTCCGGGGCGTGGACAGCTTCCTCCTCGGGAGACCCGATGTCCCCAGCCAAGCGGTGCTCGACGAGTAACGCGATTAGGCGTGCGGGGATGTCGCGGTTTCGCGAGCTCGCGGATGATTAATGCGACCTGGAGTCGCATTAGTTCGCCTAATGGACCGTCGAGACGTCGTCGCCGTCCCCCCCCCCCCCCCCCCCGAACGGATGCGCCGCTGTCGCGACGTCGCTCTCGGGGATCGCCGAATTGGATAGCGTAAAAGCAGGTTTATGTAACGTCGTTGAAAAGACTCGCCTCGACAAAACATAGAACCCGATCTACGGTCTACCGCTTAGATACTGTCTACTTAACGACTTTGAAGACGAAGCACAGGGTAGAAGATATTCTAGTCTGGCCAGTAATTATGATCGTATTCGATTATAGGATGTCTGCTTGTGCAGCAGGCAATATGATTCAAACGTTTGCGTTGTATCTTTTGCAATGGTCGTTGATAGCCTGATGTTTTCTTCTAATGACGTGTCTTAATTGAGATTGATGTGACTTATGATCCTGTGAATGCGTTTGGTTTTGTGGAATATGGTGGAGCTGCCGCGGGGAAACTAGTTTCACGATGTTCCAAGAGAATTCTCTTCTAATAGAAATTTTAAATTCTTCATATTGCTTTCGAATTTTTTTGTTCCGCTACTGCGGGCTTGAGAAAATTATAGAGCCGAGTAGAGTAGAGTTCAGTCTACGATATAAAATAATTTGAAGGTAAAACGTCGAATTACTGAATGAGAAATTAGTTTCCAGCTAGTCCAGTTTCTGAAATTATATAAATTTGTTCAATCGATCTGGAAAAGGTGAAGCCGAGTCGATAGGTGAAAAATGAAGTCCGAGAATTCGACGCAGTGTTCAACGATACCGCATAGCAAAGTTACGTCTCGTCGCCGATGCAACCGGATGCATTCTCACGGGTATCCCTCCTGTGTCAGATAAATGTCGTGGCATCGGGGACGTAGATAGACGATAATACTCGTCGGATCTTCGCTCGCTGTGTATACTCCTGGAAAGACAACAGGATTGAAACAGGATTCCTCGACGCTACGATAACGTGTTTATTATAGCCTCGATATCAAGCGCTCAAGGTTCCTTTTGCTTGAGCAGATTCACTCTTGTTAGGCTCGCGATTTCACGAACCGTAATCGAACGGAATTTCAAAAAGCTCTAAATTCAAACCGAATTGAATTAAATTTATTGTACGCTTTTGTGCGTGGGAGTTGGACCGAATCAGGTTAAGGTCACGATACCGCAAGCTTCTACCCGACTTCTACGCTTTTGGAAACAACGAATCGATGAAATCGGACGGTAACAAGATCACGGTACCGGAAGCTCGTGATCGCGTTCTACAGTTTTGGAAATGAGAATTCAGGCGGATCAGATAATAAGATCACGATCCTTCTACTCGATTTCCACCGGTTTGGATATGGAAGTTCGATTGCATCAGGATACAGGCGGAGATTTCTTGAAATCTACGCTTTTAGTAGTAATTTAATTGGATCGGGCATTGATAGGATCACCGTTCTCAACATCTTTCGAAAGCTGCGAGAACACTTGTTGCTATACTCATCGGTATCTGTAGTTCAATAGCGAAAACTAACAAGACTCAAAGGCCAACGCCGCCATCAAGTTCGCGATCGCGGCGTTGGCCTATTACTCGGCGTCGAATTGCCGCGAATGGCAGCCAATTCGCGTTTTTCCCCGACCCGGGGCATGTCGCAAGTCTAATACGCGGTCGAAATAAGTTCTCTAACCGGGCGAGGAACGTGGGTGTGCCCGGCGCGGAGCGAGTCGTGAAACGGCTCCGGACTTGTCCGCTACGTGATCCCAGTTAAGCCGAGTTCGATCTTAAGTACGTGTTCACGCCGTGGCGTTTCGCTTTCGTCACGAGCACAGAGCCGGGGATATCGACTGGTCAACGTCGAGGCCCCGCGGTGTCACCGGGGAAGCTCGATAATCTCAGGGGTATGGAGGAAGGGAATCGGAATCGGTCACGTTCCGGCGCGGATATTGATTTTCGAAATGATCTCGGCACCGCGTCGCTCACCGCGATTTCTCCGCCGACTCTCGAAACTCCGCGAGACCCGTCGATTTCATCGCTGCCCTTCCACGCGATCCTCGCGATCGAGAAATCGTCCCGCGACTTCGTGTGTTTCAGCAACGGCGAAAACTCGCTCGCCTCCTACGAACCGTCCTGCACCCAATAATTACGATGATTGGCAGTAGCTGAAGCGACGGCGAGCGCGTCGGGGCATTTAAATATCACCGGGTTAGGATCGGAGCTGTTTCGCCCGCGTGGGAATATTCGAGGCGATTTCGCGACGTCTTCTTATAGAATCGCGGAGCACGGTCGAGAGGCGGGAATGCGATTGTTTATATTTTTGTTTGGGAGAGGAGAGATGCATCGAATGCGGGTGAATTGTAGGATGGTGCGGACGCGGCCTAAGGTGGATTCTTCGAGTCTCCCGGGGTCTTAAACCGTGACCGGTCGACACGGGGCCCGTCACACGATCGCACGGTTCCCGATCTGCCGATCCTCGTGGCCGATTCTACCTCCTTTCCTCGCCGTCTAAACTGTCCTTGGATTTCGCGCATATATGGTGTTCCCGCAGTATCGTGTCTTCTGGAATCGAATTAATAAAAAGTTCCTCATAGAAATAAAGTACAGAAATTAATATTTTCTTTTTCATTGATCAAAACTGATAAGGAAAGTGTCCCGAATGTCCTTTGCCGATTTAGTTCATTTTGACATATATTATAGTAGAGTAAAGAATAAGGGACATGTATTTTTTTATCCGTAGAAAACACTTTCAGAGAACAAAACAACCTTTCGAAGATAAAATTATCAGGCGTCGATTTAATTGTTTTATTTATTTGAATGCAATCTCATCGAATCAAATTATCGTAAAAAATCGTGGCCAACTCGACGAGGGACACTTAGTATATCTTTCTTGCAAGTGTCTTAATTACTTCCTCGTTGATTGTAGAGTAGCATTTAATAAATTCGTGGCAGCCGAGACTACAATAGCGTCTTCTGGTCCCCTTAAATAGACAATCAGGCGCGCCATGTATAGTTTCATGCAGCCGTGAATTAGAGCACGTGGAATTCTGTTCTCGAGACCCACATCCATAGCTCACACCCCCGGACAACGGCTTTCTCAGCAGTAAAATATTGTAAAGTATCAGCGAGCCGAACGAATGAGCGGCGAAATTTGCAATTCGTATCAGTCGTGGCACATCTGCGGCATAATTGGCTGTTTCATCATCGAGACATGCCCCATAGATTCGGAGCACACGTTGTGTACTGGAGGCAGGAGACCGAGGAGAACTATTATGGGATCGTGACGACGATAGAGGCGGCGTCTCGGCGTCGGTCTCTCTCGCGGTCTACCCGATGTCGTCCGGCGTCGATAGTCGTCTTCGTCGTGTCACCATTCCACGGGCCCCGATGGCAGCGGACCGCCTGCACTAGTTTTCCTGACCGAATTCGAGGCGCCCGGTGCTCGCGCGAGCCGCTCGTGGGAACCGCTCGCAGAAACGGAGACACACCGTCGGATACGATCAAGCCTCGCGGGACATTTTCGTAGATCGTTAGGTGGTGGGTGGGTCAGGCTTGTGTGTCTGCCAGCCTCTAATTAGACGCAGACAATGCTCTATTTCGACCGGATCGCGGTGGAAGTCGGTTCTGGGTCGATCGAGGCTAATGAATCGCCCGTGTTTCGGGGAACACGGTTCGAGCATCGATTTTGGTTGTATGCTAAACGGCTGGGGAACTTTCTCGGATGATCGAGGGAAGCCGATGGCTGCTCGTGCATCGATTTCCTGAGGTCGCGGCGTCGCAGGAAGCGAGTCTCGTTTTGTGAGAACGCGGTGAAAAGGAGGCAACGATCTGGAAGCCTCGGAGCAGGATCCTACGCCCAGGTCCTTCGTAGTCGAGCCTTTCCGCGATCCGTTTTCGCGCGAAATATTTCAACGGAAGATTCGAATCAGTGTCCGATCGGGAGACGCTACTTTTCCACTCGCGTTCCCCCGTTCGGAGCGTCGCGCTCCTTTTCCCTTTTGTTTCCACACGGCGCGTCCTCCCCTCATAAGGCATTCATATATTCGAACGATCTCGACGTTCCACGGGTTCCTGGAAGGCTAGCATTAGAAACCGGACGGGGAACCGGAGACCGGCTCTCCTTCCTTTCCGATTTGCTCTCCCGGGGCCTGTGTTTATCTCACCTGAGATCCCACGGTGGTGGCTTTCGTCCTTTGACCCCCTTCTTCTCCGGCTGCGAATCGTCGTCCACGATGGAACCGAATCGCACGATCGAAGCTAGAACGGCCCCGTGTACCGGCCGGGCAGATTTATCGCGTTTTGATCGTCGCCGTCCCATTGATATACCGTCCACGCCGTTTTTTTCCTCTCCTCCTGTTCTTTTTCGACCACCGGGACACGTCCGGTGAAACCGAGAGCGTCCGCAAAGAAATCGAAAGCGAGTGGAACGCGTACCTCGTGCCCACGGACCGAGGGAATTCGCTGTGAGCTGTCGCATTGTCGGAGAATTCGCTGCGACTCCCCTTGTGTAAGCAATATCAGCTTCACGGGGATGGGACAACTATCGCACCACGCATCATTTTTTTCTCGTCATTGCATACTCTAAAGTATTGCAGAACATGTAGATATAATATTAAGACTGAATTTAGATTACAAAAATAATATAAAAACTTAGTATGTCAATAATTCTTCTTACTCCGACTTTTAATTATCCTCAATTTTTGTTATGCAGAGTTTCAATCATTTAAGGATGAATTTCAGTAAGATTAAAAATAAACGAAAATCTTTGGAAATTGGAGGAATAATTTGGTTATGCAATAGTAAAACCCCCCGCAAATTAAAAAAAAACTTGAGTCGATAATTTTTAAATTATCCAACATTTAATTTAAGGATGAATTACTGTAACGTTAAAAATAAACGAAAATCTTTGAAAATTGGAAGAATGAAGAATAGTAAAATTCAATGCAAAATTTTAGAAATATTCATTGGGTAATTTTTAAATTATTTAACTTTCAATTCTTATGAGTAAACGAAATATTGAGAAATATATTGTCGTCAATTGTATGTCAAGTACATTTCAACAAACAATTTTATAACATAAGATCAATATTTCTGACGGGCCTTTATCATAAGAAGAAGCCTTATAAATATTTTAGAAATTGATTAACTTTTGGCTAAGATTGTCACTGAAGTTCATACTTAATGCATTAGATATGAGAATATAGTAAGTCTTCAAGTTTAATTTCAAGTATAATTTAATAATAATTTTTAATAATTAACGTTTTATATTACAAATAATAATTCAGTAAATAAGTCGGTTTACGGATGATTATCACGTACTTTCTCCTATGAATTATTCCATATAATTCCATATAATTGCTCCATATAATTATTATGAGTTATTCATACATATTATCTCCATTTTATGTCTGTTTAAAATATGTCCATTGTAAAATATGCAGATATAATACTATAACTAAAGTCAGGTCACAAAAAGAATGGAAAAATTTCCTACATCATAAATTTTTCTTTTTTTTTTTAAATCTACTGTCCATGGAAGAAAAAATATTTTCTCTGTAGACTCTGACTATACAAATGGTTCCAAAATTTTAATGGTACAATATATCAACCAATTGACACTGGAATAAAATTTTTTTTCCTGAAATCTGCGATTCGATTTGCGTAATTATTATCCGCGAGCGATCCGCCTGGTCCTCCTGAATAAATCAGGGTACGCGTTACACGTGGAACGTACAAAAGACCGAACGCCGTATATTATCGCGTGTGTATGGCTTCCCTGACAACCAGGATACACTACTGTGTCTTTGTCGAGCGCGAAAGAGCGCGTCCCGGGTGTATAATTCATCGTGTCGCGTTTATCGTTTCCGCGACATTTTATTGAATAATGAACGAGCGGTATGAGCGTTTGTTTCGCGCGCAAGATTCGCATCTCGCCGCGTCCTCGGGATTGTTGCTCCGTCGCCTTTTCCTCAAGGTTAAAAATATCGACCCCGCGCGCGGAATCGTCGGTTTCCAGAAAGCTTCTTACTCGTCCAAAGAATCCGCGAACGTCAACTTTCTCGCGCGAAGAACCTGCCATGTCTTGATATTCGCTATCGCGTCGAATCTATTAAATATCGCGGAATAACGTTCGGGAACTCCAGTGTCCAAAGTCACCCCTCGACTTTCCACGTCGGGAGATTTATGAAAATCGCGTTTCCCGGTGCACAAACGACGCGCACACGCAACGAGAATAAAGTGTCGATAAACATGCGATCCGCGAGACACTTGAAATGGAAGAAACGCGGCGCGGCGAGTCTAGGGCCAGGGGGAATAAGTCAGAGAAAGCTTAATTATCATGGGAGGGGAGGGAGGATCGCGGGGTCCGTCGATGCCACGAAATTTAAACTCGGAGCTTGACGTTTAATGGGGCAATAAGAGCGATGGAGGAGAGATTGGAGGGAAGCGAGCGGCCGTCGTCACGGAGAGCGCAGAGTTCCGCTCGGCGCGAGGCTCGCCGCTGTCTATTCGTCGAGAGAGTAGAATCGAGGCGCGATCCGGCGTGTTTAATGTCACCGCGGCACCTGGCCTCGCGCTCGATCGGCCAATAAAGATGCGATAGGAGAATCTCGGAGAAAGCGGCCTGCGCCTGTCTCGGGGAACTAGCGTGCCTCCGCAGGGGGCCTCGACGAATATCGATGAGAAAATGGAGGAAGCGACCAACCAACGGTTCCTTGATAATTGCAATAGCGGCTAATGTTGCCGCTTGATGTCTGCGCGAGAGGAATTCGTGAGAGAGTATCTTATCGGCGATGAAAAAATCAACTCGAGAGGCTTGCCATTTGTCTTTACCCATCTGGGTTGGTTGGTCGGATGACTTGGAGTTTGCTATTAGCATACAGCGATAGATTTAAATGAATATCAGACATTTTAATATGCTTTTGGAGTTGCACAGAGTTATCGCAGGAAAATTGAACTAGAAAATAATCCCAGCCGTCGCCAATAATTCTTGAGTTTTTGTCGAGTCCAAAGAAGGCGGCTACAGTGACTCAGGAACCTGCCTACATAAATCCAACCACGCGAAAAATCGGCCAAGCTGCCACGCTAGCTTTGTTCTCGGCCGTGCGTCATATACAATTTCCCTATCAGCCTATCGTCTAGTTTCTCCGACGCGAGTACGAAAAACAGCCCGCATAATCCGGCCGTGTGAATGCGGTAGTCCCAGCGCTTGCGGGTCTGTTTTCGAGCGATCCGCGACAACGACGCCGGATTCTCCTCCTCGGCTATCGCGAGAGATCGCAACACCCGGCGTTTCCGCGAAGCGGTTTCCAGGTGTCCTAACGCGGATCCACGCGTATTCGTATTTCGCGGGTCGCGGAGCAGAAAAGTGTCACCGCCCACGTGAGACAGTCTGTAATTCAGGCGGACACGCACGTGTGAAAGCGTTGCTTGCTGCAACGATCCATGCGCGGCGAGTCGGACAAGAGCATAGAAAATCTTTCCACGATCGGCGGAGATAATTCTGGTGGCAGGGGCGTGTTCTTTCTTCTTCGGCGCCGATTTCTCGCGCGGGGCTAGCCGTCGATCGGCGATCTCTTATGAAAATCCACTATCCGCTGCGCGTGGTTGACTTGTTCGGGGGATTCTCACTTCACGAAGGAAAGTTTCTTTCCCCTGGTCAGATAGTAGGACAACCTTTACCAAAATTTAAAGCCGGGAAGAAAGGTTCTAATCCACGGAATAAATTTTACTGAGAAATCTGGTCTTTGTCAGGTACCCGAGGCCGCGGCGACGGGCGGAATGTTGAGGACGCGGAACGATGGCCGATCGTTTCGACAAATCGACGCGGTTGCCGCTCGGAATCCGGATTCGCTGACACGATCAATTTGTAAACAAGCGACGCCGGCAGTCCTTGTTTCACGGTAAAAAGACTGGCTCGGACGAGTCGTCGAAGGGGGCAAAAACGAGTCGCGTTTCCACGGTTCATTACTCCAGCCACCGGAGCCTCCGACTCGACCGATCGATCGGTACATACATATTGCATGATTCTTCTCGATCGGTAGGAAACGCCGATTCGTGGCAGGGCTTTCGTCGCTTTTCCATCGGATCGAGGAACTCCCCGAGGAGCTTGGAAAAAATTCCGTTCGCGTCGTAAAAATTCAGGGACGCCAGTGGCTCGGTTTGATTCGCTTCCATCCCTTGGGTCGCGGGATCTTCGGAGAGTTCTTTGGAAAGTGAACCTGCTGCTGCGACTTGGTATTTCCTTGCGTCTTTGATATGGAAAATCGGCTTAATTTCGGGGTACGGTCCTTTGAATCTGAGCTCTTGTCGCATGTTACTTTTTCATCGAGTTTGGGACACTTTTGTTACGTTGCACTAAACTGTGACATCAATTAGAAACGGGGATTGTAGAGATTCCTTAATTATTAAGAGTGATGGATGTTCCTATCGAAAGAGCTTCATCTCATCTTCAATCACAGTAAGTGTTTCCTCCAAGTAGCAGAAGTCCAAATCGATCGTTCATCAGAAGTTCCCAAGGATCAGCTTCCGTAATCTTCGGCTCTCATCGTCCCGCGGAAAATCCGCCATTCAGCTAATGGCGGATCCATAATGCTAACGATGGCTGTTGATGAAGGGGACAGAGAAAAATGCCCCGCGTCGTATACTTTGTGGCGAGTAAAAGTCCCGACCGACGAAACACCATAGAGAAAGTACCGCGGTGAAAAAAAGAAATGCCGCATTGCGTGAGAATGTTTTCACTCTCAGTCGCCTCCTCTCGCTGTTATTAAACTCGCCCGATCCATCTTGGCCACCCCCTGCGGAGCAGTCGGCCTTCTCGTCCCGTGCTGTTGCACATCTCGCGCTCTATCGTTTGCTACGATTCCGTGACACGCCGGCAACTCGTGCAATGTGACGCACGCCTTAAACGCGAACGATTCAATGTGTCAGAGGTCAATGGAAACTTTTAATAAACGTCGGGAACGGAATTCGTTCGCTTCGCAGAAGGGTGAAACGCTGTCAATCAGTCCGAGACCCCACAGTAGGTATCTCTTTTTCGACGATATAACTTGTTCAGCGTTCGTAGGGAGGCGCGGCGCGGCGTCGTGTTGCTTTCGGCAGAAGCTCTGACGAGGGTCTCCCCGGGTTCAAGTTTAATTGCCGTCGGAGAGCCGGTGATTTTCTTCGATCCGGTGTCCTGCGGGGAATCGCTCTGCCCGTAGAAAGCTCTTTTTTCTCCCTCTTTAATCTCCCCTCGAAGTCCTCGATTCAAGGGGCACGCATCATTCCGTGCACGTCGAAGGCCACGCGACCTGCTGCCTCGAGGACGCGTCGATGCTGTCCACTACCTCCTGCTCCCTCGTCCTTCCTTCTTCTTCCCTCTCGACGACTTCCTTTCCTCCCCTCGTCCTGGCACAGGACGTTGCTCGGTCTTCTTCATTGTCCCCGTCTTTTCCCCTTCTTTCTTTTTCCGTCGTTTTTCCTTCCCGAGAAGGGCATTCGAGTTCCTGGAAAACACGTTCACTCCGGATGCCGACATCTGACGATCGGAAATAATAGTCTGCGCCTCTTTGATGCAGTTTCGGTTCGGGGGAATGCACTTGGCCAAGGGTATGCTCGTTCGAGGTTGGAAATTCGATTGGCAGAAATTCTGTTTCTCGTGGAACGAGCTTCGTGGAAAATACGGCGTGAGGGGAGGCGAAGGAAGTTGCATCAAATGAAGTGAAAAATTCGGGGCGATGGGGAAAATTCGATTTCATCGTTCTATTAAGCCGAGGAAAATTTCTGGGTACCGAGAGCTGAGGAAAGTGGTCGAAAAATTGGTGAACAAAGTGGATCAAAAAGAGTCTACGTTCCTTTCGTGAAAATTGTATTGCGTGTTCGTAATCTGATTTTATTGTACCGTGCTAAAAATAAAAATTGTAGCACTTTGAGTCCTTGAGAAGAAGATACTGCTATTCCGAACCCATCGGAACAGGAACACGGAGTGAGTTTTTCATCGGCGGGTCGGCAGAAGCCGTTAACAATGCGCCAGGTTGTCCCGTGTCGCACCTGTACCGCTAGGCGGCTTCTTCCGCGAGCCTCGTTACCTAATCACCCTCGTGCGACGGAAAATTTACGCCGAAGCGCAGGAATACCAATTAGCCCGCGCAGGGATTCGACTTCGGCGGGCCGATTTATTTCTTCTCCCGTCTAGTGACTGTCCATCCCTGGATTCCTGTGGAATCGGAGAACCACGGATGCGGCTGGCGCTTTTCTCGTCGCGGCAAAAATAACCACGACAGGATCGCTAACGCGACGCAATTGCGCAATACCTCGGACAATTCCGCGATGGCGACCAGTCTCTCTTCACTCTCGCCTCGTTACCGCCGCCGAGATTTCTGCTCGCAGTTTGCGTCGTACCCTCGACTCGTCGTTCTTGCCGCTCACCTTCTGCTCCCGGTTCCTGTTCTACGAGCTGAAGAACTGGAATCCCCGTACCGCGTTCTTGTCCGGCTGCGGCTCGACCGATGATTATCGTGCTAACTGCAGGAGACCCTGTCGCCTTCTGTCCTCTCTGTCGCGGAGGACGCGTTTTGAAAGGACACGAGCACCGGCGAGACCATCGCGATGCTCTTCGCGTCACGGAGGCGACTGATTCTCTTCAGCGAAGAGTCAGTCGAATTTCGCGCGATTGACCAACCTTTCAAACACTCAAAATTGTTTAATTTAAATATTTAAAGAATTCAAAGTTCGCATATTTAAAATTCTGTAGTTCGAAATAATTTTTTTTCTAGGGAGTCTACGAGCGCAATATAAGTTTGCGTCAGGCTTCTGCGCGGCTGATCGAAGAAACCGCCGCGAGTGCAGACGCGAGCGCGCGATTGTTCACGGAAACACGCTCAAAGGCACGTAAAAGGAGAATTAATAGACGCTTGTTTCCCGCTATCAGATTCACTCCATTAACAGTTGCTGATGAACGGAAAGGTCGTTACGAGTAAATGCCAGGTAGTTCCTCAATGAATTCACGATCCCCGCAGGATCGTTCTGTTGTATCCTCCTCGCCAACTGGATCCATTAGTCATCGAGCTGTTCCTCGGCTATCGCGGGGACCGTTGATGTGATTTCCATTCGACTGGGTGGTCTGCCGCAGACGAATACCTCGGGCAAATCGGATTAGAACCTGGAGTTCTTCCCTTCGTTTTGGTCCTTCGCGCTCGCTCGCCCTCTCCGGAGGAGCGTTTCCTCGAACAGAACTAGAAATCAAGTATGGCACTAACAAATCGATTCCTGTGCACGAGGCAGTTCCCTTTTAAAAATTAACGAACCAGAAAATCCTGATTATTTTAGCTTGCTACGATCATTGGGCTTTTTTTCTTACTGAATCATTTATTTTATTTTGAGCAACCAGTGCTTCAGTTTTAAGAAAATGGGAAGATATTAATGTTATTATTCGTACATATTCGTTGTTGTTTAATGTTCTATCAAAATTTCGCGGTGTATAGTACTAATTATGTGGTGGTGATTAATGTTCTCGTGAAGTCGGAATTTTAAGAAGAACGCATCAGGGTAAAGTTCTAAGTAGTAAAAGTCAGGAAATCGGTAGACACAAAGGCATCAAGTATCCGGCTGATTCCAAACCTTGACTACTAGCTTCCAAAATAATAGTAAAAATAATGCCAAAAATATTTTAGACTGCAGATATATGTGTAAGTTCAAATTATTCAGACACAAGGACACAATTAAAGTTTGAATAATACATAGTAGATTTTATTTTTTACATACTCTAATTTTTCTTATATTTCTGATACTTATTTTAACATCTCTAAACAGCGTAGAGGATTTCTGCGCATTTAAATTTATATAAAACATCATAAAATCCGTAATTTAGTCATCAAAAATCCACGGAAACGTGGATCCACTTTCAGTTCCTCCTAGTTACGTGAACCAGCTACAAGTAGTCTCTTATTAGCATCGCGGCGAAGTCCGTCGGAGACGGCGCGGCAGGCGCACGACTAATAGGCGAGCGTAATCGATTAGCCCAGTGAAAGGGGAAGAAAAGGGACAAGAACCGCGTCGCTCGGAAGCGTCGAGGCGATCGGGGAAGAGCCAAGGCGCGCGAGTAAGAGCCGTGAATCGATTTCGTGGGTTCGATTCGACCGGGTACGTTGTAATCCGACGGAGAGATAATGATGCATCGGATCCGTTTAATTTACTAGCGTGATTAACGATGGAAAGCGAAGTAGTACCCGAACGTATATATTTCCTTGGGCAGCCACGGCTGTGGCGTGCGCGCGGGCGCTTCTTACCCCCTCTTGACCTTTCCGCTGGTCACGTATCGCGACGGCCAGGAGGAGAATCGCCGGCTTCCGGGAGGAAGACGTTTTTAGTGATGAATTGTAAGCCGTTTTGTCGAGTTTACGGTCGGATTGAGATTTATTGTTATTGGAGGATGGGACCGGCGCATAATCGAAAGCAGACTGGCACGCGGGAGTGAAAGATATTAAACTCGATAAGGAGAAACGTCGTTTGTACGCGCCTCGTAAAAACGGTCGCCGCTGAAGCTGGGGACAGGATAATAGGAGGAAGCCAGGTGACTCATCGCGTCGTGGCACCTTCGGTTCTTCCTTGATTATGATATTAGAATAAATTGAAGAATTATTGCGTGGGGTGCGAGGTTATCTCGAGACTCGAGAGCTCGGAATCGTAGTCGTGCACTTTGAAGAAACTCCTTGAAATTATTCAACGCTCAGAACCTATGTAAAGGTATTCATTCATAATCATCATCTTCGCTCGTGTTCATCAGCTTCTAATTCAATCGTCCTGGGGAGTGGCGGACCGTTTCGGAGTAACTCGAGATTGATGACCGAAGACTCCACCGGTTCTAAGAACCTAGCCCTCTGAAAGTCGCTTGTTAAACGCTCGTTACAAAACGAAAAACCGAGCGAACGTGCCTCTATCCGCGACGCGGGTGCAGGATCTTCCGCGCGACGTCACGCGAGTCGACGCTGAAAAGAGGGCATCGTTCGCGGAACACCGCACGCGACAAGTCGGTAACGCAATCTCGGTTTCGTTTTCTCCTCCCCCCGGTTCGGGTGGCTGCCGGTCGCGATTTCGCGCGATCGCGACGAGATCCGCGAGCGCCGATCCGCGACCTGTAATCGGATTAAGCGCGCAGGTGTGTCGTTCGGCCGGTCATACGACACGCGTGACACCTCGAGCTCGTGGGACGCCGATATGAAAGCTTCGCTCCCACCGTTGCCGATCGCGTTCGCGCTGGAAAAGGAGGCTTAACCCTTTTAATCGGAGAAGAAAGAAACCGGCTCGTTGACCCGTATGGGAACTAAGTACGGCTTCTCGACTGCATCGCGTGCCAGCTTTTCGATTTGAAAAACTGCGTCGGGTGAACGGGGCACGACAAACCTCGCGCCAGTTGCCGTGTCAAGTGTTCTTGCGGTTTATTCAAGCTTATCATATGTGGGAAAGTTCGAGGCAAGGGGAATATAACATCCTTATTATTGTGGGATCAATGAGTGAGGGTAGATTTCACAGTTCCTAGATATTGCATTAGGATCACATGCCAATTTATATTGATTGCTTGAAAAATGGCGTTTCGATACAAGGTGACAAATAATTGTTAGTTGTTCAGATTATTCTGTGCATCACATCGTTTTATGCTATTGAATAATTAAAGTACTTAGAAACTTTTCGAAACAGAGACGAAAACATCAGAATTTTGTAATAGGTTTCATATTTGAGGCGTTTACAAGGAAAAGTATGTAACTCACAAAAAATCGAAAATTAGTAACGCCAGTAAGTCGCTAAAAGAAATTGTTTAGAAATATTTTATACCAATAGAGTTCCTTTTTAAGAGGCTCAGAAAAGTTTTTGCATGTCCTGTAAAATTTTGTTTTATGACTTACATGCTTTTCCGTGTCAACGTCTCATTTATTGAAACAAATTTTATGGATTTTACTTTAGCTACGATATCTACATATAAGTTGACTTTGAGTTTAACATGATGTTAATAATTTCCAGTCCTTGGTAGATAAATAATTCTTACCTATACTATTGAAGTTGTTAAATTTTTTAAAACGTCAAGATTTATAGTAGGTTAATGTAAACTTTCTAGGCTAATTAATAATATGTCTAGCTTTTTGTAACTGACTACATAATAGCAAATTAATTGTTGTCAATATTTCTTTATCCATTAGGATAAAAATTAGCATTTTCAGTGACACTAATTGAATAACCAAAGGACAGTTGAAGGACGATATCACTGCATATTAGTTTCTTATAATAACGAAGTACAATATGTTGCAAAAATTTCTCCTGTTCTGATTCCTCAAAGTCGCAAACTTAAACTTCCTCAGCCTTTATCAACTATACGAGCAAGTATAATTCTACTACATAACGAAAATAATAAAAACCACTTGCAACCACAACCACCTGACCTTCTAAATTGCATCTCAACCCCGGAAAGCAGCGGCGCGGTTCCGCTCGAAACCGAAGTCGCCGGCATGGCAGCGTGCCCTCCGCAATTAAGTCGTAATCGGGGCTAATTAGGCGAAAGCGCGAGGGACACGCGCGTGTTCTGATCGCCTCAGCGATCCCATTGCCTCGCACGCCCACGCGTTTTCTCCATTTCCCCTCTCCGTCGTGGTTTCGCGCGACCGAGCGGACCATTAGCGAGCGAGGACTCACGGCTCTGCGCGAGCGATCGCTGAGGGTTCGCGCGTAGGCGTGCGCGCATTATTCACGCGCGTGCGTGCCAGCGAATTCGTATTACCGTCCCCGGAGCGAATCGCGCGCGAGCGAAATGTCGCCTTCGGTGGCATTAGAGCGGCATTAGATCATCGCCGAGAGCCAAGCCCCTCGAGCCCGTGCTCGTCCGCGCGGACGACCGAGAGGATTCGCTGCGCTCGCGACTCGTGTACCGATAATTATAATCCCCCGATGTACCGTTATGGACGCGCCTCGCGTTTCAGATCGTTAGTGCTCGCAATTTACGCGCGACAAGATCGACCCTGCCTTCGCCTTATCAGACCCGGGGCCCCCGTGTCGCGGAAAACAGGGCGACGGTTTTTGCATCCGTCGCGGTTTATTAATAAAGCAGGCCGATAAGGATCTGGTAAAGCACCGTGCGAAATCCGGCAGAGTTATGTCACCTGTTATGGAACACCCTGTACGTAGGTAGGCACATAAAGCGTCGCGCGGATTTCTTCTCCTCGGCTCGTATACGACCGCGATCTCGGCGGGGCTGTCTTTTGCATACATTTTGTCGCCTCGTTCCGCTGTTTGGATGAACAAGCAGGCTTCACGTTGCCGGGACAACGAAGACATTCTTTTGAAACCATAAAGTCTGACGCACACAGTTTTACAAGCCTCGCAGGAGCTCTTTTGAAGGTGGATTCAAGATTCAGAATAAATTCAGAGGAAGTTGGGACTGCTAGACGTGATATTTTTTAGAGGAATTTATTCAAAGCACTCTGAAATGAACTCCTCAACGCTGGGTTTAGTATCTTATAAGAACTCGGAATTTCGTGAGAGTCATGATATAAGAATTATTTTTGCAGTAAATACTGCTTCATATCTTTCATTTGTAAGACATTTAGGAAGTAAAAAGAACATCCTACAGTATTTAACATACACTTTTAATAAAGTAATATTTTGAATTAATATCCACAGTAAAAAAAATCTGAGCAATCGACACCACGATTCATAGCAAAAAAAAAAAAATTAAAAGTGATCCGAAAACACTATTCAATTACAAAACGAAGAAGACACACACAAGTGTATGCAAACCTCGTTCCCACGCTCCTGTATCCCCACGCATCCCCAACCCTCATCTTCATCAACCGCCCATTAACGAACCCCCATATTTCGTTTTCCCACAAGCTTCGATCCCAATTCATAACGAACTCGCGAGCGAATTCACCAGGAGGACGCATCCCAAGGGAATCTCAGGAGCGCGACGGAGGAAGACTGCTTAGCATAACGGAGCGACGACGCAGCAGCACACCCACCTCGATCCTGGGTGGCAGGTCGTTGGTAATAACCCCATAGGTAGACCACCACGAAAGCGCAATCTGCGCTTAATGGTGGCAGCCGCCGCGTGAGATATCGCGATACCAGTTCTCCTTGCGTTCGCGGTGCGGCGGGTACGCGACGATCCGGGTCCACGACGTGTTTACACGTACCGCGAGACACGGGGATCGGCGACAGGAGGAGAGGCGGCGACGCGGACTGGCGCGTGTTTATGCGGTGAATTTCGTATTCCGTAGTCCCTCGGTCCGGGGACAAGAAAAACTCTTCGAGTCGCGCATACCCACGCGACCGACTCGCGGTGTCCGACAAGCTGTCCTCTCGTTCCTGCTCATTGCTTTGACCTTGCGGACATTGTGTGTACCTTGCTCGAGGCTTGTCCGCGGTGTCGCGAAGACATGGGGGAGGATTCGTGGAGGCGGGACCGTCGACGTTGACCTTCAACCCCTTGCGTTTTGGTGGTCGACTATGGGCATTTTTGCGTCTGACTTAGAGAGGAATATTCTACGTACGATATTTGAATAAACGCTTCGAATCGCTTGAAAATTTAGTTTAATATAGATACAGCGCGACTGTTTCGATCCTCTTTGCTTTTGATTTCGACGCAGAGACGTATTTTTGTGCCGATTGAAGTTTTTGGCCTCGGCGTGACAGTTTATTCAGTATTCCCAGGCGAGCAAAAACCCGTGAGTCGCGCCTCCGTCGCGCCACATCCTCCCCGGTCGTAAAACGCGGAGAGCCCCAGTGAACGATAACACGCAAAAAGGCGACGTCGCGCGCGAAACGACCCAGGGAATTTGTACACGTCGACCGTACGAGGATGGCAGCGAGGTATCGCGGACGCGCAACAGTGCGCCGCCGGATCGTACATATGCGACGCACGTGTTCCCATCGTTTACTCATGTTCCCCACGTAAAGAGCAGAAAGAAAGGGACACGTTTGCTCACGTCTCGCCGGCGACGACGAGCGCACGGTCCCCTTGTCTCGCGGAAAAATACGCGCACGTTCCTCACCGAACCCCGGGGCAAGGGAGAAAAATGCGCGCGTAAACGCGCCTGTCGCCGGGACGAATCGCGCCAGCACGCAATCTTATTAGGGACGTGACGTCGCGGAGCAGGAAGTCCTCCGCCGATATTCTTTCGTCGATAAGGATAACGAGGCAGGTCAGTGAGCGGCCGGGCCACGAAGCCCGCTTAATAAATCACGTTTTCCCAGGGCCGGCTGATTATCGACGTGATCGCCGATACACTGTCTGTCGATGCCAGATATAACAGGATCGCTCGCAGAAGAAGACCGCCGCGCATAGATACCTTTTTCCAGAAGGCTAGCCAAAATGCAATTTTAGTACAGAGCAGTTTTTAACTAGTATGATATATTTAAAATATTGGTCAGATATACGTTGAAATTTTAAAATATGATAATCAGTTATTGATTTATACGTCATCAAAGCTGATGAAATATCGCGCTCCTGAATGATTAGAAAACGCTACCGCATTAAAGAAATGAGGTTTAGTTTCTTTTTATGAAATTCAGACATAAATCATTTTCGCATATAAAATCATTTTACTTCAATTCGAACGTACTCAACTTGAATATTAGGGATGTGCGGGTACCCGAAAACACGGGTACCCGAGCCTCGGGTCGGGTCGGGATCCTGCAAGTTTATCGACACATAAATATATTCGGGTACTCGTCATTTCGGGACCCGATTTTAGTTCGGGACCCGATTTTCAATTCGGGAACCGACTTTCGATTCAGAACACGATTTTTAAATCGGGACTTGGCACTTAATTCAGTACATAACTTTTCATTCTGGTTTTCTACTTAAACTGTTAAAATGTAATTTTTCTATGAAATCAGATGAAAGAATTTGTAACTGAGGAGAAAATGATGTAATATGCCGTGTATCGAAAATCTGGTCCCGAATTAAAATCGGGTCCCGAAATGACGGGTACCCGAATATGTTTATGTGTCGAAAAACTTTCGGGATCCCGACCCGAACCCGAAAAAAATTCCCGACCCGACCCAATCCCGTAATTTCGGGTACCCGCACACCCCTATTGAATATGTTTATTCCTTTCAAATTCGAAGATTGTTTTCATGTAACCTCAGTATAAACATTCTGGCACAAATTACTTATAGTCATTACTGTTGGTTTGAATGAGAAAGTTTGCTAAATTTATTCCTTAACGAGCGAAATCTGTGAATTGCAATTTCTATGGAAAAACTTAATGATTCTTGACTTTCTTTGAACTGAAGATGAACAACAAATTTTACATAATCTCCATAATATCCCAAAATCGAGAAACTTGACGTCCCAACTGTATAATATCAAATGGATATATTGAAGTCGTCATAATTGTTATTCTTTCTCCATAGAGGTATGATTGAGTTATGATCAGCTAAATTGAGTTATTTGAAAATTCCGTTGATTTTTTGCAGCTTAAAACCCCGCAATCGAATCCATCAGTAATATTCTGAATACCGAGACCCGCCCACCAGCGACTAAAATCAATAACCGATATCTTCGCACAGCGATCGTTTTCATTGAAATCGAGCCTCCCAACGCGCCTCGTGATCGTTGCCAATCAGCGCGTAGTCTGCCTCACAACAAAGTCTGAGCTTGGCCACACCTCTCGAAGCCGTAATTAAGACGCGATAGGAAAGTGCTCACGGTCGAGCGGTATCTGCGAAACAGTCGATATATAATCTGTAATCGCGTAAGCGATATTATACCGCGAGCGCGCGCTCTCTCTTCGCGGCGGGCCGCGAAACGAGAGTTCTGCTACCGGTCGCTCCTATTAATTGGAATTATTCATTCCGGATCGCCGCGGAGCCTCCGCGTGTTCGTTCATGCGTGATGAAACCACGTCGAGGATCTGTCTGTTCTCGAAGCGCGACCAGTTTCCGCGATTAACGTTTCACGCTGGAGCAAACGATATTAGTCGACTGCTTCGAGGCGACGTTTACAAATCGTTTCGCCGAGAACGTATCGATCGGGAGAGAGAAAGACGCTTTCTTTCTGGTTCGTCGACGCTCGACGCCGATCGTCGGCGAGTTCTAGGCGATTGAAATTGATGGGACCGCGAGAATCGGGGCGGCAAAGATTGAGCGCGCCAGGGTCAACGTTGTCCAGTTTAATTATCGATAGCGGATCACACGAAAGCGCGCGCACGCTGTTGCAATCGGCGAGTACAGTTACCGTAATTATGTTATACAATCCGTATTGCGTCGGCACATGAGCGTGACGCAACATTCTCAGAAACGCGAAGCGGCGAGATAAAAAGTTGCGCGGTTCAACGGTGGATCTCGCGAAGAACCGGCGGACGTCTACAAATTGGCCAAACTGGCCGACGTCGGGATTTATCCCGCGGAAAAGAAGAACGCTTCTGTTCAATTACGGGCGCATTACCGTGGGCTCTTAATTACGGACGCGTCCGTTGTTGTTATTAAACGCACGGCCGGCTCGCATCCCGCCAAACGAGTTCTGCGTGAAAACGTAACTCTCCGCGTACCTGCTACCGCGGCACCGGTGCAATTAATTACACCGCCGCGACGGCCAGCAGCATTCTCTATCGAACTACCGTCGCGCAGCCCGCTTCGGATCCGCGCCGAGGGACGTTGCTCGCGCGTTTCGCGCGCTTCCGCGGCCGGAAACTGATGGAACAGTCGCGGCCAGTCGGTCGGGGTTAATTTACGCGAGGAAAGTGGACGATGCACGGTAATAATTAAGTAGTTCGATGGTTAAGTGGCTCGTTAATTATCACGTTTTTCTGCACGATCGTATTTCTCTCGAGCGCCGGTTGCTCTCCCGCCTCGACGAGTTATTTCGTTATTCAGCGAGAAAGCAACGATTATGCACGCTCCCGCAACGTTTTATGGTCATTTGCCGTCGATAGTGAAACTTGCAATGACTGTGTCCGAGTCCAGCGGAATTCCTCGCGTTTTCGGTCGTTTACCGCCGGTTCGCTCCTTAAAGAATTAACATGAGCGAGGAAGTGTTCCTCCGCGTCGAGGAGTTCTATCGTTTGTCTCGGAGAGCAATCGATTTCCATTTGCGGCGCAATGTGGAGAAGCACCGTTCGAGAATCGCAGATAAAAAGACGGAAATTGTCTGATGACCTGTACAGTTACGTCGTCCGTCGAGCAGGCTTTTCGCTCGCGGTTCAAAGTTCGCGCGGGGAGACAAACCGGACGAGGGAAGCACGTACGCGCGCGGTTGTTCCAAGACACTCGTAGAATCTTTTCTATCCTTCACCACAAAATAAAGATTTTAAGAATCGCAGTGATATATCCATTCAAATCTGCGTTTAAAATTTTGAAACGCTTCGCACAAACGATTGAAGCCAAGTGCTCTCCCTTTCACGGCAAATTACCCTCGCTTTTTACTCCGCGCGCGAATTTCCCGCGACTCGGCAATCGCAGGCGACGTTCCATTCGAGGGCGTTCTACCCTAACGGCATTAATGAATTCTTGAAGGGAGAGTTGCGCCGCGGGTTTCGTCTCGACGCGTCAACGAAATGTCCCGAGGGGGTATTTTTTTTCAGAAACTCGTATTTCCAAGCGAGCGTATAGTAAGATACGCTGCCGCCGCTGGAAATGGCCCAAGGTGCTTGACAATTTAAGCTGCTTACCGCCATGCACGGGATCTAATGCGAAGAGTAACTGCCCCCTGGATTAACACGTTAACTACCGCGTAAGGCTCTTACCGCTCGCTGCTTTCTAAGTTGCCGCTTCCTGTCGGGGGAATCTCCATCGGACGTCTCGAACGCCTTTTATCGATGACGTCGGGCATTTTAATTCACGGGACTCGGGAACCCTTTTTTTTTTTTTCTTTATTGACAATTAGTATTAACAAGAAGCGAGAGCGTTTCAGCAAGTACTTTAAGCGAGGTTAGTCGTGCTCCCAGGCTCGCAACAAATGACTAGCGCCACTCCTCTGACGAGAACGCTACAACCTCCGCTAATTACTCTTGGTAAAATGAACGAGACCTTCTCCGGGGCCTTATCTGCCCCGGAATATCGCGACCGTGCGAGGCTTGTTCGGGTATAAAGATCTCTTGCGAACCACGTTGGGCCCCTTTCTCGCGGTTTTGCGATGAAACGTAGAATCTTCGACATTGAAGCAGACAATAGAATTCAACCAGTATCAGTTCTTTCGTTGCTGGTCGATAATTACTGTGGTCTTTGCTTTTATTGGTGATAATTACTGCTGTCTTTCTCAATAACAAGAAGGAGCTGGGAAAAATTCTAGTATCTCAGAGAGGATTCAAAGACTTTTACTCAGAGAGGAAACCGGAAAATACATGTTATTGGGGAATTTTTTTTTTTTTTAAACTATAAGATATGTTGCAAAACCAATTTATGTATATAAAAATTTATATTATTGTGAACTTTTCACAACGATTCAATCGCTATGAATGAGAACTTATTCGATACTTCATTAACTGCGTTCAGAAGTGTCAGTAGCAATAAGATTAGTATTACTTAGCAGTATTTACTACTTTTCATTGTTTCACTCTTTCATCTTTTCTTTATTTTTATTACTACTACTTGTCAATTCATTATTACTTTCTTTTCTTGTATCCTACAACTTTTTGTTTCACTACTGTACGTCCTCATATATATTATTGTAAAATTGGAAATATCTCATATCAGAACTTTGATAATTTTAATCGGATTGACCTGAATTTTTCAGGAAATATTCTCCACACATGGTACTTTCAATAAAAAGAAAAATTCCCTGATAACACATCTTTAAAAAAAATCTAGGAAAAATCAAGGAATTTCAGTCTGTTCATAAATTTCATATCCACTTAAACTGCGTCTTGCTCTTTCGGCACCCCGATCCAGCATCATTCCGTATGCGAAGGCAAAAAATAATCCCTGCTGCATCGGCGGCGGTTAATGGTCGGTCTCTGAGCGACCTTGAGCGCCCGCCAAGAGTCGAGATATCGTGTTCTTAACTGGAGAGTGCCCTCGATATCAACGCGACAATTAATCAGTTATCTCCGGCGGAGAGGATAGCAACGAAGGAGAGAAGATAAAGGGTGGTTGGAGGGGGGATTGGCGAGTGGATGGTTCTCAGATTTATCATCGCCTCGAGCCGCGGACTCCCGGGAGAGCGTGTGCATTCAATTGCCGTTGCCAGCTTATTCGTCTCTCGTTAATCGCGGTCGATCGTTTGTTACCTCTTAACTCGCGATCCACGGGCAATTATTCTCGGCATTACGCCCTCCGCGGCCGGCGATACGGTCCCGGTTGGCTCCGATTAAGTCGGCGAACGGTCTCGAGGCGGTCGCAGGTGGCGACGAGCGGCGACCGAGCACCGTTTCAAACAGGAAATCATTAACATACCTAATAATGGATAACTTCATACGCCCTGGAGACCGACTCGCAGAGATGGAATCGCGATAAGGCAAATGAGTCACGGTCTCGCTGCGGATGCCTCCAAGCTGTTCCGGGCGCCCGACCTGCGATCATTCTAGGGAGGACATCCGGAAATTGTGCCCTGAAACGAGTCCGCCTGTGAAATCGCGAAGACGTGCATTTCTTTCGAGACGACGCTAGACAGGTGGAAAGTCCGAAGTAGAATTTCATCGACTCCAACCGCATCCTCAATTAAATCAATCCCAGGCGGCTGGAATCGTTTCCAGGCGCTTCCTCTGGTACCTCATTGGATAAGTGGGTGACGCGTTTTCAGAATCCACCGAGCCGAGACTCTCGAGAGACAGCAACGAGCGTCCCGAGGGAAGAGAGAGCAGAACGAGGCTCGCATGGGGGAAGAAGTCGCGGCTGTGACCGGTTTGAGATTAATCGTCGAGATAATCGCACGCGATGCTCGCCGCCGGAAAGAAACTAATGAACAAACGCATAAGCAGCCGCCGCTTGATTTATTGGAGGCCTGGAGACCTCGTAGATCGCGGGATCCTCGGGTCTCATAGATGAGTTCGAACTTCTGTTGCATTAGAGACGATTGACGCCCTCTTGATCAACCTTTATGCCAAATCAATGGAGATAGCTGAGAATGAATGTTTGTTATTTGTAAGTGGAAGAGAAAAGAAGGAAATATAGTCATCTTCGGCTGAACGTTGGCTTTCGAATACTTTGTGTGCTTAAGAATTACATTCGTGATTCCAGCGACTTTGTTATTCAATTTCGTTTTTATTCCAATGGATCATAAAGACTTGCGTGACGGTGGTAATTAGTGTCTGGCACGAGTCGTCTTATTTTACTTGAAAGACTTAAGCTCCTTAGTTCTGCCTATTTTCTTTGTGTTTAGATTCTCCTTTCGATTTCCAGAGAGGATTATCAAGACTTCCAACAAGTTCAGCCAATGGACTTTTATAAGATAACAAACTATACAAAGTCAGGTGATGGGCATCCATGCGTGAATCGTAGGTGGACGAACGATAAGCCAATCGCGCGCCTATGGCTTCTTTGAATGACGGAAAGCGGAATACAAGAAGACGAACATCTTCAGCAACCAGATGCTTGTCAATCTGGTCTTCCATGAAGTCTAGAAAATCCCCTGCTTCGAGAAACCGACACTTCCTCCAGCGCGATCGACACACGCCGGCGATTCAATTTAGCACTCCGATTTCTCCCAGAAATCGAACATTCTCGGCTCTACGGAGTCGCGCTGGGTTGCAATTACTCGAACGATCGCGGTCTCAATTAAATCCGCGCTCGAGAAAATTAATATCGCGATGATCCGTCCGGCGACCGGTTTGACCGCGACTTTGTAGCGGTCGGACGGTCGATCGGCCATAAATCCGTCGATAATTATCGATAATCCGTGACAAGCGTGTACGAGTGGCAACCGAGCGAGGTTTTTCCCGGCGCGCGCATTTATTAAAAGCCGGACGCGCGATTTATCGGCGGAGCGTGCGCGCCCCGCGCACCCGCGCTCTGTAAAACAATTAAGAAATTGTTTTGGCCGTTAACCCTTGAGGTCGCCGCGTGATTCATTGCCAACGACGCCTTCCGACTCGTCTAATGCGATTCTAATAGCGCCGTGGCACGGCGCGGCGTACACACGTAGGATCCGTTCGACGGATCACGTTGCGCCGCGTCGGCTCCTCCTCGCTTCCGCCTGCGCCTTCTACCGTCCTCCCGCGAACAGTTACACGCTGATTACGCGCGAGTTCTCACAGTCCTTCCTCTTCCTTGTCCTCGGGAACGAGCCTTCCCTTCGGACAGGATCACGCGCGGCCTATTGTGCTCGCGATCGAAAGCTCGCCGCGATTCCGCGGAGAAGGGGCACCGCGCTTGTTCGGGGCGTGATTTATGCGTCGGTTTGCACGGTCGGCTCGTTTCGAGCGAGAGCCGCGCTGTTCACCTGTTCCCGAGGGTCAAAGGTGCCCGACGCAAAACGCCCTGGCACTCTTCTTCAATTAGAGACGCAGCGCGCACCCTCGCGCGGCAACATGAATATGCATGCGTTCTGCCAGTCGAAGCACGCGAGGAACGTCGCGGATAATAAATTTTCGCCGCACGAAAAGGCGCACGAGATAATCATCTGCGTTTCGACGCCCTATGGGCCCCTCCGCGGTGTTGATTTCGGCCTCCTCGGCAACTTTATACCGGGCATAAATCCCGACCGGAGGCGCGGGGTTCTTTCGCGAGATTCGTTGACGCGCGGATTTCGCGTTGACCTCTTAGGGCTCGGGTTCAAGACACGAAGGGTTGCCCTTTCTTAGTTCAATTCTCTTCTTGACTACTTTGTTTCTTCCTTATAAACGGAATACTTATCGGTTAGGAAAGTTGACTCCTCGCAATTGAATTATCCATGCTCTCTTTAAATTTTTATTTTTAGTCAATAAACTGCATAACGATGACAAAATTAAGACTTCTAAATTTCAAGTACAAAGCTGTCGATATTTAAATTGTTGTAAGTTCTTAAAAAAAGCATACAATAGACTACTTAAATTTATTTATTTATTTATTTATTTATTTATTAACGGGGTGGCCCCCTTTGATACACTTAAAATAAAAAATAACATTAAGATTCGCAGTTAGAGACGCATTTACATTGAATAGAAAAAGATTCAGTCGAACAACCAAAGAAGTCAAGTTGGTGTGCAAACATATTAGCCTGTCTACAGCAACGTCTGATACATTCGTTGGCAGAGAAGTTGGATCTACAATAAGATTCATGGAATAACGGGTAGTTTCTGAGAGTTCTAAGCGGAGCACTAACTGTATTAGACGTAAAAGATCGGGACAGTCAATATAATGATTTAATGTCTTAAAAATTAGTGCTAAGTCAAATCTAAGCCTACGTTGAGCAAGGGTAGGAAGTTTGAGGAGATTAAGATAGGCATCATAATTATGGCAGGTTTTTGGTATAGGCTCATGTATTTTGTAGAATACAAAGCGCACAAACTTGTGCTGAATTTTTTCGATGGAATATATATGATTTTTATTATAGGGATTCCAAATGGGTGAACAATATTCAAGGTGAGGACGACTTATATTAAAGTATGAACCTCCAATTATTAGAGTTGTGAACCTTAGTTTTCCCAAGATCATTTTTTTATAGAATTAACGACGAATAATTTTCTCTTTTATAATTTCAAAAATTCGAATAATTCTACGGCCTTTACAAAAATTTTTTCGAAAAAGTCATTTAATGTATATTTTTGTAACTCCAGTTACATCTGGATTATACATAAAGAGTAGCATAATTGATTGTAAAAGATAGCAAAAGAATTTCTAGGTATTTTGTCTTATTTCTACTCTCAACTTGCCTCAAGTACCACCGATAAATTGCCTTTCCGATAGTCGATTGCCATTTTCCTGAGAATAGTAATCAAGCAATTCAATCATTCAGTAAGCCAGTATTCCTGCGATCTGCGATCTATGGTTTCGTCCGGTTTCACCAAAGTCTCAATTTTAAACCCACGAACCCTCCCACATAAAAGGATCAATTTCCCCACCCGATAACGTCGAGCAGCAAATCCCGCGGATTACTAGAGCAGAACAAGGAATCGAGAAGTCGTCGTGTCCCCTTTGTCGAAGCCCCGTATGCAAATTCTTTTCCTCCCCCGGCGCAATATTCGAGACGGCGTGTCGCCTAAAGCAGGGAAGTCGCGTGAAAGGTTGCGAGCGTCGTTCGCGCGTTCGCGGCCATTGAGAAATGCACTTGACCTGCTCTCCATAACCGCGGTGTACGACATATACTTACCTCGAACGTCTTGGCTATTACGGGTATATCGCGGCATGATGGACGGCGCTCCTAAAGGGGAGCCTTTCGCCGATGTTGATTACGAGATTTTATCGGAGTGGAAAGTTGACAACCAGACGCGGTGTTTCCAAGCCTCGCGTATGCGGTGCGCCTTTAAGAAGATGGGAGTAAATTGAAGTTATTACAATTTCCTACCGATGCAGTTTCCCCTTTGATACTTCTGCAAAATTTATCGGAGCTATGATGATCAATTTTCTGAATTTTCTATTTTCTACGTGTCGTCGAGTTTCGATGCACAAACCGAGCTTCCGGATATCGCTACTCCGGCTTCCGATATTCCCTCGCAATGTTGCAAATCCATCGCCAATCAAATCAAACGCAAGCAAATCAATAGCAGCTCCCGCTTCGGGACGCGCAGATGTCGTTCGAGTTTTATCATCGGCGTGTCCGAGTTTCACGGGTTTCGGATCGGCGAGACGGAAATCGACGTGGCCGCGGTATAATCAGACTCGGCGCGGCGATTATTATTCATGCGATACGCGCGTGACTTTGCGCTCGCTCGCCCGCGTAATGTATGCACAATGCAGCCGCGGGGATGCGAGCTGAAATATTGGCCGGAAGAGAAATTCCGCACGCGAGCGTAATTGCGTTCTCGCGCGGAGGGGACGCGGGCGAGGATAACGACGACGACTGCGACGAGGACGACGACGAGGATCGATTTATCGACCGATCGGCGAAATCTCTTTCGCTTTCCCGCGCGAGTCGTCGCGTGGCCGCAGTCACGCCGCGCTCCTTCCTCGCTCTGCTCTCGGAGCAATCCAAGATTACGATCGTATCGATCGTCGACTGCCGATCGTCCTTTTTCCACCTTCGGCGCTCGAGTTTCACCTTGTTCGACGTCTTTATCCGACGGTGATTAAACAGGCAATATTGCGAAGATATCGGTGCATCGTCGACTCTTGCCTTCGCTTCCCGTCGATCATTCTCAGTGGACTTTGAATTATTTGTGGAAGAGGTATATTGAGTTTCTGGCTGATCGTTCGCGCAGATAACAATCGTGAGAAAGATGTCTCTATTTCGACGTTTCACACTGTTATGACAGTAGGCGATCTATGGGCGTTAATTTTTCTCGGAGATCTAATTGAATCGTTTCGATTGCAATAACTATTTTCCTATTCGAGGTAATGGATATCTATTCGGTGGAGAAGGTTCTTCTCAGAAGCCTCGCGCCGGCGCATCGTTCGCGAGAAAGAAGGGACGCGGACCAAAGGAGAGAAGATGGAGGGGGCCGGGAACAAATTATATAAAAGGACCACACACGGCGCACAAGAGGAGGCAGGAGGCCCCAGAGGCTCCGAGCATGTGGTACAAGCGAAATATATACGACTTGTCCGTGACTATGCCGGGGGATTTACCTTACGTCGAGCTTTGAATCGCTCGTTTAGGATGAAAAGGATCGGTGGCTCGACAGCTCCGGCCACGTGGGTGGTGCGACGGGGACGAGAGAGCCCGGAAGGATCTCACGGGGACTTAAGGATTCGTCGGCGGTTTAATGCGCGTCGTCTTCGTGCCGCTGGCAAATCGCCCGGACTCGTCTCGAATGCTGGAAAACACGGCGAAGTCCTCGTCGACCGATTGAGATCTCACGTTCTATCCGCGATCGCGATGACCCCTCGATGCGTAAATCCGCGTTTACCGTTCGCGGAAATTCCCCGCCCGTGGAACGGCTACTAAATACGTTTGGATAATCGAGGCGATCGATCGGGGCTCGCCGAAGGTCCTGGGAAATCCAAATAACTCGAACTCGTAAAATTCACTTGGAAACGTCAGAGCTTCACGGCGAAGGAGTGTCGAGCAAACAGACTGCCCCGACGTAGCAGCGTCGTTTCTACGAATGCTTTCGTTGTACTTTCTATCATTGATCGCGCAGGCGAGAAGCCGGCGATTCATCTTGCATCATTAACCGAGTAATACCTATCATACGAGGGAATAATAATTGGAGACGAACGGTCGCGGGTTAATGGGCTGCGCCGCGGCGATACGCGGCTTTCTCTAGTGCGAAATTTCAATGCGATAAATTGATTATTATTTTACGTAGACCCACTCATTGCGACTTTATGTAGTTCTCTTAAAATCGTCCATAAAAACATTACTGCAAAAGTATTATACAGGGTTTAACGAATATACGTTGAAGTATTTTAAGGGGTGGTAGAAGACCTGAAAGGGAGTAGAAAATGTCCTATAATTTGTTACATTCTGAATTTATTGAGAAAATCTCCAATGAATTTGGGTTCAACGGAGTTAAAAGATGGCGATTCAAGGCTAAATACGTGCGTAATTTTATATAGTTGATATAAAATATCAGGTATACCAATTTTTTTTTTTATTTTATGTGTTAAATGTTAAATAATGCAAAAAAAGAAAATGTATACTAACATCAATATTAAACGGAATGCCGGTATATTCGTTATGAGTATAGCAGTGCTGGGTACAATTCAAATAAAAAGTATTGGAAATAGTAATTACAATACTATTATTCAAATAAAGTAGTATTTCAGCATTTATTTTATTTCTTAGTTCCACATAGAAGAATAATTGAAAATATCTATTTATTACACATGTATAGGAGCTATTAATTGAAGTACTATTTGCTGTGCGATGTTTCAGAAATAATTATTTGAAATAATAGTTTTCGTAGAATGTATTAGGAATAAATATTTGAAATAATATTGCTTTAAGGATATATAAAAATTAATTATTTCAACTAGTATTTCATAGTATTTTACTTACATCTTTCTCTTACTCTATGATGTATAAGCATAGTTATGAATGTCTAGATATATCCATAGCTTATTTCGGAGAAAGATAGTCCTGAAGTTTCATTCCACTAATAATAGCAGAAATATTTATTTCAAGTAACTATTTTAAGTTCGTGCTGCGAAACAGATAATTGAAATACATATTTCATATACTTGAGAGATTAAATAAATATTTCAAATAATATTTCCACTAATACAAAAATAAATAGATATTTCAAATTATTCAAAATAACATAGTTTTGGAAATAATCTCCGAAAATATTTTTATTTTTTATTTCAAATACTATTTTACCCAGCCCTGGAGTATAGGTAGTAAATAACCAACGAAAATTAATATTCCTTTGATGTAATCATTTTTTCTTGATACATCGCTGAAATTTCACACTGTGGCGACGGCGGGTTCCATTACACCGCTTCTTCATCCTCTGCCGTTCGTGCCACCTCCGGGGGCCAAGCTGACAAAACGCGTCTTGGATATCCTCGCGAAACGGACTCCCGGCCAACCCGGTAATAGCCCGTAATTGTAGGTGTTCCCCTTGTGGGAACTCAACTCCGTGCGGGGGAATGCTTTAAGGCGTCATTACGCGATCCTTAAAATTGACATCGATCGTCGGGCGGGCGCATTTAAAAACGGTCGTAATGTCGACGGATGCTGGGCGATGCGCTTGCACGAACGCCGCGGAAACCGGCGAAAGTGGACGCGCGAGAGACGTTGTAGAACCCTCGCTCGCTCTGCGCGCTCCTCGAGAAAATAGCGGCGTCACCGTCGGTAATCGATACTCGTCGCGATTGAACCGTAAATCATGCCGCGGCCTCGAAACGAGGCTTTCGAGCCTATTTTTCCACGAGTCCGCCTGGGCTCTCCGGAGCTGCCCATAAATCTTGCCGTGGCTCGCGCTGGAAGTCCCGCGAGTCGAAACGCGAGCGGACCGCCTCGGAAGAATCAATTATGCCACGAATCGCTTCTCGATGTCTCGTCGTTTTGCCCGAGAGACCTGCTCGCTGCAAGCAAATATTCCCCAGCTGCGATCTAAACTTTCCCTGTGTTTCTGCATCAGTGTATCTCGACGCTGCATCATCTCGCGGCTCTACATCATTCTTCATTTCTTTTTCCCTTTTGCCATCTCCGTTACGATTCTATAAATATCCTTCCTCTCCGCTAATCCAGAAGCTTCTGAAAGACCATCCAAGGTTCCTTTATTCCAGTTTCCCTCGTCGGCCGCGCTTGGTGCTAATTACTCCGCTAATTTCAGGCCTCGCCGAAGCGATTGCGAAGAGTCTTACTTCTCGAGGAGCGGAAGCTTTCTCGGGTTCGCGTCTACCTGAATTTTCGTGCATCGATAGCGGCTCGAGTGACGGAAATCGAGTGGTTCGATCTTTCGCTTGACAGGGGAACGTGAGAGGCCGCGTTCGGTCTCATGGGCCGCGGAACGGTCGCGTGGGAACTCCTCGCTCGCTCTCCCGCCCTTCTTTCCCCGTGAAAATTGAATGGTACGACGCGGATGAATACAGGCGATCGTTAGGCGACCAATCGCCCGTCGGTAACGCGCTCTTTATGAATCGGTCGGTGAAATGGCTCCGATAAGTGCTCCGATAACGATCAGCCGCGGGATCATCGTCTGCACGCGCCTCCACACGTTCACGGACGATCCTAGAGCCTCGTGCAGCGCCTAAGTTTCGGATCATCTCGTGGTTTCGAACCAGAGTTACGATTAGAAAGCGCTTCGTTTGTTGTCGAACCCTGTGTGTTGCTTAAAGTAAAGGGACGTGTATGAAACGATAGGTCGCCGACCCGCTGGCCGGGGAAAATGAATTGGTCGTTATGAGAAAATGCTTGCGAGACCTTTGCTCGTCTCTCCCATAGCGTTCCCTTCTCTCCTGGACCTCAGAAAATCTCCTTCCCTCAAACTTCTGTTCCCCATTAGCGATTCAGAAGAATTTCCAGCGCCTCCGCGAAATCTCTCCTGGATACCGCTTCGCAGGAAATAAGTAGGAAACGGCGTCCTCCGTAATCGTTCCGGTAGACAAATCGCTACTCCATTCACGTCCGTATCGATTATCCCCTTTGTACGGCGACGGCTTGATTTCTCCCGCGCGCGGCCCCGCTGCTATTTGCACTTCAATGGAAAGGGGTTAATCGCGCGTCGTCGACCTTCGCGCCGCCGGTTTCCGCGCGAAAATCTCGCTCCTCGGCGCTTTCATTGTCACCGCGCCGTTAGAAAACCGCGCACGCGATGTACAGACCGCGAAGATCGGCGACGACGCCACGATTTCCTTCAGAGACCTGTAATTTCTCGCTCGTTGCCCGGATGGCCCAGGCGCAGGACCCACGAGGCACCTGGGTCCCCGATTCAATTTCCGGCCGCGAGCTTTCGTTTCGGTCCGCCCTACCCTCGACTTTCAAGAGCGCCTCGCTTTCTCGAGCCTCATCGTCGAATTACCGAGATCATTTTCCAACGATAGCGGCGACCGAGTCCCGCGCGCGTAATTGCCGCATTAAATTTATACGTCTGTCGAAGGTCGCGGCGGTAATTGGTTTATTTGCACGCGCCACTGCTTCTCTCCCGGTGCTCCCTGTAAACCGGTTGATTGGACGCGAATGGACCTCCCCGTCCGTCGTCCTTTTTTGCGCGGTGATCGACAATGTACACCCGGTTCGTTTCGTTCCGGCCACGCAATTACAGCCGCGCCGACCAACGGAGTACGTAGAACAAATTGTGTCGGTTTTTAACGGCGCGTAGATTTTGTAGCTGGGTGGTCAGTATCGAGTGACCCGAGGAAGACGAGCAACTTCGAGGAAACTCGACACGCTGATCGGTAATCTAGAGTTTATTCTTCCCCGTTTCTCCGCGCGCGATGCCGTCGAGTTTGTTTTTTTTTTTTCTTTCATTTGTAATTGCGACGTTCCAGTTGATTTTTGAGAGGATGTCGGTACACGAAAAAGTCGGAAACACGGGGTCGGTATGCAAACCGGTCGTAATTCATGCGGAGAGTCGGCGCTTATGAGTGCCCCCCGCGGCTTTTATGCGCGCGGCGTTTGAACAATGAAAACGGCTCCACTGAAATACTGTAATGGTGGACCGTGATGCATCGGCGCGGCACCCTCTGTTCTCACGCGTACCAGGATCTTCGATTTTCCCGCGTCTAAACCGGAAGTATCAGTTCGCCGCGTGATCCGTAGGATACGCCGGAGTATCGACCATCGATAATCAACCCCTTCGCTTCTCCATTCGATTCGCGTATCTGGTTTCAGCTTTCAGCTCGAACGATCCTGCGGTACACTCGCCATTATCCAAATCTTGAAAGTCTTAAAAACGTTTAGACGCACTTTCCTGTATATAATACTTATCGTAAATCGAGCTTATTAAAAAAAATAATTGAAATATGTAAGTGCAATCTGTGTCTGAAACTAATTAGAACACCTCAGCTTTCTCTCAAATTTTTTCTCCCGGTGATCGAAAAACTTGGAAACGGCGTAATAACGCGTCGCTCGTCGCAATTACTCCGGTCGTTCAGATTGCATACATCTTCTTCCGTCGCGACGTTCGTTGTTAAAATTTCGCAATGCAATTTCGCGCGTTCGACATATTTCTGTGGTGCGCGCGCGCGACTTCTTTCTCCGCTCGGAGATCGGAGCCGTTTCGATTATGCAAAAACAATTATCCTCGCGCACGTATAAGGAGCGCAATTATTAAGCCGGTTAAACGGCAGCCGATGTTTCGAAAGCGCCATAAAACCGCCCGTTGCGCCAGCCTCCTCTGCGCTTCTCGTTTCATCCCCATTTTTTTCGCGACCGGTTTCTCTGCCGCCGTAAAAAATAGGACCGACGGAAATACACTGGTGGCACGATTCTTGCTGGTTGAATGCATTCGAGAACATTTGTCAGTTGCGGCGAAACCGTTTGTGAAAAAAGTCCGACGGTGAAATTACAGCCACGTTGCTTTGCAATATTGAAAAGTATCGCGGGTTTCGTATCGAACCGGAAGTTTATGGCGTCGAGCTTTCTACGGCAATATGACACAGGTTTACGAGCAGTCCTCGTAAAGCAAATCGATTATCGCTGCGCAACACTCGTATGAATCGGTCGTTAATCCCGATATTCCGATATTATAGCGCATTGTTCGCCCATTATTATGCCTCTGCATCAGGCACGGTCGATCGTTATCGCGAGAACCCAACGGTTCGTTAAATTAGCAATGAATTGCCCGGGGTAACGCATTCGCGATTACGAAAAGAAAATTCAGGGGGAAGCGCAAACAACTCGAGTCGCAGCAATTTCCTGCCTAATTAAAGCTTCATAAACTTTCTCGGGGTATCAAATAATCAGGGATAGCATTGTGGCCGTGCGAATCACAGAAAAATTCGCCCGGAGCAGCAGATTCCGCAGGAACGTCCACGACAATTGCGTCACCGTAATCACTGAGATTTGCGGAGAGCACTAGTCACGCCGGAATCGATAAGCTCTCGATGCGGAGGCATTCAGCGCACGCCACTTACTTCGCTCTCAGGTGTTCCCCGGTCGAACCGATGAATAATGAAGCTCCTTTCATCGGGCTGATGAGCGGTTGAGAGATCGCCACCCTGTTTCTGCCCGCGGTCCACCGGGATATGACACGCCTAATGACAAATCGCACGCAACCGCGCTGATGTATCGCTGCGAGTCCGCGAGTCCCTGACTGGTTATCGGCCGGGCAAAGTATAGATCGCTGCCCGAGCGATTTTCTGTAGGTTGTCAGCTGCGTTCTAGCGGTTTTCCTCGTCGCAGTTTGTCCGGGGGAACGAGCTCGCGAGCGTTTCAAACCTGATCCAACGGCCGTGTTCCGGAGGAGAGGAGCGCAGTCAAGTCGCAGGCCGTTGAACCCCGATCTGATTAATCTGGGATTTTATGTAAATGAAAGTAGTCGCTTTGGCTAACGATTCGAGCTAATTTATATTAGGAGACCGGAGATACGTCCGAGCTAATTACTCTGCGGCTTGGAGAGAGAGAGACTGTTGCTCGTTTCCCGATAACAGGAAAGGAAAATAATAGCGACGGAAATCAATCTAAGAGACAGGGATTATTGATTGATGGACGGTTTGAGGAACGGTCCGACCTTAAAATGGAGAAGCTTGAACGGACAGGGAAGATCGCCGCTGCACGCAACAGGGCTGCATAAGCCTCCGCGATGACCGCGTGCAGCCGAGTTGCATGCACCTAAAGAGTTCAGCCCCGGGGTGGTCAGAAGAGGAAAACGGCGCGTAGCTGATGCATCCGTTGGAGGAGGGTACCAACGTGGATCCACTCGGGGCATCCTCGTTGTAGAAGATTGCAACCGAGGATGCCTGTTACGAAAGCGCTGTAAAGACCGAGTAATGAGCGATTTAGCGTCCGTCTTAAACGAACAACAAGGCTCGGTAACTTTCTTGTTTAAATTGCTCGGTGAAACTCGCCACGGTTGCCCAAATGACTTCACCGTTTTCACAAATTCTGATCCCTCGATACCCCATTTAATCCCCACGAGACGAGAGGCGATCTCCAGCCGAGAGAAAGAGAGAGGGTCGATGAGAACGCCGCATTATTCGATGTAGTCAGGAGAGAAAGAGGCGGCCGCGTAGCAGGCATTCCTCCATAAAGTCGGAGCGCGTGTTATTAGCTGTTTAAATGAAGACACGCTAATTTACAACCGCGCCGGAAACCAGTCGGCGGGCGCGTTCGCCCGACGAACGCATTCATCAGGCCGCAACGAAAATTTTTCCCCCCCGCCGGAGATATTACGTCGGCTCGGAGCTCGTTACTTCGTCTATCGTCTATTTTCCGCGCGGGAGCCGTTCGATGCAAATATCGCGGAGATTATGAAGTTATTACGGCCGTCAGGTGCGTACTGCGCGCTGCGATAAAACGCCGCGGTTTCGTTCATTTCGCCGTGGTTCCGGTCGAGAGGCAATTAGCAGCCTTGTTCCGTGTCTCCGCCATGACGCACTAATTGTTACGAGTCGAACCTATCTGACCAGTTCCTCGAAACGCCGCGATTAATTGCGACCGGCGGGCTCCGCGATCGACTCGCGATACAATTATCATAATTACATACGCGCGTGCACCTGAAAGATATCGATGGTGCCGCGGGGGCTTCCAGCGAACGATCGAGCAGGCAAATCGGGAGATAAGGGACTCCGCGGAGAGGACTGCTGGACCGTGATTGCTCTACGATTCTATTAGGGATAAACGTGGGGAGAAACGATGTGAAGGGCTGTGAAATCGGTTCTGTTTGTGGCGATGGTTTTACGGAAATGAAGTAACAATCGTTTCTACAAATATACAGTGTAGGGAGTGACATGATATTAGGATAACATTTTTTTGTCTGAGGTTTCGTTTCTGAAGAAATTTATTGCGAAGAATGAATAATATTCCAATAGATACTTTGTATAGTACTCAATTTTAGTATTCTTAGGAATTTCAACTCAACTAACTTTAACTTTTCAGACATACAATTTTAAAGTCTCATATTTCTAATTTTACTTCTAAAAATCTTTAAATTTACAAATTGTAATTTTCTAATGTCTTATCTATGATCTTCAAATTTCCAGTTTTTTCATTGCAAATTTTCTGCTTTAAATTCACAGATTTTTAACTAGAACTTGTAAAATTTTTAATTTTAAGTTTTTAACTCTTCAATTTCATATCGTCAAAATTTCAACTTTAATTTTACAAACCTTGAAATTCGAATTTTGAAATATTCAACTTCAAAAACTTAAATCTCCAGGATTAACTTAAAAAATCTCTAAACTGATAAAACTATATCTTGCAATCTTCAAATTTCTCACATGAAATCTTCAATATAAAATTCTAAAGATCTGCAGATCTTCACTTTCAATTTTTAAAACTTCCAAATCAATAGGAAATTCACGGTAAATATAATATTGAATAATATAATAATTGTAGCAATTCTTCAGTAATTCTTATTAGATTTCTCATATGCCAAACACTATATTACAAACACCAACCAAGACGTATTCAATCCCTTGCAAAATTAATCTTTCGAAGGAAAAACCATTATTCTACATTTTTGTCATATTTTCTCACGTAGAATGACTCCCTGCCGAGCTGGACTACAATTTCCGCTTCACTATGTGCAGAATCACGGGGAAAGTAACTTAGAATTTCTTCGCAAATTAGAATGTCGAGGTCGTCCGTGACCGAGAGGTTGCGTCCACTATGCGGGTAACTTGCAGAGGATGTAGACGATTCGATAGTCGAGAGACAGGATGCGTCTGTCTAGGGGAGCCTCGTCTCCTCATTCTCTAACAAAGAATGTCGATAACGAAATGATTGGCAGTCTGCTAATTAAACGACGTAATTTACTTGCACGCTCTATATTTAGCCACCGTAATCTTGGGATACGCGCACGAAGAGGGCTCCTTCCTCTCAAGGAAGCGCCAGTTACAAGCAACCCTCTTACCAGGTTCTGCGTCTCTTAATCCTCAAAAACAAAGGTCATACTTCCGCCAGAGGTGACCAATGTTACGGCGAAGCTTGCGCATTTTTTCGGGACAGAAGACGAATAGGGCCGCGGAGAAGGCGACCGTCGCTAGAACCGCAACACGCTTCCTCCAGATCCGACCCCGTCGACCCCGACTCGCAGGCCAGATAACAATCGCGATAATTATACCGTGAGAACGATAATTGCCCGGTGGCCGCGGTGCCCCGCGGATAGGCGAGCTAATGGCGAACGGTCGCCGTCATATTTTCATGAAATGTCACATCAGATAATGCGGGGCTCAGCGCGGGAGGCGGGAAAGAATCGGCGAGCGTTACGCTCGCGGTGAAATGCCGAACCGATCGGGAATTCCGTCGGCCGATTCTCGATCGTCCAACACGGCCGCGCCGCGAACAGATAGGATCTGCTTGGCGACGACAATGTTGAAAGTCGGCGCGGTTTTTCGGTCCGCGAGCCGCTGAAACTCGTGTCCAGTTGTTATCTGACGCGTTTAGGCCCGCTGTTTGCCCTATCTGATCGGCCGACAACGCGTTGTTGCTGTCGCGTTAAACGTTTATCTATGCGAATGATAAATGTCCCTGGATGTCCCAATGTTCCGGAGAAAACGCACGCGTTCCGTAGATCGCCTGTATCCGAGGATCTTCTTTAAAGAAAATAGGTTCACTCTAGTTTCTAGGATCTTGATGGCAGAACCGTCTTCGAATAATTTCCGCAGAGTATTTTTCTCCACGTTCTCTCCGAGAGTTATGCGCGTGCTGATGGAGTTCTCAGGGGCACAGAAGCATTGTACGTGCAATGATTACGGTCGCTTGGCAATTTCGCCGTTTGCGATCGCCGTCTCTCCCGTCGAAAGAAGTCGAACGTGGTTTAAGATCGCAGCGACAACTTCATTAGGCGACACTGGTGGTTGGTATCTCCTTAGGCGCAGGTAATGCTCCGTAAGCTCGCGTCGATAGGGAAGAGGGGCTCATTTATGGCGACGATGCAATTCATTATCGCGATATCTGCGATCACGTGCGTACTAGCCGGCTATCTCTTTCTCCGTCTGAAAGGAGGGAAGCATTCGTCGCATGAATTACGATCGATTCATCGGGGCCGACGCTGGTATCGAGTTAATAAGTCCGAGTCCCGTTCGAGGCGATTGCGGATGCCGATTAACACGTCGCCTTATCGCGATCCTCGCCGTCGTACGACCGGCTGTCGGATCGTGTCGCGTTCCCCTCGTTTCACCGACTCGACTCGTGTCCGTTTCAGCTCCCGCGACCATCTTTCTCGTCCGATTTTCTCTCTGACGCGCTTCGATCCGCGAGCTTTGCAAATATCGGCGCCTCGATCCAGCCCCGATATCGCCGAGCGCCTGTTCCTCTCGGCTCCGCTCGAGATCCCGTTCTCCAGTTCACGGTTTGTCGAGGCGACGACGCGAGCGGAAAGTGTTTGGAGGTTGTGACGCGAACGGTCTCCTCTGATCCTCTTTAATTCTCGTATTCCGAGGCTTCGGATACAGACTCTCCAAGTGTTAATATGTCACGCCTGTCGCTCACGATTCGAGATACTTGCACAATGTTCACGGCGTGGATGTAATTCTCTTAAGATTTCGAGTGATGAAACAAGTCACATTGTACCGTCGCGTCGCGTGTAAACGCTTCTTAAATTTACGTCTCAATCTCGGCACGATATTAATCGGTACCTGGAGAACCATTTTCAATGGTTCTTCCACGATCGGGTTGCGCAAGGATTAATATCCGCGCTCGGGAGTGTTGGTCGCCGGCCCGAAGAGAATTCGCATTGACACTAATTGCGAATAATCGTCGTCCATTATTTAAAACTCTACTTACCGGTGTTACGTAACGTCGATGGCGATCGTGATGCAGGTGTACGGCGTCCACGCGACAACTGTGGGGGATTTCACTCTCTCGGCGAGACCTTCGAAAGCCTTCTTCTCCGCTTCGCTCGACCGAGGATCGCGTTATTAACTCGATATGGTTCTATCCGTGACGCGCACGCTATAATGTTTTATAATAGCCCGTCGATTATTGAAAGAATCACTGCTTTAATAAATATTTGGTCGCTTAAACGCTTATTTACAAGGTATAAAAAAAAATCTCGAAGTGATTTCCGAAAGACACGCGGATCCCTTATATGGATATTAAGCGCTCCCGAGATCCAGGGACCGACGAAAGCATAAATAATCGTGTTTCGTTACACAATGGACGCTCAGTTTCTCAAATCCATTTTCCCACGTTCGTGCGCACACTTCGTCAACGAAGGGAGGGCAAAAACAGAAAACGATGCGCTTAATGAACGCCTCGCGTGCGCAGGCGTCTCTCTCGCCGTGTCGCGCGTATTACCGGACTAATTAAACGGGGAATGATAAAGGAGAAAGTGGCGATCGAACGTTTTCAGCAACTGGCATATTAATCCTCGTAATTCCTCCTCGAACGGGATGCCGTAAATTCAAGAGAAACCTCCGAAAAAACCCTCGAACCGTGGGGAGACGGGGAAGTAGACAAGAAAGGATACATAATTTAGTACCTCCGAAGCTCTGCGGTTAGCATCTCAGATACTCAACACTCAACAGCGAGATATTTGCGTTTCTGATGTCAGCAGCCGTTCCCGATGCGCAGTAAGTTGGTAAATAATTTAGAATAGGGTTTCATAAAACACCGCAAATAATTCATTACAGACAATTCTATTAACATTCAGTTATAGTTCCTTTACTCTGCACTTTCACGCCGCGTCATAGATAAACGCTGGTTTAATTTATATCCTCGTAAAAGATAGTGATTTATGCGACTATGATGTTTACAGGTCTTCCTAATATAGTGTATGATGGAGTAGATATAGAAGAATTACTCTTTAAAGGTTCATTGAAAATTAAGTGTCTTAAAGCAAGGGGAGTGCAGATTCATTTTTAGTTATTTCCAGTAAGTTAAAAAAAATGTTTATAAAATCATTGCTTGTATATAATATCAAATACTGATGATTGAGTAGTACTTATTTATTTATTAAATATTTCAATTGTATTCCTATCTTTTTTGGCAAATTCTTCAAATTTGGCGCTGCATCCAACTTGTTGCAGAATCCTTAGTTGCTCTCCCGAATTTAAATTTTAATCTTTTTGACGTGCCATGTGTCAAACCGCGTGTTAAAATAATACAAAGATATTTCTTCAAAGAGAATTAACCGACGAATTAACAGCGTGCGTCAACCACAGAAATTAACTTCGTTGGGTCTGTTAACAAATCCCCTCGCTCGTTCCCACGGCGACGAGGCGTCCAGGTAGGGGGTTGTCCGTTTGATGTCGAGGCTATCGCGAAACGGTGTACGGCAGTGGCGTGGTCGTGGGCAAAGACAAATACGCCTGGGCTCCCGCGCCAAATAGGGGTTCCGGTTGCGCACCGCAAATGGAGACCCATTGTGGAGCGATTCGAAAAGCCGCAAAGGGTCCGCGCGTGTCGCCAGAAACGAGCGGCTCTACGCCAACGCCAGGGCGGCGAGCGTTGAAAGACGGCCTAAGGCCTAATCTGCATTTTAAACGAGCCGTGCTCTAGCCTCGCCGCGATGTGCACGCGAGAAACGTACTCGGCCAGCGTTGCGCCTCTCTTCACGCTGCGCCCGTAAAACAGCCGCGACTTCGAGTCGCATTTGCGCCGAGGGGGGATTCTATCGCTCTCTCGACTCGCGTGACACCGCCGCCAAATCGCGTTTCATGCGGATCGCCGGGACAATCTTGGCGTTGGGGATTATGGAGTTGAATGGGTTTGACGAGATGATTCTGTGGCGACAAACGGGACACCGGCGTGACTGGATGCGAGGATAGATTAGACACGGAGTTTGGAAAGGAAATAGCGTGGTCTTACTTTGGGTATTTTTTGTTCTTGGTTTTCTGTAAATTATGATTGATCTACTCGTTTCGAAGAAACACGCTTTCAGATAGGGTTCTGAGTAGGTGGCGTTCCACTCTTAACGGACGGCATCTAATATGGGACAGTAATCATATATTTGAAAGTTCTGATGGCTATAGGTCGGTGACAGCATGACAAACGCGATGAAAAACTTTCCTATTACAATATTAGTGTATTAGAAAAATAATGCATAAATTGGTCTTTTGCATAACCGCTTACGAGAAAAACTTTAGTGTTAATAATAGGGAAACTCTTTTTAGTAGATTATGAAAGATCGTTTAAAGTGTTGTACAGATGTCAATCTATCATGCCGTGAATTTGCTCCGATTGCATTTGATCGAAAACCACGCATTTGTTCATTCACGAAGAACAGTGGAGAAATAACGATGTCATGCTGATTAATTCGATCCCGTGGAGCATACACGGCCGGAAACAAGATCGCACCGCGTATTTTTCATCCGCGACGCAATCAGAATCGAACTCGTGCTGAACGCACTTCGACGTTGAACGTCTCCGTGCCTCGAAAGTCGTGTCCGCCTGTTTCACGGTTCGGGCGTAAGTAGTAGGAACTATGATTAATGAAACATCGGCGGTCGAGTGCGCGCGTCAGTTTGACGGCATCCGGTACGGTTCTTTCGTTCAATCAAATCGACAACTCTCGTAAACCTGGGAACTCGATCCTGAAAAATCGATTTCTCCAATTTTTAAATGTTCGGATATTAATCCAGTTATGAACAAAAATAAAGGATCGACTTTTCCTGTACCGTATCGGCGTCGATGCGAGAACCGCGAAAATCGTGGCGATCGGAGCACAGTAGGCGAGCAGCGGAGCGGAAAGGTAACAAGCTCGGCAAAACAATGAACGCCGCGCCGGACGATTTCGTCACAGGCTGGCGGCGCGGCGCAGCTAGTAAAATCCGCTTCCACCTGAGCGGCGTGTCGGACTTGGGGGGGCGCGTTATGTTATTCATATCGACACGAATGAACGCTTCGCGCTCCCTCGACGCTTTATGGTCCCCGTGTCCGTGGGCAACGCTTCGCAGGGAAACGACCCGGCGAGCTGAGGCGAGCGCCGACTGCTAACGATCCAGAGCGAGCCGCGAGCCGCGCCGGGGCCTCGGTGAACGTTTGATTTACACGCTTCCTATCTCTAAGTATCCGCGGCGAGTTTCTTCGCGGCCGGGCAAAACACGAGGCGTAAGCGCGACGTAAATTGAAGGGCGCTGCATCGGTAAATCACCCGGCGCAGTGAAAGCCGGTTAGTTTCGGCGGTAGATACATCTTTCGCGGAGCGTTTACCGCTAATGAGACACGCGGTGACAGCCCACGGGGCCTCGTTCCTTATCGCGTTCATCATAAACGTCCGGCCTCTTGTCAACACGCCGATTCCGCTCGCCGTTGTCGCGCCGTCCACGCTGATTGCTGAACGCCGCCCGTCCGCGTTATGGCCTTCGCTAGCCGATGAAATTGTACGATATTACTGTCCCCCTCTTAACCCCGGCCCCCTCTTCGCGGTTCTATGCGCGCGCTGTTTCGCCTCAGCGCGATTACCGACACGTGCTTCGCCGGAGAACGCTTATAAACTTGATGGCAGATTTTACATCAAAAAGCCTATCGTTGATTAAGTGGTTTCACTCTTCTCCGCCTTTCCTTTCTAAGAATTCACCAAAGAAAACTTCGAATCTGATTCGATTCTGATTGACTTTTCAGAGAATCGTTCAGGCGTCCATCTGGGTGGTCAAACTTGGCCCCGGCGCAACTTTATTGGCCGTCAAGAAGAATGGTAACAATGTCCCCCGAACAGGGCCGCATTGTCCATTCATTCCATCGGCCGCGTTTCTCTCATTCCCGTCTCTTTCGCGGCGGCAACGCGAAGTCCCGGAATCTGGGCCAGTTCCTGCTGGCTTGTTTCTGCGCTACCGCGGTTCGATAAAGCGCGCCATGAAACGGCAACACACGTGCCACGCGACACACGAACCCGCGCGTACTTGGCTTAATTAAGCCGCATTCCTGCTTCGATTGCGCAAACAGCTCTCCCTCCACGTGCGATATGATCTTTGGACGGGGTGGACAGTCGGCGATCGCCACGCGTGAGAAGCACTTTTTTCGCGATCGGTATCGGCACCGAGGAATTCGACTGCCGACGTCCGCGCAGACTTCCGAACGTCGTTCGACAACTTTTGTCTACGGTCCGCGGCTTTATTATCGTCGTTATTCACCGCTCGGACAGTAAAGTCGTGATCGGAATAGATAGTGGTTATAATAGACTTTGATGTAACGCTGCTTGATATATACGTTATGGCGAATTAATTCGGGTAATGGATGTATAAGTGACCGGGGACGATTTGTGGGAGAAGATACCGTGTTGCTGGAACATTTGTCTCCTCCAATATTATTATTAGCCGGGCAGAATTGATCGATTTGTTGCAGATGGTTAGCGATTCTATTGGAGCAAGAAACGAAGATGCGAATAGTTTCTGTCTGTGTCGAAACTTTTCTGAGGAAACGAAATTCTTGCGGTGGAGTCGCTAAAACTCGCGTGCCTTCGCTGAATCTTCACCTCCGCTTAATTTCCAGCGACTGGTATGCGAGAGAGGTGTGAGCATTCTACCGCTCGCTTTTATTCGCCCGTTGCAGCGTCTAATTGCTTACACGTTGGGCACCGCATCGATGCACGTGGGCGAAACGCGAGGCGCTGCACTGGGAGTAGCTGCTGCGCGTCTCGCCACGCAATCACAGCGTCCTTTCAGACATTCTGATGGAGACACCCGGAATCTGATCGCTCCGACCTCGGATTCTGCTCGTTCTTGGCATTTTTGGCTAATTTTGCCGCTACTACTAATGTTAAACAGAATAGCTGAACTCCTAAGATAATTTCCACTTACATTGGAAGCTAGTCTGAGGATTAATTATCTTTCAATATGCGTCATATTATCATGGTTCACTTTTTCATTTTCCGGAATCAAGGCAACTATAATTGTTCCGACATTCGGGTTAAAGAGTGATAAAACAGACGACAGTGGAAAATTGTAATCCTTTATGGAAAGTGCCGTCAGGATGTTCAAAGATGTGCTCACAGTATTTGCAGCAGGCGTTGACGTCCGCAAATCCAGTCCAGTTTCGCGGTATCTACCTTCCTGTGAAACGGCTAACGCAATTCGAATCTGATTAAATTCTGGCCGCATTCTCGGCGGCCAGGAGAAACCGTGGGACGAGTTAGGATGAGCGCACGTCTCCACAATTTTGGGCGTATCCGCGTAACGTTGATTACCCTCTAATCAGTGGTGATTAACGTTCCCTCCGTAGTCGGGCTTGGCTGCAATTACTCTCCCTTTCGCGTGTAACTTATTTAGAGGAATTTCATTAACCGTCAAAGCTTCCGGCTTGGTTTTAATTAATTGTCCCGATTGTCCAGGCTCCCCTTTTAAACGCTCCCTGAGGAGTTTTAGGAATCAATTGATGCGCGACAGTTGGGAGAAGCATTAAGGTTGTGCGATTGTGTGTGAATTTGATCGTGCTTTGTGGCTATCATAGATGGTGTGTCGCCTGATTTTAACATCTTGATTATGTAGCTATTATACTATAATTTCTTGCTACGAGTAATAATACAGAGAAAATCAAGATGTCCAGGTGGTACACCCTGTATAGACATTTTTTGTGTGTAATTCTATGTAAGTAATGGTAATTTTTCTCGTTGCAGGGGAACGAGTCGGTGGTGCCCGAAGGCTGGCCTCTGACGTTAGGCAGACGTGGCCTCGTCCTGCAGCTAGGAGAGCTCGAAGCCTCCGCACTACGTCTCGGGGAATGTTACCTCTGCATACGCAGCGCAGCTGCAGTTGCAACCACCTCGGGGAGCGGCGAAGCGGCCGCTGGTGAAACCGTCGAACGGAATACCGTCGAGGTGAGTCACGTTCCTTTGTCACTTTTTTCATTTCCCCTCACAATCTTTGGGTCCTTCTGGAACATCACATAATTTCCTAAATTCATCGCTTCTCCAAAAATTCAGCTCTTTAGGGCCTTTACACAGTTAAGCGTACGCGCGCGGAGGATTCGCTGTTGTTCTTTTCCTTTACGTTACGGTCGAGTGTGTAAAGAAAAGCGCATGAAATCCATACGCGTAGCGCGCCCGCTACGCTCAACTATACAAAAGCCCTTAATCGTTCATCTTTGATCCATTGCGGTTTCGCTCCACCAATATCACAATGGCGTCGCGTTTTCCAGATCGCAGTAGTTTGGAGAACAACTTCAATGAGGGCCCCAGGGTTCCTCGGTTGGGACCGCGAGGAGGAGTTCATGGACTGGCGGGACGTGTCTCGAAAGGGGCAAGAGGGCTCGAGCGCGGGTTCTAGTCTGTCCGGGACCCAAACCTCGGGCTCGTCCAAGGCGGCGCGGCCTAGACGGCGATCGCGCGAGGAGACGCGCTCGAGGACGCGCGAGGCGAGCTGCGTGCTGGAGTACCGCCGGGAGGAGACCAGGTCGATCGACCGGTTGGAGTGCAAGAGCTCGAATGAGGGCCGCGAGACGGAGAGCCAGGAGAACGAGGCTGGCCACGCGGTGATGAAGTCCAGGTCGACGTCGAGCGTGAACACCTGGAAGGCCGAGCTCGACGGCTCGAACAACTCTTCTAGTCTTACCGGCGACGATGGTCGCGCCAGGGTGAAGAGGTGCGCCAAGGTCGTCTCGTCGACGACGATGGAGAAGTGGAAGGAGACGGCCAGATGCGAGACCAGGAGCAGAGCCCTCGCGGCTGAGGATCTGAAGACGCCTCTTCGGCTGGACGAGGTTGTCCTGAATCAAAAGGACGAGAGAGCTATTGCCGACGCGGAGGACAGGCTGCAGGGCGTTCGGAACGTGGACGATGTTAACGACGACGACCTGCCTGCGTTCATAGGGAACCTCCTGGTCTCCGTGGAGAGGAAAATCGAAAGAGTGTCGCTGGATGACCTCACGTTTCCCTGTCCTGCGTGCAGGAACATCGACACGGACGATCCTCTGCTGGGCTGCAGGTGCGCAGGGGACGACTGTAGCTGCGGAGCAGGGGAAGACACTTGCGACTGTTCACCCTCGACGAAAACGAGGAAGGAGCAGTGCGCGAGGAGCTTCGAGGTCGCGGGGATCAAGCACATCGACAGCGACGACGAGGAGGAGGTGCGGATGGGATTCGGTGAGTGACCTTTGACCACCTCAATGATCCTTATATCGCGCGATACTTATTCAGAGTAACAATTTTAGTATCCCGTAACTCGAACCTAGAAGTTTATTGCATAGCGTTTATTACATACCGTACGTACATCGAAGTCTCCGGCACGCGTATTTTCGCCGTCTTTATCGGTCTAAGGTCCCGTTTCTAACGCCCGAAGCTTCCGATTCTCGTCTCGCGAACCGCCGCGGACAACTTTATCCCCGGGCATTGGCATGATTTACCGAAGAGCTCGATGAACTTGAAATTCTGTCGGAAGCGACGCGTGGGCGGCGCGCGGTTGTAAAGTGGCTACTTCGCGTCACCGTCAACCGTCGAGGAGCCTCTCTTGCTCCGTTCGCCGCGCCGGGGAAAAAACGTTGACGTCGAGGAGACCGATGTAACGTTCCACAGGAGGTATTGTACTCGACTGTCCAAGCAAACGCTCTCGTGAGCCGTGTCGCCGGGACTTTATTCACTTTCGAGTGCGCCGCGTCGTTGCGAAATAACGGATGAACCAGCGTTTCCCTTTGGAATCGCTGGACGAGGATAAATACGGCGCGGGGAACGCGTAATAGCGATACCTCACGCGCACTCGACACGACATTTGCATTTTTGAGATTCGTAGGATCTCGAAACGCTTCAGATTGTTTTCGTAGTTCGAGGGCCTTCGTGTCGGGGAGAAAACTAATCGTTTCTGGAGGGTCGCTGTGATTGATCGATACGACTAGCTTTATGGAGACAGCGGCAAATGGAACATGCAAAGTCGACAACAGACCAGCTTTCTTTTTCTTTTTATTTAATCATTTGAGATCTTGTAGAAAATTTATTTTCGCTATACAGGCACTTATTAGGTGTAGAAATGAATTCTCTCCGCTAGTTGAGTAAAATAAAAATTCTATCAAGACTCAGAAAAAGTTGTGTCGTACTATAGGAGTTTTCTTACAAAATATTAAATCTTTTTTTTTTATTCTGAATATATAAAAGCTTCTTTTAATGCTTACTTCAAGGCTTCGGAGAGCAGATTTCCGTTTCTAAATTCACTCTATAAGTAGAATGCTCCAAAATATTTTTTTAAGCCTCAGAGGAAGTTCTTTTAAAAGTCGGTAGATTTTGGCGCAGTGACAGCGTGGAAAAAGCCCACTCCGAATCCCCGCACGAAACTCTCAAAATCTCTTTCATCTCTCAGTCCGCGGATCGAAATAAAACGCAGTAGAGCCCTTTGAAGACGGGTCCAGCAAGTCGTGGCGCGTCGACTCGCGAAGTTCCGTGACTCGACCGATCTCTTTTCGCGTCCTCCCACGCTCGTCTTCCGGTGCTCTTTGCCGCCGCCGCCGACAGGTTTGCGGAGCCGAGATCCCGCGTCCAAAACGCTCGCCACCCACCAGCGCGACGTGCCATTAGCGTTGTGTTCGCGGCGACGTAACAGTGACTTATGGTATTTGTCTCCTCTGGTACCACGGTTACGTAATACGGATCTCTCGAGCGTCTTCGCGTAGGTGAACGGAGACCGTTCCTCCGGCTTTTCTGCCTTCGGTTTCTTTCCGTCGGGTCCGTTGAAAGGGATTCCAGTCATTGTTCAAATTCACAGTGGATTGATGTCGGAGATGCAACTCCTGTCGCATATTGTTCTGTTCCACCATGTCTGATCGATAGTCTTCCACGCTGAGAATCGCGAAACCGCGAATTGTCCCCAGACTCGATGGCCGTGGATTTCACGGTGGTTTGGTCGAAGGTTCCTTGACTTTTCTATCGGCGGCGGTCGCGATTTGCATCTGCAAACTCGCCGATCGGAGTAACGAACTCCTCAATGAACATCCACGTGATAATGGAACGCGACAATACGCCACCGGATGTTTCCACCCACGACTATTTGTATCGGCGGGGCTTCGAGTTCTCGCTAATAACTCGCTAATATTTCGCGTTGCTCCTCTCTACTAAGCCTTTAGGCTTCTGTCTTGGACGAGACATTGTATCTGCGCTGGTTGTTTGAAGATTTCATCAAGGGTTCAGACGTGGAAGGTTTCATTTTCTCCGGAACAGTGTCCTCGAGCTTTGACCCGCATTCTTCAGTCCACGATCGTCGACGGTCTCCGCCTGTAACATCCTTAACGGTTCCCACTTGGTGACATCAGCCGAAGTGGGTCCTCCAGAAAATCTCCGTCAACTTCACCAAAGATGGCGGTTATAATGTGGATTCGTGAAAACCGGTCGCGGGCTGACCAAATTGTCAGTCACGACTGTCATCTCCCGCAACCTATATCTCCGAGGGGTCCAGAGGGACCCAAATAATCGAACAAAAATTCCCCGAATAATGGCTAAGAATGGAAACATCCCGGGGGAACGAAAGGTGTCCTTCAAGTTTGTGACACTAATGCGCCAGGGAACCGGTCCGTGAACCGTCCGCAACGTCAGTCGGCACTGTCAGCGTCGAACAACCTGCATCGCGACTCGTCCGCCGGCGTTTAACGCCACGAGATCGGACGTGACTTTGCGCCGGTTGTCGCGTTTCATTAGCGCGCGCCTTATCGCGCGGTACGGCTTCCCGTTCGCGAACCCCGTGGCCCAGTCCTTCGCGATGTATTCGTCCTCGAGCGAGGACGCGAATAGGCGATCACCCACGCTCTAATTCAAACCTTGATAAAAGGGCTGCTTACTGCTTACCATTTTTTTGGGAAGCTCGAAGGGAAGATCGAAGGGACTTGAATGAAAACTTGGATCATCCTTTTTTCGGGAAAAGAAGGCGTTGAAATCTGGCGAAATTTGTCATAGATCATTGCAAGAATATCCAGAAGGTTGTCGACCTTTTCGAGCTCACTGCGCGGAGTGGGCAATATTATCGTAGCTGCAGGACAAAACGATGCAAGTCACGTTTCCAAAAAGTTTGTGTTCATGTTTTGACCGCGGTCTAGAAAGCAGAATTTATGTCAGTATCAAAGAGAAATTGTATGAAATATATATGTATTTTCCTTAGAAAACGGCGATTTAATCAAATTCCAGATTATAATACAGTATTGCTGATCAGAACTTTAAAAACCGGTAACTAGAAATTGAGAACATGTGATGGATTTGCCTCATAACCACAGCTTTATTCGTGCAATCTATTGCATTCCACTCTACGCCGCACAGTGAGGGCATTTGTACGTTTTTCCTCGCGTTTTTGACGCGTCAGTCGGGAAACTGGAATCGAAGTCAGGAAGCGTCTTTCCGCGCGGCGTCCGCAGCGGCAAAAACCGATCGCGACATGTCGGGTCATTTTTAAACAGATCCGCGTCGCGGAGGAATGCGCTCGAGCCCGTGTAACGACGCCATCAAGATGGATCTTTACTGCGTCTACAGCGGGACGGCGATTGTTGCTCCTTTCTTGCGGCGAAGATCGAGCGAGCGCTCTTTAAACGCTGCCTTAAACCGAAGATTCATCGCCTAGATCGCGTTAAAGATTCTAGGTCTTCGAAGCGTCGAACACCGTCTCCGATGGCTAGAAAGTTTTCCCACATTGCGACACCAGTTTCCAGCGAAGCTGCCGGCGCGATCCGTCATAGTCGCGATCTGGATTAAACTCGACACCGGAGGGTTCCTTCGGCCCCCATGGAAATGGCACTGGGTCCAAGGACATCGCGCGACGTCCGATCGTTCATCGACGCCGTTGCGCAACAAGAGTTTCTCCCGGCGATCTATCGACGCTCGAGCGGAGCTGCCAGGATCGGGGCTTGTATCGCTATGTCATCGTCGTTACATTTCACCGGCCTCCCGCGACGCCGGGTGACCGGTGCATCGCCTAGGGGTCCGAGGAAACGAGAAAACACAGCTTCCTCGGCGTGTCCTATTAAGCAGAACGAGCCGCGCGCCGTTTAGCGAACCATGAAGCTCTCTCGGCGGAGGCGCTTCTGCGCGGCTACCACGTACCTGGAGGTTTGATCGAATTAAAGCGTTTCGGCGTAGGAGGTCGTGTAGAGCGCGCGGCTTGATTGAACGCTCGCTTCCATCGGCCGGCTACGCTTCGTGGCTCATTGATCGTCTCTATGGCGGTCCTCAATCATATCTACTTAAGCGGGGAATCAACCGGCTACCGCGACCGAGGCTGTTCACCTCCGCGCGGCGCATAATGGCCTATGTTAAACGCCGCGCCGCGGTAAAATAATGTCCGCGCTTCATGCTTCGGCGGTCGATCGTTGCTTTCGGCCGTGTCCACGCCGACGGGACACGGGTTCGCTTAATTCCTACCTTGTACCGTAATCGTAACACCGTTTTAATCTCTCGCTTCGAAGTAGAAAGTTGAGTTTGTCTTAGGCGGAACGACCGACGCGACGTCCCGTTCGACTCGCCGGACTGATAAGTGCCTGGAAGCTACTTCCGAAGCGTCATCGTTACGCTTACTTTCTATTTTGAAATTATACTTTCTATGGTATGGGAATTTTTGCCAATCTTGCATGGGATGGTAGAGGCTTTCACGATGCTGTTGCTGGTCGGAGCTTCCGCGTTTAAACCTTTTGAAATATTATGACAGTGCGTTTTCTATAGAGTCGTGCGCCAGTTCCCTTTTTTTCCAGCGATAGAGGAAGGCAGACTAATCCCGCCGCGTTCCATCGAGACTTAAAGTCCGTTGCGAGCGGACGGCGCGATGCGTCGGACGGTAATCGACTGCAGCCGGTTATTGATTTTTCATTTCTCAGCCAATTCAATTATCCGGCAGGACAATTGGATTAATTCAGACCCTTAATTCCCTTGCTTCCGACAATTGAGTTAGATGGCTTGATTCCACACGCTATTTGCTCCGGGCGGAGCCGACGCGACGCGGTATTAAATATCAGGCATTAAGGGCAAACCGCGCGCGCTTTGCCACCGGTTCCCTCTTCGTAACGAGAAAACCTCTCGACAGTTGATCGAACCGCGAGATAAACATGAAATTATCGGGCGACCAAGTTCGTTGCACGCGTTCAACGCTCTTCCGATTCGTCCGTGGATGAAGCCGCTGTCGAGGCCAGTCTTCAACCAAGCGAATAAATACCCTCGAATTACACGGGCCATTACTCTATGAGTTTATTTGCCAACAAACAGACATCGAGAATCCCATGGGACGCGGGAGGAAGAACCGGGCGGAAAGTCATTAGACGCTTCCTCTCGTCAGGACAGCAACCCCTTTCGTTCAATCGAACCGCCGCGTCGGCGATTCAGAGGACTCGTTTTCAAACATTCGCAATCATGGATGAATCCTGTTTGATTCACGCCTTCGATTTCCACGAATAGACTGCGTTCTTTTGTTCGACCGACAGCGAAGAGGAAAGAGTACGGAGAAGAGAAAAAACAAAGCTTGAAGTTTCCGAAAACGTCGATCCGCGACTCCGCGCGCGACACAAAGCGACGGGGGAATGTTATTCGTGTCACGAGCGTGTATTCTCCCTGACGGAGTTCGCGACGAGCGATTTCAGTTCGCAAATAGAATTCGCACGCGAAAGGATTCGGCAATTACCATGGCCTTTCGCGAGCGACGAGGTCGTTGGTATTCAAGAGACCGTCTCGCGACGACGGCGACCGTGGAACAAGACTCCCAAGAACTTGGACCCTAACAGCCGGGTGGAAGATCATTTCCAGTTTCCATTTGCGACTTTAACTGCTTCCGCTACCAGCCAGTTGCGCCAGATTTCAGTAGCTTCGAATGGAAAACACGGCGGATAATGGCGGTGGGAATTGTCGAGGGATAAATCGGTCAGGTTCGAGGAAACGCGCGTTAACGTAATTACCGCTGTGCGCTGTCCCGCTGGAAATTGCAATAAACAAACCGATTAGGCTAATTTTCGAGCAATCTTCGAGACCCGTGGACGGCGCATCTCTCGCCGGATAATAATAATCTACTCTCCAACGTACTGCTTAGCAATTTTTTATCCGAGTCCCTTCTTTTCAAAATGGAGCTTTTATCGCGGAAATTTTGTATAATAATCGGAAGCGCGAGTGGTATGTAAATGAGGTGTTAAGTGTCTCGGGCGAAGACTGGGAGCGAACGTTGAAGTTACCCAAAGGCGAAGGAAGCGAAACCTGGAGCGCGAGAAAGAGGGAGGAGAGAAGATAGATCGCAAATGGAAACGTTTAAATTGCAAACTGCGCGTCGTAAAGCAAGGAGATCCAATCAACCTTCGGTTACAAGTCAATCCGGGTCATCGTTTTATGCTAATAAACGCAGTTCTCCCCGCGCGGTTCTACGTTGTCAGCTCGGATCAATCGGAATTGATGGCGAGGAGCGATCCGGCGACGAAGACGATCCATTTCCGACTTTCGAGAGTGCGTCGCGATCGACTTTTCGTCCGCACGTGCGTGGAAAACTTTGGTTTCACGGAGAAACGTTAACCCACGTACTCGATGTTTGTCGCATCGGTTGAATCACGCCGCGCGATAGAAATTCCATATGTAAATGATCGGAATAAGGGTTAAACGGTGCATCCTTTCGCTCTTAACGCTCTGGTTTGAACGAGCTTTTCCCGTTTACGACCGGAAGGTGAGAATATCGATTCGAAAGAAACGTTTGAATGGCTGCACCTTTTTTACAGCTTTCTAAATGTCCAACGATGTGGAACTCGAGGAAATATCGCAACACTTCGGATGATCGCGAGTGAAATGGAACAGGTGGCATCGAGATTTAATGCAAAGTGGCAGCAGGCAATCGGTTCTTGAACTAAATGTTTATCGAAGTTAACGGTGTGTTTTTACACGGAGGAAGCATCGAATAATTAATACGTTGACTAAAAGCCATAATTCGCGCGCTACTTGTACTTAAACGACTTTACGTTCGTTTATTTTTCACAGGCACGTGCATTTACAATCGCGCGCCGTTTGTGGTAACATCGAGGACCTTAAGTGCTCGTTTCAAGTACCTGCGTTTGCGTTCAATCAATTATTCTGCGGCACCTTCCGCTGTGTTACGACCGGGCTGTAAAGCAGTGCAGTTTAAAAAAATCCCCTCGGCAAATAATCGTCGCGGTAGAAAACATAGCGCGCACGCACCTGCGCCATAAAAGTAATCGTTTGTCTCAAGTACAGCTTAAACGTCCTCCGCGGTTTCGCACGACTCAATTCATCCGAGACTTCGCGTTCCTGCACGACTACCGAGGGTGGCGCAAAACTTACGAGAACCTACGTCGCGGAAATCGCAATTACTCTCCACCCATTCTTTTCCATCGTCGACGGGTTTCACCGCCTCGTTTCAATACGACCATCAGTACCTTTCAGCGGCCGCTAGCCTCCTCGGCAACAATCGCGTCAGCTTCAATCTTCCAATCGTTACCTTTTAATTGAGTCCATTGTCGAGCGAAAGGTACGAGGAGCTGCGAATCGTGCGTCGCGTCTGCAGACTGCGCCCCGCCACGATGAATACGTAACGACTACAAACGACTGCAACGGAACGTGGTCAAGCCGAATTGACGGTTGAAAAACGACACCCCGACGGAAAACCGGTTCCTCGGTTTGATGCATTAACGTGCATTAACCCAAATTCGAAGGCACCTACCGCCGCACGCGGAACGCGCCAATGGGACGAAGTCGGTTTCGTTCGTTCGGCCAATCTTAGGCCCTGATTGACCCGGCGATGAAGCGAACCGGTAGCCCGGGAAACAGACAGCCGTAAAATGAAGCGATTAGGGCCACCTGACCGCATTCCCGCCGCAAAAGCCGATAAATCTCTGTCGCAGCGGCTCCCTTCGATCGCTGCAACCAGATTTTCCCCCCCGTGGAAATCTCCTCAAAGCCTTATGGGAGAAGACGTTTACACGGGAAGTTTTAGAGTGTTGGGGAACTTTGGTCGCCGTTAGGTCGTAGGTTTCCTTTGAAGTATCGAATATTCAGTCTCCGTGAATTTCCGTGTTACGTTGTGGTATCCTTTCTTCCGAATAAAGCTTCCGTAACATTTCTTCGTTTTCCTTTTGCCTTGAAATTGTGGGAAGAATATATGTCTCGAAATCGTAGGAATAATAGTTCGAGACGCGCATTGTTGCCCAGAATAGATAACGGCTGGCTTCAGAGAACCGGGGCTTCAGTCTCGTTTCTATGAGCGCAGCTGCTGCATCCGCGACACCGCGTGCAGCAGCCTCCGATTGCGTATCAGCGACCTCGATCGTCCCCCGGTGCATTCCCCTTTCCCTCTCTTGTTCCCCTCCCTGTCCCCTTCCATTCAGATCATTATGTCAATGATCCCGGGGAGATCCGAGAGGAGGAAGCTCTACCGCGGCGGCTCTAGAAGCTCGTCCGTATGCATCGAGCGTAAACTTCCTGATTCCCTTCATCGCGATCGCTAATTCGTCGTCTCGTGAATTTTATTGCCCGAACGTGCAATAACTCCGCGCGATGAGAGTCGGACGCCGCTCGGCGGAATCGCCTCGCGACTCGCAAACTGCTCAGCCTGTATTTTTCGAAACCGTTAGGATTTTCCTTTTATATTTCTTCTTGCATTATTTATATTCTTTATTACGGGGCCCGGGGGAATATCCCATTTGAATACAAAGCGTATCGGGGCGCGTATTCAGCGTGGCGCCGCGCCGTTTCGTGCGAGCCCAAGTAACTGGATAAAAATATTAACAAGGAGAGGAGAGTTCGTTGTTTGCTGCTGCGATCTTCTGATAGCAAAGTTGAGAGTAAATCGTGCTCCGTGGCGAACCGTTCTGCGTTGTGCGTTAAAATGTTTTCGCTTGTATCCGATCAAAAGTTCGGGACCTCGACTTTCGAAGTTGCAAAGGTCTCGCTCCCCTTTGACCTTGGCTTCCCATAACGCGACCTCCGTTTTTCGTGTGTCGAAGTAATTGAAACAGATCGACTTCGAGGGACCCTTCGGAGAAGATTACCCAAAGCACAGTCCATACCCTCGATATCCCCGGTCGGACAATAGAGTCGTGGATCCCCTTTCGTGAAATATCGTCCCAATAGACAATATCGCGTGTCTCCCGACCATTTCTTCACGAAAATCCTCCTTCGATACCGTCCGGTATCTTGACGAGCGAGTTCGGCGTCGAAAGCAAGCGCGTCTGCTGTTTCCGTCGCGTGACGTCGAGCAATCAGCATAGTTTATACGATTATCCGGAAAACCGAACGCGATCGTTGACCCAAGAATGACGAACTTCTGCCGCGTCTCATTTGGGAATTAGAAATCCACGATACCCCATGATAACAAGCCAAGCGAGTAGCGATCTCGGCGAACGGTGTCCTCCCGACGAGCCAGTCAATAATTATACCGATTGATCGTTTTAATTGCAATAATTATCGGAGATCTGTCCTTCCCCTTAGCTGTTAGCGCGATCAGACCGCCGCAATTATCCACACGAACGCGTTTCATGGCGGTGAGCTCAAGGAAGGAGCAATATAGTTGTTTACGCGAACGATTGATCGGCGTGTTGAGCCGAATTAGGATGTCTGTGCAACCGTTAATCAGACGCACGTTACACCGACGCGAAAAAAGGTGGATGCATCTGGAGATCCTAACGGTGGGATCTAATCTGAACGTAGAAGAGTTCCTGAATCTTTTCGGCGAAGCATCTGTTCATTCTCCTTCGAATCTGCTTTATCGTTTATCGTCCTGCGTTCTTCTTCCGCTCGCTGTTTCCTCGCGCGTCGATTGTTCCCCTCTTCCGCCTCAATTTCTCCGCAAGATGGAGATAAACGACACAAAAGAGGCGTAGCTGGAGGCAGCACCTGCACGGCTTCATCTGCCCCGTCGAAATGATCGACGAGTTCCACGAAAGTGACGACGATAAATCACTGATAAGTCCTACGATTTCCTCCTCTCGTATCGTCGCTGTTAGATCCCCTTTGTATACGAAACTCCGGCGACCCCGTCGTCGCGATGATGCATCGACACCATTGTCTCGCGAAACGGCCAGCCTCGTTATCGTGCTATTAACGCCTCCTTGTAACGAGTCCGACCGTTGAAATTTGCATACGAATCTCGCGGATGCGCTTTGACACGACGCGCGAATCGTGCGAACTCCGCGTTTCGCCGAATCACAGGCCGCGAAGAATTTCCGCAAGGTCGCGGTGTTAATTGGGGGTGACCTCGTTGTCGAAAATATTTTTCCCTCGTTAATGGTAATAATATATTTAATAATTACAGTCTTCGCGTCCACCGTCTTCCACTCTGCGCCTTGAATATTTTAAATTCTCTCTAAAATCGCAAGGAATCGAATGCTTCATTTTATCGCTTTAGTATCTTACGGTTTAGTCTCGCCAAACAACGCTACTTTCTTACCAATTTTTTCACCGCGCGGCTGCCCATAAAATACGCTACAATAAACCATAAACCGCTGGCGTAGCAGCGTCTTAATTGCCGGCAATTAATTTGTCCACGTCGTGCGGTAGAAAGTGCATCCTCGGCCGTTGCACGATGATGCACCGCGATTATTAGAAGACGAAAAGATGCGTGCGTACGCCGCCGCTCACCTCCACTGATCTCCGCCGGAAGGTGACCGGGGTTAAGAGGTGAAATTAGAGGGAGCTCTCGACCGAGGGTCAGATCAGCAGACCGAGCGATTCCTGCCTCGTTTCTGCCCGAGCACCCACGTTCACGGCGCAACTTACTTTGCGGCATGCATTCAGAGAGGCGGAAGACAATGTACAGTTAATGGGGTAAAATTAACTCTGCTATGGTCTTAGGATCTTTTTCATTGGTTTTATTTGGGTTTACAGTTGGTTTAGTTTTAAGAAAAATGTGAAAATGTCAATATTACTATCTGTATTTTTTATTACCCAACATTCTATCAAAATGTATTTGCTTACAATAATAGTTCTGTGGTAATACAGTAGAAGCTCGATTATTCGACTTAATATCAGAGTCAAAACTGTGACATTTCCTTCATGCAGAATTGTTTTTAATTAATTAATTAATTTATTTATTTATTTCAATTAAACAGGAAGTAATTCCCATTAGTGTACAATGATACAAACAGTGTTGATCTGAGAACGTATACGCTAGTGACAAGTGGAATTAATACAGGGTGTCCCAGCATCGGTGGTACAACCAAGAAGGAGGTGATTCTACATAAAAAAACAAATCGAAAATAAGGAATAAAATTTGTTCATTTGAGGTTTCGTTCTCGAGAAAATCGGTTTTGAATATTCAGCGAGTACGCGTACACTTAACTATGGCCTAGATAGATGGATCTCGATACAGACTTTTGTTTATGTTTCCACTTCTGTACATTCCTTTTGACATGACGTTCTGAGCACTTCTCACAGTTTCATTTGGTGTCTTAGTATGTTATTATCTTCGGTTTTGACTAACAGTTTCTATCAATCCTTCGCAATGAGTAGATATGTATACAAATCGAGAATACGTGGATATGATTCATGCATTGGGTGCGTGTAGTGGTAACGCATCTGCCGCGGCTCGTTTGTACAGAAACCGATATACTACTTATAAGTGACATATGACTTGTATCGGGATCCATCCATCTAAACCATAGTTACGTGTACGCGTACTCGTTGAATATTCAAAATCGATTTTCTCGAGAACGAAACCTCAAATGAAAAAATTTTATTCTTTATTTTCGATTTGTTTTTTTTATGTAGAATCACCCCCACCTCGGTTGTACCACCGATGCTGGGACACCCTGTATAATATATTGCTGAAAATAGAAAAAAGACATGTCAACGAAAATAACACTACAGACTAACAACAATATATTAAATGGAGAAGTTATATGTGAATCTTCTTTTTAAAAGAACATAAAGAACATAATTTATTATTGTTAAATCACAGTTTTGGTTTTGCTCGATATTACAGTTTACCGTCATTGCTAGTAATTTCAATAATCGAAACCCTGAGTAATGGATACAGAAATTAACAGTTGGTCAATCGAGGTACTACTGTAATTAAGGTTTTTATGAATTGGATCTTGAAGAGGAACGTAACAGGGTTGAATATTTTTTTCGGAGGATCAGTGGGACTCAAATTTATATCGAATTAGTGATCGTAGGGAATTGAATTTAGATGATGCAAAGAGAAGGGTTTGCAATAAGAGTGGATAACACGAAAAACCGCCTGTTTATTACTCCGCGGAGCGAATCGGGGTTGAGAAAGTTATTCGATATCCTTTCTCGGATGAATCGCGGTCATATTTGTGCAACTGTCACGAAAGGACTTTTCGCGCGAAACTCCCGCGTCGCCGTCGCGTCATGCCGCGTTATATATCAGATTACCGAAATCCACTGGTGTACGATTCCGTCGTCGATTGAGATACAAACGCGCGTACGGAGATCGGATTCGTAAAGGATGCGGGAGTAACGAGATATCCCTGTTGTCTCCTGTTTCAGGAACGAAAAAGAGAGTGGACGACGTGGTAGCGCCCAGGACCATTCACGACGTACCGGAACACGTTCTCACGTGCGGGCTCACGCTTCCTGGTAAGTCTCAACACTCCACGTACTCTGATCTTCTCGTGATACCTTTCAGAACTCATCCTAGACCCAAACTTCCCATATTAATAAAACCTTCAAAGTTGAACTCATTCAGAACTCCCACAATTTGACGAAAATACAAAACACTATAAACTAGATCTACAAGACGATCCTCCTACGTTTATCTGAGCTCAAACAACCAGCTCTGCCACGTACCCTGATCTTCTCGCGATACCTTTCCAAACTCATTTCAGATCCAAACTTCCTACATTAATAAAGCCTGCAAAGTTAAACTCATTCAGAGACTGAGACAATTTGATGTAAACACAAAACCAGCTAAGATCTACAAGAGGAGCCTCCTACGTTCACCTAAGCTTGAACAAGCGACTCGTCAGCAACGCGGTCGCTTTAACCGGGAAATCCGTGACGACCTAAAGGCGGAATCGCGCGCGGGTTCTAAGTCCAGCCGCTTATTAAAGTTTCCATTAAGACGGGCTTGCGACACGCGCGACTTACTGTTCCAGCTGTCGCCGCGAAAGATAACGCGCGCTGACCGCGGAGGAGTATGCGGAAGCCCGGGACACACCCACCGCCACGTGGTCCTCTTAAGCTCGGTTCACACGCCCCCGCATCCTCGGCCCGACCGCATCTATTTACGCGCTTGAGGACGCTTCCCCTGCATTCTCTCGCGCCACCCGCTCCCCCATTCTTGTTGTCCGCGGCTCGCGAGTCCTGTTTGTCCTTTCTTCCTCGAGGCTCTCTCAGCTGGCCGGATCCGCGGATGGCTAACTGTACTCCCGCGTCGCTGCTATGTCGACGATTAACCGACCGTGGAGGAAAGGTGTTCGGAGGATCCACAAAAGGATGGGGGCGGGGAAGAGGGGAGGGAGAAGTTTTATTATAGGTATTTTGTAGTCTTTAGAAGTAATTTTGATTGAGAATAAGAAAAAGCATGAAACTAGAATCATTTTAATGTCTGTGGAAAGTTTTTAAAATAAAAATAAAATGGATATGATGTGATTGTACTTTTTGTAAGTGAATGAGTAGAGGGCAAGTTTGTTAAAAAAAAAAAAGGAAGAAAGAAACATTTTTTAACTCTAAAATTGATTGCTCTGAACTTATCCGCAAAATCAATCTTAGTGTACCACAGAAAAATCTTCATAATAACGCTATGTTTATTTTGTAGATTGCCGTCATAGAAATGTAGCTTTATTGATCCTATTAAAGAATATTGAAACAAGCCGATCTATATCTAGGCAGTAATGATTTGTTCGCTATTTCGCTGACTTCATTTTGTAAAGAAATTAAATCTCGACCGTTACCAGAGAATTAAATTGTAAAGAACTATGGCTCATCTCATTTTGTAATTATATTAGTATGTGCACTAAAGGGTATATCCCGTTGATTAATAAATAAATAAATAAATAAATATTTTAACTTGAATTATTCGAAGTGGTACACTAACTTCGAAAGTAGTATAACTTTGAAAGTAATAATTGGAGCGCAAATTGCTTTTAACGAAGACTGCATTGATTGAATTGAAAAACAGACTTAATTATTTGATTTATTACTGTCACATACAGCAACTTGCAAATTTGTTCTTGAAGACTATAATACATTTATTCCAACTCAAAAAATATTTGCTTTTACACTGTAAAGATTATGGAAAGTGAGTAATAATTAATTGTGAAAGCTGTAAAGGACCAAAGCTGAAAGGAAAAATTAGTAATGTGAATTTGACAGTAAATTAATATTTGGAGTGCATATAAACAAATCTACAAATCACTGTATATTTTATGGTAATCTCCAGATCACCTAGTAATATGCAGTAGTGTTATTTTTTAATAATACCTTCTGAAATCGTCACTCACGCAGAAATCGAATTACTAATTTCATTTCAAGTATAAATTCGTAGGTCATTGTCTCCATAATGAAGCGTGTAATACATATTCCTGCTTATTTCATTAAATTTGAAGGATTCCCAATCAGATTTCACACGAGCCTCGCCCGTCATTTCGCGATTGTGTTCCCTGGCGTTTCCTACTCCCACGAAAAGATTGTCTTCTAATTACGCCTCTTCATTATCGTGATATATCCTCCCGAGGAAACGGCATTACATTCTGCTATTATGATCGCAATGGAAGTTTGTATGCGGTAATTAATCCGCGCGTTGGCAAGGCCGCGTACAGGGTGTTGAAAAACAAGGCCCCCGAAGCGGAGACGTTATTAGAGGCATAATTGGTCCCTTATTAGATTACCGCAAGGTTACTTGGTACACGTGCAACGCGTGAATTTTTCCGCGCGTGTTTTTCCCTCGTCATTCCGCTCCGAGACACGTCCCCAGGTGGAAAGAGAGAGCCTCTCGAGGCTAACTGTAATCCCGTAGTTGGCAAAGCAGCCGCTTTGTCGCCGATTAGCCGGTGGAAACGGCCGGTCGGCCGTGCTCCGACCAAAAGGGGCGGGGACGAACAGGAAGAGGAAGCTCGATGCTTCGCAACGAGGGGTTCGACAGTCGAATCGATATCGAGCGGAGGCCCGCGCGTATTCGAAAGTTGGCCGGCCTGTCTAGCCGTATTCCGAGAACTTTTCTTCGCTCGGAGGCGCGTCCGAGCCGCGATCGCGAGACGCCGATCGAGGATACACGCCTTCGTTCGCTCTAATTTCCCGCGGCCGTAAAACACAGGCTTTCGTGATGCGATTAAATCGAATCGACGCTAAACGGTTTCGCGGATTATTAATTTGTTGCCGTTTCCTACTCAATTAGGGACGCCGGGTACAAATTACGTCGGAGGGTAACCGTCTATCGAGTGAAATCTATTGATCCCTATTTATGTCGACGAGTTGTCTCTCGAGTACAGCTCGAAAGCCTTCAGTGGGAACAGACGGGAAGAGGATGATAATGGAGCGATTAGAGATAGAAGTCTGTCGTGTTCGCTCCAAGCGAGAAATCTTAAAACGTTCCTTCAATGGAAAACTGAAATCTTTGCGATTTCCAAAGGTCTGCAATTTTCGCGCGAAACATTGTTCGCCACACTTAGTTTCTTACTATTTCTATGGATATTCGTGAAAGCCCCGTTCTTCAAAAAGGGGTATTCATCGCCGCGAACGGCTCCATCGGCCGCACGGATCGAGCCGACCGATCTTACTCACACACGAACACACGGCCACGTAATTCAGCCGAAGAAGCTTGCGCGTGAAAGCAATCCGCTCTTAAGGTTGCTCGTTCGACAATAAAGATGTTTGCGAAGCCGTTGACCCGGCGACTTCGATAATCTCTCCGGCCAGCCGATATCCGCAGCGCCGTATTCTATCATCACGGCCGGGGAAAAGTTCGCGGATAATTATGAACCCGTCACGAGTCGGTGACCTTACGCGCTGTCAATGAAAGAGTGAAAAGGTTGCAGGTGCTAATTATGCTGTCGCGATCTTTGGTGCTCCGTATTCGTCGTTTCAATGCGCGTTGTTTCTTCGAAAGTCAGTTCTACTTACGCTGAACTCATTAATCGTCTGTCGGATCAACACTTTTTTTTTATAATTCGTTCCGAAACGATTGTCCTACAATTAATTGAATATCTTCACCGTAATCAGAGGTTCGACGAACAACGATTTCGCGGAACCGCGACCCAAGAAGGAAACGTTCCATCATCGCGACGGTGGCCAGGATGAATCGTTGAAAAACGGCCACGGTGCCTCCCTGTCAAGCCCCCGTGCATCTCGCGTGGGTGGAACTGACCACAGTCTGGCATCGCGCTAAGGGAATACTCTGTCCGCGATAATTTATCGCGATAGGCGCAAATTTACATTCCCTCCCTCTTTCGCGACCTGTCCTATAGACGAGTTATGATAATGAGCACATTTGCGCGGGGACGATGCATTAGACTAATTATCTATGCACGGTTTGCGGTACTTGGCCTATTGTGCTCAACCGCGGACCGTGATAACTGGACACTTGTTTTTGGATCGTTTGTCATTCGCTTGCTGGTTGTTAGTGTCAAATTTATGTGGACTTAAGTATCGTGCTATTAATTGTCATGTCTCTATGTATGATTCTCGTTCCTGTTGCACGACACTTTTTAACTTTTTAACTCCCAATGTTGTGCTGGTGCAACATTCATTTTGCAACTTCTAGATCAACTTAATGCGATGCTGTTGACTTTAAAATAACAAAATTATATGCATATTAGTTACACACTTTTGAGATTACGATTTAAGAGTCTGGATGTTAAAGGGTTAAAAAAATGAAGTGAAAAGGATTTTGGTCGAAACTATAACCGCGATGTGGACGAACTTGAATCGAGAGCGCGTCGTTGCATCGTCACACTTACCAAACAAGGGAACGAAGACGCCGCAGACGCGGCGGAATAATAGGGGCGCGATTAAAACCGGTTAATAGACGGCGAAACGGAACATTATAATTTTCGTTACTCGATAATGACAGATTCGGGCGTCGTTTTAGACCCGGCTACGTGGGCAATTACGCGGCAGAGGTGGATGCATCGACGCACGCAGGCAGAATTCAGGGTACGACCCAGATCCCAAGGAGCTGTCCGGCTAAGGTTTCGCCGAGGCCAATCGATAATTCCCTCCGCGGCTGATCGATGCGCCTCGCCCGTTTTCGCGCGCGCCTTCGGATTTTCCACGGCACTAATTGCGAAGAATCGACTTCGCTCGGCGCTCTATGGGAATCGCGAACCGCGGCGCCGCGCCGCGAGAAAGTGGCAAATTTGCTGGCAAGCGAACGACGCGACCGCGTCGCGAGATTCCCGATTAGAAATTTGATTGAATTCGATGTCAGTGAAATGGCTTTGGTTATTTATCTCAGTCGATTATCTCCTACCATCTGTACTCCCCTTATCTGCTCATCGACGCTGAGAATCGAACTTGACTCCTGTTATCTTCACTTTCATTAGGCGGTTTAATTAATTTTAGTTCCTCGTTTCACTTCGTCATTCGAGTCACACGCCCATGTCTCTGTTCCACTTTATCCAAAAGTGCTGTTTTGTCTTCTAACAGAGCACAAAGCTTGGAATCTAAAGAATCTTTAAAGCTCTATGCTACGTAACTCGTCGCAACAAATCCAGTCGCCTTATTCGCGGAAATGGTAACTTGTCGGCGTAAATCATGCAGAAAAGGTGGGACACCGAGGCAGGAAATGACGAAGAATGCCTCGAAGGGGACAACAAGGAACGCGTGCGGTAACCGCGACGCGGTTTGTTGGAACAAGCAGTAGGAATGCGTGAGGAAGCCGATCGACGCATCACCCCTTCCAATTTATTAACTTACCATGAATTTTCCTCGACGCTAATTGCGTCACGCCGGCCAGACGCGATCCGTAATAGGCTGTGCGATACTAAAACGTCGATGCGCGCCGTGCGAACTCGACTCCGACAAGGGAAGCAGTAAACGGAACCGACTAACTGAAATGCACCGTATCGCGTTGGAACGCACGTAGCAATTATTTCCTGCGGATTTTTACTGGGGACGAGACTCATAAACGTCCACTACTCAAAATAATGCTTGACTAGACAGACTTGAACGAGGAAGGAAACTTGAAAAGCCGGTAGTAAACCTTTGAAACCGGCTGCGGGAGCATTGGAGACTTCCTGGCGATTCATTTCAATATTTGTGCGTAATTTGAAGAAACAATCGTCTCCCGAAAAATTTATTAGACTGTCTATGAAGTTCATTTCTTGGCAACCCACTGATTTTATGTAGATGGGTATTTTCGTAGTCAGACGTTCAGCGCTTCTCTCGCGCAGTAGTAAAAGTCAACGATTGATTCCACGAAGTACCAAAAGTCACAAGAATCTGTTATAATAATCTACAGACCTCAGACCTTATCTTCCTCCTCATCTCTCGAAAATAGATCATGGAAGACATGTACAAATTCACCGGGTAAATTGAATCGAGATCAAGAGAGAAAAGAGAGCGGCATAGTTAAACAAGAGTTGTAGAATTCTCCAAGTCGCGCGGAGCAAAAACGCCGTCAAAGCGTCCGCGCTGAACAATGAATTATCAATTTCCCCCATTCATTACCCTATCGAGATTCGCGATGGGTCTCAAGTCGAGTCGCAGCAGTCACCCAGCACACATCGAACAAAAAACGTTAATGAACGCCATGAATTCGATCGAAACGAAACCGCGTATTCGCGGGATCACAGATCGATATCGCCCGCCACAGATCCAGACTGCGGCTTCCCCGAACCCGATAATCGGTCTCTCGGCGCTGTTGTCGCAGTCGATCGAGTCCTCCTCGATGACTTATTCGCGGCGTTAATTGCGCCTGAGATAAGCCGAGTCCCGCCATCGAGAAACCAACGACGCCGCGTCGGATCGTTTCGAACGAGCGATCGCGCTCGTAAACACCGAGTCGAGCTTTACACACCTGTACGTCGTTCCTCAACGTCGTTCCCGATGTATCGCGATGAGGAGATACGCGGAGGATACGCGACCGACCGCCCGAGTGAAAGGCGGGCGGGATTTTTGGGCTAACCGACGGGATTCTGGATGATAGAATGGCGATTCGGGGCGATCTGCATCTCGGTGTATCAATAGATTGAGAGGGGAGAAACTTTAACTCACTCGCTGCAGCTATCTACTATAGTAAAATTAATAGAATTGTGTTAGAAACCTTTGTTGCCGAATGGCAGATTTTTAATAGAATATTCGAATATTAGAAAAGCAATTGTCATAATCAGACTGCGGATTTTTATGCAAAATCAAATTGTTATAAGTATAAGTGAAGAAATACAGCTGAAGTAATAATGTCTTATTCTTGTAAGTTTTCTAACATGTCTTACATTTTTAATATTTTACACATTTTGGCGTCTGTTAATAGCTTTGTAGATTGTTGCATTTAGATCACTATATTTGTCATAAATACATAAAAATCCACAGTTTAGCTATAACTATCAGGTTATTCCTATTGTAATTCTTTTAATTCCTTCGAGCAGTCAGTTCTCATTCTTGTACTTCATTCGTAAATTTTAATTACTGTTATTATTTTCTCTATATTTCGATTGTAATATTTTTCTTTTGCATTGTAACTAAAGGTTTCTAATTTGTGAATATGCAAATAAATAATAATTATTATGGCTACTATCATGAGTAAATATATAAAATAGTTGTACAATAATGGATGGTTTTTGGTTTTATAAATAAAAAATACTTTACACGTGAAATCAGAAAGATGTAATGAGTGAGATAATCAGATCGGAAGATAATTCTGCTCTTAACATTATTTTCTTTCTCTTTCCTTCTACTATTTCTTCTGTTTTTTTTTTTTTTTTTTTTATTATCTAGTCAAAGGAGAGATTTTATTGGAAGCATGGTTTTCCTTCTGATTTTCTTATGCCCGAGGAACAGAAAATTGAGTATCGACGACGGACTTTCGATCAGCGATTAACACAACTAGAAGGGATACTTTCGATCGCTGCTGCGCACGTAACGTACGCCCACCCACCCGTCGAAGACCCGTTATCGGTTCCTCTTATCAACGATCTGCACTCCTGGAACGAACTCCTCGAAACACTGAAGTGATCTCGTTTTCTCAGGAAATCAAAGCGATCTCCCAAAACACCTCATTCCTCTCGATCTACTTATAATCGCAAAATATTCTCCTCTACTTTCCCCTTCTCCATATTAAAAAACTAACCATTCAACATTAATAATTACCGCATCACCCCGTCGAAAGCCCCGTAAATGTGGAACGCGAGGTTTCCCATACGTTCATCCGTCGGATGTTGCTCGGCGCGCGGCACGAGCACGTTCCCCGATTAAAATTCGCTCACCAATTAGCGGCTCGATCCCGTTTCGCCTCGGACAGCCTCGGTCCGCCCTCGACCCTCCGTTTCTACTCGTAAATAACGAGGATCGCGCGGGCGTGGGAGCCGCCACGGGGGCTTCGAAGAAATCAGGAACGTCGGAGCGCGAAAAGTGCGACGAGCGGCTGTGGTAGTGGAAACGGAGAAAGGTGGTGCCGGCGCGTTGCATCCTCGTCAACGGAGGCGCGATCCACGCAGCGGACACGTTCGGTACACCTAGCCGCTACGTGATTATGGTTATCATTCGGGACGATTGGATCGAGCGCATTAGCCACGCACGAACTCGTCATATTCCACTCGCGGTGTACGTGCGCTCGCACTCGCGCGGGTCGTCGTGTTAGAATGGAATACTTTCGGTGGAGATGAGGTCTTCTGAGAAAGTTTTCCGCTGCGAGTTCTACGCGTCTCGGACCCCTGCGAACTTTTCCTGAAACCTATTTTCCTGCGCCTCTCCATGGTCGATGGAATTTTTTAATTTTCGTCTCTCCAAACATTTTACATTGTCCCTGTTGAGTTGTTTTAAATTACAAGCATCTCTATTTTCGTAAAACTAAATTCCTCTAAATTTCTAAATTTCTCCGCCAAGCTTTATTCGAATACTAAGAATCGAAATTCTTAAATAGTCCTGTAAGGACGCAGCGAACGCGAGTTGCAATTAGCCACAACATTGGCAATGAGTAACTGCGGTGCGAGTTACTGCGACTGTTAGATGGGAGGTTGGATACTTTGTCGCGGAATTCGCGGCTAATGCTCGGACGGTTTTGATATATTTACCGGCATGAAATACGGAAACACGTTGCGAGGCGGCGCGCATGATCGACGAGCTGTACGCAGAAGTCGATAGTCTGTCGAAAGGTGAGAGATTGAAGGTTAATAGAGGTCTGGCCTTTTTACGCATTACCGCGAACATTCGTGCCTAAGTAGTGAACACGCGCTGGCCTTTGTGGAGGGACTTTCCGCGAATAAGATGTTCTCGCGGACATTAATCACGGGTTAACGCGCGCTCGAATCGTCGGTCGTTCGAGTAATACCGGTGAGAATTGGGAAAAACATGTAATCTGATGTTCGCCGGAGAATATGGGACTGGGATGTTAGATAAGCGTCGCCGCGGTGAAAACTAATAAGTCAATGTAATTTATCGTTGGCGCTTCGAAGTGAGTTTTGCTTAGAAAGTTTTCAGAAGTTTAAATAGTCTTGCTGTTTAATTTACTATTTATAGAATAGCCTTTGAATCTGTTGAAATCATACCGATTGTCGTACGTCGGCTTATTGAATTCACGGGCACAAGTCGGTCGCAACCTGTTCGCCATGTCGAAATTACAATTGCAGATCGTTTTGTCCGATTTGCATCGGTATTGAAAAGGATTTGCATCGCGATTCATCACGGGGAATCGATTATTCCGAGACGGAGCGCGGCGATGCATCTGAGCGACTAATTAAGCGATTATAGCGTCTCAAGCGAGCTAAACGAGTGTTAATCCAGAGCCAAGTCGTGCCTGATAGAACTCTGTAGGGTCAACCTGCCGCACGTTCACCTGACCACGACGATAATTTTACTTATCAGCGTGCTTATTCGAACCTCACGTATCGCGGCAATGTAAATAATTGTCCTGCATCGCGACTTCCTCCGCTGACATTCCTATTAATTCGGCTCCTAATTAAAATCAATTTCTTCGACACGTTCGAACGGGGAATGATATTTGCTTTTAAGAGGCTCGTTCAAATCATCCTGAATGAATGACCAGTTAATGTGGGCAGTAAGTCTGGAGTGTATTACAACTTTATGCAATTTAAATACAAAAAAGAATTAATCTAATAATAATTGCGCATCCCTCTTGGTTCATCATCCTGGGTATTCAGCAAACATTAAAGCTGCCGACACGTTGCTAAGCATTAAAGAATTCCGCGAAAAAGAAAACCCGTGGAAATTTATGAAACCTGGGGCATCTTACCCGGAGATTCCTCGTATTTTTGCCCGGCGCTTGCCGGTTCCCCGCTCGATTATTCAAATTACCGTTAGTCGAAACAACGCGAGGAATCCGGCGTCGTCTGGTAGCGTCATAATCGACGACGGGGGAAGCAAGTCGCGTTCAGACCGGGAAACTTTCACGCCTAACATACAAGGTGTCTAATTAGTAAAGATCAAGAAGCTTGAACATCTACGGTAACAAAGAATTAACAGGTTTCATGGCGCACAATTGCCAGCAAAGAATCGTGCCCCTTCATTCAATTGCACACGATCTCCGCTATTCAGAAAGACTATTGAATACCTGTTGAAAGTGTTTATCGATAACCTCGCGGGGCTCCTTGTTCGTTCGCGGCGATGGCGCGACTAATTAAGCGATTAGCGGCTCTCGTGGGAGCGCCGAGTCGCGTTTACAGCCGCGACGAAAGACTCCTCACTGTCTCGAGACGATTTCGCGATCCCCTTTTCCGCGTTTTCGTTCCGCTAGAAATCGATCGACTCGACGCATCGGGCTCGGGGAAAAGAGGAGGCGGGGCCGACGGCGCGGCGGGTGGATCTCGAGCGTGTAATTAGGAATCGGAAATCACGGGGCCGGCAATAAATCGGGAAAGCAACGGCTAATGGCACGCATATTGACGCGTCCATCGACGATGACTATCGTTCATCTTTCTCACGAGTCCCGCGGCGCGCGGCCCGCCTCGCGGCTACCCGCGATCCTTCCAGCCCTCCGTTCCTCGTTATGCTCCTTTTTTCTTCGCCCCCCTTGGCCGCCGCGGGGGAGGGACGCGGCAGGCCTTCTTACCGCCGACGAGAGGAGAGCCGGTGGGTCGTGAGCGGTAAGTACGCTTGATTTACGCTAAAAGCTAAGTCGAGACCGCGTTCAATCTTTATCGAGGGGGTAATGCAATGATGATGGACGACCGACGATTTGTAGAGGCGGAATGCACGCCGTGCAGATATATGCGCTCCTTCGTGGGATGGTTATTATTGTAACTCGATCCCGGGACGTGGCGCGCCAGGTAGAGAGCGCAGGAATTTCGTGGAGCCCTCAGGAATCGCTTCGACCAGAGAAACGCGCAGTGGTTTCGAGGAGTATTTCCCAGAGAGCTTTGCGAACGAGGATTGCCTCGGTTCGCCACTGTTTAGTCTCCCGGCGGACCGTGACGAATCCTCAACGAAACATCTTTTCTCCTTGGGTGGACAGAAAAATGTTTCCCAAAGCGGGCCAAAGAGGACGTTCACTCTTCAGTATTCTCCTAATCCATTAAAACCACCCACCGAAAGTAATCAGATTTCCCAGCTTACCGAAGTGTTCCATCAGAAACTCGGCGCTTCTCCCTATCAATATTCAACAGCTTCCAACGTCGAATGCCATCCGCTTGCATCTTCTTACTGATCCCTCCTCGGGCTCCCCTCTTTCACCCGGAAGAACGGGAACGCTCGATATCGACGTCGGCGCCGACAAAAGCGGACGGAGTCTGTGGTCTCCAGCTGCGAATGTGTGAAAACGTCCATCGGACATCGTGCTCCTCGTGACAACGAGATATGCCGGTCCTTGAGCTGCAGGCAGTCCTAGCTTAACGTCTTCATCTCGCGGTGAAACCGCCGCTGGAAGGCCGGTAATCGATCGGTTATGGTAATCCGAGGCGGCCGGTTCGATCGTTAAAAAAAGGTCGCGCGCGGACGGTGCCGTTGCATTTCCTCGCTTCGAGAAATCACGCCGACCGGGAGTGTTCGATGCTTACCGGTCGATTAGCCAGAGCCCCGTTCCCTCGGTTTCTTCGCCCGGCTCCGTATGCACGCTTCGGGGAAACAACGTTCTCGGCGTTTCCCTGGAAACCCGCGTCCCGCTGCCATTCACCATGACTTGCTCCTGGAAATTGGGAAACTCGAACTTACCGAAGGCTTTTCGACCCCTCGAATGACTGTAATCTCGCCGATCCTCCGACGATGATTAGGAGCGCTACGATCGAGGAAGTTTCTTGCGAAAGTTGGAACTCCGAGTGATCAAACTTGATTTACGAGCTCGTAAATTCGTGGGCCCTTTGCCGCGCCGCGCCGTCATCTACGGGATGATTCCGAAGCATTTCAAAGTTGGACTTATGTATTATTTGCGTAAATCGAGGTCCGTCTAGACTGCCCGAAATTCTCCTCAATTCTGATTCTCTTTCTCCTAGGAAAGTTCCGTAACTATGGCAATTTATTAGAACGAAACGTGCCTCGATTCGAGGAGAAAGGGGACATTAGTTACGGCCCTGCAAGAAGATCGAGGATCTCGCGGGGGTGAACGAAACTCTCTCGCTAAGGGCGAGCGCATTAGCACTGGCACCCTAAGAATTTGCGACGCGCTGGAGCCTCGGCGTCTGCCCACTGGCATTGGGCATTATTATCGCGTTGCCACGTAATCGCCCATATAACTTACACCACTGTGAATTATCATTAGCGCCTTGGGTGCGCGCCTCGAGGGCTTGAGGGGCATTTAAGAGCGTTGCGCCGGCACGTGTCACGCTTGTTGTTCTCCGTCGCTCGTTCCAGGAAGATGGAGAGCGGAGTCGTCGGATTCCTCGTCGCAACATCCGATAACGAGTGCAGAAGGTATCGCCGCAGCACCTAATTAAAGAACGACAGGCTTTTGATCCTCCATTCTCTCGCGACACAGAAAACTTCGATCTATTCTCTATACCGCGATCGGCGCGGTCACGATTAAGACAATAAGATTTTACGATGTCCCCTATTTCACGTTATCTGGTCGTGTTCCGGACGTTATTACATTTTCATCGATACACGCCGGTTTCGTAAGCAAAGATTTAGCAGGAAGATGACCTACTCTGCGCCAATAGGCGCGCGCAACAGACTAAAAGGCGATCATTTAATAACTCACGCCGGCTAAAAGATTACGATCGGGCCGTGGTACACGGGCGAATCGGATCATGGCCTGTAATCAAACGCTGTTACCGACTTTTATTACGCCGTTAATGCGACCGCGGCGGTGCGATCGTGCTCCGCGCCGCGCCGCGTTTCCTCCCGCGTTCCAGCGTGTGGATGCTGCCGCCGCCGGGCGCAATCTTTGATCGAGAGAAATAAATTCGATCGACGGGGGAGGCTTCTCGAGATCAGTAAATCATCGTGACGGGAAGCTACTGACGCGAACTTATTCAACCCTTCGTCTCGCAATGACAAGCGATCCTCGCGCGGATCGCGAATCGAAACCCAATAACACGAACGTAGCATGTTTCCGAAGCTGCGACGACGGTTACATGGCAGAGCGTCTGCTTTGCCTCGCGGTGCCTCGTGTGTAAGTCGAATCGGGTTGCGACACGTGAAAGGAGATCGTGTGTTTTGAGTAGCACTAATTTCGTGACTGTGTGTTTGCAGGGTACACGGACGCGAGCGGCAGACCAATTTTGGAGTTCGAGGACGACCCGCACAGGAGGGAGACCCTCTGCGTGAAAGAAGTCTCGTCGTTTTTTCTCTACCTCGCCCGTTTGCCCAGGTATTTATCAGTTTCTCCTCGATAAGGAAGACGGTGTTTACCCCTTTATCTAGTCCCAACATTAAAAATTATAAATGTCAAGCACGTCGTGAAGTTTGAATCGAGATAAACCGCAGTCTACGAGGGAAAATTCGTATCTTTTCAACAATTATGGCTCTAAATGAACGATTTATCGCGTCCCGTCTACGCTTTTCCCCGCGATCGCGGCAATAATAACAGCGATCGCCGCGAAATTGGCAATTTGTTAATCCCCGCGGAAAAGGTCGGAGCGCTTTCCAACAAATGAACCCGGCGCCGCGCCGGTTCCCCTGATAATTATAATTTCCCGCGGCCGTGACATCCCCGACACGCCCACTATAATTACAGACAAGGTGCGAAATATCGGCTTGTATATCTTCCTGGCCGACATCCAGCCCGCAACTACGAATTTCCCAGCGCGTGTCCGGCCCACCTTCAAGGCTCCGGCGCTGGTTATCAATTAGCCGCGGCCACCACGTTTTTCTAATTAATCTTTTCGCCGATCTCGCCGCGAAAGCTAATCGCTCCAACTCCCTTCCATTGCGAAATTGGTATTAGTCGTAATTACGGTGCCGGCCGCGCGATAATTGAATTACGAGGGAAATTTCAATTATACATTAATTCGCGTTGAAAGGCGACGACGACGGATAAGCGGGGAAGCAGGTGCCGCGGCGCGGAGACCCTTCTCTCCGCGATTTTTCCGCGGAAACCGGTGGCACGGATTTTCGATCGTATCGACGGTGCATTAAAACAGTGTTCGCGAAGTGTGTTCGAACCCGGGGCTGAATAAAGGCGAGATGAGAAAGGCGGTAAATCACGGGCTACTTAACGCGTTGGAATAGAATTTTGAATAACGATCGTCCGTTATCGCGTCGCATCGAGGAAAGTGAACACGAGGAAACCGAATGTATTTCGCATTACATAATAACGCCTATTGTTCGGAGAAAGTGCATATTTCATTGATAAGAATCGGGCATAACGCCAATTTATTTTATTGCTGTGCTCGCCGGTTCCGTTTATTCGCGCCGCGTCCCCCCGATCGATGGGACCCCGTGATCCTGCCGCCAATTCTTCTTGGAACACTTCCAGCCATCGATTGTGCCGTTTCCTGCTCAAAAACCACGTGCTCCCAACCGATATTCGAGAAACCACCGTCCTGGATGCCAGATTGCTTCCCGCAATTGCGATTCCGGGGCTGCAATCATAGAAGAATAAGTCGAACTCGATGTAAAAATTCCCGTAGAAGTGGGCGCTGAAGAATACCAGAAGAAACGAAATTTTTATAAGTACATCAGAATTTAGATGAAGAAGTTATTTCATGTTTTATTAAGAGGGCACAACCCTTTGATAGGTCAAAAAGAAATTCTTTTTACTACATAAATTGAAAGTATTACCTTTGGGGATTCCTAAAATACCTTGGGCACTCCTAAAATATGATCGTAAAATTCATGAACTTTACGCATTTTTCCCGAAACAATGTTGTATAAACTGGTTGCATGATTTTAAACTGCATCAGTTTGGAATGAATCTACTTTTACTTTACTACGTACTTATTCTACATACACATATCTGCATTTAAGCATACAGAAATTTTTTAAAAGTATGGTAGTTACAATTTTTTCATCTTAAAATGTATAGATTTCTTAGTGAAATTTTAAAATGTTTTGTTTTAAAGTTTGCTGTTTCTCAAAAAATTATTATAGTTTAATTTTCGTACTGTTGACTGAAACTATATTAATAGGTGTAGATCACAAAATGCTTTTTTTTCAATGAACTAAACGTGAATAATGTGCGCAACCATAAGATTTTAGTCCAAGTATCTACTATATTTGAATATATCTTACTGAGGCAAATATGTTATCACTACGGCGTAAGATTAACATTAGGTATTGGTTCAAGGTTTCATGGCAATTATAAACATTAATATACTGTATTTTTAAATAGTTAGACACTCAACTAAAATTATCTAATTATGCTTTCGTAAAATAGGAGTTGTCCCGCTAAAATCGTGAAATCGACCACTATGCGGTGCAAAGCGTTCCATAGCGACATTTATAATATACTAATACATGTACATTTCATAATGAAAAAGTTCTCAAATATTATTTATTTATTTATTTATTTATGGGAAAAGAACCCATTAGCACAAAGAAAATAAAGATACAAAAGTACGAGCTAAAAAAATACAAAAAGAAAAAAAATACAAGTAAAATATAAGTAGAATGAGAAATGTATGGACAGACGATAAATTACTGTAAAATATTACGTAGTAAAGATTTAAGCGCATGTGATAATTGTAGGAAGAGATCCAACATATTTTATTTTATTTTATTTTATTTTATTTTAATTTATTTTATTTTATTTTATTTTATTTTATTTTATTTTATTTTGTTTTATTTTGTTTTGTTTTATTTTATTTTATTTTATTTTATTTTATTTGCCCCGAAAATGGAAAATCGATTTTTTTATTTTATTTTATTTTATTTTATTTATTTTATTTAATAAAATATGTACATAAATCCTAACATTTCTACGAAGTATGTGTCTTAAAAAGTAATTCATAAAGAACGCTTCTTTTTGGATGTCAAAGTCTTGTTGCCCCTTAAAGAGGTTCTCATAGAAATTTCGTCCACTATGATCGTGAGTTTAGAAATTACAGTTGTTCCTAGCCATAAATTACCTTCTCCCTATGGACGTTTATTCACAAATAACTTCCCCTTTCTAATCCCGCGTTCGCACTTATTTAATTACGATATAAATTACATAAACAATTTTAGGATATCTATATGCGTAATGTATAGATCGTTATTGGTATTTCAACAAAGGGGGGATGAAGGTTGAAATTGTCGACGGTCGATCGTAAAGGGAATCGTTTGGAATCGGTGGCGAGGACCACGAGATGTACTCGACTCGTTTTAACATTCGTGCGTTCCCCGACTCATAAAACATCACGTACGATAGCGACGGCAACCTATTCCGGTATCGTTCATCGCGCGGCTTTATGGTGCCTCGTGCAACCGTCCTCCCGAGCGGAGCGAGAGGAAGCTCGCGACGGAGGAAGAGTAGAAGGCGAGGAGCCGCGCGGCGCGGCGTATTCCGCTCGAGGCTCCTCTCTCGAGAAACGTCGTGTTCTATCTTTCGGCATCTCCGAACCGCGATTTCCGCGTGTGTTCCCGGCCGGCCGGGGAGAGGGAAAACCTGGCCGGAAAGTAGCGATTCAGCAACGATACACCGCGAATAGAGTCTGGAGCCAATTTCACTGGCGAGTTTCACTGCGATAACAGCGGTGGTGCGTCGTAAATATCCCTGGGGGATGAATCGGACCGAGCGCGTTCAAAATTCACCGTTTCCCAATTCCGCTTCGTTAAGCGCGAAATCATTTCCGAAAGCGAACCAGTAGAAAGGAACCGTCTGTGGTCAGACGCTCGACATTGTCGCATCGCGGATTTGAGTTACAGAAATTACGAAATTATTGAATCTCGCGAATTGAAAGAGAAAGGTGGAAGGAATCGACGCGAAAAATATGGAAATACAGTGAATTCCACATGAAATTCCGCGCGGAGAGACATAATGTTTATCGCGCCGTACGTATCAAATGTAATTATACCTCGCAATGGCGAAACGCTCAGGATGTGAGTGAAGTTTCCCGAAGAGACTTTCCCATGATAATTAGAAACGAATTCTCCCGGAGGACGTCTCTGAATATTTCACTCGGCGGATCGAGCATAAAAATCCGGCGCAAAATTTCGCGAGGTTTTCCCACGATTTTCTGAATCTTCGGTTACTTTTCCGGGAAAGCAGCGTTACTCCAATAAGCCATAGATTGCATTCTAAAACTGTCGATACTCCGTTAATACGACACGCAAGAGATTCCGACGTCGGGCGCATTAAAATCAGTCGTCCAGAGGGAATTATCTCTAATTACGTGCGGTTGCGAAAGGTTGTAAGTCATTCCTCATGGTTTTACGATCATTATGTATCGATTACTGCAATGCGTCGATATTTTCCGACAGCGGAGGGAAGAAAGCGAGCATTACTCGCGCACACGAGGCCAGCGCCTGGCTAGAATCCGCCGACGAAAGCTAACAGTGTCATAATGATCCTCTGAGCGGAACACGATCGCCATAAATCAGCGTACCGGTTACGCGGGATTCATTAGCATTTTTTTTTTACCTTTCCTTTCGTCGACGGCCGCTGGCTCGCAGTGGGAAAGCGGCCAAAGCGACGTTGACATAGCGGCGAGTCGGTCTATCGGTGGCAGATTATCCGCCGGCCAGAGGCGGATTATTTATTCGCGGTGGCCGTGCAACAACAAAACGCGGGACCTCGCGAGATCCTGACAGCTAAATTTTCATGTGCATTCCACCGGTGCGTTATCTCTCCTTTTCTACGATTTTTGTGGTGCTGTCTCGCGCTTTATCTCTGTCCGAGGGGCACAAATCATCGAGTTTTTCGCGCGGAGGATAGATAAGGACGTGCTGATCGGAAGGAAGGATACTTTGTTGAGATGCAAGAACATTTATCTCCATTTTGCAATAAGAAATCGGTGGTGGGTTGATCTTTTAATTCTGAACTTGTCTCTTAATCTTGCTCAAACTAATTGGTAAGCTGTCGAAGGCTTCCACCAGGAAAATCGTTATATATCTCCTGCTCAAATGTTAATATCGCGATAATCTTCGACTGAAATCCCCCGCGAAGATCGAAAGTACCATGGCGAATCAGCACTAGATAACGTCCAAGAGATAACGGGAGCCAGCATATCCCGCCTTCGATCCTATTTTCCGTATCAACCGCGGAGCAACCCGGAGACAGCCGATTCCCCTAATTATCGGCTGTCGAGTGTCGAGATTTATTAGCCCAAGTTCGTGCATTTTTACTCCGATGCCCGACTCCCCAGATACGGCAAAATCCGTCGCGGGCGACGTTGAAAAATCGCGTCGTGATCGGGCGGAACCTCGATTTCGCGGGGGATCGAAGGTGAAATGGCGAAAGTTCTGGCGCGCTGCGGTTTCGTTTTTGGACGCAGGGATTATTGAGAGCAACGACGAGGTGTCAGAGCCACGGGCCAATCTGCCGGGAAATGGGAGGCAGCCTTAGAAACGATAATAATAATTACGGGTCTTAATAATTAGTCGAGTGATCCAGGTGGCAGCGGCGATCCAAGCAATTCAGTCGGATATCGCGTATCGCTCGAGAGGGAGTCACGACGTGTAGATCGCAGGGTGATAGGATCGCGGGGGATCTCTGGCTGATCCAGTTGTGCACCTGACCGCGTTTCTGCGTGAGTTATGGACGCGCATCAATCCTTTTACCCTGCCCCTACCATCGCGATCGCGGCCCCCTCTCGTCCCTCCCAGCCACCCTCTCGCGTTCCTCGGTAACGGTAACCGAGTTCGGCGAAACGTCCCTCGGCGCTGTCTCGCTTTTCCCTCCGGTACGCAGATCTGGAACTGCAGTTTGTCGACCCACTTCCGAGATCCTATCTGTCTCCGGGACCCTCTCCTTTCCTCCTCCTCCCTCGTTTTCCTCCTCGTGCTTCTCCCCCACGGTGCGCGTTTCTTTCCCCCTCGGGGCGCGCGTTCATCGCCGCCGGAAGTTCGTCGTCGGTTTTTCGTACGGGGATCCCATGACTGTTCGTGGATTTAATAGTTCAGGGGAACGCTTTCGCGTTTTTCTAACGACGGTCCGCAATTAATGGACTCTCAGATAAAGGGTACAGTGATTATAATGATGATACTTTATTTCTCCGTGGACACTTGCTGGAATTTCGTAGTAGATTAAACATCTGCGATGCATCTTAATGTACTGCGACTGCTTCGAGAGATGAATGTATGGAATTTCATTATGGGATTACCTTTCTCCGGCTTGGGGACTCTCCGACATATCTGCGGTTTCGAATTCTTCGAATCCGGGAGTCGTGATTAGGTTACGCGAGGAAGCAATGATCATAACTCATACTTTCTTCCTAATATGAGTATACGCAGTTATAAAAAAATCAATTTCTTATGGTTTTCAGTAGTTCCACTTCTTTTTCAGTTTATATCACTTCGTCGGAAACAGATTAACACCTTCAAAACACTCTGTTCAGATTGTTACGCGTTTAGAAGACAATTAGCGCCATTAGAGCGTCGTTAACAATATAAGTCTTCTCATTTTCACCATGATATTCTGTCAGCAGTCTCTTACACCCAATTTTCCTCCAGGTTTTAAACCTTCCTGTCCCCAGCGAATCGATATAGTTGTAAGCTTCTCAGTAAGTTTCCATAATAATTCCAAGAAATGATTTATGTATGTGTGTCGTCTTGACGGCTCCATAATTGTAATAGCGCCATTGAGCGTATGCAAATCAGCATCATTTTCGCACAAAAGAGAAATTCACTGTTGCTGCCAGCTAAACAATGGTCTATTAGCGTGCGGAAGAATATTGAGACGAATTATAGAGAAAACGGTCATCGTTTGGAACACGTATCACACATTTATATGAATATATAAAGAACTCAACAATCGTATTTGAAAAATAGTATACAGCGATCGTACGTCTTCTTTATTCCTCTCCCGCATTCCAAGATATTATTACCCTGCACGATACGCAGATAAAATACAGTGGCTGCTGCATAAAGCCTCGCTTCGTCTTATTGGAACATCTGCAATTTCAATGGTAAGATTTGTATGCTGATCAGGTGCGGCGGGTATATTAAGAGCGCAGCGCAACGTTTTGCTTGACAGTCGTCGTGTCAGCGGCGCATGAATACCTCTTATCGGAATTTTAAATGAGGAATTCGAACGACAAGTTGCATAAACGGCGTCCTTATCAGACCTCTGTTATGTGTACGAAACGATAATCTTGAAGGATGATAAGTTGGCAGATCAAAAGACGAAGGCTTCCAACGTTTTCAAATACAAAAAAATTGTGTTACCTGCTCACGAAAATTAGACGAAATTTCTTTGAATCATTCTTCTATCAATTTTCTTGCGATTGAACGCGCAGCATAGAAAAATTCTTACGAATTCAATTAACCACGAAGTGTGGAAGGTTTCAAAGATCAGACCTACGGAGTTCGCTTCGGAGTTCGCTGCTCGTGGATGCTCCGTCTATTCGCGGAACATTTAGCAACGGGAGGACGAGAGAACCGTCAGAAGGAGAACGTCGTATCCTCGGCAGGGAGAACGGTCGGTCGTGACGAGGTCTTTGCTCGACAACCTTTGCCCACCCAGGTCGCGGCTGTGGTTTTAGGTATACACACGATGAGCCGTCGCGATACCGAACGCCGCGGCGATGCTTCCACCAGCCTCTAGCTTTACAATGCTGCTAATGCATGAGTTTCTTCGTCGAGAGTGGGCAGTGGCGTAGGGAACGTCCGACAGTTACGATCGAATTGTAAATCGCGGCCGTGTCAGGGTTATGGCGGCCCGTTCGACGGACGCGCGAAAAGTCCCGGGGTTAATTGACGATGGCTCTTTCTTCGTGCCTCGAGAGAGTCCCGGTGGTCTCCGACCTCGGGTTTAGTCGCCGTTTTCTGCTGTTTCGAATTAAAACCACTGTGCACACTTTGTGCAACTTTTCCAGCAGCCGATGCGTCGGAGTATAAATAATATTTAGTCATTTCTCTAGAAGACTTTGGAAAAATTCAAAAGACCAGTCTTGCAGAATGGTGTATAGTAAATGGTCCAACCTTGAATATCAAGAAATATTTTGATATGCGATTTAGTCGCAGGAATTCTAAAATTAACTTTCTGCATCACATTGTAATATTGCAGTATCAGATTTTCTGCCTCACAATTCCTTTGGATTTATAATGCAACAATCTATAAGTTTTACTGAATCCTCTACTAGGGACATTAATGTGTAGAATACGCCATAATCACGAATTGCTTCGGAATGCTTTAGAGATATTAACGCTCCAAAAGCGGTCGTGCTGATGCTGATATAGTACATATTTATAAGATGATAAATGGATTCATTATATTTCCAAATTCGTCTAGAATTAATAAACTATTATTATTAAAATACGGCGAAGAACCACCACAGTAGAAAGAGAAAGCTTGTCTTCCTAAATTTCATAGTTCCTACTATTGCGTGAGTCTGCAACTATTTACATAGATATTTTCTGAAACGTGGTCTCATTATGTCTCATTCGAGAGGGATTAAAGCAAGAAAGCGATACAAAGCGTTACATAGCGAGCAGTAGGTACGCCACTGCGAAGAAGTAGAAGCATGATTGTTGTGTGTATGAAAGGGGTCTAGGGGACGGGAGAGAAGGGTGCCACTGGAGCCGCGTGAGAATCACTGCGCACTTACGCGAACCACCCACGTGCCACAACTAAATGGAGATTGCGATACTGATTTGCTTCTCAAAATTCATTGACCCGCAGTTCTGAGCTAATCCTCCCAAAAATCGAAACCTCCGAGGGCAAAGCGTATTTCCTGGCGACGTTTCACTCCAACTCGAAGGAGAAATCGCCACTTCACGTGGGAGATCTTGTCAAACGTCTACCGTATCACGGTGACTCACGCGTGCAATCGGAATGTACCGATAATTTATCCCATGCATGCGCAATAAACGTTTCGCCGGCTGCCAGAAATAATTCGCCGAGCTCACGAACGGTTTCCGTCTGATTGCAGCTCCGACAGCGCGAAGAACGGATTCACCCTGCTGGTTCGAGGGGGCTCGCCGGAGTGTTTGGAGTTCTTGGACAAGGTTCTGGCTCTTGTACAGGTAAGACCGCTCTGTCCGTATTTGTCCCTTCGAATCGTGCCCTCGAGAGCAATCGAGGCGCGCCAGGAGCATCGATTGTGCGCGAAATATAAAGACGACGGTTGTTGCAGGGCCGAATCAACGTCTGCCAGGCGCTGTTGCTGCACAGTTTCGTTGCCGGAGGTTCCAGCAACTCCCAGTTACCTTTGAGCTGCGTCAAGGTGAGAGGCAAACGATTAAATCCTTAATCTTCGAGCACCCCTTTTCTTGCACCCGTGTGTAACCGTTTTTATCCTTTGTAACGTTGTTCCGAGTTTCTCGATGCAAATCGTTTCGTTTCTACGTCCGTATTGCGTCTAAAAATCGCGTGAAAGGAAACGGGCTTCTTTTCATATGGAATAGGCCACTCGAGTTTTTCAGACTGTTCGGTCAGTGTTGAGCGCTCTTGATTCTGCTTTCAGACGACCACCGTGGATGACGAGGCTCTGAGTAAACACATCGCCAGGCGGGAACACCACGACCAGACACAATGGATCGCGTTCTATAAGGTAATTGAAGCTCCCAGTGCATTCGCGTCACCCTTGATTATTTTCTGCATCCGCTTCTGATCCACCAGTCGTCCTGTATTCCAAAAATCGTTGCGCAAATTACTCTTCGCAGCTTGAGAACTTTTAACGTGGTCGGAGAAAAATCGGTACCACCTCGTTTCGATGATCGTAACGACCGCGCGAGCAACTGTCAGCGATGACGAGCAGGCTTCTGTCCATCCGAATCGAAAGCCGCGACAAATTGCTTCCGAAAACGATTGCGCCTCCGATCGCGGCGAGGGACTCGCAGGAATCTCACCTGCCGGTTGACTGAATGTCACGACGGTGATTCGGCAGGTTCGATGAAAAATGAATGCTCGGACGGGGCCGGCCGAGCGAAATAATTGTGTCGGGCCGGCACTCTCGAGCGAACCCTCGCGCCGCAATTATTGTCGGGGAATTTATCCCGAGACGGTGGCACTGACCGATGTTACCAATTTATCCGGTGGTTCTCAACTCGCGAGCACCTCGTAATGACGTTTTAATGGGTCTCGTCGAAGAAAAAAAAGGACGTCCGTTCGTGGCTGGTATCGCAATCGCGATTCGTTACGCTCCTTGTCATTTTTCCTCCTGTTCGATCGCCGTTTGCACCGGGTTGCATTTGTATTGTGCTTGAATGATGAGTTCTTGATAATCGAAACGATATTGCCGGATGGTATTTTACTTCGCTTGAGTGTTTGTTTAATGAAAACACGGATGTGGGTGTCCTGAATTTAAATTTTACTGCGCAGTGAATTAAACCTGCCACGCGCGCTTAATAAATCTGTGCAAAAGCACTACGCGCAACTTTTCTGCGCTTTGGATTCAGTTTTGTCAGTAAATCAATCGAACAGTAAAGTATCGAAATTCTAAGAATTCCATTACAGAAAATCGGCGCGATAAGAAAGATCGCACAGTGCGTCGCGATCGTTACACAACCGTCACAAAATAGCACAATAAGGAACATAATCGGCAGATCGAGCGAGTAGAAGCGCGATAAGCGGAAAGGTGAGTCGGCGACAGTTGGCTTCGACCTTGCCGATAGTCGATCGGAAAGCGTTACAAGGAGAAAATTCAGCCGATCGATCGTCGGGAAATGTTTATAAATAACGGTCGATCGCGATGCTCGCCGCGATAGGGATTAACACAGCGCCGTCGCGGTTGCTCGCGGCGCGATTGAGATTCTTCGGCAGAAAGTAAGGACTCTTCTTCCTTGCTCCCCTTCCTCGGCGGCTCTTTCTCGAAGCATCCGAGGAACGACGATTTACTATGCGTGTTCGAGTAACACGCACTTATCTCGGCGCGCGTCGCACGGTACAGCCTTTGGAAATTTTCAAACTTTCTCGCCGGGCAAATTGTTTCGCGACCCACTCGCCGTCGCAATCGCAGAAGGGATAACGAACGATCGCGAAGGATAATTTTTCATCGCTCCCCCCGGCAGGTTTAATTGATTTTTCTGTTTGCTTTCATCGACGTCTCAACGGATCCGTTAGGCGCTTCTAGAAACGGCTGCGGCTTCTGAATCTCCCGAGCTCTCCATTTGTCAAGGAATTATGACCGTTGCTGGTCGTTCGGAGTTTGAGCTATCGCAACTGTCGAACCACTTTACGACAGCGATAGCGGGGAAGTCAGTGAGTAGCCAGCCCCCGGCGATGATTGATCTCTCGATCAATCAATCCGCCGGATGATTCCGCGGAATTAAGACGTCAGTAGATAGATCGCTGAGAATGTTGCGTGCTCGCGCATCGGTTTCCCTTATCTGTGATTAGAACGATCTGGCAGACGCGAGGGGGATCCGGGCAAAGGCCTTTTTCTAATCGCCGACGCCTCGATTGTAGGGATTCATCGTGGCAGGAACCAGTCTTCTATAAATATTTCATATTTGGAATAGAGTACTTCGACCCAAGTGGAAACAGTAGTACCACTATCTTCGAGATAACCATTAATTCCGTTCGGCGTTCACGATGCATTAAGCGTGTAAAAAGCCTTCCGTCCGTTAGTCAAGGTAGAGGCACATCTCCCGCGGGTGATTCCATGTGATCGGTATTTTCGATCGATTGAGAATGCACCATAATAAGCAAATGAAACGAACTGGTAGCTAGGTGTGTCTGTCCTGCATTCTGCTTACGTGTGTCAACTCGGCGCGCCGCGGCTCAAAAGTCAGGGCCATTTGTATCTCTTAAGTTCATCGTGCCAGTTGCATCGTGCGTTCCATATTTAGCTTCAATCGCGGCGCATTTATTTCCCAGCTTCTCCCTCCGGTAAAAATCTCGCGCCTCCGAAAGAAGTATTTCCACGCGTCGATAGACTGGAATCGGGATTGGCCTTATCTCCGACGAGATAACTACAAATTGGTAACACATGACTCTACTCCAGAAGCGTGTCTCTTACGCTCTAATAAGCTCATTGCTCAACTCCCGAGAAAAGACCGCATACCCTTCTTAATTACTCCATCAATCACCGGCGCGGTTGACGAGGCAGTCAAAGTGCTGGCGCGCTTTTATCGCCTCGTCCATCATAAACGATCTGTTTCCCCGCAACGATGTCATCTTTCCTCTTTCTGCAGGAATACGACGGCCTGATGTCGGAATGGCAGTCCGCCGGGCGCAGGCTGGCCCTGGAGATGTCCGAGCTGAAGGAATGCGGCAGCGTTTCCGGCACGTTGACGCCTCTCGGTCGGCTGCTGACGGACCCCACATTGCGAAGAACGTCGAGGGACGCCGAGGAAGCGATGGCTGCGCTCGAGGAACGCGCGGCGCCTCTTCTGCACCTCGAGCACGTTAGGTTGGAGCCTCTGTTCCCAGCGAAAATCCGCGCCATAAGTCCCGGGAGCTAGAAAGCGCGCGGCTCGCGTTCGCCGCGGGCGCGTTTCGCGTGGACATCCGCTCGCCGGATACGTTATTGGACCTTGTTGTCATCCATTCCCGTTTCTCCGGCGGCCGACACTTTATGTCCCCCGGTTCCGCTTTAATTATCGCGACACGCCAGCGATCTCTACGATCGCTCGATGAAATAGCCCGCCTCGTCTATTAATTTCTTTCCCGCGCGAAGGGGGAGATCCGGCACGCGGCGACTCGTTAACTTTTCGACGCGCCACGCAACCAAGTTGTCCGGACGTCCTAGCGAGGATATTCGCGGCGAGGGACGCGTCGTGTATACTCGCCGCGCTGGTTGCCGACGCGGCCCGGAGCTAAGGACATTTTAATGCGAAGATAACGTCCGCGGCGGTGTTAGTCAGCGCCCACTCGGCTCCTCGGCGACCGTCCCGCGAGTTAGGGCTCGATGTTTCGTCGGCGATAAGCCGGCGACAAGAATTCCTAACGGTGCGCCGCCGCGATCACAGCTCCTTTTTATCTTTCCAGATTGTCGGTGAAACGGGCACGGAGATTGGTGGAGGAGGTCGGGAACGCCGCCACCAGGCTCGAATCCTCCTTCGAATCCCGACGGGCGACCATTCGCAATCTCGCGGTTCTGCGAAGTATCGAGGACCAGGCTCACGAGGTAAGTTCTTTTCAAACGCCATTGCCTTTAACCCTCGGAGGATAGGAAGCCTTCTATGTTCAGTAAGAGACACTACACAAAGTGTAGGAAATTTTATTGTTATTTTATACGGTTAATTTGTTTAATAATAACTAATATCAATTAGGCATAGTTAGGCATATTATTTATTAATAAATTAATATGCGAGGACCATGGATACTTTAGCTAGTTTCACCTTTTTGCGGACACGGTATGGTCAGATCATGTCAAGTCAAGGGTCTATGAACATTGCTTCTTATATAATATTATAATTAGCGGTTCGGTGAAGGTAAAGAAAATTAGTTAGCTGGAAATTAATTGCAGTCATTATTTTTTATCCTTAAAGTGTAAATGCTAGGTTTACTGGAATTCTAGATTGTGATCCAAACTGCTAAATGTGAATCCAGCTTCAGTATTAGACGTTAAGTGTTAAACTTCGAGTGTTCCCGAACCAGAAGACATTCTCTGGGGGTTAAATACTCAGTTTGCCTCCAAATGGAAGTGCTTCTCCACTAACCCTTCGGATTATTCCGTTTGTGCATTCACTGCTCGATCGAAAACAACTGGATCGCTTTATCTCAAGGTCCCTTGCGAGTCTGCGAAATTCCGGGTTTCGAGTCGGGGCCATTCGACAGGGACACCTTTTAGGGAGATAATAACACTCCTGTTTATGCGACGAAATGGTCCTTGTTGGTCGCTTTCATGAGTTTAGATGCCACTTCAATCGAACGATCTTCGAGGAATCTATTCTACCATTTTAAGCTATCGCGAAATTCTCGGAACGCGTCGGGCCCATTACCCAAACGATTGCTTCAAATCCCAAAAATGAAAAGAAAGAATTAGATCCTCCTGTCCTGCTGTCGCTCTTCTTAAAATTCAGCTCTGAAGCTTTCAGCTCCGGTACAGATAAGATTTAGAAACTATTAATCAACGAAAGCCGCCTAATACGAGGGCATCCCTTCTAAAGAAATTGCGAGTGTTCAATCAGTAGATAGACAAAGGGCTCCTTGTGTACGATTGCCCCGACTTTCACTTCGAAAATCGCACGGCTGGTCGCCGAGGATCGAGTTCGACTGGTCCGGAGGATTGAGATCGATCTCAACGCGTCTCGTTGTTCCCTCGATCTCGGATTCAGGGCTTTTCCACGCGGCAGAGGAACAGCACAGCCTCCGGGTAACCTCGTTTCTGGGATCCTCGACGACCTCGTAGCCGATGTTCGGCCTCGTTTGCCCGGGGAGTCGTCGAAGCATGTCCCCCGGATTCCTTGGTCGTGGACGTCGAACCGGCCGCGGCGGGACGCTAAAGAGAATATACACGCGCTAATGCTCTTTGTCCGTATTAGGCGCGTATGGAAATCGCGCACGCGATTAGCTGTCGCCGCGTTCTTCGGCCACCGGCGGGCGTTATCGTGGTCGTTACCATAATGGCCTTCGCGGGGGAGATTCTACACATGGCCGAGCATAATCGATAATAGGGCGTTCTGGTGCCGATGAACGGCTGGCGTATTGTGGGAACCGTTTGGTCCTGCCGGAGGATCGCGAAAGGAATATCGGGTTTCGCGTTTCCATGCCGAAGGAGCTGATGGACTCCAGGGGATGGGAACCGAGGCTAAGGAACTCTAGCTTTCCCATGAGCGTCGCGTGAATTCGCGATAAATCGGCGCGGCACTTCCTTGTAATATTCTTCCCGTTTTTGCTGCGATCGTTCCTAAACTTTCCAATTATCGCGACGACAGCACCGATTTTCGCAATCAACGAGCGCCCGGTGCTCGAGGCATTGTGAAATTAATTGCGGCAGACGCGCATCCCTCGTATCAGTATTCTCGTTGCTTAGCCAATTACGACGTTGACAAACATCCTCGCGGCGGTTAATGACCGTGCAGAACCGCGGCGGTTATTTGCAACGGCTCATTGTATTATGCTAATTAGACGTGTAATCACTTTGTCGTACATACCACGTGCGCGTAGAACGACATGCGGCTCGACACGATCCGCACGTACGCGCGACACGCGTGACAACTCCGTTTCAGCCGGAAACACGTGGATCCGTCGTGACGTAACACTGTCGTCGAGTCTGGAAATTCAGGAGCTGTATCTAGCGACATCACGACGACATCCACGTGAGCCGCTCCCGTCTCAAGGTTCCCGCCACTTTCTTCGAGGCACTCAGTTGGCTTAGCGTGTTTAAGGAGGTCAATGACACGGTTGACCGAAATTTTGTGCGCCACAGCCGTTGGAATCTGATAAATGAATTTTTAATTACTCCAGGTTTCAGCGTGGGAGTCGCACGAACTGACATCTCGTCGATTTCACTGTAAATTCTTAATCTCCTCTGTAGATTAATTCCCCTTTCGTTTATTTCACATCGTCTCAAGTAACGATCTATAGAATTTAATTTGTGTTTGTAAAGAATTTCTGGCGAAAGGTAACACAGAATAGCGACGCAGCCTCGCGACCAACGCAACGGTGCCAAGAGCAACGTTCCCGACGATCTCCTTCGATTCCTTTCTTGCGGCTAGTCGTTAACTTCGCTCGCGGTTGTTCGGCTTCCTATACGCACAAAGCATTCCTCGATAATTAGATACGAGATGTGCCTAACTGGTTGCCATGCTGACGCATTTCCGAGCAAAGTCACACGAACGCGAGCTGTCGTTGACTTTCACTCAGGCCGACACTTGCGTCTTTCGATCGCGATCTTAATTTCGATCGTTTCGTACCGACGGCGTACGAATTTTCGTTCATATAAGGGCACGACGAGAAGATCGAATTAATTTTCGATACCTGCGAACGGCTGGACTGGTCCGATTCTTCGCAACACCTCAGGTGCAACAGCCTCAGGTGCGTTATCCCGTCGACGATTGACAAGCGGCCCCGGTAAATAAATAATATTATTCCACGCATCAGTCACCTTCCCCCGATCGGCGGCCGAATCGGAGATCTCGACGATATGGCGGCACAATTACGGGCAGGATTGTTCTTCGAGACCGATGTATCGCGAACAAACGATACAGGGAGTCCCTCTCGAGCACGTGATCGTCGACAGCGCTGTTGCCTTTACAGTGGAGCATCTCTCCATATAAGACGACGTTCGATCTTGATCGACGCAATCGCACGTCATATATCCCCGAGAGTCGGCTCGCCCTTTTCATCCTCGTCGCGACGAACAGTGGCGCGCGTTGTTCGACAGGCGCGAGGAAGGACGCGAATTCCTCGCGCCGAAGTGGGTCGATCCCGACAATTGTTTAATTGTTCTGCGTGCTCCGCTTTCACGTGCCGCCTAAATTCGGCGACCTTCGGAGATCCCGTCGAATCAAATATCGAGTCCGTGTTTCCCGACCTATCCGCGCAGGCCAGGGCTAGGTTGCGGTTATCGCCGCGGTTGAAAATTGCCCCAACCGGGAGAGAAAAAAAGCCGGAGATAGGAACTCGCAGGCAACGAGCTCTCGGAGCCCGAAGCGGATCGACTCGCTGCATTCCGTTATTACGCGTTCCACTTTGATCGTCTCGCAACAACCACCTTCGTCCTCGAGCCAGTCCTGGACGTTGCACGTCGGTCTTCGACCGCCGCCCGTATTTGGTTCACGGAAATAGCGCGCGTGTACCGAGCCGGCGAGTAGGGGAGGCGCGAGGAGGAGAAAAAAAAGAGGAGAAGACGAAGAAGGATCAGAGGCGGACCGATCGGGCTCGAATTAATTGCCGTAACACCGGTTCCTCCCTCTCGAGAGCGAGCGCCGCGTACGGAATCACGACCGCGCGGAGCAAAGTGTGCTGAATCGTCGGGAGGACCGATCCTCCTACGTGTTTCACTCGTCGCTGGAAACCAAAACAACTGGCCTCTCAAGGCCACTGACTCTCTGCCCCCGACCTGCAATTCCGACGAATCGTTTCCTGTTTGTTCTCACGTATCCGTGGTCCACCTTTGAAATTGTTCCCTCCATTCTCGCATTCGCCTCGCCGTATCTTCGACTTTTCCACCCAATTACGCGCGACGAATCGAAACCGCGTCACGTTTTGCGTTTACCTCCACTTTCCACTAACTATCGGCTTCCTGACTGGTATTAATGTTCCTCCGGACTGGCGATCGCGCACAGGCTTCGCCCGAGATCCAGCGACACGCACTTTCAGTGCCGCCTTCTGCTCGCCACGCACGTTCTTCCAATTTCAGGGGAATCAGTCGCGGAGAGTGCTTTCGGTTTCTGAATCGGCGTGAAGAATGGACTTTCACGGTGTGATATGGGATTGAGCAAATAGTGGCGAATAACGCTCGAACGAGGGGAAAATTGTCGGAGCACTTTCTCTTTGGAGCTCGGCTCTTCGCGTTTCGCGTAACAGCGACGGCGAAATCGATCGGAACTAGTCGATGGAGCAGAATTTTCAAGGTTGCGCCGTGAACTTGCGGCCGGTGTGATTGATGGTAGAGAATTCTCGGGATTTCTTCACGCCACATCAAATTTTTGCTGTTTATGAGAAATGAACGCTTTCAATTATGTAATGGAGAATGCGCAACTTTCGTCGTGTGGAAGAGGCGTGATTAATGATCGGCTTGCAACGTGGCAAAAATCACTCACGATGCAACGCGATAAATAACGCGAATGAGCGAACGAAGGCTTTGTCCATCGCTGCGTTCGAAGGTAATAAGCCCTCGAGAGTTGTTAAGCGCGTGCTGGGCACCGTGGAAGCGCGGCGTAATGGTAGGAAACGCGTTGATTTTGCGGACTATTGCAGGGATCGTTAGCGCGAATGGCCTATTTCACGCTTGGACGTCTGTGTCCAAGATGATGAACTCGCGGAAGTTAAAGGTCGTTTCATGGTCGTATGAAGCGGCACTCGTCTTGGTGCCGTCCACTCTGTGGTTTGTAACGAGTCCAAAAGTCTGTTCGATCCTCGCAAAAGTCGATTCGCGAACGCCGCTTCGAGATTCCAAGAAGAGGACAACCGGAGACCCGAACCCTGTTTGCCCGCTCGAGATTGATCGATGTAGGACACGATGCTGATCGGACCCGAAGAATGGAACCCAAGATCAAGAGTTAACTTCGATGGCATCGCTGCGAAGAACCTTGTGTCCGTTTCATTTGCTGGAGATTTATACATTGCGAGCCCTGCGGATACGACCGATTGAAATTAATCGAAGGTGCCTAAGCAACCGACGAATGATTGATACAACATTGGACGTGGAGCGAGGTACCTTGTCCCGGTAATGTTCCTTGATCAACGACGCAGTAATGAGTGTCATTGAACGGTTGAGCAACCTTCGATAATGCGCACCCTCGATTTGTATCGAGGAGTTTATAACGTATCCGCGACGCATGCAAATAGAGCAAGTGAAGGCTTCGCGGTGCGCATTCTTCGTGGAGAGGAATTTTTGGCGTCTCAAGGTCAGCACTGTCATTCGTTTTCATAAAATGATTCAGTCCTTAAAATATGCTGTTGCGGCGCGTGAAACTGTCCGTAATAAATCATCAGCCTCTAAGTTATGCGACGTATAAATGACAGCCATCAATAAACACTATGTAGAAAAATTGAAACAAAATAACATAATGCACCTACATAAAAGCAAACATTCCATATTTTCAAAGTTCGCGAACATTCTCTGTCGTTAAATCCTCCTCCGAGGATCCACTTTGAAGATGGCCCCAAAAGACGGCATGGCGTCTTGGCAGAGGATTCGAAAGCGAGCAGAGCACGAGTTAATTTATAAATTCCTAATCGGTCTCCTCGGGGCTCTCGACAACGGCCGTCCAGATAAACGAGAGTCACGAACGATCCCCGACGCTCCTCGGGATGTCATTTATCGGGGCCCGTCGTCGAAGAAAGCGTGTTTAGAAACGGAGGGAGAAAATTTAAGGTTCGCGCGGCGGAGCGATCGACCGGTGACTCACGAACGCCTCGGACTCGATCGCGCACGAGGGCAAAAGTCCCGCCGTGGCGGCTTTCTTTCCATCAGATAAAGAGATGCGCGGGCATAGCCGATGAAGGCGAACACTTTTCCCTCGCGGCGGATAGAGAGAGAGAGAGAGAGAGAGAGAGAGAGAGAGAGAGAGAGAGACAGAGAGAGAGAGAGAGAGAGAGAAGCCGGGACCCCGGGTCCCCGTCGCATTCATCCGTTGTTCCGCCGCCGTGCATTTATAGCGCACGCGTGCATATCAGCGCGCAAAGACAGCCTAGGTGTATGCCTTTTATAAGCCACCACCTCCTCCTCCTCCTCCATGTGGTGCCTCTTATCATCTAGCCATTGTGCGGTCGCAGCCGCTCTCCCTCATTGTTGGAACGCCGCGTATCGCTGTTTTCGCAATGTTGTTGCACTCCCGCCGCGACGGCGACTGCTCCGCGTTGCATAACTAATATTTCAGACGGCTATCGTTGCTTTCCCCGCTCGAAGATTTTCCCCCGACGATAGGGTGGCTCTTCCAGGTTGCTGCCTTGGGAAACGCCGAGGATTCGGAGCGTAACGCTTGTGGCTCGCCGGATTCTGATTTCCCATGCGTACGCAGTCGACTGCCCGACGATCTTGCATAATGTGGAGCGGACGCAATCACGGGCGATACGAAATTAGAGTCGCGTAAGGGACGATCGGCGAAGATCACGGCGAGTTGTGAGTCGGAGACACAATTTGCTACAAGCTTGCATAACAAGACTTCGGCGACTCCGGAATACATCTTCGGCGAAGCTTCGCGACATTGTGATTTATTAGCAAACAAAGGACGCGAAGGCAAGACCACGCAGACTGCGTAGAATGCAACGGAGAATGCAGCTAGGCAATAGTCGGCGCTGATACCATTGTCGTAGGAAAGCGCATGCAAATAAGCGGGCTGGAGCCTCCTCGTTGTGTCATAACGCCTTATAGGTAGAATCCCGGCGAGCATTTCCTGCCGCGGCGCGGCGGCGAGAGCCGGTTGTCCTTCTCTCTCTCTCTCTCTCTCTCTCTCTCTCTCTCTCTCTCTCTCTCTCTCTCTGCCTGTCCCGCCCCCTCCGCGACGCTTTATCGTTTCCACGAAAGACCCTACAAAGGACAGGATGTCCACGGGTCATTGAGTCTCCTTTCCAAGGATTCTATTCCCCGCAACGGTTCACCTAGACTTTTCCACGATCGGTTCCCACCGGCTCCGTTCATCGCCGTGTCCCCGCGGTGCTTCGCGGAAGCACGAGGAAGCGAGAGGCGGTTTCACCTTGAGGTAATTGGTCGGCGTCGTTTTTCGACTTTTAATTAAACGCCCCGAGTTCGAAAGCGTGTCCCCCGAACGATCGAGAGAGATGATTATCGAGATCTCGTGGCCGAGATAGGTCGCCCGATCCACCGGGGATATTCCGCGGAAATTAGAGGGCAATTAATTCGATTAATGTCCGCAATTAATTTCGCCGGATCCTCCTCTCGCGGTTTAATTGAGCCGTACGGCACGCCCTCGCGATCTCGCGCGTTTCGCCCTCGACTTAGCCCCGGATTTCGAGGTAGGTAATCGCCGCTTCCGGCCGCGGCGAAAAGGGAAGAAAAAGTTGCCTCGACGTTGGCGCGCGCCGCGTCAAGATGCCGTCTTGATTAAAAAAGTTAGGTGGCGGCGGAGGAGGGCCCCGCGATCGCGGCGAGTCCTCGTGCCAAACGGTTCCGACGTGCTCGTGCGGTACCGCTCGAGCACGCCGATGGAAACGATGGAATTGCGTGACTGTCGGCTATCGGGTAACAAAAACCGGCGCGCGCCATTAGCCTCGGCAGAACTTACCGGTATTATACCCCCGTCTTCGTCGGGAGAGGTCGTGGAACCAACTTCCGGACCGGTCTGGTACCTCGCCGAGGCTACGATGCCCTCGACCGCCCGGGGTATCGAGTGTCCACCGCGGGCTGATTCGAAGGAAACGGAAGGCAACGAAGGTTAATGAGATTAGCGTGGGTGGTAACGACGACGGGGTAACCAGGGGACCCGTTGGTCGAACGGAACCCAGAATGGCGCCTTTGGGAAATCGAGGAACGCGATTAGGGGAATCGATCCCGTGAGATATATTATGTAGCGGAGCGGGATTCAAACGAGAGTAGAATTTCGTGGGGTGGGGAAGTACTTTAATCGGGAGTAGTGGTCAGGATAATTCAAGTGGAAACTCAGAAGGGTCACCGAGCAAATGTTTCCGTGTCACGGAAGTACACAATTTCAATTTTTTTCAATTTATTCATGATAAAGGGTTCTACCATCCTTCGGCATACGACAGTATTTGATCAGAAGTAGTAGAGACTAATTCAGACTTGGGTTAATTAATTTTTTGTAAAAGTATTGAAAAGGACTGCTTTTCTATTATAAGTTTTAAACTTTTTTTACGAACTTATTCTCACTATTATTAAATTTCTTCCTTGCTGTATTAATATACGATTTCATTTTTTATGATTCTTTTAAATATTTGCATTTCTGCAATCAGAGTTTGTATTTTATTTAAAGGCATTGAGAGAGCTTCAATTGGAAGGTTATGTTATTTAACTCTTAAGTTGTCGATTGATTTCATTTAATATTAATTTTAACTAAATTGATGAATAGAAATTAATCTTTTTTTGTATCTTTAGAAATATCATGAGAAAATATACAAAGCTTCAAATAATTCCATCAACACTTATTAAATAGTTATTAGTAGACTGCGGATGTTTATGCAAATTTAAATTTTTACAGTCACAGAAAAAGAACTGAATTTTGAATAACAATACTTCATATCCTCTAAACATTATAAAATATATTTTACTTTTGATATTTCACACGTTTTTGTGCTTATGCATATTCTTACAGATTTTTGCTTAATGAAAATTGCCAAAAATGCATAAACATCCGCAATCTAGTTATTAGTTTACAGTTGTATAAGACAGTAACGCTCCAAAAATCCACTGAAGAATTAAGAGTACATTCTGGGTTCATACTTATAGATCTGTAATTAAAAACCTGCGACTTATCACCTTTGAAAACAGGGATGACCAGGCAAACTTCCCATTTTTCAAAGCAATTTTCCAAACTAAGGCACTTATCTAAAATGATCCAGAAAATCTAAGACATTTTACTTAAAATACCATCGCTCTAGCAACCCTTTTAAGCAGCCCTAAACCGAGTCCTTCGACCGAAGATCCAGTCCGAGATCGCCTCGAAGTCAAGTTCTCATGGAAACTGGGCGAGGCACCGCCGACCCGATACTTCATCCTTCAGGACACGCCGAGGAACGATCTCGTTTCAACGACGGCCCGAGTGTTTTGCTCGGCGCAATATCAGCCAGAGATTATATGTGTACACAGCGTGGCAAAGATTCTGTTAAGATACGGGAGGTTCAGGCCGTGCATCATACAAATATTTACACGGCGTGTACACGTGCGATATAAAGCAGCTCCGGGCTGGATCTCTAACGCTCGGAGCATTGGTAGCGCGCGTGATCCATGGATCGCTCTAGGATTTCGCTCTCTTTTACCCACCGGGGGAGATCCATCTTGCCGACGTCCTCGCGGCGCGTTCGGTTTTTCCCGCGCGTCGCGTGTTCTTTCGCGCGACCGCGACTCGCCGCTTATCCGCTCGTTTTTCGCATTTCTTTCGCGAAGTCGAGGATGCGCGCGCGAAAGCGAACATGCATCTTGAAACCCGCGCATCGCGTCGTAATTTCGACTAACAGCAACGCGGTGAAACCTTTTCACGGTCTTTATTCTTATTACCGTCGCCCCGACCTTCCGTTGATAAATCTGAACCAGCAGGTGTTTCTCGTGCGGGTTATTTGTTACTGCGTTCACTTTCCATTTCGGGATTTCAATTCGTAGTTATTAATCTTGTACTTCATTCATGGCCGGAGGTCGCAATATCCGAATGAAGAAAATGAAAATTAACTTCTCCTGAGTTTTCTAAAATACGAGGAAACTCTTAAGACGAAGGTTTTCACGCAGAGAAGTGAAACCTCGCGGAGGGAAAAGAATCGAGCAGAGTTTAAACGAGAAAGCGACAGAGAACAATGCGACCGCAGACCGCATCAAAGGCCGCGCGCATCGATCGACGAATCGACATTCATTCAGAGACCGTGGATCACAGTCGACCGCAGTCGCGGCAGCTTCTGACAGTAGGAAACGCGGGGACCCTCGATTTATTATTCGAAACGCGCGCGTCTAAATAGCGCCCCGACTCGTTTCAGGGAAAGCGACAGAATTACGATCGAGATTCCGCGAGGCGAATGCAGCAGGTAATCAAGCCTCACTTCTCTTCCATTCGCGCACAATTCACGATACGCGGAATTATCGTCTTTACGCCTAATTAAGGAGGTTAATTACAGACGGGGTACGTATTTCAGTGAACACCGTGAATCGCGTGTCCGGAGTGCAATATTATCACAATCAATCGAACGATTTACATTATCTACGATTGTCTTTGCTACCTTCCGGTCCATCCATTCCCTCTCTCCCGGCATCGAGAACCTCTCAATCTCTCCTAACGGTTGTATGATTCTTCGTCCTTTTTCTGTCCGACGATAATCTATACCCATAACTTCTACGACGAGAGTCCACTCTCTGTCTGTTGTCCAGCTTCTATTCCTACTCTCACTCTCTCTCTCTCTCTCTCTCTCTCTCTCTCTCTCTCTCTCTCTCTCTCTCTCTCTCTCTCTCTCTCTCTCTCTCTCTCTCCTTTCTGTGTGCTGCTCTACGACGAACGAACTTTAAATCAGTCATAGCGCATTACCTGCACCAAAGGCGGATTACGCGCGTTTACGACCACCAGGAAAGTTTCTGAGGTTGACGCGCGGTGAGATCCAATACCGTGGGAAGCTGTCGGTGATAATTAAAGGCTCCGTCCCTCTCTCCGGTTTATGCCATTCAATTACCAGTAATTAGCAAATTACACAGTTTATGCGCCGTTACGCGCGACGCAATCGCCCTTAATCGATTAGGACAATTGTTGCTCTTTTTTGGTTCCTTTGGATCCAAGATACTTGTGATTACAAATTGCAATTGTATTTTTGACAGGTAATTAAAAGCAAAGACCTGCATTGTTTCAAGATTTGGTGTGTTAATTTTGCGAGCAGTGAATCAGCGTGTTTCACTGAGCACTCTGAGACGTTATTAAAAATTTCGACACGGGCGAACCGGGCGGCCGCAAAGAATTTGAATACCAGGGCATCGTAGAAGGCGACAAGCTGGCTGTTTCGTCGTTTTCTCTCGCCATCTTGGAACAGGTTACCAGGTACACGACACCTGCTCCCAGACCTGAAAATTCTTTTGCGGGGCTTCGGCCTCCTCCTTATCGAGTTTGCTCATCTCCAATCAAGCCAGGCCCGCGGTGTCCACTGAATAATCTCGCCGATATTTTCGACGGTTAAATCGGTTCTTCAGCGTCGTTGCAGATTCGCATACTTTCGCAGCATGCTCCCTTTGGGATTCTCGAAATCGTTCCTTCGGGCGAAACGAAATGTGTCTGGAATCCGAAAGAGCGGAAGCAATTTTTACACCTTTTCCCAAGTCCAAAAGGAACAACCATTGGGCTCTGTTTCATACATTTTCGCTTTACATTTACTTCTCATTTAATTACCTCATGCTTCTAATAGAATCTTCTGATAACGCAAAATCAATCGTCCATCATAATTACACATTGAGATGTAAAACGTTCATCGAAGACCTGCTCGTTGAAAAATGTTAATCGATGACTGAAGAGACGACAGAATTTTCTTGCTCTTGTTTTTCCACGCGCAAGAATGATAAACGCGTTGCTTGCCGTTTCGCGCCAAGTGCATCGTGTTCTACAGAGAGTTATCGCAACTAAGTGAATCCCGATAGCAACGCTAAGCAGGATTTATCGAGCTGATATACATAACTGGTCTGAACTATCAACAGTTTGTGCACTGTGCAACGGCAGACAGGAGCATTTGGCGGATAACCGACCGAGAATAATCCAGGCTTTTGTCAAAATAAATTTCCTCGGCATCAACAGGTATCGCCTACTCGTAACCTCGAGATTAACTCCGAACGAGCTTCGCCGAAAGCAATGCCCGTCAATCAAATCTACTTAAAGTTCAATTTTCAGATTGCGAAACCTTCGATACCCCCACGACGGGCCCTAATTGTCCTCGGCCCTCTCAAAAAGGAAGAATCGTCGGACAAAAACTGGACTTTCTCTTTCTCCGCTCGTGATTATCGTTGTCTCTGGTTACGCAAAGGGAATTCGCTTGTAACGTCTTCATGAGAGCCGCAACGAGCGAAGTTCGGCCATCTTCCCTGCGGTTTTTCTGATAACTTCGTGAAAGCGAGGCCCATGCGCCCGTACGACAGTTCGCGTCTCGACGCGTCGGAGTTTCCTCCTCTTCGCGGTCACGGATGCGTATTAGCGGTTTCTGACCCGGAAATCGACTGAAATCCATACGTGCTCCATTAACTTTCGACGAAATTGATCCTCGGTACCCTTGATTCGCCGCGGAAGATAGATTTCGGTGAAATCGCCAGCCTAAATTATTCGCATTTGTTCCCCAAGTATGGACAATATCTTAAAGCCACGCTCCCACGCGCGATATATTTTAATTGGACCCTTATACCGGAGTTGGACAAAATTTACAACGCGAAGCCTAGAAATTACCCTATAAAATATGCTTTCTGTTCGTCAATGCGATCCCCAGGGGGCCTCGCAGTCAGCGTCGCAAATCATGAGAAAAGTTTCCGGGGCGAACCCGAGTCGACCTCAGGGCGTCACCGTGTCCACGTAACGATCAATCGACGCGGGTTCGTTCTACGATCGATCCTTTGTCGTCTCTTTGTCCAGCCACGCGACGATAAGCCGCGTCGAATCACGAGACGTCGTGGCTGCAGCCGATTTTGCAACGACTTAAGCCTCGCATAAATTATCCACACATCTCTCTGTCCCTCCGTCCCCGTGGTTATTACGAAACTGTCTCCGTTTCTGTTTCGCTTCGCCCTCCTCTATGGTTGTCGCACCGTGACTTTTATTACGGCGCCGTAACCTCTGACGCGGACATAAGTATACTTTGTCGCTCGAGTTTCACGCGTTTGCGACACCCTCGCTTTTGCGATCGAACCCGACTACCAATCGGCTATTGCCGTTCGGACAACAATGGAATTTCGAGGATTTCATTCCCTCTGGATCGGTTTTCTCTTTAATCGAGAACGATGGGGTTTTTAATGAATTTATTTAGGCAATTCGTTGCGCAAAAGGGACGTTAAAGGGACAGAGATTCCGGATTTTATTGCCTTTTTTAATGCTGGGTATGTTGGAACACGAAAATAGTCTCTTTTTACTGTTACTTTTGACGTGTACCTATAAACGATGAAGTATAATACACTCTGTTTCGTGTTTGTAACCCATTTCCAAATTAGAATTTATTTCCTATATTAACGATGATCTTTGTACACGCTTAATTCAAGAAACTTAATTCATGATAAGAACATAAACAAATAAAGATTTTTGTTAATACATCGATATTTGCTATTATTTCAATAATTCAGACGACGGAGGTTTGCGAAGCTCGCGAAATTTCGACCTTACCAAATCTTATCATTTCGACTCAGCGAATCCGCAGATTTACCTGTCCATTGCATCGAGTTTTCCTCGATCAGATATCCGACTTCCCTGGTCTCATATCGCCTGTAATTGGTTAAAAATAATCATCGGTCGAGCACCATTTCGCGATCGCAGCAAAAGCAAGTTCCAGATGCCGATATCAGCGAGTGAGTCACCGGACTCCGCGTCTCTAGGCTCGGAGAAGAGCGGAACGACTACTCGTTGGTTCCTGGAACGCTCTGGTATGCTAATTGCGCTCCCCATGCGTACTCGAATACGTGCGAGCATTGTTGTATGCGTGCGCGGAGCGCGTACACGCACGTTGATTCACCTGGTGGCTGCAGCGTGCTCCGCGCGATCTAAGTCGGCTTCAACCTTCCTATTCTGCGCTCCTCTTGGTCTTTGCGCTTCTTTTTCGCGGTGAACGGAGGTCGATAAACACGTGGAAGCGGAGAACTCGTTGTAAGGGTGCGGTTACGACATCGAGGGCCAAATCCCTCGCGAACTTCTCGCGAGGATGGCAGGTCGGTGGTAGCAATTACAAACGGCGCGTGAAACAAGTACCTAGGTAAATTTTTCGCGCGAATAGGCACAGACGCGTCCCGTTGTCGGCGCAGCCGAAGAATCTCGCGGCGGATTCCCGAGATGCTAATCGCGGCCGATCTCTCGCGGCGAACGCTTCGGCCGCGAGTCGTTTAACCTTATCCACCGGGCATCTGTATGTTCGGTTATAGACGAAACTCTGTGTACACATAGCCGAAGCTGGTTGATCGTCGCGAAATATCTCTGATCCGCGGGCGCAGATAATCTGCAGTTATGTGTCTCCGCGACATACTTATTCAATTAAATCGACGCGCCGTGGCGAGCGTGCCCGACCTGCCTTATCTACTCGCCCGGGCTGCCTCAAGCGTTAACCTACATCGCGAGCCAATTAATTACATTCTAATAAACACCGTGGGGATAAATAGAGACGCGAAATATTTATGTGTTGCGTGACCGTCGAGTCGTTAATCGAAGTCACAACGCTACTTCGCAGGTTGATGCCTGCTTCTTCCGCGCGAATTCCCCGCGATGTGCTTTCGCAGAGCGGGAGATCGAAGAATTCTTTTGGGAAACGTCACACATGTGTCTCGCTATTTCCTCTCTGTGCTCGAGGAATAAATAGTCTACATTTTGTGAACACGATGCCGAGCAAGTTTTGTGTAATTCCGATCTATTTTATTTAGGAAAAAGAAAGTAGAAGTGCTTATAAAATTCCGTAACTTGTGGAAAAAGGGTAGGATTGTGTTCCGCAAGGATTGCATTCCTTCCGTGGGAAATATCTGTCGAATAATTAGCATTTAACCAAGCCTGTAAATCGCTAAACGCTTCTCCCTCACTGCAAACATCCTGGCGTGTCCATTGTCAAAGAAACCGAGCTCCTTTTCTCCCGTTGGGTGAGAGAGTTTCAGACACTCCCGCTTTGCATGACAAATATACGGATTTACCGCCGCGGACCGTTGAACAATTAGTATTTTACGGGAACCGTTGAGTCATCCGGCGGACTCGGATATTAGCCGCACTCGTGAATTATGCGGCACACGGGGTCCCTCCTCGTCTTTCCTCCTCGTCCTCGTCGGCGATCCGTCCGGGAGATGGACGAAGATCCTTATTACAGGAAATAGCTTCGGACCGAGAGTCGTGTCATTAAGTATGCAAGTCTCGGCCGAAGGCACGTCCCTTACCTCCGGGAACATCCGTGCAACTCGAAAACTTCTAATCTACCACCCAGGATACACCTCCTTGCTCGTTTATTTCTTCGCGTTCTCGCTCTATCCTGGAAATAATTACACGCTATCGGTCGTTATTGACCGCCACACCGATCGCCGCCGCCAGTTTCTCGATTGGCTTCCCTTCCACGCGCGATTATTTCTACTTTTGATCGCGACACGATGCTGCTTCTTTTCTATCGCGTCTATATTTGGATAGCCTGTAATTGCGAGCGTAACGTCGTTATCTCCTCGATTCTTCTTCTATCGAGTTACGTCGATAAAACGGCCCCTAAACTCTTCCCAAATCAATGGATCTTATTATTAGACATCAAATTGATTCACTTTTCAGAACTTTTTCTTTTTTCGCTGAAGTGGAGTAGTTTTGCAGTGGGTCATGTAATTACTATGAACACTAGTATTCATTTGAAATTGGAATAACAGTGGCGTTGAATATACTTACGCAATGAAATTTTCATTTTATCTGAAAAAGTGTTGTTATGTTTTAAATATTATACAACAGGAATTTTAAAATATCCATGAATTATTTAACGTTTCTGACAAAGTAAATGCAAGTACTTCGTAATTTACTTTTTTCATACATATGAGTGCTCAAGTAGGTTTGTGTATGATGTTAATATTTTTTACATTTATTTGGATAAGTTTAATGAAGAATGCTTTAAGTAAATTTATTTATTTATTGATTTTATATCACGGGTTAAAGACCCTCTGTATACATTTTTAGAGTGCAATAAACGTAAAATTTGTCATGTCATAAAATTTGTCCATTATCAGAAGATAATGGAAGATGTGAAGAAATTAATTCTGCTACTGAAATAATTAACTCTGGATATAAAACGATGATTAGAAAATTGTTGAAAATAAAGATGATCATTAATATTAAAACACTGCTGTAAAACAGAACAACGATGATACAGTATCGTCTTACTGTATGCTAATAGGAAAAAATAAAGTTGTCTTCATATTAAAATAGGGTAACGTATACAGTTGTTGACCTCCCTATACAATGATTAATCTTTTCAAGAAAAGTAAAAATATAGTATAATCCTTTTCTTATATAGTAAAATATGAATTGTATTCGAAACCAGAATATTTGGATTATTGAAACATACATGTATACATTTTATTATGTAAGAAAAGGATTATACTATATTTTTTACTTTTCTTGAAAGGGTCAATTATTTTATAAGGGGGTCAACAACTGTAAACTTTAACCTATAGTCCAAGTATCTCTTTCAAAACATGAAATATGTAATTTTTGATCTGTTCACAATAATTTAATGACACACTGTAGAATTCTATTCGCCTGAGTTCTAAACTCGGCAACGCGACCTTGAAGCCACAGTAACTAAGCCGTATCAGTCATACCGCTTTATTTATCTATTTGCACCTAATTAGACTTCGACCGCAGGCCGAGTAACAGTCAGTCTTTGCGTTGCCGTGGACAGTGAAACAAACAAGTGAATACTAAGAAGAACAAAAGAGAAAGTACACAGTGTATCAAGTTCACTCCTCCTAATTCATATCATAACAATATGCATCAATTAAAAATCTAAAGACGGATCTCGTTTCCAAAATCTTATTCATCAGAATTCCCCTGCTCCGAATCGGAAAGGTGCACGATCGGCGACGAATTCGGCCCGAACCGGTCACTGAATCGAATTTAGCGTCACGGAAATGGAAGGTGTGGGGAATGTGGTGCGAGTATCACGACCAGGTGGGAGGGGCGCGTGGCTCGGTGCCGCGTAGGTACGTCTTAACGCGCGATCGAACCAGGCATCAGTGACTCTTTCTCTGCCACAGCATCCGCTCGATCGAGGCGAGTTCCCTCGCGCGTGTCCCAGGACCCAGGAAACGATCACGAAAATCGTGGCGATCGTGTGTCGTGCGTGAATCTCGTGCTCGCCGGTTCCCTCACGCACGCGAGATCTCTTCGCGCATCGATCGGCAAACACTGTGTACATCGTTAATGCAACTCTATTGAGAACAACCCTGCGACATGGACGTTGATGTTGCCTCGATGAGTGCACGCGGGAAACGGAGTATAGCGTGTCTACCGGCGATTTTCGAGCGATCGGTGCGCGGGATTTGTGACTCGTGGTGCATGTTGATTTGTTGATTTCCTGTGATTGCATTGACTCAGTGGTGGTTGTTGTGGTTCTTCCTGGATGACGCTGTTATTAGGCGAAGGTAAGGTTTGGGCTTCTTTTTATAGGTAGCAAAAAGTCTGATACGAGGGACAGAAGCTTTGAAAAATTGGGTCAGAACTGGAGGCTTGAGATTTTAGCATTGCTGTGGTCTTCGAATCCTGTTTGACTGAATCATGTATTTTATTTCAAACAAAAAGTGGTTAAACCTTATCAAAAATGTAAAGAAATTAGTTTTAGTATCAATATTTACTGCTTAAAATTCTATCAAAATTTCGCTGTGTATATTTAAATTTTTAAAACGGACACAGTAGAGTTAAATATTTCTAGAATTCTCACAAAGTGTCAAATTTATTTCTCGCAACTTCAGCATTCAAAACCAAAAAGACAATAGAATCTAGAAACAACACCATATTATAAAGCCGTGTTCCCAAAATTTCCCCAAGACCAGAAATCCAAAGGGATCCAAACCCAGGGAACCGGTTGCACCCCGGTGACTCGCAGCTTCTTCAAACCCTCCCGCGCGGAGCGACGGAAGTAAAACGTAAAAAAGGGGCGAGCAGCCGGTCCCAGGTAGGGAAAGGGGTGGTTCACAAATCGCCGTGAGATAGCGATCGCGGCACTCGAAGCGGCAAGTAGCAGGTACTCAAAATCGGTCCCAGGACCGGTCCGCAAGCACTCGTACGCGCGGCGTCCTACGGCGTCCTCTCCGAGGGCTTCCATGTCGTGGGGTGCTCCGGGGCCGCGGTGTGTGGTCCCCTTAAAGAGTCTCGTCCAGGATCACGGGCCCCGCGGGACGAAGGGGTGAATGCATATAGAGGCGGCGGCGTGACCCCGCGGAGAGGCACCGGTCCAGACTTGGACTCCTAAGGTGATTTACGCTCCGACGATGGCGCCTTTTGTCTAGCCAACCGGCCGTACGACGTGTTTGATTTTCGCAATATATTATGCGGCCGACGAATTATATTCCGCGCGGTCGCGGCAATAATTCAACGACGACGAAGTCGCGTTCGACGGCGAGACGACCTTCTGGAAACGCGCTGCGTTCCCGTTCTGGGCCTGTTCCCACGGTCACGTGGACTCAATCCTCGAGGATTCGTCTGGTTTTCCGTCGACACAGCGCGGCGTCGTCGAGTTCCGGGGGACCAGGTCTCCGCTTTCACGGATTAATCCTTGGACTTTTTAATTCCCTTGGATGAGTAATATATAGGGTGTTCAGATTATACTCACTAGCGGTTTTGTTGAAAACAGTAAGTATCAGAAAAAAATTAAAGAAGAAAAAGGAGTATTGCTTTTTATGAGCAGTATAATGATCTATGTAACTTTTTTTGTGTTTGCACTATTTTATGAGAATTCAAAGTGACTTTCAATTTTTTATATGGTAGAGTCATTCGGGGTAAAAGCACACAGCGGGTAAAAGTACGACTTTTGCTGTTTTTGCTTCACTGAGCCGAAAGTACCATGATATTAGGAACACTTTTTTGCGCTATCGGTAGCATATTTAATAGACTCATAAAATGCAATGAGTATTTAACGATAAGGCAAACGGTTTTTTTTAACAGCAAAAGTGCGTACTTTTACCCGCTGCGTGTTTTTACCCCGAATGACTCTATACATATTTTTCTTATGTCACATAGAAGTGTGTGACAATTATAGAGATATAAGAATAAAGCGCGCAAGCCATACACATACTAGCCTGTAAGTGGCAGCGATAGAAGATTAGAAAGAGAACGCTGTATAGAGGCTCCTTCTGTCCTTGTTTATTAACGCATGCGCAAAGCCAGTATACTATACCTTAGGTACGGGATCGTTTATAAGTTCCATAATTTTTTATATTTTTCTTTCAACTAAGAATAATTAAATTACATATAATACAAATTTGCACAAAATTAAAAAGACATAAGAATAATGATGACTATGTTTAAAAAATCGTTATCTACAGACAAGAATTATAATTTCATTTTATTTTATTACGAACAATGTAAGAAAAACAATAGATAATTTTGAAAACATGTAATAATATAAACAATACTTATAATTTACTGTCTTTTAAAAATAGTCGGTTTGTTATTTTATCATTTTCTGTTATTTTAAATTGTATGTATATATCCATAATAACTAATATTTCTTACGTCAAATAAACGTCAAAGCAACGTTAAACGTCAGGGAAACACAAACATACGCGATTAGACAAGGATAAAAGGGACATCTATTCTTATATCACGTACTCTATTTTTAGATCTCTATGGTAACAATTCATGAATTCATCAATTAAGACATGTATCAAAGTGGATTCAAATCTGTTATTTTACTCATTTACAAGAAAAACACTGGATAGCAGAGTTGAGCATTATTCGAACAAAATAAAGAATAAAATGGCAATAAGGAGAAATAAATTTTTCAAACATTTTATTCGAATAAATCGTCAAATAAAACAAGTGCCAAATGGTCGATGTATGTATTTTGTAAGTGAAACACATACATATTAAACACGTATTCGTATATTGATAGCAACATTTATTCGTAGCGAAACTATCTCGAATAAAGAATAAATTTTTATTCGAATGGAATTGTCTCGAATAACGTTATACATTTATTCGTTATTCACGATTAAATATTGGAGATTTATTTATATATTTATTTAGAGATTTATTGTTATTATTTTATATTTATTATTCTTATTATTTATTTGTTATTCAAAATGAAGTTGAACCTCGCTGGCCAGTAATATCGTGAACACCCTGTACATAGTAATACTGTATTCAGTGCGATGAGAAACGCAAAGATGTTATCCCCGATACAAAAATTTAAATTAATTAGTAGATTACATTGTTCCACGCGGATTATATCCAGACGTTTATTATCTTTCTGAGAAGTTCTTCGGTTCGGTGATTAAAACGCGATCGAGACGATTTAAGGACTTCTCACGCGTCGCGACGCACTCACCGCTCCTCCACTTTCGGTTTTGTTTCTCCCGTGGGAACGGAGGACCGTTAATTTACGTAGTAAAGCTGTAATTAACGGAGTACACCGTCTCGGCTAGTCGGCGCGATCATCGAGCAGTCATTGGCAGCGAGTCGAACAATGCTCCTCTGTGTCACTCGCAAACATGAAACGAAGTTAGCGTGTAACCACCGCGTTCACCGTGTAAACGCTACGTCCGTTCGCCTGTAATTACTTTCCGCGCGCGTGTGCATCGACCACTCCGCCGTCGGTTCACTCGCGAAGCTTATCTTATCGATGCGAGTGGGGGAGAGGGTGATGATAACTCCTTGGTTTACAACGTGTTTCCTGAAATTGCTTCTTTAGTCGAAGCCCTCCATAGTCTGCCTCGCCAAGGGAAAAGAGAATCGATACCGTAATTCATTTTTTTCATTAGCAAGAATTGAATCTCCTTTTTTTTTCGCTCGTGATAAACTACCGAAAGTTTATCGTCGGATAAACGATCGTCGATTAACTTCCATCGAGGGGATAAATGCGAGGCGATTACGTAAGAAATGGAAAGCAGGACGAGTCCGCGATGCCGTTTCTTCTCTCGCTGGAGGGCGACGCTGCGTTCGAAAGTCCCCAGGCGAGGCAAAAAGTGATCCCGTACAAGTCGTGCGTCCTTTAATTGGTCACGTTCGATCCGGCCGTTATCAGCGGGTAACGCAGGATCGGCGGAACGGAGTTTCCTTGACAAAGTGTTCCCGTGGGAACGGCCGTTAATTGTCCGTAAAATGCACTCTCACCTTGCGCTTTGCTAAAAGCAGAACCGTGTTCGAGAGTTACGTATCCGCGGGAGGACAACGATGATCCGAAAGAAATAGCCGTGTCCCTTCGTCCCCGGATGTCGCGCAGCCTCCTTGCGGCTTCAATAGTTCTCTAAGAGTATCATTAATCTTTCATTAGCGATGCACTCTCCCTTTGACGCGAACCGGTGAAATTCTATTTTGGTCTGCGGTGATATCTGGCGATTCCAAAAACGAAAGTATAATACTTTGTCGCGACGTTCGCCGTTCGGGTTTCGAGAGTCGCTAATTGCTAGAGCCTAATTCGCAGCGTCGGTTCGTCTAAGAAAAGGTGTGTGGGAGTGGCGTTTGAACCTTGAAGGAGGGCACCAAAGGGGAAAGTTTTAGATCTAATAGCTACCAAATCGCCTTTTAAATGATTGCTAGGGAATAGCAATCCCATCAATCCGTTGACCGCGAAAAAGACACGCACGATGGAAACAAATTACGGGCGTTGGGAAACGCAGGGAACCGTTTGGACGCGTAAACATTTTGCGAGGATCGAGCCGACCGAATGAATCGCGGCTCGGTTGAGCTCCGCGTTTCTGCCGACCGTCGGAGGAATCCCTTTTTCCTCGCGTTCGAGAGCAAACAAACCGTGTATCTTTATTACAGTAATAACTATAATCTCGAGTCCCGGCCGGAGAGAGAACCCCTTTCCTTCCATATACGATACAAACGCGGGGCCGGTGGTGTGTTCTCTCTTCCTCGAAACTGCGTAATCAGTTGCCGTCTACTCCACTGAAAGCAGCTCTCTTCACTTTGAATCACCTTATCCGACGTACACGGTAGGTAGGTAGGTAGGTCGGCCGACGGGAAACGTACACACGAGTCCCGGTGTTGTTCACTGTCATTAAAGGAGGGAACGCGATTAGAGTTGAAATAAACTCGGCCTGGATACAAACGACTCGCGATCAAATTGATTCCGCCGCAATCCGCAGAGGATTCCCTCTCATCCTTCTGTGCAGTCCCTCGTCCTTTTTTCTCTCCTTCCGTCGGAGTAAATTGTTTAATAAGCGTAGTGAAAAGTGATACTTCCTTGGTCCGCTCGCTTTGTCCTTCGTCGGTGCCCGGAGATGTGTAATTTCGGTCGATGATGTGGGTCTTCGTAATTGCACCATTTTTTGCGAGCGAAAGACGTAATCCGTTTAAGCGTAATTTGTAACTTTCTTGCGCTGTGCTTCTGTAAATCCTCTGAAAGAGATGAGGCAATTAGGCGAAGTGGAAATATACGATCTAATCATTTATTCACGATTTAACTCGCTTATCTGTATAAATCGGACCCAGAGTCCATCTCGCGTCCCTTCGAGCTCAGCGCCACAGCCTTCAACCCTTCGCTTCGATAACTATTCGCGCCCTCCGGGGCACCAGAAAACTCATATCGGCAAGGTAAAATCGACGCAGCGTCTCGTTAATTTTACGAGAGAATTTACAGTCATCGGCGCTCCTACCGTGCGTGCAGTCGCGATCGTTTCACGAGGATGGCTCGCGAGCATAAAACGCGCGGCCAGGATACAGTATTTTATACCGGCGAGGATTTCATTGTGCTGTCCCTGGCCGGGAGGAGGCGATATCCACGGGATTACGTTTCGCTCGCGGTCCTTCTCGTTAAGACATTCGCGCCTGTTAATGGCCTGCACGCCGGTTCAACGAGTTTTACGCACGGCGTACGGCCATACATGGCACGGAAGCGGCCAGTTGCTTCGTAAAATATGACGCGTATCTTCATATTAGGAGTAAATTGTATCCTCATTATACGCTGCGCATCTCCGTTCGCCGCACCGCAGACGCCGCCGCCTCTTCTGTTCTCGTTTCGTCTGAATCGAACCGCCGCCGTCTGCGATCCAATTCCGTTTTAATTTTAAGTCGAGTCTCCGTGAACTTGAATTTTAATTTACATCTCAAAAATTCGAAGCTTTGTTTAAAGTAAAAATGTTTGTGGATATGAACTGTAAAGAGCCCTTTAAAAAGTGAGGATCTATCAAACGTCAGTGGATATAATTGATCGCAGGTCTTAATGACTTTTGGATGACGAATACCTGCTAAAGCGAAAGAGGAGGGCGATATTATCCGATTTTTCTCTCGAATCAATTCTAGGAAATGACTCGACGCGTTTCAGCCGGTCGATTGTTATTAAAATAGCACGTCGGAGTCTGATACCCGGGTCGGTCGATCCTTATCAGCCGACCCAATTCGTTATTAAGCCACGGGTATCGCGGCATGCTCGCGTAACGCTGGCATTCAAATCGTGAGCTGCATACCTCCGCGCCTGATAAAAATCGCCCGCAGTACATTGATCAAGCGTAATTTATGATCGCCGGTGTCGCTCGTCGAAGCACACTAGAGCGCTTACATAATTTATGAAATCGTCACGCGGCTAGGTTCTATTCAAAGGCGCTGCGATTCGAAAAGAATGGTGTCCGGTTGCTTGTCTGTCAAAATTATTTTCCACCGGCGAGCGTTTACGATCGGACATAAATCACGATCGATTCCGCATCCACTTTTGGGCGTCTGAAATTTGTTCGTTTATTAAAACTTCCGTGGAACAGAATTACTGCCTATTATATGCAAAACAGTCGACGGGGTGTGGACGTGGAAGCCAGGAAGTGTCAATTTTAAACTTTCTACCAGAAAATTGAATACGGAACGCGAGCAAATGACAGAACAGGCGTTGATCTTTCGTCACTTTGACGAGTTCACGGCGATGCTCTTCGTACGAAGTAACGTCGACAGGAAGTCAGGCATAAATTATCGTTCGGGTTATTAACCGTCGGAAACGACTCGCGGAGGCGATTCTTGGACGTCCGAAATTGTTTCTTTCCTACGGGCGATCGGTGTTCCATTCACATCGGCCGAGACGAATGTCGCCCGTCTCCTCTCCTCTCTCCTGGTCGCCTCACGGGCCAACGAGAACGAGAATGAGCGAAAGAGTAGCCCTGGGCGGTGCGATTACTCATTGAGACGTTGATTGCGGCTATGGCATACTTATCGGTTCTTACCGGTCGGCCTTTCCGGAGCACCGAGACGCGCTCGTACGAATTTCGGATACATTCTTCTCTTTTTCGCGCCGCGGAACACTATTTCGCAGGCTGTTAGAGTTGCGAGTAATTGCACCGCGCACGATGACCACTTGTTGCGGAAGATTGATGGCTGCCAGTGGACTCGTCAGTCAACGATCGTTTCTCTTTTTACGATCGTCGTATCGTATCGATTTCGATGCTTGGATTATAGGGGATACGTTTTATGTGTCCACACTTTCCTCGATAATGTTCGACGTTACGCAACCGTGTATTTGCCAGGGAATTTTTTGGGAAAGCTGTTCGGAAGCTTCCTGCCTTCGCGCGTACTTTGAGAATAGAATTATTGCTTACGTAATTGTCAGTACTTCAATAACTTCGCGATAAGTTCTATCCTCTTCGATCCACTCTATCATTCAGTTCCCCGAGCATCGCTTCCACCGTCGAGGAATCTATAAATACTTGTTCCTCTTCCCACGAGAGAGAAAAGCGTTTTACAATATCCGGCATCAATCCCTCGCGTACTTCGTCGACGTAACTTCACTCAAGTCAAACCGACGTTAATCTCGCAGCTCGACCGACACCCGGCTGACCGATAAACCCAGCGATGCGCCTATCGGTGCGAGAATCGCGCGAACTCCCAGCAATAGGGATTCCTGCGTGGGTGCGATCGATACTATGTGTTCAACCGTGTCTCCGGCTATAAATATCGCCTAGCTAACAGCTTTAATGACGACGTATCGATGCGACGAACTTCGACAGAAGAATTTCACGCTGAGAACTTGAATTCCTTTAAAGCGTTTCATCTCTAATATCGTCACGTTTAAAAGGATCAGGCGATTTCCATGAATGCGTCTTTGGCATCCCTTTTGAGGTCCGTCCTTTGAAGTTGCTGAGACATGCAATCGAAACCCTCGACCCTCCCGAAATTCCTCCGTCGCCTCGAATGGGGGTCGCGTGAAAGGGAGATGAATCGTGCCCGGAGCACCCTGCGAAAATTCAGGTCTCTCCGGGTCTCCGAGCTAAGCGATCATGTTCCTGGTTCGACGTCCTTTCCATCTCGTCCGCGCCGCGAATGTGGGACGATAAAACGAGGCTCGTCCCGAAAGCCGAACGAGGCGGTGCGGCGTCGTAAAACGCGTGTTTCGGGGAAGGTGCATCGTTACCGGGAACAAGGTCTTCATCGGCCTGCGAAGAAAGGGACCATCGCCGGCATTTATCGGGAACAAGAGTGTCCCCCGCGATAAGAATCCTAAATGCCTCGCCATAAAATTCGGTCGTCTCTGCCCTTGATGCGCCGGGTTGTTGCGTCGAAGTCGTAAAAGAAGATTTCTTCCCCTGCGCCTTGCAGCGATCGGGCCGATAATAAACGCGCGCCGGCGCGCGGAGTACTCGACGATACGACGGAACAATAAACAAGTTTCGATATCTGGAATCTATTTTAGACAGCGATCTTTATTGCCGTCACTGTCGTCATAAGTATGCCAGCGATCGAGCGAAAAATGGCCACTAGAAAAGACAGTTTTCTACGACGCGGAGATATCAATTTATCGAATTAACATTTCGACGCCCACTCGCCGCGATTTATCCGTTTCGCGATCGAGCAGGTAGAAATACCTTTCAACGTCGCGCAGGACTGAGTTGTTATATAAACAGGATAAGCGTGTTTGCATCAACATGGAACAAGTTACAAGTCGTTAGATCTCGAGAAAATACTAATGGGACAAACGTAACCACACTTTTAACGAACACGCGTACATGTCAATCTCAGTCTCGCTAATTCATTCCCTGTTCCCGCTGAATAACCGCGTGTAATTCCGATCGTACGCTAGTGGTAATTGTAACTTCAGTCCCGTCGAACAATAATTTCTAATCCCCGCCGCCCACGCGACCGGATGAATTGACTCGTCGCACCGGTGAAAGAAGTCTTGACCCCGGGATTTCACGGCGAAGAAGGTCAGGTACCGAGTGCCTCAGGTCGCGATCGCGAAGATCGTCCATATTAATCGACTTATCCGCGGTATCGGGCATTCCCCGGCGGAAGATAAGATCGCGCGTTGTCCACGCGCGTGAGAAGATGCACCGCAGGCGGAAGCGGATCGCGCCGCGGGCGAACCTAAATACCGATCGTCCGCTCGCGCGTGTTTACACGGCTATACATGGACGCGCGAACGCGAGATAAAACGCGCGGAGTCCTTGTGGCCGAGAGGTCGCGACACCGTCCGCGCCATTCTGCTCGCACCTGTGCTTCTCCCAGGACACGTGCATACAGGTGCGTTTTATCCACGGCCCAGTGACCTTCGCGACCTGCACCGTAGTCTTATGATCGAGGAGATTCTGCCGAGTGGCTTAACAGGGCGATGGAAATCCCTTGTGATTCCTTGAGAGTTGCATGAGGATTCAGTATACCGAGATAGGAAAAGCTCCTGAAGGATTTGGGAGTCAGTTGCCTTCTTTTTTTACTTTGAAAAATGAAAGTTCAATCCATGGTCATTGAATTAGAACTACGACCGAAAAATTTCACTTTTAGAACTATGTATAAGATTCTGATACAAATAACTAATTGTTTATTGACTGTTCAAATTATTACCATTAGATTCGTCTTCAACTTTTTAAATATTTAAATCTCTAACTTTCAGCCCTCTAGTTTTCAATTATAACGTTTAAAATCTCTAAACTTGACATTTTCTAATCTCTGTCCTGAAATCTTCAAGTCTCCAATTGGAAATATTTAAATATTCAATTGACTCTGCAAATTTTTAGCTCCAAACCTTCAAATTTACAGTTTAACACTTGAAATCTCCAAATTCAAGTCCTTGAATCTTCAATTTCATATCCTCAAATCTGCAACTTCAGCGTTTCAAAATCTCCAGCATCTTTAAATTTTCAACTTTGGACCCTCAAAATTCCAGTTTTAAGTTTAAAAATTTCTGCAATTTATTTATTCTCTACAATATCAGTAATTAAAAATTTTCCAATCTCCAATTTGAAATTTTGCAATTAATTTTAACTTTTCATAAACCTCGAATATTTAAATTTTAAAGTTCTAAAAGTTTCCAATTTTAACTGTTCACATGTTCAACTTCCCTGCCTTCAACTTTAAATCTCTAAATCGATGTAATTTACTGTGTACTGCACAGTAATTTTAGTCATTCTTCAGTAATCATTATTTTAAAATTTATCTACTATTAATTGTCCTAAAAACAACGTTTCGAACGAAAAAATATTACTCTAAATTTTTATCCCACCCTGTATAATTCATGAATAGTAAACTATCTTTGTTGTAAAAGTTTGTCTAAAACTCCCAATGCAACAAAAAAATATTAAGTATCTTCGATGGTTCTGATTAAGTGACCATAATTAAATTTCATTAACACTCTCACAATTTCAATTATTGCGTACGGAGTAACTCCGTAACCTGAATCAACACAGAGTGATTCAGAACCATTCAAATCGATAAAAAACAACAGCGTCTGAATACTTTTCTTTCTGGAACATTGGAAAATGGTACCCGAGGCTAGAAAGGAGTTCTCCACGATCAGAGAGAAGATTCTTTCCTCCTTTTTCAAGCAGCACATCAAATGCTATCAAATTAATTCTGATTGCACTGTTCTCACGGTCAACATTCCACGCCTCGAGTATTGGTCCGCCTAACGCGGCCCAGTGACCCGAAAAACGGCAGCTTTGCTTGCGATCGGCCATTCCGGGAGGAAGGTAACGGACCCCTTCTCTCGATCGGAGTTCCTCGTTGATCGCAACGTCGCGGAGAAGAGGACGTTTCGAGTGACTCTCTCCCGTCTCACCCCTTCGACGACCATTCTCCTGGCCCGTCTGCTCCCGTTAATTATTCTCGCGTACTTTTCGCTCGGCGGCACGTCGGAGCGCAACGACGAATCATTAATCACGCGTGACACGCCACGTACCGGCGATCTAATTATCGGCTAAAGGAGGAGCCTCGCGACTCTCCCCTCGGCCGGAGGGTGCCTTCGGGGTAATACGCGCTCGACAGGTGAAGTAATCTCGAGAGAGCTGATTTTCCACGCTGAAAAGTCGCCCCGCGAACCGACGATATCCTCTCGACGCGCGCTTTCAAAGGGAACGTATTCTTCTTCCTTCTTTTTTATTTGCAATGCTGAGATGTAATGAGGTATGCGCGGTATTTAGGGGAGCTGGGAGAGGGCTACGAGTGGGACTTTGAATGGATTCTCAAGCTGACGAGGAGTGAAGTTTTGAGCTTTTGATGGAAAGTCGTGGATGTGATGTTAGCGGATATTTAAATATTGGGGGATGGGAAATTTTTCGCAATGATTTATTAATTTGTACAATGCTGTTGCACGTTCGTTGTGAGAATATCGTTACGAAATCGTTGTACATCAAAATGTAGTGCAATGAAATATGATTAGTGGAAGGAGAGTCGTCCTTTCTCCTGATCGTCTATTAATAAATTACTCGACTGTGCATGAAAGTGTTATTTGTTCAGGGAACGAATTGGCTGCGGAGTGAGATGAAGTGTCGTTTATGCGAGGGATTTACTCGCAATTTACGACGATGTTCATAAATAATCGCACTCTGGCTGTCTGACGGCGAGAACCTAGCACCGTTCTTAATTATTTAACGAATCCGAACGGACACTAATTACTCTCTGCAACGGTAGATTTTGTAACCACGACGATAGACGTCCGCGAGTGTTACAGTTGCGAAATTGCGACGATAATGCGATTCATACGTTCTACCGTGAAATAAAGTGATACGTACTTTAAACTGAAAGCTTAAGTACATGTACCGTTGAAGTTAGAACGTCGATTGCTCTGTTCTAAACTTTCTTATACGCTCTCCTTTGTATCTCGACAAATGAAAGCGCTATTATTACCGCGGAGAAATTAATGAAGAATCATCAGCGGCCTTTAGCTTTCTAATGCGACGTTTGAGATCAAAATTATGTCAAGACCGTGTCAAGTTCGCGTTAACGTAATTGAACGAAGCGCTGTTATTAGGACCGTGTCAAGGTCGTGTCAGGATCGTTTAGAAGACGTTTTATTGACGTGCAATGTTTTTCCATTTGCAGATATTGTCCTGGTTGTGTAAAAAGGGCGAGGACATACTGTCGAAGCACGCGCAACACTCGGCGACGAATCTGACAGCAGCGCGACTTCACGAGAGGGAATTCGAGAAGTTCTATTTCACGTCGATGGTGAGTACGCTTCGCGTTTCGCATCATGCTCGCAGGGAATAATGGGATCGAAAGCAGAGAGACGATTCGGCCCATATATGCCCCGAGATTTCACTTTTTTCACGTCCCATTGAATCTTTCGTTACGCTTCGATACGACAGACATTCCGACGACACTCGGTCAAAATGACCGAAAGTTAATAGAAGGTTTCTTTGCGAGGGGCGGGCCACGGCCTACCAACTGTCGCCAATTTCGCGAACTTCCTCTTCTATCGCTTCAAGCAACGCCTGCAGGAAATATACTACCATAACGCTAAAGAAAAAAATGTATAACGATATTAGATTCTCATCTTCGAAAGCGTGGGACTCAAGAAAGTGGAAATGTGGCCATTTGGCAGTTGGTAGATTAGATTTCATCGGGGATAATGATTTAATTCTCTTAGCCATAAAAAAATTTGTATACGCCCCGATGATTTAAATTTCATTTGACTAGAATCATAGTCATCTACTATTCATTTACTTCTCGAAAGCAAAAACGTCGATAAAAAATTTTGCAGCAATCTATAGAGAAGTTCTATTTTACCGACGGATCTACGTGATCTATAGATCCGTCGGTAACAAGCACTGCAACAATTCACTTTCCCATTCATTTGAAACTCGATCAAATATTCCAAAAGGAAAACATCCTAATGCTCAGCGCAAAACACAAAACTCTCAAACTACAAAACCAAATGAAATCATACAAAAAAACTTTTGGTAGATCTGGATCACGATGGATCGGTAAGTCGATTTTCTAGTCTCGTGGTGCCGCCTGGCGACGCAATCCCCAACTAACAACCTACAGTACCGACGGAGTCAGCCGCGGAAATTGAAATAGTTGCGAAGGTCTAGAAGCCCTTTGATGACTGCGATTATTTTTCCCCGCTGTCTGGAAGCGATTATTTCAGCGGTTGGAATCTCATTTGCTTTCGCGTAACGAGCAGATTCGATCGCCGACCATCAATTCGAATACCCCGAAGTTCGCCAATAACTTTTGCAATTAGAGACGTACCTAGGGATAGGGAATCGATTAACCGTTCTACTCCGACGGAATCCTAAGTGGATACCGATGTCTGGTCTTATCAATCGATCGCGCGTCTCTGTGTCCGGCGACGACGCTTTCTGTTCCCTGATAACCGCCTTGAACGCGACCTCAACTTTCCGCGTTTCCCATTTTCTCGATAGGGAGTCGTAAAACTACGATGCCTAACCTTGGATCGCAATTAAGGAAAGATCCACGGCACTGATTCATCGCGGCAGCTTGTTTTGCCTTATCTGCGACGGTTTTATCAGCCACTGTTCTGCGTTACGGGACTGAAGAATGTTGTTTCCTTCGATCAACCTAAAAGCTCGTAGATTTCTGGAGACCAATCTCTCTCGCAACAAGTACTTATTATCAGGGTAAATTGAAAACTACTGTAATTACTGTGATTCGCTATCGGGTCCGGTATAATTCCACGCGCACGATTTCCACGACCAGAATTATGGCTAGCTAATTTTCGCGTGCGGCGAAACGGTGTGTTGAATTAACGGGTCCGCAAAGGGGGTAATCTCACGACAAGAAACAAAAATACGAATCCCGATCGCGGAGCAGGATGTTAATTAATCATGTGGCACCCACTTCAATTACCCGTGTTCCTTACGATCGACGCATGTTCGGATCGTTATCCAAAATATCCGTGGTCGTTTTTTCTTTCGGCCCAATGACCCCCATTGGGCCCTTTTCACGCACGCATACACCGTCGCACTGTCATAATTGTCAACCGACGATCGAGAAAACTGATTATTTGGGTCGGCCGAACGGAACTGGAACGTCGATTTATTAAGCGATCGGGAGTTCACGGCTCGCCAACAACCCGATATTTGGAGCATCGGGTTAATTGCGAGAGATCCGGCCGAACGAGTGTATCGATCGAAATGATCGTAAATTAATTCGGCGATAAAAGTGCCGATGGTAACGACCGATTCGGTGGACGAAAAAAACGTTTTTCTTTTTCTTTCGGGATTCCTTCTATCTGCTCCATGCATATGCATCTGTTTGTTAGCATTTCAGAAAAATCTCTTTCATTTTACAACAAAAGTGTAGAGAAATTTACCCGTTAGAATAGAATATATATCCGTTCAGTATAATCTGTAACATGGCTAATAGTTACATGGACAAAATCGATTTATTTGCAAGTAATATTAACTTATTTAAATGCAATCTGCACAGAGCCATAAAGAATACAGAAAATCAGAACATATATTTATATCCCATTACATTCCATAGTGTGCAATGTAAGTTTTTCCTTTTCTCTTATTGTAATCTTTGGGTTCGACCCTTTAATAAATTAACAAATAAATATTTAACACTGTAGGAAGAAAGAATTCCATTTTTATGAAAGAATTATTACAGATTTGAGGCTTTCACGGCCCGGCGTCATACAGTTCTCACTGTTGAAGCTTTCGGGTGTAAGCCGTGTCCATGAGGAAATGTTTTCCCAACGCTTCGCTAGCATTGCAGCCTGGCTTCTTCAGGGGATCGAAAGACACACTGAAACTGACGTGTGTCTGGCGCGATGCGCTATTTAAGTGTACCGAGTGTAAGTTCTGGATCATTGAGCACCAATGAAACGATGCCACGGTTCACTGAGCACCAATGGTATGGTGTTGTTTTTAATTGTTCAGCTGAACATTTAAAAAACTGGGAGGAGGGAGCTCCAGATTTGGTTCAGGTGGTAACCAGTGTCCCTGTTGATGTTGTTAGGGTGCTTCATTATCTCCAACGTTTCCCGATGTTTTCTGGGAAAGTAGCCTTTAGTATTGGCTAGGATCTTCGTTTCGTTGAAGAGTATCTTGTGTCCTGTTACCTTCTGATGTTCTGCAACAGCAGATTGTATATATCCCAATCTGGTGCAGCGCTCATGCTCTTTGAGCCTTGTGCTTACGCTCCTCCCAGAATTATTACAATTTTTAATAATACATATAGTATTTATGTAGTTAATATTATCTTTTTTACTGTTTGTAATCCTCAATCATAATCTTTGAATCAAAAGTATTCCAGGAATTTAAAAAATTAAGAGCCATTGGTTTAAAGTCCGATAATTCATAAAGTATGAAAAATCTAAGAGTACTTAACAATAATTGATATACTATAGTGTTTGTGGTTCTCACAATTTCATGTGTAGTAATCTAATATCCCGAAGCTATTTGGAATTTCTTCCAAAGTAGCCTCGGTTCCAGCGTTACCATCGACGCTCCAATTACCAGGCCGTAAGTTCTTTAATGTTGCCTCTCTCCCACCGGACCCCCGTAATTTCAACCACAAAATTCTTCCATCTTTGCGTCATAATGGGTCCCACCAAGAGCCGAGCCTAGGTCTTTGGGAAGGCAATCGGCGCTAACCAGCGCGTGTTCCCCGTGCCTCGCGATCGCCCACCGTCCGCTTTTTGCCCTCGAACCGTTCCGACCGCACAATTCCTTCGGTATTTACGGTTCAGCTCTCGCTTTCCGCGCGCTCGCGAATTTCTCCGGGATTCTTCGGGTGAAAGAGAACAAGAAACGTTAATTGCCGGCCGACACTTAGGTTCGCGGCTGTACCTCGTGCGCGGCGAATCGTCGCTTGCATTTCACTTGTCGCCGGTCGCTTCCGCCGAGAAGGTCGCCGGGTTCCTGAAAGTACGAAGCATTGTTGAACGCCGGAAAACGCCTCGATGTCGAGGAGGCGGCGAGGGGGCGAGGCGTATCCGTGGACGACGGCGTTCTCGTAACCCAATTACGCGACGGAGGCGACGCGTCCGTGGCTAGAATAAAAACGAGCCGTTTAAAGGCGTTTTAATGGAACGGCTCGCGTGAAATCACGGCCGATCGCCGGTTCCCAGAACGAAACTCCATTCGGTAGAAACCGATGATCGCAAACGGCCATTGTTCCTTTTCGTGCTGCGATCTCTTTTTTTCGTATCGCTTCCTCGACGAGTCGCAAGAAACCGGCGACACCCGCTCGAGCGACAGATGTTGCGAGCGTTTCGAGAGGGTATCTAGAGCTAGCCCCGCGTCGAAGGGGGTTTTAGGTGGGCGTCGCGCGTGGAACGAGGCTCGATTAAGCGATTAAGCCTTTTCACGCGACGACCGCTATCCCGGGAGGGTAGAGCTAATAAAATCGGGGGCCGACGAGATGCGACCAGGCGTTCAATTTCCCGAGTGCAGCCTCGGCTCTTAGATAAGGTGGCCAATTCAATTGCGCGATGATCACCCATCACGACCGAGCGGAATATTTCGTAATTTGAATACGGGAGAGGGCTTCGTCGATCTCCCGAGTCGAATGGGTTCGCGGGCGTATTAAACGTGATATATTACGGTTGGAAATGGGACCCTCAAAAACTTTTATCTGGGGGGGGGCGAAAAGTGGTAGGTTCTGTAGCCATCGATCATCGTTCAAGTGGACAAGTTTTTTCTCAATTGCACTCTAAAAAGATTGTCTTTTTTCATCTGTGTAAATCTTGTCGAAAATTGGAAACTCCAAATCCGGCGATATTAGGGCGACTAAAATCAAAGGGATTGAGATCGAATTAACATGTTAATCGTTCAATCAACGTGCCCACGAAGCGCAATGAGCCGGCACGCATTTCCATGTTTATTAACTGATTAACGGCGCTGTTCAAACCAGTGTGTCTTAATTAAAGCGGCGTTCTTCGGGTTCTCAAAGCGAATATCCGCGATATTCCAGGTCTCGAACGGCGAATAAACACCGAAGCTAACGAGCATAACCGCCTTGTGCCGATTCGCCGTGTTGCAATCGAGTTTTCGAAACGACTCGCCGATCGCGATTCGCGACACGCGTCCACCGGATATAGCGCGTCGCAACACCGTTCCGCGAGCGGTCTTCGCGCTGATATCGAGGCGAGATTAGAATCGGGATACCTTGAAAAGGTAACTCCGATACAGTGGCGAAGACTTTCAAGAGAGACCGAGGCTCGATGGTAGGGATTAGAAAGTTGAAATATTTGATTTGCGATATTCAAATTATCTAGATTAATTACACTTACCTACAAAATTTTCCTTTTCTTTTCCTCTCATAAATCCCTTAGCAAATGTCGATCCACCTTGTCTCTCAAACGACAGAGATCCGCTTTAGTTCTTCCTGGAATCGCAAGGCGAGTCAATTCCAGATCCCACGTAACCGTCGACTTCCATGGAATCGATAAAATCCCGAGTCTGTTTTATTGCTTTCGGAATAACGTGGGAGTCTGATTTCCAAGGCGGAATCTCCGCGTCGCGACGATTGCAAAAACGTGTTCTTCTGAGAGGCGGCCTTGATGGGCGTCGTTTCATTATCCGAGGCGGCGGTCTCGCTGCAGAGAAGGGAGAAGGAGGCGGCTACGTCGGCGGAGCGTCGCGACGCGTTTCTTTCGACGCTCCCTCGAGCTAATATCGCGTTATGCAATCGAGCTTTCGCGATATCGCCCGTCGCGGCGTCTCGAGGAGGAAACCGTAAAACGCCACGCCTTCGTCCGCGTAAATGTAACGGGTCACGGTGAGCTTAGTACGTAAGAAACTGAAGACCTTGGAATACCTTCTACCTGGAATTCTCTCTGTCACCGCGCTTGATCCTCTCAGAGTCCTCGTATTTGGGTTGATCTTGTCTCATTCTCTTTATTTTTCGCGTCGCCAGCCACGCTATCGCGTAAGTGGCCTAATAAAGCTTTTTCCCCGCGGTTCGTCGTTCCAGTGGCTAGCTTTATGAACGGCTCGAGCAAATTAATGGACTGCAAAGCAGTAGTTCTGATTACGTTAATGCCGACCGCGTCTTCTTATCGTCGAGCCTCTTCTATTTGTTCTGCTAATCTCGACCGACTGGTTTAATCAACTTGCTTAATAAATGCTATTATATAATTTGAACGTGGTAATATGTTATCATTACGTGAATGGAAATTGCTGTATTAATTTTCTATCTGTCGCGCAAGGTGTTTACAGCTATCATTCTGACGATTAGTATTTTAGAAATGTGCTTCCTCCATTTATTCGAGTCTTCGAGGTCGTGGCATTCCCTTTTCCCTCCTGTCAGCGGTACAAACCATTCAAACTGTCGATCATTTACGGTCATTTACCCAATAATCTTGCATGCAAATCTGCGAAACACGGACAGCCAACGTTAGTTCGAACCACGCAATCCGATCGACTCCGCGACAGGATCGAAAGGCGAAATTATTCGAGATTTTCATAGGCGATACGCGACATTCCTAAATTGTAGACAGGCGAAAGGGTTTCCTGCCAAGGCTGTGACTGCAAGCGCTCAAGTTTTTTCCTCACTCGAATCTCCACGAATTCGAGCGCTGTTATCCAACGTTCCCAGCTCCGCTCTCGAGCGAAATTCACGAGCGGCAGACGCGAGAAAACAATTGATTTAGGTGACAACGGTTCCTTGTTGAGCGTCGCGATGGCCAAGTTACGGTACACGCCGAACCGATCCGCGTCTCGCCTGAAAATCTTCAACGCCCAGTACCGTGTGCCAGGGTCGAGTTACGTACGTGCTCTTCATGAAAAATGAATGGGTGACCCGGCTTATGCGACGTTGCTCGGTACCTGTGCCGCGTAGAAATGAGTGGAAAACGTAACTGTACCTTAATATCTTTCTACAAGATGTCATCGCCGGAGACGTGCGGTCGCGAGCGTATTGTTCACTGAAGGCACTGTGACGTCTCTGAGTAACTGACTGGTCTCATTTTACTCTACAAGTTTTTGCAAAGTACTTACTTCTGATTTCATGGAAATTTCGCACATCAGAAGGGTGCTTATTTTCCATTTTTTTTTATTGGAATTGTGAAGAATGACGATGAGACTATTTTCTGAAGATTTATGTACCTATTTACCTATCTATGTCTACGTTTTTCGTAAAGCAAATATTTCATTCCGAAGACCAGAAAAGTTTCTACCGAATCAAGGAAGTCGGATACTTTCATCCCGATGTTCATTCGCATGCAGATTCGTGCTACTTCCTCCAAGAGTAATAATACCATAACAATTTTAATATTTATAAAAGATCCATTGTCTCTCGCGGTTCACAGCCTTCGCATTTGGTCATGAGTTACGTGACCCGAATTCTTGAATTAATTACGCCGTAAATTTACTAGCATGCAAATGAAAAATCGTTTATATGCATCTTTGGCCCGGAGGAATTCTCTAGCATGAATAAACACTCAGTTTTTGTACGCTATGTATCAGTTTTGACGGAGTCTTTAACTTTTGCGGCAGAAACTGAGCGTACAACGCGGCATAATGAAAACGATCGATTCGGTTCAATGCGGAGTCAAATAATTGGCCTTAATTCATTGGCACACTTCTGTGCGCTATCTCTAGCCGTTCACTAAACCACGATATCATTCGTGCGAGTCCACGTTCCGTGCACCTTGCAGTAATTAACGCGAACCGTCAGCATTGTTGAGAACTAGATCACTGGAACTTGATCAGAAATTTTTAGCAATACCGATACTGTTTGGAATTATTTTGACATGCTGCAGTCGTATCAATTTGTTTTAGTTTTAATGATCTTACTTCTGGAAGCAAACTACGTCATTTCCCACAAAAATATCAAACGGAGCATAATTTATTCGATGTTTATTTTATGACTTCCAATTCCGATTTCGTTATTCGAAGCACATATTCTCTCGAGACATGCGTCGTATCAAAAAATATGGCCACCATGAATATTCCAATGAGACTTGTTCTATTTCTGACGTGGTTATCAGCAGGAATGTCATAACCTGTTTTTTTAAGTAAAAATGTCGAGGAAATTGTGGCTGCTGTTTCTTCTCATTTTTATTAACATTTTACTTGGTAATTATTTCTGCGTATCACAATACTACATCTTCGTAGAAACCTTGCGAAATTTATTTAATAGGCAAATCACGTCCGCTTCTCTACAACATTTATATTATGCATCTCATCGTCATAACTTTAAGATACTTTCTTACGGAGTCGCTGAAAGAAATCGAGCAACGATGCCTGTCACGGTGCCGCTTCCCTTTTATTTACAAGTCTGACGCCAACGTCAAGGAAAAGAGCACTGAATTCGACGCACAATGGACGGGTTTGCTCGGCATTCACTCATGAACGAGAAAATCGGCGCGGAACATAGCCGTCTCCACGGGCGATATTCGTGCCACTGGGTTAGCCGTTGCTTTCGAGTTCAACTAAATCGGCCGGCGCGGCGGTTCGCTGAAATTAAACAGCTTTCCTAAAACAACCAGAACGAAGATAAAGAACGAACGAACTCGTGTAACTCGCTTTTTGCAATCAGCTGGCCTCGCTTCCGTTATTTCCTCTCGCTGGCCCCGCGAAGTCGTTGCTTCCTGTTTCTGGCGCTCCTTCCAGTCTTTTCCATCGTCTTGTCTCGCGGCTAATTAATGATTTCTCTGGGTTATCGGTCGGCCGCGTAATAACACGCGCTTATGGTTGCCTCGGATTGCGCTGCGGAGGCAAATTGTAAAGACGAGAGGAGCGAGTTATCTCGGCAATGGTAACTGGCTCGTGTTGACTACCTTATCAATTCGGAAATTCGAGGAGATATCAGAGATTGGATGACGGGCTGTTTGCCCACGCGTGGACTGTGATTGTAATCGCGAAATTGATAGCAGTTCCCCCGGGTTTCCTAGGAAAAATACCGAGGTATCGAATGCAGTGACGGTGCAGGAAAGCGTCCGAGAGCGTCCTTCTCGCTGCAACGGACACTCCTTTCTGGGCTAACGAGAGACGCTCGCGTACGAATCCGTCCGCGACGTTAAGCCCGGATTACAGGCGACTTTCATCGCAACTATGCCATTGTACGCGTGCACGAGCATTACATATTCGTTACGCGAACGTCGCGCTTATTCTTCGAAGCTAACGAACCACCCGTTCGGTTCACTGGACTCCCCCGAGCGTCCTTGAACGCCGTCTGCGAGGAAGCCCCGAATTGCGACACTCGCCGCGAGGATTCTTCGGCGGACGGACGTGAAATGTTTCAGAAGACCTTACACAAGAAAGCGAAGGTGCTCGTTCGATTTTCCTTCGGACGGAAAGACTAGTAAAATGCTGACGCATTACGCTGGTGTTTGGTTTCTTCTCGAAGCGTCGACAACTCTTCATTAGCATTAGAAACAAAACTTCGCTGCGCGTTTAGCTGCCTTGCAAGGACGCCGATTCCTTGCTTTCGATCCTCCTTTCTCTCATCGAGAGTTAAGGCATCGACGATTTCGAAGCGCATATCTTCCGAGAAACGATTACGACGCGATATAATCATTCTTAACGTTTCGTCTGTCGCGTAGAGAGGTAACCCTGCTCTCAGAGTAAGGTTATGCACAGTCTTCCAGCCGCCGAGAAAGTTGATAATCCTTTGTCCTTGGAATACCAAGCGGTATCACGTTCGCACGGAATCGTGTCACTCCCATGATCGATGCAAGGTCAAGACGCGTGGCCGATCCTCCGCCCTCCTGCTTGCTTTTCCTTTTTGTCGTTCAACAATCGCGCTGGAGGTATAAATTAGACGCTTCAGGGACAACAAGTGGCTGGTACCCACGCCGGGAAACACCTATAACGGTGATACTTCGCCGTCTAATTGCAACTTCGCGATGACGTCGTTTAATCATAAGCGAACCAGCGTGTCGCGCTTTTTCCATCGATTCGAAGCCAGGGATAAGCGGTCGCACGTCTGGGAAAAGCGATCGTGGTAGTCGTCCGAGTAATTTATGGCAACGGTAAAGAGATGCTCGGTGATCTTTAATAGCATGCCCCGAGATGCAGGTGATGAATGCACCGCGACGGCGATTAGATGCTGCGTACCTGTTTCACGCTGCGCGAGCAACATTTTAGCTCGCAATTACCTGCGATCGTTTATTAGACGCCGGGAAACTTTGTGAAAATTTAATATGAAAATTATTCAGCAATCGGCGCGCGTTAACACGAAATGACAGGATGAGGCTTGAGGGAGTCGTAAATTGAATGGGGTTAATTTTAGAGGGAAGCACGAGAAACAAGTACTTGAGCAGCAAGCAAACTCAACATTCTCAGGATTAAAATTCAAGAAATATTGAAATAATATTCACTTGGGCTGAAATTTCATTCATGAGAACATTTACAAGGGTTAAAATAATACCGAGATTAAATATTGACACCTCTCGTGGCCGAAGGTCGAAGATCAAATGGAAGGACGGCTTCTCAGGCCCAGCGCAGCGAAAAGATCAACGCCCGATCGAAATCGCGATGCCCCCGAGCGTTCCACGATGCGCCACGATTTCTCACAGGCTCGTTATCGCGCGAGCATTCCGATTTATTTGCACGGGCGATAATTAACGGCGTTGCACGCGTCCAATGGCGACGGGGAGGATGTCGGGGCCATCACGTGTCGGCGTCGCGTCGCGCAATTAATGAAATCCCGTGCGCACGTGCGTAAACGAATACGCGATCGAGGCACGTGCGAATAGAAAGAGAAATCTCAACGCGAGTACCGCGGCGCTCGTTTCGAAAATCCCCGCGGAGCCCTTTCTATGCAGTCTCGATTGACTGGTGTAAATAAAATCGTTCCTGCGGCGTGCAGCGAGCCTCGGATAAACCTGGCTTATTCTTCGAGCGCCCTTTGAAAATAGGGGTTGCGATATCTGTGAAATTTATGATCCGAGATTTCAATTTTTTTTAATAAATCAAGTCGTAAATTTGGATGCTGAAAGTACTCAACGCGGTATAGATGGCAAGCAGCGAACAACTCTATTCGCAGCATGTTCGCGAGTTTTTGTGGTACATTCTAGCTGGTACACGCAGCAAGAACTGAATGAAGATTTCAGAGGATCGATCCCGGGATCGAGGACGACACCGAGTGGATACGAAACCAGTCTCGCGTCTTGTCTGGTTTGTCACGTGTGGCGAGCCGCACGCAAGAATCCGTGAAAACCACGAAGACGACAGAAAACGGGCTCGATAACGCCGACCAGCATGTACCAGCAGGTACATCCAAAGTGAAATTTTACACCGGATGCAATCCGAGAAACGGCACAATAGAAAACGCTGTCTGCAGGCCTGTATCGGCGTTCCTTGCGCAAAACCGAGTCAGCGCTATTAACAAACTATGCGGGACACTTTCCTGCCTCCCGCGTTTTTCCCTTCTTTTCTCTTTCGAACCTCGATCGATCGCGCGGCCATATGGCACCAAATGGTCGCCCGGTTGAGTTTCGATCGGATGCAATTGCGCGACAAAGTGAACAGAATCGTTGGCTGTAAGCTCCACTTCATTTTTTTTCCGTTAAAATCTGCAGCTATTTCGCTATCTCGAATATTATGCTAAGGCGAAAGGTGTTTCTTCGTTTCAGTTATTGTGGAATAAGGAAACTCAATGCAATTTCCTGATATTTTATTTTCGCTTGTTTCGTTTCGACATGTTCAAACAGTGTTAAGTCTGTAACTCCGAGTAAAAGGAATTCGAGTTCGACGGTTTGAGGTAATTTTAAGTAGAATGCATTCATGTATTTAAAGAATAGTATTTAAAGCGATGACAAACGTAGCGTGATAAGATAATCGGCGTGAGTCTGAATTTCTCGTAAAAATAACTCGGAATTCAGTTCACGAATTGGGAATCTTCTTTTCTCTTCGTTCGTTCCATTTCAGTGCACTGTCATGCTCTATTGAAACCCTCGAAGCGAGGAAATCGTAATCGATAATCTGATTTCTGTATCTCTTTTTATTTCTATATTCAGTTTTAAGACTTTAAAATTAATTCTGCGACTCCAATTTGATCAAATTAAAAAAAAATCCCTTTATCTTCGTTCATCAAATTCTAAATTTTATATATTCTTAAAATTTCCCACAATAATGATTTTTCTGATTTCTTCCTGTGGACTAAGGATTACTTAAATCTTCTAAACTGAAATCATGATAAAAGATTCATATAATAATTTAACTACGTTATTATTATACATATACAAAATATACAAGCAGATTTTTCAAATTTGTTCCGACTTGAAAAACCAACCGAGGTTTACGGAGTAAGAATTAAATATCGGGTATTAAAAATATTTAAAACCAAGGAATCGAAGTTTTCCATCTATCTTATATATCCTCCTTTAACCCTGCTACGATCCCCTTGAAAATCCAAAATTGAATAAATTTTATTGTTTTCACGTCGTTCAAAATGTACAAAATTAATTTCTTATATAGTGTTAACTCTCTGTGAGCCCCTTAATTGTACTAATTTGATCACAATTTTGGATTTTTTTATATTCAAACTTATTTCTTTTGTATCTCGTAGACTTATAAACAATTGGAAAAAATTCAAAGATAGTTTTTCAGGTTGCTACTTCACGATCTTTCCTTTAGTTAGATGAGGGTTAAGACATAAGAAGCTTAAATATTAATACTGAATTTCTCACATTTTTCCCAAAAGTAAAATAGTTGTTAAAAGAAATAAAATACTCCAATGGATCACAAAAGACCCGAAAGCAGTAGCAGAATTAAGGAGAAGACTCCAGACTCAATTTTAGTCCCCCGCAAAAAGTAAAATGGAAAAGGGGTAATCAAGCCGTTGCATTTCGGTGCACATGCGCCCCCCACCGCGCGGCTCTATCAATCCCCTCGGTATCGACTTGTCGCGGTGCGTGGCTCGCCGCGGAGGCGAGGGCGACCGGTTCGAGCGGGTTTCCGAAAGGAAAAGGCATTCCAAGCCGCAAAGTGGCGGATCGGTCGGTGATTGGAGGACGCGTACGCGGGCCCGTTCGCGCGTACGTGTTCGGGACACAGGGGTCCGGCGTAGGCTGCGCGGGCCGCCGTGGAGCGGCGCGGCGTGGCGTTTCCACTCGTGTGCAGAGAGAGAGAAAGGAAGCAGGAGGCAGCGGGTCCGCGACGACGACGGCGGCGGCGGCAGCGGCGGCCTAGAGAGAGATCCGAAGCGAGGCGGCAGCGCAGCGGTGAGAGTTTAGAGACGAGCGTCGAGCGGAGCGCGCGCGCGGTGCTCGAATGGAACGGAATCGCGTGTATGTCACCCTGACGGCCGCCGTGTGTCGTGTGTCGATGCCGGCCACCGGTGCGTGAGTGTGCGTGTTGCATTCGTGCTTTACTCGCGCGCGGGATTAGGAGAGCCTCGGCAGTAGGCCACCGGCGCTCGACGCCTCTGCGTCTCTTTTTCTGACGATCCCGCGGCTCCGACCTACCGTAAAACGATGATCCACTGACGGCGATCGATCGATCGCTCGGTTCGACCTCGGCGTCCGCGTTTTTGCCTCCGGTGTGCGCCGCCAAATCGTCGCGACGTCGCGTGTTTCATGGGTGGTGATTTTGGATCCATTGTGTCATTGTGGAAAGGGAGCATCGCACGTGCTCGGATGTTTACTTGTCTAGTCCGTAATTCGCGTGTTCCCGTCCAGCTGGATCGTAATCGCCAGTTGTCACGGTTGTTTTGGTGGACGGAGAGAAATTGAATAGTCGAGGAGAAGAAGTGCGCGGAAAAAACCACCGCGTTGGGAAGATCGTAGCCGTGCCTTCGATCGCGAGGCTCGCCCTAGGATCGATCGCGTGACGCGAGAAACGACTTTCGCGCCCTCGCCGAGGCTCTCATTAAATCGGCGCGGATCTGTGAGCCTCGACCACGATTACGCGGCACGTCTTTGTGAAGCTCCTCCGAGCCGCTTACGCGGGACAACTTTGGGACGGAGTGGCGAAACGACGCGGACGGAATTCGCGATCGCCGAAACTGGATCTTTGACCGACGAAACTCGAAAATAACGAGACCTTCGAGCCGCTCGGCAGAATCTCGTGGGTATAATTTGGTTCGGTAACTGGAACTCGACGGATTTGCTGAAGAAGCAGCAGAGACTCGGTGGAAAATATTTTTCAGAGATCACGAACCGCGTGCGAGTGGTTTTATTTGGTGCGGCATGATTACACCGTGAGGAGGGTAAATATCGGCTTGCAATATTGTCTGCGATGATCTTGCAGAGTGATTGTTCGGGGGAATAAGTAGGAATCACGAACGGAGTTGAGAAATTATAGCTCTGTCGACGAGTGCATTTGAAACGCAAAAACAAAGAGAGGGAACACGACTGCGAAGCAGTTTGATTGCGAAGCTACTGTGGAGATCGCGAGTGCAAAAATCATTGGAAACTGATCGTTACGACATTGAAATTATTTTGAATCGAGCCTATAAAGGAGATCAACGCCTGGACTGTCGAATGCAATAAATGGGTGAAAGATCAGTCGATCGCGTTGCTCTGCAAATCTTATAAGTCTAAATTTTGAAAGTCCACTGTCTGCGTTGAAATCTATCAACTGTATATTGTACTCGGAGTATTCTGTTGTCTCCAAATCGTTACAAAGGACTATGAAACCTTTAAAGATTTCTCTGTTATGCGTGGAGCGGGCCAAAAACCGCGGAGAGGAACCGGTGCGGTCTCCTGTTAGCGAGATAGCCTCGTAACACGACGATGACGCGCGGCGCGTAGTTATTTCGGATGTACATCATCGAGGAAGATAGTGGGGACGACGGCGGGTGCCGTCTGATCTCCGTCCGTCAGTGCGTCGACGCTGACGGAGCGCGCGAGTCCCCGAGCCCGGAAAAGCGGCGTGCCGAGCAAGACGACGTCGACGCCGCCAGCCTGCTGGACGTCAAGTGTTTCCCACGTGTGCTGAAGACGTCGCATATCTTGAAGAAAACCCTGATCGAGGAAAAGACTCGAGAATCCAAAAAGGATCAGTTCCTGAAGTCGTCTCGTCGCGCCGAGACGCAAACAGATCCTTCCGTCGATTCTTCGCGAGACGATGAAGAGATTGTCAACGGCGAAGTCGTCGAGAACGCGATCCACGTTAAGAACGATAATCTTGAGATCTCCATAAAGCTGCTGGAGGTGGTGAACTGCAAAAGCACCTGCGACGACCAGGGGTTCAGGACGACGGTGAACTTTCAATACAAGGACACTTTAACTCGATCGAGCAATGCGTCGAGGTTGGAGAAAGCGCGAGGCCTGAGGAGGAGCGCGTCCGCGCCTGGTTCCTCGCCGCCACCCGAGGACCGGCAGGGTTCGACGACCAAAGACAGCGACAGCCAAAGCAGCCCTCGGGCTCGAAAGGAAACCAAAGAGGCCGTGTTCGCGAAGAACCCGTCGAAGAGCGTGCCCTGCCGCAAAAACGATGCCGGCCAGTTGACGAGGTATCGGTCGAGGACGAGTAGGTCGCAGGAGTTCGCGACGAAGACCGAGCAGTTGATCGCGCGGCGCAGCCAGGTGCAGCTGGACCCCGCGCGACGGGCCAGGGCCTCCTCGTTCGTGATCGAGAGGAAGAAGCACCGGCAGGCCGCGATCACGTTCTCGAGGTCCAGCGAGGATCTGTCGAGGTGTCCGTCGAGCCACGAGACGGAGGCCGATGGAATGCGGAATTGCAGCGGCGTGGCGGGCGTCGACGAGGACGAGGGATGCGTCCTGCTCGGGGTCCGCTCCCTCGAGGAGGGCCCCCAGCTGCCTCCGATTCCGCGACAGGAGGACAGGTGCACCAGGAGGGACAGGGAGCGCGCGAGGATCCTACGACGGCGGAGGATCAACGGCAGATCGGCCTCGGTGCCCAGGGTAAACGTGAGTTCTGTTTCAACGTTGATCGCCGCTTCCTGCGGGGAGCTTGATTCCTACTTCGTTCGCCGGCGAGGGTCGAGGAACCCGTCGGTTTTTGTTCTATGGGAACCGGCGCGGCGGCCGAAGTGGGAAACCTTTTTCGTTGCTCGTCGTTTTCTTGCCAATACGCGAGTTGAAGTTGAAGGACGGTTGCGCGATAGGTAGGAGTGGTCGCGATGGATTCATTGAATATTCTTCGGAAATTCGTTAGAGAGTTTTTCGTCGACCGGCTTGGGAACCCGTTTTCGTTCGATGGGAACTTGATAGGCTGAGGAAATTTTTCTGTTTATGATTGGTAGTCGGCGCGGTGTCGAAGATTGATTCCGAAGCGGATACGAGAAGCTTCGTTGTCCGCGTAATTTTATTTCGCCGTTTCTAATGGTTCAGTTATTCGATACCTCGCTTTCTGGAAACTTGAGATCAAAGTCAGCGAATTTATATTTCGCTGCTTCAGAAGCTCTTTTCCGAAGTCCTTTTCATATTTAATCTCCTCCGAAATCTCATAACTATCAACGTCTCCCTCATTATTATTCCACTACCATTCACTCCAAACCCGCAACTCATTATCGGCATCAAAACAGAATTCCTCCATCGAAACAAAGAAAGGTGAACAGAAGTACTCAATCGAAAGACGCGGTGCATCTCCGTGAAAACTGGCATATCGCGTCACGGGCGAGGAATCCTCTTATTGTTACGGTGCAACATAACAGGTTGCAGACGCATTAAGAGGATCTCTATAGCGAAAGAAGAAGAGAGGGAGGGGGGAGAAGACAGAGTGGAACGGACGATCAGCATGCAGATAGGACATTAAAGCACGCCTATCGGTTTACGCGTCGAGTTATTGCTCTTCCTACCATTCGGAGTGCATCGCGCGCATTCTATTGCGCGAGTAAATCACGCCGTGGCATCAACCTGCTAAAATGCATCGCTTTGTGCAACACCCTCCCCCCTCTAGTCGGCTCCTCTCTCTCTTCTCGTCCCTGAGATCCCTCGCCACGACTGTCACGGATGCGATCGCGGTGTACTTTAAGGTGCACCCACACGGCGGCGCAGCGTCGGTGAAACGGCAACGTGGTATTTAAATGCGGGCCGATCGCCTCTTGCGAAAGCCTCTCTTCGGGTATTTGCGTTGGCGAGTGCCTCGACCCGGCCAGGAATTTACCTGGTGCGCCAATCGCGCGCGAACCGTCGCGTCGCCCTCCCTTTGCCTCGTGCGCTTCGACTCCCGCTCGAAACGCGTGGTCGAATTGACGTACGTGGGTGAAAATAAATCGACCGGTCCCTGGCCATCGGCGCGCCCTAGAGCATCGTTGTTTACCGAGGGAAACGAAATACGTGCGACTCCGAACAGACGGCGTTTCATCTCGCTCCCGAAAAAACGGGGGATTAAAATGTTTTCCTTTTGTCTGCCATTCGAATCGCCGAATTGGCGCACAGTGGGGCAAAACAAAACAGTCACACTGAACGAAAACCGATTTTCATTATATTAAACACTGAAAAAATTTGGATGCTTTTTCAAAGAGATCTAATTGCAGAAATTATAAATTATAAATTATGTAATAAAAAATATCAAACAAGGTAAAAACAATTTTTACAGATTACAATGTAAGGTTTAATTTCCTAATGTGCTAGGGAAATATTTAAATCTAAATCGATGACGCTAAATTATTTTGTGGACTTCGATACCTCGGTGTAAAGTGCTTTCACGCTGTTTCCGATTACGATTACTGATGCAAAATTTACGATTAAAGCCAACTTCGACAGCCGGGGAAGTTTTCACGACGCATGCTAAGCAATTCAAGGAAGTTTTCTTGGAGCGAGCTTCTCCGTTTCGTGATCGGATTGTTCTGCCCCCGTTTCCTCGCGCCCAGAAGTCGAAATTACCATTCCGAGCGATCCATCGGCAACCTACAAAGTTAGAAAGTTAAATTCGTGAGCCCGATGCCGACTTTGAGGCGAAAAGATGGAATTCGACTCCGCCACGCGTTTGCTTTAGATACCGTGTCTGGCACGGCGCGGCGGCAACGATCGCGGACGGGCATTCTTCGACAGCTGGCGTCGCCTATTGAAAAACAATATGCGGCACGCATTCCGCGTCGGGGACAGACCATCGGCGTGGCTGCACGTGCGCCCAAAGTGCACCGGGATGATTAACGATTCGTTAACACCGCGTTAGTATACATGTATTCGTCGATAACGCTTGGGCAAACATTTTAAATACCTATGTAGATAACGTTTTACTCCGTCGCAGAATGCATTACGCTCTTCGATCTCCTTTTTCCCTTATTGCCTCGTCTTCAGTGCATCTTAATGCATTTGGAGACTCGAGTAGTCGCGCATCCCTGATGCCAGAAGTACTTCGATGCGTTTTACAGGGCAGATCGAATTAATATTCCCCTGACATTAATTGCGGGAGGTTTGGGAACGAGAAGAATGAGAATTGTGGGGATGTTTCAGACTGTAGAGATCTAAATTACTTTCAAACCTGCATCAGGGTATCTCGTAGCATATCCCATCTCTAGTTTTAAGTTCTCTTTGATCACGCAAGGCTCCCAGAAATTGTTCACGCGAAAGATGAACTCGGGGAACCAACGAGAGTGGAGCAGATAGTAATTTTGAGGGTACGCTAGTCGTCACGCGTCGTCCTCCCTTCGAAGTTACGAAACTCGAACAGTTTTCATCCCTGGGAAACTGCCAACAGTTTCAATTGCTGGGAACGCGTCGAAATTCATGCGAAAATTCGTCGAAATCGAGCGAGATTGCTGGGACCGCAGGAATGTTAATGGCCCGCAGTGATTCAGCGTGGCGGGGTAAATCATACCAAAGGCCTAGGACCGGTCTAACGTTCCGATCCAGTTCGAGACCACTTTCGTTTTTTCCTGTTCGCTCGTGGCGACCGAACGGAAACGATACTGTGTTCTTGCGCGAGTGACAATGCAAGGCGTGGCGTCTCCTTTTTGCACTGACTCAGACGGCGATTGCCTTCCAAATGGCAAATCGGTCAAATCGCGCGGAATTTCATGACCTTTTTTCCGGGCAAATAACCTCTTATTTTCTGCGACTGTCGTGTAATGATCCTGCATCGGTGCATCGGGAATTGATAATGGTACGATAATTTTATTATCGGAGGAAATGTCTTCGCAAGCCTTCGAAGTGCGCGTGCAGTTGATCGAGACACTCCCTGTTCCAGGGACCAAGGATTAGCCGGGATTTCTCGTGTTTGATCGTTTCTCACGACCGATCGAGCCACCTCGAATCTGACACAATTAACTATCACGACAATGCTCGAGTTCGTGTACGTGGACGGCTTCTCGTTGCACTTGTACGACGTCCGACCTGAATATGTATCGTTCGCGCAGCCGTTTTCGCGCTATAGATGAATCTTCTTCAATTTGGGCTTAAGCGGATTTCCAAACACCGAGTCTATTCCGTCAATAGCCTCTTTGGAAACTTGTTCCTTTATCCCGACCGTCTCGCATTCACTCGGAACAGGATATTAATCCTCGTTCGGCGCCCCATGGCCATTTTGGCCTGCAGCAGGAGATTCGATGTACAGAGAAGAATTTCAGAGACTGAAATTCCCTAAAACTGGTGAATTCTACGTTTTGCCTGAAATTCTGTTTTTTTTTTTCTTGGTTTAGCAGTTAATTTTTTTTCTTTGCTAAGGGTTTAAGCCAACTTGGAGGCCCAAAAAGCATGCGTTAGTTTACGATTTTGTATAGTATTTTTTAAAAAAAGAGAAACGAATTCCATTTTAAGTCCTCAAATAACTCGGAGAGAGAGTGAAAGAACAATTCCAAGAATTTATAAAATTTCCGCCAGCAAGCGGCTTATGGAACGCACAGCTTTTAATTTATTCCGACAACCTCAGAACCTCCAACCTATTCAGAGTTTTTTGCCACGCAGAATGCAGAAACCTTCCGTAGCGACCCGTCTAAAACGGGAAAACTTGTTTGCCCGTGGAAATGTCACCGCAAACGCATTTATTATTGCGCCAAGTCGAAGTGGTTGCACGATAAGCAGGATACAGTGTTCCCATAGGTGTTCGCGATGTGTTTGCAATTGTATCTATTGGCAGACCGTGGAAGGCGTATCGAGGTGCCTTCGATAACGAGGCTCGAATGGATCTCGAAGACGAGAGAAAAGGGAGAGCGATCGAATCGGTAGTTAGTTGGAGGAAAAGGGGCTATGACGCAATCGGGGCACCTTTGTCGGCTGGCATTTTCCTCACGCGTGGCATTAATTAATAGGACTCAGCTTTTCAGAGGTAGCTGAAAACATTCCTGTAATGTAGAAGCGACGCTGCTGTCATTAAAGCTACCAGTTATTGGTTTTTAAACTGAAGGTTTTTAAACTTTTACGGGGAAGCCGGAGAATATTTCTTCAATCTTCGCTAATTACGTATTACTTAACTATCGCGTCGATTGCTCGGTAATCAACATCAGATTTCTCCGATCGATAGTTCCGTCCGCGACGGAAGTCAGCTTTCTCCTCGCGAAACAAGCGCCCCGGAACATGCCTCCGTCATTTGTATTCCGCCGAAGTGTCAGCGTTGCCACAACAGCTCCGCTTCCTTATCGAGGAAAACGGATAACGCAAGTGGCTTTAACGATACGGGGGGCAAAAAAAGGAACCGATACAAGGTGCGGGTTTCGGGTGTCTCGTCGTAAGCTGCGTCGTTCCTCGAAGATAGATATCGGGCTTTGAGTATGCTGACGAATGGAACTTCGAGACTCTTAACAAACCGCGTCTGCTGCCTCTGCACCAAATTTCTTAGAAGGTATCGATACTCGGAGCATGCTTGTCGAAAAGAAATATCATGAATTTGACGAGCTGAGTATATTTGATACATTCAATCTTGAAACTTAGTATATATTAATAGCTTCAAAGTTTCAAACGTATCTTTCTCGAAAGCTTCGTTAAGTCAGCACCACAGTTAAGCACTGCCTACTGAAGAATTAAACATTACCTAATTTATTACTGCAACGCTAGTAGCATATCAACGGCGCAGAAAGCGACTGCATTCCTTTTACCAACAAAATAACGCGCCTATCGCACGTTCCTATCACGCGGCCCTCTAAAAACTTATTCAAACCGCTCCATTCCCGAGCTCGTGGAATGCATAAAATCAAGCAAATAAACGTGGCACGATTTTCTCGCGGATACACTTCGGTTACGTAAAGCGAAGTCGGTCGTTGCGCCGTTGAGCCGTACTTTTTTCCCGGCTGGAAAAGCGCGAGGCGCGTTTCCAAGCGAAAAACGGCCGGACGCGTTCGAGATCGTGCGAAAGTTCGCCAGGCTTCGTGAGTCGGCGTTTATACGCGCGCGAAATCCGGATTATTGTCGCGCTGCGCCGCGTCGATTAATGCGATTTAGACAAATCCCGGGGGAAGGTAATTAACACGAAGCCGCGGCGATCGGAACGCGGCCGATATTCCGCGACTCGCACCTTCGACGTTGCGTAATTGAAATCGCCGTGACTAGCGGACCGCGAGGGTCCCTTATTACGCGCTAATGCGACCGCGGGAATCTAGAAAGCCGATCGATGGTTTTTTCAATCGTTTCTTACGGCTCTTTCGTGACGCGGAACAATGGGGCTACGCGTGCCGCTCGTAACAAGATCTCGTTGCGAGTCGGTGAATCGACTGGGGAAATTTGGGTCGTTGAAATTGTGAATAGGAATCTTAATTACTCGCGTTACCACTTACGGACGGACTTTTTCCGCGTGGAACATTTGATTCGATATAAACTAGACTACTGTTCGAGTAGGTAGCCGGCCAAGTGAACGGTTAAAATTTATTTGCGAAGGATATCTACGATCTTAGAGTTTGATCTTCGAAGAAATCTCGAAGCAGTCGAAAGCGGTCCAATGAAGTTTACCATTGTAAGAGGATTTTCACTTTAATCACGTCTGATGATAAATCTCATGCGCCATTAAGACTCTAATCTCTCCGAGACATGAGAAGCGAGGCTCGTCGGTGCTCTCCGCGAAATTTTAAGATCGACCAAGGGTAATGCTAGGCGATTTGTCGAGCTTGGAAAGTGGGCTACTGTTTAACCGGCTTTTCTCAAAGAATATTTTATTGGGGATTCAATAAATGATAAGTCGCTGACACGGTTCCGGGTTAGCAATGCATATTTTGCACTATTCACAGTTACAGGCTGTTTCCATTCATCACTCCGGAATTAATTGCCTCCAATTTGCATAAAACTGTTGCACCTGCTTGTTCCCGCTCGCGGAAAGCGTCCGACTCCCGCGTCTAATATTATATAATTCCGCGTTTGCACGCGCCGAAAGAAGAATCCTTATCGTGCCCGAACATCGAAAATTAATCCTCCGTTGTAATTACCAGCTCTCCGGCAATTACTGCATCATGCCGCCGCGTAACGTGAACGTGCAAATATCGCCGGCGAATCTCCTGTGATTTCTTGATTCGGTAGAAAGCGATGTTCGCTGGAAAATAAATTAGATACGAGTAATACCCGTTCATTTTTGCGGAGAGCAATCAGATAAGAACATTCTGCTACTATTACGCGAGAATTATGCTATTTTCTTCTGTGTACTTTTCCTAGTTGTAATGTAATCATTCGTTCACACTTAGAACGTCTGTAGGTTGCGTATCTTATCTTTGTCCTTTAGAGACTCATCCACTCCTTGTGTCGATGTATCTGGGTCTTGGAGCTTTCAGAAAAACCATTTGAGGTCTGCCTCGATAAGGCCTGAACCTTGACCTCGCTATGCTATAGATATACTGGCTTTACTTTATTTCGTAGTTTGTACGAGCCGAAAATGGTAACTATTCCAAGTCCTCGTTAGTTTGACTTTGGTCGTGGATTCGTAGGTGTTTATAATGAGGTGCTAGTGTAGTTCGAAGCCTCTCCCTTTCGCATCGCGATTTTCTGCGCATTTCGGCCGATGGCTATTTCTAAATCGAGCCGCCCTTTCATCCCGCGGTATTTATGCGACCAGGATTCCTGCAAAAGGTACGTGGTGCATTTTCGAGACGCATCCGCGGACGAGGACCGCGAGGAGTGCATTGCCTTTCGCTCATATATATTTTTAGCGTCGCGGTTGGTCAACATTTTCTCTTTCCCAGCGACGCTCCTCTCCCTTTCCCCCCTCGACCCCCTCGTGTTTTCTTTCTCCGCGTCTCTGGTCTCTTTGCGCTCTAACGGGCGCAGCTGTCGCGGAATCGCGCGCATTTTAATTGCACAGAATGCATCGAGCTATTTCAAGGTAAAACGCCGCGACCAACGAGAGTGTGACAGGGCAATTCATCGGCTGGTATTATTGCGAGTCGCTTTGACTTCGATGCGAAATATCGTCGAAGTTTCAATCGGCGAGGAATCGCTGAACAATTGCTCCGAAGAATCTCATTGTTTTTTTCCCGAAAGGCGTCTGACGCGCGAAGCTTTCTTCGAAGCTCGTGAGTTATTGGATCACTCCCCGATATAGACCGCGAGAAGCCTTCAATTTATTTGAAAGTTCTTGCCGCGAGATTATTCACCGGCGGTGGTCTATGATTAACGAAGCGCTTCGATCTGGCGCCACCAGGGAAATATGGGAGATATATGAAATATGTAGGAAAATATTTTCCTGGAACGGTTTATTTCCAGTGCCGCCACGTGGGCTTTGCAAAAACACCCAGCAGATCTGTTTCTGGAATCCCTCATACCTGCTGACGGAACGTCAATACGCTTCTTCACGAGCTTCCAAATAAATCGAACGCGCATCGGAATGCGATCTCCGAAAAATTCAGTTTTCGATACCCTACTCTCGATACTTGACACTTTTCGAATCCCATCGACCACTGCGCCCCAACACGTCGTTCCAGATTTACTACATCGTCGAAGCGCGTTCGACTCAAATTGAATCATCTTCGTTCGACCGTGCAATGACAAGCCTCGCCAACAGCAACGACATCAATTTAAGACACGTAGTTTAGCGCAAGAACTGTACAAGCGATCCGCTGGCAAAAAACTAAACAGTCTTGGCGGGCGAGCAAAAAGCTATCGGGTCAATTCATCGATCTTCCACGGATAATCAGCGCACACGCGAATGGAGCGAATTAAGATCACGTTACGAGCAGCGCGCGGCCACACCGAGCCGCCGATTTCATTTGCAATCTCGTTAGCATTAAGTCGAATACACTCGTAACCATTAGGCGTCGCCTAACGAGCCCGTAGCTACGGGCAGCGCGGCGGATCGCCACGGGGGAAACAAGTGCGAGCCGCGGCTTATTAAAATTCATGTTCAATTTGCCCGTAGGATTGCGCAACGGTCTGTCGTGCAAGTATCCAGTCAAGGGTTTACGATTATTCTTCCGCACAATCTGCTCGATCGAGCGTGGCCTTTCGCTTTCCACCGAGTTACAGTCGAACTTTGGCGCCTGATGGGGCCGCAATTACTTGAACCTTATAATTTCCAGTGTTTGTACAGGAGTGGTTAAAATACGGTTCTAAAGATCGTACGAATCTTTTTTTTTCTACCCAGCGCTTGGGTCACCGAGGCCAGTTAGAAGCTCATTTATCAGATGCACCAGTCCTTTTGCTCCTCGCAATTGCATTCCGGCGAAAGAGGGAAGGAAATTGCGAGGAGTTCGACGCGACCGCTATCTCCCAATTGAATACTTATGATGTATTTCCTCGAACATTTACCGAGACTCGGTCCGAACTCCGAGTAATTATCATCAAGATCAGCAAATAACGAGTAAGCAATCAGGTTACTAATAAGTAAACTGTAAAGTTCCACCTCGCCATTAATCTAAGGCTAAAATTAACGTTTGAAAATTGATCGGTGAGCGATTACGGTCGTCCATCATTCTCTGTCTTCATCAGTCACCGCGACATGATTTCGCTCAATATTTCGTCGTAAAAGGATTGCACGGCTAGAGGGTGAATCGTTCCTCGGAGATTCGCCCGTTCGACGCGACTCTTCCTCGTCTCTGTTCGAGGGGCGTCCGGTAATTGTTCGCAGCCGTCCGGGACATCTCGCGATCGTTTTTTGCGTCCCGGTGCACGTCGTGAAGACCCCGTGGCCGTTTCGTGGCGTACCACCGCGACGAATTCCCCTTAATTCGATGTATTTTTAGCAGTGACGGTGGTGGAACGCGCGTTGCCCCGCCTGGGACACTCGGCCAGGGGGTTTGCACCGATGGTTGATAGTGATGGGAGGTAATTGCATCTTGTGTTTCATGCGTCGCAAATTCAGGGAAGATCTAAATTGTTGTTTATTGAAAAAAATAGGTTGTATATTTTGTGAGGTAATTAAGGTATTTTTAGTTCTGAAGGTCTGGGTACGGAGGAAAATTGTTCAGAATACATATTGGCCTTGGCAACATATTTCAAGGTTATCAAAATCGGCGAAGAGTCTTCTTTTATAAGTAATTTAATACCCCTGAATTTTATAATATGCATTTTATTTTTAATAAAGTTAATCCGTCCTAAAATATTGTCAACGATGCCAAGAATTTGCAATTTAGGGATTCTAAAACTTGGATTTCTATTAGATTAAGATCTCTACTTTTTCTAGCCGATATTGCGATCTGTGTCCCATGCGTTTGCTTTTTTTCAAATGTTCCACGAATTCCTGTATCGCTCTTCGAATACCTCAAGGATGCCCAGCGCCGCATAAATCATACCGCCCCGAGTTCCTCGCGCATTTCATTCGGACAGAGACCCTGGCCCCGAGTCATCGAACCGTATAACGCCCCTAGATGCTGCTCCCGCGGCGCGAATACCGTCCACGGGACGCTGCACCTCCGGTCCTAGCCAAATTCTGGCGTCGTGATTCACCCGAACACCGTAAAGAACGCCAACGATCATCTCCCGCGGCAAAAAGGAAGTCTAGGAGAGATTCTTTTCTCCTGGCAACGGTCCACGAAGGCACCCCGCTGACGTCACGCATTTTTACGCGGCTCGTAGGCGTAGCTCCGCTCTGCCGAATATGGAAGCGGAGCTCTAGATCCTCGATTCGAAGGTTAGAACGATCTGGATGGCCCAGTAACTCGGAAGAATCGGGTTCGCATTGGCGACGAACGACGCCGAGGCATTCTTGTCGGCGAGGAGGGCGCGACACGTGGGCGATCCTGTTATCCGGCGATTATCGGCGGTCGCGATAATAAATGCATGGCGGTCGATCGACCCACGATCGTGTTGCCTACGTCTACCAGGATATCTGACGTCGCGTTTTTGATATGTGGGACAGCGGTCAGGTGAGATCGTATCGCGTCTTCGCGCGCGAGGCGCGAACTCGAGAACCGCAAGTCGCCTGCGGGACGCGACAGTCGCGAGATCGCCCAAGGAGAGGACGTGATTAGGGTGAGGGCCGATGGAATTTGTCGGGGAATTGAAATTCAATTCGCGGCGCGTTCAACGCCTCGTACCTACCTCGACGATATATCAGGCGAACAGCGTCTCTCCTAACGGCGCTGTTACCATTAAATTAATCTCTGAAAAGTGGCTCGGGTCTCGCAGTGGACTCGGTACGTAAAGATAACTATACACGGACGGTTCCAGAGGAAGACAGCGTATTTTACACAACAATAGCGACACCGGCGCGATAAACGCGAACCACGTAACACCACTCGCGTGCGAATCTGCTATCGTGACGAACTCCTCGCTCCAATTTCCAGCCTGAATCCCCTGTCTCCTTCGAGATATCGCTGGGACGCGATCATTGATTCATTGAACGCGAATTTCGCGCCGCGATCCAATGAATCTCAGTCAGCGGTTGTTCCTCGTCACGCGAACTTTATTTTCGCGTGCGATATAATCCCCTCCCGCGTGATTAATTCGCGTACAACCCCCGGCGCAGAGGTACACGCCGCAAATCTCGGGGAATGTATGCGGCCGTTGCGGCGTACACGCGTTAACACCGCGTGCACGCCGCATACGGATGCATTCCAGTGACAAAGTGCCCTCTGGCCGCGCGTTCGTTCTATCGCCGCGTGTTCCCACCGCGGGTACTATTATTTTTAGACGCGACGTCGGTCTATGGCGGTCGCGGACGAGACGCTTTTAAGGGTAAACGGTCCCGAAGACGGCGCACTCGATGTCGGTATTCCAGCGACGAGCTTCGAAGGTCTTCTGGAGGCCACGTGACTCGCTTTTGAATACCGTTAAGGCGGAGGAGGAGGCCGAGGGCTTGGTTCGTGCAGGGCTGGGTCAGGATTAGTAGTCTAACGATGGCCCCTCGGGTGACATACATTGGGAATCAATTTTCAGGGCGGTGACTCGATCACGGACAAAAATTCAACCATACACTACCTTGTGCTACCTAACAAAAATTTCAAATCATGTGTCAAGTTTCACCAACTTAATATTGGAGTCAAAGCTGAAGCGTTTCTTTGACACAGTCTTTGTTTAATTTGGGAATAGTATCATTAATTTCATGATTGAATAATTGAAAGTCAGGATAATCAAAACAGAAAATAATTATGAGTAGACTGCGGATTTTACACAGTGATGGTAATATTAAGTATGCTAAAAATCTACGAAATATACAATTATATGATCATACAAAATATCAAAAATATAATCCAAGTTACGATGTTTAGAAAATAAAACATATTATTAATCAAGTTTCAATTCTTTATTTATGTTTGTACAAAATTTAACGTTATATCAAAATTCGCAGTCTAACTATGAGTCGATTAATCAAGATTTTACTTACATGACAAACTATCTTTTAGTTCAATATTAATAGTTACTTCCCTTATCCATAGAGTGATTGCAAATTTTTGAATTTCAATGTATTTATAATCTATAGCAATGGCCAACATTTTTAAAGAAGAATTTCTAGACAGAAGTAATCACTGAACCCCCCAAGGCATGCATTGCTCTCTCAGGAAGTTACAGCATTGCGATTCCGCGTCACAGAGTCAAAATTTGCATACGAGGAAACAATGTGAATCCTGGCTGCAGGGTTATCGGTGTTTACACATGACCCTGAAATGGCACGCGGGTAAACACGCAAATGGCAGGGACGAATGAATTCGGGGCTGGGTTTATGCACGACGAGGCTGATTTGAATCAGAATGCACCGTGACAACCATGGTATCCATTCGTCGCGAACTCGTTGTACTTGAATATTTCGTGGTCGTCGGCAGAATCGAATTATCGACGGATAAGCGAGCCGTGACGGGTATCGATACGATCTGATCTGGTAGATCGTTTTTCGCCCGGGGAGTAAGTGTGGTTGACGGGACAGATGAATTTGATAGGTCGTTAATCGCGGCTCGGCAACGCGGAGCCTTGCTGGTGGAAATACCGTCTAACGGAGCGAAGTTGAGGAATGAAGTAACGACGCAGGGGGATAATGCATAAATATTTCGAAAGAAAATAGAAAGGACTGAGCCGACACAGATAGCGTTAGCATTAACATGAAGTGTGTGTTTTATCGACCGTGAGGAATATAGTTTTCACTGCGCGTTGATGTAAGGATTTGAACGCGAAATGGAATAAATAATGGGGCGGGGAAAAGCATTTTTCTTGAGGGATTGTATTCAGTCGTTCAGACAATGTTCAGAGAAAAACGAGGTAATCGTTGAATGCGAAGGCAGATGACACAGATAAAAGAACAAAAGCGGCACAGTGGTTTTCACGATTACCCCTTTAAATTTCCATGAAAGAACCTAGGAATCAACGTGCATCAAGTCGAGAATGTTTCTCAGGTCGCAGAGAGGAGTCTTTCTTCCATAAATCAAGAAGAAAGAACTATAAGGCGATCTATTGTAAACTTACAAATTGTGCGCCGCTTGGTTTTCGTACGGATCAGCATACAATGCACGAAAATGCCAGGCGCAGGATGAGATTCAATTTATTTATTACTTTATCAAGAACGCTCCGAACCACAACGCGGTTATTAACTGTGTCGAAACACCGTTTCGTTCCATGTTATTGTCAAAGTGTGCGGCAAAGTTTGATGAAATAACCGCACGGCTCATTTACCCTGCCAAGCGACTTTAACGAACGTTCGATGCGGTAATTAATGGTAATTTCGTGCATCACGCCGGTCGATTATTCTCGCGATCCAGTGGCAATTCTACGTAACCACAGCGTACAGTTATGGCATGATACATGTAACTAGAAGTAACTCTGGCAGGTTAGTAATTACGCGTTCGAGGATTCCATTCTTATTCATATTTCTATTCATCGGATTCTATTACGCTCGTTTCGCGAACCCGCCCCCGTGGTTTCAGATGCATTCACCGCGCTACGTTCAACGCAAACTGCTTTCTCCGATTACCCAAACGTTGCAAGGTTTAATTGCTTTCAAGCCAGTCTGTGGCGCAAGCCTAATCTTTGACACTCGAGGACCATTAATTATCCGCAACGCGAGGGAACTGGCGATTTTGTGTTCTCCTCTCCAACAGAGTCGTCCTATCGGCAGCGACAGGAGGATTGGCCGCACAATCGGTAACCTTTCTGCCGAATCAAACGTGGAATGTCTTCGCGTGATAGGAGAACGGTTGACAGGGGCTGCGAGAGTCACGCTTGATCAGAATTGGAGCGATCGCGCGAAATGTCTGCACGGCAGAACCGAGTTCCTCCGAGACTCGGTCGAATCGGAGGAAACGCGCGTGGGGAAAGGCGCGCGTCGAGGTCTCATTTCTAGTTGGGCCGCAATTAATACGGCAACGACCCGTGTCTGCGTCCTGGAAAATGTTCCGGCGCTCAAAAGATTATGATTTATTTATACGGGAACGCGAGTGGCAGCCGCGAATCGCCGGGTCTCGGAATCGAAGCGTTTCTGGCGCTAGATCTGGCGTGCCTTTCGTTTTGCGCAACCGTCCGCGCCGTGTCTGCGCCTTTTTCAGAGAGGAATTCTTGTCATCGACGACTTCAGGCGCTCGATTGCCCCGTCGATTGAGAAATTACGAGATACCGGGACCAGAACGGGAGACGAAAAGCTGATTGTTTTTTTTTTTTTCGATGGATCGACCGCGGCGCAGTTGCAAAAGGAGCGAAGCGAAGGCATTCGACGACGAGAAACGCGAAGAGGTTTTGTCTCAGCGAAGCACGTCACCGAAGAGGTTTGCAATGTCCAAAGAAACCAAAACACGTCATTCAGTTCCCCGCGCTATTGAAATTTGAAGAAACAATCGCAACTTCCTCCATTGAAATTCACGAGAAGCAGTTGCTTCCGCTAATTAACGTTGCTGCGCGTCTTTAAAAGGTGTTTGAAGACGCCTCGAAGGTGAAGTTGCACGCCGTCCAAAGCTCTCCACTTCGACGAAATGTCGATTCGACGGTTCGAATCTTATCGCGGGATCTGTCTTCTTTGATCCGACGAGAGCCAGGTGGGTGTACAATCGTCGGCCATTAACGTCAATGAAACTCGAGTGGCGACACTCGAATCTGATTTTCGTGGCCGGCCCTTTCATAGGGGGGTATTGCCGTCGAGCTTCCTGTGCCTTTGATGCTTCCACCGGCTGGCCGCGCGACTCGTGGAAATTAAACGAAAGGGGAGAAGGTCGATTAAAGCGACAAAGGGCTTTAATTCGCCCATATGCTCTGATACGCGGGTCGCACGCTTCGGAGTGCACCTCTGTCTACCGCGTAATTTCCTCCGATTCTATTGTTCTTTTCTGAGCTCGGCACACTGATTCCATTATTAAAAAAAAGTGTGTTAGATTCCCGCGGACAATCGCTGTCGATAGTTTTTAACGATCGGAGCTCTGAGTTCGGTAAGGTTTTGGTATTGTGAAATTTTGGACTTTCGCAATGCGAACACAATGGACGCGAATGGAAGTTTCAAGGAAAGTATCATTGCGAATTCCACGGAACCAAGAGTTTACGCTATCCGAAGAATTACCTTTAATCGCGGTGCGAGACTCGCGGGAAGGCGCAACGATTGCAGAAAACACGTGCAATTTATTTATTTATTTATTTATTTATATACGGGAAGCAATTCCCATTAGTATACAAGTAGTTAACTACAGTTCCATAGGTGACGAACAACAAATATAAAGAAAATAATAACTATAAACCATAAATTGCAAATAATATATGGCGAGATTAAGTAGAAAGAGAAAAATCAAAAAAAGTCAAAAATTTGTCTTCTGAATGCCGAAACTGAGCCACAAAACATGTCCAAGTTATGGTCAAATGCATTCGCCGTGATGCACAGACGGTTAATAGTATCAGTTTTGGCGTAATTGGAGGTATAGTTTGCTGGTAAAAACGTTTGCGATTTTCTGAGAGATCGTGTAGGCGCATATAAGTTAATGAGCTCTAGGAGTTGAGAACAATTGATGCATCCGCATAGAACTTTGAAAAGAAACAACAACTCTGAAATTGTTCTTCTACTCTCTAAGGACATAAGTTTCAGCCTTTCCATAGCAGGAAGATAATTATGATCAGAGAAGAATTTAGTCGCTGCATGCTGATAACAAGTACGCCGACCTACCGTAACTCGAATCGGCATCGAGCACGTTGGATTGACCGGGCAGCTGCAAACTTTCACACCAAAGAAAGAACACATTTTCCGAGTGGTTCGGTTGTCGAGCACCTCGCAGCCAGACAGTGAGAACGACAGATGCGGGGTTCCTTTGTGCGCTTTGTGGTGGCGTTAGCCCCGCCATGAATGACAAACATTTTACGGGGTCGTTAAATCGCTCGTGAAGCCGTCTCGCTGTACGCGCGTTTGTCAGCGGACGGTCGTGCGTTTTGCAAACGAATCATTGAAAACGGAAGTCGATCCTCCACGACTACGAACGGCAATTATCTTCTTCCTCATTGGAGAGACTGAAAGTGCCTCGCCGCGGCGAAGATAATGGACGTGGCTGGGTAATGCTAATCGAAAATCTCCCGATCGAGAGTGTTTTCGCTCGGGGCTAGCCGCGATCGACGCGTTGTGACTTACGAAACCTTCGCGAGTTTCACAGACGCGGACTAAATCCGCGGATATCTGTCAATCTACCCTAGCACCTTCTGCAAAGCCGAGCTTGCAGAAGTTCATGTACGAATTCTAATTTAGAAACCGAGAACAATTCGCCGCTCGTAGATATGTGCGTCGGGTTAATCGATTTCTAATCGCGCCGATTTGGATCTACTCGATTTCTCTGTGTCTTGATTTTTTTTTCTGGTTTTCTGAAACGGAAAGCGGCAGACTTACGCTGCAGTTCTTCGTTGCGCGCGGTTTCTGGACTAATCGCTGCCCACGTAACGACACTAAAGGTGCAAGGGCACTCCGAGTGCACGCAAGAGGGCAATAGTCGGCCGTGGAATGCGTAACCACGAAGGTGTATCCTCATTCTGTTGCCGCGTCCCGCTCGAAACTGTCGTAAATCCTACGGCTTGCATGGACATCCTCGACAACGTAACCGCGACTCGCGGTTTTGCATCAAGAACCACCCGAATGGATGTTCGATCGGTAAAAATGTTGTTATCGATGGTTTCTCGCCGGCTGTCTGCGCAGAGGCTGTCGATTGGCTGACAACCGAAGAGAGATCGCCTTCGGCGATGAGCGTTGAACGAGCGGGGCAGAGGATTTCGTTTTCTGCATGCGCGGCGTGCGCATTCGCAAATTACTCATATTACGCTTTACAAATCTGTCAGGTTACCGATAAATTATCTAGTTAGAGGCTGTCACGAGGCTGTAAAAGTAGATCGAGCAAGTAAACCGTAACCGTTCTCCTCGGTCGAGATAAATGTGGATCGTTAATAGACAGACATGATCCAGATCCTCTTAACGATCTATGTTCGCACAGTAGCCGAAGCCGCGCATTCAAATAAATCGATCAATAAAACGAAACCGCTGGAAGCGCGATCAATCGACGCGCGGATCGAACTTCCCCTGGCATCTGCTCCGATTCGCCTTGATCCTTTCACGCGCTTTATCGTCGCTTCGATCGCGTGACTTCGTGCCAATGGAAATGATCTTCACGGTGTTGAGCCAGCTGAACGACGGAAATAAGAGGAGATTTCGCTCTGAATCGGTCCGTAAATTGATTCGAACGAGGATGAACCCTCTCGAAAGAATCTCCTCCGTCGCGGCTCTCTTCTGGCTACCGGAATTAGCATATGATTTTCACTCGAGTGCGTCATTAGAATTTAAAGATCTGTCGGAGCGACGCGAGGAATAATTTATCTAAAGTTTAATTCGATGTAAACAGGAATCCCGCAATCTGTTCAACTCTCTTAGAAAACCTATAACTTCCAAACAGAGCCATCGTTGACCCCGACCTTCTGGAATTTCACGTCACTTTCACGCGGCGGCTAATGTCTCCGTGGAATCTTAACGAATTCGGTTTACTTAACCACTCGCTGCTCTTTCTCCGCGAACTTCGATCGCCTGGAGGTGAAAGAAAAACCGCGCGATGAACCTTCACTTCTAGCGATTTCCACTGCGGCGAATCTAATTCTTCTAGCAATAACTCTGCAATTTTCCACACATATTCCGATCGCGAGAAAAATCCGCGATTTCGCGGTTCCCTTCACCGGAGCTTAATGATTCTGGTTTAACGATCGCGGCGAGTCTCTGACTTTCAACCGCGATCAAAGGAACTGTGGAAATGGAACTGTCGTCTCCGAGGGGTTAATGAAGCCTCGAGAGTTCAAGAATTTTAATTGAAAGTGTTTCCATGGGGGGGAGAGACGAGTTTCGAAATCTTCGCGTTCCATCCTCGAAGTCGAAGACTTCGAACTCCGACCGTCACAATAGGTTTGTTAGAGTCGAGGAACAAAGCTTCGATGGCTGAGGGCACCGCGTTACCAGTTTCATCCTCCGCGTTCGTAAATCTCTCTCGTAAAGTTCTGCCACGATGGCGGCTCGTGCACGTGCGCCGCGGCATCGCGTGGAATTTTCTGCCGTTTCGGTAACGTGCAATAGTGCAGCGATAGGAGAAAGTTATCGTGGCAGGTGATTTGTTACCTGGAAGGCTGCGTCGTTGAGGTCCGTCTGTCTGCAGATACAGAGGAACTTGGCCGTTCGCTTGGCTGCAGGACGAAGAAGACAATGCCGTGTCACGATCGCTTTCGTTTCGCTTTCGTTGCAAGAAGTCGACTGGAAAATGACGCGATTCCTGCTGCAGATTCGTGAAACGGGTGCAGTAAGTCCTCGATTACGAGTCGAAGGTTTCTGTCATTGAGGCACTGAAGCGTCTTTTCCTTTTCTGAGAACTCCCAGTCGCGAGGTTGCGAATACGGTCAGATCCAAGCAAATTACAATTTGTAGCCGCGCAACGTTTCACTTTCCATTGCCCCTGCCGCAGGCGGAATCGAACGAGTTCGCACAAAGAAAATTCTGTGTTGCACTTTCTCGCAACAGGTGCAAAGAGCGAGCCGATACCTTCGACTCTATGGAAGTACATATTCGCTTTCACGTTCCTTCGAGGCCGCGAATATTTTTTCAATGGCTTGCACGTTCATAATGCATCCCGTAAGGAAGATCATCATCTAGCTACAAGGTAAAAGCCGCCCTCGACGCCGCTAAATAAATTCTAAAAGGTTGCAATCGGCAGGAACAAGACGCGTTACAAGCTTGTCGCTGATAGGACCGGTATACGCAACTTTCTTGCATGGAATTCCACGCTGGTCAACAACCTTCGGTCTTCTAGTCGTCACAAGGCGGTCCTTTGCTGCCGCAGCACTGCGAATCGTTTTTCGTGATCCCGCAGTCCGGTTCCGCGGGGAAAACTCCGGAACCGGACCGAAAGCACGTCTGAAACGCGAGTCGGACACGTATTTTCATCGCGCGGCACGTCCAGTTCGCTGATCGTGAATCTGGAAAGCGACTACCGGTGGAACTTGCTGGAAAGTCGATAGACGCGGAAGCTTATCGATGATGTACGATTAGAGACAAGGGGTCGATGAAGAAAGCTTCGATGACGGCTCGATCCGCGATCGAAAGAGGATTTAGTAGATACCAAGACCTGTTTCGTGCTGAAAAGTGTACTTGAAGATTTAAGTCTCGGCAAACATCGGATCTTCCCTGGAATTTCATTACTTTCGCGAGTCAATATTTTTTTCATTCAGATTCGATCAGAGAAATTTGTTCGTAATTGGATATTACTGACACTGAATACGATATAGCAGGAGAAATCATTTTTTAATAGATACTGCGGAGTCTCAATCAGTGCCCACATTTAGCATTTGATCTTCAACAAGATTTAAAGATTAGAGATCGATGCAGGCTCTGTTCAGTATATCCAAATTAAGCGCACTCAATCTCAGATTAAAGTCCCAGATCCTTCAGTCTCTCCCTCGCAATCCACATCCTCAAATCACCGGTCTAACAAGATTATATTACCGGCGGTAATTTAAAGCGTTCTCAGACTGCTGCATACGAGATCCAAGCGCTTCTTCCTCCGACGCGAATTAAATCCATCAAACTGGCAGATGCATTGGCGCGAACAATGAATCGGCGCGCGATTAGAAAGTGCAATTTTCTTAGGCCGACGGCATGACGATCTTCACGTGTCAGAAATCGCGGACGTCGCGGATTCCCTGGCGATAATCGACGATTTAGTGTGTTAATTGCCGATACGTGCCGATTAGTAGCCGCGCGTGTGTATTGTTTCGAGCCGCGGACTCCCGCGCGCGCGGAGGCTGGTCACGTTTTTAGCTAATCTGCTTTCACGCTTCGCCAATTATGCGCAGCCGAGAAACGCCTTTCTACATTCCGCGGTGTAATAACGAGGTGTACCGGTCCGCCGGCCTGTCGAGATTTTCCTGTTGCGTCTGTCTAATACTGTCTATCGACCGCGTTACGCAATCCTCTGCTTGGACATACCTCGTCGCGTTTGCGACTCGCAGATGACGATCATCGATGAACCGTAATTGCGAGCTGGACAGCGCGTATCGAAACGAGCCGCTCGTTCCGAGTGTGCGATTGCGCTTAGATCGCAGACTTCTCCTCGATTACGTAACCACCGGGTATTTGTTTAATCGAGGATAGCGAACGATTTTGCCCGGCCTCCGCGCTAGAAACGCAGTCGACGTTTGCGTTCTCTTCAATCTTTGCGCCGGGGGAAATAAATCGTTTGATTACACAATTTTAGGAAGAAAAAACCCTATGAACACTTTTCCGTTCACATAATAATAAATGACAGCGAAGAAGTCAACGCGCGCGCCAGTTTCGAAGCGTTACACGTTGTATTATTATGAAATGCGTTGGTAATTCTTTCCGCGCTACTTGCCACGATTTCCGCGGTCGATTCGAGTATCGCGCGCAAAATTCGACCACTGGATTACCGTGTTTCCAGTAAATTAATTAAACCTGGTCGCGAACCAACGAGCCACCGCGACGCGCTTGTGAACATAGAAACGGGGCGAAATAACCCGTGCACGGGAACATACTTTCCCGTCAGCCATTACCCCGAATGATTTCTCTAACTAGGCCGCGATGGAAGTCTCGATCGCCGCTCGTAAATAAATGCGGGCGATTCGCAAAGACTTTCGACGAGATGCGGGTAAATTTCTACTCCTATCGAAATCGATCATCTTCTCCTCCACTTTTACTAATGTATTAGAAAAAATAATTCACTGTCGCTGTATACAATTAGAATCCTTACCAATTCATTAGCGCTATTTTATTCTATAAAAATTTACGTTGCATGGTAGGGTTATCTTATACCCTGTCTATGAAATCGCTCCACGGCGATTGAGAGAATCCCTGCGAGGGAGATGAATCCAGATGATTTTGCTGATTAAACGCGACGCCGAGCGAGAAAGAGAACATCCCCTAGCGATATTTCACGTAGGACGCCAACCATTCATAATCAAGCGGGCGAACGCGACGCGAATCGATTCGCTTCGACGAAAGGTTCAATATCCTAATTGAAACTTGGTCGTACTCCTCGTTCCCGCTTCCCACGCGAGTGAATATCGCTTGGCGACTGACTGACACCGTCGAGGTATTAATTAGAAAAGGTAGCATTGAAAGTTGATCGAAATGATAAGAAATAGTCTTACATCGGCAGTGCTTGAAGTAACCGCAAACTTCGTTAACGATCTTCCTTAACTGTTCCGCGGATCTGCTTCAACGAACTTCGCGATGCGTCGTTAACGAAACAAATAGAATAATCCAGCACGTGCCCCGCTCGTGATCCGCGTGCTCCGTTCGAAGAGCAGAGAAAAGTGCTTCCGATCGCTCAAGATCCTGAATGATCCTGGCCACGTGTCCGCAGAAAGAGCAAACACAGAGACGAAGGTTCCTTCCCTCCGTTTAGGGTCTCGGGACAATCGATTCGCTCGGCCGTGAAGCGCGAAACGCAGAAACTTTGATCGATCTTGGCGGGCGGAAATGGAACGATCCGCTCGGTTCCTTTTCTCTTCGTTTTTCACCAGCAGCTAGTGTGAAATCCGAAATAATAAAGGTATTGATTTACGAGCCATTTTATGTTCGACAACGCGTCCGTGGGGATCGAAGTGCTCTCGATTACGGGGCGTGAATTTGTATTACGAGCCGAACAGTTGCGCGATCCATCTACCGTTTATGAGGACACCATACGCTGGGTCGTGATGCAGTTTCGTCACGGCCACTCGATCAGGATCGTCCTTGTTCCAGGATGCTACTGATCCATGTCCAACGAGATTTCACGCTTCCATGATCGCTGGTACATATTGCTCCCGTGGAAAGGGATACGCATTCATCCGTTGCGAACCTCGGGATTATCTTGCTATTGTTCATTTAGTGAAAATAGAGTTTCGTTCGTTTGAAGAATGCTTTGAATTTATGCACCAAATATTTTACAGTAATACCTATGTTAATCAATTCAGAATTTATGGAGTATATTCTGCTTTAGGTAATTTTTTTAACTTAGTTATTACTACTTGGTTTTTTCTTGCAAGGAACATCACTCAAATGATACAAGTGAAAAATATATATGTTTAGTGGATGAAATTACCTTCCAAAGTTAAGGATTGTACATTTTTTAATGCCAGTATGTAAAATATTAGAAGACGTAGAAAAAACCGTGGTTCCTGTAGCGTCATCTATAACTGTGCTTGAATTTTACTTCCGTCATATGATTCTTTATAGAAATTCAAGTATTCTTCAAAAAGTACATGTATAATCTTAAAGTTTGAAAGGTAGCTTCAGCTCCTCAACATGTTAAAAAAAAAAAATGGATGCACACCAAGAGAGTAAAGAGTTATGGTTAGTAGCGTTTATAAATTTTCATTCCCCCGCATTCAAAGTTTCCAATAAATAAACCACCGCGAACACCCCATAGATGAAGTGGGTTTTCTGTAAACAGACCCTCGTTCTCTTCCCATGCACAAATAGACAACGTTCCACGGTGAAGGTCGCGCAGCCCCTGCGTCTCATCTCCACGTTCCTTTCCCCCATATGTCGATTTATGGTCCCTCCATTAGGGACGGTTCCGTGGCGCGCCGCGGGTGTTCCAGTTCCACTCTTGGCCGACAGGGTATCGTTTCCACCGACGAGAAACGGGGCCCTCATTGTCCCCCTTTTGTACGATCTAACCGATCGAATATTTCCGTGTGTTTACACACGATGTCGCATTCACGGTAAATCCGCGCAAACATTGAATATAGGGGGGAAGACAGCTGCCCCCTAAATGGAATCGGCGTGGCGCATTGTCAAACATACTTCGCCAAGAACTCTGGACGCGTGTGAACCTGAAGGGTTCGATTTCCTGTTGCAGAGACACCTTGACAAGGGCAGCGACCTTGCCGAGGCGGCGAGCGCGAGCGGACTCCGCGAACTCGCGAGATCCTTGAAGCAGCACCTTCGAGGATTCGGTTCCCGGTTGGAGGACAGGCGCGAGTACCTCGAGGACACGTCGAGATGCTGCCTGCTGCAGGACAGGGCGTACGAGTGGGCCCAGGAGGCCCGGCTCGCCGGCGAGAGGAGGGCCCAGCAGTTCCTCATGGCCAGGCCGCCTCTCCCTCCGGAGCATTTCACGGAAATGATGGCACTCGCCGAAAAGCTCGGTAACGAGATCCTCCTGGAGCAATGCCGCATCGCTAGGAACAAGTGTGCGGAAGCCCTCGAGATAGCGAGGACGACTTCCGCGCCCGGAAGCCCTGCCAGGAGGCGATCCTTCGCTGCCTCTGAGTCTGCGACGTCCTGGGAGGATAGTCTCGCGAAAAGTAAGTCTATTTTTTTATTATATCATTTCTTCAGGGTGGAATTTACTAAATTTAAAAAAGTGGTAGTCTGCCCCGAAAGATGATTCCACTTGGAATCCCGTAAAGAGTCCTTTCTTTTGTTTTCTTTTCGAATGTAAAATTTTTTCCTAAAGTAAGATTGTATTTCTCCAAGGTCGTATTTTTGTAAGTTGTACCTATATGCAGATACTATAGTTCGAAGTTCTTTTCTTTTTTTTCTTTTTTCTTTTAAAGAAAAGAGTCTTTTCGTTAAATGTACAATCCCTGTTCCAGGAACTTCCTGGGACGACAGTGACAGTAGCACGTCCTACGCTTGTCCCATGGAAAGTATAGGATCTGCCGGAAGTGGGGGTCGACCCGTTTTAGACAACATCGCGGAACTTCGAGAGAGCGCCGAGCAACTTCTGGACTGTTCGCCCCCTCGAACGCCACCCCGAAGCCCGGCACCCCGCAGACTAGTGAAACCACCGGTGAACTCGCACTTGCACAGAGCAGCCAGCATCGCTCCCGGCATGAAAGCGAAAAAGTACGTAGGAGCGACTAGAGATGATTTCCCTTCGAATCGTCCTCCTTTTCTTTCGTCCGCAGTTAACGACGGTCGCGCGTAATTACCGTTGCCAGTCTGATTAATATTCTCATTAAAAGTTTCCAGCAGGAACGCGAAAAGTCTTCCCTGCGTGTGCCGTCCGCGGAACGTGGGAGATCGCGGATTTCACGTTGCGTTTTTCGTGCGCGGCTTTTCTTCCGTGTTCCGTGCTCGCGCGAACAATGCGCCACCGCGTTTTTTATCTATAATAATTCCATTACGCGGTTACGCGGTCGATTGTTACGCTCGCGCGTTAGCAACATCGTTAACGAGGAATTTTACCTTGCAGAACAATACTGCTCATAATGAGGGAAATGATACAGACCGAACGAGACTACGTCAAGTCGCTAGAGTACATAGTAGAGGTAATTGTCTTTTGTCGTGATTCGCGCCTAGCTAACGAAGTAATCGATCCTCGCGTGATTAACCGTGTGCGTTTTCTTTATCGTGAAGAATTATATACCGGAGCTGGTGCGGGAGGACATCCCTCAGGCTCTCAGGGGACAGCGAAACGTGATCTTCGGCAACGTTGAAAAGATCTACGAATTTCATAGTCAACACTTCCTGCGAGAACTGGAGCAGTGCGAGCAGTCGCCGATGAACGTGGGACAGTGTTTCCTCAGACACGTGAGTTCGTCGCTCCTTTCAATTTCCTTCTCTGGAAACCTTTTCTTCCTTCAATTTCTCCGTAACTTTTTTCACAAACTGTTCCCAAGGGTTTCATTCACCCGCGATAAAGTAGACGTTATACGCTCTTCTGTTAACAGGAGAAGAAGTTTTATCTCTACGCGCTCTACAACAAGAACAAGCCTAACTCGGACTCTTTGATGGCCGAATACGGCACCACGTTCTTCAAGCAGAAGCAGCTTGAGTTAGGCGACAAAATGGACCTCGCCAGCTACCTGTTGAAGCCGGTCCAGCGGATGGGGAAGTACGCGCTGCTCCTGCAACAGTTGGTCAAGGCTGGTACCGACCTCTCGGAGCAAATGTCTGGCAAGGACGACAAAGACGAGAAGGAGGACGGCATGAAGCCGATGGTCGAAGGGGAGGCGGACTTGAGGGCGGCTGAGCAGATGGTGCGCTTCCAGCTGCGCCATGGAAACGATCTGCTGGCGATGGACTCCCTCCGCGATTGCGACGTATGTCTGCATTTAAACTGTGAATCCTGACAATGATCCATAAGCCTCACACACCGCGAGATAAATAGTATACTGATTAACATACAACGAAACGGTGTCGTCAGTGTGTAACGCGTTTTACGCAATAATTTAGTCGTGGATTCTCATCACTTCTGCACTGTGACGTTTCCAGGTGAACGTGAAGGAGCAAGGAAGGCTGCTGCGGCAAAACGAGTTCCTGGTCTGGCAGGGTAAAGGGAAGAAGTGCCTGCGACAGGTCTTCCTGTTCGAGGACCTGATCCTCTTCAGCAAGGCGAGGAGGTTCCCCGATAGGAAGGTGAGACACTTGGCGTTCGATTATCCACGCAGTTCCTCCTTAACGTTTCCCTTATTTTAGAACCTCGACATCTACATCTACAAGCACAGCATCAAGACGACGGACATCGGACTGACCGCGGTGATCGCGGACTCGCCCACGAAGTTCGAGATTTGGTTCCGCAAGAGGAAACCGGGCGACACGTACACGTTGCAGTGCGCGAGCGAGGACATCAAGAAAGCCTGGACGGAGGAACTGAGCAACCTTTTATGGAAACAGGCGCTGCGAAACAGAGGTATACTGTCTAACTTTGTGTTTTCAACTGTATCGTGCTCGGAGAATCCCCCTTGCTTAATGAGAACGCCTTTTGCGAGGGCAGAAGTGCGCCTGGCGGAGATGTCGAGCATGGGCATCGGGAACAAACCTTGTTTGGACATTAGGCCTAGCGCGGATCAGATCAATGACCGTTCTATCAGTGTAGCTCAACTTTCGAAAAGTAAGTACTTCGAACTCTAGAATTCTCCTTCCTAGGAAGTCGCTTGAGCGATATCGAGGCTCCGACATGTTCCAACCGTCACTAATCGAACATCCTTCGTTCGAACAGCACCTAGATTTAGGAACTCGATAGCGGTATCGATGTCAGAGGACTCGGGTCGCTGCAGCAGGAGGCCGCACAGCGTAATCTCCGTCAGCTCATCGTCCAGTAGCGGCGGAAGCAGCGGTCCTCCCACGACGTTGAACCTTGGTCTGGACACGAGTCCTCGGCCCCATCATCGTAGCACTACCCTGAATAGTCAATGCAGCGTTGGTATGTAATTCCTCTAACACTCAACCTTTGAAAAGAGAACAAAGCCGCGCTTTAAAGTTAACGCGAAACCCGTAAAGTCCAGATTTATTGACAAAAACTGTTGGCTAGTAATAGCACGATTTTCCGATGTAAATGCCCCACTGACATCGCCTCTCGGATTTTCTGCTTCCTGGTCTCTCACGTCGTCCCTCATATTGCAGAAAGCGGCATAATAGCCGATATCTCGATCGTCTCGGACGACGGCGGTGACGGAACCGAGAGAAGTCACTGGAACTCGACGTTAGAGAGCCCGACGTCGCACCTTCCGACAACGTCGACGCCTCTGCAGTCACCGACCAGCGCCACCGCAGCGACAACAGTTACCTCGGCTTCTTCGTCCGACGCCAATCTTACACCCTACGACCAAGATATGTCGATTAATTTATAAACGCGCCAGCCACGACGAGGAGGGCGCTGATATAGAGCAGAGTATATTTTGTTGATTCACTTGCGAGTTGTTCTGGGCAGCGGATGGTGGCGCGAGTTCACCTGAAATGGTGGCCCCTGCGTTGGACAGGGGAGCATCAGAGCGTGTATTTTCTTGGGCAATCGTAGAGTTCCACGGAAGGCTGAAGCTAGGAGATGAAAGTATAAGTCCGATAGAATCGCTGTATTACGCTTAGAGTTCCACAATTGAACGCATTTATTCGAGGAGAAAGATGATGAGAGAAGGAGGAAGAGGAGGTGGCGTTTCGGCAGCCAGACGTTCCGGAAACGGGCTCGACTTCCAAGTGAATTTATCTTTTGATACGCTTCGAGTTTCACACTGATCCACGCGATCGCATAGTTGTCTCGTCTGAATTTTATATAAACCATTGATTTTCCAGAAGTAACGGCGACACGTGTATTTTCTTATACTATTTCCTCGAATCCACCAACGTGCTCAAGAGAATCATAGGTAGAGACGTGTTCCGACGGGATATAATTATATAAATATATTATATACATGTATATGTGTGTATGGCTGCATGTTTTACAATGCGCTGCAGTATCGTAAACGGCATGCACCTGTTGCCATTTCTCTCATTAACATTGGCATTCCTGACCACCATGCGACTGAGGATGTCTCTCGGATACCCCAAGTGACTCGTCTTGACCGATACTTTTATACTTTATTTATACATGTGTAGCTAATAAAAAAAAAAAACATTGATATTCCATCTCCACGTTGTGTTCGCGCTTACTACGATATTAAAGGGCGCGAAGTGACGTCGCGGTTCGAAAACGCGACACCCCTTCTTTTTACACGAATGAAACACCTAAAGATCGATTCACTTGTTGCCTCCTCTTTAGGTATTCCATTGTTCAGAATCGCCGGCGTCCTCGTCCCCCTGTTTCGCCCTTGAAACGCGTTTTCGACCGTCAAATTCGACCACCCCGCGCCCCTTCAGGAATGTCAAAACGATGCGCACACGTACATACCACTTTGTAATATAATGTAACATTAAAGGTTTATACGATGTAGCCCGCAAGTAATATAACCAATAGTCTAAAATAATTATTTCCAGATTATATATTAAATATATGTATATGTAATATTATATTCTTTTTATGTCAGTCATTTGTAAAACCTCTTATCACCTGTAGACGTAACATCTAACTCTGGCCTGTACGCGAAAGCCAAATTCTACCTTTTTTCTTATTTAGTTCTCTCGAACGGCAATAAGTTACGTTTCTTTCCGTGTCAGACAATCGCGTGGGCGTTTTGAGGAAGCTTAGAATCAGATGCAATGGGTAAGCTTAACCTTAAAACGATCCACGCAGATCTCACGTTAATTTTTTTTACCCCACCACTCAGAGAAGCGTAGTATTTCAAACACGCAGGTTCGATCGCAGTTTCTGCCCGCGACTTGGAATTGGTTCAACGCGTTATTATGCAAATTCGCGTACAATGTGTGTGTGGCATGCGAGAAGAGCTTCGCGCCAGATTCCAGCCGCGGAACTCGCAATCTCAATCAACACCCTGCGCTCCGGTTTCGAAGAAAGAGAATATAAACGCTGGCGCACGTAGCAATCAGCAATTATTCTATCGCATAATTCTGTATTGTTACGCGGCTTCCGAGCGAGTCAGTCGAATAGCCATTGTTGTACCAAGGTCTGCCAAGGTATTTCGATGATACTTTATGGACAGTGACCAAAACCGTTTATTTCGTGTTCTGAGGTACGAAGAAAAATAAAAGAATATTAAGGTATTTAGGAACGTAGTTGTAGTCCGTAGACAATTACAAAGAATTTTTCCGGCACAGTCTGATGCACCCCTTTCTCTCTTTGATTTTTTTTTGTCTGTACCTTTCAATCGCGATTTTACGTTGTACGGTCCTGATCGTTTCGAGAATCGAAATCAACCATGGAATCGATATAAATGGGAACAGCGCATGCCATAAATGAGATCGGTGCATCCGGCTGAGCATCCCGCACTTCGAAAGTGAGACTGAGCGCGAACGAAAGTAAATATCGTTCTCTATTTTCCATGGATTTTGAGTTTGGTGTTGCTTTTGAACTAGGGATGTCGAAATTAATCGAGGATAATAAAGGTAAACGAGACTCTTAACACCGGTACCTTAAGATACACCGATAGTCAGTCTTAATGTTACACGCCCGTAGATATTTATTAATATTTTTTTAAGTAGACCATTTTAGTCTATATAGATTTAAGTATTCCGCATCATTATAATGCGATCGTGTATATATACATATATTTACATTGATAACATGATTATTTCAGTATTGTACTGTGTCTAACACCGATGTATTTTATTACTTGCTAAATATACTGTATTGGGTGCCTTTTGTAGCGAAGTTATACCTCTGATTTGTCTCACGTTGTCCCTGAACTCTGTTCCCAAAATATGAGCTGTAGAAATATTTGAGTAAGGCTTGTCAATATATTTATTCAGTCGAGAAGTAGGCATGAAAGATTTATTAAAATAATTCGAAATTTATTTGAACACATGTGATACTGTGAAGTAAGTAACGCGGATCGAGATATCGATCAAAGTGGCGCGTTAAGGCTCGACGTTTCGATAATCGCATTTCCGTTACCTTTGAAGCACAAGTGCAGTAATTCTAAATTCGTATACCAATTTAGTCCCTGCGTGTTTATTTGTAGCACGGAAACGTTTTATTTGTAAAAATCATTCGCAAACACGAGTGTTTGCTCGTAGGCTTTCGATGTTTGTATACAATCGAGACTTTCGCGAATAGTTCGAAGCAACAGACGCGTGGAAAGCGAGTTTGACTTTTCCGTGAGGAAGCATTCTACACTTACAACTTGTGCCTCGCTTATCGTAAGTACAACTTGTCGATAGAAATATATAATGCTATACAAATATTCACGATACATATAATAACCTATTTGCATTCAGTCGATCACAATTCTTAATATCAACGTTTACAAATATGCCTAGCATCGTACGTCGATACATTTCGAACAATAAATAGATTACAAACGTGTAACAACGTAGGCAAATCGTTACCGAGGACCTTTAGATTGTAAAAATAATATCTGGTCCCAGCAGAGTGCTTCGAAATCCTTCATACATATATTTAGTACTTTTTTTTTCTAATGTAAAAACGTGAGATGTAAAAACCTTAATGCGTTATTTACTATAGCAAATCACAAACCACTTCCGTGTAAACAGCTAATTCTAATGCCACTAGTAGTCATGTCTTTCATTTTATTTACACAAAACTACCTAATATCAGGTATATTTGTTGTCAATATCACTTTTTTTGGATTAAATGATATAGCAAGCTTTCTTTTTCTTAACGCTAGTATCACATTCTTCTGTATGTCATAATTCCTTTTTAGTTTCTTCCAAATTCTCAGGCAAGGACACTGATTTCTGCATAGATTTCTTTTCAGACAATTTCAACGCCTCCGTGCTTCTTGTTTTCTGCATTTCTATTTCTTTCTTCTTTAATAACGATGCTCCGGTAAATCCTGCACACATTAAAAGCATCGTAAAAATAACAAATGCGAAATACAATGTCTGATTAAAACAGTAGAACTCACCTAAAAGTCCACAACCTAATGCAGTCAGTCCACCAACTTTTAATCCTGCTATAAGGCCAACAGGCCCACCGATACAACTTCCAATCATAGCTCCTGCCAAAGGATACATAGCAACTTTGTATCTTGCTGCTTTTTGAAGAAATTTCTCACCCTCCTTCACATTCACGCTCACTTCTTCTATATCATTGTCCACTGAATTTACTAGCTCCTTTTGGTCCTAATCATACAAAAAATAATATTCGCGCGTGTTCTCAATGCGCAAGATAAAAATAATCGTGTAACTCACATCAACAATTTTATTGAAATCAGTAAACAATTGATGCAACTGAGTTATGTCTTCCTGCAGATTGTTCCAAGCATGCAAACATGCCTGCTGATGTTCCAAGTCCTGTTGTTCTTCCTGCAACTTCATATAGCGCTGGTCAAGTGGATCATTCTGGGACTGATCTTCGTTTTTGGGTGACTCTGGCCTCGACAAGGGCAAATTCAACTGCAGCTCTGTGGATACGTAAGCGCAATTGCATTATTATTGTTTATCGTTTGCACAAGTAGCACGAATAAACACTGCAGCTTACCTAAGTACTCTTTAATTCCTTTCATGATGCTTTCGCGAGCATTAGCTGTGAGCTTGTCGAATTGATTAATATCAGAGTCGAGAACTTGCGCTCTAAGAGTGTCCATTTGATATAACAGCTCCTTAAGCTGCTTTACTATTCTCGATACGTTTACGTGCTCCTTGTGCATTCTCTCCCAGTCCTGTTGCCCTTGATACTGTGCGAACAAAGGAACTGCGTAAAAATCTGTTGCTTCATCAAGCGCTTTGTTGATGCTTACCTTCTGAATATTGCTTTTGTGTCGCTTTAATAAATTAACATGATGCGGTATGGCGACGTTAAAATTGTTTATTTGAATCTCCAGACGCCTAATAGGCTGTTTTATGGTTAAATTGTCCGACGGCGACGACATGTTTTCCGTTGTCTTTTTTAAAAATATGTTGTATTTCCTTAACTACGTCAGCGTTCTGATAATTCTTGAATTTAGATTAACCGGAAACGCGTCCATTAGTATATTACGAGGAACTATTCCTTTCCCACTAATTTTGAGGATTGCTTTTCTCCGCCGCAATGACAACGATTCATGATATCAAACGATAGAATGGCTCGTGTCACAACCAATTTATTTTTGTATTGCCTCTGGAGCTCGTAAAAGTAGCCAATCAGCTGATTAACCGTAAACCACCGTAAACTACGTACGCACTACACATTCGTGGTCATTTAATCAGTGTTATCGCCATCTGCACTGACCATTCTGAGTCAGCCGATTCACGTGGCCTCCGATCAAAAGCTAAAGATGGCAGCATTTGTACCGTTATTATTTAGAGCTGCGGAGTCGGAGTCGGATTTTGGGAGTAATTTCTGATCACTGAAAAAAATATATCAACTCCGACTCCAACTCTGACTCTTTTGTTTATAATAAATCTAATAAGTCTATGTATACTACTGAACTCTAAACTACCTGGAATGAGTAGTACGTGTATTAACATCCGTGCAGACAGAGAGGATAAAACATGGCATCTCTGTCTCTTTTTATACACGTCGCGCGGATAAGCTATAGTTATTTGTTATATTTGCAACAGGGTATTAGAAAAGGATGAAGATACCCTGTATAGCCTCTCTGTCGGCACGGTTTCTCCTATCCCGATCCACTGAACTGCTCATTCCAGGTAGTTTAGAGTTCAGTGATGTATACATAAATAAATTGCTAATATTTGAGAATTGATTCATTCAGTCACAAAAAGATAAAAGACAGCCCTAAGAGTAACAAGTATCTCTACGAAATATTAGAGATTATAATAATTTTTAAAAATGAAAACTTTTTCGTTAGTATTAAAAATTTACAGCTCAAATTAATCTTGAGCTCTATTTCCTAAATTTGAGAAAGTAACTGTCGTGTTGTGTTACATGAGAGTTATCCGTTCCATATTCTTTTAAGACTTTAATACGATCTTTTAACTATTTTGCCAGTACATGGCCGGGCATGGGTGGTAATACACAGTTAAATGGACGTGTCTAGTCTCTGATTGTAGGGTCTCTACGTTATTAATAGAGACACTGAAATAAGAGACTGGCCACAAGCCTAGTTTCGGCAAAATTCTGTGAGAGACAAAGAAACAGACTATTTCACTCTTACCCATTGGTAAAAGTGAATAAGAGTCTCCATGCCCAGTCTCTTATTTTAGTGTATCTACGTTTTAATGACAGACACGTTTGTTCAATTATTCACTATTATAGAAATTCCTTGTGAATCGAAAATTTGTAAACAATGCAAAATATGTATTTCTAAATAACGTGAGAGTGATTTTTGAGGTTCACTTCAGAGCGCGGTTGTTAATTTTTCACGTTTCCCGGTAGATTATTTAAAACAATTGGAAAAACTGTATCGAGCGGTCCATCGAAACAAATAGTCGTTTAGCTAACGACAAAATGAAAAAAATCACACGGAGCGCGGTTTCAAAAGGACGTACGATCTCGATGAATTCCACAAAGCCCCGGCGAATGTACAATTCGGTATAAAGTCAATGAAGCTTTCGGTAATGAAAAACCGATTGCGACCAAATAGGCTCTCGGCTGCCGGTGACGTGTAATCGAGTCTTCTCTTCCGTCCGTTCACCATCCTCCCCACCCTTCTATCCGCCCTCGTTTCGACTCTCTTTCCCGTATCCTCCTTTTTCCAGCCGTCGCGTCATCCTGCGAGCTTCCATTAACCGCCATACGTCATATATACCATAGGGAACCGTGTCGTCCCGTTTCCTGCTGACCTTTTATTTCGAACAACATTCAAATTATTGTGGTCTGTGTTTCGATATTTCCCTCTCTCGCGTCTTCCGCCGTCGTACAGACGAACACCCTATCGACTTTGAGCTTTTGCCGGCGACTGTTTATGCGATTCCTCTTCTCGCGGCGAGAGAGATCCCCCCGCGAGATGCTTCGCTCCTCGTATCAGCTTACTGATTTGCATCCTTTAGTTCCTCCAGCGTTAGAGAAGATTCGCCGAGTTCTAGGGTGCGTTCGATAAAGTATCGCGTTCGGAAGATACGAGGCGCCTTTTTAAAGTAAGATCCGTTCGAAGATAAAATATCGCAGCAGATGTTGACTTATTTTAATTCCGAAATATCTAACAGTCATAGTTATGATATTTTTCACATAGTCGCAATGGACTAAGATACTTTTTTTTATGGCGTGAAAGGTTTTTGTATTCCACTACTAAAGCAGTAAAAAATGTTTGAGTCATTCTTCTTGAAATAAACGGCACCATTGCTTCACTTTGCTGTCACATATCTGACCAAGAATAAATAGGCGACAGCTAATTAAGAAATTAGAAAAAGATAGTATGTGTATTTTCTGCATCGATTCGCGGTAATTTTAAAACGAACGTTACTTCAAAAAAGGGCCTCGTATTTATAGAATTTTCGATTCGTCGAAGCGATTGGCACCGAAAGTAGGGCGGGTTGATTTAAACTAGACGGAAGAATCGAACGGATTCTAGGTTCTTAATTTGGACGGAAGTCCTTTCTACGAAAATACGCGTCGTCGCAGCTCGCGAGGCCGGAAAAACCGTCTCCCTTTTTCGGTTATTTGCCGAGGCAGTATTTCACCGGCAGTCAGGCCGGCGACGTTCTTTTAATTTCCACGGTTACGTTGTTTATTTCGTCGGCGCTTCCCACCCCTTCGGCCCGTTAATTAGGAACTCGAATCTCAAGTCTCTAACGCGGAGTTTAGGTATAAATTCGGAAGTGGTATTATCTCGTAACAAAGGCACGTGCTTGGCATTCGAACTCTCGCCGGCTAGGAACAGTCGCAACTACTATTCGTTCCCTTGTTCGCGTGTATTCAAGAAGCTTCTACTTTGAATCGGGTTTAGTCTCGCGTGAAAACCATAATCTTCATGGATAATGTCGAAATCGCTTTCTTTCTTTAACTAAATTGAACTTGCTATCCCTGACATAGGTTTCATTGTCCAAAATCAATGAATTCCCTGTACCGTGAAGCGTTTAATAGTACTTGACGAATATAGTGTGATGATTAATATCTTAAATAGATTAGCTGTAAGTATATAAAAAAAAAAAAATAATTCATAATTCAGTTAAAATTTTTGTCTCTGTGAGATTAAATGTAGGGTGAGCTTCTCCATTCACCCGCTTAGTTACCAGCAGAAACGAATCCGAGTGAATGAGAATGAATTATTCAGGCATCGATATTACACACGTTGATTCATTCCGATGCACGTTCGTAGCCTTCGCTCGCGTCGAATCCGCAGCTAGTTAGGAGGCCTGTACCAGTCTGATTGCAGACGAGCACGCTGCATTTTAATGGGCAGTGCCTTCTTATCCCTCTGTACACAAAGCTCGCTCGCGTTGCACGCCCCCATTTTTCCTCCTCTGCTTTATCTCGTTTACCTTTTTGTTCTCTCCAGCTAATTGTCTTATTGGAAAAGATCGAAGAATCGCCGTTCCCCGTTCCACCGTCGGCATGTTTATTTAAGCTTCATCTTTCAGCGCCGGAAGAAAATTATACAGGGTGATCCTCTCGCTGGGGGACATAAAGGAAGGCCCTTTTTCTAAAGAATCGTAGTGGTAGCGTCGCCACTGAAAAGGCCCAAACCATTGATGGGCTATTAAGAAATCGACGATCAAGGGTTTGGTCCTTTTCAGTAACAAGGATACCGTTGCGATGTTTAGACCGCGACAATTGCTTTATGTCCCCTAGCGAGAGGATCATTCTGTATAAACTGCATTCTCGTAAACTCTAATTCGGAAGTCGTGACGACGAATCCGGTAGAGCAATGGAATATTTTTCAATGCGCGACACATACACACGCTTCTTTATTTAATTACAGTAAATTGATTTCGTTCATTTATATTCCTCCCATTGAAAACAGCCGCTAGTTAGCGGAGTAAATTATCCTACTAATTAACATAATGAGTTGTTTTGCTTTTTTGTTTTTTTTTTTTTTTTCGTTAAAACGAGAGACGCGAACGAAACACAATTTTAAACAAAGCCGCGGCTCTGTCTGGCGACTATTATCCATCGATCCGTGGGGGCAAGGCGAGACTAGAACCGCCAGAATTAATCAGAATGAAGCATCGGAGTGTAGGAACGCGGAATGTCGCGTCATTAGCGCGTTACGATGTAACCGTGCTCGCGAGGCGCTCGGTTATTCATGAACTAGTTACCGGACGGTCCGAAACGGTTAAACTTTCGGAACATGCCCCACGGGGTGGCAGGCCCCGCGCTATTATTATATACACGCTATATAGTATATTATATTCTTCGCATATTCTATCATCAGCACGCGGCCACGTCCACGTTTGAAATTTGCATACTCGCTCCGCGAGTTTCATCACCTGTTCGCGCTTTTATCAAACTTCCTGGCTTTTTGCGCGCCGCTGTTCCGTTGGTAAATGAACTTTGCGCTGTCCGACGCGGACGCAAAGACGCACGAACTGACTCACTGTTTTCCATTAGATGCACGATAGATAGTTGCTTGATTTTCCGATCACGCTGCGTTTCAAATTATGAATTTATAAATAAATCTATTCGGTGATTGTTGTATAATTGGTTGTTTTCTTGGTAAGAGGCGAATATAGACGCAGTTTCTCGTCGACAGACACAAATGTCGGATACACGTCTTTGTCGGTGGCAGATTCTTTTTCTACCGCGTCGGTCCGAGTTCGTCTCGCGATTTTCAAGAGGGAATCGGTTTCATCGGATGCAGATTTAATGCCGCAGCACGACGGGAAACTGATAGGTACCCATTGAATATCGGGCTTATATCGGTGGACGGCGATACTTTATACGGCGTTATTGAAATATCGTCGCGAGAAGAATTATTGCCATTCGCCTCCACCCTTTTCTACCCTTTTTCCGCCTTTCTTCCTTCTTTTTTCTCGCTAATATCGAGCGTTCAGCGAATTCTTGGCGAGAATGAATACGTGTGTAAGGCGCGCAAAAAGGCGGCGGTAAATTGTACGTATCGTTAAATTCTAGCTTTCCGAAAGAGGAAGGATTTGCAACTTCAACCTCGCGCTTCGCCACTCCTATTAATTATTTTAATAACGCACGAACATCATACGGAAATCGTGAAACACGCTTGTACTTTTTATCGAACGGAATGTCGGTTCAATTAGTCGCGATACGATTGGCCAAATCAGTTCGCGAAAAGTTACAAATTCGACGGCTGAAATTTCAAAGTGTAAATTTCTCGCCGTTCCGCGAGTTATTTAAATAAAATTGTATTAATTGATAACTGTTATTGGCGATCGTGCTTCTTTTTCTCTCGAAGACAACGGAACAGAGAATTTTCACGCTCCGATACGTATACGTCACTGAAAAGGGAGGGGATACTTCGCATACGCGCGTGAATTAATTCGTGCGAACAGTTTCGAGTGTCCGAAACTAATTAACCAACCGAAAGATCGTTCGGGCATAACGGGCAAATTGTTTTGCTGATTTTCATCGGGTATCCGATTTAACTGAACCACAGTGCGAGACCGCGCGAAAGCTGAAGCGTTCTGCAAAATAATGATTCCCATTAAAATCCATCCTCCAACGATAAACAATAGGTTAGGAAATCACGCGAACATTCGTTTGGAATAAAAATATTCATATTCGAAATTATCTATTTTTTTATGTTTTTTTTTTTGTTTTGTAATTCTCCGAGCGATGAAAAGAATTAATTTCGCACAGAATAATTCCGGGCAGTACTTCGCTTTTTTTTTTGTAGTTATGCTGAAAGGAATTAGAATATTTTGTCCTCGCATAAGGGAACAGTAAAGCAATTTTTGATTAATTAGCTTAAAATGTGCGATAATTCTGAAAGAACGCGGCGACCGTTTTCAGTGGCCAGGGAATCGAGCGCAATTCAACAGGACGTTATCGGGGCTGTACATTTGCCAAAGGGTGAAATAGATTCGGCGCAGTATGAAAGAACAAATTCGCCGCATTTAAGGGATAATGTATCGCCACTTGCTGCGCCATTTCCGACGGCCGAGGTAAATAACGCGGCTCCTTTTTATCACGCGCGATGAAATTAAATTCTTTTATCATTGTTCACGTCAGATATACACAGTTCGACGCTCAGGAGGCAACGGGCCTCTCTTCGCCCCTTGATTAATGAACCGTCACGGCCGTTCGCTGCTCTATCTAAGAATTATACGTGTATACGCGTGCATCCCCTCTTTCTTTCCGCGAATTCTTTTCAACTCCTTCTCTAATTAACCCCATTGACGGTCTTTTCAGCGGTGAACTTCAAAAACATCGCCGTAATTATTGCGATAAGAAGCCGCGAACGTTCACAATGCCGTGAAAAGCGGCGGTAATCCGGGGCGATTATTTAAACAGCTTTTAGAGAATGTTTAGCAATATTTGATTGAAATTTATAGGATCCGGTTAAATAATATATTCAAACGGACGGAGTGATTCTTTATGCAAAAATAAGAATGAAGAAATACAATATCATTTTTTCCTTCGTGATTTCGTTTTGGTGAAACGTCAAGTTCACCAATCAGTTCTGTTCAAATTCAATATCTGACAATTTTGCATTACATTTTTACATTAATTAAAATTCGAATATTGTTTTAATCGCTTCAGTCGTTTACATAAGACTATAAAAAAATATAACAGAGCTAAATAGCATGATCTAGGCGATCAACTGATGTCTCCTATATTAATTATTGAGAAATACCGCGATCGGGAAATTTTCACTATACTATTTGTAATAGATTTTTATGATTTGATAAAGGCTATTTCGCTGCATTTGTATAAATTGTATACTTATCGCTTCACACATATTAAACATCTACTTTATCCTGGATAGGCTAAACATGGCGAAAAGTTTAAGATGACACTTCTTATTGAAAAACCCTTTACATGTTATTCGACCGCATCCTGTTTTTCGCCGGCAATTATGCATATAATATAGTGCAAAAATTCAATGTGATTAATTATAACGCGGGGAGCGTTTATGGGCTGATTTGAAATAGATTTCGGGAGCTGATATCGTGCGGTTCTTTCGAACGTGGAGCGTTCTGTGTCCCGGTCGTGCAAACATTTGTCGAATCGCTCCACATCGTTAACGACAAGCTGGGGCGCCGCGGTGAGTTTGCGAATCTTCAGGGAGGCGATCACGCGTTAGCTGATAATCAAACGGTTATCGATGAGTCGCGCATTAATTAATTCTCTGTACGGTCGGCGAAACAATAGCCTAATCGGAACGTTACGCCGCGCCGGCCGTCGGACAATCGCGCGACAGTGGCAGCTCTGAAAATTGGTCAGCCGTACGCGTTTCTGGCTAACCACTCTGCGCCAGTAGATGCGGATTTCATAGTCAGACGCGTCAGTGGAGACGCGTCGTGCTGGACAGCCCGCGAGCATTCGGCATATCCTACATGACACGCACAAACACACATACACGCGCGCGCGTGCATAACTTCCGGCCGATGAACTGCAGTTCGATGACTGATAACTAGACTGCGGATTTTTATGCAAAATAAAATCTTTACAAGCACAAATGAAGAATTGCAACCTGAATAACAGTATGTTCGATTTTTTTAAACATTCTAACTTCGACTATATTTTTGATATTTTATACATTTTGACGTATGTTAACAGCCCTGTAGATTTTTCGCATACCTCGTATCTCCATAAATGCATAAAATCCGCAGTATACTGATAACGATCGACGGACAAACAACTCAAGAAACGACTGATACCTTTGCGCGGCGTGAAGACAAGGGGAAAGGGTGGGAAGCGACGATCGAATGAATAGGAAAAGCAATTAAATCGGTAATTACGGGGGAGCACACAGGATATTCGAGGCGCGCTTGATCGGAAGAACGCGATCCAAACTTTGATCGTCCATGCATTTCGAGACTCTCGAATAACTGCGATACTAACGGCCATCGGATTTCACGCGATACTCTCTTCCGTCTTTTAATGTCGGCGAAATTAATTAAACGTCTACGAAGGACAGCCTACGCAAGGTCGCCGGCACGATGAGAGAAGCTCTCTCTGCGAATCCGCTCCCTCGCGTTTCACGACTGGCCGATTTCGCGCCCAAAGGAGGCCACGTAGCTCCGTTTCCCTCCAACCCCTCGTCCTTTCGTCCGTCGCCCTCGAACCCGTCACTCCCTTTCCGTCGCCCGCGCGCTCGTTGAACGGCTCGCTCGTCGGCTTATCAATGAGAAGACGATTGTATTGAGTAAATAGCGGAATAGAGTTTCGAATGGAGTACACCGAGCAGGGGTCGCTTTTGGAATCGTAGTTTCCTAGCTCCTCGGAGATTCGATTACCCCCGGCGTTTCTGTCGCGACAGTTGCGCGGCAACGCCAACCGTAGACGGGAAAGTCGCTCGCGTGCTGGAATAACATTGTGTTTGACTAACTCCTCGATACACGCGGGAAACGCGGTCGATGCTGCGGCTGCGACGTCGATCCGAACGGTATCCCGTATTTTTCAGCGCGTACCCGCGTTACAAACTTAGCCCCCAACTTGGTTGGCTTGGCGTATAATTTCGACCCTCGAAAATTCCATAAATTTGCACCGCTTTCTCTGCGGCGATACCCACAACTTCGGATACAACTGTAACTTTCGCAGCTACTTAAGAATTTCGAAACCGCGGCAGCGCGAGCAAGTCACAGATCTTCCCTGTTCAGTGTTGAACTTGCCGCGGCCGCAACTGGGGCACCGTTTGATCAACCCCTAATATCCGTAATATCAGCCATGCCCTCTTCTCCCTCTCCCGTCCCTCGAAACCCGTTGTTCCGTGGTCCCCGAACTAGTTTCGCCGGCTCTCGATTCTCTGCTTAATTTTCGGAACTCGAAAGTCATAACGTAGAGGATCCCAGCGTCATATTTACACGGCGAATACGGCGCCAGGGCGGGCGTAACTTCGACATTCGCGAGAGCTTCGAAACCGTGCAGCGGAACTACCGAAGCGAGTAGCGGGAAGCACAATTCCCAATGCGGATACTAATGGCGTACCAGTGCCAATTGAAGTACCTCGCCTGGTACGTGGCGAGCACTAAGTATTAATTATATTTCTAGCGTAGGCTATGCAGCCGCATGGGCGGAGAGGGACGCCGTTTAAATCTATCTCTCGGTTTTCACCACCCTCGCCGCGTCTGTCTGTGTCGTCTTCACGTGCGTTTGCACGGCTCGTGTTGCGGCTGCAAAATTTCGACGCGGCGGTTTGTCGATCCTCGACGAGATGATCGACAATCGGTACCTCGCCGTGGTTGACTAAGGCGATTAGAGGGATCGATTGGTAACGCATGGTTTGAGGGTATCTTCGATCGGAGTTATGCTGTAATCGTGCGATTTGCTGTGAAATTTCGGTAATGCCTTGTGTAGATACATGAACGTACAGTGGAGCAAAACTATTTCAGCGTTAATTATTTATTTTACGGGAAAGCGTTCCTATTACCGCACAAAAAGAAATGAAAGAAGATAAGAGAAAAGATTTGCATAACTTCGTGAATTCCGTTCGAAAATTTTATAAATACCTATTTGATACCGAAGGATTGAAATTTCGGGCTGGTTTATCGACTATATTCCACGCGGTTAATTTAAAACCCTTTGCCGAGCATTCATCGACGGGAATGACACCGGCAGGTCTCTCTTCGATCGTCGAGCATTCCTCTCCGCCGGATATCGGCCGTCGTCGCCAGGCATCGTTCCTTATTCCGATAAAAGAGAAACTTGGCGCCGTTTGGCGCGGGTACCTTCGCCTTTTAATCGGCCGGGGGAGGGAAAGAAAGGGAAAGAACGGCAAAGTTTCGCCGTTGCGCAGCGGGAACGGGACTTTTCCATATATGTTAAGTGCCAGGTGGCGTCGTCGCCCGTTTTGTCTACAGAGAAACACGACAAGTCGAGGAAATCCGAAAAGGAGGGGACCGAGGGGGTGGCGAGGATGGCAAGTTTCTTTCTCGATGTAGTAACCCCGGTCCGGGGTTGGCGCGAAGGGGAGGAAGAAACGCGCTTCTTGGCGAGATCGGGGGAGGGAGGTGCAAAGCAGAAAGAGGGTGCGAGAGGCGGCAGCAGCCCTGGCCGGCCTCGTGAAATTATTTTCTCCGCGAACCGAGGAACTTTTATCCAATATCCAAGGCAGCATCTGGCATCAAACGGCTCCCGCGACCAAGTGTCTCTATGGGGTTTCGGAAAATGTTCCGTAAGAGGGTGGCGACGATAAGGGGGTGGGTCTCGAAGGGTGGAGATGTTGGCAGTAAACTGCATCTTTCATTGTCGTTTAATTGAATCTCGTTGTCGTCGAGCCGCGCGATATTCTTTCCGGATGGTGGAAGAGGGAATCTCGTGGAGGGATAAACGTCTGATAGTTTCTTCATTCGGAATCGCGCTCGAGCTGGTTCCGCTCGTGAAACCGTTGGCTCGCTGACAGGGAGTAGCGATGCTCGATATACCATTCGATTAAAAAAGTTAACCGCATTTTGGGCCAACTCCGATACGCTTGAACGCTCAATTCGTTCGACTACCGCTCTCGATATTTCGTGTCTGTAGGGAATTTATCGCCGCTGTTTGACCTCTGTTGTGTCAGTGACGCAGTTACCGTCGGTGGATTATTTCATGTTCACGTACTTCATAGGTTTTTAGTGGAGGATCTACCAAAATTTTAACTATTAACATTTTTCCAATTATCTATTGCTGAGAGAGAATTCTTTTTTACGAAAATACGTTAATAACTCACCGGAGGTATTTGTATTTCTCTCTTAGTTTGTGACTTAGTTTTTCCTCCCCTTCAACCTCGATGAGTGTAGGACACAGAAGGGTGGACAAAATGAGAAAGGAGCCTCATTCGTTCTTTTCTTTCTACTTTGGTGAATTTCTCAGCCGATAGCAGACGCAATGATGCTTTATTTGCACTGCACCTACACACACGAGTTTGAACATATAGGATCTTCAAAAACTTGCGGTGGATTTTTCGTGTCAATAGTTGAAAAAATGAACTTAGGTTAAGTAAAACTTGACTCAAACTTATTAAAATATACTATACCTATTCAACGTCTTCACACTCTCAGCACTTGAATCAGTGACAAGACAGAAATTTTTATTAAGATGGCTTAAGTTTGTCGCAGCACTTGGGGCTATACATTCAGTAAAGACAGTCTTTAGTTATACTTCTTGTTATCGTTATATATCAATCTTTACACAGATAAGCACACCAACCGAAATCGAACTTTCGGATTTATTTTCATCCGTGAAAATAGCGTATGAATTTTCTTCTCTAATTAATAAGTCTGTTATTACATTTGGATTGTCTACGTAAGAGAGCGATTTACTCCAACATAAATCAAGAGTCTTCTGTAAGAATTTCGTAGTTATAGGTATAGGTGGATATGTATAGTGTAGTTATTAGTAGATAAAATATCTTTAGATAAATTTTCTTGGTTTTTAATACACTGTACTAGTAAACGTTTAGTGGACTTGTGTCGCGCAGAAGGTTTATTAGCTCGTGTATCCGATCTCGTCGCTGCCGCCATCCTCCGTTAGAATCGTCCCTTGAGATTTTTTGTCCTCCTTTTGAAAAAAGCCCCGAAGCCGAGCATTTATTGGTCGCCTCCCTGTCTAGCCTCCCAGATAGGATTTCATATCCAGACGCGGATGTTTTTTTTCCGAGAAGCGGATCGCGCGGAGACAGCGTCAGCCACGGGCAGAGATCAGGGATGCAGCGGACAACGGAGAATTCAATCAGGCGAATCGATGCTACTCTCGCCGCTATTACCATCAGGGATCAACTCCGTATATTTACCACCTGTCAAATTTCACCACCATGGCCGCAACGCGCTCGTAATTATATCCTGGAAACCGATTGGAAAGTGGTTTTCGGTGGCGCGGTGCATGCGCCGTCGCGCCCTTCCTCTGCGCACACATAGCGCAACCACGTGTGCGCCCGTGTTTGCCTTGGCCCCGGCGAAATTGCGTTCGATGGCTATCCGTTTCACAGGCTTCTCGTCTCAGGGATCCCGTTCCTCCGTCTCTGAGCCTATCACTTTGCGTCCTCGCGCCCTGTCTCGGCGTTGAAACGGGATACAGGACCTTCCATCCTTTCATAATAGGCCCTATTCATTCCGCCGCGGCGCAATATCTCGGACGCGCAGGGGTCAGTTGTCCGGTGACCCCTTTACAAGTTGCATCCCGCGCTTCCGACCTTGTGTTCTCTGCCGATCTGGGGTCGTCGGTAATTGGAGACACTTTGGGAGCAATTCGGTTCTGTTTCTTCGAGCGACGCGAGCCGCGCTTCCGTAAGAACGAAGGAGGAACACTCGAAAGTTTCGAATGTTGCGAATATTTTTACACAGAGTCGCAGCGCGTCGAATAGTTAAGCCGCTTAAGCTATTACAACTCTGCTCCCAAGAAGATCAGGACCATTCCTCAAACTTAAGCTCTCTCAAATCTCCGGTACACCTCCCAAGACATTATCCAGTTTCTTCGTCCTCCCGTCGTCGGGATGACAACGTTAATCACTCCGCAGGGTCCAAATTTCCCAGCCGCGTCTCCCGTTACTAACCTACTAGTGTTCCCAATTATTCTGCCCTGACACAAAGTTTAATATTCCCCTTTACTCGCGCGCCGTTCCTGCGTCGACGATGGCCCCTCGCTCGCCGATGAGAACCAGGCGCGAGCAAGGCCGCCGGGAAACCGAAGAAACCGTTATAAATCCTGTAGTCGGGGGTGGAAGCTGCGAACGAGAGGAACCGAAGGAACGCGAACAGGGGGAAACGTAGCAGAAAGAGAAGAGGAACCGGAGGGTAAAGGACGAGATAAACGCGGCGAAGAGGCCACACCGTAAAATCGGTCGAGAAATAAAAGGATCACACCTCGCTTCATGGCTGAGATCGTTTCGCAATGGGGGATTACTTACGGCCGTGTCATGGAAAATGGCCGAAGCCATCGCTCAGCCGTATTTCCAGGCCGGCCTGGAATCGTTGGTTCGCGCCGGGTCGGAACGACGCGTGGTATGCCCGGGGCTCGTTTCCCTCGGACAAAGAAACGACGAGCCGCTGTGACCCGATCGAGCCCGCCTAAGTGCGATAACAATGTGCTCGGAAACGCGATTAATTGAATCCTATTCGCTGAAAGGGAGGAAGAGAGGGACGTTGAATTTTTAATATCCCGGGCAGACGACTCGGACGAGAGAGATCCGTCGTTTATCGCTTTTTTCCGTGCGCGTGAACACGATGCGTTTAATTATCGCGACGTGCGTCGGGGTTAATTAACGCTCTTCACCAACTGGAAATTCTGTCAAACGGAAAGTACGTCCCGACCTGATATTTGATCGTTTGGTGGACTTGTTTTTGAAATTTTCGCCGATGGTAACTTGATTTCAGGCATTTGGAAAATGATTCCCTCGGTTCTAGAATTTCGGCTGGTTTTATTAGATATTTGTGAACGTGAGATTATTTTTTCGCTCGACGTTAATAGATTATTAGTTAACATTTTGTTAAATGACTCATTTTCATCGCGAATATAATATTCCTCCATTTTTTGGTAAACTTTTAAAGTCGCGTGTTCCATACTAGGTGCTATTATCCTGTTTAGCGTGTCGATGAAGTTCGACGATGCAACTTCTTTTTCGCAGAGAATTAATAGCTCAGCACTTTTGATAAACATTTTCCTTCAATAACTTTCGGGTCTCGCTGTTTCGATCCACTTCCAATGCACTTGTAAACACGTATCTTCCCTTCAAGTGCATCAAATTAGCAACAACGCATCTTCTATTAGGAGACTGTATACTGCGCTCGCCTCTTCGGTGTCAAACTATCTAATTTAATGTAACGCCAGGCTCCGTGGAGGATCGGGCGAAACTTTGCCCTACTGCTGCGTTAATTATTGCCCGTGGCGATAGAAAGCGAAGTTCAGATTATCACGGTTATAGATTGCAGAGGCTGTGCATTACCCGCGACATTCTGTCGCTCGATGACGCAGCATCACTGATCTGAAAGCATTTCGGTGTTTCCCCCCTTGGGCGTTCGATGGGCTCGAAATTTAAGCGACGCGAAGTATGTTTGTCGATGAAGAGAACCGCTCGCCCGGTGCCATTATTAACCCCCTTATCAATGCTATCGCGATAGTAGCAACGTCCGGTGTTTTTACCGGTGACGGCGAACCGTTTGCCCCGGTGTTCGGGGCGCGTGCTCCAAATTCCCACTCCTATCCGGGTGTTTAATTCGCTTGCAAAGAGCGCGCCTGTAAATATTCATTCGAATCGGTTTCAATTGAAAAATCGTCGGTGGTTTAATTGGTCACGCGAACTGCGAGCTAGCGCAATTAATCGAGATTAGTGTTGCGCCGCGGATATTCGTGAACGAATTAGATTTTCCCTGTGTAATTTAAATGGCGATTGATCGTCGTGGAATTACAGACCAGCGGGGGACGGTAATAGGTGTTCTCGCGTGTAGCCACGGTGTAAAGCTTAATAGAACGTATTAACTATTACGATTGCTCGCCGCGCGTTACTTCGCCCGGCCGAATAGAACTCCGCGACGCGACAACCGAACGGTTATAAATATCGGTTTCCGCGTTTCATGAATATGCATCGTCCTCTTGAGTGTAATATTGCGCTCGGTCCGTGACTAGGACCCCCCGTCATCGAATTTCCCGGCAACGCGAAACCTTTTCCCCCTTTTCGCTGGTCTCGATGAATCAATTCCATCCCTGCGCCGGACCGGAAGAATACCACGCGCGCGGTATCACAAAATTCGCAGAATAGTCGAGCGATCCGTCTGGGAAGCTTTGAATCCGTGGTCATCGAATCGACGGAGGTGCTTATTAGAAGCGCAAGCGTCCGGTCTGTTTCGCTAATCAACTTCCAAGGCGCGGAATCGTCATTAAGCCACAAATCCGAATGCTCAAAGGCAAGCGTTATGGCCGTTCGTCCGTTACTCGGACGGCAGGCTATCGAGAAGTCCTAACGCCACCCCCAATAACGAAACACGGCACATAACGCTCACGCACACCCTCCGCATTCCCCACGGATCTATCCAGGTCATATCGGGCGGCTCGCGGGCAACGACAACAGGATTACAAGGAGACGGAGGTGGCGTCGGCGAGGGAGAAGGCGATATTGGACGCATAGATCCGCCTCAAATTGATTGGAATTGTTCCCCGTCTGATATCTCGTTCCTGCTAGTTCGTGGCAGCTCCAGATAGACGTAGGCAGTGCACCTTGCACCAGACGAGAGGGACAACCCCTCGGCTCGCGTCGGGTTAGGTTGGCCTAACCTGAGCTACATCCGACAGACCGCCTCTCCGTGTTTGCGGAGAGACAGAGCGGGGGCGGGGGCGACGGCGGGACGGAGGTACTGCGAGGAGGGCGAGCCACGATGAAGAGGTTCTTCCCTGGAATTAATTTCGAAGCTTCCAGCGAGTACGCCACTTACCGCCGCTTATCGTATCGCTCGATGCGAGGACGCATTAGGTTTACTACCCGCTAGCCGCGGAAAGTATCGAGCGTAACCGCCGAGAGCGCTGATACGCGGCCAGGAATTAACTCGGAGGCTTCCCTCTTCGAGCCTTCGATGGAATGTCTGTTTCCTGCCGTTCCTTGACCTCGTTCCTCGCGGAGGGATCCTCCGTCTTTCGCCGCCCACGTCGACTTAGGAATTCCAACCACGCGCGCTGGATTTAACGCCGACGGTCGTTATGAAAAAGATAGACGACCGACGTTGGACAGCTAGATAGGGAAAAGGAAGACTAAGTTGTCGATGCGGGTCCCTGGCGTGTAACGAAGGGCCGAAGGGATGAGGAGAAACCTGAATTGAAGATTCCCGAGATTGATTTATAAATTTTCATGTTACCGTTATTTCGGTGTTTGACATCGTATTCCGTCATAATGCTTGTTTTAGATGATATGGATTTTGGGTTTATTGGGTTTGGGATATTGGATTTAGTAAATTATCAGCAGATTTTATGCATTTATGACGATTTTAACTATGCAAAACTCCTATACATTATTGACTGATCCAAAATATGTAAAATATTAAAAGTGTAATATGAGTTAGAATATTTAGCAAATATGACAATTCTGGTATGTAAGCATGAATTTGTTTATTTATGATTGTGGAAATTTGGTTTTGCCTAAAAATCCGCAGTTGAATCATGAGAATAAATTCGCTTGATTCTGGTCTCTATTCCTTCCGCTGCCGTCTTTGGGTCTTTCTTAGCCTCATCGTCTTTTTTTATTTCAATCAGTAAATCGTTTAATTTTAAGAAGAATGTAAAGAAATTAGTGTTATTATCAAAGTTTGTTGCTTGTTAATATTCTATCAAACTTTTATAAAGTCAGATGTTGGAGAAAAACGTGGTAATTTTTATACAAGCTCGTTTAGCATAAGCTAAAATTCTTTTTTTTATGAAGTGTCCATATCTGTAAAGAAATCTCGAATAAGAGAATTGATTCGAATTCAATAAACTCTAGAAAACAACTGAGGCATTGAATTGTAGGTATAGCTTACTAAAAATCACAAAAATAGTTTCTAGCGTTTCTTTTTTTGATTTTCTTCAGAAAGAAGCATAAACAAGCAAATCTTCGTTATCGGTTCCCTGTACATTCTTAAAATTTTGACGTTTGAATTAAAGACATCCTGTACACTAGCGTGTTTACTAAAATCCACAATGTATGTTAAATGTTCCTCGTCACTGTAATTTTCGAAATAGCCAAACCCGTGTCTTAATAGTCGCTATCCGTTCCAAATGGTTCGAAACAGTTGTTTTATTTCTGTCCGAGGCCGCGCAGCCTCTAATAACGAAACTATCTGTATAATCGTCGACGGGAATCGAAATGGCAGCGGAGCAATCGGATTTGTCGTCGGCTCGCCCTGAGATTGACCGGCCCACGCTCGAGCAGTTAATCGTTTCCGCGACCGCAGAGCGACGAGATCGGGGCCGCGAGATTGGGAAAGTAAAATGGAAAAGTCGTCGTGGTTTTTGTTGATCTTCCTTGGAACTGGGTCACGGGGATGCGGGCCGCGGTATGTTCGAATTCAAGTGAAAAATAAAAGATCGATCCGCGGATTATACCGGCATCAGTATTTGGAGTCCGCGAGACAACTTTATATAATTGTGGAACGTATCTGCGATGCGGGAGCCGATCGGAATCGGGCACCGGAATAAATTGGAGAAGCAATATGTAAATGAACGCTGTTTCCTCGGGTTACGAAGTCAACGACCGTTCATCTTGCTCGATCGATCGTGATTGCCATTAAAGTTGCATTTCTTACGAGCTCCCGCGAGATCCTCATAAATCACGCGGTTCAGCGTCTGCCTAGTTGGTACCATTAAGGTGGTCGCCGACTCGCCCGACGATAAAACATTTACGCTTTTCTCTCGCTGCGCCGCGGAACGATATCGATGGATACAATGGAACCGACTCGAACTAGATTCACCGTTCGCCTTTCGAGTGAGCTGTTTACATCGATTCCAAGTTTTCACGCTCGACGACGCGACGGCGGGAACGACGTAAGCTCCGACGAGTTTGCGCGCTCAAGGGGCGACGTTTAATTCGAGCGAGCGCGTATGCCACCTAAACTTCCGGTCCATCTTGGAAGTCTCGAGGGTGGAGAAAGGGCGAACAGGGTTGCGATTCGTGGAAAGCGAAATTGCACAGGCCACGGTGACAAGTCGGGGAGAAAGGTGACTCTCGTGGCTCTCTTCGATTTTCGAGAGTCCTTTAGCAGCGGGACAGAGATGAATTTACAAATATACGAGACGCCGTCGCCGAGAAGAAAGGATTACGGGTCAAGAGGGAAAGGGTGAACGAGAAAGCGGAAGGTGAGAAAACATTGGGCAGAGTTTCTCAGGCGATGGTTTTCCCTTTTGAGAGAAAATTGCTAGTTGCGTTCGATACGTAAGAATATTTTCTCTGGAAAAACTTCTCACAGTTGCAATTTTTTCATGCAGTGCAAAAAAAGCATGCATATATTCTCTAGAATAGTAGATTTAAGTATCGTAGCATATCTAGGGGCCATATTTTTTTAAATATTGCGTAGACTAAACTGCACCTCCGAACACTGTAAAATCCATCGTAAACTCGAACGACGTTTCCTCGTGTAGTGACCGCGCATCTCGCAGGGCGGCGAAAGAATTTGAGAGACCCTGCCCGATGGTATATAAGGTGAGAAAGAACTTAAATAATCAATCGAGTACGGAGGGTTGTTGGACGTAGGTGAAAGCCCATAAGGCTGACCCTCCGCGTAGAGAGTGTTTGCGGATCCTCCGCCAGTATCTTTCCTCCCCCTGTCCTCCTCCATGCTCCCGTTATCTCGCTCCGCTCCTCTCAGCCTCTCACCTCCGTCTCGCCTCGCAGAAGCACAAAGAAGCCCCGAAGTTTTACGCAGAAGCAGCTCGGCTCCCTTGGTTTATGAGAGTGACCTCACCGCTGCTTTTATTAAGTTTCCTTGAGCACGTTACACGATCATCCAATGTTGCTCGGTTTTACGCACCTCTTCGTCCTTTCCTAAGACTCGGAAGCAAAAAATTGCGTCGGTCTTAGCCCTACGAGGTTCGATATTCGCCGAAATCAAAGCTCAATCTAGTCGATTCGCTCGCGCGCGACTCGAATCTCCGTCGAAAACCCTGTACCTAATTTTTCCGTGAAGGACGCTTCCCGTAAGCGAAAGCAGCGCGTGATTAGCCTCTCCGCGGAAAGTTAATTCAATCGCTCCAATTAAGTGCCTGCATATCAGCAGAAAGCACAGCTCTCAGAAATTGCACCTGACGTTTCGCCTCGCCACGCGACCGTTCGTTTCCGTTCGCAATTGAAGATACGAGAAAGCGTTAAGCACGAGTCACGCGAGTCCCGGTTGAACGATTAGAGATTTCGATTGGTCGTGGCGTGCATTCCGGGCGCTTGTCGGCAAAGGACGGAGCGGAAGCTCGGTTAATTGCAGGCGACGCGTCTCGGTTAATTCGGAGAACGTGCTCGCTGAATCGTCGTTGAAGCGTGGAACGCGCTCCGTTCTCGCGTTCCCTTTATTTCTACGACTTAATCTCGACAACGGCGCCTACAAAGGAGCGTCGAAGGGGTCGTAGACGTGTCAGGAGGGCAGAAGGTTACGACCAAAAAGTTTGTGCGCGGTGGAGCGGCGTGGAAGAAGACGGTCACATATAGGGTGTATTAAGGGCGCGTTCTTCCTCGCTCGTTTCGCGAGGGTATTAATCTCGCGCCGTGCGGAACGAGGAACACTTGTAGCTGTCGCGTAGGAAGCGCGCGATAGGGAAATATTTGATGATTCCGTGTCGCCGCGATGACGGGCCCGGTAAATATGGCTTCGAGAGGTAACCGGCGCGCGGTGTTCCGCGGGAACGATATTTCCTTTGATGAAGTGAATCGAATCACGCGGCCATTTAATATCTCTATCACTGCCGGGCGAATCGGACTGACTGTTTAATATCATTGATAGAGATGTCGTTACTATTCGCAACAACAGCAATCTCTATTTTCTCCCTTTGTGTCGGCTTTCGCGCGCCCTTTACGTCATCTTCCACAGCTGACCGCTCCGAAAAAATCCCCGGTCGAAACAGTGTTTACACCGCCTGTAAAATCTGTAACCCCAAGTCAATCACCTGTCGCTACACGCATCCGTTTCATCAATCAAACTTTTCCATTTCGATTAATTGGTTTTCCGTCAAAATCAAGGCTACGGATGTAGCTGAAATCACGGGTAAAAAATAAACTTTGCGTCTCGGTCAGGGAACGTGGTAATTTTTGCGGACGAATAATAGTAACGGAAGGTCTCTGAAGTTCTTCGTCGATAATTCGTGATCTTCGAGGGTCGTTTCGTTGATTGCCGCGATTGAAGCAGCCGCGCGAAACGACGCAGACAGTGAAAATTAAATCGTTCAATTACGGTCGAATGTGGCCACTCGGAAAGAGTCGTTTTCTACGACGTCATAACCCTTTAACGACGACGAATTCCGGACGGGATTTCGGCGGACAAGGAGAATTCGTGTCGGGTGTATTTGTACACTATGAAGTCCTGTTTGCGTTCCTCTCGCGCAAATACTACTATCTCTGCTTCGAAGTAACTCGTTATCCGCTCGACGAGAAACCCCCGTTTAACCAGACTATTTAATAGTTGGATGCTTGGTTTTCATATACAGGGTGTAACAAAAATGTTGCAGTTCCTTGAAAGAGGTGATTCCTGGGGTGATTTTAAACAACTTTTTTCTTAGCGAAAATGTTAGGTGGGGCTTTGTTAACGAGTTATTAACGAAAAGCACCGACCAATCGGGGAGCGAGTACGGTGGATTAATGATGACGCGGACGATGACGGACCAATACTACTCAAAGCTGGAGCCCGCGCTGAAATTCATCCACAGTATTCGCGCTTCTATTGGTCAGTGTTTTTCATTAATAACTCGTTAACGAAGCCTTACCTAACATTTTCGCTAAGGAAAAAGTTGTTCGAAATCACTTCAGGAATTACCCTTTTCAAGGAACTGCAACATTTTTGTTACACCCTGTATAGAATACACTCAACTTAAACATGGCGATTCGATTCCTGGATACCTTTTTGGTATCTCAGAGTCTCTCCATCCTTCGGCGCTTGTCAGGAAAAAAATTTTTAATATACTCGGAATCAACTCAACAACTCGTTCAAGGTCATGCTTGTCTTGTATTTTTTTGGTAGTGATACTTTCTTCACCGTTTTTTACTCTACAAACATTTACAGGGTCATTTTTTTCTGAAAAGACGGTAGAAAATGATGGCCTTGAACGGCCAGTCGAGTTAATCCGGAGTATATGTAGTAGATTTTGATTATTGCAAGTAACAAATTCTGGAAATTGATTGTATCGAAGAATACGTTTACAAATTTTTATTGCATACCTCCACTTCTTGCATAATCAGTTTCTACGATTTACCACTCCAACTAATCGAACGCTACTACTACCTCAAAAATTCCTCAGGGTGCTACCAAAGAATTAAGAGTGCGCCTAGTCGAAGGAAGCCGATCAACGCGACAGAACGCAGTAAAATAATAAATACCGCAGCATGAAACGGTCCGTGAAACTGCCTGAACAATTTTCGAGCGATAAGCATAACGTCCTTGCAAGGGGGCGGTTAACCCTCGAGTCGCCTTTAAATTTCGGCCCGTCTTATCACCATAGTCACACGCACCACGTTCAAGGGCCGTTTGTCACCGTAAGCGGGGAGAGAATTACGCGAGAAAACGCGGCGTTTCCGCGTGGCGTCGCCGTCGGCCCGTGTTCCGCTTGTAAATAAGACTTTGCGTAAAGCGGGCACCGCGGCACGAGCAAACCCGTCTGATCCCCCGTGCAAACATAAGGCAGCGCGCAGTTTTTCGCCCCCGGGAAAATGTACTCGGCACGCGCGCCCCGCCGGATTTCCGTTCCTCCCGGGGTGAACTTTACGGCGAGGGGGAGGGAGGCATGGCCAGTCAGAGGGGATTAATTTTTGGCCGCGCGGCGAGGGAGAACGTTAATCTTGTCGACAACGACAAAAGCTCTGAAAAACTTCGGTCCCAAATGCGGGGTCAGATTTTTCCTCGCGGATTGAGCTTTGATTATTGAATTAAGTGGTGGTTTTCTTCGTGGCGCTTCGAATTTCCATCGAAACGACCTTGCGATAATCGAGCTGGACCTCGGTTCGCGTTTTTCGCGGCGGCCTCGCGATAAATCCCGACCGAACGGCGGCCCCATGAATAAATAAAGTGATACGCCGGAACGACGACGGTAATATTTTCGGCGGGGGCTCCGGGTTACACGCGATCCGTATTCAATTTATCGGCGTGCTGTTCTTGAAATAATTCCCTTGAGCGTACGAAAATATTAGCGCTTTGTGTTAGCAAGCGTCGATGGGCGGGGGCGGCCAGGTACTGGCTGTGACTTCCGGCCTGGACGGTAAAATAAATAATCGATCGACGATCGCGCGGGAATTATATGAGAGGTAATCGTTAATGGCCGTGCAATAGCACGTTGCCTCCGCAATCACGTACGAGTTTCATTGTTTACCGGAGCACAATCGTCCCGCGGCATTAATTAATGCGTCGACGGCATATACACGCGATTAGCATTATTAATGCACGATGGCCAAGCGCGCCTCCACCAATAAACTATTGTCTAGGTCGTAATGCAGGATTCCCGGTTTTGCGCAATATAAACTTTATTGTCGCGCATTATGTCTACTCGTGGTATATACGCCCCCTCCGTTCCCCGCCTCTTTGCCATGTCCTCGATCGACCTCTGTTGCCGCTGAAAATACACCAATTTATGCGTGTAACGGTTTCCGTGTAATCGCGAGCACCCTCTCGGTTTCTTTCCACTCTGCGAGCTTCATTAATCGCGACGCGCGCTTTTGTCCGACGGCGCCGATATTAAAACACTATTTTCCACTGCATCATAAAGTTCCCGCCGCGGCGAGATCGGCGCGCCGCGTCGGGCAACGGGGCCCTTTCGACGCGTAAATATGTAGCTGGGACGTTATTGGGCCGACGCGCGATAAATCGGCCCGCGATCGCTGCGTTTGCTCGATTTACGGCTCGATTTCGCGTTAATTCGCGTGATTTGCTGCGTCAATATTTAATCGTATCTCCGATTTGCGGGGAGGATTGGATGAACCGGCCAATTGATTTTTCGGGGGACCGTTTTTCAACGTAACTTGTGGAACTTCGGGCACCCCGAAACACCATGCTACCACTCACCATTTCTGTACAGAGCACACAGCAACAAAGAAGTACTCCGCGCGCTTAGACTAAAAAATTCCAGGAGCAACCGCTATGCACTCTTTCACATCTAGTGGTTGCGCAAGACTAAGTACCCACGCACAAAAACAAGCTTTCTCTCTCCGGCTGCGAATGTGAGTCAACAGTACTCAACGGCTCTCAAAAATTTGGGTCTTCATCCCGCATTTAAAGTAACTTCCATACAGCAACGAGAACAGCGATTCTCTGACCTCGTTTATGTTCGTTCAGACTTTTTACGACAGTTGCCAATTAATATCAATCTTTCCTTAATCAGACGCTGGCTTAGCGTCCAATCAGCTCCCTCGAAATTAAGAAACCCGCCCGGCAATAATCCTGGCTCTCGCGCGCTTCGTAGCATCCCAAGGACCAGCGCTCGCCTTCTGACAGGGGCGCGCCACCATTTTTTCTCCGTCGAAGCGGTTCCAATAATCTCATTAATTTCCATTACGGATATTGCAACGACTCGATGCTCCCTGCCACTCTGGCACCCTCCCTTTTGAACACTTCCCTTCGCCCCTTATCGAATTAATTGTGAAAAAGGTATCCTGGTCCTCTGTTCTGCTAGCGTTTCTCATTCATCTACTCCCGGCCCTCACCCCCTGTTCCCTCCTTCTCCTGCGCCGGTCTTTCGCGAGTCTGTCTTCGTTTCTGTGGGCCTCTTTGTCTGTCTTTCTCCGGCTTTTCTGGCCCATGTATCCGACAGGCACGCAGGCATAACGCGGCTGCTATGTTTTTTAATTCAATTAACGCGTCTCCGTTTCGTGTCGTTCTGTGGGGCAGTTGTTTCTCGTGGCGCCGTATGTACGCGAACGATTATCGTGTCTCGTAAAAGAATTAGCGGCCCCGTCGACGTTTTTTCTCCGTTACACGCTCGCGGGCTTCCAATTTGTGAACCGAGAAGCGTGTTTTTGGGAATGTGAAGTCTGTCGATCCCGAGTTATGTTGCAACTATAGTGCAACCGCACTCTAGAGCACCGCCTCACTATATTCGTCTACTTACGGTTTAGAAAAGAGAGGCTGAAGACTTGGAAATCAAGATTGTGGCTTGTAATGATGGCTGAAAAAATCATGTAGATGAAGATTGAGGCATACATTTAATAAACTAGCCTTGTTTTTATTTCTCATTCATTCTTATAACTAATTAGCAGAATTTCTGTCTACTTTTGTTGAAAAATGATCTCTCCCTCTCTTCTATCTAGCATGCGGATATCCTTTTTCAAATTCATAACACGGAGAACCTGACGAAAAATTCACGACACCGAGCACGGTCGACAGTCTCGATAAGTCTTCGACGGATCGACGATAAATCGTTGACAAATCCGCGATTCATACGTATCGCATCTGCTGAAAGGCTTGCCGATCGCGACGGAGTATCGCGTTTGTTTCCAGCTCGATGATGGATCGCCGCTGCGTTGGATAAATACGGTTCGCCCCGCGTTGCGGATGCCGGACACCTAACTTTATCACCTGACGCATTTTCTGCGCTTTCAGGAATTCGAGTAAAATTTGTCCGCCAGGCCGTCGAGTATGATAAGATTAATTCTCTATCAAGCGCGGGGGTTGTTGAAAAAATTTCAAACCGCTTTCGCGTTCTGTTTCTTTTTTTTTAGGACGGATATTTTCGAACGTGCACACAGTTGCGTGCTTTCAGGTTGCGTGCGTTTGGAAAAGGGGGAAACTTTGTTGCCCTTTTCCGCGTACAAAAATTTGCCGTGCACTCGATGGAATTGAAAAGCGCGAGGGGGTGAAATTTCACTCGGGTGGGGGGAAAAAGTCAAAAGCGATTTTGACATCTTTTAATCGATCCTTTTGATCTTCGATAATCCCGCGGGAAAAGTGTACTCGTCGATGTAACGTTCGAGTGACGTGCGGAGCTTTTGAAATGCTCGAATTTCGAATTCCCATCGATCGGACCCTTCATTCTCGTTGATCGCGTGAAAGGTGTGCGCGATATGCGCGGCTGATTAATTTCTCTGGTTTAATTAAATGCCTCGCTGTTTTCAAATTTATTCGAAATGCGATAGATTCAATTTTATCTGTGACGCGCAGGATAATTTCGAAAGAGTAAAAAGGTGGACAACAATTATTCAATCAGTGCGCGCCCTCGAATCAAGTTGCATAATAATTGAGAGTATTCGTTCGAAATTAAACTGTTATCTCATTATGTGTACCAAGGGACTGCTATCACCGGGCTGGCAATTAAAAGAAAAAAAAAATACTCAGAAATTAATGCAGGATTTTCTAATGACATAGCAACAAAATTCACCGCATAACTGCTAATTACAACAATTTCTCTCTGCGTACTCGCCGGCGGTTGTAACTATTCCCAGGCAAATGATAAAATTTCGCGCATCACTCTGGCCCACTTTATTACTCATTTACATGCACGCAGTCGGGCGGCGCGGTACGTACGCGTGTGTGTTACTCGCGCGATTCCGCGCGAGGGGGTCCCAACACGGGAGGGTCGGTTATCGGGGGGAGTAACGACAGTCATTTTTAACCCTTTATGCAGGGTGGAACGAGATTAAAGGGCAGATTTGCCGCACGATTTGCTGGTGGAGTCTCTATCGGCGAAGGACGACATCGCCGACGACGCGTAGGATTTCCAGTCGAATGCCGAACAAATTTCGAGCCCTTTTCCTCCCTGTCGATGGCCAAAAGCGTCGAGGTACTTTTCGATATTCGGTTGCCTCGGCGATGTCCGACGAAAGCGGAGGCACAAAGGGTCGTTCGTAGGGAAAAGAGAAATCGCGACGACGATTGTCGTGAACGTCGTTCCTCGCAAAAGCAGAACGGAGTCGCAAAAGGCGCGCTCGAACGCTCTGACCATCGCGAACGCGCTGATTGCACAAACTCGCTCAGAGTTTAGTTCATCGGCCTCTCTCTCCAGCGTCTCGAGCTGGTTCCCAGCAAGTGCCGAAAGCGGGGAAAGGCTTTCGAGTTGGCGAGAACCGGCAGAAAGAGAGAGAGAAAAAAAAAGGGAGGAGGGAAGAAACGTAATCCGCGATGCTGATTCATTTGCGCGGCGGCGCCAAAGCAGAGGAACGATTGTGATGCAAACTTCATAAGCATCCTGGCGGATTGGAGGGAAGGTAACGAGGCGAAGGACATCGTCGGTGGGAGGGCGAGTCGGTGCTCGCATCGACTTCCAAGGGTGGAATACGTAAATCTATACCTGGGAAGCGAAGCCGGCGAGATGGGAGAGCCGAAGGAGGAGGGCAAAGGGTGAAGAGGAGAGACAGAGGGTGGCTCGGGGAGGCGAGCAGACAAGAGGCTGGGATTCTTAACGGAGAGACCTTGACTCGAGGAAACGAGCACTCCGCAATTCGATTGGCTCCGAGCGGCATCGTGCATATTAAGTCGGCGTTATTTGAATGCCAAAAGTACCCAGGGACCTGTGACTCCGTCTCTTCGGCTGGCTGCTGAAGCTCCGAGGGAAAACGGGAGTGGAAATACGCCTCGGCGAGAGAGGGGCTCGATTTCGCGGCGGAGAAAGGAGAGCCCGGGAGAAGGAAATTTCTTCGTGCCGATACCGCCCGAGTATAATTGAAAATATATTCGCGTCGCCACGGTCGTCCCTTTCCCGGTTGTTTCGCCCGCTCGGCCGTGTGACGTGGCGAAAAAACTGATTTAAAATCGAGGGAGCTAAATGCAAAGAGGCAACCGGGGAACGTGACAAATTACCAAGCCCACCAGTTTATTGCCGTCGAGCTCAATTTCGATCGAATGTTAATTGTTTCTGGTATTGATTTTCTCCAGCGGGGAGGCGGAGTTAACGAGACTTGCATTTCTTCGGACCTCTAAGACGCGCGGCTCGGAAAGAACCCGCTAATTTCGTTTCGTGGCAGGAGAACTCAATTGAATTTCCCTGAGAGGCAATGCACGGTGGTCGGAAATTGAGAAAAGCAGACCAAAAGCTGGAATTCTTAAGCTACCAATTGCGAGTTTTATGCAAATTTATATATGAGACACTTAAATTCAAAGAAATGCAAGTGACATTGCTCTGATATCAAAGAATTTCAACTTATTTCAATTATTAACCTAGCTATCAATTTTTTTAGTTTTAAACTTAACTTGTTTAGTTTTAACTTATAAGTTTGCTAATGACATACATTTGGTACTTTTACTAACAAGGAGACGCTCAGGTCTTCGGATTTTTAACAAATTTTATACTCACCGTACACAAAAATCCCTACCATCAATTTTTCAAATAAGATGCACTTTTTAAAAAAAACTCGAAAAAATCAAATTTGAATATTTCCAGGGTCCCTTATATACGTTGATTAGTAACGTTTTTCTAGAACGTAGAGTAGAAATAATAATTTTTATGTGAAGATATTCACCTTTTTTTAATTTTTAAATATACCTACACATGTATAACTAACACAAAAATAAAATTTCATTTTTATAACAAATTGTAAATGGTATAATCAACGTATACATACAAGGGACCGTAGAAATATTCAAATTTGATTTTCTCGAGTTCTTTTGAAAAGCGCATCTTACTAGTATTTCGAGAAATTGATGTTCCAGTAAGGATCTTTACGTACGGTATCAAAATTTAAAAAAATCCGAAGACCTGAGGGTCTCCTTGTAAGCTTGATGTCCTCGTTATCGAAAAAGGAATGAAATCAGAATGAAAATTATAAAGTATATTTTACCTTTGATCTAAACTTTAACTCCGGATATTCAAATGAATAATCACTGTCCTTTTGCGCGTTCATAAAAACGAACTTTTACAGTATCAAGATTTTGGTTTCACTCCTGATGCTCCAGGTTTTTCGATTTTCAACCACTACCCGACGTCTGTGCGCGAATTTCAAGTACGTCACGAAATGACATGGTACTTCAGGTAAAAAAGGCAAACGGACTGCGGTGGAAGCGATCACCGGCGACCGTTTTAATACGTCATCCTGCGGCCGAAGCGAACCATTCTCGGATATAGAAATCTCATCTATCGGAGACCAGCCGTACACCGCAGGATACTATATCTCCCTTCTCGAGGATTAATTAAGGCACTCTCCGCTGGTACCACAGGTACCACAGGCACTCCTGGTACGCGAATCAATCGATCAGGTTTACCACCTTACCGCGTTATCTCGCAAGCAATTGACATTCTGGATGCGTTTTGTATTTTCGGCCGTCGCTAATTAATCCCCGAGTACCATCGGGTATGTCGGTCAGCCTCAGGGCCTCGGGAAAGCGACGCGCCGCGTCGGCGGACAGTTTAAAGAGGGTGGAAGACGGGGCCGCGGAGGCATCGGAGTTCGGCACACCGGCGCGTTTAATAGCCTACTTGATTAAGCAACTGCGAAGCGTCGGAGCCGCGGTGCTGCGGCCAGTCGTCGGGCATAAATCATTTAGTTCTCATTCCGCTGGCCGCGGCGACACGGGAACGTTAAGCTAAAAAGCGCATCGTGTTCGAATAATTCGATAAAAGTTCGCGTTGACGCCTTCCGATTGGCGCTCGAAACGAGGAACGTTAACGTTAATTATAAATCCCTGCGGAATAACGGTAACGAGGAGAGAGATGAGAGAAAGGGGGGGAGAGAGAGAGAGAGAGAAAGAGAGACGGAAAAAAGGCGAAAGTCCGTGGGAATAGTTCCAAATGGGAGCCATTAATTTTACTCATCCGCCTCGCGGCAACTCGCCGCGTAATAACGAACGCGAAACGATATGAGAAAAGTTGAGATACCTATCCGCCCTGCCATCCCTCCACCCGCCGCCCCCGCATCAACCCCGTCCCTCGAGTGGTTAATGTAAAATCGCGTTTACCGAACAAGTTTTTTCTCTTTATCACGACCACCGAAGCAAATTTACGATTTTCTAAGTGCCTTCGCCCGCGTCTCGTCCTCTCGAACCGTCGCTCGGGAAAATTCCGAAGCATTTGCTTATCGCCGCTCGCCGTCGACGTTTTAACGTTCCGTCAAAGCGAATCCCGCGGTCGCAAAGTGCGCGCTCTGAAAATTCTTATCTCCCTGCTCTCCCCCTCTCTCTTTCGCCATTGCGAAGTGAAACGCGTGGGAGGCAGCCGCTCGCCAGTCGCGAATAATTTCCGAAATTGGTACAGGTAACGGTGTGAAGGAGTTTTCGAGTTATGCGGGGGTCGAAGGGCGGGCCGTGAGTGGTGGTTTTCGACTGTGGACCGTTGTGCGCCACTTACACGGTCAGTCGATTTGCGTAATGAAGCAGCGAGAGAGCGGGTCCGCTCGCCGAGGGCCAATTACCGTCGAAGAGGGTCGGAGCCACTGTACTTAGCTTTACCTAAAACCACGTAGACGGACGGCCGACGGTCGCCGCCGCTGCCGGGTTCGCGGGACGAGAGCCGTCCTGGACTCCGGGGTCCTGGACGACGTTGTAATTGCGTCACTTGACGCGGGAATCGAACGAGAAACCCGTGGACAGATGGCCTCTGCTCGAGAGGGCATCGTTATAGCCGAATCGGCCGGACAAAGGGACGGGACCGAGGTTCCTCCGATTCGAGGAGAACAACTTTTTCGGTCCTTCAGACGAGATCGTCGACCGACCGTGTTCCCCGTGCGCCCACATTGTCCGCGGGAATTCTTTATTTGAAGCTGGATAAACGTTGATGGAAAATATTGGCTCTCTCTCGGGGAGACTGGACTTCGAGGGAGACCAAAATGTACCTGGTGGCTTTGAAACTCTGATACTTTTTTGCCATTCTACGCGAAACAAACCGAAAGATTCAGAAAATTATTTAGGGTTTCTATTAGGGTTGACAACTCGGTTCGCGACTTGGAAACTCTCTTAGGACACGATTACAGTGAAGCGATTAAAAGTGAGAATAATAACAAGGTAAAACAAAACGAGAAAACAAATAGACAGACGCTCTCTTGTTTACCATTCTGTTATCATTTCAACTATTAAATGAAAGCAAGTAATAATTTTGAATCGAAGTTAGCTTCAATAATTTTGGGAATTCTTCAATTTTGTAGTAAAATGTCTTTGCACACGCGACTTGTCGCCGGCGACCAAAATCGATTGTTGCGATTTCATGTCCGATTTATTTGTATTTGTGAAAAACATAGTAATATGCAGAATCGATTGTTTATCGCCAGTGTGTAAGAGTAACAATTTAGTAAAGGCTGATTCACACACGTTTAGTAATTTAGTCGAGTGGCAAGTATTTTAGTAATTTCACTATGTACGAACACTAAAATTTAGTTGAGTAACTTAGTAAAACAATGTAACTACTTACCACTTGACTAATTTACTAAACGTATAAGATTCAGTCGCCAACGAGCATTCTTTCCTTTTTTGTTTTGAGTACCAATGAATGTTCATGTTCCTTATGTTCGTGCTGTTTCTGTACACGAATTGATGTTTTTGCTTGATCGGTCTAAACGCACCCTCACAATTCGTGGTTTGAAGTTCGAGTCACACTGACCGCGGCAGAAAGAAGTCACATTTCTTCCCCCCGATTTTTTTTTTCGCGACAACCCCTGGTCGTCATATCGCAGACCATTTCACGGTAAAAGTGGCGAGCACCGCGGCGCGTTCTCGCAGGGGGAGAGACGAAGCAACCCCACTCCGATGGAGGGTCGTTATCCCCGTGATTACAAATTTGTGGACCTGCAGAGGTAGCTCGTTTATATTCAAACAGAAACGATACGACGAGCGGCGCGCGGGTGTACGCGGAAGCATTTGCGCGTGGAGGAAGTCCGCGAGACCGAGAGACAGAGGACCGTGGCGGGAAGGGGGTGAAAAGGGGTGGGAGGGAGGGAGGGACGCTTTCGAATGTGAGTATTGTACGTTTTATCAATGGATTCCGGGATATATTGTCTCTCCACGTGAGTGATGTTGCATTGTGCGTCGTGCCAGCGGGGAAGTTGCTGATTGAAAATGCACGCGCGGTCCCTCCCCCGTGGAGACCTTGTTGGATAAAAGTGAGGGAGCCCATCCGTCGGAGGATAAGGACACGTGGAAACGTATTAGAGGAACTCGACAAATCGTGTTTCGTGGAAATGTTCGTCGTCATGAATTTTGCATATTTCGGGGCTCGTGGAATTTTCGGCGAGGGCGCCGAGTCGTAGATCAATATTAGCCGCTGTCGCGATAGTTCTCCTACGAGGACATTAATTCCTAATTTTCTAACTTATCACCATGCCTCTGATACCTTTAATTACGGGCAAGTTTACTGCAAGCTTCTCGTCTCCGTAGCTCTGAGCCTCTGGCGCTGAGACTTCAAAGCTGCACTCGCACGAAGTTAAAGTATTCTCAAAGCCTTGAACCTTGACGCGAACTCTGAACTCAAGGTTCGAAATCCACTTCGTTTACTAAACACCTCGGTCGACTAACTCGCGCGCAATTTCCACGCGGATTCCATGAATAGTTGATAGCAGGCGTTCATCATAATGATCGATATCAACGAGGGTCCTCGTTCCTCCGATCGAGTTAATTTTTGCGTGGGGAGTTGCAATTTCTGAGCGCAAACAAATGCGTCTAATGAGATGGCGAGATTCGAGGATTACGTATTTCCATCGAACGGCGGCATCGCCGGGGGAATTTCGAATTCAACTCAGAGGCGCGGTGCCCTTTGGTATTCACGGCACAGTGCTCCGCTCGCGGAACGCCGAGGCGAGGCGACAGGAGCCTGGAAGGGAAGCTGGAACGGCCACGAAGACGCAGCCAGCCGAAGCTCCCCCGACAAACACGACATTTGCGAAGCAAATACTGCTTCTTCGTCGCGTAAACTTTCTCCGCCCCCGCGTCGCCGATGCAGAATGATTGGCGCGCGAAATTCGAACTTTGAAGGAAGCTGCGCGAGAACGTTGCGTTCGCGGTGAACCGTGCGAAACGCCTCGCGATTTTTTTCGGACGAACGCGTCTACGTCGCTGAGGACAAAATGCAACGGATTTTGATTGCGTTGGAAAAAGGAGATGAAATTCTCTTTTGGTTGCTGGGTGTAGAGAACTTTTTGCGGTTTATCCTGGGGAAAAGGAAATAAGGCTTACGGGATCCTTTTGAAGTATTTTAATCAAGAAGACAGAAAGAAAGAGGTGAATGAAAATAGTGATAAGTTGATTTAAATTGTGGGGTTTTTTGTTTTAACGACTTTTGAAACAGTAGAAGAAGAAATCTTGAGAAATCTTCAACTGTGACGTAATTTGTCTACGTCTTCGGAATATTTGCAGCGCTCCACCGATTTTTCTCCTCGATATTTCAGAGTGACACCGAGAGAAATATTGTGACGAGCTGATTACAATTTATCGCGTAACACGGCCGGCGCGGCGGCTTTATGCTCGGAGAAAAGGGAAAAAATTGATATCCCAGGCAGCTTATCAACTACGTGACACGACACGTCGCATCGGGATCTCGTTAAAAGCGCAGGAAACCGACGCGCGGTTGTTGCTCTCGAAACGATTTGACGGCTGTCTCATGCATAATAAGGACTCCTTCAGCCTCGCGCCGAGGCTTTATTTTCTGCGGGCGTGAGCGTTCTGCAAAGTAATATGATATTTTCTGTCTATTGAGAGACTCCGAGGTCCCTCAGGGACGATGGAGGAAATGGTGGTTTCTCCGAGGAGGAGAGAGCGCCGGACGGGAAAAGGGAAAGGGAGAAAATAATATTACGAGTGTAATCTAACAAGCTGGATAGAAAATACGTCCTTGCAAAACTGATTATCGAGACGCTCGCGGATCCCCTTTGTTCCCCGATTAAACTGATCTTGGACTCGCGGCGAAAGGAAAAGGAAACTCGGCGTCGTCGAATTATGCAGAACCTTCGGAACGAGAGGATGAGATCCGCAAAGAATACAGAGAAAATCCCGCCGATTTTCTAATTCGCTATAATCAACCGCCGGGGGAACGAAAAACTCGTCGAGTTTCGCGCGGTTTGTTTCGTGCTATTATCTGGAGGGTGGAATGCAGGATCGGAAGGACGTTTCATCTTCGGTCGCCTGTCACTGTTCTTGTTAGGCTTCTCTCGAAGGGCATCATTATTGCGTGGCAATATAGGACGAAATACGCGGCGTCTGGAAAACGCTCGGGAATGCTGGGACATTCGGAAAAGGGGTTGGCGGTTGACGAGTGTTCCCTCGACGGAGACGAACCACCGACTCGACGATGTCTGCCCTGGCGAGGAACTACTTTCCATTCTTTCCTTGTTGTTCCATTCCACGGAAGATCAGCGGCGGGCTTATTGCCTCATGAATATGTATAGGAGAGATCGCTCTCAGGGCCCGAGCGCGCGCGCACGAAGCAGAGATGCGCGGCCGTTGAACGTGCCGTTGAAGGAGGCCGAAACTAAGGGGCGAAAACGGATGGGAATGACCGCGAACGAGACACTGAGAAATTAACGAGTCGCCGGCCGACGGAAATTACACGCGGGGATAAACAGAGTGTTCGGGAACAGGTGGAGAGGCGTGTGGATGGTCATCTTCCGAGATGCAAATCGAGGGCATTTTCGAAAGCGGATCTCCGCCTGGAATAATATTGCCGCCCCGGCCGATTTTCTCGACACGGTATAGCATTGTAATCGAAGAAGCTTGAGAATACATCGCGAAATCATTTGCATGGGTCGGATATCCCGTAAAATTCAACAGCGATAATTCGATGCATATTCGATGGCGCCATAGCACGATCTTCCTCTGTTTCTGCAGTCTGATAAACAGTCGAATAGATTTATGGACTTTTCAGTTTATAACAATTTAGGGTCCAGTCTTAGATTAATTTCATTGAAATTAATGTACGTGCCTAACTATGAAATTATTTTAGCATCACTGCCTGTTACTTTCTTGTTTTTTATTGCAATGTTGAATTGGAAAAACGTAAGTCAGTAAATATTCAAGCATTTAACAAAGACGTTAACGAAGAGAAGAACTCTTCTAAATTTTAATTTGGCCTTTTCTGAAAACTGATTATTTTTAATCTACATTACTCTGCTCTATTTTCTGATGGTTCTAGAGTCTAGATTAATCTCTTTCCTCCTTTTCTTTCACTTTTTAAAGTCAGTCGTCGTTCGTTAAATGTTAACAAAATCCCCTCCATTTAAAATAAATTTCCAGATACTACGACGAGGCACGTCGATGTCTCCCAGCCCTCCCACGCCATCCTGGTTTCCCTTGTTCCCTTTTCCCGGACGTACGGCAGCCTCGACACGATATCATAGAATGTAGCTAATTCATGAAGCTCCTGAAGATGCCATCGAGACTACTGCCGCCGGCAATCGTTATACGTCTGGAGGAAATTTCACGAAGCCTCCGATAAAATCTTAACTCTGCCTAGGAAAATGTTCCCGCGGAAAAAAAGTCCTGTCCGTGTTCACGGCCGTTTCTGCGGGGTTACAAGCGTTTGGCGCGACTATGGAAACTTTGACGGTGGAACCGGGCAGAACGATCAAGCATAAACGTTGGACCGAAACTTGAAAAAATTCCGAGGAATCGACTTCGAATGAATAGAATTCCAAAGACTTCCAGTTTCTGGTCGACGTTAGCGGCGGGTAGCGATACCGCGCTGCTAGTAAACCCGACGCGCTGTGAATAAAAATACGTCGATAACGTCCTTTATCGTCTATCGCTTCAGAACGCGAAGTTGAACGTCACTGCCTGAACTGTCTTCCTCCCGGGTTTTTCCGATAGTTCCTTCAAACTTTCCGGCAAGCTTTCCTGTAACTTTCCCTAACGCCGCTCGTGGTTGCCACGAGGACGGGAACGCGAGCGTTCCGGGGTGAGAACCTGTCACGGGAATCTTCGTTTTTGTCGAATAGGATTCGGGGAATCTTCGAGGGCCGACATCGATTGGCTCTTTCTTTCCATGAAAAAATCATTTTTCTTTCCCTATCCGTGCGTCTCTCTATTCTCCGACTCGACCTCTTCGTTCGCAACCGTGTAAAGCGTCGAATAATGGGGAAGGCAAAAATGAAAATGGACGCGCTCATGAGTCGTAATTTTTGAAGGGCGTCTTGCGAAAGAACTTCCGACGAGATACAAGTTTCATACATCTGCCAGGATAGCACGCATAATTTCTGATCAGGTCGCGGTATTATTTATGCGCAAGCAGGCTGTCGATATCGAGTTTGTCGGCTTCAATATTAATTCATTACGACGGCTCCTTTCGACGAAGTTGCACCAGCGAGATTTCGCAGTCGAATTAAATATTTTAGAAATGGAGTCTTAAAAGCACGAAGTTATCCCGTTACAATTAATCTCTATTATTCCGATCGCAGGTCGTTTAATTCGTGGCTCGATTTAATTAATCTCTCCGTCCAAAATGTTCTCATGAAATATTTTTATCGCCTCTTTTGTGATTCTCGTCGGCGAAACGTTTCACCGTGGGAGGTCAACAAATTCCCGCTTTCCGTTTGCTTTAGCGAAATCCGCTGAACGCCATCGCGTGTAATTTATTCTCTCTTGAAGGGGTATTCCCGTCAGATTTAACCAGCGGATCGACAGTGCGATAAAAAATGAAGGGATCGACGAGGCGCGAGGCAACTCATTACGCCGCGTAGCCGCGATAAAGAGCGGAAAATTGTATTATTACGAGAGAATGCATGTGATAATAGTTCCGCTGAGAAATTACCGGGATGAACGTCGGCTGTGTTTTAGGGAACGGATGAGAGGCGGCGGGGGGGGGGGGGGAGGGCCCGGGGGTGGCGCAGTTTCCTTTGCTTTTCTCGTTAGCCGTTTCTTCTAGCCATGTGCACGAAAATGACGAGCTTCCTGCGGGAACAAAGCGTTTCAGATATTGCTTCCTATTTTTCTTCCCTCGTGCAGTTTGTCGGATAAATGAGATTCAACGAGGCCGCGCGTTGTTCTCTCTCTCTCTCCCTTCGCGGTGCTCGCGCCGGACACGAACACGGGGTCTCGAAACGCGCAAGCCGTCGGGCGATAATACGCGGACGCTTTCAATTATTGGCAGTTTAATTTGTAATTGTTCCCGTGGCGCGGGGGCGTGTCGGTCGACGCAAGGCTCTCGCGCGAAAAAGCTTCGTTGCAAATATTTTACAACAACCCCTGCCTCATTCCCAGTGCAAACATTTTTTTCACGGCTTTTCAGTTTCACCGGGACGATGGCTTTAAATTATTCCGGCTCTTGTAATTAATCCACCGTGGATGGAAACGTTCCCTTTTTGCGCGGGCGCGCTCGCTGAAAAATATCGGGCGGCGCGCGACGCGTCGGTAATTCCGCGCTCTGATACACGCCGAAAGAAAAATGCCGCAGCGCCCGCCTGTTTGTTGCGTAACAAAACGGCGCGGGTAATCGCGGCTACGTTGAGAAATGATCGAGTGGCGAAAGCATCTGGTGCCCGTCGGAACAGGCGAAACGCCCAGCTTGCTTCTGGCTTTCTTGTTGATTTCGCTTCATCGTTCGCCACCGCCGCCTCCGTCGCCCTCAGAGAAAGGGAATAATGTTCTCCGACGGCGGGCGCTGTACCCGCGCTACTTGGATTTCTTGGATACACAAACCGCCGGAGCGGTGAAATTTTCGCGAAAACAAGCTCCGGCTACTATTTCACCACGAAACGGAATTTCAATACTAAATACATGCAAATAAATGTACGCACGCGATAAATAAGATCCGTTTCGTTGAGATTTATTTAACCCCGGGTCTGAGATTTACTTAACCACGGAATGAATTTCTAACGAATGAGTGGGACGCCGCGCCGGTTGAATATTTTTCGCGGAGAGGCTGGAAGGACTTTCGGATCGCTTAGCGGACCTACAACATTATTTCCAGTCATAGTCGTCAGCGAAACGGAATCATTGATCTAGCGACGCGAGTTCGCGGTGCAATAACTCGAGCGTCACTCTCAGGAGAGCAGTGGGATCTCTACAGGGTGTTTGGGATACTATAGGCAAGCTTTGGAGGGGTGATAGATCACGTAAAAACAAACAAAAAACTTCTATATGACTTGGGTCCAAAACTCAACCATTTTTGAAAAAAACTGTCATAAACATTTAAGCTATAAACCGCTATAATTCAAAATAGGAACGTTTTTCGTAAGCAATTTCTTTGCTAAAATAAAGATTACGATCTTGTTAATCCAATAAGTACAGTAACTGTGATATTGTTACCTTGTACCGCGAAAAAATAATATTTTTCTAACCCCTTAAATTATCGCGATTTTAAAGGGTAATTTAGGGTGTTAGAAAAATACTATTTTTTTTTGCGATACGAGGTAACAATATCACAGTTACTGTGCTTATTGGATTAACAAGATCGTAATCTTTATTTTAGCGAAGAAATTGCTTACGAAAGACGTTCCTATTTTGAATTATAGCGGTTTATAGCTTAAATGTTTATGACAGTTTTTTTCAAAAATGGTTGAGTTTTGGACCCAAGTCATGTAGAAGTTTTTTGTTTGTTTTTACGTGATTTATCACCCCTCCAAAGCTTGCCTATACTATCCCAAACACCCTGTATACCCGTCCTTAACGACACGTATTCTGCATGACAAAGCAAACGGACCGTCTTTCGCGGCAGGCGTGCCCCGGTACGTACAAGACAATCGCGTTATGGACCACGACAAAGATCCTTCGGATTACGTTTATCCGTTTACCCAGTGATTCCATCCTCCGGTTTTGCCGCGGCCTTTACTTGTTTGAAGCGAAGCTCGACGTGACCTGCCGCAATCCTCAATCCGTATCCCAGTCACATCGGTTTCTGCGTGCACCAGCCCCGGACCAATCTCTCCTCGGAGACGCTGGTCGGAATATCAGGACGATTCGAAATCCCGGAGATTCCGCTGGATGACTCTCCGGATATGTATTGCGTCGCTCAAAGAAGTCTCTGTCCGTCGCACTTCCGTACTCCCGGCGTCCCTGTTGTAACAAACTCGTCTCAGACAGGCCTCTCGGAGTCACGGAGCACGGTGAATGCTGCTCTCCAAACGTGGAATAGAATGGTCCTCTCAGTCGTCTGAGATCCTTTCGAGATTCGTTGGGTTAGGAGGTCTTCGACTTTAATCGAGTGCACGGTGGACGGACGGTATCAAATTGATAACGCCTGACTAAGAAACTGTGCAATCACGCGACTTAGAAGAGTCTTCTTAACCTTTTAAAAGAATCTTACCCCTGGTTTAGACTGCGGCAAACATTGTGAATATTGCACGCGACATATCACCGAACGCTGTTATTTAGTTGTTCGCCTTAGTGCAGATGCAAAAAAATACTGTTCGTCGACAAATGATTTTTCTAATTGGTGTGAAATCATAAAACTAGTCCTACTGGATTTGGGGAGACCAGAGTTTGCAAACAAAACTCGGTGATCCACCAAGCAGTGAATCTGGCAAACATTTTGATGCGAACATTGAACTTTCCCCATTCTTGTTCCTTTCTATACCCTTGAGACTTGAGTCTTTCTATTCTTTTCAACTCCTCGTGAAGGGATGTAATGTTCAGTAACTGTACTAGGTAATACTTTTAGTAGTTTTTAGTCTATTTTGTAACTACGATCTCACATATCTATCAATATTTTTAAGTTTAAGTTAAAACTACAATCTTACATATATTTGATTACAAGTTCGCAGCCAATTAGCTCAACTATTATCGATTGTCCAGGTTTTACCACGTGGAGGTTGCTGCGAGTGGAGACCCAGAGAGAGATAGGTGGAATCAAGGTTCCACCGATCTCCCTTTACAATCTTATAGTCTAAACCTTAAACAAGTGAACCTCAAAGATGGACGGAATCAAAGTTCCATCCATCTCCTCGGTTCAAGCCTTAATCTAAAGAACTGCCAAGCTGTCATTATGAGAAAGAGGAAATTGGTTAATTGATTTGGTTTAATTCTTCTGGTTCAATGATTCCATAGTTCCTCACCATTTCCAATAAGTAATGTTTTCCTCGCCTCGATTTGTCCTTTTCTACGCGAAACGACGCGACGGTGCCTCAGAGAATTCCTTAGCCCTTGCAATCTCGTGTCCTTGGGACACGAAAGAGAAGAGCAGCCCCCCTCTCACGGATAAACGATACTCTCCGGACGTAATAACAACGCCGCATATCGATCTCTGGGGCTGGCGCTGGCAGCTGGTGCCTGGGTCCGTTGGTCCCGGGTCCCGGGAACATTATTCTCGTTCACGCGGCACGACGAGGAAATCAACACGGAAAACCAGCGGAAGCTTTATCCGTTTCCTGGTGCCGAGCACCAGATGCTCTCGCGGCACGGCCATTTCTCAACGTTACCGTGATTATACGAGTCCTCCTCTCCCTCTCCGTTACTCACCGCCCATGATTCCTCCTGTATTTTTCATAGACGAGTTGCGAGTCGGCCGATTCAGCGCCCGGCACCCGCTCGTCTTCGACGGATTTCATGCTCGAGCGCCAGAACATTCGAAGCGTCTTTACGACTGCTGGGATGGAAGATCTGCTTAAGGGGATTTAGACTCATCTGATCTTTTCGGTAGACGTCGAGCGATTTATCACTGGCAACGGCGCGCGCTCCTCCCGACAAAAGGAGCTTGACTAATTTCAGGGAACGCGAACGTTTTTCCACTTTCTTTCGACATTTGCGGTTTATTCAAAGGTCGAGTGCTTTTATAACGCTTAACAATTTAACTGTTAGTATGTGCAACTCATACTATCACATAATGCTTTATCTCGTCACTCGCGAGCGAGTCATTGTCTTCCTGCGTATTTATTAGTCTGATTGATAACAGCAATTGTTAAAGTCCGCGATTATATAATCGCTAACGTTTGCTATGACGCTGCAGTGGGCAATCCGCTGTCAGTCAGTCTATTGCGTTTCACCAGCGCCGAAGCATCGTCTACTCAGAGACGGAAGAGAGAGAGGAAAAAAGATAAAATTACCATCGACGAAATCTCGAGCACAATTACGCGCGTTTTGAATCGCTGATAGAGGCGACCGCTGTCCTGGTAAGTCCAAAATTAATGACGGCAACTCCCAATACGATTACATGAGAAGCTTAGCGTGCTTTCAGTAATAAATAATGCTATTTAGCGGGGGAAGGGCAAATTTTCTGACGGCTAGAGTCCTGCGCTCGCCGCGGTCCCGCTTCGAAAGTCGTCCCGGTCATCGTTATTATCGTCCCAGTCTCTTTAAGCCACGAAAATAGATACGTTTCATAGCTTAAAGCGATCCGAACGCGCGAGCGCCGGTTCGGCCCCCGGTTTTTGCACGCCGGCAAAATAATCCGCTAACGTCGCGCGTTGTTCTCCCCAGTATCCGAAACCGGAGCTCGGCGATTGTAAAAACGGAGAATTATGGAACGTTGGGTCCGTAAAACCGCGGTCGTTACTGGCGCGGCATCCGGCATCGGGGAAGCAATTACAACTGCCCTCTTGGAAAACAAAGTGAATGTGGTGGGGTTGGACCTGCAAGTCGAGAAACTCTCGCGCATCGCCGATAAAGTGGGCAAGCACAACCTGGCCACGTTTTGCACTCTGCGCTGCGACGTGACCCAAGAGAAGGATGTGGCGGCCGCTTTCGCACTCGCCCGGGATTCGTTTTCGGGCGGTGTCGACATCATGGTAAACAACGTTGGGATCGTCGAATACACTCCCGTCATCCGTAAGGTTCAAGAATGATCTTTGAACTCGTCTCAGAGATTCCTGGAAACTTCCTTTCTTCATGCTATATGTGGATTTTCTGGGAGCGCTCGTTCAGTAATTCTGAAAGTAAAAACTCAGAACTAGTCGTTGAGAGAGAGAGAGAGAGAGAGAGAGAGAGAGAGAGAGAGAGAGAGAGAGAGAGAGAGAGAGAGAGAACAACAAAGCGGGAAAGCGCGAGAAATAAAATTCTCATTTAAGCGTCCAGTTTGCAGGACGCGTTTGCCCGGAAACACAAGTGGCCCCTTATAACGTATATGTATAACGCCGGGGAAAAGGGAGGCTGTTACTTTTATGTACCGCGTGCATAGGCGGTATTACTCTCGGCCACCTCGTTGCCCAGGTCGTCGGCGCATTTTAAAGAATTCCATAAATTACGGTTGCAGAGAGCGACAGGAAGGCAATGGAAAGGCTGTTAAATATTAATGTCCTCGGGACCGCCACGTGCATCAGCCAGGCCGTACGCTCGATGCGCGAGCGAAACGTCGAAGGGCATATTTTCAATATCAACAGGTATTACGCGCGTCGCACCTCCTCTCGTTTGCCGTTTCGCCATGTCCATTCCGTCTGAACTATTTTTGCCTGCTTCGTCAAATTCCTCGATTCAACCTCGAAAATCAACCTCGAAAATCAACCTCGAAAATCAACCTCGAAAATCAACCTCGAAAACCTCTTATCGACTTTTTCCACTTTCCGATAATCTACATACTTACACTTTGCCTTTTAATTTATTTTCCTTTCTGCGATATTGCATTAATACTGCGAATCTTATCTCACCTTATTATACTTGAAGCGTCACATTTAAAATAATACTGCTCCGACAGCTTTGTCATCGGAGGAATTTTCGATTTCGCGCGATAGCGTTTTAGGACACGAAATCCCGATCGGGAGCTTTTCGGATGACGTTGGATGCAACGGCTGGAACCTGTATCCAGCTTCGAAACACGCGACAGTTGCATTAACGCACACGGTGCGCCGCGAATTGGCGGTAGCTAAAGCACCGATTCGAATCACTGTAAGACCGCAAAGATAGCATAACTATCGAGCAACTTATCAGTACAATTATAATCCAACACTTACGTTCTTGTTTTTGCTTGCAGAGCATTTCTCCGGGACTAGTGAAAACAGACATATCCAGAGCATGGCCGAATGTGCAGAAAAAACTAGACCAAATGATTGTTCTAGATCCGAAGGATATCGCGGATGGAGTAATATACGCGCTGAGCAGACGCCCAGAAGTGCAAGTAAGAATATCCGTTTTACTTTAATAGATGCAGCAGTGCAATAGTGTTCCGTTGATATTTTAGATCACGGAGCTCACTATCCGATCCAGGGGGGAAATGTGACAACCTGATGCCACTTTATTCTGGCTCGGCAATTTTTGTGGGAACCTTTAATAGCCATAAAAGGAAATGTAACGACGGTATCAATTATTTAGTAAAATATAGTGTTTGTTTCATATTGTACTCGATTGCGTGAAAAATATTGACGAGCATGAAGGCACGTTTCCCGTCGGAAACCGAGTTATCGATTGTAAATTGCAAATTGACCGTGCCGGCCACGGTGTAATTACAGAGGCAACGCTCCTTAGGATTCGATTCGATTGATGCTATTATCGGGCTGCGTGACTAAACTCGCTATTAATTATAGATACGTGTGCAACAGTTAGCAACTATAAGTCTTCCCCGTCCTCCGCGGTGTCTCTAATTAACCGCGATCGTTGATAGCGGCGGAGCGTTTCCGTGCTAGGTGCAACCAGATTGCCATTAAATATTCCGCGTATTTCTTGCCTCGATTAATACGAGCAGCGCACAACGCGGCTGAACAGAGTACCGCCGCGCACTTCATTACAATGCAACACGCTCCCTAACATTTGATCTCTCCGCGTAATGACACCAGAGGCACCGCCGTCAAACGTCGACGCATTAATTGAGCGATCCATCGCGCTGCGGATTCGATTCCGCGGTCAACGTTCTGAATATTTGAAACCGTGGACGTTGCGCGTCGCTCGCGAAATGCATTGTTCATCGATTGTTCAACAGATATAGATCGTATGGATATCGTCGACGATTTTAAACGATATTTGTGAAACGCGAATCCGAGTTCGGTCGGCTCGATTCATTGCACACTGTCGAATTAAATCGTTGGCAGGCTTCGAACTGCAAGCAAGCTCGTTAGGGGAAACTATGGAAACGTAGAGTTACGCGGAACAAGCGAAGGCACGACGGACAAAGACGCTCCGCGGCCTTCGCGGGCCCGCCGCGCCGTTTAGGAATTTATATTAAAATATGCAAATTTATCGGCACGGGCATATTTGAAAACAGATAAATTATGCTGGTCGTGTATCGCGCTCCCGCGATAAAATATATCGACGTCGGGGCGGAGGGGAGGGTTGCAGTTGAACCAGAGTTCCTCGCATAACGTCACGTTCTGTCGCCCGGCAGAAATACGATTTATGACGATCATTGTGTAACGATCGTAAATTATCTTGTTATTTACGCACGCTCCGCACGAGTACGGCACTGATTTTGTCCTGTTTCGCTTTTTTCCTCCCTCTCTGTTTGCCCCTGCGCGATACTCTACACCCACACTCCGGTACACAAACTTCGACCTCGCAAATTAGCTTATTTCTCTTGCTGCACTGCGCGTCTCATTTTTGCGCCGTTTCCCATCAGCCGCGTGCAGCGCCGCGCCGAAAAACATTAATCCTTTCTTATTCTCAAACTGTCAAACTTTTTAAATCTCTAACGATACAGTTTCACGACTTATCTTCGAATTATCTTTACGAACCTTTTTAATCTTTCCCTTACTCTTTCGCTCAAGAAATTTCAAGGGGTACATTCATTTATATGCAAATCTGACAGAGACTGTCGGTTTTATATTTAAAGAATAAACATGAATATTTAATTTCTCCCAAGGCAAAGGTACTCGCTCGAAGCAACCGGTCCGTCGGCAGCCAGTAAAAGGAGAAAAAAAAGAGGAGAGGTACGGTTAGTGAGTTACGAGGAAGTTACTTTTCGTGCAATAAACCGGAAGTTCACGGTGCGCTTAGTTTACGGACACCGAATAAACGCGACGCTTTTACGAAAGTAACTTCGTGATGCGCGCGAGGTTCGTGTCATCCGATTTACAGAGAATTTTTCATGGATCGAGTAACCTCTGCATTTTTTATAAATATTAAAAGCTCTCGGAGCACGGTGTTTCTTATTTGCCCAGGATATCCCGGTACCCTCGAAGAGTCTCGAATGTTTTCGCAAACATCGAGATGAATGTTTTAATGTCGCCATGGATCCTACCTCCTGGCTACTCGTAACGCTAATGCTTCGCGCGTTCTTACTTCCTGCGATATTCTGCCCCGTTTACTGTTTACCTTTGCATCTCTCGTCCGACTCACTTCTTTAAAAGCCTCGCAGATAACGCCGAAGTCAAAGGCGAGTCTTAAATAAATTTGAACCGAAAGATACGGTCTTCGGACTTAAACTTTTATAACTCAGTTGTCGCGCTGATATCGTATCTTCCAAAGATATCTTCGCGCGATACGGCGCTTTTTATTTCGCGATTACGGTCCGCGATGCAGTGGAATCCCCCGATTCGTTCCAACCAGAAATCGATAACCCCGACGACTCGAGTCGAAGGCAATTTCGATAAGGATCGATCGCAGCAACAGCGCCGCGGGTTTTTCGCGAAAATCTGCGAACGTCGGAAACCGCGGCGTTAAACGGAAACACGAGCGCGGTAGTTGCTAAACTGAAATTAATTACGCGTTCGTTTGAATTCATCGTCCCCGTTGTGCAGTTCTCTATTATGAGGTCAGGCCGCGCAATTGCGGATTCCGCAAATTCCTCAATTTACGAAAGCCGCTGGCCGTCGGGAGGACAAACATCCCCGATTTAAGTTCCTTAAACGCGTTCGTAACTGTTTCTGACAGGCGAGCGCCTTGCCCCTTCTCTATGCTAATTGTTGTTTGACCGCGTTTCTCTTGCTCTCGCATTTGAATAAGTCTCGAAGCGGATTCCGAGCAAGACCGCCCCCGAAACTCTCGGCGCAATTGTCGAACGCGAGTTTCGCTCCCGCAAAAATCTTTGACGCTGCTCGCGTCGACGTATTTATCGTCAACTGTACGCACCTCAGTCTATTGAATAATTTCACGGATAAATCCCACGGATACCGTTCTCCACGCGTTTAATCCTTTCTGGTGGAATTTTCCGACGAATGGAAACTCCGAGATTGTATTCCCTCCGGAAGGGCTATTCCGGAGTGAATCGATGAACCGATTAAGGTCAACTTTATAGACGTCCAAGAGATTCCGTGGAATTTGTTAAAGGGCTGCGCCGGCCAACCGGGCGCAACGATCAACATCTCGTATATCTTGTATATCTCGCGATAAAGGTTTATTTACATTTACTCGGTTAAATTGGCTACCATTATTCGGTATTTACGGGCACGGCCGCGTTTCCCTGGTCGCGTTCATCCCCAATTTCTGCCGCATCCTCCTTTGAAAATGGTGCCCCGCGCAAAGTGCAGCGCCGTAGCAAATTGGATTAGTGTTACGTTACTGCGAGGGAGAACCCTTCTGTACCTTCTCCACCGTCGTTCCATCGTCCCCGTGAACTACATCGACAGTGCGGGGCCGTTGCATCCGGTGGTTTCGCTGCGGCTCACCGATCTCGTTGCAGCCAGTACTTCTAAGGATTTCATGCTGTCGAGAGAGCGTGTTGTGTGTGATTTATGGCTACTCCCGGGGATTCTCCAGTTTCTCCAATTTTCTTTTTCCCGCGTTTCCTCGGTATCGCAAAGAACGAAACGAAATTGCTGCGCGTCGCACAGTGTGACGCGCGTATATTAATAATTTTATATTTAAACGCTAACGTGGAATAGATAAATATAACAAAATTGAATGACAGAAAATTGCGTCGATCGTTTCGATGAAACCAGAAAATTATCGGGTGACTAATTAAAAATCTACCAACTAGTTGCAAGTGTGTATGCATGTCTAAACGGAGTTTTCATTTATGCAAAAATTTCGCGCGAGTTCTCACCTCGCCACTTAAGCATTAAACGCAGCGACTTTGAAATGGGCAATCTCGTTGCGCGAAATTGCGAGGATATAACTTCGTTTTGCGCAAGTTGGTTGCTGATCAGCCGATCGCTGGAAGGAGCGTCGGGGCTTAAATCGACAAGTTTCCTCCTCGAGGGCGAAGCGCGGCGCACGTTTCGTTCACTCGCATCACGTCCACGTTCGAATTAACACCGTGAACCACTTCAAATCTGACAGCGTATTGGCGCACGTACGTCGCTAGTTAAGGCGTGCATGTTTGCACCGACGGCGTTCCGCTAACGAACCTATCGTTGCGGTTTCGGTTGACCTCCTCTGAACCCTTTTCCTTACCCTCCCCCTCCGCAACCCTGTCCCGCAACCACGATCCTCGGCTGCCTTCCGTTTCCCAAGTCTTCCCGAACAGTTTCGTAACTGAGTAATTCCTTGGACTTCATCAAAGCTGGTCAAAGCGATCGCAGTTGCCTCTGGGCTTGGCACATCGTCCAATTTAGCGGCGTCGAAAGTGTCGCGCGAAACTGTTGGATTTCTTTGAGAATATTATAGCGCGAGACGCTTTTGAATACAGAACATATTACTAGTAGAAGTAATTTTAATAAGCATTTTGGAATTTCCAATATCTCGAACTTGGTTTCGCAAAATTATAGACACTTCTCGTTTGCTTTAGAAGTTCAAAATTAATTAATTCTTGGGAAATTAATTTTGAAATGTGAAAAAAAATTAATTAGCAAGTCACTCGTAAAAAAATTATAAAATCAATTTCTGTGTGTTTGGAAAAATATTTAACACATAATTTGAATTTTATATGCTTTACATTACAAAGAATTATCAAGGGTTCAGTTTCTTTTACAGTATAAATTATTTTGTGCACTAAAATCACTAGTTTACTATCTTTACTAAATGTTCGGGACTTGTGAATGGGAGTGTACATTTTATGAATTAAGAGTTAAAATATGGAAAAGTTTTCAGAGCTTTTAAAGGAGAAATTAATTAGGAAATCTGAATATCTTTCAACCAATTTTAAATAATTCGTAGGAATTTTTCTTGTTATACATTATTAAAAACATAGTAGATAGTATTACTTAAAAAATAAATTTTGATTTCAAGTGTAACATAGATTCTATTCCTGTGCAAATTTCAAGTAGGTAAATGATAATTAATAAATGCAAAAAGAATTGAGAACCTTGCAGCAAGAGGGATGCAACTCCATTTTTAAAAATCTCTTAGTTATGACGTATAATAAATGTAAAATATATTTAACATCGTTTCTCCATTACCAATACTATTTAGTGGTTTCATTGTAGTGTTAAGTCAAAGCAATAATTTTGCAAACACTGCTTTTAGATTTACTTCGAAGTAGCATAGAGTTGCATCTCTTTTGCTGCAAGGTCTTCAATTACATTCCTGCCTCTCAAACTGTTACACCACAATGCATCTTAAAGCAATACCTATTTTATAATCATACTGTCACTCTCGCTTAAATTTCGCAATGATCCATTTCCTTCAGCTATCCCTGAGGGCGCATCTCGTCAATAAAGGGACGCGTAGCACATCAAGCGCCGCGATCCTTAATTCCCCATCACGGCGCGACGGGATCCAGACACGCGAAATGGTTACCTGTTCCACCGATTTCGTTCGGTGGAAGACAAACTCGGAAATTGCCGTGCACCAGATAACGGTGCTTTCGCGACGCGAAATTTCGTGTCTCCGGCGGAATGAATGGAATACGTCGCGAATAAGTTGCCCGCGGCCCGGTACCTGCTCTGAACTCAAGAATACCCTGTCCTCTTCCCCGGCTTCTTTTTAATCCCGTCTTCAGGACGCCCGAAGGCGTGCTGTCCGCCTTTATGCGACGCGAGATGCACTCTGCTCGATGCAACGCGCGTCTGCAGTCAACCAGATCGCGCGTTCTTGTCGTCGACCGGAGCTTAGCTAATACAGTTTAAAGAGACCGCGTTATCCTATCCCTCCCCCTTCGAATCGTCCCTTCGAAACCCTCCAGGCTCGCCTCCCTCTCCGGTACCATTTCACCCTTTCCCTTAAGCTTAATCCGTAGTTGCGAAACTGCAAAGCGGTGAACTTGCGAAATAGTTTCCCGACGGCGAGCGGTTGTTCGAATTTAATCGCGCCGGCGAGCCCTCCGAGAGGCGTGTAACTCGTACGCCAGTTTCGATGGCAGTGAGTGGAAAAATTTGCAGGGTTTCTTGGCGGGGGATTGTTAATAAAAGATTATTAAAGTATCGACTGGTCGGGATGCACCGGGTTGAAAACCAGGGGATGGTTCGGCCGTTGCTCGCGACTCGACGATGAATCGACAATTTGAACAGCATTGTTTTCCGGTTTTTTGGGCATTATAAACCGCGCGGCGATTCAGACCGAGATGAAAAAGTATATCCGAATTAATACAGAAATAGTGAGCGAATCCGTAAAATTTCGGATGAAGTTAATTCGATCCCGAATCTCGATACAAATGTTTTTCTCTCGGCGGCACACCATGAAATGGTAAATGCGCGCACGCTCCCCGAACACTGTATTATTGCAGCTTTCCCCCTATTGTTTACGCATCGCTCACGAAATCGAGGAGGAGGGAGGGGACGGCGGCGGTCGCCGAATTTTTCGCGTGTGCGCGTGCGGAAATGAAAAATGATTGCAAACAGGCGATCGCGCGTTTACGAACTCCGCGGGGGATTCGTCATGTTTTATGCGCGCTGCTGATCGCCTGGGCCGCGATACGATTAAACGTGCTTAACCGCGAAGAACGCCCCATAAATACTGTCGATAAATTCGAGGTACCGGAGCCCGGGCGGTCGGTGTGCAAGGCGGCGTCGAAAATTCCTTCGATTTTCTTCGCGAGTTATCTCGTCCCGCACGTTCGAAGGGGAGCGACGGGGATGGAGCCCGAGACGGGGGCGAATCTCACGCTACCCGCGTGAAAGATAAGCGTTATTTATCTTGCATTTGCAAGGAAAAACTTTCTCGGACGGTTATCCTTCTTTTTGACGAACGGACGGGAAGGAGAAGACGTGGAAATCCCTTCTCAGGTGCGAGCCGTGACTGTTATTAAAAAGAAACGTTTATCTGCCATTTATCAGCTGTCGTGGTAGCATTTGCCTTCTCTCCGACCAATTCTTGATCCTGCTCCAAGAAATTCATCTTAATGACCTCGTTTTCTTAGTAGCCTCCGACGAATCTTGATTCCGGGAGGAACGTAATAAGGGCGTATCGATCTGTTCTCGATCTCTTCGCTTCCCTTCCCTTATCATTTCTGAAACACTGTCTTATCTCGTTCGATATTTCGTACGGTTCCTGTCCCGGATTTTTATTTCGTTAAAACATCTATTTTATAAGCTCATTGTTGCCGTAAGGTAATCGTTCTTAGGAGCAATATTTCTCGGAGGAGAAACAGAAGAATCTCCCTCGTTGACAAGAAACAAAGTTCCGAATACACTTTCCACGACGTTGACGTAGCCCCGTCGTGATCGACGCGGCAATTGCATCCCCTTCCACCCCCGATACACCCTCGCGCGTCGACGTGTGCACTGCGTTAAAGGTTTAGTGGAATTCTTAGACGACAGCTATTCACGAGGATTACTCTTCCATGATTCATGAGAGTCGAACGTGAGAAATGTGCGTCGTTCTTATCCCACGTGCCCCGCGCGAAGCTCAGCTTTTTCTTTTCGACTTCCCGCCGACCCTCCACCCCCGCCTCCTTCTCGCGTTACCCTCAATTTACAACGGGATCGCGATTCTTGTCGCCTAGCACGGTCCTGGCATTAGTCCATGTCCTGAACCAGTCCGCCAATTCGGAGGCGGCGCTGTTCGAGGGTTATTATTTATTTTCGTCGCGTTTAGACGTAGCTCGACGGCGCATCCGCCCCCTGCATGGTTGTATGATCTCCCGTAACAGGATTATCGGATGATCAGGCGAGCTCGGAGACGTCCACTGAATTACTTCTTCTTCCTTTTCTTGGACGTTGTTGCGAATTTTATAAATTCGGTCGGAAAATTAAGGACAAAAGTCTACGAATAATTGATTTCTAATCAACACAGTATTGGTTCATGTTGACACTTTTTTATATTCATAAGTGCTAATTTTTTCCTCCCAATCACGGAGCTTTAATAATGGTTCATGTGGAGACTGCTCGCGGCAGCCGTGAACGCGCATTGCGTCGAATCGACGGGGAACCCTCGATAAATCGAGCGTGGGGAAAGTATTACTTGAAAATAAATGTAACCGGCTAATATCGGGACACAGGGGCGCGCCGCCCCCGCGAAATGGAAGAGATATCACCAGCCCGCGCACGCGTTTCACAGCGGCGCTTCAAATTGCAACGTCGTGTTTACTATCGCCGGTTCGCAGCAATAATAAATATTCCGTATGAGCAGCTCGAACGCTCTTGCCCACGCGACACCGTTTTTTTTTTTTTTTTTTTTTTTTTTTTGAATCCATGAATGTTTAATCGGCTTATCGATCGCCGAGCCGCTTTACGCACCGTGCCCGGCAGTCGAGGACGTCGTAGTAATTTTACGTTTGAATATTCCGTAACTACCATGTTACGAATACTCGAGTAGCATTCTTGTACTCGGTCGGGGTTTGAAAGTGGTGCGCGTGGTGAGGCGAGTCTGTAAGAAAGTTCACGTCAAAGTTTACGAGGATTTCATACGACGCGAAATAGCGGCGCAATCCTGACATTCAATGTAACGCGAATAAAAATCCCGTGCTTTATGTCACGCGAAAACGCGCTTCTAACGACTCCACGACCGTCGTAATGAATAAGAATAATTTTGATTGCTCCTCCCGCGGGGGGTTTATTGCCCTGCGAGTATCGCACGCGGAAGAGACGCTATTAAAGAGTAGCCCGGATGCAACTGTGCAACGCGGCAGATTGCGGAGCGCACCGACGCTCGTAAAACCGTAACCCTAATCGTTCGACTTTCATTGCCCGGCTACGATCGCGAGTAAAAATATCGTTTCCCGGCGGTAGCCGGTTCGAACGAGTGACGCTGCCGCGAATATGACCTCGTTACCGGTGCGGACGATTCCGCGGGGCGACTTGCCGGTTGCCGGCAGAACAATCGGCCAGCTGAATAACAACGAAGTAACGTGGTTAACGACATCATTCGACAGAGCATCGGGTACACTTAACAGGGCGGCAGAAACGTCTGCCGCGTAACGACATCAGTCGTGACTTAAATGACATCCTGCAGTCGCATCGCCCCTCGATGCAGCGTGTACGCGCGCGGTCGTGTTATTGTCGTCATTGCAGCCATTATCGTGGGTCCGCCCCTTTCTTGCAACCCCCGTTTCTAAGCGTATGGGAGACTGAAGTTGGCTGGTCAAGTTTTCAATATTTCATTTTTAATAAATTATGTAAGTGAAATATTATAATGGTTATCATATTTAGGAGAACGTATATTTATCTAATTAAATTTTAGTATTTTCAGTTTTATTCATTTGTATTTTAATATTTGTAGCTAGTTAAATATTTCTGTAAGATCTACTGTGATTTTATTAAAATCGACAAATAAGACTCGTTAGAAAAAATTTTTGAATACAATTATTTCGGGGTCGCCAATAATTTGTGACGATTTTTATAATTGAGGCATTAGATGCAAGAAACACATAGACTAAACTATCATGTCACGAAAATCGATTTCAAAATTTTCATTCATGTTAATGGAATGTTATTGCATTGTTTTTCATTAAAAAATAGCGCAATGAAATCTCTGAAACCGATTTTTCATCCATCGCCTCGATTATTCTGTACAGTTTGGGTGTTTCAATTCTTAAAACTGGTAAAGTGTATAAGAGCTTCAATGTGAGTAGACTATAAACATACTAGAATATAATAAAATAAGATATATGAAATACTAAGTACCCACTGTGCAAATTAATAATAATAAAAACGTTTGTATTTTTTAGCTTTCCCTTTTATTTTAAGTACAAAATTGCGGATTACGTACACTGATGCACGCTGTATAGAATAATTGCAAAGAACGTCATAAATTATTGTACGAAGCATTGCACACTCGCATCGATCTTCGGAGCCCGAATCAAAATTTAAGAAACTCGGAACTGCTATGCTAAACTAAAAACGCATTTTTATATTACAATTTCCTTATTTCTGGCAGGATTGGTGCGTTTCTTGATTCATTTCCTTTAAATGAGACTTCTCGCTCGTTAAGAAAGAGTGCGTCGCGATTCTTAATCGCACGCAGGACGTGTTTTCTTTTCACGCGAGACTTCGGATGTCCCTACACGCGGGTCAGAAAAAGAGTGGCCCGTTTTTATTTCGTCGATCGTTCTCGCCATTTGCCACGACTTTGTCATTTGTCACATGGAAATCGAGCGTCGAAGAAACGACCGCGCGGGAAAGAAAAGATTCGAGCGTTCCCGAGGGTCGAATGGGCCAGACGTTCTGAAAAGGGACGCTCCTCCTTTCTCGATCTCCGTCGCGCGGTCTTTTGTGCGCTACATAATTGTGTTCGGGGTGGGGGGATACAGACCCCCGACGATTCAGGGAAAATTGCAGTGTAACGACTGCGATCGCGTACAGGGAGGAGGAGGGAGGGGGGCAAGAAATGATTTTTAATGAGAAAAGTCGACGAGGGAGAGCCCTTTTCAACGCGGCCGTGTCTCAGGGAAGTTTCCTGAGAGAGTCCCTCTCACGGCGGGTCGCTCGCGTGTCTGTTTGCGAGGCTAGAAATTGCTGGAAGTAAGTTCAAACACGGCACTTTGCTCCCCTACTCGTTATAATCTTGGCCCCGCTATTCGGCGAACTGTCATCGGGTCTCGCGTCCCGGATTCGTAGTCACCTGCGCGCGCCGAGTCGCTGCCGGTTTCCTCGCTTCCGCTTCGTTTGGGGTCGGAGAGGGAGAGAGGAAGCAGGAAAAAGCGAGGCAGCGAAAGAGTAGAGGAAGTCGAAGAAAGACGAGGCGCTCGACCGTGACGACTCGAAAGTTGGTGGTATCGAGAGGAGAGCGGGTCGCCTGGAACGAAACTAATCGAAGAGCAGGACGAAGGAAGCCTCTCATCCCGGGGCCAAGACCGCCTCTATTGACTTAGCGAAGTTTGGATTGCCGTACGGATAAGACGCGCGGCAGAGTCAGCAGGCGAACCGCGATAGCTTCTGCGAGCTTCTCGTCGCGAGCTCCCCGTGTACACCGAAACTTCCGGTGCCGAAAGAGAGAGAGAGCGAGGGAGAGGAGAGGCGGGAACGGCGGCAAGTCGCGACGACTGACGACCCTCAGACCAACCCCGACGTTAATACCCTGCCTGCGAATGGGCGGAAATTTGTCTGAGACACCCCGACGCGCAAAGCCGACTTTCCTTCGTTTGCCGCGAGCTCGCAAGCTCGCGCTGCAACTTTTCTGTTTCAACGCGAACGCCGCGACGTGTCTTCGCCTTTTGTTTCCAACGCCCTCATTTATCAACCGTTTAATTAGCGCCGCCGTTAATCGGGAATGTGAATTCGTTTATCTCGCCGGTGTTTAGAGAGGCAGCGATCGCCGTGCGAGAATTCCTTTCCACTCCAATTTTCCTTGCGAGAGACGTTCCTCCGCTCGATAACTGGTCTATTTTTAAAATCGCGGATCACCTGCGTCCAGAGCAGTGGAAAATTCATCGACTCGTGACGAGAGTCGAATCCGGTTAATTGAACCGAAGAATAAGTCGTCGAGGCTCCCGGTGAACGGGTATCCCGTCGTCGGCGCGCTCGCGACGAAACAGGGTCTTCTTCGAGATTCAATTAACCAATAAAGAGTCTAGTTACGATTAAAGCTCGCCCAATAAAAATTCCACCGTTCACTGGCTTAATCAGGGTAGGTGGGGAGCGGCTCGTAATTGCCGGACAGCAAATATTAACGAAGGTAAATGAATCGAAAGGAAACGGAGAGGTCTTCGACCCCGCGAGGAGGAAGGGAATCGGCCCGAGTCTCCCGGATCAATCGAATTGTTCTCGTTGGAAAAAAGGCGTAATTATGTAAGAGTCGGCGAGTGGTCCGCGGCTGAATCGCCAGGGACAAAGGGCCCATCTTCCCGCCGGTTTCTTTTCTCTTCCGTCGATGATTAAAGGCGTGCGTCTGACAGCGAGGTGCGCGAGAAATAAAGGAATACCTACCGTATTTCATTTGACGGCGAGGGACGTCGGGGGATCTTAGGCTGCGTTTCCACGTTCGCGACGCGTTGATATCCACAATCTGCTGCTCTATACCGTACAGCGATCGTTCGGATCGTTTGACACTCGTCGATTTCAATATCGAGAGTCCGTTCGTCGATATTCTTAAAGCCTTCCAACAACCGTTTAACTTCAAAAAATATTCGTTGGATCTCCATCCGGCGGGAATAATTTTGGTTATTTATGCGACGCCTGCCTATCGTTTAATATCAAACAAATAACTCCCGTCTCCAATAATCGACTCAGAGCAATTTCACGATCGAGCGTGCTTTCCGTGCGACAAGTTTGCGCAAAACGAGACCTGGGCGTATATCGAATTGTCCGCCGGCCGGTTTGCGTTTAAAGGAAAATTAAACGGGTCGCTCGTTAGTACGTCAAATGGATTTTGCGCGGGTCGCGTGTCAGCGACGGCTCCGTGGCCAGTGGACGCGCTTAATCATGCATAATTAAGCGGGCGTTTCGCGTTCTTTCACGCAACAGGCGGCTCGTGGGTGTGCGACAACGGTCAATCTCATTACGATGCCAAAAATGGCTCGTATTTGGCAATCAGTCCGCTCGGAGCGAATCAGTGGCCCGATTGAAAAGCCCTCGACATTTCCACCGTTAATTCGTCCAATTCGAGCAAGCACGGCCCCCGCGCTATATCTGTCGTTACGTTACATCGATAAAAAATTGCGCTCAATGGCCGGCCTCCTCCCCTTTCTATCCCGAACCGCCGGATTGACATCATTCGGCGCGATCCACGTTAACAGAGGATCACGCGTCGACGAATTTCGAACGAGTTCGAGTGTACTCCGCTTCGTTTCGTCAACGGGACCGCTTTGCTTTCAACCCCGGTCGCTTTTGTCGAGGGGGAGAGAGCGATGGAAAGAGAGAGAAAAAAACAAACGGTGGAAATTGCTTTCCCTTTGTGACGTTTGCGTGAAGGTGCGTTGACGCGAGGTGTTCTTCGGTGGACAAAGTAGTCCTCTCGACGATAGGTGAATGGCGAGGGTTGAATGGAGAGCCGAAGCTGCTATCGTAACTCCCGGGATCGTGGAAGAATGTTTCACTTCATCCCGCTTCCTGGAACTTCGATTCTGATTGCGACCGGACGTAGAAACTATCGCGGAACACCGCGAAAGCTTCTTCGAATTACTCGAGCGCACCGCGCCGTTAAATTGGAACCATAAGGTTGGTAAAACTGTAGTTTCTGATCGAGGAGGAAACCGCATGAAAAATCGAGCGCTCGGAACTTCGCGAAGATCACCGCCTCGTCTTCTTCATGCCTTTCCCATATTCAGGAAGCAGCCAATAAGAAAAGTTCCGAAGTCGCGCGTAGGGGGAACAAAAGCTATGCATAGATTTACATCGCGGCTGCTCCTGTTCGATTCGCGTCACGCCATGAAGCTTTACGGCCGTTCGAGTATTCCCGTGGGCTCGACCTCGCCGATTTGTCGATAATGCGTGCCAGGGAATCGTCTGTTCTTCGGGGAGGATCGGATTATTACCCCGAAATCCCCAACGATCGCTGCCGAGCGCAATTTTTCGGAGTAGCGAGCGATTATTCGGCTCAGCGTTGATTCATCGAACGTAGCCTTCGCTGATTTCCTAATTTTTGAATGTAGATTCGGAGGAAAGCTTCAGGATTATTTGTATTATGATATTAAAGGGGGCGTTATTCTTCTCCGTCTGAAATGAATTCGTTGCCCCTAAGAATCCGAGGAAATAATTCTCCGGAAGCCTGCACGAATGTAAGGAGAACGTTATACGGTTAAAACGTTTCCCTTGTAAGTGGAGGCGTAGAAGTTCTTCTCGCTCTTGAAGCATGAAAAAATAATTCCCGCAAGAGTTGTGCGACTGCAACGAGAGCCTTATACCGTTGAAACGTTTTCCTTCGTAATGAAGACGCAGACGAGGGTCCACGGCCCGCGCTCTCGTCTTCCTCATTGTAATGAAAGTTCTTCAACGTAGATGAGCGTAAACGATGGAACCTTTTCACGAATTGCTTCCTCGCTATTTCGAAGAATACGAGAAGCACTGTGCATAATCAAGGTTCGCGCCAAACACCAAGCACCTTAATCCTCGAATATCAGAAAATAAGTTTACTGGGAAGTATTATTTCCAGGATGTTCGCCGTGTCGTTGATCCCTTCTACTTAGAAAAGTCGAAAAACGATTGCGTGCTGCAGATTTTTCCGCATCGGTCAAAGAATCGAAGTGTCAACAAAGCTTCCACAAACGATCGCAAAACAACGTTCTAAAGCGAAAACAACGATTCGTCGTGGACGTAAAGTTGTCCCTGAAAACAGAAGCTCGATGATCGCCATTTTCCCCGAATAAAATCCGACCCGGTGCCCGCAGTCACGGCGAGTAACCCTAAACGATCCTCTTTATTCCGTCAGACAATACCGAGGGTTGTGTTTGGAATTCGAATTTTGCAGCGAACATTGGCTCAACGGGGACACAGAGCCGCGTATTATACAGCGGTCTCCGTATTTTTCACGCCGGCTGACGATTCTGCAAAGGCTCGCGATGTCACGGTTTCGCGATATTCGTTCGTAAACCGTACAATCTACTCTCGGTGTCTCTATTTTTGTTTTTTTTTTTGTCCATTTTCATGCAACGACGAGCACATTTTTCGATTCTTGGCGAATCGTGGCACGCGTCCATCGTCGGTTGTTCGTCCCGCGACTAAACGACGCGACGGATTATTTCGTCGTATTGCTTCCGAACTTCTTCAAACTCGCTCCTCGATAATTCTCAGAAAAGTGTCGGCTCGTTCGGAGCGTAAACTTTTCCTCCGGATGCACAAAGGAGACATTTATGGGAGTCGACGGCGGCCCCGCAATCGACAAGACTAATTTCAGTCGTTTCTCCCGCAATAATTACGTAGTACAATCGGTGAAAAGCGGCGGGGGTGAAGTTCGCTCAAAGGTAGAAAGGGAAGGTCGTTCCTCTGGTGTTTGTTAGTCGCTGAAAGCGAAGCGCCATCCGGAAAGCTTTTCCCCTGGGTATTTTTCTTCGGCGTTGAAGCCGTTTGCAAAACACGCCCTGTTGCGAGACGGGGTGCGGATGGACGGGAGGGCAGACCGCGAGGAGAGCGTCGGACAGAAACCTCACGAAGAGAGGAAGAGAGAGAGAGAGAGGGATTCGGGGAAATAATTTATTCGAGAGCGAGAGTTTGCCTTCGACTCGGTCGCGAGGCGTTGTCGTAGCCGATCTTAAATGAAAATGATTTCCCTGGGGAAGAAAAACCTCGGGGTGGTAGCGGGGTGGTTCTCGTGACGTCGCAAACGACGAAGGGAGCGAAGCATCTTGGGCCAACTCCCACGGCCCTGAAAAGACAGCATCCGCTCGCTTGGCTCCGCTCTCGTCGGCCCTCGAAAGTACGAGCGGAATATAAATTCGCAGGAATTAATGTTATTCTCCTTGCGGTCCGCAGGCCCTTCCCGCGGCGAAGGGATTACCGAGGTTCGAGCTCCTTTCGATTCGCTCGCCTCGATCGACCGACCGCTCGTGTTTACGTCTGCGCATAAATTTTCTTCGCGGTGCTGGTTAACCGACGATTCAGGAGCGATTCGTGGCAACGCCGAAGGGTGGGAGGGAGGGTTGGAAATTTAAATGTCGATGCGCTGAGAATCGAACCCGGTGAATACAAGATGCAAATAGCTTTAAAAGTACGGTCTGTCTCGAGGAAGGGCGCTCTTCGTTTCCAGACGGATTCGCGTGTACCCCGCGACTCGAATCTGTCGCGTATTGAAAATGGAACGGTCGACGGGTTCTCCTTGCCTTTCGCGCGCGAGAGAATACGCTGTAACGATTCTAATTTGGAAAATTCCGCCACGTGTCCCTAATATTCCATTCTGAACGCGAGTTCCGTCGAGCTCCCTCGAAAAGTAAAAGAAGAGGCCCGCGATTTTAATTCCGATTTAGAACGCGCGACAAGTGCCGCTCCAACTCCGCCGCTATCAGAACGCGTTCACCGGGGAACGGGACACGGGGGCGGTGGCCGGAGGTTGGGATCGAAAGCGCTCGCGGGCCGAGGGTGCAAACTTTTCCCGGCCACCTCGACGAGTTTCGCAGCGGCACTCGAGATAGAGAAGGTCCTCCAGCGGCGCGGCAGCGCGAAAATTCAGGCTGATTCGTCTCTGCCAGGCACGGCGAAGGGCCTGGCTGGAGCGAAAGGGCGAGCGACGAGGAACCAGCCACCCGGCTGAAGGACGAACAGAGCCAGAACTCCGACCGGGGGCGGAGGAGCAAGGAGGGCGAGGGTGTGCTCGCCACTCGGGGCCTATTTGTAAATCAGTTCCCGGTTGCTGGATCCTGATAAACGTCCTCGTTACGCGAAAACGTGCCGGCGACGCGATTATTTAACATCGCGACGCCTGCTAGCAACCGAGCAAGCAACCGACCCCCTCCTCCAAACCCCCCGCGAAACATTTGTCTCCGGGTGGCCCTTCGCGCCTCGTCCGTAAACCCCCCGTGCTCAGGATGCACCCGTCGTGTCGCATGCACCGTGCACGTCGTCGCATCTAAATTGCAAATATTCGTGCCGCGAGATCTCGATCGAAACACTATGGCCAAACGGGCATCCGCAACCCCCGCCGTCGCACGATTTTCTGCCCGTTGCTTTGCTTCCACCGATGCCAAACACCTGCTGTTTGTTTGGCGATCCTGCGGGGCTTGAAAATTTTAAGAAACGGAAAACGCGGGAGGCTGAATAAAGCATGGAGAATAATGTATTAGGGTTGATATTTTTGAATCAGTAGAAAGTCGTGGAATATTTCGTAAAGATTTATTAAAATATTGTTGGGGAAGGAGAAGGAAGTGGAACGTAGAGAATATTTATCTGTTTATTTATTAATGGGTACTTTGAGATAAAATACAAAAAAAAGCAACTCAAGGAACACTATAATAAGCTACAATTAAGAATAAAAGCGTAGAGCCAAGACAATAATGCTAATAATAATGCTTCATCTTTTATTGTTTTCCCTTTATAGAAGTGTTAATAGTGCTACGTAATAAACTATTGAACACCTTTGACATCGCGTTTAGATTCATTTTTATTTTGAGAATTTTTTATTTTGTTCGACACAGAGTGTGGTTCCCGTGTCACGGCAACATTCCCGTAGTTTCGGCTTCGGAGTTTGCCGACAGTGAGGTACGTGAGCCAGATGCGGTGAGTCGAATTATTTTATTATATTTCACTTCGCTTGTTTTCTACGTGGACAGCGCGTTGTGCAATACTTTATCAAGCCCCATGCAATTTCGTGCCAATGTCTTGTAATATTTATCGCGTAAGCGGCTCCGAAATATTTATTCATTGTCCGTTTCAACGAAACGCTTTTTTAATTATTTTACCCACCTTTCGAAATGTTTGCGTGTTCTCAAATATTTATCGGCGTCGGTGTTCTGCGAAACGATCGCGCGGAATTAATTATTATTATCAATGGCGAAATTGTGGAATTCAACCGCGACCACGGTAACAATTTCGTTCTTAAATTACGAATCAGAGAGGAGCGTTTGATACCGTCGGTTGTGTAAACCGGTTACACACCGAGTTCTCCGTTCGCTCGGTGAACGTAAAACAGCCCAGCGAGATTTCCGCGTTGGACGTTCGCGTAATCCGTTTCGATCGTCGCGTGCTTCTTTAATGGGGAAACTTGGTTGCCTCTGACTCTGGTGTGAGGAGATAACGCGTTCATAATTGAAATCTCGGCCGGCTGCGGGTTTTTCCGCGGCTCCTTTTAATTTTTTAAGCGTTCATACCGGTTTTACATTCTTTTAAGCGTCGTGTTTCCAGACGCTCTCGCGCTGAAATTACGCGACAACTGCGCTCGGATACGTACCCGCTAAGTCGTTAAGCGAACTTTTTCCACTTGCTGCGTTACGAGTGCTCGTAAGAAAAACTGAGGAAAAACCCGAGGCGAGCTTAGGGTTGGGGAGGGGGCGAGTGGAAAGGGGTGAAACAGCCGGGAGAGAACCGGCTGGCCCACTGATTTTCATCCGTCCCGCGTGTCTCGCGAGCGACGATAACCTCTCGGAATTTAGGCTGTACTCATATTTACCCGTCAAACGGAGATGCCGCTAAAAGTGCACCATTTCGGTGGAGAGATCGATCGAGGGGTAAGGGAGGGAGGATACGCCAACATTGTCGTCATCGCGAGCCTCGTAATGGAGTGCTGTTGACGCGACGTTGACGACGACAGTGAAGGATCGAGGAGAAATTTTCCTCCGTCCAAGCCCGAACGATATTCCTGTCGATCAAGCAATTAGGCGCAACTTATCCCCCGCCGGCTTTTTCTTTCTCTTTCGAGGGAAGCTTTCATCGGTTAAAATGCTTTTCGATCGGTCGACGAAACTTTTATCGTTGCCTCTTATCGTATGGTCAATGAAATACGTGGATCATAAGAGAGTTTCGCGTCGAACCAAACATTTGTAGGTGGAAATAAAATTCCCCGTGATTGAGATTCTACGAAGGACGTCTTGAAGTTTCGGTTCTCGGTATCGATTCGACTCGCAAAAAGCCTATCTATAAATTACGGGTTCACTCGATCCGCGCGAAAGGAAGGCGCGGAGTAGATAAGCGCGGCCCGTCGAGGAGATATTAATCAAAGAACTGCTTAGAAATTTCGTTTCGTCCGGAGACGTGCAAGCTCCTCGCTCGCGCGCGCCTTAGACGGACATTAATCAGTGAAATCTGACTGTAACACGTCGAATCGCCGTAGGAAGAAATAGCGACGGGAGGAACTTCTCTCGTTTATCATCCGCCGGTAGACTGGGAGATCGGGATCGGAATTTTTCTCAAAAACCCTTTCGGGACATAAACTCTCGAGCGGAATCAAGTGACCTTTCCCGTCACAATGCCAAAGTCACTAATATCACTCCCCTCCGTGGAAAAAGTACGTCACGCCCATTCTCGATCCTTCAATATCCTTGTCATCCTCCTGTCAACTGCATGTTCGCTGCAGGAGCAATATTCAGGCGCGACTGGATCATTATTGACATCGCGCGTCGAATAAAACGCTCCGAGGGTAATGAAAAAGCACGGAGGAAAAAGCGAACGTTTTTAAAACAATTAAACACGCGTGGAACACTTACTCAAATATCACCGGGGAAAATTGGAATTCGCTTCTTCTCTTTTCGCTCTTCTCGCACGAAAGATCTTAACATCTAACGACATGCAAATTGTGTTTCTTCTATCAGATGTTGGAATCTTTATATTCACCTTTTATTGTTTTCCATACGCTGTTAATGGCACTGTGTTATGGATATTTTAGTAAGCATTTAAAGGAAAGAGGTTTTTTAGTGGAACAAAGCACTTAGAATTTTAGAATTTCAGAATTTTATACGTTGAACTGTTATTTTTAAAATCAGCTAATGTTACACTTTTGTAGAAATTATGCTTCTAAATTTTCGTTCGGTTTATATAAAGGTGTGTTAATTAAAAATCTCGATTTAATATAGAAAGAACTATTGTGACTTGATTTGTATATTAAATTTACACACTTCCCATCAATATATTCCGTGAACATCAGACTTCAAAATCAAGTAAAACTAAAAAAAGAAAGATAATTAATTCTTCGAACCTCACAAAATAAAATGCACTCTTAACTTCCAAAACATCGTCGTTTCCAGCCTCGAATCGAGTCTTCCACACGCGGAATCGCCTCGGTCCGTTTTCCTTAGCAAACATTTCGCCGTTTTATTCGCCGACTCAGCTGTCTTCTAACACGTACATTGGATTCGACTGATTCTGGTGACAGGACTACAAATGCATGGCATAGGGAATGAGAGGCACCCTCTTCTCCATGCACTCGTTCTGATGCGGTCAGAGTCGGTGGAACTCGGAATTCCTAAATCCAGCGGACGATGTCTGCGCGAGAGAAGGGGTTCGTCTGCGAGAAGGGCGCGTGGGGTTCTTTCGGAGCGGGAGAGAGAGAGAGAGGACACGTAAGCTGGGAAGCGGTCAGGGCTCGGAGGAAAGACGGAGAGAAAAAGGGGGGATAGGAAGGGCGGAAATCTTGGGGAACGAAATCGAAATTGCAGGTTTTCGTCGAAACGCTGGACCGGTGGGACGTGACCGAATTGCTGGAATAAGGGACGGCGCGTGTTCCAGCGCCAAGATAAATAGGATATTCCGGGATAAATGCTTACCTACGTGCTTTCAAATGGTATCGAGTGTTCCCTCCGGTCTGCCAGGTGGTCCCGTGCCCTTCCCCGCACACCCCCCGGAATTTACCTACAAAGGGCGAGGACACACCTTCTCCGCGTCGTCGTGCCCTCGGACACATTACTCAGTCGACATACCACGGATTAAATGAACCGAATAATTGCAGCCGGCGGATCCTGGCTCCGACGGAGCCCGTGAATCTCTTTTGCCTTTCGTCGTCGCCCTTTGTGCCCTTCGGGGAGCGATTACGTGGGGGTCGAGCGCTGAAAACGCGGCGGCGGCGACGCGGGGGTTGAATAGCTCCAGGGATTTGCGATTCGAATTTTAACACTTTGCCATAGGGAATTTTTTTTCTGTTTGGCGCGTTGAAAGGGGTTTGAAATATAGGTACCTGTTTTTTTTTTTTTTTTTTTTTTTTTTTTTGTAGTTGACGATTGTGATAACGCTACGTGTAACACAAAAATGATGCACTTGCAATACTCCTCCGCTGCGCTCCTGCCATTCAGTCGGTCGTTGATCAATCGGCGCGAGGGTTCTCGTGTTACATACGTGGCACAAAAGTAACGTGTTGCGAATAAATCCAACATCCGATCAACATGGAAAATTCAACGCGATTGGCGAGGCAGGAGGCAAACAACAGGAACAACGCGTTTTTCTGCAGCCGATAACAGAACCGTCGTGAAACCGGGAAATATCGCTCGCGGCGAATTCGTGTCCGCGTCGCTCATTCTTGATGCAGCCAATTATCACGCTCAAATAGCCGCACGACCACATTATTGCTACCTTTCCGCCTCGAATGGAAATTTATCTGGAAAAGCGGTGCGCGCACATTTGTAAAGCCGGCTGAATCGACTGGCCCGTGATACGAACGCTGCGACTCGTGCGAAATGCAATATCAAATGGCACTCGTATATTTTTTCATGGCGATCGTTACTTTTACACCGTATTCTAAGCTCTCAGAAATGGAATAACCGCAACGATGATAAAATAACGGTAATGAACGGGGCGAGAATTGTTTGCGAGTTTACCGCGGAATTCATTTAGGCAAACGTCGTTTACGCTATTTTTAATTTCGATAAAACTAACAATCGAACATATGCCACTACGTGTAACGCATTTTGCATGCGCGCGGTGCGTTGGATTTCAAAATTTAATCATGAAAGCTGGTATAAAAACGATTAATATTCTCGGCGCGAAGAGTGCACGCGAATCGTCGACGTAGGTGCGGAAACTGGCGAGTCTCGATCACGAAATTTAACAGCAGCACGGACAGCTAAATAGCCTTGCACGAATTTGCGAAACGTAACACGTTGCCGGTGGCGGGCACGGCGGTTTCTCATACCCCGAAACTCCGTCGGACGAAATTCCACTTAATAACTACTTCTAAACCAGATGGAGAACCGGGCGAATTACTAATTGTTGCCTCGCGCTTACCGAAAGTTGTACCTCACGGGCTCCGCGATAATACCGAGCGCAAGGATATATCCCGGGGAATGTAATTTTGCGTTTAAGTTTACTTTGCCTCATCCACCTTTGCCGCGGCATCCAGACGCCTTAATTACTGTAAGTAACATTCGATCCTCGTTCTACTTGAAATTCTTCAAATTTTTGTAACATTCTTATCGACATCTCGTCAATATTTTCGTCATTTTTAATTTTTGCAAAAATTATTGCCATCTCTTACTTTAATTTTTTATTTCCTTGGATTTTCTACTTCGGCCGAACACATCGTAAACCCGCTTTTCTTCGACACGATTTCACAGAGTTAGTCACCCGCACCATTAAAATTTAAATTCCTCGGGAACTAAGAATTTCTCGAAGCGCTTAGCGCACGACAAAAAGGATAATCTTCGGCTGTTCTTCTGCTCGTTGTCCAACAGTGTTAATGGTTTTATAATATCGCGACGCTGCGAACGTCGACGTCGAAGGCTAACGTCGGATACACTCGAGGGGAGGCGATGCAAAATCGTGCACAGGGTTGATCGACAATGCTAAGAAAGGGGGACGAGAGCTGTCGCTCCTTTAATCCACAGCACAACGCCGGGCGTCGCGTCGTGACGGTGAACGGCGCTTCCTTACTCTATCCACAGCCGTTATCGGTTTTCGATCTAAGAGGCGAGACGCGAGCGGCGCAACGAGTGATAACGCCACGACTAATATCGTAAACGATAATTTAACCACGCTTCGTTCAGCGGTGTCTTCTCGCATTTAGCGTTCCACTTCTAGTCATCAAACTATCGATATACATTTTTCACATTTTCTAGTAAACTTCAAATAATGTAGGGTGAGTTGTCCGATGAATGAACACACTTAATGGGAAAATCAGTGTGATGAGTTAAAAAAAAATAAATTATTTTAAAGCTTCTAGATGTTTGAAATTTTAAAAATATTCTAATTTCTTTGAATTTCGAAACTTTGAACGCATTTATATCGTAATGATCTTTATCAAACTGAGCGGCAGCATAATTTCATTAATAGACAGTGGATTATTATAAAAATTCAGATTGTCGTAGGTATATAAAAAAAAAATAAAATCTAAAGACAAATATGTCTTAAATATTATAACACCCGTAGAAGATTTTGTAGTTTTATGCACATTCTGATGCATTTTCGTGTATCTAAAATTTCTATAAATGCATAAAAATCCGCAGTTTTTACGTAAAATTTTGTGTGGTAGTTCCTAAGAATATTATTTTAACTACTAGTTTCCTTGGAGCATTAAAAGAAGTAATACTTCTTTTACTGATTTTTGGAATTTATTCTGTTAAAGTTTGTCATTTTGTTAAAATTCGATCCGTACGTACAACTGAAGCTCAATTTATCAATAAAATCGATAAATTCTTAGAAATCCGTTACTCTCGAAATAATCTTCATTAAATTTACCTTGATGTTAAACAATACTATGAGAACAGCTATTGAGTAAAGGAAATCTAGTGTCGTATAAGTCAAAATTTTTCCGCAGTACCCCTATGAGTTTGCACTGAAGACTTTGTATAAATTTTTGACATGAAAAAATCCTAAAGATGTTAACTTCGTGACACGAAGAACATTCATTCACCGGACATGTTGCGCTGCCTCAAACTTTGGATAATCTACTAAGAAAGGATAACGGTGAAAGGCGACGATCGGCACGGCGGAAATGGGGATGAATTCGGTCAACAATCAGCGGACGATATCGATTGATTATCGACCGGCACGGGAGGAGGCCTGGCGCAGGTGGTCATTAATTAAAAGCGGAATTCGCGCGAATGAACCGGCAATGAACACTTGACCAGTCGGTTGGCTTCGTGGAACATCATCCCGATCGGTTTGAAGTGGCCGTTCCACCCCTGTTCCGGCTACGCGAACAGGATCGTTCGAGGGTGAGACCGGGAAGGTCGTTCCCGAGAAGGGGGTGGCTGACCGTGTGTTCAGGCCTAGACCCTTTCGATCCGGGAGCGATCCGAAAACCGGCCGGACAGCTCTGCAATTTCGATGCCGGCTCGTGGCCCTGTAATTTGATCAATTAACGCCGTACCGGGCCCGGCTGCCGCGCAGGATGCTCAATGTAGTCAGGAAAGGGTGGCTAGCTGGCTCCGGCGGTCAGGGGTAGCCAGGAAATACGAGTCCTATCTATTGACGCCGTTTTACCGCGCCGCGATTGCCTTTGATCCTGATAGCGTGGATCCTAGTAGCGTGGAGCGTCGTTCGGAGCGAGATTTTTCGGGAACGAATATCCGCCAATGCGTTGACATTACATGAATTAGTAAGCGTGAAACGTTATGGAAAGTCACTTTGTTTTAATGACTTTGTGTAATACGGCAGAGTTATTTCCATGTATATTTGTACCGACGATTCCAATTTACTTTTGCAGAAGGAACAATTCGGTCCGCGCCTGCGCCGCTGTCACCGCGAATTTTGCATAATATAATAATAATAGACACGTAACGCGCGGAAATTTAACGTCAAAGGGGTGCACGGGTACCCAATTAGCGGCGTTAATTAACTGTCCGCGTTCACGAGTGGGCCGAAAACGTTTCCTCGACATACCACCGAATTTTCTAGAAATTCAAAAATAGAGGCGGGGTAATAGAAAATTAACGGTTATCGAATAAAACAAACGTCGATTGTCGTTCGCATAAAAATGTTCGACGAATCGCGCGATACATTATTCGCCCGCCGGTTGAATCGCGTTTAGATTCGCCGTATCGATCATGAGTTACGTCAACGATCCATCAAGTCATGCCCGACGGATCACGTTAAACACAAATCTCGGAGTTAATAATCGATCCAGCGTCAGGTTGACGTTAACTCGGGGCCACGATCCGAGGGGTAATTCACGGGATTCGTAATGTTCGGCTTTTCAAGCATTGTACACAGGCCGCGCATTACCCCGTCGTTAGCAGGACGCGCATGACGTCATTAGAACGAAGTACTGCTTAACGGGTAGTTAACACGTAATTACTGTGCAGAAGGGCGCGTGCGCGGTGCAACGGTTTACTTATAACGTCGCCGTGCGCTCCAGCAAACTCGCAAGCTCCCCGTCGATGTTCAATTTCGTGAGGTTCGCAGAAACATTCAGACCCGAAGTTCCTAATTTTCGCTTCCTCAAACCATTTGAATTCAATTTTTGAAGAGAGGGCGAGAAAGAACTCGGGCCAGTCGTCGAGGACAAATTAAATAAACGTGGTCAGGACAGGAAGATCCAAGGATCTCCATTCCCGAGTCCCGGCACTATCTAAATTAAAAATAGATGAGACCCCGCGACTCGCCACTCGCCTCCTTTCTTCCCGCGAGTGCTTTAATTACCAAGCACTCGCCAATCGGGGAGGCAGATAAAAAAAAAAGATCGCGCGACCGCGGAGGGAAGCGCGTTGCCTTCCCGACTTCCTCTCGGCCGCGCGGCGAAGCTTTGTGAAAGGCAGATTCTGTAAGAAGACTCTTGCACGGTCGGAAAAAGGCTGCCGCCGGGGGTGAGCGGCGCTGTCGCAGGAAGGGCGCGAGGGTAACGGGAGGTGTTAATTAACTACTCGTCTCGTTGCCGTCAGAGACATTCGAGCGAGGGCTCGACTTAACTTCGTCCCTCCGTTCTTCTCTCGAGCGGCACGGCAGATAACACGTTCATGATGCACCGTTCAAGAGTACAACGCTGTTTTTAAGGTTAAGCGCTTGGGTCTGCCGAGATGACCCCGTTGGGCTCCCCGATATCGGTTAATCTCTCGGGAGAGCTGGTTTTTTCCACGGAATTTTCGGTCGTTGCGGGAAATTGAAGCGAAGCGTGGCGGGAGCTTTATACTTGTACGATAGAGATTTTTTATTCCACCAATTTTTCGAAGCATTCGAAGTCGATGGAATTACTTAACTTTGAAAAGGCTTGTGCTTAAGGGAGGATTCTGATATATTTTGTGTAACAGTTTTGAAGAAGAGGAAGGATTTTACAATATCGGAATAGCGGATTAATTCTTGAAATCGATATTTTAGCTGTAAATTAGAAAAACTACCATTTTAACATTTTAACTAGGTAAACTGTCGTTTACCATTTTTTAAGGAGCTTTGGAGACAAATATTTATTCATCGCATCGCGAATAATATTCAAATACAAGCAACGAGTGTACTCAAACGTTTGAATATCCCCGGAGAGATTAATAGCAAAAAGATTTGAGGTGGTCGCGCGAAACGGGGCATCCAGTATACTCGAAGAATAAAATAATGGGCGCGCGAGGGGATCGATTCAGAAGATATATTGAAACTCGAGGAGGGTTCCGTGCGAGGGGGTAGAATTTTTGGACAACGGGTCCTTTCGCCCCCCGGATAAAATATATGCAATTTTTCCTATTCAACTCACGGATAATTGGTGCGAGTCTGAGAGTGTCTGATACCGATTCCCGAGTTCTCGCGAGCGGAGTGGAACGGACGCGCAATAAATTTCAGGTTTACCTATTCTGCTTGCGACAGGAATTATTCGGCGAGCCCGTAGGTGTACGATCGATTTAACCGGGGGATGAAATACGAGAGATGCACCAATTCGTTGCGCCGATTCGGTAATTTCCTGTACCATTACCCCTCGATTCCCTTGCGATTGTTTCGCCGGTCTTTCCACCCGCTCCTCCCCCGCTGAGAGTCGGATTAAAGTTTCAAAAACCCTGGACGCGCGATACATCCCGATCGGGAACTTATCCGACTTTCAGTGGCGGTCTCTGTTTTCCTACTTCTGAGAAGTAATTAACATAGCGATAATTATGATAATATATTCTGAGATATTCTGAGACATTCTCCCAATAATATATAATTAAGTGCAGAGGTATTTACAATTAAAACCTGATATGAAAATATTTTATTTCACATTTTCAGCTATATTTTTTCATGTAGAATCATTCAAATTTTCTAGTTAGGTGTATATGGACCTGGCGAACATTTAAAGTTTATTTCCCAGAAAGTTTCAGTCTTGTGTGAGCAAATATTCTATTCTTTCAATTTATTTTTTCAGGCTAATAATTTTTTTGACGTATTATGATTACTGAGGCACTCTGTATTTTATTCTTGAAAATGGTAGCAACGAAATGGAATTACATATCCAGAATCTTCTCTCTGTCGGATCGATATCGCACGCAAGAAAACGAATTCAAATTCGCTGGTACGAAACGAGATCGCCAGATTTACCAAAAACTTCGCCCGAAGAACCGCGGTCGCAGCCGAAGGGACCGTTTCGAATATCCATGCCCGGCTATCGAATCTAAATGCTGGAAGCTAATGTTTCTTGCTGGCCTCGGTCGAGCACGAATTTTCGTGGTACTCGCCGCTCAAAAGAACACGAGAGACCGTGTTCCGTAAAGTATGCGCGCCGGGCGTACGTTTCCCGCATATTCATCGAACTTTCCGTTCCGCGGATTCGCCCCGGTTTTCCCGTGCCGGTTGCATAACAAGAGCGCTCCTCGCAAAACATCGTGCAGCGTTCGCGGATATAACTAAGAGGAATTCATCGAGGAGCGGAGCCGTCGTGCGGGGCTCCGGCACGTAATCGACGGTATTTGCGCCAGGACTTACGGTTCTCCTTTTGCTAACGAACCGTTCCGCGGAGGACGGAGTGGCCTGGCAATCCTCTCGAGGAGGATCTTAGATCCTTCGCCCCGTGGAAATCCTTTTGTTTCACTTGCTGATTAGCGATTCGTTCGGTGCCTCGTCGCGGATACGTCATCCGCGTGATCGTGCAAATGGATTCGACAAACAACTGGCCGAGAGCCTTTCCTCGCGGTTTTCGTGTGCTAATTTCAATTTCAACCAGTCAGAAGAATCTTACTCTTTTCTCTTCTTTTTTCAACAACGTTTCAAGCTACGAAGCTCTCTCAATATTCAGAAAGTTACGAAAACTTCGGAGTCGAAATTCAACTCGAACCGCTGTAATCTCGCGCATGGAATTCATCCACGGATTTTTCTCTCCAACCCGATTTCTGTTCTGGAGCTCGGAAGGATAACGGTAGGTGATAACGGAGGGTACACAGGAAGGGGTGTCGTTAACGGTCCAATACAAAGCCGCGAGTAAAGTGGATGTTACCTACACCTCTTCCCCTTGAGCTGGCAGGGAAGAGAGGCGTCCTTTCGTGAACCGGTGAGAAGGAGCGAGAGTCGAGGGACGAGAAGGGGGACAGGGGAGACACGGGTCCGCCACCCACAATTCCGCTTGCGGGCACTGTAATTTGCTGTATGCATGCATCCAGAGATGGATAGACACGGCCGGGCAGCCGAGCAGGTCCGGGAGATCTATGGATTTATGCAAATGCAGGCAGTTAGAGTCCCGAGCAGCCTCCGCCGTTGAATAATGCGTTGATAAGATAGGAGCCCGGTGCTCATATGCCGCTACCTACCCTACCATCCGCCATTGATTTGTCACCCTTCCTTTCGCCTGTACCCACCCCCTTTTCAATTCCTCCCCCACCTCCAGAAGAAATTCTCCGGGTATCCTAATGATCGCGCGGCTGTTCCTTCTTTTTATCGAGAGATTCCCGCGTCCCGTCGAGGCTGGGAATTTTTCGATATTTAGTTAACAAGCCCCACCGGTTGGCTTTCACGGCTCGTAAACTTGAAAAATAATTCACGCCGCGCGGAATTCCATCAGAGTCCCAGGCGCCGCGGCACCGAACCCCTTTCGGCGTCCCTTAATCTCCCATAAATATCGTTATTGACACGTCGACCGGCAGCTTGGTCGTTCCCGAAAGCAGAAAAAAGCCCTCCTGCGGTTAATCACGCATCAAAGCCCATCGCGTCCCCGCTTTTTCCCTCGCGTTGCAACGTTACAAAAGGTTCCTCCGCGCGTCCGGCGAAGGATTAGAGCGGCATCGAACACTGCATTTCCATTACAAATCGGATTTCGCCGAGGCCGGAGGGGCGGCGGCGGCCAGACTGAGATAGGGGGGGTTGAAAAACAATAACAACGATAAACAGTCGAACATCGCGCCATCCGCTTTTCCCTGCTCCCTCCGTCGAACAGCAGGCCGATGGGTATCGCGTCACGAATCGCAAACATTGCCGTGGGATTACGTTCCCGAGCCTCGCGAATCGCGCTCGGCGTTTCCGTCTCGTCGACTGAAGTTACGATAAGGTCCTACGAACTTGGATTTCGACTTCGATACCATGCAACCCCTTCGAAACCCTCTGTAAATGGAGGACAAAATCCGGATGGGATCGATTTTTGCCGCGCATGGAGACTGGATTTTAATTAATAAAATAAGCCTCTGCCGAGGTTCATGCATGATAATCTCAGCGAGGACAAAGATCAAAGGAGGACGCAAAACTAAGGAGTCTAGCGTTTGCTCGACCGTTTGTTGCCACGCTCAAATGTAATGGCTTTAAAGCGCGCAGCTATGCGCGAAGTGTTTACAGCCGAGGGACTCGCTGTGACAGTCCACGATGGGAGCACCGCTACCGGCAATGCGACAGAAGACGTGACGTGCGCTAACATTGACCGTGTCCTCGCTCCAAATGGCCAGGTTTCCTCTGAAAGTGACGTTATCTGGATACACGCGCGGAACATGTTTGTATTCCACCGTCCGTCGCGCGGTCCGCCGAGCCAAACAGACAGGACCTGCCGAACGAATTTGTCAATTTTTAATCACATTCTTGCGAGCTTGAGACACAACAGCATTCTGACGTGGGATTTCGGGTCAAATTTGTCGTACACGTGCCCCACATCTCGGACTCGCTGCCACTTTACGGAGGGTCTTGAAATTGTTCCAAGGCGAACCAACAAGTAGCTTCACTGCGCGCAAAGATTTCGTTGTAAGACAATTACTTGCGGTCCGTTAATAGATAACGGGATGTCTACGCAGTTAGGCCTTTTCTAATTGAACGATGATGATCTTAAATTTCCATGCAATTCATGATCCGACGCGTTATCAGTCGTAAAATGTTAGTACCATTCCTTACCCGCGACTATCGCGAAAACCGCCGAAGCGAAGTTTCGATCGTGATTACAAACGCGTCAGCAACGAATTGCAAATCGAACGCGGCAATTGCTTCATTAAATTACGTCCTGGCAACGGGGCGGACGATCCATAAATAAAAACGATACCGATCGGTCGACAGAGCTCGCAATCAATTGCCGCGAAAGGGAATGGACAGTATCGGACGCATAAACCAGCCTTGTAACGGTTCAATCGTAATTCCGCTCGACCAGAGTGCCGTTTTGTTATGCGAATCGCAACTCTGGTTCAATTGCGAAATCCGCGCCTCGAAAACACCTCGAACACGCGCGCTCCGACTCTGTCATCCCCGCGACAACTCTGTCATACCAAAAACGCGTCTGCTCGAACACCATTAATACAATTAACGAAATTACGTTTCACCGTATTTGCCGATCCGTTCGCCGGCTTATAAAATTATTCCCCGGACGTATTTCGAGCGAAATTCGCGACGTATTAACCGTCTCTGTGACTCGAAAAATAGTCGGTTAGACAGCGCGTTGCTAGAGAAAGAAGCGCGGCGCCGTCTAGTGTTTCAACGGAGCTTTGTTCGGCGGACGGGTAAAAGGGGTTAGGCTAAGTGGCAAATAAAGGGTAGTGACGAGGTTCGAGTGGTGTCTCGTTTTTCTTGGCGCCCTCTCGCTCGTCAAGGTGAAGGGGCCTCTCTAATACGTTTTCGGAAATAGAGGGTCGCCGCAGAAAGGATACTTTCCATGGTAGGGGCGCGTTTTCACCAGGAACGGTCGAGGGGTGGACGATGGGGGGGGGGGGGGGGGGCGGGTGACTCTCGCGAAAGAAATAAAAAGAAACTTCGAACTCGTGCGGCGTGTACCGGAAATTTGGACTCCCATTCGATTTCCGCTGCGTTCACCGTCCAACCCGGCTCGTTATCCCCGCGTTTTTATCAAACCCTCATCGTGCCTCGTTTGATTTATTGTCGAAAATTCGGCGGCGTCAAAGTTCCTTCGACGAGTGCGCCGTAAACACTCGTTTCGTTAGCGATAGATATTTTTTCCAGAAGTCTGTTCTGAAAAGGAGAATTTCGAATTAAGGTGTTTTACCTAGTCTGGTGGTTGAAAAACCCGAATTTTTAAAAATCAAAGTTTGTGAGAGTATAAAATTTTAGAGAGTTTTTAAATTAATCCCACTAAAATTTATGCAGATGTAGATCAAGAATCAGAACTTTTATTTTTCAATAGGCCGCCACTATCCATTGACTTACTATTTTGGAAGTTCCTTCGATTGATCTGACAATGAGAATAAACTAATATTCTGGAAGTATTTTTCATATATCGCTAATAACATTAGTATAAATTAAAATTTTTGCACAAAAAGAAATAGTAAATATTATAATATTATTCAAATATTGACTCTTTTAAATACAAAAAGTGTTGTGTCAATACATGCATACACTTTTCCAAAAAAAATTCTTAAATACTCGTTTTATTTTACTTTTTTGACTAAATATAAGCTCTTAAAATGGTATAAATGTTTGAATCGTTTTGGATTTTGTGTTCAATATCGATATCGTTGATCTATTCTACTGAAAGTCTGCTATTATTGACTTATTCTACTTCACTTGTGAATTTCCCTTAAAATTTTACTCTTTGAATTATTCATCATTGCACTATCGATACTTAAAAAATTCAACACCCAGTCTTAAAGTCTTCTTTTTATCAAATAATATCAAAACAGATATCTTGGTGTTTCAACCTTCCATTGTTATCTAACCTTTATGACTCATAGTCCATTGCAAGGTAAATAATCTTTTGGTCCGGCCGCAAGAAACAAACTTTTTCCATCGTTCCCCGTGTTGAACGAAGTCTATGGCACTCCTCAGTCATTCGTCCACCTGGCGGCGACGAAGTCACGATTCACGCTCGGCGCTTTTATGAGTTCAACCAAGGGAAGGAGACAACGGGAGAGACTGTTAAGAGGACACGGTGGTCGCATCAACAGAATCGGCTTATTCTTTCGCCGGCACGGCCGTAAAGGATGCTCAGGCAGGACGAAGTTAGCAGGATATAACGGCGCGCATGGACGGACACGTAGCGTCGACGTTTATTCCGCTTTACGCTTACATCGTGCCTCCGGGAAATGGCTTATGAACTCGCCCGCGTTTTACTTTTCCCTCGTCTCGGGCCTGGAATGAGTGAAAATAACCGTGGCCGCGTTCTCTCTGTCCGAACCGACAGTTAAAACTGGCTCGACGGCGAGAATTATAAAAATTCTCTAGTACTTTTTAAGCCGCACGGAGAAATGCGTCGCGACGTCTAAATACAACGGGCATCGATAATATCGTTTTCTCGTTGATATAAGCTCGCTAGTAGAAGAGGATTGAACTCTGATCGCGTTCTTCGTATCGCCGCGCTGCGACTATTGCGAAATCTGCGGAAGGCACGACGCCGCAGGGTCCGATAGTTTCCCGGACACTATCTCGCTATATTGCTACCCCGGAATGCTTTCTAAAGGCAGTTTAGGTGCGGCAGGAGCGAGCAAGAGATTCGTACTTCGCCGGGCGTTTACGCGAGACGTTCCGCGTTTACAGCGTCCCTTCGAAGCTGACTTACGACACCGCACGGTGTTGCGCTTGTAAAACGCGGAGACGGCCGCGACAATGACCCGATAAATCCGGATCGACGGAAAAAGCGCGGGAAAAAAAAATTGTGTCGTGAGAATTTCGCGATCGTTTTCCCCACGTCCGCGCGTAAGTAATTTGTTTTCCGAAATGAAGGAAGATGACGATGCAATTAGTTGATCAAAGAAATGCAGTGTACAGTCCCTTCGGTCTAATAAACAAGTGACGGGATGAAACGTTTCGCCCGGCGAGGTAAATAGGGAAAATAGCAAGAAGTCAAAGCGGCAGAAAAGAGTTTATTACGTAAATGAAAGTAATGAGAGGTACCGGTGGCGGAAGGGGGAAAGTTTAGAGCGAAGAGGCGTAAGAGGAAGTTGCTTTCGAGAGGAATGCCGCCTGGCGGCGAGGAAACACGAACCAACTTGTAATTAAAGAGTCGCTGCTCGATGGAAACTTCTTTATTTTACTTTCTTAAATGTTTACCGAGAATATTTTAATTCTTCCCCAGCATAATTGAACGTTTCACGTTCGCCATTGCTGGGAGCGTGGCGAGGCAAAAAAAAAAAAAAAACCGATCCGCGAGCAGAAGCGAGCAGGCGTAACTTGGCGAAAGCTCATTTAGCTGACGTCTAATGGCCACGCCGCGCGACTACGAGAACGTAATTCATAAACAGCAGCTTGTTGCGAGTCCATTAGAAACTTTCGTAATAAACGTTTCGACTTAAATACCTCCGTACTTTCCTCGTCTTGCGAGCAAGAAAAATAAGAAGGACACGCCGCCAGGATGAACATGTTTCATTATCCGTGGTCCCAAAGCACCGTTGCGCGAGCTCTCGCCCTCGCCACTAGGAAAATGAGCTGTCAGGAATTTGACCGCTCATTTTCGGCGCGCCTTATGCATATTTAAGCTCGTTCCCGCTCATCGCCTCTCAAGCTTTAAACGTCATCATGCGGGTATCGCCCGGCGTTGAACTCTTCTTCCGATCGTACCGCGAGCCCGGATGTTCCCTGAATCGGCCGCGATTTTGTAGGTCCGTATCGCAAGAGCGAGCGGACAAGACGAAACAGCGAAGAGGGCGACATGGGGGAGGAGGAGGCGGCTTCTGCCGTCTATCCGGAAATGCAGGTCGGATAATTCGGCGCGATTGGCCCTCGTAAAGCGAGCAGACTCGAGCTCCGATCCAATTAACGGCAGTGGTTTGTTGCCTGGCGTACAGTTGATTGAACTGGCCGAGGACATCCGACCCCTTCCTCCTCCCTTCGTGCTCTCTTTACGATATATACTTTTAGTGTACCGGCAGCGAACGTCGAGCAGTCGGTACGTACTTATCCGGCAGACGTCGTAAAGGAGCCGAAAAGCGGCGAAGGACGCGGTGAGATGAGGTCCTCTCGCAGTTTCCCTCTCCTTTCCGCTCGATCGGCGATACCCTTCGCACGCGCCCTCTCTTTCCGTGCTTCTTCCGAAATTCGCCACCCTTTCCCGCCCCCGCGCTCGCCGCTTCCCTCCCTTGCCGGGGCTAAACCCCATCCAGCTCCGGTACGAGGACGTTAATTCTGTCTCGACGATAGGATGGCTTCGATTCGACGACGTCGCTGATTGCGTCTTTTCCACCGACAACCTCTGTACTCCTCTCGCGTGCTCCTCTTTTTTTTTTTTGTAATCCTTACCCGTTTCTCTTTTCGATCCGGCCGAATTCGTAGGGGAGTTCGTTTAATGGTCTTGCCGCTTCTTTCCGGAGGGAGAAGAAATAGTGGTGTTTAGCTTTAATTGAATTCTTAATGACAGAGGAAGGCGGCGTGATAAACGGTTTCTGTTCGAGGATGATTCTCCTGGGAGAAAATAAGTGTGCACTTGAAATACTTTTTCCAGATAACTAATTTTAACAACTCTTGTTAATATCCAAGCGGGGTAGCGTTTGTTTCCAATAGTTCATTTCCTCGAGGAAAGTTGTCAGTTTTCTATGTCAGTGTTATCGAGATTTGACACATGAACTGTTCTGATGGCTCTTGTTGACGTTGTTTCCCCGGTTCAATACGATGTCCCACGACAAATATGAGTTGATGGTTGCAAGGGTTCCATCCTCGTTTCTATCCGCACGGGAAAAAAATTCTGCCACCGTTCGTGAAAGTTCTGGAAGAGGGTTCGGAAGTTTCGCGGCGCCAGCACCGTTCGTTTCGTCGAAAAACTTTCCCCCGATTCCCTTCGTTCCATCTGCACGGCCGACCTTTTACGCTTCTGCGCGGATTTAATATCGACGATGAAAGATAATTCGATAACTTTGTACACAGTACACGGATCGAAGATCTGGAGTCGCCGGGTCTTGCACTCGTGATTCACTGCCTGGGGAAACTTGAGAAATTAGACTGGCTTCTCATCTTTTTTCTTTTTAATATGAACAAAGTTGTACAGTATATTATAAAGCGAAGTATATTATTAAAAATATTATCGTACCATGAAGCTATAATTAACAGAAATGTAGCGCGTGCGTCTTTATCAAAACAGATAAGTAGAAGTGGCACATATGTGGTCAGGCATCAGATTCCCAACCGTATCCCATGTTATACATACATAACATCTCACACCTCACATCATGTTAGTATGATTGTTTAATTTATCCACGCGTGATGGACAACATATAACCTGTTATATAACACGAAAAGTGTTACAATAAAATATATTACATTTTTCTTTTTCGTTTTCTAACAAGTTTCATAACTTTGTTATCTAAACATCCTCAAAGTTTGAAATCATTGACATGAGAAATGTTATATAATTTGTTACAGACCTGAAACAGTACTAAATACATCATTTTGTAACAAGTTATAAATTTATGTTATACAACAAGGTTATAAAATAATTTGTTATATAACTGTTTTGTTACATAGTGTAGACGCAGCTTAACTTTGCTTCATCCAAAACAGCGTTACGAACTGATTAATCGATTTCCGGTACACGAGCTCGAAGATCTCGTCGCCCACAAAACACAGAAGCGCAGTCGAAACAAAGGAATCATAGATACGATAGACGCTACAACGATATTGAAAATATCTGGCTGAATTGGAAATCCATATCTGGCCGCGTACAGAGAGAGAAAACAGGGAGGATGTATCGTTGATATTCCGCTGTCGCGTATGTCCTCGTAAGCGGCGGTTGATCTCGCGATACCATGCCGGACCCATTCGACGGAGACGGATGGATAGAGCCATCGGAAATGGATTCCGTCTCTCTATACTCTTGCCTTACGTCTAATAACTAACTTCTCCATAATGCATGAGACAAGAATACTCGAAGTTCCACGTATTGTCAGACAGCCAAGCGTGCAAAGGAATACGTGTACCGAAGAATCGGGAGTGATTAAATAAAATTTTGCATACCCAAAATGAAGCAAAAAAGGAAACCCTATGAAATAGGATAATTTAGGATGAGGTGGCTTCAGTTTTTTTAGAACGTATTCGAATGCGAACTGAAAGAAGTACCATTTAAACATTGACATTTATATAAAGTTTCATAAACATTAACACTCTCACATATACTAACATTAATTTCAAAACGACCTGGCTAATTACTAAATGCCATCTACACATTTATATTTTACATACAAAATTCGACAGACTGAATTTTCCGTAAAATTTGTTAAAAACGTTTATCGGTTGGTTCACGGACACCCCGTAGATCGGTGGCTCGCGTTCACGTACGCGCCACCGCTATCCACCCCTCCATCGGCCAGCGAGCGAACACTTTCTACCCCCTTCGGATTACGCTCTTTCGCGGCAATTTACATGGAAACGTTCGCGGCGATTCGCGGAGAAGTTAAGCGCGACACGGCCCTCGAACGGAGATTTCGCCGCTTCCTGCCGCAAAACGGGGAGGCGAGCGGATTGTCCGATGCTCCCCCGCGCACCGTCGCGCGGCGGCGAGGACGGCGAGGAAGTTCCACTGAAATTTCACGATTCGGGGTGGAGGATGTGTCGGGAATGAAATTTCACGATTCAACTGGCACTCGTCGGTCCGTCTCGAAGGAGGAATAGAACGGCGGCGGAATGGTCGGACTCTTTCGTTAGTATCGTTCGGAGAATCGGAGGGAGGCGAATGGCGAGCTTCGCAGCTTCCAACCCTCCGCGGCATAAACGTTATTCCATGGATGGAAATCTCGCGCGATTGCCGTCGGGATTTTCTTTACAGTGCCCTGAATATTGTTACCGAACGAGACCGCCGCCATCCCTGCAGGATGTGGCGCGGGGAATTACCCTTATAATTTACGTTGATGTTATTATTTCCGGGGGCGGAAGGGTTGTACGAAAGTTACAAACTTAGAAGAAAGATATGGTCTGGGACGGGGAGCATTTTTTTTTTTAATGCTCGAAAGCAGGAAGTCGTCGAACATTTTTATCAGAGAATTTCTCGCAAGCGTTTCGTAAAGCAAATTATTGATAGTCACTTAAATATTCTGGCATTCAAATCCGATCGTAATCGCAGCATCGATTGATCGCGTTCAAGGAACTCGGAGGGACGCCGACAGTACTCCAGAAGTCATTAAGTGAAACATATAGCATGTTCTAGCCCCATGACTCTCCCTTTGCGATCGGTATCAGGCGCAAATTCTCTTCCTTTTCAAGCTTCCGTTCCTCGTCAGCCGCTGTCTCATTGTTAACTACTCCTATTCGTTTGCTCTCAAAACGGCAGCCTTTCAGCGCGTAATGAAGATCCCTTTTTCCCCGCCCACGCTCTTCGGCGGCGCCTCGCTTCATCGTCTTCGCGCTCGAAATGTTTCTTATTTCATCTTCGCCCTTTATCGGGCCTCCATCGCCCTTTGCCCTCTCGGAAAACGGGTCCCCCGTCCGCGTACTTTTCGTTTTCGCCCTTTCAACGTCGCCCTCCCCATCGTCGTGTTTCTTTCCCTTCCCGACTTCCTTTTTTTCCTCCGTCTACGGATCTACCTCGATCTTCCGCGAAATTCAGGAACACTATTGAGCACCGTCACGACGCACGTAATTACATCGACCAGTAATTGGGTAAGCGCCTTATAGCTTATGATAATACGCTTATCTCGCGGAAATTCGGCGAACATCGTATGCCACACGTCATAGGAATTACATCATCACAGTTTCACTAAACAGATTATCGTCTGCGCCTGTGGCCACCCCGTTACAACGTTACAACGTGTTTGCGGAGTAATTACAAGAGCGCGGTGTAATTTCGTTGAATAGATTCGATGGGTAATCTCTGAAAATATTGAAATATCGTTCGCGGAAGTTACACGAGTCGTGAATAACCGTCATGAAACGATCACCGAGCGGAGGAACATTAAATCAGCTCCGGAACTTTATTGACAGCGTTACGGGGACCAGTTACACCGATACCCCGGCGATTCCTAAGAACGTAAATTCCCCGGGAACGTTCGGCGTCGGTACTTTCATAACCCGCCACCCCCGCGAGCAAACGATTAATTTCACGGCAACTAGTTGTTCGCAACTTCGCGAATTTCGTGTTACGACTGTGCACCGGGAACTTCCTTCAACCGTTTGTCACGCTCGGTTGTACAATGTCGCCCGAACAACATCGCTACCTGCTGCTCCTTCGCTTCCTTCTTTGCATCCTTTTGTGCATCAGCCAGAACCCTCTCCATTTAATTCCAGAATCGCCTTAAACTTCTGTTTCCTCGATGAACTCTCGTCTCGACCTACCCCCGACAATAAATACTAAAATTTTAATACTGAAATAAGAAACTCCGTGCCGCGATTTTTAATTTAATGATGTGGAATAAGATAGTAGTTTAATTTTATAAGTAGGTACGCTGCCGTCTAAAAGTTTCGAAGCACTTTGTAAATAAGGGAAGCAAGAAGTTTTTCATTTATGTACACAAGCTTCAATAACTATGTTCTTTGCTACTTTGTTATGAACTTCTATTGATAGGAAATAGGTAAATAAATCATTAAGGATACTGTGTTACACGTAGACTTCCATTTAAAATATTCTTGAAAATTTTATAAAGAATTCAATATATTTTATAAGCAATACTTATTATTTATCCAGCATAATTTTGTTTTTTTCTTTTTTTTTTTTTAACTACAACAGTACAGAATATAAACAATTTTTAAATTTTGAGCCAATACCAAACATCGATAAAAATTGTGAGTAGACTGTCATAAAAAATTTTGAATTATTTTGTAATTAAGAGAAGTAATAATTTTTCACCTATGTTAACAAGCTCGAAGCAGGTTCAATTCATAATAAATCTAGAAGTACATACTTTATCATGTTGCGCGATTTTAATCCCTTAAGTGGGGATAGAAATTTCATAAGCCGTTTGCGCCGTGGGTGGGAAGTATTGTGTTTAATTCTCCCCGCTTAAGGGGTTAGCTAAAATTGGCGAATGATTCCAAATTTTAGGCCACGTAGTGTGTTTTATGGCCTCGGCGCGGCGTATGTATCGGCGCTTATGCCTCGTCCCTAATAAGTGTGCCGAACAGTATGCCGTTTAAAGAGTCATCGGTTGATTTATGGTCCCGAATAGTTTGCGTAGCAGTTGGCTAGTTGCTCGCACGGCCACGGACTTCGCGATACGAACGGAATACGTGGAATACCGTTTCGCGCGGTACGTGACTACTTTCGCGCGGCGTGGTCCGACCACGTTCGAGCACGTAATTAGAGAAAGTCTGTGTTGCGAGTGTCGCGCGAGCGCGCGATTGCGTAACTAATTTATTCGAGCGTTTGGAAATCGAGCATCGAAGGGGATCCCGAGGTGTTTTGTCGCAACAGGCCACTTCTATGTGCTCTGAATGCAGTCCGGCGATTTAGCATAATCCACGTAGGCAGAACATGGAATGCGGAATGTGGATTATTAGGTTGCTCCGAATTTTTTTACGAAACTCTCCGGTCAATTAGCGGAGTGGGGAAAGCGATTAATTCGGATCCTTATGAGACGGAGTTCCCAATCGCGCGGTGCGATGAGAAGAATATAATTGCGTCAACGAAAAATTACACAGTCCACTGCTGCGCAATGTCGTCTCTTCAAACTACGAATTACGGGGAATTTAGTTACTCGCGGTCTGCAGAATTTCGGGTTGGCTGAAGGGAGAGATTGTGCAATGGTAAATTGCCGAGAAGAGAATAATGTAGCCTTTTCCTTTATGACGGCTCCGGCGGAAGAAATTCTTTCCTCCTCGCCTCTGTAAGGCGCGCAGGATGTTCCCAAACCGTGGGCATAATCTGGACTGGATTTTCCCGACATCTTATCCTTCCTTTGGCGGCAAATCGATGCGCGCGCTAAACGATGTGTTTTCCCGGAGGTGAGGATATTACATATTTATGAGAGATATTCAATATAGTTTGACAGGGGCTGAAATCTCTATTGGAAGGTGACGATAGCACCTTAACGATATCGAGAGCCATCGAAATGCAATTTTCATCAATTATTTCAGCAATTTTTTTATTTATCCGTGTTTGGTCTTCGCAATTTTCTCCAGACCGCCAGTAGTGCTATCAGACCTTATAAAAGATTTCCCGCAACGCGTTATTTCTATTTTGCCCCGACCTCTTCTATACATCTATTTTCTTCTTTCCACGTACCTCTTATTATGCATGTAAAGTGCAGAACAATGGCGGGGTTATGCAAATGACACGATACTCGAGGATGGAGGGATTAGAATCGAGCCGATTTGAAATAGTTCGTTAAGGGACACCTAATTGAAATGAATGCAAATTGGTAGGAGTATCGCGACCGGGAGAGATTATTTTCTCATTCTTTCCTCCGATCGAAGTTCAGAATTTATTCCTAAAGATCCCAAGATCCTAATCGAATTGTGTCTCTATCTGCTATCAAACTTAACGTCCCTCGTATTCGAAATTATTAACCGCGAAATAATTACACCTCAGTCCAACCCAAAAATTCTCTCTTCACCGTGCGAGTAGTTTCTGACGTTCGTCCGAAAATTTTCGAGTTACGCGAGTTTGCCCGAGTTCCCCGAAATTTCCTACCCGATTTCAATTCACGAGCGGGCTGCGATTCACGGGAAAGTCCGCGAAATGCAACCGGAGCAATAAATAACAGCGATTCCGCTGCGAACTCGCGGGGGCGTGGTGCGCGTTTTCAACGAGCGTCTCGACGCGCGCGCGCGCGCGCTTCTTTCACGGGTTTTCTCGCGCGAAGAGCGTCGCGGCAAAAAGGTCCACGGCAAGAAGGGTCTCCGCAAGCACCGCGGAAATGCGTTTCTTCGACGACGAGGCCACGTCGCTTCCCCTAGGCGCCCGGCGTCCGTGACGACGCGGAAACCATCGCGATTTCCTTCGGCCCCGATTTTAAGCAGTCCTCCCGTGTTAACGTTATCGTCCGCCGCGGCTGGAACAGGTCTCGACGTTCATCCACCCAACCCCCGCGTCCTCGTCGCCCGCCATATTACGGGGTCCCTTCGCCGCTTTTTCCCGCGTGTCGGAGGTAGGGCAAGAATAAACAGTGCCAGGTATCGATCGAGAAGTGCTCTCTCCTTCGACTCGGCGTTGTCGCACGGCTGTATCGTCGACGGGGGAAGGAAGACGACGGGGTGGCGCGAGGGAGAAAGATAACGAGAGGAAAATGGAAACGCGGGAAGCGGGAGAAAGGAACGAGGGTGCAAGACGGTAAGACGAGCACGTTCGCAGGAGAAGCGGCCCTTTTCCCGGCACGATCGCGCCGGGCTAACTTCCCTTCGCTCCGTCCAATCCCTTTTCGCTTTCGCGTCGAGGGCGAACAAGCGATGCTGTTACGCCGGTATATAAGTTTCGAGGTTTACGTCGGTTCATGTTGGATTAAGCCTCCCCCCGTCGCGTCGACCTATCGACGTGGCTACTCTCCGCCGCCACTTTTCTGACCCGTGGATATAATTTTCGCGAACGTTTCGGAGGGCCGGGAGGACGTTGACTCGAAACGTTCTTGCTGCTTCGCGCGAATAAATGCTTCGCTACGTGAGTTCGGGCTTCCTGAAGTTACTTTCCCCGAGGAAGATAAACGACGCTTGGAACTTCGATCGAAGACAATCTTTTGCGCCTTCCGTTCTGCCGGTAGATGGTAACCGAAAATGATGGTGACCGTTAATGAAATAGTAGATGCGTTCGATAGTAGAATAAGTGGATCGCCGTATAATTCATTCTGCAACCGTTGCACCGACGGCGAATACAAAATAGTTGAACGCAAGAAAGAGGTTCACGGAGAAACTCAGTCGTTCGCCGCTATCAGCACAGTTGGCGAACGAGGTCGTCGGAATAGTTGGCAAGCGCGGCGGAGTTCGATGAAGTAACGGGGTAGAAAAAGGCAAAGAGCAAGAATGAATTTCAAGAAGGAGGAGGTCACTTTTATTGCGGGGGCAACCGGCCACGTATCGGAACTATTTCGGCCCCGGAACAGCTTTATTTGAGTGAGCCTGACACCGGGCTTAATCAGCTCCGAATCGAGTCAATGTTTGCCCCACTTTACTGCTAGTCTGTTCGACGTGATTAGATCTCATCCCGTTTTATAAGCCGTAAAACGAGTCCTCGATGCGATCGCAGCTTCGGTTGCTTCCTGCTCCGAGTCTCGATCCCATGGAGAAATCGTGTCACCCACTTCAAAAAACACACACGGTAGATTTTCTTCGAAATTACCGCCGACGTCTGTACCGAGAACAAAGTAACGCCCTTCGAAGAAAATTCCGCCTCCGACTGGTCGAATATTGAATCTTATTCCGGGGAAACTTCCATTCAACGAATAAATCTCCTTTCTTTCCTCCCCCGTCGTCTTTAACGCCTGTGATAGCGTCAAATCCATCGTTCTTACAATGGCTGCAAGTAAAACTATCATTAATCTGACCTCCCCCGCTCCCCCGCATTTGTCCTCCGTCCACGTTCCACCGGGGCTGCCGAGGAACATTAATTATCGGAAAAAGGTCGCGCAAAAACCTCTACCATATCGCGGCGTGCATCCGGAAACTGCGAACCGGCTGCGTAAAAAGGTGCGAAAACGATTTTTCCACGGCTCGAGGAAACGTTCTCGCATCCGCGACTCCTCCGTTTAAGTTTCATTAGCAGAAAAAGCCGAAGACTGTCGAGGGAATCGCTTCGTTCCGAATTATTCTCCGAGCCAAAAGGCTCTCGTAAAAGTCTGGAAGCCGCGCAGAGCAGGGTCAAAGGGCGCAGCCGCCTATTGGCACCGCGAGGCGGCGAAGGTGCTCGCGCTCGAACGCCCGTTCAACTCTTAAATTATTACTCAGTTACCGGGGGTTTTATTGCGCCAATAATAAAAGCTGGCGATATCGCGACACCCCCGCCGCTCTCTCGTTGCTGCCAGCAATCCGTGCGTGTGTGCGCGACGTTTCGTAGCTGCGAAATACGGTCGTCAGTTCTGGTACGGCCCCAACGCGTGTCGCCCTGGCATCGGGCGTCTTTAGTGCTCGCGCGATTTCGTGGATTTCGCAGCGGCGCGATCTCGACTGGAGGAATGGAGGCGGTTAACGCCGCCCCCGACCACCGTCGAAGCGTGTATAACCGTTACGAGCCTCTTTTATACGACGCACTGACGGATATACGGCTGCTACAACGACGATTCCCGTTGCTTCCTAACTGAATTCTTTCGCAGTTTATCGACGACAAAGCTAGCGAACTTTTATGCTCGTTTATGAGCCCGTGAACTTCTAGAGGTAATTTTTGCCCGCGAGGTGGAAGGGGAATTTTTTTCGGAGTTGGTTCTATGAGTTTTATTTATTTAGGGAGATTGATAGGCATTAGCGCTACGTCGCAAAAGAGAAAGGAAAGGAATAACAAACCTGAAGCATATAGCAGCGAAGAAAGAAAAGTTCAAATATGGTATTTATAGACGTGAGTTTAGTAAGTTACATAATGAATATTTGTTTTGCAGTTTTTATTAATTTCGGTGGCAGAAGATATAGAAGTGTTGTTAAGATGATGCAGGAGAGTTTTGATTAAGACGATTTAAGAAGATTTACCATATTAGTTTTAAGTTAAGAGACGCGGTAGAAGTTTAATAAACCGGTTTAATATCGGAGACACAATTGAAGCCTTGATGCAGAAATTTTAGTATTGTTAGTACAACCTCAGCAATTGAAAGTTGAAGTTTTACTGAAAATTTTACTATCTGCTGTCGCTGATGCATCGAATAATTGGAGTTCGGGATAACAATGATACTGTACTGTGTTACAGTAACTCCAATCTAAGAAGATCGAATTAAATGAGATTATAATTTGACGGAGTGTCTATAAAACTTGCGGCACTCAAATTAATCCACTGGACTTTAAATTCGTGTTGGAATATCAGGGATGCGTCAGTTGTGCACGCCCCAGGGCTCTTTTCCGCGATTATTAATACACAGTATGTTTTCGTCGATTTTCGCCAGTGTTTACGTTTCTTCGCGATGCGTGTAACATTGTTGATCCAATTCCACGTCATTACTCGTTTCATTAAGTCCATTAATTATCTCGTCTCGCGATCGATTTGCGAACGGGTAAGGTAAACAATATAACCGAGGTTTCGCTCTGCGTACATTTATTAACCGCGGGTTTTTCGGTTTAGAAGAAACCTGTCAACACGCGCCCGGATTTAATTGACGAAACGTCAATTATGCATTGGTCGCACGATACGCGAGGTTATATCGGAGTAACAAATATCTGGCGCGATGCGTTAATCAATTACAATCGATTCTCTCCCGCGGTGCAATATAAATTTTGATACCTCTGTTCCAGGATTTCCTACAGCGCCCTGTTATCGAGTCGTACTTGATATTGCTAGTTCGCTCTGTAGAACGAACCGCTTCGCACAATTGCTTTTTTAATCATCGACATGCCGATCGCTTCTCATTTCGCAACGAAATGAAAAACTATGCGTGAAAATATCGACGCGGAGATTATGAATTTCGATGAATCGGTTCTGACGATTCGTCGAATTCTTGGTCGATCGTGTTCAAATGTCGTCGGTATCAGTCTTCTACGATTTTGCGAATCGATAAATTTAAGCTATTCGGAGTCGCTGCGATCATCTGCAATCCTTGCGATTTCATTTCAGTGACGTTGCCGAATTTATTTGTATTCGAGAAAAACATAATAGTGTGCACAATCGCAACGATTTTTTTGTCGCTCGTGTGCATCGGGACTAACACGCATTATATCGAGCCGATCGCGACTAAAATATTGAAGCCATTCAAGGTGACTGCGGCACATGTTTTGTCCCCCTTTCGAATCCTCGTCGGTCCAAAATATGAGATCACCGCCCGATCTTTCGACCGTCCTTCCCAATTCAATTTCGCAACGCGATTCCCGGGAATGCAAAACCGATCTCGTCCAGTGCGTTCGCGCGGATATCGATGATTGGTCGCGAATCGCGGAGCGAGTGCAGCGCGAGCTCGCGACTTTATAGATGAGTCGGAGCCAAGCGGGTGCCGGGCGATTCTCGATCGTGGATTGGGGAAAGGGGGTTACTAACGCGGTTGCATCTCGTTGCCAAAAAGTTCGCGCGTCGGGAAGCAAGCGTCGAGGGAGAAGGACGCAGTACGAGAGGTGCAGGTGGAAAGAGGAGAGACGTGGTCGCGAGTGAGAGACACGGGGGAGAGCCGCTGGCGGGGAAAAATGGGTCGGCGCCGGACTTTAATCAATGGTTTCGGCGCCGACCGGGCGACGGGACGCGTTTCTGTAAAAAAAAAATGCGCGAGTGGCTTGTGTGACGATGGAAATTCGAATTGTCGTTTGGCGGGACGGTAGCACCCCCAGCTCGACGGTCGGCGCGCTCTCCCGGACGTGCGTGCCGCGACAACTATTGTACGCTCCTGCTCCGCTTCTGCGCTTATGGGTTTTTTGCGAAGTTTCTCTTTTTTTCGCGCCGCTCCGAAGGCGGGGGAGGGTCGATGCACAGCGGCGAGCGTGACCCCGACGCCAAAGTGTGACGGTCGCTGACTCGCCGCTGGCGCGGCGGAAAAAGGAAGATTAGTGTGACGTCGTGTCAACGATGTCACCGCGGTCGAATCAAATTTCGCTTCAGCGGACGAGAAAAAACGCGGTTGTTCGCCGAGCTTTTGTTTACGGGCCTATAAAAATTCGACAGCGAGCGTAGGGATGGAGAGTCGAGAGGGATTCGCGTAGCGAATAATAGCCGTGTATTGCGAAATTCGAAGGCCGACTTAGAATGCGACCGAGAGAAAGGTATGGCTGCACTCTGGACGAATCGATGACTCGGACCGTAGGCGTAAACATTTTTTGTCCCGCCGCTGCGCGACACCTCAGCGACGCTCGTTTGTATTCCACGCACCGCATCTTGACTGTAATTTATGCATTAAACATTACGCTGCGTGCAGTCGCAGATGCGGGGTAGATAAAACGATCCGCGCTCCCGTGATCTCTTGACACAGCGCGCGATAAGCATCTGAGGAGTTAGAGGTTATTGGTGTAACAAGGAGATAGGATCTTTCAGGCAGCTGAGATTTATCGCGCTGGCGGAATGATTGTAAATGGCGGTTTGCAGCGTCTGCTAGAGATAATTGCTCGTTTTTCTTTAAAACCAACGCAGACAGCGTTTTTGATCGTGCAATTTATTTCGCAGCGGCCCAAGGTCAAGGTTTCGCGCGATTGATACTCACATTGCACGTTTAAACATTTATTGAGATACAGCTTCTGATATTTTTACACCGTACTGCTGCATGTTTACGAAGAATATTTTTAGCTCAGAGCAAGATAAAGTAACGATGATGTTGAGATCAGCTGCACATGTTTGAGTGCTCTATATGGAAACTGAACCGGCAGGAACATTTTCCGGAGTTGCAACCATGTGCAAGACCAAAATCGACGCTGCTTTGTCTCGAATAGTTCCGAAGGTGACGTAATTGCACCTGACTTGTCGCGTGCACGTGACAACGGCGCAGCTTATAAGGAGCGGGGAAAATAAATTTGAGCTACGCGTGCTACGGCGCCGGAATGACCACTAATTTCTGTTACTATGTTTTCTTAATTAGCTAGTTACGCGGCGAAGGCAAGGTGACTTGGAGGAATTTATGTAGCCGCGACACAAACAACCTGATAAATTTATGCGAAGAATTTCCATTAATTCTTTGCTAAACAGGTTTCAAAGGCTATCTGAACTGTCTTGCCTGCTGCCCGAGTGACGGATGAGAGATGCATCAAAGTTGCATTTCTTGCGACCACTAAATCAGTTCTATTTTGATTTCGCAATTTTGCGAAACAGTACCACTGTAACCTTTACAAATTCCCAACACCATTTATTTAGTCATTCGTCCTTTCAATTAACTAGGAAAATCCACCTCGATACTTTCCCTGCGTCATTCTACTCGTCACGTCATCCGGCGTGATTCACGCGCCGGAAAAGAACCTCCTAGACCTTGTTTCGCCTTCTAGTTTTCTAGAGAACGGATCAGAAGCGATGTTGGATAGGAAGTAACACAGTGCTCCAAATTGAAAGTTGATTGTGTGATTGCGTCACGCGATTGCGCTGCCCGGCAACATCCCGTTTTTCCTTTCCTCGGTGCATCGGCCGTCGACGCTTTCTTTCACCAGGGGAAGGGGAAATCTGTCTTTTCATCCGGACGGGTGTCGCGGGAGTCGTTCCCCTCAGTACTTTCAGCTCGTCATCCGCGTAACCATTACGTATTACCTCGGCACACTGTTTTCAGGGACAATATTTTCCGCGTGAAACGCGCGCACCGGCGCGACGGCGTCGGCGTTTCCTGACGTTATCCAGAAACAAATGGACTTTTAAATTGCACTCGCGAGCCCCACCTGTAGTCGGCGCATACGGCCCCCCCTTGCAATGGCCGCCGATAACGGATGCAACGCGGCGCGCTCGCGACAAATTTGTACCATTATATTTCCGTATTTACTTCGGCGCGGACTGCGCGGCCAGCGCTTTGTTCTACGCGTAATTACGTCCCCCGGCGCTTAATTCACGACGATTAAATTGCACGCGAATCCCCCTTCGGCCACCCCGCTTTCCAGTGCTCGTTCATTTTCTCGGTATAAGTGCGACTCGCGATTGCGGCAAGATCTTTTTCGGGTGTAACGCGAAGTCACACACAATGGTTCAGGATCCGAATTCCTGGACAAAACCACTGAAATTAGAGTATTCTGAAATTATTCAGAAAGTAGGTACTGAAACTGAAAGATATTGAATGAGCTCTGTTATAATTTCATTTAGATTGTTATTTTAACAGTTTATCATTTTGTACATAATATCCATGAATAACTGAAGGAACGTCTGAGAAGTCAGTTTCGTTTTACACTTAATAGTTTTCGCTCCATAAAATTTAGTATCAAATGAACAACACGTACACACATATTTACGATAAAAATATTTACAATATTTACAATTTAAAAAATCAACTTTACTTTCATCATCACTGCCATTGGAATTTCCTAATTGTCTAATCGTAACAAATTTCTGATTTTTAATACAGTAGATGTCATGCCTTTTTCTTTTAGATATTTCATACTTGATCTCTCAGGATCCATGAAATCTAGAAATCTATGAAACAGTCCTGCAATGTTTTTATTCTAGATACCATCTAGGAAAATCCTTCGCAATACTACTTAGTGTCTTTATTCCAAGCTTCTAAAGCATCTTCAAAAAGCTGTTGAATTGCAAAAATTAAATTTTGTATGATTTTAAGTTCGCGCGTAACAATGATCTCCTTATCTCAATAAGTGTATAAAATAACGAAAACTTAATTATTACATTGCGAAATTCATGCTCGAGGAACGTGTAATGTTCCCTGACCGCTATTTATCGCTCGAGCACTTTTTCTTTCTCGACACTTCCGGAAATAGAATGAACGTAAACTAAGTTATTAGTCGGACGGATGATGAAAAACAAATGATTCATCGCGCGACACCAAAAAAAATTGAAGTTTGCATAGCTTAATGGAATTTTTCCTATAATTTAGTGATCTTTTTTCGATCCGCATTAGCTTTCTATTTATACTTCGATCTCAGCAATGACGCATCTAATGAAAGACGATTATGAAAATTGCCACCAGCCATTCACGCAAACCGCGAAGACTAAACGAGTTCGGAGTTCGAAAACGGTTTCGCAAACATTCTTGCTTGAGCACACGCGTCGAGAGGCGTCTTTCGCATCCCGCCCTGTGTCCATAATGGCTGTTTAAATGATTCATTATTCGAAATGCAAAGTGGTACCCGCGGTGTGGAAACGAGTCTGTCGCCTGGAGAAGCTGATTATAAGGTTTTAATAGCGTTGCATCTTGCCGAGGGAAAGGGAAACGCGAAGAGTGACGCGATTCTCTTACGTTAATTTCACCGGTAACTGGTAATTTAATTAAGTAATAGCTTCACTTGTATCGCCGCGGCGCTGTTCAACGCGGAAGTCGCATTACCGTCTTTGCAAATTAATAACAGACTATCCGACGACCGCGTTTCGCGGCATTAAGATACCGTCTACGGAGTTATCTCTCCGCACGCTTTATGACACCGAGTGAAAGTTGGCTGTCGCACGGAATAACACTGCAAATCGCGTTGCAGCCTCGGCGACGCTGTGTAAACTCGCGTTCCTTGCGTGGAAAAATATAACGCGACAATCGTCGTCGAGTTCATCACTAATTACCTGTCGAATATTCGAGACAGATCACTGATTTTGATTTGTAGTTCCAAAGCAATCTTGCTATCGACTCGCGAGGCTCAGCTTCCGATTCGGATCGTACGCGGCACGCAATCTCATCGTCCGGGGCTGGACAAAACATCCAATTAAAATTATGCAACGTCCATTATGCCTCGCTATAGCGTACCTATCAACGGCAGGGAGCGGGGAAGTTCGAAAACTTGACGTCGCTCGCCTCCCTCTCCCTCCTACGCGAGGCGTGTTCGATGAAAGCGCGGAAGAAGTTTCGTCGTCGCCCTCCCCCCATCGAAGCCACACCGTGACAAATTCGTTTTCCCCAGTCCGCATTTCCGTATTTACTTCTGCCGTCGCTTTGTCCCCGCGTAATTACGTTCCGCGGCGGTTTAACGCCCGACAATTACTCGCTCGGTCATCGTTAATTTCCCTCGAAATAAAAGACGACAATGAGGACGAGAACGATGCCACCCCTTGGAGGAGGGACGCGACGGCGAGGGAGAGGGTCGCGATACCAATCTTACGATTTTCCACGACTACAAAGACGATCCCTCCCTCCATTTTCTCCCGCTCGTCCAAGCCTGTCTGCCGCGGCTCTGCCTTTATTCCCGCCTCCGTTCTCACGTTTTCCAGCGGGCAAATTTCGCCTCCGAATTACACGGTTTTAAGGGCAACGCTTTACCACCAAATTCACTACATGGACGCCGGTTCGTTGTATCCTGATGAATATCGCGCGGCTCGCACTCGCGGTATTGAATCGTGGTTTTCGCGTCCGAGAGAAATTCCTGTAAAATTATTAAGTCGCTCAATTTTACCTTTCACCGCGAGATTTTCTCCGACGAGGCTTCCCGGATTCCTAGAATGACTCCGCTCGTCGCAAAAACTCCTCGAATCATCGCTTCGTCACAAATTCATCGGGCATTCTATTTTGCTATCTTATTGAAAAGAACGTGCAGCGCTACGTAATAGAGTTTTTTTCACCAATTACGAGAGTCAGCAAATAAGGGGCCCTCTGTAGACCCCAGCTTCGCATTTTGTAACGTGTTACATAAATTCTTACGTAAGATCTTACGCTCGACGCGTTGCGGCGCCGATATCGAATTCCTTGGTGTTCGGTTAGGTGCTGGATCAGGAAAAGACTCGACACGGACGATTGCCTCTCGTCGATTAACCCACTGCGTTTCAGCCTCTCGTCGCATAGTGGGAAGAAAACCGATTTCACTGGCCAAAAGTCAATTTTTTGGTTAAAAAAAAAAAAAAATTTACTTAAGTAATAGAGGGTTGTTTACCATGCACAAATATAAAAGGTTTCTTTTCTAGGATCTCTTATTTTCAAGTTATACGACTTTGAACTAATCTAGATGGATACCGCAACCGTAAATAAATTAAATAGAATTTAACAGAACAATATTTTTTGTTTCATTTCCTTTTAAATAATAATACTGTGAGTCTTTTACGATAGAATGAAGCGAGTATGGATGAAATTATTTAATTTTACCGCCTAGTACGCCTTTGAGTACGCCTTTGAGATATAATTATCTTTAAACTAGTATAATATTTGAATACGGTTACAGATGGATATAATTCTTGGCACTGTGATCGGAGAAATATGATGCAACAATATGGCATTAACAGCAAAACTGTCAAATGTCGTCATTCTTTTGTTTCATATACGTCATCAACTCAAAGGCGTACTAGGCGGTAAAATGAAATAATTTCATCCATACTCGCTTCATTCTATCGTAAAAGACTCACAGTATTATTATTTAAAAGGAAATGAAACAAAAAATATTGTTCTGTTAAATTCTATTTAATTTATTTACGGTTGCGGTATCCACCTAGATTAGTTCAAAGTCGTATAACTTGAAAATAAGAGATCCTAGAAAAGAAACCTTTTATATTCGTGCATGGTAAACAACCCTCTATTACTTAAGTAAATTATTTTATTTTTTTTTTTTAACCAAAAAATTGACTTTTGGCCAGTGAAATCGGTTTTCTTCCCACTGTGCGTCGCTTCGATCACAGCGTTTATTACCTTCGCTACGCAAGTACTTCAGATTCTATTTCAATTTAATACCCCAGATATTCCGACTTTTAAAGGGCCGGTGTTTTCGCAACCTTCAAACCCATCGCTACCTATCCGGCCCTTAGCTCCCGAACTCATCGACGAAGAAGGTAACCGGGCGGAGCGTTGCCCCCGGCAAGTCGACCGCCAGAAGTCGATCCTTTCTTCGGGTGCGAAATAAAACCCGCGGTGGTTGTGATTCTCGACGTCGCGGCGGGCGCGTAACGCGCGAAGAGCAAAAAGAGATACGCGCAGGAAACGGTTTTACGCGGAAGCGTTGCCGACCGTCGTAGATGCAAGCAGTAACCTACCTTTATGACCGACGATCTTGCGAGTGCGTTTTCCCTTCTCTTTTCCATCCGCGCGCTGCGTAACCCGACGTCGGGGCCGGGGCTATCACCCGGGAGCGCAGTAAAAGCAAGAAATCACCACGGAAACCGTGCCGCCGCGCCGGCCCGAACGGTTCACTGCGCAATCATTGTTTTAATACTACGCACCCGGTTTCATTCCGCGCCGCACCTCGTAACGGTGCCGTTGCCCTTCTGGAAAATATTGAAACGATTCCTTCGGATGACGCCGCTTCCGCTTGTCGCGAAGCATCTGCTCCCTCCGCTCGCGGATATTCCTTTAAATGGCCGCGCTCGAGGACGCGCTCGTTCGACTTTGAGATTTCGCTTGCAGCGTCTTTTAACGATGGATTTATTATTCATCGGAGAATTTTCTTTATTGGCTTTATTCGTGGAAATGTTTCAGGGTGACTTGAAATTTGTGCGCGAGCGGCACTCGAAATTTGTCTTGCGAGATTCAGAGTCGGAATATTAAAACGTTGTGGTAGGGAACAGTAATCCAACTTGGATTCGTATTTCTATTATTCAAAACACGAAATAATTGATCATGAATTTGCATAGGTAATTGAATTTATTCACAGAATTTAATTACAACATTCATTTGTCTTTGACAAATTCGTACGTGTTTTTACAACCTCTGGTTTATTGTTTATCGTAAGACCCGCTGACCGACGCGAATGAAGTGAACTTTTGATCAATCATTCACAGAATAGTAAACAGAATCCTGCAATTGGATTCAATTACCTCGACGCTGCAAATTTAAAGGGCCAATTAGCTATGATATTTCTCAGCAATATTCACGAGGAGTGAATGAATAATATCGTCGCTGCAAAATTACCGCTGGCAATTAGTGTCGTGGACAAAATTAATGCCCATTCAGTGCTTCAAACTATTCCATTACTTAAAAATGAGCAAAGCGATCTACGTCTCGATTCCGGAAGACGATACTTCCGCGTGTTGCCTCTTTCAGAAATCGCCGCGGATTCAAAGGCGAACCGCTCAACTTTGACTTTTCGCGCTTGTACATTCACCTGGAAACGCGTTTTCGCGACTTCCGCGAGTCGCGATTCCCGCACAATTGTGAATCGCAAATCGCGCGTTCAAGTTATCGCGTGTTTTTCCCACGCGACACGTGGGTCTCTTTTCGAGCCCGGGGCTCCGATACACCGGGAGATTTCGAAAGCAACGCTGGAAAGCCGAATGCCGGACACGTAATCGCGCGAACGCGGACGTATGCGGAACACGATACGCGCGATCGAGTCCGCAACGAAAATGTGCCGCGCTCGCCCCGCCAACCGGACCCGGCGAGCTGCACTGAAAATTAAAACGTACGCCTGCAGGAGACGTATCCACTGTTCCTCGAGCGCCGCCGCGGAGAATGGCAATGAGCCGAGAGTATCGCGGGTAAACACGGTTAATTCGTTGCGTTGCGTTTCGCTTGGCGCGGCGGCGGCGTGTCGACTTCGCTGCAGGATGCACTAACGCCGTGCTGTGCATTCGCGGAGGAGCGTGTACCGTGGGTGTTGATTAAGCGGAGCCGTCCTCGCAATTTGTTAGTACCGGGGAATAGTTTATGTGGAGCAGTGACTGTGATTGTGGACGTGCTTGTGTAGATTCGTTCGCGAGGATATCGGCTCTCTTGTTATCGAGGAAGATACCGTCGACGTTTCTCCCTCGTCGTGGAGAAGGATATGATCAGGAAATTAAAAATTCTGTGAGTCTGCGTTTAAAATTTATTCATTTTATTAACGGGATAAACCCTTTGGTATATACAAAATTTAACTAGATGCAGAGGAAAAATAGTGTTTGAAAGACAAGAATAACGTGGCATCGACAAAATTTCAAATCGGGGCAGCCCCGCGGAGCTCTTCTGTTAACTCACAACTATCATTGAGTGTCGCTTTGATTATATTACCGCTCATATTGGTTCAAATTCGAGTAGTGAATTAGCGCTTAAGCGATCGAATTGAACGCAGATTAACTCATTAAACGCGAACAAATTGCTCTTCTCACAACTTCGTTTCGGAGCTTATATTCGGTAAACGAATGAATCGGCCGGCGAATGTGGAATGAATGAAACTCTGCTGTGCCAGTGAAACGACGCTTCATTATTCAAAAGGTTATTTTGAAACAACTGTGTCGATGGTAACACAGTAGTTAGCAGTGTTTGCGTTCGTTACGAGCGTTAGTTACCAACGCGTCGCGACTTCGCGAGAACCGGCGGCGCGGCGATTCGTCTTGACAGAACGTGCGAGAACCTGTCAAGTCAAAGACTGACCTCGACCCATTTTTCTCACCGCTTCGATGCACCGAAGGTAACGCGTGTCCAATCGCGCTGACGTATTGGCAACAATTACATAATTGGATGGTGTTTCAAATCGTCGTCGCGAATCAAACGAACTACCACGTAGGATCGGAATAACAAACCTTGTGGAAACGGTGTAATCGAATTGAAATATCTTTGACTCAGCAAGGTCAGGCTTAGTCGCTCGATTCCGCTGCACGATTTTCGTAAAATTACTCCTCTTCCTTCGTTAAATTGTTGCATAAGTTTTGTCCGCCTTTTCGTTCGTATGAACGACATTTCTACGAAGTTGTCAATGTGAAGAGTGATTCTAGGGCCCAAAAGAATACTTGCAGTAGAATACTTCCGTTAATTTCTTGGTAATCAGACATGCAGAGATATTTTTATAAGCGTTTACAATCTTACGTTGTATGAGTATCAACTCGACCGCAGTGCATCGCATGCAACGAATACTAATCGTTCTACAGTGAATGAAGACGCTGGAATTATTCGCAGTTTTTTTTTGCTGATTTGTATAATTTCGTTCTTGAAATTTTAGTTAAAGACAGTGCATGAGACGAATGCTCAACGAAGATTTCCAATGCAAAAGTGAATGAAGACTGAATTAGTCGAAAATAACCTAAAGTATATTATCCGTGTTGCATCTGAACTTGAAATTCTAAGAGCAAAAAAAAATATCAGAACTGAAATGGAAATTTGTTCCACAGACAAAATATTTCCTAAGATTTGAAGGCGAACAGATTTTCATCACGTGTTTTTCAAGCACTACAAAACAATTTGAACGGGAACAAATTTTGAAGACGTAAAAAATGCAATAAATTGTTTTTTTCTTAAGAATAAATCTGAAGATTTTTATGAAGGAAGCACAATGCAACTTCCACAAACAGTAATAACAGTTTATGACAATTCTAAATATGCAATAGACTATGAAGCTGTTGATACGTGTCAAAATATACAACATATCAAAAAGATTATTTAAGTTACAATGTTTAAACAATAAGAAATATTGTTATTTAAGTTTCAATTTTTTATTTGCGTTTGTATAAATTTAATTCCGTCTAAAAATCTCCAATCTAGTGATGAATAATGTTTAAAAAATATATAATTGGAAGTAATTCCTACTTACCTACTAATATTCCTACTTAATGTAGGACATTCGTACCTTCATGATCTATTTTCAAAAATCAAAGTAGAAGACATACTCTAACAGACAAAACTTCCGCAGCAACCTAACATAATGCGCTGTAGTCGACTCGAACTCCGTAGCTAACAACCGGCTCCGCTCGCGATCCTCTCGGGAAAATTTCCATCGATAATATGAATAATCCTCAATCATCTCTACGATCGTGTAGACTTCTACGAATGCGAGATTCGCGGAACTCGAGTCCAAAGTGTCGACCGCGTCTCCGGTTTTCCTAAACTGCGTCTCCTGAACCAAACCAAACTGCCCTTCGCCAGTTTCAATCTGGAGAGCAGGAGGCAATGCGCTCGTGACCTTAAGCGTCCGTTATCCTCGGTGTTCTTGCAGGATCGGAGGTGGCAGCGGCGGACTCGCGATTGGTCGAGGCGGGTAGCAGTCGATCGACGGCGTCCGCTCGCCGCTGCCAACGCACAGTGTTGTTATCGTCTCTCGGACAGCGCGCTCGGTGCCCACACGTGTGCTCCGGTCGTGACTCGGGTCGCAAGAAGAAGAAGAAGAAGAAGAAGAAGAAGAAGAAGAAGAAGAAGAACCGGGATCCGGTCTCTTTCGCCGCGGCGGAGCGTGATTGCACAAGGTGTGCGTTCAGAAAGGCGGTTGCACAAAAGCGATAAGGCGACGCGCGCGGTCGTCTCGTCAGTGTTCCGCGAACAGGAGAAACGCGAGCGTCACCGGGGAGATCGAGGATCGAGGATCGAGACGAACGAAGGCGATCTTTCGTCGCGAAGCTGGACGGGGACGGCCCCCGGTTTCTGGGAACTTCCAACGGCCGTGATCTCGCTACCTGTTGATCCCGCGACGTTTGTATCGATGCTCGAGCGGTGGATGACGCGTCCACCGTGGTGACTGGTTTGTTTCGACTGTTATGCAGTTCTGTGGACAAGTCGACTGCCGTTTCGTAGGCGTCTTGCCGGCCGGTGGACACGTTCCAGTTTTGGGACGCGCGGATGGTGAGTGTTGGAATTGTCTTCGGGACTGTTTTCGACCGTCGAGTTGTTGTATGATGGTTCTTCGATCGGCGTGAGTGAAAGTACTTGGAATATCGCTTGGCTGTGTGCTATATCTTTCCATCGGTACTTCGGTAGTGTCTGCATTCATGGAGAAACAGGAAATTCGTCTGAGCGCGTTTATTGAAAAAGAATGAAGAATGGTGATATCTCCGACTTTACAAACACGGGTCACATGTTTGAATAGTTTTGATTCAAGCTTACGATATCAATACCGCGGAATTGCGTCACAATATTGTGGTGTTTTCGAAGGAAAAGCTGCATTTGACGAGCTCGTTTTTTCTAAGAAATATTATCTTCTAGACACTGATTAGAGTATAAATTTAGCTCTCGGAACTAGTAATAACAATAATAAAACAATATTGCGTTGCAGCGAGAGATAGAGACGTTCCTCGGAGATGAAAGTCGTCACTGTCGTCTTACGTTCGAACGGCGAATAGGCATCCGGTTCTTCCAGACTTTCTCGGCTGTCCTTGACATTGAGGAGTATAAGATCATCTCGTAGACGAATTACGTAAGCCTGAAAGGGGAACGATGGAGATTTCTTTATAACGAGTCTCGTTCTCTGTATCGGATCTGTCCTCGAACGGCCGTGAACCTTTTTCTATACGGACTTGGAGTTTGATTCTTGCGAAACAGAGCCGATTTTAATAGTCTCTCTCAACGCTCAGAGGTTGTTCACTGCGTCAGCTATTTTCTGTTGCTCCGTCCCACGTCGATGCCTTGACACGAATCTAATAGCTCGATTCTGTGCTTTCCGAATATTTCCGACGAAGCGAGATTCTCAGTTCTCCGAGAATTTTCCGCGACTGCTGTTTTCGTAAGTCAGACCACCTGGGAATAGCAACGAGCGAGTCTTCACTCCATTGAGATGCAACCGTCGTGCTGTTATAACGCATCGTACTTATAATAGCAGTTGATGGTTTCTTTAATTGCAACGTATTTGCAATTGAAATCGCGCACGAATGCGGAGGTTGGAAACGGCACCGATCGGGTTCCAATATTGATTAGATCGGAAGAAAAATTCTCTGGCGCAACTCGAACGGCTTTTAATTAACAGTGCACCTAAATACTCGATTAATTTATTTCGCTCGATCGCTCGCATTTTACGCGATTTGCATCAGCAATCGTTTCACCAAGGTGAGGTAAATAAAACTGACATAGAAAAACACTCATTTTCCAAGAGACTTCTCGTTGGATAATATTCTCGCTCAGCATCGTAGGAATATCTCCAGGCTTCCATAAACGGATCTTTTAGAAAACCGCGCGTGCGGAGATCGGTAAACCCGAAAGATCTCAGAGTCCTAATGTCGAGGTCGTCAACTCTCCGTTCTGTCAAATATTGGACAGGTGGCTGGCAATGAGCCCCGTCAGGAAGAAGGATACGGCCTTCTTTGTTCCGTTCAATGCCAATTGGCTCGGCTTCAATGTAAAACTAAACGTCCGCGCGGTAATCTCTTATAGACAGAATCGTTCTACAACGAATGCGCTCTTCGCTTACAGATCGCCAATAAGTCAGTGGGAGGGGAGAAAACCGGTCATCCCGTGGAGGAAATGAACCCTCCAGCGTTCTCCGCGACAGACGCGTAACCAGTCGATCAAGATACGCAAGGCACGATGCTGCCCACCTCGAAACTGCTGCCGGAGGGGCCCGAGGGCCCCCGTCAGGCGGAGGCCGGCTCAGCCAGGGATCCACCGGGACCGCGGTGCCCGGTCACCGTGCCGTCGATCGTCGTCGACGACGTGGACGGCAACGACGACAACCCGCCGCCTTACACCGCGATCGCGCCACCGAATCACGTCGGCTGGCCGTTCGACTTTTCGGGGATTCCGTATTCTGCGTGCGCCACGGCCCCCTGCAGGACCGAGGTGCCATTGGCGCCGTTCCAAACGGCCCTCACGTCCGGCTCGAGTTTCCATCCCGAGGGAACCGACAGTCAGCACACGTCAATTCCGATGCCTTTAATGCCCTGCCGTCTATTCAAGTTCGGCTCCCACAGATCTTTGTTCCCGCCCAGAGGCCCCACGTTCGCCGACAACATCTCCGTCAGCAAGGACATCCACAGCAGGACACGCAGTGAGTACACTCGTCATCGAGAAATGAACGTTTTCACTGACTATAAATCGCGACTATTAATGTCCACGTGAGAACTTAAAGTCGCGATTTTGTGACACTGAATTACGAGATCGTTAAGTTACGAATTACGGGATCAGTAATATTAAAAATCATGACTAGACTGCGGATTTTTATGCAAATTCGTATATTTATAGGTAAAAATATAGAACCGAAGCTTGAATAACAGAACGATTTGTTTTTTAAATAGTCCTTGTAAATTTTTACTTAGTGACGTTTGTTGCAACTGCATAAACATTCGCAGTCTAGTCATGAATTTTAGTGTCACGTGAAAACGTACCTTAAGGGACGTCCACCTGATGCACGCGCATCCTCAAGCTGCCATTTGTGCGCGAGTCACAGAATGCAATTATTGCTTTGCGACAGTCTTCGAGGTTTAAGAGTTCCGGTTTCGCCACTGATGACGTGCGTAGTGATAACGACGTGAACATGAAACGTGTTGAGAGATGAAAAATTTGCAGCCATTCGTTTTCTTATTAATTATTTTTGTTCTCCCGCTTTGATTAGATTCGTCAACGCAAACAATGTCAACGCAGCGAATAACGTGTTAAAATTGCGCGATTACTGTCACGTTGATCGCTCTGTAATTATTTTTAATTGCATCGAAAAAGCGCACTCGCGTATTGCGTATTCAGCAGCTCGTTTATCTTGCGATTCGTGATTCGTTGAGTTGACAAGCGACCGTCTCTCGAAATCGTTTCACGGTGACGCAGATAATAAGAAAACAAATTGGCGCGAGTGCGAAGCGCGGTGCGCGGGAAAAAAATGGGAGCTCGGGTGTTTTTCATTAAATTTTCCATCGTTTGGAGCACGCGTTTCGCGTGTAACGAGATCATCGACGCGCCCGGCTCTCGTCGCGCGTAATTCGACACGCTGGAAATTCATTACCGTAAATTTTTCATTGTAATCAGTGAATGTAACGCGACTGAACGCGCTCGTTTCGCTTTTGCAATTAAGTTATGCTTTTTTCACGAGCTCCGTCCGCGCTCGCGGGTGCTTTTCTTTCCCGCCGCCGTTGTTATTCGACCTTCTGTTTCAATTTAAAATTAAATTTGTTGTTTGATACTGAGCTGGTGAACAAGCGTTATTCCTTTCGTCACGATACAACCGCGAATTCAAAGCCGCGTGCCTCCTCTTTAAACTCCATTATGTTACGTTGGCAAAAATTAAAAAGCGCTCGGCAAAAAGAGATTGCGAGCTTCTGTATGCAATCGCGGGTTTTGATGTCATTGCGCTGTAATTTTTCATTTGCATCTCATTGTAATTAACACTTGATAAAAGGAAATGAAAAACTGCGAACGAGTGTTTTGATTGAAAGATTTTCTTGCTCGTTTCATAACTTCGTGCTTCGCATCACGACTTTACATTTCGAACGTTTTAGCTTAGTTGAGTGACCGAGGCAATTAATTAAAAATTAAATTATTTATATGTTGTTTACAGGATACGGCGCTATACTCGTCGGAGCGGCCGTCATCATCTTCCTCATGGCGTTATCGATACTGGTTCGATTCGTCATGGAAAAGAGTTTCTGGCGAGGCTGATGTGGGTTATCCTTGAGAGATGAAGGTTCAAATGTTTAGCGATCACTCTCTAAATGCTTTCCTACGTTCTCGATTTAGACTGAATTTAGAGTAAGCGTTATTGGGGACCATCGATTCCTCGACGAAGGAGGAAGGAGATATAAAAGTAATTGTCTTGTTTGGGTAAAGTTTAATCGAAATTCGCGTGTATAGAAAATAAGTGCGATATCAGATAGGTATCGGTAGTTTTTACGCATTGACGTGAACATGTGAATCGTTTTAGGATTCAGTGTTAAACTTGTCTTCTATCTCAGAATCTTTGTATATATATATATTTTTTACCGTCATCGACATTTTCTAATTTAAATATTAATTATCGTTGACTTTTTACTATTAAGAAATATAGGAGAATAAGCGAAACTGCGTAAATTATACTAGGACGTTTATAAGGACACTTTTTGATTGTTCTATTAAATATTTTGTGGTCAGTATATTTTCTCAGATGTTTTCTCGATATCACAACCAATACGTGGGAAACCAGTTTGCCAGGACCTTGGCATAACATCCGCCATCATAACACGTCAGAAAAAAAGAAGAAGAATAAGCTTCATCCTATTCACGTGTCCAATGATGTCAACCGTTTACATTATGATAATACCAAGTTTAAATATTTTTATTGATTCAATATCACGTTCGCGGAAAGAGTCCGCAGGTTGCACTCGGTCAAGCAGACGACTCGCTTATTGACTTTCCGGTCATAGCGTTTTAGCGATCTCAACTGCGTCGTCGCAATATGCTAAGTAGAATTCAAGAAACCGCGATGCATGTTGCAGCAAAATAATAGCCGTGTGTGCTACTCTACCTTTGAGTATGTAGAAGCCTTCATGTAAATTTCAAAAGATTTTCCCGTTGATAATCTTTCCCGATATTCGTTCGCAGCGTGCAGTTTCATTACAGTACCCCTATAATTCGCGACACGGGATCAACGATTCGCTCGTGTGTTTCAGCAGATGTTCACGGCGTTATAACTTGAATCATGATTAACGGTTTTATATAGCCATTGTCAAGCCTAACCCTGATAAAGTCAGTTTGACGGTGGCGACCAAACAGTCGGCATCCCTCAGGCCGGCGTCCAAGCGATGCGCCACCGGGGAAATTAGCCGGCAAAATAATTCATGGACGAAGCTTTTATTTGACGTCCATATGGAGCTCGATATTGCGGGAGCGGCCGCCGCGCCGCGTTCGCGCAAACAAACGCGCCGCGAAATTGTTGATTCACGCTAAGTACCCTCTGGAGTCTTTATCGTTTCGCGAGTACCGAAAGCCGCTGCGAGGAGAAGCTGCGGAATGGAAAATATTATCCTCGTGGCTGCGTTGATGATGAACGCTCCTAACGGAATTTCTCTCCTTTCTCCGTTCCTCTTCTTCTCTAAGAATCTCTTCGCTTTGTTGTCTAATCTCGGTTGCGGAATAATAAATACGTGCAGAGTCTTTGACGTGGAATCTCCGACGAGCCGGCTGACTATTTCATATCGGCGGAAAATTCTGTTCTTAACCGTAACAGCTAATTCCCGTTTGCTTTGAATGCCGAAAGTTACAGTACGCGAAGGTAGGACCATTTCGAATTGAAGTTTAAATTGCGTAAGCCCAGGGGGAACAAGAGTCTGGGTTTGAAAAGTAAATGCAAGGGCGAAATGGGGTGATCGTCTTAAGAAAACGCGACAGACGGGGTTGAAGCGAAGGGTAATAGGTGCACGTGAGATGGTTAGGGACTTGTCAGCGGTTCCCGGTAGTTAATTACCTTACATGAAAGGAAGTTTCGGTCCTTTTGGCGCCCCGCTTGGTCCCCGCGCGACGTCAAGTCCTCAGGCGCTTCGTCCAGCTACCTTAAGCACCACTCACCCGGTCTTTTTTGTCACCTGTAACGATTATGCCACCCTAATCCGATGAACGGAGGGAGTGAATCGACGGGTCGCCGTTGAATGGAAACCCGCGCTAGCGGAAAATCTGAAACTGAAATATTGAAGTGTTCAATTTAACGTGCTGCGGCGGACGGATCGTCGAATCCGATACTCGAAATTTTTTTTTTTTTCCGACAAGTTAAACGTTTCCCAAACGTCCACTTTTCACATTTCAAGAGCTTCCGTATGAAATTAGATACGATTACGCGCAATCAAGCGAAACATCGCGGTACGCTTTATTACTTTCCATTCGATTTAACTCTTCCCCGCAGACCGCGCGGCCGAAACTATCAGCCCGACAGAATCCCGCGGATGGAACGCAGCTCGTATCGGCTTTTTCGCTTCCGGGTGCCGCGGAGTTTCCGGCTGCTGTAAAAAAAAAAAAAATCAAGGAACAACCGTCATACGTCGTGGAAATAACAGGAAAACCAACGACTCGTTCTTCCCGTGATTTATCGACGAAGTTGCGAATATCCACCGATTCTATAACGATGATTCGCAGCGATATAAAGTGGCCGTGCCATAAAAATCGCGCGGAAGTTGGGCGCAGGAAAAAAAGGGGAACCGGGCCAGAGGGCAGTTGGACGGGACCGTCGTTACTCGTCGAATCGATATGGTCGACGGTGTTTCCATTTTTATTTGAAAATTTGCTTTGATTAGTGCCGATTAAAAGAGTTATTCGTTGACGGGTTTCGAAATCGTTCAAAGAGGACGGTACAGGGCGCACGAAAACAGACGGATAATGTAATTGTCCAAGCGGCAGCAAACTGTGTTTTCCCCTCTTCGACCGAATTCTCTATCCTTTCCGGCTTCTCCTTTTTCCCTGGCGAAATTATCTTCCCGAGGTCCGAAATGAAGCAAAACTGTTACGGTCGAATGAAAAGAGAAAAAAAAAAAAAAAAGAACAACGGGGTCACAAGGAAATGGAAAAGCGTAATGGTGCTCGAATCCTTATCTAAGCATTACCGTGATTACGGCGCAACAGACTTTCTCGTGAACTATTGCCGCACTTACCGTGACGTCCTTTTCGTTTCGCCGTCAAGGTTGCTCTGCCTCTTTCCTAACGCATCTAAATGCGCTAATTCTCCTGCACAGTTTACTCGCGGCACGTGTAATTAATATAATTACTGTGGATTCTTATCGTAGGAAATTTCGTGCCCAATTACGGGGCCTCTAATATTTGTATCGCCTGTCTAAAAATAGTCGGCCTCCCAGAATAAAAATACCTTCTCACTGCCATCTCTTATCAAAAACAGTCACGTGCATTTGTGGAGAGGGCAGAGTATGGGAGTAAAGTGTTCCTCTTTCACTTTTCTCAAATGAAACTGGGATACAGGAATATTGTAGCGTCGCGTGTGGGCAGAGAACACACGCTGCCCTCTCTCTCTCTCCCTCTGTTCCTACCCTTTTCCCCATGGCCGAGCAGAGCAAGAGGGTAGCAGAGATTGCGCTGGCACATCATTCATACACAGCTAAATCTCATATCGGTTTCTGATCCCGCGGCTATGACGGCCTTTGAAGCGTCTCTGGCTGCCGCCCTAACCCCGTCCGACCCTCGACGCTTCGCGTTTGCGGGCCTCTGTTTATTGTTACGTCGCATTTATGCATGAACCGTCGCGATACCATTGTCACGGACACGTGACGAGCCGCGGAGGGACGAACAGCGGGTGGCGGCGAACTCCGTCCTTTCTGGACGGAAGTTGGTGACGGTGAAAATGGAGGCTGCGGAGTTATTGGACCAAAACGGAAATCGATGGGACCCTCTGCCCTCTGATTCTACCCGAAGCCTTTTCTTCGGAGAGGTAAAATGTAATCTTTACTTTATCCTCGGTGGTCGCGCGTTCCGGTTCACGGGCGAAATACACAAATCCTGTGAAAAGAAATTCGACGGACAAGGAGAACTGATTTTTCGGAATCTGTTTGTCTTGGGATTTCGAATAACCGTGGTTCAGAATTATCGACCATCCTTCGTCGAGTATTATTCCGCGCGGAGGATGGATTCAAGGTTTCCACGGGGAAGGTTCAACAGGAACGCAAAGTCGGAAGCCGAAATCGACAAGGGACAGAACAAGAGGAGGCTAAACGGGCAGGAAGCACTTCGACGAGGTCGTTTCCGGCCGAGTCTGATGTGTCCTGACTTGGATCCCGACGTTATCGCGACAATTGAATAGCTCGGGTCCTCCATGCTTTCCCGCTCTTGCTGTGCGACCACGATAAGCTTCAGAAACAACGCCTAATGGTTCCCCTCGCGATTACTACTACCTGTATCTCTGAATTAACCTATTTCGTCCCAAGATTCTCGTTGTTTTTCGTTCAACTTTACCTTGGTTTTCAGAATAAAAATATCCGGTGTAATTGAGACATTAAATATAATCGTGTTTTTGGAAACTTTGGCTCTATATGTAGAGGAGAGGAAGAGAATAAAATACTTTTTACCATTTGTTATAATTCAACTGCGGATTTTTATGCAAAATAAAATTTTTGCAAATACAAATAAAGAATTGGATCTTGATTAATATTATGTTTAATTTCCTAAACATTCTAACTTTAATTATATTTCTTTAAGATATATTAATAGTCTCGTAGAATTTTTTCATACTTACTGTTATTGTAAATCTATAAAAGTCGCAGTCTTCCTCTAAAAAGTATAAGTTACTTTTTAGTACATGTCCCTAAGACATTGAGACATTTTATTAAGATATTATCTCATGTTTGTCCCTTTTCCTCTACTATATCTATTTTGAAAATGGATTTAATTAAGTTTTATATGAAAATGCAGGTAAAAAGTTTCCAGGTATTTGGAAGGCAGTTCGATTAAAAATATCTTCCGCAGGAAATTGCAAATAGACGTCATCGCCCCTATCCGCTTATCTCGCGCAGAACACAAATAGCGTAACGCGACTGGAAGTTCAGCAATTGAATTTGTAAATCGCGCGTCCCGAAACACGGCCGTTCGCGATAACAGCCGAGATAAGTGCTGGATCCGACGATGCAGGAAACGTTATCGCCGCGTCGCGTCGGTTTCGTCCTCTACCCGTCTCCGAAATATCGCGAGGAATGTTAAGCCCCATCGTTTTGATCTTAATCAGTTATTCCACGGAGCAGACTGCAGTCGCGGCCCGCGAATTCCCTTCCTAAGGGTTTGTTCTTCCTTATTGTTCTCGTCGGGGGGGAAGAGGGTTTAATGCATTCGCAGGCGCTACGGATTCCCTCGGGAACTTTCATCCCTTTCTTTTTACTTCGCGGGGCAGAAGAGAGACTCGAGAGAGCGATGATTAGAGGACAGAAAATGATTTTAATTGTTGCCGCTTCGTGGTTTCTTTCTTTGCTTATTTACTTCGAAGTTTGTCCGCAGCAAAGGAGATGAGTAATTCTCGTGGAAGCCTCGTTATCTAATGAAGCGAAACCTCATCGTTGCAGAATTATCGACGAGATAGTGGCAACGTCTCGAGATAACGTCAGCGTCGACGTCACCGGTTGAGTTTGATTAGATTGTCGCGGATAAGCGAAGGGTCACGCTAACCCCACTTACGAAAGAGCCGGCTGATTGATCCCACGAAGATACGCAAATATGTCGCGCTACGAAGTAACACCGTTGTATCGTATTGGTTCAGAATCTGCGAAACCGGATTACAGTTCGCCCCGGTAGACGGAGAGGGCACACCGATCGACAAACTAAACTGAGTTAAGCCCGGCATTAGAAGCAAAGCCTCGTTTATTAATTCAAACCGAAGTTAACCCTCTGTGTTTCTCTTCGCGAACTCGAGGAAAACCACCGGTGTGTGACATTACGGTGGCGGAGCTCGCCATATACAGCCAGATCAAATTTAATCTATACAAACAAGCTGCTCGCCTCAATATCCGGACACTCTATAGGGAACGCATCGATCGAACCATTTGCAATTCCTTTTTTTTTTTTTTTCAAACACCTGAACTTTCTCACAAACTCGAGGGTCTAGCCCAACGAAAGACAGAGGAATCAACAAACGAACGAATCGAGGAAGGAAGCCAGACGTTCGCCGCCATGCAACCAAGGAGTTTCATCCCTCTCCCCCCTCGGTGGCAGCGTATCGAGGCCCCAGTATTCAGAAGCCACCAATTATTCACGTTCCCAAGACCGTCACCCCCTCCCACCCTCCGACGTCCATAAAATCAAATCCGTCTGGCGCAGCGGAGCGCCGAAACCACGTGGAAGTCCGCAAGAAAGGGGGTGGGTGTCGGTCCTCACCCCCCTTCTTAAACCTTCTGCTCGACAGGTTGCGCGAGATGCGAAAGTTTCTTCCGCGAAGAAAGTTTTGAATATTCAATACTCGAGCGCGACGATGGCGCGGCGGTGGATGAAGGGTGGGGGCGGTGAGGGCAGACGGTTGCGGATACTCGGAGGAATTTCATTTTTCCTATTTTCTTCCGCGGGATTCGGCGGAGCCAGCTAGGCGCAGCCTATCGAATCAAGAGCGGCGGCTTTCGAAGGGGTTGGCGGTGAGTCACGGAACACGGGGTATTTTCTATTCGCGAAGCGTCCAGCGTTCCGCCACCCCTTTTCTTCGTCGCGCGAGAGGGTTAGATGTTTTCGATGAATCGATTCGAGGGTACTTCCACTATGCAAAGTTTCTTTCCACCGGGGACCGGTGCTCGTCCGCTGCTACCCCTTCGGACGGCTCGCGCTCGCCCCTAACCCGCTCGGCGAATCAGCGGAGTTAAGGCTGCACCCTTGCTATGGAGTCTTGCTATGGCGGCGGAGGTAAGTGGAGGCCGGGTCTCCTGGACGGCGAACTTTCGGTAACGAGGTTGCTCGCAAATTGCTACTAGCTATTCCCTCGGTGCGTGATCTCTGGTCACGACGAGGGACACACGACGAGTGGCGAGCTCGTTATTTCCGATTTCTTGCGAATCAGGCGGAGCAAAGATAAAGATGGACGAATCTTACCTGGTTCTCCTAAAGTTGGAGCTGCACACAGGCAGCAACGAACACGAACACATACAGAGGCATGCAATCAAAATCCCGTCTAAATATGCACATGGTGCATAATATGCGCATAGTGCATAATATGCGCATAGTGCATAATGGTGCACAAATTTGATTACAAATAGTGTGTTAAATTTGTTTAAATTCTAAACAAGATATTCCCCTTTGCACGATGAAAGTTACGTAAACTGAGAAACAATTAAATGTGGAAGTTAGAGTAACATAAATTGATAGAAAAAGTATAATTCTGTAGATTTCACCGTCAATTAACAATTGGAATACATGATAACGAACTTGTGAATCACTGTATTAGGTGAGTGCAATTAGTTGAGTTTCTTCGAAATTTTGCACATTTATTTATTTATTTACGGGAAAAGAACCCATTAGCACGAAGAAAATAAAGATACAAAAAGTACGAGCTAAAAGAAAAATACAAAAAGAAAAAAGAATACAAGTAAAATATAAGTAGAATGAGAAATGTACGGATAGACGATAAATTACATACCTAATACATTACTTCTATGTTTTCTACGATGGGCGCCGATGCTTTCATGTTCGACTTTTTAAAGTTTTTTTTTCTGCAACTCGCCTTGCACGTGTCTATCCCTATGTTAAGACAGCTCGCGAAATCTCGACCTTCGCGCCGAAACTTTTCGATTCTGGGCGAACGCTCTCCGCTTCCTTCGCCTCGGCGTCTTCGTCGCAGGCCCATTAGTTAATGGAAGAAACGTCCGCGTAAAGGGAAGATTTCCATCGCAGGGAAATGCGATTAAGGCTTCTTCTCGCGCGGTCTTCCCGGGGCCGGGGGTGTCCTCCTTTCCCGTCCAATCCCTGCGGTATCGTCATCCAGGGCGCACTCCTTCCCTCGCCCCCGGTGATGCAACGCCACCGTGATCTTCGCCACTCGTCCAAGGGACTGATCTAATTACGGGCCGAGTGAAATGGAGTCAGAACGGTGAAAGGAAGCGGCCGGAAGCCGGAAGCGCGAAAGATGGCGGAGCTAAGCGCTACTAGGCAGGGTAATTCGATTAACTCGGCGCACTTTGAACCAGAGCCTCCTACGTCGCCGCCTCCGCGACACTGTTTAATGCGCAATCGACGCTCCGCTTTGAGGCCGTTTTCATATGTCTCCGGTTTCAAAGTAAACCTTACTTTGAACAAGATCTGCTCCTCGCAGATGCGCTTTGACGCGCTTCGCCCTTTCTCCGGTTGCCGGGGTCCCGTAAATACGTGTCTGATGCAGAATTTAATTCGGATAGGCGAATTCTCGGTGTCGGGGAATTGAATATCCTTGTGTCGCGACGATTCTTGGTTTAGCCGGAAATAGCCGGAAGTGTTCCGATGCGATGTATTAAGTTTATGAAGGTGCGTGTATATATAGCGAACGAGCGCGAACAAACACGGACGAACGATCGCGAACGAACAAGTGTGGATGGCATTGCGTGCGCAAACACGCACGAACCAACGTCAGGCGACGGTCAACCATCGTTCGGACAGGGTAATAATAACAGTGATAATAATAATAGGGATAATATTGGGTTGGAACGAAAGTTCGTAGCGCTTTTCGATAGATTACTTTTGAAAAATGCGAAGTTCTGGGAAAATGGAATCATGAAAACACCTTAAAGACGGCGAAAAATGGTACGAGAAAGTAGCACGTATGCCGTTGAATAATTTTAAGTACAGGTATTTCAAAATTCTCTTTGAATTTTACTCAAGAACGCTACGAACTTTCGTTCCGACCCAATACATGGGTCGTTCCACATGAAGTATGTTATAGTGCACGTGAAATTAAACACGATCTTAGTTATCGTTTTGCTGGTCTCAAATTTGTGTGAAAAATCCCTCCCTCAAAAAATTTTGAATCTTTTGAACGTAATATTAGTCTTGCATTATTTCCAGACATTCTTCTAAATGTCCTTTTCTGTTTCTGTATGCTCGAAAAAACTAACTGTGAAAATTTTACGCGAACAAATTCACTAAGTTTTAGTGAGTGCATTAACGAGTCACTGTAATACCGAACGAAGTTGATCGAAACGATAGTCGTGCTTCGACTTCCGCCCGAGGAAATTGCTCCCCCGCCGAAATCCTTGTATTTATAGCAGGAAGAGAGGGCATTCGTCAGAGTGTCGGAGGGATTAGTTTGGTGCAGGAGCAACCCCTTCGTCGCAATTCCAGAGTTCCCACGACATTGAAGCGTCGATGTCGCGACGCATCCGCAGGAATTCGCACGGTGCCAGCGGGCGGAGCCGGGTTCCCGAAACTAACGCAACCCCGCCGAGGATTGTTTGCTCCTTGTAGCTTCGGAATTTATACTTGACATCAAAGTAACGTCTCCCCCGGTGCATTATCTTAAGGTGTAATTACGCGGGTACGCATTCCCCTTCGTGTTTCACGCAGTTGCTTCTATAATTGGACTAATGCACTGCCTAACCTTGTTGAGGACCATCGAAGTCATTAGGATCAATCAAGCGCGGTTTGAAATTTCCGAGATTCCTTGGATATTTGAAGCGTTCCAACTGATCATACGTATTCAAAGTATTGCGAGGCGTCTTGGAACCCATAAGAAGTATAACGTCTAGAAGTAGTCGACTCGCAAATCGACTGTTACCCGGGTGAAATGCGGTGGCCGCACGAGCGTGCCACGGTTGCGACCCCTCTTCCCGACCCTCGAGCCCCCACGACACTTTTTCCGCCCCCGCGTCGCCTCTTCTCTTCCTCTCGAGCAGCTCGTCTGAGCGGCAAGCTCCTCGGCCGATTCACGGGGCCCGAGTCGAGGCAGCTGGGCGCGAAATACGATAAACACTCGCGAATCCCTCGCGAGCGACGACGTCGAAAAATATTTACTCGTCGAATGCCCGTCGGGCGTTTCTCGCTCCTAAGCCTTTACCGCCGGCGGCCCCTCAACCCCCAACCCTCTTTCTTCCGCGAGCGTCTCTCCCTTTTGCAGCGCGTCGGCCCTGGAACTCGTTTATCCGCGGGCCAAAGGTATTTACATAAATCAGCCATGCAATCTCTTTTTATATTTCGCGAAAGCACGGGTCGAATAAGCGCGACAGCCCGTGTACGCGCGAATACGCGCCCCCCGCTCGTCGCTCCGCTCCTCGCCCCCCTAAGCACGTCGTTCCAGCCCCGAAAAGCGTCTCGAATACGCGAGCGTGTACACGGGTCCGCGGGTGTTTCCGGGACGGGGCAGCTTTTTTGTTGTCATTCGGGCAAGATAAGCGGGTCACTGGGAAAACGCTTTCGTTTTTCTCTTTTTCCACCCCTGCGTGGGAGGAGCGGGAGGACGCCGTCTCCTGTTTTCCTTTTTGTTTCGCTTCCTCTCCTCCGCACCGCTGGAAACTACTCGTCCGCGCAGGGGTGAATACGATATACGAGGGCTTTTATATCCCTCGCGTATTACGCTTTCTCCTGGCTTTATCTCCGCATAAAACAGCCGCTCGGATGAATTTGCCGTTCGATGAATTCGATGCTACGAAGGCGCGTAATAAATAGTCGTTCTCGCCCTTGGGACACTGCGGCGGAGGATGTTGGCAAAGCTTTTTATGCCTTCGAGACGGTTCTTCGTGTTTTTCGGCTATGAATTTCTTAGTAATCACTCGGGAGAAAACTTTGAAACTATATCAGAAGTTGTACAGCAGTAAAAATCGTAGGATTTTCAAAAGTAAATCTTTCTGAGTTGCTTACAGGTATATGTATATGGATACAGAGATATCGGAAAACAGTGGCTGTTCGTGTTTCCGATTAGTAGAATTCAAATGGGTTAGAGTAATGTGAATTTCCGGCAGGCTTTGATGTCGAATTCGAGCAGACGGTGCGTGAGTCGTTCCCCAGGTCGACGCTCACTGAAATATTAATTACTCGACCGAAGACAAGCGTAGGCGTGGACCCAGCATCCGATTATTTTCGGTTCAATTGCCGCGACTAATTAATTAAAGCGAATCCGTGAGAAGGTGAATTGTTTCCTTCTACACCTTGCACCCTGACCCCGAGGAAATCGAGTGCGCGGCCCTCCAGCGTGCGATTAATTGCGCCCCTTCCAACTCCAACCCTCGCCTCCGCGAGCTTGTATCGTTACCGCGATCCTTCCGGAATCCTTTCCTCGTGGCTTCGATAAATATCCTTCGTTCCTGGAAATGATGATCGCGCGCCGTCTGCTCACGTAATCCGTGATAAAGCTTCGCCGGAGGATGTTTCTGGTTACCCTCCATTAATTACTTCTTAGTTTGAAAAAGGAGAAGATCGGTTGTTGGTACTGGCAGGTGTGAATTTCAAAGAAAATTTAACGTAAAATGATTTTATTGACTCGAGACAAATTACATGCGAAATTGAAATTCTTCGGCAGTTTTCTTCCGAGATTTTTGTCGACGCATTCACTGCATAAGAGTGTTTCGCTCGCCTCGTTCTATTTTCTATCGTTCTTTTTTTTTTCTCCCTCTCGACGCTCGAAACGCGGGAGGCGAGAAAGGTTCGTAAGTAGTTGTCAGGGAAAAGCGAAAAGCGGCGCGTGAAGCCGGTTTTCAGGGAAGAAGGCGGAAAAGGCGGCAGTTGACAGGACGATTTATACCAACCGACAGCCAGTGCGTAGCGTGTGCCTGAATTTTCCGGCCGCTGACCGTAATTTACATTTGAAATTGCCTCGCGGGCGCGTTTTAAATTTTTAACAATACCCTCTCCATGGACTTTTCATCAACGAATTTGCGTTAAACTCGAAACTGCACGCTCGTCCCCGTTAATTACGCATGCTAACGACTGTTAATTCGCACGGCTAAAATATAACGTGCCGCTCGTGAACGGATAAACAACGACGGGGAAAAAACCTGTACGATTTCGTGAACGATCGTTTAACAAACCGATTCGCGTTTTATTAAAGGGGAGAAATTCCTTTTACCTCTCGCCTTATAACAGAGTTACGCTCATGGTGCGACTTACCAGTGATATACCTCAACGTTTGATGTACCTAAACGCTGCTACACAGTTAATTATAAAATTGGAAAAGCCTTCGATGTTTGAAAATACATTGCAAGAATTTTCCAAGCAACGTGCTTATTAGAGAAACAAATATTACAGAAATTGCCTTTTTCCTTCTGTTTTAGTTCAGCCCTGAATTCTTCTTCGGTTTTTACCTGTAGTCATTTCCTTTTCTTTTTAATTTCATCTAATTTCATAGTCGTTACCGTCGATTCTATTTTCAATTTGTTAGTTTTAGATAATTTTTAAGTTTTTTTTTCTTTTCCGGGTTAGGTTGTAAAACATCTATGATTGAACCTTGCCTTTGCCGTTATTCTATACATGTACTCGTTTTCTAGTCTACGGTCTGGCAATAAAGACGTTATTAAATAAATAAACATAATTTTGCATAATTTGAAACATCAGTGAAGCAAGTCATGATTGAAAGCACCGAGAAAGCAGTCGTCGTCAAGCACCTAGAAGGGATCTACGCTAGAGATCTCGAAGACAGCGAGCAGTCGAATCCCCTCCGATTTCCGGAGCCGTATTAGAGAAGGGTGTAGCATTTCGAAATCGTCTTAAGTGTCCGATAAGCAGCCGGTTATTATCCAAGCCGGTTTGCACATCCGGTTGCTCGAACCATTGCAGCTGAGGACCGATCGCTTAAATCCGGATTATCCGTCGCCCGTGCTCGGGATAATGCTGAAGATCGTTCACGGTCCGATGCCGTTCAGACGAAATTTATGCTCCTTGCGACGGCTGTCTTGACCGGGAGCCTAAAACAATCGATCAGACCGAAGGTCTGGCCGGAGAAACGTTCTCCTTCCGCTTGGCCTTCCCCTCTCTGAGAATCTAACGCTAATCGGTGCTAATCGCGAGTCGCGATTATAGTTCTGATTATTGAAGCGCGATGAATTAGGCATTAAATTGCTCCTATAACGGTTTATCAAGCGGCGTATGATTTAATCGCTAAGCAAACTCGTTGTGAAAATGAAATTCCGTAATTATCCATGAGCGATTAATTTGATTCATTGCGAGTATCGTTAGTAGCGGTATTAGACTTCAAAAAGAATTCTTCGTTCTTCTTCTGTTCCTCACTCAAACGAGACTCGCTTCTCCCTAATCGGGCAGAGGAGGAATTAACTACGAGGGGCGAACGAGACGAGGGTTCGTGGCAGGGGTAGAAAAGAAAAATGAAAAAACGTGAATCGCGGGGAACGTAACTTAGCACGGTATTGCGAGATACTAAATTCCCCCGGTTATTTTATCTCGCGGGCAACCGGCCTCCTTGAGGAATGTTTACGGTGAAGGGGTGAGCCTTTGTTTCCGCATTTCCAACATTACTTCGAAATTACTCCGCTGCCTCCGCCAGATTCCCATCTTCCCTTTGTCCCCTTTCCGCTATCTTAAAGTGTATTTAAAACAATACCGAGCAATCGGCGATGTTTTTCTCCCGTCGCGTCGCAACGGCAAAGCATTCGGGGTTGGTGACGCCGTAGGAACGCTTTAAAAATGTATCGTCCTAAATTAAATTGTGAAAGCTGCGGCAGGGGAGCCTTTCTAGGCGGGACGCAAGAAAACCGCAACGCGAAATGACAGGGGACAATGAAAGAACGGAATCCCTTTGCGGGGTAATTACCGTGAGAAGAATTTAGGAGGTACACAGCAATTTCGACCGGCCATTCTTCACGATAAACCGAGTCGTTCTTACAAGTCGTGAAAAAATTTAGCGAAGAATACGGTTCGGACGATCGCCGAACGGGGAGAAAAGAAAAATCAACGCAGAAATTTCAAAAGACAAAGTAGAAAATAAAAGAGTGCAGTTCTTGATTCGCGTGGCGGAATTAAGCCGTCACCGTCGGGGGGAAAACTTTTTGCGACTTTCCCCCCGCGTCTGCGAGGACCGAAAATCGGAGTGGACTCGACTCGCTCCTCGTTTCTTTGGCTCTTGAAACTGTTCCGAGAAGCAGGATCCATTCCACTTTCGCATGCACGCACCCGGGTCTGCATTATTACGGCTTATCCGGTATTACGCTTATGTGACGCCGGTAACATCGCAGCCTTAAGCGCACACGGTGTATCGAACACGGAATTACCCCATGAATTCTCCTCCCTTCCCCTTCGCCGTGTGGAAATTCTGCGCGCACAATGCTCGAGGGTTTCCAAGGCCAATCGCAGCCACCCCCGCACTCTGTATTCAGAGCAACCGGCTGATAAACATTTTTTCGTCGCATCCTTCGGATCCTTTCCTTGCTCGCTTAATATCCTCTGCATACTGGGTGACTTTAACGAAGCGATGAAGGTTGGAAGAATTGATCCCCCCTAAAACGAACAGAAATTTGGAGGTGAACTTCTGAATAATAGAAACAAAATAGTAAAGAGAATTTTCCTTTGAAGGATACTCACTTCAAGTTCACTCACTTGTGTGCTTCTTTCGAAGCACTGCTACTATACTCGCGAGTTCCACTTCTCTTAAACTTTCAGCTTCGATTCGAGTTCTTCTCATCTCGGTTTCGATGTCCGCCGAATAAATTGCGCGAAGGGGCGCGAAGCATTTCCAGCATTCCAAGGCGACCCCGGTGGATCCAAACCTGAAAGCAGGATTCTAATGAACCCATCAAGAACGCGACTCGAGGATGACCCGACTTGACGCCGCCGACCGAATGAACGAATTTCGTGCGTGCCTCTTACGTCGAGCATCGGAATGTCGTAATGGAGGCTGTCTGCGGAATATCAGAACGCCTTCGCTGGAGATCCGTTCGGCGTGGCAGGAGGGTCGGGACAACGACCCGTCTAGAGGGCCCTCGAAACGAGACCAGCGTAAATTTTGAATACCAAATAATGGGGCAACGAGACGGATCGGTGGGGGCGAGGGGCGCGTCGGGAACAGGAAAATTAGATGCGCCCCCGGGAAGCGAAATATAAGAATCACCGGTGAATCGTCGCGAAGTAATTTACGTAATGGAATAGAAAGACGCGGACGGGCCGCGCGAAATGCAAAAACGCGATAGACGTTCCCTCCGCTTAAACCGGCTCCGTTTCTTGTTTACCCTCGGCTTCGAGCTCCCTCGGGGGGGGGGGGGGGTGGAAATTCGTACGGAAACCAGATTCGCGCGACTCGCGCCCACCCCGAGAAATATCGACCGATTAGAGCGCGCGATTTATCGCGACCACTTGGTGAGACAACAAAGGGGAGCTCGGTGAAAAGAAAACCTCTTTCGATTGGTGAATTTCGTTGTGGTTGAAATTTCAAAGGTGGTGGATGCATCAACGTGGGTCTCGATTATTATTATTATGTTGTTTTTATTGCATGTTCTTCTTTTTTTTGTTTGCATTTTCAAGTAAAGTAGTTTTAGACACATACAGATTTTAGACACACATGTATTCTAAATGTTCATTGATTGTGAAATCTCCAGAATTATATTTTTTCATCAATCTATGTTGCTCCAGCTTTCACGTTTAATTGTTTTTCAGTTTTCGTAAATTTTATTGCGCTGAAACAAACACCTTTCTTTTTAATTGAAACAGAAATTAACGTATCTACTCTTTGTGAAAAAGTGTGTGGGTAAGCAGCCCACACACGGTCAATAATATTGTCAATATTTATTGCATTGCAGTTGATACTGACATTGAAGATTAAAAAGAAGGAAAGGTAATAAAACGATTAAATAGAAAACATTGAAGTGGACTGACAACAATATTATCAAACCAGAGAATTGATCAATATTATCGTGTGCAAGATCCTTTATATGAAAGATAAAAGGAAGGTAAGACCTCAAGTTCAATCCGAGTATTTTTAGTGAAATTTGAAGAGATTCAAACACTATTTTAAGAACTAAGGATTAGGATAGGTTAAAATCAATCGAAGGGCGAAAAAGAAGGACGAGGAACCATAACGAATCGACGACCATGTAAACCGTAAACGCAATTACGCATCGAGGGCTCGTTAATCAGGAAAAATGTACGAGTTTAATTTCATATCGCGATCAGCATTGACCGAGTCTGCGTCCCGTCGGCTAACGACATAATCTCGTTAAATAACGACGTGATCCGACTACGAATTCGACTCCCGAGCCTCGGAACCAGCGAATACTGCTGATTACGGACCTATTCCCAGCATTCTAACAACATCCCGAGTCCTTCCTGTGGATGTAACTCACCCTATCGCACCCACACATCCTCGGCCCTTTACTCGATTTCTTGGTCCCGTCGCTACACTCCAATACCAGGTGTCGGCATAGACTCTCCGAGGCCCAGGCGTTTCCAAAGTTCGAGCTTCCGTGAGCGCGGGCAAGCAGCGCGACCACGGCCAATCGAAAGCTCGGTCCCCGTCAATCTCGTTTGCCTTCTCAAGACCGGCAGATCGCTTAATTGAGTACAATTCGGACTGATTAAGGGCCACGGGTTTGCGAGCATGGTCGGTATCGATTCTGAGGCTAAACTTTGACGGTCTTCGCCTCGGATGATTCTTCGTCGGCGAAGAGACACGAGCGACTGAGATACGGGGAACTATCGCACTTTCTTGAATTTCTTTATCGCGTCATCGACAACTATTACAATATCTCGAGCGATTATTGAAGTATCAAATCTATAATATAAAGTGCGCGATTATATCTACGTGTTTGAATTAGCAAAAAGTTTAAAAGTTTTTTTACGCGCGTGTCGCGCGAGTGATAAAATCGCGTGATGCGCCGTAATCGGGCGTAAAATTTCGTAGGCAGGAAAGATGTCGTGCGCCGTCGGGAGATACGTGGTGCTACGTGGTCGGAAACGACATCGGGGAAACCTGTGCGAGTGTGTGCGCGCGGCGTAGGTGTATTCAAGCGCGGATAGTTTATTGCTCGAAATGCAAACTGCTCCTCTCTCTCTCGCTGTGACTTATCGGACGGAACTTGTTGCGCGCACACGATCGGCCCGCGAAACAATTGCTTCCGACCTTTACAGTATCATGACGTCGTGGCGTGTCGATTAATAACGTCACTCCCTTCTCCTTTCCCTGCCTCGCGACCCGTGCGATCCGCGAAATCGCAGATCGATGTTCGCGTATAGCAGATATCGCCGATTTGGGCGGCGCGAACTCGCGCGAATGATGGCGATGATATTCTTCTCGAGCACCGCAACGTTGATGGATTAACTACGTCGCGATTGTCGACTCGTCGGTTCGTTGCTTGGGAACTTTGTTACCTTTCACAAGCGTTGAACGCTGAGATTTTTTCTAGTTTCAGTTACCAGTCCGTCAGTCAGTCATATGTTATGAGGAAGACGAATAATTGCTTCTGCAAATCGGATAAAACTCGTAAAGATTTCACAAGAATCCGCATCAATCGCACTTTGTGTACCGCCAACCCCTTAAGCAGCTCCGCTCGAGCGTCGCACGAAGGAAAGAAACAAACCACAGTCACCCTCAGTTTCCACTCCGTCAACCCTTCAGTGTCGGAACACAGGCGGAGAATAGAAACCGAGGGGGAGACGGGAAACGAGAAACCGTGATAGGCGAGGACGAAGGGCGAGGGAGAGAAAACGCGATACTTTCCGCGTCGCAGACTAAAATGAACCGTCGGAGCAGTCGCGAAATAAAGACAGAAAACGACTGTGTACCTTTTTTCTTCCATCCATCGTTCTCCCCAGAAAACTCTCCACGGCTTGTTTCTTTCCCCGCGCCTACGGAGCCCGAACTAAACGAGGAACGAATCACGCCCGGTGTACCACTCGACTTTTCGGTCCGGTCGTAAGGAGATCAGCTACCGGCCGCCCGCTTTGAAATGTTTCTTCTCTCGTCGGATGACGGCGACCACGTCGACGGCGCAGACGTCGCGGGAAACGGCAGGACGGCTCGCGGATTAACTCGTTCGAGGGTTACGGGGGCCGCGATTATGTGCCACCTGCCACGATTGCGGACGCCCGGGCATTAGTCTGTAATTACACGTGGCTGCGCGTGAAACAGGTAGCATTATGCTGTCGTAAATGGGAGAGACGGAATATGTTGTTCGCGCGGCTAATTGGGACACCCTTATTGCTGCTTACCGCTAAGCGATGCTCAAATTCCTTTGAACCTGTGAATGATTACCACGATTATTATAGGGGCGTCACGGATTCAAAGTGTTTATTAAAATTAGAGGAAGAATTGGAAAAAATTCTGGATGCAGGATATTTTTTTGGGTACAGTAGAACCTCGATTAGTTCACCTGATATTTATGAAACAAAATACTAATAATTGGTACAGCATTATTCAATCACAGATCATGTTTCCTTGAAGTACTACTACACTCTTGTTCCAAATGTATTAATTAACCGGAACTCCAGGTAATTAGAATACGGAACAATTGTGGTTCGGATAATCGAATTTCTACCACTGTAGCTGGTTTGTTCTATGAAATTTTATAGAAGGTTCGAGTCTGGAGTCTGGATTTCACATACTACAAAACTAAATATTTCTAGATTCAAAATAATTAGTAAAGAGCAAATGTTTTTGCAAATTTATATTTTTAAGAGCACAGAAAATGGAACAAAATCTAAATAAAAGTTTCCGCATTTTCTAAACTTTATAAAATGTATTTTACTTTTGATATTTTATACATTTCTGCATTTATGTTCAACTTTGTATTTTTTCACATATTTAAAATTGCTATGAATGCATAAATATATAGACAATTGTATTTTTTATCGATTGGTTGAACTGTTTTAATTCGATAATCTTTGCGAATTTTTCGGAATTGAGTTTTTTAATTATTTGCGAAGTAATATTGACAAAAATGCGCCAAATTTGTTTGGTTTTCTCTCAAAATACCTGTTATTGCAATTGAATCGTGCTCAACCAATTTCTTTCTTCACAAGAACTAAAATGCATAAAGAAAAGATGAAAAATACTGTTTATGGAATATATTAAGTTATTAAGAATATTTCTCTAACGAATATCAAATTTTTGGACACATATTCTTTCTTTAGGCACGATCATACGTTTTTATGAACACTTCACTTTCCTTTGAGTAAGAAGAAACACAATATACCAACGAATTTAAAAATGTTTAAACTATTGACTGTGGATCGAGTCACGACGCATTCGAGTTTACAACCTCGACCTAACTAATCGCCCTAAAAAATGAACAAAGAAACCACAAATTTTTCTAAAACTAATAGACGATCTCAGAAGTTTCACCACGTCCCACCGACAACCGACATCATATATTACTCTGCAATTGTCCTCAGACTGACGAAAGCCACATACCTATTCCCAAATCCTTGAGATATGAATTGAACAGATTGTGCGAGAGAAAGAACAGTGAAAATTTCGCAATTGTTCTGATACCGAAAGACAAAGTTCAAGAAGAAATCGCAATACCGAGACATCTTCATTCCCCTGGTCACCATTTTCTACGTGTCCACCAATTATCAGCACGGATCCTCACCATACTGTGTACGGCACGACAACACCCTTAAAACTTTTCCACTCGGCACCACCTACTTATCGGGTGACAAGTTGGCAGTGGTCGACAGCGGCCGGCCGATAAGAGATCCCACCACTTGTTCCGCGGTCGAATTCGTCGGACGCTGCGCTGGCCCGATGGAATCGCGGCCGAAGGAACCGGTAGTCGCGGTCCCGTCTATGATCGAGCAACGAAATTTAATAATGTAAAGTAGCGGGCTAGACGCTCGGTACACAGAGCTCGGAATCGGTACACACCGCTTTCGGGCGTCTTCAATATCTGAGCAGCTCGAGGACCGCATTGTCTAGGGCAACGGCCCCGAGCTTTAGGATTTCCCCTCGCGCTCACTCTCCCTCTTGGACGATGACGACGATGACGAGTATTATGCGCCGGATAATGGTCCGACGGGCCGCCATTCATTTCCTCCGTGCACGTGCAAAGAAACCGCGCTTGACAAACACCCCTCCGCTTCCTGATTGAATTATGCCTTCCTCTGCGGCCGGAACTTCCGTCTCCGAGCTCGTCGCGTAGAAAACGGGGAGGAGGAATCGTAGGGGAAGCAACACCTGTTCTCGCGATCCCCATTGCGATTAGCGTAGATGCTGGAAATTCTCAGTTGTTTGCAAACCTACGGATTCGCTACTCGAACGGACAGAGCCGCCTAAGTTCGACGAACAGGAACGATTTCCGATTGAAATGTAAATAGCGGCAGGAAAGTTCCGCGGGAAGAATGGCCGCGAACTTTTTTAATTTCTCCCTTTCCCGTTCCGCATTGTCCTTCCTCTCCCTCGTTCTCCGTTCGCGCGTGTCCCTCCGCAAAGTTTTCGCGGCACGCGAGATGGACAGCTAATTTCTGCACGCGGGGCCGCCGAAGAATGAGAATGAAGCAAGACCGACGGGCGAAGAAATGGGAGCCGAGGGTGGCGCGAGAAAAGAGGGACGAAGGAACGCGCGCGCGTCCTCCTTGCCGTCGTCGTTGTCGACGTTTGAGCATCCAGGGGACAACGCGTCGGTCGAGAGACCGTCGACGGGGAGTCCTATTCCAATTCCAGCAAGTTAATTGGAATTGTTTGCCGCAGACGCAGCGAGCCGCTTGCCTTAGCACAGCCCCGAACTCTATTCTCTCCCTCGGCAGCCTTCTCCGTCGCCCTGGTCCTCTCTCGACGGACGGCTTCGCCGCCACGGAACTCGCAGGTCTGTCGCCGTCATATAGATTCTGACGTCTTCGACGGAATTAATCCCTTCGAGGACGGCGTGTCTTAAATTTCTCCGTCAAGTGGGATGAACTTGGAACCAATAAAACGCGTCGAACGTGATCAGCGGGTGCCGCCGATCAACCCCGATGAGGCGCTCTTGATCTGGCCTCGGGGTGAAATTTGAAATTCTAATTTCGAGCTGCTGAGGCTATGACAGTGATCTACTTTATTGCACGAAAGCTACAGTTCGTGAGCTCTTGATTTCCTGCGCTGTGAGCTTCGTGTCTGGAAGCGTAATGCGTTGCCTAATATTATTTGAAATAGCTGAAATTTTGAAGGAAATTAAGAAAAATTCTTCGCAGCAGGTGGAATTATTTAATATTTAAGTTGTTTGCGTCGACAGCTTTTGTAATTTTTAAAAAATTTTTTCCAATTGACACATCTCTCACGTTCCATGAACGATAAATTGTGGTATTTTGAACAAACAGGTTCTAAGAAAAATGAAACGCCTCTATATTTACGATAACGTCATCAAACTTGTTGATGTGAAATCATATCGTAATCGTACCACCGGTAATCAACGAATAGTTCTTTCGTAATACATAGAATTACAGATAAAACGTAATTACAAGAAACACGTTTAAGTAGTGCTTCCTGATAAATGGAACGAGCACAAACGGTATATAAGCGGAACGAATATTGTTCGAGACATGTGTTTTCCGAGCGTTATTGGAAGAAGCAGCACGGTAAGTACCAACACAATTTCTATTGCTCAGACGGGAAGCTGCTTCAAATAGAATTTGATTTCGAAAGAAGCATTCGTATTCGCTGAATCGAAGTTAAGTTAACTGCAACATTCTGTTGCTGCGCTGCATCAAAACTCTCAACTATTCTGACTGTTATTATTTGCTTCTACTTCGACTCCGTCGCTTCTACAATTCCAATACTTCCATTGTATCGAATAGTCTTCGCGATGCGTAGACGGCAGTAGGAACAAACTGAATATCCATCGAATTCTGTTTCCTTCGTAGATGAAATTCGCCGTCGTAGTTCTGGCTGTCCTGGCCGTCGCCAGTCCCCTCTGCGCCTACAAGGTTCCCGCCGTAGGCTCGGGTGCCCTTGCCAAGGAAATCCAGGACTTCGTTGACCTTTTGCCCCTGGGAAAAATGATCGCTCTCGCCAAGGAATATGCAACCAAGGACAAAGAATTCAGCGTTGCTCTGAAGACCCTGCAATCCGCCGAGGCGAAACTGTACATCAAAGACCTCGAAGCAGCACCCCAAGCCAAGAAGCTGTTGAATTATATACAGAACGCTGGCCTTGACATCAAGAAAATCGTGAACGCAATCAATAAGGCTTTTCATCTCGCTCCCATCGCATCTTTGGAAATCGAGGAGCTCGAGGTTGGAGCTGGAATCGCAGGATTCGCCGCGGACGCCGGGAAACTTATCCCCTCAAACGCGTACGTCGCAATGTACGAGGATAAGATGGCGAACTCCAAGGTGTTCTCTGACTTCATCCATGAGGTGTTAAAAAGTGAAAATCTGGAATTTCTATCGAAGGCTCATTCGAATGCACATTACCTGAAGCTCGTCGCGGAGGCTAAGCAAGCTGGCATCAATAGTGTAACTTTTAAAGCTGGTTCCCCTTATATATTCGCAGCTAAAGTTGTTTTGTCTCGCCATTAGAATTACACATTTAATATGAATTTTCATTTCATTTCATTTATTAATTATGATTAAAAACTGTGTAACATTTTCTGATGTAATGTAATAAATATTTTGTTAGCATCAATGTTCTGCCTTACGATCTTTTCTGTGTTCGTTGATTAATGTAGTATGTAAGTAATATTTAAAACTAGATTCGCGTAACTCGTCAATTTGATGGATTTCATATTTCATACTCCAACTTACAGGAGTTGTACATATTATTCAAACATTTCTAATACATTCTGATTCTAATTTATTCAGAAATGTATTTTTAAGAATCAATCAATATGACGCGTTTCTGCTAACATAAGTACAAAATACGTCATAAATTTACTGTTAATAAAATAGTATCAGATGTAAACACATCACCCATTATCTTAAATGAAAATTTATATGTCTTAAATGATCCTGTTGCCAGGACCTGCGTCAGTGCCTATCATATTGCTGACACTAGCTTTTGATTCAGACTCCGTTGAAGAATCTATATAATCTAATCTAAGATCTAAGTCCTTAGATCTACAAGATGTTCTATACTTACCATACTTACCATATTCTTTATGGTGTGACAGCGTATTTCTTATATTTTTCTTTTTTTTTGTTTAGCGTGTACCTCAGTTATAAGTTCTTTATTTTCTGCCATTCCTTGCTTGATTTTTGTCTGTTCTGTTTTGCAAATTGGACCCGTACTTTTTCTAAGTAAAAAAATAAAAAATTATTTCGACCAGCCACTAAAAAAAAAATGTCTGTAGTACGGTAAAGAATATTTTGTTAATTTACGTTGAATAATTCGTTTTTGTATTATAATGTAGATCCTTTTCAACCATACGGAATTGTTAACGAATACTTGCATCCAGAGTAAGGATTCAGAGTCCCGCGGAACGTTTGTTGCCCGGGACTGAGACTATTTGCTGTAACTTTGTTCGTTTTTCTGCAACGAGCATGAAGGCAGCAACGCATCCCGCGGTAATTCAACGCGGCTAGGTTCGCTCGAAGCTCCACGCGAAAATGAAAATATGACACGCCTCGAGCGTACTAAATTCCGGGATGGCCTAGACCATTAAATCCTCCAGATAAAGCGAATCGAAATTTCTCACGGTAACAGCGCCGTCGTAACTTACCAGCTTGTTACGTCGCATCAAAGGGGAGCATCTTGACGAAGAAAAGTTCCCTCGGCCGTCATAACCTGCTTCGGGGCTTCGTTAAAGCGAGCATAAAGCGTGTCTCGCGGAGGGAAATGTTTATCAACGTACGATGGCCTGGCGAATCCACTTCGCTGCTCTAAGTGAGATATTTCTCTTTCGCGTACCTCGAGCGCGACAACTTTCGCCAGAAATCCCGCTTTATTCATCCGCTCTCGGGCTGTCTGCCTCTTTTATCGTCTTCCGCGTCAATTCCGCAAGCAGCAATTAAAATTAAAAGCGCACGACTTCGCCTCGAAATTTGGCCACGAATCTGAACAGTCGGTGGCCATTCTTCGAGGTTGTCATCGTGCTTCATCTTTTCCCGTTTTGGTACGGAAAGTTCGAGTCTCGCGAAAACGCGGAGGAAAATTCATCGCGTGAAAGCTACTTTTCGCACGCTTCTTCAAACTACCGCTGAATCTTCCTCGCTTCCCTCGATTACTCGCCGTTAAGATCGTATTACCAGTCGAAATAAATCTTGCAGAGATCTGCGCAATGATTTCACACTAAGACAACTCTACAGATTCGAAGATCACGTAGAATGAATTCACAAATCATGATGGCGAGCGTGGCTGCTGCCTTCTCTGTCGGGTTCATTGGATTCCTTGTCTATCGTCTCGGCTCCCGATCAAACAATACTCGTACGATGCTGGATGCTCTACCCCAAAATGACAACAGCAGCCTTGAGGAGGACCTAAACGACATCCTGGCGTTCGTGCCTCTAATCGATGTGCAAAATATCATCGAACAATACATGAAATACGACTCCCAGATCGGGGACACCGTCAGTTTCATCACCGACCAGAAGCGATTCGTGCTGAGGCAGCTTCGCAATATGCCACAGATGATTCGTCTGATCGATTTCCTGAAACAGAACGGCCTCGACACCGACTATTGGAACGACAAGGTTCGAGTTTTCTGGAAGACAGCGCCCAGGTTCGTGGGGTGCGAACCGAACATCGCGGACGGCGGCCTCACCGTCATGATCAGCAACATCCTGAGAACTATTCCCCTGGACGAGCTTCACGAGCTTCTGCGACAGAAGCTGAAGTACTCGAGCAGCTTCCGCAGGTTCATAAAGATGCTCAGGTCGAAGGAGTTTGTGGAACTCTGCTGCGCGATCGAGGAGAACGACGTGCTGCATCACCATTTCTTCTGGGCGAAGGAAGGCGGTTTGGAGATCACGTTCGCGATCGAGCTGCTGAAGGATCTACACCATTACCTTACGGATACTTTGATCTTGCCGTTAAATTAATTTTATATTAAATGTATGATAATTAACTATTAGGAAATTTAAGATAGTGAAAATCGAAAATTATTTCATAAAAATATTATTTAAAATATTTGTTAATTCGCAAAAAAAATTAACATATTTTATTTTACGTTGAATTGAAATCTTTGGTAAATAAATCGAGGTGGGAAGATTTTATCAAAAAGCCCTTTTTTTTATCTTATACTTCCTTTAAATCATCAATTTACTATCTAATAAAACTTGCGCTATTAAAACCTATTGCGTTACCCAATATTTCTTACATAGCGCAAAGTAATTTTCTTAAAGATTTAACTTAAATTATCATAAAAGTACCCTGAGAGTCATAGTAAAATGTATTTTAACCTTTTTATTCTATATGATCGCTACGGCAAGAAAACGCAATTACTGTCACAAAAGCTTATATTTATTTTAACTTACTATTTCTTAATATATTTGATTAAACCAAAAAGCTTTACAATCTCTTGCATCTGAATTAATTAATTATAAATATAATCCTTATATTATTCTATTATTTAAACCATTGTCATTATTTTAGTAAGTCAATATCTCAAATATTGCAATTATAGCTTCTTCTTATCAGACATGTCAAAGATGCGGCCCGCCAATAAGCGATCGACGGTCTGACAGAAATGGTAACCAATATGATTATTTAATCTTTGATAGCACTGAATTTTTTAAAATTAAAATTATAAATGTATACATGAATTAAATAAACATAAACATATTTCAACAAATCAGCTTATCCATTTAAAGTTATATTATATCATTTCTTTTTAAGAAGCTTGGCATCGTTTTTCATTAATTAAATCTTCAAAATTTGGTTGCATTGGTTCCACTGTAGTTATTTTTAATACTGATTAATACAAATATAATAAAATATACAAATATAATAAATACTGATTGATAGAAATATGTGCTACCAAACATAGCTAAAACACACCTAATTACACTTAACACTTAGGAAATCTTATACATATGCACTGATTCCAGAATATTCGGTAGTCATACAACTTCGTTCATTGCATTTGATACCTGCGCATAAAAATTGCACAGTAGATTTACGTATAATTTTATTTAAATAACGTAAACTTGGAAAGAAACAATCTTTTTTACTTCACATGTTATTCTTGACATGATTGTACTTATTAGATATTTATAGTGACATCATCGCAAGATAGTAACCATTATGATGGTAATAATCACGTCATCATATGTTTCATAAGTAATCACAAAGATATAGTAATAGATAAAGAAATTACGCATTCTCAAAGGAACAGAAATTAAAACTAGCATTATACGATACTCTTAAAATAATTAGACAATACCTGTAGAGAAAATTACAGGGAAAAATGGAGAAAATCAAAGAAGTAAAATACTGAATATTTATTTCATTCCTTTACCAAGAAGAAGATTTCAAAATACATGAAAAAATCTAAATTTACAACTGCACTAACGCGGCATTTATTAACGTAAGGAGGTACAAGTTGTTCTCGAATACATCCTTATTGATGCCAGCTTGTTCGGCTTGCTGAGCCAGCTTCTGCAAATTTGGATTTGCGCTCAAACCGAAGAAAAAGGCGGTAACCTCGGGCGACGTAGCCCGCTCGGCGTATTCGTCGAACACCCTGGAGTATTTTTGCTTCATTTCCATCAGCGTAGAAAGTTTATCTGCAGGAATTACATCTTCAATGTCCTTAAGGAGACCCTGTATGGTGCCAGTGATCTCTACGGTCGCTTCATGAGGTGGAATAGGCTCCGAGAGCGCCGCCTTCAGTTTGTATACCATGAGGTAGACATTGAGACCAGAAAATGCCATGTAACCCATGAGTTTTCTCATTTCCGGTGCATACTGGATTTCTGTTACAAGCTCCTTCATCGTGTTGGAGTGCAAGAGCTCAATGGCAGCCTGGAACTCGGGATCCTTAGCCATGTATGCTCGACAGATTTCGACAATTTTGTCGATCGGCGTCAGGTCAACAAAGTCTTGCAATTCCTTGGCGAGAGCACCTGAACCTATGGTTGGGAGTTTCAGGGTGTTCGAGGAGCTGACTGAGGCCAGGACGGCCAAAACGATCAGAGCGAATTTCATGTATAAAAGAATTAAAATTCAGTCAACGTGAGAGTTTAAAAAGGTTCTACTGAAAGCTTGGAGTTTCCAGGAGGTTTCGCAGTGGCAAAGTCGATGCAGGTGCCTGACAGAGAAGATAGATGTGGATTTTATAAAATTGATCGGCGCGGGTTTAATTAAACGGAAGTTTACTTTGCAAGCTAAATAAACGGTTGTTAAAATTAATCAAACAGCAACGGCAATATGTGTTATTCCGTACATGTGAATCTACTTTACGTCGACACGCAGGAAATAATATAAATACATATTGAAAATTGTATTAACAATTTTTGTTTTAAACGATTTCACGGTCGTACCACTGGAAGATAATTGGTTACTCACCTTGTAAAATCGAAGGAGTCTTTCTTGGTTCTCCAAGAAGCCTTTGATGCTCACTCAGCTTTGGTTGCGGCTTATATTGGTATCCCATGCTGATCGCATTAGATTTGATAAGATTACTTGAGTTCGTTAGCGAAGAATTGCTTCACTTTTTGATTGCGTTCGATCGTGCAAAATGGGGGGCTGATTTGTCGCGCTTGCGCAAATGAAGTTCTACGTCATTCCATTATTCACGAGTATTACAATCGGGCGAACGAACTCGTTGAAATATTGAATATATATTGCGGATTTTAGTCAATTAGAACATCTCTCATTTTGCGATTGTTTGTAATTACAAGCCTGGTGCTTTGTTAGACAATACGACAATATTTACCGCAGGAAGTTCGTTGCTTATTATTTATTAATTCTGTCATCTATTTATACGGATAATATTGAAAAGTTAATAATTATATTTATAAATGCATTAGGTGATGTAATTTTCAGAAGAAGTCGTGTTATTGAAATACAATAAAATTTGTAATTTAACTAACTTCGTGAATGTAAATAAAATGTTAACAATTAACGAACCATTAAAGTCCTATTTTATTTTTACTCCTGCTGCACTAAATGATCGATATTAGGGATAACAAAATTCAGGGAGAATCGAGATTCTATTCCATATTGAATCGTTCCGTGTGCTTAGCACGAAGATAATTTTTTGCGCGAAGACAAATATTAACGTATGTTTGTAAGTTTGAATACGCAAATGTACATTTGCATAAGTTGCATTTTTTATTTTTAAATTATTGATTATCGTGCAATGATTTTGAAATTGACAGAATGGCAGTCGGCAGTAGGTAGAAATGGCGGATGTAACCTTTGGTCACAGTAAACGTCATGGAACTTTCGATTGAATTTCGATTCGAGTGACAATGACATAAGATAAGAATTGAAAAGATCGACGTCAAAATGACAGGCTCTTGTTATGTATATACACTAGATAACCGAAAGAATGGGGATGCGAGCGGTGGAGATAATTTTGAGTACTCTGCAAATGACGGAATAGTGATTAGGAGGTTAGAGGTGTCGTAGGTAAAATCATCCCCAACACTCCTATCACTTCTTTTACAGCAAGGTATATGGACGTTAGCAGTCTAGTATAGTATGTAGACGTTTGTGGTGTTGATCATTGAGCTATATTACTACTGGAGAGCGAACGGGGCGATCGTGACCGGTCAGATAGAGAGGTCCAAACGGATGTGTTGGTGTCGCAGTCTTACTTATAGGCTATGAATGTACAGTGCATGCTACATTAGATTGCTTCAGACTTTAGATTGCTTCGTCTGCGGGAACATTATTCATATTCCTTACAGCATGATTTTCAGTAAATAAAAACAATAAAAGATAAAATGACTGTTGTAAAATATATATTTACTTTAAACAAGCGTTTCCAAGCAGATATTGATTTATTCATTACTTTATACAACATATTCTTAATCAATTTCAAGCCTATACATTTATACCAACTTCACTTTCCTCCTCCTTCACTCTTTCCCCTATTATATTCAATTTGAACTATGCGCCCCTGAAGTTAGTCTCTATCCCCTCTACACATGAATTTGCTACAGGATCGGTACAGTAAGAAAGAGAGAGAGATAATAGGAAAAACAAGGATGAACACACATCCGTTCGGAAATTTCTGTCTTACCTCCCTCCCACCTTTTCTTTCCTTTGGCCATTCGCTCTCCAGTAGTAATATAGCTCAATGGTGTTGATAGACATATATCTTAGTAGTGTTCTCTGTATTATGATATGCGTATTATTTTTTTATTATTACAAGAAAAAAATTCATAGATTTTAGTCGACATCGCGAATTTCACGAGGGCGCAATGTTACAGAATTCAGGGAATGGATATTGTTTAATTTATATTAATTTTCAAAGTACTCGAAATTGAAATTCGAAAAGCTAACTGTACTAAAAATGCAAATAGTTCATAGTCTAAACTTAAAATTTTAATAGTTAGAATACAATAAAACTTCGATGAACCGACGCTTAGTTATTCCATATTTAAGCGAAAAAGGAAATGTCACGTTCTAGCACACCGATAATTCAGGCGTTGCGCACTGTTTCAAGTATTTTGAAGCTACGTGGGTACAGTAGAGCACCGATTATCAGAAAAATTGGAGAGCCATTTATCGAGCTTCGTACCGATAAATCGGTAAGAACGTTCCCGTTCGATTACTGTACCGCAGCCGAATTCTATAAGCATAAACCTCAGATTATATCTTTTCAGTAATCGCAATTCTAATAGTTTGATATTTCTATTAGATTATTTGTTTGAGATAATAAAATATTAAGCAATTCAGAAATCTAGAAACAGAATATTGAGGAATATACATATGATATGAGAAGATTAAGCTTACAAATCATATAATAGGCATGCAATTTTTTAAATATAAGATAAGTTACCTTTGCAAGTTAGTGAGTCAACTTAAATAAAAGATAGAGAGTCAAGGTCATGGAATTTCTGATCAACTCATTTTTTATTTCATTACTTTCAACAATATAAATACAACATTCATAGTATGAATTTATTAAGTAGGAGGCTAATATTTTAAACAAAGAATTATATTCAAGTACATCAAAAGCACATAAATGAATCTAATCAACAGCCATCTGGCGATAACTGTACGAGTTAATGCTAAGCTAACTGTTATCTCTACGCGTTTTGAATAAAATCGACTTGTACAAAACTTGCACAAATAAAAGACAATGCAGTTAGGTTCTTTCGAATTCATCGAATACCTTTCGAGGGTCGATCAATTTCGCCAGGCTATCGGGGAAGGGTACTTCGTTAACGCGGCGAAACTTTCGCCGATCAAACGAGAAAGCAAAAGGGCGCCACGTGCAGCGAATGGCTTGGGGTACTCGTAACCGTTCGATAAATAAAAGAAGTCGGCACGCTCGAGCACGTGGCGCTAACTTTTTAAAAGGAAAGTAAAGGGGTGTCTTAACCGTCGCGTCTTCGTAGCCATCGCAAGGGAGTAAGTCGCGACGTTTCGCCAGCCTAAGGTAAAACGGAATAAGGGAACGGGAACGGTAGAAGCCGGTGCTGAGGCGCTTCTCTAATTAAAATTGTTACAATTTAATAAGCCTCGAGACTCACCATTGGAGCATCGTAATGGAAAGTTATAAGAAGCGTGGAGAAAGAGACGATAGGGACACAGATCCAGGAACACTGATAAGCGGAAGTCAAGTGATCGAGTGAAACGGAAAATCCTGGTGAGAAATCCTTGAAGGGGGGAACAAGAAAAATCTTGGGGGAGGGATCCTAGAGTGATGAACGGAAGCTTCAAGGGAAAGAAAAAGAAACGTAAACGCTGAGATAAGCAGAGAAAGAGTGGAATAAGAATTGAGACGAAACGATACGAGCTTTGAGCCATAGTGGAAAGTCGCCTTTGAGATCTTTTAACTTTTCCATTTGAAATAAAACATGCTTGTGCTTCATTGGGAACGTCTTCACCCTCCTTTTATTTCGCGAAGGAAAGGAACTATAATAAGTAATACGCACGTATAATTTGAATATTCATATTTATTTAATGCAATTAAGTCTACTCATTCATACGAATAAAACCCAATCATAAATGCAGAAAATCTCATTTTTGAGAACCAGATTGATTTAAATGAACACATTCGGTCGACTGAGTCCTTGATTTTAGTACACAGGAACGTGAAGGTCGAGGTCAAGGACTTTCTTAATGAGCTCCCTGATTGGTCCGAGATCCACACCAGCGTTGATCACCTTCTGTCTCATCTCCAAGAAGATGGGAGTCTTGTAGACCAAATCCACGATTCTCTTAAAGTCCGGGGATTTGAGTTTGTCAATGAAATTCTTGAAGGCCGGGGAGTTCTTCATCTTGTCCTCATAGAGAGCCTTGATTTTGTCCTTTGGCAGCGTGGCGATGATTTCGTCAACCAGTCCCTTGAGTCCTCCGAGGTTCGAGTACACTTTGAACGACGCGTATTTTCCGTGGACAGGTGGTACGTAGTCCTTCATGCCGAAGAACTGGTGAATCTTTTGGATGAGGTTGAAAATATCCAAACCGGCGTCGTACAGGTACAGTATCAAGTCCTGGTACTCCTTCATGGCCTCGACTTGACGCACCAACACGTGGAATTCCTTGCTCTGCAGGTACTCCATCGCTATCTGCACCTGATCGTCTTCCATGTGGTTCATCACAATCTGCATGATCTTGTTCATGTCGATGAGGTTCAGGAAGTCGTGGATGTCTTTGTAGAGCGGGTTTCCGCTGGCAACGAAGGTGTTGAACTTCTGTTCCTTGAATTCCGGGAATTCGACTCCGAGAACGGTGTAGATGATGTCCTCGATCAACTCCACGTCGATACCCTTTTGCACGAGAGTCTGACGGAAGCGGAGGAAACGTTGGTTGGCGTAAAGGTCGTTGATGAACGCCTGGTGGTTCGGGGATTTCAGGTGAGCGACGAACGCGCGCCACGCCGAGGATGTCCTCATCTTGTACACGTGACCCTTGATGAAGGGGTCGTAGACGATCAGAGCCTTGATGTCGTTGAACAGTCCGCTCACTCCGCCGGTGATCTTCAGCGATCCAAAGACCGTGGGTTGGTAGGGCGGCAAACCGACGCTCTTGTTGATGTTGTTGAGGAAGTCGTCCATGTGGATGCCGCTTTTTTCCATGAACTTGACCCACTCACGGAACGCGGGGATCTGCTCGATCTCCTGCATCATTTGCTTCACTTCGTCGGATTTGAGGTACTTCATGTAATCCTGGAACTCGGCGTCCTCTGACGCGTATTCCATGACGATCTCGACCACTTTCTCCATCGGGATCATATCCAGGAAGTATTGGATGTCCTCATAGAGGGGACCTTCACCGAAGCCTGGCAGGAAATGGCAATCCACGGCTGCGAACGCAACCAGCGCTGTCAGGGCGGCCAATGGGAGCTTCATCTACGAATGACAAATAATAATTTGTTAAATATTCTTCAAACTATATAAAATTGATATAGTCGAAGAGAGAAAGTTACTAAAAACTTAAGAGATCTAAGTTACGAATAATTGATTCCCGAATAAATTACGATATTGAATTAGAACTTGAACTTACCGCGACCACTTCTCTCGGAAATCGAACTGCTTTCCAAATTCTCTCTGCCCATTTTATATATCCGCGATCGCATGTAATAGTGCATAGGTGGGATTATTACTTCACATTTGAAGTAAATAAGATTCATTAAGAAGATAATGTACACCTGGGCCAAGATAATTTTGGAGATTGATTAGAACTCAATTTGGAATAAGTTATCAATGATTTGTAAACAACTATACTGAAATTTTTAGGATGTCACGGAGTTATTTTTTTCTTTCTAATTAAACTTTAGTTAAACTGCGTTAAACTTTAGTGTTAAATTTTATTCTGTAAGTTTATCTGTATCGTGTAAGAAGTTTTAGTTTTAATTAATACAAAATATTCTTTAAGTGGGGGGAAAAATACATTTACCAAATCTGAACATTATATCTGCTCTTATCGCTCGAAAAGATAATTGCATCGAAAGATCTTTTGATCAGTTTTGATAAAAATGACTGGCGACAGATTTACATTTGCGATATAAAAATAATCGTAACAGTTGATACTTGTAGATAATAACCACTTCATGATTTCATGTATTATTTAGCTCGATTCGACAAAAATTCATAGTATCTTAAAAATTGTTTAATAAAATAATTTATATTTATTGGAGTATCATACTTATCATTAGTTATGGTTTTATTATTTATTAATTATTATTTCGTGGTTGTTTTGCTTGAATAATTTATAACAGAATATTGTACCTTGTTCAAGAGATTCAATTTTTTCCAATTCCCTTCTTGAATTCGGAAATTGTATTTAAGTTCAATACAATGTATAACTAAGGATATGGAAAGTATAATTGAAGAATAGTTTCCAAAGATCTTTAGTGTTTCAGCAAAACCATTTCTTCAATTACTATTTTAGCATTATCATGTAAAATATCATTAATGTAGTAAAATATTGAATACTGATTAAAATCGCGATATTAGTCAATTAAAACCTAATTTATGAAATATAGAATTTTCGGTAAAATATACATTGCAGCAATAAAATTAACAATAATTCCATACGTGAATTCTCGTAAAATAACAATAATTAGGATAATTAATTAAAGGGATGCCAAAGGATCTGTACTATTTATACATTGACTATTTAGTCTTTATTCTGAAACATCATATTATTTATATTTTTCACTTAAAAATAATGTATTTTAATTTAAACGGAATATTTATTTTGTCGTGATTTATTTTTGACGTGATTTAATTTTAATTAATCCTTTTTCTGAATACCAAGGTAGTGCTTAAAGGTCAGTATTTTGGACAGTGGCGTCCCTTAGTCAGATTATCGTTATTAGCTGTGTCGATCTCGTGGTACAAGATTGTTCTTTCCCCAGTGAAATTGTAGTTTGTAGGTAGCTTTCCAACAAGTCATCTCTGAACAGTACATAGTTGGAAAGTAATGTTAGTAATGTTATGAAACGAGTATAGTGAATCTTTGATATTTTCGCGTTATGTAAGCCACAAGTATTGCGTATACACTGAAACTTTACATTTTTTTTTACAACTAAAACTTATGAACTTATTACACTTTTAAACAAAATATTTATTCATCTAATGTATTGTACAGGTGTATACAGGGTGCAACATAATTGTTGCAGTTCCCTGAAACGGACGATTCTTGAAGTGATTCTAAACAACTTTTTCCTTAGTGAAAATGTTATTGAAATACAATAAAATTTGTAATTTAATTAACTTCGTGAATGTAAATAAAATGTTAACAATTAGCGAACCATTAAAGTCCTATTTTATTTTTACTCCTGCTGCACTAAATAGGGATAACAAAATTCAGAGAGAATCGGGATTCTATTCCATATTGAATCGTTCCGTGTGCTTAGCACGAAGATAATTTTTTGCGCGAAGACAAATATTAACGTATGTTTGTAAGTTTGAATACGGAAATGTACATTTGCATAAGTTGCATTTTTTATTTTTAAATTATTGATTGTCGTGCAATGATTTTGAAATTGACAGAATGGCAGTCGGCAGTAGGTAGAAATGGCGGATGTAACCTTAGGTCACAATAAACGTCATGGAACTTTCGATTGAATTTCGATTCGAGTGACAATGACATAAGAATTGAAAAGATCGACGTCAAAATGACAGGCTCTTGTTATGTATATACACTAGATAACCGAAAGAATGGGGATGCAAGCGGTGGAGATAATTTTGAGTACTCAGCAAATGACGGAGTAGTGATTAGGAGGTTAGAGGTGTCGTAGGTAAAATCGTCCCCAACACTCCTATCACTTCTTTTACAGCAAGGTATATGGACGTTAGCAGTCTAGTATAGTATGTAGACGTTTGGGGTGTTGATCATTGAGCTATATTACTACTGGAGAGCGAACGGGGCGATCGTGACCGGTCAGATAGAGAGGTCCAAACGGATGTGTTGGTGTCGCAGTCTTACTTATAGGCTATGAATGTACAGTGCATGCTACATTAGATTGCTTCGTCTGCGGGAACATTATTCATATTCCTTACAGCATGATTTTCAGTAAATAAAAACAATAAAAGATAAAATGACTGTTGTAAAATATATATTTACTTTAAACAAGCGTTTCCAAGCAGATATTGATTTATTCATTACTTTATACAACATATTTTTAACTAATTTCAAGCCTATAAATTTATACCAATTTCACCTTCCTCCTCATTCACTCCTTCCCCTATTATATTCAATTTGAACTACGCGCCCCTGAAGTTAGTCTCTATCCCCTCTACACATGAATTTGCTACAGGATCGGTACAGTAAGAGAGAGAGATAATAGGAAAAACAAGGATGAACACACATCTGTTCGGAAATTTCTGTCTTACCTCCCTCCCACCTTTTCTTTCTTTTGGCCATTCGCTCTCCAGTAGTAATATAGCTCAATGGTGTTGATAGACATATATCTTAGTAGTGTTCTCTGTATTATGATATGCGTATTATTTTTTTATTATTACAAGAAAAAAATTCATAGATTTTAGTCGACATCGCGAATTTCACGAGGGCGCAATGTTACAGAATTCAGGAAATGGATATTGTTTAATTTATATTCATTTTCAAAGTACTCGAAATTGAAATTCGAAAAGCTAACTGTACTTAAAATGCAAATAGTTCATAGTCTAAACTTAAAATTTTAATAGTTAGAATACAGTAAAACTTCGATGAACCGACGCTTAGTTATTCCATATTTCTATATTCTATTACCTTGCGCTTCATTTATTTCATAGACTAACAATTAAACTACAGTAAAATTTGGAGTAAAACATTAACCTAGATTTAAAAACGGTCTTCTAAAATTTCAAATTTTACGTCAAGAAAACGCTTCAGTTTTGGTGCTTATATAAGTCGATAAATCAAGGTTTCACTGTACGTGAAATATTGATTGTAGCTGTAAGAATTTAATAACTTGATTTTGTATTGTATTATAGATTACGTTTGCGAAAAAGGAAATGTCACGTTCTAGCACACCGATAACTCAGGCGTTGCGCACTGTTTCAAGTATTTTGAAGCTACGTGGGTACAGTAGAGCACCGATTATCAGAAAAATTGGAGAGCCATTTATCGAGCTTCGTACCGATAAATCGGTAAGAACGTTCCCGTTCGATTACTGTACCGCAGCCGAATTCTATAAGCATAAACCTCAGATTATATCTTTTCAGTAATCGCAATTCTAATAGTTTGATATTTCTATTAGATTACTTGTTTGAGATAATAAAATATTAAGCAATTCAGAAATCTAGAAACAGAATATTGAGGAATATACATATGATATAAGAAGATTAAGCTTACAAATCATACAATAGGCATGCAATTTTTTAAATATAAGATAAGTTACCTTTGCAAGTTAGTGAGTCAACTTAAATAAAAGACAGAAAGTCAAGGTCATGGAGTTTCTGATCAACTCATTTTTTATTTCATTACTTTCAACAATATAAATACAATATTCACAGTATGAATTTATTAAGTAGGAGGCTAATATTTTAAACAAAGAATTATATTCAAGTACATCAAAAGCACATAAATGAATCTAATCAACAGCCATCTGGCGATAACTGTACGAGTTAATGCTAAGCTAACTGTTATCTCTACGCGTTTTGAATAAAATCGACTTGTACAAAACTTGCACAAATAAAAGACAATGCAGTTAGGTTCTTTCGAATTCATCGAATACTTTTCGAGGGTCGATCAATTTCGCCAGGCTATCGGGGAAGGGTGCTTCGTTAACGCGGCGAAACTTTCGCCGATCAAACGAGAAAGCAAAAGGGCGCCACGTGCAGCGAATGGCTTGGGGTACTCGTAACCGTTCGATAAATAAAAGAAGTCGGCACGCTCGAGCACGTGGCGCTAACTTTTTAAAAGGAAAGTAAAGGGGTGTCTTAACCGTCGCGTCTTCGTAGCCATCGCAAGGGAGTAAGTCGCGACGTTTCGCCAGCCTAAGGTAAAACGGAATAAGGGAACGGGAACGGTAGAAGCCGGTGCTGAGGCGCTTCTCTAATTAAAATTGTTACAATTTAATAAGCCTCGAGACTCACCATTGGAGCATCGTAATGGAAAGTTATAAGAAGCGTGGAGAAAGAGACGATAGGGACACAGATCCAGGAACACTGATAAGCGGAAGTCAAGTGATCGAGTGAAACGGAAAATCCTGGTGAGAAATCCTTGAAGGGGGGAACAAGAAAAATCTTGGGGGAGGGATCCTAGAGTGATGAACGGAAGCTTCAAGGGAAAGAAAAAGAAACGTAAACGCTGAGATAAGCAGAGAAAGAGTGGAATAAGAATTGAGACGAAACGATACGAGCTTTGAGCCATAGTGGAAAGTCGCCTTTGAGATCTTTTAACTTTTCCATTTGAAATAAAACATGCTTGTGCTTCATTGGGAACGTCTTCACCCTCCTTTTATTTCGCGAAGGAAAGGAACTATAATAAGTAATACGCACGTATAATTTGAATATTCATATTTATTTAATGCAATTAAGTCTACTCATTCATACGAATAAAACCCAATCATAAATGCAGAAAATCTCATTTTTGAGAACCAGATTGATTTAAATGAACACATTCGGTCGACTGAGTCCTTGATTTTAGTACACAGGAACGTGAAGGTCGAGGTCAAGGACTTTCTTAATGAGCTCCCTGATTGGTCCGAGATCCACACCAGCGTTGATCACCTTCTGTCTCATCTCCAAGAAGATGGGAGTCTTGTAGACCAAATCCACGATTCTCTTAAAGTCCGGGGATTTGAGTTTGTCAATGAAATTCTTGAAGGCCGGGGAGTTCTTCATCTTGTCCTCATAGAGAGCCTTGATTTTGTCCTTTGGCAGCGTGGCGATGATTTCGTCAACCAGTCCCTTGAGTCCTCCGAGGTTCGAGTACACTTTGAACGACGCGTATTTTCCGTGGACAGGTGGTACGTAGTCCTTCATGCCGAAGAACTGGTGAATCTTTTGGATGAGGTTGAAAATATCCAAACCGGCGTCGTACAGGTACAGTATCAAGTCCTGGTACTCCTTCATGGCCTCGACTTGACGCACCAACACGTGGAATTCCTTGCTCTGCAGGTACTCCATCGCTATCTGCACCTGATCGTCTTCCATGTGGTTCATCACAATCTGCATGATCTTGTTCATGTCGATGAGGTTCAGGAAGTCGTGGATGTCTTTGTAGAGCGGGTTTCCGCTGGCAACGAAGGTGTTGAACTTCTGTTCCTTGAATTCCGGGAATTCGACTCCGAGAACGGTGTAGATGATGTCCTCGATCAACTCCACGTCGATACCCTTTTGCACGAGAGTCTGACGGAAGCGGAGGAAACGTTGGTTGGCGTAAAGGTCGTTGATGAACGCCTGGTGGTTCGGGGATTTCAGGTGAGCGACGAACGCGCGCCACGCCGAGGATGTCCTCATCTTGTACACGTGACCCTTGATGAAGGGGTCGTAGACGATCAGAGCCTTGATGTCGTTGAACAGTCCGCTCACTCCGCCGGTGATCTTCAGCGATCCAAAGACCGTGGGTTGGTAGGGCGGCAAACCGACGCTCTTGTTGATGTTGTTGAGGAAGTCGTCCATGTGGATGCCGCTTTTTTCCATGAACTTGACCCACTCACGGAACGCGGGGATCTGCTCGATCTCCTGCATCATTTGCTTCACTTCGTCGGATTTGAGGTACTTCATGTAATCCTGGAACTCGGCGTCCTCTGACGCGTATTCCATGACGATCTCGACCACTTTCTCCATCGGGATCATATCCAGGAAGTATTGGATGTCCTCATAGAGGGGACCTTCACCGAAGCCTGGCAGGAAATGGCAATCCACGGCTGCGAACGCAACCAGCGCTGTCAGGGCGGCCAATGGGAGCTTCATCTACGAATGACAAATAATAATTTGTTAAATATTCTTCAAACTATATAAAATTGATATAGTCGAAGAGAGAAAGTTACTAAAAACTTAAGAGATCTAAGTTACGAATAATTGATTCCCGAATAAATTACGATATTGAATTAGAACTTGAACTTACCGCGACCACTTCTCTCGGAAATCGAACTGCTTTCCAAATTCTCTCTGCCCATTTTATATATCCGCGATCGCATGTAATAGTGCATAGGTGGGATTATTACTTCACATTTGAAGTAAATAAGATTCATTAAGAAGATAATGTGCACCTGGGCCAAGATAATTTTGGAGATTGATTAGAACTCAATTTGGAATAAGTTATCAATGATTTGTAAACAACTATACTGAAATTTTTAGGATGTCACGGAGTTATTTTTTTCTTTCTAATTAAACTTTAGTTAAACTGCGTTAAACTTTAGTGTTAAATTTTATTCTGTAAGTTTATCTGTATCGTGTAAGAAGTTTTAGTTTTAATTAATACAAAATATTCTTTAAGTGGGGGGAAAAATACATTTACCAAATCTGAACATTATATCTGCTCTTATCGCTCGAAAAGATAATTGCATCGAAAGATCTTTTGATCAGTTTTGATAAAAATGACTGGCGACAGATTTACATTTGCGATATAAAAATAATCGTAACAGTTGATACTTGTAGATAATAACCACTTCATGATTTCATGTATTATTTAGCTCGATTCGACAAAAATTCATAGTATCTTGAAAATTGTTTAATAAAATAATTTATATTTATTGGAGTATCATACTTATCATTAGTTATGGTTTTATTATTTATTAATTATTATTTCGTGGTTGTTTTGCTTGAATAATTTATAACAGAATATTGTACCTTGTTCAAGAGATTCAATTTTTTCCAATTCCCTTCTTGAATTCGGAAATTGTATTTAAGTTCAATACAATGTATAACTAAGGATATGGAAAGTATAATTGAAGAATAGTTTCCAAAGATCTTTAGTGTTTCAGCAAAACCATTTCTTCAATTACTATTTTAGCATTATCATGTAAAATATCATTAATGTAGTAAAATATTGAATACTGATTAAAATCGCGATATTAGTCAATTAAAACCTAATTTATGAAATATAGAATTTTCGGTAAAATATACATTGCAGCAATAAAATTAACAATAATTCCATACGTGAATTCTCGTAAAATAACAATAATTAGGATAATTAATTAAAGGGATGCCAAAGGATCTGTACTATTTATACATTGACTATTTAGTCTTTATTCTGAAACATCATATTATTTATATTTTTCACTTAAAAATAATGTATTTTAATTTAAACGGAATATTTATTTTGTCGTGATTTATTTTTGACGTGATTTAATTTTAATTAATCCTTTTTCTGAATACCAAGGTAGTGCTTAAAGGTCAGTATTTTGGACAGTGGCGTCCCTTAGTCAGATTATCGTTATTAGCTGTGTCGATCTCGTGGTACAAGATTGTTCTTTCCCCAGTGAAATTGTAGTTTGTAGGTAGCTTTCCAACAAGTCATCTCTGAACAGTACATAGTTGGAAAGTAATGTTAGTAATGTTATGAAAAGAGTATAGTGAATCTTTGATATTTTCGCGTTATGTAAGCCACAAGTATTGCGTATACACTGAAACTTTACATTTCTTTTACAACTAAAACTTATGAACTTATTGCACTTTTAAACAAAATCTTTATTCATCTAATGCATTGTACAGGTGTATACAGGGTGCAACATAATTGTTGCAGTTCCCTGAAACGGACGATTCTTGAAGTGATTCTAAACAACTTTTTCCTTAGTGAAAATGTTAGGTGGAGCTTTGTTAACGAGTGATTAGAAACACTGACCAATCGGAAAACGAGTACAGTGGAAAAATTCGGCTACTATACTCGTGCTCTAATTGGTCGGGAGTTTTTGTCAATATCTCATTATCAAAGCTACCGAGGACATTTTTGCTAAGGACAAAGTTATTTCAAATTAATCCCCGAATCGCACCTTTCAAGGATCTGCAACATGTTTATTACACCTTTTATTTCGCGTTCTCTGAGTTCTGCTCGGAATTTTGCGTCACATTATAAAAAATCAAATCGAAGTTATAGGAAAATGTGAAAGGTTTTATAGTAATAAAGTTATCAATATTTGATTCCAGTTTATTATATCGCTTAAATAATTTCACTGTTATTAAAATGTTATTTAATTTCTCAGTCATTCTACGTTTCAAAATAAATATTTACAAATAGCTTTACTTTACGAAGAGAGAGTAGCATTTTATTTCAAAATGAATATAATGATAAACTTCGTAATTAAATGTATTTCGACATAATGTTACAGTATTTTATCTCTACACATTACCGTGAAATTTCACACATTACCGTGAAAAATAATAATGTAATAAATTGTTAGATATTCATTTTGCATTAAAATTTCATATGTACACTAAAGGGTTATTCCCGTCAATAAATAAATAAATAAATAAATAAATAAATAAATAAATAAATAAATAAATAATCTTTATTCAACAAATTTCTAAAAATATTCTAAAACTTTCTAAAAATTTCAAACTGTATTTTGTTTTATACAAATTTATTAGCATATTATTTTACTAATAATTAGAAAATAAAGAAAATGCTTCTTCTCATTATTGAATGCAAATAATTTTCAAATTCGCATATTTTACTATCACAGTAACATACTAGAAAAGGAAAGGAGTGGGAATATTAAAAAACATACTAGGTAGACAACATATTAATTATTTTGTGCGTTTATTGAACAAAGTATCTCAAAACAGTATTAGCGTTGATTTAAAAAAAATTCATTTAGTAACCGTGGGGCAATCTCAAGCCAAGGAATTTCTCCAAGAATTCTTCGACAGCCTCAACTTCAACTCCGGCCTCCTTGGCCCAGTCCAAGATATGAACGAAGTGCGGGTTGGCGAAGAGTTTGTCGGCGATCTTCTGGCTGATGGGAGATCTCAGTTTGGTCATCAGGTCAGCGAACACCTTGGAGGTTGCCATCTTTGTAGTGTATATCTGCTTGATCTTGTCTACGGGGACGAGGGCCTCGATTTCGTCCAGGAAACCACGGATTCCTCCACGGATGTTGTAGGTGGTGGCCATCATTGGTGTCTTCAGGGCTGGGATGCCGAGGAAATTGTTAAGTGTGTTCACCAGGTAGTAGGCGTCCAAGCCAGCACGCTGGATATAGTCCATCAGTTCTCTGACTTCGGGATAGGCCTCGATGTCGATGATCAGCTGCTTGAACTCTTGCGATTCGATGTAAGTCATCACCTTCTGGAATTCGGCGTCCTCGCTCAAGTACTCCATGATAATGTTGATCATTTTGTTGATGGGGATGACGTCAACGAAAGCCTGTATGTCGTCGGCGAGGGCACCGTTGCCAGTGCGTGGCACTTTAAAGGCGCTCATTGGGCTGGCGAAAGCCAGGACGGCTAAGGCGACGACGGCGATTTTCATCTATGTAGGTAAATGATGTTTGGATTAGTAATTTAATAATTAGAAGTTATGGCGTAGAAAGTAAGCGAGAGGCAAATGTTAATTTCTGATTGTGACTTGGTCTTTGGAATCGGCGGAGCGTGAATAAATTCGGAAATTTGGAAATAGAATCTTGAGAGATTCAAGTGTTAACCAAATTTTCGGCAGTGAATAACGAAGTTAATTATTATTTAGAATATTGTATTACTTTATAGCTTCTACTCAATTGTAAAGTATTGTTTGTTTCTTACTCACCTTGCTGCTGATTTTGCTGCTGCTGCTTCAGGTGAACACTGAATAATGCCTTACCGACTTGACCTATTTCTTTATATACACCTTCGTTAATCACCGACACCAATCACGATAAGATTAATCAATAATTGATAAATACGTAAATAAACCGTCTCTTTCGTACCAGAGTGCAAATTATCTTGATAAGGTGAAGATATCAATTTGGAACCAGTGACACAATTCTGTAATAATAAATGAATCGTATTTATAATGCAGATAAGCATCCTAAGTGCGATCGAAATGTAATAATAAAAAGATATAGCCGATAACTATGTAATAAGCGCGCCGCGAAGAGCAAAGACAATTTTGCTTTAATATTTCGCAGGCGGAGGGGAAGGCGATGCAACATTTTCTGGCTCCGCCGCGAAGGAGTGCGCTCTCTCGCGAAGGTTTAACGTAATTTCGCCCTCCAGCCCTTGCTTTTCCCCGGCATCAACCGAGGCGCGGAGGGTGCAGGTGGACGACGCGAGGAACGACGGAAGCGGTGAACGCTGAAGGACGAACTCCATAATATAAATTCTAAATGATATTACGTCACTCGTGCCGGTCTTGTCGACGAGCGAACAAAAAGATTTATCCATCCCCGCGCCCATCCTCGCCGAGTGCATCATCCCTTACGCCACCAGCAGTTGGGAAATAAACAGACGCTCTCGCTTCCTCTTTTCTTGGATCTCAAACGCGAGAATTGAATCTATCTTTATCGAAGAAGACGCAGAGACAAAATTCTTACAATTATATTTGCGAAGGCGAAGATCTTGATGTGAAAATTCTACTTTATTTTAAGATCAGTGACGTTCAAAATATCGAAGACGATTTCACAAAAAGTCATTTAAAGTCTACATGGAAAATTCGGTGACTCGTTTGGATGGTATTCCTCGTTCCCTCGCATGTTCCCAGCAAACGGCGATACAATAAACTCCGGAGGAGCATGTACAATGCTTAATTGCTGGGAACCGCGAGAACGGCTTTGTAATTGTTCTCCGAAGGGTGCCGAGCAATTGCCCCGGCGTTCCACCTGCGTTCAAGTTGCAATGGCAAGTCGTATCAAATTATTTTCTCCCGCTGGCCAGGCAAACTTTTCCCCGATATTATGGCGGCACGTGGCGGTAACAGCCCCCGGTGTTCGTCCTCATCGTTACCGGCGTAACGGCCTCGAGGATTTTCACGACGAAACAAGAAGCAACTAGGAAAATGTGTTCGCTTTTACGTGCCGCCGGTCCTTCGTTTAAGGGATTTCGATATCCGAAGCGCAGTTTCATCGGGGGAAATCTTGCCTCCGTACGTGAACTGCTTCTAGGTTTGATCGTGTAGAAGGGCGACGTGGAACAGCTATTTTCAGAGAGTTTCGTTAATGGTTTCGGACCGGGATGGTAGAACAGAGTCGGTTCAACGGTAGAACGGTGCATTAAAGCTCTCTATGAAGTACGCCCTCGCAATAAGCGCGCGTTACTTTCCCGAAAAATCATATTTCCGATGTCTTTTCGCGGAAAACGAAGATTGCGCTTTACCGAGGTATGGATCGAAATCGATCGAGTAAAGTTCATCTGTTTGCTTCTGAAGATTATTTTTCTATATTATTTTGTCTCTCGATCTCAGTTATTCGAGTATAAAAGATAAGTTACCCGTCCCATTTCTGAGATTCGAAGATAAACGATAAGCCCGTCGGTCGCCCGTCCGATTTTACATCGTAGGATCGTCGACGGTGTCGGCCGAAGAATCTGTTCGTCGCGGCGACGGGAATCGGCGGCGGAGCAAACGTGACGGCCAATTGGAAATCCCTTCTGTCTGATGGGCGAGAGAAAGGGAGGTTCGAGGGAAAGGGACAAAAGCGTCCCGGGGACTCGGCGTCGTGCGGCTTTCAGGAGAATCGAAAACGAAGGAGGACGCCGAGATCGAGGGCGGGGAGGCCGTAACAAATCCTCCGCGAGTAATCGAGGTCGTGCCTCGGCTAGGTTTTACTCTCGAACACTTAACTCTATTGCGATTGGATTCCCTGCCCGGTCCTTTTACGCGAGTCTCTTCCTCGAGTCTCTTCCTCCTCCTGCGCCCTACAGCTTCGTCTCGCGCCATTCCCTTCAGAAGCTTCATCTCCCCTTTTCCCGCCCTCTCGGCCTCCCTTTCCCTGCCGCAGTCTGCGCCCAGCCATATCGTAGGACGGCTTCTTGCACGCGAAAACCTTATTGCAAGCGACGCGATAAAACACCCTGGAGACGGCGGAGATCGTCTCTTTCCCACCTTCGCTAGATGAACCTTGACACGGTATGAATAGGTGGCGCGATAAAGATTCGACCTTCGAGCTCTCGCCGTAGAGTGTTCGCTGTAACCTCGTGACAGAATGGTGTTGCATCGACTGCATGAGGTGCTTCGCTTAAGTTTAGAGTGTAAGACGTTAGGGTGTGTAAAAGGTTTTAGGGAGGTGTTATTGGAAACTTAAAACTTGATTCGTTGTTTTGCTCAGGAACGAGCGAGATATTGCAAGCGGAGATAAAGAAAATTAGTGCGGCATTATTGTGTGCTGTGTCGCTGATTTGTGACCCGAGATCGATAAGATTGGCTTTAATTTGGATCGAATTCCATTTATCTTGTTAACTTTTCAGATTTCTTGCGTAAGTTTTTGTAATTTCTTAGATCATCGGTGAAGATGAAAAGACAGTATCAACACGAAAACATTAACAGCTCACATTGTTAATGTACCAGCAGGATGGTTATCGGGATTAAACGAGGAAGACGTGGCAATAAGTATCCGACCATCGATTGTACTATATTAGATAAGGCTTCGCTCGTTGCCAATAAAACGTGGAAACGAGTCTAAACATTGTAACCATGTTATTTCTTAATAATACAACTAGAAAGATTAATGTGCAAAGGGAAGTTCGTGAGATAAAAGTTCTGTATTGAAACACCGAGCTCAGAGTGAAGCCACTACATCAATCAAAGTAACCATTGACACCATGATCGATACGATAGTTATCTTAAGGATATCGCAATTAACGGGCAATAATAGTTAAACATATTCTGCGAAATCAGATACATTCCACGACTATCGAAACTCTCGATACCAGTGACTCACTCAGCGTAGCAATTATCCTCAGTCTAACTGGTCGTCTCGAGGTCCAGCGATTCACCCCGCTTTCGGTCGATCATCACGAAGACTCGCGAAGGTGGCATCGACGGAGATGACGAAGAAGAACGAAGATTTTCTGTTTCCCGGACGGACAGAGGCAGCGCTCGCACGAAAGAGACAAGGCAGGGGTAAACACACGAGGTTAGCAACCCTCGGGGGCTCGCTTGTATTTCAATGTCGGAGCATCCGGCCGGACCGACGAGTGATGTGGTCTGCTACCCTCGTGCATCCGGCCGTCGCCAAACTGCGCTGCGTGTGCACTCGACCCGTTTGTCTGTTTGCGCGGCTTCAACTTTCCTCGACGCCGTGCTGCCCGACCTCCGACTGTCATGCTGCCACTGTCTGACGCACGGAACCCTTGTGCATACGCGCGCAAACCCCCGGTCCTTTCAGCGTTCAACGGCAGATACGCCGACGGAGGATAGACACCGCGTGGAAGAAATTACTCAGACTTAATGCGGATTATTCTTCTTCGTCGATCCGACGATATTACTCGCGCTTTCGCCCCTAGCTGTGGAAACATTTCATACGGACAACATATTAGGCTCTTGGGCATGAAATGGAGGATTCAGAAACAAAGATTTAAGGGTTTTGTCTAGTGTGATAGCTAAAAGAAAGCGATTTTTCTGCTTTTATGTTTTGAATGTTCTATAAATCCTAAAAGAATTTAAAGTAAAATAAATCATTGGAAAAATTCCTTTTTTTCACAGTGATAAAGGCATGCATCCCCTCTAATGGCTGCTATTTTTTTTAGAGTAAACTTAAAATTACCAATCAATATGAAGAGCAACTAATACATCTGATTCCTGACTTTAATACGACGTTCAATCATAAATACTCATTTCATATACAACAACTTCGTCCAAACGTGACAGAAAAATCGATCTCCAAAGCTTCAATTTATTTTTAATCAGTGTATGTACATCACTGGTGATTTGGCAATATAAAGTGATCGACAGACTCATTGCGAACTCGATGTTCCTACATTAATCAGCCTCAAGTTTAATGCGCAAATCGTCGATCGGAAGTAGTCACTGCAGCATTGTTACGATCTGCGTCAATGTCCTGATCTCCCACTGTTTTTACGATAGCCACTACGCTCTTTCCATCTACCCGCAGACGAAAACGTGCCGCGACTGCACGCGGCGATATTGATGGGCAGTTTTCGTTGTTTTTCGTATCGACGATGGAACGAAGCGAATGGGAAAGTGCATTCGGCGTTCCGGGTCGAAAATATTGTCGATCATGGGGGTGGAATCCTTCGTTCTCGTTTCGGTTCGAAACATATTTTCGCTGCCACGTCGTTCCCGATGCACGCAGATGTACACAATGCTGGGTAAACGTAGCGATGTATCTCGGGAAAAATCGACTTTCCCTCCTCCCCGGGTCGTGGCTTTCGTTCTAAGCTGGAAATCCTGGGTTGGTTCGGAACTTCGGAACGTTGAATGGAACGAGCTTTTGATGGGCTTAGCGTATGATTTATGAAACCGACGTAGGTTCATTAAATATGTATATTCGGCTTAACCGTAAACCACCTGTGCGCACTCTTTTCGCAGTTGGTTGAAATAATTATCAGTAATAACGCGAATTAATTAATACGTTGCAACTTACGGTTATTAATCGGTATTATACATCGGCGACTGTTATTCGCATTATAAATAATGTAAACCGGCGCAGTTGCTCGGTTCGCAGGGTTTCCCGGATATGGATGACAACCCTTCTCTATGCGCGTATTTTTTCAACCCAACGCAAACGATGAAGACAAACAAGCCTGTAAAGAATAACATAGCAACATGCAGCGTGAATAAACATTTAAGAGTGGTTACTGTGAAAGCAGTCTATCATACGGCAGAGATGCGCGCGGGTAAACGATAAGTTGGATCCTGTTGCTGCTCGATTCGGGACACGAAATTAATTGACGAACTCCTTCCCGACGTCTACTTCCCTCCTTTATCGGATAGAAACAGTTCGATTGTCGATGCCGCGAGAATCAGTTTGATGTTCTGACCTCGTAACGCCACGCAACGCGACGCGATAATATCATAATCCGGTGTGTTAAGGCTGGATTATCGATGCGCTACGTTTGCATCGTGCGCCCGCGACTCCACGCGACGCAGGCCTCCGATAACGAGCAAACTTTCGGCCCCGGCCACTCCAACCAAGTAATTATGCTCGTATTCCTCGTCGAGTTACATTAATTAACGTCGACCACGGCCCTGTAACTCGCGTTCTACGAGGATGCTCGAGGACACCCTTTGTGAGGGGTGGCTTGTAACGATTTCGAGGATCGTAAAACATGCGGATCTTGAAGAATATCCACGTTTCCTCTCGGCCGCGTTTAGATCTTCGATCGTTTAGCGACGTCGCGTCGTCTTGTAGTTTCGAATGCGTTTCTTCAAATTTTCTGCTAGATTATTAAATGTGTCGCGCGGCAAGGATTTTTTTCGACGACGCGGCACGACAGGTGCAGCGTTTTTTCAAGGGAAATCCCTCGGGTCACGGACGAAATCACATTTCACCTCGATACACCCGGTTTCTGCAGAAGCAATTTTCTCGAGAGCAAACAGGCCGACCTTCTCGCATGCATTAAAGTTTGAACAGGCTTGCAAGAAGGCAGAGCGCCTCGGTGCTTCCTGTGTACAAGCCCGGAAGTCCTCCTCCGCGTCTTTGGTGACGAAATGAAATTTCGATCGATCGACGGGGGCCAACCACCTAACGCCGCAAAAGATCCTCCGGTGCGCGCTTTCTTTTTCACCGCCACAATCGGGTTCGTGCACCATCGTCCTGCCTCTCGCGTGTATTTCGTTTCTGGACGTGGCAGTGCCCTCCCTCGGCGTCAAAGAGCGCCCCTCTTCCTCCTCCGCCTCCTACGGGCTCGCTTCTCCCGTCGTTGTAATGAAATTCTGCGGGGGAGAACGGGGAAAGGAAGTCAAAGTATTCGAAGTCCCTTTAGAAATTATTGCGGAGGAACGTTCGGTATTTATCACATAAATGTATTCGCTCCTGTAGTCGTCGTGAATTGAAAAAACAGTGGAAGGTGAAAAGCGGCGAGGAGCAAACGGCGAGAACTACGGAGCGTCTGGTGAACGGGAAAAAGGTAAATTCGATGAAACACGGAAGAATAAGGAGTGAAATGAATTCAGGGTGAAATTGAGCAAAAGTAACGCGGCAAAGGGGCGGGGGAGAGGTAAATTGAGAGAGAAGGGCAAGCCTCGAGGGGAGGTCCAGGATGCGAGTATAAGGGGGTAGCTTCCTAATCAGCTTACTTCCGTGGCTCACACCTTTTGTGCCCCCGGTTCGGTCCCTGGGATTAAAGCATTGTCGCTGTCGGGGTTATTATATCACGAGATACGAATGAACAGTGTAGGAGAGCGCGCGGGCAAAGTACACAACAATAACATGTGGTTCCGTGTAGATAAACCGCGCCGTCCGAAACAATGCTCGGCCGCGAAAGGACTGGCCGGAGCCTCGAGGGGTTGCCGTGAAGATAGAACGCAACCGAGCCGAACAAGAATTACCGTTCCGCGCTGCTGGCTTCTAATCGCGAAATACCGAGCATTATTCGCGGAAAGAATGTTCAGAGATTCGCGCGTTCAACAGGATTCGGGGGCAAAGACTGACGGGGTTTCCGGGGGAACGCCTTCAAATTTGCCCGCCGAGCGACAGTGGAATGAGTCTTTATGCAACAGACGCGAGATTTATTCGCTTCTAACGTATGCCCCATAGTCGGGCTTCCTATTTCCCGTTTCTACGGATCCTTGATGTTTGTTAGAATGAAATCTTGTAAAGTTATTCCCTAAATAATAGAAGTTTTATTCTTTGCCCTTTTTTTTTTTTTATTTGAAAGGAATAAAATGATTTATCTGTAATTATGTCTTTCAGGATACAGTTGATTGATAGTGTGATGAATCGATGAGGCAGCCCTCGGTTTATAATCAGGTGAACATCGTTCTTCTTTCCTGCTTTCTTATCATTTTTCCTGTCATATTTTTATCTTAGATTTTTTCTCAGCAACACGGATCCTTCATTTCTCACGGGCTGCAGGATGATCACGGTATATTAGGGCATCACACCTGTCGGTACAGTCGACAGGCGCGGGAGAAAAGTAATTTATAAAGGCAGCGACACCCGTTACCCTTCTCGAATTCTTGAGGAACACGCGATCCTTCGGATTCATCGCCAGCCGCAGACAGCGTCGCCTGCATTTCTAATCGGGTGCACGTGGAAAGATTTCACGAGCCCGTGGATCGATCTCGCCGCAACGCGATTAATCGAGAGGAATAGAGTCTTCAGGGTACTAAAGAACCTCCGCCATAAACCTCCATTTTCACGGGGAGCGGACACAGCTCGGGACACGGTCTTTTTGGTTTTCGCCAAATTTATGGGAGCGTAAGCCGTTCGTTTACGAAGCTTTACTAGCGAGGTCTGATTTAATACTGACGTTAGTACTTCAAGGATTCGCGAAATCCGAAAGCGGCGCTTCAGAGCTTCGTGCCTTGTTCATTTCAGTGGATTATAATACGATTAAATTAGTTTTTTTCTCCATCTTCTGATTACGCACGATAGAAGCATCGCAGTCAATCAAAATTACGCCACCTTCTCAGATCCTCGTAGCTCGAACCTAGACGTACTAAAACCAATTAACAATACCTGTCAGTGCGAAAATCCGAATGCCATTTCCTCCTTATCGACAGTTCTCCCTTTCCAGTCTCTAATCCCTCAATTACTTTATCTTGTTCACTCGGATAGCAGATGGTATCGCCATCGATACCGATAAACTCCTACCTTATTCCATCGTACTCGTCTGTATAAACATCGCGTTTGTTGAGGACGTAAAAACGGGTATATAAGACCCGATTCTATTCGAGGCGAGCTTCTCGCAAGAAGAACCTCCGTGTAATAGTCTCCTACAGTAATATTCCTGGTAGTTTCAATTTCCGCGTAGTTACCGTATCCTCGCAATTTCAGTTTCACGTATGTACGCATTCCCCTGCTTTTACATCAAAATTCTGCATCCATAAATCCTAAATAATAATTCTAAAACAATCTACTTATTTTTCCATAGCTTTACTCATCCCAAATTCTCAAACTTGCAACCATAAACTACCTGGTGTTCAATAGCTTCTCGGTTCCCACATCCAATTTCCATGTCAGATATCCATTCGACGTTCCCATTTACACTCTCCTCGGCTCTCCGCGCTGCGCATTTTGTTTATACCAAGTTCGAGCGGAACACGGTCCCCCGGCCAGCGGCTGTTTACGATTCCCCATGGTTGAACGTCGGGTGCGCGGAACGCGGTCGGAAACCACCATGGAAGCGCAACTATCTTCGATAAACCGCGAGCCGCCTCTTCCCGGCGCGCGTGTCTGCTCGCGTATCCGCGGGGCAGTAAGATTTTAATCTCTCGTTTTACGCGCGAAAAGCCAAGGTAATCTTCCGGGGGAAATTTACGCGGCGCGCGCGAGCCGCCTTTTAAATTCGCCGCCGGAAGTGCCGGCACGTGATAAGTGTGGACGATGGCCGCGATCATCCCCCGTGGCGTCCTGCGACACGGATACGTGACCGTCGCCGCGGCAAAAATCCGTACCTCGGGCATCCGCAGTCGATCCTGCCGAGCAAATTTACGATGACTCGAGCAAATCTTCGCGGTCGTTAAATTGGAAATTGCGAAAGTTGCGGCGGGGGATCTCGGCGCGATGCTCGCCGCGCAACTTGCCGGTTAACTAGCTGCTGAGTAGTGTACGGTTTTCGCCGGAATTAATTAATTTGTGTTGGTACACCTTGACCCGAACTCTCGATGATATATGGGATGAACTTTGAGGAACGCGATATTGTATGGGATTATGGGGATAATAGTCTTTTGGTAGTTGCGGATGTTCCAGTCCTTGTTTTATTCGCAAGATTTACCTTTGGTGCGTTTATTGCAATTTTTCTACTCGCTCGTGCTTTTTATTTTTTAAGATAATCTCTTTAACTGTAGGAAAGCTTCCAGGGAATTCATATTTTTCATTTCGCAATGACGTGGTAATAATTAGGGTGCGTCGAGAGGAACACGTTAAAGTTGGACTGAGAAAGTTACTTAAACTTGTTGCGGTGCGGTTTTCTGCGGCTGTTGTTCAAAATCGTCTTAAAATCAGAAAGTCTGGGAAAAAAGAAAAACGAATGGCACATATATCAAGCGGCAACGAAGGGGATTTCGTTTCGCGAAGGGTAACGTCGTAACCCGGAGGCCTGATACGCGGCCGCGCACCTAAATCCAGCGGCTCTCGCGAGAAAACATAAATCATTGGCCCCTTACCGCTTCGACGGGCGCAATAGCTATTTTGTAAGCTCGACGAAGAGCAATGAGTTCGTAAATCAGTCGAAACTTTTCTCGCCCGGCGAGCAGAAAGTAAGACGGGGGCGCGGTGTAACTTACGATCTTAACAGAGCTAATTGACTACCGCTTTTTTTTTCCCTTGGCGAACACAAAAGAGAAGGATTGCCTGATTTCCTCCTTATCACTCCTATCCGCAGATTTCCACGTTAAATAAGCGGAGGTTAAGCGACAAACGTTAATTCGCTTAAAATACTAAATGAAGCGCGTGCAATAAAATACCCTAAGTACGATTTCCGCGAACTGGTGCATATTTAAATGCTCCCACGATTTCGCCCCGAAATTTTGAAACTCTCCCGTGTCTGCCGAAAACAGAATATACTGCAACCTCGTTAACCGCGAAGGCATTAGCAAGCTCGAAATATTGAAAATTCCCTGTCCAAACCGGAGTACCAGCAACACGAGCACAGCTTAATCCGCCGCGAAGCGGCGAGGGATACGTTATTAATAATTATGTAATCCGTTTAGCCGTGTCCCGGAGAAAGGGAGCGGTGCGGCTCCTCGGATTCGATAACGAAAGAGATCCACGCGTTGGTGAATCTGTAAATACTGGCGTGTTATGCAAATCAGGTACAACGTGGCGCAGAGAGAATCCCTGGTGCGGGATGTACACGTGTACGAATGCAGGCCGACGCCGCGTTATAAGCCGAACCCGGTATAAGCATGTAAAATAGAGGCTGCGAGCAGGTGACACGGTTACGCCATCACGATGACACACGCGACCGTTCTGGATGGAAGGTAAAACGCGTCGCCACCCCCGCTTTGACGTACTGCGCCCTCGCTCTGCTTCCCGTTTCGTCGTTTACACGCTCTCGGGGATGAATTTCAGCGCTTCCAGCCGATTCGATAGCGTCGCAAAGTCGAAGCGCGTCGTAGTGGAGCGAAGAAAGACACGAGAAACTGACGATCTTTCTCCGAGTAACAAGGGGGCAACTTCTGAACTCGGATCATCCAATTAGGATGCAGGAGTCCGAAGTTTAGACGTCCGCGTCGGCCGACCTCGCGGGACGAATCTCGTCCAAGAGTCGCGGAGCACCCGTTTGCGCAAAGAAGTTAAGTCTTCTTACGGTGCTCAGGGTGAATCGTAAATAAGGCTTTCCCCTTCCTTCGATACGGTTTACTCTACCCATTCACGGCCGATCGGACTCGTCCGACGGGAAATGAAAAAATGCAAAACGGCCGAGTCCGCGCGAGGAGCGTCAGTCAATTAAGGAGTTTAATAATGATTGATTAAAGCCCTGCGTTAAGGACGGAATCTGAGATCTCATCTCGTCTCGATGGATCGGAGGGCGAAATGGTCGCAAAAAAAAGGGGCGAGAAGGGAAAAGGGCATCCGTCTCGATCCAGATTTCCATCAATTACGGAACGACAGCGTCCGCTTTTTCGTCCGGGGCGAATTAAGCTTCGCTCGGTGGACGCGGCGAACAGCCTTCAGACCGCCATATTTAAAGGCTGCCACCGGCTCTGAGCCACTTTGTGTAATGTTCTTTCACGCGGAAACCCGGCGTAATGAGACGCTGAAGAATTCAGAACGAGGCGTCGCCGCGAAAAGCGCGGCAGTCCATGAAATGCTCTTTTCATTTCGCGCCTTCTACTCTGCGGAATTGCCACTCTGTTTTTCAATGAAGCCCGGCCGCAGAGTCGCGTTTGACTCGAGCACACGTACGCGTCTCCGCGAGTACTTGTCGGCTAACCGACGAAGCAAGCAGCTGCGAAAACAGATCGAGTCGATGGAAATCTTACTGTTGAGCACCTCTATCTTAATCTAATGTAAACGCTGCAGACGTTTGATTAGATATTAATCGAATTCCGTTTACTTATCTTTTAAATTTATTTGTTACATAATGTTATCATATTATTATATCTTATCATATTACTCATATTATTTCTACAATATGCTGTCTATATCTACACCCGTTCTATTCCTGCATTTCATTCCTTCAAAAGACAAGTCAAATTTTTCATCATATCCCAACCTTATTTATTTTAATTTTCCACTCAGGAATGTTGTCTACTACATTAACTTTTAATCTGATTACAAAGACTGGATTAGATTACACCGAGCTCACACCGCCACTATTCTATTCTATTTTTCTTCTAGTTTTAACCTTTACTTTTAATCTTAGTCTTAGCTTTAGTTTTAGTTTAGTTTAAGTTAATGTACTTGGTATGCTCTTTCTTCATGCATTTTATTATAAGTTAGGCTTAATTACAGCTCCTGTATACTCATTTCTTGGTGTAATAGAGACGACATAATGATAATAATAATAATAATAATCATCGTTCGATATTTTGTTCATATTTTTTTGCATATCGATCAGATCGTCGGGACCGCGGATAACGATAACTCTCAGCGCGATAATCGGTTAGGTTTCCCCCAGCAAAGTGATGTATCTTATCTAAAAAGCGTGCCTCTCACGATCGATAGTAGCGAAAAGGCAATTATTGCAGCGAGTTTGAACGTTTAGCAAGCTTTTTCTGCCTTTTTTCAACTTCCTCGGGCGAACTGCGACATTTATGCGGACTTCTCGATTAGGGCTTCCTCGTCTTTTTCGACGATAAAGCAATAAACGGAAGTCGTCGGAGCATAATTAATGCCACGACGGGTAAATCACCGGAGCGAAGTTTCGAAGACGATGAGGGGCCAAACGGTAGCGAGGACTCTCGGTTGCATTATTAATCGGCGCGTCTCGACAAGTGGCGCGGGTCTGAGCCCGAGATGGGGATTAAAGAGTTGCTAATATTGCTTTAAGTGTCCGCTCAAGATGTTCCACTAGCTGTTGGATATTTCTGCCTAAGGAGTCAGCCGGCGGTGGCTAGGAATAAGGAATTCATGGGGAACCTAATCGAAAGGCACTTAAAGACATTCAACTTTAACCGAAACGACTCTCCGTTTTTTCATAGATTTGACACGAAAATCTGAGCGATCTTCGGAAAGTTACAACGTCACTTGTCAGCTTTTATAATGCATGGAAGTTCGAGTCCGAAATTAGAGACGGCCGGGTTTCAGTCGGGTCTGAAATCGACGTTGAAATATTTTCAGTGAGTTCCTCGGGGCGAGGTAGCCAAATTCGGTAAAGGTGACTTATCGAGCATCTTTTTTTGCTGTCGCGATGGAACAGCGTTGTCCAACAGCATCGATTTCCACTGCGCGCGTGTTGTTTTTTCAGAAAAGGAAGAAAGCCAGGGACTCGAGTCTTTTGTTTTTACGACTGCGCCGGAAAAAGGGCAGGATCGATGTCGCACTGATCACTGTGCGAGTTTCACTGGTCTCGGCCGTCGGTCAACTCGCGTGACGCGTGAAGTAATGAATCTGCATTGACCAGACGTAATGTTTATTATTTTCTGGAGCATATTGAACGATCGGTCGCAATGCAAATCCACTTCGAATCACCCGTAGAAACACGAACGAGTGCGTCGTGTAACCAGCAGATTTACATGTAGCGTCTCGGAGGAACGAATACCGAAGATCCGGTTGGGGATCGTCCTTCAACCTTTCCTCCCACGAGTCCTCTTTCCCAATGATTCGTCGTGAAATCCTAACAGAGAGTATCGAGAAACCGATGCACCGTAGGGTGAATAAAGGCGGCGGAAAGGGAGAGAGAGAGAGGGAGGAGACAAACACTGAAATAGATATAATACTAGTGAATAGCCGACAAGGTAACCGTCCGAGAACAATGTATTTTGTTCGACGTTCAACGAAATCGAATTACCGTCAGATCGGGCGAGCCCGGGCACGGGTCTCTCTTCTTTTCTGGTTTCAATTCCTGCGCGGCCCCTCCGCCCGCGATTGGACAAGCGCCGTAGAAATTAAATTTCGGCCTCGCAAACAGAGAACCGTAGAGGAAAGTTCGTTAAAGGGAAAACGCGCCCCGTCGGGAAGAAAGGCGGACCAAACAAACCTCGGTTCGTTTTATTTCGCCCTCGGATACAATCGAATATCTTTCTGCCCGCTTCCTCCCATCGCTTCGGCCGGGGGGGGGGAGGGCGGCAGGAGGCCACGTTTCTATATATCCTCCCACTATCGTGTCTAACAAGGAGAATCGGTCTGCGATTCGCGAGACGTCCCTGCACATCCTTCTTTCTGTAATTTTTTCACGCTCCGATCTTATCGTACCCTTGTTACCGCTCGGACACTTGTCGATAATGGAGAGCACTGCTTCTGAGGAAATCATAGATAGCAAATTATGTGACGCCGCGCGAGTAAGAACGATTGTTTTATTTCATTTACCTCTTATGGAATTTTTTCGAGGCTTTTAAAGCGTTATACTCTTTACGTTAGTTTATTTTTCTCTTGGAACTGTGCTGCGTAAATATTAATCTTCTGTTATTGGGAAAAAGGCGCTTGTTGTTTAGTATCATCTTTGTTTAAAAATATAATACTGTCTCATTTTAAGTTTTATATACTATTTAAGAATCCCAGACGTCGCACTTTTTTCACAGGAAATTATAGGACACTTTATGGCTGAAATAATTGTATTAATTACTACTGCATAATATTCAACACTTTTTATCGTTCCCTTAACTTTTTAAACAACTTTTTCCGGAGTTTTAAGAGATACATGTTTTGAATCATGTTTTTCTTTTTGTATGTAGGTATTTGAAAGTGTTTTCACATTTCATAGAATTTTTTACAGAAGTCTTTAAATAAGATGTAACTTTTTATTCGATTAACAATGCCTGTAAGGCATAATGTTGGGCCTGAGCCTCTTTGATTTCTGTGATTCTCATTCGTATAAATGTCCCGATCTATTAGATACGACAAAGAGTTTTGCTTTCCTTCGGCAAATTTCACACGTTTTCATTAAATGCAGAAAAGCTGGCGACTAATGCAGATGAATTGTTCAAAAAGAAATCTTTTTAAATCTAGTAAAGTTTTGTGTAACCGAATGGGAGGCTCGAATAACATTTTTCGTGCGACGTCGATTGTACAAGCCGGAGTGTTCGTTTATTAGTTTTCCATCAAAAGTAGGGGACAGTATAAGCTCGTCGGGTCGTTTCATCGATATTTCGAAGTTCTGTTATTGACATTTGCTTTACCGGTTGATGATGCCGTGAGCGAGTGCAATCGAAACTTTTTTGTGGAAACGCGCAAGACTCCGGGGGTTGTATGACGTTATTCCCAGTGTTATCTCTTTCGCTGGGCGAATAACAATGACGGGGTTGGTTTCGAGGAACCTGTCGTATCCATTTCCCTTATAATGCACGCGTCCCCCTCAATTAACGAGTTAAGCTCTTCTCTCCCCGGAACCATTCTGGTAACAAAAAATCCCCGAAGAACTCTCGCGAGCGAGGAACTCAAAGGTTATTTACCCCGACACCAGCTAGAGTGGGTGGCGCGTGAGTGGAATAAAGAAAGGGGAGAGGGACGCGGCATCGGCTCTGCGAGGGAACCACCCCTTCGAAGGATCCTTCCCGGGATCTCAAGGATTCGACGTGGGTCGCGCTATTTGTCATCGTCAGCGTCGCGACGGCCAGTCGACAGTGAACGCCTGCTAAACCAATTAAAACTATGTCGTCCTCGAGGAGAGCGTCCTCCCTGTCGAAGCATGAGAGATTGGGAGAGAAAGTTCGACCCGGGGCACGCCTCTCGTCGTCCTGGGAAACGGAAGCGGAAATGTAAGCTGGAGGGGCCGCGTCGCGACGCTCGTCCAACCGTCGTTCTCCCCCTCGAAATTATACCCCCCGTCGTGGAGGCGGTAATCTATGCCTCGGAGGAAGCCGACGGAACATTCGGTGAATATGCGATCGCGTGCTCTCGCATTTCCAGCCGCTAATGCGCGATACTTCGATCACCATTGGTCCCTGTGTACGCCGCAATTTCGGTGGTTACTCAGAGCGGATAATTAACTTGTAAATGGCGCACAAGGATCAATGACCTCCGTCGGATCCTATTAATGAAATCTGCTGGATTAACGCAACGCCCTCGAATCCCTCGCAGCCTTCCCGCAATTTCCACCTTCGCAAAAATCTACTGCCTTCGATTTAATATCGCACTCTCCCAGGCTCCCCAAAAACATCAACGGCGGGTCGTAAAGCGGCGCTGGCGATTTTACGGTCTAATTTACCGTGCGATTCTCAAGTTTCGGCCAGTGAATAATTGACCACTAGTTCGACAACCGCGGCGAAACGTTTCAGTGGAAACAGCCGCGCGATGGTCGGACGAGGGTTGTCAAAACTCGATTCACATCGGCGATTTTACGATGACCCTCGGTGTAGCCTGTTCGTCCTCGTTAAGAATCGACGCGCTCCAACCAGAACTGGGGAACGTCATTTTTGTCTTCGGCCGAACTCCGAGGAAGCCAATTCGCAGTCTCCGCAGCACAATAGGCTCTCGACGTCTCTTCTTCCCTTCGCCTCCCCTCGCCCTCCCTCGTCCATCGCCACTAGTTGCACCTCGTGCTCGATGTAAACGACCAAAGTTCTCGGCGACCGTGTCGCGCTCCGAACTCGAAGACGCGAACAACCGCTAACTCGGTTACCGGCGGCGCGCGCGGAAAAATTCCGCGTTAATATCGGCCCGAGTTTCCGGGGACGAAAGTGACGGACAGTTTCGCGAATGGCTATCGAAACGGATCAGCGGTGAACGAACTTTCCCATCCTGGGCGCGGATGTTGCAGGAGCGGCGGGACGGTGAGAGTATCGTCGGATGTCCAGTTTCTGGGAAAGTGGACGTAGTTAGGAGGTCTGCCGAGACGTTTCGAGAAGTTCCGGAGGGGATTCTCCGCATTTGGGATACATGTACAGGGTGAATCGAAAATACATAGCATGAACTCACGGAGCTATTATACGATAATTCCTGATGACGAGAAACTGGAAGGAATCTAAAGGATTGAGGATTGAAACGTGAGGGTAAATATATTCCTTGCTTCATGGCTCTTCCCCTTGACGTCGACGGAATTGTTGAGGCGAACCACTTAACCAGGTTTACGAGAACGAAACAATACCTTCCTCGTAGTTGAGATTCGTACACAATGTATTTGCCAGACAATTGACGGAGCATTGAGCTATGTTAAATTCAACGAAATCGTTAATTAAATCCCTGAGTGTGTAATCTACTGTATGAAAAACTGTGAGCAGGCTTTGTTCGAATTTACGCGTCATTCATGCGGTTTTCTTCTTTTTATGACAACCGGCTTCCCCCAGATCGTCCTCCACCCCTGTCGCCACCAGTTGCATCCCCGTGTTCTAAATCTCGAACCGGAGGAATAGGAATTCCTGAGGTGGCTCGTCTACCATGCAAACTTATTACGACACCAGCCACATCCACCGAATGATAAGATTCGCACTACGTAGAAGTTGCGAGCGTCGGGGCCATCGGGGGAAATGGAAACTAGTGTACATTTCATGAAGCTATAAGTCTGCAGCCGCAATTGCCAGATTTATTCCATTAAGCGCGGCTCGTTGCTTCAATCATTAAATCCATTGTCCTTGTGGAGACTCGACCTGTTCGATACCTGAATTTTCGGGGAACGCGAAAGTAGGTGAGGGCGATTGGGACGCGTGCCAGTTTGGTCCAGAAACGGTAATTAAATCTTCGGGTTTGTAGGAATTATTAACGAACGTATATTCGTACGTTATATCGAATAATATTCACAACGAAATTCCGGTAACTCGTGCTAATAAATATCGATCGATGGAACATCCTGTTTAGAATTAGCAGGATTTTCCCTCATTTTCCGGGGATTCGCGTTCATTAATATCCGCTCTCATTTTCCGTTCCGCGCAGCACCGTCGCCGCTGCTTAATAAAGAACGCAGCAGGCGCGCCAAGGGACGTATTTGCACACATTTTACATCAAACATAGCCGGGAGATTAATACAGAAAATCAAACATAATGTGTCCGTTCATGGAGGGCATCGAATAAACACGGATTCAGTCATCACTTCTGCGGCTTCGGTAATCCAAGCGCGGCCCCGGCTCGCTTTTCATTTCGAACGGGAAAGGGTACCGAAGGGATAACGCGCAGCGATAATGCGACCGATTGTCCGCGCTCCCTTCGTGTCCATCGATAAAATCCAAGAAAATATAGCGAGGCACGCGCGAATCAACGTTTTCGAACCCGATATAATTTCGTCGAGGAACGCGACAAAGCCGCGGCAACGCGTAAAGGAAATTGCATGCGCATTGCATTTTTGATCCCCGCGTTGCCCTCTTTGGACGGTGCGGCGGTGGGAAAAGGGGCGCGGCGGTCTCTAGCGTATTCTTCGCCTTCGTCGTTCGCTTTTTCCAGCGACTTCCGTAGCCGCGGTACCGGATGAAAGCAGGAGGCACGCGTCGTGTGGTGGTAGAAATTCAATTTCCCGTCCGCGCCGGACGTCGATGCTTTTGGGAAAACAACTGTCAGCCGGCGCGAACGAAACGAAAGGTCCAGGGCTATTTATCGGGCTTTCATGACACCGACTGTGATTCCGTGAGACGACGCCTTTCCTACTACGTGTGTCCCTCGGTCCGTGAACCGGAGCCGCGACGCCGACGTACGCCTCTGCGGGAACGCGGTAAAAAAAAGAAACTTCGATTCCGCTTGAAATGGCTGGAAGGCGACGAAGGAAAAAAAAGGGATGTTTGATTCCGTTTGAAATAGGATTTCGCCGGGGGACAGCGGTGGACATTATTGCGACAGGTCAATACCCCCGGCCCAATAATGGTAATTCCTCCCCCACGAAGCGAACGACGTCAAGAAACGCGGACGGCACTACCCGTCGACGACGAGCCCATTCACGGTGGCCGACCCGTCGAAGGAGAATCTCGTTCGACGAGGGAAAAAAGATTTCCAAGATCGTCCACGGAGCGAATGAATCGAACGGCACCCGGAGCCGTTGGATGGTCCGGCGGACGAAATAACACAGACGAACGAGCGTGCCGCGCGAATAGGGAGCTGATGGGAATTCGGCGCGTCGCGCCGTTTATTCGGTGGCGAACGAAGCGAATCGAAGTGAGGGATAACGTCGATACGTTTACGCGCTTCCGCGTTTCCGCCGCAATATCCTGAAGCCCATTGGTTCCTGATAATCCGTGAGTGCGAAATCACCGATTTGCACGTTCCGCGCTGATTGAGTGCGTGTGTATTTTAACGGTATTATACGGCGCTGCCCGTGATCAAGCTGTACCGACCCGATAATAAGTTCGGCTTTACTCTTGCCCTCGAACACCACCCCCTTACCCCCTTCCCCTTTCCTTCAGTCAATGTAGAGCACTTCGCGCCGGAGGGATGAAGCAAATGCAAATGCGTTTTGCAATAAAAAGAAGCAAGGAATTCATTTCGAAGTTTTTTTGATTTATTTAAATGAGAAGGTCCTAACTGAAATGCAGAAGAAATACATTAAATTCTCCATATTTTGCAATTTTTTATCGTGGCGTGTCTTGACTTGTTTCCTACAATAAAATGTATTAAAATTAATGTAGGGTGAAAGCACTAGTAGTCGACTACGTAAAGCTAAACTTGAATTATACGTATTAATAAAACGAAACAGTCAATGTTGTAAAATATATGATATACATGATAGTACTTTAAATTTAATCAATGTATCACTAATATTTTTTGTTTGTATATAAAAGTTCTGGAAAAGATGTAATTAACGTTAAAATTAAAGTGTCCGAGTTGCTTCAGTAGACCATATAATCTAAATTATCGCATTTGTTAAATTTGGCAAGCTCGTAGCTAAGAATGTTGATACTTTTTAAATAGCATACAGCCTCATTTTTCAATGAAAAATGTATACAGCTGAATTACATTAACTGTTTCTTCTCAAATCTCGTTTTTGGGCGTCTCGTGTTTGAAATCAGCAATTGTACACGTAGAATCAAACCTTGTTTAGAAATCATTTTAAAGGCATTCATTTTCTTTACTTTTAAAGATCGCTTTTTGTCGTATTTTGAAATTAGACATTTAAAATACAACATAAAATTATCATTTAATAAATACTTTATTCAAATATTTAACCTATTTTATTTTAGCTATTTTTAACGAATTTTCTTTACCTTATTAAATTCGTTTAAGATTACAAGTTGTTTAAATATTATGAAAGGTGGACTGCGACTTAAAAAAAAGTCAGAAAACACTTCGACGAAGTGCATTCGAAAGGCCCGCCCCTTTCTGAGGGATTGCAACTACCCAAGCTATAGATCACAAGTTCCAACTTCTATAAACGGTTAGGTATAAGTTACGACTTAACTGTCCATGATTTACTCAGCGCGCTGGAAGCTATAACGCCGCAATAGTCTACAGATCCGCGATAGTCACCAAATCGATTACGAATCGCTTAGAGAAGAGTTTAACCAGACAAGTATTCAAATAAAATATTGAAACACCGGTGCCCGAGTCTAAGTTTGCCCGAATTTCGCGGCAATTACAATGCTCAGTTTCCGATACCCTCGATCAATTGACGCGACTGCCATCGAAATACACGGAGGGCAAGACAGATCGGAGCGACGAGTACGGGAAGTTAATTTCGAAACGAAGACGAGTCGATTCCGTCGTTCGATCGCGTTGATGAAATTCGCAAGTTCCGCGGCGGCTAGACGGAAACGTCGCTCCCCTCTTTCTCTCGGCCCTCTGAATATCGATTAACGATAATTTCTGGCAACTGGAAACTCCCGTCGAGGCGCGCGATTACGTATTGTCAGCTGAAACAGCCGGGAACTCGATTCTCTGATAGAGAGCTGTAAACAAATTCCGCCTCGCGAAGCGATCGGGTGTCCCGTGGAACCTTCGACTGCGCTGCGCTCGCCGTTGAACTGAATCGATTCTAAATAGCTTTTGCAGCGGAAAAAAACTGCGAAAACGCGCAGCGCCGACAAAGAACGGTCTCTCTCTCTCTCGTGCTGCCTTCACAAAGCGGAGAGCAAGCTTTTGTCGCTGTTTGTTCTCTCCTCAGAGCGCCGCTCGAACCTATTGACCCTTCTCTCTCTCTCTCCGTCCGATTCCGTTATTCATCGCGCGTTAACGAATCGCAAGTGGCTCGCGAACCCGGTAATTAATTCTTAACACGACAGTTCCGCGATTCCTCGGCCGCCCACACTCTGTTGTTGCGTTCTACGACTGTAATAAAGTTCGCGCACGGCGATTCGAGATAACGCGATTAACCGCGGTGCCCGCACGAGCGCGAGTACATAAATTCGCGACTCTCGGGGATTTTACGAGCCCCGGGTCCCAAGGTCGATCGCAATCTCTTGACATTTTACTGTCTCCTCTAATGCACTCCACCGTGCTGTCTACACAACGCTGAGCGCTTCCAGATACGCCGAAGACGCTTAATCCGTCTGATCGCAAACGGTTTCTACTACGGCTCCGTTCGGAGCGCTCCATCCCCTCTATTTTTGGCTGAATGCGAACGTTATCGCGGGGATGGTAGCTGGAGTGTAAAGAAATAGATATACGGAGGATCCAAGATAAATCTTGCTGCTTCTGCATCGAATATTTTACTTTTTTTTCTGCGACTTCCGCTTCGTAACTTTTCCATTACTCCATTCGTTCCGCGCATAGAGAACTGTTCAACCCTGTAAATTGTAATATTTTGATAAACGGAATACTTGAGGGGATCCAGTTTCAATCTTCAGGAAGTGTCAAAGCTTATATAAATAGAAGTTCCGGGCGAAATGGCTTCGCGCGTATGTCGTCAGGGACGAACAGGACGTCGCACATAACAGAACACAATCCTTAACAACATCAAGAAGTTTCTTCGCCAAATAATCTCGACTAAAGAGGACTTACATCGACGTCGAGAGACCGCCATCTTGTGGCCAGTAATCCTGGCTTTGCAAGTCAAATCGCGCGAATGGATTTTCGGCAACGCCGGGGACGTCGGCGTTGAACCGACCGGCCAGCCCAGGGACCGGGCGTTTGCAAATTCAAGAACGCTTTCCATTTAAACTCCTTAAACGAGGCGCCGGCCTCGAAATACGGACGGCGTTAAATTGTTTAATATATTCTGCGAAAGTCGTTTTCGCGTTAAGCGGAGAGACTCCTTGGCGCTTCCCGTCGAACCACGTCACGCGCGCATCCAGCCAACTCGGATCAATCTGTAAATGCAAATGAATGTTACACAATGGGGGAGGCCAAATATTTGCATTTCATCGTTAAGGTCGTTTGAATACGCGCACTCGGGGCCGAGTTTCTAATCTCCCGCGTTTGTACGTCGGCCGGTACTTCTGTTTCAAAATTTAATCCTGACCTGTGGGAGGGCGTTAGAAAATCATAAATAATCTGGCTTGAAAACAGTATTTTCAGACTACTTTCGCAGCGGGCTTCGTAAACATGCAAATATTCACCCTCTCTGTCGAGTTCTTACGCAACCCCGTTTCGCGTAATTAACGATAAACAACGCGGAGCGTAATATTAATGATACTTCATCCGTGGTCTGCGGAGAAGAAGAAATCATTAGTATTCCCTGGGTGAAAATAATTAGTCTTCGGCTTGGGTTCGACAAGAAACCTCCGAAGATCTCTTGAACGGGAGAAGTGCAACCAATTCGAGGGAATAAAACGTAAAACCTACGCTAAGATTATTGGCGAAATCATCAGCTTCTCCTCCTCGCCTTCGTTTTTGATTAATTACAAATTCCTTGCGCTACCATCTTAGAGAATCGTTCATCTTTCAGGGAATACCTTTCTTGTTGTTGCGTTTGGAGCTGATTGTTTTCGTTCGCTTGTTTATTTTTATTCGATTGAAGAGATTAAGCAGAGATTTTTTTTTTTAATTTCAAACTTTATCATAAAATTGTATACTAATTAAATTCTTTTAATTCGCGTCACGTTTCTCAGTCTTTTATCTGTAGTCTGCAGACAATTGTTTATCATAAAGTCGTTATCGACTTATCAGTCGGCGCAGAGTTATGCGATATTGAAAACAAACTGATTCCAGTGACAACCAGTGTGGTATCTGGATCTTGTGAAACTCGCCACTCGCAACGAGTACGATCGATGCACGTTCGCGAATCGTCTCGTGTTTCGCATTTTCCCGACGCGTTCGGCATACACGGACGGCGGAGTTGAAAATTTCGCGAACGAAGATTGAATAATTAGGAATCGTTTGCGCGGGGAAACTCCCACGAGCGGCAATTTCGCAGGCGGTTCGCGAAATTTAATTTAGGATCGAAAGTTGAAGTTTCGAGTCCCATTAGCCGAAGTGTAATGAAAATTTGCGGCGTGGTTACTCGGTTATAATGGAATGATAATGGTCGAAAGTGAAACATTAGTGTTTCTCTGTTTTATTTTTCACGTTTGTCGAAGTACACCTTGAGAACGCTAATTGATTACCGCGGCGGTGCTCTATCATCCAGGTCGATAAAACTGTAATTACACCGAGCGGCGTTTATTTTGTAGATGAAGCTTAATGCGATTAAAACTTGCCCCGAATAAATGGAACGTGGCACGATAATTATCTCTATTATCAAAATGTTTATGTAAGACCGATACCCTCGACGAAACGTTAAAAAACTTTCTCCTTCCATTAACCCGGGTTTTAGAGATCCCGCGATACTAACGCTGATTTATCATCCATCTGTCATTCACGGCGGTGCGTTCCTCTTCTTCGTGGCTGTTTTAAATTAAACGTGTTAAATTACATTTCTGCGCGTCTCCGCGTTTCTTCTTTGATGCATCCCCGGAACAAATACCTCTGAAAGCGAGTGTCTTCGCAGCGGCAGGATTAATATTAGCGTCGTCGAGGGCTTTATCCGCGGCAGCTTAACGAAATTGCTCGCGCGACGCGCACGGTTGCGTGCACGTATCTCCGACCGAACTGAGATCCTCGACGTCGTTTGGCCATATTGATATTCACGAGTACGAAGGGTACTCGTGGCTGAAACTTTTCCGGGTAGAAATACCGCCGTTGTATCGGAAAAGACGCGAGCCCGTCGGGGCAAGGAAGGGCAAAGTAAACCGGGATACTTGTGGCCGCAATAAAGTTCGTTTAACGTTGGCCCCTTGCTCGCATTCCTGAGTGGCGGGGGTTAAAAACGGGGACCCATTACCGCGAAACTCGCGCGCGTCCTGCTTACGGGCGAACGTACGACACCGTTCGTTTATTATGTCGCGCCTAACCGCTTCTAGAATGCCCGGAATTGTCTGAAACGGTGCGCCCGAACCGCGAAATAAATACATTTGCGGCGAACTCGTAATGGATTCTCGTTTGTCTTACTGATATCAACCAAGCCGTGCTCCATTTAACAATTCATCCACGACAACAAAATCGTCGCTACGATCGCGACGGGATTAAAATACAACTTTCGTCCCTCGAGAAACTGACTTGTCCTTCATCTTCCCTTCGACTCGCTCGGCATCGACGGCATCGAGTCCCCGTAGGAGCGGAAAAGATTTCGATTTTCGGTCACGTCTCGAACACCTCCGCCCCAATCCCCAGCCCCGAAGGCTCGTCTGCATGAAGAACGCGGCGCGGCGGTAACACGACGTAACCATAATTTACGAGGGGCGAATCCGCGGAGGACACGCATAAACGCGAGAAGGATGACGCTGATGTTCAGGGGCATTAACTTCCGCGTCGGTCCAGAGGCGAGGGTGGAGCGCGGTCCGAGGGACGCGCGATCGCGCCGTCGAATAACAAATTAGGTATCGCCACGGTTCAAGTGGCCGAAGACATTCTCGACCACCGTTCCCCAACCCCTCAGCGATTTGCATTTACATCGCGGCAGTCGCTCATAAACATAATAATACCGGGCGACGCCGCTTCTCGCGCGTTTTAGATTCCCTTTCGCCGGCCACCGCGCCGCGGGAAACGTATAATTTATACCGGATCCACGATCCTCCGCGAATCGCGCGCTTCTACACACTTCCGCGAGCGCGTTTGCATGCGAGCTTAGAGGGGTTGCCGGCCTTTTGCATGCGCCGCGAACTCTCTAAACAGACCCCTATTTACAGGTGCGTTACTCGTATCGTATTCAGGGGCGACGCTAACACCCACGCTTTGCGTACGGTGTCTGCTCCGAGCCGGCGAACAAACCGCGGCACCCCTTGGACGGTGTTAGCCTAACTTTTCGCCCGTGAAGTTTCCGGGAGACGGGGGGGGTTTAACTTGCCAGCGTCGTTTTATTCTTTGCTGGGAGACGCGTGGAGTTTCCCTCTCTTGATGCCCTAGGTGGAGGTATTTGATGTTGGGATTTAAAATATGAAGCAGATCCGAAATAATCTGATAAGGGTGAGTCATTGATGTAAAGAGTTTCTTCTAATTTCTGTCCTGCAGATTTTATGCGTGTAAATTTCGGGGATGGACCTATTAATCCGGCTTTAACAAAAAAGTCTGGGAGCTTTTGAAGCGCTCCGTATACAGGATCAATAAAAGCGCAATTATTGCGAGACTATTCTACTGAGAATTTCTTCGGGAACGCATCGTCGCAATTAATTCTCAAAGTCCGCTGTCGCGGCGTATCTGAAACGCGTGATCGCGTTCAAAGGGCTGGTATCGCGATTCGCATGCTCGCGAGAAGTGGAGCAGTGTAACGATTAAAGGCTCTTAAGTACCTGGATGCGATACGGGAGCGAGTTTAAAAGAGACTCGCGAAACGGTGCGCGCGGTTGAATGATTAAGGGGTCAAATAGACAGGGAATAATGAGGTCCGCCGTGTCACAGAGGGTTTATCTTTCGACTGACGTCCTTCTTGAGACACTGTAAATCATTAATTATCCCTCCTGACGTTCCACTTTGAAGCGGCTCGCGCGGAAGAAACCTCCGGCGCGAGGAGTCTTGGAGCGCAAGGGACTTGTCTAAATATTCCATCCGGTCGATCAAATATTTGCGAGCCTACTCCGCACCCCGGAAAATTCTGGACGTTCAAAAAATCGCAAGCTCTCGGTGCACTCCTTTCCGTTCCGCCCAACCGTAGTACATCCAAGTTTCCCGGAGAAATAAACAATTGAATTCACGAGCGTCTGTCGCAGACAAATGCTCCGGGAGGCCGAACGGGGAACACAAACGAGAAACTACATGGAATTTCTCCGACGGAGTCGCAACGCGGCTCGCCGTCCCACGCAATTTCGCGCGCCTACGCGCTCCGTGTCAATTACCAGGCGAGGAAGTAAACAGAGACGACACCGAAGACGAAGGGGGCGCGGGCCGCGCGGTACGCGCGGGGGGATGAAAATCGCGCGACTACGACGCGACGCGTCGATGCGATTGCACTTTCGCGAGGATCATCGTTCACAACGACACGCTCTCAGCCGGAGTGGAGGTAGTTAGGCTCGTATTACATTTACGCGACGTGCCGCATTAATTTATTATCCTGTAGTCGCGTTAGCCATCGCTGTACCGGCGCGCTCCTGTTACAGGCGCTAAGGTAATTATAACTCAACTCCCGACACGCGAAACTATGCAAAGCCAATCTAAGCCCCGATCCGCGTCCCTACCGCGTCCCTACCGCGCTTCCAATTCCCTTAGCCTTTCCGTCAGCATACCTTTCCCGCCGGCCTAACGTCTTGGATAACGAAGATCAGTGTCGTGATGGATCGACGCATCCCTCCCCCTCCGCCGCCCTCGATCGCGTTCCGCTCCTGGCTGCGGCCATCGCGGATGCTTCCGATCGCCTCCCCCGATTGCGCCCATTATTTTCTGCTCGAAGTTTAGAGCCGACTTCACGAGGACCTGCGTGGAAGTTACAAATCGTCGTCGCTGGGTGTTTAAACTCGAGGTGGGGGTACGTCCCGTGGGTTGGATTCTTCAGGGTTTTCTCTGTGCGTGAAGCAGTTGGTTATCGTGGACTATATTACGTTGGAAGCGTTAAAGAAGGGAGCCGAACTAGAAGAGACGGTAACGACCCTCTTAAGGAGGCGCCAAGTTCGTTCGCCCTGATACTTCCGATACATTAAACCACGGATTTGTGACTCGACCGCGGAATTCGAATTAGCAAAATTGCGTTTTACGCGTTGGGACGAGATTCGTTGAGAGGGGTACATAAATTTGCCGGCGGCGTCTGCATTTCCTTCCTGATCGATCTTCCACTTCCGCTTCGGTTTCTCTTGCTATAGCTTACTGTTACAGTATTTCCTGAGATTCTTCTTAGGCGACGAGGAGGCAGATTAAGTTCCTTTTAAAGACGGATAGGTGAAAGGTAATTTTAGAGACAGCTTACTCTGAAAAGAAAAAATGATGAGGGATTTAATTATAGCTACGCAAATTCATAAATGCCGCGCCAAACCGAATGTCTGTCACTCAGACGCAGAATGATTGCTGCGCCCCGAGAGATATCACACTTTGGAGGGAATTTCGAATACTATTTAAATTAGTTTCCTAAGAATTAATTTTAACATAATGATAAAACTCTCCTATAATTAGAAAAATTACTGTGTTTATGGATGTTAATTTAATCTTTTTCGAGTTCCGGTGCAAAGATAACCACGGGTACAAGATAATTCCGATTCGTGGCATTTTATCTGCTTTTATTTTTTAAGATTGGAGCCAAAAACGAAAGAAACAGATTTTCCGTGACCCAAAAACGTAAGAGAGTACATAACAGTACAGTTCCCAGTACGTGTCCCTTTCTTTTGCGGTAGTGAAGTGTTCAACGTGCCACGGGAGTACTTTTTTGGATTTTTTATGCGACCCAACTGCCGCGGTCTACATTATGGACGGGCTAAAGCTTCTCTGGGAATCGTATTAAGGGAAGTCGGCAGATGCTGCCCTCGGGGAGACCTCGTAACGTTCCTAGACGACAGACTTCCTGGGAACGTGGAATTCTCTTCGCGAAAACCACGCAGGAGCGACGTAAACGCTGATAGAAGTTACTCGTACACGCGAGATACTAATTAAGACTCTTAGGAATGCGTTTAACAGCGAATGAATATTTTCTAGGACTCTTCGACGACCTAGCACACGATTTCCCGAACCGAAGACGCCAAAAATCCTTTCTAAATGTTCTTTCAATCCATAAAGCAAGTATTTCGGTTCTCTCTCAGTGCGATGCTCGCGGGAACGTATATCAACGATGCTTTCCGCGCTAGCGACGACCTACCGACATCACGACGGAGCACCAACGGGGCTTCCAGAAGAGGAAGCGACGTCCAGACGGGACGTTCTGAGGACACATACGAAATATCCTAAGCAGGAAGCGCGGGCGAGCCAAGCAGGAAAGCGACGGCTCTCCGAGAACGTCGGATTTCATATCCTGTAACGGACGACGATAATATTTTCCAAGGAAACGGTGTGCGCATGCAACGACGTGTTGCAGCACACTGCGACATTAGAATCTGCCTTAAACTCATCCCCTATTCAGTTATTTACAACTTCCGTCCGTCACCATTCGTGAAATTTATTCGCAAATGGGAAAAATTTAGAAATCTGCATCCTACAACTTCGCCAAACCCTCAATTTTAACGCAACATGCTCTACGCTCTATCCAACGTACAGATTTCGCGCAAAAAGCGGCAGGCAAGGGGGAAACGGAGTCGATCACGTAGACCTCTTGGTCGAAGCTCGGCGTTGGGTGTTCGTAGCTTAAGGGCGAGTAGGCGAGGGGAAGAGAGGGACCACGGTTTTCGGCGGTTACCGAGGCGGGGTCACGTTCCAGGGAAGTAAGTTGGTCGGCGGAGCCTTCGGGGCTATCAAACTTCGGCTTGATACATCGAGCCCCGGCAACTTCTCGCGCCATATTCTCCCCTCGCTTTCTCTCCCTCCTCCAGTCGGGGACTGATCAGCCCCTATTGTGATTCGTGGCCAGTGCAGACACCGCAACCTTCACTAGCGCCGACTCTATTTGTGGCGGGCGTTAATACGGGCGATGGAGCTGGACAGTCGTCTGTCTCATCCCTTTCGAGTGATCAAGGGACGCACCGGAGGGAGAAAAAGGTTCTCTGTGCGCTTTTATTGCGAGGAAACGTGACCCGGTCGGAGGGAGGCGTGGGACGTGTGTGGACAGAGATTTTATTCCAGAAATAGCTGGCTCGAATATTGATAACTTTCGATGTTGCGTTGCTGGGACGCATTGAGATCGACACCGATTTCACGGGATGATCGGTTCGCGGAATCGTTGGATGGGAGATTGAGAAGGTAGACAGTGGTAGTGGTGGTTCGAATACAGAGAAGTTTTAGTGCTATTCGTCAGCGCCTATTTTAAGGTCTTGCGCTTAGCGCCGGTGCAGAGAAGGTGGCGGCGCTCAGGCGTTAGACGTGTCTGATTACAGATGGTGTGCATCTACTGAGCAATTCTATGGTTTTACCTTAGAAAACGAATGAGCAAACTGTCTGATTCTAACTATGTAAAAATCTATGAGGTTGTTGGCAGATGATAAAATATAATACAAGTTATAATAATTAGAAAATAAGATTAAACTTCAATTCTTAATTTGCATTTTCAAAATTTGGATTTTGCATAGAAGTTCACAATCTACTAATGAGGCTAAAATATAGGTACACTAACGCTCTCTGTATTTGCAATATTATTCCAATCTTTTGAACGGCTATGTACTTTCATAATTATTATTACTAAAAGCAGGCAAAAATGAATTTCTCTCCCGAATGTTTCGAAATCAAGGAGTCGTACCGATTGACAATTTTTATTCAAAGGCGCAGAGCTGATCCAAAAACGAGTAGATAGTTAAAACGAAGTAACAAACGAATATTTCGGCGGAACGGACGATCGTTAGGAATAAGTGGACACGGCGTTCGGGATAAAATACGAGGCTCGAAGCTGGGCACAAGGGACGGAAACGCGAGGGCGCACTATTAGATTATGGGTGGTCGAACAACAAGATTGCGGACGAAAGGGAAGAGGTCCATTAGTTTCGCCAGCCGTATCTTGCGCGGTAACTGGGTTAACAATTTGGCGCTCTTATTCTCTGTTGCCGACCTCTTGTCTCGTCGAGGATGCCAAGAAAGAGGGAAAAGCGCGATTGGAAAATGCCCTCCATCTTGCGTCCTTTAAACGGAACGTTTTGGGACATCCTTTGCGTGGTTTATTGAGTCGATTGTTTAAGATGCGGAAGTGGCGCGCAATACAGGTGAAATTCTTCGCCGCTGCAGGAAGATTCTGAGAAGATCCTGAGGACTCTGAGTGAATCCAGGTTAAAGCGAGGTCGGTTTATTGCTTCGAATTCAAATTTCGATCGAGTGGTAGTCGCGCGAGGGAAGGCAAAGAAAATCCGGCTCGTAATTCAAGGAACGGCAGCTAGAAAAGAAAATATCGGGTATCAAATAACTGCATACTAGGTGAGCCCGTGCCACGGGACAGAATTAAATTCCGTCGAGACACTTGAGAGCGCGCTGACTTCCCGGCGGAGGGGCCGCTCGAGAGGGTGCCTCCGCGATTTCATTCCGACAGGAACCGAGAGCGAGGGGTCGAGGACGTCTGCGAGTTTGTGGCATCCAACGCGCTCAACCCATTGAGATGTCCAGGATCCCATATTCCTATCCGTTCGCGTCGAGTTTCGCCCGTCGCGTACGTGCACCGAAATTCCTATCGCTAGACGCTCGCTATAAATAAGATGATTACAATACATCACGATCCCATTTCTTTCATCGAACTGCGATCCCGCATTTTGCAGCCGGTCCTCGATTGCGATGCGTTCGTCCGAGTACGTGGGATCGCGGCTGAACTCGGCGTGGGTCAACTCCCAGGGCACGTTGCCCAAGATCAAAAGAAAGTTTCCCGGCAAGAAAGCTTCTCGCGCTCGCCAATGGAAAGAGTTTCAACGACGGAGGGAGACGGAAAAAAATACGTGTTCTGGAAATTGCGAAAAGCGAGAAGCAAGACCTCCCGACCCAGTTTCGGAGATTAACATTTTAATGAGCCATTCGTCAAGTTTCCATCTAAAAGATCTCGGAAAATCGTAAGACTGAGGTCACAAATTTCCCCGAGAACGACCCTCGAAGTATCAATCGCTGGTTGATAAGCATCGCCTGTGGAATTCCACTCCACTTAACCAATCGTCGAAATCGCGAAAGCGGAAGTGCCTTCGGCAAACCTTAAATTACACTTTGCGTTTCCGATAAACCGAAAGAGGCCCCATTAAAATCACCCGCGTCCCCCTGTCTGGTTCGATGGTAAAAGGCAAACCCCGTTATCCCTTTACGTACCCCTCGGTCATTCGTCGTATCCTCTCGAGCGGTGGTTCTTTAGTTTCAGAGTATCCAGGATTGGTCGGAGTAGCTCGGATTAAGCGAATCCGGCTCGCCAGACGCGAGCCACTCTCTCTTCCTTCTTTTCCACCGGGAAGGGAAGACGTTTAAAGGTTTTACCTCTTCGCAGGCTATATTTTTCTCGCGGCTCGCTGCGTCTCGTCCGGTTTCCACGATCCCACCCGAAAGGATATCCAAAAATTTTCAGGGCGATCCCGAACCCCTTCTTCCTCCCCCACGGCGACAGATTAATTGGCCAGCCCCGGTTTCGCGACTCCTCCTCAAGTACGTCGACACGTTTCCGCTTTCCGCGGGCAAAACCACTCCGGCAAACTCTGATCTTTCGTTTCCCCGGAACACGCGCAGCGGTTGAGGGTAGTTGTAAATTTACGCGGAACGCATTAAATTGTAATATTACGGAGTGCAGGTTGTACAGTGGCGAAGCAACGCTCTCGGAACTTTTCATTGCGCCTCGTCTTTCGTCGAAACGCGACTTTGTGCATGGTTCTAAATGCGCCGCGAGTCGGATACTTTTCCGCGTCTCTCGTAAATGAGAGGTCGCCGGTGGTGGGATGGAGTTAAATGGAGCGTGATTTGTTAATTAGTGGCTCTGATATAGTCGACGCGTTATAAAACTTCAGAGCTCGGTTGTAGCTCGCGCATTATGTCACCTTTACGAAGATTATGAAAACTTCTTTAGAGGAAAACGGGTCACGTTGAATCGTGTCGAAAAGCTGAATATTTTATAAACGTCCTGTTCAGATTGTTTGTCAAGTGCAATTCTATGAATCTATGCGAAGCCAAAGAACGATTCGCTGAAGCTCGTTTCAGAGTCTCCAGCATCCTTGACAGTATGCAACCGTTCCGTCCTCTGCGTGGTTGTTATTGCCTGCTATCAGGCGCGACGCTGTTTGCATTCAAAGCAACAGCATCGCCGGCTGCAAAACGCACAAAACCGTATCACTTGCAACTTCCAGCGAGCGCGAAGCTAGCCAAAGAAAGAAAATTAATATTTCACGAGTCACCTTCCCGGCGCGCTAATTAATTCGACTCTAATTAAATCAACGGGGAGAAAGGATGCTCGCGTCGGCATGCCAAGCGGAACCGTTTCTTCGCGCTGGTCGGAAACCATGCTCGTAGAGCTTGATTCGTGGCCAGACCCCGTAGTGCCATGGAACGGGGCCAACAGGAACGAGCGATCGGCGGGGGTGGAAAAAATAGAGAGTAAGGAAGTGTAGGGACAGTAAAATGTCGTTTATAGGGCGATCGGATGGAAAGCGTCGGCGCACACCCCCTTTATATTCCGCTCGGAATCGCTTCGTGTCTGGACAGAGGCCTGAAATCTCTCTCAGGGGGTTGGCGCGCATTATAATTCCCCATAAAACGTTTTATGATGACAAAACGCCTGCGAACGTCTCCTCTCGATGCTCACCGGACAAGGGGTGGGCGTTATAGTTTTAGAGATCGCGCAGTAAAACCGTGACAACCTGCGCGGCACAGGGGGATCGTTGCCCTTTGTCCCTTTCGCCCCTTCCGTGTCGCGAGTCGATACACTTATTTGTAAGGCTATGAATACCGCGGACGAGCACGTATCAAATCCATAGAGCCGTCGGTGTCGTCGCGGAACGAAAAAGCGCACTCGTATTTTTGTCCCTTTATGGCAGGGGATAAAAGCATTCTCTTAACGCGTTCCCGTGTCCCTTGAATAAAAGATCGACGCTTTAGCGATGACGCCGCCTTTGATACAAATGTTATCCGGGGGCATTGCTGGAATGCGCTTGACTCTTGGACGCCGTTCCGCCGGACCATTGTCGCGCGTGTTCTCTCTTTGTGACCTCTTAAATGAGTTATAGTTGGTTTTATGGGTGCCGCGAATAGTGATAAGGTTTAGGACGGGACGCAGGTGTGGGCAAGATCTACGTTTGTCCCTGAGGAGTTTAATTTAAGAGTAATTAATATGGAAGTAATTATCATCGATCGGATCTATTAAATGGTACTCACCTCGGTAGATTATCTCGTGGGGTAAGTTCTCGGAATTCTCCATGATGCAAGGCGAGGGGTCGAAAGAAAGAAGACGAGACAAGTGATCGTACTCTTTTTTTTTGTCATTTTTTTCAACAGGAACGTACGTTTATTTTGCACTGAGCAGAAATACAAGCTATTCATGAAAGATGAGGTTACAGCGGCCGCAAGCCCCCCGCCCCCATTCCACTCCGCACTCGCCCCCTTCGTTTCTACACGAAGGAGCTCACTTTTACATGTATCCCCCGTTCGTCACGCACAAGCAACCTGTTCCTCTCTTTCTCTCTCTCTCTCTCACTCGCTCACGCTCGCCCCCCTTTCTCACCTCACCTCCTTCCCCTTCTCCCTCCCAACCCTTCTCGAGTGTGCCCTTCTTCGTTCGCCTCGGTTCTTTCTTTTTTTGCATTTTCTTTCTTTTACTCACCACCGCCCGTTACCGTGGAGCAAGATTAATAATTATACATGTACATATAATTACATTTTGTGCATTATCATAATTTAATATACATACAGATGATATATTATATATTATATCTTAGAAAATAAATATATATATATTTTTATGTATATATATATTTCAATATCGTTCATTTTATCTTTCGTGTAATTCTCCCTTAAAAAATAACGATATTTAGAGTACGCTACGGTGTTAATAAGAGCCACCAAGAGAGGAAAGAAAAGAATGAAGAGGAATAAAGTGCTGCGAGGCGGGTTTCGAGCCGCTCGATTTTGCTTCTTACTCTCTGTCTCTCTCTCGCTCTCCCTTTCTTTCGTTCGCACATACACACGCAAGCGGCGCACAATACACGTGTACAAGTATACATACATGTACGCAGGATACAGAGAGCACACAACGAGCGCGCGCGAGTACACGCGATCTCTCCAAAACTTTCTTTCTACTTTTTTCTTTTTCTTTCTTTTTTTTTGCATACTTCTCGCCCATTCAATTTCCCTCATTCACTCTCGCTCTCTTACGCCTCTCGCCTTTCCCTCTCCCTTGCTCACGGTGCTACCCTCTCTCTCTCTCTCTCTCTCTCTCTCTCTCTCTCTCTCTCTCTCTCTCTCTCTCTTCTCACAGAACTTTCCTTCGTCCCTTCTAGCCATCGCCTCCCTTTCACTCCCTCTCTGCCTTCCCTTCCGCTCGATCGTTCTCCTACCCATTTTTACGCAATCCCGAGGTGGCCAACGACCTTCGTACCCTTCCTCCGCCCTACAGGTCGACGATAATTTCGTGTCGCGGGCCCTCCGATCGAGAGCCGACGACTCCTTTCAATGGCCTCGTTATCGCGAGCGGTCAAACCAAGGAAAGCGTAATACACTTTCCGGAGCTCGTGATTGTCGGGGGTAAAAATCACCCTGCACGACCTTCGCGTGACCCTTGCCCCTCGCCGCATCCCCCGCGAGGAAGCCAACGACGCCTCGGAATTTCTCCGTGACCAACCTCGGTATCGCTTATCCGCGTAATCAAAGCAATCGCCGAGAAGTGACTATCACATAAAGCTATATAATGCTCCGTCGATTACGAAAGAAGCGCGTTACGAATGTGACGGGCCGGCTCAGTCGCTAATTCGTACCTAATTACGATTTTACTAGATCACTTGATTATGTGATCTCGGCGAGTGCGCGAGATCGATCAACAAATTGGACTAACGCGAATTTCGATGCTCGGGGCTCTTTCAAGCAGCAATTTCTCTCCTTTAACACTCTGAGTCCGTTCTACGAAAAATTTAGCAGCGACTTCGTTTCTTTTTTAGAATTAAGACTTGGAAGAAGGATTAAATTGACGTTCAAAGAAGGTTCTAAGCACTTATTAGTTTAGCTAAATTCACTGCTCTTTAGACTGACATCGAGGCATCAATACCATAATCAGTAGTGTTATTTCGGTGATCCGATAACTGATTTCTATGCTGCAGAGACGGTAGACGTACAGTAATTCTGTTCAAATAAATAAAACAGAGATTCTACTTTAAGGAATTACCCAATTTAGATCTAGGACTCGGAGTGTTAATTCCAGTCGGACCAAAATCGACCGGCTGCTCGAGGACATTTCCTGCGTTTTCCACTCTTCGCCCACTGTCACTCTGCCTCGGTCCATGCCTCCGTTTTCGCGCACAGCGGTGAACTTCATAGGCGGCAAAGAACTTCATAAGCGACCTCGAGCAACCATGAAACTTTGCCCTGACCGCAGTCGATCCCGCTCCGTCCAAGACTTTCGCCGTGGTTGTTCGTCGGCACGTTCAAGGAGGACATTGTTCAGTTGAAAGCAAGCTCACTCAAGCACGATGAGAAATTTGTTTATTAATGAATTATTTACAAAGCGCGGCCGGCCCGGTCGTTCCGTCAGCCGAATAAGAAGCGTGCGCCGTTCGTTCAAACGCAAAAATCTCTAGGCGGACAACAATCAGGATCGATGGGACACGGACGATTACGAAAATAATAAAAATAAAGTGACCGAACTCCCGTGATCGATCCACAGGCATCCTCTCGATCTCTCGGTCCACTCGATTTTCGTCGCGCGTCCCATCGATCGTTCAGCGAATTCGTGCACACATCGAATTGAAACGCTTGAATCGCAAAGGTACGCAGGAAGAACGTTATCTTTCTCGCGTTGACATAGAACTACTCCGATCGCGGGTCGATCGGCTCCGAAAGCGATTCGCCTCGAACTCCGTGTTCGCGAGTTTAATTTAAACGAATTGGAAAGCCCTTACGCGCGGCGTTCCCTCGTGGCGTCTTTGTACAACAAATACAAGGCGAAGTAACGTGTAAAGTAATGCGGCGAAGTCCCTACGATATGAACCATAGCAGCGGCATCGATAATGTAACGGTGATAATCAAGGCTCTGGCGTGAAGCAAATCATTTTTACAGAAAATTCTCCGCGTGAATTAGTGTCCTAAGAAGAATCGAAGAATGTCCTTCCACTCTCTCTGTCTCTCTACGCTAATCTTTCCGCGTCGTCTTGCTTATCGCCCTCTCCCGCGCGACCTCGACGCTCGCACGAGGTACGACCTCGTCGTTCACCCACGCATCCATTGTGCTTCAGCTTCTTTGTACATCTTTCTTCTTCACGCACGTGCACGCAGTCGCGGTCTTTCTCTCATACACGTCCCGCCTTCAGTTCGCTTCCCAACTTTCGCGGCGTCGCTTCCCTCCCTGGAGGATGTTGAGAGCAAACCGAATAACAGGGGGAAGGAAACAGAAGAGGCAGAAGAAGAAAGGGAATGGACACAAGAGTTGCCGAACACTTTTGCTACCCATGGACGTCCGATTCATAGAATCTGTCAGCCATTTCCGGTGATCTCAGAATTTTCTCTCAACGATAACTTAATTTCCCAGCGGCCGAGACTCGAACGTCCATGGATCCTCGGCGAGGAAAATCGCAGAGGGCAACGGCTGGGGCTGCAGGAAAACACGAAGGGGCAGTCGATTCTGGTATTGCAAAATAATTCGAGACTCGCGTTCGATCTTCTTTCCGGGAGTGAATCGTTCGTGGAGCAAGAATTATTTCGTTTTCAAGTCGTTGAGGCAGAAAATTATAGGATTTCGTGCTGAAAAGGTTTTCGAGGCGAGCCTCCGTGATTCTGCGCCGTTTCGTGCAGCTGTTCTGTTCATCTTTTCCTCGTCGCGTGTTCCATTCGGGACCGTAGGCCTGCGTACGTGTAAGGGGCAATTAGGCGATGACTCCAGAGTGAGTGCACGCGTGTCTTCTCTCATTCTCTCTTTCTCTCTCTCTCACTCGCTCGCTCTCGCTCTCTCTCGACGGGAGACCCTTGGTTTCTTTCGACGTCCACGAGACGCTCAACGACTCTATTCTCTGTCCTCGGTTCGGGAGCGTTGGGAAATGGGGCTCGATGGTTCCTTGGTCTCGCTTTCTCTCAGTTCTTTGCGTATTGCCTCCTTCGTGTCTGTCTTTTCCCCCAATCTTTCACGATTCACTCGCCTTTCGCGGATTTCCTTCCACCTAACTACTATCGGTAATCCTAACGGAATACTCTTTATATTTATATTTATATTTATATTTATATAATAATAGCCGATACAAATATCACATGTGATCACCTACTAGACTCGTTACACGAGCTCGCTACTCCATTGTACAAAATGTCGAGTCTTCGGAAAAATTTGAAACCGGCGCGAAGGTTTCGACTATCGAAAGTCGCGCGGTGTATCTGTGTAAATATTAGTCCCGATACTGTTTCTTCTGGAAGGATGTTTTTGTCTTAGTCTGCTTTACTCTCTGGGAATACTCATATTTTTTTTGGCATTTTTTTTCTGGTTTCCTTTTTTAAAACGAGTCATCGAGGGACAGGGTTCTCCTAGTAATCGTATACAATACAATTCGCTTCGTTTTTAATCCCACCAACGACCATCGGCAGGACGTAACCTTCTCTTTGTATTACGTGTGTTTTGGTTTTTCTTTCCTTCGTTTTTTTTTCTCTCGTATCTTTCGTTTGCTTTTTTTTTTGGTCGCGCTGCTACGTCGGTCGAACGGTCTAAATTTAAAAAACGTGTACTCGCTTAATCGCGCTTGTCCCGATACGCGTTCCCGACTGCTCTCCGCTTTGCAGAGACACCTCTTTTCGAGCTCCCACGCGTCTGGCCGCTTTCACGCGAATCGACTACCGGTACTCGTGCGAAGAACGACTCGCGCCGCGAGCCCCGCGTTTACACAGCGACCCGTAGAGTACAAGGGCGGACATTTTTTTTTTTTTCAACGACGGGGGTCAGAGGACACCGGCCTGACACGATCGCTGCATCAACCTTCGCTGAACAGCACCAAGAAGAGCGGCATCGAGGGATGTTTTCTCGACGAGGTGATCGATAGCCTCGGGAACACCGAGCTTCCCTTCTGTGATCGATTTCGGGTGGACATCGCCGGAACGATTTGCGATCTCACAGGGGGAAGGAGGGATATTTGATACGAAATTGGAGGGATGTCGAACACGAGGGGGACACACGGTTTCTTTGGTAAATAATTTTTGAGACTCGATGCTTCATCTCGCGGCTGTCCCTGTCCCGAGCGAACACATGCTCCGCGCTTAACGGTCGCCCCGTCGAGAAATCGAAGAAGTAGCAGACACAGCGTCAACAGAAGAAGAAAATGAAGAAGTAGCAAATGGCGTCGAGAGAAAGCAGCGACGGCTGCGCAAGCGTATTCCTCGTTACAATTACTTATATTCCTCGGCGAAGAAGAAGCTGCGATTCACAAGACTCTCCCTCGCTCAACCTCACTCCCTCCCCTTCGAGTTTCTCACTCGCTCTTTTTCTCTCCCTTTCTCTCTCTCAAAAAAAAATCTCGTTCTCTCTGCCTCTCAAGCGCATCAGTGTTTCGTTTCGTTCCGCTTAATCGTTTAATACAAAATACTCGCGTTAAAGTTTCTCCGCGTCTTTTTTTTTCTCTTTTGCGCGCTGGATCACACGTAATAAATCACATTATCATAATACGTTAATATTCACAATTATACAAATAGAGATGTATACACAACGAGGTACAGAATTCCAGAAAAACGACACTCACTCGCTGCCCATTCGGACCGTCTCACGCTTCGATCGCACCCCACTCGCATCCCTTTCTATCGCTCAAAATGGACGCCCACCCACTCGTCCACGCTCTCGTCTCTCTTTCACTCCCCTTTCGCTCAGCTCCACTGCGTATCTTGTAATTTATTATTATACCTAGAACACACCGTTCGTTTTTTTTTTTCTTTTTACGTACAAGAAGAAACGTCAATAATCGACAGTTAATCGTGGCTAAAACATAGAGCGTCGTCGCATGCCTGTATAAAATCCCTAAAAATACTCTATACTCTACCATGAATTGTGTCGGATGACGATAGTGACTATGCGGTGACTGTTGGCTAGTTTTCCATTTTTTCTTTTTCCACCTCGACCTCGGGCTCGCGCCGCGAGACGCTCCGCTCTTTCCTCGTCTCTATAGCTGGAGGTTCGGAGGAATTCGACTCGTTCGCTCTCACGGCGACCGCCTCGAAGATCGAGTTTCGGCCGAAATCGTTCGGTTCCCTTTTGTTAGGCCTCGAGGTGGACCGACGCCGTGGACGTTCGTCGCGTCGAGTCCACGCGTCGGTACTCGTCCTCCTCGTGAAAAGCGAGTTTCTAACGGAATGCATTGTTTGCCTCTCTCTCCCACCCAAATAATGTTCCTCCCCTGCCAGCTGCTGCTGTCTCCGTCGGAGTTGGCTATCTGCTTTCGTCGTCGAGTTCCCTTCGTTTTTACCTCGAACCCGTGTTCTCCCTCTCCCTCGTTTTCACCCCCTGCTCCACCAGATTTCCCGTCCAAGACGCGCGTGAATGACAGGTGTACGATTGCGTACGGATACCGGTGATCCTTTGCCGAAATTTGTCGCGCGAAGTGCAGTGTGATGGGACTCGAAACGTCTTGAGACGCGTTGAGTTGAGAAACCGAAGAAATCTTCCCTGCTATTGCGACCAAGAGTCTCAGAAATTTCGCCGAGTCTCGAGAGTCTTGAAAATCCTGGAACTGTGAAAGAACTTGGTAGAGACAAACGCCCGTTTCTTTTTTTCCCTTCTTTTCTCTTTTTTTTCGCTACGTAGAATAGTTCCTGTTGCTTATAATACCCTGCAAGATTTTGAAGACTTTCGAGAGCGTGTTCGCCTTGAGACAGCCTCGTGAAACTGCCTCCCAGACGCTCGCGCTCGTGCGAGCGTGAACCTGCGATTCTTCCGCCGTGTGTGCGCGGCGTGTCGAAAGATTGCGAGTCGATGCGTCGTGTATCGCGTCTTACCCTTCGCGTGTTCGCCACCCCGTTCGCTCGCGGGAAAGCGAACGCCCCCAACCCCGGTGATCCAGACTTTCCGGCCCGCTTCTCAAACACTGCGTGTGCGTGGCTCGTCGTCCTGTGTGTGCTTGTGTGCGTGTGAAAATGAAACAGAGACACAGAGAAGGACGGACGCCTCTTGGTACGCTGCGCCCCCGACATGAATTTTTTTTATCGGTTTAGTTTCTTTTTTTTTTATTTTTTGTTCTTTGCTTTACTTAACTCGTTGCACGATTTTTACAAGTCTTTAAATGCCAAAGGTCACTTTTTAAAAATATAAGTATCTCTCTGCTTTGTTCTTTCGTTTTGCTCTTTCTCTCCTGGCTCGTTCTCTCACTCTCGCTCTCTCGGAAGAGGACGTCGCGATTCGAAATACCGGCGTCTTTATAAACGGAAACGAGGTTCGATTGTTGCGAACGGATGAATGGATTCCCGGTCAGATTTAGTTTTTCCTTCGAAGAGCTTAAAGGGTGCTCGTTCGAACCGCAACTACCCCGCTTTGTAAACCCTCTTCCACGTCTGTTGTCCGTCGCCTGCTTTCACCCTTTTCCTCCCTTCACGTCTCCTTTCTCTCGCGTCCGCATTCTCACCCGAATCAATTTCCTCATCGTTCTTCGTTTAAATCTCTCCTAATTCTCTAAAAATAACGGTAGGTTACTTAATCAGTTCTGTTCGTAGTGCATCGAATCACTTTCTCCCTCGCGCTCTCCCTTTGTCAACCGATTGGAAATCGAACACTGGATACAGACTCTAATCTAAGCTACAACGAGAAAGGAAGCAGAAGACTTTTCGGAAAATTTCGGAGAACTTGGGGAAGAAATTCAGCGACGCGAAACGCATCGCATTTTCCTCCGCGTTCTTTTAAAAAGGAAACGTGTTACCGTCGACGATCGCGTTGCGTCGCTTCCGTTGTCTCGACGACGCGTCAGCAGCGAATCTCCTCTTTCGTTCGAGGAACTAGAACGCTTTCAACTCGCGCGAACGCGGCTGCTAAACGCCACGAGACTTTTACCCGCGAAACAAGGAAATTTTACGAGTTCCACGCAATCATCTCGCACGTTGTCAGGACTCCGCGCCGTCTCGCGAGTTTCGGCAAAGATAGTAGCTCCACCCCCCCCCCCCTTTCACCCTCAACTGTCGCGCGTCTTCTTTTCGTACGGATTTGGTACGCGAAGCTGTGCCGTTTGCGTTTTCGTTTCTTCTTTTCGTTTCGATTTACGCGTCACATTCGCTCGCTCATTCGCTCGTTCCACCACACGCTATTTCCCACGCGCTCACTTAAAGTCCCGTAATGTACAATTACTATACAACATGACTGAAAATGGCTTAGACCACGATAATACAATTACGATCGCGCTGCGTCTGTCTCGCTTCCGTCTGCCATCGCCACCTGTGTCCTCCTTTCCGTTTCCCTTATTCCCCATACGCGTACACGCGTACACCGCGCTCCTTACGTTTCTAGTTTTTCATCGTTCGTTCTCAATCTTATTGTACGCGAGTATCATAAAACACTTATGTCCACTTATCGTACCTCGTACAACGATACACCTTCTCTTCTAAAAGGTTCCTTAGAGTTTCTCTTAGGTACTTACATCTCTATCTATGTATATCCACCTATCTATATTTATAGACTTTTTCTCAAATTATATATAATAACTCTTCTGTTCAGTTTTTTTTTCTTTTTAACACCCCCCCCCCCCAATCCCCGGTCATCAATTTCTTTCTCTTGCTCATTTTCACGTTCACTCTTTCGCTTTCTCCGTTCATCTATTTTATCTGGCCTATCTAACGTGTCTATCTAACGGTCTAGCTATCCATCTATCTATCTAAACTTCTAACTACCATTTATTAATTCCTTAAGGTGTCCCCCCTCGATTTCGTGACCTGTTTCGTCTTTCTTTTTTTTTTCTTCTTTTAGGAGCGTTGCAGACGGGCGTTCTCGCCGCAGCGGCAATTTGCCGCCGCATTTTCGTTTGTGTACTTCATATACACATCGCATTTTTCATGTGTATTGTAACGATTGTTTGTATTGATGCTGAAACCAATGGACGCAGAACGGTAGAGTTACGATCGCGGCGAAGCAGGACCAGCGTTTCTTTGCGTTGCACGCAAACTTGCCGCACAGTCGCCGCTTCGATCGCATTTCGCGTGAACTGCACTACACAGACAAATGTGCATGTATAATTATGTATGTACAAACGAATTTACCGCGGCGGCGAACTGCCGCCAGTGGCACGACTGCAACGACCCTTGCACGTGCAACTGTCCCGTCGCTATTCTCCTAAGAACGATGCACTCGCGTTCCTTTTTCGTACGAACGTTCGTTATATCGTTTGTGTATGTATATATATTTATGTATATTATATATCTACAGGCTTTCGTTGGTCGCCGGGATGGAAACGCGCGAAACGCTCGTCGCGATCGCGATGGACGATCGTCGATCATCCGTCCCCATCATTTCCACCCCCTCGATCGACTTCGTTCGACGATTCGCGATTCTCGAGAGGGATTTGAAATCTTCCTCCGTACCTCGGGGAAACGTTCACCCCTTTCGGGGGAAACGGGGAACGGAGTTTTCCTAACGACGGCCTACAGAGACCGGACGAGCATCGTTTTCGTGACCTCGTTTCACCTCGCCCACCACAAGACAAAGAAAAGAAAAAATATATTATAGAGAAAAAGGAGAGTGGTTGCGGAGCGCTCTCGAATATCGCTGCGCCGACACCTCGCGAATATGTATATATATATATATTTATATATAATAATAATATGGCTATCAAAAAGACATCCGGCTCTCTCGTGATCCTCGTTCGTTACGCCTAAATCTTGTAAATGCTGCGTATATAGATTTACTTTATTTATAATTATCATCCGTGAACATGGTAACAAATAATGAAACACTGACAAAAATTGCACAATATACAAACTTAGTGTCCCCTTGCTCGCACACACACTCTGCCTCTTTCTTGCCCACTCGCTCCCTCTCTCGCCCCGTGTCTCCACCACTTTCCTTCTCGCAGACTCGCGTCCCTGTGTCCACCCCCGCTCCAGATCCCTCCGAAACCCCGAATCGATTTTTCGGGACACATTCTCGCGAGTCCCGAAAGAAACGTTAACAGAAAAACAGAACAAAGGAGACGCACTCACGCGCAACTTAACGCGCGATCGCCACGTGCACGAAACATCGAATTAACGCGCATGTACACACATTCACACGCACGCAGCCATGCACACGGAGAAAAGACACGCATACACATACACGCAGTCGGACGCGCGTCGACGCTCTCGTCAGTCAGGCTTACTTATAAGTAGGTACGGTATTCGTTACGCTCTACGTGCATTATCAGTTAATTTATTTGGCCACTGAATATTTAAAATTTTAGTTGCATCGCCTCGTTCGCGCCGCCGTCAGGTCAAGATTAGTCTTCGTCGGCGGTGAACCACTCCCCACGACTTTCGGTAATGATCGGTATTCGTTTATTTACGCTACGCCGCTACTCTATTTCGTTCTCCTCTCGCTCGACGGTCGATCTTCGCCGATCGACTCTTTCTCTTTCTCTCTCTCGTACCAACTCCGCTCCCAGCGTTTCGTCTCTCTTCGTTCGACGATCGACGGGGGGAGGCAACGGTGCTCTGGAAAGCCGGAAGCGCGGCGTGCGTTCAGCCGTCTGTCCTCGCGATATCCTCGCGCGTGTTGTGCGCGCGCGAAAGGGGACGCCGCGCGGCAGAGGGGCGAGTCCGACGCGTGGAAACGGTTCTAGAGCTTTGTGCGGAATGTCTGCCCGTTTATCTTGTCCCCTTACGTATAATATATTGTTTCGGTTGTGTAAGACGAGAATATTAAAAAATATATTATATATATACTTTATTTATTTCTGAGTTGAGCCTCCGACGAGAAATCTTGGACCGCCGCTCGGCGCGCGACGCGCGTCCCCCGGCTGTTCGACGCGCGCTTGCGATGTCTCGTGTCGGCGCGCGAAACGAAGCGGAGATAACGTTACCTAGAAAGCAATCGTACAAAAGTACAAAGTCGGATTCCGTGCTTCTCTTTCCCTCTCTGTATTCCCCCACCCCCCACATTTTCTTTGCTATGTTAAAAACGATTAGACGCGCGCGCCGCTACGAAAGGAGCCACGCTTCGGTCGAGTTCTTCGGGAAGAAAGACCGATCCGATCAATTTCTGACCTCGTCGACACGGTGCTTCATTTCTTGGAAATCGCGGTCGGACAGATCGCGGGAGTAAAGCGGTCGAATCCACCGGAGTTCATCCTTGCTCGAACGGGCGAAAGGAAGACGGGGAAACCCTGGCAAAGGGAATGCGGGAGTGAGGAGCGGAGCTTTCCGATACGGTTCGCACTGTAAATTTGGGATTAGCGCGCGGGCAAACTTTGCTGCCGTCGAAACTGGCCGAAATCACGTATTCAATTACGTACGGCTCTCGTTCCTCACCTCCGCACCCTCCTCCAACCCTGGGCCGCCCTTCGTTTCAACCTTTCGCGAATACAATTTCGATTATTGCACTCCGTCGAAGGATCGGAGCTCGCGGCTCTCCTCGAAGCCTCCGATCGTTCGGGAAAGTAGGGACATTGTGTTTGCGTGTGTGTATGTGTGCGCTCGTTTAGAAGTGGGGAAATGAGGGAGTGAAGTAACGTTTGGCACCGACAGACAGCATTTATTGTCCTCGCGAACCGGGAATTCTTTTTTTTTTTTTTTTTCGTTGGAACTCGCGACGTCTTAGACGCGAGATGCGTTTTTATGGATCCTGTGGACTTTCGATCATCAGCTGTGGCTTTTTGAGGAAGATTCGACCGCTTTACGGGAGGCAGACGGCGTACAAGAGCACGCGAGCACCGTTGCCGCAACGACGACTGGTTCCGCCAGCAACCTGCCCTCTCCCCGCCCCCGGGCCGGTCGCTTCCGACTTCTCCGACGGTACAGCGGTGATCTTAGAATGTAACGAGTTGGCAGTGATTAAAGGTCCCGGGACGAAGCTCGTCGCGCCGCCCTCGATAAGATCATCCCGGTGGGTCTGTTCGGTCGTTCTCGCGATCCTCGCCGACGGCGGACCCACCTGCTCTCCTCTCGGGCCGAGAGCTCTCTCCTCTTGCGCGCGAAATACCGTCGAGTAGTTCGGGGCCCCGCCTCTCGACGCAAGGCCCCACGGAAGGGAACGGCGAAGAGCGCGGGCCGCTTCCCGTTGCGACTTCCCATCGCAACGTGTCTCCTCGTCGAAGGACATCACGTCATCCTCCTTCGTCCTTCGGGTCCAACCGGGTTCGTGGTGGAGGTTCTTCCAGAGAACGACTCGCCGACCGTCGACTCTCCATTGGACACGTCGAAACGCGTCCGGTCGTCGACCACCCTGACGATGTTCGTTCCGCGCTCTTCGTTCAGCTCCGAACGGAGCGGCGCTCGATCGTCGGGGATCATTCGCGGAAGAAACGCGATCTCGCGGGGACTCAACGACGCTGGCGGTCCTCCGGAATCCTCGGGGAGAGAGGAGCCTCGCCGTGGTCGGTCCCGGGAGACTGGTCGGTGTGTGGAGGACCGATCGCAGGGACGATCGATTACACGTGTCTCTTCATGTGGAGGGCTAGGTGATCGCTGCGGGAGAAGCATCGGTCGCAATGCCGACACTTGAACGGTTTCGCGCCGGTGTGCTTGCGGTAGTGGCGCGTCAGCTCGTCGGATCGCGCGAACCGCCACTCGCAACCCTCCCAGCTGCACTTGTACGGTTTCTCGCCTGTAAACAAACCAAATCAGAGTGTCAACGATCCGATCTAATATTACCAATCGAGAATTTAATCTTATACTGCTCGAAAATCCCGCTAGAAAAGAGGCAGAAGTTTCAGGATCTTCAGGATATTTAGGATCTTTAGGATTTGTAAACGGATTTTGAACAAAACAGTTGTGGATCTAAGTTCACAAATCTCGAAATTGACGATCTCGAGTCATTTTCTGGAAATAGCACTTTTTTATAATGTCGAGGAATAGAATTATCTAAAAGGGGTGTGAGAATATCGTCATCACACATTAGATAATATGAAATACAATTAAGGGAAGATGTCAGTTTGGATACATGAAAATCACAAGTTTATTTCAACAAATCTTTCTCATTTCAATATTCAGCTCATTAGATAATGATATTAGGGTAACCCCCTTAAAAAATCATTTCCATTGCATTCACGTATGATTATTCCCAGTACTCATCGTTCATCACAATTTCCGTATCCATAAATAATATTAAAATAAAACTAGACCTGCTAATATAAAGTTCCTCAGCAGGAAGACCCATCGCTAATTAACGCGTTAAAAAGCAGCCACGTCCAGTGCTTAATGTTATGATCGTCGTCGGTCTAATAAACTTTATGAGCGTCGATGTCATAACCGATAGCACAAGACACAATGCAGACGGGCGCCGAGAGAAAGGGGTTTTATCGTCCCTAACGCGGGACTAGCCTTAAAATTATTAAAACCAAGGGAGGGGGTGAATATAAAGTTCTCCCGACTCCGGAATGGCGGATCGGCGATAAACCGTGGAGAATTGAAGGCGGCACGTATGCCACGTGTACGACGATCGCGAAGCCAGCGGGGGATGATCACAGAGGGATGGTAGACGCATTATTAAGCCGTAAATAATCTAGTCGGTAATATGAAAAGTAGCTGACGTTGATTAGACTGCTGTGTGGAATGGGAAATACCGGCTTCGCCACCTGTGGCGCTTAACGAACCGACAGACCTTGCGCGATGGAAAAAGATGGAAAATTGATACGCATTATAAATGCAGGGGTTGAAAATGCAACTCATTTCTACGATTCAAGGTCAATGATAACGCGTTAACCTTTATGATATCTAAATTCTTGAAATAAATAACTTCCAAGTGGTGATCTTCCAAACGTAACAAATCCTCAATAAAATTTTCTGTCCCCGCATTTCAATCTTCAAAGCATAATTTCCATTATTTCGTTAAGATCTCACCCTCTCAACGTACTCGGCATCAACTTCTCCTAACGAATTCACCGGAAGCTCAAGAAGCTGCCCGCAAAGGCAACCCGAAGTTACGAGCCGACATCCAGCCAGGTCGCAGAGAGGGGCGAAGGTTGGAAAAATTTATACCGCGACCCGTTCTTGCCAGAAGTTACTCCACGAAAACCGGGATCCCGTCTTTTTCAGGGGGTCTACTCCGCGAGAGGCGACGGCGACAAATCCAGTCCGGACGTGGCGACGCATAACCAAATCCAATCCCTCTCCCCAACCACCGCCGCACCCCCGCGTGTCGCGCAGCGACTCCTTCGATGGAGAAACCCCGACACACGTCGCGAAAGCCGCGACTTTGCTGGAAAATACTGCACACACGTACTCGACGCCTCGCATTCGACCTCTCCGGCGCGTTCCGGAGCGGCGTGCCCCCAACCCCTTGCCCTCTACGTGTACGCGAGCATCAGCCAGAGAAATGGCGGTACGGATGAGCGTCACCTATTCCCTGGACGGCCAGGAATTGCTGCTAGTCATCAACGAAGAAGTGGAATCGTACGAGGGCGAATCGTCGTGCAGGGGGAGGGGGGAGGTCGAAGGAGATGCTCGCGCGAATGTGTTTTAGGGGCTGAGCAGTGGATAGAGAAATCGTTGTCGAATGAGCAGAATGCATCGAGCGACGGTTTTCGCAACAGAAATCGAGTTCTATGGGTCGACGACGCACAGTGTGTGTATTCATTGTTATTCTGGAAACGAGGCCGCGATTCGGTGGTGGGAGGTGAGTTCGTGCAGTCCCGAGGACATACACAGGTAGTTTCAATAGCTCGGAATATGTTAATGAAACCGCGCTCGTAAAGTGCGTGCTCGCTCGTCGATGGTCGAGAGCGTTCTCGATTCGTATAAAAACGGATCTCTGTTTTGTTGCGCTCTGATACGAGCCCGCAGTTTATTTGCCGCAGCACGATAAACTTCAATGGCAGTTTGGAACTGTGGGCTACGTCGCTATATAAAGCAGTTCCAGAAACTGGAGCAAGCAATTACTCTTTTTCGTTCGCCGACAGGGATTACTACAATATTTCATTTTTGCCCTCTCGCACTTTCTTCGAGCCGCGTGTCCACGGCATTAGAAACGAAACACTACCCCTTTTTCCAGCCCGTTACACCGCATCCCCTCGCGCCACTGCGTCAAACAATCCCCTCAGTCCGCGTTCGAAAAAAAATTCAAAATCGCCCCATGCATCGTTCTCTCAAATCGCCCCGTAGCATTTCGCGAAAAAAGTCCGGCCCAAATGTTCCGCGCAAAAATCCACCAGCGCGAGCGGAATTACAGGAAAACCTGGCGAACCATTACGCGCGCAATTAAAAAAAAAAAAAAAAAAAAAAAGGAGGTGGGAGTAGCGAGAGAGAAGGGAAAGAGAATTCCACTCGACGTATCTCCCTTCGTGCGCGCATAGATACTATCGAAAAGGCGAATTGAATTTCGAGTAACCATGGTGACGGTGTAGCGCGCGACGAGCGAGCACGGCGTGCACGCGCGCGCGCGCGGCTGACCACGCACGCACGGGGGTTGAAGCGGCAGGTGCGCGAGGGGTTGAAAGCTGGTCGGTGTAAGTGCATCACGCATTTTATCGCCGCATAATGGCCTAGCGACGGTCCGTTACCACCTACGTAATAAAGCCATATTAAACATGACGGCTTAAAGTGTTAACCTGCTCCCTCCCGCGGCCCCGCCAACCCCCTATAATGAACGACACTAAACGACGCGACTCGCCAACCCCCTCTGCGACCCTCCGACTTCGTTTCGTACGAGCATCGGTCTGTTTATGTCCTCCGGTCGCCCCCGATCGCGTGGGAAAAGTCTGCGCGCGTGGGCTGCTGAAATGGGGCGGTTTTTTCCCTTTGAGGGGGAGGCGAGGTTGTTTAGCGTACCCGAGGGTGTAAACGAGTTTTTGGTTGGATTCGAGTTGCGAGGTGCTCTAGAACGTAGTTTCTTCAAGTTTTTTCCTCGGCGATGGAAGATACATACTGCGCTGTAATTCATTGTTGTTTTCGTCGCGAGGGACGATAAAAAAAATTTGAAAAAACTTTACGCCACCGCGAGCGAAATTTCTCGAGGTAATTCTTAATACCGCGCCGCGAGATTGGAATCTACCGGTGCTGCTAGAAACGCCAAGGTGTGGAAACGAAGACGGAGAACACGAAGACAGTCGGTCGCGGGAAAGCGAGGAGGACGGGTCGGTCTCACGTAGTCCTCGAGGACGGCTCGCTCCGCCGTCGTAGCGACGATTTTTCTACGTCCTTCCCTCCATCTGACGTTCCTCGAGAGGTCTGAGTGGGTCGGTATTGCGTCGATATGTCAGCCCGTCCCAGCAATGTGTGTTCGTCGTCTTTGCATTTTATTAAGTCCGCCGCGCCAGCGACGATGTATAGGCTACCTTCCGTCATGTCGCCCAGGGATAGGACAACCGGAATTTATGGCCGAGGATTCCGTCTCCGCCTCGTCCCACCGCACCACCCCCAGACCTCGGGGTCTCGTCTTTTACATCCAAGGACGTTTCGCGCGTGAAACGTTTCGGCAAGGAAACGCGTCCTAATACCGAAGGGCGGTTCCACGGATCCGCGTGACAGATCGCATCGAGGATCCGGGGGCGGGAAAGTTCTCGCGGGACGAAAGATTTTTCGAGGACCGAAGTAAAATTTTTTACAGGGCTCGTGGGGGTTGAGATTCTGGCTGGCCAACGGAGATATCCGGGAAAATATTCGAGAGATCGACGCTCTTCGACAGGCGAGGGAAAACTGGTTTCTACGATACCTTCCGAGAACTTTATATCTATTTCCTTGCACGGCTTGAATTCCCGCCCTCTTTGGCTTCGTGTATAGGGTGTCGTGCGAAAAACAAACTAACGCGTGGAGAGATCGAAATAATGTTCTACAATTGCTTTTGCCGTGAAATAGTCTGCATAGAATTTTATTTCAGGGACTGCAGCACAGAACGTTCCACAAACGCGAGATCTCCCCCCCCCGCGATTATGCGAAATTGTCGAAATCAGAATTTTCGTTACAATAGGGGAGCGTCGAATATTTCCACCTCTGCGAAATGTAAGCCCCGGTTGCCCCAGCTCGCGAATTCAAACCTGAATTTCGTCGGACTTCTTTGAACGGGCGTGAAAGTGCGCGCACGGTGAGAACGGAAACGCGAAATGCCATTCTCGTAAAAGGACTTTACGTCACGTTTTGCAGAAAGTGAAACGACGTTTCCTTCGGCTGCTACGTCGACAGAAAACGTCGAACAAAGCTGGCGCGCGATGGCTACGGAAATTTTTCCGAAACGAAGCGTCGAGGGAGACGGCGGAATCGAAATTTTTGACGTCGAAAAACTAAACGTTTTCCTATCAAATTTGCTCTGTTAACAATCGAAAAAAAAGGAAAGAACGCTGACCAACGTCTCGCCCTAGAAAGTCGATTATTTAAACAGTACAGGAAATTCGAGAGATATTTAATCTATACGCGAATTTTTTTGTCTACCAAAATTGAAAGGCATTTTTGGAAAAACGAATCGGTATTAGTTGAATTTTATGATATGCGAGAGGTTTACTACAGCGGAGAAATTTTCTTGAGTTCCTTTGTAGAAGTATTGCAAACGATAATGGTTTTTTTTTTTCCTTCAAAAGAATCGCGCGTTCTACAAAGCGAGAAGTAATTTTCTACCGCGAACTCCACCGAGGGTACTTTATTCTTCGCTCAAATTAATGCTAGAAAATGGCCGCGAAAATTACACGAACACGAGACTTTCTCATTAAACCTAACTCCTGTTAAGATCTTTTGTGACGGGTGATTCAGAGAAATAATACCAGTCCCCCGGAATTGGAAAAACCGCGTGTTCAGCGAGACCATCGCGGTAAACATAACAAAAAGGGAAATTTCAGAGATAGCGATAGGAGATTGTGCGTTAGAAGCCGAAGGGAATGCAATTTCCTGACGTTCCGTTACAAAGAGCAGACAATTCAAATGTTTCAAAGAATTCGAACGCTCCTTAAAATCGTTTCCAAAGGAGCGACTTCTCGAGTGCCGGAGAGAAAAGGTTTTCCAGATCCCCTCGGTGCAACCGTCGGAAACGAGCACGGACCAAAAAACCGTCCCGATAAAAATTCGCCAACGACGGGGGAACGCGGCGTGTGACGCACGCACGCGGCACGCGGGGTGCTCGTATCGAAAATTGCGAGGGACCATCGTGTAACTCCGATAGATCGAGCCGGCGCGTTGAATTTACGTTTCTCCATGAAACCCGGCAGTCCCCGGAATACGATCGCGTCACCCTCGACCCCGAAGTGTTACGGCGCTTTATATATTTTTCCGGCGTTCTGCTTGAGAAACGACATTGTCGAATCCCCGACCCCTCGCCGGGGGTGGATCAGAAGAAATTTAGCTAGGACCGACGTTGCTTCGCAGCTACTTCGCAGGGGATCAAATCGTGCCGTATCGAGGGTGGCGGGGGCGGTACGCGGTGTGCTTGCGCGCTGAAATAGCACGATGTACGATGGAAATGAAAAATGAAAAGGGATTTTCTGCAAAAGAGTATCGTGCCCTAGAAGGGAAAGCGTTTGTTTCGGTAGAAGGTCACGCCATTTACTCTGGAAGCGGAAGCGTTCCCTTGGAAATAAAACATCCCGCTTTTAGTAACGAGACGCGGATTCGCGCACGTACGCGCGCCCGTGTGTGTGTCTGGAAGCTTGGAGAAAAAAACTGAGGAAACCTCTCCCTTTGCCGGAAGGAGTTGCTACGTCTTTAGAGGATTAACCTCCACCGAGCTTTTCATCGGAGGTACGTTGGAAAAGTCTGGTTTTTATTTTTTGGGTCGATTTTCCGCGTTACCAAAAATAGAAGGAAATGTAAATGGAAGAAACAGTGCGTTGTGGAGGCTGCGACGGGTATTAAGCTTCTCTTATGTTAGCCGCGTCTGATCACAGTAGGTCTATTCTACTGTCGCTTTAAATTTCTTGTTTTCTCGATTTATTCTTCTCATTTATCGGTTCTGCAATATTCTTAACATGACATCTCTATTTTTCAAGATTTTCTAATTAACTCAGTAACGGTTGTTATTGTATAGACGCAACACTAAATTTGCAACATTTGATTTGATTTTATTAGAAATGCCTATTTTAATCATTGGCCGGTAATGGATTAGTACTAAATTTGCGTAGAATCCCAATTGGGAATTCTAAAGAAAATACCCTTCTGTCAGATGCTGGGTAAAAATGGCGAAACTTGAAAATAAGAGCCACGCTGCTGTACATTTATAATGTGAAGCGGAAAAGCACAGTCTGTGGAGATGACAGTGTAAAACGCGAAATCGAAGCGGTTGATTGGCAAAGATCGATGGCGTAGGCGGTTTTCTTAGGTGTGTGCAAGTGGGTGCGTGTACAGTCGCTGTCTTGGCTGGCTGCTTCCGCCCCGGCGGTATCGACTACGGTTAGAGATAGCACGTTCCTCGTGTTGTGAACTGCGGTTTCGCTGTCAACTGTAGCGAGAACTTTGACGACGTTTCCAATTGTTTGCGGTGGAGCAACCCCTCGACACTAGCGAGCGAAGAGAGGGGCGCGCTCCTAACTTCCTCGCGATCTCGTGTGTTTCGAACAGTGCCTCGAGGTGCGAATCGATACGAGTTTCCATGCGATCTCGTCTCCCCGGCGCGAGGGAGCGTGCACCCGCGAATTTCGGAGTCGCGCCGCGAGCACCTCTAATCCCGAGTCGAACAAACTTTCGGCTAAATAATACACGGCTCCCGCGCGATTATTTCGAGAATAATGCAAGAACCTTTGATAACGCTTTAACTATTCACTTGGCTGGAACGTGATGAGATTGTCGCGCGAGAACGCGAGTAATCGAACGACGAAAAGCGGATCGGGAAGGGAAGCGTCGGAGACGGATGCGTCGCGACGTCTCCAAAGTGGCTGCGAAATTAATTCCTCCGAAGTCTGATTTACCTTAGCAATGCTTTGCATGCGTTTCAAGCTCCAAATACACGAAATTTTTCCTCCCTTTTCTCGAAACGAGTTCGCGCGCTATTCATCTTCCGAAAACAGCTCAGGCCTTCGCGATTTACGCAACTGGTTTTTCCCCCGACGGACGAGCCGATAAATTATCAAGCCTTTCTTATTTTTTGCGGGGGCGGGAACAATGGCGCACGACTCGACGTGAAATTTGAAAGGTTTCAATGCATCCCCCGCGATGAATGCAGGGAGGAAACGGCCTCTGTAATGCGTACAACGGCCTCTTCCGAATGGCGCGGATGCATCGCGCACAGCCGCGCGACGCGATAAATAATTCCACGCTCGAGTGTTTTATTTCCCTTGTTTGATTTAAGGTCGCGGCGTGTCACGCGTTTCTAAGGCGCGTCCCGGCTAAAATTATTGCGCTTCGGTTGACCTACTTTGCGCGACTGATCGCGCGTATGTACAGCCGAGTTCTGTTCGGATCGAGGAAAGCGAGTCGCTTTCATCGCGCGAAGAAAGACGCGTCCTCGAGGAGTCAGGCAATGCGCGGAGTTTGCGATTAAAAGCACTGCCAATCGACGCGTAATCGAGCAGATTACTTTCGATTCGATCGAAGCAATCCGACTTCTATTTCTGGTAGAAATTTTCTTCTGCGTTATATCGCGTATATCACGGATCAGGGTCTCGATTTTTTAATATATAAGTTATTATACTTGAAGACACTATTGCTCTTCGTTGCTGGGATGCAATGTAAAAGTAGGCAGAAAGGCGCAGCGCAAATGCTATCGCTCTAGTTACTCGCGAAACGTCGATTCAGTGTCTTCATCTTTTTTCGCCCTCTCATCCCGAGAGCCAGACGCCGTTGTTTTCCATCGCCGAGGAGAAAATATCGCCCGAGGAAAGTGTTAAACATTTTCAAAGGAAATAAGATTTGTTCCTTGTTTATCCACTTTGTCCGTCAATATCGCGTTTCAATGGTTCGTTCGTTTTTGCCCGGGCAAAGCCTCTCTATGCGATTTCCCCGATGGGAATCGAGGAACTATCGATCCGCTGGCCCAACAATCTCACCGGCGACCCTACGCGTACAGAGGAGGCCGGCAAGGGAAGGAAAGCGGAAGAAGCACGGAAGAAGAAGGAGAAAAGAGAGAGATTTCCAATTACAGGGACTTTCTGGTCCGGAATTCCATTCCAAACACCATTGTTCTCGCGCCCCGAGCTCGTGGACGGGACTTTGATCCTTCGACAAAGCCCAATCGTTTCCCTGGGAAACTTCTCGCGATCGTTCCACCCCCTTTCTTCTTCCTCCTCGCTGATGGAATGTCAATATATTTGAAAAATTAAGGAATGACAGATTCGTTATCGATCAAACCAGGAAACTCGTTCCGCTCTGGACTCAAAAAAAAAAGAGGAAATGAAAAGGAAGCAATCATTGTTTGGAAAAGATTTTCCCTACTGCAAGCACTTCCTTTTATACTTTCGAACCTTTGTCCCTAAACGAAACATTGGAATCAACGTTTATTCACCGGCTTCGACGGACCTTCCGTTCTCAGAACGAAAAGAAGAAAAAATTCCGCTGAAAAGGCGAAAGGAACTCGTTCGCCGATGTATCCACTATCTACGAAGTTCGAAGTTCGGCGGAGGAATCGGATTGGGAGAGTTTCGATTGATCTCATCAGCGCGGAGCAGCGGGGCGCTGTTTAGAGTTAACATCTTATCGCCTCGTTAGAAGGGAATTAGAGGGGGCCAGACGATGGCTTTGACTGTTAAATCGTCTAATCGGATCGCGTCGATTCGCCCGTTAAGACGGCCGTCGGTTCCCGCGGCGCGGCGAGGCGCGGCGCAGACGTAAGGAGGGTGAGCCGAAGAAGGATCGGCGAAGGGAGGTGGGTCAGGGTGGAACGACCTCCGTCCGACCGGATATCTACATGCCGAAAGATCCTCGAAAGGAAACTTCGCCGATGGAATTCGTAACGAGCCTTCATGTTGACTCGGCCACGCGATCGTTCCGGGGGACTGCGATCCGACGATTCGCCTCGTTTCGTATCCCCGACTCCGCGAACGGCTCTTCCTTCGGAGCCGGCAGTAATTAGATTCGACGACCAAGATCAAAGTATACCCGGCATTTTCATTTCTGTAAGAAAGTTCCGCGAAGTTTTCTCGAACCCCCACACTCCGGTCCCGCGTACCCTCCAACTTTTTCGACCGTGTCTCTCCTGCACCCTCAACCCTCCGAAGTGTGTCCAGTTTGTTCGCGAGGACCGCGCGATTGGTGAACGGGGGTGAAACGCGGCTGTGACGAAATCTTGAAGGAAGTCGGGGGCGAACTGAGAGGTCGCGATCGTTTTGGAATCCTTTGGACGTCGTCTGCGGGGATCTATGTTAACTGTATTCGCGAGATCAACTTCGGAGATTCTCGACGCTTTTCTTTGCGCAAAGAGAAGAAAGAAAATACCAAGAGTTAGGGTCCTCGAGACGTCAAGAGAGAGCAGCATCGCGTTACATGAGATACAACCAGCGCACAAACTCTGCTCATTATCCAGGAACACGAGTAGAAGACGGCGGCGCCTGCGAGGATCATCGGACCCCAAACTCCTTTCCCGACCGCAATAAACGAGCAGCAAACATCTCCAGAGCACCCAAAACTCATGATTGCCGTCGTCGAGCACAACGGGATCGATACCCGACACCTGTCGCTCCCGAACAATCATCCCGGTGACCGAAACGTGGATTCTATTTGCGTAGCGACGATCCGGGAACCAGATCGGCGGTTTCAACGAACAGGACACGCAATATCGGTACGGTTACACGAAAAGGGGACGAAATTGGATTAAGAGGAGATCCCGTCGACTATTAACAAGGAAATCTCAGGAATCCGACACCGGGAAACTAATTACGGTGGAAATAAAGGCTCGCGGAGGCGCGGCGTCCTTTCAGACCGGGGCTTTCCAAAGGAAACGCGCCGGTTCAGCCACGATACGTGACGGTCGTCTGGCCTCGACGCGCCGTGCAGGGGATTCTTGTGTCAGGACGAATTCATAACAGAGTCATAATTGCGGGACGGGGCCCGCAGTATGCATAATCCCGTAGTTAGCAGTTCTGCTTAACGATCCGCGAGAAGCAATCCCGACGTACCTGCCACGCTGCACGATGGAGGCGTCCCCGCCAACCTCTCTCTTATTGCCTGCCCCTCCTCTTTCGCCTCCTGTCTACCCTTTCCTTCTCTGTCCCTCTACGCTCTCTTCATCCCCCTGCTTTTCTTTTTTCCCTTCCCCGTTCTACCCTCCCGTTTTCTGCTCCTCTGCGTTTCTATTCTCACCCCTATTCCCTCATTTTTATGTGGAGGATGGGAGCGACGGTGGAGATGATTTTTGATGGAGAAGGGTTTCCTTTTGGTGAAAAGAAAGACGAAAATTTCGTTTCCATTCAACAGTTTTTTCCTTTTTTAATTTTGAAGCCGGTTGGATTATTGGTTTTTCTTTGAATCGAAGCTTCTACTTCAATGAAAGTAGAATTTTCGAGGTATTCGTATTTTAAAGTTCTGGTTATCAATGTTATAGTATGATTTTAAATGTGATTAAACTTTGCTTTTTAAAGGAAAACAAATCGTGTCTTCTAGACCTAAGTTAAGGCATGAGTTCAGACTTTTCAAAAATATAACTTGCGTCGTTTTACTTCGCAGCCAGAGTTTCCAGTTACATTTCAGATTCCTATTTACTTTAAAGATTCAAATTCGGTCCAACCCCGTCACAATAAAGACGCATTACTATTATTATTATTAATTACGCGCCCGTGTTTCTCTTCAGCATCCTTCACCATCCTCCCCACGGCTCCTTTTCTTCCTGTTCCTCCGCAATTCCCTGCTCCCCGCGCCGCTCTCTCACCGTTTCCCCGTCATCCTCTCGTTACCTCGTCCTCCGTAATACAGAGACCGTAATTACACATCTGTGCGCCTTCCTATGAGGCGCGGCAGCGCACGGCGCGCGCGGATGCAGATGAGCACAGGTAAATAAACACATATGAAAGCCCACCCGCGCACGTGTAGCTATTCACGTGAGCAAATACATGTACGAGGACACACGTGCACACCACGCCTCGTCACCAGTGTGTGAGCAATATTACAGAGCTCGCGTCGACGCACCCCGCGCGTTCGCGCGCCTCTGTGACACGCAATCTGGGGATTCGACGTAATGATGGAACGGATTTCGAGATAAATTTATGAAAGACGCGACGTCGATCGGAAAGCGCGTCGCGTTGTTAAATATTTGACGGCCTCGCGTTTCGATTTAGCGTTCAGGAGGATTTACTGCGTATCGAATTCGACGGAGGAAACAGTTCCCTACCTCAATTATTCTTTTTTCTATGCACGAATCCTATCACACTATTTACGGTTTTTATGGCCGAATCAATCGCATAACTATCCATGTCAACGAGTTTTTTAGTATTACAGACTTTTTCATTCAGTCCACCATTTTTAAGCGGAGTTCTACTCTCTTGCTGGAGCTTGCAGTAAGAGGTGTGCAACTCTATTTCTAACAATTTCTTGGTTATGACGTGCAATATATGAAAGAGAAAATTTCTGCTGTTTTTCTGTATTCTAAAACTGCTATCAATACTATTTAGTGCTTTGATAAACGCATCTTTTCTAATCTACTTGAAAGAGGACAAAATGGTGCTGCATCCCTTCAGCTGCAAAGTTTCTAGTTGTACTTTATTCTGTACTGAAGAAATTTAACCAGCTTGTACATAAAATGAATGACTAAGAAACGTTTCGATAAACATTTCGATAATGTCTCGACCAAATCAACTGCGAGTACTTTTCGTAGGAACCAAATTATTTCAGTGAAAAGCTCGTCAACCGAAAATTGACCCCCTGCACTCCTTGCACCCTTTAGCCTTCTGCTTGTATATTACGCGTGTCTCAACATCGTGCACCTGTACACCGGTCACGAACACGGAACGTGATTTCGTCGAGGGCAGAACTCGTGATAATTACTCGCGTGTAGACGGGGGATGCGCGCGCACGGCGACCGACGGAGGACTCGACGAAGGGGTTCGAAGCGTGACGCGACGAAAAGCGTGGACAAAGAGAGCGAAAGAACCGTAGGAGGTTCGTGGCCAGCGAAAGAGAGAGGGAGTCGTTAATTACGGTTCTCCGTCTGCCCCGCAACCGACCGCGAAGAGCCGCAGGACGAAGAAGGAGGAACGCGCTGACCGCACGGTAATAACGTGCTCGGTCAGTCTCCTCGCTCAAAGTGACGCGGCTTACGGAAGTGACGACGCAGGAGGCACGGTTTCTTGCATGTAATTGCTCCGCCCGAGCTTTTCTTTTGGCGATCGCTCGCGCGGAACAAACGCGTCGCGGGGAACCTTAAGCTCCTCTGCGTCTCTCTCTTTCTTTTTGGCTGGATGTTTACCGTCTCCTGGACGAGAAGACGAGCTTTAATCGGGTTCTGTGGCTGCCTTCCCGTGACATTGGAACGTTTATGAGGGGAGACTCGTGGGGCTCTTCCTGCGGGGTCTGCGAAGCGTTCACATGTGTGCGCGAGATGAATTTTGTATGACTGTTCCACGGCGTTACAGAGGAGACGCGCGGAAGAGCTGATTTTCCTATTTTTCGAGGCGAGCATTTCCAACAACGCCTTCCTATATGAGCTCGCGATGTAACTTTTGCAATTTAGAGCTTCCAGAATGAGATAACAAGAATTGTTGCGCACGACGCGTTAAGAAAACTCACGGCATTCGTGATTTTTTAATCCGGTCTGACTTACCGTTGACCCGTACTACTTTATCGCGAGAGCAACCACCGAGTTCCCTGTCGATCCAATTACCAAATCGCCCAGCCACCTAATTGAAACCCGTATTCGCCGCGAGATTACGATCCCCACGCGTCGAGGTAAACCTTGGGAAACCCGAATGAAATATGCGAAACTTAACGTAAGCCGAGCGCGGAAGCGGGGCTCGGGGTGTTATCCTTCGATCGATCGAAGAAAACCCGCCGGGAGACTATTTCGACGCCATTAAACATGCGTCTTCCGGCTTGGCGCACGTGGGTTTCGCATTCATCTCGCCCTGTGCGCGGCTCGAGCATCCCTCCCCCGCGCCCTGCAACCCGAACAGCCTCCCTTAATTCGGCTTCGTAATTAATTATGCATTGTTGGTGGCCGCGATAAGGGAGGCAGGGAGCGGCGTCGAGGAATTTGTCCCGAGGAATTGGTCTCCTCGCGGGATACAAGCCTCCCCCTTTCCATCCTTCCCCTCGCCGCGGTGTTTCTCTCGACAGACGACTGGGGGATAATCGCGTGACTAACGATTAACTGAATTCGCGAAGAAAGGGCGCGCGACGTGGCGTGTCGCGTGAACGCGACGCGACGGAATTATCAGGCGGAAACGCGTCGTTCGACGACAGACAGGCCCGGTATCCGTTTATTAATGGCGATCGCGGTATTGATAATCCGCGCGTGCGTTCCCTTAATTGCGGAAAGAGTGATAAATGTTGATCGCCCGGTAGCCATTACGCGATTTCGTGATTCATGGCCGGCAGCGCGATTGTAACCGGTCTCGGCCCGCTTTTTGTAAGACTGTGATTATCTTCGGGAACGGGGACAACGGTATTATTTTAATGAATTATTGGGAGGAATTAATGAACGAGGGGGAATCGGAATTACTGCTTTTTAACTGGTGTTGGAGGACTGAGTAGCTAGTAAGTCCGCTTGCAAGATGGGAAATTCTACTTTAATCAAGAATGATTAAAAACTTATCTGCACTCTGCTTATGGAATTAATTTGAACTCGCCCTCGTAATTAGAAAGGGGGAATCAAATTGTAATGCTGAAAAAAAGAGTCTTGAATTTTTTAATTAATTTTCATTTTCTATACACTTGCTTCGTAGACAGTGTTTGAGAATTTTGTTGAGTACAAAATATTATCCAGTATATTGCAAGGATCAAAGAAGTGACGAGTTTGAAATGAAAGTTAGTTAACAATAGTTGTGAGTAAAAGGAATTTAAAGCCATTGAAACAGTTTACTGCAATGATTTAAAAAATAAAAACAGTAAAGTTAAGTAGTTCAATAACTTGAATAAATATGTTCGACTGTGAAAAAATGATAAGAAAGGGGTTAAGGATTATAGTGCCAGATAGAAGTTTGATTTAAAGATTTATAAGGTGTATTCAAAGCGGATGAGTCAATTAATCAGATTAACTTACCTGTGTGCGTCCTCTGATGAGCCTTAAGATGCGAGCTCTTGGTGTAGACTTTTTTGCAACCCGGAAATTGGCATTTGTGTATCCTGCGCTTGGTGTCAGGAGGACTGTGTTCGTGGCTCCTCGCGTGGTGCCTATTGGCGACGGTGCTCGCGGTCGCGGTCGCTCCTGCGTGCGCGTGTTGCGTGCCGGCGACCGCCTGGTAGCCGCTCGCCGTGACGGAGATCAGTCTGCAAAAAGATGGAGCCGCGTCGCTCAGCGTTCTTGTCGTCCCGGTCGTAATTAACCACGAAGTACCTCGCGGAGAAGCTCAACGTCCAATTTGTTGACGGTTTACGCGTGGAATGATGCCATTCCATTTTTTACCGTCCCGTCCAATTTGTCAAGACCGCTTTCCGCGTGGGTCTGCGCGAGAAGCGCGCCTCGTGTATTTTTATCCGGCGAACGGGAGAAAAAGGACGAGTTCGAGGGGACGAGTCGAGGTAACCGCGAAGGCGAGCCGTCGTTAACGGAGCGCAAGGTGTTTAAACAAAGCGTGGGAGAGAGAGGACACACTCACTTGGCGACACTCTGCGCGTTGCCAGTGGTAACCCTGACGATGGTGCTCCTGCCGCCCGTTCCGTGAAGGTTGAGGTTGTGGACGTCGAGCATCGAACTGCCGCTCGACGAGTGACTGGAGTTGGAATGACCTTGACCCGAGCCCGGGCTCGACGGCGGCGTCAGGATCTGACCTTCGCTCTCGCAGCCGCTATCCTCCTCCTCCTCGATCTCCTGCGCCACACAAACGTAATTCATTACGCAACGGGATTACGCTAACAAGGCCGGCGGGTGCTGATTAAAGTGCAAGCAACTGGTTGAAACGATATCGAACATCGATACCCGCGGTCATCGCGAATCGTTCAATGGGAAATGGCCTCGTAAACGGATTACACGGTCTGCCGTGCGCACGCGCGCACACACACCTGTGTCAAATTACATCGTGCCGGTGTGTAACCTCGGAAAATGGGAAGATTCGTTATTTGTGTAACTGATACTGCGCGGTAATTGAAATTTGACAGGGGATTCTGCCCGGGATAGAACCAAAAACGCGAAGCCCCGAAACGGAGAGTGATTCACGAGCGAACCGTTCATGGAGTTGTTCTTTTCCCCGATGGCGGAACCAGTGATGGGCTGTTATATATGCTCGACGGGAGAAACGAAACCTTCCCGGAGGTCGAAAATTAAAAAAGTGATGGCAGCAGGGAAATCCGGTTGTAGCGTACCTCGTGCTCCTCATCCTCCTCGAGGTCCTCGCTGGGTTCCTTCTTGAGTATGAGCGCCGTGCACGAGAGGGATGGCGAGCTATCCCAGGACAACGCCGAACACGCCGAACTCGCCGACGACATCGACAGGGAGTCCAGGTGCCGGTCTAGGAGATCCCTGTCGCGACCGTTGTGGTTGTGATCGCCGGGGCTGAACTTTATGTCATCGAGACAGAGCGTTTCCCTGTCCTCCGACGACGTCGTCACCTGCGCCGCGACAACGACGAAGAGAAATAAGAAAGAGCATTAACGCGTTGCTCAAGAAACGTCACTTGGAAGGAGGTGTTACAATTCGAAGAGATATTCCCTTATGCAAGGACAGGTTCGGGATTAGCCGCGATTACTCACCTCCATTTTGATTGGTGATTCGAACTGTGCGTTGGCGGTGCCTGTGGAGGCCGTCCACGAGATCGGCGGCGCCCTGAAGAGGTTCCAGGGTGCCGTGTCCAACTCTGTGGGCAACTTTTTGTACGACTGCAGCTTCGGCTCGTCCTTCAGGTACCTCTCCATTTCGTAGCATGTCTGAAAAAGCAAATTAACAATGTTAGAAACTCTGAACTGTTTTGCATTCCCAAGATCAAATTTTGTCAAGAATATCCAGGACTATCGCTTTAGATATAAAGCGATCTAACGTGCTCCGAATTCTCGCGAAGCATCGGAGCCTAGAACACCCGACACCGCCTGCAGGAAAGTTCGGCCCAAATTCGCCGCGGCGAAGCGTCTACCACGACGAAAGCTCTAGATTAGGTTAAACGCCGTTCGCCTCCTCTGTGAAATCGCGAAAGGCGCGAGGATATCTTTCGAACGCGTCGTCGCGTCGGAAGTCTCGGGGAAATGCGTTAACCCTCTCGCGGGGCAAACACCTGCGGCGACGCGACGTGAACTTCTTGAGACAACGGGAAAATTATCTACAGTGGCATCTCGGCAGCTGTGTGCGCGGCGCGGGAGAGCACATCGACGAGCTCGGCTCGTCGCCGACCAAGCTACTCGCGAGTTACCGAACTTCCGGTTCTCTCCCGTAGGCCGTTCCAGTTCGGTGCAGTTCCTTGGAGACTGGAGTGCAAAGTTACCATAGCGTTGTGCGGGAACCATGCTCCGAAATCAGATTACGTCCCCCCCCTGGCTTTCGGTCCCACACGAGAACTCTGTCCCTCGGGATCGTTCGCCTTCAACCAACTGCCTTGCTCCCTTTTTAATAACTATCTTCCAAGACGCGCAACTATCTAGCTTTAATATTGCCAGAGGAATACGCGGCAACGGAAGATACACGACAAGCCGAAATTTAAATAGAAACAGCGCGGCCATTCGTCTTGGACGCAGCGTTCGGGATCTAGGCGATCAAGAGGCGAGAGAAAGAAAGCGGCGACGTTCAAGATAAATGCGCTTTGTATATTAAAACGCTCGGACGGCTTTAATAAAAGTTACGCTGACGAGACCATCGCCGCCGGGTGTTCCCTGAATTCTCATTACGCCTCTGTCACCGTCATTATTCTCCGCGGTGAAATAATTCACGCTCGATTACGTCTCTTCGCGGTCTACGGCCGAGACGGCGACCAAGGACGAAAGAAACGTCGTCGTTGCGAGGTCTTTGTCGCTGATCTATCGCCCGCGAGCGGTATTAATTGCTGGTAGCGCGATCTTCTGTTGTCGGCTGAGTTATGCGACCGAGTCGAAACGACCGGACGATAACCGCGACCGTTCCGCGCGCACTTCGTCGCCTTCCTTCGGGCGTTCTTCGCCGATTTATTGCCCCCGCTAACGGCTACCAACACCGGCGACGGTTTCGTCCGGCGGTTCCGCGGGATGAAACCACTTATCTCCGCCGTCGAGGCCGCGCAATAATTCCTCTTTTCTATAAGGCCACTTTAAGGCTCGCCGATAGCGGTGACAAAGACGCGAACGCGAGACCAAAAGGAGGAAGGAAGATTTTTTTCCTAGAGCATTCACGGCGAGGTTCTCCGCGACGGGATTAAATTATAAATAACGCGGAAGGGCGGGAAGTTTTAATCTCGATCGCGAAAATAGTTTACACTCTCTCCGGGGAATTTGATGTTCGACGCGTTCGCCTATCTATAATCTAGAAATTTTCGCGCGTTCCGACGATACGGTCAACGAAATTCAATTTATCCTCGTTCGCCTTCGCTGCTCGAAGGAGATTTATAAATTCACGTCGCGATGCGAGACGCACCCGTGTAACAATTAGCCGCGCGACACCGTCCGATGACTACGATACCGGGGATTTCCCCGATCATTGTAACACTAATTAAACCGTAGAAATGGCACGCAGCCGTGGCTCGACGTCGTCGTTGCATTTTGATGCTGGCACGCTAACAATCGTTCGATGAATCTGCATCGGCCAGACTGACGCCATAAATTGCTTCCAACGCGCATCGACGGGTAAACAGCGCCGACCGACGCATCGTTGTAAATATAATGAGCACGGCTATTGTAAAATTTGACACGCGGAACCGATGAATTACAAATAATGCGTCCCCTTCTCTAGCAATTACTAGCCAGACCGCGCGTCGCGGTGACGCTGCCTGATTTCGCGCTCGATACGATCGTGAGCGATACCCGTTACTTGATTGAATTCGGAACAGAATTATGTTTGCGGTCGGGCATTGTGCCTTTGTTTAAATATTTTGCTGAAATAGTCGAAAACGTGGCGATCTAGGAATTTCGTGGCCAGCAGTGTTGGCACGTGTCGCTGAGGTTTGCAGCCAGATAATCGCTGCGGTACGTGCTCGTGTAACGTGAGACCGATGCGCCGAGTACTACTTACTTCATGACTAATGAAAACCGAAAAGAACGCGTTGACAAAATTAAAACGGAATTTGCATCACTTATTTCGTTTCAACCTTTAACAAGCAAAAGCATTTGGATGAATATCTTCACTAAAATTTCTTTAAAATACAAAGTGATTTTGGTTTGCGGTTAATGTCTTTTTTAATTAATTTTTCAGGTATAAATAAGGATTCTAAGTACGTTTTCTATCGGAGATAATGGATCCCAAAAGTACCGCATTTCGGTGGAATCCGCGTTCCCAACAATCAACCTCAACTTTTAGTGCTCCCATCTTTCCGCGCACGTAAATCGCTTCGCGGAAGGTATTTCGATTTCCTTTGTTTTCCTCGTCTAACGGCACCCCCAAGAATGTTCCCCCGCCCCCGGGGCGCAGCGCAGCGAAGAGGAAAAGAGAAACGTCGGGAAAAATGAACGAGCCATCCGAGATTAAGCTTTACGACTCGGCGTGGACGTCCCCCTAGCCATTGGGCTCCATTAACTCCGAAACTACGTAATAAGTTAGAAGTTCACGGCGAGATCCGTTCGTCCGTGGTCGATCACAATGATCCCGCTATCATTTTCCATTGTGCGCCGAATCCTCCGTTACGCTCCGCATCCGATGACCCCGTGCAACCGAAGTTACGAAGCGCGCCCCGTTACTTGTATTTGCGAGACGAAAACAGTGCTCGGTCGATGATGAAGCGCCGATCGGCGGAAACGTGGGCGGAGTCATTACTATGCATAAGGCGAGCGCGACGTTTCTCAACGACGCTGGAACGACAGAGTTGCGCCATAATTTAGGGCGAAGTAACGCGTTAATTCATTTTGCCATCGCGAACGCGATTCTCGAGATACAAGCACAGAATGGTCTGGCTTAGGTTTTTGTTTTATGCCCTTTAGTTAAACATAGAGTGGATTGAAATGGTCCCTCGATTTTATAAAATGTAATTAATATTTCAACCTCAAAAATTTAATATAAGCACCTTGAAACGTTACCGATGTAGAATTATAATTATTATTTCATAAAGACTCATAAATTTAATATAAAAAATAGAAATGTGAACGCATCAGTTTGTTTTTATTAACTAAATTTTCAATCAATTTTGATGCATTTTACTCTTCGTTAAATTTTGCCTACCATCTCATAAGACATAAATATTTAGTTGTTTCTCATCTACCTCAATAACTTTGCTCTTATTTTGAAAACCTATAAGAAAGTTGTTCTTTTACGTTGTTCCTACGAGCCACGGAGAAAGCCCGTTTCTAAACTTCGATGGAAATGTTCTCCCCTTATTGTCAAACGTTTCTGCAAGCTTTGCCGTCCGCGCGATTCGAAACACGTCGTCGTCGACGACCAAACGGCGAAGAAATGGGTCAAGTCTGCCCGTCGAACCACCCCGTTGATTCTTCGCGATCGATTCCTCCACGGATTCCGGAATAGGTTGGGTAAGGCTCGATGGAAAGGAGAAACGGCCGGGGGAAGATCAAGGGACGTAGGAGCGACGGTCGCAGCAATATCCTCGACGCGTCGCGTCGTTCCGTCGGCACGGAGAGTAAGACAAAGCGGCGGAAAACGGAGGAACGGGGAAAGACCTGTGCGCCGTTTCCCTCGGCTGCGCCTGCTGAAGGGGTATGTAAACAAGCGAGTGTATGTGACGCGATTCTCCGCAGACTGGGTTCTTGGTGTAACGAGGTGGGAGGCGGCACAAAGACAAGCCCCGTTCATTCATAACGGGGGAGGAAAACTTGGCCGCGTACAGGGGGAAGGGGGGAGGCGGACGAAAGCTCGGGAATCCGCTGCAACGACGGCTCCTTCGCGCCGATGCTTTGCCCTGAGCTCGTTTCCCGGTTATTTCGCCGCGATGCTCCCGGCTGTGCGGATTCAGCCCGCGCTTTGTTGTCCTCTGTCTCCCTCACTCCCACGTCGACCTTTTACGCGGGGAATTCTTTGCGCGATAATAATCTCCTGATGCGAGGAAGATGCGATAACATTTTGAAATTTATGCAAGAACGACCGAGGCAACCTTTGTATCCAAGAAAATCGCGATGAAAAAATTTCTCATCCTTGCAAGACGAAGCGTCGACACTGGAAAATAACTGGAATTATTTTTCACGAAGTTCAAGAAGTTTCTTTAAAACCACCGAGCGAAGAGAATCCCATAATACTTTCCGTAATAATTCTCTGGCGCTTGTATAGAGGATCCTGTCCACGGCTATCTAATCAACAGCAGGCAGGTTTAACGAAGATTTCAATATAAACGGGGTGGCATCACCGGAATCGGTCGAAACAAAAGGGGACGAAATCTCCCCGGGCTCAGCCATCCCCGGCGATGTTCAATTTGCGAGAGATAACAGCCGCCCGATAGAATCGACCTTGGCGATAGCGGTATCAGTCGAGGATCCACGTAACAAAGCGGCCAATTCGCGTCACGGATACACGCGGCCAAACAGGGAAAAGATAAAGGAAACACGGTTAGATTAGAGGGCGGAATAGAGGGCTCCGGGCGCGATAGCGAGAGAAAGAAGGCATGGAGAACGATTCGCGTCTCCCTGGCCCCTCTTATCGAGGAACCCTCCTCCGTTTGGATTCGCTCGGACTTTCCCGCTAACGCGATTCCCACACCCCTCTCGACCCCCCCCCCCCCGGTCTGCTTCGGGCCACGGCTTCGAGAAACCGGGAAGATCCCGCGTTACTCACCCCGAGGACACGGTCTGACGGTAACGATCGCGGTACCCGAGCAAACTCGGTAGTAACAGTAAAATAAACCATTCCGAAGGACGCAACTCTTGAGGCTCGAACACCGGGAAACGCGGGCTTCTTGAAAGGGGGAGGAAACGCTGGGAGCCCCTGATGAAGGGGGTGAATAAAGTCGGCGCGGAAGCTTGATAGACGCCGCGCAGAGCCGGGGCATAATCCGAAACGACGCCCAGGGTTGTTTCGCGATATGGACGAGATTCCGGAGGTGGTTGGTTTCGAAAACCGGGATTTCGGATTATAACGCTGCGAGAGCCGAATCCGAATCGTTCTTTTCTTCCGTGTCGCGCGGTGGACGCGAAGTTCCGCAGTAATTCCACGGCGCTGTCATTAACAGAAGCCCGGTGGTCCGCTCGAGAGGGAATGAATGATAACCGAGGGCTGGTCTCGCGCGTAGAAACCGTCAATGCCTTTCAGTTCCCCCGCGGAGCGGCGGAACGGTGGCAGGCTGCCAAGTCGTTAAAGAGATTCCCGCAACTTTAAAGGTGCCGTAAACCCGCGAATTTATCTCGTCCTTTCCTCCTACTTTCTCGACTTCATACCAAACGAAACTGCTCCCCTCTTCGTCGCACCCCGCCGCTAGTCCGCCAGGGTCCAACGAAATTTCGAGGAAAGGATCGCCGATCTTTTTCCAACTCTCCGCTCTCCTCCGTTTGTCTCCGCGCCGAGGACCGACGAGAGGAAGCGGCGCGCGGGGCGCGGAGTCAGGTGCATTCCATAGATATCAGGATTTCGGTCGGTGGAACTGATTAAATGGAATATATCGTGTCCCGGTTCCGCGCCACGTACACGTACGCTACAATCAGAGGACGAGGAGGCGGAGGAGGAGATACGAAACCGCACGGCGACACTTTGTCGCACGACCGGACAGGATTTACGAGCTCGGTCCTTTAGGACGTTTGAATTACTATCCCGATTTTACGAAATCGAGAGGAATGTCGAACCACGTAGACGCCCGTGCCAAGTTTCACCCCCGACTCGTTTTACGTACGTGTATCCAACCCCTGCCTCGGATTCGACCGTTCCGAATTTATCGTGCCGGAACTGTTCGAGGCTCCGGCGATTAACGATCCGACGGGGATGATTTTACTGTTCCCGAGATCGGAGGAAGCAGTATGTCACCGGGATTTCCTACACATTATCACGGATAATACTTCTAACAATAATAAAATATAACCTCTATCTATTCAAATCTTAATTATCTAGGATTTTAAAGTCAGAACTTACTTCTTGTAACTTAGAACTTCGCGTGAAGATAAAGTAGACAATATCTGTTAGGAGCTAAGAAAGATCACTACAAATACCTCCACAGGTAACCACATTTCGTAGTTTACACATTAAGAATTCGTTATTTACATAAATAATTGTAATCGTGAAAAGACAAAGTTTAAAATTCAATATTGAGGATCCTATTATTACCTACATATAGAATATTTATAACGCTCTACAATTATTTAGAAAAATCTCTAACGCTTACTGTAAAGCAGAGTTGGGCAAAATGTAATCTGATTACAAATCACAAAGCCTGATTAAAGTGTAATTACTCATTCAATTGCACATTGTTTTCTGTAATCAATAATCATTATAGACTACATAATCAAGTTGTAGTCAGTAACAACTAACGATTACAGAAAATGACTCATATTTGTGTGAACAATTACACTTTAATTACAATTTGTGATTTCTAATCAGATTACATTTTGCCCAATTCTGTTGTAAAGATACATATTAATAAAGAACCTCTAACTAACTAAATACTGCAATATAATATTCATTGAGGAAAATTCTGATAGCAGTCCAATATGTAGATATTCTTAGAAAAAATCTTAATTTACGGAATGAAGATTGAACTATACATATGCAAATGTGACAACTTCATACAATAATGTGATGTAATGAAATGTATCAGTGGTTGCTAATAGCTTACAAGCTAACGCCACCTTAAATAAATGCGTAATTAATAATAATAATAATCTTCCGGAAGATCATTAGAGTTCCATAATTTTTCAAGTTAAAATAATATTTGAAATAAATAATCTAAACGTTCTAAACGCAACAGGGTACGGTCGAAACTAGCGGTCAACGTATCTCGTCGCTCGAAAATAGAGCAGAAAGCCGTCAGCCGAACGCTATGTCCCGGGGTCAGGGTTAACGACGCTAACAAGCCGTGGCTGAGTGACTTACGACTAATTCACCGGCTGCGTCGGTTCCTCCTCCGCCCCGGCCACGATCGCCCGCAGAACAGATGCCTTCGTTCCGTCAGCAAAACGTGATGCGGGCCCGGAGTCTCGTTAAGGGGCGCGGTCGTACAGCCAAGACGGTGCAATTGTTTCGTATTGTTATGACGTCAGCTCATTAAGAGCAGCCCGCGCGTCCAGTCTCGTTAGCCGGTCATTTGTAACGAGGAGCGGCGGCGGCGGCGGCGATCGGGAAACGCGCGGGAAAGCGGCGAGGAATGCGGGAGTCGATGCGTTCTTAGACGCTCTCGGCGGAAGATTAACCCTCGTCGAGCGGAACGAGATTATGGGAGACGCTGCCAGATGCGTTCTAAATAACTTCGACGCGCGTTCTGACAAGCTCTGACGAAGACAAAGAGGGGCACAGACGTAGAAAAGGAAGAGCGTGCGAGGAGTAATAAATTCGAGAGGAGAGACGGAGGAGAAGAGGATTAGCGAACGTCCCGAGGAATCTCTCGGACGGAGCTCCGCATAATGTGTCTCAAAAACTAATTCATTCAGACACGGGTCCCTCTTCGGAGGACACCGGATGGAACGTCCTTGGGTACAAGCGGCATCAATTCCGCTGACAGGCCGTTTTATCGTCGTATCTGGGTGGGGAGTAATAGCGTTGGCTAAGCAAACAGCCGATTTTTATTAGCCTCCGTCGTCCCTTTGTGAACCGAGAGGCTTATCGTCGAGGAGGAATCCTCTTGCGTCGTCCAAAGCGTTCTCCGCCGATCTCCTTCTCATTGTCTCGATGTTCCCCGCCTTCGAAGGAGAGGACCTTCAAAGCAGCGGCCCTCCACGAGGATTCGGGACACGAGAGGGATCAGTGCCAAGGATCGTGCGGTTCAAATTCTCAGAAGAACCGCAAACTTAACTGGCTTTCGTTGCGCTGAACCGAGATCAAACAGATTTTTCGTCGCCACGGGGCCCGCGCGCTTCCCCGGTATCATATCTGCGCGCGTTCGAAACGATTCCGACCCTCTCCTCGTTCCCGAAGACGATCCGACCGCCGCGCCGTGGTCTCGCAATCTTCTACGCTCGACGAGCAAATCGAGCAAAAACCCGTCGTCGACGTCGAAAACGTCGTAGTCGTTGCCCGGGATGGCTCTCGCATTCCTCGAGACCCTTCTGCGGTAGCCTTCTGCTTTCCTTCCGCCGCGCGGCCATTCAACTATTTCCCCTTCCTTGATTACGTCTGGATTTCCTTTCTTCGCGTCGTCGTTCCTTCCTTTTCCGCTGAAGCCGTTGTTACATTTTTCGCGAAGCTGATTTTGACTTTTGTAAGCGGTTATTAATTAAAAGCGTGGATTAGAAAATTCCGCGTTGACAAGACGTTAACGCTGTTATTAATTTTTTATTTATTTATTTAAACGGGCCAAATGTGCCCTTTGATTTCATAGACAAGACCATGCATTCATCACAATGAAACAGACAATACAAAATAATAAAATATAATATAATAGAAATGATATGACACACACATAATATAATATAATATGAAGATTGCTAATTTCGTAGTAGCCTGTACAGCAGGGTTTTAAATGAAACAATAGATCCGTAAAAAAGGTCAATCTTACCGCTAAGTTCGTTAGCTTTCATACATATTCTGTTTAAACAGTTTATTTTACCTAAATTGATTTCAAAAAATTGTTTACTCCTAGTAAGTACTACTGGGGCGGAAAAGTTTAACATTTTTAGTAAATCTGCGCAGTCAATGTGATTGTTAATGATTTTGAAAAGTATTAATAAATCAGCTACAGCTCTGCGCTGCTCGAGGATAAGCAAATTTAATACGTTTAAAATGTCGTCGTAGCTATAGCACGTTTTTGGTATTGGCTTGTTGATTTTGAAGGCAACGTATCGTAGAAATTTATGCTGAACTCTCTCAAGTAGTTTGATGTGATTCGATTGAGTAAGGTTCCATATCTGGGAAGCATATTGTACTTTGAAAGAGTGAGGATTTTTAAAATCTGTGGAGTGCCTTGTGACATATCCTAATGCTTTGAGAGCTTTGATCTAGCGCCTTGAATATGTTCTGCAAAGGATAAGGTGGATGAGAAAGTTATACCTAAATCCTTTGTTGTCGTTCGCTTCTCAAGCGATAGACTGTTAATTGAATAATCGTATGCTACTACATGTTTGTTACGGGAGAAATGCATGATGTGACATTTCGAGGTATTTAGTGGTATTTAGTTTTTAACACTCCAATCGTGTAAACGAGATAGATCGCTTTGGATACCAAGTGGGTCGTTCTCAGAGTTTACCATTCTGTACATTTTAAGATCATCAGCAAATAATAAAAAATTGCAGTGCTGAAAAACATTTGAAATGTCATTAATGAAAATAATAAATAGAAGAGGGCCAAGGTGAGATCCTTGAGGAACCCCTGAGGTAACCAAGAAGGGTTTAGAAAATGTATTATTAAATTTAACTACAAGGTGCCTCTGAGAGAGATAGCTTTCGATCCAGCCAAAAATGCTTCCGGTAAAACCTAAGGTTTTTAGCTTGCGTAATAGAACTTCATGATTAATTGAATCGAACGCTTTTTGGCAATCTGTATACACAGAGTCAACCTGCCGACCAGCTTCCAAGCTTTTGGATAGGTAGTCGTGATATATCATGAGATTCGATACTGTGGATCTTCCTGTGACAAACCTGTGCTGCTCTTCAACAATGTAATTTTTCACGAATGCTGTTAGTTTATTGACCACTAGGCTCTCGAAAATTTTAGCCACGACGTTCAGTATGCATATTGGTCTGTAGTTTGAAATAGTATTTCTATTGCCGGATTTTAAAAGCAGTGACCACGCCAGTTTTCCATCTATGCGGAAAACAGCCTTCTTTAATAGAAGAATTAAAGATTATCCATAATATTCATAATTTTGTTACCGATCTTCGGTGAAATCTGCCCTTAACCCTAGCAACAGCGCAGAAAGAATCGAAGGAGTTTTAAATTCCGCGAGCGCGCGATGGAATCGTTCGAATTTCGAATCGCGAGGCATCGTTCCTCGTATTTCCGTGCGTTCATGCTTGCACGAGCGTTCGAGCGCGCCGGCGTTCATCGAATTCGACAGGAACGGCCGGAAGCAGGACGGAGAAGCGAGGTAAAACGCGTCGACGGTTCATTCGTCGTGAAATATGTTTCCGCCGTGTCCGTTGGTCGATCCGCTGCGCGCCGCGAGAATCTTCTGTCTGCGATAAATGGCTAGGACGGGCGAGCAAATGTGTCGATACGTCACGTTTCATGGACCCACGCGGCGCGGAGGCGCTCGACCACGAAGACGCGGAATATTCCCTCGCGAATTAAGCTTACAGAGGACTCTGCGAGGCTTCTTCGTCTTAAAAGTTAATTTGCCAGCGATATCGCGATGGGAGATCTCGGAATTTAAACTCCCCGCCGTCTTGCCTCCAATTTCGAGGTATCAATTCACGGTATAAAAGTGGCGATCGCGAGAAGAGCTGGACCAGCATCTTGCGAAGTTGGGAGCCACGTTGCTCGGTATAAAATGGAGGAGATAGCGATCTCGGGACCCGATAGCATAACGAGCAGAAGGAGGGTAATAAAAGTTTCGATGATAAAGCAGCAGTAAATATCAATGACCACCGGACGGTAATGGACCGTGAAAATTTGAACCCCGCGATCGCAACAATTCCTCGTCGCTCGGACAAATTCCTCGGATGACTGTTCTTTGGTTCGGCGCCTTGACGCTCCCAAAACAAACCGCAATTAATAGCGAAACGAGGAGAAGCGAAGCCTGCGGCGCGCCGTGGCGGGATTCGGGGCCGAGGCTCGGGGGACAGCGGCGGGTCCGATATTGGCCTTATCTGTATTCACGAGCGCGGCATAAATTGCGTAATAAATCGCGAGGCAACTGTCGCCGGGGCGAACGTCTATCGTAAACCTAATTGGTTTACGTGGTAGCATGCGCGCGGCGCTCGGGCGCGCGTGGACGAGGGCGGAAGCGAGCTCCGGGAGAAGAGCGGAGGAGAACAGGGAAACCCGAGACGACCGGGGTGTTCGGGTGGCGAGGAGATATGATATAGGAAGAGAAGCGAGCGAGGGAAGGTGTTCCTGTAAATTGCGACGGGTGGTTGAACGTGGCAGGAGCATCGGGAGCCGTCAGGACCAAGCGGAACGGAGCGGGAACAGCGAACGCTGGACATCCTCTTCCCCCGACCGTCTGCTCACTCCGCCAGCCGGCTTCCCTCAGGGAGGACGTCATTGAAAACGCGATTTCTTCCCCATCGTGTTTCCCTCTCCTTTTCCTCTCATTATCCTCCGCCTCGCTCCATTCTTCCGCCGCGAGAGCCGCGGATCGCTCGCTTACAGCGGCCGAGGAGCTTTCGCGCGATCGTTCGCCCGCTTGCCGTAAATCTGCGTAATGAGGCGTGTCGAAAGCCGGCTTACCTGACGAACTATAATGCCACCGACTGACGATTGGTTCTCAGCTCTTTCATGCCTTGCGTATTCACCGAAGATTCTTTCAGTATCTTTCCTCTCTGGTCCGCTCTGCTCTCTTAGCGTAGACCTCCGCTACACCCCCTCGTTATATTTGCACAATTACCCCAAGTTTTTTTCCACCCCGAAGTTGCTAGAGGCTGCCGACGGTATCATCAATGGGGATTTTATTAGGCGTTACAAGGGGGTCGAACTAATTGAACGACGCTAGCCCACGGGTATCCAAGGGCTGATCGAGTCGCCGCCGCGTAGGTGGGTGTCGAGAGGAAATTGTGTAGCCAAATACTTTTTTCTTCTTTCACTCTCATTCAGCCTCCGCAACTTCCGCGCTAACTTTCGAGTCTCTCGCCCGACTCGGGAGCCAAGATCCCGTGGATTCCCTCCTCGCACGTACGCAACGAAAAAGTCGATCCACGCCAGACGGGCAACTCTTTCCAAAGGGGAAGGATCGATTCGCCGTCACCAAGGAGACTTCATTAATTCGTTAAGAATGGTTCCGGGAACGTCGCCCCGCGCTCGGCTCCTCGCAAAAATCTTCCTTCCGCGCGGTTGAATGGCATGGATCCCGGAGGCTGTCGGTGGTGGCGGCACCGGTAGACATTATTAAATTACATTTAGAAGCGAGGAGGGCCCGAGCGACGACGCTGGCGCGGGAGGAAAAGTGGCGGAGCAGGGACAAAGAGGACAGACTCCTCGCTCTCCCTCTCTCGCTCTCTCCCCCTGTATATATTAATTTGCTGCCGAGAATACATAGTCAAGTTGGAATTCATACGCTGTCAGAGGCAGCGCTCGGTCGGCTGAATAGATAGACATTATGGATGTCATACGGAAGCACGAGTGCCGGCGAGAGGGGCCAGCGAGCGTATGGGAACCGTCCGTTTCGCGTACCGTTTACGCTCGTACGACTGCAGGGTAGGAGAGGGACGGATAAACACGGGGGAAAGAACGGGAGAGAGCTAGAGAGCGAGCTGCCGTTGCACGTTCCACCGTGACGTGACATCCTATTCGGGAACACGCGTCGCATGTAACGAGCGACTCCGAAACTTTTCCGGTAACCGTCGAACAAGCCTACCTGCACGTTTTACATTCGCCGTTTAGTGCTCGGTCACGTGGAAACCTGCCGCGAAAAACGCGGCAACCTGCTGCAACCTACTGCCTCGGATTTTCAGTGAACCGTGCCCAGGAATTCGCTCTGCGGATTATACATATCATGCATTACGGATAAGCAGACACGCACACGCATCCTTTATGTATACGCGGTGCGATGCAAAATGCCGAACTATATTTACGAAAATTTTATTATTAATGAATTCATATTTGGTTTTCATTCCTTTCGAAGTAGTTCTCCCTTAGATCGATATGGTGATTACAGGGACGAATTTATCGTTTTATCGGTGTAAGAATTACCACTGTGCGTTGCGTAGTTTGAGCATACATGGTTTCTAAAATGTAAATTTCTAAAATGTTTCACAAATTTATGTCTGACCCTGTACATTAGGGTGGAACGAACATTTTTTTTTTTTAGTTTTGTAATAGTGGGGAAAAGTTGCCTTTTAGGTTCAAAAAGAAGAAAAAAAAATTTGGTTGCTATACTACAAAATCTTGAGGTGCCGCAGAGCTTAAAATTTGTAAAAAAATTTTAAAAATTGAGAAATTATAAACTTTGATAAATTATTTTTTATGGTTTTCTCGTACATATAAAACGCCGATTTGAAACTTTTTATTGCATAATCAAGACATGTAAAAATCTTTGAAAAAATTCCAAAAAGTGTTTTTATAAAACTTTACCGCTCTTGCGGCACCTCAAGACGTGCTCCAATATTTTTCATATTTTTTTTTTTATCTTGTCTACACCAAAAAGCAACTTTTCCGTGCTATTACAAATTAAAAATCAAAACTTGTTTTTTTCGTTCCACCCTACTGTACATCCTCGTTTGCGAGGCTTCTCATACCTCTTCCGCTTAATTAAACAAACGCCAGGAATAAAATAAAGCTCGCTTCCAGCTCCGGAAAAAAAAGCTCAAGCTGCTCGCTGACAGGACGATTGCGCCAGTTCGAGTGTGAATTTCAATCTCGATTTGCATTAAGATAAGATAACGTCCTCCTTTCCCTGTATTTCGCCACCGGAAGCGGGAGGGAAGAGAGCAGCAGATGCTATCAAATAACAAGGAAAAATCTAATTACGCCGGAAACGTTCGCGTTTCTAGAAATTTCCGGGGGTGATTGACGCTCGGTGGAACGCGGACGAGCGCGGGCGAGCTTAGAAGCACCGTTTCACGAATTATTCCTTTAAAAGCGAATGAAGCCGCGCGGAAGGAAAGAAGCCGCGATGGGCCACGGGCCAACGTATATGGGACGAAGCCATCCGCGGATGTACGAGCGCGTAAATCAGCCCCGTGGAGCCGGGAGAGAAGTTTGGGTCCTACGACGCTCTCCGCTCGTCGACCAGGCCGGAGGCCATAACTTTCAGCCGGTCGACTTGCTCCAAGACGATCACGTCCACGAAGAAGCGCGTCGAGACGCGCGCTCGACTTTCCGCAACCGTTCCACTGTTCCCATTTACGGGGAAACGCGCGCGAAAACCGGCAACCCCGTCGTCCTGGCCTGTGCCAGAAGAATTCGTTTCGGGGACGTGACTTGGCAGATTTACGATCCACCCTCCTTGGAATCTTTTCTACCTCCGCGGCGATGGCTGGCTGGGAATTAATTAATTAACACTCTCATGGCCGTGACAGTAATTCGGCAGGTGACAGTGATTCAGTTTTTTACTTTAGTATTAAAAAAAATGTTGTGTTTGAAATTCTGACATTGTCCGGAAATCGTTTGTTCGTAGTGCATGGCTTTCGAATTTCTACAATTCCAATGAAATGCAATCAATGATAAAGCGTAGAAGGAATGTCAGAAACATCAACATTATAGAAAAAGAGGGGTGAATTAAAAAACTGATGTCTAGTTTTAAAAAGAGCCCCCGACGCGACGGTCGTGCGAATGTTAATTAATCGTGGCTTGGAAAATTGCTCACCAGGCGAGCATGATCAAAGATTGAAGCAGCAAATTCTTCAGAGAAGTTTAATGGATTTCGGGATAGGCGATTAATTGTTCCTTAAATTTAAACTTCATCGAATTTCACCACCGCGAAATTTGAAGAAATCGCGAACTTTCGCGAGAATACAATGCCGTTGAAGAGAGAAGGAACGCGGCTCGTGACGAGGTTGGTTCACTTTCGACCCGAGCTCGCCATTTACGGCGCATCGCGCGTGAAAGTTCCTCGGCACACGCGGGACGCCTTCGGCGTGTATCGAGGACGATGGCACCGATTATATCGATCCTTCGGACGATTATTCCACGACGGGCCGTGTAACCGAAGACTTTCATCCTCGATGCACGCTCGCCCGTTCATTGTCCCGTCCTCCGGGGGCCTCTCCTCTTGAATCGACCACGCACGTGCGCGCAAACCTTGTCAGCCGTGCTACTTTCAACGGTGATATAATGGGGCCAGGTAGAATTCTACACGGGCGGCGCAACGCGGCGGGACACAATGGAGGGCTCGACTTCGCGACTCGGCCCTTTCTCTAACAATGGATACCGTGGCTCCTCTTGAAAAGGAAAGTTATGCTTTCTTACGCGCCGGACCGGCATCGTATTTCAACGGATAATAGCCAAAATCGGCCGAGATTTCGCTACATTTCGCGCTGCGGGTCTCGAATGGGATTCGCAGACGTGTCGGGAGAAGAGTGGCGTGAAGCTTTTGATGCTTCAAGGTGGAGTCGCTCGAGGAATGTCAAAAATCAACGGTGGACTCTGTTGGAAATTGACGAAGGAAATGCGTGGGTGGCGGTGAAGTAGCAAACATCGGTGTGTTTGCTGAGGAAATAGAAAATTGTGGTCTTTCTGCTGATTCGCATCGAGGACAACGCATAAGTGTTGCGCAACGAATATTCGAGCGAGGAATTTTGCAAGAAAATCAGAAATGTTGAGCCAATCGCGCAGATCTCGCTTTCGTCGCAAAATCGTCTGCATATTCCGTTAGTCGGTGTCAAGGAGAACGCGTGCGTGTCGTTTGAGCAACGAGGCGCAACATTCCAGCGGAATTCTTGAAGGGAATGCAAAAACACGCGGTTGCATCAATTGGATGTTCTTCCAGCAGTGACGTAAGAACGCAGTCATTTCTCCCCCGAAGTTTTTGCTCTCTCGACGATTTCCATTTAGCCGAAACCCCGTCAAGCATCTTATAATTCGACGTTACGTAACGGACCGGTCGAAAGCGTGAGACCGGGTCAACCTTGGAGGGCCCTGCCAGAAGAAATCGATCTTTCCTCGAGGCTTGAAAAAGGGGTTCGTGGTGCTTCGACGGTGGAGCAATTAACGAAGATCGCGATGAAGAAACGCAATTTCACTTAAAACAAAATCGTACCGTGACGTAGGAAATTTTTTAACCTTAGAGTTTTCCAAAGATAGAAGGTGCTCTTGAGAGTCCAGGAATAACCGACCTGTTTAGTCTGCGGTTTTGAACCGGCGCCTAAGCCATCCTCGAAGCCGAAAATTTCATACAACGCGAGTCTGCCGGTGATTTATCATCGGGAGCCGTCGAGCACGAGGCGAAACAAAGTTGCGAATATCGTATCCACAAATTACACCCAACGGGAAAGGAGATAGAGGAAAAAGGCGAAACCGCTGAATCTTTCCCGGGACCTGGGGTAATTTATGGAATCTTTTGTTACTATTCTCCTATTGTCCTCTCTAATAAAATATGCGTGGAAAAACACGCCGCGCGTCGTTTCAATGCCTTTAAACGCATCCAAAAACATCTGAAATCATTCGGGCGGATTTATTTCGACGAAGACCGCGGCCGAGATTTAATGAATCGCCGTGAACGCGCGCGCGCGCGCGTGGCCGCAGAGTCACACGCGGCTCTCCTTTTATTTATGTAGGAGCGTCAGCGTTACCTTTTATTCGAGACCAACCAGGGCGCTTCCTTCTTCCTCCTTCCGTCGACTGCCCGCTGCGCTTACTCTATTTTTCCCGCGTAATTTATTCCCGGGAAAAAGTTCACCGATAAATTCAACTTTCAGCGTTACAGCGGCCGCCACCCCCGCCGCCGCGCTTCGTCCCGCGAACGTTGCCTCGTTAACGAGTCGATTAGCTCACGTGCTCGGCTATTTCCCTCTTCCTTCGTTTTCCCTGCGCCCTCGTCTTCGGCGGCCGATGCATAATTCAAGCGTTATACGGTCCGCCGCGGGGCAAAGACTACGACGATCAATTGCTGCGTCGCTGCATGGCCGCCGAGCCGCGCGGATTCTAAGCTCTAAACTACGTCCAACAGCTTGGCATCCCCTGCTAATGGTTATTTACTGTTGCTCGGAGAACGCGCGCGCGCACGTTCTTGCGGTGCGACGGTGATTAGTCGAGCCACGATTCGAATCGGTTATACCGTCTTGTCTCCCGGCGAAAAACGTCCTCGTTGGGTGTTTCTTTCGCGCGCGAAGTTCAACATGTACTCTGATTTATCGTGGAGACAGTGCAGTATAACGACTCTCAGAGTTCAACGTCGCTTCAATTACCCCACTTGGAAGCTTCGCGTACGAGCGATCTTACAAAGAGTATCAGTGGGCTCATCGTTCTATAAAATGCGTAGATACAAAGGGCAGCGGAGGAATTTTTTGAGCAGGGACCTCGTACAAAAACGTTTGAGGATCACTGGCCTCAGGGACGTTCACTCTTCCGCGAAATTCTTCGCCGTGAAAGAAGCAAGACGGGGGGCTCTTTTAAAACTCCCGCGTTCCTCGGAAATTTTATTGGCGACGCGCGAGGGGGTCCAAGGACCTGAACGGGGTCCTTCAGCTTCCTGGTTTTCATTCCGAACAGGTTTCGGACGAGGCGGAGAGACGGCTGCAAACACGTCAGGACGAGCCACGAGGAGGTGGAGCAGCGAGGGGCTGGAATCGACTTCGTTGCTTTAAGGTTTACACGGCCAATCTCGCTTTGATGTCCCTCCCGTCTCGCTGCTGACCCCTTGCGACCCTTCGAGTCGCGACAACCCCTTACGATCGGCTACGCGCGCACACGGTGGCTCTCGCATTTGTCGTGTGTCACTGCGTGCACGCGCGCATATTTATACGTCGATGGAAGCGTGCTCGCGCGTGTTTGCTCCAGTCTCCAGCCGTTGGTCTCTGGTCTGCGAACGCGTACTCATGTGCAAACGTTTGCTCTTTGACGGAGGGCTAGAGGAAGGACGATTCTTCATGCCGGCGAAGAAGAGAAGGGAAGTCAGAAAATGAAAGAGCTGAATCATCCTTTGGACTATCGAAGGGACTGTGGGAAACGATAAGAATCCAACTCGTGAAGAATCTACTTGGCGATTTGGACGACGATATACTTTCCTTCACCACTGCGAAACGTACCAGGAATTTAAGGGCGGATTCTCATTTAACAGCTCTGAAAGTAACTCATGTATTTGTGAATTTTCTTTACTGAAATTTTTTTTGTATCGATTTCAAGTTTTTGTAGATATAAAGACACATCTCTGGATTATAGAAAAAAAATTGATATACACAGTAAAATTTTATTAGAATGTTAATTATCAATGAACCCTGATAGTAATGCTAATTTCTCTACATTTTTCCTACAATTGAACCATTTGCAAAGTGAAGTAAAGTAAATGACTGGGGCAAAAAAGATTGAAAGACCGTAGCAGAGCTAGTATTACAGAATATTATTCAAGGCTTTTTGTCTACAATGTATAAAAATGGCTGATATGCGAATGAGTAAAAGAAGAAAAATGAAATATTGAAAAATTTTAACTTTACATTAAAGAAAAAGAAATCATGATATGCTTACAGCTAAAATATCGAATCGAAAAACTGTCTGCTTTTTCTGCACTATGAAATAAACCTTCCTCTTCCTAAAAAATGTCAAAAAAGCCAGAAATCGATTTCTAAACTTATTACACGAGAATCCTCCTTTAATCTGCCAGCAGAGTGAACAGCCATACTCCAACTTATAGCAGATAAAAGAATAGCAACGTTGACCGATCATCTACGCGAACCAGGTTGGTGTTAAGCGACCGGGTCACGACAGTGCAATTTTCACACGTTGGAAACGGACCCGATAAGATCGTCGGTGAAAATAATGACGAGATGCCGAAGCGGATAACGCGACCGTCAGGGCTGAGGAAATTAAAGTACCGTTTTATGGATCTAGACGAGGCTAGCCGGGCGTCGCAAGAACGATACAATTTAACGCCGGCAATTAATTCGCGTTCCAGGAACACGTCGCCGCTGGATGAAACGACTTCCTCGTGTTTCGCGTTTAAAGGCGCAACAAGTGAAGGGGAGATTCCACGGCTTGGTTAAAGCGACACCGTCGCGTGTGCGATATTTTCGTCGCACCCTCGTTTCTCGCCGTCGCGCCAAGGAACGCTCGAAAAAAATTGCGAAGTCCTCGCGCGGCCGTCTTCGGGTTCCTCTTTCGTCCGAAATGCTCGCCGAAACCGGTTCGTCGCGGTCCAAACGTAAATTTCGTCGATTCAGCCGCCTTATCGACGCGGATTCGGCTTCGAGAAGAAACGGCGAGCAGGAAAATCGGGGAGCAGGATCAGCGGAAAGGCAGGAAATCTGTGTTTGCGCTCCCTTTCACGATCCCTCGTAAAACTCTCGTGGGCTCTCCGAGCAACCCTTTATCTCCTCCTTTTATCGAGGACTGCGTCGAAGGTAGGTAAAACGATTCGAAATTTAATGAAAGCGCCGGAGCTAAAAATCAAGTCTGAATGTAGATTCCCGGTTCCGCGGTGTTTTTAATACAGACTCGCGTTATTCGCCGAGCCACGGACCAAGAAAGGACAGGTTACGAGCGGTCGGTTTTATAACCGGAGATCGTTCCGATGCATAGGTCGCAGGTGTTCCGCGCGAGGCACGCAAACTAAAAGCAGTTTCGAAGAAATTACCTTTATCCCGTAGCAAATCTCGTGGACGACACGTGTCACGGATCCGCCCGTCGCCAGACGCGTAACGAAATTTGTGGAGTCCGTCGGCAGTAGTCGGCACCGCCGATTGAAAGAGTGAATTCGATTGTCTACTGGGGAACAAATGTTCCCAAATGTCCATGCGGGGACAGGTGGTTCTCGTCGAAACGAAAATAAGTCGTTAGTTGTCCATAGCCCAGGGGGAAACTGTGGACTATCAAATAGGGAAATTTGTCCCAGAGGAAACGCAATATTTAGGCTCGGTCGCGTCGATTTATTTCCAATCGTCCGATTGCCGTTTTCAAAGCCCGATCAGCTTTCTTCGCGGACGTCGAGTCCGACTAATGCTTGCCACATCAAAAGCCCAATCCGATTGCCTTCCTCGCCGATCGCGGCCGCGCAAGGTACGATGCGATGCCGCCATATACGTCGGCGTCGTACACGTTCACCGGCAGAGTCGTGAACGGGGATCTCCTTAGCCCATAAAGTTTTTTACGGTCGCGTCGCGGACCGGTCTCTCGTTGCGTTTCGTGTTCGCTTGACGGCCCTGACCGCAACTTCGCGTATCGCACGGCTTCGCGGACGAAGATCGTGATCGCTCGTAAAGGTGGATCGGCGTTGCGTCGAACACCGGCTGACAGAAGTGACAGGTTAAAGCCGATCGATTTATGTTGTGGATCGGAGATCCTCGCTTTTATCATTCCCTTTTACTGCGACTTACAACGGAGATGAATCCAAGTCGGAGAAGTGTTCAAGTTGTAATACTTGCACCAATCTTTATGCAGTCAAGAATTTCACCTTTTTTTTTTTTAATTCCACCTAGGACTGTTTAACCGGTTAATTGCGAACGATTACAAATCGGCAACTGGAAAATCACGTATGCATATCCCCGGCGAACCATTAATTATCTACGCGATTCTAATTCGAGTGAATCCATGGATTAATCGGCATGGCGTAAAATGTTCATCCATACCGGATTAATACGGGGGACTTGATTAAAAAGCACACGGTCAAATGACCCTGAACGCTAATGGCGGCGGTTATGAGAGCCCGGTGTAATTTAACATAAGCACACAATTTGATGAGCAATTAATGATGTAGGATATTAGTAATATCTGTTCGACGGTGTGCCCGTTACCAAAGCCATCGTTTAATCTACTTACTTAATTACAAAACTTCATTAATCGCACGAGGGGAATGACGTTATCACGTCTACGTAGCTGTATTTCCATGCGACTGCCGGTGTGTCCCTGATTGCCGCCGTTAATTCGCCTATGCCTGTAATTAGCCGGACTATCGCTCACTTTGTTCTATTCGATTTCAATTACGATACTTTTTGATCAGCGCTAATCACGATTGAAACGCGGCTTCCTGTAACTCTAAACACCGCGTCAACTGTATTACAAATTATTTTTCTATAACGGAGGAACGCGGATCGATCATTACACCGCTTACTTGAGATTCTAACGACGTACCCAAATGCAGACCATCCCGTGCTCGCGGACACACAATCGCCCCAACCTCGAAAATCCATCGCCCGAACATTGTCTACCGAGGATCGAATCGAAGGCGTCGTGCCGAGGCACGCGATTAATCGACGATCGGTGATGGAAAGTGAAGTGGGGGAGAGTTAAAGAGGATTTTCCAGGGAACAGTCGTTGGCCCTTATATCGAGGGATCGACTCGATTCGTGATCGAGTAACTCGGGCGAAGATGATTAGCAGGTCGGAGGTACAAGGAGGGACCGAGTCGCGTATTAAAATCGGCATAAAACGTTATTATCCGTCGGTGTAATTTCGCGACGGCCGATAGCAAGCCGCCCCGGTAAGTCGGAACCGGCGTACTTGTCGGCGCGGAGAGAGAAACTACCCCCGGAGCTCGCCCCGTGGCGGGGGCGCGGCTGGATTCCGTTCAACTTCCAGATAATGCACTCTCCCCCGTCTCGCCTCTGTCTCCGTTCCTCTCGCCCCGATCCTCTCCGCCACCGTACCTCGGGGCCGGGAGGGAAGAATTCGATATCAAATTCTTTTAAGAACATCCCGCGGCTGAAACGCCGAGGAAAGTAAGAGGGAAGAACGAATACTGAAGGGGGTTCGCCGGGGTCCGAGAAGATATTGCTGCATTCCTATGGTACATAATGAGCTGTGAAATTCGGAGGAGGTCGTCCGGCGAGGAATTCCCAGCGATAATGGCAGTTATCGTTCCCTCCGGGGATTATGATGTTCCGATGGCGAGTGTTTAGCGGGGAAGACCTTCGATTCTTCACCCCTTATCTAAATCCCGTATAAGCTCGCGGAGGCGGAGAAACGCGTTGCACCAGAAATATCGTCGAGGCAGTAACGAACGTTTATGGGATCGGTAACGACGTCTCAACGTCAATATTCCCGCGGGCGGTGGTGTCGGAGGAGGGATATGACCTTTCGACCGCATTGCCGCGAGGACACGCGAGCAATCCGCGCCGGTTACGGAGAAATAAACAAGCCCGGGACTTTTACGAGCGCGTTATAAACGCCTCGATATCCCGCGATACGTAGCAGACTCCCGCGGGAGGCTGTGCTCGCCCCGACGACCTTGAACTCCGACCGCTTCCCTTCCGGTAGAATTAATCGAAGCCGCGGGACTCGATCGTAAATCATACGCGCGTTTTGCCCGCGCCGCGCCTCCGGACGATCTAACACCTGGCACGCGGAGTGCCTCCCAGCTGACGGCGGCCGTAAACCGTGTTCCGGAACGCGAACCGCCGCGCCGAGCCGCCACCGGGGGATAGCTACTATCTCTGGCCGCTCGCTGAAAATACCGTAAACCACTCCTCCTCTGTTCCGGCGAGAGATGCATCTTTAAGGCCCGGAGCGCAGCCGTCCTGCTTCGCGGTTCCGACGGGGATTTGCGAGCTATCCGTGAGCTGGCTGGAAACTTTTCGCCAAGCGCGCGGCCAGAATTCGAACGAGAGATCGCGTTTTAATTAAGAAGATGCGCTCGCGTTTTGCCTCAAAACGAAGCTGCGTTACGGTTCGGTCGGTTGATTTGAATTCGCGTTGCCTGGGAATTCGATGCGGAGTAATTTGCTTTGTAATGGCGCGTTACCGCGATGCAATCCACGATTACGATGCGGGGGCGATTCGTTGCTTTGAACGACCGCCACGGAAGTGGTTAGAAATATCTTTGCATCGGAATTCTTTCTACTCACGCCAATCCGTCAGAAACTACTTAAGATTTCAAGATGGATTCCTCACCTGTAACAGAAAGAAAACCAGAGTTAGAGATGGTGATGTTGATTCCTCGAAAAGGGTAGCGCGAAAGGGGGTGGTTATAATTTACGATAAAGTGTACCTTCTCATATCCAAATTTACCCAACCAGCTAACGTTAATTATACTCCCTCCCCGAGTTCGTCGCGTTCCGCTGTTTACCAAGTTTTTCCATATTCGCGTTTCCATTTCGCTTCCACCCCAATTCGCGACTATCTCTCGCTCGTCTCCGCCGTCGCGACATTTATTTTCTACACGGGTCTGCGTTCGTGCCTCCTCCCTCCTCGCTCTCCGTCCCACGGCTTCGGTTCTTACGTTTATTTCGCTGCCTGTCCCAACCCCCTCGACCGACCCTCCGCCGTCGACGTCAACAAACATCTTGATTATACCGTGAAAGCCGCCTCTACTCAGAGTCCTGACTAGAAGCTCGATTTTGCCCTCCCTTCCACTAACCCTCGAGAGGCTCCTTCCCTTCGGGGGTTCTTCGACCGTGTCCTCGTCTCACGCCCGCGCCGTCTCCCTTATCGGCGTATCTCTGTCCATCATCTTGAATCCCCCGGTCCCTTTTCCTCCTCGCGTTAATCCATCTTCGTTCTCTGTTTTACACTTTCCTCCTATTTCCCTTTGTTACCCCTCTGTCGCGCTTCCACTTTCGCTCTATTTATTTCCGTCCCTCCCTTTTTGTTTTCCTTCTCACGTTTCTTGCCTCTATGCCGCCTGCGACCCTCCGTCCTCCTCTTCCTAGACCTCCTCCACCCCTTTCCCGTCCACCCAGTTCCTGTCCCTCGTCACCGAGCCCCTCGGATCCTGCCTTGGCAGCGTCTGCCGACTCCCGCCACCCCCGCGGCAGGGCGCGCAGCCACCAGGTCCAGTATTTGCATGCGTAATTAATGCCTTTCTATTTCGGCCCGAATTAAACGCAAGTTTGCATAAAGAAACGACGATTTATTCGTTTATTCTTCGGGGGTAAAAAGGATGAAGGGGAGGAAGGGAGCCCTGCGCTCGCTTCGATCGGCATCGCCTCGCAATCAGGACCGAACCAACCCTTAAAGTTACTTTTTCTCTTTCCTCCACTATCCTGCGCGGCGTTCCACCCCTCCGGCGTTCTCCCCTTCTTCTGTACCCCGAAGGGACGAAGTGGAAGAGAGAAAGTAAGGGAAACTCGATGGCACCTGGTAGTGGTTTTTGTCGCTCCTCCGCTGCCAGTCGACGACGATCAACCGACAACTTCGTAAACGACGTTACGACCTCCTTTTTCCTCGCGCTTCTTACCCCACCAGTCGCTCACGCTGTTCCCCCTTACCCTCCACTGTTCGACTGATCGCGTCGTTTTTGCGATAGGATCGAATGCTGTCCGACGTTTTTGCGCCGTGACGCGGAATTCGGGCAATTTCGGGGTCCGGCCAGACGGTAATCGAATTCGTCGATCCCAATTTCGGGCGGAGGTGGAGGAAAGAGATTTCTAGAAGACATTAACTCTGTCGAGGAGCCGAACGACTTCGACGAAAACATCCAGTGTTACGCGACCGTTCGATCCAAAGGATACCAAATAATGGCGGCTGATTGCGGCATATCGAATCGAACGGTGAATCGAAGGAAATTCTTGGAAAGTCGGAGAGGGTTGTGAAATGAAGGCCAGTAATGCGATGGTTCGCAGTGCGCTGCGCTTCGATTGAATGAGTTCGTTAAAAACGCACGTCGAGCGAATCTGAATGACCAATCAGACTCGCGTATCGGAATCATCGACGGCCGGCGGAATTCACGAGCTTTCAAACGATCGATGAATCGAAGTGCCGTTGAAGGGAAGGTTTTTCGATTGCGCGCGGCGGAAGATGAAACACATGGGGGTGGTACGCTTTCCCATTTAATAACGCGGCTGATGTTTATACAAATAGATTCTTCCACCATTTATTACTCTCTGTTCTAACTTCTCACCAACCGCACAAAGCGGCCATTCGCGGAGAGTTAATTGAAGACACTTGCCCTCCCTTTGCGAAATCACAGCTCCCGGCGACTTGCCCCGAAATCTGCAAGGGTATCCAGCCGTCTAATTTCTCTCCTTTGTCCCCTTGTACATCATAAACGCGCGTGAACATCCACAATCTGGTAAACCGTGCGTTACATTCGAGGCGAGGCGCGATGTCAAAGCGCCGCCACCCTCTCGCCATTACAACCCTCGCGCGTCAGAGGAAGGAAACGACCCCCCTCCCCCGCGCGTCGGCAGACAAAGAATCCGAGGGTTACGAGTTTCAATTAATCGGCGCCTTTCTCGTAGCCGCGGGACCCATTTATCTTCATTTGGTATCGCGCGGATCGCGGCGAATTTCCGGCGTAAACGCGGCCCCATCGTTCTCGAAGCGCCGCCGATAGCGATCGCGCGATTAATCTGACACACAAATCTGGGCCAATTAAAACGATGTGTCCGATAAAAGATTAATTCGCGGGGCCGGCTGGCCGAATCACTCCGGCGATAGCGGCGCGAGAGCCAATATTAATAGGGGATGATAATTTACCGGCGAGCAAATAGCGATTAACGCGCGAAAAAATTCCTTGCATCCAGCCCCCTTCGCCTTCCCTCTGGACGTCACTGTTTGACGTTTCAATTTAAATATTAATTTTAATGATCACCATGGTGCTGGGTTATTTACGCTCGTCGGTAATTTGCCTCTCTTGGCTGATAAAGTTGTAATCCGCGATACAGAGTATGTTCAAAAGCAACTGGTTCGAGTTTCAATTTGCGTTACTGAATTTCAAGTATCTGGAAAGTCGTTCGAGTAAAATTGACAGAGAATTTCTACCTCTAATCGATGACCCTCGCGTAAAACACCACGAAACGCATCCTCTTCGAGGAAAAAAAGCTCGCCCCTCGTTTTCCGCTCGTAACTCCGGTTCAAGAGACTCGAGGAGCGAGCGGATTTTTAAAGCGAAGCGCCGCCGTTCCCAGACAGCGATAGAAAGAGGGGTGGAACGGGGGGAGAATAAACTGAAAGGGGAAGCGGGAAATCGCGTCGTAATTCGCTGCACCGTTTGGTCTCGCAGTCAGCGCTGAAGGTGAAAATCGCGAAAAACAAACTCCGATAAGACTCTCCTCCATCCCTTACGCCGGTTGGAAATGTTTCACGACGGGCTCCAGGGAAAGGGGAGCGCACCACCCCTCCGTGTCTATAGTCCACCTTGCTCACGAACCGTTCGAAACTCTCGACGTGACCTATCTCTACCCGGTAATATCGTTACTGTTACTCATCTTCTTTGGCGCAGGGTTCGCGTATATGGGAGAATAGACAGAAAAATGGCGATCGAAGAGCCCGGCCTCGTTCCATGCGACTCGTGAACCGAAGGTCTTTGAACTTTTTAAGAGTTGCCTCGTGTTTCGGTCCAGGAAATCTTTTTCTAACAAAAAAACTACGTGTAAGTATTTTTTGTAATATAGTTTTCTAAGGGGACTAGGAAATACTGCACTGCAAATTTCGTCCAGTTTATTCCTAAAAAAACATCGTCCACGCTTCCGTAGCGAAGAGTCGTTCCATAGATAAACTTCTAGAGCGACCAGAGACCGGTGCTCAGCGTTCCCACTCTCTCGCTGCAGATTTTCTGTTCCGTCGGCGCGGACGGAGTGCATTATTGCGCAACGACGGCACACGTGCGCCCGTAAAAATCCCTCGTTACGTTCCGTCGACGGAACGTGGACTGCGCGTAACTGCAACGATAACGGCCGCGGGGTGCGATGAACGCTCGCGCGCGTTGTTTAGAATTTTTTGCTCCACGGTACGCCGTTGCGTTGCTAATAATTCCGCCGTTACCGAGGCTTAATGCGTTTCGCTTGATACGTATTAACTGTAGTCCGCGCGGGAGAATAAAGATCGGAATCCTCCGCGTACGACCAGTTCCCGTGTTCCGCGATGCGTCGTCGCGATAGTCGAGAGTGTCGTTCGCTAACAGCGGCTCGACGCTCAACGTGTCTCTGATTCGGATTTATCCACGCTCGGCCAAGATTCATGGAACGCCTGTCCGTCCCCGTAAATTTGCCAGATAAAACTAGACGCGTCTCGAGTAAAAATTGCGCTCCTTCGACCGCAGTATTTCACCGGCCCTCGATTACGTCCAGGGCTGCGCATGCCCTACACTCGTCGGAAATACCGCAATCCGACGACCCTTTTGCAAATCGGTCGCATTGCTATGATGGGGTTCCATCCCCTCTTTTTGGTGCGAAACACTTCAACCGCAACTTTACCAACGTGGAGGAATTTTGGGGGCGTTAAGAGGTAAGAGGAGCGTTTAAAAAATTGGATATCCTCAATATCTCTTAAGCAAACACTTAAATATTTACTTGTTTAGATGCATGAAGCCATATTGGATGACAAGTGGATATCAAGTCTTCTGAATGCAAAAGCTGAAACCGTCAGGTTATACAATATTATTATGGGTATGGTAAGGCAATTTTTTTAATTACCTTTCCTCATTCTACTTAAAGACTTTGACAAAAAAAGGGGAACAGATTTTTAAAAACTGGAAACTCTCTTTATAAAGGAAGATATTATCGCTTCAAAACCAGCCCAAATAAAACTGAAAAAAAACGGAAAAAGTAAAAGGTTCAAGCTTTACTTTGCCTTTCGTTTGAATGCGTGTTTTTAACAATTTTTCATTATTCCAGATATGATGTAACAATTTTTCCAAATAGTGTAATTTAATCAACGGGAGCGTTGAACAATAAAATTTTGGAAAGGTTGACGTTGAGCCACACAAGATTGAGAAGTTATACTTTAATAATAGATGAAAAGAAGCTTGCAATTATTATTCACCGTGGAATCCTCCGAAAGAATCAGCTTCCGAAAGTTAATGAAATAGAGTTCGGTTCGATACCGTATCGAATATGCAGCGGACTGCGATCCAATAACGGCGACCAACGCGAAATGCCTGCGTTCCTCGGAAACGACGAGGCGACGCCTCGCCGAGAAAAAAGCTGCACGCGTGCATGCCCAATATTCGCCCCCGGACGTCGAACGTCCGCTCCCTCTAGCATCTTGGGCATCCGGAGAGCACGAAGCACGTGCGCAACGCGCGCGCGCGCTAGCGATTCGTGGAGTGGAGTATAGCGCGCGCGTATGTGAGCGTGTCCCATATGGAACGCATAGCGGGCATCGCGAGCGTTCTATAAGTAGCTCGAACGCGGGGCGCGCGCGTTCCCCGCGAGCGAGGCTCTGCATAGGTGCGCGTGCAATGTACCCGCAGCCAGACACGCTTCCCGTGCCAGCCCATAAAGTTCGAATGGAATTGGAATACAATGCTCGGTCGATGTCGGCCGCGTTTCGTGGATCCGCGCGAACAACTTCATTAAAGTGTCATAGGAGACGGGGGTGGATCGTCCTCGGGATGGTTGGTCGACCGCTTTTCGGGGGATCAAACCACAGGTGGTAACGAGTTTCGGATCAGTTTGAAAAATTACTGAAGAAGAGCGCTTTGCTTTCGATCTTCGTGTATTAAAAAAAAATGAAGATGAAGTTTCGTTTATAATGGAGGGTTGACGATCTCTCGAAACGTCCCCTCGGTTGGTTCTTCCGCCAATCCGACGGTAGTGAAAGAATCTTCGAAGGTTCGAGCGGGACGCGCCATTCAATCAATGGCGGCATTGAATTCCAAATTTGCTTAACCCATATCGCTTCATTTCGAGGGGTGTCGCGAATACATCGTGCAGTTTCGCTCGCAGGATCCCTGAAAGGGGAGAGCGAGGGAGAGGAAGGACCGGGAGAGAGCACTTGAATAAGAAGGATTTATTTTTGCATCGGTCGTTGTATTCGAGCGGCGGATGCGTTTCTCTTCCTTTATGTAGCGACAGCGATACCGAATCTTCCTCCTCCTTTCGTCCACTCCTCCCCTTTCTCGCCAGCCACCCTCGCTATTTTTTTTTATCCGTCGGGGCTCTCGAGACCGGTCCCATTCCGAAACAAAGCCGACCAATTCGGACGCTCGGCGAAGGAGCTCGTTATCGAATCAACCATTACAGTACGACGCCCTTTGGCATTTTCTATCTGCCCTCGTACACGTGCGCACGCCCACGCGTTCACTTACACGCGATCGGAGTCTTACACGTACACTGATGCGTTGTCAAACCTCGCGTCGATTGCTTGACTCGATCACGGGAAAGGAACTCGAAGTACGCGAAGAGTCTTTCATTAATTTCTTTTTCTATATGAATGTTTAAAAGTTTGGAATCATTTTGTGAAGTTGAAGAGTTTCTTAATTTATGTACGAAGACTTTTAGAAATATAAATAATTATACTATTCTTCGTTACTTTTTTAGTTTTCATAATACATAAGTACAAACTAATTACAGTGGAATGTCAATTATCTCCCAATTATTCTTGATTTTTATTACCAAAGATTTCAATTATTTAATGTAGTGAACATTGTTCACTGATTCACTTGATTCAATTGTTAGTATTTTATGTTGTAAAGATGAAGTCGATTAAGTAGGTAAAGTTCTACTGTAAATCATAAGTAAGAAGCATAATAAATATTAGTTTTCAAGTGCATCGCAACTGTCTGTAATTGCATAAACTACTTACAATTTGTGACAGTAATTAAATGCTTGTGTGATCAATGTAACAAAGATTCAGTCTCTCCTAAAGCAAAGAGACGAGTAATTAATAAGTTGACAATGGATGAAAGTTTCTATCGAAGGTCGAATTGACACACGAAATCGACAACGTGAATGAACCAGGCGTTAAGAATGCGAAACAATCGGGCGTCATCAACGAGCGGTCGTTTAATCGACCCCTTCGAGCTGCGATTTCCGGTCGAGCGACGCCACCGGTCCGACAATCAGGCCCGGCAAACGTTAATTTAACGCCACGCTTTCGGGAAATCCGTTTTTGCGAATCTCCAACTTGGGTTAATTGCTGGACCAGAGGGGGATTCGGGGTAATAGCGGTGGCGGTAGCGGTCTGGCTGGTCGAGGATGAATGGAATCGCCATTGGAAAGTACACAAGCGGGATCCTGGCGTTGTTTGCCCGCAATCGTTCACCTCTTTATCCTATTTGGCCGCATTTGTGGAGCCACGGGCGCAATTGTTCCTTGTATCTTGTCTCGCAACATATAACTTTTCCTATAGATAGAGAGTTTTAAAAAACTCTCTGCTCGGTGTCTGTACTTAAGGCTCCTATTCTACTTAAAATCGAAATCCTCTAATTTCTCTCAATCGACAGTCTCCAAGCAAATGGTTGGACCATTCCCAAAATTCCCTGGAAAATTGATTAAGGCTGACCTTCCACGCGATTAATCTTAAAAATATGAGTAAACTTTCCCATTGTGTACTAATTGCGATGTTTACGGGCCGGTAATCGTCCAGGTTATAATAGCGTTTGCCAGCTCGATGAAATATTTGTTTTCCCCAACGAACACCGGATTTTCGTATCAATCAACGATTCGATCGGCCCCCGTAATCCCTCGATGATCCGGACAACTAATTATCGGTCGATCGACTCGATCGACTTTCCCTGGCTCCGTTCCGCGAATTACGCGCCATGGCAGAAATCGAGGGCTGTATGGTCCTCGACGCGGAGGCTGAGAGATCAACGAGCGACGATCCAGAGATCGCTCAAGATCCACGGTCCCGATACGCGTCGGCGGCCTTTAACGAACTGTCGTTAAGTGTTGTCGTGCGATCGGAAACGCGCCACGGCAATCTCTGCCTCTACCCCCTTCGTTTCCTCCTCTCCTGATATCACCATCCCCCCTCTCTCTCTCTCTGTCGCGGGGAAAATTCATTTAAGCGACAGCTGCTTGATTGCACGACGATCTCGCGCTCAACGTTTACTCGGCTCGCTTACGCAACGCCGTTTTATCAGTCTTATTTCACGGTGTTACACGATTAACGGTGACGACCTGAATTGCACCGGTTTGTTTATTGCTCGTTGCTACGACTGGTAATCCTCGTAATAAAGATTCTATGGTAACGTCGGGCTGCGACCGGAGCGTCGAAGACGCTGCGCAATGTCGCTTTCAATGAGATCGCGCCGGTTTCAAGATATAGTTGTATCTAATCTTTGATAACTGTACAGTTTCTCTTATCTGCAGACGGAGAGATATGTGCTTCATTTTATGGCAGAAGCTACGCTGAATTTCGGAACAACGGTAACTAACGGAATGCGAGGTCGGTTTCACGGCGGAAGCGGGTCCGATGTGACTTGGGAATTGGAAAATTTTTCGACGAGGTACATCGGGCTAACATTGACCGGGAGCACGATTTTGGATTTTCCCCGGAAAATTTCACAGTGACCTACCGCATTACGAATACCTACGTGCCTCTCCTCTTCGCGCTGGCTCGCAGAACGCGAGGTCGGTTTTACGGATGAAAGTGACCTCCGTAATGCGGACCTATGCGACCGAAGAGTCGGAAGAATTTTCGATCAGGAGTTCGTCCGGGCTGATGTAACTGGGCCACAATTTCGGATTTTTCGGAAAATTTCACCGTGATATATTGGTTTAGGGGCGGGTACGTGATACCCTTTGAACCAACCCAATGAAATATAACGTCGGTTTTACGATCGGAATGAACGAAGGTGAACTCCGGAGAGTCGGCAAAATGCTCGACCACGTTTCCTAAACTAGTGTAACCAGAATCCTAACTTTCTGGACTCTGTGGAAAAACGTACCGCGACTGACCTAGTGGCTCGGAAACGCGTGTTTTTCTTGCGCGATATAAGCTCCTTTTACGACGGTGAAACGGCAAGCCGCGGACACCGACGAGATCGGAAGAATTCTTGATCATCTCGGGCCAATACGACCGCGAAATTTGGTACGCTTCCAGGGACGTTCGCAGTCGGGGCTGAAGTACGCGTCGGAACGAGATCCGATCGCAATCCAGCCGGAAAGCTCTAAACCGAAAACGACACCGGTTCGTGAGGGGGTTAGCAATGACGGCGCGTAACCGTCGGGACGCATCAACGTTCCTTAAACGCCATCCCTTCGCGTCCCTCCGTTGTCGTCGGAACCCCTCGAGTCCGAAGGGGCAGGAAAAACGCGGCGGCTGAATTTCCCGACGCGATTCGACGGACCTTTTGTTGGGGCGGCGAAGTCAATCGGTCTCATTCAACGGGTCCCCCCGTTTTTGCCTCAGGGGAGGCGAGCGAGGAGGGAGGACGAAAAGGTCGGCGAGGGGAACGGGGGACGGGGTGGAAGGGTGTTGGAAGGTTGGACAGGTCTGGCAAGCTCCGGCGTCAGCGTCGGCGGATGTCGAATTCACCCTCCTGCCCCGTTCGATTTCTCTCCCCTTACCCACGCGCGCCTCCGGCCAATTCCAAATCACATTAAGTCCGTCTCAATGCGTCCAGTCAAAACTCCAATTTAAAAGTTCTCTCCTGCCACGGGGGTTGGAAAGGGGAGAGCGGGGCGGGCGGGCTTTGGCCCCGTCCGATCGGCTGGAATTAGAAATACCGAAAATAGTTCTTCACGGATCGACCACCGACTAATTTCGATCGCGTACGTGTGCGTCGAACATCGCCGGCATGTAGCTCCCCCGTCCATGTAACCCCTCGTTACATGCCTCCGGTCCGCCCCAGTCCACCCCCTTTGTCGGATTCTTCGACGTTTCGCGGAAAAACTGCGTGACTTTCAGTTCCGAGGATCCTTTCTTTACCGAGAACGTGATCGGTAATAAATTGTTTTTCTCAGTGATGAGTGAAGGGAAGAGGGTTGCGTTTGATGAACGGTGATTAAAGCTGCTTGAATAGGATAGATTCTTTGGCTCTTCTCTAGGAAAGTCTCCTTGAAATATAGGATGCTTCAGACTTTAACAAACAAACTTTAAGAACGTGTTTAAGAAGTCAGTTTGAATAAAATGTGATACACATCATGAGTCGATGCGTCTTCGTTTTCGAAATGGAAAAGAAATAACATAATTATTGATCGCAATTCAAACCGCATTTCCGTACTTGTTAAAATAAATTGTAGTCGGATTACATGAAATCCAGAGTAGGGTAAAGCATACAGTTGTTGATTCCGCTATACAATGATTGACCCTTTCAAGAAAAGTAAAAAATATAGTATAATCCTTCTCTTACATAATAAAAAGTATATATATTTCAATGGTCCAAATATTCTTGTTTCGAATACAATTAATATTTTACTATATAAAAAAAGGATTATACTATATTTTTTACTTTTCTTGAAAGGGTCAATCATTGTATAGGAGAATCAACAACTGTATACGTTACCTTACATGCAGATGAAAAATCTGTGAGATGAAGTGATAGCAAAAATTAAGGAAATTATTTTTACCGTCAATAATGATTTATACAATGCAGGAAAAGGTCAATTACCCGATTTTCAATTATGGGTACTCAATTTAATTTCTATTATCGAGAGTTGCAGTAACAATAGGTTTTGGATTAACCGGCTTGATGTTAGAGTCAAAACAGAGCCTTCCTTTCCATGAAGAATTCATTTATTTTTAACGAACCCTTCGTAAATCATAGTTCCAAATTTATTCGAGATGACGCTGTATTTTATCGCTGGTGAACTGAATAAATAGAATCCAGTGTAATAGAAACTGGAAATAATAAACTGAGAGCCAGTTAATTAAAGTTTAATTATACTTAATACATTAGCTATAAGAGTACCATACATTTTTTAATCAACACTTAAACCATGATTTAATAATTTTCTACTAATTAAAAGTTAAATAGCCTAACTGAGTCTGTCTACCTATGGTTCATATTACTTGTAATTGAATTCTCTGAAAACGAAGACAAATCCACTTATTCAGTACACACACTTATTTTTTGTTCAAACTAATTTCCCAAACATGTTGGTAAACTTTATCGGCTAAAAACGGGAACCCTCTGTACAATAGCGAGAATGGAAAAATTTCTGAAAGCATTTTTATTCGAAAAATCATCACCTCTTTCGATTTTCCTGCGAATCGCAATCCGCGCAACGTATTTGTACCGATCGACTGATCATTTCGCGAGCTCGACTACTTCGCTGCGCTCCATACAATTCGATCACCAAAGATTGAACTTATTTCCCTCCCCTCGCGTTCCCGCCGGCTCGTTCCACCGCCGCGCTCGCCAATTTTCAGCCAGCTGTTTCTCCGTAGAAAGAGGAACTCACTCCGAAAATTGATTTCTGATTTCCCAAGCTCCCGCGACGACTTCCACCGTCGTTCCGGGCGACGGTGATTCTTTTGCGAGGCGTGTTGTCGTTACAGCGTCGTATCGAGCGACGCTGGCACAAAGACGACTTCAGAATAAAGCGTGTAATTTAATGTAGCGGGCGGAATGGCCGACGACGGGCTCGCGAGCCCGTCTACGGGGGATCTGAAAGACGTAACGAATTTACTACCAAATTTACTCGCGGCGCGCGTTCTCCGCTGTCGCGAGTTTCGCGAAAGAGATCGTCGTTCGTCTTCACGGTCGAACAAAGGGAGCAGAACGGAGGGCGGCGGATCGGGGAACAAAGGGAAGGAAAAAGATAGGAAGAACTCTCGCCGGCGGAGGAGACGGTGAAGCAGGGCGCGACGATAAATCAGGGAATTCTGATCCTCGCGGAGAGACACTAATGCTCGGTTAATCCCAGAAAAACGACAACTCGCCGGAGCAGGACTGTGGCTGCGCATCACCGCGAAATATAAGATATACGAGCGAGGAGATATAAAATGTATAAATAATGCAAGAGATACACGGAATTCGTTAAAACTAGTATACCCGCCCACGCGATTCGCTCGCGAATCATTTATCTATTCTCAAATACGGCCAAGTATAAAATTTAGCGAACCTTAATCCGCTCGCGAGCCTGATATTCCATCAAGATACCCTCACCGCTACGAGGGAACACCGTAAACGGAAATCCCTCAGCCAGCGAATCGTAAGTATATCGCGATCGCGTCATAAATCCTGCCCAGCGAATGGCTCTAACAAGAACGAGAATATAAAAAGACGTTCAGAACGGAGTGGAAGCGAAATAGAATCGGAGAATCCGGTGGTCGGTTGTTTTCTAGGCGAACATAAATCCCACGTCGAAATAAGTTTAAAATTGCCGCGTAATCCACGTGGTCCCGGCCATTCGAGTCAGCTGCGCCGAAGTTTCTTTTCCTTGTGGCGGGGCAGGAGGCTTGGACAGGAGGGACTCGATAAGAGGGGGTGTTAGGTGCACCGCCGTCGACCTCAGCGTCCCGAATATTTTTCCAAAGACGGCGGGGTGGAATCTCATTAATTCACCGACCGAGACAGCGGCCGTCAAAAGTTTCCGCGACGTTAGAGCGGCGAGTTCGCTCTCTCTCTCTCTTTTTCCCGAGACTCGTCCGCCTCCGCCGCTCCGTCGACTTGTCCGGCACGAATCGGGCCGACAGAGGCGGGCGAACGTGTCCTCTCCTCTAATTTTCGCTCGCTGCGATCGAATTCTTGTTACAGGGACCGGTAATGAGCGAGACTTTGCATTCCCTTTACCCTCGAGTAATCGTTCTCCCTGTTCACCCGTTATCGGTTCCATCTCACTTTTCTCGATATTCCGTTGTGACGGTGTAATTCGTTTACCTTTGCGTCGGATGATGTGACTCGCGAGACTTCCCGCGGAGGAGCCGGGCGCTCGCGCGCGATCGATTTTCCGCTTTAATTGAAATATTGGAATTTTAATGGCGCTTTAATGGCGTCCTCGCCGAGTAAGTCCGGCAAAGGTTTCCATTGGAATATTCAGTTTCACGTCGAACGTATTCAATTTTATCCTTGATACAGCGTTGCCGTGAAAACGAGAAAATCTCCGCATGAAAGTAAGTCACAGGTAGAAGCATATTGGTAAAGTGAAATCGGGAGTAGAATTGGAATGTTATAGTCGGACAATCTAGGTCCTCGAGATTTCAAAGTGGACGCAGCTCAAAGTATCGCTCGAAGAAGCATTTCATTTGAATTCGCTGTTGGATCGTAACTAATTCCATCGATTAAGTCATTAAATTCCGCAAAAGTCGTCTCTATACTGTAAGCTGCATTAGATACAGTTAGCTAGGCAAAGGCGATAGAATCGCCGTGGCCTCGGCCGAAGATCAACGATCTTACGGAACGACCGAGGCGTGGTTGATGGATAATGAAGACGCCAGGTGCAAAGGTCTGCCGTGGTCGATCGTGCAATTAGATTATCGGTGAATTAAACACGGATCGAGCAAAGGAATTCCTATTTCTCTTGATCTATGGAAGCGATGCGCCACGCTTCACGGCCTTCGCTATTCCATGTCTCGAACAATGGCGACGCAAAAAAATCGAGTTCTCTCGACAGCTCGATGGTAAAAGTATCGGTAGGCAGACGGAAACGTTCTCCACAATTATGAGAGCTGTGGGAAGCAAGCATTCTGAGCGTGTTCCTAGCTCTGTCGGACCTCGGTCTCACGCTTGAGATCACGCATCGACGATGATCGCCGCGTTGTCGACCTCGCGATCCTCGGATCCCGTTAGCGAGCGGCAGCTGCGCAGCCGATAATAGTTTTATACCGCTTCCTCGATTGAATCATAGCCACCGTAATGGAGGCTGACCGGCGAGGCTCGTGTACGCCGCGCGTCAGGGGAAGTTCGCGTGCAATTACGTTTGTTTGCTCAGACGCGAGCGAGAGAGCAAGAGAGAGATAGACCCTCTGCCCCTCGCCTCGAGAGCCGCTGGTAATCCTCGAGCTCCATTAAGATTCCTTGGGACTAGGATCAACCTTTCTCCCCGGGATACGGTTATAACTTCGACCCTCTTCAACGTCCGACGCTCTTTTTTCCTTGCCCACACCCGCTGGCCGACCTCGAGGAAGAACGGTGTCTCTTCCGTGATACTTTGTTAACCCCCTGAATCGCTCCGCCTCGGACGTTTCGGGGTTTAATATTTTAAGCGGCTAAGACCGGATACTATATCCCAAAGTATCGAAAATGTTACGCGCGCGTTGACCGCGTCGCCGCACAGTGGTCAGGAATTGAGGAAACCTGACCAAAACCGCTCAATTTTTTTCAAACTTCTTTTTTACATTCTACTTCTCCTGTGTTATAATTTTTCCAAACTACAAATATATGAATTACTTTAAATAAAGGATGAAAGCGTAGGATATAAGCTATTAATAATTGTATAAGATCAAAAAATAATTTACTATATTTTCAGTCATCAAAAATTCCTTCGAGCTTTCTTTTTCTTTCACTTTGTATGATTTAATAACGTTCATTTGAATATTGGGAACATAATTCGTATTATGAGTGTCACTCGTTATTATAGGTATGTATAAGGGTTAACTCTATAATACGTGATGTGTAAGCTTCATTGTACTGTATTTCATCAGAATTTGTTTACTGTAATTAAAGCGTTGAATGGAAAAATGACACATAAGCTAATATGCAATTCGAAGGAAATCGATTTCAGAGTTTTAATCACAGTAATATTTAATGAAAAGTAATGCAATTCCGTTATTATTCCTGAATCTAATTACAGTATTTTCATTAAGTAATGCTGCAGTGAAAGTATTGAAATCGATTTTCTTGGAATAGCATTTTAGCCTATGTGCCATTTTTCCGTTGAATGCCTCAATTTCTTTTTTGCCATCAATTCTTATATTTTGCTTTATATGTGGAATTTATTACATAATGTTAGAGAACAATTAGAATTGAATAATATAACGGTAACACAGATACAGCACTTAATAAAACGACGCTAGATAAAACGAACACGTAGTCTCACAGAATGAACAAATAAATTAATTAACTCGACAAAACACTCAAATAGAAACCACATTCATACTACATACTACATTCACATTAATACTACATACATGTACCTTTGTACCGAAGGGTTTTAACCCTCTGATATTTTTTAATACTATATTATTTTTAAATACTATTATTATTATTATTATTACTATTATTATTATTATTAACACTCATTTCTGAAGCAGTCTTCATTCATACAACAAGATTTCCTATGAAATCTTGATGTTGCAGGCTTTGACCAGGTTTTCCCGATTTTCGATCACTGTACGTCGGTCCTTCAATTTCAACGCGAAACGAAGTCTCTCCGAAAATTCGACGAGAATCGATAATCCCGGAGCACTTGGAGAACTTTTTAGCGACGAGAATGAAGCGAAAGTGCTCGGTAAATGCACCGAGGCGCTCGCTCGCGATTACTCGGCGCAATTTCCCTCGGCGGGTGCGCGGCGACACGCGAACGCGTTTACGAGAACCGCGGTACCGTCTATCGCGTCTGTCACATCGCCGTCGTCGTCGTCAGGTCGATCGTGCGCGTTCGTCGGCTGCTTTGTTTCGACCTCGTCGTCTGTGCCGCTTCCAAGTAACGCGACGCGGAGCCCGATGTCTACCGCGAGAATTACTCGCGCGGACTGCACCGGGGAGATTAATCACGCGATAGCGCCTTAACGACTCTCGAGTGACAATGTTCCGCGTCCCCTCCGTTCTTTTCCCTCCCCTCGATGCGCCATCGGGAATCGTCGATACGCATCCCACGCAATCTTCCGCGGTTTCAAACGATTTACCGGAAACGGTTCGATCCGCCGCGTCGTCGGGTTCACCGACTGTAAATTAAAATGTTCCGCCGCGGAGGATGATCGAGGGACGGAATCGCGAAAGGGTTGGATTCAAAATCCGGGAGAAGTGGAAGCCAAGGTTCTTTGGATCGAAGGAGTAGATTTCTCTGGTCCTCAGCAATTCTTGTAGCACTCGAAGTACTCGCAGATCACAGTGCCGTGCAATAAAGCAATTTTCAAGCATCGAGGTCATCGTTAGCTCGCACGCTCGGGCCGAGCAACAGCCCGTTCAGTAGTTGGCACGTATCGCGTGCCTCTAATTCAATGATTACAAAGTTACCAACTCGGAACCACCCGTTTAGCCGGCGTTGATAAATAAACGAGCGCGGGACGGTAAGCTGTCGGCATCCTGACGTTTCCGCCTGTCCGCGGAGCGTGATAACCAAAGCAGATTTTTTTCTTTCCGCGGATAACGCGCGGGAGGGGGTAGGGGGAGAACTGGTTATTCCCCGGCAAGCAAACGGTTGGAAACACACAGCGTTGTAACCCCGTCGTAATTTCGCGTATTTCCTGCCGCTGGCAACGACACGAAAATGCAAACATGCCCTCCCACCCTCGCCCGGCTCGCCGTTTGTTCTCGTTTATCCTCATTGTGCGCGATGACAACGTGCCGCGCCGGCATCACATCCAGCTTCCGGCTTTGCACAGTCACTGAATTAGATGTGTCACCTGCGAATATCATTAACGGCCCTTAGGATGCAGCTGCGTCTCTCTCCGGGCTTCCTGCTTTAATGCCCCGCTGGTAGGACGACGCGACGTGTCGCGCGATGTTCGAACATCACGCGCGCCAGCGAGCTTCGGCTGAACTTGTTCCCTGAATTTTGATGGATTCGAAAACGAGAAGAATCGACGGAGGACCAGGAGAGGATTTTCCTGACTGGGAGGACCGAGTGAAAAACGATCGCGGCGCGAATTCCTGCTCCGCGGGGAACCAAAAATAATTTCGTCGGTTTAAATAGAACGAACGCGCTCGCACGGCGTCGAACTGAACACGCCACTGAGCCACGAGCCCCGTAAAGATGAAGGACGCGCCACATTTCTCAAGGAAAAGCGCGAGAGATACGCGCGGGCGGTCGGCGAACCGGCGCGGCCAGGGGAAAAAGGAGAATTGAAAAGAATACGAGGCATGAAAGGCGCCACGAGTCCGTAGGCCCGTTGAATGCACGGCCGCAATCTACGTACGCGGCTCGCGCTTATTTTAATTCGCTTGTTAGAGGGCCAAGAGCGAGGCAGGAGGGTCGACGACGGGTTCCATTCTCGGTGTGCCCCGTCTTCCGCAGGGGGACGCTATAAAATCTACATTTTAGGTAGGAAAATGTCGCGGCCCGGTATCCTTCGGAATTTACTGCATTCCCTTGCCAAATGCGAGTGGTGGCGGTAATGAAACGACTTTTGAAGAGATTGCGAGGAGGCGACGAGAAAAAGATACTGGCCGAACTTTCTGCCAACGCGGAAATTCAATGGAGCTTTAGCGTAATGGACGCGGAGGGATGAAGCGACTTTGTGTCACACTTTCGTGAGTCCTATTTCACTAAAAATGTCGCACGGGTCAGTGCGAAACTGCGTTCCGCTCGGGATTCACGCGTCGCTCGCGTTCCGTCCGCCTCGAGCGCGCGAAATCTCGTGGATCGTCAGACAGAGATCGCCGACACTCCCCGACCATTTCCACCCCGATTGGCTCTAGAAATCCCCTGCAGCCGGTTTAGCATCGCGACTGCGAGTCGAAATAATGACAGGCAAAGCGCGCCGAACGGCCGATGACGCTTGATTATCGAACAAACGCAGTTCAGCGCGTGCCGATCATTACTGTCATTACTGTCGGCTCGAGGGTACATTTCGGGGTGAAAACGACGCGATTTAACACTTCATTTCGCGAGGGCCACGAACACAAGAGTCCTCGTGCAAAACGCTCTCGCTTCTTCTCTCTTTTTTTTCGCCCTTCCCCCCGTGGACGCAGTTGACGGGATAATGGAAACGCGCGACTGTAAATTGAATCACGGATTTTCGATTACGATTTTATCACGGACGGGAGTGAAAGGGGACAAGACATTTCCTCTGCGCGTGCGATAATTAATTCCGTATTGCGCGCAGCGTATTCGCGATTAATTTTTTTTCGATAAAACCTCGTCCGATCGCTTCGCGTCGAATGCGTCGACGCACCTCGCGTTGTCTTCTCTCCTAGACGATTCGCGTTTAAATAGAAACGTTGTCGACTCGCAAGAAGAAAGCAATTAATTTGCAAATGGGAATACTCGACAAGCCGTGACGTATGAATTAAAATAAACTTTACGCCGCGTTACCTCTGTCCTTTCACTCCTCCGCGTTTACATACTGCCGGTCCGACCGAGTAACTTTTCCTACACGACTGTTTCTAGCTGCCCTCTGATACGTTTACAGTTAATGCAAATACACAGAAGGAGCCGTTGGCTTCTCTTCACAATGCGGTTTCATCCCACGGTCGTTTCATTGTTGCCCGCCCTGTGTCCGAGAATATTGATACTGCACTTTCAATATGAGGTAAATACGGTGTAAATAGAATGTATTATTCCATTGTGCCCGGAGGTGAGAATGTTCTTTCGAGGGATTATTAACTAAACTTGCAAAGGTCATCCAAGCAGTGGCGTAGCTAGGGGGCGTGGGGGGCGGTCCGCCCCGGGCGGCACTTTTTTAGGGGCGACACTTTTTACGTAAGACAATTTTATTTTTTAACATTGAACAATAGCATCTATTTATCTCAAGTCTTGAAAACTCAGTTCCAAATATTGTCATATTACTGCAAATCTTTCTCACGGTTGTTGTAAATGTCGGTAGTTGTGAGAGGAGCTTTTCTAAATTGAAATTAATTAAAAATTATCCAAGATCCCCAAAGAAATTGTAAAACGTTAGAATTAAAGTTTTATTTTTCAGAATAAAAATGCTTTAATTTTCAAAATAAATGTTTTAATTTTTTTTCCGTATACGCTATTTTGATTTTTTTGTAGTATTTTTAATACGTTTGGGTAATTGAGGGGTGGGGTGGGGGGTAAAATCAGGAAGCGCCCCGGGCGGCAAAAACTCCAGCTACGCCACTGCATCCAAGGTATTAAAGAACAGGCGAGATATTCGCACATTCACTTAATCTTACTAATAGAATATTACATTTCCTTTCGCAAAACCTTCCCTGCCACTAATTGATAATGTATCAACCCAACGCGTGTACCAATTTCACTTCCTTCTTTTGGTTTCTCTTAAGTAATAGAGTCCTGCTTTCGCCTGTATTAAAGTTAACTACTCAAAAAATGTTTTTCTTGTGTAGTATAACTTCTATTATCACAACATATTCCTGATCTTATGGGAAAACATTCAAAAACCCCTTAAAACTGACTATTAAACTCAATAATATTAGAACTTTAAAACCCTTTCGCATCTTCCAATTTAACGTATGGTGAATCCGTTATTTATATCCTCCGCTTCCGAGAATTCGCGACAAGGCGACGCGACGCGGCCGACTAAGTTCGTTAATAAGAATAAACTCAGGAGTGCGCGACTCGTGTTTCTCGAGTCTCGACGATGTTGGGAGAAGATGCCGAGGCGAAGAAGGAGGGAACTGCCTACGGGGCCAAGGATGCCAGTACACGGGATGCAACAAGCCGTTCTTTCTTCGGGGCAGCCTCCTAATCAAAGTAAGCTGGCGCGCGCATTCACGGCCTAATTCGAGAAAACACGCGGTCTCTTTCAATCCTTTGATCGCGCGTCACCGTCGCGTTAGGGCGCGTGTACACGGGGCCAAGCCACCGGAGGCTTTTCACCGTCCGCCTTTTCACGGGCCACTCGTTATTTCCCGTGAAAGAGAAGCCAGCGGAGCCGGACGAAGGGGCTGGGGACGCGGGAAAATTATTCTCGCTTTTTAAGCGCGCCAACGCGATCAGTCCTCTATGCGGCGGTCGGCAATTAATCGACGCCACCTCGTCGCCGTTGCGAGCGCGCATGAAACGTTAATTAATAATTAAAGGAGCTTGGTCATGATTACGCCCGCGAAGAGCGATACCCGGAGCCTGTAAGTTGAGCGCGAGACAAAATGATAAGCTCGCAGTATTTTTTTCAGAGGCGAGGTATATTTAATGTCTCGTCGGCGGCGAAACTAATCAACAGATCGCTCGATTCTTCCTGCGTTCCAGGAATATACGAGGAAACAGCTGAACGATCGTGATAACGATGTTCAACGTATCGTCGGAACGGTCTCAACAAAAGTACAGTTCCCTCGTGCCACCCGCGCCCTCCACCAGTCAAAGGCCATCGACGGGAAGAAGACGGCAGCATTCCTAAGCGATGAACAGAGGAGCCGAAGAAGACGACGAGAGCGCACAGTAGGCCGTACACGTCCTCAGACTCTGTAATCTGTCGCCATGGCGACCGGGCAAAGCCTCTCGGCGCCTTGCCTTCTGAATTATTTACGGGCACCGTCTTCTCTCCGCCGAGGACGGTGTCACGACTCGAGGACAGAACCCCTGGTTGACCTGGATTGCGATCAGAGACACCGAAAGTCACTTTTTCCTATCTTACGATTGCTACTAACAGGATCCGCGGAGGAGAGCCTTCCATCACCTTTCAAGCAGTCACCGAGACCCCTTTTCAATTTCCCTCGCATTCATAAGTACCTTGAAATTCAACGCGAAGCGAAATTCCCGTGGGCGGGAATTTTCGATCCGACTCGAGGCAAGCTTTTATCTAACGCTAATGAGGGAGAGCTGTCGCATCGATGAACGATCGTTTCGTCGCGAATCGGATTAACGTTATTTCGAAGATAATGGATTAGAATTATCCCGCTCGTTCCGCGCGGAATCGCGTAATTTCGCTGATGGACAACGCGGGACTTTAATTGAAAAGTCCTCGGTCAAAGGCACGGCGTGAAAATATACGTTAAAAAGAGTAGAGGGTGAGTCTCGCAATATGGTGACTTCAAATAATTCATTGGTTATTTTTTATGCGAAAAAATATTCCAAACAAATTGTGCACGGTTTGTTTATTTCCTTATTACTTCGCCTTTTTATCGAAATATGAAGATCACTTTCAACTTTTTAAATGCAATGTTCTTAAACATCAGCCTGGAAATCATGCAACATTCGTATTTAACATTTTTTCGTACAACAACAAGATTCAGAGTGTACATATGTACTTGTTAGAAATCGTTACATAATTGCGTTCCACAGAATTGTGATTACTCTATAAATTATTGACAATATACAGGAGCTGTTTCATTTAATGAGGATATTAGTACCATTACATTTCAATGTTCTCGTTACGTATACGGGCTTCCTCTGTTCGGCAAAGTAACGATATCCGAATAACGAATAGGTATTATTGCGTTAATTTGCAAGCAGTATCGATGCTGATCGATGACGTTTCCACGTCGTTGGTCATCGTTACGCGAAACATTATTATTTTCCGGGACGGCATTTATCTCTCCCGAGACCAAATTAATTTAACATCCTATTAATATTACAGACGATAATTCACGGTGCCGATTGTTCAGGCAATCGCGTCGCATTCGCCACACGCAACCGTGTCGAATATCGCGATAACGTTTCAAAAAGCGTCTGAGACTAATGCTCCGATGGCGCGTCCTTCGGCTCGGAAGGAGCGTATATTTTCCGGAAGCCGTTCGTCGCGCGGCGAATCGAACAAGGGAACGGCCGCTAAAACCCCAAAAGACTCGGGTGTAACGTACTGCCACTTTACACTTCGGTTACTTTTGTTTCCGACGTTTTTTCTGCACGGAGGCGACTTCCGTTCGATCGGGCGTGCAGTAAAAACGGCGCAATAAAAATTACCAAGAAATGTTGTTACGCCACCCCCTTCCAGATTCTCTTTCGCCCTCGCGCCACCCGGAAGTCGAGCGCCACGCCAGAGCCAGTTACTTTATACCTTAGTTACCCTCTGGAACAGCTCGATGCTCACGCTCTAGTATCGATACTGAAATAACTTCGTGCTCTGGCGAAAAATCGTAATATTAGGTTGGCGTAAAAATAATTGGCACGGACTTTCCTAATCACAGACATGTGATACATCACTGTCGATATTGTTTCCATTCTTTAGCACTGTTAAATTACTCACGGAAAAAATAAACAAATCCACGCGAGTGTATTTTAGCTCTGAGGTTCAATTAGGACGTAAAGCAACAGAAATTAATTGAAACATCAAAAGTCATGCAGCAGCTCAAAGCGATTTCAATGAATTCATTAATTCCAGGATTCCAGAATTCTATCTTTCAGAAATAAACTTGTTTCATATTGAGAGAAATGTGTACAGAGCAATGGGCTTTATTTTGATTAATAAATATAATTTTTAACCAATATATGTAACTTTATGCTCGGTACGTAAAAACCGCAGTTATTTTTGCACGAAACTAATAAAATGCAACAAAAACCGCCTGCGCAACGACCCCACTCGTCCCCTGCAGTCAAAATGCACCCTGTTCGAGTTGCGATTTAATTACATCTATTCCCGATACTTCTCGGTTTCTTTGCGATAACCTTCCCTCGAAAATATTTCAAACTTTCAGTTAATTAACAGGCTGCCTCCCGTGGGAGGGAGCCGTCCATCGAATTCCATTTTTCAGGTCCGACAGCGTGCGCCGGTCCACGAGGCTGACACGGGGAATCGCATTATCTCGGCTGACGTTTACTCGAACGGAAGAAGCTCTCGCTGTATTATTGTAATTGATTCCTCCGGCAGGTTCGCAAGAGGAGAGGAGGATCGAGGGCGTGCGGAGGGGGTGAGGGTAAGTCGATTATCGAGGCTCGGTCGATAAGGCGGAGGAGAACGGCCGACGTTCGGAGGGCAGATTTACGTCGGCCTCGATAAACCTTCGAGATTAAGAGTGCCGAGTTCCTTTTCCCTCCGCGCGCGTTGTCTGTCCCGGCCGATTTCCCGCGAGCCAAGTCGAGCTTTATTTCGAAGTCCGCGGAGCACGCTCGATGAGACCTGTATTATACATCGATGGGAAGGAGCAGATACGCGTCGGAAATGGTACGGAATCATCGATTTTTCGCCTGTCCCCGGTTTTTTTCGCGCCCCTCGCCAACAGAATACTCGCGTCTGGCGGGCGTCACGCACGATCGGTCGAGAGATAGGACGCCGATTCGACCGCTCGCCGATTCCGCCCGAAGAAAAAGCGGTCGGGCGCTTCTTGCGAGGGACTTCGCTCGCGCGCGGTGCCGAGGAGATAAGGCCGAACGTGACTCTTTGTCGAGAAGCCAGGACACCCTGGAAACGTACGAAATTACCTCCGCCTCTCTGTGTGCAGAGATTATCGGGGAAATGGGTGGTTTTCGGGGAGGTCTCGGTGGTATACGGTGAATCGAAGGAATCGGTCGCGCGCGAGTTTGTCGAGAGCTCGCCAATCGCGCGACGAAAGGCGTCGAGGAACCGAAAAATGACGCGTCGGGTGTTCGGACAGTGGAAAGACGCGAGGGACGGAGTGATAAAGGTGGAAACGATATAGCGTTAAAAAATATGAATCGCGAGATACTCGCAGTTTTCGAAACAGGAAGCAACGGCGGAGTGTTTTCAGCGGCGCGCGGTTAAACGAAAATGTTTTCAATATTTTTAGCGGCGATAAAACTCAATCGATGGAAATCAAGTACCCACGGCGCGGGGCACGCGTTACGAGCCGTGGAAAAGTATTGCGCACACAGAGGATGAAAGCGTGCAATTAGGGAAATTGCAACGCCCGCCGACGGCGATGTGTGCGAGTTTATCGCGTATCAATCCGCCTAATGGTATATCGATGCAACGCATTTTTCAAGTGCTTCGATACTTGTTTCGAGCACGCATTTCGCGTACGGAACTAACGAAAAAAAAAAAAATGCTGGGGGGAAAAAATCGAAGGGGGAAAATGGAAACCTACGGTTATCATATTTGGCGGAACGCGTAATGGACGCCGATTACGCACGTATTTACACACCCCTCGAACGTTACAGAGTCGATTTGTTCTCCTCCACGAGGTTTCGACGAATAGAATTTTAAAAATTTGTTAATTTCTGAGGGCATTAAAACCTTGCGGAAGAAGCTACGGCAAACATTCTTTATGAAAATTCATTTTCAACTGTTTATTCGTCGAATATTGCAAATATTCCGAATCGAGATTTTAATGGAACTAAAAAAGCGAACTATAATAATAAAAATAATTACTGAATTTTTAAGCGCAAGTCAATGCAGCTCAGTTGCAAGAGTCGCCGAGATTGACATGCGAGATCACGCGAGCACAAATAACGGTAGCGATTGATCGATATCAACGGAACAACCCCTAATTTTTGCGGTGGTTACTACAGGTTACGTCGTTGTTCCAAGCGTCTGGGTTAATGAAGTCTTCTGGCTTTCACCCTGGCTATCAGCGTCGCGCCTCACGGGGATATTCGCCGGTAATTCGCTTCAGATGGTATCTTTAAATAGAGAAGCGCAGCCACCGCGGAGGGTAAGCGACGACGTGCTCGAGGAAACACACCGTCGCGTCGGGGCGAAACTTTGGCTTCGTGGACATTTTTGCGCGAGACAGGCGCGAGTTTTTGCGACGTTTTCGTTTAGTCGCGCCGGATCTCGTGATCATTAATTTCTCACGAGCCCCTTGTAATTTCAAACTTCGCGCCGTTTTTCCTCGTCCCTAACTCTTAACGGAAGATTTCGCGACACGGAAGAGGAAGCATCAAATGAATTTCTGCTCGACTTCAGGGTAGTTAGTTTTCGGATAAAATTAGTTAAAATTAGGAGAGAAGTTGGAGTATCGCCACGATTACTAGATATATTGTCTCGAATATTTTATATGTTTACGAAATGAACCTTTTGGTATGTAAAAAAAAGTTAATATCCTGGAAAAAATGGTACACGGAGATCTGCAATCGGGTAAAGTGGAATTTTGCTTGTAACAGCAGTTTTTTTATCTGGAACGTCGTTTTCGAGAAATTTATTTTTTTCTTTTTTCATACTCGGTGGTTCAAAATTTTTAAAGCTGAAGCTAGAGATTTGTAGGTTTAATGTTTAATACTTGGGGAGTTAAAATTAAAGATTTGGAGACTTAAAAATTTAGTTTAGAGATTTTAAAATTTCAAGTTAGTCATTACAAAATGTTTAGAACTGAAATTGAAAATATGAAGTTTTAAAGTTGGAGATTTGAAGATATAAAACTGAAGATTTAAAGACTTGAAATTGAAAATTTAGTTTGAAACGCAAAATTAGAAGAGATAAAATTGAAGATTTGAAGGTATCAAGTTGAAATCAAAGTTGAAATGAAGTCTATCAAGATCAATCTGAACTCTCTGGGCACATTACACATGACTAATATTATGATCGATCCTAATATCATCAGTAGATAGCGGATTTTATGCATTTATGGCAATGTTGAGTTTGCAAAAAATTTACAAGACTAACATATCCAAAAATATATAAAATATCAACAATATTATACAAATGAGAATGTTTAGAATATTAAAAATACTGTTTCTCAAATTCCAATTCTTTATTTGTGCTTGTAAAAAATTTTATTTTGCATGAAGATCCGCTGTCTAATCATCAGCATGTAACCCAAACCTAAAATAGCGGAAAACACTAGAAATGATATTGGCGAATAGATTAAAAATAATGTTGATCTAAGGTGAAAACTGACGAATTTAATTTTCCTAGAATAGAAGTTACTGAAGTTAATATGTACACTCTATCAGAATGTCTATTAGTGGAAACAGAGAGAATTCCGTCTGCCTTTATTCGTATTTGTCGCCGCGTGGCTGAAATGAAATGAGCCGTAGGTTATTGCGGCGATCAGAGCGTCCCCGCGTCACCGGGGATGAATAATCGGAATTTACCTAATAAACATTCGTCATCGACACGCGAGCAGCTCATTACACGGATTCCATCGTCGACCGGGTCTCTCCTCCCACGTGACCATCGAAAAGCCGCGCGTCCGCGACGGGGGATCGCGTTCCCGCGACCAGACTTTTGTCGTTCGGTTGACCCGTGACGTTCCCCTGTGGCAAGGACAGACTCGAGCGCACGCATTTGCAGGAGGGCGCGCCGAACCGGATAGATATTTTATTTCGGAGCCTGGCCGGCAATAAATCGCGTTAATGGGGCGATTCTTTAGGGTCGGTTCACAGCGGAGAAAGGGACGGAGCTCGAGCGCGCGAGCAAGAGGCTCGGCCTCTGAAAAAAAAAAAGAGGAGACGAGCGGAGCGCTAGGTATGCAAGGGCTCGACTTATGAAGCCGCAGCCCCCGTTATGCCCCCACGGCGGTATGCTATAATCGCGAGGCCGAGCGGCGGCGGCGGGGTGCAAGGTGAACCTAGCCGAGGCCAAAACGTCTGTATATCTCTATAACGACGTCGTTACGACGCCGTTCGTTACCGGCGCCACGGCGCAAAAGACTATCATCATCGGCGATGACCTCGACCTCGGCGATCGTCTATCCGGCGAGTCCGCGGGGCTTAAAAAAGAAAGTTTTCATGGATCCGTGCACCGCGCGCCGGGCTGCGCGTAACGTAGATCAGGAGCATGGAGCGTTTTTGCGAACGTCAGAGCCGCTTCCGTGGATCGCGACGAGGAAAATAGAAACGGTGCTCGAGAGTCGGATACACACAGGTCTCATTAACAAGTTACATAGTGCGGAAAATCCGGACCCTCGAGTCGGACGGCCGAATTATCAACCCTCCCGCGACCGAGCCAAGGGTCCTCCGGCAGGCGGCGAGCCGTCGCGCGATCACCAAACCGAGGCGCATCAGGCACGCACACAAAAAGCCACGAAACAGAGGGAGGGAGACCCCTTCGTTCCGTGTCGCAGCGTGGTTCCGCGGGCGAAACCACCAAATGCAATTTCATCGGGCGCATCGTCGGTCCGCGACGCGGCGGCCTTTCAACGAAGCGTTCGACAATGCCTTTAATCAACAATAATTCTACACACGCGGAGGGTCCCGGCGAGGGATTTCGGGAGTTGGTCGGGGGGTAGAGGAGGAGGTCGAGAAACGGCAGGTAGGGTTCGCGGGGACCCGCGTACGATCGAGGTTACGTTTCCTCTCCGCTCCCTGCGGGGCTGCATCCAGGAGCTTCCGCTAGGGGAAACCGTCCACTGGAAAATTAACACTGTCGGGATTTTCGTCCGATAGGTCTCCCCTTTCGCCCTCCTCTACCGAGTTCGCGTCACCCTTTGCTCGCCATAGTCGAACAAATTTATTTCTTCCGTCAGTGATTCCTCTCCGCGGCGCGTCGCGCGCGCGTTGCATTATACGCGAGGGCCCGCTCCGCCCCGCTTTTGAAAGCAGAAACAGCCGCGCCCCGGTAAGCTGCAAATTATTTTCGACCGACGGTATTACCATCAGAATGCGCCGCTGATTTTGCTCGCGCCCGACCGGCCGAATCGAAGGGTCGCTCATTAAACGAGTTTGAGTTTAATTGAGATATTATAATTTGTTGGGTTTTGATGAATCGCGCTGTCGATACCCGGGCGCATTGATGATTGCGAGCTTGGGGGGATTTCGAGGGACTCGGCGGTTTGGCTGATTTACAATATTTCGGGAATTGGCGGGGGTGGAGGGACCGACGAAATATTTTTGGCTGCGGTAACTTTCGAAGGTCCTTCCGGTCGTTCAGTAGGTTCCTTAGCTCTTCGGACGTCGCGTTCACCCGTGCCCGTGCGTCGCCGATGAATATTACTGCGTAATAAACAGCCGGAATGTTCACATAATCATTCAAATTGCCAATTTTGAGCGTAGAATTTCGAATTATTCGTGTCCAAATTTTTCGCATTGCAATGTTTTTTCGAGCATCGAGTATGAGTAGGACAATCTGTTCCCGACTGAAAGGGGGTCAAGCTCGACAAATTTCCGACATTCGAATAATCGCGCGGCTCTTTTATTTAGCTTCCTGCGCCCGGGCCTGTCCCCGTCGACTTCCATCATTTATTTCATTTCCGGGACTAAGCCGATGCGCGCCGGATGCGAAGCGACGGATCGTGAAAGATGGAGAGCAACGATTACGTTCCGGGGTCCGTCGCTTGTATTGGGGGAGGCACGAAGTACGGAATAAACGCGGTCGATTTCGGCAGCCGGGGAAACAACGAACCCTTTGCCGCGTTTCCGGATTTCCCTTGTCCCTCCCGACGATTCTGCCGCGCGCTTACACGCCCCTCGAGCCCGAACAAAGACACTGGCAGGAAACTGTTAGCGAGAGGTCTCTTCCTATTTCAAATAGCCCGCGTCTGACTAGCAACGATTCTTCTACTTCTCTTGAAGATTCTCGTCCCGTTCTGACTTCTACTTCATTCGTAGGTAGCCGATCGATGGATATTTTATTCACTAGCAGATTCATAAATACAGTGCTTAACAAAATGAATGTCCATCGCAAGTAGTATAAATTAATAGCAAGTAGTTACAGTGTTTTACTAAATTACTCGACTAAATTTTAATATCTATACATAGTAAATTACTAAAATACTTTCCAATCGATTAAATTACTAAACGCGTGTGAATCAGCCTTAATCTACACGTGTTATCAAATGGTAGATATAACAAGAGGCGACACTCAGACGAAGAAACCATTTGTAAAGAGAGACGCAATGGCACAACTAATTTAAATGTGCGTATGGGTTTTGATCGGTAATTCAACTTTTAGAAAGAGACGAAAGCGCTTGGAGTATCGCCTTTTATTATACTTACTCTTTATTCTTTACGTATTATAAATAGACAGCGGATCTTTATGCAAAATAGAATTTTTACAAGCAGAAATAAAAAATTGTAACTTGAAAAACAGTATGTTTAATATTTTAAATCTTTTAACCTGAATAATATTGTTAATATTTTGTATATTTTGGAATATATTAATAGTCTTCCAGATTTTTTTCATATTTAACATTGCCATAAATGCATAAAATCCGCTGTCTAATTATAAATTACACGGATTGAAGTCCACTGCGGTTTATTACACGGGTGTATTAAAATGCATGTGAAATGGGGATCTGTACTATCTACTTATTGTTAGACGCAGAGTTTACGACAAAAAGTTCAAGTGGATCTATCTTTTTGTAAGGCGTAGTAAATCGCTCAAACTACTTGCGCAGCTTGTGCTCCCCCAATTCAACTCGAATTTTATGCGTACCACCCAATTTGACAAATTGACTTGCAATTAGCCGAGCGAAAAACCCGTTCCGCAAAAAACCGGTGGCTCGCGGCAAACAGGAACCGCATCAGCGCTCGGCGAAGAAGAGCGAGCGGCCCTCGGACAGTAAATTTAATCGAAGATGAATTCGACACGGGTCCGCGTCCGACCACGAGCAAACGTGGCGAGAAGGTAGGAGACGCGGGAACCGCGTCGAGGCCGGGGCGAAATCGAATGAGAGACGAGAGGAGGCGTAGGAGGAGGACCGAGAAGCCAGACGTTGTACACAAGGGAAATAACATGCTTCGTCAACAGTGCTGCTGTAACTAATGGATATTCCGACGGAATAGAGTGGAGAAATGGACGAGGTCCACCTCGGCGCGCGTGAACAAGCCCTCTCTCTGCTCGGAATGCACTGCTCCTCGTTATATCAACGACGTCACGGCCGCTGAAATTTACGAATCCCGCGTCTGCGAGGACATCCACCCCCGGCTCCGTCCGGCCGCCGCCCGGGTTACACACATCGCGAGATTGCTTCTGAGCACGTGCAAACCCTCGCGAAGGAGAGTGTGTATCACCAAAGACACGCCGATTGCGTCACCACGAATGCACACGGGGACGGGGCGTCCTGCTCGAAATTGGTTCTCCCCTTGACAAACGATGGAAGACGAGAGGACGCCGAGAATCCCTTTGGATCTTTCGGGGAAAGATGAAAGCGGATGTTTCGGGAAGAAGTGGCGTCGACTCGGTTCTCTGCCGGCTCGATTTTGTGAAATACTGGATACGTTGGCTTAGATGAAAGCCGAAAGACGCAAAGATTTGCTGCCGCGTCGTTAATTGCAACTCGCGGCACGAGACACTTCGTCAACTTTGAAAACTGTAGCAGAAACCGCGCTGACTTTGGAATCGCCACGATCGATTCAGAAACCGACATCGAAGACAAGAGCAATTTAACCGCATCGCCGGTGCCAAACACCAGGAAAGAAAAGTAAATATTTTACGAAGTCCGCGTCGCTCAAAAAAGCCTCTGCTCCGAACTGTTTTGTCGAGGGTCCAGAGTTCGTCCGAGCGACTCGCTTCGCCCCCGCGTTTCTGCTTAAACACAGCCTTTCGTTCGCGGTTCTGTTTACCTTCCGCAGACTCGTAGAAATTTTTGACGGACCGCGATCCCAGCTCCGTCGTACAAGCCGTCGAAACCGCTGAAAGGAGGGGGAAACAAACGACGAGAAGAAACTCGCGAGCCAGCTATGCTGGGTAAAGATCGACGAAAAGTGGCGCGGCGGCGAGGGACGGGGGAACAAGGAACCACTCGGATCTCCGAATGCGTTCCTTTCTTCGTTCCTCAGCCACCGGCGAAGGAATAACGAACGCGGTAGCGTTTAACTTTCCACCAAGAAAAACACGTATCCAACTACGCTCGACTTGCCTCGTTTCCATCAATTATTCCCCGCTAGAAAGGCGGTTCTTGTGCCTCGACGGACGCGAAATTCGCCGGAGGGATGCTCAAATTGAGACGGTCTTGTGCAATGGGTTAACCGACCGATTAATTCGTTTCTGATAGAAGAAAATATTTGTTGAATCACCGAAGAAAACGTTGACCCCTTCTTTATCCTTTTCATACGTAAACAATTTTTAGAACGTTTCCAAATTTCTAGCGTGAGTAAAACAAGTGGGGAGATAAATCTGAAGATTTCTGTTTATTTGTACAAGACTAAACAACATTTTGTCTGTCCAAGTAGTTTCAATAAAATTATTTTAATCCTGCCACGTTCCTCTTGAGAATTATAAATTGAACAAAGATTATTACTATGGATTATATCAAAGAATAAGAAATCAAAATCTTAACCCCGGGTCTACAATGTGGGGAACACGAACAAGGACAGTGTCTAAGAACTTTTCTAAGATATTCGCATCGTGGTTGCTGTTTTTTTTTATCAGGACAATTTCGCGAATATATTGAATATATTTTTATTAATACACAACACAAAAATCAAAGAGTTACATTGCAATGGATATCAATAGTAATAACTGTAGAATGATTTAACCAAAAGAACATAACACCAGTGACATCAAGTTGAAAAACTCCTCATAAAGACTAATAATTTTAAACAGCTTTATAATTCATAATTTACTAATAATAGTTATTCACAATTTGCACAAGACGACTTGCAAAATTCCTTTTAACAATATCCGTGGTTTAAATTGTAATAACAGGCAATAATTTAATGGAAATTTCAATTTTTCGTGATCTGATTAACTCTGTGACTTTGAATTGACCGCGATGGGGAGGTATAAATACAGCCGGAGGATCGATAGATCTCAGTCTGCGGCGATCCGTCGCCGGGAGTGGATCGCATTCGCGGGCCTTCCTGGCCATCGCGGGTGCCCGAGGGACATCCGGAGGACCTGGGGTGGACCAAGCGTAAAATAAAACTAAAGTCGTAGCGGAGTTAAAACATGGAGCGATTTTATTTCTCTATTAAAATTATTTACAATTCACTGCCACGTGTATTTTACAATTTTATAAATTCAAATATCTCTAATTAAACTATAATTCAACTTCCATGATAAAAAGTACTCGAATTGTAGCAAAGTTAAGTGGAACACTCCGTATAAATCTTCAAATAATCTTCAAATGTAAAGTTCTTAGTTTACAGTTGTGTAAGGTCGCAGCAATCCCAAAAATCCACACAAGGGTTACATTTGTGGACCCTTTCCGTTCCATTCGAGCTCCCTTACCACCCCTCAAATATTTAAACACATACTGTTTAGATCCTATATCTTTGATTGAAGTTAAAAAGACGCGATTGCTGCGGGAATAATGGATGCAGCATAGAGGAGCGTATTTTCGAGGTAACCAGAGGTCAGATTCATTCACGGCGAGCGAGCAGGTCGAAAGCCGTTCGGTCGAAAGCCGCGTATACACGGCGCGGTGGAGAGGGTAGCCGTAGACTTTTACTTTCCACCGCTTACGAGGTCGCTTGTTCTCATCAGCGGCGAGTGAATGGCGCGCCGCCTCCTACACCGGCGTCGTAGCCGCCGCCATTGTGCGAATACGAAATCGATGGAGTCGCGTGTGTACACGGCATTATCCACCTGCCGACTGCAGAAGATCTGGCGCCAGTCAGACCCCTCCGTCCTTATCGATATATCCCTGTAATTCGGCCCCATCGATCGGCAGCCTCGAGCCAGAACCCCCGTCGGAGTCAAAGGCCTGACGTCGAGGGTCGATTGTGGTCGAGGGGTGGCTCGCAACAGGCGAAAGATAACCCGAGAGGGATGGAGCATTTAAAAATATCGATCCCTCGCTCGCGTTCAGACGCCGTCCTACTTTCCGTTTACGATTTTATTAATACCTTCCCGGGTTATTAAAGCCGCGTAGTCTCCAGCCAATATCGAGTCCGGAGCAACGCGAATCCATGACAACCGTTGTCGTCGTTCGCAATTTTTTTGCGAGCGCAATTAGCGGCGCGTCGCGGTGGAAGGGGCGCTTCATAATCGGACGATCGCCATAAATTATTCGGGGCGATGGAATTACATCGAAACGGAGCGTCGAGGGCAGCCCAAAAGGTGCACTTCCATAGAGACAAGAGGAAAAAATGGTCGAATCTACTGTGTAAACGTAAGGGACATTTGTACTTGTCAGTAATCGCATTTATCTTCGCCGGTGTCGCCGGTTATGAAGGATCGCGTCAGCTCGTTCGGGGAGAAAAATTTCCCGAAAACAAACACACGGCCCGCCGTCTGCTTGCGCGCGCGCGCGAGCAGGCTCGTGCGTGCGCACGCACCGTGGAATTTATCCCGAAATAATGCGACCATTTGTCAAAATTAACGCGCCGATAAATCTCAACGATAGCGATTCTTGTCCCCGCACCTCGCGCTCGAGGAAAGAAACGGGAAGAGACGCGTTCCTCCCCCTCTTCGACGGAAGACGCTTCCCCCTTCGGAAGAAGCTCTCGCGTTACGCGATAAGTACGGCTCCCAGATATTTATTGCATTAATCAACGACAGGTCGTGCCACGAGCTAAACGATCGAGACCACGAAAGCACCGCGGGTGTTTTTCCAGGAAGCGCGGAGCCCGTTCTAGCCCCGCTTCTAATCCAATTTCCAGGTTGGTTTAAGGCAACCCCTCTCGCCGTACACGCGATGAAATCGCGAAACTCCGAACGTTTCGGGCTCTACCCCTCGCGCGTTACGAGCCCCCACGTTTCCTCCTGTTTCCCCATCGTGTGTAACGGTGCCGCGGTGTACGGTCGAAAAGTTCGTCGGCGGAGAGAGAACTTCCACGCGAACGACGCGTCCGAGTTGTTCGCCTTTTTTCCTCGGGGCGATCGTCCCGCAGAGAGCCCGAGGGATCGTCACCGAGCCAATTTGCTGGACAAGAGTTCTTCGTTTCTGTTTCGCTTCTTTTGCGGTGGTTTCCGAAGGGAGCGGTGGCCGACGGTGTTCCAGAGGGGAAGATCGAGGGTTGGAGTTTTATCGTTCGCGTCGTTTTTCTCGAGTTGCTGACATTGGTACAGGATTTTCGGATATCCCGTCGGAATTAGGATCGAGCTAAACGAGTTTCTGTAAAAGTAACATTCTAATAAAAGCGGGACAGCATTGACGTTAACTGGTATCGGGATTAGCCGCTGATGTAGGATTAGCTTGTTATAAATGGTTACAGAGAACGTGTCGTAACGATCCAAAGAGCCTGATCGGCCTCGTATTGGAACTGTACGACCTACCGCAACGAGCTGTAGCTCGTGCCATGACGGTCGTAAGCCATAACGATCTCTAAGACCTTGAAATACCATTGGTGAAAGCATCGATAGCCTGATAACACAGTACTTGCGAAAAATCAGTCATCGAGATAATTTATTTCGTAAAATGCGTCCATCTATGAAAGTCTTATTTCACTTTGAAATTTTGAGAACAGCTAAGTTTTAAGAGCTCCCATTTTATGAATTCTCTATGGAATTCGAGTACCCCTGGAAAAACCGGATCTCTTATTTTATCGAAGACAAAAAAATCTAGCTCGAACTTCTGCAATTCGACTTCCCCAGGCCATTGATAAAGCCCCGCAACATGCATATGGAACGGTGGCTTGCTTTCACAAAATTCAGCCTTCCAGTTTACTGTTCCATATTCACGCGACCGGGGCCTCGAATCCCACCGGCGCGGCGGCGGAGGAACGCTTGGAAAATTTCGCGAGGGATCTCTGCGATTTGGCTTTTCCGTCTAGGCGGAAATTCGGCGGGGCTTCGACGTCAGTCTAAGCGCCGCGGGAAACAGTCGGTCGTAATCGATCGTACGCCGCAGACTTATGACTTTCCATTTCTTACGCTCGATGCGATTGGAGGGATCGGGACCGAATGTTTATCGGCCGCCCGGTGACGTTGAGGAATCGTAAGAAAGGTAAAGGGGAGCCGGAGGGGTTGTCTCGTCGAATTCGATAGAGGGATTCCTTTCATGGTACCGACTTTTTTTAATTCTCCTCTCGACCGCTCGAGGATAACGCTCCGAAAAATACCTCACGTTTCTTATCCTATTTCCTGACTTTGGAAACACTACCGAAACTATCTGAGAATCGTTGAAACGCTCTTGTATTTTCATGAAATTGATGATTACGAATATAGGAAGTATTCAGGAGATGATCATTCATCCCTCTGACTGCATGGAATATTTCTCTGTCACAGATAATATTGCAGCACAACATTATGTGCGCTTTACAGTGGATAATCAAATTATTATGAGTATTTTGAAATATTTTACTGGGACTGGGATATTTTACTGGGAATAAAATTGATATTTCCTTTAAAATCATACTTTTTCAGACTTATTTGTGATACATGCTACGGTGACTAAAAAAACCTTTAATAAAACCTAGAAAAATTCATATTGCATCTTTAAAGCTTCTAAGGTAAAATGAAACTAAAAGATTTGGGCGATAATTCGTTTAATTGCATTACTATTACAAATATTCACAAACTAAAAAAACCTCTGTTTAATGAATGAAGGCAGCACAAAATGACAACCTATAGAATATATATATAAATATATATAAATATATATAAATTTATATATATATATAAATATATGTAAATATATATTTTACTGTATACTAACGAAATAAAATAATGTCGCTGTTATAATAATATGTAGTTTGAATACCGAAGGAAGGGAAATATTTCACTAGTACTGAACTTATAACATCACCAAAAGCATGAAATATGTAAACCATTCGTTTGCTCACAATTATTTAGTCACCCACTAAATTTCATGAATCTGTTGAATGAAACGAAACAAGGAAACGAGATTATCAGATATTAGTTCACAATTAGTCTATGTTGGAAAATCGGCTGATCTATCAATACCTCCGAATAAAATCGCGGAAAATTAGTGATCGATATAGCGGACAGGGCGTGCGAAGTGTCGCGTCATCGTGGTTTCCTCGACGTCATCGCAATCAGACTCGGTTCGAAGGACGGAGGAATGAAAGAACAGCGTTCGGAGACGTTGGCCGCCTCATTATTAAAAGGAACGAGCGAGCAGGCAAGTCCACGATGGGATTTCAAAGCCGACGCGGCGAGACAAAGCCAGCGGTTCTAGCCGCGGCGTGTGTCTTACAGGACGTGACGTAAACGAGGTCGATGATGTCGCGTGCAGTTGCATCAACGCGTCGAGGAGAAGCTTCGCGTGGATACCGAACGTCCTCCTCTGTCCTCCCACCATTAAAACTATTTACATAAGCCCCGTATATCGCAATAAGAACGAGGAGATTCCGCGTCGTCTTAGCCTCTAAGTCTCTTCCGGCAGTCACTCGCAATTTCGCCAGCTCAGGGAAGTTATCGCGTAAACTCAACCGCCTCCTTCTGGAATCTCTGACGAGAGAAGTACGCGGCCTGTCCCGGGGTCGTCTTCTATTGTAATTTTGAAGCGATTCCGAGGGAGAGCTTGCAGAGAGCTCGGGATGTAACGGTGACTTCGGCGAAGACGTTAAAGCGCGGGCAAGCGGTATTATTTCAATATCCGAGCGGCGAATAAGAGCGCGGATCGCGGGGAAGCTCGGGGGAAGAGATTTTAGGACGAGGGATGCGGAATCATCGTTCCGATTGTACGTCGCGGGTCGCGAAGAATAGGACCATTCGCAGCCATATTGGCAATCTCGCGATTCTGCGTCAATGGTGTCTATCTTTAGACGTAACTCTATATGTATAGGAAGGGTACGAATTCGGTTGGATCTATTAAATCTAATCCTGAACCCTTCGAGAGAGAGAAAGCCCCTGAGATAGTTTCAGCTCTTCTGACCTGGAAATGAAATAAATCGCAAGGAACTTCTATATCTGTCCCTCGCAGAACCGTGGCAGAGATCTAAAATAAAGAGACTCTAATTTACTACCGTTGTACCGGAAGGAACAACCGTTCCCCAGCGAATCGCCAGCTTTTTTCCGTCTCTCCGCCGCGCTGATAACGGATCATATTCCATCCCCTCTTCTCCTCTCTCTCTCGAGGCTAATATTTAATTCCGAAGTCGCGAAGTTTCCATTGCCACGAGAGAAAGCGAGAGAGAGAGACAAGGTTCCGCGCCTCGGTCGACGATTAACTCGAAACGACTAGCGAGTCGCGAAAGACGTCGAAACGCCGGCAATAAATCAAACGACGAATTACGCGAGCGCCCATCGAAGTCTCTTGTCTTTAAAGTTTCAGCCAAAGTAGATGATAGGGATTCAGTCGGATCCGTTGAACCTATAATCCCGGGCCCTCTCCCGTCCTTAAGACGATAGCAATTCCGAATCCCTTGACCCGGAAATTCGCCAGCTTCCCGCGGGAGTTACGAATCCCCTGCTCGCGACCCTTTCCAACCCCCGGTCGTCGTCGCTACCCCTTTCGAAACGGAGGGTAGGAAACGAGAAGCGCGGCGGACTCGCGTGGCACCGAGCACTTCGTCTTCGGCCCCGAGGAAAAGCGAGATCGACCAAGAACAAAAGCATAGAAACGGGTCTCGAGAAGCTACTCCTGGCCATTTTCACGCGTCAATCGTTTTTCCTGGATGTATGGGCGGAAACGGCCGTCCCTCGGTAGGAAATCGCGAGTGCTTTCCTCAGATCTTGTGGATATCCTTTCCCGTGCAGTCAGATGGGATAAGGTAGTGAAAAATTGTCCGAGCGACGTCGCTGTTTTTCGAGTTACGGTAGATTGAGACGCAGGTGAAAGGAGAATGATACAGAATAATTGCGGTTTCCCTAAGAGAAAAATATTCCTTGTTGGCAAATTATGAAGATAATGGTTGCGTGCAGCGCACTCAACAGTTGCGGAACCATTGAGTTTTTACTAGATTTTTACCAAATAAGGTAAAATCGTCTGGTAAATCTAGCGAAATCACTCAACGGTTCCGCAATTGTCGAGTGCGGTGAACGCAAATCATTATCTCGCTTTTCATATCGTGAAGCTAAGTGAATCGTACCGCGTAAGAGAATCGCGAAGGAGTGAAAAGTTTCCACCCCAGGCGCGGAAGTTGGCGGCGCGTCTGGACTCGGCCGCAACATATTTCCGACCGAAACGAACATCAAAAGCAGCCCGTGGGAATGCATTCGAAGATTTGTATTCTTTCTCCGCATAAAACATAGATAAATAAATATGCACATACGAAAGGAACCAAACTATCTGCAACGATGCCATGCCAACATCGGCCTATTCGCTTCAACCTTTGAAACCAACCCCCACCGAAGAAGCTTGTCAAAAAAAAAAAAAATGAACATTCACCCCTGCGTTGTTGGTAGGTCCCAAACGCAGCCCCTTTTAATGATAACTCACGACAGAAGTAATTTTCTTAACGCACGTTAGCCTCGCCGACACGCGCGCTCTCCAAATTGCATCGGGTCCCCGCGTGTTTCGCCAATTCCCCGCAGCTGGTACTTTTTTTGCACGCAGAATTCCGCGAATCGGCGTCCACCCCTCGACCATCGAGGAACACAAGCGGAAGTCGCCGGGCCGCGTATAATTTCAATCAGCTGTTCGCGTGCACACGAGACAGCGTGCGTTCGTTGGGGTGGCGCGTAGCGGCCTTCTCCTCCCACCACGCACCCCCGATGCATTTTTCATGACAACCAAGGCCCGACGACCGAAGCGAGTGGCGCGCGAGGGTGGCGTCCAAGCACCGCGGAACGCGCTGCGGTCTCTGGATTATCCGGCGCTGACAGGTGAATACCAGCGTCGGCTTGATTGGCGTCCTCTTCGTGTTCCGCGCCCGCGAGCTTTCGAAAAATATTTTATAAACACGCCAGGTAATTGCCGCGGGGAACGGCGTTTCCGTGGATTTAGGCGACCCCCTCCCCCGCAATCTCGGCTTATCGTCGCTCTCACCACCTTTCGCATCGAATTTTCACACCAACCCGCCCTCCCTTCGCGCCCCTCGATCGTCCTCTCTCTCGTTTTTCCACGCTTTTCGCCGCACCCTTTCAACGACAGCTCTTCTCTCCCCCGCCGTCCTTTCCGCGCCAATCCGCGACGCGACGCGATTCCGTCACGCGCGACGTAGTCCGTTTCGCGAAACGGACGTCTGTTTACTGTGCACCCGACCGCGGGAGGGAGAGCGATTCCATTGAATTCGTTAAACAGCCAACGAGCTTTCTCTCGCTTTTTCTGCTTCTCTCTCCCTCATGCCCGCGCGCGAATTGTTTCCGGCTCTGGTGACCGGGCGGCGGAGTCGAACGGTGCGACGTTTCTCCTTTTTTTTTTTTTGTTTTTCAATGGCTCGGTTTGTTCGTCGCAGCTGCGTGCTGTTTGCTTTATCGACGTGATAACGGCGCGCTTCGATCAAGTAATTCATAATCAACGAGCCGACCCGAGGAGTGTCGCGTTTTTTAGCATAATTGTGCGCCCGAATCGTTTATTGTGCCTTTGAATGCGGCTCGGAACACAACAAGGCCGGGCTTTGTCTCGATGAAATGTAACGAGTCTGCCCCGCGGTTGCTTCGAATGATTTTTCCTTTTTCCGTCGTAAAGAGAGAAAGCAGGAATTTACGACTGTTTCTCGCTCGACGAGAAATCGCGATGCCTGCTGTAACGGGTTCCATTGAGGTTCGTTATTGTTTGGTACAGGGCGTTCCAAAAGCGAGCGCTCGAATCGGCGCGGCGGTTACGACGGAAATTATACGAGCGGCTGTTATTACTGTAAATAGAAGTCGAACTTGAAACTTCAGGGGATTTAACTGGAGCAACGGAGCCGTTCCTCTCCGCCTAGCGGTATTATAATCCTGAATGCCTTGGGACCCCACCGTTCCGCACACCCTTCGAGCGGCACGAATTCACTCGATTCGAATAAATAAGCAAACGATATAAAGCGGCCGACACGATCCTTAATGGTTACCTAGATCAGCGCTGCGAAGGCTATATACCACGCCATTTCCGCGGAAATGCCGCCATTACGCGCATCTGGCCGCGCTTCGGAGCGACTACATCCAGCGGCGTGTCTGAGAACTGACATACGGTTAAACACAGCCGTACGTCGCGATCGGGGAGCGCGATACCGCCTTGCATTATGGATCATCGAAAATACTATTACGCAAGATGTAAATGTACCGCACCCCTGCCATCGCTTTCGAATATTTTCTTTCGCGCGCGTCAGTCTCTCTGGATTCACCTGAACGGCTCTTCGATTCCTTTACACAGCGGGGCAGAGATTCAGAAATTGCAGAAAAAAATAGGATAATCTATGTTATGGATTATTTATTTATTTATTTATTTTTATTTATTTAATCAAACGAGCCAAAGCTCTTTACATAAAACAATAAGAATGTAACAAATTTATAAACAATACATAAGATGATGAAAAAAGAAATACTAGAAACTAAGTAATAGAATAGAATGTAAACATAATCATTTGAAATTTCAAAATCCAAAATACTATTAGAATTAATACTATTAGAATACTATTAGGATTAGAAAAAAAATTGAAAGAAAGTATTCATAAAATTATTGACATTAAAACTAGAATGTTAAACAGTATTGGTAATGCGTTCAGAGTATAGAAAAACGGTGTAGAATTTTTTTACATCTATGACACGCCACGATTGACTAAGAAATTGTCAAAAAACTCACTTTTTCAGTATACAATGTAATATTTTACTATTTATGACTAAGAAATATTGTATACTTACATAAAACACATAAAAAACCTAATTCCAAAATTCAAACAACTTGACTTTTTCCCCATTTTTGAAGATTTTTGCCCCAATATACGTCGTAATGTATGTATAGAACCTAACAATTGAATAGAACTTAACAATTCCCGCGAACCTTCTGCCTTAAACTTTGATCACTTTCCAAGTCGGTTAGGAGAGAAAGCAGATGCCGAAACGCCCCTCCGAAAGTCACGCGCAATTGGAAAAGTCCATTCCCCCCTCCCGATGCCTCATCATCATATTCAAACTCGAGTGCCAACCCCCTCGGAGGTTGCGGTACGAACCAAGCAACCAATAAACAAACAGGGAAAAAAAACTAAGAACCCCCTTGAGCTTGAGGGTAGCAGAGCCGAAACACGTCAACTCGCGTTTCATTCCGCTCGATAGCCGAAGTTATCTCTATCCAGAATCAGGAGCGCGCCCCAACCCCATCGCGGTCACCCGATCTCCCCGGAATATCGCGACTGATAGACCCCGGTGTCGTATTACCATAAATATCGAACCCCAGGTTCGCGTACGCGGCGTCCAGCCTGGAAATACAGCTCGGGGCGAATTTCGACCTAGGAGCCAGGAGTTGCTCGCGACCGGAGTCGCTGCGTCGGGATTACGATGCAGTTTCTGGCGGCGGGTGAAGAGCGAGGGTGGTCGGGGGTCGAGGGTGGCGAGAAAGAGGCCTTGTACCGGGCGTGCAACGCGATTATTTACGAGGCAAGTTGCAAAATGAGAAAAATTACGTTGGTAGCCTCGGCAGAGACAACGGTACTTCATGCCGAGGGTCGACGCGTACATCCTCGCGCTGCTCGCGAGCGGATTGGACGCGAGGATGTTTACAAGTTTTCAGCTCTCCGCGCGGAATAAACGCCGCGATCCTTAATGCCGAGCGGGCAACTCGCGGAAATATCGGTTAGTATCACGAATTCATCAAGGTATTCATGAACGAGGACGATTCGGAACGTTTGAGTAACCTTTTCCCGAAAGTGAGATTAATTTTTCTTCCGACAGATCGATGCAGGAGAGCGAATATTTAAACGCGCTACATTTGTAATAATAGCGCTCGAACTTCGACCTTTCAATTCCGTCTATTTCATTGGACAGAGTCAACACGCTGCAGAGTGAACCACGGCATTTCGCGTTTCCTCGTTTCGAGCGCCGGTGATTTAATAAACGCGAGTTCCGCTCACGACATCCGCCTCTGACGTCGATTAAATTAAATCGATCGGCAAACAGTGATTGAACCTCGCGAAAAAATCGGAGCGATGCAGGACGCACACCGGCAGACATAAATAACCCCTCGTGCTCGACCCTTCTTTTTATCGTATTCAGTTTTGACCTCCCGAAACCATCTCGCGAGCTAATTTTAATTCATTGTTTCCGGGAGAAAAGTAGAGGAAGTTTAGAACATCCTGAGATCGATTTAGCGAATCGAGGCCGTAATTTTTATTTATCACTGTATCGACATTCGTCACGAGAAAAGAAGGAAGAAAAACATGGAGATAAAGTATCATTAATGCTAATTAATTTACACATAAAAATTTGAAAATTCTATTTGTGTGATATTTCGTCGTGAGTTTGCAAATCTTTGAAAGAATGACGCGCGGTCTGTGAAGTAGAAACTTTTGTTTCAATTTCGGGAACGTGAAGATCCTGCTAAAGCGAAGTTTCTCTGGCAAAAAAAAAATTTGGACTCACTTGGAGGCACATTACAAAGCACGGCACGGAAGCACCGTTCTCCAGGTGCGCTTTTTCTGGGCCATTTCGTTTCCCTATTTCCTCCCTTCACCCTACATTTCGCGTTCGCCGAAAACCCTTAAAAGAATTCCCCCGCGGAGATCTTTCGGCCGGGGCGGAACAATTTCCTGAAGTCGAGACAGAAGGAGAATGGCTGTGCTTCTTTTTCGTTGCGTGTACCACTAATACTGCCTTTCTAATTCTGTCCAATTACTAACATTCGCAATATTATCAAAATAAGCAATATCGGAGAATAAAAAATAAATGGTAAGACTAAACTATGCCACGAAGACCTAGATATTTGCGAAGAAATTCGCGCGGTATGAATCTGAAAATAACAAATTAACAATCCGTCTGTGCTCTCTGTATTTCTCGGTTGTTAACATTCCACGCTTTTCGCATTTCCACGAACTCCGACCGCAACGAGAGGCAAACTTCGCGGAAATATCCGAGAGCAGGTTCGCGGATTCTGACTTCTGACGAAAAAAAAAGAAAAAAGAGGATAACCTCGCGCTGTCCCAACTGACCTCCAGCTAAATCTCGCGATACAGTAATGCACTGAGGGGCACGAGTAATCCCGGATCGGAGTCGGCGTACGAATGCGAGAGGAATATGGAAAACCACGGTAAATTCAAAGGCGACCGCCGTATATCCTGCGACCTTTAACACAATTAAGTCCGAATCCGCGCGTGCTTTTAACTAAATGGACCAGCCGTGCAAACAGCGAAACGTCTACGTTTATGCGAAAGCAGCGAGTAATCTGCGCTCGTTTTCCTCGCGAGCCAACCCCCATTTGCCCTGTAAATGTTCCCCAATCTATCCGCGATGTGCATGTGTAACTTTGTTGCAAAAAGATGCACGAGACTGGGACTTGATTCGAAAGGAATTCTCTGTACTCCGACGCTGCAATTTTAAACCACCGTGTAGGTAAATAAAACAGTTGTCGCTCGATTGTTTGCGAACAGTAATACGTTTCTCTTGCAAAAGGATTCATGGCGAATTCGGGGAACGCATAAAAAGGAGGCGCGTTTACTCCCGCTGACTGGGGAAATTTACGCGACGCGGTTTCCTAATAGGATTCACGGTAGACGCACCGGAAACGACACCGTGTTTCTATGCTCCTCTCCGCGAGTGACTATTTATAGCGCGTCTCAAAGGGAACATCGAAATTCTGCGCGCACGAATGAAATACGAAGCCCCCGTTCCCCGGAAAACGGCAGAAGTCCTCGTTACAGACCGGAAAAGGGCTGGCTACGTGTTTGGAAGTGCACGGGTCACGTGATACCTTCCCGCATAGCTGTTGCGAAATAATGGATCCCATGTACGCGAATCGTGTACAAAGAGGGCTTTAATAATCGTCGATATTTTGAGAACCTGCAGCCCGTTCCGCGAACGTAAACAGCATCGCGAAGCGGCTGGTAATATATTTCCGATCGTAATTTCGCTCGAAAGAAATGGAATTCGCGGGAGATTTTCGCGACTGAAACCAGCGAAACGCAATGATTTCTACGATCGTAAATTTTCGCGTAAATTTTCGCGGCAGACCGTACAAGAGGACAGGGACTAATTTCACACTTCGCGGATCGAATTCAAGCGTCACATTTTGTCTGTGTCATAACTCTCTCCTGGTCGGAGCCGTAAAATCATAATTCTCATAACCTTTCTCTCCTCTCCTTTATTTAACGGGAAGCACACGCGCGTAGCCGCGGCCGCGTCGCTCGTCGGAGCTTCGAAAACTGAAGTCACTTGACTGATTATCGCGATGATTTAATTAGCTCCGTCCCTCCCGGTCGCCAGAAATTCCCTCGGAACACACACAACCCCTCGACGAATCCCAAAATCTCGCAACTCGGTTGACTGTTCGCATTAATCATCGCATTAAATGTAGAAATACCGGCAACATATTCACGGGCTACGTCGAAATTACGATCGCCTTGAAATCTCAGAATTACACCGTCCCATTGATTTCTACAATTATTATTCATTCCTGCGCGGAGACTAGAAACTACCCCGAATATTCTGAGCCCCGTGGAAGCAACGACCCCAGAGGTAGACGAGATCTACGAGTTGGGCGCCGCGCTGGTTAATGCGCCATCTCGCAGTCGGCGTTAATTGAAACGAGGATCGAGAGACGACCCTTTTGTTCGTCGAAAAGAATCGACTTGAAAGCGTTTTATTACCGACAAAAATTAGCTCATTTCCTAATATTTTAAAGTCTAATACCATTAATTCTACGATCTAGAAACATTAAAATTGTTTCAAAATATTTCCCTTGCGATTATTTGTTAAGTACTCCAATTATGAGTATTATTTGAACACGTATTTTCATAAGCGAATGCAGTATATATAATTACTGATTAACCGCTATAATTACCGAACAATGAAATTAATAATTAATACGTACGATTGTTAATAGGTTACCGCTAATTATGATCGATATCATGGGGAATCGAGGCTTGTAAACGTGAAATCACACAAGAGAAAACGGTCAAAGTTCCTGGATAAAATCGAAGCTCAAGGAACGCGCGCGACTTACGGAATGCACGCTACGTCTCGGTGCGTGTGCGCACGCAGCAAGGCGACGCGTTTGCATATTAAAGGGACTTCGCGGACGGGAAAAGGGTCTGCAGAGTTCGCGCGCTTAATTTCGGCGAATCGCGCGCTCGAATTCCGCGGACCCGTTGGGCGATTAAGCGTATTCCATTAACTCGAAATGCAATTAGAAATAAAGGAGCTGGCTAGAATACCTGTGATTCTCGTCGTCCCCTTATCCGCGCCCCTCATTGTCTGCCGGCAACCCTTGGGTCCAGCCATTACCGGGAATAAGGGAGGAAAATGCGCAGTCGGTGAGAATTAGCGCTTACCTGGAAAATAAAAGAAAAATCGAGTCGTTAAGTTGCGCTCCGTGTTCGTTTTTACGTGTCTCAGAGTCGAGTGGATTGAAATAAAAGTAATACAAGGCTGTTCTACTGGGTAACAATTAAAACTTAGTTTCGCAAATTCGTAGAAGCAATTCCCGGCTCTCTGTGGGATCGTTTTTGGTCCCTTAAACGTTCTCTGCGTGGGTGCATTTAAACGTAATTGCGAGAATTATTCGTTTCGTGGATTAAAAAAAAAAAAAAAAAAAAAAAAAAAAAAAAAAAAAAAAAAAAAAATTACGCCGTGATACAATGCTGTATTTACTCCCACAATCTTCCTGTGTATAGAGTAATTACGTGGGAGATGGATCAGTTAAATACTTTTTAAACTATTTTTAATACCAACAATGTGTTTATTTTATTTTGTATGTACATACATACTAATTTTGTATTTTAGTTTTATGAAATTATGAAGGAAATAAATATTTTAATATTTGAACATTCGAACATCAAATTCTAATTCTACTGGTATTTGAACATTTACATGTTCGATAAATTAAAATATCTAAATATTTATAACAGCCATGTTTCAATTTTATTTTTGCAGAACTTTTCTCTATTCTCAGAATATAAACTTTCGTGACATTTAATAATAATTTGACTTTAAGACAGCGATGTATAAAAAAATAAGAAAGAATATATGAATGCATAAACTGTTTTTAGTATAAGTGAAAATTCTAACTACTACTCAACCTTTTATTTTCTTGTTAGCGCAATTATTTGTGTTACAATAATTACATGTTATTAAAAAAAAACTCCAGACAAGTAGGCAACTAATGCAATATTTCTAAAATATTAAATTTTTTAACATTTTCAAAAAGATATTCTATCTCTCCTAGAGTTATCTTGATTCGTTTCGCACAGTGCGAAGGTATTTTCAAATGGCGTGTTAGCTCGTCTTCCCTCGGTTAACAACTTGAGCAAACTCGCTGTAGTTTTAGCACCGAAGGAAGTCTGTGTGTCATTCTTAGGTTAGTTCTGAGTGAACGACGAGGGAAAGTAAACTCGATGGTACTAACCTTGCAGCGTTGTTAGTACTTCTCAGAATATTAATCTTAACTCATCGCCACGAATTCCAATGCACGCACAATCTTCCCAAGCTGGAGGTGAAATGCCACGAGAATTGGAACATCGATAAATATTGAACGCTTAGAACGCACACCACATGAATATAAGTGTATTGCAGACGAAATAGAAACTAAATTAAAATCTAGATCAAGAGTGTCTAGTTTCAAAGAAGTAGAGAAGTATTTAGTAATGACAAGATAAGTTGCAACACGAAGAGATTAGAAGGTTCTTTGCTTTTCACTTGAAATCTAAAGACAAAGCAAACGACACGTCACTGTTTGAGGTAGGTCTTCACGCCGTCGCGGTCGGAAAAATACTGGCGCGCGAGGCTCTGTTTGAAGGACGCTTTGGCGATCTGTTTTGAGAGTGGAAAAGTGGTGGTGGATCTTTGAACGAGGCGAGACGTAATATTTTGATTGCACGCGTACATTATTTATGACCAAGGCAAAGAAGAACTCGATTCTTCTGAAGACAAATGCGAGCTATTCCAGCTTTTCTTCTCTATCGACGCGCTTCAATTAGCTAAGCTAATGTACTTTCTATTGCCTGTTAGAGCTCCCACACATCAATCGCTCCGTATCCATCGTGTATATTAACTAGGATATTAATATAGATTAGGGGGTACCTGCGTGCACACAAACACAGAAAATTCGATCAAGATTAATTCTCCTTCGCGTTCACTTGGCAACGGTACACAAGCGGGTTAATAACTCCATTAAATTTGCCATCGATCGTAATCGATCGAGAGTTCGGGCGATAATTATCGACGGGGGCCGGCTCGTAAACCGGCGCGGCACGGTCGACGCGAGAAAATGAACAGCTCCTCGCATCGGAACATTCTAATTAATATCGACTAGCTAAAAAGGGGCGCACGCTCGGCGTGATCGGGCGCAAAGGTGTTCTTTCGTGCGTCGAATAATGAACGGCGAACGAGGCGCCAGCCTATCCAGTCGAGCGACAAAATCGAAAGTAACGACACGCCGAGTAATTATTATTTTGATCGTCGAGCCGTGACGCCAAAGCTGCACGAAGGGAGAAGAACATGGGGGGATCGAGTCTCATATCCGACCGTGTGCTTCATGGCTTTTGATGGGGCAAATTTCTCTTCCTGCGTTCTTGGACACCGTATAACGCTAATAGCCTCGCGCTGAGACAGTAAACACCTTTATCACGGACTACGATCTTTCTCAGAGTAAATCTCTGGTAGGAACTCCCAAGAAAATAATTAAAAATAATCCTACCTCCATTACACCGGCAATTACTAAATTGCGAACTCCCGGATTACCGCGGAGACAATGCTCCAATATTTTTCCACGATTCGTTAGCCAAATCTCCGCGAAAACAGTGAGCCGACCTTTAATCCACCCCTAGAACACCAGCCGCGAATGTTTGCATTATCACGGCACGTTCCTTCCTCGACTTATTACGTCTGCAAAGAAATACGCAGCGGCGAGAATTATGCAGGCGATCCCGCGGCGAAATTATGCTGCAACACTGTTAACTCCAAGAGGAACGATCGCCAGGTGGAACGCGAGCGACCACGACCGCGCAATTCCGTGACTCTTCACTTTCCGCCCTCTTTTTCTCGTCCGATCTCTCTCCTCTCCTTCGCAATTCCGTAACACAGTTGCTATTATTCTCTCGACGTAAAGACCTCTAGGGTCATTCGGGGCAAAAGGACGCAGCGTGTAAAAGTACGCAGTGCCGTTTTCTCTGAGGGGGGTGAGAGCACGGGGACGCTGGCTCGTCAGGATTGAGTGCGCGTGGGCCGCCATTTTGGATCAACGCCTGTTGAGCGATGCGAGTCGCACTTTCTGAATTAAAAATAAAAATATAAAATTGTCGTGTTATTTCGATCTTTTTCGTACCAGGGAAAAGTTTGTGGACGTATTATTTATATATTTTTAGAGGTAAGTTGCTTTTGTTGATTTTATATAGTTACTGAACGATTTTTCCAGAATAATATTTGAACCTAACATTATTGGAATTCGAACTAGTACGAATTGTTTTGGTTACCAGTCACATGGGGTAAAAGGACGGGGGTAATAGTACGCACTGGTATTTAGGTCACTGTCTACTTGTTTTTAATATTGATAAAGGCTTGAGCACAATTTCGTTTTGTTGAATCTATGAAAAATTATAATTTTATGATAGTTTCTTAAATTTGAAGTTTCTAGTTTCTATTGTTTTTGTCATCTTTAGCTTCATTTATTAAAAATAATATAAAAATATGTTCCATCTGTGTATTATTTGTTCATTTTCTTTTACTACACCTGAATGCATACTTTTACTCTACATGCGAATTTTTACCCACACGACTGCGTATTTTTACCCACATGTCGGGGTGAAGGTACGCAGTCTGACCAAGTCACCCTTTTGCTTAATTTAAAGAAAAACCGTTTGGCCTATCGTCAAATACTCGTTACATTTTATAAGTCTATTAAATATGCTACCGATAGCGCAAACAAGTGTTCCTAATATCATGGCAGTTTCGGCTCAGTGAAGCAAAAAGAGCAAAAGTGCGTCCTTTTACCCCGAATGACCCTAATTATTTCCAATTGTTCTGAATTTAGTGGACCGCGCGTATAATGTATCCCCGCAGCCGTTGGCCCAAGAGGACGGCGAAAATGCATTTCAGGTAGGACTTAACCATCGGCGACGGCCATTTGTACCCGGGGAAGGTTTGTCCCTCGGTTCGGGGCAGTCTCGGGGCGGACGCGTATTCCGCGAGAGAACTCTCCATCTGGAGACACACACGAATTCACCGGGCTGCTGCTATTTTGTCCACACCAGAGACGTTGCGTGTGTGTATCAGCGTCGATTCACGGTAGGACGCGCGAACCTTCCCTTAACGATCCTCCCATCCGCTCGCATAATATCTCAATTTTCGTTAACCGCGCCGTTTAACCGTGCCCCGTGGAAAATTCGCATGGAAATCGCGGCGAGAAGTCCCGGGAGCTCGGACGCCGCAGAATCTCTCGCGTCGGTCCTGGGGAACGCTTTATACTTCTGAGCCCCGGCTTCCCGAATTTATTAGCCGAGGTTCCCCGGTATCCTTATCGAAGCTTCGCCAGAAATATCATGTCGGAGAAGAAAATTTCCGCCGCGGCAATCGCGATTCCATTCCCCCGGTGAAAAAGGAATCGAGGAGTGGGAGGAAGCGAGGGAGCAGGAGAGAGAGCTGACCGAGGTATACCGCGCACTCGGGGCCGGAAACTTGTAAAAAATCTTTCGATTTCCATATTCCTTCCGGCTGGATGCTCGCTGATTGCGAAGCAATTTCTGCGAACGGCCGTCCTCTCTCTCTTTCTCTTTCTCTCTCTCTCTCGCTCGCTCCATGGAGTCGTTCCTTCGAGTCCGCCCGCGCGCGTCGGATCGATCCCCTGGCCATCGTCGCGCGAGCGAAGGCCCGACATTATGCGTTTTGCATGCATTAACGGGCTTTTCATCCCTCTCTCGCCCTCTCCGCCCTCTCTCGGTCCGCGTCCCTCGCGCCGGTTACGCGAGACAATTCGACGAGGGATCGGCCGCGCTGAAAGCCGACGTTACGAATTCGGAACCGTCGATCGGAAATACGTTCATCGAATTCGTTAGCGAGATTAGGTTACACGGGGCCCGGTAATGTAAGCGAGCAACGAGCCGGCTTCCGCGGCCGGCCAACGCGAGCTCTCCCCGTTCCCTAAATTAAGGCTGGACGAAATATGGTGTTGCCATACGCCGCGGCGCGCGTACCGCAGTCGCGCGCGCGCTCACTCGCTCCCGCGCCGAGATAGTAGAATTGGCAGGAAATTGCAAATTGCCGGGGACAGAGAGAGAGAGAGCGGGTGCGTGGTCGCCATTTGGAAGGCACGAAATAACCTGACCTGCAAATTGAAACCGGTCGTCGCTACTTCAAGCCCGACCACCGGCAACCGGTCGCGCGCCAGCTGACGACCGCCGAAAAATCATCCCCTATGGAAACTCTCGTCCTCTCGACGCGGCTGACAAACAGATCAATTTTTCGCGATCGATTCCCGCCGCGGAATTTACGTATTTTTTTAGTGTCTCGCCGGAGATTTAAACGATATCGTCGGTAATAATGTTTCGTTTTTTGAAACGCGCGACAGAATATTGACTACTTTTAGAGTATGTCGCCACTGACGCAGCTTTCGACGTCGTTACAAAGCGCCAGGATGGTGACGCGAACGGGAAGATAAGCGCAGGAGACGGGAGATTACGCGCGAGCGTGGAGGAAATTCCCTGGCGGCAGCGTTGCGAGCTTCGTCTCCGGGAAACACAGTCACAACGCTCGCCCCGAGGCCAGTGTCAAACCGGGGGCGAGGTAGGGTGCAAACGAGCTCCCCACGATCTCGCATTCACGTGCTGCCCGGGCGCGCGATTATTTACCTTTAATTAGGAGCTTCGACCTATTGCTTAGCACGCTGAGCCCAAGGGTATCACGCCGGCGAGGGATTGCAGTCAGTGTGTGTGGCGAATGCGTTATATATACCCATAAATATGCAGATGTGTCGATAAACACAGATGTTGATTCAAGGCGAAGGTTAGTGCGATTCGGAGATTTCAATTGTGACGCGAGAAAAATTTGTCCGAGCAACGATGAAAGATAGTCTCTTTGACGAAGAGTCTTATCGAATATTGTCGAGATGTTCGGCATGCACAGCCAACGGGCAACCGAAATGACAGTCTCGAGCGGTCTTAAAGGAGACTTCTCAGTCCGGTGACTCCATTTTTAGCGTTGTCGATATCAGGAAAACTCGTCGAGTAACCGTTTCGTGGTTTGCCCGGCGCGGGTCACTCTTGAGCGAGCATCAAAAGATACACAAACGACCGGGAACCAGTTGAAAACCGCAGACCCGTGTGTGCGAGTAGCGTGCACGGTTTCGACGCGGGAATCGGTGCACGCCGGGGTGATGCTTGCCCCGTTGAGTTGCCGTCGCCTGGATCTGAAAGCCTCGATAGAAGCAATCGAAAAATGCGCGATAAAGTTGACCCTGGAATTCCAGAGGTCCGCCGTCTTTTTGCTTTCCGAGAAGCGGAAGATGCCGAAAGGATCTGTAATTTAATTTCCCTTTTCCCTTTGAGCCTTTAACGAAATTATGAAATCTGAAGCAACGTTAAGTTAATCTTATTTCTCTGAAGCTCGTCTTAAAGATAGACGTAGCAGCGATCCTCTTCAAGAACCGAGCACGTAGGTCGTCCTTTGAGAGCACAAGAATTTCATTCTGTGTCTCCGGTCGATCACCCCGAAAATGGCGATTCCCCGATAGCAGCGTCTACGCGGGGTGAGAAAAAGGAAAATCGTGGTCGCGTCAGCAGGTGAGAGTAGACATAAATCTTGGCCTCTGCTCTTTTCTGAAAAATAAACCTTCCGTTCCTTTCTTCTCGCGCTGCGACGCCACGGCCGGCGACCCTGTTTCCGTGGCGGGTGGTAGATGAAAGTTTCCCTTTGTGCCGTGGCTTGTCATGCCGGCCATTCCCGGCCGAGCAGAGGAGCTCGGAGCTCGGGGGGTTCGCGGGGGGTGGCTGGCGGTACGCTTCTGTACACATATTCTGAATCCCGGGGGGGTCTGGCCGAATGCTCGCCGGAAGCCGAGGAGAATGAGAGACCGCCGCTCCGTGGCCCTTTCCCTCGCGCGAAAAGAAAGTTTGACCCGAGGAACGCGAGCGTTTCTCCTCCCGAGACCGTGGAAGAAAAATTTATAACTTATTATCCGCCTTATCTTCCTCGCATGTAGCTACATATACAGTATTTCTTTTCAAATTATCATTCACAAATTTTCGATGGCAGTGGAGCAACTTGTCAGCCTCGCGAGTAATCGAAGGTCACTGACCTCCGACAGTTCCAAACTCTGGCTATTCCACTTGCTCCGAGAGCGAAAGGTCGTACGATTGCAAGTTTTGAGATGCTTTGTGCAGCGGTGATCACACCGACCGAAGGTGCGGCTTTAAAACGGGAAGCGCTTAAAATTCTTAATGAATACCGTTTTCACGGCTGTGTTTATGCGAGATTCGGTTCGAAAACGAGGCGAGAGTCAACTTTCCTCGTGTTTAGTCAACTCTTCGGTTTCGCGGCGGCGCCAGTGGCTTCTTTTTCCGGTCTGTATACATCGGCGCGGAGGGTAAAAGCGAGGAATGAAAGAGATAAACCGATAGACGTTGCCGGAGCACTGGAGTGGGCTAAGGGTCCGTCGAAACGCTCCTTTTTTTAATTAAGCACAACAACTGTCGGTTGCGGCCGCTGCTACAGGCTTGGAACGATTCCATGAACCGAGGAACTGCGCAGACTGAAGTAGCGGATGATGATGAACGATGATGCAGACTGCGAGGCTGGAGCACCGCGAAGAGCAGCGAGAACTTTTCTCCATGATTTTCGATCCTTCGTCTTAATTCCGTCTCTTATCCTACGGCTCGCCGAATCGGGTGAACCAGGTGCCGCCAGGTGAAACTCGGCGAGTTCTGCGCGTCGCAGCTAACCCCGTTTCTAAACGAGTAACGAACGGTGCTCGTAAAACGGCGATACTTCAACGTAAATATCGCCCGCGCGCCGTGAAAGGAGCGTTCATTTAGCTGGGAACGTCGCAAGGCTGCGCGAGATTGCGCCGAAACGGCGTTCCTGTCGCCGTTGCTGGCGGTCTCTCGTCTACCGCGCGTCAAGCGCAAACTGTAAAGGGGAAAGGCTGGAGGTTCACGCGAGGTGCTTCAAGCGTTGCGTGACGTTACGTAGTTTTAATTAACGCAGCTGCCGCAACCTGCTACGAAAACTGCCTATTAACTGGGCCGTTGCAGTTGCGACGTCGTTTCTCCGTCGATGTCACGACGCTCGGCGTCAACCTTCCTCGTTCCTGACCATGTCTTTCAATAATCTTAAAGCATAGCAAGCTGCAAATCTCGTCTTCACGATCGTAGCTATAGAATTGGTTTGAAGAAAAAAATATATATAATACATACGCGATCTTTTGGCTATCGTAGAATCACCAGGAAATATGTTTCCCAGCAACGGCCGCCAAAAATTATCAGTAGGCTCCCCGAAATGTGGCTCCCGATTGTTCAGCGCGAGGGAATTTCACCGCGAAACTCGACTGTTTCGCGAGGAGAATGCGGAACTCGGTGAAACCGGATTAATCCGTTTGTTCAGATTCGATTGGCGGCCGGTTGTTTTGTCCGTCGTCGGAGCGCGTGCAGGAAACGTTTCCGCGTTTTATCGGAGAAACGTCTAGCGCCGTTCGGCTCGCGCCGCTCGCGCGTTTTTCATCGCGACGCTCGTGAAAGCGTTCGACCAGTCTCCTAGAGTCGTTGTAATAGTGCGGGAATTCATTGCTCGTCGCGTCAGGAAGCGCGCTTCCTCTCTTAAACGTTCGCGCGAATCGAGTCTGAGGATATCAAAATCGGTATAATGTGTATCACCAGGTTACTGACCTTTTCCTCAACTACAACAGAAGCACACATCCTCAAAATTATCCCATTGTCAATTAAAATATGTTTCCTTCTATGGATATCCATTCAAACAAAAAGTAAATATTGCAGCGTTTCACAAATCACATCAAGATCGAAGCACCCGCCCCGACCGCGTCATTACGTGTCGTCGATATTCCCAGGTGGAGAGGGGTTCTTGCCATAGGAGGCAGAAAACCAGATACATTATCCGATGCAACCGCAATAACGTCAGAGGCTGGACAACAATCGGCTGGTCGGCGAAATGGAGGCGAACTCCCTTGGTGGTCCCTTATTCTTGGCGTGCGCGCGAGAGCTTCGTGCGCCAGGCTTACAGGGGCCACTGCCCTTTACCTTTGATCCTCCTCTTTCCACCTACGACCGGGGTGCACACGTTACCAGGCGAATCCCCTCTGGACGTGGTTGATGCACCCCCCACGAGGTGTCCCGGCGAGACCGCACCGCGTTCACCACGTTAAAACAGCGGGACGCGTTAAGAGCGGTCCACGAATTACGGATTTTCGGTTCTAACCACCTCCTGGTGCTTGGATTGCTGGAACATTACTCGATTTTTGCTACAGAAAACGTATGAGCCTTTTTGAGGGAAAAACGTGTCTTTTAGTTGCGTGTTGATTATAGAAAAAATCGGAGCTAGTAGATTGGGCCATATTGTAGTCAGACATATACTTGATCCTCATTATAACACTTTGGGTTATTACTGCTTTATGACGAATATAAACTACGAAATACCATCATTCACTTTTTTATACATTTATCTCAAAATTGAATTAGTTGTAGAAAAAAAAAAATTATTTATTTACTTATTTATTTATTTATTAACGGGGTGGACCCTTTGATATACTTAAATAATAACATTAAGATTCGCTGTTAGATATACAGGGTGTCCCGGGTTTTTCCGGCCAAACTACGGGAGCATATTCTACAAGTAGAAATAAGAAAAAAATGTTATTTGAAGTTCGGTTAGAAACGCTTTATTACAATGTTATAAACAAATGAAATTGAATTTGAATTGAAACGGGGTAAAAAAACATAAGAAGACCGTATGAGGGTTAAGGCGTTGTCCTAATTGAGTCTTTTATCCCTATTAATATCCGATTCTTCCAATAAGATCGATATTTATCCTGCTTATAATGAATGTTTCTGAGCACTCCAAACGCTGCCTGGCACAGAAGACAGATATAGCAAAATAAACTTAACATAAAAATCTCGTTCGAAAATATTCTATGGAAACTAGGTGGTCATAGTTGAAGAGGAGAATGGGGGTAGCAATGAACAATTGATCGAGGCGGCGGAGCAGTTTGCGGCGAAACGCGGGTTCCGTCGTCATTAAAATGCGAGCACGTGTTTGTACACGAGCGCTTCGCGAGCGGCCGCAACGGCGATAAAATCCTCGGAATTCCTGGCTCATTAAACGACGCGAGGCACGACAAACAGGCGCCGTGGCGGCCGATCGAACGCGCCGCTTGCCAAACCCGCAGGATTGTTTGGCGATCGCAAACACCCTCCGCTGAAATATTAACGCGATCGCAACGGGGAGAACAGTTCCCGAAGCTTCGGGTCGAAACTTTGGCTGATTTGTCGCCGGTCCTGGAACGCGTTGCGTTCCCTCAGAGCGAGAAAATGGGTCGCGCGCACCTACTAAATTGAAGCGCGGAGGACCGACACGGAGGAAGAGGAGCGGATGAGCTGGAGAGATTGAATTCCTGAGTGCTGCGACGGCCGTGATGAAAAAAAAAAAAAAATCAACTGCCGCGCCGTTTCTTTTTCGCGGTGCTCTGATTCTTTATGTTTGGTTAGCTTTTAAGCGCTTCTAATCCGGACTACGTAATTTCATCCCGTGAATTTATGCTTCGTCGCATTATTACCGAAGCGTCGAGAGCGACGGCCACGCACAGCGACTTCCGGTTACTTATTCCGATCCGATAAAGGACCGACGGAACAGTCGCAGTTCGCGATCTCTGTCGAATGATTAAACTTCCACTGGGCAGCGACATTTATACCCGTTTGACCGGTAAACTTGGCCATTTAAAGGCGTCCCGGGGTCCGTGGACTCTCGGTCCGGTAGGCAGTCGCCATTAGGCGGCAATAACGCCGGCTGGTCGGCACGGAAGCGAGCTATTGAGGCCGTCGACGGCTTAGCACGCCGCCCGCAGTTCGCCTGCAGCCGCGATTACGGCTAAGTGCATTTGCTCTACTGCCATACGCTCTCCCCTACCGTCGCCGTCGCCGACTGCAGCAACGATGCACGTGCACCGAGGAACACGTCGCGACTCTAGAACGAATCGACTCGCGGTGGCTCGAAGGCAGCTGACCGTGCGACTGTCGACCGGCGATTTGTTCCTCGCTTTGATAGACGACGGCCTCGTCCGATCGAGAGGGTGACAATGGGAGCGTGTATCTCGCGCGGCGATTTGTAGCGTCTGTTGCTCGAACCGAGGATTTGTCTTCGGGGTCTCGTGCAATGTTTCGATAACTCTTCGAGATACAGGAAGGAGCGCAGGAACGAAACACCAGGCATGTAATGTTCCTCGTTGCGTTTCGCTCTGAAGGGGTGTTAGAGCGAACGAGCAAGCAGTTCCGAGAGGAAAATGAAACGCAAACTCCGTTCCCCCAGGTCGACACGTCGTGACCGCAGAGAGAAAAAAAGGACAACCCTCATCCACCCTCCTAAAAATGACACTTTATGTTCCGCCGGTGTGTCTTTAGGATCCAGGAGAAACGAAGGGTCTCGTGTACACGGGAGTACGGTCAGCCTCCCCGGAGACCGTGCGGAGGCGGTTAAAAACGAGGAAAAGGGAGGAAACGAGAAGCGGGGAGGTCGCCTCTTGTCCCGCCACCCCCGATGGCAAGGATAAGAAGAGGAAGGGACCGTTTCCCAGCTCCTCTAACCCCCCGAAGCAACGGTGTCCGAGCGCGGCGTATAAATAGATAGGCTTGAACGAGACCGTAAAAGCTTGCGGTCTCGTTTCGAATAATTGGATTTGCCTGGAACGGGACCGAGAGACGCGGACAATTCACGCGCGCGTTCCAACGCGGTTCTCTCTCTCTCTCTCTCTCTCTCTCTCTCTCTCTCTCTCTCTCTCTCTCTCTCTCTCTCTCTCTCTCTCTCTATGTGTGTGTGCGCGCGAACGTGATTCATTCCGCCGGTTCGGCCGCTCTCCATTTCCGCCGGGCTCGTTTTGAATTCGTCGCCTCTTTCGTTTCTATCCGCGGAGCGGACCGCGAACGCGTTGGACCGCGCACGCTGCCATTTCAAACCCGTCCACGAGACTGTCTTCATTCACCGCGCGCTCATATTCAAAATTTTCAACGCGAGAACGCATGGATTGGAACGACGGTACATACGTTGCACGGTAAATAACTGAACGCCACCAGCAGGCTGTCGTGTTTGCAGCGACGGATCTGGTCGCGGTCTCCGCTTTGCCTCAAAGAACACCGCCCCGCGTTCTATTATGAGAAGAAAAACGAAGGAAATCTTGGTCCCTGGGAATATGTAATTTTAATTTCTGATATTTCGGTCGTGGACGCGGAGCCTCATTAAAACTGCGGTTTTCAAAGCGGAGCGGAGACTCTCCGCCGGGGGAGTGCGCTAATAGAGTATCGTAATGTACTCGGTTATCTTTCCTTTCTTTTCCTCACCGGTTCCTTTGTGCCTCTATTTCTTTAAATGGAAAAGTTTGCTCCCTTACGTTCGCTGTAATGGAAACCGGGTTGGTGTCTCTCGATAAAGATAAAGAAACGTGCTCGCAGTTTCGGAAGCCTTTGTAAACCAAGAAGTCGCAGCAAATATACACCGCTACTACGGCCCTTGCGAATACTTTTCCAAGTTTTTTAATAAATAAAAATAATTTTATGCAGAAAAAGCTTTAAGTACACGGTAAATTTTGTGACAATATTTTATTTTTCCGAGGTTTCAAGCTCACCTTCATTTATTGAGTCTAATTTGTCAAATGTCATAAGAAATGTTTTTTTTTTTTTCATCTGAGCTGAAGATACATTAACACGACTGTGTTCCTTTCGAAAACTATTATGAATGTGAATCATACTCTTTTAAGGATTGTTAATAGCTTCTTTAGGTTCTTCTCAAAATTAGAAAAATTCTCACAAGAAACAGAAAGTAAATAGATACAAGTTCAATAAAGATTAAAAAAACACTAAGGGTTAAGAAAATTTCTCTGAGTGAATGTTGTATGACCTTGTTACATTTTGCAGAAGCGTTGAAAATAAAAAAAAATTTTTATAATTGAGAAGTTTGTTTCAAAGAAGTAAAAGCTCTGTGGCTGATTTTAAAAACTATGCGAGGAAAAATAAGTTGATACAAAATCATATTTATCTTATAGCTCTTTGCAAATCATACTATTTCCGATAAATAAAATATTAGATCAGTTTCATGTTAATTACGTGGTTTTATATTAAACCATGTACATGTACATGTTCTACAAATTTTATAGTAAATGAAAATAATTGAATTCCGGCGAGTAAATAGTGTATCGATATGCGTAATGTTCGATCGAACGAACATCCCCCACATCGGAGACCGAGAGGGGGGAAGGTGGATCTCGTTAAACGACTCGCGAGAGGTTCGTCGTTCGCGTCGACGATCCCGCACAAAGAATACTCGCGTAACGACTGTTCCCCGCGTGCCGACGCAATTACACTTAACGCGGCTCGAATTATGAGGCATTCGTGCGGCACGAAAATCCGTCTGGGATTGCGAGCGTAATTTCGATACGAGGCAATGAGAAAGGGCTCCGTGGTGGCTCGGTGGTTCGCACGCGATCGATCCGGAGCTCGTCGTTCGAGGAAAGAACCGCTCCGTCGATCCTTACGCGCGAATACGCACTCGCGTGAATAATTTATGCGAGCGCGATGAGCCTCTGCGACGCGGATGAGTCATAAAGGCTGCTCGCGTGTCGAAGGACAGTCGTCGAGCAGAAAAATGGGAAAGCCGTGTAGTTTAAACGCTTGGAATATTTTTACGTCGCTTCGGGGTAGCGTTTGATGGATGCGTGCGACGACGTGCACCAAACTTTCGAGTCACTTGTCAATTTTCATTAATATTATACCGTACGTCGAGGTTCTTTGCGATTCGACGCTTTTTAAGTTAATTGCAATGTTCCGGTGTAATTAAGTCCTTTAATTTGTGAACCAATTTTGAGATTGTCAAACCAAACAGGATTTTTTTTTTTTATTTTTATTAAAGTTATTTTCCCTTCGATGGGAGATATTTCAGAAATCGGGCGAAGGAAAGAGGCCTGCTAGCGGTAGATTCGTAGAAGGACACCAGCGGGAAACTTCCCCCAATCTCGTTTGCATAATATTTATAGATGATCGCCGGCGATAAGTCGTTCTTAGCGCGCGCTGGCTGACGAGGGTGGAGGCGGTTCGAGCCGCGAATCGAGATCGGTGATAAGCGACGAGGAGGGTGAAGGACCTTGAGCCTGGCTAGCTCGCCCTTCGTGGAGACGAGAGAGGATCTACTCGTCCGTGAAAATTCGCTGGATGTCTCCTTCCAGTCGGATCTAACGTTTCGCACGCGACTAATTAAAAATAAGAGACAAAGGGGAGCGGAAGGAAAGCATTGTCGCGAAAGAGCGGCTCTTTCGCGGAGATAGGGATGGACAGAGGCGGCGAACTGTGGGGGTGGGAGGAATCGAAGGGAGCAGAGAAGCCAATTTGATTACTCGATAATAATTAATTGCTCGTTACGTCGCGCGACGCGATGCAATTAATCACTGTCGACGGTTTTTCATTTTTCCTATCCCCATCTGTCCCTCTTTCTCGCTTCGTTCTCTGCTGGTCTCGTTGCTTCCCTCTTTCTCTCTCTCAGTCTCTTTGATTCACTCACCCCCGATACGCTTTCTCTCTCTCACTCCCCAACGCCAACGTTTCTTCCTTTTTCTCGCTCTCCTTCCTCGTTCTTTTTCCTCCTTTTTTTTTATTCGTCAGGTTGGTTAGCTAGCTGCTCCGTGGTCGCACTCTATCATGCGAGGTTCATTAGGTTGGACGTGTCACGACCGCGTGGGTGACCGTGTGCCGTCAAATTGCGAACACGGACCGTGTACCATTCTGCCGCGCGGGGCTTCGAGAGCGACTGCGCCCCGCGCTCCGCGCGCGGGGGCAGGAAAAAGGGAGAAAACAGAGGGGTCCACCGAGAACAAAATAAATAAATAATCGTCCTCGTTGGTCGGCCAGCCATGAGGGCTCCCTTCGCCTCCGCCGTCGGTGCAGCTCGCGGACAACGCACACGGATATCATCGATTTCGCTCCGGCGTAAAAACGCGAAACCGCGATATTTCCAACCCGAGGTTTCGTCTCGACGCGCGGAAAATTACGTGAAATCGCGTATGCCGAAGAGCGGAACCCGGTGATCTCTTTAATCCAAAAGGCAAAGACGTCGCGTAATGAAGCGAGGGCTGCCGACGATCGAAACTGCGATATCGAACCCTGACAGGGTGTCGAATCGAGTTCCGGGCACGCGAATAAAAAGCGAGCGCGATCGGCACACCCGCGAGCTTCGGGATTTTCATTAAACCGACTCCCTTTGAAGCTTTCAAAGTAACTGGGAAATATTTCGTAACTTCGCTGCGGAGCGAATTGCGAGCTGCTTGGACGCGGCCTGCACCCGTGCAACGCCGATAGAAAATCCGCGTGAAACTGCACAGTTCGTCGGTTCGCAATTTTAAATTGGTTAGAAATATTACTTCAAAGGGTAGGCCCTCGATTTTCCGAAAAATGCTCCTCCCGAATAGAATTTCCATTGGGCGCTGCTGTCCAAAACCGGAATACCAAAGGAACAGCGTTCCACGCTACGTTCACGCTCTTTTTCCCCGGTTTCACGTAGAGCCAGAGCCTCGCGTGATTCCTCGAATCGCACGGAATATTCGCAGACAGCATTCGTCGCGTTCGACGAAACGAGAAATCATCGCGGCGGCGCGATACCAGCGACAAAATGCTCGAAATCAAAATGTTTGACAACGGTCGTTCGAATCGGTGACGTGTGTATGCAACGCGCACGCGGACACTCACACGCGCGCGAGGCACGGAAGGGCGCTGGCAGGGGATGGAAACGCGTGGAGGATGAGTTTGACGGTCGGCAGCCAATCATCGACATATGCCACGGCACGGAGTTCATGAGTGACGTGCCAGCGCTGTCTATGCGGGATGGTATACTCGATATCTGGATTAGAACTAGATGCGGATGTTTGATATACCCTTCGTTGCTGCAATCCCTTCGGACCCGCCGACTAACTTCGCAGTTAGGGACAGTGCTGTAACGAAATTTTCGTTAAAAGGGTACACCGCCGTGATGAATTTCCAGGGTTAGGTCCCTGGGGCGACTGTCTCGTGAGTGCTTTCATTTTTACTGTGGATCTAATCGACCGATTCAGATTGAATATCGAAATCAGAAGCGATTAGAGAGCGATGTTAGCGAGTATACATATTGCAGACATGGGTTTGGGGTTGTGAAGAGTCAGTTTGCTGTGGATTGTGGAGAGTGTCTCACTTGATTTTTTCTCAATTTTTACTCACCGCGAACAATGTTTTGAGTAGGAGAGACTGGGGACCAAAGTAACATTTTTTATTTTACAGATACAGTGTTGACTCGAAGAATGGCTGGGTTTCAGAACCGACCGCAGCCCTTTTTCGAGTTGGGTTCGATCTCGGTTACGACGGAATGAGGAGACTCGCACCGGCGAAGAAGTGGTGAGGATAGTGAAATCCTTTTTTCAGATCAAACTCAGGAGTCGTTCTTGGAGTCAACACTGTAAGATTGTCCTTATATCGAAACAGTACTGTATACGATTGGTGTTATCGCTCAGAGGCAATAAGCGAAACAAAAGGAACATTATAAACATATAACTGTATAAAAGAAATATTTTGAAAACGTTTGTGAAAGGAGAGAGAGGACATGTTACTTATGTACACCCCGCCATTATGTTTATCCCCAGTCTCTCCTAAACAGCTTAATTAGAAGATCTATTCTACTATTCTTATGTTTAGTTGTTTCAGGTCATAAAAATTGGCGATAATTGAAATAATTAAAATTCTACTGTAACCCAATTCTACGAATTTTTCAAATTAACAATACGCTTCTGCTGTTAGTTTTCGCGTGCTACGAAGCATTGGCACTCTTATGGTCAAATTTTCCGATTTTCCTTTTTCAAGGGCAGCAATATGATCTCCTTTTCCGTGTGTATTTACCATCGGAAGGGCAGATCGAGCCGTGAGGGTCGGAAGTAAAATGTTTTATATTTGGTCGGCACAGCCTGAACCCAGGGGCTATGCAATCACACGAACGCGTGAGCGTGCGCGCACACGCGCGCAGTTACGGCGAATCTGCAGCGAAAAACACCAGGAGGCATGGTCGACCACGATGTTCGCGGAATACTAATGCTCGTCAATCCCGGGTGTACCGTTTCTCTGGCATATTGTCTACTGTTACTTCCTTTCAGGCTGGCTTCAAACCGAAGATGATGAACGCGAAATCTTTGGAAAACAGTCTTGTGCTTTATTGGTTACAGAAACATCCGAGTGAAGGAAAAGGATCAAAATTTGTATTAGTTTGAAGTCGGAGCTTTCAGATCCCTCGAACGGTCTTAGGAGATTTAATTGTGTATCGTAAAAAATAGCGCCCCTACATATATATTCGACGACACCATGCGACGCCCCGGAATACGATACTCGGGGGAATGGCGTCCTCGGAGATAAAATTCTAGGAAATAGTGCCTTTAGGGGTGAAATTCTAGGTAATAGCGCTTTGGGGGATGAAACTCTAGGCAATAGCACCTCGGGGGATAAAATTCTAGGCAATACTATTCTAAGAGGTGTTATTCCAGGACACAGCAGTCCGAGGCGCAGCCTTGAAGAGGAATAATATTCCGGAGGGTAGCAATCAAGGGAATAATATCCTAGACGATAAGATTCTACACCTAGAATAATATTATACGAGACAGCCGGATCCTCGAAACGCTATTCCAGCTTTGCAACAACATTTGATGCAATTTACACCGTCGATTCAATTTTTCCTCAATCATTTCACGATAAAGGACTTCTCCGCGACTACCGATTTCTGTTCGAATTTCGAATGCGCCAACCCCTATCGAAGATCGCGGAGCACCGAAACGGCGATAGACTCGTCATCGCGTAAGAATGAAAGGAGCGACGGACTCGGAAAGCGAAGAAATAGCAGGGCGACAGGGTGACAGGGGGTTGGCGGTGTCGCGGAGTCGAACAAGAGAAGATCGAAGCGACTACGGGCGCGCCTTATCGGTCCTTTCCTCTCGACCGAGCGTAAGGAGACAGCGGTGCTCGAAGGAAACGCGCTCGCTGGGCGCAGTTGCACAATCCACGAGCGTCTCCGAAGACGTCCAGGTTGACATAATGCTTTCCCCGAACGGGGCGTAGACGACAATTGAGGCTGCATGTGCAATCGCGTCGCGCTAACGAGCGTCCTTCGGCTAACATCGTTAGCCGGTGCATCGCGGTGCAGATGCAGCTGGTCCGATGGCAACGCGGCGCGAAGCAACGCGCATCAGGATCGAGCGCAGCTGCGATTATCCGACGCGGCGGCGCAGAACCGCCGCGTTTCCGCCGTTACACCGTTTGATTCGTTCGTTCGATCTCTGGGCTCGTTACGACATCGGCCCCTGAAATATTCGAGTACTCGGAACTAATACGCCTCTGATAAGGGGCTTACTCGGTCGTACGATTTTAATTCGCCCACGCTAACGGTATTACTAACACTACTGCCCTCCGATTGGACGTTCGCGCTTTTGTCGAAGACGCTGTCCCTCGCGAGCAATCACCAAATTCCGGAATGGTCGTTAAAGGTAGGGACACACTATAGTCACGTCACGTGTAATCACGTGATATTGCCCTGTATATGAGAGCACATACATATGTATACATCAATATACAGATGAAAGACAGATGAAAGTGCTCTCATATACAGGGCAATATTACGTGATTTCACGTGACGTGAAAATAGTGTGTCGCGCCTCTAAAGGTCACTGAAGGTCATTAATTGCTATTCAAAACTTGGCTTCATTAAATGTGTGGAAACTGCTCTCTATCTCCTACTGGATTAAACAGGTCAACATTTCCCATCGACACAGTGGTTCATTCCCTCTCCAAATAAGAGTTCCACCCTTTTAATGTCCTTTTTTCTGAGGAGACTTAATCTATGTTTGTAAACCTGAACGCTGCTGAATCGCGCTACCATTGTGTAAATAGCGCATAATGTTCATAGCTGAATTGTATGAGGAGCCAAACTTTATAATGCTTGAACAAAAAAAAACAAATAGTTTAATAATTGCAAGTGACCTTGAATGAACTGTATTCTCTTGTGGAATTGGGTTTAAAAAGCTTAAGAAGGGATAATGCAGTAAGAGAAGAAAACCTACATATTCAAGCGGTTCGAGGAATCGCGTCGACCGATCGCGATCCAGGAGAATTATCGCGAGGGTCAAGGGGTGGTGCGCGCGCGCGAAATCCTCCCGGAGGCATTCTCAAAGGGAAGGCATTAGGACCGGCGGGTTTCTCGACGGTGTCCCGGTGCCATCTGCGGGTGAAATACGATTGAAAGAGGCGAGGCGATATCCGGGCGAAAACGGCAGGAGGCGAGGGAAAGAATAAGGGCTCTCGGTACCCGTTGGAAGGAATAAGAAGCGGCGAGGGTGTCGGAGTAGGAGGACCGGAGAACAAAAGGCGAGAAACGAGGGGCGGAGGAGGGAGGGAAGAATCGAAGAAACGAGGAGGCTGGAGGTGGTGGGAAGCGGGGGGGACACGGGCACGGGGCTGGCCAGCAGAGTTTACGAGAAATCCTGGCCGTTAGCCAAGTCGCCCGGCTCTGCGTCCCGGGCGAAAATTATTCGAGATATGAATTTACGGTCGGCGCAGGGCCATAGAACGAAAGAAGAACGAGAGTCGGCCGAGAGGGTTGCCGAGGGAGGGAAGGGGCAGGGCAACGTTGATGGTGGTGGAGTCGGCGAGCTAGATAAGGCGAGTCGCGGTAGGACTTAATAAACTTAGAAACCCGAGCGGCGAACCCACCGGTCTACCCGAAATTCCACCCCCGACCGCCGCCACCGCCGCCAACCACCGTCAAACCTCGTCCCCTGCTTATCCTTCGGCCCGACAACCCTCTCACGGCTCTCAAATTACCTCCAGCGTCGAATTTCACAGGCTGCGGTTTTTCGAGCCACACGCCGCCTCTCTTCGATACTCTCTCTTTCTCCTTTCTCTCTCTCTCTCTCTCTCTCTCTCTCTCTCTCTCTCTCCTCTCCCTTCCTCCTCTCTTCGCCGTCCTGGTCGCCTCGACCTCTTTTACGAGTCGCTCGCAAAATCGTGTCGCGACCACGTACGAACGAACGAGCAGACGACCGGTGCAACCCGCTGTCCTCAGCCCCTGATCAAAGGGGCCAATTTTCGTCTTTGACGTGACCACGGGATCCGTTGTCTTGCGATATCGGACGATAACGGTTCTTCGGGTCGTTCGAGTTTCAAACTTTTTGCCTCCATACTCTCGCCGAAGCTTCGACGCTCTATTTTTACGCGGGGATCGATTCGGCGCGGCAGGGGCTACGCTGCACGGAACGCGCAAATTTGAATGACCTAATTGGGATGCTGGCGGATGTTTACGTATTTCGGTACTTGCAAATAATTGGCTGTTTTTTTTTGAACCCAACAGCTAACTGATCCGTGTCACTATTTACCTTTTAGTTGTTTCGGTTGAATAGATTTTTTTACCTTTTCACAATTCCGTACGATCCGCCCTCCTGTTACACAAATTTATGAATGGATGCAGTTGTCGAAACGCTTTGTTTAAAAAGATACACGGATCGAATGGATCAAGCGTTGCAAAATGACTGCGCGCGCTGCGATGGAGCGCGGCAATTAAACCGTTCCGAGAGAACGAAATTAAATCTGTCGGGGCTCGAGGCGAGTTCAGTTCCGTCCGGCCATGTCGCGACACTGACATTATACAGAAAATTCAGTGTCAGCCTCCGGCCCGGGGACAACTTGCGGCTCCGTCTCCGAGGAGAATATATGTCGCCTCTTAAGACCTTAATGAACTCTTGTCTGCTGTCGAGTAAAACGCCATCCGGAAGAGTTCGTGTACCCGGAAATTAAGGAAGTCCTCCAAACGTCGCGTATCAAAAGTTAAGTAACTCCTCGGCTGCACTAGAGCGTGCACGTTTCGCAGGTAAGCGAAGAACGAATCGTCCGTAACGCACTAAGGTCCAGTGGCTCGTTGGCCAACTTTCGACGAAGGCGTAATGCAACATTTATCGAACGACTCGATCCAAAAGCGGGTGAACAATTTTTAATCTCTCGCGAAATTTGTTGTTCCTTCGAGAACAGGGAGAACGGTTCAAACGCGATGCCCCGCAGCATCCGTTTAGGGGCTGAAAACTTCGCAAACATAGGTCATGAAGTATGCATAGATCGCGTTTGACCTTCCATCGTGGCCCGACGTGACGCCACGCGCGGCCAGAAACTGATCAAAGTTTCCCCGATACGGCGGGATTTGAAATTAGTTATTTATACGGAACACAAGAAGAAAGAAGATGGCGGGAGTGTCTGAAACGAGCGCAGGTTGTCGCGTCGAAATGAAACTTGGAGCATTTTAGCTTCGTCGTTCGCGAAAAGATTCCCCAGCGATTCCCGCGAAAAATCGAAGCGCAAGCTCTTTGGCGACCGTCCTTTCGAATCCGACAAAGTTTTCCCTCAAAGGCGCGCTGCTCTCTCGATTACCGGAACGTCATAATGGAAACGGCATTATCAGATCTCCGTGCCAAGGAAAATCCGCAAATAATCCCTATTAGCGTTCGTGTGGGCCTCGGAATTCCAGTAGTTTCAGCCGGTCTCAGCCAGACAGCCGAGGCATTATTGCGAGAAAACTGCCTCGTCGCCGCGATACGATTGTCTGCCGCGTGCGCGGCGCGACGGGCGGAGGGAAAACGAGAAAACGTCGCGAAAGAAGGGGAATGGGGCAGCGTTGGCAGAGGAGAAGATTGGCGGAGGAGGCAGACACGTAGCATTGTTTTTGCGCTATTTTGTTATGCGGTCGGTGGTAGACGGTGCGGAGGGAACGACGCCAACCTGCCAACCTACATCGGGTACGATGACGCCGTTCGGTCGGTGCACGTGCAATTGGAAAACGCGTCGCGATTGCATGGCGCGTGGCGGAGACACGTTCGCAGTTGCTCCTAAGATAGACAGCTTGGGGAAACAGTTATTGACGCGGCGACGACGACGACGATAACCCTGAAACGGATCGAGCGCTTAGATCGAAGTGTTTCTAAAAATTCGCGCGAAGACCGAGACTCCTCGTTGCTTCTTTTCCCCAGCCGGTGTTTGATCCTCCTCCAAAGAAGGCTCCGGGGTGTTTCACTTCCGAGCTCGACTAACCTCCGCAAAGAAACTCGGAACTCGGTCAAGCAACGAATTGGGACTCGAAGCCTCGCTCGACGGAACTTGTCGGGCAACTTGAGCCTTTCGTCTAATTAACTCCATACGTGCGACGCTTCGAACAGCCCCGGTGAACATTAACACGCGCACTCGAAATCGCGGTTCCCCGGTTGCGACCCAGAACTCGCCGCGTCACGCGACTGCGAATATAATTGCGATAATGGCGGGAACGGAGTCGCGGGGGACAGTTTACGCGCAGAAGTTACTCGGTGACGTCAATTAAGCGCGCGGGCGAGCGGAATCCGTCGGAGACAGGCAGTTTTGCGGGGATTTAAATTCGAACGGCGAGGCGGTGCAGAACGGAAGCGAGCCACTCGACGCGAGGAACCGCTAATGCGTCCTTCGTCGCGATGGCGGGAGGAGGAGTGGGTGGGATGTAACCGTGGGTTCGAAGCGGAAGCTGCAAATTGCTGGAATTCCGAAGTGGCGGACAACACGTCCGCCACGCCGTCGCGCCGCGGGAGGGAAAAATCCGGGAACTTTCCAAATTACGTCGTAATTAGTGCGCGGCATAATATGCCACGGGTCACAAAATCGAGTTAAGTGTTCAAAACGCTCAAAGCGGGCCAACCGGGGCGCGGAGGGGGACGACCGAGGCAAGGGGATGAAAAACGTGAAGAGCCGGGACTGGAGAATCGTCCCAGGCCGCTCCGAAGTCGCGGAAAATTCACGGAACCCGGCGGGGGTGGTGTGAACGCGCGCTCGCCGCCCGCTCTCTTCTCTCCCTTTCGAGAGCACTCGCTTGGATATCGAAAACAATTTCAATTTGAAAAGTTTAAATACTTTGGATAGAAAGGGAGGGGCGTGCGGAGGAGGGCGGAACGGTCGAGAGGCCGGAGAGAGATAGACGCGGAGAAGCGAAAGACAGGGAATTGCGAGCGAACGAGCCGACGAAAAGGGGATGCGGGACTTTGTGAAAGTGGTCGGTATTTCGAATTTCCCCTTAATTTGAAATATAAGGATCCTTCTCTCCGCGGTCCTTGCCCGCCCGGAAACTCGCAACCCTCTCAAAGGCGACGCTATCTCCCCGTCTCTTGCACCCTCGGCTTGAAAGCCAACCCTACCACCCGCCCTTCGCCTTCAGTCACTCCTTTCTTTCGCTCTTTCACCTTCGCTTTTCGCCGTCGTTCCGGTGAAATTCGCGAATTAGTCCCTTTCAATGACAACCCGCGTCTCCGTCGACTCCCTCCGACCCGTCACCAAGATTGCAACCCTTCCGAGGACGTCTGCCAAGAAAACCAGTCTGAGAACTGCTTGTCCCGGCGACGGGAAACACGAGCGCGCGTCGACGCAAAAATTCCCCGCGCCGTAATCGCGAAGTCCTCGCCGACGCACACCCCGGAAAGGAGTTCCCCGACCCTCGGCCCACGATTACGATGCTCGTAATTACGAAGATGAATCACATTGAGACGGGGCTCGTTCGTCGAAAGCGGCGTGAGTCAGCAGCGCAAAGGGCTATGATTAAATTCGTGGCCGCCGATCAGACCCAGCATCGGCGAATCCTTACATGGCCACGAGGCTGGGCAAGGGTCGCGGTCGCCGGGCAGAAAAGCGTGGGCGTCGTCGGAAAAAGTTTCGCTTTTAATAAAGGGACCGTGTCGTCCGTGCCGACACGAGCCGTGGTGTTTACGCGCGAGCGTTTCATTCATCGTGCCCTCCAGTGACAATATTAGTTTGTAATATGAAAAAGAATGGTCGTCGTCCCGCGAAGCCGGAAGCCTGTGACGCGCGCCCGCGCGAAGCGGCGGGGGCGACAGACGAGCCATAAATTTCATTTTGCATCCCCCCGGAACAGCGACCGAGTGACAATGCGGAACGTTATTAAAAGTCAAGTGAGCATTCGTTAAAGGGGTTAATCCCGTAGCCGTAACCCATTCGACGTCCGACAGACTCCGTTTGAAAGTTTTATTAACGCGCGAGCACCCTTCCGCGCGCGACCGTGCACGGAATACTAATCAGTGTATTTTTTTTTCTTTGGTTGAGGATTGGTTGAGTGTGTAAAATAAACTGTGCAGGCATTTCAAAAATAACTGCAACATCAAATCCCTAGCGAGACTCGATATTTCGCGAATATTCGACGGGGTGGTGTTGAGACCGAAAGTTCGGTGGGTAAAAAATCGCAAATACGAAATATTCACTAGTAAACAATCGATTGAATATTAAACTGCAGTTGCTGCGGAGAGTATTTGTGTAGCAACCAATTAAGATCAAACTTTGTATATTCATATCAGTAACAAATTTTAATAAAAAATGAGGTCAATAAATTCTTAGATGTGTGTAGAATAGATTTTATGCAAGCAAAATTCTATTGCCTTTAACATTTGCAAAAATATCAACAGAAACAGAGAAATGTGTGGTACACATGCATTAATATTCCGAGGTATGGTTAAAAATAAAAAATATTCTAATTTAATATTTTTTTCGGTGTAAATAGATTACGAACATTTTACACTTTTATACGGAATGACGAGTTGCATCGATCAGTGTTTTAAAAAATGTATGATTCCTTTAAAAAAATAATGTTGACAAAAAAAAAAAATAATTGACATCAAAATATGTCTTTAATAGTATTCAACTTTTGTTTGAAACACTTTTTGACATCATGAATAATTTCAGAAATATTCCAGAGGATTCATCCCATTCAATAGAACACTCTGTATACCTTTATATTGTATGCAAAGCTGGTTACAAGATATTACTTGCTTCATGCCCCTTATATTCGATAAAAAATCAAATTTGCATCGATAAACATTTCGCAATAGAAACCAACAAAAGGTAACAGTAGCACTCCACAAACTTTTTAAAAATAAAACATAATAGTTATATTTCATTTAAAATAAAACAATATATCTTCAGATTGTTGTTTCTAAATTTTACATAAGTTTGTACTTATATTTATGAAATTCGCGAAGTTCGGTTTCAGCTTCTGATCGGCGTTCGATCACGACTCCCGGACGGGGAATGACGAAATTCTTCCATCCAGTAATCTCGAGTATTCTCACCCGCCCTCCCCCCCGGCCGACTCCCGTGGTCCACACTCAACATACCTTCACCCCATTTATCACCACCCCTTACCCTCCTTTCTCTCGATCGCGTTGTTTACACGAACGTGTGCCGCGTGCACGCGAAACAAGGGAGGGGGTTGGAACACGGATCGGGGAGCTCGGACGAGTTCGAGTATGAGTCCGTACAGGGTCGTAGAGGGGCGTATAGGGTGCTGGGTAACCAGCGTGGCACGGGGTATTAGAAGAGAGCGGGAGAACCTCGACGCGGTCCGACTTTCCCTCTCTTTTTTTTTAACGAACCGGTCACGTGTTTCCGCAATTAAACCGAGAGCGGCGAACCCTTCGACAATGGCCTACAAACACGGTGATGTACGCGGTGCGCGCGCGCGCGTGTTCGTGTTCGCGTTCAACGAACTGGCTTGTGTACACGCGTCGCTCATGGACGAGTCGCGGCTGAGAGAATAATTAATCGCGCGTTAATTCGTCGAGCTGTCGCCCGAACCGGAACAGGGTGTCTGGTTGGGCCGAGGAATCGAGGGTGAACGTGCCCCGCGGACTGGAAAAACGCATTTGGCGCGATTGTTCGGGGAAAGTTGCCGGGTTACCTCTTCGCGCGGAACACGCCTCGTCGTTTCCCTTTCGCGTTTCGACGGCGACTCGCTTCGGGGATTTTGCAAGTCTGCAAAAAGAGGAGAGGTTCGAATGTTGTTAGAGACCCGCGGTCGGGTTCCGCGCTGACTCCGAACTCTCTCCCTCTTTCTCGCTCTTTGGGGGTTTCTGTTCTCCCCTCCCCCGGGTTCCGGGTTCCCGGGAGCTCCAGCGATATTTCGCGGGGAAACTGTTATTGGTCGAAACTCGCAGATAGCGGTGGCATCCAGCGCGAAGCGGTTCGGAGCGTGGGAGCACCGCTCCTTGGAACAGGTGCGCGCTACGGGTCCATACGATAGGATCGCCGCTCTCTATCGGAGTCGTCGTTCCGCCGCTCACGATTTCAGTCGAATGGCCTTTAATTAACCCGGCTTTAGGGGCGTAAGCTCGTTATCTTGATCTTCGGGGGTCGTCCAAGTCGCTGGGGTCCCTTTACTTACGTACGAACCCCCGTCGACGAGACCCGCACGTGAGCCTCCACCTTCGTATTTTATGCTTGCCGTTCGCGACACGTATGCCAGTGAATCACGCGCTATGATTCACCGGATAGTTTCGACTGGTAATCGCGTATTTCGGGAAAAGAGGGACGCTGGTAATGGACAGTAGGGGAGTAACGTCGAGGAGATAAGGGGCTGTTCGTTGGTGGATTTATTCGCCCGTCTTTTTCGGCGTGCCTTCGTTTTCGAGGAACGAAACGACGCACAGTGGTCCGGGTCCGTAAAAACACGAACTAAATTAATAGCGCTGTTATTTTTAAGTTCTTCATTATAAATGAAACGGTTTTAGGGGTTTTCGGAGTCGTAGAATCTGTTTCTGACATTATTTTTTTTTACTGGGATAAGGAATTAAATTTATGAATTATAGGGTTTGAATTTCCACTGTGTAAATTTTATGATGACTTAACTTTTTACATTTACTTTTCTATGTATTCGAGACTATGCATATGTATTAGTATTATGTATAGTATATTATTACGGGAGTATAACTAGATGAATAAAAATAAGAGTAATGATAATGAAGCTTTTAAAATGTATAGAAAATACAGAAGCGTGTAAATCATACTGTATTACAGCTCAGCATTTGACGATGATGCAACACTCTCAAAATCTGTTTCATTTTCAGTATCCATGTCGGCTGGTGTATTCACGGGTAAAGCTGTCAAGTTTAATAAGTCGTTGCCTGTTTTTTTCCAAGTGTACTTTGTGGTTGTGAAGGAACTTAACTTGCGATCCGAACTGAGTAGGAATCTTGTGAACACATCTTCATTTACTTTTTGCACTGGTGTCTTACAAGTGTGGTGTTCTCTAAAATACCGAACTTTTTTTATTATTAGCTTCTTGGGCTTCTTCTGAGAGTTCCCCTACCGGTATTAATAAGTCTTTTATAACGAGTTATGTCGCTTTTTTTAACATAAAGTTTATATGCGGAAATGTGCTGTACACGGTTAATAAGAATGCTTTTAATGATGCTAGCTTCCATTTCATGACCTGAATTTTTCATTTAATCAAAACAATTTATACTATTGTATTCTTCAAACAAAAGAATGGTTAATTCCTGTCAGGGATATAAAGAAATTATACTGGATGCATGTGCATCTGCAGTCGAAGCATTGTGGGCTAGTATTGACGACTTTAATATAAATGTGACCATATTTGTTGACATTTCACCTACAAAAGGAATTATTAATGACATACAAAGATTAATATTGACTCCGCAATGAGTACTAACAAGTAATGCTGCGTCCTGTTTCAAGCAAGCGAGCCACGCGGTTGAAGATTATGGTTAGCCGCGCACGATACTGATTACAAATATACGTTCTAACTTCCGCAGTTGCATTTGGACGCGAAAAATTCTTTTTTTAGCAATGTACTCAAAGTTCTAACGAATACATTCGTATAAGATTTATCGTGACTCCGCGTGAATCAAGTTTTGTAGCTCTAATTAAAGTCGAAAAAATGAGAAAAAACAAGGGTTTACAAAATAATATTTTTCAAAGTGTTACAATAATTTTGTATCATTATCCTTTCATGTACTAACAGCTAAAAGAACACTTTTACACCCAACATAAATACCTTTGAATAAATTCAAACCTAGCAATAAATATAATATTCTAATATTTTATCATTCAGAATGAAAAAAAAATATTTCAAATATAAGTCTAGTAACAGTAAAACATTTTCCTCATATATAAAATTCCTTTTTTTTAAAAACTACACTAAACTAGATCATTTACTATTTACTGTTTGAAATAATATTTTATCTAGCTGCAAGTTGGCGTAAGAAGCTGTTTCTGATGAGTGATTCTTCACCACCTAGATTCGTTCTTTAGCCCATCGTGCGAAAGTTTCGAAGACAATTTTGTTGGAGTGGTAACTCTCTGATATTAACCATGGTCAACGTCAGCGCGCGATCATCGAACGACAACGTCCCACGGCACGGCGTAACACTGAATAAATGGTCGGGGGAGGTCCTCGAAAACATTAGAGGCGTCGTCCAAGGGGCATAAAGAGACAATTAACTCGGGGGAGGAGCGCGAACGGGGGAGAACACAGGAACTACCGAGGGCCGTGGATGAAAGATAAACTTGACGAGGTCGTGGAAGGAGTAGATTGAGGTTCCCGCGGGACATTCGACGTGGCAGCGGCAGAGCTCGCTCTGCTCGCTCGCTCGCGCTTGCAATTCTCGCGGCCGCGGCGATCGCACATGCACGGAAGGGGGATGAAACGACGAGGATCCTGACGACCGACGGTAGCGGGCGAAGGGAGACGGGCGAGAAAGAGAAAGAAGCCGAGGGAAAATGAAAAGAGGAAAGTACCCGGCGGGAAAGAAACGATGGAGGGAGAGCCAAGGAAATTACTCCTGCGGGATGGGCGACGGGAGAGAGCGAGAGCAGATAGATGGCGCCCAAGAGGGTGGTAAGACTCGGCTACCAAATGGTACGAACATCGTCCAGATGCATCGTGTTCTCCTGACTGCCGCCTCCCTGCGAACGGGACGCTCGCTGCAAGCACAACGAGCCACCCCCGCGCCTCACCCTTCACTCCTCTCGATCCGACGAACTATCTCGTTCGCGTCATCGGACCGGAAGAGCTGACCACCGAACATCGATCGACTGACTCTGGACGAAACGACGAAGGAAATTGGTCTAGGAAAAAAGGGGTGACGAAGGGTTGGGCCCGATCGAGGGCCAGGTAAAAGACGCCTGGCTCTTGGCTCGTGAAAACACAGAGAAGCGAACGAGTATACTCCTCGTGCCGCGGAAACGTGTCCAGGTCGTTCTCGACGGAGAGGAACGAGGGACAACGATGATCGCGAGGAATCACCGGGGTGCAAGAAATGCTGACGTTGAGCGTCGTCCGACGAATTCGAAATGGCTGCTGGAGGAGGATCGAACGACGGGAAGAACGGGGGCGGGGAACCGAGGGGACCACCGGTATCATATTCGTACGGCGTTACCATTAGACGGTCGAATGGCAGGAAAAATTTTGAGGAAGCGGACGTAAAGGAAACGGAGACGAGCGACGGAACGACTTCTCCTCCGGATTAATTTTCATGGGTCGTCTTTCAGGGTTGGATGGCGCTCCGACACGCCGGAAGATCGAACAACGACTACGACCGCTCGTAGATAATGCCTACGATCCGATCGAACTTCCTGGGGAGGATCTGAGAACGGGAACCACGGTGACTCAACCGCCGCGACTAGCGTCGGAGCTAGAAAGAAATCGGATTAAACCGCGCGGTCCTCGCGCTGTTAACGCGACTGTTCCGCTGGATTACTGTCCCTCGACATTCTGGGTTTTTGAAGACTCCAGAGAATTCAATTACGAACGCAGAAATGGTGTTCTAAGAAGAATCCCAACGAGGCAATCATTTTCAAGTTTCCCGAGACGATCAATGCAGTTTTTAAGTGATATTATACTCGAGGCGCCGCGACACGGAGCGCGAAATTGCAGGCGCGGATTCAAAGATCGGACGGAAGGAGTTCTTTGCGAATTCCTCGAGGACAAGTATGATGGAAGGGATGCGGGCTTTAAACGGAGGCATCGTCGCGGAAAATGAAGCTTCCTAGTGAAATTTCCTTCGGATCTTTCTTCCCCGCGAGAGGAACGGAGCCGGGGGTATGGCGGAGGGTGGTCGAACATCCTCTTTCCCCGGGTTTCCCGAAGGAAGGAATAGCAAATAGGTGGTGGCCCGGCTACGTGGGATTCGGATCGATGATATTAGCCCGATTATGCAGCTTTCGATCCACAATTTTCCGAATCACCAGCATCGTGCGCGCCATTAGCTCTCTCTCTCTCTCTCTCTCTCTCTCTCTCTCTCTCTCTCTCTCTCTCTCTCTCTCTCTCTTTGTGCTTTTTTTGCGACGATTATCGAACGGAAGAACGCCTTTCAATCCTGCAGACAGGAGCAGTAGACCCTCCCTCCTCCATCTTGGTCGTCCTGGTCTTGTCATCCCCTTGCCCTTACCCCACTATTTGGGGACGATGTTAATGCGTTTCGTGCACGCTGCATGTCCCACCTTATTAAACCGAAAATTCGATTGGATTCGCTTCTGGACGGAACGAATCATTTTCCAGGCACACCTTAGATGCAAACTGATCAGCGCACAACTCTCAATCACTTCCAACCCCTTCTACTTTGAATTCCCTAAACCATGATCATAATTTTTGCAACAAGACGTAAACGAATGTAATTCTCCCCAAAAAAAGCAGCATCCCCGAGGGTAGTTCGTCACAGTTGTTCGGTCAAAAGCGATACGTCGTTCCGATAGCGACCGCCACCCTCGGCCGGCATAATGGAAGTCCATTATTAAATTGAAGCACCGTGTGAGACGCGTATACCGCGACGCAATCCTTTCCACCGCCTGCCTTCACGCATATATTTTAATTTAACGCACTGCAAGCCGGAGATTAAATTTCGCGCGTTAGAATGCGGCCTGGGGGTCACGGGCGGGTGAGAAATTTGAAAAAGGGACGCCGGAGGGTCGCTCGGACCATGCAAGCTCATTTCGGGAACAGCCGTACTTGTACCCGATTCGCGAAAGAAGACATTAGAGAGGGAGAGAGAGAGAGAGAGAGAGAGAAAAAGTGGTGAGGAGAGATTACCCTGGGGAGGGAGGAGATAGCTGGTATTTTGTGCCACGTCAGTGGGAAAGTCTCGTGCCTATAGAGCCGCGAGTGGTACGGCCCTGGCGCAGTCGGTCGCGACCGCAAAATTGTTGAAGCTGACGCGTGATTTTCTGCGAGCGTTTCCGTGCCGACCGCGCGCCGCCGTGCAGCTATTTAGTTTCCCGTTTTTCCTCCTAATGCCTGCTTGTCTGCGGTTTATCGGGAGGAAGGGGGGACAGGGAACAGGTTCACGGAAATGGTCGCTGGTATCTGGAACTCGGTGCTTGCGGAGAAGACGTCGTGTGTGTGTCTCGCGTACTCCGCCAGGAAATTGAATACGGCTCGCGACGCTGAGACCGCTGTGGATCAGAAATTAATGGGTCTGATCCTTTCCGTAGGCTGCGTAGTCGTCGACTGAAACTACTTCGAGTCGCGCGGCAATTTTCCTTCGCCCTTCAACCCTCCGCCCACGTCGACGTTAACGGGTCCGTGACGGCAGGGCCGAAAGCGCGGCAAGGGCCCGTCGCGACGGATCCCGTGGAACAACTCGTTCACCTAGAACCGTTCGATAGCAGCCAGATAACCGACTCGAATATCACGCTTCGACGCGCGCGTATCGACTTTCCATCCAATCTCCACACACATAAATATTTCACGTATCCCCCGTCGACGAACTATTAATAAACCGTCGACCTTGTCGAAGAGCGAGGAATTGCCGTTCGACGCGTTCGGTTCTTTCTCTCAACCCCCGCCACCCCCTCGGCCGGTCTTTCGCGCAAATTAACGAGACGCGGGAAGGGGGCGCGCGTCGCGAGACGCCTTTCCAATCGTCGGCATCTGCAGAATTCACGGTGCATTAACCGCGCTCTCGGAGCCCGTGAAACGTCCCTACGGTGCGTCCAGCGGGTTTCAAACGAACGGGAAAACGCTCCCCCGCGAATTATTTATACGATTTCCACTCGAATTCAGACGACGGAGTTCGGGGGAAAATCGTCGACGATCGATCCGCAGGAATTGTCGTGCGTCCTTCTGTCCCGTTTCTGTTACACGCCGATAACTCGTCGCGACGAGTCAGCCTCAATTTCCATCGGGCGCGAGCAGAGCGTGCGTTCGATTTGTTGGCTGGCCGACGCGGGGATGGAGAAGCGTGTCAGCGTTCTGCCGGCGGATTCTACGAGCGATGCTGCCATCGGAAATCTGCGCTGTCATAATGAGATAGCGCTAGAGAAATTCGGCTCGCGACGGAGGGATTAATTTCGATAAGATAGTCGTTGCCGCGAGGACGCGCCGCGCGAAAAATTATCGGCAAGCAGAGATTCGCGAGCGCGTCGGCCGAAATTCCGACCGAAGAAGAGCAATATCGTCTGGCAACGATTATTCGGGGCGCGCGAGGCGTTATCATTTTTGGGGAAGTAATTACGGTACAGCGCGAAGGACGGGTTTCGAGCCGCGGTTCTTGAGAAAATTAAAGTGCGAGCCGAGGAGTCGCCTCGCCTAATTAAGAAATCCATCCGCATCTTCGTCTTTCAAGATCGGAGCCCCGGCGCCGCGCACCGCTGCTGTAACCGACGGGGACGAGGCCGAAGGAAGCCCGGGAAAAAGGAGGATGCGCCGAGGGAAAGAGAAAGAAAGAGGGGGGACCGAAATGGTAAGAACCGTAATTAAATCGGAGCAAAATCCCGCGGAATAATTAATTGGAGAGCTCCTAAAGTATACCGGGCGCGTCGGTGGACGCGTAACGTCGTTAGCCAAGGGCCTTTCGAGGGTCGTAAAGCCCGTAGGCGGCCTTTTGATAACCGTCCTCCCACTTCTGCCTCGAGAGGGCTCGCCTCGAGAGCAAAATGGAAGAAGAAAGGGTGCCAGTTTGCTTCTAACCTCCCGGAAAGCTAAATTATTCCTGTTACGCGTGCACGTGCCTTCGCCCGACCGGTAAACACAATGGGAGGGTACAAACCACCCGCGTCAAGATGTGTTTTCTTAACGATTCGGTGAATTGTGCGTTACCTTCCTGTAATACCTACAACCCGTTACTCCCTGTATTACATTGCTCCTAAAGTAATATCATTCTTTCACTTCAACTTATAAGTTGACTTCAAATGGGATTATGAAATTTCCGCGGCAGGAAGTAGTTTCAGAAAATTATGATCAGCCCTCCGAAATATTTGGCTGTTGTATATGAAATGTCTGAATTCATGCTGTTGAAGCTTTTCTCATTAATAAAACAATGAAAAATAACAAGTTGAAAGTTGCAGGAATTGCATAATAAATTATGTGAAAAGCAACATACTCGCTCTCATAAATACACACAACAACCAAGTTCATATCTAGAAAATTACATTTAAATAGTTTTTCACGTTCACCAGATTCCTCAGAGTTGTTTCCAACCGACTGCCAACAAATTTAAATATTTAGACAATTTTTTAACAAGAAATAATAGAATAATAAAGTGCTTTCAAAGAAGTCATCCTATGCAAAAGCAAGGATATTTTCTCAGGAGGAAATAAATGCACTTGAAATGTATTAATTGCAATGAATCGTATTTTGATTCATTAACATTATATTTGACAAGAACATACAAAGTCCCTACAAGTTTTTTTTTAATTTAGAATTTCGTATGTTGCAACCAGTAGCAGTCCTCGCAAAATAAATCACTTTACTAACATTTTATAAATGCGAAGTCCTTTTCATAGATAAATCTCGTCCGCTGATCCTCAGTTCCCACAGCAACACCCTTCGACGGAGGTTTCCGTAACGGCGCGACTCCCGCACGTCCATCCAATCCGTTCAGCCATTCATTTCCATGAAAATTAAAGCCGTCGACCGATTCAGGAATGCTCGGAGGCGCAGAGCCGCGCGTTGCGGCGCGGCGGAGCGGAGCGATAATCGAGTGTCGGAGACGCGCGTGTCGAACCGTGAAAAGGCAACGAAGGGTATCAGGGTCTGAAACCCGGTGGTGGCCCGGGCATTCCTCGTCGGGGGATCGGTGGATATCGTTGCTCACGCCAATTGTTCCTCGGCCAGAACGTCACACGCGCCTCCCCGAGATTTGTGCGGTTGCCTGGAATGCGAAACGTTTGCGGTTCCAGCGTCTGTCCGGAGCCACGTCCACCTCCGATGTTCTTGGAGCGGATCCAACGTCCGCTAATTAGGGAGAACGAGGGGAGAGCCCGGTTGGAAAAAGGTTCACGTTGCTTAGGATCACCGGCTGTCGAGAGTGTACCGTGTGCCGCACTCGGAGAGATCGAAATTCTTGGGGCAATGTAGGACGCCGCGCCGCGCCGGTCGAAGGAAGTAATTTGAAGAAAACCCTCGTTAAAGGCGGAGCCTATTTTCGCGACGGGAGAATAAAAATTAGAAAGTAGCCTAACGTACGGGTAGTTGGCGTCTAGGACTGCGCAGAGACGGTGTTTGCAAAGGGTGGTTATCTCTTCGGGTTGTACACACCCACCCCCCGTGGAGAAAGGATTAAACGTCCAGCGTATCTAAGGGAAAATAGCTACCATTTCCCCGGCGCGCGTAACAGGGCCACTCTGCGTCACTAACGGAACGGCTTCGCCGTATATACATTCCCTGGAACGATCAGGTGGCCGAGCCAATAGCATTCCCCGCATAGTTTGTCGCTCGGACCAGGGGCGGAAGACACCCCTGCGAGTCGGTACGCGCTCGTCTGCGAACACGGACCTTAAAGCGGGGCGAGCGAGGCGGAAAGAGGACCGCCGACGACAAACGGATCTGACGAAGCGTCGCGTCGATTGGTTTCCAAACGCGACCGAATAATGTATGTTTATCTGCGCGCCGCAAACGCAATCGCGACCGAAAGGGATTGGGATCGTTCGTTACGGCCGTTTTGAAATTCATACGGTGTCGTCCGCGTATGCAAATCTAACAGAAAAATCGGCGAACGACTGGATTTTGGTTCGTTAAGGCTGTTGAACAATATAAACCCCAAGTTCTGAAAAAATAGAAAAATCACAAAAACCGGGGAGACGAAGAGGGCGAAGCGGGAAGGGGTCGACGCACGCGGTGGAGGTTGACGGTCGCGTACCTATTTATGACGTCGCAATGCGGCGAGTCGCGTTTAAAATCGACCCAGTTTCCCGGTGTAATCGCGAGATTCGACCGAAGACCGCAGTTTCGACCCTCGCGAAGATACCTCGGAGTCCCTTGGCGCGGATTCCCCGACTCTTGGACGACCGCGCTGCTCTCAGCCGGATACACGACGCGGACATTTGCATGATTTCGCAGTCGTGTAACCGCCGTGGCACGGATTGCTTATAGTTTCGCTTCCGGCGTTACGAGCATTTGCCTAACGAAAAGGATACGCAGGAAGCGTTCGTCGCGCATGCCGTTTCCTTCTCCAGAAGGAAGGAGAAAAGAAGCCGTTCGCGACGGAATACGAACGCGTCGAAGTATCGAAACGGAGGTAAATACGCGCAGGGAAGGGCGGGTGCGAGGAACGTTTTCGTTATTTAATTAGGGCGAAGCGGGAGTTCGCGAATCTTGGCGTGCGAGTCGCTCGAGAAACGGCTCGAATGCGTCGTGGAAGACAAAGTTTCCAGGCTGCCAATAGTGCGCCGAAGACGAATTGTAATTTCTTAATCAAGCGGGGGCGAGCGCGCAGGTCCCCTCGGTGAATACCAAACACGTTGGGAACCAATCCCGCGGAGTTTCTCATCGCTCGCCCGAACTTTGGCAAGATTACGCCTCCACACGGACATTGTCTGTGTGCTACGTACAGAGGAGAGAGAGTTGTATCCCGGTCGCCCTGGGGTATTTCATCCACGCAATAAACACAACGGCAGATATACGCGCGCCGAGCCAAGGGCTTTAATGCGCCCTCATTTTCCACGGGAATATATCGCATCATCGCGCTCGCTGCTTTCCTCGAGCATACTAATTCGCGCTTCGAACCAAAGGGGAAAAAAAGGGGGAAAGCACCCGCTCGAGTTATTTCTCGCCTCTGTGGAACTGCGGAATTATTCCCCTTCGCAGGTAGACGATTGTTCTCTCGCGTCTGCCGCGAATCCTCTCTTTCCGCACATATTTTTTTCGGAGCGAGGAAAAAACTAACGACACTGTCGGTGATTTTTGCTCCAGGACGCAAAAAAATTCCAGATGGATTTTAAAAGACCTCTAACCTTCGGAACAGCGCGAAACTCACCCGTTCGATGCGAGGCTTCCCTCGTCGCGATGCGATCGAACGAGAACGCCGCGGCGATCGCTCGCGCTCCGAAGACTATTTCGAGCGAGCACGTACCGCGCGATTATGCGACTCGCTCCGAAGTAGCGAACAGACTCGCACTGTGTACCGTTACGGGACTTACGCGAGCTTCTATTTCGAGCAAGCGTGTCATCGTCGTTCCCGAGCGGCGGATCGCGCGCGTTCACGAGCTCTTCACGGGCGGAAAACAGAGACAGCGCGAGGAGGGTGAACGGGAAGAAGCGGGGGCGGCGGGCTCTCTTCATTCATGCCGGCAACGAGCGCTTCATTGGCCCAGATTAGAGCATGAATAGTGACGATGGACACACCGGCAGGCTCGCAGGTGGATTCGATTTCCGCGTTCACTCGACCCCCGGGGGAAACTGAGTCAAGAGGACGAGCGTGAAAGATTAAATGGGCCCAGATTCACCGTGAGAAAGAGAGAAATCCGCCTTTGCTAGATACTGATAAAACTTTCATCAAAGGTTCGCCAGATATGCTACCTTATCGCCCCCGTCGTTTCTCTTCCCGGAGCTTCGCCGTCGATGCGGACGCTTCGTGAAACTGTACGTACCTGAAACAGAGGAAAAGAAAATACGTTACTTTTCGGTCTATCGTGGGGTTGAAGAGGGTTACGAGGGTTACCGCGACCAACTCCCGAGCACGGTTGCCCTTTACTTATTTATTTGTACGGCAGGCGGCGTCGGTGTAGGTACATTCCGCACGAAGTATTATTTTGGATGAAACTGGTGATTTCGACGCGTTTCAAAAACCTCGAATATGACAAGAAAATAGAAAAATACTGTTTACTCGGAAAAAGATTAATCTGCGAGCCCGTGTTGATAAAACTGTTTTTTTTTCAGTTCGCTGTTTTCAGCCTGTAAACTTTGAAATATCTTTTCGAAAAAATGGATATACTAGGTCGGTTGACTAATTGTTAATAATTTTATATCGATGTACCTTACCGCGAAAAAATATACTGCAGAACTTTATAAATTTTTTATACAAAATCAAATTCATTCAACAATTTTTTTTACATTCTACTCTATGACCGTATCTAATGTAATAGAGACGAGCCTTTGATCAATATTCCAGAACTAGCAGAACTAGTGGAAATTTCTCGAAAATCTATAACAGAAAAAAAATTAAATTTCGATTCAGTTCATCTATAAATCCTAAAAAAAACTAATACCTATGCGATATGTTTTTCAATGAATAAAAACCTCTGAAAAAATCTGAAAAAATTCATCCAATATTTGTATTTTGTTCGGAACTGAGAGTAAAATAAAAGGAGTCGATAACAATTTGTTTAACCACATTGTTGTTAAAAACATACAAAGTGAAGACACACTTTTCAAATTATTTCAGATATCAAAAACTCAGGGGTAAAAATATTTCATTTCCTACCACGTTAGGTCAACATTAATTATTTAATCAGATAGGTAAAAATACATCTTGCTAATATGATATAATCCGCATAACGATATTTCACTGATTTAAATGTTTAAGGATAAAATACTGAAAAATTATTCAGCCAGCCCCGGCTTCTCCGCACGGTTTGTCACTGGCTGATTATTGAAATTACAGCGCGCCGCGTTGTATAATGTCCATTTCGAAAAGCAGTCTTCGACAATGCTAACCTATTCCCGATCTCTATTGTATTCTCTACGAACGCGAATAGCCGAACCGTGAACCGGCCGTAAAACGACATTTCGACGCTCCCGCCGGTTATTTATTTAGCCGGAAGTTTAATTCTTTAAATTCTATTCGGCAGGGCGCGCGTTCGGTTCCCGTCGTTGTTTGGCCGCGCTGAAACATTCATCGAAGTCACGGAAAAGTGGGGGGAGAGCGAGAGAGGAGATCGAACGAGCACCGGCGCCAGACTTTGTTCCACTCCGACTCCTTATTAAATTTCTATCGCGGTCGCGGCATATGTCGCAATAAACCAGCCGCTTTACGAGCATATAGTGTGTACAAACACACGAAGAACACGCGGGTCCCGCCTCCCCGTGGCTATTTATACAGGCTCGAGGGGTTGAAAAGCGTAACGGACGTGAGGGCAGCGGACGGGGGTCGAAATGGCCGATCCGTCAACTTGTCTCGGATGTGGCCGAAAATTCGCTCGAACCGTAAGTCAAATGACTGATGAGGGGGTCGCGGGACGCTTGCGAGCGCATCTGTTACATGCGCACGCGCACGCATTCGTGGAAATAAATATTTTTGCGGTCCGATATTCGATATGGATCCCGGCGATAATTGGAAAGCTTTCAGACGTGAAACGCGTCGCGTTAATTCTCTTAAAAATCACGCTGCGGTCCATTGCCTAATGGAATCTTTCGGCTGAACAAAATGGAAAATAGAAATTCGAGATTGTTAGAAACGCGTCATGAAAGTACCCCTTCAAGGCAAATGTAACAATGGCAATCTAGGTCAATTGGCAGATCACTAAACATACTTTTCTTAGGGCACGATTTTCATTTTTATGTCCTCAAATGGTAATCGACTAGTTAGAGTTCCGTCTCCCCTTTCCCCTGGTATTTTCGCACCATTCGAAGCCCGCCAATGTCCAAGGGAATTCAGCATCGAAGCATAACCGAAGGCGCCGCCTAATCTCGACAGAAGGGCCCCGGAGGAATCGAAACGTCGTCTAGGTTCCACTACGTGCCTTAACCAGAACGCAATCAGCGACATGCAGTCGGTGCCAGAGGAGTCTGGACAAAGGAGCAGACACGACGGAAGGGGCGAGGAAAGAAGTAACGTACGCACGATAACGGATTGCCACGGAAAAACTGTCCTTTCAGACGCAGACGTCGAGATCGCAATCGCGACCGGCCTCGCCAGAGGGGCAGAAGCCAGCCGAAAGGGGTGCGCGGAGGGTGCGGAGAGACCGGTCGGTGGAAAGGTTCGAGAGGTCTATGGCTATTTCCTCCAAAGAGGATTCCATCGCGGAACTGGATTGCGGAAACAAAGAAGGAAATGTGACAGGGGACGTCGAAGGTGGAAGCAAAGAAGAAAAACGACCGTGGGGAACGGTGGAGGTGCGCTAGACGGGTATATCGATTACCGGGTCGGTGTCTCGGCTCTCGAACAGCGAAGGGAGGAGGGCAGTGAGGAGAAGGGCGAAGGAGAGGACGTAACCCTAGAGTCCCGGCCGAATCCTATTCCTTTCGGGCTGCGAGCAAATCCTTCCACCATCATCCGGTCGTGCTCCTGCCTCCCTTCGCTCGCCCGCCGGTCGCGGAATCCCTGATTTTTTGCCTGTTTTCGAAAAAGCGCGACGACGGCCTCGGCTCGTCATTCAAGGATTTGCCGGAGCTCGAATTTGCGCGGATGGCGCCTCCAAGAATTGAAACGACCGCGGACTTCCCCCGCCGTTGCGCTCCGCGATCCTCGCCCCCCGGATTCGAATAACGTCGGAGTTACGCGAATACGATTTCCCCTTTCGTCGGATAAACGCCGTTCCTTTCACCCGCCCGGGATTAATAACAATTTCCCTCGCCGAAGGTTCCCTCGGAATACAAGAAACAGAAACTATCCTGATCCTTCGCGGATTAAAGGAGATCCAGGAAACGTCCGACAGGGGTGATTCCTCCAGAAAGCGAACACGATTTCCGTCTTCCTCCACCATTTTTATTCGATTATTTATTTGCGCGGGCAACGCGGAGTTGCGCAAGTGGCTCGGAAACAGGCTCACGGTCGAGGACGTGGGTCGTTTCGGTTCCCTTCGCGCTCCAATTCCTTCGTTCCCCTTCGAAAACGCGTGGACCGCCCGCTTCGAGAGACGATTTTCATTGTCGAGCAGTTTTGCGTCCTCCTCGCCTCGCTAATGCGTGTCTCTTCGACTTTGCCGTAAAGCGAACTGGGTTCGTTTCGCTCGATAACCTAATACCGGGATCGCTTAACCCGCCGCCCTGGTTCTTCAACGTCACAGTTTGCCCAATTGCGCAGAAGAAATTCCGAAAAAATGAATGCAAGGATCGCTATTAACAAACTACAAAAAAATTGTGCAGATTAAACATTGTTCTTCGCTATTGGTTTCACTGAATGTAGTATTTAAAAGCCGGGAACTGCGAAAGTATCAGTTTCCAGGAAAAAGCGGGATCGCTATGAAGCGACACTATCCCCGAGTCCACGGCTTTTAAAAGTGACCTAGGAAAGGAGAAATGGATCCGACCAATGAGATTAAACGGCGGGAGCCGCGTTAAAAAGCATCGTTAATTCGTGGGCTCTTGTACCTTCGACCTCTTTGCACGACACCGAGGCGTTAAAGCGATTATGGTAGCGGTAATTCCATGAATTAATTCCCTCTCACACCGTGCGCGACCCTCTTGGTGATTTCTATCTAAACTACAATCCCTGCTACTCGAACTTGTCGAACTCGTTAGGATATGAGCAAAAATCGACGATCGAGTTTGAACAGGTATTCCCGGCGAAGTTCGATTGTTTCGATTTGACTTTGGTCGCCGGGATAATTGTTGCTCTTTGAGGATAGTTAAGGGCTAAGGTATTGGATCACGATATTCATGTATTTCGAAACTTCGACCTTGAATAACACACACCTTTAGAACTGAATTCAATTGAATTTTAAATGTAGTTTTCCGGTAGGTAAGTCGGGCAAGTAGAAACGGACCGTCGGCGATCAGACACGAAGTAACCGTGGCAACGTTGATAACTTTGATCGAAATTGCGTTTCGATTGTTCGAGATCGTATTTAATCGATTGTTTTAAGGTCTCCGGGGGTTATTGGGAAAATTTTAGCACGGGAAAATGAGAAGAAACCTCGGTTATTCGTTGGCCCAGCGAACGCCAATATATTTAAGCGGCTTAAGCATCGCGAGGTTTATTAGAAGGAAGCGGCGAGACGTAAATGGCCCAGGGCGCAATACATTTTCAAAATTAAAAAGTTACCCCCGGCGGCGTGTCAACGACGTATTAATTAACGACGAAAGTCACCACGGTTAACGCAACTTTTAATTGCCTTTACGAAACTGCCCGTCGCGGAAACTTTAACGCCCTTAAGTCCGGGGACGTTACAATGCTTCGTCAAGAACTTCTTTCCGGCACACCCTTCCCCTCCGCAACCCTACCGATCGACGGAACATGGTCTCGCAAGGCAGACGACTTCCGTCGTCGCTCCAGGAACACCGAAACTTTTTGCATAGCCGTATCGAGCAATTAGACAACGCTTCCGTAATAATTTGCGAGGGGTATCGATCAAAGCGGCTTCGTACAGCCGTATTTTCCGCTTATCTGGCCTCGTCGGTGCATCGGAAAGATTGCGATCACTCCGCGCGGAGCGAAATTATCGCGACAATGCACACCTCCGCACCCCCGAGGCTCCGGACATGTTTATGCCGCCTTTAATCACACGCCCTCCCTCGTGCTCACGGGCACTTAAGTACCCGGCTTAATGGAGTGGAATTAAGGCGAAGGAATAACTCATTCGTACGCATAACGTCGATAGGGGCCAGCCGTACCCCTGGCGGTCTTTAATAACTTTATTTCGATGCGGCAGGGGCGCTCCAACCCCTGGGTTCGACCACGCGGCCCGACCACGTGAAATCCCACGAACGCACCCCGAATTCTCGACGAGCAGTTAAGTGGATCGGTCTTAATTCTTCCACTCTCGCCGACAAAAGTATTTCTCCGCCAACCCACCCCCGTTCCCCGGCGTTCCCTCCTACGCTTTTAACCCCTTCGAAGCGAACCGTGCGCCCCGCGGTTTCTTTCTTTCTTTCTTTCAGTCTAGTCTCGTTGGGGAGGATAACAAACGGCACTTCTTCCTTTTCGATTGTGCGGGCACAACGACCGAGATCGTCGATGGCTTTTGCTCGAATACATGCGGCGGTTAAATGCGACGGAAAACGAGGGCGCAGTTTGTTTTCTTTTTTTTCCCTCGTTCCTTCCGTTCCTTTGGGGCAAAGGGATGCGACTCCCTATGACGCATTTAACGCAGGGAATCTCTCCACGAAATTAAAAGTTCCTTCGCATGCAATTCCGTTCCGCAATCGGGAACCGCTGCACGAAAATACCCTCTTCGCTTTCGAAGCGATAAAAATCGTTCCCAACTCTCGTCGCGCTCCACTTTTTCCGCTTGATAGTCATATTAATCGCTGGCGGAGCCGCGACGCGCGACCGACAGCGCCTGAGGCGTCGGATCCGCCGCGGAGGAAGCTTTTGTCCGGATTCCCAATTAAACTTTGGCAATTGTCGCGCTTATTATCCGCCCTCTGGTCATTTTCCAGATTAGGCGAGCGCTGGCGATCGGACAACGGTCGAACTTTCCCCCCCGCTGACCCCAGTGAATTGATTAATCGCCTGCCGAGTTCCTTCCGCTTACACCTCGACGGATTTGTTGCCGTCCGTCGAACGTCGCGGTTTGGTCGGTTTCCAAATAAAACTCGCGGGGATTATCGACCGACGGTCGTGAGCGCGAGATTTCGCGCGAAGAACTGCGGAGGCGGGAAGCAGAAGAATTCGAATCACGAATCTAAAGAGAATTAAATGGCGTCGGAACAGGCTCGCTCCTCGAAGAAAATCTCTGGCAGGAAGAGTGCCAGAATTGCGAAGACTATACCCGAGGACACGGAGGTAGTTTCAGGCTCCAACAGGTAGATTCAGCACGCTCGACAATGCTCCGCAATGCAATAAGGAAATTCGCACCTCGTGACTGTTATTCCCTCCTTTTCCATCAAGATTTCCCTCTGTTTCAGCATTCCCTTAGAGTCGCGTTATTAGGAGAGGATCCCGCCGTTTTCCTTTTTCTAACGGCATTGTCTCGACGCTAGGAGAAATTTCTAAGAAAACGAATTACCAGGTCGAGTGATGAGATTTTCTTTACATGAAAAACTAGAATAATATAATTTGTTTCTCATTTTATTCAATGCCGAGGGTAGGACGAAGCTTCAACAGAGTGAATAAGTTCATGGAGTAGTGCTTTAAGTTACGCGGCGTTACGAGGGAATAATTATCAAAGAAAATGGTACCATTCCATGCTGAAGCCCTAACGAGGATTTCGTTTCATGCGAACCAGCCGGCTCTTCCGAGTATCGGTATTCGTGGCTCGAACAGGTTTGCCGTAGAAATCAAGGACGAGCGGATACCGCATTACGCCGCATCCCTGGGAGCGTCTCGAGAGGGGAGCTATCGCTACCCTCTCGCTACGATTCCCGACGAGCAAGACGACGCGCAATAAAAATGGATATGGAAAACGCGGCGGAGAAAGATAGAGAGTGGGGGACGAACCGTGGGGCTTCATGAACGGGAGAGAAAGGAGGGCAGAGGAGAGAGACAAATCGAGAGATGGAGAGAAGGGCAACGCACGACTGGAGTACCGTCGAGATCCGCTACGAAGGTGGAGAGCCTCCCACGAGGGAAGCGGACAGAGTACAAAGAGAGATAAAGGGAGGCAAGGAAACCGGTTTCATTCAACCGCCATTTAAAAATTCTGGAACCGCGGCTCTTTGAAAAATAATCAACGAACGAACGGCGCTGGTTGCGTAACTCTTAGAAAGCGGTCTTTACGTGTCTCGAGCGGCGAGGAAGGAGCAGAAGAAGAAGCAGAGGAGGTGGAAGAAAAAGACGAACACGCCTGTTGAGGAATAAAGAGGGAAGACAGCGAGCGTACAAGGCGCGCGCACACATAGACAGGAGCAGGCGCATACAGCGAGGATGAAACACCGTGAGCCTTCGCCGGGTCTGCCGGGAACAAGCAGAATTTCCTTCGCCTTTGAATACTCGTACACACTCCCTCCCACGCCGCGCGTATCGCCGCCTCTCCACGATGCATTCCGGTTCCGGTTTCGCCTTTGATAACGAATATCGATTATCGATGGAGTGCCGCGACTTCCATTCGAGTATGACTCCCAGACATCGGAATCACTTCTTCCACCCCGGCCCTTTCCCTTCCAGCTCGCGTTTTCTTTTCTCCTCTCAAAGGAGCGAGCCTTTTCGCGTATTCGCCAGCCGCGGTCTATCATCCGCGTTTCCGTGCACCCCTTTGTATCCGCTCGGATTCGTGTTATTTCCTCAACGACTCGCGAGACACACCGCCACTTCGAAAAGTTCGATAGCGCGCCTCTGGATACTTCGTGCAGCGCGACGGATTCCTTCGGACGAGGTTCGTACTCTGCCCGAGATCTCGTCTCAACTCGCTCCAATTCCGCCGGCCTAGACTCGAGTGACCCAAGAGTCGCGGAGCGAAGGGTTAAATAATATCCGAAGAGTCGCGACGAGAAATATTCATCCGCGATCCGTCGAATCCGTGACCCAGCCGCGTCGCTCATCCGAGCCATCGAGGCGTAAAAGGTCATCGCGCAATTTTTCCCCTGCGGTTCAATAATTCTAGATCCGTCGACGCATAAATAATGAACGCCGCTACGCCGGCCGCGTAAATCAAATCCACGACAGCCGTTTCATTTCGGGGTCGATTTGTCTCCCAGGCCCGGCCTCGATCTTCCAACGAAATACCGGCCCTGCGCCGGAAGCACGTGTTCGTGAAATATTGCCGCGCGTTACTTCGAATGCCACGGCTGTCCGCCGGGCGGGCCGACGCCGAGTCGCGCGAGAAACGCGCGAGGCATTTAAACCACCGCAGGTGGTAGCCCTTCGGTATTTCCACCTTGAAAATCGCGAAGTCTTCGAACTGGAAATCCCTGCATCTTATCAATTATTTCTGAAGCCTTCGATGGGACAATTACAGTGAATCAACGAGACAGATCGGAGGACGGAACAGCGACTTATTGTCGCGGATGGAAAACCGTCCAAGGTCGAGGCATCGGCGGGCAAGAACGGGCTCCGTCTTCTTGACGAGCCGTAACGAAGCAGTCGGACGTTACGTCGTCCGTTAATTAAGTTAACGACCCGTTCAAGTGGCCCGCGGAAACGAGAACCCCGTTCACCTACCCACGTGCCGCGTCCCGCGCTGGTGTGAAGGCGCCTTTATAGAAACGGCGCGGTGGCCAGTCGCCGGAGAGAGACGGTAGAATCGCTTTGTTCGTGTGAGAGGCAACGACGTCCCACGGGCTTGCGTCGCTACAAAGGAGCATCTGGATTGATGTTGCTATTTATAGGGCTTCATTAGGTCTGATCGGCCGAAGAATAGACACGGGAGCAGCGGGCACTTCCTTCGGGCTTCGATGGCAGAGCCCGCTCTCTGAGAGGAAAAATGTTTATGGTTCCCCTACCCTGACTTCGCTCATTTATATCCGGGGGATCGAATAAAAGGACGGTCTCGGACGGAGGCGTCAGAACGCGCGATCAATTTCGCCGGGAACGAAGCGATTAGGTGCAGCGATCTTCGATCAGAGCTGTTACGCGATACGCGAAGATAAATATTTAAGCTGCATTACGCAACGCACCCGTTCATTGCGCCACGCGATATTGTGACTCGTCATCGAGTTCCCAGAGATAATAAATCGGCGATTTCGTTCTCACAGCCTTCTCGCTTTCCCACTCCGAAGCGTCGATCGCGGAGGATCTCGCGTGTACGCGAAGCGAAGGCACGCGGATCGCTAGCATACCTATCCGCTTCGAAGAAGCGTTGTCTTGGCGCGGATCGCGTCTTGTCGATTCACCGCGATGTCATTCGACGACCGTAAACCGCGCTCTGGCACATTGACCGACGTAGGGCGACGCGAGGAGGGGGAAAGAGAAAGGGAAACGAAGGGAAAAGGGGGAGGGCAGCGACGGGTGGGAGAAGGGAGAGAGCCGTGAATGGGAGACTAGCGACGAGAAGAATCGCGCGCGAAAAGAGAAACAACGGAGTGGTAGTAAGCGGTCCGGGTGAGGAGGAGGGACGGAGAGGCGTTATAACGGGAGTTTTACGACAGAACGGTTTAATTGTCCGTGCTTCGTGGTCGGCGGCCATTCTACGTCGAGTACTCCGAGTACTCTCTGTGTGCGCCAAGGCACAATTCGTACTTTCTCTCTCTCCCTCCGCCGCCTCCGGTTCCCGAGGCCCTTCGCCGCGGAACAACGGCACGAAACGCGAAACCGTTTCATTATCAAGCACGGTCCGACTCGCTTTTGTGGCGCGGTCTACGGACGGCGCGAGGGAGCGAGAGAGGGATCGCGAGCGATCGAGGAAGACGCGAGATGATGGTGAGAAAGAGGGCGAAGGGAGGACGAAACAGGGGACAGAGGAACGAATCCAGATGGTCGGGATGAATCCATTATGCGGCAGGATAGCTGATAACGCGTCTCTCTATCTCGTAGTCGGGGCAAACAGTTATCGTTTCGTAATTGATAGCTACAACGAGTGCCGGATTTGCTCTTCCTGCATTCCTCTCTTTCTCTCTCTCTCCTCGCTGTGTCCTCTCTTCTTCCCTCTCTTTGTTCGCTAAACAACCGTATGCTACGGATCTGGCCAATGGCGGCGTAAGTGGCGACGAACGAATTACGAGCAGCAACCACTTTGTTACCGGTCATGCACCGTCGCTCCCCGACTCCGCCACTCGATTTTGCTTCTCACTGACTCGCAACCCCTCCGTGGATCTTGTTTCGCTGCAAAAACGTCCGCATCTCTTGGGAGAAAATTATAACACGGTGTATGATGCTCCTGGATCCCGTGTCGCTGATTCAGGAGGACTTCGATCGCCGTTCTTCCAAATTGATATCTGTTTTATTTCGCGTAGAAATTTGCTGAAACATCTCGACCGATATTTACGATTATGTCGCGAAAGCCTCGGCGAGCTTTATCCTGTCCAGCCTAATGGAGCCATACCGTCGCAGCCATAAGTTCGCGTGCGGCACGTTTTTAGCTTCGCAATAACCGGTCGACCCAGGCCCCACGTGTTCGCCGGGTCTCAAGACTGTGGAGGCGGTAAAAGCCTCAGATATGAATATGCGCATAAATGTGTATGCATGCGGGGGACCTTGGAACACCGAAAGGGCGTCTCCGAAGCAACATAATCGCCGTCCTCTCCGGATCATTTGCACAGGACCCATTCGGCGATACTCTTCCGTCGAAAGCTTCTAAATTAAATTAGAGACACGGATTGGGTCGCGTCGAATACCTTCGGCATTCGCATCCTTCTCCGTTCGAGGAAACGAATCGAAACGAGACTTTCCGCGATTGGAACGCGGCTATTTTCGAGAAACCTTCCTCGAAGAATTCTCCGCGTGAAAGGATAATCAGCGGGGTATTCCGAACGACGGACTTTTTTCCTGCTCGGTATGCGCTCGCGGCGACCAACCTCGAGCACGAGCTCGAGCATACTTCGTAAACACTATTAGCCAGACTCGCGAAGCCGGTCCCGAAGTCTCCGCGTGGCACTCTTAAAACCGGCTGGCGAGGATCCGAGGAGCGGCTATGCGGCAGACGGAATTCACGAGGTCGTAACCGCGACCTATCGGTGAATATTGGATGCCGTTGCATGCCGCTGCTCACCTCGGCATACCAGCCGAGCATACGGAGGAATGCGTGTCCTACTGCACGATGGAAAGCCTCCCGTCCAAGGTTAGATGTCGGCGGGTACGTGTGTAGACGCGTGTCTTTACGTACGCTGCCAGTGAATGAGGGGAGCTGGGAGAGGACAGTGCTCGATACATTCTGTTTACCCTGAAGAACGATTGTGCTTTCCACTCGAACATACGATCGCTTATCATGGTCGCTTCTCCGTCGCGGCGATCGAAAATTACCTTCGTTGAAATGACGACGGAGTTGACGAATGTTCCTGGAACGCGTCATTCCAGGAGGTTGCGCCGTAGTGACATCGTTCCACCATGGAAATATTCTCCTCCCACGTTCGCGTTGCACAGTGCTTAAGAAACAACCATTTCTATAAAAATCAAACGTTACACTTTGCAACTTATTGCATAACTTAATTTTGAAATTCGCAGAGTTTACGCATACAGTGTACAAACAGCGTTCGGTGCCAAATTACAGACCACTTAATTTTATTTATTTATTTATTTATTTATATTTATACATATTATTTATTTATATTTATATATATTATATATATTATTTTCCTTACAAAATTGTCGATTTCTAAACTAATTATACCTATAACATTGTAAAAGAAAAGTTGTACAATAACGAGCCTAGAATTTGGTTTCCACAAATTAAACACAGTTTTCCAGCATCAGAAAATAATTTTGAAACACTGTACATCGTCGTCGCGATTCTGAAACTTCCTCCGCGACGGGGTAGAATAGGATCTTGTTCCGGAGTGGAAATCTCTACGCTGCATCGCGTATCTATCGAACGGAGCGATCACGCGCTCGCTTTTCTACGGGGTATCCTTCAACACGAACACGCGGCAGCTGCATGGTTGCGCCATCGAAAATTCTACGACAGTCGGTTGTTCGCCGCGAGCCAACGTTAACGAGCTAATATTGAGGAGCCGTGCTCGCAACGACCGAGCAATCCGTCACGTTGCTGCTCGTACGTCGTCGTCCCGCATTAGCTGCTGATGGATTTTCTGCGCGTTACTCTAAATTATTATTCATTAGGCTCGTCGACGGAATTGTCTGACGTTCGATCATCGATTGCCCCTCTCTCGCTCAAGGTCCCAGGGACAATTTGCGAAGCTGCATCGTCGTCGAGTAATCGTCCGAGCGGACTTGCAAGTTGCCGGTATTTAATCTACCCTTTGATGTCCGTTCGTTGCAAATCGAATCGCGATCCAACCGACTGGATCGCTATCTTTTCCGCGAGGGCAAAGCGTTTCTCGTACAGCGAGCGTTTTTCAAACTGGTGACCCATGAATTGTCGACCGGGCCCAGGAACGTCGATTGAAATGCACGGGCCGGAATGGAAGTCACTTTCGGCAGCCCAGAAATAACAGCCCTGCGAGCAACGTGCCCAGAATCGGTCGCGTCCTGAAACGACCGGTCGCCGGGGCGAGATGCGAATTCGTAATTGACGTAGAGACGATTTCGCTGTCTACCGGCGCGGTCCCGCTGTAAACACGACCTCGTAAAACGAGTCGACAGGAAGTCCTAAGTAACCCGACGATTGCGTACGCCTCCTACATTTACGATTCCCCCGGTCGGCGTCGGTGAATACCCGGCCGATCGACGCGGCTAGAAAGTAGAATTTCACGTGAAACTACCGAGCTCTCCGAACGCGAGCGTTTAACCTCCGCGCCCCGGCTGAAAACAGGATTATTTCTGTCGCGCGATCGTCCCGTTTCCCTTTCGTCGAATCGACGAATAATTTCCATGAAAAGCCCGCCGTCGACGCGGCTACCGTGCTGTCCGCCGAAACGAATAAAAATCGTCGTTTCAGGAACGAAAATTAACGTCCGAGATACAAGCGCGTCCGCGAGATCCGGCGCGAAACGGGGCGAGATAAAAAGCGGTGTAAAAGCGGAACGAAGTCAAACGAAATACATTTTCCGAAAAATATCGCGCGCGATCTCTCCGGGGAGATTGGACGACTCGGAACAAACTGGAGGCCGAAAAAAAAGGGGGTCGAGGGGGCATTAATGCCACCACCAGTTGCAACTGGCGCGGCCTCGCGCCGAGCACACCGCGACACATAGAGACGCGTGGTCGCATAAAAAGGGCGAACCTAGTCGCCCGATGAATATGCATGACCGTGAAATGATAAAATCGTACGTATTTCGTCGCGTACTTTTTCCCCCCCGGGAGGGTCATTCGGAGGGTTCGGAAAAATAAACCGCGACCAGTCACGAAACGAACGAGCCATTAGCGTCGATACACGATGTCTAAAAACCGCTTCGTCGATGGCCGACCGCGGGATCGACATTTTTATACGTTTTTCCCCGACCCTGTTAACGGCGTATCCGGCGATTCGTCGGAAACGAAGCAACGACAATGGCAGCCGCAATTTACGACGCCGCGACTGTCGATGTCCTTAAATTCGGGGTCGCTGGACGGACAGTCGCCCTACCAACCCCCACATCAGGCAATCTAACAATATATATTTTTTTGTAAAAATTAAAACATAGAAAATAAAGAAAACCTTCCAAGATTAACAAAAAATCACGCCGGCCGCAGTACAACAAATCTCTACTGAAATTATTGAACCTCCCACTCCTATTTCAAGTACTTTGCCTCAAAAGTTAGTTGCATTCCCAAATAATGTTCGAATAAAAGTTCAAATCAAACGAGAGAATTGAATAAAGAAAATGCACGCGTGAAGACATTTTAATATCTCCAAATCTCCAAATCGTAATTCCCCAAAGCGACAAATGCGATTTGCACAGAGTGCAACGCCCGTGCATCAAGCTTTCAAAGAGCAATAAACGTCTTCGACGGGGTTCACGCGGTATTTCCCCGTTCGGGATTCGTTATCAATTGGATCGGAGTACCGTTCACGAGGAAATACGAGCGGCGCTATTCTTCTTCCAGGCTCGCGCGTCCATTTCCTCGGGCGCTGCGTAATCCACGGCAACTGCATCCGCCGCCGATGCACATGTGGCCGGTGGCCGCGTGCACGCGCCGCGGAACTGACCTACGCGAGCAGCTGTTGCACGCACCCGTACCCTCGATTAGACTTTTCACTCGCAACCCCTTTTTCCCGTGTCTCACCCTCGCTCGGTGCTTCTCCCTTCGTCCGCCCTCGTTGTTCTTGTGCTTGCCGTTAGGGAGCCTTTGTTGCGAGCGAGTCTGCAGGCTGGATGGGCTACAGGTATTTTGCGAGCGAGTATTTTTAAAGAAACGTGGGCGTTCGAGAAGGTTAGTGCCAGGCTATGATAGTTGCGGTTTCTGTTGGAGCTCGTAGAGAGAAGGATGCGATTTAGAAAGATTCAGATGATAAAACGAAGAGCAGAGAAAAATATCTTGAAAGAGTCTGGATGAGACGAGAGCGAGCTTCCCACACGCGCGATCTTTGCACGAAGGCGACAAGAGTTCTAAAAAAGAAGTCGGTTGCACATCCTGTTAGCGAGAGGAGAAAGAAAAAAGGAGGTGAAGGGAACATTAAAGTCTCTCCTCTATCGCCCACGCTTCTCTCTTCGCAGCGTTTGCCTCCGTCTGGCCAGCGTCGGTTCCTCTTCCCCGGTTGAACGTCTCCCGGAATTTCACGATATTTCCCTCCGCCCTTCTCCTCCCTTCGCTCCGGCAGTTCGCTCCCACCCTCCGCCACGTGCGCTCTCTCTCTCTCTCTCTTTCTCGTTCTCATTCATTTCACGTTTCTTGCGTACTCCAGCGGGGCGGCTCGTTAAAAAAATCAAAAGAGAGAAAATAATTATGAGTACACGAATCCACCCTCGTAACGGTCGCTAGTCAAAGCTCACGTGACCCAGGGCTTTTTCGACCCACCCTACCCCATTGGTCCACTTTCACGGTAGGTCTCGACACGATTTCGTGCCCGCCATGCGTAACGAAAGAAACGCGCCGCGGGTGGAAAAGAAAGAGAAAGGAGAAAGAAGAGGGAAGCGAGGGTGGAGGCTGAGGGGCGAGACGGCGGGGGCCGGAGGGAAGCGGGCGCGAGTAGGCAAGACGCGAGGCGTGGGAGGGAAAGAGAAAAAAAACGCGCCGTTTCGAGAAAGGAGAGGAGCTGCCGGCGAGCCGGGGATCGATACGCGCAGCGTTCGAGCTTCCCGTTGCGCAGTACTTAGGAGCCCTTTTCTAGAAATTAATCGATAGGTGAAACATACGAAATGCCTTTCACGCGAGCCCGTTTCCCGCCAACACCTCCGACCCCCGACTATCGGCGAACCCTCCCACGAAACGCGACGCGTTCCCCGCGTTGGATCAATCACCTGTTACGGCGAAATTTCCATAGGAAAACGCGCCGCCTTCGGCGTCTCCTTCGATTCCTAGAGCGACGCTCTCGCCGGATCCCGTCTTGATCGTCGGACGGCGGAGGCGAAGAGGGGGACGCGAAAGGATCGATGAAGGGTCGCAGGGCTTTCCGCGAGGTGCAAAAACGGGGAGAGCACCTTCGCCGAGGAATGCGCGCAGTACAATAAAGAAATACTTTCCGCGCGACGTGTTTCCTCCTCCGACCCGAGTTTCGTAGTTTCCGCTCCTAATTACGCTTTCCGCGTTGCACGCCGCGTTACGCTCTCCTTATTGTGCTCGCGACGCTCGCGCGGGTCGTCAACGTCGATCGAAACTGCGAGGGGGTGTCGGGGGGGCGGAGGACGGGAACGAAGGAAGGTTCGCGGCGTCACAGTTCTGCCGGCAGCGTTGTCTCATTGACTGCGTGTGCACGTCGTTCTATGAATAGACCGCCGCGCCGCGCGGTTCAAGCGTCTTCGCGACGTATCCTCGTCCCTTGCGCGCTCCATTAAGCCCGATCGCGCCGTTGCCCGGCCTCCGCCCCCGCTGCCGCCGCGCGGGCGAAACTCTTGCCAAAGACGAGCCACGGGATCAGGGGCTTTTGACCCCTTTCGAAGACGCGATCGTTGCGTAACACTTGGCACGATCGCTCCGCCGCTTCGCCTCGAAGCGGCCGCACGGCTGACCGACGGGAGACAACCGCGCAAAGCGTTATCCAGCGATTCGGATCATTCGCGACGGTTGCGTAAGAGCGAAGGTTGAACGAAGGAGAATCGCGAGAGAGCTTGAACCGTGGACAACAAAGCGACGCGGCGGCGAGGTGTGCAAGGTGTTTCGTAACGCGCGCGCTAGAGTTCGGGGTTAAATTTAATGGGGAGAGACGATGGAAAAAGGAAAAAGTTGGACGCGTTCTGTGCGCTCCGGAAACAATAGGATTGTAGATTTTTATTATTTCTGAGGATTGAATTTAAACCAGGAATTATGTATACGCGTTACAAAACAGGTTTGTTTAAAAAGAAAGAATCAGAGTTGAATTAATTTAAAGCTCATTGTGTCATTAATAGACTGCGGATGTTTATGCAAATTCACATTTTCAAGATCCTAAATAAAGAAAACCAACTCAAATAAGTATGTCTTTTACCTTCTACATGCCATAAAATGTATTTTATTTGCGACATTTCCTGTATTTTTCCATCTATGTCTATCTTTTTGCATTTTAGCAAATTCAAAATCGCCATAAATGCATAAACATCCGCAGTCTAGTCATTAATAATATCACGGTTTATTATATCGCGCCTTTTAACTCGAGCTCCGGTTTGTTTCTCTGACTTCATGAAATTTTCAAGAACGAAATTATTCTCGAGATATAAAATATTGTTCACGGGTCACTCCCGTGATTTCATAATTAATTTATTGCCCGGAGGAAGCGACCGCGCCGTGATTTTAACGCGCGCACTTCCGAAACTTTCCGTGCACGAATTCTCCGGCCGCGACTTGAACTATCCGTGAAAGTTTGGAAAGTTCGGCGGTTTCTCTTGGCTTTGGCCAGGGGCCATTAGCGAGGGGGTCTCCGGCCAATGGCATTTGGAATTTAACGAATGCATGAAAATGCGCTTATACATTCCACGCACGTTCCGTCGGTCGCGTTCGATTGCCTGCAACCGGAAACGTAAATGCATCTCCTCGTTACGGCATCCACCGCGAAGTCGCGCGATCGCATTTCCCCTGGAAATGGATTTTATAATTAGAATACCGCTACAAGGTGTTTAATAATACTCGCGTTTCCAAGTTGTGCTCGCGGTTTTCACGAAAAGCATTTCGTAAAGTAGATCGCGTGAAATTCGCCTTTAAATTGAACGCGCGATGGAAATGGAACGGGGGGGAGCAGAAATAATTCGGAAAAGTAGCGTTACATCCGTGACGGAGAATAATCGAAAGTAAATAAGGATTTAATGAGACGCGGGAAGATAACTAAGGTGAAATTTAACGCCTCGCCCTTGATACAATCCTCTGACAGTGGAGCAATTATCGTTCGCATAACGGAGACTGATGAATCTCGTTACGGTAGATCAACGCGCCCCGGCGTAGAGAAATCACGATTTCGTTGCTTTTCTACCCACATCCGCCTCCTCTAACTCGACGGCTCTATTGTTGCATTATCTTCGGACACTGACCACGTCGAGATTAAAGTTTTAAAGTTCTATAGAGAAGCCCGAGGAGGAGGAGGAGGAGCTTTGAAAACTGACGAGAACGCGTGCTGCATGCGACTCGAGACTCCGACGCGCCGTCGCGCAAAGGCGTGAACATCGAGGGACGTGGTTTGGAATCGCTATCGTCTCTGTATTTTTCATTCCGGCGCCCTCAATGCCTCTAGAATCGACTCATCTTCGCCGAGGAACAGATAAAAATTTCCTGTATCCTCAAAGGAATTCTGCTGATATTTTAGGAAACAAACGTTGAACTGCTTTGGAAATGGAAGTTTTGAATCTTACGAGAGTGCAGGTTTTATAGAACACAGTTTTCCAAGAAAATTGTCTAAAAACTGAGCACGCTCAAGAAAGCTCAGAAACTTCCAATGAACTTCGGTTGCCTTGATTACTTCCCAGTGTTCATTATAACTTCGAACGCCAATCTGCCCGAGGACTGAATCATTCCGCAATCGACCAGTCATTCGTTCAGATTGATGAATCACGAACGACGACAAAGACGACGGACGGGAAGGGAAGGATTCTACGCCAATGGCTTAAGTCCTCGTTACACACAGCTCCTGAGTTCATGAAAGTTCCATTCGAACGAAACTCGGCCGGGTTTCCAGCCGTCCGACCGGCTGTATTTCCGCTCCTCTCTTATGCCCTTCCCGTTGTCGTCGCCGTCGTCGTTCGCCTCTCCCCCGAAAGCCTGGATTCACGGGTTCGCAACTATGAAAATGCTCTAGAATCCCCGATGAGACGGCGAGAGAGGTTCAGACGCTGCGAACTCCACTCCCGCGAACCCCACGGTATTACTTTATTAGAGGCACAGTATTAAGTCACGTACGGGGCATCGAACGCCGCGATCTAAACGCGCGCCCCGAATAATTCGCCCGCCCTCGAAATTGCTTCAATTACGTCCGAGTATCGCTGCAAATATTTAGATTGGACCCGGAGTCGAGGTCCTGCCGAAGTAACTTGGTCGATTCGTGTTTCCGGTGGAGTATAGTTCGACGTCTTTAGTGGCGCGAGAAAATAGAACCTTGAGAGCATCGAGAGCGAAAAAACTGTCTTTGCGAGGGAATCTTTTGCGAAAGTGTAGAAAGTAATTATGTTGAAAGAATTTCTAAAGGGTACTCCGATATCAAGTTCAGATTCCTTTCGACGTTCGTGCGCTTCTTTGCAGGCGGACGCTAAAGAATGCGCGCAACAACCGAAACTCTATACAAAGCTCGATGACCAAAGTGCTGCGTCCCTCAAGTTTTCCAGCGTCGTCAGCTTCGTTGTCAGTCCTGGGATCGCGAAGTGTACGAGCGAAACACGAGACTCGAAATAATTATCAAGACGGTGACAAGCAGACAGCGTGTTCGCGGTTTCCCTTTCAGTTTCTGCGAATTCGATGTTTCGCGTTTCCTTCTGGTTATACAGCGCAGAAACTGTTCCCCGTGCCGCGTGGCATTTGATTATTTGCGGAACATTATTGATCTAGAATTTACAGACCACTGTGCTCGATAAACGAGTTATAATAAAATCGTATCGAAGCAGTGACGTAAGAACGGGGAAACCTAATTAACAACGACAGCGTTCGATTGTTTTTTAAAACGGGGGCGGCGATATTTCTTGCAATGACAAAAACAATGGTACGTACGATCGCCGAGAATTCCTGCGCTCGACAGCGTTGCGTAATAAACACGAAATGTTCTTTTTCCACCCTTTTGTGCGGTTCTCCTTCCCGGGATAATAAAATTCCTCGCCGACAATTAGCCCCTGTAACCGGTGGTTACTCCGAGGAACGTATAGATCGGACCGACACAGATAATTTTCGAACTTCCTTGTTCGGGGCTAATTCGACACTGTGCTCCACGTCTAGAACCCCTCCGTCGTAACACGAAACTATAAATTACCGGAAGAGCAAGCCAACGAACGTCGGATTCCAGTCTGACCAGCGTTCGTAACATTCTACTGGTCCTGATGAAGTAGAAAACACTACTGTGTTGCCGTTTGCAAAAAAAATAGCATATAGAAGCTATGCAATTTTTCGAGAATAGTAAGCAAGCTGAGAGTAAAGAGTAACGAATATCAGGACGGAAAGAGTCTAGAAAAAAAAAAATTCCCATTACCGTAAAATAAATGCGGCTAGATCGACGTATATTTTAATCCGTCTCGCGTTCCGGATCGAGTGAAATCGACACAAAACGAAACGCGCGAATAATATCGTGAACAACATAGAAGAAGCTTTTCGCCCTGGCGCGTTTTCATGGGAACGCGGCGAAAGGATCGAACGATCGCGTTCCACCGTGATTAGCCGCGAAAACGGAGCACCGCGAATTCCTCGTGAGAAAATCGGCGATAGACTGTCCTTATTCGCCAATTACGAGGTCCCGGGTTGGCGAATCGGCGCTCCTCGAGCCTCGAGCGAGCTCCCGCATCACGAAAGAGATTGCGACAGGATCGGTAACTGGCAGATAAAGTTATCCGCGGATGAAGAAATCGATCTTTAAACGGAGGGCACCTCGTTCGGACAAACCGGGCTTGAGAGTCGACAATTGGTTGCGATTGCATGAATCGAAACTGCTATCAGGATACCTATTTCGCGTCCGAGTTAATGCCAGGGTGCTTGATATTCAATCGTAATACCTTTTGATGCTAATGGAGGAGGCTAGCCTACCGGTTCTTGCAAATTTTTTATCGCTGCCTCCGTTTCGCAGCGACGGGCTCGCCCATTGATTTTTGGCGTTTCCTCCTTTCCTATTAGTAATGGACGTGAAATTTTAAAGAAAGAACAGGGCTCGCGGCGTGCATTAGGGGTGAAAATTTTATGCTAAAGCGATGGAATTGGCGAATTCTTTCCCGCGGGATTCGGGCTACTGTTCCGAGGAATCGTGGAAATTCGCGATCACTTTCCGTACGCGCGAAATCACGTGGAAAAGCGCGTAAACGCGAGTGTGTGCTGGCGGGCGCGCGCGAACGCGTGGGAAATGTTATTATTGTGCTGCATTCTCGTGGCGGAATACAGCGCAGCTAAGAGGAATCGGGCCCACCACGAAATTGCTTTCTGCCGTTTGATCATAATCAAATCGTTCCACCACGGACTAAGCCACCTAATGGGACGCGGGAAGCCGGCATCTCTCGGCTGGAAAATTTACGAACGCCTGTTCCACCGTGCAAAGAGACCAGCACGGCGTGGAGGAATGTTCCACCGACTCCGCCGCTGTTAAATTAATGCAGTTTCTGCCATTTAAATGGCATAACGCACACGCAGCAAGCGCGAACGCGCTCGCCAGCTGACTGAAAGGGAATCGAATTGCTCTCGAGCCGGGATCCGCACACTTGCGCGCGCGCCTCGGAAACGAAAAATCTCGTTCCTGTTTTTAAAGTGAATACCTACGATCATCGAGAGGGGCTTGCGAGCGATGTCGATGGCGCGCGCGGTATTGTAGTATCGTTTGAAATTGATTACCGGGCTGCCGTGGAACGCGGATTAAAAGAGAATTTTTGTTTTCGAGTGCAATTCCGCCGCGTTGGAGTAAGTTCGGTCCGTGGTAGCGTTTCGAGCTCTGTTTGGAGAGAAACCGGGGAAATAATTCCACAAAGGTTCGCTGCGAGGGCGGAATTTTTTCTTTTCGTCCGATAAAGTATAAAAAAGTAGAGAGAGTTAAGCAAACTTTCAAAAATTGAACGCGCCGTCTCGCACCCCAATTACCTCGCAAGACGGACTTCAAAGGCGAAATTGCCAGGAGAACGTTCTGAAAGTCTCGCGTATCTAATTGCTCCGATTAACGTTTATCACTTTGATACGGCTGCTTTTTATGGGCCGGCTCATTATCTGCGCGTGGTAGCGCGCAGCAGCCGAGCTCTCTCGATCCTAAAATAGGCAAAGAAGCTGGCACCAAGGCCTCCCTCGGGCAAAAATGGTCGTAAAGTTACGCAACGTCTGCAAAGTTCCTTCTACCTACCGTCCGCCGTGCTGCTGGCCCCCTAGACATCGGTCCCCTCCTTTCCTTCACCTTCGCCCCGCGAATTTCGTGGCTCCTATCGATACAACCGTAAGCCGCGACGCGAGTATTTCCGCTCGAATGTGCGTCCGCGTATTCGTGACTGACAGCAGTCCGTGGATCATAAAACCACAGTAAAATCGGCCGTTTCGGTGTGCCGGCTCGAGGCCTCCGAAAATATCGAACGCATCGACGGTGGCAGGTGAATTTATCGGCGACCGTGTTTACGGTTTCGAAGAAATCTATGGGAACGCGCGAGGAAAGTGAGGCGAAGTCGAAGTCGCTCGAGATCACGGGGAAAACGGGATTCGATGTTAGGGGAAAAGTCTAGACACTAGAGGTTCTTCTTATTCCCATTCAGGCTATATCGAACTTCAAGCAACCTTTGTATTTTCGTTTTCATGTGAAACAAAGTTCGTGGAAATACGGGGAGACTTGAAAGCCCCGAAGAAATCTTGAAACAGATACTCTATTGATTTCAATGCATCGGGAGATAAAGCTAGACGGAATATCCTATCTATTCTCTCCTCCTTTTTTTATCTCGAAAGTCGACATCAAACCGTCAAGACTTCGTAGACTCGAAATCCTACGATGGACAGGCTTCAAGTATCGGAATCTTCCTCTAAAAGTTTCTAACGCGATCTGTGCGTCATCGGGAGTCGTAATTTCGCGAGCTGGTTAAGCCTCCGATAAGATATCGAATCTCGCGCGCAGATTGTATCGACGCTGTTTCTTAACATATAAATCGAGCGATGGTTCGAAAGAAGAACCAACAGGCAGACGCTGTGCATCGCTAACGCTGACAAAATACTTTTTTTCGCCAGGGTGCCTCATAAAACTTTGCGGCAACGAACACCGCGGGAGCATCGACTTCGTCGAAGCGTCGACGAGAGTTCGACGCAGGAGAACGTGCGAGTCCTCGTCATCGACGGTTATATCGCTCCGTGGTACCGTCGTCGCGCCTTTATGTGTTCCGCGTTGGAAACGACCACTTATGTAATTTACATCTCGGCCCGCGCGGCGTGAATTTTAACGTAGCCCGAGAAGCGCGATTATTGGCGCTAAAACGGTTACCCGGAAATGGCTGAAGGAAAATGTAAATCCAAGAATAACGAGCGAGCGGTGCGGATTCCGCGCGCGACGCCGTTTTTCAAAGCCCTCTGTGAATATGAACGACGGAAGGTGGGTTCCGCCAGTAGGAGAGATCAAAGAGGAAAAAGGTGGAGGAGTTAAGCTTCGCTGGATGTCAAGAACGAGCGCAGTCCACGGCGACTGTGTCCACGGTCAACACGGCGGGCCGTTGATGATGTAATCGGACCGTGCTCACGCAGAGCTCCGTAAACCCGCGTCCACGTCGTCTCGCCGCTCTCCGCGACTTTCTCCGCCCGGCGAGTAAACACGACGTTTCAAACCGCCGTGGCAACTGGCTCGTGAGCGACGAGGAATTTGCATTTTTATTGGAACCTTACGTCCCACGAAAAGACGACCGGATATCGTTGCTCTCGTCGCGTGTCGCCCCCGTCGAAATTCTTTCTTCCTCGCTCGTTTCCTGTCCCGCGGTGATCCGGGGCGACTGGCGCGCGAAAAATCCACGACGAAAGTTTTCGGCCCGGGACATCCACGAATCCCGAGCGAAACGGCGAATGCCTGCGGCGGAGCGACGCGCTGGCCAATTAGCATAAATTCCCCATTAACGAGGCGAGTAAGCGGTAACGTAACGGCAACCAGTCTCGCTATCGGATCGTCTTCAAGGCCCGCTCGTAAAGGCGGCAGCGCGCGCCGCGCCGCTGAATGCAGCGTGAATGCGGTCGTGTTGTCGCCGTGGCCTTGGATCAACGAGAATCGCGGAGCACCGTTAAGAACCGCTAAGAACCGCCGAGGACACCCAAGGACCCCGAACGAGTTCTAGCTAGTACCTGCCAGCTAGTATTCTATTTTTGAGGCGGTCTGGAGCGACTTGGCCCAGCGAATAGCTGCCCCGAGGACGCATTCCATCGCTTTTCGGCGCAATCACGACTCCGTTGATTCCCTCATTTAAGGGAAACAAATTGAGGGCCTTGCAACGATGGGGATACAACTCCACTTCTGATCATTTCGTAGTTATGACGAACAATAGTCACTTGGTTAGTGCAAATGGGTCACTTGGATTCTTGTTTCATTTCTGTAAAGAGTTCAGAAATCCTTTCACTCTAAAGATTCCTTATTCATTAGCTTTACCTCCTTCTGAATATGCATGTGTCCATTTGGTTTCCACACTGAATTAAATATATGCATTTAATTAACAAAATCGAACATATATTTCTACGATGAATTTCTATTCGCTTGGATGTCCAATTCAGAAATATGGTTATAACTAGACAGCGGATCTTTATGCAAAATAAAATTTTTACAAGCACAAATAAAGAACTCGAATTTGAAAAACAGTATGTTTAATGTTCTAAACATTCCAACTTGAATAGTATTGTTCATATTTTCTATATTTTGTCATATGACAACAGTTTTGTAGATTTTCCACATACTTAGCATCGCCATAAATGCATAAAATCCGCTGTCTAGTTATAACTATGAGACTGTGCTTTATAAATTGAGTAGGTATGTTAAAAGTAGAATAAAGGAGAAAGATTGCCGACTGAAATAACCTTCCTATTTAAAATTATCAATAGTAACAATGCTTGTTTGCTTCATCGCAGTAAGTAAAAATAGAGTTGCGTCCCTTATCTACAAGGTTCCCAATTTTATTTCTTTACAATGCGAGTGTTCCTAATGTGTCAGACATACTTTCTCGTCCTCATGTGCGTGATTATCTACCCGACTGAGGTAAAAAAGATTAGCACAATTACAGACGAATTTTGATTAGCAAAACGTATCTATATATTCCCGAAGAATAGTTATCCGAGTGCATTAAGTCGTCCATTCACCTTTTCCCGTTTCAACCCCTTCCCCCAGACGTGTTTCGTTTTGCTTCAGCATTCCGAAGCGAACTTGCTTCGCTCCCGTTTCGCCCAGCAGAGCGCGTAACACGTGCAGTAACAAGTTGCTTGTGTTGCGTGCACTTGAAGAGTCCGCGACGGCATTGTCCACGAGCGGACAATTAGGCCGTAAAATGTCTCCCTTTTCGTGCGCTTCTTCCCGATAAAAGCCAGCAATTAATGTCCCGCTCGGCGAGAAATCGATTTTCCGTTAGTCGCGCGAGCCCCGTTCTTCGACGGGCGACGCAGCTGATTTATAACCTGGCGAATTTCCGTTTGGGAGCGACGTCTGTCCACAGACACGTCACACGGTTCTCCGCTGGTTCGGCCTGATGGGCTGGTGCTTGCTCTTGAGATTTCTTGCGATAGTGAGTCAGCCGGGCACGCACGCATAGTCGCCACGTCAGCCTAATTAATGATTATGTCCCCACCGCACCGGTGGAACGGTTCACGTGGGAGTGTCACTCGACCCTCTTGTTTTCTTTCGTCGCCCGACACTTCTTCATTCGTGAACAAATATTGCCATCGACGTGGGGTGAAAAGCTTAGCCCTACTCCTGCGCACTTTTGAAACCCCAAAATTGTAAGTACTATGCATACCGCTGTCGAAATTCTGTGGAATCGTATGCGTCAGCAGCTTTCGTTCATTTTGGGACAAAAGCTTGCCCAGTGCCGCGGACAGAAGCGCCGATTTTTCGTACGTAGGAAATCGCCAGGGATGAAGAGATAGACGCAGCAACTGTAAGTTACTTCGCAATTAAAAAAGCAAAGGTTGAAACGAACTCCATCGACCTGAGGATCCTCCGAAATGGACTAGCCGCGTCGAAAGAAGATCAGCGCGGCCGCGCTTAATTGGATTTCGCTGGTCCAATCAGACATTCAAATTCGCGCCCAAGTTCCGCCGCACCGTAGAGCGCCAACTTTTTCCATTTGCCGACGGTTTGATTTTAATTGAATGCCGCCACTCGCACGAAATATCGCCGTGCGGCGAGGACGACGTCGTCCATCGATTTTCCTCGATCCGTCTCGAAGAACAGCGTCCGCTCGTCGGCAAGAAGCGTCGGCGCCGAGATCGCGCGCGCAGAACTCGCATATCGTCGCATAATGGACGAGAAATAGTTGGATTGTCGCTAATTCACTTTTCAATTAAAAAACTCGAGTTAAATGGAAACGGAACTCGACGGACGGTAACTTCGACCGAGTTCTCTGGACGTTGAATTAAAATCCTGTTCATTAGAAATTACCATATCCCGCGGCGCGATTATTGGAAAAGTAACTTTTACCCCTGGAACTTTCCGACTGGATGGTCTTCGGCATCGACCGATCGATCGCGATAAGCGCGAGACCGAAGCGTGCCCCGTCGCTGTCCCCGATTATCGCGGAACGATCGAACAATCTAACGACTACCCTCGACAGGACCGAAGAAAAAGACCGCGACGAGGAGGCGAATCGCGCGACAGAGATCGCCGAGAGATCGAGCAGAAATAAAATCGCTGGACGCGAGGCAAAACTGATTCTTCGCTTCGCGTCGGCGAGGATTCGAAGGGGAGGAGGCGAAACTTCGTAAAGCTTGCTGGTTCTCCAGCCGCGCCACCGCCACCCTATAATCCAGCGATCTTGCTCGACGTGAACCATGGGAATCTTCCGATGAGGCTAATTTCCCCAAGGAAATTCCCGGGGATTGAGAAAATCAGTGGCCCAATCGATTCGGCGCTCCTCGCCTCCGAGAGAAATTATTCATACTCGATAAAGAGCGTAGTCGTTTGACGGGCCGGCACCTGTGGAATCGCTGCCACCGCCGCGTTCTCGCCTTTTGCCAGCGCGATCACGTAAACTATAGTCTTCCTGCCCTTATCACCGTTTGCGGAAAATGTCGGAAATCACTCGCGATACGACTTTTAAAATTCAAACGCGATGCAATCTCTTCCCTCTGCGCTGAAAAAAGCTTTAGCTCTTTTTAAATTAAATTCTCGAGGGATCAGTACGGGTTTATTTTTTCAAAAATTCGATTTTCTAAAAACATCGGAAAGATTGCAAGAAAATGATGCTTATGAAGAAGCTGAAGGAATAATGTATGGAGCAGGCATCGCTGATTGAGGGTATGACGTTTTTTTTTTACGATTTTATGATAAAAACTTTAAACGCATTTTTTTCGAAACAACGTTTTTCGACCTCGCCGACACGATTTACAAAAAACTATTGAACCGAGTGGGCTCAAATTTTCAGAGATTATTCTGAACACGCATAGTTTCAGTCCAAAGTAGAAGTATAAATATTCATTTATATTTAACCATATTTTTAAACAATTTAAGTTGTAAAAAAAGGGTCCAAAAATTCAAAAGTCCACCATTTTGTTATTTTTCATCGGGAGTGAAAAATTTTTCTTCCAACCATAGCGACAACTCTACTTTTTAAGAAACTACTCGATTTTTTGTTATTAAATGCTGCAAAGTCCAGATTATCATGTCAGCCAGGAACAAGCAGGGCTCACTTCAAGCGGTCAGATCACCAAGATAAATCAATAGAAAAATGAAATAAACAAATTTTTCTATTACTTTAAAACCTCTATTTTTATGCGTGAAAAGATGGAAATGTAAAAATAAATTTTAGTATGAAAAACAAATTCTTGAAAATATGTACGATAAACCCGTACTGATCCCTTAAGGTTACATCCAAAAATACGTATAGCATAATGTTTAAAAATTATTGCTAGAGCGTACTAGAAATTTTTGACATGAAAATAAATAGTCAAATAGTTTAAAGAGATCACAAAAGTAAATGCGTATTTCGGAGTTATAATTTATAATAAATTGTCTAATAATGGTTTACGAAGATTAGATTTGATTTGTATGCCGCGCAGATTTTAAAAATGACGCAAGTGAAACTTTGTTGAAGCCTGAGTTTGTATTAAAAAATAATTCCTGAAATATTGTATAGAATAAAAAAGAAATTTCAGTACAAACAGGGACAAAATAAGGAATCTATTATTCCATAAATCTCTAAATTGCTGACAATGTTCGTTACCCTCGCAAAGCAGCGACGTCTTGGCGGAGTCTCTACAAGAACACTCATAGACTGTGGCTTGTTTGTCTGAACGCTTATAAAAGAGAATTAAAAGGGTCCTCTCTTCTTTTTTTCCTTCTGGGTAACTCGCTCGGAAATAAGAATTCCGTGGCATTTGCAAAGAGGGCAGTTCGCGTTTGAGCCACAGCCACAAGTGTACCTTTGAAATGAAAAATCGTCGGAATCCGTATCCTGTGCTCCACCCCCGCACCCTCCGCGCTTCAAGAGGCACTTCGCGGCGAGCTCGGTATTCTTTCCCTCTTTCGTTTCCCCGCGATCGCGAGTATCACTCCCGTTTATGGTTATTCGCGACGGATCAGAAGGCGGAACCGGGGCGAAAACTCGTCGCGAGTGATCTCTCGCTCTCGTAATTACCCGCGGCGACACTCGCTCGGAGTCGATAAACAGCTGAAACGGACGCAACGAGCCGTGGAAACGCGGCCAGCATTAATTGGCTGAGCTCCTGCGTAGGTCTCGGTCCGTCATCGTTCAGGAACGTTAATCGCCTTTGAGTATTCATCGAAAATGGAGCGCAATCGTTCGAGGAAAGTGAAAATCACGTCGTAGCGGGAAGATAAGGACCGAAAACACACAAGTTTCTCCATCGATCCTATATCGGATAACTAAATAAAAATTACTTAAGGTTAAATAACCCCGCGGAACAGGGATTAAGCTCAAGGCGGGGCGTCGAAGGCAATGAGGAAACTGCCAGTTTGCAGGAAGATCTTGTTCCCGACGTTGGCCAACTATCGAATACTTAAACAGAGGACGAAGGGCAGGAAGTAATTCCGGGAGAAATATGAAATCACGAAAGTTCTCGCAACTATTCCGCTTACATCGAACCTTCCCTCGGGCTAGCCGTACTCTGGGAACTTCCCCGAAAGAAGTTTCGGAAAGGAGCAGCCGCGCGAATCTTTCCGCCGTCGCTGGATTCATTCTTCTCTCCCAATTACGGAACTCGACTTCCAACCCCCCCGTGAAAAATGGTTTTCGTTCGCTGAAGAATCGCGCGCCGCGACGACCGCCTCGACGAGTTTCGACGGCGTTTTAATGATTCACGCGAGCGCGCGCGCGCCGTAGCCGCCCTCGTCGCGTATCGCGTTCAATTTGATGGAAAGCCACTTTAAACGTTACGACGAAGGTTCTCCAGAATGGTAATGGCGGCCGATTGCGATTGAAATTTTTATCGCTCCCTTTCCCTTTCGGCTGCTCGTTACTTCCCCGATCGATCGATACCGGCCGCGGTTTTCTCCTGTCCCCGAAATCCACGACGCCAAGTCCGCGATTCATGCGAATCGTAATGGCGAATTTGCATGACAAAGCGTCTTTTAGGCCTATTCCTGGCTAAGTGGATTGAGCGGTTGTTTCAGTCTCCTCCTAGAATTTCATTTACCATTTTTACCCGATCGGGAACGGGTGCATCCTTGAGCGCGAAGTTCGATTCGAGCGATTTAATTGGGACTATAGCGATCAACGCTTTTTTTTCCGGCAACTGGGAGTGGTCAGTGTAAACAAAGGCCGCCGACTGTGATTTTATAGTTGCTTCAATTTCAATGAATTTGAAAAATTTCTGCTCCAGTTTCGCGAGCGTCGCATGCTCCGAAATTCATCGACCTCTTTTTCAACCCTGTGTACACTCTTCGAGCGAGAGACCGGCCTGAAATCCACTATCCGAAATCGCGTTTGCAAAGGGGATCAATATGCAGCGTGTCACCGAAAGTCGCAGTAGGTCACGCCGTTGCGAGGCAACTTTTTTCATTTCCCCCGTGACGACAGCCTAATTTCGAGGTCGTGGTACCGGTCATCAAAGGCTTAATTATTCGACGAAACGCGAGAACTGGAGCAGCCGCCAGCGAGCAGAGGGAACGGGCGAGCGTTTCGGAGTAATCTCGCGTCGTGGATCGAACCGTCGCGTCGCACGAGTCGCTAAGAATCGGGCGCGAAACCGCTTCGAGGAACGGGCGAGCGTCTTTTCGAGGCGCGATCCGGTCGCCGAAATTTAAATTGTAAATCGAGCGAGACGGGGTGGCCGAGACGAGGACGCAACAGGCTTCGTAGGCGCGTCGCGGTTCATCCGCGCCTCCTCCTGCTGCACACGCTCCTCGGTGCATGTGCATCGCAGAGAGGAACAGGGACACGCGTGCGCGTGCCAGTAACACGCGAGCAGAGATTCGCAACATTGTCTGGTACAGTCAGACAACGTCTCTTGCCCGGTCGAGCGTGTAATCGACCAGTCGGAGCGTCCCCTTGTGCACGCGCGCCTGTGTCCACGCGTGAGCATGCATCGGGAGAGAAGAGAGGGCTGCTCTCCCTCGTCCCATCTCTGATATTACACTCTCGTGAAAAATGCGTTTCGCGAATGATACACTTTGCGGCGAGTGGGCAACGCGACGTTCTGTAATTCTCTTGTGACGCGGGGAGAAAGGACGCGAGACAGTCTGAAGGATCGTCAAGGATTCCCGGTGACGGCGGTGTTTTAGAAAAATTGGAATTTTAAATTTTCAACCGTCGCTAGGACGACGCTGCAATTTCGACGAATCTCGCGAACCTCCGCGCGGTAATTAAATTACATTCAATTAAATTTTACGACTACTACGGAACTGCGTCGCAAAATCCTTTCCCAGCGACGACGACGACAAAGTCGACACAGGTTATGCTCGATAAAGGTTTGTCTGCTTTCTGTTCCCCGGACTCGAGGATCGACTGGTCCACGAGCTCTGTCCTGCATCACTATTTCCTCTATGACTGCTTCTGTTGAAGATCACCGTCAAACACTCGTGGGGATCCTCGAGTGTCGGGGCTCTCGAGGGAGAGGTCGAAAGGTCGGGCCACGTTAAAAATGTTCCTGCTAACTGGCAATTCTGGCCCATTGACGCAACGAGGATACTCGATCGATCTTTGGAGAGAGAGAGAGAGAGAGAGAGAGAGAGAGAGAGAGAGAGAGCGAGGCACGAAAAAAAAAACGCGTCGCGAATTTAGTTTTTTTCGCTTTAAAACACGCTTGGTCTCCCGGACATTTTCCGAGCGACATGAAATTAATCCGTATTACGGTCGCAAAGGGAAACGCGAAATTTCATTCTTTCCGTCGAACAACCGTTTACCAGGCCAGTGAGTGGCATAACAGAGTGTAAATGGCTTTCGTTAAAACAATTCGGATCCACGCTCGCGACTGTCACGGGGAATTAACAGCGATTAACACCGATACCTCGTCACGCTGTTCGGAGATCACTGCCGGTGATTCCAATGTTCACGGTTGTGATGGTGGACGTTCAGTATTCGCCATCTGGGGAATATCAGTTACAATTTTTTTTTTTTTCATTCGACAGAAAAATCCGGAAGCGTCAAGAATTTTTTACTCGTATTATTAAATTTATTACTCTTCGAATCATTATAAGAAATTATTTAGGCACTCTCATAGTTAAAAAAAATTTGAAAAGTGCATTTCTTCATTCCGTATATTTATGATAATAATGAAGTTCGAATAAATGGATAAATTATGGTCTACATATTTTGTTTGGATTAAAAAATTCTATTTGATTTTTTTTCAAATTTGTTCGAATGCGTTTATTGCTTAAAAAACGTGTCGCATATCAATGACCTCGGTTTATGGTCTGAAGTGTCCATAAAAACGTTTAAAATAAGGGTTAAAAATTCTACTCGATCTCTTCAAGCACCGTACATGAAAAAGGCAGCCTGAGTTGATATTCTCCAGACCCAAACACTCTAAAATTTCTCATCGCCCAGAAGTTTACAAACGCGGGACTTTATTTATCATAAACGTTTGAACGAAACTTTACAAGCTCAAAGTTTCCGTTCCTCGTAACTCACACGAGAATCGCGTTAAAAACACACGAGGTTCGATCCACCGGCATTCGGCAACGTTTCATCGCTGCACTGTCCAAATCGCGAGCCGTAATTCGATCTGCGACTAATTTCATCGAGCCCCCGGTGGCAAAGCGACAACAGAGCAAGAAACGAAACGGCGGAAAAACCATCCGGAAAAGTGGAAACAAAAGGTTTCCCAGAAAGCAGCGTCACAAAGCGATCCCAGGCGGGCGTTTCGATATTTTCCAGAAGTCTAGCATGCGGGTTATCGCGCGAGCGACCGAGCCGCGCGCGGGGTTGGGCGGGGGCGCGGAGATCCGGGAGCAAAACCCTACAACGTCGCCTTGTTCTCCCTTCTCGGGCACGAACGAAACAATACCGGTAGTGTTCAATGCGAAAGTTTCACGATTCCCACTTCTCTCCGTCCCGTTCGACCCTTCACTGAACCCTCTTTCACTCAAGCGACTCCCGCTAACGAAGACCAGAAACTCCTGGAACTAACCTTATTTGTATGGTAAACGCGTGTGAGCTGGACGGGAGTCGCGTAATGAATGCGTGCGTCTGTATGAGAAATGAATGAAGTCGTTCTCGCTTATAAATGGCCGGTGAGCGCGCGCGCAAGAGTCGGAACGGTGAAAGAAAAGCTTCGATACGGCGAAGCGACGTAAACGGCGAGGTGCAAAGAACGCGATGATAAAAGGTGTCAGCCCGCGACGAATAATTGTATTGTATTGAAAACTTCGATTCCTGGAATTTATTAAACTGCGAGTTCGCATTTTGTAATCATGTTGGAATGATTTGTAATAAAACACGTGTTGGCGTTAAGAATTGGATTACGCGCGATGAAATGATGAATGTTGTAATTGGCGAAGTTTCACGAGAAAAGCGCACAATTATTTACCTTATGACACGCGGTGTACGCGAGCATATGAAAATATCGGTGAAAATTGGATCGCTGCCACTTCACTTCCGTTCTACGCGTGTCTCGAACAGTGGGAAATTTGCTAGGTGCCAAATTGCGCGGATCCAATGTGACGTTCCGACGATAATCAAATCCCTAGCACTAGTCGCGGTCGTTTGTAGAATTTACAAAGGTCGTTATTTCAATCTGTCGTTGGCAGATCAAAGAGCCGCGCGAGAGCCGGGAATATTTTCATACAAAGTGCTTGGATGAGTTATCGCGGGCACTGACATTTTTTAGAGTAAAGAGGAGCATAAAAATGTCCGGCCGAGAAGAATAGCCTGGGTTCTCTCTGTTTAGATCAAGATGCTGAATTTCATATAAATTTTGCGGCGCGTCGCGAACGCAACCGGCTGCATCTTCCGTGCAATTTCTTCAAAACGACGTCGTTCGATACGATGTCGGCCAATCTCTGGTAAATCCAATGGTACCGTAAAACGCGTCGATACAAACAGCGTCCCCGGTCAGCGATATCGATAGCCCGTATCTACGTATCGAAAGGACGCCCGTGGGAGCGTAGTCGACACTTTTAATGAACAGATTACCGGGAACAGTGGCAATTCGCAGCCGATTATGCGCGACCCGAGCTCGACGGTGTGTTGCTCGCAATTTTCTGCGCCCGAGTGCAGCTCGGCGAGCAACGATAACGATCCCCGCGGCCGATAATCGAGAGGCGAAAGTAGATCGCCGAAGAAATAGGAATGTAAATCAAACTCGCGTTTTTTTCCCCCCATTCATAGGCGGCTAATGACTTCGCGTACGTGTTTAGATAACCGAGTTTAAAATACCGTCTACGAATACGAATGCGGGATATCAGCTTGTAATGTCACGCCTGATAAGCGTTATCGGGCGAGCGTCGCGAGGACGGAGATTATCGAGTGTTTACGGTAAACTAATTTGTCGCAAACAAGCATTGTTAGCGTCGCGTTGCGGGTGTACTTTCTAGGCTGTTATCTTCGCAGACTGCGTGACCCGCGTGACTCAGTATAGGCTTGAAAGGTTCGGACTTGAAATGATAATCTTTTTCTACGTAATTCATTTACTAATGAGCGTGGAAAACAGAAACTTGCAAAGTAATTGTGACCTTAAAACACGAAAGTCACAACGATATTAATTTCTGGCAGCCCAAACATTTGCGTTGTTCGTAAAGCAAATAATACAAAATTGTTCGCGAAATAAAACGCGCATTCCCATTGGACGTCTCGTCGATAAGCCCCGCGCCGAATACATATTGCCATTGGCAGGTCGACCCTCTAAAAAAAAATGTTGCAGCAGAAAAAAAAACCGTGGAACGGGTCGATGTCTCGTTGTGCATGGTGCATAATGACTCGATTGTAAATCCGTGAGTGCGGGCGCGCGTTGCATCATTCATGGGAGCCGAGGGCGAGACCGCCATATTTGGCTCCGTCTCATCCGAGTCTCTCTCCACGGGGAGGGCTATTTGTTCATTAATCTTATAACGCAACTCCGTGGCGCGTGAATTACCGATGCCGGGGCTCCTTATCGCGCGCACACCCACTCGTCGACCCAGCGTCCTGGAAAAGATGAACGCGAGCGAACCGCGCGCGCGTTTTCGTCGATGTCGAACGTTCGACCTTGGAGTTTTATAAAGTTTGCCAAAGAGAATCGCTCTGCGTGGATAATAATAATAATAATAATAATAATAATAATAATAATAATAATAATACTTTATTGAACGGGTAAAAACCCTTTGGTACAATAGATCATCCAAAATATTAAGGTAATAAATATACAAAGAAAAAAGAAAATAAACATAAATAAAAGATTAATAATATTATTTATGAAGCATAGTTGCATAAATTGATGCAACCTATATGTCGCGTGCCGATCGAGATATCTTGCAATTATTGCAGAATTAAGTTCAATTGGTTGCTCGAAGCAGCAACGTTGCATACGATCCACTTGTTTCAGATACATCGAAGGACAAGTGCATCGTGGAACGGAAGCGATCGCTGTGAAAAAATTGCATTTGGAGGACAATAGGCGAATGCAGAGGGTACATTTCTTCCGCGGCACTTTGACTGCACTCTGCCTTTTTGTTTCGCTCGCGTGTATACGCGTCACGATGTCCGCAGGGACCGGCAAACATAGTTGCAGTAATAGTTACGGAACTGTTTCGACCGAATTTACTCTCTCGCGGAGGGCGCAATGGTTGACCTACTTCCTCTCGCGTCGGAACAAAAACACGTGAATATGACATTTATTAAAAATTCAACCGAGTGGCCACTTGGCACGCTTTAACCAAGCCAAACCAACCCAGGAAACTCGGGGAAACACCGCGTGACGGAGACGTGGTCAACAGTATTCATTATCTGGAGAAATGGTTTCTCTACGACGATGATAGAATAAGTATAGGAAATACTGAAGATAAAGTGATTTCGTCGAGTAGGAAGTGCATCGAAGTCCAAAGGAATTCTAATAACGCAGATGATTTCTGCAAATACTTCCACATTTTTAATCTATTCCAGGTGAGGCGGTTTCCAGCAATGCAGTCCTTTTCCCCGTGATGTTTAATAAGAGGAAAGGCAATGTCCAAGCAGACAGTATCAGTCGTCCGACGGAGACGCGTTGCAGAAGAAACGAGGAATTCACGGTGGGTATTTAATTGGAATCCCCAATTACAGCAGCCGGCTGCGAACGAATATTAAATTCCCTCGCTCGAACGTCTCGCGGAAGTCTATTTCAGCCACGCGAGCCGAGGACATTCTTTCCGAGGCGAAGAACGGTGCCTAGGAATTAGAATACAGCGTGACACCGCGAGATCGCCGCGCAGGGCGCAATAAAAGGTAAGTAAAACAAGACGAGTGGCTCGATTACGTTCATATCACGGCGAACCGTTCTTCCGTAAACTTAGAACGTCCGCTTCAATGCGTGTGTGCGACCCTTTCGAGAATTCCAGACGAGCGACTGAAAGCGGTAGAACGAGGTACTTGTTCTACAATCTCGGAGGAATCAGGTTTGGACTCGGTTCTATTCAATCGGAACAGAAATTGTGAAGTTCTACGAAGCAACAGGATTGAAAATACGAGGTTCGTAAAAAAGTAGTGAAACTTAATAGAGATTCAGTAGTTTCTATTTATTTTTAAATTACAAACCCACCTTATAACATATCATTTTTCATAGTAGCACTGGGACCCAGAAACTGAAATTTCCTTCAGTTGATCGGTTATAACTTCTTAAATATTTCCCACCGCCTCAAAATAACATCTTTTGGGATCAAATTCCTAGCCGTGGAAAGAGAAAAGAGTCAAAATGACTCGAGTCTGGCAAGTAGGAGATTGAAACTGATACTAAAGGTCTGCAAGATATTTACCTAGACCGTAAGTCAAGGAGAAGTCCACGAAATTGTCAGATCGACCGCTATTGGAACAATAGTCACAATCTCACTACTTTCTTTACCGACCTCGTATCCCCATATTTCTTTCAGCCGCGTCAGCGAAGTGACTTCGTTCTGCCGCGCAACGTTTCAATTTTCGAGAGACCGGGGGACTCGCGAAAGTCGGCGACAAAGGAAACAGTAGCCGGTGAGTAACGGCGCTAAAATAAATCGACGCTCGCACAGGTTGCGCGCGGCACACTTTGTGCAGCGACTTTCCCCGCGACAATGGGAAGTGTGCCGAGGGACAAGGGCCCTTTACAATGGCGTAACGCGAAACGGTACGCGCCGGCAGCTAAGTGCATCATGCTTTGACGAAGGCGCACGAACGAGCAACGCGTCGCAGGGTTTCTCAATTCCGCTCGACCTGGGGAAGACTCCCCGAGTTGTCCTCGAGGCGATTCTAATTCCGCGTCCACCTTCAGAAACTCGGTCGCCGAAAGGGTGCCGTCGTCGCGGCGAGCTGCGCACCGCTACCGGCAGGTGTGCACCTGTTACGCCGACACACAAAGCCCCGAGCTCCCTTTGTGCGTAATCGCAGACGGCGCGAGAGGGTTTGAGAGACCCTGAAGAAGCGAGGAACGGGTGGTGTTAGCTAGGGAAGCAGGGCCGTTGGAGGACTCGGAGGGGTGGATCGGGGGGCCACTTCTATGGAAGCCTCTTTTTTCGCTTCTTTCATGCCGGCAGCCTGAGTGGAGTCAATGACTGCCGCGGGCCCATTCATGAAATTTATCGTGGTAATCGGCCGGTTACAAGCGCTCAGACCGCGGAAAGAGTCCGGCACGCGTCTCTTCTCTCTCTGCTCGCCCTTCGAGCACCGAAGATCCGCGTCCCAGACGAGCCTCACGATTCTCGCGCCTCCAAGTTGAGTATCGGGTTCCCGGAGTCGTTCCGGTTGACAGTGGATACCTGGGATAGTCGACTTCACTTCCGGAACAGCTGGCGACAAGCGTTTTGACCGTGGCGTAACGACATCGTCTCCTGACCTCGCGCCGCTGCGCAGACGATCTTATTCTACTTGAGAAAACTATTCGCTGTGGAGTTTACTCGAAGAACGCTCATCTTTGCCCACAATCGCTAATTTCTTTGACGAGGAAACATTGCGAAGTGTCTTCTAAATTTCTGAATACAATTTTTTTGGAATGTAGTGGAAGATATGCAAAAGGACTCTAGAAAACTGCTGTTTAGTGTCTCCTCCAATTTCGAAAAAGAAAGGAATATGTAGTGCGACTTCTGATATTTTTATTGTCTCAATACACAAACGATGTAGTTCTCTAAAAAATAGTAACATATAAAAACGGACTATCCTTCAGATAAAAAAGAAACGAAAAATGGCTTGTTATTAAATCAAACAAAAATTCCTAATAATTAATTTCCCGGAAATGAGAAAGATGTGCTTTTTGCAGTTGTTTTCATTTGTTTTGTACATACAGCTTCTCCTAGACCTCCAAAAAATTTGGTCGTGAAATTCGAAGATCACTTCACAATGTCCCCTCGTCAGAAAAGTAAACCTTGCATCTCCAAAATCAAAGCACATCAAGCCCCATCGTGGATATAGCCTGTACCAAAGTATCTGACATCCGCGTCGCTCAGTCGTCAGCCAAGGAAACTACGCCAAGAAAATTTGACTAAATTCCGACATCGCGTTTGGTACAGGCTTCCATCGCAATAAACCGGAGAGTCGTCCTGGAGCGTTTCGTGTTCGCAAGCTCTGTCACTCGATACCTTCCTCGAGCTGTCGGCTTGTCTTCCCGGCTTTCCCCGTCGCGGCATTCCCTCGCCGTCGTTATTTTCCTGTTTCATTTGCATCGCGAGCAGGAGTCGCGTTATATACGATTACATCGTAGGAGGACGTCGAGTCGAACAACGCCGGACAGAAAATCGATGAGGAGCGATATCTCGGCTACCTTGTCCTCGTCGTCGGGCAATGTCACCGAGCGAGGGGAGAGGGTCGCGTAAATCCGACGAATTCGACGGAATATCTGGAAAGCCGACGATTCGAAGGAACGCGCACTTGGATTTTCGCTGGTTGCGAGGAGACGACGGGTTGGGAAAAGTCGCGAAGGAAATTCGCGCGAATCCCAAGAAACTGATACTCTGATTGCGAACGTTCGAAATCCGCGCGCAGATATATTTAGGCCCACGCGCCGGTTGAAAGCGGAGCGAAAAGACCGCGCGGCGTTTCTCGCGACTCGCCCCGAGAATAAAATGCGCGAAATCCTGGCTCCCCTCTTCCTGTCGCTCGTTACGGACGGCCGTCAGGTAAACAACAGAGTCTGAAACCGCGCGGCGAACCGGTGCTCCGTGAACCGAACCAGTTCCGTCCGCAAAAGGTTAATAATAGCCGTCTATAAATAACGGTTGGCACTATTTCCCGGCTATTTTTGATATTTCTCCGTGTTTAGCGGTGAGCGAATCGCGGCGCCCGAGACCGACGCGACGCTTTCCACCGGAGTTTTTCCTCCCGGCTACCAGATGCGCGGAGCTACGAGAGACACTTTGTCTGGGTTAACGCTGATTACGATGATCATGGCGGAGCGTGGAATAATAAGCAAGCCCCCGCTCGAAACGACGGGACACGTGTACGCGGCGCGAGTAGGTGTTACGATGTTCGCGAGCACAGACAGTGTAATTAGATTTATGATAATTAAAATAGGCGAGCCGTTTAAGGGGCTATTCTGCTCATTACCATGGTAATGAGAATAATAATAGCGATGATCGCGGATCATGACTTTGAATGCCTTCATCTCTCGTCGCTCGCAGGGAATTCCCGGCATCCTCGTCACCCTTGCACCCTTCCTTTTCCTTTCATCGGTGTTTAATCACTCCGGGAGGGTGAAACAGTTTTAAAGCATTACTTTCGTCTTCGTTGAAATCGCAAATAGCGACAAGACCAAGCGCGATATAAATACGCTTTGTGAAACCTGCCCCGAGAGCCTTTAAATTTGCCGGAGATCCGAGTGTTTCTTTCTTCCCCTCGGTGCGGTCGATCGGTCCAGTTTCCCCGGCGATCTTTCACACGGGTTTGTTTGTATAATCGACTTGACCCTACAGGAATTAGCCACGGAAATAGAATCGCCCCGAAACTCTCGGTATGCCTGAGAGTTAATCAATGAGAGCAAACGCTACGGAGCTTCCCTCCGTCCCCGACCTCCGGACAGTCCATTCGCATCCCCGGGGCTATCTTTGTAATCGAGGATGACAACTGCAATGCGCGTCATCGAAGGCAAGTGGCAACATTGTAACGTCGAATCGGATTGTTGACGGGGAATATGCGGGTCGCGCGCCGATGCTGCTGGATAAACCGTGTCATCGATTAAATCCTATAAATACGACTGTAACCGTTCTCGAATCGTTGAAACGTCAATCTGGAGGGACCGATCTTGGCTTTTCGCGATTGCGAAATCATCGACCGCGTCTCCTTGCCTTCGAGGGTCGACGGCGAAAGGCGTGCAGGGAGGGGCGAAGTCAAAATTCCCCATAGAACGTACTCGAAACATTGCTTTACGTTCCTGAAAGGTGTTTCACTTGTGACTTTATAACGTGACTTTACCGCGATCTACAGTTCCGATGGCGTATCGATGCGAGAACTTTTTGATATTCGATACGCGCCACGGCAACTCACGCGCCAATAACGACCGACCCGAGATCGAATTCTTCCCGCGCCAATTAAGAGGAAGCGTAATTGAAAAAACTCGCCAATTAATCCTGCCGATCATCGAATAATTCCGTGCAATATCGGGGCTCGAGCCTCGCGTGGTTCGATGATTAGAAGAGCCACGCCGCGCGTGGAGTTCGTTCGCCGATTTTATTAAAATGAAACAGCGGCTCGGATGCCTCGGATGATTCTGGTGAATTGCATCTGTAACCCTTCGCCGCTAGAATTTGGTTGCTTCGAAGAGTGAAAAAGCGAGGAGGAAATATACTTTTTCACACGCGGAAGCCGGTGGTTAGACGAGAAGGAAATCGATGTCGGGCTCGTAGAGTAGAAAGTCACCCAGCAAGAGATAAGCATCTCCGAGGGCCGCGACAATCCATTCAGGGATATATGAGTAAACATCAGATAAGCCAGGAGCCGGGGTCGATTTAAGCAATTTGGGGAAGATTCGAAACTGTATGGAGAAGAAGATAACGCGGCGAAGCACGTGCCATCTGCCTACGAGGCCTCGGTTCGTCTATCTTTTCGTGTCAACGTGGTTGCCATCTGCTTTCGCAGATGTCTATTTGCCCTAGCCTCCAGAAGAATGTTTGCCCGCGAGAGATCCGTCGCTGCCTATTTCCGAGGACAGTAGCTACGGAACGATAAATACAGTTATCCAAATAAATCTCTTCCGCGCGGATCACAGAGAATTCTAAGGAAACTGGGTTCGCTTTGAGACGAAGGAGTTTCATGAATTTCAACAACCGCGGGCCTATAGAAAATTTACCAAACTGAACTCTGACTTTTCGAGCGACTGCCCACCCAGAGAGCAACCAATCAAAGCGTCCATATTTCGATCACCGAAATCGATCGAGCCAATCCGAGATGCGCGGCGACGTCGCTGACCTGCGGTTATTCGCGGCGTCGTCGTTAAAATCGACAGCAATCTGTAGCGACGATAATTTTACACGGGCCGAAGGATATCGATCGGTGGCCTTTAACCTTCCGTCGGAGCGTGCACGGCGATTAAACTATTTCAGGGCGAGGCCGGCTTATTTTACCCTGGCTGGCTGTCGGTGGTAGGTGGGGGCGTAATAACGCGAATCAACGATTACCATCGGGAACGATCGCGAGCGCGTATCGTACCGCCAGAGACGATACGCGTATAAAAGCGTGCATTCGAAGCTTAAGCGGCCGATACCGATTATAATATTCAATCGGTAGCCACGATAATGGCGAGCGAGGGGGGCGGATGGAGGCGCGCATTAAGCGCGTCGGGGGTTGGTTCGCCGGTGGCAGATAACACTTGCACTGGGCAAACGTTTTATCAGCACGTGGTTGGCTGCGCTGCACCGAGGCAAAGCGCGCCCCCGTGGCAATCGCGCGGTAAACAAAGCTCCCCGTTATGACTGGAAACTGTAATTATAATTTTTCAAGCACGTGCACGAGGGGCGTCGGGGCTCGGGGGAAACTGTCGAGATGCCGTGCTAGTACAAAGAACCCTTGTTCCGGCGTTTGAAACGCACAGCAAACGCACAAATTACTGTCCCAGTAACCTCTCTGTCGACGAACCTTTAATTTTTTAAGCGAAATCCAATTATCGCCGAGTATCGAGGTTTCGCTCTCAACGCGCGCGATAATAAATAAACGCGAATGGAAAGCGGGAAACTTTCCTAGCGCCTTGCTCGTTGCGCGCGAAAACCAAGAGAAACAGACAGCCGGCGAAACGAGCGACAAGAAAGACGAAAAGGGTGCGTGGCGGAGGGCAAAGTTTTCGCGAAAAACCGGTCTAGCCAGGGCGGCGCACTCTTGCCAACAGAAATTTCAAGGCGCGTTAAGGAGGGCGTTAAGATATTAAATCCGAGAGCTTCGTCGGCTTCGGGTTGCCAACTAATTATGGAGTCGAGTGCAACGTTGATCCCCACCCCCCGATGCACGTTTCCCACCCCCGTAGCTCGTGGCCCGTGCCGCGGGACCAGCAATTGATTTAAGACTTCACTAGCAGCTGCGCGGCTGCGAAATTGGACGGGAAATTTGCTTCGTTTACTTTCGTTTAGTACGTACTGCCAGTCTGGGGCTTCTGGTGCCCGGGTGGAAGGGGAAGGTCTCGAGTTGGCCCACGTCGGGGTAAATTGTATCCTTTCGTGGCTGGGTCTCCGTGTTTGAGGTCTTCTGTGCGCGACGACGAAGCACTTACCTGCAATCAAAGGAAAGACATTATTAGAGGATTATTCTTTATTTTCAGTCCGAAGTTTACGAGACGCGTCACGGCGTAACCAATTCAGAAGATGACTTTTGAGTTCAACGTTCCAATTACCCAGTCCCCGGTAATGACTTCAACGATTACGCAATCCTCGTCGCTCCCGAGAACGTTTCTGCGCTGGCGGTAGGTCAGTGAAAGGCGATTCCTAGGCCAAATCGACGTCCTCTTCTGTCTAAGCCGCGGAGAAGTCGAAGGGAGAACGAGCAGGACGTAATTTCTGGGAAAAGCCCGGCGAAATAATGAGATTCGCGACGTTACAAAGCCCTTTTTCTACCGCGTTTCGTCTTTCGTCCTCGTCGCGGCGCGCGACGCTCTTCGTTTTATTACCGGTCCTGGGTTTCATTAAATGTATTCAAGGGTGGAATTTACTTTGGGACCAGATATAGCAGATACCTTCGTGTACAGGGTGGCGCGGAAAAAGAGACTATTTCGGAAGGTAGTGCAATGCATACATCTCATTTGATTTACTTTCCCTAGGGCTGCACGATTCAAGATATGAACATCGATTCATCTTTGTAAAATTAAAGATAAAAATAAAAATTACTTATTATATCCCCTTTACTTTTCGGAATTAAACAGAAAATATCTCCAACTACGCTGGCAGTGAACGTGCAAGCGTCTCGCAACCTATCGTCAAATCAGTCGCACGACAAATTGTATAACTTTGCGGACTTCGTAGCTATCGTTCCAACAGTCGTATCATAGCTGTCCAATTTATCGTGCAACTCGTTACGTCCGCGAGTTGCATTAGCAAGAAACGACACTCAATGATGGCCTGGCACGACAGAGTTCAAGCCTCTTTGTTAGAAGGCACGATACCAGCACGATGCACCGTTCTTTTTATCGGTTGCGAGTCCCTCCGGCCAATGACGGGGCCGGTTACGTCGCCGCTATAAATATTAATCCTATAATTGGCCTACAAAGTGATTTACTCGGCTCGTAAAAGCATGCCGCCGTTATTTATATCGATGCACGCAGCAACGGAATCCGCTCGCGTGAGCAACGCGTGCCCAGGGAAACACCGGCCATATTATCTCGCCCTGCGAAGCCGCGATCGATTTCGAAGGTTGGATCGATCGTGGATCATCGAACAGCCGCGCGAAATCTCAGCCAAATGGAGGGATCGTCTGTATTTTCCGAAGCTCGTCGCGAGTGCCATTGAAGAAGTTCAAGAAGCACTCGGGGAAATATCGCTCTTCGATTCTGAAATTCTCAGAAACTTCGAAACGTCGTTTAGCGCTCTTCATGGTTTCTTGCCCTCCCCTCTCGTCCTACATATTTCATCGGTCCGTTGTTCGAACTCGCCGAGAAACTCAATTTAATCCCACCCTTAAAGAGACAGACGAACCACCAGTCGAAACCTGCTCCCAACGGTGTCGCGACGGAGTTTTTTCGTCGGAACTCGTCGTTCCTTACCCTCGGTGCCTCGTTTCGTGGAACAAAGGAGGGGAAAGTCGATGGTTCGCACAGTTCAGCCGTTAAGACTCGGCGCGCGAATACCAATGATCCAGGAAAATTGCGAAGAAAGAGGAAACGGGTCCGTAGATCTTGCAACGTAGCGTTTTCGTGTGAATGTGTATCCTGGTCTTATTAAAATAGGCTACTTCTGAAACCAACGTTTCAGAATTTCCTCGCGATCCACGTTCGCGCAAAAAATTCGGGGAACCAGCGAACAGAAAGATCTCTTGATTCCGTTCCCGTCAAAAAAATCTCTTCCCCAGAGTCTGAAGACCCGGCGCAATTTCCTCGCGAGCCCCGATTTAAGTCCAAAGCACTCAGGGCGCCGCGTATCAGAAGATTTCTTCGCGAGCTCGGCAAAAAGCTCCCACTTACCGGTCAGGTAGGCCACGGCACGCTACGAAATTAGCCCGTTCCGCAACGCGTCGCGACGATCCGCGGGGGTTTTTGCGACCTATTCCGTAACCCAGATCCTCGGCGATTTCTCGAGGCGCAGCGTGCTTTCTTTCCGCCGCTCTGCAGTCGCCGATATCAATCTGGCTGCGGATCTCGCGTGCACCTAAGTACCTGCCCACCTCCGCTCCCGACTCTTTGCGAGCCGCGCACACGCGTGCGGCTTGCGTGCGGCACGCGTGTATGCACGCTGCCCGTTCTTACCGCAACGAAATCGATACGCGTCCTTTCGACTTCTCGAGTGTCTCCGCGGCGGGAAAAACGTCGAGAGGCCTCTGGCTGCGCTCCTCCCTTCGGAATTCCACGGCCGATGCTTATCGGTATTCGTTGCCAGAGATTAGAGATTTCAGCCTAGATTCATGGATAGATGTGTGGGTGCGACGGGTTTGGATTGTTTAAGAGGAAGGTTAGGCCCCGTCCTCATCTGTGCACCGAACCGTGCACCGTGCACGAAATGCCAACACTTCTACGTGCGAGAGGCCTGTTTTCCCTGACTTTGCTTGATTCTCCATGACTTTTGCTAGCAGAGGGTCCAGTTTTGGTCTTCTGCGCAGCTAAACGCTGGTCTATGGCACGTGTCGAAAGTGGTACAGACCGAAAAAGAGAGAGCTAGATGACATCAGGACAAAGCCTTCGAGGGTTTTACCCCTCATAAATCTTGTTCGGAACACGGTTCAGGCGGTATCCATCCGAAGTCGGTATTCCGCCGAATCTTCAAAGGAATGGTACACGTACAGGACCCAGGCAAGAGTGTAGTAGTGGTAATTATCTTTCTGCAGTCGTATACGGTATACGGTGTATTATAGTATCGTATACAGAGTGTAACAAAAATGTTGCAGTTCCTTGAAAGGGGTTCTTTGAAGGGTACTGAAGTGATTTTAAACAACTTTTTCCTTAACGAAAATATTAGGTGGGCCTTTGTTAAGGAGTTATTAACGAAAAACATCAACCAATAAAAGCACGAATACAGTGGATGAATTTCAGCGCGGGCTCCAGGTGTGAGTAGTATTGGTTCGCCATCGTCCGCGCCATCATTAATCCGCTGTACTCGCTTCCCAATTGGTCGGTGTTTTTCGTTAATAACTCGTTAACAAAACCCCACCCAACATTTTCGCTAAGGAAAAAGTTGTTTAACATCGCCTCAGGAATCACCCATTTCAAGGAACTGCAACACTTTTGTTACACCCTGTATATTGAAGGCCCTAGTCCCAACCGCCTGTGGAGTGCACCCTCGTCGAGCATCTCCTCTACCAAACGCCAACCAAGTCGTGGTTCAACTCTCAGGACGAGTCCTACGGGGTTGCAACCCAAAAGTATCCGCGCAGTAGGTAGAAGAGAGCATTACGTGCACGGTGCACGGCTCGGTGCACAGATGAGGACGGGGCCTTAGAAGATCCCTAAATCTTCCTGAGTCACAAATGCTTCTTACAAACTTTCCATTGGCTCGCGTTTATACGTGGAACGAATGCTTGCAATAATATTTGGCTTCAAGACACGTGCGACGATGTCGAAAGCGATATCAGAAGCTATCGTCAAAGTTCTTATCGCCGAAGTCGAAAAATGACCACGAGGCAATTATGATCAGCCATGAATTGTCTGACTATGACCGTCGAAATTTACTTCGTCAATGGCGATGGTTCTTTGAGGCAAGTACCGCGACAGAAAGCTCCCTGCGTCGATTCCTCTCATTCATAACGGGCCGTCACTGCGACGAAAGGTAACGATCGCCGTTTGTCCGTCGATTACTGGCCGCGACGTGACATAATGCGAGTTATCGGCGAACGGATGCCCGTGCTCGCGCAGGCCGCGCGGGCATATCACTGGCGCGGCAACCCAGAAATATTTACGAGCGTTACAAAGTCTTCGGCGAGCCACCGATAGCCAATAATCTATATTTTTGTTTCCGACCGTGATGAATGCTAATGCCAGCGCGTGCTCGCGCGATGAATCATCCGCGTCGCGCAGGGAAAATCTCGTTGCACGCTCGACGAGCTTCTACGCGCTTCTTCGACGCGACGGAATCGATTTCTCGTGCAATTTATTGCCTATGGCGATTTTTTCGTCGCTATCTTCCTGGAGACAAAATCAATGGGAAGCTTCTTCGCTGAGTTTGTTTTGTTTCAACGAGTAACATCGCAATCGAAGGGTGCGAAGAGATGCGGCAATCTTAAAAGGAGCTGCCACTTACGAACACACCGTCGTGTCTTTGAATCATTTCCACACGCCTTTTGCAAATGAATCGCTTCCTCCGAGCGTATGCAAAGCCTTAAATAAACGATTACCGATCCGGTTCACGGACCTCTTCGCCGCAGAGCGCAACAAGAAGACGACAAAGTTGCAAGGGAAATACAGCGAGACGAGTTATCGGCGACTGACTCACCGATGTCGTCACGCTTATTCACGATCCTCCATAAATTGTAATTAGTCTATCGCGCAAGAAAACGAATCGTTCAACACCGAGGAACACGTAATCCCGTTCCTCGCAGATCGGGGAACATCTGTTCGAGTTTGAATCGCCTGTTCCGCGCGAGGCGACCGGCGAAAGCTCGCCCTCCGCCACTTTTACGATCGTTTACGTAATCCCCAAGCTGCGTGCGTGCAACCTCGATGCAGCTTAGATGCATCTAGCGGCCGACGCGTGACCGGCTCGACGCGATGCGTCCGCACGCCCACGCGCGCCTAATTGCGAAATACAAATAAGCGGGTTCCGCGACTTTCGCCGAGCGGATGCACGCTAAAATTACCCGCCTCGCTGCTCCACGCTTTGTTCCTCTCTTTCTAATTGTGGGCATCGCGTGCGAGACTCGACGACGTTCGATAGTTTAACGCTGTTTCGGTAAACACGGGCGGTGGGCGCTTGCTTTATGAGTTAGTGGATGTGATCTCCATAATTTCATAGCGTTTTGATCAAACCTGTACGTTGAAGATAGACAAATTCTCGCCATTTTTTAATGGAAATGTCAAAGAAGGAAAGGACTGCAATTCAGAATGGAATGCACTGGCTGTTGCGTTCACTTTTTCAAGGCGCATCGACGCGGTTTCGCGCGCGTACGAGCGAGCCCGCGTCAGTTAGGTATTTACACGGTACGGTGAGTAGCGCGACTTTGTGCGTTCCAACGACGTTCGCACACCCACGCGCACTCGTGCATGTCCCTTTCTCTCTCTGTCCCTCTTTCCGTGCGATCGCAAACGCGCCCGGTCCGTGGGACACGAAAGAGAGCGTCTCGCTTCGGCCACGTTCGCGTTGTACGGGATGTTACAATGAGCGTGACGTCACTTCCGGAATATCCAGTGCCGAGTACGAGGAGGAAGCTAGGTCGGTAGGTTGGTAGGTAGCCAGATGGATCAACCACGGTATATTGTGCCTACGCGTTCGCATACCCGGTGATCTTCAAATCCAGCGAATCTACCGGGTGTGTTTTATAACGGGAAAAACTTTCACCGAGATCGCGGAGATAACAGGAAAAATTCGTCGGAACGCTTACTTTATCAGACTTTGTTCCTGGAATGCGATACTCAGGAAACTAAAGAAAATTTCCTGATTCCCGGGGTAAACTAAAAACAGAAGGATCATGGTCTTTGGGAATTATGCACACCGAAGAAACTGAACTTCCCTCGCGAAGTAATTTCCTCGCGAAGTTAAAGGAACTTCTTCAAACTTCCGGACGAGACTTACGTAAAACGCTCGATTAACTTTTATATAAGGAGCCACTTTATGATTCATTACACTGGAATTTACTACGCACGCTCCGTGTTGCGACTATCGACGCGAAATCGAAGTCGAGGAGATCCTCTCTCGATACACCCTGTACACCACCGCTATTCAGCGTGACCGTGTTCAACGCGCAGACGATTTTCTCGCTTACCGGATATGACGAAGTGGCGTTACTTTCCGCATTTCCGTCGACGTAACGCAAATACGAATCCCATCGACACCGTGCCCATTTCCGTGAATTAGGTAGAGACGACGGAGCCGTAACGTATCAAATGGGGGTCGGAGGATGAAAAGGGGGAGGTTGGTAGGAGCAAATGCCACTTCATACGTCGCTCGAACGGATCGAAGCTCACGGCTGGGATTAAAACGACGATCGAAGTGCGAATTACATGCCGTTGCGGAGGGGAAGAGAAAGACAAACTGGAGGAAATACCTTTCCACGTCCAGATGTATACTCGAACACACTTTGTTCTTCGTTGCTTTCGTACTGTTTCACTCTTTCCGTTGAGAACAGTCCCGAATCAAGGATACGGAGAAGTAGATCTAAATTCTCGTATCTTTTTCACTTTAATTGCATCAAATTCTAGAGTAATTGGATGCATGTAACCAACGATTCATTTGGGATCATCGGATTTCTTTTTATAGATTACATCCTGGCTGTCCGCGGGAGATTTAGAGTGTGGCGCGTGTTTTCGACAGGGTTTAAACAAACCGGTACACGCGCCTCGTATCGTTTATCTTCCGCGCCGTTTTCCTTTACAGAGATTGATTGGACGAATGCTAATTGGAATTTTGAAATCGCAGCTGCCCGCTGGCGAGATCGAATTGCCGCGGAAACATCGAATTGCCGCGGAAACGCAGTCGGAGAGGCAGTGCGTTTTATTGACCCGTTTTATGACTCGACTCACTCGACCGCTAAGATTATAAAGCCCCTGGCTAATGAGCAATCACAGTAGCCGATGTTCATTAACATCGATAAACAAATACAATGCGAAAGAGATTCGAGAGCTCTTCTTCCCGTCGCCTAACGGTACTCAGCGAATGACCAAGCGTACAGAGTACCTTCGACGCGGTCGGCTAAGTGCATCGTAAAAGTGGCTAACGAGGATCGCCTACGACCGAATGTCGATCCGCCGTTAATTACCAACACGCTGCACGACCGCCACGAGCGACGAAGAGAGCGAACGTTCACGCGGGCGTCGAAAGAGTGCTCATAAACGGGGCCCCAGCTTCCGGCCAATAAATCACACCCTGCGAATTAGCCTGGCTAATAGCGTCGCCTCGTAACGAGGTTCCGCGGAGTTAATAAAGCGAGCGTCGGACGGTTTTTCGACGTGGGAAGCCGGTCCCGGTGACAACTTTGTTGTCGAGCCGCCTGCACCGACGCTAACTGCTATTATTTTACGTCGCGTGTCACCGGGCCGCGGTACAGTTTCGCCCGGTAAAAATAACGTTTATCGATGGAAAAGTTCGTGCCTCTGAAGGCTCGCGTGAAACGCACTTCGTGCCGCCGCGCCGTACCGTGTGAAATTAACGCCCCCGCGTTCCCGCGCTCGCCGAGGCCGTCGCCACAGAGCCACGAAAATACGCGGACAGCTTCAAAGAATTTCAGATGAAATCCCCTGTCACACGTACAGGGCGTTATCGTCGGTTAATCTCTCCGCCGATTAACTCCCAATTAGCCTAATGACAGCATGGCGAAATGGTGGTCACCGATTAACGTCACGAAATCCCGCTTTGTAATCAGCTTCGGCCAGTCTACTTGCATATGCACTCGTTAGCCTGCTTTCAGGACCTCGTTTTAGGAGTAAGATTGATGAAAAATTTGCCACGACCTGATAGCAATTACAGATTATCATTTTTCCATCGAAGAAGTTCAGCACAAGTTTTTGCGTTTTGTATTTTACAAAATCCATGAGCCTATACCGAAAACCTGTCATAATTATGATGCATACCTTAATCTCCTCAAACTTCCTACCCTTGTTCAACGTAGGCTTAGATTTGATTTAACATTAATTTTTAAGACTTTAAATCATTATATCGACTGTCCTGATATTTTAGGTCTAATACAGTTTAATGCTCCGCTCAGAACTCTCAGAAACTACCCGTTATTCCATGAATCTTATTGTAGATCTAACATTTCAGCCAACGAATGTATCAGACGTTGCTGTAGACAGGCTAATATGCTTGCCAACCAACTAGACTTCTTTGGTTGTTCGATTGAATCTTTTACTAAACAATGTGAATATATATCTAACAGCGAATCTTAATGTTATTATTCTAAGTGTATCAAAGGGGGTCACCCCGTTAATAAATAAATAAATAAATACATTACGGATTAATGCTTCGCGATGAGGATTACCGATGTACGAAAAGCTCTGTAATTCTGAAAAGAGGTCGAGTGAAACGAATTCGATATCATTTTTCTGAATTACTTTTGCGTCCTGAATTCATCCCGGAATTATATAAAGTTTAATATAGTTACTCGTGTTAGTGAACCAAAATGGACGATCGATTCCAGAGCGATCCCATTTTTCCCATGCTATCGTCCGGCTCGACCACTCGGCTCTCCCCCTTTTATGGCGCATAATCGTGGCCATTTTCAACGAACCAACGAGTAATTCAATTTATAATTGAGTGAAAACCACCGATAGTGGTGCCATCGCGTCTAGCCAGCAGTCTGTTGGCCCGACTCCGTACGGGTCATTAGTACGTCGGAAATGTCGAGCACCGTTTCTACAATCCCTTCCATCCCCGCAGACCGTCCTCCGTTCCTCTCACGCCGGTCATTAGAAAATACTTCCGTCTACTCCGTACTCTAGCCTTCATCCAACTTTATTTAGTATTTTAAACTCCTCGAAACTAATTAACTCGCGGGACATTTTTCCAGTTGCGAGGAGAAATGAACCGAAATAAAAATTGTAATTACTAGGTATTCAGAATCGATAACAAAGTCACGCCCGCAAATAGAATCTCCGCGATCTCGGCTCGGTTACCATCGGTGCTCTAAGGTTACCAAGAATGCAAATGAAACGACGAAAGTTGCGTCACTGGTGCGACAATACACCTCGACGCTGCTCGAAGGTGATTTTTCCTGTAAGTTCTTTGTCGCATGAGTCACTCGCTGAACCTTTTCCCACGTTAACGATCTGAGGCTTTGTACATGTAAACCGGAGTCCCTTGTTTAAACAGATTTTCCTGGAACTGAGCAGCTACTGTTCATAATATTTGAACACTCGGAACCTTAAACATCCTGACGTAAGGACCACTTAGTAAACTGTTTATACGATGCTACCAAAATGAGATAAAGTAAACCAAAGCTTTTTTTTAGAGAATATAATACACGACGTTTCATAACTACAAAACCAATACTATATTAAATGAAAACTGTTCTTAAAAAACACTGTAATTAAATTATTGCTGTAAGTCTAGTATAAATAATTACTATTGCGATCATTAAAATTTAATACAATTTTTTTCCATCCACAAATATGACCCGTTTATACAAAATACATATGAATACATATTGCAAAACAAAATATTTAACATCTGTAACTTTATTTCCGTCTTTAGAAATATTTGCATGGTTAAATTGTTTTTTATCTTCTTTATGCCGATGCACATTGCACAATCAGATTTCAGGCATATGCAATGCTTCATATTGATGAAAAGCATCACACTTTCATATATAATCACACATATTATATTCAATAATAACATACAGAAACTAGAAATTTTCAAGTGCTTTATAGTTACGTAACGCAGCGTATGTAAAGAACAAATCCTTTGTCCTTATCGCAAGCAACCCAGCATTATCGTGGCTGGACGCTGACCCCGGTCAAAGAACCTAATCGATTCGCAGGCAGGGTAGCTCTTCCATCGATTCCCCAAGATGGGATCTCGAGATAAAAAGCCGCCCTCCATTCGAAGCCTATCGAGGCCACACACACGGTTCCGCGAACCGCTCTCCCTCGTGTCCCTTCATCACCTCGCTCGTTACTCTTTCATTCACCCTCGCTGCGCACGCGACTCGGTAAAATATGCGCGCGCACGCGTGCGAGCGTAATCCATACTTTCAAGTTCCCGCGAGAACCCGCCGCGACGCTTCTTTAATGCCATATTTCATTGTAGCGTGCGTAATCCGCGAAGGAGGTCACGAACACGAGATTATAATACAATCGAACGAGCAATAATGCCCGAGTCCCCGCGAATCCCTAGAAGATAATTAAAAGACGACAGCAACCCTTTTCCGATTAACGTATTAAGCCCTCCGCGGCGAAATTGCATACGGAAACGGTACGAGCGAGCGGAAGGTCAAAGTTGCGCTCGGCCGGCAGCAATTTGCATAGCGAAGGAAACTTGAAAGAGGAGAGGACGAAAGAAGCTAGCAGGGAAGTTAATCAAAGAGCCTGGAGTCTCGGGAAGCCTTGTGCCTGCAGCCAAACAGAAGAAGGACATCCGAAACGAGGATGCGAGACGTACGGATCGGCAGGAGAACAGGGAAACTTTCCTCCTCCGGTGATCGTGTCACCGTTCCACCTTCGTGCTCGTCCCCCGGCCCCCGCGACGGGCGCAATGAATCAAAGTCGACCGAGCATTATCGTGAGCGTATTGTTCGCGCAATAGAATTCGAACCCGCCGCTCTCCTTTCTCTCCCAAGGCCGGGGGAGGAGGAAGTTGGTGCACGCCGCTTCCGCCACCTCCTCGGCGATCCCTCGCTCGCTGCCCTTTCTTCCTGCGTTCGTCTCGCTCGCTCGTAGTGGCGTCACCATGGAGACGAGGACCGAAAGCTCCGGGGATCGCGGTCGCGGGGGCCGAAGGAACAGGGACGCGGAAAGTACACGGGAAGAAGGAGGAAGAAGCGGTGCGAGAGGAAGGAAGGTGACGGGCGAAGGGGACGCCCTGCGCGAAGGACATCGACGACGACAGAACTCGTGGGGGTGAGGAGGGTCGCGCGCGGAGGCAGAGAAACTTTGTAGACACGACACTTCCTGCGGACGAGGACGGTGCAGCAGGAAAGCACCGAGGAAAGCAGCGGTTGCGGCGCGAGGGAAACGCGAGGCGAGGCGAGGCCAGCCCGGCTCGACGTACGTGCGCCACCGAGACTGCTAAATCATGTAAACACCGTGTAAATCCACGACGTGGGTTCCGGTTGTACCCGAGGACCGACACGAGAGGAGCCGGGGACCCCGACTCCAGCCTTCGCTCTCCTCGATACCGCCGGCTCCTCGTGTCATTCGTTCGCCGGCGTGTTGTGTCACACGCACGCGATGCACCCTCGCGTGCTGACACCGCTGCTCAACGCGGGCGAACACAGGCGCGGATCCCGGTGGCCATATTTGCTTGTCCCGTCGTGTGTAACCGCGTCAGGAGAGCATTAGACCCGGATGAATTCGCTGACAGTGAATTATCGTAAACGTAAAACGACCAAGCGAGCGCCCATCGCCGCGAAGCGGAGTTCCGAGCGGAACGGTCCTCGACGTCGGAAAACACGCTCCTGAAATATAGATCGCTGTTTCAGATTTTGCATTCCGTTCAAAAGAGAGGCCACAATCCTCCTCGGGTCCGAACTGTCTAAAGCGTTTCTATTATTTACGTCGTACCCGCGTACGAGCGACACAAAACCTTTCGCAAACACGCGACGACTCGCACAGCCGCCGCTTGCGCTGCGACGCGAGGCGGGAGCGAGAGTGCATCCGAGGCGTTCGGCTCTCGGATCTATTACAGTATTTTAACGGGGAGATGATCGAGAGTCGATCGGGCGCAATAGCTTTCTCTCGAGTTACCGAGTCGATACTCGCGACGGCACCGGCCCCCAACTTTATAGAAGCGAACTTCGCTATCGCCGCCGATCTATCGACTCCCTATAAATTGTTTCGATCGGGCCGTTCGTCTTCCCTCGGGCGACAAATTCGTACGTTTCCCAGCGACTTATAAATCATCGGGATCGCGCTAAATGGTCGATCTTACCGTGGTTATTTACCACCCGAACGAAGGAAAAGGGAGGAAAAAGGAATGTGAAACGGGAATTTCGAGGAGCCAACTTCTCGAATCGATCACACGCTTCCCCGCCCCTCGTTCAGAAACTAGCAGGAAGAGGTTCCAGGAAGTCGAGGCTCGTCCGTGGGACAAATGGAATCGGCGAAGATGAGTCGAAACGCGACGGACGCGTCGACTCAAGTTCGTTAAACGACCGCGCGAACCGAGGGAAAAATACCACGAGCCGAGGGAACACCGGATGCAACGAACGTAATAAGCCGCGTAAATGAATCTTCTCGTCCCCTCTCGACCCCCTCGCCACACTCCTCGCTCTCTCCGTGAACTCGCCTGTTGCGCCCAGGCGTAATTTTCGATATTAATGTATCACCGCATGGAAATCCGCGCCGGGCGAGCTGTAGGCTCCGCGATGGAAAAAATGCGCCTCGCGATGTTAAGCACTCGTTTTGCACCTCGCGCGCTGTTTCGTGTTCGAAACACGGTTTCAAAGGCTGGAAGGGTGCACTCTGTTTCTTCCGGTGGATGGTACTTTGTTCTATTCGCGATTTAACGAAGTCCGGAGCAGAAACTTCTGCAATAAGCGGTACACGTACAGCGGAAAGAATCGCCCTGCCATTTTTACCTCTCCGAGACAGCCGTCCGCGGCATCTACGCCCTAATGCAGTCTCGTCCATCTCCGATCAATTCTCCTGGTCGCGTACTTCATCCCCCCACCTCTGGCTATCAAAACTGAAATGTCACTGATCGACAGTCATTTGTCGCGGCGCAATCACGGAGGGGACTTCGATTTCCTCGCTGGACGTCTAGGTTTCGATATTCTGAAGAATTCTGAACTCGACAATTCTTGAGAACTCTTGTGTAATATGTATATAGATATATTCCTTTTTAGATATTGATTATGAAATATTTGCGGTGTTCGGATTTTGATTAAATTAGTAAGACTAATTGCCACGGCAATGAACCTTCCACCGTCTTCAACGTTCGGCATTTCCAGTATCGAGGAGCGATGAATAATGAAACAGCACATTGTTGCCCGATACAGCATTAAAATTCATTCGAGGCAATAGGAGACTCCCCGTTGAAATTTCATCGTTTTCCATCTATCGCCGTCGATCAGTACGCTTTTTCAGACCTTGGTATAATGTTCTCCACGTTATCCGAACCTTTCTGATGGTCATGAATACAAGACGCACGCTTATACAGGGTGCCGCAAAAAATTTCTACATTTTAGAATCAATAAAACAAACTGAAGAAATGCAATTCAAAATTTTATTATATAGTCTAAAAGTACATAGATATAGTTCTTTTCTATACCTTCGAGATGACAGTCTTCATTTGCGATACACATTCAAAGTCGATTTTTTAAAATCTACATCGTCTGTCGGACAGCAGCTTAAATTTTGAAATTTAATTATAAAAGTCATTAAAGCTGCTACCTAAGCTTTCCAGATCTCTAAAGCCGGCTAAAGAATGTCTGTAGCTGACTTTACACGAAATTTTCAACTCACCAACTTCAATTCATCAAATCGTTTGCTTCAAACCTTCGAATTTTTAAACACAATTCTTAAAATCTTTAAATTCAAGTTTTTATATCTTCAATTTCTACACTAATGGGAATTCCTTTCCCGTGAATTAAATAAAATAAATAAATAAATAAATAAATTTCATGTCGTCAGATCTTCAATTTTAAGTTTTCAAATTTGCAACTGTAAATCTTCATGCCTTCAATTTTTACAGAAAAAAAATCTTCAATTTCAGTCCCAAACTGTATAATAAAATTTTGAATTACACTTATGCAGTTTGTTTTAATGACCCCTAAAATATAGAAGATCCTTTTACCACACCCTGTATAAATTTCCTCGACCATGTTATTCCCTCGCCGACTTTTCCGCGATACCGTAACCCCGAGCGCCTTATCAGCGAAACTTGCGCTAAAAGTTCGTCCGACCCTCTCGAAACGCACACCTCGTGACAGTCGACTCGCAGCGGTCTCCTCGGAAGCCCGAACATAATTACGCATAGCGGCGCAGGTTACGCCTAAGTGTGTAATACAATCCGGCCGCATGAACGGCACAATGTTATGACACGTGTTAAATTTGATCACCGGCTATAAGTTCCGCGCGGGCCGAACCCGCGTCTTAACAATGCCGGTCGCGCAACACAACGGGCGTCTTATCCTCGCGTTTCGCACGGAATCGATATCGATTTTCAGCCCTCGCCGTTCTGAACCACCGCCCGCCGTTCTTCGCATGTTACCCCGTTCAATCTGCGGTTAAACGGCCTCCGTTGTAGCCCCCGTGTTTTCCACGACACAATGCCACCGGGCTGCTCGATAAATAAATAGCACAATACGTCTAGCATCCGCGCGGCGGTTCGCGTGGCGCTGGAGCTCCGCGCGCTTCGCGGGGCGAGGCTCGGGGGGTCGTTAATGATGTCTCTGGCGCTTTTGTCCGGCTTAATGGAAGAAAGAAAGCGCCGTGAGACTTTTTTATCTCGATTCGAGCAGCGTTGCTCCTTTCTCCGCGGGGCTTGTATTGTTCCGCCGCTCGGATAATTGCGCGCGAGTAGCGGCCTTGTAGGAAACAGCCCCGCCGTATCAAACAGGACTCCGCGAGGGAGAGAGAGGGCGGCGGGGGTTCTTTAACGAGTGGAATTAACGATAATGCGGTTTGATACACTTCCGCGGCTTCGGCGCATCACGAATCGCGGCGCGTTCTCCTCTCCAACTCGGACCGTTCCCGGGCTAATGATCGCGGAAGAGGAGGAAGCGTTGATGGAACGACTTCCAGAAGTCCGCGAGCGGGCGAAAAGGCCGGGTGGAAATTGGAGCAGGACTCCGCGGACGTCGGGGCGCGGAGTTGTCGCGGGGGCTGGCTGCGGAATTTCTAGAACGAAAATCAAACTAAATCCCTGGCCGGCGACGAATCCTCGGCAGGGGCGAACCCTCCATGATTTATGTCCGCGGGGGTGCTGATACAATGGGAGAATAATGAAGTTGAGCCACCGTCGCTGCCGGTCTGTCCGACCGGTCCCGACGGCTTAGGTTGGCAAATTAGACAGAGAACATGGGGCGGGAGTCTGTCCGAGCGCGGAGGCGGCGGGCAGAGCGGAGGGGCGCTCGCCGGGGGCACAGAAACAAGGGGCTTCCACGTTCGCGATTACACCAAAGGGATCCATATTGCGAACGTCCGACTGACTGACTGGACTCCGTGTGTCTCGCCCCCGTTGCCCCGCCCGCACTTTTCTCACCCCTTGGCCCCTGAAACGGATCTCACTCCGCCGGCCCCACTCGCGCCGGCTCACGCTATTCGTTGTGTATTCGCACGGTCGCTAGCGCGCGAACAGAGGGGAATGGATGTGCACTTTCGTCGCGCGAGCAACATCAGAGAGACGCGTCGCTGAATGGAACTCTGCGTTCTCTGACGGCAAATTAAATACATCCTTTAATTAAATTACTTTTACGTTCGTCAACCGACTCTCGTTCGCGAAATTCTCGAACCGCGATATGCTAATTGCACGGGCCGCGTCGCCTAAATCGCTGCCTGCTGCTTTCCGACGAGCTCGAAATTCTCGCTATAGCTTTTCCCTTCCCCCGCGCAGCCTCTCGTACCTGTTGTACACAGGGGATATTCCGCAAATTGGGGGCGAGATAACGGCCACGTCCGACGACGACAAAGCTGCACCGCCGGTCACAATATAGTCTATCCCGGAGACTATCTCCCGCGCCATTCTTCGGGACAGAAAAGACTTTTGTTGCCTTAACAAATGGTAATCGTGAGAAATTGGGAAGTTGATGAAAGGACGACGAATAGGAGTCGTTTGATCTCGAACTTTGAAACACGCTGGACGAAAATAAATAACTTTTCTGTGAAATGTAAAGAGGGTGCAGCGAGGGTGTTAATTATCCGTATCGAGAACTCGGTGTGAAATTTCCGCCTCCGCGCCGACCTCCTCGCAGCCGGAACTGATTTTAGCCGCTTCTTTACCCCGTCGTTCCACCCCACCGACAATGATGCACCTGGCAAACGCAGCATACACGCGCGCACCTGCCAGATCGATCCGCGACGGAGGCTCCAAGAGTGTCGGCGATACTATTTAATCCGGCGGGGCGTCGATTTGGCGTGTTTACATCGCGACGAGGAAAGAGGAGGGAGAGGGTGAGCGCGCGGGAGCATTAATTGCACCGTTACACGGGCATGGGAGGAAGGAGCGGGGCCAACTGCAATAAAACGTCGTGCCCCGAGTGCGATCTGATATTGTTTATTACGTCGTTCGTCATAATTAGAGGCCACCGGTGAGGCGGAAGCGCGTAATTAAACTGCCGTGACGATAAGCGCGAAATACTTACGAATTAATTACGAGATAAACGGGAGAACGCGTAACACCGGCGAGAATCGCGCGGCACACGCGACCTGTCGCTGAATGTTACCCTCGCCATTCGGACGAAGCCATTCGCGTGAACGCGATATCAAAAGCGGACCGCCGAAAGTTCCGCGCGCCTTATTCGCCGAGTAATTATCGTGGAAGAGGTTTATGGACGACGGCTCCGAGTACCACTCGGAAAAAACTACCAGCACCGAGAACGACGTGTAATTACTTCCGAGTATGCGAGGCTATATCCCCGAATCTACCCGTTCGCAACGCTTCGAGTAATAAAGTAATTTCGAGGCATTCGAGGTCCCTGTGCGGCAACTTCGTGCGCCGCAACAAGACCTAAACTCCGTGATGAACTTCGACTCCGAACTACCCTCTGCCCCTCGGAATCTTAATCGACGTATTACAAAGGATATCTGTCGGCCGGATAAGGTTATCAAAGCGCAGACTCCGGGATAAAAGTGGTCGCGACGCCGGGAGGCGAGGCGCGGGATGGGAGGAAAGTTACAACGACGCGGTGAAAAGGCAACGAGCCACGGCAGGCTACCTTGTTAAAAAGTCTCCTCTTAACGAGTGCGATGTAAAAGCGGCGTCTCGACGTGGAATAGGATGCTTGACATTGTTTATCGGGGCGCGGGGAAGGAGGACGGCGACTCCGAGTTGTCGCGGAGGTTAAGCTTCGTCGCGGAGGAGCAAAGATAGCGGGACGGTTAAAAGCCCTTCTACGCTTCGCGTTTCCAAGATATTGCCAGTCGATCGATCGATTACGCGCCCACTTTGCCGCCGGCAGCTTCGTCGAACTATGACTCGTAGTCTTTCGAGTTTATCGAAGCACGATTATTCATTTTTCAAGATATTTCCTAAGACCTCTATCACAAAATAAACAAAACAATTAAATTGACAAAAGATAACTATACGTTTAGTAACAGGTTTCTATTCTTTCCATTATAATCACAAAGGCACTAAGAGCTCTTTCACACAGTACATTTTTATGTGATACAAAATACAATGGAACCTCGATTAATAAGATTATTATTCGATTCAAAACTGAAGCTAATTTTTTCGTTAAAAATTGTCCGCAGAAACGGATGTACATAAATTAGTCGATATCACCGATGTGTCAAATTTGCGAAAATTCTGAATACCTTTAACTCTTCTCTAAAACAAAAAAAAAAAACAAAGATTTTCTTATTCCTTATATAACTACATTGTCGACGAACCTTAAACTTTTATAAAAAAAATGAAATTAGACAATTTCTTGTGCAGAAATGGTACGAAAATTTTGTATTAAAATCATTGCATGTCTTTTGGAGTCCTATCAATTTAGCAATTTTGTATTTTGTCATAGACTTTAAGGTTCATCGACAATGTAATTGTATGAGAAATAAAAACATTCTTGGTTGTTTCTTTTTAAAGAAGAATTAAAGGCTTCAGAATTCCCATAAATTTGACATTCAGGCGATAAGGCCCTATAGACTTATTAATATAACTGTGTTTCTAAAGGCAATTTCTTAAAGAAAAAAGGAACTTGTATTGTCTAAATATGAAATAACACAGTCTGCGAATTTCGAAATGATTCGATAAATAGTTCCGTAAAAATAAAATCCCAAAAATTAATTTACTTTTACTGTCCTAAACCACGCTCCCCCCTTAACGCAAAATTTTTTTATTTTTAGTATAGCATCATTAATTGAAAGTTCAAGACTTACTAGAAAGGCTAATGAACTTCTATAGCTGATTTCGTAGAACAGTTGGAGCCTAAAATAACAAAAATAGAAAATGATCCAGAGACTCTACTGCACATGAATTCTACAATACTGAAGACGTGAGAACATACATAGAATGTGTTGGTTCAGCTTCGTCGCCTGAGACACTTTCTTGTTCAATAGCCATAGTGGTGCTACAAAAGTGTTCCGTGTGAAAGGACTCCAACCGCACAGAAGACCACAAAAGGAGACACTGTCTATCAAGCCCGACTAGCTTCGCATCGCGGAAACATTCGTTGAAGAACTCTTTAAACAGAGCCAGTCTACCAATCACCGCAAGGATGATCGTTACCGAAGAAAGGGAAAGGGTGCAGCGCAAACACAGACCGAGCGATGAAGCCGCTGATTAAACGCGCGTTTCATCGTCGCGCGTTACATTCCGCGTGAGGAGGCGAGGAGGAGGGAAGCGTAAGACGCGGGGTACCCGATCCGCTCGGCGGGCAAAGCAAACCGGAGGAGCGAGGAAGGAGAAGCGTGCAAACAAGGGTCCGCTCCGCGGGAAGCTCACTTCAGGAATTACGTCTTTACGAGCGTTTCAATTTCTCGGCTTACGCTCCCGCCCCCGCGGAGCCTCATCCGATTAAGCGACTTTACGATCTCGTGGCGGATCTTCGAGAAAGACGGACAGGGTAGTTCGAGGCTCGCCCCCGCTGTCACGGGGGCGCGCGAGCCAACGCCGACCACCCTTCACGCCGCGGTAAATCGCGCTAACGCGCGTCGGAACGGGCGAGCGGAATTACGATCGCCTCGTCGGCAAACAGGTCAAACAGACCGTGACCCCCGGAGACCTTCGCCGGCGTCGGCCTTGCGCCCAAGGACGTTCACCTTGAACCTGTCGGAAATATCCTCGCCGCTCGCGACAAGAGGCACTCGAGGATTTCGCAGGCTAGAAGATTCAATTTATTCCGTCTTACTCGATTACCGGCTTTATAGACCTTAAGGGAGATACGGCCGGCGGGTTTTTCGGTGCCCTTTGCGCGGGCCCGAAAACGCGGTACGTGTTTCGGTCGGGAATCGTTTGATATTCCGACTGCTCACGCGCGAGAGGGGAGCGCTTTTTCCGCGGGATTGCCCCGCGTCCAGCCGAGCGAACGCCTCGTTGCACCTTTTTCCGCCACTCCGTCGACGTCGAACGTGCAATTTTTAGCGTGTTCCTCGCGTCGTTGCGAAGGGCTCTTTGAAGCGAAGGACGGACCAGTTGCTATGCAAAATAGCCATAAAGTAGGATATAAAGCGGGTTATGGGTTGGGATTCTTGGGAACCGTTTCGCGACTAGCTGCCTTGACTAGAGATCTTTGATGGTTCTCAAAAGAAAAATTTCTCGCGGACTTCGACCAATGGCAGGGGATTCTATTAACTCTACTGGCTCTGCGATTCGTAAATGTAAATCTATTTTCATGTAACCGTCACGACGTAATTTACTTTGAATACCGAGTTTTAGGATGTTTAAAGTCGAATGGAAGTCCGATCAGTGTCTCCAGACGGTTCCGCGCGAGGCTGCGGGCTATTTATCGAAGTGCAAAAATCGGGGCTGCCCAGAATGACTCTACCGTCCGAGCGAAGCTGTAAAACCATTACGGAACCTATTAGAGACTCTCGGAGCTCCCTTTCCATCGAATCGTAGAAAAGTTTCGCGGTAACCGGGGTAATTAACGAGGCCGTGAGGCTCGTTCATCCCCGTGGCCGATATCAGGTCGAGACGCGAAACGATACCCGCGAAGATTCGCATCTAAATCGATTTCGTTCGTAACGGAGTCCGATAATCATTACGTTAATTAGCCCCCCGGTGTCGTCGCGATGCCTTCCGGGGCAATTACATGCATCAAGGTCGATGATCCCGGTGAAAAATTGCGAACTCGGCTCGCGATTGCATCGGGAACGAGTCTCGTTGAATATGCACGAGCTTGTCAGTTTAGAACAAATCCTTCTTTTTCTGTGCGACTTGAAAGATGCGCGATGATTAATTGACTTGTCCCTTCCTGCATTCTCTATTTGCAAATGTATCATTTATGAACATTTCTCTTTTTTTTTTTTTTTAAATTACGAGCTCCTTCGAAAGGGGGAAATGAAGGGGATCAAGAAATCATTAGTATCGCAGGGTCAAAGCCCCATGCAGCCATTTTTCATGAAACACCGTCGCGGAGTAAAACCCTAAACGTCCATTTTTCTCGGAGAATTTATCGGTACATTTACTCCGGCCTCACTGGCGAAAGTACTAGAGCCTGTGCTCTCTTAACCAACTCCATGATATGGAACGTTAGCTCATAATCCGTCGATAAATCGCCCTGAACCTTGGCGAATCAAAACTAGCCACGTGATGCCGCCAGAATTCGCCTTAGGAACATTTGAAAAAATGTATATAGTTGTGTTCTGTTAAGTTGTTTATTAATTTATTTAAGAGCAGGTATTGTCCTGTAACTTGTGCAAATTCATTATTAAAAATTACATCTTTAATTTGAAAAATTTGAATTCATACATTGGAGCTCATTTTCTGTCCAATGGAGGCATTTTCGAAAAAAACGTCTGAGACAAAACTTTTATATTTTTTTTGCGTATAATCTGAATATGTAATAAAAAATACCAAGTCCCATTTTAAAAAAACGACTTCCGGTCTGAAAATCCTATTTCCGGTTAGTATCGGAAATTGCAACTACCACCATTCAATAGAGCGTACTCGAATTAGTTATTAAAATTTTTTTAGTTTTCAATAAAAATCACTTCCCTCCATTTTAATAGGGGTGGACGGGTGGTCTAGGACACCTTGTATAAATAAATAAATAAACAAGTATAGAGTTATCCAGTAGTCTGCAGTTTTTCAAATGAGATTTGAAAAATAATTATATTCAAATTCTACAATTTTTTTATCCTCAGAAATACAAGTGAATTTTCTTTCACCTAAATGATGATTGTAAAAAAAGATCGTCGAATTTAAGCTCAACGATCGATAGAGAACTTTTACTAGAATGCACTTAAGGCTTTCAAAATCCTAATGCAATATCTCAGGCGATAGCGTTAGGAGGGACACACCCCTATCGATAGCACCTGAGCGCCCATCATTTGAGCACGTTGGCCAATGTTTCGAGCGGTTACTTAAATTTCCCCTCGGATACGGATCGCAGAGTTTTACGACGGCTAAGACCAACAGCTCGAGTAAAAGTTAGATCGCGTCGGGACCGCGGGACAGTAATCCTTTGGATAATGCTCGATAAGTCCCGTGGTTTCCATGAACTGCATGGTTACGTCCTGCGAAATTTCCCCGTAACCCGGTTTCAGTGCTGCGGTCCCCAGGTCGACCTTTATTGATTTCTAATGACCGAAGATTTCTATTTCGAGCGCGTGAAACGCACGCCCACCCCATCAAATCGGTTGCGGCTCCAACGACCGCCCCACCAACGTCGTTTTGACAAACCGTGACAGAAAAGTATCGATTGCCGAGGGGAGGCGCGAAATACGAGGCACGCTCGAGGCGTAACCATAACTCTGACGCCTTATTCTATCGGCTGTATTTCACAATAATCGATGGAAAAAAATGATTTTCAACGCAACAAAATTACGGTAGATCTCATATGACAATTGATTAATGTATAAAAATTGTATAACGTTTAAATTAATCAATTCCCAAGCAACTTTCCCCGGACGTCATACAAAATTCCACGAACGAAGTCGCGTTCTACCATCGGATTCATCCGAGGCACCAAAGGGAAAACTCGTTCGCGCTCAATAATAAATTAGCCGTGGTCTTCATTCCGCCTCGGAACCGCGTCTTCAAAGTATCCGCTGCGAAAACGAGACGAAGGCACTAACGAACCAGGGACGCAGAATTAATAATAAATCAGGAAAGTCTGAGGAGCCGGCACATAGTCTGTATTTACGTCGAGAAAGAACGTCCAAAATACATATTTCCGTCGCGAGTTTCGCGCGACGCCGCGCCGGGAGGCGATCAGTTAGGGGAATGCCGTGTTTCAATTCCATTGTTTGCGGTGCTGCTGCATGAAAATTGTCGATATATTGTCGCGTCGTCGCGAGCGCGCGCGATCGCGGCGCAGCGGGCGCTAACTTTCTTGGCCGGATTTACCCCGAGTCAGGAATATTGGCAGATAAAGTAGCCGGATGAAAGCAGTTGGCTGCTTTCAAAGCGGCGAATCTCGTAAAATAAATACTTTTCGTTACGATCTTGCCCCGGGTATAATTTATTATTATACGCCGCATAGGTGGAGGAGGGTATTAAAAAGAAGCGGAAGACATTAAGGAGACGCTCCAACAAAGTAACGTTTAACCCTTTGTCTGGCCGGCGATTAATTTTTCGCGAGGGCGCCCGGTTTTATTGAGAAACGATGATTAATAACGGCGCGTTTGCAGCGAAATCAGAAGAAAATGCCTGAATCTCAGGGAAAATTTTCCGCGGTTTACTGGGCGCCTATTAACTTCGAGAAGTGGTTTATTGAGACGGAGAAAAAATGTCGTGACCAAAGTTTCTTAACTTACGGAACAGGGTAGTATTTTCATTTTGTAAGTTTCGAGTTCTCCTTTTAATTTGCTAGTTGGAGGGAAGTGCTCTTAATCAATACATCGCGAGTTTTGAAAAAGCAGACTGCTGCTATTTTTATCATTTAAACACGAAAATAGGAATCTAAATGTCACATTGTTTAAATTCTGAAAGTTGAAGGTGCTTTGAAAGCAACTGATAAAAAATTCTACTTCTTTCTCGTATTGAAACACTTTAACAAAGACCAGTTTCACTTCACTATTTCACTTAAGGAACAAGGCACGTCGCGTCGCGTCGTCTCGCTTTAGCGACCGAAATAATATATTGACAGCTGTTCTGAAATTCCGAGAGAACAGAAACTGCGAAGCAGATAACCGCGATCAATAAAAGGGTTGCTTATTGCCAACATCCCAGACATAATATTCAGACCATACGCAGTTTCATCTCTTAACCAGCTTTTTCGTAGTATTACTTTTGAGACACCCTATACATTTCGCAATACCCTCGATGGGCTCCACTCAGCGATACGCGTAATTACGCAGAAGACACGCGGTTCGCAGGCTCGTCTGCCAATTTATACGCGACGCACCTGGTCGTCCGAGCGCTGATTTAGAACCAGAAGATCAGGCTCTGCTAGGTTTTTCTCGATTGAACTTGTACATCGAGTTATCGGCCGCGTCGAAGCATCCATCATCGGGCGTCGCCGTCGCTCGCGTTCCTTCTTTCCTTTCCGCCGGTCGGCTCGTCATTTTTGGCCCGTCAGTTCGACCATCACGCGCGCCAAACACGATACGATACAGAGAAAAATGAGTTCCTATCGAGTAACGACCGGAAATATATCTCCTGTCGCGGAGTTTCGATAATACACGCGAAAGGGTCTCGACGTCGCTTGGTCATTTCGACCGGGTCGCGAGTAATTCCTCCGCGAACCATGATTGACGGCGACAAGAATTGGAAAGCTGTGCTATGTGAATCGAAGAGGGAAATTTCCTGTCGACGATCCCGGCCGAAACACGGAGTCCTGAATGATTAACCGTACGCTAAAAAAAGCGTGTCACTATCACCATTCACCTCGTGCTCGCCAATTACAGATTTCCGCGTCTTTACACATTACCCTAGAAGCGTCGCTGCTCGTCCTCGTTTTTCACCCCTCGACTCCGGGAGCTGGTCAAGCGTGCGAGACTCGAGGCAACGATCGATCTGCGGTACTCGTACGCTCTCTTAATCAGCTCTTACCTGAAACAGGAAAAAAAGAGAAAGAGGGAGTTAATAGCGTTGCTCCGATTATCGGCGCAATCACGACGATTCATTGACCCTCTACTACGTTCCTAAGTGTATCTTTCGCGAACGTCGCGTCACATCGAGTGCGATCCGCGCGAGCATGGAGAATTACACTCTCATCTCGCCTCGGATCACCGACCAAGTTCCTTCCTCTCACGGTCGTCGTAAAATTAATTAACCATTCGCGAGTGCGTAAGCTTCGCTGTAACGGCGGCATTAATAAACCGTCATCGACCGATCGCGATTATCGCTCAGGATATATCTTCCTTTACGAGCGGACCGTGTTATCGGCGTGCACACACGATGCGACTCCCATCGAGAGCCCGTTTGAAGCCGAAGCGCGCGTACACACGGTTGCCTGGACGCCGGTCACGCGAGTTGCGACCATCAAACCGCATTTTTCCAACGACCGCCGGTGGATCGCGCTCGCCAATGGATTAACGATCCCTGTCAGGCGCGTGCATGTACCGCGGGATTCGCTGCTTTAATACGACTTTATGTATGAAAGCCCGGGCTATACAGGACGATCCAAAGCGGAATAAGCAAATTTTTTCAATGAAATGATCTCATGGGGGATCGAATTTGCGATAGGGATGACGTGGCTGGGGTTCTTAGGTAGTTCGACGTGGGGAGTAGCCGTGTCGATTACGAAACCGAGGCGCAGGTTACAAGACGAGATAACCGTCTGTACAACGAATAAATTTTTCTTCTTTGTATCTCGCACCGAGTTCAGATAACACGGCGAGTGTACACAAGACTTGGCGCGTACACGCGCGTGAACCGGGTAGTTCCATGAACGTAACAGCATTCTGCGATTTATCTGTGAACGGCTAGTGGCGATCGCGTAACGGCTATCAGTTGGTCGCGATATCGGTTCAATTAAAGAATCGTGTATTTTCGAAAGACGCTATTGGTGTTTACTTATTGCCGCTACGCGATCAAGTGGCGAAAAGTAGAAACAGTTATATCGGGTTATTCCAACCGTTTGATGTTGAATTTGTAAATTCTAAAGGCATGTGTCCACGGTCCAAAAACTGTGTCCAAGTTCTAGTTCCAACAAAAAGTAACTGGAAATTGGATCGTGATAACGGACAATTCAGATGAAAATCTTGGACGAAAACATGTTACGGAAAATGCTGCGCGTTCCATTTTCCCATAGCAGTTGATAATTTCTGCAACCAACCAGTTGTAACAGGATAAACAGTTAGTTACCAAAACTGTGTACGAGAACTTGGACACACTTCTGGGACTGTGGACACAGAGCTTTAAGCATTATTTATATTAATAATATTTCCAACTGAATTTTACGTCTCAGTTTTACGTAGACAGATATTTTAAAATACTTATTTATTATATATGGATTGGAATTATTAATTGAAATAATATTTTTTGTAGGATACATTAGAAATACTTATTAGAAATTATATTTCGTTTCAAACGTATTAGAAATAATTATCTGAAATAATATTTGTTTGGGTTCAAATAATTATTAAGCTTAAAAATTAAATAGCTCAAATTTGAAAGACTGAAACATGAATATTGTTTATCTGGAGCTTAAAACGTTGAAACTAATCATTTGGAAGCCTGAAGCGTAAAAGTTGGTACTGTATCCTTGATAGCTTGAAACTTGGAAATTTAAAATGAGCTTGAAAAATTCCAGCTTGAAAGTTTTAATCTTTGAAGCTTGAAATTATGAATGTTTGAGAACTTGCAAATATGAAGCTTGAAAACTTCAAATATTTCAACTTTAATTTTCGATGTTTGAAGTTCCAAAATCTTAAAGACTTGAAAATTAGAAGCCTGAAATTCTGGAAATTTGAAGCTTGAAATTCAGTCTTATTCTAACCTTTTCTAACTCAATTACAGACCTTTCTGAATTGCTATGGCGCCCTCACAATATTTATCAATAGTACGATAGGAATTTTTCCGCGAGAGTAACAGAAAATGCAATGCTCAACAAATGATAGGTTGGTCTATGGTTGGGACATGAGAAAACGTAGAAAAGGTTCTGAGGATTTCTTGTTGATTATCGCAGAGGCCTCAACTTTTCGCAAGGGTAGTTTACCAAACGGTTGCACGCGTAATTCTCTGTTTCACCCTGACACGGTTCCATGCTTAGCCGCTATATATTGCGTCCTCGATTAAAATCAAACGAGTCGTTTCTGTGACACTGAAACTCTCAAGAATATGGAATCCATCGCGGGAAAGATTTAAAGTCGCGCATACTGCGATCGGGCCGATCTCGAGGAATTCGCGGAACGTCCTGTCGAAGCGAGCGACACGATTACGAATCGATTTCTTGGAAAACAACGCGTCACCCAGTCCCGATAACAGTCCTGCCTTGTGTGCACTCCAGGTGATCGATGCTCGGTCAGTTATTTCACAACGAAGATAATGACTACCTGTCGCGTTCCACGATCGATCAATCGATCCGGTAGAAGGACATGTCCTCTCCCATGAATGAAGATAACAGTTCACTATCGAAATCGCTTCATAAGTCTAAACCGGAACAATTGATAGAGTCGCGAATGGCGCGTTAAGTTTACGTAATTTATAGCGTCGAACGTCGGCATTACTCTGTGCGTTCTAAATAACATTTTCTGTACACGACGAACACTTTCAATCATTAATTAACACAAAGAAGAAATACAGTTCAAAGCACCGTCCTCCCGAAGTTCGAACCTCGTTCTAACATGCTCCATAAAATATTGAACTTCGACCGGTAAGAAGGCAAAGCAGCGGGCGAAGTCGCTCCGTCGGGCTTTTCTTCTTGAATTGATCGGTCTATTAGTCGACTAACTACTTGATTGCACTTGAGTGCCGCTTAATGCTTGACCTATAAACTGCTTCACCTTTGCAGCTCCGCCGCGCGACATTGTTCGCCCGGCCGGAGGGAAGAAGTCGGGCGGAGGAGGCGACAAACGATTCTAAACATCCGACGGCTGCGAAAAACGCGCCCGCGGCGAAGAGGAGGATCGATGCGCGAGGGGGAAATTCGAATGCACTCGAACGGGTCTCTCCGGGATCTCGAGAAAGGCCCTCGAGCAACGTCGAACTTTCCGCCGCAATGCGACGACCAGAAAGCATTAGCGCGCCGCGGCGAGCGTAATTTCCTCACCTCGGAGGCGACACGACCGGAAAAAAGAGGACGAGTTTATGGACCGACGCGTCCAGATGGATGACAGGCGAAGCTCCAAGGACCACTCCCGAATGGTAACGTCCGCGAACCTGGATCGAATCCTCGGCCGGCGCTTCCGAGATGATCCTCGCTCCCCGTCGTCGCCCCGGAGCAGTATTTCACGATCGCAGACGACGTTCACTGCCCCCTAACCGATAAATACGACCTCCAATTCCGTTTGGTTCCTCGCGTCGGATTCCGAAACGTGACGAACGGGAATCACCGACGGCGGACGAGAGAAAGAGCGGCCGTGCCGTCGATCGAATTAGACGCGGAGCTTGGCACACGCTCGGATCCGCGCGCAAGATGGACGTCGTCGGCTCGCAGACGTCTCAATTCGCCATGGGAACGACTGATAAAGGGGGCTGGCAGGAAGATCGGGAGGAAGAACAAACGTCGAGACACGGGTGAGAGCAAAAAGAAGATCGAGGGAACCGGTTCCAGCGCGTTCCGCGCGGGCTCCGCTCGGCACGATCTGCGTTTCGCGAGTATCGGCGAGAGGCCGTAGAGGTAACGCGGCGGAGGGTCAACGGAGAAAGGGTTGACCGTGTAAATAAATACGTTTCGAGGGGAAAAGGGGGGAAAGGAAACAAGAGAAGTAGAACTGGCTGCGAGGGCGGCTGCGCGGAGCGGGAATGGGAGTAATGTTAATGACATCAGAGGGTCGACATCAAACGGGCCAGCTCTTTTGAACGCTGCACATGGCTGCGAGAGAAGTGGCGGCATGTAACCGCACGGCTCTCTCGCGATATTACGACACGGCCGCGCAATTAATTACACGTCGGCTGTCGGAGCAGTTTCGGATCGAACGCGGCGCGGCTCGGCGCTTGTTCAGCGCGGCACGCCGTGCCGTTACGTAACGCGAGAAATCGCACGGACGAAATAATTGGCCGTGGCTCTGTAAGATCAAGAGCGAGGAGCACGCGGCATCGCGTGCGACGCTCCCTCGATCTCTCGTACCGGATCCAGAGATCTCTCCTGTGCTTGCCGCGCATCCACGCGATTATTCTTGCGGCGTAGAATCGGGATAGGAAGCTTCATTCACCGTCAGCCGCTCTCGCCGCAACTTTATGTCATAATGTTACTTCGAACTGAAAGGGGAACCTCGCGGTGCGCGTCGCTGCTGCGTAGTTGCAGTGCTTTACGCTGTCACGCGTCACTTAATCCTATGTGACTAGTCAGCTTACGGGTATGCAGCCTGGAAGACGTACGGACACTCGCTGCGATGCAACCGCGAATACGAGGATTTTGCATCGACCTTTTATTTCAAGGTAAAACTCGAAGCGTAGCGGAAGCTCGATGCGGTTGTGCAAACGAGTGACAGCTCGGCGCGAGATAAATCGCGTGACTATTCCGTCTACCAATACTCGCAAGATATCGGAGAAGTATCCGATTGGTCCCAAACTCCTTGGTTTCCTTTTGCGAAAAAAAAGGAGCGCTAGATTTACCGTAATCGCAATAATCAATAACGCACCGCGATTATTCCATTGCCGCGCGGCGCGATATCGACCCGTTCGATTGCTTCGCGAAACCCTGATCAGTGTCTCTGCCCGGCGGCGGATCGGAAAATTTCGCGCTCGAGCAACACGTTGCACACGTGGCGCCGGTTCTAACGAAACGCGATTAGAAGCTTAGAGAGAATTATAACCGGTGGGTAATTGCTCGATCGGCTGGCTGGTTGCCTCCCCCGAGTTTACGTAGCGGAGCGTGTCACGAAATCAAGTGTTCCCGAACAAAGTACTTACTTGCCGAGCTGCTTAGCGACACGATCAAATATTCAGGAGCTCGCGGCGGACTCGTCGCCCGAACTTTCCTTCTTCGCGGCGGCCAACTGGCAAACTTTCGTCGGGCGCGACGTCGCTCTTCCGCGGGCGTTCTCGCGCATAAAAGCGGCAGGGGCGGCGTGACGCGCCGCGTGGAAGCGCCCGGGGTACGAGGAACGATAACGCTAATTAAATACGAGCCGCACTGACACCGGGACGAGCGCGTCCGCCTAACGAGGCCGGTAATTACGCGACGGCTTCATCTTCGCGAAGTCTCAGCAAAAACCCAGCGCCGCCATACTCCTGGCCCATTTCTCTCGGAATAATAATCGTCCCCGCGGAGGGTTCGAGAACGCGCGCGTTCGTAGCGAAGAGGAACGCTCGCCGGAGCGTTCATTTTTCTTGTCGGAAGCTCCGCACTGAATTCACCAAGCAACCTACGAGCCCGGCGCGTTCTCAGGGAAACTCTCGTTTCTTCTCCTCCTCGTATCAGAAGCGGAGGAACAGCAATTGCTGGGCGATCAAAGATCCATCGAAAATAGAATTTGATTCCGCATTAGCTACACCGAGTCCTCGAGTCCGTCAAAAGCGAGCGCGAACGTTTCAGCAAAAAGCAGGAGCGTCGCGCGGCACTTCCGATCGTTCCCGTTCATTCCGGTCCTTAATGGACGGGATCGCGTCGTCGTTCCGACGTTAACGCGACTTTGAATCGTCGCGGGAGTAGCTCGTGACGAGTATTCGGGGCAGAAATTCAAGAGGCGCGAGGCTCTTGGAGCGCCATGAAAAGCGTATTACAAAGGGACACGGCGCGCCTCGAAACCGTTGCTGTCGCTGGTCGAGAGGGCGAGGGAAAGCCAGATAGCCTAGGGAAAAGTAGCTCATAGAAGTAATGTCAACTTTTATGTAACGACCATTGTCAGGTAGCGAGGCGAGTTCAGTGGAAGCGCGTTACGATTCTCCGAGCACTCGAGCCCTCGTACTCAGAAGTAAAACGCGTCGCGTTACGAGACACGCACACGCGCGCTCGCGCATTCCGCCGAGGAATGTCTCGTGCTCTACGTGTCGCGGGTAATGATATACTGGGTGTCGTTTGCACACCGAGCGATGGAATCGTCCTTTAGGTACTCCAAAACCGCCTGGAATTTCGTGGAATTTTCTGACTTCACTTGTTGTCAAAACAATTATGGGATCTTAGGGTAAAAAGATACGATCATCTATCGAAACACAAGTTACTGTTTATAGAATTTTCAATTTTTTAATATCTTCTGGTCCCTCAGTTAAAAAAAAAGTAAATAAATAAAAATGATGGCAACAACAAAAATTTTACAGAAAGAGTCGTGATTTTCATTAAAACAGTCTTACATTTTGTATTATTATTCAAAAATAGACCAATCTATTTCAAAAAGTCTCCGTGACCCGATAGATAATTTCATTTTGAATATGTAGAGGGCGAGGGCAAATCTAGAGGGCGAGAATGCCAATTTAATTCCCAGTTTCTGAAGATTTCACCGCGACGGATTCATTTTCCCCCATTTTTTCCCTTTCTTAATTCCTCTCGCCACCCTTGCCACTCACGACTTTCCCCATCTTCTACCCCCTTTTCTTTTCCCTCCCTGAGTTATGGAGCAACAGTTATGTCTCTCAAGTGCACTCTTCTAACTTCATTTCACTTTCAGATTTAAACGTCCATCGCGATTCTCTATGTCACCGTGGTTACATCCACCCCCGACGTCGCAGCGCGACAGTGATGATAATGCGATCAAATCGCGCACACCGGGATCGCGACGACGGTGTCTGTCGTCGTTTCGAAAGACCGCGGCGTTCGATTTCAATGGCAATCACGAGCGGACGGAACGAAACCGAGCCGGATCGAGGGAAATCGGATTCCCCGATCGTGGATCGATCGCACGTCGGCGCGTTAATAAAACAACCGAATCGAACCCCCTTTTCGACGAATTCTTTCCTTACAACAGACGGTAATCCTAACATTTCGAGAGGCATTCGAGTTCTCCCCCGGTTCAGCGAGGCCGAAAATCCGGCGCACTCGTGGTGAATTACACGCGGCATCAGATGGTGGAAATTTGATCAGCGCTAATCCTAAGTAATTAGGACGGCGTTGCCGCGTTTATTGGATAAGAAAGAAAGCTCCTGCGAACCACGCGTCAAATTAAATCGGCCCCGACACCCGAAGCATCTGCGTGGAAACGCCAATACAGGACCGGGTCCATGGAAATCCGAGGCCTCCATTCGTCGGGGGGAAGCAGTTTCCTCTTTCAGCGTCGGAAAAAAGGATTCTCAAGAGTGCCGTGAATTCGGGCTATTCAGTTATCTTTCTTCCTCCGCAGCATCCAAGGACGGCGTGGCGCTGCGCACCCCAAAATTCCGACTCCCTCGGAAAACTTGAAGGCAAAGGCCAGAGGCGGTCCCCCAAATCACGGGGCGACCGTTGGGCAGCGTTAGGGAGGTTGGGGAGAGGGCGGAGGGAGGACGCAGCCGGGCTCGAATTGCGGCTAAAAGCGAGAACGCATCCGGGGCATTAGCGAGGTGTCTATTTTCATTTAAGGCAGAGGCCGGGCTAGGGGTCAGATGGCGATAATTCGGTCGGTAATAGTCGCGGCTCGTATAAGCAGTGGCTGCAGGCTGCGTTCGGCTAACAACAGGCCGACTACGGGGGGTGGTGAAACGAGGGAGGAGGACGAGCGCGCGGGGGTGTGAAAGGGAAACGGCGCGGAGGGTGGGTGGAAGCAGGCAACGAGGGCAGCCAGAGGCGGCGGCGGGGTCCGATCCACCCGCGGGGGAAATGAAAATAAATGATAGCGACGCCCGTAATTAATTTAACGCGCGAGAACGGACTGCGAGGCGACTCCGAGCGGGCTGCTTTATACGCGACGCGCGTATAAACATGCCCGCGCGTGTGCGTGAGTGAACGCGCGCCGAATACCTGCGACGAACTTGGATTACGCGCTCCTCGGCTGCACCGGGTGTCCTGGAAAAATATTTCCACAAGCCGTCGCCGAGGGACGATAGACCCGTGGGAGTTTCGAATTTGGGGAAAAGTCGTGGATCGCCTGGAGTTTCGAAGTGTCTCCGAAATATCGTAACTTTTGGGACGGTGGCGAGGGTGGGAGTACAATCGATAACGTTTTCGGCGGGGGCGGAAGAGTTACGAGTTTGTTTTCTTTCGCGTAGCCCGCGTTTCGTGTTCAACCCACTTTCCTGGACGCTGTTCTCTGTTATTATAATTAAGAAGTTTGCGAGATCGACTCGGATGAACTCTGCCGGTCATTAAATCCCTCTGATCCAGGCTTCCAATTTTAATATATTCTTTGATATGGTTCGGGCGGACAGAGGCGAAAACATGCAGAAGTTACTATGGGACGCGTAAACCGCAAAAGAACGTTATAAGTAACAATATCGCCTTAATATTCCCCGCCGTTCCGGATGGAACTTTTAACTACTCTTCGTTACGGTTCATTAAAAACTGCTAACGGATTCCGCGTTCTTCGGCCCGCGTGTAAGCTCTCCGTGGTGTTAAATATCCCAGGCATGGTTAAAATGGACGTTTTTAAACGGAGTGTGTAGCATTAGCTTCAATAACCATTATAACGTACTGTATTAAAAAAATTTACTCGCGCATAGAGACTAAGCTCCACGGTGGAAATCCGCGATACTAATTAACAAAGGAGGAATTTGTGTTAGGCATTACCCGATAGGATAATCCGGCATACATTTCGTCGGAATGAAAAAGAAATCCGGCGATCGAGCGAACAGCGACACTCGATCCGTACGAACGCGTAAATCCTGCATGCTTAAATCAACAAACAGGTGCAAATCTCATTATCAATTCGCGGGACGGCGATTGTGCACGATCGAATATAAAGCCTTCGGTAATATCTAAACGACAAACAGCCCGAAATCTCATTAATAAATCGTTCGCGTGTAGGCTGGGACACTGGAGCGTTTATCGAATATATGATTCGTACTCGGTAAACCACGACAATCCCATCTCGATGTTACTGCGTGCACGCGCTTCGGCGACCACCGCTGTGCTGCTAGTCGCGACATTATCTCCCAACGGAGAGTGATTTTTCCGCGCGATGGACGCCGCGAGCGTCCTTAATGCCGAGGCGCGCGCCGAATCAAAAGCTATTATTAATCTAACTGTTCTTGCGAGGAATTGTCTGGCTGATTGTGATGGATGTTGTTAATGAGCCACCGGCTTCGCTCGTGACCGTGTCAGTCGTCTTTATACCAGGGCTATTAATGCAAAACCTCCATATGAGGTCGTTCCGTAGTAATAGAATCTCGGCTGTCAAAGCCGGCCGATGAAATTAATTTCCATCGTATTGTTCCTTTTGTAATCGTAAAGCTTTATGGTATAAGAGGAGACACGCGTTTAAGGAGCGCGAACCACCATAAACCTTCGAAGCCCATCCGGTGTCCCTAGCAATAGGTGTTACCGTACGTTCATCGTGTACTTTATTGTGAGGAATGTTATTGGAAGCCGTAATGGCGTCCGCTACGTTTCCCTTGGCAAGCAAGCTCAAACGAGACACGTAGTCGCGCGTGTTCGCCGCGCCACGTATTACCGCGCGCGTATTTGCATAGGAACGGGCGACGACGGCGCGCGGCTGTTTCCTCGGACGCGAAAAACTCGCCCGAGGAGGAAGAAAAGGGAGAAGCGGCCTAATCAAATGGAACTCCTGGCCATCTTCCCTTCCGTTCCGGCTTTCCGCGCTCGCGACGAAAAGTTATTGAATATCGCGCGTCCCCTCTGGTAATCAGCCGGTGCTTCAAGCGCGTATCGGAAAACGCTGAGCGCCGCCTCGAGCATCCTTGTTACTCGCTGAAAGCCGTCTAATTTTTCCAGTTTACTTCGCCGGACGACAAATACTCCGTTGATCAACTCGCCCCGCGATCGGGGAAGACTTCGCCTCGCGTCGCACGAAAAGTTTGAGCGTGGGAGGATCGCGGTCTTTGTCGCGAATAGCTGCCGCTATCAGAAACGTACATCTGGTAACGACTGATACCGTTAACGAGCGTCGTGATTGCACGCTGTTACAACGGCGGGTCGCGAGGTTGTCGCTTGACGCGTCTCGGCGCAAAACTTCATTTTGAACTGTGTAAGTTCGGCCTTTGTCTTCGGTGCCGGAACTTCGGGGCGAAGTCAAGAGACGAATCAAAACGCGGCGAGCTCAGCAAACTTCAGCCGAGTCTACGGAAGTGTAATTGTCTGATACGAAGTACAAAGGACAGCTGTTTAAAACGCGAAAACTCCGGAGGAAGAGCGAGAAAAGGGGGGAAACGCGATGATCTAATCGCGCGAGCCTCGGCAATTCGATATTCAACGTTTCTCCTTGCCCGTTCAAGATTTTCGATTGGATTATAACGGGAGGAGGGGCTCGGGAAAATTACCATGGTTATCAACCAATTTCTGGCGAACAGATTTGCCCCGTGATAGAAGCGATTCGAAGGGTTCTCTCGCTTGATCCAATATTCACGTTTCATTGGAAACAAACGAGGAACAGTCACCTCCTCGAGCAAGTCGATTGGATTCGCGGGAAAGACGCGCGTAATTAACCGCGAGGATGAAGGAACCGCGGGATCCTCGAACTTGGGGGTCACTTGGTAGGCAGCAGCGAGGTCAGTACGTGTCTCACGCGGAAGCGAACCTCGGTTCCCGGGCGAAACCCGCTCTTTTAAATCTCATTTCTTTTCGAGTTTCGTGTCGATTTAAAAGAGGCAAGCCCCTCGGTCGCTTTGAATTCCCACGAAACTGTCCGTCGAAGCCAAAAGCAGACCCTTTGAAGCCCCTGTAATTACCGTACGACTTCCTGGCGAACGCTCGCGCCGAGAGGGGCGCGCGCAGCGTAAGCAGAAAGGAGAAACTACCGGCTCCGACCGGCCTTCGCGTCGACCGGGTCGGTCTTAATGACTGCCACGTTTTGTGCGTGCGTCGGGTCACGGAGAGAGAGTGACTCGGGACCGAATCACGCGACTTCCATGGAAACAACACCAACCCCCTTGGGTGCCAGCCTCGGCCAACTTTTACATGGGGACGGCGCGGCGTTGCGTAAATCGTCCTGTCACGGGCACGTTCCTCTCTCGCGGACGCGTAATATCTTTCATCGGGGTAAACAGGGGAAATTGAAATTACAATCGCGTGCTGGTCGTGAACCGGCGCGACCCGCTTCTTCGTTAGGCCGGATTCCCATTCGGCGTGAAATCCCAAGCCCGAGTCCGAGCCGCGCTTGGAAAATGGCGGCGGCGAGTAGCGAGGCGAGGCTCGGGATTCGGGATTGGGAGGGCCAGTAAAAGGCGCGGGATATCATGCTCAATGGGAATCCGGCCTTATCGTTTCCCGAGCTACTCGGCTGTTTTACTGCCGCGAGGTGGGAACCGACGTATAGTAGAATTAGTAGCCGAAAAGCGAAAAAACCTCAGCCAAATATGTAGCATCAAAGGTGAACCCGAAATGTTGGTATAAAAATGAAAACTGCTTCAGAGAGAAGGATTATTACAAAATGAGCACAAAGTTCAAAATTGCGATCGAAATCATAATTTTACGAAAATGTTAGAACGTTCCAAAACTCGACAATTGATGACTCTACAATTTCATGTTTCGACCAGAGTTTCTCAATTTGCGACTACCGTGCGATGTTGGAACATATTTTTCTCACTATCGAGTCGCGTTTTCTGGAATTTTCGAGACACGCTTCTTAGAAGTATTACGCATACCTCGCTCGATAAATTTCGCGCAAATAGACGGACACTAAAACTCGAGTTAACGTTCTGACGTCAATATTGGTTTGATAAACATTGTTATCTGATATAGACGGCGATGTGGCCGATGGTAATCGCGCTTGCTCGCAGCTTAATTGGTTATTTAACGTGCTTGAAAGCTCGAATTTTTCGCCCCGAAGCCGGATCGAACGTAAGCTCGCGTAAAAGCAAACGATGATGGAGTTCCGTTCGCCCCGCTAATGGGTTAATCTCAACTATAACTCAAAGTTGTCCCACCCTTCCATTAATTTAACGCGGAGACAAGGAACACGATGGCTCGGTGTTCCCCGGTCCCGATTCGCTTGTCGATATCCCGGAGAAATGTTGGAACGATTCGCATTATCCGACGCCAATCCTCCTCAACTGGAAGACCAGGAAGATTTAAGACGCGAGCGCCGCGCGCGTGTTCACGACCGGTCATAGCGGATCGCTTTAAAACTTTTGCTCCCCATCCTTGGCTTCACGGATATATTGCGTGCCGGACTCCGAGTCATGAATCACGCAAAAGACTCCATTTCCTTTCGATCGGATACCGCCACTACATCCCCCAAGGGCGATAAGGTACGGAGGTGAGGTCGACTGCGGAGGGTCAAAGGCCCTTGTCGTCGTATAGTACACATCAGCCTCCTATCGCGACATTGGCCGACTGCAACAACCTCTGTCTCTCTTTCTCTCTTCTCTCTCCTCGTCTGTACGTTAACGCGGTTTAACTCCCACGCGCGCTTCCTACTTTGCTCCACGCGAGAACACGCCGGCGTTGATGGGCGAAAGCAGTTTCGCAAAAGCAGCTTTGCGAATCACCACCAGCGAAACAGAAAGGTGCAACGGTTACGCCGTCGAAAGTCGTGTCTTTGGTGTCTCGTCCGCCGGCTACACGAAAGAACTCGTGTCTCGCTTAGCGAGGAGCCAGGCAAGACAAACGCGCGACGGAGTCGAGGAAACGCGATTCCAGATAAGGCGGATCTTGATGCGTTCGCAGATCGTGCCAAATACCGCGAGAGCCTGCAGATTAACGACGAAGCAGTCGAGTCTTCGAGACGATTCTTTTTCCTCCTCACAAAAGCCACCCTCCCATTACGCGACTGCAGCGCGACAGTAAAAATGACGCATGGGGTTGTTCCACGATTCGCGATCGCCATAAGAACTCGTCGTTCCGAGCTCTTCCTCATAGATGACAAACGTTGATCCCCGCCTCGCGGTCGTTGCGCGCGATCTCTCCCCTCGGAGCCAATAGCAACGCGCGTCGACCGCGGTAACCAAAGTCATCCAAAACTGGACGCACTTATTTTCATCCAATACAATTTGCATACGCGCGCGCGCACCCCCGACAATGCGAATTTATAAATCGACGGACATCCGTGTGATCCGGCTTATGGGTATATTCGCATTAAGCGGGGTAACGGTGGATGATATCGTCGACTGGTCGCGGATATTCGTATTATTCGGATTCAATGGATTTACCTGCGACTCGGACATTACAAATATGGAAATATTACCGACCACCGTCGACAACAGAGCGACGCGCCGGTTGAAAATTCGCAAATCGAGCAATAATACGAATAACTGGTTCATTTTGTGCAACACTGGCAAATTCGACCGACTCGGCGCGCTCGGATTTCATTGAAACGCGTCCCTCCGATCTCGAGCGTTTAAACAATGTGGTAATAGGTTCCTCTCATCAAAGGAGCCCGATAATCGTTTCCCGGATATTTCAAGTAAATTCTTCCCCGAAGCAACAGCTTGCACCCAGCATGCGATCTCGCGTTCCGCCGGCGTCGGTGAATTTCCAGGCGCGTTTCCACGCGAATCGCGCGTCGTACTCGCGGTACTCGCGCGCGCACGAGCGGAGCGGGTCGCGGGCGGGGGACGCGCGGTCCGCACAAAGTGGCTTCTAAGAAAATAGAGTTACCGGGCGAAACGCGGTCGGTGTTTCTGGCGCGGCGGTGGCAGAGGGCCGGCAAAGCAGGCAGGCAAGCAGGCAGGAGGCAGGAGGCAGCGTGAGCCCTCGACGCGATCAATAACACGCGTGTACGCACCGACACACACTGCCGCGCACGCACTTTTACACTCAACCGCCGCGCTGGCAGCACACCCCCGCGACCGACCCACAACCACCGCCGCCACGACCACCGTCGCCACCAACACCGCGAACGCCACCCCCTCGCGCCTCCGCGCTCATCGCTTTTCCTCTTTCTCCGCCTCTTCCTCTTCTTCGCTCACCGTCGGCGTCACGCTCTTTCCTTCTCTCGCGCGCGAGCGAGCGCACACAAACGCGCGAGACACGCGACGATGCACGCGGAAATTACACGCACAGAAGGTGCATACAACGAGCGGCGGACCTGGCCGCCGATATGTATGAACGCGAAAACGTCCGGAGGGAATGGAAACGTGTAATTGTGTAAATGGTACAATGGCCGACGGTCCCTCGTTAGAGAGATCGTCCTCGCCGTGGAAACAAGATTCTGATTAACGCCCGAATTTTATCGTCCGCTGCCGCACGCTTACACATTTCACCCCCTTGTTGCCTCTTCCTTCCCCAACCCCGCGCGGTCCGCTATTTGTATCGTTTTGTCTCGCTCGCGCGGGATTTGTCGGGGAAAAGTCCGAGGGCGGTGATTAAACGGAGATATGAAAATATATGTGTTTGGCAACAAGTACCCCGAATAAAATGAAACGGTGAAATGTCTTCTCGGCTCCGAGCTTTTTTCATGCGATCGTGATAGCTATTTCGGAAGCTGCGGTCTCTCCGTGCTCTGCTTCACGATATTTCGATTATTTTCAGCATACAGTTGATCCCTGAAACGACGCGGTGATTAGGGACAACGACTCCTCGCGTAGTCAAAAACCCGCGTACAATTATTTACTCTCTAAAAAATTCATGTTTTCTGGGAACTTTATTTTATGGGCTTGGTATATTGTTATTGTTTTTTAAGTATAATGAAATAAATTGAGGAAAAGAAAGCATTAAAGAAAAAAAGCTAGACCAAACGGTACAAGACCCAAAATATTTTTAAATATTTAGTTCGAAATGCTGAATCAATCTAACGTGGTCTAAATGTTAAGAAGAAAAATAATTTAATGTTTTGCTTGTTATCAAATAGAATAATAGTAATAAAATCATAAAAACAAGTTCTTTTTCTAAAACTTGAAGACGATGCTATAAATTTTCGAAAAAAGGAAACAGATCATGACTGAACCTCCGATATTTAAGAAGAATCGAATTTATCCTAAATGAAATAGAAGTATCATCGAACTGAGAGTTGGGCAAAATGTAATTCAAAATGTATTTTTAAATGTAATCAAAGTGTAATTACTAATTTAATTGCACATTATTTTCTGTAATCGTTAATCATTATCGACTACACAGTCAAGTTGTAGTCAGTGACAACTAACGATTACAGAAAATTACACATATTTGGATGAGTAATTACACTTTAATCATAATTTGTGATTTGTAATCAAATTACATTTTGCCCAACTCTGATCGAAATAGACTTAACACTAGATTACGGCGTATTATGGATTTATTTTTGGTAAGATACGGTTCTGAATAAATCAGGATAAGAGTTGTCGTTTAGGATGTCATTGTATTTCTAGATGTCAGCACACATTTTTAAAAAATAATATCTAATATTCCTATAAATCGTGAGTATGGAATCTAAAATCCATCAAATCGACGGATTTTGTAAATTTAGTATTGAAATTCTCCCCAAGGCGACGAACTCGTATCAACCTGAAAAGACTTGGAAGCCTCTAGAATCTAGAAGTAGAGTATCGGTATCTTTGGCGAGCGGATCGCCAAAACCATTAAATCCATTCCTACGCTAAAAGTAGACGAAAACCGCGATGCATATCGCTGAAACGAGGCTGCCTTCCGATATCGCGCCGTGTTTTCCACCAATTCCGTTCGCGTTCCTCCAGAAAATGCTCTTCTTGCTTTTCGCGGCCGGAGGACATCGAGGGCCATGAGCGTTGTAATCTCGTTTCACCTTCGCCGTTTCCGCAGCGTGCTCGACGTAATTTCGATACTGTCTATCGCGAGGTCGTGCCAACGCGCGCGTCGCGTGCTCTCCTCCCCGCGGCGCGACGCGGTGGCCGAGTAAATGGAAATCCTGGGGAGGATCGTTGATGTCGCGTGCACCGGAGGCTACCTATACGTTTCCTAACTGGGGGAGAGACGCGAGAGAGCTCTCGACGATGGGATTCTCCTTTGTGGGAGAGACCGCAGGCGGGCGACGGTCCACCGGCAAACAGAACGCGCGCACGCGAGAACCGCGCCGGTAATTTCACATGGGAATCCATTTAAAGCGATTGAAGAGCTGGCAAAGTGGACGGGAGCGGAGAGCCGGACGGGAGCTAGCACCCGCGCGCGCGCTCGTACGAGCGAGAAGGAGAAAGAAGAGACCATTCGAATGGTAAACGTTTTTTCGCGCGATCGCGACGCCGGATTTAAATTTACCCGATTTCAGGCAATCCAATTTGGTTAATGAAACGCTTCGAGCGACGGTGTTTGTAGCTACGCGCGCGCGCACACGCCGATCTCTCTGTTCTCGGTCTGCGCTTCCCGACTCGGCGGACAATAATAGAGACCGAACGATAGGGTAATTAAGTTGTAATTGATAAGAGCGTTATTTCGACAATACCCGCTTCTCACGCGAAAGGAGGATCGCGTTTGATTCAGGGAGGAACAATTGCTGGTCGGACTAACGACGAAACTCGCGCGGTCAGCTGCTGTTTTAGTTTTTAACGGGATTCGTGTGTAACGAATAAGCATAATAACCGAGGGAATGCAAATGCACGCGAGCAAACAGGAAAGCGCACTGGCAATCGTGATCGAATTCGCGTGTATTCATTGATGCTCGAAAAGCCGTGGGCTTCGAATTGTTCGAAATAAACAAGTGGAGCTTAAAAAACGCCGCTGAAATTGAATAAATTTTCTGATCAAGCCATGAAAAAAATGCGGAGTATCGTGTGCAGACGTTCGCACGGTAATGCAATAATTGTCGTCACCGACGGTCACGAAGCGATTTCGCCATTAATGCGTTGAAAAATAACACGAGTAAGCTGTCACGCGCGCGGAGTCGGCGTCAAACGTGCTCGCGAGTCCTGGGAATACGGGGCGAACCGGAAGCGCAGTCGTAAACTGGAAACAAGCTGCACTGGCTGGCGTTAAAATTCACGTCGGCCTTGACGACTCGTTTTCCGCGCGAGAGAGTTAATAATACGTTCGTCGCGGTGTGCAAACGAGCCCGCGAACACGGGTCTCGTTCCGCGTCGCGATCCGTGGTCTATCGATCGGCGAGCACTATCGAAATTAATCGCCGAGGACGCGTCCGAAGCGTCGAAAATAGCACGACACGCGGCCGAGCGATGGAACGAAGGAAACGTCGATACGTCGGAACAGAAAACAGCAAGGTGAATGACACACCGACAATCCCTGCCGTGGTTACAATAACGGTTCGATCGGCAAAACCTGCGGCGTTCCGAGTGATCTTGCAGCGTTTCTAGCATTCCGCCATCCTCTTCGGCCCCCAATAATAAACGCCTAAATAAGTAAATAGCCTTGGGAATCCGAGGAACCGTGAAACTTCCCGGTGACTACGGATCGCTAACTGCTTCCTACTTCGCGGAACGTTTTCGCGAAGAACGGTGTTACGTCTGCGGAGTTACTTTAGAGAATCGTGTGCTCTTCGACGCTTTTGGAGTGCATCGTGAAGCGAAAGTGAGAGCGATACTGCCTTTATTGAGAATCAGATGGAATGATCTCGCAACTAGCTTGAAACTCGAAGATCTCTGTTCTCCAAGATATTTTCTCCTCGTTTTCGGAATATTTAAAATCAACATCCGTTGAATCTAAACCGGAAAACAAATCAATCCATATAATCCAATCGAACGCCTTAACTACTAAAATAATTAATTTTGGCAACCACATCAAATTATATCAAATCAACCAAATCAAAGGATTTAACGTGTTGCATACTTGTTATATCTACTCAAGTCGGACAGTTAGATCTGTCAAAACAATACCTGAAATGGTTCTTTACTTTTTCATGCCATAAAGGAAGCCTTAAATTACATCAAACATGATCACTAAGAAAAATGTTCACCACAATAAAAAAAATAACGCAAATGATTTGAAAATTTTCAAGCAAAACATATTATAGAGATAATTTATGATCTACAGCTAAAATGTAAGTCGCACAATGCAAAATTAAATTCAATCCACCAAATGAAAGTCAAACATATATCTCAATCATAAAACAATCATTGCGAAAACCTCCTCGGTTTATCTACCTACGACATAAATTTTAAAACACTAACATTATTCAAGCATTTTAACTTGCCTTATTATAATTTATTCTTCCTCTTGTATATTCATGATCATACTGATAATTTTTCAGAGTCTATCTCTCATTTCAGATTCTCAATAGTAAAATTACTCAACGTCAATTGCGATCACTACTAAAGCGCTATAGAATTGAAACTCTTCAATCGCGTTCACATATTTCACGAAATATATTTTATATTTTTATAGTTTTATTATTTTTTTATTATTTTATAGTTTTCCTCGTCTACTAGTACTCTAAAACAGAAGACTTACGCTGTCCTATTCTGAAAGAATACACATTCTGTCGCAATTCTGAAAGAGCAACAATATAGTTCCACTGCGCTTTTTGTAAACACAGGCGAAAAATTGGTAGGTTGCGTCCTCCCTCCCTGACGACTTTATTACACTGACTACTACTATATTTGTGTTATCATTAATGTAATTAACCTGTTTATAAGGGGATCCTTTCCCGTAAATAAATAAATATATATTGTTATTTCTATTATGTCTGTCATTTTTTTTTCCTACCATTATTTGTATAATTCTATAATGTAACTCCTAAATAATTAAATTTAAGTTTCACATTTGTTATGTATCAATGGGCATTTACCCGTAAGAATTTAAATAAAAAAATAGATAAATATTCACGTACTACATTTTATTAACTATGGTCTCTAATGACCCAATGATTGAAGCGATCTTAAATTAACGAAATGAAAAAAAATAACATCCTTCTTCCTTTCCTCAGAACTATGAAACATCTTATGGGTTTATATAATGACGAATAAGCTTCCAACAAAAAGGCTGCACGGTGCGAATCGAGCCACGGATTATCTCTGGTCATCGCAAAAAGCGTGGGTACTCTCGGTTTACGAGCAGCCGAGGGAAAACTGCGGCAAGTAGAATTCTTCTCGCTAGGAAACAGCGGCCGCTGACCAGAGAGAGAAACGAAGTCGTACGTTCCAACCGCTTATTTCCTTGCCGTTTCATTTCCTGAGAGTGGGTAACTCGCCTTACGCGAAATTACAACGAGAACCGGCTAACCAAAAACGTTCGACTATCTAGCGCGCCGCCGCTTATCTGCGCGAGGGATTTATTCTCGCGCGCTTGTCGAGCGTCCAGGAAGTCGTGTAATACATTCTGAAACGTAGAAGTTCGACTTCCTGATCGCCTCAAGGAAGTACACGCCCCGAGCACCCGGGGGCAAAAAAGAGGGCGGTAGACCGCGAGATTCAAGTTCGGGATCGTGATATTTCACATCTACCGCACCGGCGAAAATTCGTACCACGATCGGGTAGAACCTCGTTTCAACAGGGGATCAGACGAATCGCTGTTGGACACGCGAGTCTACCGTTCTACCGTCGCGCCCCCCGTGCACACGCACGCGTCAACACACACGCACACAACATCCGGCTAATGCATAACGAGGGAACACGTCGGTGGTGAAAACTTGGCCCGCGCGGCCACAGTAAATAACGGTTTCGAGCGCTCGCGTAAAATTCACCGCGACTATCCGTCGGCAATGTATTCGAACGCATCGGGCGGCCGATATTATGTTAATATAATAGTCGCTTCGCCCTGTGTACACTGCGAGGGTGGATGGGTTTCGATTACCCGCTCCGAGAACTCTTTCATTATGGATGCCGCGGAACGGGTGTATCGCGAAAAACAGATTTTTCGGATTTCGAAGCGACTATGACGCTTTCGTGGTGTCGAACACAAAGGCATTATTTACGGCGCGAAGTTCCCGGGACTCCTTCTGTACGGAGTCTTTCAGGGCGACAGTCTGAGGCGGAAAGGGTGACGGGGCGGGCGAAAGGTAGGGTACGGAGTAGCAGCCGAAGGGAGGAACGCGGAAGAGCGTCGGCTAAGATAATAATATGCGTGTAGGTGAATGTACGGGGGCGCGTGTGCACGTGCACGCCGGAATTCACGCACCTGCTCCCCATCAAGTTTTCGGTCTCGCCCTCTGGGACGTAATTTGTGAGGTTTACAGGCACGAAGGGGTCGAAGGACACGCCGTAAAAGGGATTTCCAGGAGGCAGCCGGTGCTCGAAGGATCCTCTCCCGTGTGTCCTCGCCGAGGGATTCCCGACTCGATCCTTCGATACTCGATCCTTTCGGCTAAATAGATTGGCCTCGGTCGACCCAGCGAGTCGATACCGCTCGACCTCTCGAAATCTTCCGCCAACTCCGCCGAGGTAATATTATTTTCTCCGCTGCGGCGAGCCAACAGAAAAGACCTGATAATCTATTACCGGCCGAAACGTGCGCTTCTAGCCGAAGAATTTTTTCAAAGAATTCTTCGAAACGCTCACAACGTCGAAGAAACTCGCTCCGTTATCACTTCGCACGGATATTTGCAGAGGATCAACCGACGTATCGTTCCCCGGTTGACTCATAGTCTTGGTAATGCTCTGTCAACGGTGTAATCAGCTGACAATCGTGAGCCGGTTTCATCGATTACTGCCTTTTAACGCTTCTCAGCAACTGATTCTCGGTACGCGATACGAAGAAACGCGAAGCGTAGATGGCAACTCGGCACGCCGTAGATAATGCATTATCAATTATACATCTATCAATGTCTATATAGGTGTGTGTGCGCTTATACAGGGTGGCTGACGGAAAAATTCGTAGGAAGATCCGTCGAATCGCGTAGGGAAGGAAACACAGGGTGAATGTGGAAACACGAGGGAGGCCTCGAGCGCGACTTTACGCCAGCGACGGCGTAATAGGAGGCTGCGGTCGATAAGACCGAAAAGACGGACGGGTGGATGGTCGGACGAGTGAGCTGGCGAGCAAGTGAATTGCTACGCGAAGAGGGGACGGTAGATCTGGTTACTCCACTCCCTGTTATCCGTTTGAGGCAGTTACCCCCGCTTTCGGCTCCGTTAAAGACACATAACCGCGCTCCGAGGAGGGGAGAGAAAAAATCGGAGAGGAAAAAAAAAAGAAACGAAGCCGGAGGGGAAAACAACGAATCCGTCGAGCCCTCGGACGCTATCTAAACTTTCCCTCCGCCGGTGTAATTAATTGCGCGCGCTTCCGTTTAATCGGAAGCCACGATTATTGCCGCACCTGCCGAAGATCGACGCGTCGGAGGTCGTTTTCCAATATTCCTCGTTTTGCTCGGCCAGGAGGGAAACGCGCTCGCGAAGTGGAAACTGAACCGAGCTAATCGTCCTGTCGTTCACGAGGAGGAGAGCTCCCCGATTCGATGCTAATGGCGCTCCGACCAGGCTATGAAAATATCGTTCCAGACCCGAAGGAAGATTTTCTACGGCGGTTAGCTCGCGGACTCAATCGATACTTTCGCCGAGTATTTCGGTGAACTCGCGTAATGGAACGACTCGATCCAATCGGCGAATCGAGGAACCCAGTTATGGCAGGGAAGTTTGGCGAAAAAGTTTCCTTCGGGATCGACTGTCTCGACCGACGCGCGGCTCCGGTTCATGAGCGCGTTACGGCCCCGACGCAATGGCGCTGAAACCGATTTTCCGCGCATATCGCCGATTCGTCTGCGTCACAGACCATTATACATCCTAGAAATCTGCTCCGTAAATCTCGCTACTGGCCAACCGCCGCATCATCGCCGCGACAAATGCGATAATAACAATATCCCGACGCTTCCGCGGGCGTTCAACTTGCCTTTTGCGTTGCGTTCGCTGAAAAATCATCGAATAATCGTGGGTTATCGATCTCGGAAACGTTTCGATACAGATGCTAATTGCAGGTTGACGATCGCGGATGTTTCTTTAAAAGTGGAAAGAATTTGCTGGGTGTTCATTTGTGATATTAATTTGCGCAACGGTGACACGCACGTGCGAACCGGACAGGAATCCCTAAGCCTTCGAACTGTTTATAGCGAGTAATCCGACACCGCAATCTGCAAGCTCCGAGCGGCCGAAAATTGCCGCTATCAATTTGCGAGGTGATTCGGGCGACATTAGGTAATGGCGCTCGGCGTCGTGTCGCGGGATCCGGATTATGCCGTTATAACGTGAGTTCGCTCGATCGCGGACAATCAGCGAATACACCGGGCCGAATTTAGCTGTCCGAGCGAATTCGGTGCCATCGATCCTCGGCCGCTGTTCCCTCTTGTCCCGCGCGCACTAAAATTTACTAACAATATTCGACGCATCTCCGACATGGCATCTGCATTTCGGACGATCTTTTTGCGAACGCGGCGATCGTTACCGAAATCTCGGCAGTTCTTTCGTGAGCGGAAATTCAAACTATGTAAAAGGAAGAAGGGAAATCCTTTTTAATAAAGGCAGACAATGCGTCAATTAGGATGCAGAGTGGGAGAATGTCTGTAACTTGCTCGGAAAATAAAAGGGAACGGGGGCGGATATTCCCTGCACGCATGCAATACTGTTCTTCCCTCGCGTATTCAGCCAAATGCGATCCCACGCAGCCCCTCATAAAAGAAGGGAAATCTGAATCGCCCGGACCGAGCATCGAGGTTCAAGACTTCCTCCGTAATATCGAATAATACCGCGATTAAAGCCCGCGAAGACGGTCTCGTTAAAATCGTTCCGGACACACGCCGCGCCGTTGTCTCTAGCTTAATAAGCGAGTCATAATCTCGAGCGAGACGTCGTAAAACCCACGACAATTCAAAATGCCGACGGAACTCTGACCCGAGCTCTCGCGAGCTTCGAACTTTCACTTCGACGTGGAATTCGACCTGCGATTGATTTCGACTCGACTAGAAAATCAAAGCAGAAGCACGTTCCTCGCGAGTGGACAGAATAGACTCACAGTATCGTTAAATTTTTGGTCAGTTTAGGCGGCTCCGAGTTGGCTGGCCAACTTTTCGGCGTGCACATTTCTCGCACGCGTCATCGTGCATCGTCGTGCATCACGCGCGTGCACGGAATGCCTCTAGAATGCATGCGCGTCCGGCGAGGGACGCGTATCGGCGATGCAGCGTTGCACGCGCGCTGAAATTCAATGACGAAGTATGTATGCCCACGTGTGCATGCGCGATAATGATATTCGACCGGGTTCGTTCCCCACCTGGAGCGCGATTCTTTGTCTTTCGACGCCTGCGTTGTGTTTTGAACAATTACCCGCTGCTGCTCGCGAAAATCACGAACGTGAAACAACGGCGAAGAAAATATTTACTATTCAGAAGTGTTTAGATTCTAAACGTGGTAACAATTTTAAACGTGATCTTTCTTAAAAAAATGAAGGAACTTTTACGTGATAATTCGTTTAGAATTTGTTCACTTTGGTCACCTTTCTTTTCTTCGCACATCAGACTTCTGGAAAGACCTCAACACAAACTTCTCCGGTTAGCTGCTTTTCATTCTGGAAACCGTGTGTCTAGGTACTGCCACGATTACAGTCTTATTCTAATCAACCTAAACCTATCCACCTTGGAGGACAGGAGAACACTAGCTGATGTCTTATTTGTTAATAAAATTGTAAACGATTTAATAACCTGCCCTGACATCATTGAAAAGTTTTTACTCAATGTACCATCTAGGAACTTGCGAAATCCAGAATTGCTACATATCGAATACCACCGTACGTCTTACGCTTATTTTAATTGTTACAATCGTATGTTTATTCACTCCAACAGGTCACATGTACATTCAGATCTTTTCCTATAATCATCGCATGCGCTTAAATCTTCACTACGTAATATTTTACCGTATTTTCTCGTCTGTCCATACATTTCTCATTCTACTTATATGTTACTTGTGTGTTTTTTTTTGTATTTTTCTTTTAGCTCGTACTTTTTGTATCTTTATTTTTCTTTGTGCTAATGGGTTCTTTTCCCGTTAATAAATAAATAAATAAATTTGTTACACTTACTTATAGAACCAATTTCACACCTTCGCAATTTTAGTCACCTAGAATGTATCCAAGATCGTAGAATAATTATCACAGCTTCTTACCTGCAACACAAAAAAAGCAAACATTAGTGTGAAACGCCATGAATAATGTAGAACTTGTTACAAAGAATAACAGCACATAAAACACTTTGTTCTATGTTAATTAAGTGAACTCAACAAAATTCGCAGAAAAGCCAACCTTGCGAAATTCCTCTCAAGCAAAGCTACTTAAAATTCAAATTCGATTACAACATTGACTCTGATTCTCCCGGCCGCCGAGGCAAACTACGTTCTGCCTCCCTAGCGACCATCAACGGGGGCTGCGTTCGCGCCATTATTTTCAACTCGCGGGGGTTGCTGTGCGCTGGTCATTACGCATTTATAAGCCAGGATTTAAGGTTCGCTCGTGCCCCCGCCGCTAAGTGCATTAATATCCATTTTAAGCAGGGGATCGATGCACCGATGGTGTTCGTCATTGCCACCAACCCCCGACAGGCCTCACCCCTTTGCGTGAGCGCGCCAAAGTGCATTTGCTCGCGTCGTCAAGGTGCTCTTGGAAGGGTGGCAATGAACGACGGCAAAAGTGACACGGCACTTTCGAAACGGAATTGACGTTTACGCCGTCGGAGGTTTCGCGACGTCGCTGACGGCGCGGCGCTCTTGTAACCATCATCCCTTCGACTTTCTTTATTACACCGAGGCAAAGAAATATTTTAAGCGACAGGTACGCAAATTCTTCGACGCAGGAAAAATACGAAAAAAATGGAGTGTTTATCGACGGAGATGTCTCGAAGTTTGCGCGAATTTCCCCACGACGATGCAATCACGATCTCGTCGTCGGTGTTTCGAGCGACACAATACCCGACTTGTTACCGATCGCACAAAGGGATCGAGCATTCCCTGACGAAGGGGTCGAAAGAAGGTCGAACGGAAAGACGGCGGAGGCTGCGGAAACAATCGGAGCCAAGAAAACGTAAGAAGATTCCAGAGTCGAAAGAGCAGACTCCTGTAGCTGGCGCGAAAGGTGAGGTTGAAAGCTCCCCTCCTCGCCGCCGCCCCGTCTGTTCTCGCGCTCTTTCCTCCTCCTCTCTCTCCGTTTTCCACGATCTATGGCCGGCTTAACTCCGGCATGCTCGTATTTTATGGAGCGCACACAGAGAGCCGGTGCTCGTGTACACGTACACGCGGAGAGGCGCGCACACAGGGACAAGAATCAGGGAACCACCCTCCGCTGGAAATGTCTCTGAAGGCTCGAGGTCCTTCGCCCATCCCCCTTCACGACGGCGCTCCGCGTCCCCGCGACCACCCCCCGAAACCTTGGCACCACCCCCGTAGAAGCTAAAAACGACCTGGTCGCTTAAGGTTTCGTTTAATCTTCCCCTTATCCCACGTCCTGGCAGGTACCCGTACGATCGCATGAGATCTCGCCCCGATCCTTTTTTCCTCCGCGCGGCCGACGGAACCTCCGGGATCCTCGGGTGTCCGTGCGACGTTTAAAACGATCCCTCTTGCTGCCGCCTCCCCCGAGTCGCCGTGGATTTAATATTGATGAAGGGTCTCGGGGAGAAAATGTCCCGCGTGAATCGTGTTTCCTCGGGGACAGAGCGGCAGTCCTCTGCGCCGCTCGCTGTTGAATGATTGAAGGGACGCCGCTACTCGTCATGCGTTAAATGACAGAATTTAATAACTGCGTCGACTTTGTTACACCCTCCGCTCGGGGAGCCGGTCTTTACGATCGAGACGTTCTAATATACTGAGAATTTCTGCATATTGAATCATAAAGTCGGCGCAGCGCGGAGGCAAAGCGTTCGCGAGACGACGCCGGCACCCGTTTTCCTCGTTTTTCACGGCAATTTCATTATCACTACTCCCGGTTCCGGAGTCATTCGATCAACCGTGCGCAAGCCTACCCCGTCTCGCCAGTTTCTCCAGCCCTCGCGCAAATAAATCTACAACCCGGCGCGAGGGTGACACGACGCACCGTCGTGTTCCTCTCGTCTGTTCCCGGCGAGATAGAAGTCGGCCGATCAGTCATTGCGACAGCCCTGCCGCGACAGATCCCGAGACAAATCGAAAGGGAGCGAGAGAGCGAAGCTTCCTTTTCTTCGCGGCCGTTACTCTTGCTCGCGAGCGCACTCGCGCAAAGCGATAAATAAATTCGCGGGCAGCGTCTAATTTGTCACGCCCACGCGCTGTATCTGCGTTTTCGAGTGCAACGCGCGCGTGCAATTACTCCTCGGGATCGTCGGAGAGGAGATTGTCGGGGCTTGAAATGTGGAGCACGATAAGAGAATAGAATTTTTCGCGTTGGGGCACTGCGGTACTTCGCCCCCGAACAATCGAATAATGCGACTGCACACGATCCAACGACCACGTGTCCCGTCGTTATCCCTCCTTCCTTCGGTCGAATTCGTTTTCGCGGCCAAAGGAAACTCCTTTCCCTCGGTCTCGCCCCTTTTCTGTCGTCCGGTTCTTTCGTCGCTCGGGCTCGTTTCCTGAGGGACTGGTTATAAACGCTCGCGCAAAACCGGCGCCCGATATCCTCGTCGCAAGGCTTCCCATCCACGGGCTTTCGCCCGGTTTCGGCTCGGCCCCCGGGAGAAAGAGCGACGGAAAGAGTTTCGGCACGGAGAAAGCATCGGGGGAAGAGCAGAGCACGGTGGACACACTGTGTCGGCCGTCTGGTCGACGAGCAACCTTTGTATCGGGGGCAGCGACTGTGAATCCGGTAGCAGTCGCTGTACACAGGGCTCTTCCTGACCGTAACGCGAGAGCACGATCCGCGACTTTGCCCCGTGGTCGTTTTCCCAGAGGACGAGGACGTCGACAATTCAACCGCGTGCGTACGCGAATAATTTCGATGTCGCTTGGTTGCCTGGAGCACAATTTTCTTGGAATTATCCTGGTAAAAGTAACCGCACCGCAATTATTTAATCATAGAGACGAGGGAAAAAAGCGACGAAAGAAGCCCGATTGGTCAGGAAGAGGGGATTTCCCGTTCTGGGATTCGATGTTGCCACAGAAACAGTAAACACCACGCAGAATTTTTTCCCGGGGAAGCGAGCAGGACGGATGGGAGCGGGATCAAACGGCGACGGGAAGAGAAAGGAAGAAGGAAATCGGACGGAATGAGAAAAACGACGGAGGTAGTTGCAAAGCGCAAGAACGGAACCGCGATGGCGTGGCCAGCCAGGGGCAAAACAACAGCCACGAGCTTTATTGACTGGAACCGATGAAAAACGAGGAGAGATCGGCCACCGCCATCGTTCCGCCGCACTCCGAAACTCCGACTCTCCCTTGGCTTCGTTCAAACTTCTCCCCCGTCTGCTATCGATGCGATAGGTAAACACCGAGGATAGATACGTGACATCGGCAAACGCGAGTACATATGTGCGAGCGTTACGCGTTTTTCCACGGGACCCGGCGCAGCCTGGAACACGACGGAAAAGGGGAAGAAATATATCGCCGGCTGTCTGATACTGACTACGAATGTTTCCCTTCGCGATCGATCAACCCTCCGCGTTTCCACGATTCCGCTACGTTTAATGCGATGCTGGAAGCATTTAAGATTAAAATCGCTTTCGGGATCCCGTAATCGGATCTCTTCACTAGTCCTCAGCACTTTGGCCGTAAATTTGTTTATCTTCGTTGCCTGTGCGTCTTCTCTCCGCGAAAACAAAGTACGTGTCATTACCGCACGACTCACGCATAAATACCCTGAACATGCGCTTGAGCAAATGTTACGCGAGTCGCGACGTCACATCGTCAATATTTTTAACACCGCGTATCTCCATGGCATCGCCACCTGGCTTGATACCACGCCGACAAGCAAATCTGATCATTTGTAACAGCGACGTCTCCGCGCGTCACCAGCAGGGGAACAACACTAAAACATCTCCCCTTTTTCAATCTTGATACCGTTTCCCTCTCCGCGAGTTACACAATCGCGTTTCCCGCGTATCGCGCAACTTATCCCGCGCGACTCGGCACCGCGACGCGTTTTCCCAGCCTCATTGCGTAACACAGTTTACACGTCGCAATTTCAATATTCCCCTTCGATGCATCCCATTGTTCGCGTTCTCTGCGAAACGTTAAACGCGCCGCTACGGGGAAAGAATAAAACTGCGCGCGACGCACTCCGTCGTCTTCTGGGGGATCTAAGCCGACGAGGAACGACGAACGCCGCAGAAATTACGCGTCAACTCGTTCGAACGGTACGAGGGAGTTTCGTTCGAAGGGAACGGGCGATAGTCCCGATGCAATTTCAAAGATTGCATCGAGGGGCGACGGATGACGAGTGGCAGTGACACTAGCTGCGATCGACTTCCGGTTTCGCTGGCAACCGCGCCGCGAAAGATTAACGACGTACATATCGTGTCCAGCGTCGTACTCGTGGAGCGTCCAATGGTGGACAGGTCCTGTCGATTCCTTCGGGACTTCGACAATGAAACGAGAAGACGGCAGCGCGATCGATCAAGTTCCTTCGCGATACGTCGCGTCGCGTCGGCCAGTCGTTCGGCGAATAATATAATCGCAGTTATTCGCGTTACCTCGCGATGCGCAGTTTAATATCGGGAGAGAAACTCGTTGATAAGTTTCTTCGATTTTCTCTGCTTCCCGGACTGTGCGAGGGATTCGGTTGGCACGAAACTTTGGAATATCTAATGCTCGCGGAAAAATCGGTGAGCCGCGAAGACCGAGCTGCTAACGGTCGATCCGTCGAAAAGAGCCGCGTTGCTGAATCATCGACGAACGGGGCGAGGGAAGTGGAGCAATTTTCGCGACGCGTACGACGCGACACCTCGAACAGACGAGCCGCGAAGTGGGCTTTCGAGGCCGACGCGTATGTACGCGACGAATCAGTGCTCATCAACGCCCCCGCGCGCTCCTTCCCCCCGTCGCGGAGGCGCACGATTCAAAAAGAGTAAAACGACACGCCGAGGGTGCGGTAATCGAGAGAGCGTCGAAGAAGGGACGCTTTGAGGGCGGGATGTTTTCATTATAAGGTCCTCCAGCGTCCTTCAGAGCCTTTCCACTGGAAACCCCTTCCCGTTTCTTTTCTCTGCGCCCTCACCCCCTCGAGAATCTCCGCGAATAGTGCCGGCACCGCCACTACCACCACCGGCGCCTCGGGTTTTTAACACATTCTTTCGCGCATTTGCAGCTTTTCCAGCTCGCCTTTGATGTGACTGCTTGGGGTTGCCCGGCAGTTTCTCCGTGTATAGGAGGTACACGCACAAGGGGCACAGACCACCTCTTCACCCCGAATCCCCCTTCCGTTCTTCCGGCCCACCTTTCCACGGTCTTTGTTTGCACAGTGCCTGGATGCTTGGCTAACATTCGACCGCACCCTTTCGGCCAGACCCGCCCCCGCCACCGTCTCGCTTCTTACCCCGCGCCTGTCTCCTCGTCGTTAATCACTGTGCCGCCAACGCATCGTCGATTTCGCTTCCGCCTTTCCGCCGGGAAAAGAAGAGGATCGACAGCGGTTTACGGCGAAACGCCGTGATCGAGTTCGAGGGGAATGCAGTCGAGGGGATGACGCTTCAAAGGGGCAAGAAATCGAGCTTAGCATTAATGCTCCGGCTTCGCCACGGAGTTTTCCGGCAAATTTGCACCTGCTGCGCCGATTGCTTGTCGGAAATCCACCATCTTCTACTTGAAATAATCTCTATGCTGTTCGGAGCAAAAGCTTCGCCCACAATTTACTCTACAATAAATAGCAATTTCTTTAAATTTTCTGTTTTCAGAATTCAATAATTTATGTTCACCGTCTTGTCTTCTTTTCTCAGTCAACAATTTTCCGAAGACGTCGACGAAGTTATTGTCGATTCAGGAAGTTGTAACCCGATTTCTTTCCTAACGTTGACGACAGTCCATAAACGAGAGCTCGAAAGGAAGTATACTCGTTAACATTTCATTAAACGCTTACACCGCGACTAATTGAGTAGCTCTTTAAACGGCGGCGAATCCTGGACGAAGGGACGGAAATACGAGCGAGTCACGACTCGCGATACAGAGGGGAGGCTTCGTACGTTCGGCCCCGACGGATAAGCTTAAACGCGAAAAACAGGCACGAAAAGTAAATGGACGTCGAAAAGAAAACAATACGCGGCCCAGGGGCGGAGAAGCAATTCCACCCTCGGTTTCCTTTTCCAGCCCTCTTGTTCCCTGCCTTCTCTTTTTTCCGCACCGGTCTCTCTTGTTTTCCTTCCTTCTGTTTTTCGTCCAACGAACGCGGAAACGCGTTTCCATCGTGTTTTCGTCGAGCTCCTGACGATTGTAATTTAACGCAATTTTTCTTGCCCGTTTCGCCGATTCTCCGTCGACCGAGGGACGCGCGAAGGCGAGGGAGAGATCGACACCCTTGCGCCCGGCTCTTCCGATGATGTCATTCGGTCGATTAAAAATATCTGGCCGAGCGAAGGAAAAGATCTCCCATTGTTGGTTTTTTTTTTCGTCGCGATTCCCACCCAGTTTGCGGCTATTTCCGTCCCCCGATAAGAGTCAGCGTCACTGACGAATTATTCGTCGAGACGGTTTCCGGGGAGCCGCTTGACGTGACGAACGCCCTCGCGGTGGTATCTGTATTTGCCCTGTGTCTATAGAACGATACTGTCTTTACGACCCGATCGATAATGCTCACGCGAACTCGTAATTGAACTCGTCTCCTTCGCGAACACACATTATCTAAATTGTGGGTAATTTAAATTGAGCGATTTCGGTCGTCGCTCCCTTGATTAATCCGAAACGGAGATACTGTCTGTCGCCTGCATTATGGCTCGCAGGGGTCGCGGATCTATGCACGTGGGCGCTGTACGGTCTTGATGCTCGACTTACGGTACCCAGAAGTTCCATAATTCTAGTTTTAGTCGAGACCCTGCGAATCTATTTCTTCGACGGGGCCAGTAAGTCAAAGCTCTGGCAAAAACAGATCGACCAACTCGGTGACCTATAAAATCAAACCGAACGTAAGAAGCCGTTCCAGAGGAACGCGGCGAGTTCCTCGGGCCAATTCCTCCCGGTCCCGGGTCAACGCGGCAAACGTGAAACTTGTTACTGTTCCTTTTTTTCCCTCGAGTTGCCTTTTTTAAACAGCCAGCAGAAACGGCGAAGTTCCGCAGCGCGAACCGCTACAAGTTCCGCGGAAATGTCTCCACCGACTCGGACGGGGCTTCCGTTTGGAAAGAATCCATAAAACTGACGCAGGATGCCGGTTTATGGAGCCAGGACTATCCTAGCGCAACCCTTGCGGGAGATTCTCGAGCCGCGGCACCGCCGGGACATCATTTTTGTATGCAAAACGACGGACGAAGCGGTGGTTACACGTGAAACCTTTGCGGAACAGTTCGCTCGTAAAAATTGCTCCCGCTCGACTTTCGCTTATTAGTTTATCCGCGTTGCCGTGGATAAATGAAAAATCAACCGTAAAGCTATCGATCGTCTCAGGTCGAGAGTATAACGAACGATGTACAGCGAGACGCTCGCTGTTCTACACGACCATTTGCCATGAACGCCCCGCCGCCCCGCGTATTCAACAACAGTTTTACGAGCGGCGCCCCACTGTTTTATCAGAAATAAACATTTGACTACCGTTGTCGGTATAACGCAATCAAAAAGCTCACCGATCTTTACGGCGTCGTAAATAAAATTGCGTGAAAACTTGGTCGCGTCTCCTTTCTCTCTCTCACGCCTCGACGATTGCACTCGGGGCTCGCGTTCCCGAGTCACTCGACGATTCGCTATTATATTTTTGCGAGGCTCAAACGCTCCGCGACATATCAGACCTCCGCATCGCGACGAGCATAAATCTTTTCGATAGCGAAGACACCCGAGATGCTTTCGCATTGTCTCACTAAAGAGCCGAAAAAATTAAGACAACGCGAGATATTCTCGGTAGAAGGCAGTGAAAAATTATGTAAAACCCAGTTGCAATTATTTAGCAACGAATTACGTAATGACTTATCCTACCAAATAATTTATCTCCCACAGAAAGTACAAGGATCACTTCTCGCGCCACAAATTCCCATCTTCGCGAAGCGTTCCGCTCCTAGACACTCTCCGCACATGTTCCACTTTTTCGCCGGCAATAAATTTCACCTTGCAAAATCGGCTCCGACGTTTAGTCCGCGCGCGGCTGGAACACAGCGCGCCGCTTATCACGCAGATAAACATTCGCGCGATTCGCGATGTTATCTCGCGAGCGTTGTATCTTTATTCGCGAAACGAACTTCGCCGTCGCTGGAGCGATACGGTCGATCCGCCCACGCGGAATTCCAGATTTTACGTCGACTTCTCGCGGCGCGGCGAGGAGAGGAAAAGCCGCGAACCGTTCGCCGTTCGTATCGATGGTAGATACATTTCACCTGAAAGCTACGCAACCGGAGGCCACTTATTTTCTCGCTCTTCCACCCTCTTTCGAGTCGCGAACTGGTTCCCGAGGAAAACACGGAAGACGTCGGGGCACCGAGCAGAATTCTTCCGCGTGCGACGCGCTCGCGAGCTCGTTGTCTCGTTCAACGGCCAATAGAATTCCAGGAAAGTGGCCGTTTATTACGGAACCACGCGCATACATATTGATAGAGTTTTCACCGAAATGAAGCTACAATCTCGTCGCTGAACCGTCCGACTCTCTCCGCAGGCATTTTCATGAAAATGAAGACGACTGGAGAGGGTGACGAGGATTGAGACGTCCCACCGCCATCCAATTTGTGCTCGAATCTTCGAGGCGAAAGGTTATCCTCGGCAGATTAACGCTTTAACAATGAACGACGTCGCACCGCGTTGAATTTTAATAATGTATATCCAATACATCCAATGAATGACTGAGCGAAAAAGGGTGGATTTCCAAAAATTTAACAAGCAGCACAACTATCGGAGGAAGGCTTTCCGAACAGAGAACTTTCGAAGAGAATAGAAATTTCCTCGGATCTCGTTGGAAAATGATGCGACGCCTCGGAAAGCTCGATTTCCACTCGGATCGAGGTGTATCTTCCACGGTAAACAGACGTTGCATCACGAGGCCTACGTTCTTCTATCGAGGAGACGGTGTGTACACCGTTCCTCGTATTTGCTGGCGACGTAGACGCGGAGAATGACAGAGAAGAGAAGGAAACGAGCACGTGTAACGTACGAGGCGGCGTGACCGATAAGTAGCGCTCGTCCTCGATTACCCGTAGAACTTGCAGCCCGAGGCGAGTCACCTAACCGCCCTTCCAGCCCAAATCACCGGTCAGCTCCCTCGTTTTACCTGCCACGAATAACGTACCGGCCACGTGCATCGAATGTCTGATTCCGAGCGCGACGCTTCGCCCGTGGGCGGGGAGGATTTACCGTATGCCCGCGACGGGAAAGGAATAATTATAAATTTATTCATTCGAGTAGGCCGACTTCCTAGAAAAGCGACCGTCGGAAAGTTACTCGATGGTTCCTGACGCGTCCTACGGGACAAGTACTTATTAGGGGAAACGAGGGGGATATCAGCTTGGTTTTGGTAAAATTTTAAACAGATTGAACATGCGTTTCCAACTATTGGCTCCTCTAGGGATAACAGAAGTTCGTATAAAACTTTAATTTTAATGAAATGATGGTATCGAACAATAAAAAAATTCTAAATGAAGAAAATGATTCAGTTTTGACTTCAATATTAAATCGATTGATCAACGTGTCACTGTATGTACTTGGGCCAAAAATATTTTTTCAAGAAACTGTCGAAGTTTATTTTGAGTTGATCACACTTGAATTGCTTATTGCTTATACTGCTTATTGCAAAGGCTCTAATAAATATTTCAATCAGCTGATTAAACATCTTAACTTTTCCCTCCGTCTTCGCTATCCGGCTCAAGTTCAATACCTGATAATTAACGAGGAAACGTTAATTGTACTTGACCCAATCGACGCTAGAGAGACATCTCGTCCAGATTCACGCTTGCGCGGACGGCTCGCAGCGATTCGGAGTACGTATGTTTCATTCACTCCGAATTGGCCGCAATTCCGCCGGAGGAAATCGCAAGGAGACTCCCGCGGTCGATTCCGTCGGAATTCCTGAGAGAAGCGAAACGCAGATCGCGAGTCTTCGCCGTGAGAAATGCTCGGGGGGCACTTGGCATGATTTTCGCATCGGTCCGCGAGCGGAGTGAAACGAAAAGCAGTCCCGGTGCACGCGACTGTGTCTGTACATCCGTGTGTCCGTGGACGTCGGGGTAAACGCATGCATGTTCGCTTTAACGTCAGGTCCCTTTCTGTCACGCGGCGATATCCCGTTTCATAAGTCCGCCCGCTTGTCCCTTGCTTTTTCTTCGTCGCTCGTTTTCTGCGCTCGAATTTTTCTCGGTTCGCGACGCCCGTAAGTAAAATCTCTTCAAGTGTGTTATTTTCGCCAGCCCCCGGTCCCGGGCTCTCTTTTGACGGCTTCGTTGGGTATTTTTACGAGCAGAGTGGCTTCGGTGTCCCGAACGCCGTCGCCGTTGCGCGCGTGTGCAGCTTCTCCACTCTGACTCTCTGTGCGCCGCGAAGCCTTTTCGTTCGCCGCCCTGTACGTGCACCTTGCGAGCGACGTCTGTGGCGACCCTTTTAGCGCTCGTTCTGAATTATGGTGGCCCTGTAACACCGGTGCACGAGGAACGCCGCCAGGCGTGCGCGAAAGAAAACCGAGACGAAAGTGGCTATTCCAAAACGCGTCGCGCTGCGTTCGCGTCGAAATACGCGACCGAACGCCTCCGTGCGTTGCGATGGAAATTTAAGAGTCGCCTTCGGGTTGAGGAGGTCCTTATTTATCGGTAATTGACGGTCGAATCGTATTGGCAGTAATTTACAGGGCAATAGAAATCGATACGCATTTCCAAGGAGCGGAGCTAACGTCATTCGACGTCGAAGCTCGAAAAAGAGAGAACACGTTGATCGCGTCCGAAAGTCGCAGCGAATCCTGAGGAGAAAATGAACAGCGGAACCGCGAAACTGGTTCTCTTCGAAGCTCGTCGAGTACGAAGAGCCGAGCATTATGTATGCGGCTCTCTAGCAATCCGCGCCGATAAAAAAGGTGAGTAAAAGTACAAGATACTATCGCGTGCTATAACCGCGGTTGGCTTTCGCAAAAATATTCAAAGCGGAGACGACTTTTACCCGGGTGGAAAGCAGAACAAGAGCAAGAGCGCGATCAATGAATCGCAATGAACGAAACGAGAACCTTATTTATCTGAGAAGATAGGAGCTCGCAGAGGAAACGAGCCCGTCGACGACGTCCCCGCGAAACCGAGGCATTATTCAATCATCCGCGAAGTATATAAGCGAGTCGGGAGTCCCAATAACACAACGCGCGTTTTGTTCCTGGAATGCAAGCGGCGATTCATTGCTCGTTATAATGGCTCCGAAGCTTCGTCGACGCGGTCCATTTGGCTCGCCGTAAAAAATCGCGCGCAGCTCGAGATGGTGCGCCGAATTACGCATAAATCTTCCCGTAATGCCCGGTCGAGGGGCATTAAAGCGTCGAAAGATGGGACGAGAGGACTTTTGGCACGACTAGAATATACGGACGAAGAACCCGACGAATACGCGCGCGCGACTCGAAACTCGCCTAGAAACTGCGCGTTTCCTCGGTTCCTTAGCTTTTTACGATCGCGGAATTACTTCGCCGGATGCGAGGAGATTCGTCGTGGACGCGATCCGCGTCCCGAATGCCCGATAATACGATTCATCGGTCCGTTCGCTCGCGCCACTTATCGCAAACGTGTATCGTTACGCTTTGAGTATCGCATCGCCCCGGTGAATCTTCGATAAAACGCTTCACTATTCCTTCGACCACTTATCGCTACGCACACCTTCGCCCGGTTCGAACACCGTAGTCGCATTATCGTTCGTGGATCGTCGGTGAACCGCTTCGATCTTTCACCTCGTTCTACACCGGTCGCTACGGTGTTTTATTCCCGTGGACTTTACTCGAGCTGACCTTCAAGTTTCTACTTATGTAACCGTACTCTTAATCTACATATACCTGCGTGTAACTCGCTTTGCTCTTCCCGGGAGTTCGCACGGAATCGCGAGATGGTAACAATGATTGCTAAACTATGAAGCGTATTCAAACCACGATACAATGGCTTCAAAGTTTCTAGAGATCTAATTATTATTGCTTAGATCCAGAGCGTACACCTGACTCAGGACACGAAACGTGATTAAAATCTAGATGGATATAGTTCCAGTTTCGATTGAATATCGGAGCCCTGAATAGGTATTCCAGGCGAACCGAGGAAGTCTGAAAAATTGTATTAAGCCGAAGAGGAAGAAACTGAATTTTCCTCGCACGTAGTCGAACCCTGAAAGAGTTAGAGACAAAAGAAGTCGCGGAAGAAGGAATCCGCGACGTTTCCAAGCGGCGCGACGAAAAGACCGAGGAAAAAGTAGCGTTCCAGGCGACGTGGAAGTTACGTGCGTTCTCTAACGAGTGTAGAAGTCCGCGTGGAAGGCGGCACGGCCTCGCGGCGAGTTCAATAGTCACGAAAAGCAGCGTCACGTGCGCGAGACGAGAAGAAAGGAATTGGATATTCGCAATAGGGACGGTCGGCACGATTACTCAGACGTGCCTTTCAGCGCCGGATCAAGGGGCGACGGTGGGAAAAAGGGGGCGAGGGGTTAAGGTGGCGAAAGGTGCGATGCTCTTTCCTCGATGCAGCTTTTCATCCCATTCCGACGACACCGTGTTCGATATCACGTAGTACTTTTTTTATTCTCTCAAGGCGAAGCGACGCGACGTATCCGTCGCTCCTGTCAACCGTCTCGCGAGCGAATAATTCGTTTTCTTCGCGTCGAAGTGTTAATATCAGCACTCCGCCACCTTTGCCGCCCTGCAGACCCTTCTTTGAGCCGACCCAGACCTACCGCTATACCTTCCTCCATCGAAACACGGACAAAAGAGCCGAAAGAATCGAGGAAGGGAGGTCTATCAACTTCCCTCCGAGGGTGAACCGGCAACAACCCTGTGCGTTAGCGATTCGCCCCGCTAACGCAAGATAAAATTAACCTCCACCGACGTACCATGTGGCCCGCCCCTCGCGAAAAGACGGCAAAAGACGAGAAGTAGGAGGAAGCGCGGGGGAGAAAGCTACCCCCTTTTCCTGAGCCTCGGTAGCATCGTTTGCTCCAGCATGCCGGTTCCCTCGTCGTCTCCTCGAGCTTGTCTCATTCTTACACGCAAACTCCATTAGAAGACCCCTGAACTCGCGGGGAATATCGTATTATGACACCGGGAGGGCTGCGGAATGGCTCGGGGAGGGAAAGAAACGCTGCAGGACGAGACGGCGATTCGAGGCGGGAAAAGGACCAGGGACGAATGCTAGAAAAAGGAAAAGCGGCTCGAGGAAATACCGGGAACAACCCCCGCAGTCTCTCCGCCGCCTTCGCTCGCTATCGTTTACTTAAGCGATGATGCACGAGGAGAAGGCGCGCCTAGAAGCTTTTTCCGTGCGGTTTCGCGACGGATCCCCTCGCCCGGAATATTTTGCAAGCCGCGGAAGGGGAAAGGAACGAGCGCGATACGGACTCCGATATAAGTAGATCGCAGGAATTGTCGCGGCCGATATCTTCGGAGTAGTCGTAATCGTCGGTAAGACGCACTTATCGTGGCGTCGATAAATACCCTGGAACGATGTCGATAACGTTCGCTAACGCGCGCTGCGGTATCTCGCCGGAAATATCTTGGTATTTTATTGATAATACGTTTTTATCGTATTCGTACTCTCGTAAAGGGTGGAACGCGTAGCCGCGGAGAAGAAGCATTCCTAGAAACTTCCAGCGACGTCGTAACTTCCCTCAATATTTCTTTTTATCATGTCCATTTCAAGTAGGCGCGTCTCGCGCGGCGCACACGTCGGTGTGTACACACCTGGGTCTAGGGTTCCTCGAAAGGGGAGAGGACTTCTTTTTAGAAATTCGTCGCGCGCCGTATTTTCGAGACAGATTTCTCAGATACCTGCGCGACCCGGATGAACCCGGCTAATGGAACACGCGGAGACGCGAAATTCATCACATTATTGACGGAAACATTCACTTTGTTAAAATCGTTTGCACTAGTCGATCGTAAAGTAACTTCGTAAAACGATTTTACGGTCTCCGTGGCTCTGCGAGCGTCAAACGCGTTCCACCGGGTGGACTTCCCTCCGCAAATTCGTCCGGTCTAGCCGTGAAAATCGATTAAAATACGTTTATATTCGGTTCGTTAACTCGGTGAAAAAAATTTGCCGGGAAATCCATCGGGAGGCGAGTCCGGTGAAAGCGGCATAAAATTCTCATAATTCTTGCTCGTCAGCGTCGTCGGGCGCGAGAAGAAGGGAAACGGACAGGTTCCGCGTGACGCGTGGCACCGTAAATTCAGTTCTGTTTCCTCCTCTTTTCTCCCGACCGTCAGTCCTCACCCCCGAGCCTCCGAAGCCGGCAGGGGAAGGCAAAGAGAATTTCACGAATCGAAGCACGAGCGCACCTTCCTTCTCGATGGTACAACGGAGCGCCGTAGACGACGATGACGACGTCGACGACGACGACAACGACTACGCGCTGAAGAAAATCGATAGTCCGCCTCAGCCTCTCTCTTTGAGAGTTTCTTGCGATCGCTCGTCGAACTCTCACCTCCAACCACCGGCAGCATCGCTCGCCCTCCTCGCCTCCAACCACCCAGCCCATCGACGGCTCTCAACTTATCCCTGAGCCAACTTCGATACCTTCAGACTCGATCCATAACGGTTTTTGCCCGAAGCCTCCGACGAGGCAAAATAGTTCGAAACCCCGGGTCATCCATCAAACCACTCGACGACCTTCCCGGCAAGATTCCTCTCGGCCTCTATTTAGTCCTGCAGAGGCTCGAACGGCCTTCGGGGGTCCTAGACTTCCTCGGCTGCACACCGCGTCGCGCATATTCGATAAAATCTGCGCGCGAGCTCCAGCGGTTTTACGATCGGCAACAACCCCCGATCGAGACGTTCAAACTTTTATCAGTTTCAAGGGGACCGAGACGCTCGGCTTGTCGGTGACGCGTTTGCCAATAACAGACGCATCCTTGGTCCAGTGTGCTACTTAATTACAAGGGGAGAACTAGTTTTCCACTTACTGTGTATAGAATACATCTCCAGCGACTTGACGGGGTTCGACTCATCTTGAATTTTATTACAGTGACGCGATTAAGTTACGATACGCGCGATAATGAAGTCCATCATTTATAATTAACCCTTGAACAACGCAGATTTGAGCGACGCGGATCCAGAATTTCCTCCCTTTTTTTAAATTTCTCCCTATGTAGCGGTTTGAGTGTAGGAAAGGAGGAGTGAAATACTCGAGGAGTTAGAACTCGAAATTTTAGTAGACTTTATTGTAAGCGCGCTATTAGACTTCAGTCTATTCAACGCGAAGACGACGAGGATATAGAATTTCGTGACGATTCACTTCCATTTAATTAATAAATAGGATAAATAAAGTAACATTCTTATCATTAGACTGCGGATTTTTATGCAAAATAAAATTTTTGTAAGTACAAATAGCGAATTTCAAATTGAACGACGGTATATTTAATTTTTTAAACATTCTAATTTAAATTATATTATTGATATTTTGTATATTTTAGCATGTAGTAACAGTCTCGCAGACTTTTTTCCGGTCTTAAAACTATCATAAATGCATAAAATCCGCAGTCTACTTATCATCCTTAACATCCGCGTTCTTTAAGAGTCAGCTGTATATTATATTGTATTAATTTCTGTAAATTATTTCTCAAGATCCTTAACAAATAAATGTTAAAATTATTATAAATATAAGTCTTATAATAATTTACTATATTTATACATTTTCCAAGTCTTACACAAACTTCAAACATTTTTAAAGTCTCATCCATTACAGTACATAAGACTGCGACTTCTAAAATTTGATAAGTCCCCGTTAATCTAACATTTTCCTAAAATATTCGAATTATCACCTTTTGATTTTGATGTACTACAATCTTTGTTGCCCATTTTTGGAGCACACTGTATGCTCATTTCGAACCAGTCTACATATAATTAAATAAAAGCTTTCGGTAACAATAGGCTACTGTAATTAAGTTTTCAAAGTGCACAAATTTTACGTTGATTTTCGACTAAATAGGCGAAGGTCAGCGTTCATAACTCCCGCGTTCTTCAAGGGTCAACTGTACAGAGTGCGTCGAAGTGTAATATGCTTTCAGTTTTTTTTAGAAAAAGCGCATGCATATCTGCCCGGTGAAATATCCGCATACATTAGAGATCCGACGGTGTACTAAAAGTAGAGCGAATATCCACCCTATCAGCCGACGTTACAGTCGACCCAGCCCCAACCTCACCGAGGTAACTAACATTTCATTCTCTTCGTAGCCGATAACTGGTTCACCGTCGATTTACGAGGCTTCGTTCGCTCCTGGAAGAACAAAGAAGAAAGACAGAGAAAACGAGCCGCGATGGGGGCGGAATGTTTTATCTCTCACACTCCACAGTTTTCCGCTCGTTACTCGCGAGCGACGGAGGAAGATTCTGGCCGACGAATGCGAAGAACAAATAGCAGTTACTGCAACCCCTATGCCGTGAAATTTCTTCGCTAAAGTAACTTTCGTCTCCGCTAATCTATTTCGTCAATAGGAGAGGATGCACCCGCGATTCTAAATCGAAAAGGGACTCGCTGTAAACGTATAACCCGCAGTTCGAATCCTAACGCTATTAATACTCGCCGTATTACCGAACGTCGAACCGAGGGGCGGAATAGAAGGGTGCGACCCGGAAACCGCAGAGAATCCGTGTGTTTGATTTGCATTCGAGGAGCCCGAGAAGTTCTTGAAATCGCGGCGACGTGTTATGGGAGAATAATTAAATAGAAACTTGGGGCGAATTCGAGTTGTCGAGTGGCAACCGTTCCGCGGCGACGGGAACGCGTGGTGCACGCGCGGCCGAATAACAAACGAGGAGAGGCGAAACTTGCCCCGCGGGCAGCGGCAATTATTACGACGGCGATCCGGTAATCGAAGCTAACCGACAGGACCGGTCGCGGCGATTGCAGAACGATACGGTGTAATATCCATCCGTGACGGGAGCCTCGCGCAACCACCGACGGGGCCGTCTAGTCTGCCCCGGTGTGTGTATTGCTTTCGAACGATGACATACTTTCGTCGGTATCTTTCCTTAGCACGTCACCGCGCTATTTTTATCGATTCCGGCGAGCGGCGAGTCGACGCTGGCTAGGACACGCGTCCGAAGACCATCGCCACGGCTCGACGTTTCGTCGCTAACGAGCGCCGGGGTAACCGAGCCCGGCGAGTCTTAAATGGGGGAGCGGCTTCGCCTTTCCTAATTAGCGAAAAACTCGGATCGACGGGCGGCGAAAAGAGATCGGAGTCGCGCGAGCACTCGACCGATCGAGCGACGACGCCGTCGAGGGTTCGCGTCCGCGCGGTTAAAGCGGGAAAAAAATTTTCGCCACCCACTCCTCCACCCCTGCCTGTTTATAACTAACAGTAAAAACGGGTCACGCGAAACGGGAACATCCAGCCAAGACGAGCCGCAGCGCGCTCTCTGACATCAATTACCGAGTTTGTACGGAAACTTGTTTTCCCACACTCAGGCTTCCTGATACTTAACTTTCCAATTAACGCACGTGCTTGCATCGCTCAGGCAAGAAGTTCTGTTGCATTCGCGTGTGTGCACGCCACACCTATTCCACGGAAGCGACCAGGGGAGTAACGGGGACAGCGAGGGGGGAGAGAGTTAAGCGACGGCGAGCATCGGAATTTATTATTCAATTTGTCCAGAAAGCCTCTTTCTTTTCGTTCTCGATGGTCCTTGAAATGGTAGACGTAATTATTTCTCAAGGTCTCGGTCTTAGGAGAATGCCGCGTGTCTCGGAGCTGAGAGCGACGGCGATAATGGAAATAACACGAGACGTCGAATCGTGGTGGTTGCGTTTCAACATGCAACCAAGACAAAACAAATCGAAGCGAGTGATTATTCCGTTGCTCCTAGTGTTGTAGGAGAAAGGAAAATTCTAAGCTCATCTTTGCAAAGATAACTCTATTTCGGAGAAACGTTTGGCTAGATCGCGAGTTCCGTTCACAAGTGTATTCTTAAGCACTGTTGGTAGAAAACGGTAAATACAATCCCATATTTGTCCGTTCTCTCGTTTACCGCTGTGTCCACAGGAATTGTAATGCGCCGCAGAGTCCAATCGGCGGCAGTTCGCCTCGCTTATTGGCTTTTTAGAGAAAATCTCCATCAGGCCTGTCTGCTGACCTTAAATCTAACGACTGCGTGGTGACTAGACCGCGATTTCGCTGAGATAACTGCCGATCGTCGCGAATGGACGTCGCGTCGAACCGGAAAGACGCCGAGGGAGAGATCTCGCTAATTGCGACCGAGAGGATAGCGATGATCCTGAATTCTCGAATTTTTTGCGGCCATCGATTTCTCTCCGCGAGCATCGGTAAAAACGGATCGACTTTCTCGTTAAGACCAGCATCCTTCGTTGCCCCGATATCGGCGGCACTTTCGTCGATCTCCCGCTGACAGGGGGAAGAAAAAGAGAATGGGAATGCGGAGTCGTAGTCGTGAATTCGAGAAAAACGTCGCGTAGAAAATCCCGATGAGAGCGCGACGCGGAGCGCGAGCAAAACCTGCGCTCCGCTTTCGGATTCGACGCGAGACGGAAGATTCGTATGAAATCGGTTCGGTGCAGGAGTCCGAGGAGGTTGGAAACAGTCGCGCGTGGTTCGAAGCGCGCTCGAGAGGACAGGGACCGCGCGGTTACCCTGCATCGAAGATAGGCCCTAACGAGCTGTAGTTCGCTACGTAATGGAGGTTACGTCTCGCTGATAATTTCCGATAAGTGCTCGGCCGCGTTAACTGGAGCAACCGCCGGAGGGTTCCTTGCCTCTCGAGCGATCTGCGCGCATCGGCGTACCGACACGGAACACCTACAACGGATCGCGTGCACACACGCGCGCGCGTCTATATCCAGCGCGGTGATTAACCGAGCCACATTGGCAGCCCTAAAGAAGATGAAAGCCGCGTACGAGCGAGCAATCGGGTTATTGCTGTCGGTGAAATTCCGTTTTAAAGGGATACGGCTCCTCGCGCCGATCGATTCCCCGAGCACCGCGTGGGATTAGTCTACGAGGAGCGTCTGTGCTCGTCGATCGATCGAAGGCGAAGCCACGAGGAAACGGCAACAGGCGTGGGAAGCGTCTTTCCGTCGAGCGGATCGCCGATTCGACGATTTCGCGGTCGATCGAACGGATTAACGGGTCGCGCAGTGCACGCGCCGCTTTATAAATAAACCGGCGCGCGCTTTCGTCGCTCGTCGCGGATAATGGACGATCATATGGGCCGCGTCGCGCACATACGCCGCTTTAATAACGGTAAGTAATGCCACGTGCGGCGAAGACGGGGACGAATCTACCGTGCAACTCGCGACCAATGGCTATTCCGCCTGATCCGCTTTGTGAACGACGCCGACCACGTGATTCCGATCAAACATTATTTATCCCATAATGCTGGTGAAGTTTATGAAGCAATCGGAGATTTTAATATCGTATAAGCGCATTACCTACTTCTTTTATCGAGAGAAGAAGAAAACGTTTCACTCTGTAAACTAGATAAGCTTAAGTATTCTCAACACACAAGTTTACGACCGCTTCCCTATCTCCGTGAGTGATACAAGCGTGTAAAGATTATGAACCAAAGTTTATAATCATCGAGCGCATATTTATGCGAGCACACCTTCGCCGAGTCAGAAGGCAACCATTCGGAGAACGCTTGAGAGATTGAAATTCCAGCTCGATTGGCTCACACGGCGAAGGAAGAAAAGAAAATCGAACGTAGATCCTATCGCCTTCGCGGCAATTAACTCGCCAATTTGCTTTATTGCCGGGGAGAAGACAGGAACGCAAACAATTTACATAACGTCGTGCACGAACGGGATTCGGTATAATAACCCCTTGTATTCGTCATTATCTCAATTACGTCCTCAATTTATCATACTCGATAAAATGTTACGCGCGAGCGGTCTGCGTGAAAATTGTGGAACGTTCCCTGCTCTCGCGGGCTGAATCGAGGAAACCGCGGAGAGAGGAAAGGCGAAACGAGGCACGAGGGTGAGAGAGAGAGAGAGAGAGAGAGAGACCCGTCGCGTCGGTGGAAGGAAGACGTCGCGAAGTTGAGGAAAACTTTGTTGAATCGAGCCTGGGCTCGTTTCTCCGCCAGTAATTGTCTCGATCCATTTCCGGAGGCGCTGGGTCTGCTCGTTATACGGCCGGAGCATCGATTATTCCCAATTATAATAACAAATGCAAGTCAGGAATAACGACTCGAGTGTCCGGTAATAAAGTTTCCTCGCTCGCCCGGCATCTCGCGCCTTTGTCGCGCGCGAATGTCGAGTCTTTTCAGGCCGATTTCCATCGACCGCGAACGGGACGCGATTCTCGCCTCGAATACTCGGCCAACGGAGCAACGGATTCTTTCGTTGCGCGCGAGGAAATCGGTTGTCAATCCTTGGAAGATAAAATTGACGGGACACTTTAATAGCGCGATTATTCTCGTGACGCGTTTGCAACGAAGACGAAGTTGCCGCCGACGCAAACTGTGATCGAGCCTCTCGGCGAGCGGCCAATTAGTTGAAATTTGCGCGACGACTATGACAGATATTAAAAGTGCAATTACCAGACCAGGGGTGGATGTCGTGATCGAAATTACGCAATGGGCTTCCAGTGAAGCGCGGGAGGGAGGCTCGTAATTACCGTGACCGGGAAAAAAAAAAGGCAAACGAAGGAGAAATATTATGCAGAATGGTCTCGGCCTAATTTTCGCCGCGCACTACTCTCGCTTGTTCAAGGGATGACTGACCGAGCCATCCGGTAATTGCGCTTAATTACGGGCTACAATTTCACCAGTCGCGAACCGCCGCCCTCCCGAAAAGTAATTGCCTCCGCTCGGAATTTTTACCGCCGGGCGGAGAGCTCCTTTCCCATCGCGCGAGGACGGCGTTCCGCCCGCGACAATGTTATAACGCGAGCGAACGAGAGGACGGAGACAGAAACGCGAATCTCCATAACGAAGGGACAAGGGAAACGCGGTCCGGGAGGAAATTTCTGGCGCGGAGGACGGAACGAGCGAAACGATTACCGCGAGTAATCGCGATAATCGTCACGGGACCTGCAGTCCGAGTCACGACATCGACCTGAGTCCGCCAATGGCCGAACCATGCAGAACTGAATATTCATTAGCGATGATAATGCCACACGATCCTCCGGCCGACCCTCCTCTCTCTCTCGCTTCGGTTCTCCCGCACTCTCTGCACTGGCAATTCCGCCAACCTCTCCGCCCCCTTCCACCGATTCACCCTACCAATATGATTTTTCCCATCCTTCTTGCCACCCTCTCTCTTCCCACCTCGAAGAGCTCTTCTTCCTTTCCACGTTACTATTCACTATTGTTAATACTATGACCCCGCCTACCCCTCGCGGTCGTTATCCTACGACTCTATTCCCTTCGTCCTCCCCCTATCCATTTATTTCTAGGAATTCTTGCGCGGCGGCCAATTCCTATGCGCGTTCCCTCGGATTCGCCCGCGTTATTCTGCAGCGAGCTGTGGAGCACGGTCCGCACGGAGAGGCTGCTTATTATTCAGAAAGTGTAACGCTTCGGCCGAGTACCGCGAGGGGAGCGGTCGAATCAAACTCGATTACGTTTCCGCATAACTTAGGGGGAGTAGCCTGCCGGCCGGAGCGGTTCTCTCGGGCGGCCAGCTTCGTTTGAGCGCCCGATATTCCTGGGTGAAAAGTTCGTCGCGGTCCAGCGGCGTCGGTAGATCGCGATAAGCGAGCGACCGAAGCGGACGAGCCGAGTGTTCGCCGCGGGACGAGAGTGCACCGTCGCGCCGCGCCGCGCTGAGCGGCTTCCCGTTCGCGCAATAAATTCGCGAACGGGAAGAGCCACAGTTGAGATCGAGAACGCCCGCGCGATTGTCCCTCGAGAGACGGACAGTTATGGATAGACCGCTTTGTTTTGGAACGACGCGACGGCATTTGCATATTTCCCGCCGCGGACGTCTTGGTATTTTTAGTGATTGAAGAGGCGGGCTCGCTGAGGGGAAGGAGCGCGTCAGACGCCAACGCGCGAAGATCGCGCTTCATAAATATAAAAGAAACGGAATTTCCATAGTACACCGCTCGCTTTGCTCGCGTTTCATTCACCAGTTGTCGCGCGTCTTTCGCGCGGTGCACATGTGTATCGCGAATCGCGTCATTTGGCGATATAGATATTTTTCCTCGACTGACCCCGTGTAGTTAACCCTGACAGCGTCATCGGAGAATCGCAGGAAATGAGTGTACCGGTGTCTAGCGACCAGTGAATCATGATGACCCCCTGAATCATCGACGATTAATCACGCGACGGCAGGATGAGACCGCGATATCGTTCGTCGTCGGGATTCCCCGCGCACGGGGCATGAAAAAGAATTTCGCGCGCAGCCGCGACACGGTAAGAATGATTCGAGGCGCGTTTCGCAGCTCTCTGTGCGCGCCGGGCTAGAGACGGAGAGATCGAAACAAAAGTATACGGTGCACAAGTTCCGCGGCGGAAAGCAAAACGACGCCGATGCTCGGGAATTCACAGCCGAAAGAGGAAACGGGGAGAAAGAGGGTGGTAGACACTCGCTATTGCCAGCGTGCAAGAAGAATCGCGGCTTCGCGCGTGCCCGTGTGCATGCGGAGTCTTCCTTCCGCGCGACGAGCCAGCCCAAGGGCTCGCGCGACCTAAATACACGCGCGACTCGTCGCGTCGCGGCCGGATCCGCTTCAATCGCGAAACATCTCGCCTCTCGCGCGCGAACATCGCCGGCAGAGGATCTCGAACGAGCCAGGGCCATAAATCTTCGTTTTCCTCGCTCGCGAAAGTATACCGATTCTCTCCACTCCGACGCGACGAGAAGGGATTTCCTTCTATCTCGTTTCGCGCACGCCCCTGTCTGCCTGGGATCGCAGAAAATCCCGCAACCGTCTCTCGATCGAGGGATTCCCTTCGCGCGATGGCTGAAACACGCGCGTCGATCGAAATCTCGCCGAGGAACGCTCGCGAACGTCGCGCGTGGTTCACGAACGTATATCGTGGACTCGTTGTTCGACCGTTTGATTAGCGGACAATGACAAATCGATTACCAGTATTACGGCGAACGCGATATTGGCCAGTGGGTGAAAACAAGCATCAGGAAATCGGTTGATTATGTAAATTTCGCGATAACTGGCCGCGCGTCGCGTCACGATGTCTCTCAGTTCTCGCGAGATCACGTTATCTTGGCCAGTGTTATTAAGATAACGCCACGTAATAAGATTACGTGCAATTAAAACCGAGCATTGGACGCATCTGATCGCGATCTCGTCGCGAAAAGAATCTTTCACCGTTATCGCGCGAATTTTATTACAATTTCCAAGTTTCTTCCGCGACCGTCTCGAGGCTCGAACGAAAACCTCCCGAAGTACAGGGCACCGGAGCTATCGATTCCACGAGCCAATTGCCACAACCGAAATAAATCACAATCCGGCTGCAAACGCCTTCTCCCTGCCGGCTTCCCTCCCCTCGTCCAAACAGCAAGTCCATTCAATGCTCGACCGTCTCATCGACCGAATTAGCTCGAGATACACGCTCCTAACGCTCGAGCTGCAACGCCGGACAGTAAATGAAACAGCGCGCTAGACAAGCGGAATGGAGCAAGAAGGATGAGTTGACCGGTGCGCGCGTGAATGTAACTCGCCATTAGGATCGAAGGGTGGAGGTGGTAGCAGCCAGTCGGGTGGCCCTTCATGCAAATCTTATCGAACGTAAGAGCCCCGGGAACGGCGGAGAGATGGCAAGAAGATTGGACCGAGGAAGAGCGGTGTCATTCCTTATCTGCAGCCTTGACTGCATAAATGCATTGTAACGGACCGCGTTCAAGCGCTGGCCTGCCGGCTAGGGGTGCGCCAACCGACATCATAGACTGCAACGAGCATCGCGATATTCGCGGCTCTCCGCCGTTGACTGTCCTCCCTAGACAATGTAACTGTCGGCCGGATATAATAGAGAGAACTGGAGCACCGGCAAGAACGCGCGGACGCTAAGAAAATTTCTCAGACAGAGAGCTTGGAATTATTTGTCCGTGTTTGAACTCCATTTGAGTGGAAATTTATATTTCCAGCGACGATAGCATCGTTCTCCACGCTGTTGCGAGGGAAAGAGATGGATCGAAGAAGAAATAGGGGAGATTTGCCATGAAAGAGGTAATTTTTCATGTTTGCAAGTGGTGGACAGTAGACACGACTTGACTGTTGTCAGAAATGGATTAAGTATTATGAGAAATTGGATGATAAACAAAATTGTCCTTTTGAAAGCACCTCCCTGCCAATCGCACTTCCACGAACATAATTTCTGGTAAACGGCGCGGGTCTACAGCTTCGAACGTTTTTAATATGCATGTCGAGGAGGCGGGCTAACTAGCCTCGCGTGCGATCCATGTCCCCGCGCGTCTTTTCGCCCTCTCTTTTATGGTTACTGCGCGCAGAAACCCCCCCGACAGTTTTATGCGTTACGAGGGTCTGAGTGCGGCGCTTCTTACATTTTTTATAAATTCTTTTTCATAGTGTAGCGTCGTGGAATATTTCGGTAGATTGTCTCGATCCACGCGTGGAGGGGTGCGTGTATGGCACGAGGGTGGGCGGGTGTTTCCACGGAAAGGCAGTTTGGGACCAGTTACAAGAATGATGGCGGAAAAAGTTTCAGAAATTTGGCCTGCGGGAAAGGGGGAGCCCTGAATAATATCGCGCACCTGGGTTTACGTTCTCACCCTAGTTTCGTCCGGCGCGGCGTCGACGTTCCTGGGGACTGGCGTCACGGAGATCGGACGCGACTACTTATTAAGTTAACTCGGTGATGTTGCAGCACGTGCGCGCGGGACAATGCGATGACCAAGTCGGCGGCGATAAAATTTGAAATTCTGCGCGAGGAAGTCGCGGTAAATCGCGCGAAAGCGGGACGCGGAGCGCGACGAACGAGCTCCCTCGTCGCGGCGTCCACGTTTCCCGGCGGGGGTGGTTGCAACCGGCACGAGAATTACCGCGACGCGATACGCGGCAGTCGTATTTACGAGGAGCCGCGGTCTCGGCCGCGGAAATGGAGCGGCGGGTGCAAGGACGCGTGACTCTCTGCAGACACCGGCGCGGAGCCGCTCCCGCACGGCAAAAAAATATTCGGGAAACAGCAATTAAAAGTTTCGGAGCTTATCTCGTATCGAAGCCAGGCAGGGGCCTGAGGATGCTGCAATTAAACGGTCGAGTGCTGCGCGAGAAGAATCGCGAAGGCAGGGGCGGCGGACTCGTTATTCCAACGCAAATGGAATTTTTATTACGTTACTCCGTTTGGTTGATAAGGCGCGCAACTTTCGTCGCGGCGCGGACGAGCACGGCGAAATCGCGCGAGCATCGACTCCGTCTGCTGCCTATTGATTGATATCGACGATTCCCGTGGACGTAACGAGCGCGACGCGGCACAGGGGGCGGGAATCGTGAAGGCAAGCAGAATTCGACGAGAAATTCGTAGCGGCAACGGAGATACGACCGCGCGTCGGGATGATCAATACCTTGAACTTGAGTTAGCAGAAACAGGGGGACACGGGAAGCGTAGACGATCGTGGTTTTCGCCCCCTGCGCGTGACGCATAGCATCGTGGGATCCACGCCGCGCGGCATTAACGATGATGTAGCGTCGCTGTATGTAATATCGTGTCGCGCATAACCCGATACACTCTGACGCACGAACCGATATTACTTTTCAGGGAATAAATTCGAGTCGATGCGACCCCGCCGTCGCTCCGCGCCGCGCCCCGCGCGCGTAAAACGTAAATATACTCGAGAATATTCGAGCCCTTTCGAAATATATTATCTTCCGTCGTCCCCGGCGCGAACCCGACGTCGACTGCGATGACTGCAAACATTTCAGGACTTTTCATCTCGCGATAGTAAACGCGAGGGAGAGGCGGGCGAGGGGCGAGCGACGCGGGCGAACGAGCGATTCGGTGAACGATGAACCGTGGAGAAAAAATACAAATAAAGAGCGACGCGAGCGAAATCGCGCGACGAGCGGAAAGGAACGCGAACCGGGGAGAGCGCGAGGGATGTTATCGCAAAAATAGAGGGAAAGGAGGAGAGAGACTATCGCGGCTTCTTAGCGAGGGGTGGAAGCAGTGAGCGGCGCGGGGGCAGCGGCGGATGCAGCGAAGGGCGAACGAGAGAGATCGTCGGAAGGGAGAGGGAGAAGGAGGGGGAAGAGGCACGAGAGAATTCATTAAGGTATGAATAATGCGTCTGCGATGCCAAGGCTGCTGCCGAGAGCACCACCGTGCATACCATGGCCTGCCCACGGCACGGGTGGAAGAGCATGGCTAAAATTAAAGCGGATTCACCCCCTCCGCAACCGTGGCCTCTGGGCGAAAACGTTTCTTCGCCGCTCGCGCTAGCCACGTGCTTTTCTTCCAAACGAGATCGGAGAGCGCCGCGCGCCGCTGCGAGAACGGGACGAAATGCGTGCAAAGGACAAGGGAACCGGACAAAAATGTCTGCTGGGGCTGACGACGACAGGATTTCATCTCCTACATCCGCCGAGACAAGATTTACGCCCTGGGAAGGCTATTAATAGCGTTCTCAATACTCTCGGTGCGACTTCGTTTGTGGGTCGCAGTCCTGAGATGTTAATTTCAGTGCGGAGACATTGGGAACAGTTCCTCGCGTGTTTTCTCCTTAAGGTGCGTTTGGATCAATCGAGTGAGAGCACCGATTCGTATTCAAAACAAAAAAGAAATAATTGCGAAGAATACTCGCTGCCGATTGGATTTTGTGAAAGTAACAGAAGCACGTGCATTCGCTCGCTTGGTCTAGGCACGTTTAGTCATTTAGTCCAGTAGCAAGTATTTTAGTAATTAGCTATGTATGAACACTGAAATTTAGTCCAGTAATTTAGTAAAACAATGTAACTTGCCAGTCGACTAAATTACTAAACGTGTCAGTTTCAGCATTTAGGTACTCTAAATCGAGTACGCGTATTTGAAAGTAATGATACCTTGGATAGGGCTGATTTACAACAACGCCGTTTGTTTCATAGTGCTCCGCAAAACGATCCAACAACATTTCGCCGGCTCAAACTCCGATAGCCATTCAACTCGCGACATTCCTCGCCACCTAAAAAGGCACGGCAAGTACACGCGGCAAAAGCATCGCGCGGTATCTGAAACTGCTTATTCATAGATTCGCCATTCCAATCACGATCTTCTTGTTTGCTCATTCCCGGACTGGGATTCCCGGAAGCCACGAGCGCGCAGAGTTTTAAATAAATTCCAATAACGCTATCACGCGCGCCAGGGATACACCGCGGCGTTTCTCCATATACGCGAGCCGACCGAGCCTATTCGCGAACAGCGGAACAACAAACGACTCGACCAGAAGACTAAATATGGAGGCCACGCCGAGGTTTCACTATTTCCACGAAATTGCTCAATCGATCGCCGCGGCGTCGAGCTCCCTCCGGAGGATCGATGCGCGCCCGTCGATCCCGAACGATTCTGTCGCGTACGCGTCCCCCCCAACAGCTGTGACCCTCTCTTTCTCTCTCTCTCTCTCTTCCTATGGACCACGCCGCAGTCGCGATTATCATCGTCACGCGCGGGCATAATAAATATCTACGCCTCAGCTGGAGGGAAGTTGAATTTCCATCCAGCGCGGTGCAGTGATCCAGATCGTTGATCCTGTCGGTTTTCACCGCGACCGCCGCGCCGAGCCGCGCGCGTATACCGGTTCGCAGACTGATTGCGCAACGGCGACGCGTTCCTGGAACGACGCGAGATTTGTTTGTCGTCGTTGCGCCAGCCGTAGGATTGAGATTCCGCGGCGGTAGCATAGATGAGGCGTAGGATAGGCTTATCTTGCGATCTCTCGAGTAGCGTGACAAAAAATTCGAGCTGAATGATAGCTCTATCTTACGAGCCCTGACAGCGACGGGCGTATGACACGCACACGTGCTCTGATAAACAATGACACACGTGCCAAACGAATTTTACGGCTACACCGGTGATTGATATTGCCGAAGATGTGTCTCTTGAGAGCAATCTTATTTTAGCGACATCCCACATCTGGGTTAGGAGATTCTCGTGTGGGGACGTTAGAAATTTCGTCGTGGTCGCTGTTGTTACTAATTCTTAAAATCCTACATGAAACTACTGAAAGTGTTAAGAATTGTCAGCAAATGGTCAAACACTTGGCAGAATTCAAGCGCAAAAGTTTTCCTTATATTATTTCCTCTGATCTACCATACAAAGATTACCATTTTCTAAATTTTACCTACGATAACGTTTAAAAGTTTAGAATAACTTAATTTAATAAGGAGAAAGGCTTTTTCCTTTTGTACATACGTCAGTTTTAATAACTATGGATAATTATATCAGTCTTCGCTACATTTGAGCTTTCATAAATAGAAAATAAATAAATGATAAGTAAACATAATTGTATTTAAACATTTTCTGGACAGTCCAATATATTCAACAAGCAATACGTATTTCTCATTTAGTGTTCAAATAAAGAAACCAGATAAATTTCAAATAATTTGCGCTTTATTTCAATTTAAAGATGTGACACTCAATTTAAATATCCCTATAAATAGAATCCTGACGGATAAAAACTGCATTCGCCCAATTTATTGTCTCTTCTTCTCAGAATTTCTTTAAAAAAAGCACCGATACGCTTGTATCGCGATAGAAGAAATATAGGGGCTACTATAACCAAGAAATTATATTTTAAGTGGAATATAAAAATTTGATAAGTGATATTTAATCTGCAAGAGCGTAATAAAAAAAGCTTGAGGTAGAGAAAATCGCGGGGCTCGAGGGTATCTCGAAATACCTAGGCCCAAAGATCCCGGTGGCGTCTGCGGAGCGGCGTCGCTCCTTGTATACGTGTAGCTGGCGCGGCGAGCTTTTCGAGTATCCGGCGTGGATGCTTGCCAGATGTCTGGCAAAGCCGTGTGTTTCGGATGTGTACGGGTTAGCCGGAGGTCCGACGGTTCGGAAGCCGATGACTGAGCGACAGCTGGTATTAGCTGCTCGTCGAGCGAGACGGCGGCCGATCGGAGATGACTGCCGGGAAAGAAAGTAGCAGCGAGAGAACGGTTTGGAAACCTTCTGAGAAAAGCTACGCGAACGACCGTGGCACAAGGTTAACGCGTGGACGCGGTGGAATAGGAACGAAGTTTCCTGACGTCATCGCTAGGATCGCCGAAAAATCTGCGAGCCGGAGAGGCGACCAGAATCATCGAGCTCGATAAAAGTTGGATCGCGGTCGATTTAGAAATTATGTAAACAGTCGACGCGAGCGACGAGGAAGCGATTCTACGCTTCGATGCTTCGGGGAAGAGTTTGAGAAGAGTCCGTCGAGGCGACGGAGAGTTCCAGCATCGAGAGATACCCGTGGAGCTGGTAACCCAGTTACGAGAAAGGCGCGATTCTTACGCTTCCTACCCGGCATTAATTAGCTAATTGACCGAGGCGTACGGTTAATTAAGCTTCGGCCGACTGCACCTCGGAGAATAGTAGAGGGTGCAGCGGTGCGTAAGAGGCGCGAGAGGCGCAAAAACGGAGGTGGTGGAAGGAAACGGAAGCTGGGGACGTTGCACCGTTCGTCGACGTAGTTCCAGACGCGCGTTCATGGTGCAAAGTGGCGGGTAAGAAGACGAAACGGAAGAAGAAACAGCGAGAAACGGTGGTCGAGGAGGGTGAACAGAGCGAAGAGGTAAAGTGGACTCCTCTTGGACAGGGGGGAGATACAAGAGGAGGGGCGAGGAGAAAGGTGAAGGGGCAACTGTGGCGATGGTGGAGCGATTTAAGTAGACGAAGAACGGCGAAGAAAAGTACGAAGACCTGCTGCTGCCGTCGCTGCTGAAGGAGTCGTCGACTTACTCGAGATATTAATTTCTCGTTAAAACTTGCTCGGCGAGCAAACGCGAGCAGGCTACCGCGCCTCGAAATGGCTCGGAACAGTCGGAGGGGCGGAACGAGGAGGAAAGAAAAAAGGGGGAAAAAAAAGGGAGCGGGCAACGGAGGAAGAGTGCCGTGGAGAATCTCGTTGCGCGTCTCCGAGGCAAAGACCGTAAGCGAAGCGACGATCTTCTTCCTCGCGACGGTCGAGCAATTACGAAAACGTCGGCCGGGACGTTCAGTCAGTCACCTGAGAGCACTTTATCATCGGACATCGTAATCCGGCATGGCGGATGGACGGCGCGCTTCGTAATCTACTGACTCTGGATCATTCGCATCACCCTTGTCCCCGACACAACAACCTCTCTCCTCGTCCTGTTCCACGGATCTCGCGGAGATATCGGTTCATTTGCATGCGTCATGCTTGTTTTGTTGGATGGGCCACCGTTAGCGCTGTCGGAGCGGGATTACGCGGAGCGTTATGGAGTGATTTTGACAAAATTATCTGAGTAGATCGGGAGATAATAAACGGAGTATTAAGCGGGCGAGTTCGTAAGCCTGTAACAATTGTTGGGTCGATCTGATAATTGTTTCGTCGGGAACGATTTGTCTTTCGTTTGATCCTTAAACGGCGACACTTCGCAAGAACTATTGTAGGTGAGGTTCGTAAGAGCATTAAGAGCTCGAATGGCAGAAAATACGACGACAGGAGCGAGCGTTCAATTTTCTCGCTGCTGCGTCTAGCCTTTACCGATCATTTACCGATCCCTAGAATATTGGTGGCGGACTTAGGTTCCTCTAACGAGCGCACGGTACACGGTCTCCTCGCCGTGAATTACGGATCGTATTATTTCACTTTGGTGACAAATATCACGGGAAAAGGAAAGAGGAACGAGGATCGTGACGGAAGCAGAGTACGAAGCGTGTAACTGGTAACTGGAGAGAGAGAGAGAGAGAGAGGGAGAAAATCGCGCGATGATCGAGACAGAAAAGGGGGCGAAGAAGTACGAGGAGAAAACGAGAGAAAAAGGTAGGAAAGAGAAGAGGGAGGACGGACGCAGCCTGCGGAAGTACGGAAAACGACTGGCCCCTTTTTCTTCCATCCGGTTTGAATTACTATCATCCCGGCGAGCATTGTCTATTGTGGCGGAGAATTATTTTATTATCGCTCGGTCGGCCGGCTACGAATGCTCCGTTGGAAGGGGGCGAAGCGGAGCAGGAGACGCGCCTAGGGGGTGGCGGCAGAGTCGGCGGCGATGGCGGAGGGTGGTGGTGGTGCAGACGCGGAGGAACGACCGTGCAGCCTCCACGGTTCCGCGATTTATTGATCTCGCGAAAGAAAACGAGAGGACCGTCGAAAAACGCAGCCGCGACCGCCGAGGGAAAATGGAAAAATATCGGACGGAAGTAATGCCGTTGCCTCGCGCCGTTCGCGTAATTACCGGTCCCGTTTTTGCGATCCTCCTGACGATTTGTGGTCGGTACCGATGACTGGAGACCGTTGAGTGAATGCAGAGAATAGCTAACGTTTCTGTTTCAATGCGATTAAGGGAAACGAATCTGGAATTCCTTAAAGTGCGGTTGTATTGAAATTATTAATGACACGTGGATCTGCCGAGATGATTTAGTTTGCGGTTCGTGGAAAGTTGAATCCTCGAAGGCTTCGGATTCTATTTTCCGTCCCACGGTAATCCATTAGCTCTTTGCCGGCTACTGGAACGTATGGTACGCGCGTAAATCAACCAAGACACGCGCCGGGCCAATTGCTCCGAATCGCTCAAGGTAATTCGATCGTAATTTACGCAATTTATAACGAGGCGTAGATTGCGATATCACGGGCAGGCATTCGCTGGTCCCAGGACAGTGTCGATAGCACGACGGCCGAGAAGAGCGATGGAGAGCGGCGTAACACGCGATCAGCCGGCGCGACAGCGAATTACCCGATAATAGGCCCGACCTAACGAGCCTGTAGCGACCTTTTCGAATTAATTAATGCCGCGGACCGACGCGCGTGTACGTGCGCGACGGGCATCCGCGGGGATTGCAACTTGTTCAATCAGCGGAACGTTGAACATCGGCGTTCCGCTGCTGTTCGCGCGTTTCCTCGTCCAGTTGTCGTTTCCCCGAACGTTCCAAGTTCGTTCGCGCGTTGTCGATGGTAGAGGAAAAAAAAAAAATCAAGGTGCGCTAGTTCGGGTACGAGAGAACCCGATCCTCGGATTCAGACGATGGATGCTGAGCGTCGCAGTAACGAGGAGATCGACGCGTTACGATGAAAACATTCTGTGGCGCCTGACGGTATCGATATCGCGCTTGTATCGAATTTCGTAAGGGACAGCGATACAAGCGCGCGCGCTCTTCGTGTTTCAAGCCCGTCGGAGTGCGCGCGCCAAACTGAACCCTCAGCACCTCCCCTCTCGCGTTACAACGCTGCTTTGTAAATAAACATGCTGCGTAGGTGGCAAATCTGCCTGCGACGGAGCGCGAGTTGTTTCGGGGAAACGAAAGGCGGAGTATTTGAACCTCCGCAAAATGATTTGAATAATTGATGTTCAATGTGTGTGGGAATGACTGAAATAATTTGTAATGGAAAGAATGAAGCTTCTCGTCTAGGGAAAAAATATTCGTTATTATCGTGTAGATATCAGAGCGCGATAATCGCGAGAGGAACGAGTATGGATCCATCGTGGCCTCGTGATGCGGCTTCGAGTGACTGAAAACGCGCGCACGTGTACTCGCTGCTGGCCGTAGTACTCGCGAGTTGTACACACGGCGCGAGACGCGATCAATATCTCTTTTCCAACTTCTCGTTTCGATTCCAGCCGCTCTATCTGTCTCTCTGTAGCCGGCAGCGCGTCGCGTAGAAACGCGCGCGCGCGCGGCCGCGCACACAAACGTCGCGAACTATGCAAGTCTGGTCTGCGGCTCGTAACGACAGAGCTGCAACTTCTGACGGGAAAAATCGATTCGATTGCAAGGAACGACGGTCCGCCCCCGATAAAACGGATACTGCGTGGAGCAGCCGCGTAACTAGTCGAGCGTCGAATGTAACGAGGGTGATCGTCGAGGGCTCGCGCCGATGTTCGACCGGTAATTCTGTTTCCTACCATTCGACGAAACGGGAAGAGCCGAGTAACCGAATGAAAATCGACGGGGGAGACCGGTGCAAGCTGGAACTCGCGTTACGATTGGTTTCGCGTATCGCGTGAGTTGTAAATAACCCTTCCAAGTAGATCGGATATTGCCTCGGCACCGAGCGCGTCGTTCTACGACGCAGTTAGCCGGCGGAGACACCGGGGAAAGCGATTCTCTCGGAACAATAAATTTCCTTTCTGCCCGTTTTTCGTCCTCTTTAACGGAACCGGGCGTAAATGATTACTCGACGGTCCATGGAACGCGCCTACGCAGAGCGAGGAACTACACCGAGTGTTTTACAATTAGTCTATATAATATAGTATAAACTATATATTAAATATAATATAATGATACTACGTACAATAATATAAACAAATGTGCGGGAGATGATCTTATTCCACCGAAACTGATAAAATCCTGTTAGTTTATTAATAAATAAAGGATAATGATGGCTTGAGCTAAAATAAAACTTTATTATAATCGTCGCGCTCGATGGTTCGACTTGGACTGGACTCACATTCATTCTTCGTTCACACTTTTATACGATTCGCTCTTCCACACACTAATATTGGGTCGTGTAATAAATTCCCGCGTTTTGTGTATTTGATTTTTTTTCTCGCAATTTTGTGATTTGTTAGGTAAAGTATATACATGTACATATATATACTTGCTCTATAAACCTATCTGCTTCAATTTTTCGAATTACTTAATTTTAATCAATTTCCAGGCTTTTGAAATGGAAGTTCCAGGAATACACAATACGCGGTAATTTATTACACGACCCAATACATTGATGCCACGTGGCCGAAAATCGGCCACACGATCGACGCCCTCACTTTGATGCTCGCTCGACCTACGATGCCGACGAGCAACAGTCGCAAGGCAAAACGCTTACTCTGCTTTTTAATGTTAAATCATATAGAACTAACTCGTTCATCACGACCCGATAGCTAGAATTTGTATAAAAGGTAATTCAATCGTTATGAATGTGATGGTACTTCATTAACTGCGTTCAGAACTGTTATTAGCAATAAGATTAGTATTACTTGGCAGTATAAGGGCCGATGTACACGAGCGACAAAAAGTCGCTGCGATTGTCTGCGATCATTGCGATTTCATGTCATTGACGTTGCCCAATTTATTTGTATTTGTGAAAAACAAAGTAGAATGCAGAATCGCAGCGACTTTTTGTCGCTCGTGTATATCGGGGCTAATACTACTTTTCACTGTCTCACTCTTTTATCTTTTCTTTATTTTCATTTCTACTTTACTTATCAATTCATTATTACTTTCTTTTCTTATGTCCTACTACTTTTTGTTTCACTACTGTGCGTCTTCATATATATTATTGTAAAATAGGGAATGTCTCCCATTAATAAATAAATAAATTAGCATTGAAGTTCCGAAGTTCACTTCCTTGCTCTAAGTCATTGACTTTTCGATTGTGAAGCTGTCTATGGACTATACACGAAGGACAATCATAGTTCGAAGACGATATCTTGAATACTTGAACGAAATCAGGAGACGGCGTCAGACGATTACTCATTCAAGTTTTACTCAATTCGACAAACGCTCATGAAACATTAATCGTATCGGAGAAACTCGATGTGTTCGCGGAACGAGATACGAACGCGACATCTAAACGGGAATGAGGTTGTTGTCGAACGATTCAACACGCTCCGAATATCGGTCCCGCGGACGTAAGCTCACAATGCTGTCCATCATTCCGCGTGACAAGAGAAATCATTGGTACGCGCGTAATCGCGAGGCGAAACTGGTTACACCGGATCGTTCTAGGACATCAGATTCGAACGAAGCAATAAGATAAAATACCTCTAACAAATATATTTGTACTCGATGGTTCTCAAACTGTGAAAACCGAATACCACTCCAAATTTTTCTAGCAAGACGAAAGAAAACTACAAGACGACTTTCTCAATTCTCAGACTGTACTTTCACGGCGCTCGCGTTACAAATTTTCTTTTCTTTCGCGATAAACGGTCGCCAGCGTTGCACCTTATCACTTCAATTACACGCGATCACAGTCTTCATTGCGTTAACTTATCGCGCGCGGATCGTGTAACCACCGAATGCGTTTTCTCAGCGATAACAGGGCACAGTAAAGATATCACGGTGTAGAAAAGCAACGAGCGAAAGAAATAATAAAAGAAAATCAGAGGTCCCGACGGGATCGTCGAGTCTCTACAGAGAGACGCTCGTCGTCATTGTTTATTAGCGAGATTTATCGACCACGTTACGCCCCGTAATAACACGCCGCGCTGATTTATTCAGATTTCATTCATGAAATTACGCTTCGTCGGAGAACGCCCGCGCGTACACGGAGTGCAACCGCTTCTTCGGCTTCGCGAAGCTGCGAATCCGCTTGCACGCATCGGGGGAGCCAACCACCGATCGCTACGGAGCTCGATAACTTTCAAACGCAGGACAGCTTTCCAATCTAGCTCATTAACATCAATGATGCTCCGTTACAAGGAGGCAGCGCGACTCTCGAGCGCTCAGTGGCGCTCACGCGCTTGAGAATCGGGCCAACGAGCCGCGATATTACGTGACGGGCACCGGAAATTCGACCACCACCCGCGAAATCGATCGGCCGGATCGAGTTTTTCCTCGCCGTTCGGCTTTCCGCGTAAACAGATCCCGCCGCCGCGACGCAGTATTCGCGGCTGCGTCCTTTGCGTTCGTTCTAACTCAACGCAGCTCCCTATACGGACCACAATGCTTTAAGCTTGCGCTATAGTGAATTCTATCGCTTCAATTAACCGATACACAGTCGACCGTACGATGGTATAGGATACACAGCGTTTAAAAGAGAAAGCAACATTCGACGCTCCGAATTTAAAGGACCGAGCCTTGAACGTGACGGGGTTAATTGATGGGACAGATTAAATTCAACGCAGCCGGAAAATAAATTGATTAAAAATTAATTGTCGACGCATCTGCGACGCGATAGCGCGCGATCGACGACAGCGCGATAGGAACAGAAAAAACATTCCCGCGGATATTTGGACAAGTTTGAAATATCTACTCCAGCCCCGGTCTTTTCTCCTCGGCGATTTTTACGCCGCCCGAACACTTAAAAAAGCAACGCCGGAGCGGCGTATTGCTACCAGATGCTCCCGAAAATGCCTAATCTCTTCTCGTCGAAGTTCGAGGAGCGACAAAAATCTTCGCGTGGGCGGTATCAAGCTGCGTTTCGCTCCGAGAAATATTGCGAACCGGGACGAAAATAAGCTTCATCGAGCGATTTAGACCGCGAAGGGTTTAACCGGTTCGCTATCATGCTTCAGGTACTTCTGATGTGTTCGCGATAAATGGCGATAATTTTGCACTCTTCGCTGATACAACATACTGTTGCGCTAGTTTTATCAAAATCAGATAGCCGAGGAACATTCGAAACGCGCCACTTGACCTCCTTACTATATTTTTTCTTCTCATTATCTAATTGAAAACGTTTGGGACGCTTTTATCTGACTGGGTTAACGAGAAGGAAGATACAGACTAATGTGCAACGAATATTTTTAGGACTGTATCGGCGATAAGTATGTCAAACTCGAAGGCAACTGCGAATCGTTTGCTCGCGCGAATCGCGGATCCCGCAAGGACGGAATTCGCACGCGTTCCGCGCGCGTTGCCGCGCCTCGCGTCGCGACGAACAACTTTTACGTATTTACAAAGCTGAAACCCATTAACGCGTGTCTGCCAGTTGTTAACGGCACGGCTGGCTGGCTGGTAGGACGCCGCGCGCCGCGTCGACTTATCGTTTCGCTTCCGGCCGTGAGAACGCCGTTACGTTCTATACAGCTTAAGATGCCTAACGAGCCATCCACCACCTCCGTCTCTCGTGTTTGTCGTTCGGGATTTCCACGTCGATCCGCTTACCAGCCGATCGACGACGAAATTTCGCGAGTAAGATCGATGCAAATGTCGCTACGGGATCGGCTTAACCGAGAAGCAGAGAGATAAAACGGAGATAAGCGAGGAGAGGGGCGAGACGCGAGGAGGGGGAAAAAAATTGAGAAAGAAACGAGAGAGGAGAGAGAGTCGGTGGATGGAGAAGGAGGTAGGAGGATTTTAATTCCAGCAGCCGAGCAGGATTTCGTCCAATCGAAATATCGGTCCTCGCGACGCATCAATATTCATGATCTTTCATATCGAGGCGAATCGAATTTCGGACGGGTCATGTAACCGTAGCAAAAATAGCATCCGCGGAAATGAAGCGCTGATATCGAATCGCCTAAACGGTGTCGAATCGCCGGGCCTTCAGTTGAAACCTTTCTCGTAAAAATGCGACAGGAGGTTGCGAAACGATGACGGAAATTGAACGACGGTACTCTAAACGCGAACGAAAACACCGAATCCTAAATTTTTCCTCGGAGTCGTCGCTTTATCGGATCTATAATGATGTCCCAATGCAGACGATTACTCGAAGCTGAGTCACTCGGTGCAAATTAAATACCTTTATCGATCGGAGCACGGCGTACCGAAATGCTTATCGATGAATCATGAAAATTCGAGGCAAACGTACTACACCGTTGCATAGACGAATCTATCAATCACAACGGTTACATGCACCGCAGGGCCATCAATCAAAGCTCGCGCGGTGTCGCGCGTGTTTCGCCCGCCGGACGCCTTCTATGCATATTTTCGCGTCGGCTCTCGGACGAAATTACTCCAGATTCACTCGTCGGAATCGAGATTTTCTCGGAGGAGCTAATTTATAGAGGAATCGCGTGGCGTTAAATCGCGGTGATGAGATGCTCACCGATGGATCGAAAAAGAAACCGGAGATTCGGAACGCGTTTGTTGTGCTTATTAAACAGATCCATTTATTCCGAACGGGATCGACGTTCGGGGGCTAAAATTAGTGACGGGTTCGAGAACCAGACTTTCGGAGCGAAGCTCCGCTTCCAATCGGAAAAATGGGCGGCTGGAATGCAGGTGTTCCCCACCCAAGAGCGAATTTAAAACACGCTTACGTTTGTCCCCCATTTATCACGGACCCAGGTATCCAATTAGTGTTCGTGACATTAAACTCGGATCGAAAGAGTGGCTTTGGATAAAGAAGACCTGCTGAATCAACACTTTTATACGTTTTCTCATTCCCGCGTGAAACCTTGTCTTTAATAGCGACGATAATGCCGCTATTTATAGAACTTTTTATGTAAAAATGAGATTACTCGGCGGCACGACTATCCCGGAATTCTATTTCTATCCTGCAGAACTTCGAAAGACGTTCCCATAGGTTTTAACTCTATAATGAGCGACGTTTCGCGCGTTTCTAGCTTTAACTTTTCCACGCGCAATTGCGAGCGACGCGTTTAGAAACGGGGCCTGAAGACGCCACTCTAAAGTTAGACGAGTCGCTGTTCCCCGACCGCTAAGAATAACTTCACCGTGTCGTCTTGTAAACAAACAAAGACCATCTGACGTGCTCCGAAGTTGAACATGAACACGGTAGCTCGCATGTGTTCAAGCGATTACGTTTTAAGCCGCGACAATTGTACGATTCCGTTCGACAAACGCGGCAACCCGTTACGCTTCGCTCCGCAGAAATTTCATTCCGACCCGCGAAAATTGCGCCCTCGTATACCTCGAATTATCGCGGCCGAAAATTTTGATCCCATAATTCTGGCCGCGCGTAAACTGTAAATATTTAACCGGCAACATTTCCCCTCGACGCAACCCTTTTGTCCGTCATACTGACAAAGTGCCCCTTAGAAAACACCATCTGTTCCTCGAGACCAAGAATTAACGCAGGCTAACTCGGTAAACAAGAAATTGTACGCCATCCCCTAAATTAGGCGCTCGTGTTTCCTCTTTTTAACTCGACGTGCACACCGAACAGCGCACAATTATTAACAGGAACGCGAAGAATTCTTTAAGCCGTGTTTCTTCGTCGAATTTTTTCGTGCTTTTATATAATCGCCTGATACCAAATTCGCGAAACGTATTATCGCACCGTAAGTCGGTAGACTTTGATACCTTCTGACTAATTATCTTTCCTGTCCATCTGTCCAGCGCAAAAGGTAAAACATGTTATACATTTTTAACACGTGCGGTGTTCAAATTGATCCTCTGCCGCGTTCTACATTTTCGCCACCCAACAAAGTTAAAAAGAGATTTTCCTCGTCGGATATAGAAGACCGCGAAAAAAAACAACTGCGGCGAACGCGTTAAATACGCGGTCATTTATGGCCAAGAACTGACCCAGTTAGCGACTCTGGAATCGTCGAAAAAGAGAAAAGATTATTATCAAACGAAACCGGAATCGTGTCAGTTCGAAGCCCAGATTCGCGCGTTAAACTCGCCGTGTTTCCGCGTGCAATTCGCGCCGTTCAGCTAACCAAGTAGCAGCGTTATTCTAATAGCGTTTACTTACAACGCGAAACCCGATTCCTCGTATTTAGACCACGTATCATAATCCTTTCCGTCGATGGATTCGCAACAAATTCGCTTGCGAAGAAACGAACGACCTTGGAGGCAACTCGTGCGCGTTTTCAGAAACAATTACTCCAACCTGGATTCGCGGTTTACGAGACATTCGTGGTAATTGGCACGAGACAGCGAGGCATTCGTCTAAAAGTTTTATGGTTGTGGGCGTCGAAGTTGTAACTTTTCGAAAATTATCGCGGTCCATCGGTTGCGAAGCGTTTTATCGGCGATACCGCGTTTCCATTTCACCTGACTTTTACGCGGCGAGGGTTTTCACGGATCCGACCATCGGACAAAACATTGCAAAATGACTCGATAACGATGAAAGTCCTGGACACAGGTTGTCACGCGCCATTGTTGCCTATCGCTCCGTGCATAAGAGGAACAGCGGGGCATGGGACGATATAACAATAGGGCGCGGTGAGACGGTGATCGTCGCTATCGCGTGAACCTGTGTGGCTTTTCAGCCGAGAGGGAACCTTTTCAGAGAGATTTTTTTTTCAGAAATCTCGCCACTGGCCTCGCGCGATTAACAGCGACGAGTGCGTGCGACTCTTTCGCAATATCGACGAAATAAATGAATAAGGGACTTCAAGCGTCGAGATGACGGACAAAAATATAAAGCTGAAAAGTAAAGGTAATCGCCGTACGTAGTTCACGCTGTTATCTTATCTAATCACCTCGAAGACTAACTTTAATTGATTGAAACTGTAAATCATACTTCACGCTTCGCAATAGTGACTGTTATTGCGTAGAAATCGAAGTCGCGGCTATTAAATAATCCTTCAGAGAACTTGGCACCGCGAAGACGCGAAACGATGATGCAATTCATCATCGCTTTATCGAAGACTATCGCACATAAATTATGGTCGTTTCGGGGAGAAGATTGATCGCGCTCTCAAATGACTTTTTCCCCGTGTTCGCCAGAAACGCCGATATTTCACGTCCGAACGAGTGCTTTGGCAAATTTTAATACAATTATATTTCCTGTCGTCGCAAATGTACGCGGGTACCGTCGAACAAAACCACCGCAAAATTTGTCCGTCCGATCAAACCGAACGGGGATCGAATGACGGGATAAAAGGGATCGAGGAGAGAAAGCACCAATTTGTTTTTATCGGTCCTTTGTGCCTCTCGCTCCCGTCGATCTCATCCCCCGTCCGCTTTCCTAGCCTCTGTCGCTTTGCTCGCAACAGATCCGGTAGTAGCGTGTTCGCGCAAAGCGCGTTAATTCGACCGTAACTATCTACGCAAATTTTCCTCCACCAATTGTGCCTCCGACAAAATGGTCAACTATTAACGCGCGAATCGCACCTCTGTTTACTTCCTAAGTATCCCTTCTACATCGACGCGCCAACATTATTAATACAGATCTGCTGCTCGAATACATCACTGAGATTCGAAATCGAATTCATTTTTCTACGAAGATCCTAAATTGGAAAACACTCGGTGACGATTCTTTCTCCGTCACGAAATATTTCACGCACCTGAATACACGATTGGGAACTGTTCAATTTGAATTCGCAGCCACTGGTCAAAAATCTGAAAAACAATGCCGTCCATTGGTCGGCACGCTGTCTAGAATGATACATTCGACTAATACCAACGTGTTGCGCTGTGGACGCGTTGTACAATCAAACTCGAAAACAGTTCCTCTCGTCCTCCAATACAGTTTCACCGAAAAATCCTGCGATGCCGGATTCGAAGCTTCCCGCCTATCCCAACGCCAAGGACACGACTTGTTACGCAAAGAAACAACGTCTGAGATCGGAAACATGAGTCGCCCGTAGATTTCCGAAGTCGCGGCCAACGTCCTTCCTCGTCCGATCCACGCAACGTGTCTCCGTCGACCGGTTTGATCGCTCGCGTCGCCTTTTTCTGTCGGCTTTCCCAACCGCATTTCTCTCTTTCTCCGGTCTGGCACTCTCTCTCCGCGGCCACGTATTCGGTCCCGTATGTGTACCGGTCGCGTCGCCGCGGCTTCCTTTTCCCGCATTTCCTGTTTCCACCGCTTTAACAGCTGACCTCTCGCGACCCGGATCGCCAGATTAAACGCGAACAAATCTCCCTCTTGTTCCTCCTCCCGTTCCGCCTCTCGGTTACTCCCGGATATCGGCGAAACGCATCTGACTCCGCGGCGAACAGCAATAAGTTGCTGGGGGATTGAGTTCGATTAACCTCCCGACTGACCCCCGATCAAATTTACGGAACCACCTGGCCGAATTGATAAGTGCTCCGCGGAAGGTTCGTTTCTCGCGTACCTTTAGTACCGAACGAGATTTACTGTCTAACTCCGAATACAATTTTTAATATTGCAAGCCGGAGCGTTATGCAACGTGACTGGCGTGACTGATATATCGTTGTTTTTGAGCAAAAGAAGTTGATAAATCTGAAAATCTAATGAAGAACCGGAGTCTTAGGCGGCTGATTTATTGTTAAAAAGATGTTCGAGGTTGCAGATTTATGACATGGATACGTGCGGTACTGGTAAAGTCTGGAAAACATAGGTAGAGAAGATGTTCGCGATCGCAAGAGGAAATGACGACTATTCTGAGTGATACGAGGATCGAACCGCTTCGATCAAGATTTCGACAAGGATTGATGAGTCGAACAGACGCGAACGCGTCGACCACGAGGGTTTCAGGATTCGTTTTTGGCACGCGCCAGGCATAAAACGCCGGTGCGGCGTGCCGTCGCAACGAGCGATTCAGAAATAAACCGCGTTCCCGGCCGAGGGACTCGGTTCGAAACAGAGCTCCGCGCCGCGCCTCCCCCCGAAACAAGAACGAGGGATAAACGCTGCCGTACGATAACAACCGCGAGAACATCCTGCGTTCGAGGTTTTCACGGGACACGCGTCGATACTTCCCATGTGCACCGGGAGACCAGAACATCTGGGTAACTTGGGACGTGGAAACTTGGAATCGAACACTCGATCGATCCTGCCACCCAATTATCTTCCTACGTCATCTCTTTCTCCGTCCTCTACAACCGCAATTCGGTCCAAGAAGCCCGTGTTCCTCCATAAAATATGCGCGCACCAAGGCCACCTGCTACGCTTTAAACTTGCTTAGCTAATTTGAAAGTCATCTCGAAAACAACATGACTAATCCCGACCAAATTTATTCGATGTTCCCCGCTCGCTCATTCATGAAAGGTCGCGGTTCTCGCGAACACCGCGTGTCCCGAAATTATCTTTTCTTTTCTCCGGGCGACAAGAGAAAAGAGCAAATCACCGCTTTAAACGGCACACGACTGGGTGACTTGACCGATTGCCGGTGTATAGGGGGAATCCCCCCCCTCTGTCGGTGTCTCCACCGTTCCGTTTCTCTTGTTGGCATTGGAATAAGAATATCCGGACGCACAAAGGCGTTTTGGGTGAATGGGCCTGACGTAACTCTTTTGTCTGGAGCACGGGCCGCTGGTACGCGACTCTGTCCCGTTCTTGCTCCAACCCTACCTGTCCCGTTTCCACCGCCCCACGACTGCTGATGCTGCTGGGCCACCGATGCGCGCAATGGGACGAGAAACAATGGTTTCCCGGTACAATGGCTCGCAATGCGAGTGATGCGAAAGATGCCATTGTAGCCGCGGCTACGGAACGTGGCATTGTTAACCTTCGATGGCACAACCTTCTTTTTCAGCTGCGCGACTCGCTGCCGTTTTCTTCCAAGTTTCGTGTCGCATCGCCAAACTATCATAATTTTCAACTTACTGGTCCTGATCGATCGATCATCCTCCAATTAACAAGAATTTCTTTAAACATTTATTTACTTTTTTTGTTATTTTTTTTTATAAACTTGTTTTAACACTTTATTAACTATATTTATTATTAAGAGTTTCCTCAAACTTAAAGATTCCTCGATTCACAGATGGAAGTTGCTCCGAACTCTCGCGTTATCTTCCCAGCCATAGATTCCGAGATACAATCATAGATTTTCCTCATTCAGCAACACATATTTCGCATTCTCGCGCTGCATCCCCCGACGGAAGACGGTTCCCAGTCACGCGAGCGTTACGTGCATCCGATGCAGAGAGGAACGACCACGATTCCTGCAAGTTTTCAATCCCGAGCGCGCGCGCATGTATCCGTGGCTCGGTTATTTATGTGCGCGTCTATAAAATTCGAAACCTGCGCGCGCGCGAGCGAGCGAACGCGTCCGCGGGTGAAAGTCGCGCGAAATTTCGCGACAGATAAGCAAGCTGCGCGTCTCGCAGAAGGCGGCGGAGGGAACGGCAATGGGGTGAGAGATTGCGTCGGCCGCGATACAAGCACGACGCGAGACGGGATTGTGAAACGTTCGTGTACCGATCCGCACGCCATAAAATATCGCGCGAGCCCGAGTGTGTCGTAATACGCGACGTCAAGTGGAAGCGGCGACGCGTGTATAAGGAGAGGAACAAAAATATCACCGATACCGATGCGACTGTCACGAGCGTATAATTCATCCGTGGAAAAGTTTCGCACGGGTGTCCTCTCCTCCGTCCTCCCCCTTGCTACTCTCCTCGACTAGGGATCATTGAAGCTTTTACGCGAGTTTCACGCGCTAGTCGTAAAACGCAGAACCGGTCGCGCGCTCGCAACACAACATCGTCATAAGTGCGGTGATTTTGTATTTTGTGCGTGCGAATCGGTAAACAAGCTTCCCGTGGAACGGGCGCGCGAAAAATGTCGCGCTGTCGGGACAGCTATCGGGTGTCGCGACGACACAGCCAACTTGTCGGATTATCCCGATTAGCCGGCATCGCGAAAATGAAAAAATAAAGATTAACGGAGAACGAGATTTTATTTCACCCACGCGTTACAGGGACACGCGAAGCTTTGCCGCGTGTTGGTGGAAAAATTCAATTGAAAACAACGCGATTCAACTCTGTTGCACACCCCCCGCAGCATGAAATTTTCATTTGCCGCTGATTCACGCGCGACGATTTTTTAAAAGTGTTATTGGAAAAGAAGAGTATCCCACTCTCCCATTATTCGTTGTTACGCGCGCGTAAAATACTCGCAGAGGCGCGATCCGCGCGCGGCCCTCCAGAAGATCAATCATTCAACGCACCCTTAATTATTTAGGGAGAAAAATTTCCATCGATTCGAGGATTCGCGAGAAACAAAGGGGGGAGCCCAAGTTCGATATTGCTCGGGCGGGAATTCTAGTATATTACAGGCCTCCGGATCCGCTTAGCGTATCGGAAATGCATAATTCATCGCGTCTCGATAGCGTAGGACGTATTTCAGTAATTGCATCAGGTGTTAGATGAAAGGAAACTTCAGCAAGGTCGCCCGGCATCTTACACCCATTATTTTCATCGCTGGCTTTTTTCCCTACTGGCTCATTGTATTACGCGTTCCCCGGCAATTATCCCTATTATTCGAGTTAATGGACTGCTGTTCTATGAACGGCTATTTATAGAATATATGCGTCGCGGGAAAAATCGATACGGTCTCCCAAATTCCACGTGACTTATTCGGATGAATCCTACACTCGTAGCTGTTTATCTTCTACCTTTTGCAGAAAAAATTCCGAGCTTATATACATGTGAACAGAAAAAAAGGAGTGCTTTGCGCGATCTAGCCGTGCAAATTGATTGAAATTGGTTTTGCACGCGACGCGCGGTCGCTGCTTCATGGCGCGCGGCAGCGTGCATAGTGCAACGAAATTCGGGAACCAACGGCATCGGAATCGCATCGATTCTGACGGGAACGTGCGTCAAACGCTCGTTTCATCGCCGACGGCGATAATTGCTCGCGGAACGGGGATCGTGTAAAGTTCAGAATAGAAGAATATACAACGGTGCACCTGTCGAATCGCATTATCGGTCACGCGACCAACGCTGTCGCGTGCCGATGTGACCTAACCATCTGTCCGCCTATCGGATCACCCTGTCGATGTACATTATCGTATAACTTGCGGAGCAGTATCCAAACTGTGTGGGCAAAACAGTGTCCTTCTAAACCGTTTATGTCTGAAGTACTTTGGAGAAACGCAGTTGATATCATGATCCAGGCATATTCGGAAGGCTTTGAGAACGGAAATAAAGCGCACTCTGTCTCTTTCGGATTCTACGGATTTATTAGGTGATTTCTACGTGGAACAGAGCGCTCCGAAATTGTAGAGGAAGGTGGAAAGATTTTGGCATCGTTGTAGAATTGGGTTTTGATGGCGAGGTAAACGAAGTCGCGAGTAAAAGGAACGACGCAAACTAATGGGATAAGAAAGATCGTAATTGACGACAAGAGACGTGATTCGAGCGATCTCAAAGCGAGGCAATATCGCCTAGCGAAGCGAGCGCGGCGTATTTCTTGGCCGATAATAAAAACACTTGATCGTACAGGTAATTAACGAGGAAGAGGAGAAAGCGGCTGAAGTGTCGAGCGGTTTTCCCGTTGGAAACCCTTCGAGACGTTCAATTAGGCACGGTGCCAAGCTAAACCGGACCCAACAATGTTGCGCGGGTCAAATGTCGAGTGCCAACTGACAAACCGATATTTCCTCGCCATAAATTTCGTTCACGGCCCCCTTGCGATCAGATACCGGCGCTGATAATTGAACGAACGATAATTAAAAACGTATTACGTAAACGGAGGATACGATGTGATCGTAAAAAGACTATTACAAGAAACCGTTCGATAGGTTCTGCTGGGAAATGCCTTTGTAATCACCTTCCGGACTTCTGCCGAATGCGTCGTTCACTGCGAACTCGCTTCGACTCGACTCTCCTCTTAAATTTACTGTTTTCCTTGATCATATTTATCTCAAAGTGATTTTTCCTGGTTTATTTATGAGCGAAATGTCAATACTATTTATTTTATCGTTTCCTAGTAGTGGATGACATTTATGTTTGCAAATGAAATGCCATCACCCAAGTTTCCCGTCTATCAGCAGTGTCATCCATTTTAATTGAGTTTTCCGCATTCAATTATGCTCAGAGCAAGTCTCTTTTGTAAGAAAAAATAAATCCAAGTTATGAAATGTTTTCTAACATTTTGGGAAATTAAAATTTGGAGCAATCGAGATTGTGCATTGTAGTGAAATCAGGATTTAAAGAGAGGACAGAGAAAACGTGAAGTTCGCGAAGTTTGTCAGATTGGAAATCGAGGATGAGCCGTTAAACCGAAGCGCTAGCCAAATACACTTTGCAACCACTGACGTCAGCCGTGCCATTTTTAACGAAGCGAGGAAACTGTTGTACTCTGGCTGAGATATTGAATGGAGAACAAGTACCGTCCCTCCTGCCCTCCCAGACCACTGGAAGGTCATTGCACACTCGTAAACAAACAGGACACGCCGTCTATAGTACGCTCGACCGCGTCACTGAGCGAACGCAACGATCTAATGCCTCGGATCAAGGTCGCCCCCTCACAATCACGATAGCCCGCCGACCCATCGATAATCGATTTAAATGTAGCGCAACCGAAAAATCCGTGACAGGAACCTAGACGACGGGACAAGGCAAAACCAATTTTCTGATATATTTACATCGAGAAGGTCCCGAAAGTAACCTCGACACCGAACGTCCCTCCTGTCAAAATTTAATATTCGTCCTTATTTGGGGAGCGGAGTCGCAGTTCAAACGCACGACAATTTCATTTTTACGCATCATCGAGTCGGGCGACGCGGTTGCTACATTGACCGTTAGAAATTCAAATACGGCGGTCGAGGTTACGGTGAAACGCGATTCGTGGTCGAAATTCGACGCGCTATGAGCATGCTTTGGTTGATTGAGCGAGAGGAAAAGGAGAATGCTCATTTTGGGCTCAGTAACAAAAATGAATCCAAGAGTGTAAAGAGATTAAATTTGGAGACGATGAGGATTTGGAACAAAATTCAGTGTTTAAAAGTGACCGTCTGATCGCAAAAAAATAATTTTCTGTTACATAAGTAGTTTTCAGTGGTTTTAAAATTCAACCTGTGAAAATTGCTTAAATTATGCAAAAGGATAATCTTAAAGAATATTATTTACCGTTTGTCATATTTCTTGTTGCATAATATGATATTTGCAATGCATTGCTTTACGTGTCACGAATTTTACAAAGGAAGATGCATACCTATATTCTGCAATAGAAAGATTTAAAAAAGTGATTTAAGTGAGTTCATACAAATTGACCAAAATTTGACTTCCATGTTACAGTATAGGTTCAATTCTTTAATTTCTATAAAAAAAACAAGTGCTACTTTTCGTGACTTTTAATATAATTTAATTGTGAAACTCGTAAATCTATTGCAGATACTCTATAAACAAAGCTAGGCGCCAAATTAAACCACTTAATTTCCACCAAAGGATTGTCGGTCTTTAAACTGATATGTAAAGAAAAATCGTACAACAACGAGGCTACGTCTATTTTGAGCGCTAAAGCCTCTACTTTCGTCTCCATGAATTGAATAGCAGTTCTAATATAGATTTTCGCAGTCAGATAGTTGTTTTAAAACACTGTGCGGCTAGTAGATAATGACAGAGTTGGAAGAAATGACAGTCTATGCGAGGCATATGAGATTAAACAGTATGAGTATACATATAAGGCATTGCTATCATTCGATATCACTTTCACTTCCGTCCGCTTTGGATCCAGACGCCACGTTGAAAATGAGCATTCTCCATCGCCGTGATTTGTTTTCGTGCAGAAAGAATGCAAAGGGATGTTTCTTACCTGTTGCCAGTGATCCTCGAGCGACGGCTGAGCCGAAAAGTATCCGGTGTCGTGTATGTCCTGCAACTCCCTAAATATGTTCCCACTCGGCAGGATATCCATGGTTACGCCGGCTGATCCGTTCGTAACTCGGCACAAAACGACGTCGAACCAAATATATATATTATATATATATTTCTAATAAACCAACAAGAGGAACTAGAGAACCAACAAACAAAACCGTAAGATCGGTGACGCGATCGCGATGGAACTCTTCTTCTCCCGGTGTTCGGTGCGTGTATGTAGCGTGTGTGTGCACGAAGGAGACTTAGATGGTAAGGCAGCGCGCGATCACTAACTGCACGCCGATATGCGGATCGCGGGTCTAACGCATGCACGTACACGCAGCAGGTAGCGGCACGCACACGTGCTTATCATCGAGAAGAGATGCACCGAGAGCTACGGAGCAGAGACGGACGTGGAGCGAGATGCGACGCGAGGGAGCCGGCTGATCGCTTCCTTTTTCCGCGCGCGGCACAAACACTACCGGACCAAACGCGAGCGTCGCCAACACGGAGAGAGAGAGAGAAAGAGAGAGAAAGAGAGAGAGAGAAAGAGAGAGAGGCGACGAGAGCGATTCCTTCCCCGGTTCTTTCTTCTCAGCAAACGGGCTACCGGCGTCTTGCTGTTGCTGCCACCCCGGCGATCGCGGTCGAAAAAGCACGCGGCCGACGCGTCTACGTCGCTGGCACACGGAAAAACTCTCACTGCGACGCCGCCGCTGGCACCGGTCGACGCTCTGTCTGTTCTCGATAGCGTCGCGTACAGCACGAGACACGCGCGACAGCATCCATCATACGTGGGAACGGTTGACAACCGAGCGCGGCCCCCCGCAACCACCGAACGCGAAACGTCAAAACGCCGCCACGAGTCGCGACACGTTATCCGTTCGACTCATCCGGCTTCTCTCCGCTTGTCCTCTCGCCTCTCTGCTCACTCCGCCCGTTACTCCGAACCGGGGAGACTATATCGCTCCGCAGCAATCCATCGAACCTCCACTCCGTCCCGCGTTCGTTCGATCGGCCAACGGGGTTCCCGTGTGTCCGTGCATTCACTCGGCCTGAAGGAAAACACACGCGGTCCTCGCCGACCGTCACTTGTTTACCGGCTCACCGAGGAAAAACGCACAACACCCGCCGCGTTCAAGCCGGCTACGGTGGCGTCGGCGTCGTCTTCGCACTACGCGACAGAGGTACGCGTCGCAGGGGATCGTATCACGGTGGAACACCTACGAGATATTCGACACTTCGCAGGGAGCCGACGGTATCCCCGACCGCTGGTGCGTACAAACTCTTCCGCGCGAGAGCCGAAGAGTGACTGACGTTCCCTTGCCATAACTGCCGAGCGAGGAGGGCCGAGCACGGCCGAGGAACACCGAGCGCGTTTGCTGCCGGCGACGCTTTATCGCGCCCGGCGGCCGCTGCGCGTCATGGCAGCACCGCTCGGTGGCGTCGCGACGCCGTCGACGCTGCTCTTTCCCTTCGTCGCGCGATCGTCACTTTTTCCGAAAAAGTAATCGAAGTGCTATTTTCGAATTATAGAATAGCTTTTCGATACTATAGTATATTTAATAGAGGCGTAACCATATAACGAATGTTGGAAATTTTTAAGGGGCCTGGCTTAGGGCAGTAAAAGTAAACTAATTTTTGAGATTGCATTTTTACGGAACTATTTACCTTTAAATTTCCTTCAAAAACACAGTTATATCAATAAGTCTGTAGGGCCTTATCGTCGAAATGTTAAATTTGTGGGAATTCTGAAGCTTTTAATTCTTCTCTAAAACGAAACAACCGAGAATGTTTTTATTTCTCATACAATTACATTGTCGATGAACCTTAAAGTCTATAAACAAATACAAAATTACTTCCAAAGAAAAGTAATCAATAATTTTCGTACCATTTCTGCACAAGAAATTGTCTTATTTCATTTTTTTTATAAAAGTTGAAAGTTCATCGACAATGTAGTTATATGAGGAATAAGAAAATCCTTGGTTTTTTGTCTTAGAGAAGTGTTAAAACCTCCAGAATTCCCGCAAATTTGACTGATTTATGTACATCCGTTTCTGCGGACAATTTTTTAAGCAAAAAATTAACTTTTATTGTTTACATATGAAATAACACAACCTGCGAATTTTGAAATGATTTGTTTCATAGTTTCGTGTAAAAGGAAAATCACAATGGATCAATTTATTTTGAAAAGCCCTAAACCAGGCTCCCCCCTTAAATACGGTAATTAGTTACTGATATACAGGATATTCAAGGTTTAAGGTTTAAGATGTCAAACATTGTTAATAAATTCTAGGGGTTTAAATAATAAAAATGTTACACAGGTTGTTTGATATTTTAATAAAAATTTATAATCGAAAATATGAAAATATGGAATTCGAATTTATGCCACTTGACTTTTATGTGTTGAAAACTAAAATCAGAAGTGTACAAAATGAGAAGTGTACAAAATGATGATAAAAACGCTTGATAATGATGCAGCAAAAGTTAATGATTCATTAATTGAGATGAAACAGAATACAAATGAACTTTGGACAGTAATTCTACTGTGAACAGCTGTCAACCCTGTATTACCAAAGACGGGAATTACTTTGAAACGGAATATTAGTTGCATACAGGAATTTGATTTTAAAATTAGTATCGGTAATAATAATTGGCTAATACTAAATGTTAATTTATAAAAGAATGGCGTAAAGTTTATTTTCATGAAATTCATATATCAATCATCGTACTATTGAAATCCGTCTTTTAAATATTCATGTTTTAAACTAAAATATCTTTGAATTTGATCTCGTTCTTTCCTCCTCAAAATGTCAGAATCTTTGAATTAGTCATGTAATTCCGGAAGGAAAACAATTATATTTTTCTTCGAACTTCATGCGATGAGAAGTTTTTTAACTTACAGTGGTATTTCAACTTCGAATATGAATCATTTATTCCAATAAATAGAAGTGTTCGAATATTCGAACACTCAAATTATCGAAATACTACTGGTATTTGATTATTCAAATGTTCGAATATTCAAAATTCTAATTTTCAAATATTCAAATTGTCAATTAACATCAATTTACGCATTTCCCAAATCAATTTTTTCTAGTCCGTATTTGTTTGTCTGTTTATTACATATTTGAATTACGCAACTTACAGAACATACATAGGAAAGTCTTTGGGCATTGCAATTTTAATAAAATATTCACATGCAGCAACTCCAAAAACATAAGAAAACAAATTTTCATAGAAATTGAATGAAGTTGAGTTTTGGCGAGGTTTTTAGGAAAAGACACTCTACATCGTCTCTCTTTCGCATGTTTGTTATCCTCCTCCGAGTATCCTTGGACGCGAAAGAAAAGAATTATCGTATGCTCGCGAGAAGGTTTTTTCGGGGGAGCCTATTCGCGCGTAGTAATTGTAAATGAACGAATGCAGAGTGGCGTATTTTTTTAAGCAATTTTTTAGCAGCAACCGAGTCCTGTTTGCGTCGGTACGCTAACATGTTTTGAACATATTTTAGTTTCTATTCGTTAAGGGGAACGAAAATAGGTTGCTTATGTAATTCGAAAGCCCCAGCTAGAGTTATCGAGTATTCCTAACGCATGATTAAATTTTCCCGCGTTATAAAAAGTTTGTTAATGCAAATACGGAAGTCGGTAAAATAAACTTTACACAATCCGCTCGGGGAATCGACGCAGACTGCAGTGTACCTACTGTTTGCTGATGCAGAAAAATTTCTGGCACGAAGAAACAAACAACGCGCGTATTATGATACACGCGTTTGAAAATTGCGTCTGCACGTTGGGGATATTTGAAATTCTGCACGGTGGAAAATTGTAAGCGACTGAATTTCGTTATCGCAGTATAGGAATACGAAAAGTGATTGAACCTATGGAGAAAATTAGTACGAAGACTTAAAGAAAAGAATCAAAAGCCTCGAACGCGAAGGAGCGTCATTGAAAACAGAATCGAAAGAGAAACACCGTTGTATGCTGAACGTTGATATTGTGAAAGAAATAGTCGTCACGCGTGAATACCATTTCAATAGACTCGGAACGCCGCAACAACAAAAACAGTTCCTACAAACATGTCTCTTGCTCAATCTAGTTTCCGACTACTATAGACACGTTCTTTCACTCACGTGTTTACAAATAACAGTTAGTATCTCGCACCGGGACATGAATGACTACCTCGCGGGAACATTTTCTTTACATTCTGTGCCACGTCGAGCCGGCATACACAACGACGCTTTCTCTAGCTGCTAGGAGCATGTAAATTATTCTTATCGTCTCCCTGCCTCCAGCCCGCATTCGTAACCACATCTTACGATACATCCTGTGTACATATTTCGGTAGCTCAAACACATCCCAAGCTGCTTCGCTCGCGTTCGTAAACAATTCTTCGACGTAATCGCTTCGAAGGCCTCGATTGCCATAACTTTTCGCGCGGTTTTCTAAGCGCGCCGATCGCGAACAAAGAATTATTTGCAAATGAATAATCGCCGGGTGAGTCAACCGAGTGTGCTCCGACTTCGTGATCGCAAAACCGCGAGATGTGTCGTTACGTGCGAGCGTGTGATTCATGGATTCTGCGCGTTCGTTAAAAGCCAGTCGCGCAGAGACGATGGTGCAGCACTCGGGAATGTCAGATTAGATACGTAAGCGGCATTTATGGCGAATGGAATTAGAAGACCGGCCACCGCTTATCAAACTCCGCACCTCGTTTCCGTTCGAGTTATCGTCAGTCGGTTATCGCCTCCGGACCACGGGGAAGCCCTCCACCGACACGAAACGCTTCTTTCTATCGAGCCGCGCTTCCGAGACGAAGTGCTTTCGGGCCGGAAGCCGCGGGAGGATCCGCACCGATGCGTTTTCGTCAAGAGAAATGTTTGGAATGATAAGCGGAGGCAGAGTGCTTTCGGAGTACTTGGATACATTGGTCGATCGTGGAAAGAAATCGTTTCGACTTCTTCGAATGTTGCTAATACGTGCTGATGAATTCTTGGCGCGATGCGGCGAGACCTGACCTCTCGTAACCTCTCGACTCCGCTTCCCCTTTGGGCACATTCGAGTTCGCAGTGGGTTAAGACGCCCGGCACCATAAATATGGCGGCTGTTGTTGGATCCAAGCCCAGCCCCTCGAAAGCTTTCTTGTACCGAGATACATAGGATCGTCGATTTTCGCCGTTAGCCGCGAAGTGAACCGACAGAGCGTTTGTTAGTCTGGGAAAATAGTTGTACGGAGAATACGCTCTCGTATAAAACGACCGATTCACCGTTTCGCCCCTCGTTAATCCATTCTCCTCCTCCCTTGTTCTTCCTGTTTCACTTCCACCGCGCGTTCCTCTCTATGGAAAATCCACGACATAATTTATGGCGATTGCCGGACGCGTGCCGATGAATTGAACGTTGCCGTTCGACGACCCTCCGCGGATTCTTGTCTCACTTTTGGCACGAGTACCGCGGGAGGATACGGCGAAAACAGTATCGCCGTCCAGGAGATTCGAGAGACGATCTACCGTCGCCCGTTTTCCCGATAATATCTCCCACAGATTCTCGTGACGACTGTTAACCCCTTTAACGTCGTTTCGTCAGCGCCCTTTATTCGCGTCGCGACGGTTCCTCCGGTTACAAGCATTTTCGGTCAGCGGGTCTGTTGCGAGGAAGGTCATCCCCGAAGTACAATGACCCGATCGTTAACCCTCTTTCGCCCTCACCGGGGTGCGATATTCGAGGAAACTCCGTGTCCTTGCTGCTGCGTTATCTCCTCGCCGGATGTAAAAAAGAGAAAAAATGTAACGATATTGTGCTCTGTGTTTTATTTTAATTTGTTACATATGAAATGTGTGATTCTGTTGCATTAATGTTTTAAACCTTTCTGTTTTGGTAAAGATTTAAGAATTTGGAAGTGTTTTCATTACAACTTCGCTGTCACTAAATTGACGATTTTATATTCCCTGAAATAAATGGATAAAGTGAAAAAGCTGGATACGCACACATTGTTAGAAGATGAGAGGTGCTGTGAAAGAAATAACAATAATTTCGTTTGGAACTAAAATGATATAATGTATCAAAAAAGTTTTAGTAGAACAATTTTGGCAGTCAACATGTTAAAAAAGTTATGTTTGAAGCTGTTGCCAAAAAACAGACGTTTCATATGTCTCTATGAGTCCTTTGTAGTTGAGTCACTAGTATATTATTACAGTGAGTTACAAAATAGATATAGTGAATCGAAAAGCATTACGAGAAACAAAGACTTGGCTTTAGCCAAAGTAACAAAAACTATTAGTTTTAAAAACAATGAATGGGTAGCAATAAAAGCTTTTAATGATCTTCCTAAAGAATTGAAGACATTAAATCGACGTGCGTTACGAAAAGTAGCACGTTTCGATTCTCTTACGAAAAGCAGCACGTTTGTCTTCGTTATCACGAAAAGTAACATATTTCGTTCTTCACCGCGAAAAGTAGCTTATTTCGGTGGTTAGCTACGAAAAGTAACACGTTTCGTTCTTCGCTGCGAAAAGTAGTTCATTTCGGTGGTTAGCTACGAAAAGTAACACGTTTCGTGCTTCACCGCGAAAAGTAGTATATTTGAGTGATTAGCTATGAAAATTAAAGCAGTGAAATGTGTTAGTTTTCGCAGCTGAAGCCCAAACTTGCTATTCTTCGTGGCGAAGCAGTAAAATGTATTAGTTTTCGCGGCTGAAGTCCAAACGTGCTAATATTCGTCAGAAACGATGAAACGTGCTTTTCTTCGCGGGAAACCGAAACGTGCTGTTTTTCGTAAGAGAATCGAAACGTGCTACTTTTCGTAACGCACGTCGAAATGTAAAAAAAAAAGAAATCTAAAAAACAAAATCTCAAACTGGATTAAAAACAACAATAATATATCCTTAAATGTTTACAATTACGGCCTTGTATAGGAACAAGAATGTTTTTAAAATAAGATTCGTGAAAATAATTGGAAATGTGCAATGCCTCAAAGGCCCGTAGTATGTAAGTTTTCTTTATTTGTTTTTTGTATTTTTCTAAATTTTCACGGTTAAACCAGACCTATGTACAGGTAACTTTGATTACCTCTTTAGGATGTATGTTTCGTCAGTTATATATGTTTAGCGATGTGACCATGCATGTAACATACTCTGGTAAATAAATAAATAAATAAATATGTAATATAATATATCCAACGTTGCTGAAAATCGTTGGAGGACTTATTCAGAATAATTTGACACTCAAAAAAACTGCTGTGTAGTGTTGTGAGTACATTAGACAATGACGAGTGGATTTGAGAAGGACAAGGGTATTGTTCCCCGCGGCATAAAAAGCCAGGCACGTATCAGGAAGTCGCATCAACCAAGCAGCATAAGAGATTAATTAACGCCATTACGTCGGTCGAATCCGGTCAGCGCACAATTACCTCGCGTTAAATTTCGTCTCGGAGTTTCCCAACGCCGCGGATTCCAAGGTGAGCCGCGATCGTCGCCATGCGTTTTCTTTGCCCGCTCACGATTTTCACGATCGTGCTTCGACCGCGCAAGAAACACCGTTTCGTGTGACGTAACGCACGTTGCATAATGCCACGGCAAATGCTGCAGTGCGCGCGTACAGTCGCAACTATTCGTGTCAACTGTTATTCTTCGAACGACCCTCGTTCGCCGGCCAGGCTTTGCGTCGCTCGCATCCTTGAAGCTGGAATTTATGGGACGAGGACTTACGGCCGTCGCTACTAGCGTTAACGATCTCTTCTGGCCTGGCATCGCGACTCGTCGGGTTCATCGGACAATAAAGGACTCGGCGAGTCGTCTCGAGCCGCGCGGCTCTCGCATCTGCCGATTCGATGGACGGGTTTCGGTTCGTGCGCGAGGAGACAACAGGCGGAGCTTCGTAAATCACGACGCGAGCGGTGCTCGCGAGCGTCGAAATAAATTTTCGCGGGGCGCTTTCGAAACACGACGGGAACGGGAAAGTCCGCTTACTAATGAGCGGCCACGCGTGCACACGAAAGCCGCTCGTGCACGCCGCGCCGCGCCGCTTGATATCGCATTTAGTTGTTCCGCGCAACGATGTGTTTGACTTGACAGAACTTCCAACGGAAGCCGCCGCGCCGTGCTCCGCTCCGAAACAAGAGTTCCGTATTTATCGCGATTTAAGAGACCGACGCGTTTAATTTCGCGATCCCGCGTATTAAATTTCCGTTGCTTTACGCCGGGGGAAACTTTCGCCGAAGAAATAGGGTTGCTTTTAAGCGTCCTCGTCTTAAGAAATATCCAAGGCTAAAGAATTTTTATCGTTATGGAGGTCGATTATTGACAAAGTTTTATGGTAATGGGGCGAGTGCCGCGCATGGGAGCCAGCATTACTGCGTTATAGAAGCCACCCCTATGTCTCTTAACTGGGACAAAGACGCCGATTTAGAGAACCTTCTCCACGTGCAGTCGTGTGAAAGTTCCTCGTATGTGGGTTTGAACAAAAGTGAGGGAACTGTCTCTCGGTTCGGTGTAACCGGGAACCGGGTTTGGTTAAGCAGTCCGAGGTTGCTTTAATTCGACCTGATTGATCGACGCTAACGTGCTTGCATATTCACCGTGGGAGTTAATGGGCGTCTACGGAAGAATCGAATTTTCGCTGGCAGTAGTTGCCGCATGTGCAAAATCGACTGGTTAACCGCGATTTCATGTCACTTCTCGAGGGCGCGCTTCCTGTCCCCGTGACTTTGCCCCGGTGGTCCATTAAAGCCCTAGGAAACGAGCTGGTCGTCGTGGACCACAAAATTATACTATCTGGGACAGGGTGCTTTCAGGTTCGATTGCTCTACGCACGTCGGCGAGGTCCTTCAAAGCGCTGGTTACGAAAGTATAAAAGAAAATAAGTGCCAGGGAAATTACTGAACTTACAAAGTTAGACCTTAGCACCTTAGAGGTTTCGATTAGAGATCCTTATTTCACGTGTATTCGAATGCACGTGTATACGTGTATTTCACGGACACGTATTTTAGTACGTGTCATTTTAAATACACGGGTAAACGTGTACATACTATTTCACGTACATTTAAATACACGTGTATTAACATATCTGTATTCCGAAACAACTGCTATTGCTGATATATTAAAATATTTCATTGCAAGCTCCACAATTTTTGGACATTTCAGTTTCCGTATCTTTGATATTTATTTAAAAATTCGAATCTGGTTGCATCGATTACGTGTAGCTAAATATACATATATGTGAAATAATACACGTGTATTTAAATATACGTGAAATAGCATGCGTGTACCCGTGTATTTAAAATGACACGTATTAAAGTACGTGTATGCACACACACGTGAACACGTGTACACGTGAATTTTTCAAACACGTTCATAACTTTTTTGATTCTTCCCTTTCTACTTGATCTCGCCATATATTATTTACAATTTATGGTTTATAGTTATTATTTTCTTTATATTTGTTGTTCGTCACCTATGGAACTGTAGTTAACTACTTGTATACTAATGGGAATTGCTTCCCGTATATAAATAAAAATAAAATAAAAATAAAATAAAAAATAAAATAACCATGATCTCTAGTTTCGATAATTAAAATTTTTTTTTGTTAGCTTAAATCATTCTTTATAGTCTAAAAACAGGCTGCAATTGGTTGCAATATGAAATGAAAATTTTGCCATGAACTTAATATCGATTTAGTAAAACATATCACAGGATTGCAACATTTTTTTCATTCGCAGAATTTTTTCATATATTTCATACATTTAAACTCATATATGATTTTCGGGTATTCAAGGTTGTTTAAACCCAGAAATTATATTATACAGTGAACTTGAGAAATATTAATTTTTAAAGAACCACCGACTGTTAACGACAACGTTGTGTTCTATTTCCTAAAACGTTAATATTTAAAAACTTAATCCAGTTTAATTACCGTAATAAGTTCCCGTCGTAAAAAAAAAGAAACTCCCTTTATATGTAACGAACAACCCTGTCCTTTGCATAACCCGCGACAAATTTCCTATCTCAGCGGGTCTCCCCTCTTTTTAGGGGTTGGGAGATTTCGTCGTCACAAAAAAGCATCCCTTCGTAATCCCTGCACCTGATAACCTGGCGCAGGTTAAAGTCGAATTAAAATCACTGACGTGAAATCACTCGTGCCGGAGATTTATTCCCCTCTACCCTCGACCTTTCCGGGTTGTTTGACCTTTGAAATTTGTCTCCATTGAAATCAGATAACATTTATCACCCCTAGGTATACACAGTCGCGGCGATCTCCTAGAATAGTCTCGGGATATGTGGATATTTTCGACCGATTAAGGTCAATAAAGTTGAATGGATGATAGAGAAATGACCATTCCCTGTTTTCCTCGATTATTTTCGAGGGACCAACGGAGAAACGAGGACGTTGAAAGATATATTAAGGAAGTGGAATATTTTTAAAACGAATTAAGAGGATTACATGGCACCGAAAGGCTGTGTACTACCAGTGTGAAGGAATTTAAAGCGCAAGGTATCGTAATAGGAAATGTAACGTTATAGGTGTTCCGGATTATGGCGTTTGATTGTAACAACGTGAAAAACGAGGTCTGTCTATTTTCGCGTGTGCGTTAATACGAAGATATGGAGTTCGTGCAATATATCAGCGATATTCCGAGCCCCCCGAACCTTATCCCCTTTATTCGAGTCGTGGCACGCGTAGGTACACACTTCGCCCACCGCAAAAGCGCTCGTCACACGGAACGTGCTCAGTTTTCTACGGCCAACACACCCACGCTGTTCCAGGATCATTCATCCCCGCAGCTGAAAGTTAAATCCAAGCCAAACAGTCCTTGGAAAAGTCCGGAATCTGATTGATAGCGACCGCTTCTACTCCCCTGCCGGTTTTCGCCGTCCCTCACGAGTCGTTCGGCAACGATTTTTTTTACGAATCCGCAGGTAGCTAATTTTATTCTTTCGATTTTATTTTACCAAACGAAAATTCGGAAGTTACGCTACACGGTGCCGTTCCAAAGCTCGTATCGATTTTCGCCCGACCCCCGCAGCACAGATATTCCGCGCGGCTCGTAAGACAGTTTGGGATAGTTTCGCATAAAAATCCCTCGCTCGTTCCTTTTTCCCTTCGCCTCCGATCTACGGGCATACTTCGCCGAATACCTCGGAAGTATCCTCCCCCCCAAAAAACCCGCGGGGTAGAAGTATGCGCATTTAAATATCCCCAGAATTAATTTCTCGAATACCGTCCGAGGATAAAGTCATTCGTATTTTAAACGGTTTTTGCCGGAGCACTCGACACGACCGGCGGAACGTCGTGCCAAGGTTTCTTTCCACGAACCGAGGAAACGGCTACGAAAATTTGGAGGCGGCGACGCGAAGGGACGGAGGAGGGATAAGAGTATCTCGCAAAGCCAAGAAGAATCCTTTATCTCGACTCGTCGTAAAGACGAGTGGCGAGCGTTTGCGGGAGAAGACGAACTGAAGGGGGGTTGAAAAGGAGAGCGCGCGGCACGAAATTTCACTTAGGCTCTTGTCGGGGGGTGACTTGCAGCCCGGGGTAGGAGTGAGTCACGGCCGAGTATCCCTTGTGCCGTATCGAAACAAGCCCCCCGTTAGACGTACGTTGTGTTTCTCATGTATATATTTCGACGGTCTGCCAGAAGCAGAGGTCGGTCGGCTGATCCTTTCCACGATGAAAAAACCTGCGGGGCAAGAAACCACGCTTTAATGGACGAAACGAGTTTCCAGCCACACGGAGCAATATTGCTTCCGCCTTATTTTCCTTCCTCAACCCCTTGCAAGTCGCTCCCGGCTTCCCCTTCGTCCCGGGAATTCTCCTAGGTCCAGGATGGAACAACACCGATTACGCCGCGCATCCCTTAGCTATCGCGTTTCGGGGCCACCCATCTCCCTCGACTTCCTCAACCCTCCCCACAATCTCGCTCTCTCTCTCTGCTTTCCGGTCGCGATCGAGAAGAGCGCAGCCAGCGTGCCGAGGTGGAGGAAAAAAAAAATACGAGGAAGGCAGAGACTAACCTCATTTAGTCGCGAAATAGGCACTCCACGGACAGTGATTGAACGACACCGTTAGAGGGCGACGAAGGAAACGCTGAATAACAGGGCTGCTACGAAAACCGGAGGTTTTCTCCTCGGGGACGTCTGGAAACGCGCTTCCCTCGCATTCGCGCCCCCGTCGCACAATTGTCGAAAATCGAAAAAATCTGACCAAAATCTGTGGCACCAAGATTGAACATGAAATCTTGTCATGTTGACGTTTCTTCCTCTTTGCTACACCTCTAATTATTTATTCGCACTTTGATCCAATCAACCGTATACAGGGTGTAACAAAAATGTTGCAGTTCCTTGAAAGGGGTGATTCCTGAGGTGATTTTAAAAAACTTTTTCCTTAGCGAAAATGTTAGATTGGGCTTTGTTAACGAGTTATTAACGAAAAACACCGACCAATCGAGGAGCGAGTACAGCGGATTAATGATGGCGCGGATGATGGCGGGCCAATACTACTCACAGCTGGAACCCGCGCAGAAATTCATCCACTGTATTCGTGCTTCTATTGGTCTGTGTTTTTCGTTAATAACTCTTTAACACAGCCCCACCTAACATTTTCGCTAAGGAGAAAATTGTCTAAAATCACCTCAGGAATCACTTCTTTCAAGGAACTGCAACATTTTTGTTACATCCTGTATGTGTTAATACCGTTGGCGATGATTTAGATATGTTCTGTGGCTCTATAAACTCCTTTAGATCGCAAGTTTATAAAATCATGCAATTTTTCCTGCGTCATCAATCAAATTAGTTTTGTTTTAAATTTTAAGTCCTCTATGTATGCTTTATGCTTACATGTACACTAATGAGAATTTTTTCCCGTAAAGTAAGCAAATAAATAAAAGAAACATATCACCTCTATATTTCTGTCTCTGAAAACACTTTCTTCAACAATTGATGATTAGTAGTTTCATAAATTACGAAAATGTATTTAAATTAGGTCCCAACACCTGCAATCGATAAGTTTCGAATTTCGGGTTACGGCCAGATTTTCTCAATTTCCAACCGTCGTGCGTCGGTTGAGCTCGCACCGTTCCGTTACGCGATCGAGTCGTAGAAATTACACCGCCTTCGATGCGCATTATGCAAATGGAGAGAGACGTAAACGCGGGGAAGGGACAGGGCACGGATCTAGCGGCAACGTCGGCCACAATGGCATGACGTTACATCTTGCGGCGTGACTCTCTCGTTTACCGACGCTCCGTTACGAGAGAGGATCGACTTAACGAGCGGGACCGGCGATTCGAAGATGATTCATCGATCGTTCGTAACGCGTGAATGGTGATCGAGCATCCTCTGAAGCATCTCGGCTTAACTTATTTGAATGTGGTAACCGCGATGCTTGCTCGTCGAAAGTGTAACGGCCCCGTGACTCACGTACGAGCTTATAAATAATCATAATGTCCACTTCGTTACACGGTATATTTTTATAGCCGCAATTACGCGTACGTTCCAGCAGTTTCGACGCGTGTCGCGCGACCGCGAAAGGAGCGGAAGGCGGCCGGAGAGAAAAAAAAAAAAAAATGGGGAACCGGATAAAACGGAATTTTTCCCCCGCGCGGCGGAAGAAGTGTACCGCAAACGGAGTTCGAAAGAGTCAAACTTTATCGTCGACAAAAAGACGGAAGGAGCGAAACGGAATCGAGGAGGAAGAGAGACAGAGAGAAGGATTCGTTCTGACCCTTGGAACGAAGTCTCTCTGTTCCAATTATCGCGGTTTTTCGTTGACCAACCGAGCTTGCCCACCGACGCGATTCGACCTTTTCCGTTTCCGGTTAACCGCACGGCAGAGACGATCATTCTTTCCTCCTGCGACACGATTTTCTCTTGTTCGCAGGTGCTCGAACTTTTCCCATGTCGCAATCCACTTGACTAACGTCTATGTCCCATCGCCTCGGGATCTTCCCAGCCGCAGCGATTCTCCTGGCACTGAAATTCGTTTTGCCGAAGATCATAGAAGACTCGGCCGGCGCTCAGGGAGAGTAAAATTGAGAGATAAAAGGATTATAAGGTGGAAGCGAATTTGTGGTTCGGCCAGGAGGCAGTTAATTTCCCGGTTTAAAGATCGTTTTCTCCTCGATCCACTCTCGACAATCCATCGATCGCGATATCATTTTGCACTGAACACCGCGCGAGTATTTTTCCCTTGAAAGTAAAATTTACAGTCGCTGCGAGAAAAAAGCCAGGTAACCGTGAGTTGTGTCGTGACAGGGACCACGATACAAATCACTATACCACCCAGCGGTTTTAGTCGGCGCGCGTTAATTTCTCTAGCTAGGGAAATCCTAATTAATGAGCGCGCATTACGCGACGGAGGGGGGGTTTGTTCGACCGGCTCGGACGGAGGTCAGGACGGGGTCGAGAACTGGGCCAGATTGGTCCGGAGTTCACCGAGGAGAAAAGAGAGACGGGTGGGTTACGTGCGGCGCAAAGGAACAAGAGGAGGAACGAGGAGCCGAGGAGAGTGTACCAACTAATCGGGTAATTTTTCCGGCATCAGTCGGTGAATATCAACGCCGGCGTTGAGCCCCCGTGGCGTTAAGAACGACAAACGATCGCCGATCCATCTGGCTCAACGCGACTTCGTACAGTCAGCCGTTCACCCTGTCGTCCCCGCCCCGCCACCCTTCCGAACCTGTCCTTTTCCCCAGGGGCTCGGGGCCACCAATCCCTTTTCCAGCTTGCGGAACGATCGACGGCCCACCCTACGCCCCCTTTTCCAGGTCGTGTTTTTCGAATACGGAACCTTCACGCACACGCACGCGCGCCGCGCCGCAGGAAACCGATCGGGATCGTCGTTTCGCACCCCTCGCAACGATCCTTTCTCAAGCGTGTCGAGATAATTGCCAGTTGGCCGAGGGGCACTAGCACACGCGTGCTTGAACCTGCTGAAGGGAGCATTGTCGTAATCGGGAAACAGGTAGATAGCATCGGGGCAGAGTCAATCGCGCGGAAAATCTAGGTCCACGAAATAGCTGTCGCGCGTTCCTCTATCCGCTCCTTTTGTTTGCCGTTTCCTACTCGATGCGCGATCGGACGTGACCTTTGATCCCGCTACAGCGTTGGTATCCTGTCGAGGGTGGCGAGGCGGTGGATTCGTCTTTATGTCAGCCGACGCCGCCGCGGCCTGTCAATAAAACTACAGTAAAATACTCTGTGTAAAAGGACGTGCAGCCGGTAAGTTGGAGGAGCGAAAGCTAGGTTAATGGTCCATTAAGTAACAACAGACTCTATCGTACGTTACTCGACGTTCGCTTTTTGTAAAATTCAGTTCGAAGAGTGTTGGGGCTGTATCCGACGGGGAGAGGCGAGCTCGCGGAGCGAAAAATATTTGAAAAACTCGTCGTAGATAGCGGAGACGCTCGTCTTTGATAATGTAACGAACAGGACACGGAATGTGGGCCGTGGGTGAATGCAGGAGAGCGGTAAGAGTGGCTTAGGGGCTCTTAATAATTCGGATGCACCGAAGTGCCTTGTACCTACTCGCCCGCTACCCTTCATATACATATATCTGCAGACACTTAGCGACCGTATAAGCTCAATATTCCGCCGGCAGAAGGGTCGGTGCGGGGGGCGCGGGGACGGCGGCAACGGAGAAGCACGTGAATTCGCGCTATGGCTGCCGCGCTGCTACAAGACTTTTATCGTGCAGAAACATTTACCGCGTAGCGCTCGACATTTGCATGCAAATGCGATCGCCTCCCATCTTTTCCTCCCTTGTTTTCCTCCTCGCGAAGGTCACCGCGTTACATTTCTCGTTCCATTCTTTCCGCCGTTGCAACCCCCTCGTCCCCATTTTCCGTCCCGCTCAGAAATTAGCCACCGCTGTTCAAGATTGTCCAGAACTTCGTTCCACCGCAAGGATATCTTTACTTTCTTCATTTTTCGTCCAGCGTTCTCCGTTCAGCGCGTAGTTTTTTTCCCCCGCGGAAAACGAGCAACGTAATACACGACGTCGAAAAAACCGGTGCAAAAGCAATCACTGTCGTTCGTATATAAAGCGCAGGCACCCGTCGCGATTCTACTCTCCGTATATTTGTTCTGTTATACACGCCGTTCGGCGACGTATCAACAGGTTTCGGGGCATGAGAGATCCGCTCGCGATATTCGCGGGGAAATCGTCTCCATTTATTTTCGCAGTTCCGCGAAATGATCGGCGAGCCGATAAATCTTGAAGCGAAACGTTGATCAAGAATTATCGACGTCGCCTTGTCTTTCTTTTCTCGCAGCCTCCGCGACCCGCGGCGCTCCTACCAACTCGGAGAGGACGACCGCCGCGATAAAGAATAATAGGGGCCATTGCCAGGCGGAAACGAGGACACACGACCGTGGCTGCATCGCGAGGGATCGAATTTTATACGGTTCTGTCTCTTTCGGCGCTCCCCTGTCGTATACAAATTTATGTAAAATTCCTTTCAGTCCCCGATTTCATTCGCTGCTGCCCAAAGTGGCCGGGCAAGGGACGCAAAGGCCGCGCAATTTCGCAAATGAGAAGCGACCGGTCAAAGTCCGGACTTTAATGAACGATCATTTCCATTAAAAGAAAATTCTCAACTTGCCTCCTATTTCACCGTGTCATTGGGTCTCTCGTAAAACAAGTGGGAACCCAATACACCCGAAATCGAGATCCTCCCTTCACGGCGAACTTCCGCCGCGCTAAATACGGTCGGATGAAGTTCTCCTAATTTCATGGAACAAGGAGGAGGGGGGGACGGACGAATTTTCCAATAATGGCACTTGTCGCGGCCATTAAGCGAGCTGGGAAATAAAGGAGTCCAGAAAGTGGGAAAAGGGACGGCGAGGAAGGGACAAGAATTCGGTCGGTGACGTATTGCTGCGCGAGGGGGAAGAATTTCCGTGCTTCGGGTCTGGTTGGATATGCATAGCGCCGCGGTCATTTGTAACGCTGAGCCCCTCTGGCGCGTCTAAGGAAGCTTTTCGCGGCGGTAACCCTGCTCTACCCCTCTCGCACCCCCTTGGGCCGCCACCAACACTATCAGCCACTTTTCTTCCGCGATGGGGTTGACGTCACGCGAGAAAGCGACGTATCACCCCACCGGCAGTCATCCGGCAGCTCGCAAAACCCTTCTGACACGACGTGACTCGCGACGTTAACCGTAGACAGGAGACGGCTACGGGGGAGGAAATAAAGAAAGGAAAGTGGAGGAAGAAAATCTAGCGAGAGAAAGAGAGAAGGGGAATGGAGGAGAAAGACAAAGGAACGAGTTTGCCGCGCCCTGACCCGCCATTTCCCAGTCCGCCCCGTTCCGCGCCGGGGAGAAGAACCCGACGATCCGCCCTTCTACCCCCTCATCCTTGCCCTGTTCTTGCCCTTTCTTGTCTTCCGCATCCGGCAATCTCATTGCATCGGACGGGAAACGTGTCTCGCTGAGATAATGAAGCTGACGAGGGAAAAACTACACCTGGCCAGCGGAGCTGCGAGCGGATAAGTGCCTGACCGTTTCTGAGGGAAGCTAAACGCGCGGATTGTTATCGTCGTCGTCGTCGAGTATCGCTGAAACAATTTCCTCGACCACGAATCTTTTCCTACTTCTACGAATGATTCAATGCTGTTTACGAATGGTATTAACGGAAATAGAACGGGCCCCGTTGTAAGTCATTATATTCGCATTATCCCTGCTCATTATTATCTTTAATGAACTTAAAGTGCCATCATAAAAGTGGGTCGTTTCATAATTAGCAATGGCATCGATAATTGCCATTACCGTTGCGCGAGGAAAATTACGTAGCCAATTTATTTCGAATAAGCGAGTTCTTCGAAACCGACGATATCGCTTCGAAAGCAGTTTCTCTTCGTGCAGCGATCCAGCAACTTCCGCGTAACTGCTTCTCTCCCCTCTGTGCAGTAACTTTGATAACCCGAGGACTGTCTTTGCTTTTGTAGCCGATAACGCCGCGACGCGGAGGTCGCCTCCGCTTCGGCCGGGGGCAGAGAATTTCGGATCGCAGCCGGTTCCAGGATTTTGAACGCTTCCAGAGGTCGAGGCGACCCAGTCGTGAACCTTCGCGGAGCCATTACGATAATCCTGTTGGACCTTTGGTGCCTCGGATTTGACTCCGGGCAAAGACAGTGATGGGGCGGGCGTTAAATTCATCCCTTGTTCGTACGCCGTATGCAGGTGGGCACCGAAGATCGCAATACCAATATTTTCTACATCGAACGCCGCGCAGGGTTTTAGCTTCGCATCGCTGGCAGAGTGGAAAGGAGCGGCGGCATCGAAAATATTTTTATTGTCGCGACTCCGTGGATACGCCGTGTTATCGGGGGAAAAAACTTATTATCGGATTTCGCTGTATTTTTCATTCGAGCGTGTACTGTTTGCCACGACGAACAAGCTGCTGTATTTCATAACAATATCCTTTTGTCTTCTTTTGTCTTCGGATTTTCTTGAAAAGTCTAGCGCACGATTTTACGAAACTTCTTTTTGAAGAAATTATTTCAACATAAGTTCTCGGTGCCAGCGTGATCTGCGAGCCCATTAATAACCGGGAGAATCGTAATGCCGATAATTTTTCTGTTCGGAGAGTAGCCCCTTTCAGCGGGAGAGTATTCATCCATATTCCACACCGTCATAAAAGCCCCACACGCGCTTCTCCCGGAGATATTTTTCTTGGTGGCTTGCCAAGAGATGTCTCTTTCATTCCTCGTAAAGTTTGAGGAATATAAGTGTAGCGCGCCGCAGTGCCGTGCTCAACGCCCACAGTTCTTTGTATTCCAGATCGTTTAATAACCACGGAACGCGTATCAATGCATTAAATTCTCGGTGATAACATTTTTATCAATTTCAAAATAGTTTATTTAAGAAAGCTTCTTCGGTAAGCGCTTAACGATTAAATTAATCGCTCTATATTCAATTTGAGGAATAGTCGAAATTACTGTTTTCAGGGGAATCCTATTCCCTTCGCTATGAATAGGAGAGCGCGTGCCCATCCGAAGGAGACGTTTTCGGGCTGATATCGATTTCCCATTATCTGCTAAGCCACGTCCTGCAAGACATTCAATTGATCCTGGTAGCACACATTTGTCGCTACACGGTACGAGGAACCCCACTTTCGCGGGCCTGTCATATTCTGCGGTCGATCCCCCTTCACCCGGTGCTCTTCCACTCCATTTTTGAGATTCGTTCGCTCTTATGATCTCCTGAAAAATGTTCGGCCGCTTCGTGTAAATCCATTTCATCCGCCCATTCATCCGAGGCCTCCCCTTTACCAGCGAACAAGCCTCCGCGTAGAACCGACGGGAAATCTATGAACCGTGCGCCCCTCTCCCATCGCCTTTCGAACCACTCAATTAATTCAATCAATACGACACGGCCGTGTCACGGACACGCGGCTCCCTACTTTTCGAGGGCCCTCCGCGCAACCCTTCGTCGTCTTAAAAAATTTTCGAACCCCGCCGGGAAGATAATCGTCTGCCTCCTCGGCGTGAAATTAATCCCGCACCCCGGCCAGAGGACTAATTGCTTCTGAAAACACCGGCGCGTCCCGTTTAAAAGGAACCGAGAACGATCTTCGCATTTCCTCCCTGTTTCCCGAAGCCATTCATAGGCCGCGAGCGACGAGAGCGGGGATTTTCGAAAATCGTTCGCTCGGCGTGCGGGATCCGAGCGAAGTGGCTGTGAATAGCAGATAAGCGAGGGAACTTCTTCGAAAACGCATCGCGCCTCGCGATGAACCATCGCCGCAGACAATCGCGCGGCTCGCTTAAATGCGCGCTCTCGCATTCGACTCGCAGACTCCTCTCATTTATTCGAGCGCGGGAATCTCATAAAGCCGGTTGAAGATCGATGAACAGCGAATCCCACATTCGTTCTGCCGCTCCGCTGACGAAGCGGAGGAGAGCAAGAGAGAGAGAGAGGGAGAGAGAGAGAGAGAGAGAGAGAGAGAGAGAGAGAGAGAGAGAGGATTCCTCCCGGCGAAATCTGCTCCAAGGGATTTTCATCGGAACGTGAAACGTTTTTCAAGGCAACACCATCGTGGAAACGCCCGCTGACGGATGGCGGAGGCTCTTTATCTCGCGGAGGATGCGGTCTTTATCGGGTCGGAAAGTACGTTAGCCACTGGTATCCCGGCAAGATTAGGATGTCGAGAATTGGTAAGTTGGGTTAGGCGGTCGTTTGGTTGGCGCAGATAAAGCGGAACGAAGCCTCGAGCCCGGATTCCCAAGTTTGCGAACTTCGTTTCACTTGAAACCGATAATAAGGATAATAGGGGATAGAGGCAACCCTTGTTCGCAGACTTTCGTGCTCCCGAATACCTCCGTCGCGGGAAAAGTGCGAGGAAGAATGAATTGATAATCGCGACGGGAGAAGGGAGCATCGATAACCGCGGTCGTAATCGGATAAATGCACTCCTTCGAAAGTTCGAGGAAGATAGCGCGCTTTTCACCCTAGAGACGAGCAATTTGCCCGAGCGATCCTTATCCGCGTGATTTTTTGTGTCCACTGTAGATCGAGGATATTCGCGCGCATGTAAACCAGTTGCTGCGCACTCGTGTAATAATGACTTTTAAAGTAGAGGCTTCAAAGGCAGCCGCGATACGAATGCTCGACTGTCGTTAAGCAGACGAGACCTTTCTTTTCTTCCCTGTGGCTGATCGCGCTTGCGAACTTCGCGCGAACTGCAATTTCCACCGCGTTAAGTATTTTTTAACGATCCGCAGTTTTTTAATATCGCGCCTCTACTTAGCAGATTTCGCTCGTCTATTTCGTAAACCGCTCGAGAGAAGAAGGGAAGAGCGAGAGGGTCGAAGGGTTATTAGAGCGCACGCGATAATTTCGTAAGAAACGTCGAACCCTCGTCGTTCCTCCCCCTCGGGGCCAGCGACCTGTTCGTTCATTACAAAGCAACATTTACCCTGTTCGTCGCAGGATATCGCGAGACTCTTTAGACCGTCGAGCTCCGTCTGGTGGCCCTGGAATCTCATGAATTAAACGCAAAGTTGATAAACTCGAAAGAATGTTTGGATTTTCTGGCGAGATGCTGACGAGGAGGGTTGCGGAAACGGCGCGGGGGGCGGCGACGAAGGGCGGCAAAGCATTCCGATCCTCGAGTGCGCTTCCCTCGAGGATGCCGTACCGCAATGACGTGTGGTTGTACCAACCCGCAGTGTACACACGCGTCTCCACATTCACAAATCCCGGGGTCGGCGCGCGCGTATCGAGCGCAACACGAATTTTCCTCCGTGCGGATACGGTGTACGCAAACACGCGAATACGCCCGGGATGCGCGTCATATTCGCTCGCATATATTATGAGCATTTTCGAGGCCAAGATAACGATTTTCGTGAAAGTTGGAAGAGCGCGGCACGCATTCCGGGAAGTTATTAGCGAGGATAGGGTTGCGAAAGTAATCCTTCGTCTTCTTTCGGCGCGGCGTAATTCAGCGAGCTAGAAATTACGCTCGTTCGTCTTGCGGCGATATCAGCTTCGGCGAAAAGCGAACGCGACACGGAGAAAATATCCGAATTTCCTTCGCGCCATTTCGTATCCCTCGGGACCGGGGAGAAACGGAAGCGTCTTATCGGCGAGCGGGATTAAAGGTAAACGCGACGAGAGATCGGCGAGGTATTGACGAGGGCTGTCTTGAGAAAATAACCAGCAGCGACTGAATAAGGAATTCGTTGGTGAAAAGAACCCCAGTGTGTACTTCCTGCTTGTACCCGTTCGGATACAACGCCGCCGGAGCAACGTTATATTATATTTCGAGGGAAGATGCGAGGAGCGTGTTCCGAAAAAGGGGGATGCGCATCAGGTTGATAATAGCGGGATGCATATACGGTAAACCTGTAATCCCTGTCGTCGTTCGCTCGTAAAATATGGGGGAAGAGGGGAGTATCGACCATAAGATTGTATTTGCCGTTCGGATGTTGCATGCCTGGCAAAAATGGAGGCGGAATAGAGTCGTGCAAGGCAGCGGGAAGATATCGCGCGCGGCGGGCTTCGAGGGGTGCAAGAACTTCTAGCTGCAGGGACGAGGTGACGGAGGATGGATGGAATGTCAGTTCCTCGGTAAAAACGGCGGGCAGCAGCGCGACCAAGAAGGATGACACATAGGTGACAGCTGAAAAAAGTATGATATATTAGCTGCCATTAGGTAAGGAGCACCGAGTTCGTGTAACTCGCCTCGAAGGCCCGACTAATGGCGCGTAGGGGTCAGAAGTTTCTTTCGCGATCTCTAAACAGGAAAGAGTCTACTAATATTTTTGTGGAACATTCGTTCATCGTTTCTTTAATTAATTAACAACGCAACCTAAATTAACACTTGCTCGAATGTGATTCAACGCGCTCGCAATTTCCGATGCACGGCGATGCGGTTGATCACCGCAAAATTACACGCGCCAAAGCGAATCAACGATCGTCGAGAATTCCTTTGGATCGTCGTTTTCAAGATAGCAGCTCCTCCACTGCAATCGAAGCGACTTCGATTATCTCGATCACGGACGCGCGTCGACCTCGCGAACGCAGCCCGCAGCTTTCAATTAATTAGGAACGACTCGAGATTCTTAACTAGCGCCACGGGCGATGGAAATTAGACGACAAATCGGGCAAGTTAATTGCAATCGCCGTCGCTTTACGGCCGGCCATACCGAGTTACGCGCCAAACCGAACCGTAAATATACGCACGAGCGGCATTATCATTCGATCATCGTAGCTGGTGCGCCGGGGTATAACGAGTCATCGGACTTGGAGGCCTACCAATGACGGAGGGAATGAATTATGCAGTCCATCCGACGGATTATGGTGCTTCGAGGATGCAGATTGACGCGCGAGTGCCGGCGACTTATTAGCCGCGACTTATATCCAGCTCGGTGTGCGTAAGCAATCCGGACGAGGATTCCTGATGCCTGTAATCATTGTTGCTTCCATTTGTCTCTCTCTTTGCGGTTATAAAAATTCTCCCGCGTTATTTCCACGACGTTTAAAAATAGATTCCGCGCGTTTCCTCGACGCTCTTCCAATTACAGATCATTGTCCCTCCGTTTCCACACCCGCGCGCCTGAAGAATGCATCTCGGCAATTACTCATCAACCGCGCGCGGCGATCCATCCGACGCTCGGCGACCATTAATCGGCCGCGTCTCGCTCCCCGAAAATTTCCTTGCTTCCATATTTCACGGGACTGGATCGCGAGTCAAGATAAATGCTCTAAAAATCCCGCGGCCGTCGTGAAGCCTCGGATCCCGGTGGCGTGATTGCGAGATATGAAGTCCGAGGAGGGAGGTCGGCCGCTCGTGAAACGCAGGCGGATTCCATGAGAAAGGGAGATGATCGCGGAGTACGTGCTCGCGTCACCGCGTCTCTCCGACGAAGTCCTTCTTCCCCGTGGCCCAAGACGTCGACGACGAGGTTCGCTCGGCTGGTGAGCATTGTTGGCAGGCTCGGTATCGTCCCCATTGTCTTGGAAGACGAGGGTGTGCGCGGTCCCCGCTATCTACCGAGTCGTCGCGCCGTTAATGCACGTAAGGGTGGCAACCTGACGCCATCTTGCCCCGTAAACACTCGCACGTAAATTCGGGCTGAGTGCGCGCCACCCCGCGCGCGGGAATGAGCTCCCGTTGGGTCGGGAATCCTGCAGTCGCAGGGATTCTCAGCTTTACCTTTGACCAGCCGAGGATGATCCTCTCCCTTTCGCGTCCGTCTCTCCCCTCGAGAGTGTCACGACGCGGACGAATACGACTTCAAACGCGAAGGAAACTCGCCGCACAGAAACCGATGCGCAAATAGCTGCGAGTTGGAACTCGATGGAAATCAGTTTCAACGATTTTCCGCGCGACCACCGCTCGGAGAAAACCGTCTCGAGGCGTCCCAAGGAGCCGATTACCTAACGCTAATTCTAACCGGAAGATGCTATCTGCGCGCGATGATTACGCGGGCCAAAAATGGCCGCCGTGGGAGCGGAACGTCTAATTTTGCAAAGTAGAGACCGCGTCTCGTTAAGATTAGTGGAAGATCTTGGCGGGAGATCCTCGAGGAAAAAAAGAAGCCCTCGTATAACTCGTTATCCTGGGTAGCATCCCCGCTGTCCCGAGCACACAATGCCGCTGAAGTTGTTCCGGTGTAAAGAATGGGGGTGGGAGGCGGTCCGGGGATGATGATAAAGCGCGGCTTTTGATTCGTCGTAAAGTAAGATAAAGTTGGAGAGCGCGGAAATACGAAAATGCGGACGAGTCGTTCCGCGCGCGGCGTCGGCGGCGGGTTTTGTCGTTCCTCCTGTGTCCTCGCGAGAAAGTTGCGCCCGCGTACACTCACGCAGTCGTGCAAGGACGAGAAGTTACGTTCGTACTCCCCGCGGTACTTATATCCGAAGCACGTTATCACAGGTTCCCCTTCACGAGGGTTGCCATCCTCCTACCTTCCGCTTCTTTATGTTACGGCCAATTCTGTATTCTCCAGACGTTGTCTCTTTCCTCTTTTTCTTGCCGCCTCACGCCCCCGCCACAGCGATGTCCGTCCCTCGTCTCTCGCTCGCGTGCACGCGCCTCGCGATCTCTCGCTCCTCGTCGCAACGTCGCCGTCTTCTCCCTCGACCCTGCGACTACCTTCGGTCCCCTCGCGCTTCCTCCCTGACCCCGACCAGCCCGCTCACTTTACCTTTCTTCGGAACCCGGAAGCGAGGACCTGAAATATCTCGCCGACCGAAATATTTTACGGTTTCGTGGGCGCGCGAGCAGACCGGCTCCCTTCGAGGGCCATCCCGCCCCCGATGCCGCAAACTCTCCTGTCTAGTTCCGCGCGTCCCCGACGCCAGATAAGAAAAAATGTACACGCGAATCTCATTTTACCACTTACCCTTACCCTACGGGCAGTTAGTCACCCCCTCGTCGCTAGCCCCCGCACCCCGCCCACGTGGCGTACGCTTTCCGTGATCCTGCCTCGCGATAGACAGCCCACCATAATTTAGCCGACAGCGAATCGCGATAAATACGCGCGCGATGGGGTTCGACCTTCCGGGGCGGAATTCGTGGAGTCACGATGCTTGATTTTCGTCGCGGCGGACTTCGCCTTCGCATCTGCTTCTTTCCATGTTGATCGATCTCGTGCCTTCGTTGAGGATGATGTTTTATTTATTCATTTACTGTTCGCAATTGTTTGATTGCTAAATTAATTTTTGTCAAAGCATGAATATTATTTTTTCTGTCAAAGCATGCAGGTACTTGGTATGGAATAGGGCGAGTAAAATAAAATTGACATTATTTGTTTATTTTTATTTATTTATTTATTATATTATTATATTATATTATATATTATATATTATATATATAATATATTATATATTATATTATATATTATATATTATATATATAATATATTATATATTATATTATATATTTATTATATCATATTATATACGTGCTACACACCCTTTTGTATACAAAAATTTATGATACAAAAAACCAGAGACGACTAGTGAGCTAGCAGAGAGAGTACATTTCTTCTGAAGGTGCAGGGAGAACAGAAATAGTTTTAGTCATCGCAGAACATATTAACATTCAGGATTTACCTGTTGATGCAATTGTAATGGCCGTATTGAGTTCGATGCGATTCCTGCCTGAGAAGGGGTCGGTGTCTTATATGTTATTTATAATGAATATTCATCTTTTTGTAAAAAAAAGTAAAGTTTCCTCAATTTTCTTTAGAAATTTCTTAACTACTCCATATTAGGTACCATTTTTTGAAAGCCACATTTCACATTCCTTACTATTTCATTATAATTTCGAATCATTAAAACTTGCATATATAACTATTTAAGTATTAATATTTATTAGGTTTGTCATTTTTTACATTGGTTTCATTAAAAAACAGAAAAATTCATCCATTTTTAAGTAAGATTTTAATTTCAGATCTTCCATAACAGGTGCAATTACCCTATCGCTTTCAAGAAAGAATCTTCAACTCCGATCGTATCTGTAAATCTATTAACAGAACTTTTGTTCCTGGAAAAATCTTGACAACTGCGAGCAGAGAAGATCCACCCCATTGACGGACCATCCGATCGGGTTCCTCGAAAAGTCCGTCACGAGGGAGTGAGACAAAAACTCGGAGAGGAAAGCGTGGAGAGCGAAACAGGGGGATCATAAGGGGATCATCCTGGCATGGGGAAGCCAGTTCCAGATTGCCTTGACGTCCTCCGGCGAGCCCTTAACGAACCTTTAATGCCTTGGCTGGCATGGTGACGAAGGGAGCCACGATCCCGTATCCATGCTGTCCGAAAGCGACACCGAATTCCCCGGCGTTTAACCCGGTGCGTTAACCTTTCTGAAACCGAAGCAATTGCACTCATTGTCCGGGGGAACGGATAGCCCAACCGGAGAAGCGCACAATGGTGTAAGACGAAGCGAGAGAGCGAGGAGGGCGGGAGAGGGACGGCGAGAGAGCGGGGAGACGGAGGGGAAGGATGAGTGATTCAACGTTTAATTGGACGAGTACTTTTTTAACAGCGGCTTCGTTGCAGCGCGCACGCGAGTGTGGGTGAAACGCGGTTGGACCAGGGTGGCGGAGAAAGAGGCGGTGGAGGATTCGAACCCGCGACCTTTGCCCTTTTTGCATGCTTACCGTTTCGTTCTAGGCGGCCGCCGGGAGGCCGCGGCGAAGGTATGCGTGTCACGTGGCACCCGTGGAAGGTTAACAAACACGGTCACCGCTAATTGACTTTTTAACCGCTAATTAAGCCCGTCGCTCTAACCGGCCGCACGCTCGCGCTGCACCGCGGGATGATGCTGACCGATCGCGTGCAGTTTTCGACGACTTCGAGGGACTCGGAGTAAACTGGGACACGCTGGAAGGACTGGCGTTGCTTGTCTCGCGAGAGACAATAACTCACGAACCACTTTCACTCGTGGCCGCGGCTCAATAGGCATCGGAGTTGATGTCTCGTATTCGGAACGCGATCCTTGGAACGCAGGAATCCTTTTAACTCGGACTCTCCCCTCGGTCGGATCATTTTTACGACTTCGTGATGGGGAATCAATGAGCGGAGCTTTCGATATCGCAGCGATGAACGACGTAGAATATTCTGAGCGTGTCATCGCGTGATTGAGTGTCCATACGAGTCCAATTTGCGACCTCGCTCGTGGATAAGCTGGACAGAAAGTCAATGGGGGAAATTAGCCGGAACGATTGGAAAGAATATCGCGCGGTCGGTCGAATAAATTCCTTGACGTGTTTTCTTGATAGAGTTTATAAATCAGATACAGCGAGCATTCGTGCCGTAATATTTCCCTCTCGGCCTCTCATGCAAATCGTCGAATTTCCATCGTCGTTCGACGCGTCACGGAATTATCGGCGCCGTCATCGTTCGCTTTTTTCCCCCTCCAATCAAAACCGACGATAAATATCGGCCCCTCCGCGCTGCCCGCGCTCGATCGTGGCCACTGACACGCGGTACTTTCGATTCGCGTACTTGGAAATGTGGGTTAATGGACGCGTCGATCTGCCTACATCACGTCGCTCCGGCTGTTTTTCGGACGCGGAGAGGTTGAAAAAGAAAAAAAGAAAAAAAAGTATTCGCACGGTCCAGTTGCCTCAAGGCGACCCGGCAGGTCGGGCCCAAGAGGTACACAGGTGCATGCGATAATAATGCACCAGTCGCGGGAGTGACCTCGTTAACAGGTCCTCCGTTCGTGCACGCTCTTTCGCGTGCACACCTACGCGCCGACGGCGTAGAATTAGCCGCGCGCGACAAAGGGAAATCGAGCGGACGGCCTCGTCGTTCGCGTTTGTTGTCGTTACACGCCGCGTTTCCAAAGACGCCGCGTTACAGAGGTATCGTAGAAGACGCGACATTTCAAGGAGGTGAAATCGCAGTCTGTCGTCGTTGCGTCACCGAACACGCAGCCGGGGTAATTTCATTATTCATTAATTGCGTGGATAAATCAACGACAGCGCCGTTCGAAAGTCAACGGGACCTTAAATACCCCGGAGATCTAAATACTCCGAATACCGAAGATAATCTCATTAGCCTGCGAGCGCTGTCGTACCTACGCAACGTTGCACAACGCGCTCGCAGCGGTCGTAAATTGAGCCTCGTCATCCCTAATTCGTCCGATTTACTCTGTATACGCGTAGAGGTCTCGTGCCTGCGCGCGGACCCAACTTCGCCGCACTCGAACGGTCATTCCTGATTACGCTCTTCTTCGACGATATTACGTAATTACGCCCAATCCCCATTCATTCCGGAGGTAAGGAGCGCGGTCCTGGGGTTGAATCGACGTCGGGTGAGTCAGCCAAGCGCGGAGCGTTCGTTTAACCTCGGGTCACGTTGCCCGCAATCGTTACACCGAAAAAATAATTACGCTGCTCCTGCGCGCGCGACGGGGGCGGGTCAGTTTTATGGCGGTCGTGGGTAACGCGCGGCGGCGTGACACGCGGCGACCTTTACTTTCAAACCGCGGCGTAACTCGTTCTTAATTGCTTCAATTCGGGTCGTTGCGTCTTAGGAGCGCCGTGGCCTCTTACGCCGCACGTAATTCCGACAATGTGGCCGCTACGTGAGCCTGGATATTTTCACTTTGCTCGCTCGTTTCTTCATAATTGGCGACCCGGGGACAAAACGATGCCGGGAACCGATTGAGCAAGGGGTCCGATACCAGGAGTGAGAAATATATTAGGTATTCTTCCATAGTAGTTGCTCACTGTTCACAGACGATCTCGAAATATTCCGTAAGATCAATTCCCATCAGGATGAATTTACAATCATTTACAGTCAACTTGGGTTACCGATAGACATTTCGAACTTTAAAAAATGGTGTGAATGCAATTCTTTGTCCCTAAACCTATCAAAATGCTATCTATTGAGATCCTCACGGAAATGGCACCCGACTGATTACGAGTATAAGTTATGCAATACTGTCTTGACTCCGGTCTCTGAAGTGCGTAACTTGGGAGTTCATTTCACGTCGTCTCTAAACTTCTCCCTGCACTATACTAACATTACTAGAGAAGCTACCAAAACACTTTGATTCATGAAAATGTACAGCAAATTTCAGAAACATTGTTCTTCAGCCCGTCCTTCATTGGAATACGCATCAGTAATATGGTCGCCGCACCAAACTAAATACATACAGCTATTAGAGATTTGCTAGTTTAAGATTTGTTGCGTACAAGTCGAGACATAGTATGAAATTTAATGATCATAATTATTCACCTTATGGAATCGCTGGCTATGAAGTCTCTTGAAAGTAGAAGGATAATATTCGACTTTATTTTTCTATTTAAATTAATTAATGGCTTGACTAGCAGTCTTCAACTCTTAGAATCAATAAATTTTAATGCTCCACTACGATCTTTCAGGACGGTGAAGACTTTCAATCCACCATTGTATAAAACTACACTTGGTTTTCGGACCCGATCAATCCTATATGTAATATGGTGAATGATCATCATGAGAGTTTTAATTTTTTTTACTAGATCTATAAGTTCTTTTTACAAATTACTAAATAATATTGTATGATGTTGTAACACTACTATATCCATCGACTGTATATTTAATTTTTCTATGGTATATGTGACTATGTATGAGTTCTGTTTAAGCCTTTGTACACTAATGGGACTGTATCCCGTTTAATAATAATAATAAATCCCTTACAATCTAATTTGAAATGTCTACTTAAAAAGTTATTTATGCAGTCAACCATAAAATTTGTTGCTTATGGAGATCTTATAGTCTAAGTACCATGTGTTAGGTTCTATTTGATGTTCGGTACGTTTAGCCTACTATCCCAGAAGAATTCTGTAATTTCTGATTCTAATTCACAGTTCACTCTCCGTTTCCGCCAGACTTCCGATACCCTTTTTGTTTCCATTGCAATTAGAGTCGCGGCGAACTTCGCTCCCCTATTCCCAGGTATTCCTGACGTCTGGCCGGCGTCGTTGACGGCAAGAAGCCTGATTGGTGGATACGCTCGCAACCCGGATACCTCCGATTCAGAGCGGGAGCTCAGCACGGCAAAAACCGATCAAGTCGGTGGAATGCAATCCTCGGGAACCACGTGGCCGATAAGTTACAGCCACGGCCGCGCTCGCGATGATTCACCCTGGAATCACAATCTCTGTTTTGCCGGGGCGCCGGAGCCGCGCCGCGGGAATTGCTCGCGATCCCCTGGAATTCGTATTCATCAAGTCGCGAGTTCCGCAAATAACACGGGTACCGTTCCTGCGATTACTCGCGATTTCGTTCGCGCGAAATGAAACGTCGAAACGTGCCCGGCCGCCCGTGTCTCCGCAGCGGATCGCTCGCAACTTTCGGTTTAAAGACGGCGATCTCGCGAGACGCCGCGCGTACTCTTCGGCGACTGATTAAACGCGACAGCGTTCTCGAGCGAATCGCGCGTAGGATTTTCTTTTATGCATCAGACTTTCGGGAGAGGAACTCTGAAGAGCTTCTGTTAACGATCGTCGATCCTCGACAACGCGGAAAGCTTTCTTTCGCGGAAAACGGATTTATGTTCGCGTAAGCAGAGCGTTCGACTTTCAGTCGCGATTCGCGCGACATTCGTCCTACCTTAGGAATTCCGCGGAGCGAAAGGGTTGAAAGAAACGCGGCACAGCGACGAGCAAATCCGGCATATCCTCTTTAAGCCCCGACTCTCGATCTTTAAAACGATCAAGCTCGATCCCCGTTGCGTTCACACTCGAGTGGTCGTTGCAACGGTTGCAGATTGCACAAGAGACCGTGGCAGTGTATCTCTGCTGTGAGGGTACGCGTTTGTATCGAGCGAGAGAGCGAGTCAGCCAGGCGGAGAGACAGAGGAGGAGTAAGAGAGAGAGAGGGAGAGAACCGAATGAATTGCAGTTTGCACGGCGAAATGCTGCAAGGTCATTGCTCCGGCATTAGGGACGACCAAACGAACGATCTCCGGAATGAGCTGGATGAAAGCACGGTCTCTTGATCGAAGGAAATGACGGGCTCCTCTCTCTCTGTATTCGCGTTTCGACTACGACTGCTACGGGTCCGGCTTGGCCAAGCTAAATCGCTCCATTCTAGTGCCAGTTAGAGTTCAATGAATTCTTCGTCTCGCTCCGTCGATGCCACCGCTCCGCTGATAAGCGTGGCTGAACTTACAGAACGATCTTCGAATCTGGCCTTACTCCGCTCCTCGCGGTGCCTCGGACAGGGGACAATTTCGCGATTACTCAATCCATTGACTGTTCCAACTCGTTTGGAAATATTCTTCGGAGGCGATCGATCTCGGCTCCCTCTCCTCGTCGACGATTTCGGAGCCCCGAGGCCTTGTGGAAGGGAAAGGAGATAAAGCCGAGAGCAAGGAGAGGGGAGAATGATACGTAAAAGAATCTATAAAACGTTCCTTTGACGATTACGTGGCGTGTCACCGGCACTCTCCACCCTTGATGAAATTAGGCCCGAGAAAGTAGGTCGCATCGCCGTCGATTCGCAAAGTAATTCAGTCGGCCGCAAGAGAATGCAGCGTGGAATAAAATTATCGATCGCGGGACAAACAGAACAGACGAGGGAGAGGCAACGAGATGGACGGGAGAAAGAAGAGAGCGGGAAGGAGGAGCACGTGGAGAGGACAGACGCGCTCCAGGCTTTCATGCAATTTCACTAAAAGCATTAATTTGGATTAAAAGATCGTCTACGCGCCGGAAAGACGGACCCCTTCAAGAAACTCTGTATCCTCGGTGGCCGAAGTTAATTGCCCGTTCACGGAGCACGCCTCGCGGAAGAGAAAAATTTATTTAAGAATTATTCGTCCCTTCTGGCGGAGGAGGAATTTCTGGTAAACGTAATACACTTTATCCTCGAAACGTTGCTCTCCATTTATAACGGAATTAGTTAAGAAGGCGAACGTTTACGATCGGATCCTGAACGCGGCGATCTCCGCGGATCTCGCTCCAAGTGTTCCTCGCAACGGTACACGGTCCTGGAACAGTTGAAGCTGCAAGAAATTTATTCTAGAACCACTTAATCATCGTATCAAAATTATAAGTTAATATTTAACGATACGCATAAATCTGAATTAGAAGCCGAAAAGCTGCGCGCGAGTCTGAATCGTTACTGGAATATCCCAGTCGAAAGTCGGGGGGATCGAGATCGGTATCGTTCGTGGAGTCTCCGGCGAGGAAGGGAAGCGTCGAAAAACGACCACGCGCGAAAGCAAGAAGGCTCATTAGATTCAGCGAGCGAAGCTTCGCAGAAGTTTGCTTTCGAAATATAGAGAAACGATGAACACGGAATCCTAACGAGGTGGAAAGGGAACGACGAGTCATTCTTATTGCAACGGAGCGCATACAAGAGAAATTGTTGGTTGCCAAACTTACGAATGCCGTAAAGCTCCTCGAGGACGTTGTCCTTTGGCCCCGTAAGTCGCGGCCGCGCTCTCGACTTGTACTGTTTACAGGAAGATTGCGGGATTCGTGAGTTTCATCCAAAACTTTCGCAGTTCCGTTACACTTTACATCCTCCCGAATTGTATTTTTATCGCGTTCCGCGCCGGACGCCGATCCCCGCTTTATTTTTCGCCGCGTTCCTCGCGTACTTTCGATTAGCGATCTACATTCTCTTCCCTCGATTCCGACGCGCAACCCACCTTCGGCTTCCAGGATATTTTACGACCTTCCGCGTCTCCTACGTCGCGGCGAATAAAAGTCTCCGATCGATGTCGCCATCAATTTGCTGTCCATTGACCGATACAATGGTCGATCAAGCAGGGACGTCGAATCCGCGACGCAGCGCAGAAACGAATGCATTATATGCACGGGCGCGTTGTTCGGTAAGCCGATTCATGCCGGAACACCGTGACGCGTAAAAACATAAATCTTCTGCGCGCGCGAACCGGCTGAATTCTCCGGACAGGCGGCCGGACAAAAACACGAATTTTCCATTCAAATCGCCACGGTGATCCGAAACTCGGTGAAAACGCGCGTCCGCGAAATTCGTGCGGGCGGATAATTCCGACAGGCCAGACCGAATTGGCCGGAAGACAACTGGAGGAGCGGCCGATCGTCCGAGCGAGACGAAATACGCGCGCGAGCGAAGACGGTGGAAAACAATGGGCGAAGGGAAAAGGGTGGAGGAGTCTTGAGAGGAAGGGCGGATGGATGGAAGGACGAGAACGCAGGGCTCCGCGGTTTCCGATAGTCATCCTTGCATCGTATAAATCGACTCAACAATGGGCAAGAGTGCTTTCTTGAAAGGGGGCTGCGAATGCGATTGGAAAACGGCAATAAGGTTCGAATGCTTATCGAGGAACGGGAAACACCGATTCCCTGCATTTTAACTAGACATGTTTTAGTGCGGGGCGCTATTTAGCTGAGCGAGATGCGCAATTTGGACCGATTACGGTTCGATTTTTCTCTGGGAAATAGTCTACCTGTAGAATTACGTATAGATTTATTGCGAATCTAACAAACTGCATACAGAAAAAATAAACTTGCATCTACAGTCTTTGGTCATTGAATTAGGACTACTGAAAATGTTCAGTTTTTAGTCTGAGCAACACTTTTAGCGGAATTGTAAATATTCTTGAATAAACTTTATTAACAACGGTATCTTATTATTATTGTATTATATACACACGCAGTTAGGCACAGAAGTCGGCATATTGTTCTACAAATTGCGATTGTGAAATTTAAAATGATTACCTCCCGTGCTTTTAAATCCCTGGAACTTATTCAGAGAGTCTCTAAATTTTTCAAGGACACAGGTACTCTAAGATTATCATATTGTACGTTGGTCAGACCTATTCTTGAATTTGGTTCAATAGTTTGGTCACCTTTTTTTTCTTCGCACATCAGACTACTGGAAAGACCTCAGCACAAATTTGCCTCAACACACTGCCATGATTATTAGCTGATGTCTTATTTGTTAATAAAATTTTAAGCGGTCTAATAACCTGCCCTGACATCAATGAAAAGTTTTTACTCAATGTACCGTCTAGGAACTTGCGACACCCAGAATTGCTACATATCATAGACGTACGGATACCACCGTACGTCTTACGCTTATTTTAATTGTTACCATCGTATGTTTATTCACTCCAACAGGTCACATGTACATTCAGATCTTTTCCTACAATCATCGCATGCGCTCAAGTCTTCACTACGTAATATTTTACCGTAATTTATCGTCTGTCCATACGTTTCTCATTCTACTTATATTTTTACTTGTATTTTTTTCTTTTTTCTTTTTGTATTTTTCTTTTAGCTCGTACTTTTTCCCTTCACGTAAATAAATAAATCAATAAAATCATTAATAACATAAACATTAAATTGTTTACCCATCGTAGTCAGGAAATGTTTAAAAATTTTATTAAAATTAGGTTCAACTGTTAAAGATCTTATATGCAGGTGTCATAAGTGCATAAAAGTCAAATTCTTTTACTGAATACGAAATGAATCATTAAACCTTAATGCTCGAATCCATCTCTGCGAGAAATTCAATATCCCTTCCTCATCCTTCATCCAAAAATATCACTAAACAGAATGCACAAATGCACAAACATGATCTATCAGTAAAAATTTATGCAGCGAATAGGCAATTTTTTTTCAGTTATATCGTAGTAAACTTTTCGCACTTGATCCTAATTGAAAAGCCCTAAACTGTACAGTTGCATGTAGGGATCACAATATCAGACGCATAAAGTATACAGAAAAATAAAAAATTATTTAGCACACTGCGAAGAGTGGCGGTTTCTCCGAATGACTGGAGAAGAGCATTTGCATGCAGATACGTCGAACCGACAAGAGGGTTTAATACGATCACTGAAAAACGATCTGCTCTTCTGTTCGCTGCGCGATAACGATCGCTCGTATATTCGTTGTGCGATGAAAAATGGACGAGGTTGCGGACTGGTGCGTCTCGGAGCGGCCCCCGAAGGATTTACGCGAGAAGATCCAGGAGCTTCGCGGTATACGAGACGGGAGTGCGAAATCTGCCGGAACCGGAAAGCGTGTCATCGTCTGCATATCAACGAATACCGAGCGCGCGGTGCGGTGCGGCGCGTCGTCGGGAAGGATGCGGGGGATGCGCTTTAATAGTGGTGCATTTTCAAGCAGTTCTCGACGACGGTGTTTGCGCGCGTGTAGGTGGTCGTACACCATAATAAACGTACGTGTCGAAGCGGGGGCGAAGAGGTGGAAATCCATCGACAATCGGCTTGCTTCGCGCTCGTCTAGAGTGCTTCTCTTTTATTTAATATCGCGGTTAGGCGTCCTCCCCTTCCCCTACGGTATCGCCGACGCGAAAAACCGTCGGGATGCTTTCGCGCGTTTCCTTTTTCCGCGTTTTCTTCGCTCCGCGCGATACCTCACCACTAAAACCATAAATGGTCTGCCGTCTGTATAGACATTTTGTAACTCTACTCTGCGTGAAATATGCTCAAAGTACGGATGCTGACGCGACGGATGAATTTTAATGTCAGTAAGTAAAAACGAATACTTCTCGCAGGGGGGAAAAAAGGAAAGTACGTTTCCATTCTCTGGGACGCAAATTTAAATTCAAGAAGATACTCGATAAGCGAAGTTCCTCCCGCGTCTCGCACGCGGAACAAAAGAGTCGGAGGCTGATCGTAACGGACAGCTAGAACCCCTAATGGCTGCGGGGTATGGCGTGCCGTTCGCGCGGCGGGGGTCCGATTTTCGAGGGAAACTTCCGTAATCCGGGCAGGTGGAAGTTGCGCGAGGGAATCAGGACAAGTCGTGGCTGGCGAGGAAAAACAGGGGATTCCGTTACGTACAGGTTACGGGTCGATGGCGAAGCTTTTCCGGCGTGAGGCGGGGACGCGGTGGCGCGGGAGGATGAAGTCCCGACGGTGAAAAGTTTTCTCCTCGCTTTGGAAACACGATCGGACGATACATCGCCGGTACGTGCGGAGTATATCGAAGCTGGCACCGGTTAACGTCGAGTTTTGTGCATACGCGCGGGGGTCTAGTCGAACGAAAAACCTCGCAGACTAGCGCACGTGCGCTACACCCACTCCATATGCGCCGTATGGTCGATCGCGAGACTCTCCTCCGGCCAGGGGAAAATTCATTTTCCTCCTTTCATTTCTCCCCCTCGAACGATTCCCTTTCTTCCCGCCCGCGCGCCGTCTTTGTTCTCTTTTTCCTTTTTTTTTCCTTTTTCTTTTTGCACCTCCAGCGAAACGAGGATGACGCGCGACGTACATACGAGCTAACTTGTAATCGCTTCATGGTCCCGCTATTCCGAAGACACACTTTTCTCCCTTTCTGCTTGGCTTCACATCCTTCGGAGACAATGTGGCGTCTGTCTTCGAGTAGCGGCCTGGAAAATGCGGCGTTGCGCTAAAATTCAACCGTCCTCTTTCGCCACCGTCCGTCCGTCCCACCAACCTTTCGAGCGGCGGCAACAATAACGGAGATTTTGTTCTTTTCTCGCATCTTCTCCGAAGCCTTTTCCTCCCTTCGCTTTAGCCAGCGTTTTTTTTTTCGCGCGTAAATCGCCTCCGAGCGACTCTTGCAAATCACATTAGCATAAACCGTGTGACGCGTTTTCCTGTTTTGCAAGCGAGACGCCGAAACGACGTTCTCGTCTATGAACGCTCGGTACATATCCCTTTGCATACTTCGCGCAGCTTTATGATTCGCGTTTTCGGCTGGCCGGGCTCGATTGCTTTGTTCCACCCTCCTCCTCCCCCCGCGTGTGGGTCACTCGACCCCGTTATTTCTCTCTCTCTCTCTCTCTCTCTCTCTCTCTCTCTCTCTCTCTCTCTGTGTGTGTGTGTACTGGTTTGCATTCCTCCCGCCCGCCATGCTTGGCCCACCGACACGCCGTCTCCCTTCATCCGCCCACATGGCTCTCCCGCTCTCTCCGTCCCGCCGCGAATTTGAAGGATTACGACGCGCACTCGCACCGAGTTATGCAACTGAAGCACCGCTCGACTGCGTGATTATTTCATGCGTGAAAGTAGCGCCGGGAATACCAGTCGCATAATAATGTTGAATATGAAATTGCCGGCGCGGCCGCGAGGAAATCTCGGCGACTAAGGGGAGCGGCCGAAACGCGCCTCGGGGGAGGGTTATCATTTGACGCGGTTATTTGGATTCGAACCGGCGACTCGACGGGAACGACGCTGGAAACTAATTGGCGCGAATGTGCGTTGCCTGCTTCGACGTGCGCGGCCACTGGGATCGTGGGCAAACCTTGTTCGTTTATGCTTCGTCGGCGAACAGGAAGGACGAGGTGAGGTGATAGGATTCAGCGATAGAGTGATTAACACCTTCGGAGGAGCGCTTGATTACGGTATCACTTTTCGCGGGAATCGCGAGACGGCGATTCCGCCGCATCTTATCTAGAGGAAGCGAATGCCAAGGCAGATATAACCGAACGCGCGAATGTCCTTGGTTACGCAACGATCGTGTTTTTTTCCAGATCTTTTTGTGTAAATTTAAACGTGCGCGCTATACAAAGCGTCTCGCTTCTTTCCGCTAATCAGGAAATCGCGTTGCGGAATAATTAATCTCATTTACCGGTGCGACGTTCCTCTCATCGGCGAGCAATTATACGAAAGGTGCTCGCGTACCGTACAAGGGAAAGAAAAGCGGGGACGAGAAAATTCGTTTGTACAGCCGATTTCGCAGCTGCCCTCCTTTTCGATTCAGATCTCGCGCAACAACTTACAGAGGAATTGTGTATTCATTAGCATTGAAAGCTTCATTAATCTCGTACTGGTACGTGCTCAATCGTGCGTTCCCTTCCGTTATTATTTAAATGACGCGGATCATTACAGTTACACACTGCGCTGCGAACTGCAACGAACTCGAAGGTATCGAGGAGACTTCTCGAAGCGAACTCCAGCGATTATCCTTGGCATTTCGGTTTGTTATTCCTGTGACCCAAACTCCGCACCCCAGCCGCCCACTGGTCGACCATAAATCGACAATGTTGCTATCCAGTCAGCAGTTAGTGCCTCGCGAGAGCGCTGCAACGTTCAAAAATATCTGAAACCACGTCAGACTTCTCCTGCGCAAGAATAAAAAAAAAAGAAAAAAAAACGCGCCGTCGCTTTTGAAAAGTGAGCTCCCATTACGTTAAGGAAAAATTTAAAAAACCACCCAGAGACCACGCAAAAAGTCTCCGATGAAAAAACTTACCGGCAAATGTTTTTTTTTTACTGCGTGAAACAATACAGCAGCAGGTGTGCGCCATGGAGAGAGGAAAAAAACAATAACATATTAATAACTTCGCGGAACCTTGCCGATCTCCGTTCACCGCGAACGGTGAATTCGATTCGCGCAGGTCCGCCAGCCGCCAGCACCGGAAACCTCTTTTTCTCATGCAAACGAGCAATTAGTCGTACGTGCCTTCGCGATTGAGTCACGATCGCGTCGGGGGGACGGAGTGGGAGTAGGAAGGGGGTGGAGGAAGAGGAGGATGACGAGCACGGTGAGGACAACGACAACTGCTCGCGCGCGATCCGCTTCGCGCGCGTATGTATTCACGGTGTGCACGCGTGTGCATGCTCGGCGATTGCGCAACCGGCAGTGCTGCACGTAGCATCCGGTGAGTAATTTTAGATGCGTCGGTATGCACGCGTGGTCACGCAACTCTCTTCGCGGAGGAGAACGAGGAAAAGGGTAACAATGCTTTCCCCGTTTCTGGAGGGGAAAGCTCCGAGCCGAGGAAACGGAGACGAAGAAGATTTTATTTGCACATCTGTGTCTGTTCGACCGATGGACTGAAATTGATCTCTTCGTTTGAAAAAAATACACTTACAAGAGTGCTCGATAACGAAATCAGAGTACAGAGAGTTTCAAACGATTCGACTTTATTTCACGACATTTTTTCCTATCTGCAGTCATCGCGCAGATCACACGGCGGACAGAGGAGAACTCGGCAAAGCCGTTGTAACTGCTACACGTTGCGCAACGACTTCGGTTACTTCGTAAAAAAAAGGGGAACAAAAATTACAGCGAAACGGCGGTGGCCATCGATTGATCGTTCGTAAATCGAAGTAACGCTTTCACGTCGACCCAGTAACGAAACTTTCGGCGCAATTGTTTCTCGGCTGGAGCTTGATAACAGCGACGATTCAATATTTACCCCAGAAGAGAAACCAATTAACGAATGAGCGATGGAAATGAAAGGGGTTGCGGCTGTTATGTTCATTGTCAGCGATCGGCACGAAAAGGAAACAGAGCACGCGGGATGCGAGTCAATAGAGCGGAAGACGGAACTTCCACTTCGCCGTGGAAAAAAAAAAAGTGAAACTCGTTCCCCGAGCGAGCAACGATAAAATATTAATTCGGACGGCGTGGCTCGATTCATCCGCGATAAGAGGGAGTTTTGTGCGAGCGCATAACCAATGAAACTACCACGGGAGTCCTTTTCAAAGTTGCGGGTCGTACGTCGTTCATCCGTTAGCGTGGTTCATCATCGTCGCGACAAAGGACGGAGAAAGAAACGATTCTCGATCGACACGCCTCGATGCTTCTGTTCGAAATCGTGGCGGTTGATACGCGCGGGAGGATGATCGTGGATCGGGTTCAGACTTCGGCGAACGCTTTCTCGATGGTTTCAAGGGAATCCTCTAGAGGGGCGTGAAAATCGGCTCGCGTGCTCGACGATCGAGCAGCAGCACCGCGAACAACCGGTTGCAGCCGGTATTCGTGCGCTTCCATGACGGGAAATGACGGAAGTCGAGAGGCTCGTGTATCCGCTACCGTGTTTCGTAAACTCGAATTAAACGATAAGGGTTTTGAAACGCGTCACGGTAGAATTAACGAGAGTCACTTCTGTAATTGTTCTACTCTGTAATTTCCGACTCGGTTGCATTCGTTTTTCAACCCAGGATCGCCGAACATGAACACAGTGTTTACGCTCCACGCTCCTTGTTTGTATACTATTATAAAATTATTTATTTATTTATTTATTTATATACGGGAAGCAATTCCCATTAGTATACAAGTAGTTAACTGCAGTTCAATAGATGACGAACAACAAATATAAAGAAAATAAAAATAGCCTAAAATTACTCTAATGACCTTGAAACATGGAGATCTGCTAAAAAATCGATTTTCCATTTTAGGGGCAAATACAATAACTTCCCTATAAATCGGGAAGTTAATAATAACTTTAAACTATAAATTGCAAATAATATATGGCGAGATTAAGTAAAGAGAGAAAAATCAATATATAGTATAGTTTGCTGGTAGAAACGTTTGCGATTTTCTGAGAGATCGTGTAGGCGCATATAAATTAATGAGCTCTAGGAGTTGAGAACAATTGATGCATCCGCGTAGAACTTTGAAAAGAAACATCAACTCTGAAATTGTTCTTCTACTTTCTAAAGACATAAGTTTCAGCCTGTCCATAGCAGGAAGATAATTATGATTACAGAAGTGCATTTTTTCTCCAATCTTAAACGCTACATACCTAAGAAACTTATGTTATACTCTTTCAATCTGCATCTTAAATTTTGTGTAGTGTGGGGACCATATGACCGAGGCATATTCTAACTGTGATCTCACCAGCGCGCAGTACAATAGTCTGAGAGCATTCGGATTGGTAAACTTCACTGTACACAAAATTATTATAGAACCTGGGCACTGCGTACCGGCAAATATTCATGGACAATCTTAGCGTTTCCATTCGGGCGAACCTGCGAATATTTTTCTCGCTCCGCGGTTCGCCAGTGGACGACGTAATCGACGATATCGGTGTCGTGCTCCCGTATGAATCACGGCAAAACGATAGAACAAATGGCCGAGTTGACCGCGATGCCTGTTTCGAAAGACAATCGCACCGATGCAGCATTGAAATTCCTAATACGCGCCATCGTGCCGCGCACACGGCATACGAAGCTTCGATAAGTGGCCAACAGAAACCGCGAGCCTCGAAACTGCATAGAAAATCCCGTTCGCGTATCTAGGATGTTCGACGCTCGCGAAAATTTATGTCGCGAACGCTCGGGTCCGCGGCGGCGAGCGGGGAACAACAGCTTTAAAACCGTCCCGTCTAGACTGATAATCGCATTTAAAGCTGCTCCATTTTCCAAAGGTCAATATGCAAGATTGATCGGCAGTGGCACCGGTCACGATGGGTTAATACACACGCGAATACGATCGCACCGGTGGCTTTCAAATCTAGGCTAGCGTCGATACTCGGGGCCGAGGTGAGCTACGCGACACCCGGCTCTGCCTCTGGTAATCTTGGGCTGCCTCCGCGCTCCGTCGCAACAACTTTTAGCGAGCAATTTAATCTCGCCTCGTACGTGTCAAGTACCGCGCGATAAGACACGGAACGTTACGATAATTGAACACACGATTGTTTCCACCGATAGGTACGTGAAACGCGAGCGAACGCGATACGCGACGGAAACGTTATACGCGAAAAACACACGGCGCGATGCTTGACTCGTGTTAGCTGGCCTGGAAATACGACCGTTTCGACGTGAATGAAACACTTTCGCGCGAGGGTTTTCGTCGCTTTTAATGTCTCCTCGTTCGGAGACTACGAATATTCCGCCGGGAAAAACTCGCCGGCTCTTAATGTAATCTACTTCGAACTCGATGGAAATGGAATCGATTCCACGCTAAACATTGATGAAGACACACTGACCGGTATTACCATGAGGGATATTTGTGAAATTGTAGAAGATCTGGATATAATTTCTGGGTTAGGTATTGATAGTATAAAGCTTTTATTAAATCATGCAAATATATCTTATGCAAGAAATTCTGGATCATTTTTAACAAATTTCTGTAATATAGTATTTTATAGTATTGTAATATAGTATTAATTCAGTGAACAGCTCAGCTTTGTAAACACAAATTTCCTTAAGTTATTAAATTTATATTTTATATGCTAAAGAGTAGGGCCGCTTTTACTGTAAGATGCATTAGACGCAAGCTGAGGCTTCATTTTTTTATGTGGCCATATTGTATATCTTAGCTTCACATAAATAAGTTAAAATACATTTTACTAATTTAATTCATACATTCAAATTCGAACATTAGAAGCTGTCAAAAATTGCTTCACCATTTGAAACAGTATTTTCGATTCGATTCTCTATCCTCAACATTTCAAATCTCGCACTTCAAACTTTTCAATCTCCAATTTTAGCTCTTCAAATATGCTGATATGAAAACTAGAGCATAGTCCTAACTATTAACTTTTATTTTATTAACATTTGAAAAGACATATTATCATACCTAATTCTAAAATTACTGTAAAAGTATGAACTTCTATTTTCAATAAACATGAAAAAATGCATTTCAGTTTCATTAAAAAATGCGGCTCTGCTAAAGAATCTCTGTGAACTGTTAAATAACAATAAGTAAATAAAAGGCACGATAGGCGGCACACAATAGGTACTAAAAGCGGGGGAATAATGTTTCGCTCGGGGGATCGATAGGGGGCTGTAAAAATGCAAAGAACGCGCCCTTGCGCTTCCGGATACTCCCGGCGCGCATCTAGTTTCGCACTCGACGCGCGTTATGCGAAATTCTCGGGAAACTTCGCCGGCGTTGCAGGCTGCAAGCTCGATACTTCCGTCCTCTTCGAAAATAGACGGTCGTGTCCGAGGCCCCCGACCCGCGTTGAAGTTTCTCGATAGCGCAAGGTTTTAAAGGACCCGCGCGTCGCGGGTGCAACGTCGACGTTTTAAACAATTGAATTATTTTTTTCTTTCCTGCACCGTTGCGTCTCGCGAGGAGAATACCGAGGCGCTCGTTCCAGAAATGGTGGCGCGGCGCGGCGCGCCTCGTCGAATGGAAAAAGAGGTCGGAACTGTTACGGCGATTGTGTGTACGCGTTGTAAAGATAACAACGCTCCTCTCCCGTGGCAATACTTACGCGGTTTATCATTAAGGTAGAAAACGGTCGTAGTCATCCTAGATTTTTGTTCTGCCGGCTTACGCAACTCGCGGAGCGAGCGAAGGATGGGAACAAAAAAAAAACAAGGGGGGAAATCGCGGGACCGTGCGGCATTAGAGCCGCGCGGAATTCGAGGATTGTAAACGGTTGACATTTACCGGGAATTTATTCGAGTATGAATGGGCGACATTTGAATACTACGTGGATTCCTTCGACAAGCGTAGTCACGGCTACAGTCGCGTCGCGTTACTGTTATGGAGGCTATTAGACGGAATTTATCCGTTGTACCGTTACACGGAATTTCTCCGGAACACCGGTATCCAATTTTCACGAAGAAAGTAATATAGTAAAAGGGATGTCTCGAAGATTTTGAATGCTCCGCGATTTTAAATCCTCTCTCGATAATCTTCAAATTCCGGGAACTTTCTAAGAACTCGCTTGATTCCTTGAAAACTCCCCGTTGGCGTGGTCTTTGCATTCCCCGAAGATCTCATTCTTCTTATTAACCGCTTCTACAAATTTATCGCCGCAACGAAATATCTCGTAAACCGTCGAAGGTCTGCGCAGATGGTTACGCACCAATCGCGACGTGTTTGCTCGCTCGTTCACGAGGTTTCATTGAAATTAGTGCGTTACACTTCACGTGACCCGGTTACTCCGTAACTCTTTTCCTTCCACCCACGTATTTATCAGAATCAATAAAAGAATGCGCACTTTGTTAGTCACACGGTTGCCGCGAATTACGTCGCGATAAAAAAAGCCGAGAATGCTACGAGCTGGAACCGGTTGTGTAACATTTTACGCTATGTAGTAAAGATGATTCATATCGAGGAGGCACGCATTTTCTGAATGACCTATAGACACGTAGTACGCTTTGTGTGCGTGAGTACGCGGATCCGAGAATTGCTCAACAACCAGAAGCCTCATTATCATAGGCAATCTTGCCAGGCGGTGACTCGTTCGTCCGCTTTTTTTTAGATTCTCCACGATGATGTCAGATTTCGTGGCCCGCTTCGTCGATTTCTTTCCCCGGCCGAAAATTACGCCTTCTCCGCCAAGACGCAACAACCGTTCGACCCGATCGACGAGCGAATTTAGAAACTATGCCGCAAGCGACTGAATCGATGCCGTTCCCCGAAAGAATTCTCTCTGAATCCCTTCGACCGTAAATAGCGACGAATAAAATGACATCATCGAGCGTCGTTGTTCGAACGCGCCAGTCACGCTCTCGCTTCATTGACTGATTCATTCGTCGCATACCTTTCCGCGCCCCTCTTCCCCCGGTGACCCGACGGCAGGAAAAACTGCGTTCAACGAATTGTTTTTCGCCTCACTGTAATCGTCGAATCGCGAAGAAGTGATTCACGGAGCCGTGGAATATCGAGAGCGACGTTTCCGGCAGCGGCAAGAGCTGCTCGGCCAACCGATCCTACCTTGGATACGATACTTTTATTAATCTCCCGATGCCGGTCACGTTCCAGCTAGGCTGCCACTTTTCCCGGGCGATCCGCGTTGCTAATGAGATTGCAACAGTTTTTGCGCTCGCGTGCTTGCACGCCGGACAACAGGAAACGCGAGCTAGCTCGTGCGAACCGCGATTATCGCCAGATATCGTTCTCTCGTGCCTAGCGCGGTTCGCCATCAACCTGAAGCTTAACGAACACGCGCTCTCGCCCAGGTGGCGATTGTTACGATATCGGACGAGCGAAGGAAAGAAAAATATCGAGTAGAATAACGTATTCGTAATACAAGCATCGCGGAAAAGAAGTTTCAATGTCGCGAGCAAATACGTATGCATCGTGCGTCACCCTTTTCGCTTCATTTCACACTCGCAATTAAAATTACAAATTCCCCGCTCCTTTACCCTGGAATCCAACGCTTTCCCACGTCCTCTTAATACGCCATTATGCTAACAAGCAAATTGCACGTAATTGCAGGACGATAGTAATAATAACAGCGTACACCTCGTTGATTCATTATCCCCGCATTCTCGCGCGTCTCAGATGGAAGACGGAGTCAGCGTCGCCGCGGCAAGAAATATTCAATCACGGGAATTGCAGTAAACTTGCGCGCACACGTCGCGCATGCATCACGCGTATCTTCATTTCAGTAATGAGAAAAGTTAACCTTCGCCGCGGCGTACGTGTTCGACGTGCGGATGTACTTTTGAGTAACTGCGTCGTCTCAACGAGCCTCTTACAATTTGCGTACGCATTCCCAAGTTCTATTTCTCGTAACAATAGCTTGACTTCCCTGATGAGCGGAGCGCCTCCTCCCCCGACAGTATGGAATTTCCTCGACGCTCGCGTTGTCAGGTCTGTAACGCCGTTTCATCCCGAAAAGTCGAGCCCCTCGAGTCGCGGATTTTTTCACCGAACCGCGCGACAAAGGCGACTCGCTGGGGAAATAATCAACGAGCCGCGACAATCACCACAATTGTCCTAATCTTATGGCGCCCCGCGGCTCCGCCGGCAATCCGTAGGTAATTGAATCCATCAGACGCGAGGAAGCATGTCGATCCATTAATTCGTGCATCGAATGCAGGAACCCGCGCGATTTCCCGGCGCGCGGCTCGCCCTTAATGGAGCACCGGTTATCGGTTAAATTTCCAATAAGACTGGAGGGTCTCCCGAGAATCGCATATACGCACGTGCTACTCCAAGATCATTTCAACGCTTGCCGCTCGACGGTGCCATCGGCCAGCTCGGTGGCCGTAATGCGCCAATAAAAATGCAAAGTGCGGCCCTCTTCGCCGCCTGCCACCAAGACGCTGCTGCGAACACGCGCACGTGTGCGCCTCCTCCCCTCCGAAAGGGGGTTGAGATCGCGCGTTCAGATTGAATACGCGCGGCCTCTTCTCTCGCGAGAAGGTGCTCGAGGGACGCTTCGCGAGAGTGGCTGCGAAATAAGCAGCACGAGTGGAGCGACAATGCGGCTTTTTCCTCGCAGCCGTGCTCGCCACGATGCCAGAGAGCCGAAGTCGTCGGGGGAATTTTTATGGACTTCGTTTTCGGGGGCTGAGAATCGTTCGCGTGAGAGCCGAGAGTTTAGATAGGGAAAACGATACCGTAATCGATCCTAATAAGACGGCAATAAGTGCGCAATAAATAAATTATTGCGGAGGAAGAAAACAAGATTTCTTCGACGATCCGCGCGCGACGCTCTTTCGATATTCCCCATTATTTTCCGCGGCGCGATTAAAGGAGATCGAACGAGCGAACCAGTATCGACGATTCGGCTCTCGATAAACGCGACGCGTAGCACTGGCGCGCCGCTGGAATCGCGAAAAATGAAAACAACGGCGGGCAGCATCTCGACGCGCCGGTGAAACCGATTAAATGATTATCGAGCTGCGTGCGCGAACGATTCGACCGGAAGATAATACATCAATCAGCGGTTCAATTAGCCGCTAAACCGGAATATGGAAGGGAATGTTGTTCATATCGTATGCGCCGTCCGTTCCGCGGCTTGGAGCTGCCGCAGCCGCCGCGAAAAAGCCTTGGACTCGTCGCGAACGACGTCCAGACGCGTTTCGCCGATGGCTAGCAATTCCTAAGTTTTATCGCGAAGGTCTAATAAAGTGAGTACGGAACGTTAAAGCTCGGAATGACTCGACGGCAGAGTGTTTTGAGCGCGTCAGACATTACTCATGCTTAGAAAACTACTCTTCGCTTGGAAAACTACTCCTGATGCACTGGGACAAATTGCTATTTTCGCGGCCGCGCGTCTCGAGGTATCGCGAAATTAATCCTTTTAGCAAAGTAATAATAATAAATTTATTTAAATGGCCTGTACACCCTTTAGTATACAAAATAAGTTACAAATTAGTAAGGAGGATTAGCTTGAAGTACAGAAAGTAAATTACGCCTGAAGGTACGGGGACTATCAAAAAAGTTAATATCGCAGTAAAGATTAATATTATATGTAGATTCACGTATTGATACAATTTTGTTGATCATATAGTGTTAAATGAGTTTTCTGTTTGAGAAGAAGACGGTGTGTCAAAGATGGTCGAGATGTTGACAAATTGATGTGCGACAAAATTTCTGGTTTGTTAACCAAACCATTCGGTATTTTATGAGCAAATATCAGGTCAAACATCAAACGGCGACGTTCGAGTGAGAATCGGTGAATAATCATGGTTATCAAAAGATAAAGGATAACCTAGAACCCGAGTAGCCAATCGAAAAAATCTATGTTGCAAATTTTCCACATTGCTTATAAGATATTGATGGTATGGCGACCAAATGATTGAGCAGTACTCCAAATGAGGCCTAATTAGAGAACAGTAAAGTAGTCTGAGTGTGTTAATATTTTTAAAATATTTAGATGTTCTAAAAATAAAACCAAGATCATTATGAAAGCAATGCTAGTAACCTTGTTAATGTGAGTTGTGAAAGTGAGATTAGACGAAAAAATTACACCAATGTCACGAATATTAGTTGCAGTTAACAAACTGTAGCCGAATACATTAGTGGTCTTAAGGTGGGACTTCCTATACGCGACTGACCCTGCGGCCAGACGCAAGATCCAAACGCACACAACGCTTTTTAATATACATGAGATCTATTGTATTTGTTTTCTCTTTGTTTTTACGATGTGTACGTTTGATGCTACGTCCAGCCGCAGCGTCAGACGCGTACAGGAAATCCACCTTTAGCACGAGAGAAACGGACGACCAAGCATTTTTTAATATTGAGTACCAGTCTATTGTGGGTACATCAAGACTCAAGGTTGTAAATGTCACGCTAAATAAGTCTGTGGCTAGCAAGGCTTTTAATGGAACCAAACATTTTCATATCGTCTACGAACAGTAGACGACACGTAACTACTTCTACTTTAATTCTCAAACACCGCCAGAAGATGAAAAAAAATAGAAAATCACGTGTGAGAACACTTGCGAAACGATACGAAGCGATTGCGGCGCGAGCGGATTACAAGCCCTCCGTATCGAACGCATCGGAAACGGCCGCATAGTTGCATGAATCAAAGCAATTATCGTTGGTGCTTGTTTCCCCCGTCTCGTCCGGGACGCAGGAATCCGTGCCACGCAGTTTTATAATATTATTCCAGCTCGTTCCGCGGCCCCTATAACGAATCGCGGATCGCAAAGGCACCGCCGCGATAAAGAAAGTAACCGAGGCAAGAAACCGCGAAGAAAAAGACGAGGCCAGGGGTGCGTCGGATGCTCCCGACTGTCCGCGGACGACGCGGAGCAAAGTCGAGCGTGTTCGTTGTCTTGCCTCTCCCTTAATTAACGTTCGTTTCAAGAACTTTGCCCAGGAAAGAATCTCTCGGTCCGCCGAAGGCTGAATCCTCCTTTCTTATCGTCGCTCCGCGTCCGAAGCGAGTGCGCGCAACGCCGGTTTTCTCCGCGTCGAGTCTTTTGGGTCAGCAGAGTTGAAAGCTCTGTTGAATTTAGGGAATTTGGGTCTCGTTACGGGGGAAGCGCTGAACATCTCAAACACAGCTCGGTTTATTGCACTCGCTGAATGTCCCCGGTGTATATGACGAAACGCGGAGGCACTGTTTTGTCGCGTACAGACTATTCACAGAGACTCGGACTCCCTGTGTACCAATAATGGCTCAGACACTGGATTTGCGGTTTCTAAGATAATTATTGCGACCATCGTTACGTGGATGTAATTAACGACATTCCACCCTCGTCAGTTTATAAACGTTCTAATCGTACTCGCAATTTGCACGCGCAAATCTTCTCCCGGGTGCATTAAAAAGGTAGCAAGGAGAGAAACCCGTGGCACGCACAATAGTCACGACTTCCGGCGACCATTCGCGGCGAGTCGTAAAAAGACGGTATGATAATGAGAGCTTATTCAGATTTCGCTCTTAAATTCATTCGTTTCGCATGATCGCGGGATTATCCGGCGAGGACTGTGCCGCCTTTTGTAGGCGACAACGGATTTATAACTCTAATGCCGGCAATAGGGTAGCATTAGCCGCACCGCTGGTTAAACCGCGTTCCTCTCCGTGGTAATGGCGATTTATAAATCTCGGTGGTCGAAGCACCGAGGCTAGTGATGAAAGCTTGATAGCTCGCGAAGGATACCGCAATTAAGATCGCGGTAATAAGAGCGAAGACACCATAAACGGCGGAAAAACTGTCCCCGAGAGATCCGTTCGTTGCCTTAATCGGCGAGAACTCGGCGTCCCAAATCGAAGTCATAAATATGGAATCAGATATATGAAACTAAAGATAGAATCGCAGCACCTGGAGTCTAATTAATGGAATTGAAGTAGGTCAGGCATTGGAAGAAAAATTGGCCGAAGTCGGCATTTATAAATTCTAATTAGAATCTCGTAGAGCGCGCTAATCAACCAGGGATGAGGCGAGGTGGAAACTCGCGGAGTGGATACAGCTGGAAGCAAATCCCTAACTATCCACCGCGATCGTCCAGTTTCGCAGCCGGCCGAAATACGAGTATCGCTCAGAACTCAGAGGCGTAAAGTTCCGAGGATTCATCCCGGCGAGAAAGCGAAGCAGATATGTCTCTGCGCGGGACAAGTTACAAAACGTTCGCGTGCACGCACGTACCCGGCTCCATAATTAATTACGTGTACACAGGTTCTCGCAGCGAGCTCGTTCATTTGCCGGAACACGGAGAACGGCACCGGGTAGAGAAGTATAAATTCGTGGCGTACAATCGAAATTCCTGCGAGCGATGATGGAGCACTCGACGCTCACCCCGATCCTGTATTATTAACGAACGCTGCGCAGTTCGGCATCCGCTCGTTCGGATGTATGCTTAATGAGTAACAATCAAAGTTTCCGGTGTTCCCCGTGGCACGCGATATTCGATGGTGGCGGTCGATCTCCGGCAGCGATTCGGGGGCGAACTATTCGGCGGGCCATCAAGGCTTTCGGAATTACTTTATTATCGTGGTCGCGACAATTGACGCTCGCGAGCTTGTACAGAGGGAGGGCGGTGGAAAATGGCTTCGATCCCTCCGGTTCCAAGAATTTCAATGACCACTCGCGATAAAGGTCGTTTCACGATATTAACTCGTCATAAGAATTGCGTAGTCTCGTTTCCTTTCGCGGTGGATCGCGTGCTTTAAATCGTAACAGCTCGCAGGATCTGGAAGCGTGCGGTTTCACCTCGGCGATAAAACGTCATACTTATAGGCGGTCCATAAAAGTCGGTGAACGATTAAGCGGTAAAGCGGTCTAATTGGCGAATTGGTTCGCCGAGTATCCCGTTTGAAACCGCTTATTTCTCGCGGTTGGTGCGCGAGGAATGCCGGATTCATTAACGGGCGTGAATCTAACCAACGAAGCAAGTAGCCAACAGTTCTTGGCTGACGGTATCTAAGCGACTATTCCGTGACGCAGAGAGAGGGAAAAGAGCGTACGGGTGAAGAGAGACGCACGAAGGGAGGGGAAATATATTTTTGTCCATATTTATATGGTGGCGCGTGCGACGAAAAACGAGCGTCCACCCCCGACCGAGCGGGGTATCGCGAAAAAGAGCGACGAGGAACGAGCGCGGCCGTAAAAGACGGATAAAGCCGTCGTACACCCCGTCGAAATAAATGTCACGAGTTAGTTACTGCCCGTAAAGTGCACCGCACTCGTTGTTCAGCGTGCCGCGAACTTAGCGTTCCCCGTTACTCATCTCTCTCTCGCTCTACCTATCCCCCGCTGTCGCGCTTTCATTTTGTAATTTATGCCTCGTTTAAATGTGGATTTTTACGTACCGGCCAGCAACACCTGTATAATTGAATTTAAATGGAGCCGGCCGCCGTTTTATCTTCGCCGCCGGCGCTCCGCGACGAGCATCGCTCCGGAACGTCGTCTCCGGCTCGGCAATTAGAAATCACTGGACCCTAAACGAATGTTTTTATTCGGCCGTCGCGAACTGTAATGCAGCTTTCGTGTAAACGCATCCCAGCGCCGGTAGCTGTAAATATTTAACGAATTTTAAGGCATTAAAATACTGGTCGAGATTCGTCGCTATCTCTTCCCGGAGACTCGTTAATCCGCTGAATGTTAGCGGTACAAATATCGCTTCCTTCTCGTCTGCCGTCTTCTAACTTCTCCCCTTGCGATGCAATCGAATATTAAACGCTACATTTACCCGGAGAATGCAAATTTCCCGGCGGGTAATGCGTCCGGCGGTGAGCGCGAGTAAATGGAACCACGCAATGATCCTTAGTCATCGGCAAAAATTCGCAATGACACGTTGGCTTGGGGTGACACGCAGGTGGACGGAATTCCTTCGCGCGTGACTGCTTCCGGAAGTCGGGGATGCAGGTTGTTCCGTCCCACGTTATCCTCCGCTTGTTTTTACGCTCTCCCTTGGATATCCTCCGCAACGAATGTACATACCGTGCAATGATAAAGGTTGCTTTTACGGCGACAAAACATCGTGGAACGCGCGCGGTATAGGTACCGCCTTCAGGATTTCCTGGCCAGTCTTTTTCAACTTTGTCCCTCCCTAAAGCATCGTTCCCCGTCCCGACGACCGCGCGTAACGGAATCACGGAGTCGTCCTTCGGTCAATTACGGATTTTAAAAACGCTCGAATCGCTTCGCGACTCGGCGCGTCACGCGCAAACGGCGTGTCGTTCGCTTGTAAAATTCGCGGATTCGCCGGAGGCGGGCATAAACTTCTGGTTTTAATGTCGTTAAGTTCGCGACGGGTTTCGAGGGCTTCGGAACGCCGCTGGTAATTAGGGAGAATGTAATTGCAAATTTCTAGCGTCGATTAGCATATTGCATTGCGACCGCGGTTATTAAAACCCATTAAACGAGAGAAATGAAACTGTCTTTAACGAGATCAAGGTATTTACAGGTTATCCTTTTTTTTTTGTCTTACGTTTACCGCGGAATATTATCGCATACCGTCCCTGCTTAATAAACCGAGGATTTCCATTGAGTATTCTGAGAAGCGGAGCGCGAGTGACTCGTCTGGCCGGGGGGAACTAATTAATCGCGACGAACAGAAACGAGCACCGGAGCGGATTAATATTTTCCCGTAATACGAATCACGTAACTCGTGTGGTAATTCTCCGAGCAAATACCATTCCATTTTTCTAAATTAGAGTCCCCTTTCGAAAACGGGCGTGCAAAGCGTCGCCCGTAACTCGCGAATCGAAGTTTTGCGTCTGCGAAACTTCCCCGCGAATTAAAACAACAAACAACATCGCGGCAAGTGCACACTCGCCGGCTAATTTCGGAAGGCAAAGGGACGCGCGAAACCGGCGATAATCTCGCAAAGTGACGCGGGCCTTTGAGTTACACGGGACTCGCGCGCGCGCGATCGATACGAAAACACCGGAGGGCGAGAGCCAATATTAACGATCGCCGAAATATGCCTGTAAATATTTGGCGACTACGTCGAGCCCCGCGCTGCTCAAGGATATCGCGCGGGTTTTCGTCGGAGCAGCCGCTGTGTGCGTGGGCGACGTTCCGCGCGGAGCGTACGCGCGCGCGCGCCCCCGTGTTCGGCTTTCGGCGTCGGAGCGGCGGATGTCGCCGGTTGATTCGAACGGAACACGCCAGAAGCGATTTCGCCGGGCTTCCAGAGCGTAATTGATTCGCAACAGTTATGTCACAGCGACGAGGAAACCGGTTCTCCCGATCCCTCGACTTCGCCTCTTCCAAAACGCGTTGCGCAATCGGTCATTCCGCGACCGAAGTAGGACTGCAGTTTCCTGCCGCGGCACCGTCGCATATATTCGCCGCGTTATCCTAGACGTGAGAAAGTATGCGAAGCTCCGCGCGATTTCCTGGCTAGCCTTCATTAATCTCGTTCCGTGAAGAAGTCAGGGGAGCGAATCAATAATGCGGCTGACGTTTCGCCGCACTTCATAGAAACGATGAATTCGCTGGGAACGCTTCGGAGATCGACGCGGAAACCGGTGCTTGGCTATTTTTAAAATCTGCAGGGACCGAAACGCTTGCGATTAAACCGACGAATGACATCACCTTCCCCGCGAAAGGAAATCGCGTTTCCTGGCTGCTACCGGACCGCACAGTGGACTGTGAGGGACGCACCGACCTCTACCAAGCAGCAAGACGACATATAAGAATTCTGTATCCTTTTGTTTCGGGGTCCAACCAGGTCAGTCGATGTTTGTTTGATCCGTCGACTTCTTGCGCCCGTCGCGTCGCCCGAGAAGCATGAATGAAACTGCGGTTACGTAAATGCGAGCCGCGCGCGCGGCCATGGCGTAGCGCGTTGGGCAATTAACTCGTAAGAAGTGTGTCGAGGCGTGCAATTAAGGGGCGCCGCGGTAGTTAGCGACGAGGGCTTGTCGGTTCACTCGGAGAGAAATCATCTCCGACTAAAAGTCGACAGACAAGGCGGCGCGAGGTCATGAGAACCGCGATAAACGCCAACAAATATGCGATTCCTGACTGGCGACAGCGAGCTGCGCGCCCGCTCGCAAATTTGATTCGCGGTTGCGCTCATCGACCAACGCGACAGTTTTCAAACCGATTCCTCGAAACCGAAACTGTGAACGTGTAAAGTCGTGAATCTCCGTTGGCGGATTGGCGATATTCATACGGTTCTAACACGCGTATTACGGTGATTGCGCGTGACGTGAACCGAGCAAACATCTGTTTGCCTCTTCCGCTAGACGCGTGTTTCGTTTTGCTGCTTTCGTAACGACGATCGGAATATCCGGTCGAGGATTGTGTAATCCTCGAACAAGCGCAAGCAACAAAGAATCATTAGCCAAATAAGTGCACGCGTCGGCGCACGGTAATCCAATAAGGTCGGCGGCGAATCCAGTCGCATCGTAGCCCCCGCGTCCTTTGCGAGGATTTCCAGTAATAATACTGGAAGGTCTGCTAAGCGATCGCCCGGGAGATTACCCGTAATTGCTAATAGCCCGAATAGTCGTGGGTGATATTAGCTAAGTACCCGCGTTTACATTGCCGACGACAGTAATACGATTTCGTTTCGAGTTTCATCGACGCGCTTCCCGGGAAATTAATAAATTTCGACGAGTGCCTCGATAGCATCGGTTCCCGTCGTTTTCCATTTCCCGATGAATTTTCAATTTCTCGGTGAAATTATTGCAAAAATTGCGCAGCACGGATCGTCGGCCGCTGATCGATGATCTCCCATGCGATACCCTGTAATTGAAAACCATCAATTTTTAGATTCATCAAAAGCCACTGGATTAAAAAAAATACGCGCATAGGATAAAATTTCGCTGTATTTCGCGTATCGCGTTTCACTGCCTCGTAGTTACTTTAATAGCGGGGCTTGTCAAAACCGAAACTCACCGTGTAACAGGCCAGCTACGTCGGTACGATTTACGTGGAAACTTTTGCTTTGAAAGCGTTAAGAAGATGTAAGGCGACACGAATCCTCGTGATTCGCGAGCACCGAGAATTTCAAAAGACGGAATGTTTGCTGCAAAATTCATGCATTCCGCTGGAGAATTGGAACACAAAGTTTCCAGCGGTACGTAATCCATAATCCAGAGGAGTTACGCTCGCGATATCTTCGCGAGCGGTAATCGCTCGAGAAAATGCTCGAACACGATTATGCAAGCGTGGTTTCTGCTACGACCGCGTCATTTCCTGTGATCACGAGCGAGGAATCTGGCGTCGGTTCCTCGCCATGCTTCCGGGAAGAAAAAACTAGTAGATTCTAGGGATCCTAACCGCTGACTAACCCGAACCGTAACCCGGGTTACCAAGGGAAGGTTACTGTAACCCGTAGTAACCCTAAGGGAACGGTTCCCAACTACTAAAAGGAGCGGGTTAACCCGCACAGAGCGGGTTACCTAACCCGAACCATAACCCGGTTACAAAGGGAAGGTTATGGTAACCCGTATTTACCTCAAAACAACGGGTTAGAATTAATTTTTTTTCCTTCATCCTGAACAAAATTACAATGCGACAAAGTAAAAATTGTATAGTGTCCGAATATTAAAGTTATTCACTGTAAATGATACAATTTTATCGGAAAATGATTGGGTCAGTCTCGAGCAATTAATGGTAACTCTCGAACTAGTAAAAATTGCCACAGAATGAATACAATATGAACAATTTGACGGTGGAAGAGTTTTACACAGTATGGTTACATTGTCAATAAAGTTTAGAAAAGGCTAACAATAATAATTTTACGATAACATCGCTTAAAGCAATACGTAATCGAGAACACGAAATTTTATCAAATAAAGAGTTATTAGCTTCTATTTTCTTAGATGCAGGATATATTTCATTATTTCAAGACTATTATGTCTATTATTTCAAGACTCAAGACTAAAAAGATATTGTTATCTTTCATTTAATGGAAACATGGCAACGGTATGAAAGATTAAATTATATTAGTATGACTAAAATTCCAACGAAAAATTCTAACCGCAACCCGGTTACTAAGAAAAGGTTACTGTAACCTTCTCTTAGTTACCGGGTTACGGTTCGGGTTATGTAACCCGCTCCGTGCGGGTTAACCGGGTTACCTGTAACCCGACGTATTGGGTTACCCAATCATGCGGGTTACTGCGAACCCAAACCGGTTAGGGTTAGGGTTAGGATCCCTGGTAGATTCTCCTGTTATCATAGCCGAAGAAATATTATCGAAATTACAGTTTCCCGAATAGCCGCGAAGCAAGTATCGTTTCGAAGGAAGCTCGTCGGATCAGAATTCGACGAATAAAACGCAGCACGGCGCGCAGAGGGCTCATTAACAAGGGCCACGCCAACAACGGTTTCCCCCCTCGCGGTGCTCAATATTTAACGAAATATCGGTTGCAGCCCTCGTCGGCAACGAAAACCCTTTCTGTGCGGGACACAATGATCCCCTGGAAACGGGAAAATCCAATTTCTCGGTGCCGAAACGGCCGGAGAATCGGAATCCGAGTTCGAAATCAATGATCGATGCGTCATCACGGACGGATGAATACTTAAACGCGACACCGCGGAGGGACGGCGAGTCGCGAGGGTGGCGGCCGCGCCGAGGGTGGAGACGCAACGTCCGACGACTAATTAGTATTTTGACGTGGACGCGCGGATCTCGCGTATCGCGCGATGGAACCGCGCGCGTGTCAGGGTAAACGCGAATACGATACGACGCCAGTCGACCCCCGCGCGGCTACGCTGTCGGACCTATTTGCAAATTGCTTTTCCCTCGACTGGTCGACCCTGCCGATAAACGCGGACGCGTTCCCGGGGACGAACCGGAGCGCGTTTCGTCTGATGGAAACTGCGAAATCGCGGCGACCGCGAGACAGAATCGATGACGAGGCTCAAATTTATCTCCTCCATCCTCTCGCATCCCCATCGCCCCTCACCGCCTCCATAGCAGTATACGCACGCATTATTCCTGTCGGTGTCACGGTGATGCGATGCCACCGAAAGCCGACGAATCGCGTTCGCAATTGGACGAATTCCCCCTGCCAATGGATTCCTTGAACCGGGAAATCCTTCCACATCCGAAATGTCTCCGCATCTGAGGCGGGGCTCGTTAGGTAAGCCTTATTGATGAGTCCAATTAGCAGACTTGAGGATAAACGACGGGAACGCTTTTCTTCTTCCCTTATTTTCCTCGTCCGACACTTTACCGGAGCTTCGCCCGATTTAGATAACGAACGATGTTGCCGAGCGCCTAACCCAGGTGAAAGAATCCTTCGTCGTTGACTTCAAAATGTTTACGTCCGTAGCGAAGAATTTGTCTGGAATTGTAGCACAGGGGTCTTCGCGACGTCCTATTTGCACTTCTACTCGGATCGGACGCTGAACTCGTTTCCCAAGGATTACCATTTTCACAATTAAACGGGGGAATCTTATTTCCTCCACGCGATAGGCACATCACCGTGTCGACAGTTTATTTTAGATACATCGTCCCCGTTTCAAGGGGCGCGTTTGTAGCTCCGAGGACGCTAGGAATCTCGTTCCGATACGGAATCATAGGGTTAATAGAGGGAAACGTTTCCTCTTTGGGATACTTGACGAGTAATTTACTGTCACGACGCAATAACACGCGCTTTGTTCACGAAGGATTAATTACACCGGCTCATATCGCGTACAGCCCGGACGTCCTGTGTGTCTGTAAAGGACAGCCGTCGTATTTTCATTTTGCGGACCTAACGGCAAACCAGTGCGGTCGAAGTAGTACATAGCTGCGTTGGTTTCTGCAGAAAAGATGAGGGAGATGAGTCGGGGGATGGCAGATGGCATCTAGCTACCTGGAGAATTAGTTCTTTTTGGAACTCAAATAGAATTTTTAATGTGACAAAGATGTAGTCATGTAGGTGATTAAAATCAGAGAAAAGTGGGGCAAAGTGAAACACTTAAGATTTAATCGGACACAAAAATTACAGAAATAACCGGATCTAGTACACCTTTCACTATATTGTAGTATACTCTTTTATACTTTTATATTCTAAAACAGTGTTTCTCATCCTTTTCTTATTGTTATACTTTAATATACTGCATAATTTTACTGTATTTTAATTTTAGAGAATGTCACCGAACGTACTTCCTTTCATTTATTTAAAAACAATCGGTACTAAGGTGAAAGTCCCAATTTCTGCTCATTTAAGCGTTCACTCGTTATAAAAAGGATATAAAAATTTTGTTTGCAGTAAAAATTTGCAAAGTAATTGATTAATATCTCGATGATGAATCAATTAATTCAAAAATATTTTAAAAAGATGTTATATGACGTTTAATTATTAATAATGGCTAATTCAATGTAGTACTCTAAATGTCCGTATTTCTGCTCACGACAAATAACTCACAAAAAGTCCAGTAAAAATCCAGAGTAAAATACAGTAAACGTTTTTAGTATTGAATACGATTTATTTCTGCACACACTACATTCGGTCCGATTATCGAATCACAATGAAATTGCTGTTCTTTAGTCTAAGCAGTAAGAATACGATCAGAACGAGTAAGTTCCTTGTTCTAAAATTTTTTTCGTTGCTTACGTAGCCCTTTCTTTCTAACAAACCTGTGCATCACTCGCATGAATGATCAAAGAATTTATAATTATGTTTTTATAATTATGGTACAAACGTAACATTTATAATAACAAGAAAAATACGAAGTGATTAGAAATCGGGTCATGAGCAGAAATAGGGACATTTACCTTAATAGCACCTCCCTTTGTCCAATTTACTCTACTTAAGAATGAATGAAAGAGCCTCGCGTTTTTCAAGTTCCAAGGGGAATAAAAAAAGCGAAAGATACTATCGAAGCAATGCACACGGGTAACGTCGCCAATTCGATTCGCGTCGACGTATCCCAGCGTCCGTTGGCATGTAATAACGCGACAGAAAGACGTATAAGTGTCTATCGCGGGACACGTCGGTCTCGAAGACAGCGAGAAGTTGGAGGAGGGAAAAGACGAAGGGGGCCGTAGGGAGGACGAGGGCTCCTCGAATGCAATGCGATGCCTATCGATCGGCCGCCATGTGTGAAATAACTCAAATAACGCACACGCCGATACGTGTACACCCACGTCCGCCAGCCACCCTTCGGAAATGTTCTTTTTCGCGAGTTGAAATATTCGAACGCGAGAGGCCGCAGTAACGCGCCGGTAAGTGCACGCTCCCCACGATCGAGGCGGATTTTTATCTCGGGGCGCGACGCGATCGTCTCATTGATGAATACGCAGTTTCCATGAATACCGTATGAGATTTGTCGAGACGTGTATCTTCGGTATTGGGCGCGACACTCGATACGATCGTCGGAGATCACGAACGTCGGGGGCCGTTTCGTCTCCACGCGAAGGGGATTTGCGGCGAGCCTCGGTGCTCTCCCTCCGTGCGCGCACAACGAAAACTTGATCGCCGAGCATTATTTATGACTTATGAGAACGAAACGGGAGAATAATGGCCGGCTTTAAGGAGAACGCAACGATGTGGGCTGCTCCGGTCGGCCGCGACTCGTTTCTCGCGACGTACGCGCTTTGTTCGATTATCGGAGGCTATCTCCCCGCGTGCTGCGTGGAATTGACCGGAGAAATTAATGCCCCTTTGTGCTGCGCGATTTTTTCACCGTTCGACGTGGAAACGGGGTCACGACGCTTTTCCGTTTGCGCGTTTCCGAGGAAGCCTATAATATGCCTTCGGGTTTCCAACTATTTTTATCGCGAAGAATGAAAATAACGTCGCTTCGGTTTCGAGTTCCCGTGTCGACTTTTCGCCGAGCGCGTCGAAGCCGTTATAAAAGCCGCGGACCGATTTCATTTTATCGCGACGCTGTCATCGGCGAATTACCGCGTAAACCGGCCAGCTCGGGGCCAACGTTCGAGTGGATATTACGTTGGATCTGCAATAACTGTAAGCGTTTCGGGATTTATATCGTTTCATCCTCGTGTAACCACCATATTGGCCGTTGCTCGAGAGCTTCTAAGCCCCTTACCATTCGTCCCGCGCCGGACAATATCCGGCTAACTTATATTCGAAATGTTGCGCGCCGCTGCTCTCTCTCTCTCTTTCTACTCTCGCGATTCGACTCGCGAGTCGCGAGCCCTGCCGATGCACTGAAAATATTGTAACCGGTTCCCACTTTTCTCTCATTCAATATCGGCCTCGTTATTTATGACGCGTATTATACAACGAGAAATATAGCTGGAGCGCGTCGCTCGTCGCGGCCGATTACAAAGATCGTGAAGTCATTTCGAGTCGAGCTCCAATAACTGTGTACCATTTCTACTTACACGGATCGCGTCTCTATCTTCCTTTACGGATCCACTTTACGCATCCACTCTTCGAGATTTCCAACGCATCGTCGTTCCCGACAATTATTTCCGATTTCGCAGAATCGAGGGAGCCGGTATTCAACTGCACCCTCCGCAATCCACTTTGCAAATTTATCGCGGAAGGGAGGCGAAAGCGTGCAGAGGAAGCGCAGCAAAGCGGGTATAGGTGATCGGCGGTTTCGCGATGGTCCGCTCGATTTAGGGGAAAAACCGCGATCCCTTTCGGCGCGCAGTGCATCGAGGCTAGTGAGAACGGTAGTCGGGGTGAAAAGGGCCGAGGGAACGGTCGTTGAATCGTGGCCAGATCGAAAGGGGGTGGTAGGATCCGAGACGACTGCTTTTCGGTCGTCTGCCAGAGCTTTTCGCTGCTCGCTGTCTTCCCCTTCTCTCGCCACTCGATTGCGCGTTGCACCCGCTCCTTCGTCGTCCTGCTTCCCCGTCGCATCCGTTCGTGTAAGCCCCTTTCCCTCACCGCCGAACGGTTTCATCCCTTTCGTCGCTTCTGTCCGCCTCCTCGCGGAACGATAAATTTCCCAGCTTTAAATCCCGGTCGCGCCGCGACCACGACCACGATCACGACCGCGGATATTGAACGCTTCTATAATACACCGGCGCGGCGCGTGTATGGGGCTCGGGGAACGAGCGTACGGCTTGTACCGACTTCGCGTGCCCTTGTTTACCGGCCTGACGACATATTTATGAGGTTTGCCCACCTACACCCTCCCCGATCCAATCTCGATATTCCCATCACCTTCCCTTCTCACGGATCGCACCCCCTGCTTTCCAGCCTTCGTTTTTACTTTCCCCTCGTACATCGTACGCCATTCCGAGGGAACTTTCTTGTACTTTTCCATGGGCCTCGTTCCTTACCCTGTCCGCTGCGCGCCGAATTTTATACGCTGGGAGTCTTTGGACAGGGGAAATTGATCGATGAGATTAATGAGCACGGATTTCTTCCTTGCGGCGAGTTTCATATTCGAATAGTTAGATGGAGTAGTTCGGTTACAGCCGGGCACTGCGAGGCTGCTTCGCGAGCCTCTAGCTGCTATCTTGTTTCGGTGTACGCAAAAGAAGTGAGACAGCAAAATATACTAAATATACAATAAACTTTCATATATATGAAATATATATAATATAAATAAATACATAAATATTCTATTAATGCATATTCTATTAATCGGATCGGCATTGCCAAAATTGGATTTATACGTTGCAAGTGCAAATAATACTTTTGTTTTAATACTTAAGTTTTGACGTTGGGTGTCCCATCTTAGCCGCCATATATCTTAGAAATTTGTGCTGAATACTTTCAAGAAGTTTCTGATATTTGTGATAGTGAGGTGACCATATAATTGACGCATATTCCAGATGAGGTCTAACCAGGGTTTGATATAGTAGTTTGATTGAAAACGGGTCTTTAAAGTCAGCTGATAAACATTTAATGAATCCTAAGTTGTTAGCAGCTGTATTGGCTATATTATAATAATGAGTATTAAAGCTTAAGTTCGAATTGTAAGTAACTCCCAGATCACGAACCTCAGAAACTAATTGCAATATAGTATTATGTATAGAATATGGAAATATAATTTGTGTATTGCTTTTAGACGATCTAAGAATATAACATTTCGACAGATTTAATGCCATTAGGTTATTGTTGCACCAGGTTTCAAATCGTTGAAGATCGTCTTGCAAGTCCAGCAAGTCGGAGATATTTGAGATTTGCTTATAGATTTTTAGGTCATCAGCATATAATAAATATTTACTATGATTAAAAACTCTTGAAAGGTCATCAATGACCATTATAAAAAGAATCGGTCCAAGATGAGATCCTTGTGGCACACCAGAAGGGACTGATATAGGTGCAGAAAGTGAGTTCAAAACTCTGACTCGCTGTGGACGACCCTTCAGATAACTCTCAATATATAAATAAATAAATAAAATAGATGATTGCGAACGTTGCTTCGCTTATTTTTCGTACTTCGCAATAAGGTAGCAGGCCGAGCGTCGCGAGGCAGCCTCGCAGTGTGCGTACACGGCTTTATATTCTGTGGATTTCTTTCCTCTCAGACCGAATGTTCAAATTGTTTGGCATCCACGGTGGTTCTGTTCCTACGGGCTGAAGAAAGGATAAGTAAATTAAGGCGTTACATCCTGCGTTCGTGGCTCCCCTTCGAGCTAAATTTATCGGACACCGTCTAGCTCGGAACTCCTCCTCGACGACGGTGGACCACGTTGGGGCGGGCCTCCTCCGTATGTACAGCCGCTCCTGTTCCGTTTTCGATAAGACATGCCTCCGAATTAACTCAAACACGCGGTAATTGGCTCGGTAAGTTTTTTTGCTACGAAACCTAACTCTAAAAAAAAACATCTGCTTCAATCCCTTGCCGATTCCCACGTTGACAGCCATTTTTACATTCAACATTCTATCCATCTCTCATCCAGCGATCCGATCCGAACGAAGTTATTTTTAATTAATGATTTCATTAGCGTCACAGTGCCTTCTATCGAGGATCTAATTGAAAATCGCGTTGTCTTCGCGATTGAATTACCTGCAAGTAATCCGACCGATGAACGGAGCCTGGCAATTATCGCTCTCCGCTCCGAGGATCAATAAGACACACAAAGGCGCATGGAATTCTTCATGGACGAACGTTCCAGTTCACGGTTATCGATCATCCTCGCAGGAAAACCGACTGTCCATCGGGACAGAAAGTTTATTACGGAGCCATAAATGGGATAGGCCGTATCAGCGTGACCCTTTGTGCGCGCCACGCCGGGAATGGACTATCATCGGGCGGCGGGCCGATTCGGAATCCTGGTCACGAACGCCGGCGTTCCTTTCCCCGAGGAAGGGAATCGACGCGTCGCGATCGAATGCATCGCGCGAAATTTACGAACGACCGCCGCTCGATCTCTCTGATCGCCGCTGTAATTGCACGATGATCAAGCGACCGAGCGGAAACGTCTTTCCAGGCTGGGCGCAAAGTTGGCAAACAGCGCCGGAAGCCTCTCGGAAACCATCGAGATTACGTCTTTCCTCGAGCGGTATTTCTTTGTCCCCCGTAAAGCTTCCAGTTCTCTTGGAAATACGTCTCTTTAATTTATGTCGCGTCGCGTTTCACGAAACCCTTATCTCTCTGCCCATTTCCTTGGTTCGCGTTAATCATTTTTTTTGAACGGATAAGGCGAGAATTGAATAGCAGAAGTGGAGACAAAATAAAAAGAGTAGAACTCATCACCTTGCGATTTAAAAAATTGCTGAAAATTACCTTCTTGCATTGATCTGAAAATTGCAATTGTCATCTTTACGACTGAATATTCTCACGATAGCGTAACTTAGTGCGATCTTACATGGCACTGGAAAATTCTTGAAGACAATAGTTGAGAGTTGAGACGCGATGGTGGAAACAGCGAAGTAATCATTCCCCTTTCCCATTTTCCCGTTCGGCTCCCGAAATTCCGTAAGATTCGCAATGGCAGCACCGGCAATTGGCATCGACCTAGGCACAACCTACTCCTGCGTCGGAGTCTTCATGAATGGAAAGGTCGAGATCATCGCAAACGACCAAGGAAATCGCACGACGCCCAGCTACGTCGGGTTCACTGAGACCGAGAGGTTAATCGGCGACGCGGCAAAGAACCAAGTAGCCATGAATCCCACGAACACGATCTTCGGTAGGCCCGCGTAATCGGAGGGCGACCCTCCGGGGCTCTCGGCGCAATTTTCTAGCTCGGAAGGCACGCGAAATAGAAACGGAGAGCGTTGCGGAATTGAATTCTCGATAATCGCGGCCGAGGTCCAGCGATTTGGCAGCGCGGCCCGGGATTACAAGAATCACCGCCGTTTCCGTGGCCCCGGGGCCGGCTTCCGGCGCGGCCGACGGCCTGCGAAAGAAACGAGACCGGAAGCCGCTGTAAAGTCGAGAACGCTCACGTTTCGCCGCTGCCAAATCGACTTACCGCTCTCGGAATCCGTAGTTGCCCGCGGACGAGCCCGGAATACGATCGTCCGTTTTACGATGTTAAGAGCGTAGCCGCGAGATCCTCGGTCCCCCTCCTCCTTCCTCCCGTTCCTGGATCCGTTCGCGGTCAATTACGTGATCGCTGCCAGCATCCCGTATCGATCGGTAATCGATGGCTAACGAAGCCTATGTGAAATCGTCCCGACAGATGCGAAGAGACTGATTGGCAGACGCTACGATGATCTCTCGGTCCAAGCTGACAGGAAGCATTGGCCGTTCGCCGTCATTAACGACGGAGGAAAGCCGAAAATTCGTGTACTGTACAAAGTAAGCGAGCCCGTCTGTCGTGGGGGGGATCGATGTTTGGCTAGCCCCGAACTTCGCCATTTTCATGGGGGAATTTCATTAAAGTTATCTTGTGTGTCGAGTGTTTCGTTTAACTTCATCGGCCGGGTTGTCGTTGTTGATTCTCTGCAGGATGATTGGATTACGGAAGAAAGAGATCGTTGATTTACGACGGACAAGTATTGCGACTGGATGAACTTGCCTTCGACAGCCGCCGCATTTTTTTAGATTTCACGGAAATTGAGTTTTTCTGAGAGGGTGATCCTCAGCCAGCGTCGTCGGCGACTGTTGAAGCTCCGCTCTCGCCCGATTTTTCATCGCGCGTCGTTCCGTTCCAGGGCGAACCGAAAGCCTTCTCCCCCGAGGAGATCTCGTCGATGGTTTTGACGAAAATGAAGGATACCGCGGAAGCTTATCTAGGAAAGAATATCACGAATGCCGTGATTACGGTGCCAGCGTACTTCAACGACTCCCAGCGCCAGGCTACCAAGGACGCCGGTACCATCGCCGGCTTGAATGTCCTGAGGATCATTAACGAGCCGACCGCCGCGGCTATTGCTTACGGCCTCGACAAAAAGGCACGCGGTGAAAGGCACGTTCTGATCTTCGATCTCGGCGGCGGTACTTTCGACGTATCGATACTGACTATCAGCGATGGCATATTCGAGGTGAGTCTGTGTAAATCGCACCGGTGACGGTTCGGCCTGCGTTCCGTGCCGTTCCTTTTTCCACTCGCAGGAATCTCTGAAGATGGCGCTACCTACCGCTCCAAGAGAAGGTGGACGATTTAACATAGTAAACCGTTCTCGGAGTACACGTTAATGGCGAAACTTTTCCTCCAAATTTACGGTTCCTTCCTTATCTTTTTTCTTGATTTATCTGCAGGTTAAAGCGACTGCGGGCGACACCCACCTCGGCGGCGAGGACTTCGACAATCGTCTGGTGACTCACTTCGCGCAGGAATTCCAGCAGAAATTCAAGAAAGACTTGACGCAGAATAAACGAGCGCTTAGACGACTGAGAACGGCCTGCGAGCGCGCAAAGAGAACTTTATCATCGTCCACGCATACGAATCTCGAAATCGACTCCCTCCTCGACGGCATCGATTTCTACACGGCGATCACCCGCGCCCGTTTCGAAGAATTGAACCAGGATCTCTTCAAAAACACGCTGCAGCCCGTCGAGGAGGCTCTGCGCGATGCCAAGATGGAGAAGTCGCAGATTCATGATATAGTGCTCGTGGGTGGTTCGACTCGAATCCCACGCATTCAGAGGCTCCTCCAGGTGAAGGAGAAACCCGTTCGACGGGGAAATTTACGCGATTATTTGGCGAAACGAACTCTCGTTCAGACCGTGGAAACAGTTGACCGTGCCTCGCTTCGTTAAAACGAGACGAGGATGATATAGAGCAGGTCCGATAATAAAACGCATTAAAATTCGATTACGTTTCCTGGCGGCGCGGCGCGACGCGACCCCAGCGTCGCGAGCGTTTTAAGTGGGGTTCGAAAAGCTGGACGAGGGTACGGCCGCCGCGTCGGGATCCCCAGAGCGAGCATTACAAAATTAATGAGCTCGATGACAAAGTCAACATTCATAGTCACTGCGTTGCCGGGCCCATTAAACGTACGGCTTGCTCGAATATATTTACGAGCTCGAAGGGTTTCGACTTTTATCGTTCGAGCCAATGATCGTAATTGAATTAACGTGTAAAGTCCGACGCGATCGACACGATAAATCTTAATTGATTTTGGACTGAACGCTTTAGAGCACTTTAAATTTCATTTAAGTAATAGAGCGCGCTGTACCACCGGCGACCAGTTACAATTAACTTATTAACGGTCGAGCATTCTTTCGGAGGTTTGTCTTGTCGTAGATTCAATTTGAATAAAACAGAAGTACGCTATTCCGCGGATCTACAGATTTCAACTTTCTCCAAAAATTTTACTCTTAACGACACGAAACTTCGAAGCGCCTACTTCACCCCTATTTGGCGAACTCGAAACTTTCGCAAGACAGAAAACGGCGAAGCGTCGAAACTTTCTTGCTCGCAGGAAAAAAATCCTTGAGACGAGTACAGGATGAATCGATGAGCAAACGATAGTTGAACTTCCTCCCCTTTCGGTTCGCAGGATTTCTTCAACGGCAAGGACTTGAACAAATCGATAAACGCGGACGAAGCGGTGGCCTACGGTGCGGCTGTACAGGCCGCCATATTGCAGGGCGACAAGTCCGAAGCTGTCATGGACTTGCTTCTCCTAGACGTGACACCGCTCTCTCTGGGAATCGAAACAGCCGGCGGCGTGATGACCGCTCTCATCAAACGCAACACCACCATCCCCACCAAACAGACGCAGACTTTCACTACCTATTCGGCTAATCAGTCCAGCGTCCTGATCCAAGTTTACGAGGGCGAAAGAGCGATGACCGAGGACAACAACCTTCTAGGAAAATTCGAGCTATCCGGGATTCCTCCCGCGCCTCGCGGCATGCCTCAAATCGAGGTAAGCTTCCTATCTAAACTTCGTGGACTTCCTGCTACCGATTCAGCAAAGGATACGGCGGTCCTTCAGATAGAACAACCGTGTCCAGCGCAGCTGAACTTCGACGAGTCAATGAAAACCGGCGCTTTCCACGCGGCAATTTTCTTTACGATTCTCTGTCGAGACTTCGCTACGTTGTTTCGTCGAAAGCTGCTTCGTTGAAGCGATTCCGACCACTTCAATGATTACCGATCAGCAATTAAAGGAAAAAGGGAGGGTCTGCCTGGCCAGAGGCCGAGGCTGGTAATAAACGTTTGGTACAGCCGAGGACGGAGATAAGAAAACAATTCCACGGAGGAATAGATCGCTGGCGATCGGCAGCGAGTCGGTAACGGAGAAGGGAGCCGTTGGCAAAGACGTATAGGTTGGTCGGCAGGGGCGAGGATAAGGGTAGCGACGGGACAGGATGGAGAGATCCGTTCCAGGCGATCTCGTGTCCAGGGCTGAGGCTCTATTGGAATTGTCAGTCTGTACAGATAAGGATCGGAACGGAAGGCGGAAGCGGAATGGAACGTAGAGTACGTCTGACCCCGCGCGGTCGACGAATCACAGAGAAAGTGGACGAGGCTTTTGAATTGTCCGTCGATGTAGTATCTAGGTGTTAAACGGGACTTGCTAATGAATACTGTAAGAGTACGACTTTGTAGAGGTACTCATGACTAATGTGCATCTACTTCTGTTCATTAGTACGCGATTAGGTGTTCTTTGCCGCTTATCGTCGCGTTTTAATCGAACGCGTTTACTTAAGTAGTTTCTTGTGTAAAGACTTTGATTGAAAAATAAACAGGTAACCTTCGATATCGACGCCAACGGTATTCTCAACGTGTCCGCGGTGGAAAAGTCTACGAACAAGGAGAATAAAATCACCATAACTAACGACAAGGGCCGCCTCTCCAAGGAAGACATCGAGCGCATGATACGGGATTCGGAGAAGTACCAAGCGGAGGATGAATCGCAGAGGGATAAAATCGCTTCTAAAAACAATTTGGAATCCTACTGCTATAATATGAAGAATACGGCAGATGATCCGACGCTTAAGGACAAGATTCCGGAACCCGACCGGAAGCTCATCGCTAATAAATGCAACGAAATCATCAAGTGGTTAGACAATCATGCTTCCTCTACCAAAGAGGAGTTCGACGCTAAGCTGAATGAAGCTGAAAAGGTATTCTTTATTATTTTGTTGTTTAGAATTTGATATTAGAAATTTCGAAAGTGGAATATTGTTTGCTACCGGAAGTCACGACACAGCGCCACGTGCTGAAATCCAGAACCTTGCGAACTGGCAGGTTACACCGTGAATAGATTTCTTCCTTTCCTGCTTCTGAAAATATCACAAGCGTCGTTAACTTGAATTAAATTATATAAATTGTTTATAATTGTTTTGGTTAAATATTTAAATGTTATAAAAAGTGCGAAACTTATTTTTTGAATGAGTGCTTTTGCAAAACGAGTTCGATGCCCGACAGGCAACCTTTCAGACATCGACTGATGATAACATAACTACAGCATTGTCAGTCGGCTTATTTGATTAATAAAAAATAATGTAGTATATGAATTTTTCCAGGTGTGTCAGCCTATAATCTCAAAGTTTTACGAAAGCGCCGGTACTCCAAACTTTAGTGGATCTAAAGGACCAACTGGACATTCCATGGATGGACCCACCATAGAAGAAGTAGACTGACTGGATATCATTGGTCGATAATGTCGCGTGCCGCCGTTGCTTGAATCTACATTTCATAAGGCTGTGGTTATACTGGATGCGTATTCGGATGAATATGACTGAACTACTTTTAGAAAACAAACAGTTCGGACGTATTCGTCCAAATATGCATCCAGTATAACTAGAGCCAAAACCAAAATCTTCGTGTATATCGTCTAAATTTCACTACACCAATTTCTTCACAAATCAACACCATAATCTAACATGAAATAAATAAACGACTTGACTCAATTTCCAACGTGTTATTTATTGCAAGCGAGTTTGGGAAAGGTAGTTATCGTAATGATTTCGTAATACATTCGAAATATGCGATAATATTGTCAGACTATCAACGACCTAGCGTCGTTTCTTACGCCTGTTCGTTTCTGTGTCTCTCTCTCTCTCTCTTTCTCTCTCTTTCTCTCTCTGTCTCTATGATGCGCTTATGAATGTGTATGCAGAGCGTGTAAAAACTGTTTCAAATGGATCCTCTCCTCGCATCACGTTAAAATTAAAAGTGTATGCCTGTAAAGAGTATGTACACAAGTGGGGCGCTATTAAATATTAATGACCTTAGAAGTATAGTAAATAGCCTACGCAATTAATGGAACGTTTCTTCTCGTAAAAAATAGATTATGCAGAGCACCATGTTTTCTTTTGCCTTTTTTTTTTGTTCTTCATCGTCTTCTTCTTCGGATGAACTTGTCTTATGTACAATTTTCTCTGCGTTCGTTGCCGCGAGTCATCGCGATGAATCGCGACGAGTAACGCTGTTTGCAAGCACATTACAAAATGTGTCTAAGTGTTTCCGGTCGTTCGGCCGGCGAGATTACAGTGTCGCCGCCGCTGTATCGGCGCGATATCTGGCGAACATCGAGAAACAAAACGAGGAACAGAAACTGACTATATTGTGTCGCAAAATTTTATGCCCTGTGCTCAGTCTTTCACATGCGCTGCAATTCTTTTCCTCTCGTTCACAGCGATACGGCTCAGCCCAGCGAGTCAACACCTTTTTGTACAATTTGAGGCAGCCTTTTTTGTTTCCCCGGTTACAATGGTACCAAATCTGTATCTCTAAATATTTCCAAAGTGATTTTCGATGATTTCAAACTTCTAATACAATTTTTAAATATATAGCCTCTGCACGCGATTCCAAAATGATACAAAAGTTTCGAACCGTTCGCTGGAACGCCCTGAAAGTCGGATTCCGTCGCGGGATCTTTGAGTCTGCGAGTAAATATCTCATTACCGAGCCCAAAGAACCGGAGGATCCTTCCCTTCGAGATTCGTCCGTGTGATCTTCCCCGTTTCCAAAGTCGTCGTCGGATCGTCGCCGAGACGATCGTCGACGGAGAAGACGAGGAGCGTGCGTGCAAATGGTCGGAGAAGGGTGAACGACGGTAAGAGGAGAGACGAAATGTTCGAAAATTGGCCGAGGCATAAAATTTTTCGCAGGACCACCATGGAGGCTCGAAACCCATTGCCGAAATCACTGTGGTTCTCGTTTTCGAGAGTCCTTGGTGGGTTTTTTCAAGAAGTAAGTAAGATCACAAGCATCGTAGGGGTTCACGAGAACCCCTGGGGTTAGAACGAAACGTAAAAAATAGTAATCGTTGTAATACGTGAGCATGTATAATGGTTTATCGACGCGTGTCCCGTGCGCGTTCGCGCACCACTGTCACTATGTGTATGTGTACCTGTTTCGTGTATGTGTGTGTGTGTGTGTGTCTCCTACAAACGTATAATCGCTTAAAAACTACCTTCCACTCTTCTTTTATCATATGTACACGTTACACGCAGCTCGGTTGCCCGTATCGTTCGGTTATGTCTCGCGACCACGTGACTCCTTACCCTTATATCACATACATCGTATATAAGAAGGCACCAGAAGTAATTCTAGGTCAAGCATCTCGCGACATACGCCACACACGAACGAACACTATGCTAACCAGGTAAAAGGGAAACATATTCGTAAGCTGTACACGCCCGCGATCAACTGTGTCTGCTTTCAGCGGCGTTCGTTTGCGTTCGATCGCGAAGAGAACACGATTCTCAAGATTTCTACGAGTACCCCCTTCCGCCTCCGAGCGTCTCGCGCTGCGATTTTTATCACCAATTTTACACGCATACTTCTAAGAAGATAATTAACTTTCTGGAATATATTAAAATTTTGATTCTCCCGAAACAACTTAACGCGCGTGCCGCGGAACGTTGCCGCGCCAATCGAATATTTCAACCCGCGCACGCGACCAATAAACAAGAAACAACACGAAATTCTCTTCGATCCGTCGCTCGATCGCCGCGCGATCGTCGTCCCGTTCGCGGATCGCAGGGAGCACGGTACAATTGACGCGAGCTCAGCAACGACTAGGCACTCAAGGCTGTCTCTGGATCGCGCTCGAATCTTCAAGATCGTCCTAATCGTTGTGTCACCGACTTCGTTTCACGACGCGCGCTCAGACGAAGTTCTCTCGATCGCGAAAAACCGAAAACGAGTGCAATTCGCGTGGACTCTAGGACTCGAAGGATATGTACAAAGAACGCGCGCGTTCAGGAATAATTTTAACCTACCAATTAGGTGTATTATCACTTTCCCTTGATTCGAAGGCACGTAATGAGGTCGTTCAGAAGATTCGAGTGGCTACAAAACTAGTGGATCGACGTATGTACCTTGTTCGTTCTTGAATCGTTATATTTCGACTGATTCGAAGATGCACGGTTCAAAGTTCAGCCCTGGTTCGCGGCGCGATCAGTTCATTGCTACGACTAGTCGATCGCCTCTCTCAGCGCGGCTAGCTGCTCCTCCCCGAGCTTCACCTTGTCCTGGATCTCGCGCCCGTCCACGATCAGCTTCGCCTTCATATTGATGAAGTGTTGATAGTCGGCGAACTCCTCCTCGTTCAGGTACTTCGACAGAATCGTCGAGACGTTCACGCTCCGCTTGTCGATGTTGCTCTTCAGGATCTTCGCCTCCTCTAGCTGGTCCATCAACTTGTCTCTCTTGCTCTCGAGGATTTTCTATGGAGAACCGAGCGTACACTTGTGAAACGCGCTCGAAATAATAACATAGGAGAAGCATAGATACGTATAATAACCCGTCCTTCTCAAGGTTTCCGCGTGCAATTTTCCGCCCAGACGGAAAAAGTAATTGCACTCCCGACCTTCGACAACTGCGAATCATTTCACGACGTTACCATTCAAGGATATCGGGTAATTTTTCAGTTAATTGCGTAAACGATCAATTACTATCTCTGGCCATTAAAAATTCCCGTAGTCTTTAATGGAACACTATGATTTTAAACGGAGGTCAACTTGTAACGCGCATGTTTTCATATGTTGAAATGCTTACTCTTTCCGCGTGATCCGCAGGCATTCCGTAAAGGGCGTTCTCCGCACGAGCTAGCCGGCCACTCAGTCCAAGGAGAAGGCTCGTGATTTTCCCGACTTCCTCCACGTGAAGTCGATACTTGGACGCCTCCGCAGGTCGGGCGACGGCGGAGATCCGCGTGGCGACCCGCGCTCCCAGAGCCTCGTTCATCTCACCCTCTTCTCGCACAGCTTCCTGCTCAGCCCTGAGTACCACCAGCTTCTTATCCAACCTCAACATCAGCTCCTCCTGTAGACAAAATATCAATTGTAGTCTCATCCGCTCGCAAGGGAAGCTCGCAACGAAGACGAAGAAGGGATTTGTACCTTTTTCTGCCTGAGATCAAGGCTGTCGGTTGGAATAACCGACGGCGCATCCTCCTGACGCGACAAACCCTCGACGCTGACGTCGCGCGAGTATCTCGTCAGGAACCTTGCTTTCCCCTCGGACGTGGTGAAGTACGCCGACGTCGGAGACAGAGGGCTGGTGGAGTCGGTCGACAACGGGGTGACCGGAGTGGAAGGTACCGTTTCGTGCCTGCAACAAACAGTTTCGATTACAGAATCTCTCCTTTCGGGATTTCCAATGCAGGAAAGAATATCTCCTTAATTCGTGATCGCGGATGACACCGATTACGTCACTCGAGTGACTCGCGGCTGAATCTATCGGTACACGTTTCGGAGAGCAAGGAATGTCGTCGTAAATGATTTACGATCTCCGCGTCGTCGGTGTGCACGAGGAATTGAGACGTCTCCGAACGACAAAAACAAGACCTCCAAGTCTTCCAATGTACATCGAACCACGAAACCGACAATTTTCGGATAACCCGTGAACTCGATGAAATTTTTCTCCTCCGTCGCTTCTGTTTCCCGAGCCGATAGCGAGTTCCTCGAATCGGAGGGCGATGGTGGCAAAATTAAATATTTATCGAAGAATGCGTTCATTCGAGATATCTTTATCGGCGGTCGCGCGAGAGTGGCTCTATAAAAGAGGAGAAAGTGATAAAAAAAGGAAAGCGGAGTAAAGTGACCGCGCGATTGGCGGTTCAAAAAGCAAGCACCTCGATCGGCCGGATGTTACGTCGTCGAGCCGGCTCGAGAGGCTAGGCGACGCAATTAAAGAGAAGCGGAAGCGAAGACCGCCGCGGCAAATATGATCAACCAGTCGTACGTTACGGCCGTTCAAGCGCACATCTCGCGCTGCACAGTTCGACGGGGCCATAAGCTCTCGAAAGCGGACGAGTTTCAGACCGAGGCGCGGTAGGAAGCTCTTAAGTCGAATTCCTCGAAGCGAACGGAGGAACATTATTAACCTCTGGCTCTCGGGCGAAACGACGACTACGCGGAACGAATATCGCGCGGGGATAACAGGTTCGTTTACGACAAGCGACCGCGACGATTTACGTCGATTCAGTGGTCGGTTTACTATCGAGCTGGCACACTGCGAAAAATTGTACTTCTCTTTTTGCGGCTCCATGGAAACGACGCGAAACTAGGACCGATAGACACGGTGTCGCTGGTCGTCCGTCACAGACTGCCGTACAAAATGATGCGTAGACCACCGAGCCACTGGCCTAACAATATCATTTATGGCTTAGTTGCGCAACAATCTTGCGCCTCTGGTACTTTCTCCCGACGCGTGCCGGCGGAAATATTGTCCTCGATTGATAGGATTATCGATTTCACGTGTCAATAGGCTCGGTCGTGTTGCTCGATATAAATAAATCTTTTCATCTGCATTTTTTCGGAGTTATTGAATTCCGATAGTACAGAGATTCTGTTACACTGGACAAGTCTGTCAATACACCTGACACAGTATAACAGTGCCTCAACCTTGAGTAAACAGAAACAATAGGACCGAAGAAACCAATAACCGTCATACAGTTTATTTAGCTGTCAAGGCTCATCATCGATTCGCCGCGGCCAGCACTCATAGTCGTTCAAAAATGACAATTAAATCCCGACGCTAATAGCAGTTCGTTAATGATGCTTCCTTAAGAGTCTCGCGATCTACGCCCACGTAAACACCGCTGGCTGCGCGTGAAATCCCTGTAGGAGAGTGTTTGCACGCGACCTCTTTAGCCACGTGTCGAGGCTCATTCTCCAACGGTGCGCCGTGAATAAGGGAAAACTCCTTGGCACCGTTTCCGACCGAGACGAACCTCCGATCGAGGATGGCAATTTCCAGCGAAAATTAATCGGACCCCGCGCAATTTCGCCGGGACGCGCGCAATAATCAACGTCTGACGTAAAGACCGTTTAAAAGCACGAGGAAACTGCGACCGATAAATCCCGTGGCTGAAACTGTTCGGTGAAAGCGCCGGTCGAAGCCTCGCGTGGAGCGATTCGTATGAAATATCGACGTCCCGTATCGTCGGGGACGATCAGTTAACATTTATGTAACGATAATGACACGAAACGGCCGCGGATAGATGCACTTTGGAAATGGGAGGCCTATTAGTTTCTGAAATAGAGAAACCAGCGACGATAATGGTCGGAAAGAAATTGGAACTCGGCAAATCGGCGTCGTAACGTGGATTCCGTGTTACGTTATTCGTAATGGGATGCCTTTGACGCTTCGTGGCGTCTCTATTCTTTTACGACTTCCCTGTCTCCTCTGGGAATTCGTTTAAAGACTACAAAACATACGTATCTCTTACACAAACGTAATTAATTTCTTTGACCGCTTGAACTCAAGCTTTCAGGGATGATCGTTGAATTGTAGTTAAGTAGATTTTATGGACGTAGCGCGGAAAGCACAAATTTCTCCAATAACAAACTTCCGAAAGGTCGGTGATTACTTTAATTACGATATTATCAATGTCGTAGCTTACTTTCTCTCGTCGTCAGCTCCGTTTTCGGAGCACGGGGTCGTCGACTCCTCCAGGGAGAGTCGGCGCCTCGGTCTCGGTTGCAAGGTCGCCTCTACCCTGAACAGGCCGGAAACGTAGTCGGTGGGCTTCTTGTGCTCCGGCGCTGGAACTGATAACAACAAATTATTAACACTAAATACTATTCCTGCGATCCTTCTTACAGTTATCTCGAAAGCTACCATGCACGCGTCGCAGCACCGCGCATAACTGAATAACTCGACTAACTCATTGATTGAGTTAGCGTTTATTAAAATGAAAGGTCGTTGCCCTAATCACTGAACTCCTCTTTGTTCTCAGCGTTCTACATACACGCGCGTATAAAAGGCGCGAACGGCGCTACGTCCACACACATTTGCGAGCATTACCGGCGACAAATCGCTCGCGTTCGCGCGAGGGTGACAACCGCGGGAGCAACAAAAGCCTCGCGCAGGTAGATTAAGCCGGGGATACGACGGCACCGGCCGTACTAAATCTGTAGGATTACGCATTAAGCTGGTGAGGAACGACGACAAGGTATTTCGATAACGCCGGTGTTGGCTGGCTTTTATTAGACATAATAGACGCGAACGCGGGTAATCCCGGATTAGTCTGGAGTGGTAATTAAAGTCCGAATGCGACGTGCGAGATACAGGCTGACGAGTGAGTCTCAGCGTCGCGTCTTCGAATTATGCGGCGTGCGGTTCCGAAATATTAAAATATAATTTAAATGTCTTCGATGACAATACTACGAAAATTTTCCCGAACCTCGATCAAAACAGTGACTCACCTAAAAGAGGTACCAGTTTGTCGTTCGGGCTGAGCTGACTAGCCAAGTCCCGTCCGAGTTCCTCGCACTCGATTTCCTCAGGCAGCTTTTTCCGACACAGAGACAAAAGCTCCTGACTCTTGGCGCACGCATCAGACTCCGCGGGCTCCAGGTTGTCCGTCTGCGAAGCTGCATCGCTAGTGGCTGCGTTTACTCGAAGAACAACCTCGGTGCGTTGCACCAGAGTCAAACCTTCAATTCCCGGCTGCGGCGACACGCACGGCGACGCCGACGGCGAGGACTTAGCCTCCTCCACGGGGGAGTTTCTCGAGGACGAGGAGGAGGACGCTTTGGAGACGCTGGAGATCGAGGACGTCGAGGACCTGCCTCCAGACCTAGACTTCACCGACGAGGACCTGTCCACTCGCAGCTCGATCTCGTTCGTCTGGCTCGAACGGATTTGACCAGGGGAGCCGGACCTGTTCGAGGCGCCGGTGTTGTCCGTTTGCGTAGGACTGGACACCTTTCGGTTCGTCGGGGAGCTTTCGATCTTCGAGAAGCTGTTGGACAGGTTTCGCGGCGATATACGTGGATCCGACGATCTGCTCGAGGAAGAGGAACTGGAACAGCTTCCCGATCGTCTGGGAACGGCGCCTCTGTGACTGTCGCCTTCGACCTGGTCCGGCGTCCTCGGCGGGGAGCTCGTGGGTGGAGGTGGCCTCTCCGAAACCGGCGAAGCCTCGATGGATCGCACCTCGCGTCCGCGCGACCAGCAACTGTCGGTGATGGTCATCGTCGTGGAATTCGACGAGGTCGTGATGCAGTTGCCGATCGTGCTGGTGGACGTCGACGTGGAGTTGGCTCGCTTCTCGTTGCGCCGGTTCAGAAGCTCTATGTTCTGCGAGGTCATTTCGATCGTGGCGCTTCGCTCCCGGAAGAAGTCCTCCTCCGACGAAAGCGCGTCCAGGCTACGGGACTGTTTCTAAGCGAGAAAAGATTTTAATGTTAGTATGATTGCAAGTTCAACGGCGTGCAAATCGTCCGGATGAAGTACTAAACACCGCGAGTATAACGTAATTGAACGTATAAAAGATTACATTACGGGTCGACGATTCCATCCGCCGAAGACCGTGGCGCGAGTCTACAAAAGAACCTTTCCTAGAAAAGACATTACCTCTCTGTTCTGAGGTAGAGGTTCGCAGCTGGCGGCCAGCTTCCTGCGTTCGCGTTCCAGCTGTCGGTTCCTGTCGTTAAGGGCCTCGACGCTCTGGGGCGACAATCGTTCCTTGCGCTGCTCGTAATCGTGCCTCTTCTCCTGCTGTCTCTTCTCCTGATGATGATGATGGTGATGGTGGTGGTGGTGGTGGTGCTGATGTCGATCCTCGAGATTATCGTTGTTATTATTCTCGCTGGTCCGCGATCTGGCGTCGCTCGCTTGCAGTTTCTTGTTCAAATCGTGCGACAGCTTTCCGATCACCTCGGCCGAGTGTTGCTGTTGCTGATGTTGGGCAGACCGTTCCTCCAGCCGATGATGGAGAGCGTCCACGCTGTGCGACTTCGAAAGCTCCGGCTGCTGCGAATGGTGGTTGTGATGTTGATGGTGATGATGCTGCAGGGGATGATGAGGCGTGACGCGCAGGAGAACCGGATCGTCGTGATCCCGAGGTGGTGGCCAGTCCTCCAACCGGGAAGTCGGTGATATCGTCCGCTTGTAGCTGCCCTCGCTATCGGGCGCGCCACGCTCCCTCCGATAAGCCAGATAGGAGGCCTTCGATTGGCTTCTGAAACGAAAAAATTCGAACCGGGGATTAGAAGATTACATTTGTAAACATGATTCTCGTCACGAAGAATATTCATACCGATTCATTACACTAAATGTAAGCATTTTGAAACGGCGAGCCTCTGAAGCTTTTTCTATAAATTTCTCTAACCATCGGGAACCAATATGACATATTGGTGAAGCTTTATTTGCTTTCGCAAGCGCGTGATCAGGGAAAACACGAAGAGGAGGGTTTACAGCTATCGACAGTTTTGGTTACCTCGAGAGATGACTCGCATGGTGGAAACCGGAGAAGGTCCATCGCCATTGCGAAATCCGTACCGCAAGTTTCATGTTCGAACGTTGTAACTATCGCACTGTGTTACTGAATCAGTTATCAAAAATAAATACACTCGACGCGGACAATAAGCACACCCGTACCACTGGGTATCGTCCAAAAATATAGTTACATCTGTTTCGAACGGTAGTCTTGACGCACAGATTCTAGTTGAATTTCTAATCAGAGACTGGCGAGAATCAAGATCATTTGAATTTTTAGAAGGTTCATTCGTATGGGGACCGACCGACGAGCGGCTTCTCTGTGATTCGATCGTTATCCGAAATGTGTATTGTCACGGCCGCGTTGGGATCGGGAAGGCGGTGATATCTCTTTCAAACTCGATTTTGATGCCGAGCCACGTAAAACGACGCCGTACACGCGGTGCGTGCGTTAAACACGTCAACTTTCCACGATACACTGTACGAGTTGTTTAGAGCAAAAGTGAACGCGGCAGGGAATACCCAATTTCTTCGAACCGACCGCCGTTTTCGACCACAGAACAGACGTTCGGTGCTCGAAGCGCAACGATTATAACCAGTCGCGAATAAAATGTCTACATAGACGCAAGAGAAATTAAGAGTGATCCAGTTTCACTCGCCACTTTTACCCCTTTCTTGTGATATAAATATTATGTAAAATGATTCGGTGGAATGTAGAATGTAATATTTCCAGACGCATAACATTCATAAAATCCCGAGTGGTTTCCTAATCGTGTTCCTATCTTTCATATATTAATATTTATAGCCACGTATTCATGTCTGCATTTAATCGACACGTAATTATAGTCACGGAATACTGACGAAGTCAGTGAAACGAAATGTTTACGATCAACCCGCGCAGAGAACCGATCGAATGTTAATCTCCTCGTTATGTTCGTATCCCTTTATTTAACAATTTATTTCAGCGGGTCTAATCGAGCACGGGATTGCCGCGCGAGTTTCAAATACCGCGATTCCTCGAACGGAACAAAGTGCTCTTTGCCGAGCGGTCGAGCGAGTAAAAGTGAACCATTGTTCGGGTCAGCTTGCGAAACACTACCGACGCATCCTCGATGATTAATCGTGAGACGCGTCTGATTAATCGTCGATGGTCGGCGTGAAGTCCAGCCCTTCTGCTGGACGTATCGCAATGCGACCGACGATGGATCGAGACCGGATGCGATGCACGATGAGCGCGTTACGTGAATCTTAACGACTGTTCCTCTTCTGGGAACTCGCCTTCCTTTCCCATAAGCTTTTCCATCTAGATACGCGATCGCGGGGAAAACCATTCGATCTTCGGGAAATTATATTAGCTCGCTATATTAGCAAGTAGGTTTGCATTATATAAGGCGCGTTTCGTGCGAAACTCGTCGCCCATCTGCGCGAATCGCTAGCACGCGAAGCTTGTTTAGGCACACTTTTTCTCTCGTTCGAGCGAAAAGAAGAAATCTTTCGCTCATCAGAGGCTGCTCTCTAATTCTGTCGCGGCAGTCGAATAACTGTGATGTTATGAAATTTAAATAGAAAGATCGTTCGTGCAGGAAATGAAGAATTTTAATTTCTTTCAAATTCTCCGTCCGCAGATAAATCGGTAATGTCGAACGACAAAATCAGCGGTCACGATTCTTTGACTAACATTCGACACTTCAATTCTTCGCGGCGTTTGACTGCGGCACGATGATAATCAGCGGTCGTTGCAATTGTTTCGAGCTGGCAATTATAAGAGCGAAACCGACGCTCATAGATCCTTATCCTTAATGATTTATTATTAATTGGTGAGTGCTGCAAGGAACAATATATCGACGTAATCTGTGGCACGCGATCGATATTACGTCGAGCATCCGATGTATGTCAAATTTGACTGTATTAATCGAATGTGGGCTGACATTGCGATTCCGGTTAAGTTCGAATATCGCGATCGCATGCCAGATTTACGGTAGCAATCCGCTTCGAAACGCATACGCGTAATAAGAACGACACGAAATTCGGTCGAATGAGCTGCGCCTTCGATCACTTTCGTCGATTCATCGATTAAGCACGAGCACAGAATCGGGCACAGACGATTGCCTCCGCACGTGAGATTTCCATTCTCGGTAACAATGGCCCGTTCTTTCCTCCACCATCATCGAATCAGCGAATATTCTATCGCGCACATCCATTCCGTTCGCACTATTAAGAATCGCAGTTTCACTCGCTGCAAATTCATCGCGCCTCCATTAGCATTCTACTTTGATTGACAATAAAAATCCTGTTTTCTCCCGTCTTTACGTTCCCCTTTTCTTTCTAATATGGATTCTACTCCGTCAATGGCCTTAATGATTCGGTACAGTGGCTGGATGCCTGTCAAATTAAGTTACGAGAGACGGTGATCGATAGAAGATCCTCCTGACAAGATATTCCCGACGTAGTCGCGTTTAGAGAGCGCGTTCTCCGCGGAATCCTCCTGGCAGAGATTCACACGGGTTGTTTCGCACCGGAACGTTCTACTCGCGATCTCGTTCCAGCTAGGATCGTGGCTGCCTACCGGCGGAAAAGAAAGTTTTTACCGTAACGAGGTGGCCGGAGCGAAGGACGAAAGTAAAATTCGCGTTTTGATTCTAATCACGCGAACGAGTCGGCACAATTTCGACGGACCTCTTGGCCAACTTGTCATAACAGGCAAACGATTCGGCAATGGACCAGAAAAGCCTGTTTCTGCGACCCTTAAAATATTCCACACTCAGCTCTTCTCAGTTAGATAAGAACCATTTGCTACGATTTGCTTTTCGACAAGAATTCACGACTTCCGATTACATAAAAGTAGTCGGCACGCTTTGCCAGATTCGCGTTAATAAGAATACTAAGTTTCTCTGTGCGTACGTCGAGGAAATCGGGTCGATTTCGATCAACGGGAGACTTAATTCTATATTCGATAGTTCGAACTTGCGAAAAAGTGTGTCAAGTGAAACGCCATCGGTCAAATTCAAAGTCGTATGAAATGCTCGACAGTCGTAATAAGATCGAGAAGACTTTCGTGACTAGTTGAATTTGTTTGCGAAATTTTGCGCGCCACGAACTCTCAAATGGAAAAGGAATTTGTTGGCATAGGAAAGATGGTTTAAAGAAAAATTGTGGTCCCACGAGAGCCAGCTCGTCGCTCGATCGTTTCCGAAGCGCGGTAGTTCAGCGTGAGAAAGAGCGAAGAATAAAAAAAATCAGCCGTCCCGGATCTTCGAGCACGCGAATCACTTCCGCGAGTGTTGCGCGCACGCGCGCCCCTTCTATCTCCGGCGAGAATCTAAGCACCGTTCGTACTTTTGCCTGGGCACATTTCGGTCCGGGTTTTTTTTTTTCTTCCCTACCGGTTGAATCGTCCGCTAAACCACGGCTACTTAGCGTAAACGATTTCATTGTAAAGCGACGAGGTTACGCAACGTGCTCGTATAGTTACCCGAGACGTTGCGCAACTCCAGGCGTGATACCGCTAAGATATATAATTTTATAACTATACACAATTATGTAAGTGGACGAAGGAGACGAGAGTCGCGTACCAGATCGCGATTTCCTGTTCCTCGAGTTCCTCGCGAGCGCGAAACATTCTTCCGTAATTCGTTCGGCCGATTTTAAGCGTGACTGGCCTGAAACCGCAAGGATTGCCGATCGATCTCTCTGAGGTGGTCAACGGGTCGACGGAAATGCTTGTCTGTGCAATTAACGGAGTCGCTAAGTTGGTGTAGGACGAAAGTGTTAATATTATTTGAAAGTGGTCTCGGTCCTAAAGTATAAGCGCGCGTCAGCGTTTTAAACAAGCCTGGCAATAAGATCCGATGACGGAATAAATAACGAGGCTGCGCTGTTTGCGCGAAGTAGCGGCCTGTTTGGCGAACACGAGGCTGAAAAGTTACTCCGAGTAACGACCATACGTAACATCGTACACGCATGAGACCCTTTTACGACACGTGTTTCTCCCCTTTCCGCGTCCTCTCCGCCCCGCCGACGAGCGACGATAATTATCGGCGTGGATAATGCACACGCAAGCTTGAGACGCGCACAGCTCCGATGTATTTAGTTTTTTGGAGGCAGGCAGGCGAGGTATTAGCGCGGTTTCTCGTATATTAGAGAAGATCGAGGGCTTAATTAAGCGCGAGCGCGCGGAAGCGTTAAAAGCGTCCCTTCTTATGTAAATCTTTCGGGTCGCGGAGCCTTGGAATGTCCCTAAAAACGAGGATTTATCGATTCTTTCGCCGAGATTAATAGGTACGATCAATTACAAACGCGTCTAGCGAGTGCGAGTCATTTCGAAACTTTATCGGACCAGTTTACCTCGTATTCCCGGTACCGTGGAATTCCTGGCCATTATCTGTACCAAATTCCTCCTCATAAATTACCTCGGTAAAAACCTAGGAACGCCAGTATCGAGTTCCTCCCTTTCTTTGCCAATTACGTTGTAGCATTGTTCAATCGCGGCGTCGGTTTTTCATCGTGGACGTCGAAGAAAATGCCGCGACTCATAACAACGCGAAAAAGAGACCGTTGCGTAAAACGATCGACAGTCAGACCGGGCGATCGTGTTTTGACGGGGAAAATCAGCAGAACCAGCGGGAAAGTATAGCAAACGAGGATTTATACGGATTAAAAGATGAAAGTCGACGAGTACGGCAAAAACGTTATCAAGACGAATCTCCGCTTAACCGGTAGCCACTTTACGGACTTGTATATTACAGTAATTGATGGCCACTGCCGTATTTCACGGCCGGTCGCCTCTACCATGTACGCCAGATAAATGGTAGATATTTATCTGGACGGTTGTTATCAGTTTCGAGGAAGTCGATAAACCTTTCAAACATTCTGCACCTTTTTTTCCTCGAGTCGGTCGCCTCGCTTCAACTCGCGGTTCTACGCGATGCATCGGTACGATATTGTACAGGGTGATTCGTGTTGGATTAAAACCGTTTCTTCGAAGTGCATCAATAATCATCATACTGGGAAATATTGCCTGCCAAAGTGGTTGCCGCATTTCTCTGCGCGGCAACCGATAGGCCGACCTAGAAATCCTCTGATCCGCAAGTGCACCCACGGTGCATTCATAAAATCGCTATTTATGAGATAATACAGGAAGTTTCAGCTGCGCGTTCCGTCGACGCCCCCGTGCCGCGTAACCTGCTCGAAACATTCCGCGTCCAAGCATAATTCACAAGCGCGACACTCGTTCGCTGTCGCTTTCTTCAATCGTGTCCGACCATGCGATATTAGAAAATAGGCGTGGCGCAGAGCAGTTCGTTTTTTATCGATATCGGTTGCCTCGCGTTGACCACGGCTGATTCCTCGTATCGGGAATTTTTTTCCGAGAGGAACGTTGCTCAGGTATTACGGCTCGGGTATCGATTAACCGTGTACACCGTTTTCCGGCGATTTCCCCTCGCGTGCATCAGACCCTTTCAGACGTTATCGTCTCGATCGACCGGCAATTAGAAGCGTCGATAACGCGCCTTTTCCTCTCTGCCTTTTTTCCTTCGACCCACGACCAGATTACGCGTGTCAGGGTACGTTGGCCTGGACTGTTTCCGTAATCGGCAGCCGATTCCCCCCCTGCATCGATTCGCTTCACTCGAGTCCATTCGATCGCGGAATATGAAATTCCGAGGAAATACCGGTGGCGTATCGAGGGAACGAATCTTCGTTCTGCGGAGATAAACGTCGTTTAACACGAGCGTTGTAGGCAGCGCAGAATTCGCATTCGCTCGAAAGTAATTGAGCTACTCGAACGTAAATAAGTGCGCTTTGGCGCAATTAAAATGCGCGCGGAACGAGGAGCGGAGGTGGCTGAGTTATTTGGAGGTGTCCTGTTATAAGGATATCGAAGAGCTTTTCAGTCGAAGTCGTCTGTTTTTTCCCTCATCGTGGGCGTGGCCTGAGCATGTGTTTCTTTAAGTAATTAGCTGATTGCGTTAGGCTAAAGGTAGTAAGGAGGAAATTGTATCGAGATGTAGCAGAAAGACTATCTCCGAGCGTTTCTTTGCTTTCAGTTGCGAGTATTATAAATTAAACGTTAAGAATTTTAGCACCACTTGCTCCGTTCTTGGAAATGGTATGCTAATGAAGTGATATAAAACTTGAAATGAGCATCGACTGAAACACTACATTGTAATAAGTTTCGATAACGTCCAGGAAAATATTCAACAAAAAATAATTCTATGTAAAACTCTTTAGGTAAATTATAGGGTTGCTAAAAGTAGCAACAGAATTTCACTCGTTATGACCATCAAGACAGATTTATTGTTAATTATAGATGGCGATAGCTCATGAATTGCCAATCGCTTATTACGACACCTCCACTAATTAACTCAAACCGAGTTTGATCACGCGTAACCCTATCCCGCAGTCGTGGACACGGTGGGCAGCCATGCAAGTGAAACAGAGACGCGGAGGAGAAAGGGAAGTGCAACAATTTAATATTTATGAGAGCGTTAAGCCAACAGTTTATTCGTCCGGGCGGATCGTTGCTACGGTCGTCGTATCCGGTGACAGACAGACGAGGATGCCAGTTCGAGCGAATCATTCGAAACTGCAAACTTTATACACAGGCCGTGCGGAGTCCGATGTAATAGTGTATAACGTCCAGGTGCGTGTCTGACCGTGACGAAAAGATACTACTTACTCCGAAGTGGAGTACGTTACAGGTAGATCTCGATTGGCGCAAGTAATAAATCCCGAAAATTGATCGCGTTATTCCAATTTCTACTATTTGAATATTTGGTGCATAGGAATTGGTTCTATATTCTAAGAAATACACAACAGTGTTCATGGTATTCGTAGGCGTTGAGGAAATAATGGTATTCGTAATGCCACCAAAATACTTTGTACACTCCGGGACAAAAAGATAGCACACCTTGTATTTTTCTATATTTTGTATTATAAGCTGTATGAAACATTTCTTATTTGCCACTGACTGAGACAGCATTTGAATGTATAACTTCGGGTATATGTAGAGCACGTGTAGGTATGTATTACGCAATTTTTTTTTGCTGCCCAAATTCACTCTAAGGGGTTGAAACAACTCTTCGAAAATTTGGCTATTTTCCGATTTTATTTTATAACTCGTGAACTATGCGAGATAGGAAAAAGCTTTTCAGACAAAAGTTATTTCTTTCGATTATATCTATCAAATGGTAAAAGATTGATCAATTGTTTAAACAATTAGAAAAAGTTATAAACGAACATATTAATAACTTTTAATAAAATTAGTTTTTCACGTGAAAACTTAATCGGTGGTACAAATAATTATGAATAAGCATAATCCATATTTTTTTCATGCGCATATAACCTGTGTAGCATTGATGAATTTTTCCTCGACAAATTCTGGATACCACTGTATCTTATTAAACTGTATTATTGTATTATAAATGCGTGAAGAGCAGTATTCTTCTAAAATATATTAGAAAATACTACATTACGCAGTAGAAAAACATACCAGCTAGGATCCCTAATTCAAAACACGGGCCCTCTCACTCAAACTTATTCATTCGGTCCTTTTTTAAAATAATCAATATATCGATCCGCGAAAAGAGCTGTGGTTTACGTTGCACACACATCTTCGTTTCATACGGACAGCCCTACACACTCTGAATATTCCGCACAATTTGACATATACCATAGGGACTGCCATGTTTCAGGCGGTTTTCGCCCACTTTTTCAAATGCTAATAACTAAAAAACAAAGCTGCTACCGCCATTTCGTTATTCTTGATTTTCGTTTCATTTTGGCGTGTAGAACCATCCCTTAAAATTTCTGACACACGTTGCCGAACATCCTGTATACTTTACTTTATCTCGTATGAACAAAACATGTTTATGCAGTGAAATGCGTTATTAATCTCATTGATAATATTTACTGTTCGTCTTGACTTTTCTCGACTTTCCCATCAATGCTGGATAAAACGGCAGACGTATCAGTAACATTGTATCGTGAACAAAAATAGCCACACCATTGTGAAACCTACAATGCCAATCATCAATTAAGTGCATGCGTACTCAATTAATTTTAAAATCCAGTTTCTTCGAAAACAACCTAATCTTGTTATGCTTGATTTTTATATTATTTTGGAGCCACAAAATCTCCTTGTCCTGACTTGTACCGTAAATTAGAGATCACCCTGTATAAATTATCTTATTTCTAACTATGTGTTATGTACTGTTTTCTAATAAATGTTAGAAGAACATGGCTGGCCCCGCAGCTTATATCTGATACATGGCGTTGTTAGATGTTCTACGATAGTCGAGAAACAGAGTTTATCAATACTGCACAGGTTATATATGTATGAAAAAAAATAGATTATGCTTCTTTATAATTATTTGTACCACCGATTAAGTTTTCACGTGAAAAACTAATTTCATTAAAAGTTATTAATATGTTTGTTTATAATTTTCTTCTAATTGTTTAAACAATTGATAAAATCTTTTACTATTTGATAGATATAATCGAAAGAAATAACTTTTGTCTGAAAAGCTTTTTCCTACCTCTCATAGTTCATGAGTTATAAAATAAAATCGAAAAATAGCCAACTTTTCGAAGGGTTGTTTCAACCCCTTAGAGTGAATTTGGGCAGCAAAAAAAAAAATTGCGTAATACATACCTACACATGCTCTACATATACCCGAAGTTTCATAATTTTATGAATTTCCGGGTTCGGGATCATTTCAAATATGATCCACAACACAGGAATTAAAACAATGCATTTCTGATGAATAGTAGCAATCGAAGCAAAAAACTCTTAAAAAATGGCATAAATCCTAACCAACCAAAATGTTGGTTTTTATTAAATATAAAGGAAGAGCCATTAAAAAATATGAAGCATTAAATATCACTTACCAATTTATTATTGTATTTAGTTTCTAGTTAAATGTGCTATAATTTTGTCCCAGTACATTGTCTTAAAAATAGTAATTTTTTTCTGTAACATTATACAGACACGCGAAATTCAATTTATATAGATTTACAAAGGCATTTCAAGAAAAATTTATGCAAAAAATTTGTTGTTGCAACGTTAAATAAATAAAAATGACAATAACGTTCAAGTGTTATCTTTTTGTCCGAAAGTGTAATATCTAAAAATCCTGAGAATAATTCTGTTAACTGAATCGGTGACGAAAACTTTGAGCTGATTTCCACGTGTACACAGCTACCACTGCTGGGTTTCGTTTACCAGTGGAAACACTGTCGGCGGAAACCCTAGTAAATACCCGAGAGAATCGAATCCGAGGCAACGACCGTAGCTAAGTCGTCGAAATCGCATTACAAAATATCGACCGCGAACGGTTTCCAGACGTCTCGCGGATCGCTTTCTACACTAGAAAATTTTTTCTAGGATGGTCCGCGCGCCGACTCTGCGGCGCTGTAACGTAATCGGTCGAGTCTCACGTGGCCCATTGTTTTCGCGAGTGTTGCCCCAAACGCGTGCCGCAGGTGTTAACTAAAGACACGTCGGTGTTTCAAAACCGCGAACCGATACTCTATGCAGGTATGCGTATGTAAATGCTCGCATTGTCAACCGTGCACGCGTTCCAGCGTTGATTTTGACCGCGGCACCGTCGACGACTAGGCGAAGCCAGGTGTTCCGTTTAGGCAATTCGATACACGAAAAGCTAATTAGACCCTCGGCGAGCGACATTGTTCCCCGACTGCCATCTATGGCGCGAGCCAAATGGAAATCGTGGATGGTAAAAAGTGAAAACAAAAGTCACGTTTTGTCTTCCTAACGAGGTCCCCGCCGGAGGCCTTCGAGGCTTCCAGATCGTCACCTTCGATACATCCGGCAGGCAAAACGCCTCGACTCCTCAAAAACACTTAACTCTTCTGATCGCTATCTGGCCTGATCTTGTCCGAGGTGTACTCGAAACAGAACCCGGCGACAGGTACGATTATTTCATTTTATATGGGCCATTAAGACGCGTTTGCGTTGCAGGTTCGATTTCATGGCTGCACAATGCTCGCCGTGAAGCCGACGTCGCGTACGGCCCCATGAAAACATCGACGGACCGAGTGAAACCTCGTGTTGCTCGCTTTGCTCGGAAAGTAGGTAACCTTCGTTCACTTGCCATCTCAAAAAATGCACTTCGACTCGCGGATATCGGATGAAAGTGCGTGCGACGCGCTTTCGGAACGGACTTACCGTTCGATGCACGCACGACGGTCGAGTCGGGGTTTTCAAGCGGACCTAACGAACTATAATTTATTGTCATTTATCTCCCCCCGCGACAAAGTCGCTCTGATTCGATACGCTTGACTTTTATCGGCCGACCTTGGTTCCCCATGGGGAGCCACGGTTTTTGACCTCGGCTTCGTAGAAACAACCGCCGCGGCCAACGTACTTGTTTTCTCTCCTCCTACTCAACCCGGCAGAGCAAGGAGAGTACTGTTATGAGTGGCAGTAGTCGAACAACGGACTGCCAGGAGGCACGAACCAGGTATTTCAGCAGCTTCTCATGACACTTGACGCGCGGCTATCGCGAACGAATCATGGGTACCGAACGAGATTTGTGTCTCTCTCACGAAAATCGCGTTACGCCATCGTTAGAGGAACCTCGGCGATGAGGCGATTGCCGATGACGGGGCATAGTTCTTTGTTGCGACCACTTCGTCGCAACTACAGTCTCTGCGAAAACGCGAAACGATGGGAAAAGGAACACAGCTGAGAGGAATTCTAGTCACTTTCCATTATCGCCTTCTCTTCGTAGTTGCGACTTCCTAGATCTTCCTAGACCTTCAGTGATGATGGACGTTAAAGAGGGAAAAATGAGCTTCCTCTTCTCGGTAGCATAGATTTGAGATAACGTGGAATTAAAGTATAATAAGAGGAACTGAATTGAGAGAATCTGCATTCTTATCTGGTAAATTAGAAGCACCGGTGCGAGGAGGATGCAGAGAGCGACGGAGCTGGAGGTCGCGTCCTTCATTTCGACCGCTCATCGCGTCCGAGGCAATCATTCTCCTTTTTCTCGGTCCAGCAACGTGCATCCCGTCTGGCGATTAACGATCAAGCGTTCCAGGTAACGTGGAGAATGCGCTCAGACGGTTCCCGCGTTGACGAGACGCATACCTTTCATAAATCAGTGCACGCGAAGGAATTCCGCTTCTCTGCCTCGCGGGGGATTACGGATTACACGATCCCGCGGTTCAAAGTTGCGCCACGTATCATTATCTCAAGATTTGCACGTGTGCCGATATCTCCTGCGATTAATTCATTAAGATTATTCGCGTCGTCCTTTCTAATCGTCCAGTTCAAACTCAGTCGTTTCGTCATCGCCGGTGACTCTTTTTTTAGATCAACATTTTTTCGCAATTCGTATCTCTCTGATAACACGCGTCGGACAGCTTTATGAATGCTCGCCTTCGTAGACGCTGCCACTCCGACGTTTTTAACTTGCTAATGTCGCGATAAAAGGAGAATCCGCTTGAATATGTTTTCGCGGATCAGTTATCGCGCATTTCCATTCAAGGCTACCGTGATTCATACCCGTTTATGAAATATAATATGCACCGACTCTCTGGATAAGCGACAGCTAGCAGGCAGGTTGCATTCATAACAGCGCGCCTCGTGACGCGTGTTGTGCGATTACTCCGCGCGTACATACAAACGTTCAGCGAGCAGCTGCCTCTGTTTTCGTAACCGAATGGAAATTCGGGTCAAGCGCTCGATCCCTCACCCTACTTGCGTTCATAATCCAAACAGGTGAAAACCTGCAGCTCCTGTTTTTCTTTTCCATAGAGGCTGTCGTCGAGTTTGATGTAACGAGCTCCAGTTCCGTGACAGTGACATTGCGTCGTTGCGTGTTCGGGAAAGCAGCCGCAAAATTAGCAAAATGAGGGAGCAGTGTTCCGTCTCGAAAGGAGAATGATATCAAGGGAAGCCTTAAAAGCCTCGAATATTCAGAAGGACACGAAGGAGGCAGAAGCACCAATGATAACAACCGCATATCAGTCACGATTTCCTCTGTTTCCATGAAAGACCGTAATAACGATAAAGAACGTCGAGGCGTGGGAAGAGAGGGTCAGTCATCGACTTATCACGCCCGCATGGCAACGTTAAAGCGCTGTTATCACAGGTACACTAGCTGATAGCAGTGTACTTGCTACGAGTTTCGATCCACTCGCTCCTCGCGTGAGGTTTTCTAATAAAAATCCAACAAAGGTCGGCGAATGTAGTCTCGTCCTTTCATCGGTCTGGCCTCGATTAATTAACTCGCGCCCTTGATGCCCTGCTACAAGGACGCAAGAAATTGTTTCAGGATATTCAGTGAAAAAATTTGAAAGATTTAGCACTGTACACACTTTGTAACACGTTTCATTTGACATTAAGCATGAATTAATAGCCAGTAAGGGCAAGGAAATCTTTAAATTATGTTGCGTTTAAAATTTAATATTACTACTGTACAGCATTCTGCAGAAGCTGAAAGAAAATCAATAACTTCAGATTTACTATATTCAGAAGCAAGTACTTTTCTTTTCGAACCGAAGTCGTCTACTTCAATTTGTTTAATGTGGACAGAACGATCTTTTAATGATAATTTGCGACATCGTGAACATTTTGCAATTCAAGACATTAAATCGTGTACTTGACACGCATTTTCATCGCAAAAATCAGCCACGCTTTACGAGCGCCTACAATTTTCTTTATTATATCATCAAACACAGCGTAACGTAGCCCGCTCGTCAGTGAATAAATTCGTAATGGTCTTTACGTAACGCGAGCATCGTCGCGAGACAAGCTCGATGCGTTTCTCCGCAATCAAAAAGTGTGTTTACGATCGGTGGAGCGAATGCACAATGTAAACGCGTGGCCGATGGACTTTCACGCCTTGCCAGACGACAATCGATCGTTTCCATCAATTATTCGATCAGTCCGAAATGGACCGATTAACCTCAAACTGCTCTGATTCGCGCACTCGTTTCCACGATTTCTCTATAGAGAACCAACGAACACCAGCAATGGAATAGAATCGATTTCATCGCGAATCATTCTCACTGTTAACTGTAAATTACTCGCAAATGATTCAGAATCCAAATGATTAAAAAATCATCGGCTTACCTCAGCCATACCAGCGACTGATCGTCAGCTATTCGATAATATTCAAATGACTCGAACTGTGCGCTTTGTCCCCGGAGTTTTGCGTGCGATAACGAGTAGCGGAGGAGGTCGACGGTAAAAATGATACCGCCGGAACCACTATGTTTGCGAAGCTACTTCGACGACACGGCGATACGCCACACCATCGCGGACGATTTCGCTCCCGGTGTGAATTCCCTGCGTTCCATTGAGCGAAGGTAAATAGGCTCGATGATCGTTTTCGCGTCCTTGGCAGAGGCGCGAACGACCGTGAAGAACCAACACGAGGAGAGGACTACCAGCTCCGACGTTACGTAGATACATTCTCTGAACGGGCTGCCGTGATTCATGCCTGACCCCGCGGGGCCCTCGGCCGTCCACGATAACGGTTTCACCGTCGATTAATACATAATGGAGGTCTTAATTGGTGGACGACACGTAACGCGTGCCTGCGCGGCCCAAAGTCGCGGAAGTCTTCCCACGCCGTGGATTAATCGGTCTTTAATGGACACCTTCGAGCTTTACCTCCGATCTCTTCTCTATTTGCTGTCGCAACGCGGCGCACCATACCAGTTTTCCGTAATTAAATCGCGCATACGCGCGCGATGGATCTTGCTGGCGAATGTCAGTCGCTAATTAACCGCGCGGCTGACGGGGCCTGATGAAGCGAGGAAACAAACAGATAAATATTGCCGGGATAAATCGTATATATCGGTCGAGTCCGCGACAACGCGGGGTTGTTAATTAGAGGGATGACGACCTATCGCGAGCTTAATTACTTCTGTCACGGCATGCGACGCGATTCTCTTCGGCGAGCAATCCGTGGATAATTATGCGACGAGATAGAAGAACGGGGGAAAAAATGCGTCGACTGAATTAATTCGACGTGCAGTCAGTGATCAAGCATTTAGAGAGAATGGATTTGAGGAGAGTGTCGGAGGCTTCGACGGCGGGAGTTCTGCGCTCCGTTCCGTGCTCCGATTATAATTCAAAAAGGAGAAACAAACGAGCCGGTCCGCGCGTATGCTAACGAGCAACATGGCTTCAATAAAAGTCACAGCGCATCATAAAATCCCGGCAGAAACGCTCGAAACGGTTCCAGCGTTCCAGTCGGAATAATAAACTCGGCTGGCGCGTATCCGCCTCGGAGACTGGTTGACGAATCACCTACGCTGCCGGAGGCGAAACAGCAGGAAGCCGAGTGCGACGAAACCGCTGTCAAAACGAGACGCGGACGCGACGTCGACACCCACACACGCGTGTGCGTTTCCACCGGTGGTCTGCGAACGAGATCCTCGCGACGAGGGACAAATTTGGCGGTGCTCCCGTTTCACCGATTAAACACACGCGCCTCGAAATCGATTCGAGGCTCCTGAGATTCAAAGAACGTTCGAGTTCGACGCGCCGACAGTGATCGAACGCACAACGAGCCGCGGGACTCCGGGAAGTGTATCGATCGAGTGTTTGAGATAAATTTAGTTCGGCAATATATCGAACGGGAGCGACTACACGGTGGCAGTAACAATACATTGTCCGCGGCGATACAGAAACGCTGTACCGCGGCGAGATCAGTGTCAGGAGATTGGCCTCTTTTCTGGACCGCCGGAGACCGGCGTAAAGAACACGTAGAAAGTATTTGTCATGAGGCGGAGATCTCGCGGTGGCATGTTAAAAAGCCGGTGAAACAAACTGCCGCGAGCGATCCGCAAGAAGTACTCTCATTTTCCATGGTCCGCTGAGCGGAGACAAGGTCTCGCGAGGAGCCGAACCAGCACCGAGATGGATGGCAACGATAGACGCCGCGCTGAGCGGAGCGACGGAGAGGCCGAAGCGTTTCGAATCTAACAAGAGGAATGCGATAACTCGTAAACGGTTAATTGCTACGAGCATCGTACCGAGCCAGCTCAGCTGTGACCGGGGAGTTTGACTGTGCGTGGAACGATCTATTGAATTGACAGAAGGAAGCATCGGCCGTAATTCCTCTCTCTGTTGTCTCTTCTCGGTATTATAGTTCTGATGGAGATTGCTCGGATATCTGCGTCGCATTTATACCGAGTTCCTCGAACGACGGAGAAGAGAAATCGTCGTTGCATCTTTCCAAAATTTAAGAGACGCTGAGCGAACGCATCAGAAATCAGAGAAAATTCCAAGAGCAAATGAATGCCATCAACGTGACGAGTATGAAGAAATACTCGCAGAGATGCGCGCGTTGCACCGCGAAGGTCAGCTCGCCATTCGAAGTCACCGTGGCTAAGAAGTCGACGCCACGAAACGACCGACGATCTCAAAAATCCTTGCGTCGAGCGTCTCGGGTTTCCTCTCGGCGCGGCGGGGACAACTTTCAGTCCGAGCGCGAAAGTACGAAATTGTTAAGAACGCGAAGAGCGTGCGAACGCCGCGAGTGTTATTTCGACGGTAGCTCGATAACGCGGAAATAATTCTCGAGATGAAAAGGAGCGTGTTGGGCTGTCGCAGCGAGAAATTGTAGCGTCTGCGGGTCGCGGCGACAGGCGTGAAATTCACGGCGAGGATCGCGGCGGCTCGCGCTCGTTCCAGAAATTAATGCCGAACCGGATGACGAAGACTAATTGTAAACGGTTCTGCCAATCGTGGGAATCCGCGGCGATTAAATCGCAGCCCGTCCAGCTGCCGCGGCGTAGCGCGTCGCGACGTGAATGATGAACTGGTGCCCGGCGAACGGTTTGCCGTATTAACGATTTTCTCGGAACAAACAGCCGCGTAACGAATTATGGGACGTCCGTTCGACGAGAACCCGGTGCATCGCGTTGCCGCCGCGATATTCGCGCGCGTCATGTTGCGACCCCGGGGGAAGACTCAATTATGTCAGTGGGCGATTTTGATTATGAAGAATAGTCCCGCGGGACAACCGTCGTTTGCATATAAAACGAGCGGCGCGGCGGTGAAAAATACCGGGCCTAACGAGAAACGCCGAAGCAGGTAGCGACGAGTCGTAATGGAGGACGATTATAAATGCAAAAAGGAGGGAGGGTAGGAGAGAGAGGCGGATAGGGGAGGGAGATTGCGCGAGGTAACCATCGCGGATGGAAAAGTAATGAAGCAAAATGAAAAAGGTGAATGGTGGGAACTAAATAGTCATTTCGAGGCGTCGGAAGACAAAGGATAACGGAAAAGGCGATTTTTAAGGCGGTTAATGGAAGCGGTGGAGCGGTTAGATGGAAGTCGGAGCGAACAGTATCGAACGAGAAAAAGAATCCGATGCGGGTAACGGTTGAAATGCGAAAGGGCATGCTGTCCGATGCCTTTAAAAGTCTCGGTTACTGTGTTAAATATCTGTTCTCTTTGGCCTCCTCGTGCGTTATGGCGAAGACACCTGAAAAGAATGGCGCGCCTTCATACAGGGTTCTATGTAAACGCAATGAAACGACGTTCAAGAGCGTCTCATTACCCTAATAAGAAGCTACTTTTTACCTTCCTTATCTTGTTCCAGCAAATTCCGCTAGATAACATTCATTTCCTAAGCTTCACGAGACACCCTACAACGCTGTTTTCCGCTTCATTACGAATTTCCGTTCCCATTATTGACTTTTATGACTATATACGCAATAACATCGCACGAGGTGTTAACTACGAGTAGCGAGGAGCGACTGAAGCGTCGAATCGTCACGCATAAGCGGCGATAACCCATTGAATTCTAATGCGCGTCGTAACGACCATTAGGACGAGCAGGAAGGAACATCGCAGGGGGAACGATTAAGACGAATCGTAAAAGCCACCTGCGAGCTTGCAGCTACCGCTTTAATTACACGTTTGAGTCGAAGGAACACTAAATGAAACTTGTTTACCGACCATTATCGCCTAACACCGACTATCAAAGGGCAAATCGTACAATTACAGAGCAATAAACGAATCTATATCGAAGCTGTTTCCAATGAATGCCCGGTGGACGGAAGTCAAGCAGAAATGAACAGAAAGGAGTTCGAAAGAGAGAAACGGAGCGCTCCGACAACGAAACGGATCTACGGAGAGACAGATAGAGATAAGAGAGGGGGAAAGAGAACAAGATAAATGTCACCGTCCTGTGTCGGCGACTCGTTCTCGATTAATTCCATCTCGTCCAAGAACTCAATTTCGCCGGAGCAATTACCACGCCGTAAATGATTCTCGCCTGGCATTCCGCGGTAATGACAAAACAAGAAACCGTGAGGACGGCTACTTGCTACGAAGCAGACCGATTTCCCAGAAGCGCTACGTTCGAGAGAGTCGCCCAAACAAAGGGAGCTTGTTGTTCTTCCGCCTACGACTCGACTACCGCACGCACGCCGCGCGAGCTTCAAGGTAAAATACCTTTGAATACCGATAGGTTCGCCAGCAACGGTACAGATCGTGACGAGGGTACCGATATTCATCTGGCCGCGTGTCCTTCGTACGGTATCCTTCGAGATGCCTCGTCGAACGGACGGTCCTGACGATTCGACCGATGTAATTAATTGACTCGAATTCCGTAAACATCAACTTGGAAATTTAATCTCATTTTCATCTGTGTATTTATCGCAAGAAGTTGGAGAATGGGTACTACCGCACTTTCACAGACAAGTCGCGGTAAAAAGATCACCTATTAGCACTTGATTCTTTCTTTGCACCAATTAATCCTATCTCTGGATTTCATCGGTCTTACAAAGTCTGCCAGACTAAATAGACGTTACCGGCACGAATGTCTAGCGCAATATTGTTTTAAAATTATCCACAGACTGTCGGTCTAAATATAGAGTAAGTTTCCTCGTGTTTCAAGACAAACGAGATCCAAAAGATCCTGAGGAGATCGCAACGATATCCGACACCCAAAAGTGGCGAACCGTCTAAACGTTTCATATTGTGTAGATCGCCAACTAATCAATATAATTAAAAGACCATCATTCACTCGTAAAACGATCCGCGTCATCCATCTTCCTGCGAGCTTTCGACAAGGCTAACGCCGTTGCGTCAACATATTTTTAAATCCGCCGGTATCCATAGCGCAGGTCGCGCGAAAGAGGCCCGAAGCGGAGGACGCGAAATTCTCTAATTACGGGTCCGTAATTAATCATCGTTGCCGCGGACGGCGCTCAGCGCGCGGTGCGGCGCGGTGCGGCGATCCCGCTTTCTCCTCCGAGGGTTTCGACGCGTCGGCTTTTCCGGCACGATCTACCCCGTGCTGAATCGATTACCGTTCGCGGGATCGTGGATCGCCGGGCCCCGGAGCTTCCATAAATCAAGCGGGAAGTCATAGGACGCTGGAGCACGGGGCTTCGAGCCGTAAATCGCGAGACGTCTCTATCCGCGTCCGGTTGCCGATACGCGGCATCACCTTCTGCCTTCAGCCACTTCAACGCAAGCCGCGCGCACGGTTCATCGCACTTTTATTTCGCGCACGGACATCGCAAGCTCCGTTCGGGGGCAAATTTTTCGCGTATCCTTGATTTAGAGATGCACGCCCACGCGCTCGCCGCGGGCGCCGCGCGGCGAACAGATCTTCGAACATCGATATCGTGATTCAGCTGTTCCTCTGCGAACGTGATGCGCGTGTCTTTGTTTCCTCGGGCGCGATTCGAGCCTCGATTCCATTGAAGGGTAAAAGTATACTATCTCCGATAATGTACCCTCATATTATGAAACAGCCGGTACAGTGTTACTTCATATTTAATCGCGGCGGTTGCGGGCAAAACGAGTCGATCCCCCTTCAATCATTTTTCCGTACGCGAGGAATGCACCTAATCGCGAGATGGCCTACTTAAGACTGGAGAACGATTAAGCGATGTTGAAAGGTATCTTCCAAAAATGACGAATGAATGTGATGAATGATTACGCGAGACGATCGGAATCGGAGAAACGCAACGAGATCGCGACGCTCGCCGACGATAGACGCTCGCGATCCGAATTCCTCGCGGTCTACGGAAAGTTGTTACGCCCGATAAGCGGCAAGTGTTGGCGAGCGATCGATAAAATAGTTGGCGGCATTTACATTCCTCGTCGGCGTTGATCGTTCCCCTCGCGTCCGTGTCGGTGAACCCGTGTCACTTGGCCTGTCAATATTAGCTTGCCGGCTCGAGACGCGCGATCGATACCAGGAGAGACGGTCGGTGACGCGGAGCGACAGGATAACCGGGTGCCGATAAGATCGCGAGTCGATCGGTTCGATCATCCATTCGATTCTCTCAGGTTTCTCGGCGTAATTGGAGAAACGGTTGCCAAAGCAGAATTAAGCGGTCGAAAAAGATCGCTCGCTAGGCCGAAGCCAATTAATTAAGCGGCTTCGCCTCTCGAATTCTTGAAGCGGAGATTAGGGGAACGATTGCGACATTCGGGTAAATCGATTAGAGGAGAAGAAAATGGACCGCGCGACCGGAGAGCGTAATTAGTTTTAATCAACCTGTGAGAGATTATCACCACCCAAACTCGCGTTTCGTCGTATTTTCTGTGGCATTTCGCGGATTAGAGAAATTCTAATCAGCCGGCGTAATTTCGCGCTGAAAAGCGCAGCCAATACGCTGAACCGTTTCTCAGTCTAATCCATGGCGTGAAAGGTAATCCAGCGCGAAGATCTCGCCAGAAAACGAGCGTCGACTCATTAAACGAGGCTCCAAAAGCCTGGCGCTTGAACCTAACCAGCGGATGCGTTCAGCGGCATCATCGCACGCATTGTTTACGATGCTAACGACGCGTCCGATCTGATTCGATTCACTTCGAAGGGAAATCTTCGCGTCGTCGTCGCGGTTGATTCGCTGAAGAGATAGCGAGACATTTCGTCACACGATTTCGAGCCGCTCTAGGACGCGGTTTTCCACGGACAGATAATTCACGAGAAGCGCGCATCGAGCACAGTCTGTGGAAAATTGTTGTATAAGCGTGATACTTTCCTAGAAATGGTTCAGCCGAGCTACTGCGGATTCATTTTCCTGGGAAATCGTCTGCTCTAATTAACGTTTCGGTTGAAGCCTTTTACTTCTCATCACGATACCGGCGGCATGATTTATAACTTATGGAATTTCGTCTGAATAAGCGTAAATCATCGTCCGCGTTCGATCAAGCCGCACGGAGAAGAGATCAGATAGGAAGCCTTCAATTTCTTCGTCGCACCTGTCAACTCGATACCGCAGCTCGCACCGCGAACCGACCGATCGGAGCCGATTTACCTGTGCAGAACGTTGCGGATGGTGAACGTCGTGAAGCTAGAGTCGTTCGTGAGAGAACAACGGTCCATTATGTCCGACACAACGGGCCGTGTCGTAAGGAGAGAAGCGGAAAAGCCGAGACGCTCCCAAGAGAGATGCCGAGTCTCCATCCGGCCGATTCTAATTGTTATTAATTGGACCGATTGGTTGGCTGCGAGTCGGTGGTTCCGATTGAGCGAAACCAGATCGAGAGGTGGATACGTATTAAGCCGGAGCAAGGTGAGCGCAATTAGAGGTCCGGGACACGGTAATTGAGCGTTGATGATGTTGCCAGCTCGAGCTACGAGGAAACCGATCGACGATACAAGAGTCCTAGGGACGAGAATCGACTCTCCTAAGACGCGATCGAGAGATATCAACGAAAATGCTTCGATTCGAAAGGGCAGAACTCGTTCTGTACGAATTTCTGGTCCTGACCGAGGAAATGGAACGTGAGAAAAGAAGACTTTCCGAAGGGGTACCCCGTTCTTCGTTACGACCTAGATGAACGGCGCGAGATAAATGCTTACAAATTCGACTGCGATATCTCCGAAACGTCCAATAAAGTTCCTTTAATTGCCGTGCGATGTATGATTCGATGTATGATTCGGGGGAGGGGGGGCCAACGGGGAAAAAAGGGGGACGATAACCGTTTGAGTAACGCGTTGAGCGTACTGCAGCGAGTAAATACGCGGCGCGGTGGTGTCGGCGCGGCGAGAAGCGGAAATAAATACGGCTGTCGCATCGCGACGTGTAAACGTTAAATTAACCGGTTAAATATCCGTTTGATCCGGCAGTTAAATAACAACTCACGGCGAGGGTATAACATAGTTAGGAGATTGGGGGAAAGAGCGCCTTGTTCGAGAGAAAGGAGCAGAGGAGAGAAGAGAAGAAAGAGAAAGAGAGAGAGAGAAAGAAGAATATGAGGAGCCAACACGGCGCCCGTTATTGAATACAACGGGTATAATACGTATTCACGATTCGACCGCGAACCGTCAATAACTTCGACGATGAATCTCGATCATCGACCGATAAATAAAACGTCCTTGCTCCGAGACGCTACGCGGATCACGAACCAAGACAAATAGAGTAGGAGAACAGAGCGAACGAGAGACACGCTCGTCGGCTCGCCGTTCTTTCTGCTTCTTGCGGCCGTATCGAGCGGATAAGTTCCCAGGCTTCGCTCGCTCGGTTACTTCTTAGGCTACGTAAGCCGATTCCCCTGAAACTGGCCGACCTGCGCCTATACCTACCGACCGTATTGAGTGTACGTCCAACGGATGGGTTAATTAAAACGAGCACACGCGTAAAGCCAGACGCGGCGCGCCGCCGTGGTCGCGTTTTTCGACGGCGGATTGTCGTCGACGGGTAAAATAGAATTCGAGCGCGCGTCGCCGGCAATTTCGCTTGTCTGCCGCGTTGATGGACACTGTCTGAGAAGAAAAAGCAGTTTTCGACGTGGATAAATATGAGAGAAGGCGATCAACGTCTCACTTTTCGACGGACGTGCCCGAGAAATAGACAGGTCCGTGATGTACTGGACGTTTTCCCAGAACGTGTAGCCTTTAGAAAACAGACCTCAAACGTTCATGTAAAATGTAACGTTAGTTCGATCGTATCTGTCGCTTTGCAGAGTACCGGCCGGTGCCCGGACAAAACATGGAATATTTTTTCGATGACTCCGCATTCGATCGACATTGGGGAAACGAAAAAGTCACAAGTTCGCAGTTTCTCTCGACGTAGACTCGTGCGAGGCGGAGTTGTCCTGTCCGTTCGCGAATTTCGTCACTTATAATTTTTTGCAGCGCGGTCAACGTGTATCGTCCTGCACGGCGGAAAAAACGTGCTATCCGCGAGTTCATCCATCACTGTCGCGCGGGAATCTCGTCGACCGATAAACTTTCTATTTAGCGTACAATGTTCATACACGAATATGCCGATAAAACTACAACGAGAGGCGCGTGCGGGTCTTTTTGCTTAACAGGTGAAAATGAACGTTACGCGATAGCACGCGGCGCGGCGCGGCGGTGCGCGTTTGTCGCGGATTTTTAAACGTCGCCACCGCGTTCAACACTCCGTGGTCCGTTTCGACATTCCTCAACCGCGATATGCTCTCGCCGATAATGAAAGAGGAAGCAACGGGCCACTCGATACCCGTCAATTGCGCTTCAATGAACCGGAACACGCTTCCTATGCGCACCTTACACTGTATTCTCCTTTTCTCGGTTTCTTAAGCGTGTCGACCGAATTTCGCTCCTTTCAAACACAGGACGCTGCATCGCTGGGGGTTACGCAAGGCAAAGACCGCGATTTTCGAAATCTCTAGGCCGTAGAAATACAGCGGAAAATTTAAGATTGCTATGGTACGGCGAGAGGCATTAGAACGACTATATTATCGATTAGCCCTGATACGAAGGCTCATGGATTTATAAACCATAAAATGGAAATGAAAGTTGGCTATTTCTGGTGTTCTGGTTGGTTCTATGTGTTTAAATATGGAATTCGGAAGGGTCTCCAATAAATCTATAAATCTGAATAAAACTTCGCAAAAGTCGGCAGAGAGTCATAAATTATGGGACACCGGGTATAATGAAGGGATACCCTTCCGCCGTTTGCCGGTGACATTAGTGTGCTAAGGTTAAATTCGATGTTTCATATTAGGGACACCGGGAGGCACGTATGATACGTTTGATTTCAGTTCGTAAATTATCGGAGCTTATCTATCTAATAAATTACTCTGTCATGAATGACAGAGTAATGACGATAACACCGCGGTCTGAAAGATCCTAATGTTTATTAATGTCTTTTTCGAGAACACACCGGGCGTTAATGGACCGAACTAAACGCGCAGTTCGAAACTCCCTGCGCGCGCTACTAGAAATCTATGAACGTCAAATTCTATGTAAGACAAATTGTTAACGGCCGGCGAAGTTTCTAAATAACGGTTGCCGCGGGAGTTGAGACGATCGTTCCGAAACGTTATTCGAATTTGCGTACCTCCGTATCCGAAATTTATTGCTGCCGAAGACCATCGTGTTGATGCTGCCCACGACGTTATAGATGCTCAGATTCAACATCTGTCCATCGGACGTTCCGTCGTGTCGCCGCGTCGAAACACCTCAGGCCATCCTATCCCGTCGAAAATATCGTTGCTCCGTGCGTTCCACCACCACGCGACCGACCACACATTTGTCGCGTTGCTCTTTTTATCCTCACTATGTCGTTCACAAAATGATGAAGGACGGACGGACGGACGAAACGGAGTCGCTTCGCGGGACGCGACACACTTCTCGAACTGAGACGAACGCGGTCGTACACTGATCCGAACGAGCGATGACAGCTGTCATCGACTGTCGCGGAGAGATCGACGCGATACGAACGCCGCGAACGCTGTCAACGGAATGACTGGGGAGCACGGGTCGCGGATCGTCGGCTCGAAGGTGGGGCGGCTGCGCGAGCGAGCGAGCGAGAGGGAAATAGAGAGGTGGGACCTCGTGGGACGGAGACAAAAGCGACGAACAGTGCCGAAGGTGACCGAGCAGCGGCGCGGGGCCCGCTCGGGGGACGAGCGCGGCGACAGGTCAACGTGTCTCATTATCTTCCCCTATGATCTGAACCGGCAAACCGTACGCATGTAAATAGTGCGGGGAACGCCGATGCTCGCTTTCCTGAATCACTTGCCGTTGATAGGTGTACTTGGCGAGGGAGAGGGACTCCGGTGTATCTGCCTCCAGGCGAACCGGTTTAATTTGATGTTCGCGGATCGACTAATAAACCCCGAGATATGTGACTGCCTTTTCTGGATCACCTTTCTTTTGAGCACGAGGGTGTCTGGAGCGCCTTGTTTGTGTACCGCGCACTGGCGTCCAGTTTGCTAACGATTCTACGCGGATGTCAGTAAGCGTCGTCACTAATTAACACTGCTAACGGTTACCATTTTCATGGCTATGATTTACTAAGAGCGCACAATTGAATCGTGAAGACCGCGTGGAAAAGTTGGGAACTGTGTTGTGGCTGAGCAACGTCCTTCCCAAGCAACCGTTTATCGCTGGTACAGTGAATTTAATCGAGGTCGGACGTCGTTAACGGACAATGAGGAGAGTGAGCGCCCTAGAATCGGTGTTACGCCAGGCGACGTGTTGATTGTTGAAAATTTAATTAAAGAAGATGGTCACCCGGTCCGTTGGGATCTACGGGGTGTCCGAGAACTCCAAGCACATTCGGTAGACTCTGCAGAAGACTTTTCTCTGCGCTTTTCTTGGATCAGACGATGGAAATGCCACTAGACGTAATAACTCTTCACTCTTCACCTCCACGACGATAGACAGCGAGAGCTACTTTGTATCGTGTTTATCGACCGACGCACGGCGAGTCATACGAATTAATCCCTAAATGGGCGGTTGCCTCGAAGATTATTACACGCCGCGGGCTGTGACTCGCAGGTTGCAACATCTGCAGTCGTAACTCGTCTCCTAGGAGGACAGTGTTTTTAAGTTACGATCGCGTCGTGCGAAGCCGTGGCCGCGCGAGCGCCGTAATTTATACGTTACAACTGCCGAAGTTACGAAGCGAGAGTTTACGGCTTCGAAGGACGCTGCGGTGTCGGCGTCAGGGGGTCCCGCGAAGCCGTTGTAAACGTCGTTCGCGCCGATCTGTAACCGGCTGCGTGATTATCCTTTTCGCGTAATAAACATGGCCCAAGTATTCATTCGGCCCGCGATTAAATCTCCGCGCACAGAGCCGGGGACTCGCGGCCTCCGTATTGACGCGCTCCGCGGTGGCGATTTACAAACGCGCCTTCCGTAATCTCCAATCTGCGACAATGCGTTCGCGCGATGCGAGATTGTGAACGTCGACAGAGGGGGAGGCAGGTGAGTTAAGGGAGGATCGGAGCAATGAAGTCTCGGCGACGCGATGCGGCGCAGGGACGTCAGGACTCTTCTTCAGGGGGACGCGTCGATACTCTTTTTCTCCGCGACGCATACTTCAGGAATTTCAGGCGAGACATTTGACCTTTCTGACGACTACTTCCGAGGAATTCAGTCTAGAACAGGCTCCCATCGTAAAGATGTCCATCGGCGTGTCTTGTCCGCGTCCCAGGCTCGCTGAAACTTCTCTATATACGCGGCACGTCTGCTCTCTTCCTCGGTACGTTGGCCACGTTTATTAGAGACGAAGGGCGGTCAGGCGTGTTCAGCCACGGCTGCACGCTTTTAACAGTTTCCTCGATCTGCGAAGGTCCGGTCCTCCTTTTTCGCATTCCCGTGTAATAACAGGTCTGCCCGCCAGGATCGACCGGACCCGCTCGTCCCAAGACAGAAAACCGGCACAGCCGTGGGCGATTGTCGTAGGTAAGTGAGTTTGACGCACAACGTGCCTGAATACTTGCCCGAGACCCTCTCTCGCCTCCCTCAACCTTTCGTCCGTCTTTCTCCGACGCGGACGATCGCTCGGAATATTAACTGTACGTTCTTCGTCGCGATCTCCATGCCCCGATCGATCGACCTCTTCCCGAACGAGATTTTCAGGTAGTCGGATAAAGACGAAGCTAGAGACTGGGAACGAGAGGATGAGAGAGACGGAGGGAGAAAACATCACAGCGTCCTCGATTGATTGATCGGATGAAATGCCGTGGAGACTGAAGCCAGTCAAAATAAGGACTTGCACTTATCGCGCGCGGACGCGAACGGTCGCGTGTGCGTGGCAGGATCGCGGCCAGGATCTCTCGATGACGAATGGAATTCGCGGGGATGGAACGCCGCTCGATAGCATCGCGGGGACGACAGAGGATGGCGGAGAGAAAAAAGGCGGTGAAGAAGAAGAGGAGGAACTAAAAAGAAACAAGCTCGCGCTGCCGAGCGGGTCGGTTTCACCTGATTTTTATGGTTGCTCTTGGGCAAAAGGTGCATACGACGCGATGAGTAATACAGCCAAGGCGCATGTACCGACACCGTTACTTTCTATCGTACGTTCTCCGACGATATCAGGTCAAAACGAGATGAGATACGATTTCGGCCGGCGAGCAGAGGAGTCGCTTCCGCGCGGCGTTTTCGAGAGGGCGAGCCTCGTCTGGACATCTATTCTATTTTGGCGCCACGGGCCGCGCGATTCGACGAATTCGAGACGGAAGACGGTCGGGACCTAGCATTTCGAGCGGGCAACTTTCCAAAAGCCCGGTCTCGCAATTTTCACGTTCGTCGCGGCGCGGGCAGACGCGGTCGCGGAATTATGATTCGCCTAGCGTTCCAGCCAGCCAAAGAGAGACGTCGCGGCCGAAGGACGCGTGCTGTTACGCTGACATTCAACGCTTAAATGTCGCACAAAGCGCCAGTATAAATAGACGCTACTGTACGTAATGTCGTCTGTTCGAAACGCGAGTCGCCGGTGTCGTGATTTTCGTATTTCGGCGGAGAATTATCGTCGTGGAATTCGCGATACAGACTGAAATTATTTTCAGCGAAGAAATCTCGAACGATAACAAATGTACTCGTAATTGATAAAACCACAGTCTCCTGGTTATCAGAAAGTAAGAGAAAGAAGAGTGCAAACAATGCGACTGTACTTCAACAATAAGCAACGGCGAAGACTCGTGTCCGTCGTTTATCAACGAAGCGGTTATCAATGCACTTCCGTGGGTAGCTAGAAAAACGCCTGGTAGAAAATGCGTTTGCATATCGTTTCAGTTTTCGCGAGCGCAATGACGTATTGCGAGCACGGGGGCAACGATGCCTTTGCTCCGCATATTTTTCCTATCGCAGTGGTCGAAAGTGGTGGCGCCACGGGGAAAGTTCGCGCCGCGGATCGCCTGCTTAGGGAACACCCACGCCGTCGCGAGGGTATGATTCCGCGTCATCTAGCTTTTAATGTAATGTCGCCGTCTGGCTTATCCATCGATCGAAAAACACTCCGAGAAAGACTTTCTCCGCGCGAATGAGCGCTCAGGACCGCACTCCGAACGCGACGATCTTCCAGATGCATTATCTCGTCTGTTTGCGAAGATCATCGCGCGCGAAACACTTTCTCTGCACGAGTTTATCAGAACGGAGTACTTAAGACCGCGTTTTAACTACCGAACTCGATCTCTGCCGACGTCCGTCGCGATTTTAGGCTGTTTCTAATTTCACCTCCAATGGATCCTAAGTCGAAGGCGATACGATTCAGCGCGGAGACGGTTCGAAAGATGCTCGTCGAGTTTTCTATTCTCAGTCGCTTAATGGAACAGTCAAACGGTAGAACTCGTATAGGTAAACCGTCTACGTTCACTAGATGATGTCATTCGCTATTCTGACCATCGGTAATGCTTCCGATATAACTATGATATACGTTACGCACGCTATTCCGGTCCCGCGACCCTGGATCGTCTCGCGAGCTCGACTTTATCGCCGACTCGGGAGACTCGAGAGGATCGACTGCGACTGCCGCTGCCAGGAGGAAAACCAAACCGCGAATCACACGCTCGTCTTTGTCCATTAATCTCGCGCGCGTCCTTTCATTTGTCGATGCGGTTTAATAAATTCACCGACGACGATCGTGCAATTCCACGCCGGCGACGCTCTATGTTCGCCTCCCGTGCTGTCGATTAGATCGAGATCTGAGTCGATCTTTATGGGCCACGAGCTCACCGGCGACGATGTCTCAGCTTCCTCGATTTGCACCGGGACATTTTACCAAACGCTTTTACGACTGACTTAATGTCACATGACGTTTCCAATCCGCGTGCTCCGATCATTGAAAGAAGTATTAACCTTAGACTTTTCTAGTAGCATAAGGTGGATATGCAGATGGATTTTCCTCTCTCTGAAAGTTGGATCACTGATTTAATGAATTTTCCCTGCGTTCGATACTCAAATATAGAATTCAGATACTAAATTGGCAATGCCAAGGGCTTTCCCAAAGCCAGCTATTTTCTCCATACCAAGATATAGTCATTTCCCGTCCGATCTCGCCAGATTACCCGCTATTCTAGGCCCGAATTTTATTCCCCCGGAACGCAAGCAGTCTGCAGCACGCGTCCTATTTATATCGCCTGCTCGTGGTCTCTACATCCCGTGCGCATTTTATCTGACGCTCGGACCACGGAGAAGAGGGCCCTTGTTCGTTGCCAACCTGCGGTTTGACGTCGGCTCTTACTGCAGGTGCAACAGTCGCGGTTACCGTGGCGAGTGTCACTGACCCCCTGCAATTTTCCAGCGAGCAGCGGTCAACGATTTCCGTGGCGATGTCGCACGGGGTCACGGGACGTGCTCGCGGGCAGCGCTCGTCGCATTCGAGGTGGTTATTTACGACGGTCGTTCTCGCGGATCGTCGGAGCGCGCGAGAAGCTGTGGACACGCCGGTCCACCCGGAAGCTTTACGAGCCGGAGGCTTTATTGCGCAGCAATTTCGCACGGATTGGTCGCACGTGGCCCGGAACGATCGCAGGCTATGGGAAGACGTGCTTTTCGGAAGTCGGCCAGCGCTGTGTGACCACCCGGCGGAATAATAAAGTCGTCGGCTGCGGCACACGTGGCCGACGAGAATCTCCTGTACCTCCGATCCCTCGAAGGTCTACAGAGCGGAGACCTAATCGCGACCTAAGTCGTTCTGGGTATTCACATCTGGCAGCGATCGTGGCCGTGAAAAGTGAAGATTGAAAACGTGGCCCTTTTTGAGTAGGGCAGATGTAGGGAAGGCCAAGTATGGTTGTCACATTTTTCTATTTTGGGTTTTTAAGACTTTATGGTTGCAGGTAGATTCATTCAGATACAGTGTAATGTAAAGTACTGTTAGATTGGAGGATTCGCCTCTCGTTTTCTGACGCCATGTCATAGATTCACAGAAGTTTATTAACACTCCTTTAACTATTTACCTACAATGCACTCATTGCCGCAATTTATACAATATTCAATCTACTAATATTATATTTATACAATAAATCTCAATTCAAGTAATTGGAATACAATCGTGGTTATCGAAAGCTATCAATATCGGCGAATTCTCTACGACGGACGGGAAATCAATCGTCCTGTCGTCAATCCGTTTCTTTCCGGTGCCATGACTGCATACTCGATGCTCGCAACAGTACATATATCTGATTTCATACGGAAAAGATTGTTTCCGTGGAAATTAGCGAAAAGATTGGAAGTTAATTCGTATTATCTGTATAAACTGATATATGACAACATATTCCAAATACAAATTGATTGCCACAGTATGTAGAATGGATTGTTACAAGCTTTCCTTTTTAGAATTTCACAGAATTGTTATTCAAATTTGTTGCAAATATAAAAATAAGATAACGAAAAGCAATAAGTTACTGCTAGGTCGGTTTCACATGTGACAAATAATTCCAAATAATATTTTGAGTAAAAACATCTGAAAATTACAGTAATTGGATAAGTTACAGTAAATATTTCACTCTATTCTCCACGTTGATAGAGTGAATTTTTCTCTTAACTTATCTATCAATTATCAAAGTGGCCACAAATGGTACTTCAACCCTAGGTAATTTGAAGAAGCGAGGAAAGACAGAAGCTTGGTGAAAGTAGCCAGAAAGCAAAACACCTCGAAGGTAGCACGTCGAGACCGAGCACGAATTGATCTCAGCGGGAGCCAATTAAAGGGGAGGCCGGCGAAACTGGACTCGTCAGAGTGGAACTGTCAACGGGATGGAAGAGGGGCGGCGCGGCGTAGGTGGAGCGTGTGTTTATCCAGGTGCGCGAGTGGCGCAAGGGCGTCGTTTTTCACGCCGAGGCGAAGCCGCGATCCGGAGGAGAAAAGCGGTCGCTCTGGAAACGGTGGTGCGCGATCGCGACGTTTTGTTCGGCCGACCCCCGCGCCACACGTTATAACGGTGAATTGCTTGGTTAATAATGTCGAGCAATTTAACCATTTACTCGTAAGATAGAGTGTCGCCGGCGCGGATACCGTTCCTCGAGACGCTCCCGTGAGCCCGTGTCCGGTGTTGGCGGCTCTCTCGACTCGTTGCCCATTGTCTTGGCCGTCATTGTCATTGTTGTCCCGCGTCGCTTCGCTCTTACGGCTCCTTGGGTTTCCACGTGACCGACGAACCGGTCACCGATCGCGACACTTCGGTCGGAACGAGGAAGCTTGTCGGCTTGTCGGAGCGGGCAAACCACTTTGTTACGACAGAGCGAAATGGTAAAATAGTTCCGAGGTGATCGATAAAGTCATCCGCGCTGTCGTATACGTAAATATTCCTCAATTAATCAATTTTCCATGATAGCATGTTATACTCGCTGCAGTGCTGAACACATATCGACCCCAATAACTGGTTATCGAGAGCACTCGGAGGCGTTTCCACCATAAAACTTTATCGTCCGGCAAATACGTTAGTTCTACGAAAACGGTCTCTTTGTTCTCGGGTCATCAATACTGAAATTACCCGCGTTTATCGCGAGGACAAGAAGGCTGTACCGTTTGAAACACAAGTGGTAGGTTTCAACGCAGTCCGAGCAAGTGAAGAATTCGCTTTTACTTGTCGTTACGAAATTCGGAAACGACACGACGACGAGGACACTTTCTTCTCGCGTCGGATGCTAATCGACCGGTTAATGAAGGCGTACGCTACCAGTATTACCACTATCGCTCCTAAACTCGGAATTGGTCAGGATTGCATGCAATTGACCCGGTTTCTTAACGAGTCGTCAAACGAGTCTCGCCACGCACGGAGGGAGGACGTTACACGCCTCGTAGAAGGCTGACTCAAAGGAGCGCACTGTGTGTCGCTCGAGTTTCCATCCGACGAAAGTACTTCTGCCTGGAACGAATAGCTCCGCGTCGTTCTCATTTTAATTGCCGTTGATAATTAGCAGATGCTGTACGCGTTGCCTCATACCGTTGCGCCACACTTATCCATGTATGCCCGCTGCGAATAATTGTGCAAACGCTCGGGCAGTTAGCGCATATTACGGGAGTCATGAACGATTAGATAATAAAAAACAAGTAAATATATATCATTTTTTGCTGGGGGGGTTTACTGAACGGAAATATTAATGCTAATTATCGATCGTAGCACCTAAGACGCTGATATATGATAAACTGAATTTATCGGATTAATTCAATCGATTGCGTACAATTTTTTGCTTCTCGCATTTCAGGAAAAAAACAAGTTGAGCTGAAATTATTTGCTATCGTATTTTATCCTTATACTAATAAGATAGAATATCGATAAATATGACTATACTCAATAAAGTACACATATTCCGCAAATAATCTATCAATTTCGCGATCAAACAGACGAGTTTTTACGGCGATCCGTCTCTTAAAGAACAAACAAAATTCTTGTAGTTTCGAAACCGCTTATCGATCACGACACGATCACAAAACCAACACTCGGTGAGGAAAAATATGTTTCTTCGATACGAATGATCGATTGTAACTAGTGTTCTTCCATTTCAAGATGAAAAAGTTGATCCTAGACTGGAAAAACACTGCAGCTCCTTTTCTTCTCTAGCTATACTCTTACGCGGTGTCAGTCTTCTTAACCGGGAGGCGAGAAGCAACTAGCGTTAAACTATACTTAGAGCGATCTCCTACTACCCTGTCGAGGTCACGGACCATACAATCGTATAGTGTTCATTGGCAGATATCTATTCAATTGCAAATCAGGATCAGAGAAGAAGAAAGTAAGGAAGAAACAAAGGTACACGAGGCGAGATGACTTAGGTCGATTGACGCAATCACGATTGCAAGTCTAGGATGTGCCACTTATGAAAACAGTCCACAGAGAAAACGAGATCATTACACGTCCGTCGCGTGCTAAACCCGAGGACAGGTTGCCAAGGCAGCGGCGATTCTTTTTCCAAGAACTGCGCGCAATTTTGATCGTGGAACGTGGGTGGCGAGTAAATTGGCGCAGCTTGATATACGCGAGCGAATCTGTATACATTTTCGCTTGAAAGAGAAGCGTTCGCGCACCTACGTTTACACGATATCTTTTTTATCTTCGTTTGAACGCACCGCCAGGGGTCGATCGAGTATTTTTGGCACCGCTTTTATACAACAGAGTGGCGAACAGTTTACATATCGTCCGCCGTTTATCCCTTCATACGTCGATTCTGCACGGGAAACCGCGTCGTTAGCTCGCCACGAATCATGCTCAGGCAGGAATTCACGGGCCAATTACAATTGGACACGGTGATAAGCGAAAATAGCTGCCTAATGAAAATCAGAGATAACGCAGCGGGTCGTCGGATAATATTTTCCGAGGAAGAACGCGCGTAAATTCGAAACGCGTTTGCGGCAGCCAAACGTCGGCTACTTGAATTTTCTCTTTTCTCTTTTTTATTTCGCCCGCCTAAGGGGCATCGGCCATGAAAAATGCACTTCTGCGCAATTGACTGGATGCGAAGTGGACAAGCAATTGCGCAACGGTCGCTGCGATTAGATTACTGGTATCGAATAGGATCCGAGTCAGCGCATTTTTCGCCGGGACATGAATGGGTATCGAAAAAAAGGTTATCGCGCGATTTCTCGGGTAACGCTGACTGCACTCTTCCCACAAAAGCGTCCAAGTATCAAAGAATCGAAAGATTATTTGAGAAGGATATATCGGAAGATTTGCTGAAATGCGAAACTGGATATCTTCGAGTCGTGAAACCTTAAAGCTTAATTGCCAAATTACGTAACTTCGGCAACGATATCGCGATAAGAGTCGGTCTTATTGAGCGATCCAAATAATAGTCGACGAATTCTCACGCGTTCAACTCTTCGGCGTCGTGTAGCAACTCGGGGAACAGCGCCACAGCGAACATAATCGAGCGGCCGAAGAACAGGCAAACACGCCCCTGGTGCCACGCGGTAACCTTTTTTCTGACATTTCTACCTCGTAGCTCGGTTTACCCGAAAGGTTAAGCCTCCGCGGGCTTGTATGCCCTGAACGAGCGCTGGAGACGCGCGGGGCGCAGGGGAATCGCCAGCCGCGGTTCCATGCTATTCCTTTGGAGATCTTTCCCTCGGTCTCTCCGTTCTTCCTGTCGAAGGTCGAAGCCAAGTCGAACGTTTGCTCCCCGAACCGTGTCGCGGGGTCGGAGCCTCGTCGGACGACCGCTCGACCGTCACAGAAGCCAGCTGGTCGCCCAATCAGAGCGAGAACGAAACAAAAGAAAGGTGAAAAGACTTATCGCCCCGTGAGATCGAGCCTACATCCTGTATCCTCGTCGGGAGAGCCGCCCGAAAGAGTCCTCGCGACCGTGCAATTATTATTAATCCGTCGTTAATTTCCTTTTACGCTGCCAGTGTCCTTTCGTTGACTTTCGTCGAGTCATTTGGCTTTCTGCGGTCGAGTACGGTTCCGTGACCCGAAAAACCGCGGATCGAATGGATAAAGAGACCTTCGCTCTTTCCGCTTTGGATTTCCCCGCGAATTAATTCCTGATAATGGCTCTTATGATTCATGAATCGAATTCATTAGCCTATCGAGATAGCGCAAGGGGATCGAAAAGGCGCGCAACGTGGAATTCAATGACGCGGGACGATTTAATTTAAACGAGAATCATAAACGTTTCCGAGGGACCGCTCGCATCGCGACGAGTATGTCATTTAAGACTCTCACCGGACGCGATTCAGGGAAAGTCACACGGTCGTAAATCAGCGCGATAATGGGCACCGTTAGATTTGCAATGATAATCTCATGGTAATGCATGCGATTCGGTCGGGACAAGCGAACGAAAAAATAATTAACGATCCGGCGAGTTCGCCGAACTATCGGCAACGGCGTTCGTTCCCCGACTCCCGAGGGAATTTACGAGTTCGCGGATTCGATCGAATGCAAAAAAACAAGCATCGATTCTCGTTCGCTCTCGCAGCTCAATATCATCTGTCCGTAATGCTCTACGTTTCGTTCTGCCGGATAACGATTCCATAATTCTGAGTCACTAGAGAAGGGAACGTTTTCAATTAGTTTCCGCTAGATTACTCTACTGTACCGGATGCCTATTCAAAAGCATATTACATAATTACGTAGTTTACGTCGAGTCTTTAACGACCTCGCTCTGTACTCTGTCAATTTAAGCAGAAAATTACTTCGCGAACTTGCGATTCTTTTAAGTTCGTGTATTCAAGTCCTGCCAACAGAACAGTTGTTCTGTGATCTATCGATCTCCTCGAGGCAAAAGGAATCGCGTCGTGGAAGAAATCTCGCGGGGTTGTAAAAGCAGCGGGTGGCGAAGACGGTAGCGCGGACGATTATCCCGAGTCAGGAAAACATTCTGTATAATTTTTTGGCAGTTACACCGTAAGTACTCAAGCTCCGAGCCCTGTGATGAATATTGAAAAATATAGTCGGCGGCTCGCAGCACCCCAAGGGTATCGCTTTACGCGCGACTCGAGCGTGCCTCCAGTACCGAAGTGTATTTTTCTCCACCCACGATCACCTCTAATTCAATCGATCGATCGTATGATAAGAGAAACGTACGACAGGACGTCCCACGGCGGTTACATCGCGGCGGTCATTTACAATTCCGTCGCATTGCAATTACAGGATCATGCGCGCGGGTTCGTGCCTCGGGCCGCTCGACGATCGCGCACCGTTCGCATCGGCGACAATCGTTTCGAGGCTCCTAATCGACGACTGTAAAACGAACGGCCGCGGACATTCTTGCGATCGTGAGGCGAGATGCAAGAACACCGTCTGTTAAAGATTCCTGCGGTACCTTTGACACGGCCGCGGACTTTTTAACGGGCCGCGTCGCAACCGCGTGAAATAAACGTCGAAGAGAATAATGTAACGAGCGTGACGGACCGACTGGCATCGATGTAAAAACTATTGAACTTACCCCTGGTGCGCGTGTGGCGGAGCGGGTCGAGGCGGAGGAGGCAACGATTTCCTGCCCGGAGTGTTCTGCCGCGGCGCAAGAGGCGGCGGAGGAGAACTTGGTGAACCAGGACCGCCGTATCTGTCCGTGGGACACTGAGGTTGAGGCTTCTGCTTCGGCGCGTCGATGTATTTCGGCGGTAAAGCGTAGTAATTCCTTTGTGACACGTCCCCGTGACGTTGGTGATGATTAGGCACGTATTTCGGAGGCTCGTGGTACTTCTGAGGACTCGACTCCGATGGGAACATCTTGGAGTTGGCCTCGTAGCCAGTTTTGACGGGACTGCCGATCGAAAAACTATGATTCCCGCCTTCCAGATACTTAGAGCTGCCCTTTGTGTTCTCCGAAACAGGCAAATAGTTCGGTCTAGTCGTTTGATTTGACTGACCGTTCGAGGCACTCTTGTCAGCGTTTTTAGGCACTTGGGGTTGAGGTCTCTGGCCGGAGGAGGATTCCAACCTCTGACCAGAATCGCTTCTTAGCAAGCTAGAAACGTCGAGTCTGGATCCATCTACTCTCATTGACTCCTGTCGAATGATCCTCGGCTCCACGGGAACTTGGGGCGCCGGTTTCTGGTTACCGGAATCGCTGTATCGCTGGGATATGAGATCAGGCAATTGCGCCGGGGGTCTTCCAGAGAAAGCTCGCTCCTCGGATATTCTTCTTGCGGGGGTGACTCTACCGTTCACCATCAGCTTCTGCGTGGAAGGGTATCTCAAGCTGGACCGACCTGTGGCTACCATTCTATGAGTGGTGAACCCAGCAGAGACACCGTTCTCCAGAACCATTTCAGGATCCACGTGCTTCAGCGCCATAGCTGCCCTAACGAACTGATGATCCTGGTCCTGAGGCACCGTTTTCGTCGGAGAATTAGGCGAGGACTTTTCGGACGATTTATCGTGGTCGCGCTTAGCACCGTGCTTCGATCTTCTCATCGAGTGTCTCTCCAGCTTGGAGTGACGATCGCATGATCGATCGCGAATCTTCGATTCCTCCGGCTGGTGGTGTACGTTGCTCTTCCGTTCGCTTTCAGCGAAACAATCCTCGCTGAGTTCAGGTGGCGGAGGAGGCAGAGGATCGTCGCAGTCGTGGACCTCGTTCTCAGTCACTGTTGGTGGCGAAGGTGGTGGCAAGTCTGGACTAGGTACGCGATCGTTATAGACGTTCCTCAGGTGCGGTTTTTTAGGTGGTCTCTCCGGCACCCAATCGTCAATTGATATAGCAGGACCTACGATCACGGGACCCAATAAATCCGTGGAGAGGCTACCACAGCTGTTACTGTGCTGATGTTTGGGACTCGGAAGATCCCCGTTGCCTTGATTCTGATTACGATTATTGTTCTCTCGCCACGTGCCACCGGCGTAATCAGAAGCAGAGCTGGCACGCCTCGAAGAAGGTGGTCTGGGGCGAGGCGGAGGCTGTGGAGGTGGACTCTGAGGCGCGGGGGCGGATCCTTGTGCAAGCTGAGGCTCGGATCGCCAGGAGGCTTGGTGGTGTCTCTCGTAGAAGGAGAGCAGAGCTTTCTTTTGTATGGCTTTTAACGTTGGATCGGAAACTCGATGTCGTTTCTCTGGATCCAAGTAGGTGTAACGCATCTGTTGCTGTTGTTGCTTTTCTAACTCGTTAATGCGTTCTGCTACTGTCATCTGCGGCTGCTGCGGCAACGTTGGAGGCATTCTAAAAGAAATGAATCAGTTCAGTGTCAGGTAAAAATAGAATGCAGTGTAGTAGTATCGTTTAAATTTAACTAAATGATTTTACCTCGAGGATTGCGTGGATTCCTGAGGCTGCGTCGTGCTGACGGGGTACAGTTTCCGTTGGTTGCGTTCACGATCCAGATACAGCACGCTCTCAGAATGATGTTTCTGTGGAGTCTGCACTCTGGCGCTATGAGCAATCAGCTGCTTGCTACAAGGATGCCCGTTCGCCTGACTCACGTCTGACATCGATCCATGAATAGGATTCCAATTCTCCGGACTTTGCGTGCTATTGGGACCGATCTGCTGACGAATAGGACTCTGCGGCATCGGCTGAGTCAGCGATCCATACTTATCCGCATCGAGCCTCACCGAATCGTCCCACTGAGAACTCGTCTGCGACTTCTCTACGAGTGACTCCTCGTCGATATTCGACTCCTGCCATTTACTCTCCCGAACCGTGGTGACCTCGGTGACGCTAGTCGACGTGGCGCAATGATTGATCACAGTCGGCAAGCTAGATCTACCCTGACTCTGTTTATTGCGATCGTTCATCGATGCCTGCCACTTATCCGGCCATTTTTCACTGTGTCTGCCCTTCGTGGTCGGAGATAATCCGGTGCTGCTCACATCGCTCATGGACCCCTGCCACTTATCGTGACAACTGTTGTTGGATTTCTGAGTCAAGATCCCGCCGTTCACGCTGCTGACGTCCGACATCGATCCGTGGTGCCATCGATCCGACGCCCCTTGCCGCGCTGGCAGACCGCTGGACACGCTGACGTCTGACATGGAACCGTGCCATTTCAGAGTCTCGCTGCTGGAGGCGCTTCCGCTGGACGTGGTCACCACGCTGTCCCTTCCTTCTCTGGAGGTGTCCTCCCAGGTCGGAGCTGGTCTCTGCGCCACTGCCTCGCTGTCTCTTCTCAATCTAACAGAAATAAACGTAAGTTAGGATTGTAGTTCAAGCTGCTAGATCAGATGAGAACTGATGTGAAGTTAGAGTTTGATTACCTGTCGAGGAACGGAGTATTGGTTGTAGAATCGACGCTGGAGACGTAGCTGTGGTAGCCTTCGGATTGTGCGTAGCTGGCCTGCTGAGAATGCTGCACCCTCGTGTATTCCTCAAGACCTGCTTGCGTCAGGGTCGCTTCCCGGTATATGTCCACCTGGGGAAGTTTAATTGTTTAGTTCAAACGGCGCGTGCGTTGAAAAAGCGACGGAATAATTACCTGGGACACTTGAGGATCCTGGTAGCTCCTAACGTAGGCCTCCAGATCGGCGTGGCTGAGAGTCTGAGCGGTCTGTTGCTCGCGCTCAGGAGGCGACGGCACCACGTACTCGGCATCCCCCAGAGCTTTGCCTTCGCGATCCACGCGAGGCCACAATCTCGGTTCCTCTTCCACGCTGCCTCTGTTGCGCGACTCGAAAGTTTCCGCGGGGATCTTCTCGCAGCGTTCCATCACGGTCTTTAGCTGCAACGCGAAAATCGTTGTTCCTCTTAAGAGCCGTTCAGTGCAACTGTTCCCCGGCCATCTATCCTCGCGCGCGCGTTAACCGTGCGATTCGTTGCGTAATCGCGCGCGTATATGCATTTGTGTTTCAGTTGCGAACGCAATTTACCTGAAGCCTGGTTTCCTCTTTTTTTACCCTGGCGCGAACCGCCCTTTCTATATAGCGTCTATCAACGTTACGCGTTTTAAGTTCAAATAAACCACAAAGTAACAAGCTAATTACGGACGCGGGCAAAAAGTCCGACAAGCTAATAAGGAAGCTCTAAATTGAGCAAAAGAAACGTCGCACGAATCACCGGCGCGCCGCAGTCCCTTCTCCATCTTCCTCCGGCTCGCGCCGTGAAATTCGCCCGGCTATAGACACGAGAATTAAAAGCGCGGGGAGGGGAATAGAGGGGTATGGGGAACACCTCGCCTCGAAATTGTTGGCCTACTTTTGAGGAAGTCGCCGCGGCGACGATTATGTCACCGAGAGAAAGGAGGGTGGCGGGTGTGGGAGATTAATTATGTGTGTCGTTTTAGGACGCAGCACGATTTTACCCAAGGTTTTGACCTACGCCGTGCCCGATGCTTAACGCGACACGTTCGACCAATTAAACTTCCTCCGGCGGCTCGTTCGCCCAGCGCACGGACATCGTCGTCGTGAAACTTCGCGGCGATTACCGGGCCGCGCTGGAAACGCCGCGATAAGCTCTCCTCCGCGCGCTCGTGACTCGTTAACACCGTCGAAAGTGCTTCGCCTCCTTGCAAATGAGTTTTCAATTTCGTAACTGTCGCGATACATAAGGGAACGCTTGCCGCGCGAACGAACTGCGCTTTGTAAACGGACCCTTCGAAGCGGCGACAGCAAACTTGTTCAAAGATCGGGCACATGTATTTGCGCTGACGAGCGAAACGCGAAAGATTTGCAGAAATTGTTTTCGACTCTCAGAAGAGTTAATTAACGCGCTAACGCCGTCGCCTTCGTCGAATGGTCCGGAACGGTGTCCCTTAAAATAACCCAGCGTCCCATAAAACCGACAAAATTTCTCATTAAATTATACTGTTACGACCGTAAACGAGCATCAAGAAGTTCCGAAGACCATAGAAATGAAGGATACGTCACCTGCTGCGTGAACGTGGGATTGGGCCTCTTCGTGTGCGGTCTGGTGTACTGGGCAGGCTTCTCCTTCGGGTAATTGGTGTGATCGGTCCAGGACTTGGAACGATGGGATCCGCTGTGGCCTGAACCGTGAACGTCCTCGTCGGGATGCCTCTCTGGCGCGCTCGGCCACGAAGGATACTTCTCGTGCCCAGGACCATAGCAGACACCTTTGAGGCTGGACGCGTCTCGGACCGGTGGCGTTGGCGGTGGCGACGCCTCGTCTCGTTCATTGAGAGGGAGAGTGTAGCTGTCGAATCCGAGACTCTCGCTATACCTGTCCAGACAGACCAGAAAGCATTCATTAACTCGGAATCCGACAGAAATAGGAGATCCTTAACGCTACGCTGCCCGATAATTTCGGTGGACACGATACGAAGGAAGAAAAGATAAGGTGTGCAGGGTAATCAAGACGGAGGTAAATAGTGCAGACACAGCGTCCCTCGACAAGTATACGACATTCTTGAGCAGTAATGAGCTCGTCTGCGAGACATAGTAGCAATACAAGCAGTAACGGCACACGCTTTTCCCCGTCATCGTCTTCAACGACGCTTCATGGAAACGATCGCGAGGAGGCAATTATACGCGAGAACGCGAGCGAATCGCGGCGATTATTAGCGCTCGCCGTGCGATGAATCACTCGCGAAAACGTCGGTAATACCGGTAGTCTGGGACAGAGCCTCTCTCTCGCACGAGCGCGCTCGCGATGTCATTGAACCACTTTATTACCCAGGATGCGTGGTCGCCGCATACTTTATGGAATAGTCGACAAGTTCAACGTAACTGGAAACGCGTATAATCAGGCTATAATTGCAACGTCGTTCCTGGACCCCGTGTTCGTAACGACGCATCGCGAAACGCCGCGTTCGGCCTATCGCGAAATCTAAGTGTGTCGGGACTAGCACAGAGCCGTCTAATTGGCTGCCAAACGGTATATCTGTTATGTTTCCCGCAAAAATACTGCTCGACATATAGCGCTCTCGCGCGGGAAAATGATTCTTTCCTTTGGAAAAAAATTGAGATCGCTCCTTTTAGTGGAGCGATGTTGCGCGACGGATGGAAGTGGAATCGACTTGTTGATGAGGAAGCTCGTGAAAGAAGCGTGCGAGGATCTGGTACAACGACGAGTTGATCGAGCGGCGAGCAAAACTGCGAGGTATTATAAATGAAATTCGATTGGAGGCTGCGTACCCGCTGTCGTTCTTGTAGCCTGCAGTATTCTTCTTGTGACTCTCGTTGTAACCGGCAACCGTGGCTTTCTTGGTCGCGCTGCCAGCCTCGTGCTCGTTCTCCGCGGACCTCCTGCCGTCGTTTCTGCGGCGATAGTACTCGTTAGGAGGCACCGTCCGAGACGGACTCTGCTTAAGGCCATAGCCTTTCTGAGTATAAGCCGAGGCGCTCTTGAAATTGGTAGGCTCGCCTGCGTGGCCGTGGTTCGCGTACTTGTAGGGGCCCGGAGGACAGGAAGGTGGGCCCGGGGCCTCATCCTGGACTCGATATCCTGGCGGCGACGGTTGCAGTTCCGTCATCGTGTAACCAACGTCCCCGCCATCCGGGATACACCTGCGAACCGAGCAAAAACGAATCGATTAGCTCCGACGTTTTCCATCGACGGTGAATCAGCGATAGCGAAGGAGAAAAAAAAGGAAATCACTGATCCGATCTCCTAATCGGGATCTGTCATTCGGCGGGAGACCACTCTGTCATTGCGATTGGCATTGGTAGATTCATTTCCTGGCGATCCTCTCATTTCCTCGACGCGTCGATTAGCACGCGAAAATCGATCGTGATCGTCCCAGGATCTCGACAAGTTTTTCTACGCTCTCTTCCTCTGGCACTCGAGCCTTTCCTCGATCGGCGCGATGTCTTCCTTACGTCAGCCGCGTTCAGCTGACATCATCTCCAGGTAAAAGTACGCGTCATCCACTTTTAGACGACGCGATTCTCCCATCGTCGGTCGCGTTACTTTCGATCGTTAAATTCGACGTTTACGCGAGTCGCATTCCCCCGGGGGTATAATCTATCGCGATACTCGAGAAATCGTGCGCCTTCGGTTTTCCAGCCGCGGAGATTAATCGAACCGGCGGTTTTAATTGATCGAGGCAAAGGTTAATTAAGATACTGATCCGACAGTGCTCGGTGCCTTGTATTGGGAGAACGGTTTTGTATAAATTAAAATCATTAATCGGGATAGTTTATGGGGTGAAGCGGCCCGCGATTACTCTCAGACTCGCGGTTTCGCGAAAACATCGCGGCTGATCGATGACGTTACACGCGGAGATTACGAGTCACTGTTGCTTTCACCCGTAGCACGCGTGTCGGCCCGATCGAGATCCCCCAAGATTTATCAGATCTCCGCGAACGATGCTAGCGATCGCGTGCTAGCACACGCCTTTACGACCGGCATTATACTAATCAATTTGTTTGCGGGGAAAAGTACATTGTCCGGGAGTAGGTGCGAGAAGCCGGCGGAGTCGAACGCTAGGCGTGTCTGCCGACGCGATAAAATCCAAGGAAACCTCTCACCGATACCTCGCTTCGGCCTCTTGGCCGCGTTTTCGGGACAACTCGAGCGTAATGAGTCGCGCTAAAAGCCCAACAATCTCGTTCCAAAAGCATGAACGAGCGTAATGAGTTATCAAGAATAAGGTGTGTCTCCTTGTCACCTTGCTGATGATGATGCGCGCTTCGGAGACGAGTCCGACGCCTTGCGAGTATTTTTTACGGGTTTCGTCACTCTAATGATGCGAACCTTTGTCAAAAATATTCGATTCTGTACCGAAAGAATTATCCGAAGAAATATATTGATGCTTCGGAGATTCGCAATAACGGATCATCTTTATTTGACGTATTCGAGAAGGATCACCGGTCATACGGGACTTCCACGAAACGTTTCAATCGAAAAGGAACGGTAACGTCATATTGACCGTCACTGGGTGACGAAAATGTGGGTCATCCGAGAATGCTCCCAAGGATTCGCAATTCGGCGAACAATCGGTCGTATATCATCGAGTTATCACGACACATCCCGCGATCGCCGAGATACCGATAGGCTGTCCCAGATTCTTCTGCGTTTATTCAGGGGACCCAATCGTGTTCGAGCACAATCGGGCGTCGTTATGCCCCGAATGATCAAGATCGATGACAACGCGGCGGAAGAATCGTACGGCGGTGTCTCGCGACGTGCACGCGGCTTCGCCGGGAACGTTTCTATGGCCACCGGTTTCCGTCGATCCGGACTGTGACAGCGAAACAGGCTACGAATGAAAACGTGAAAGGCGGATAAGGAATTCGCGTAGCTGGCACGGCAGAAGACGCTCGACGCCGCCTTGAGAGCGGCGAGACCTTCCTCGTGACGATGTATATTTATGTGTATGCGCATATGCAACTGTGCATCTGCAAGTTCAAAGCCTGCAACGAGGAAGAAAAGAGCAGATGGAGTCACTTGACCTCCCGAGCCAAATGGGGCCGCAATTTTTCTCCGTGATGTCATCCCTCGCACGGCGGGAACAAAGAAGGTACAAAAAAAGGTAATGGATGCAACTTTCAACAATGAACCCGTAGATACAAATCGATGAGGATTCGTCGAACCAGCGGCTTCCTTTAAGGCACGGGCATTCCATCGTCTCAACGGTTGCTAAACGCAGCGAGACGGTTTTGCAATAGGCGAAAGCACGAGTCGGGACTGTGCGGACCCCTCAACAATATGCAAAAACTAGTAGAGTAATAAGCGCTCGTTTCGCGAGCCACGGGAATCCGATTTATTCTCCGGTTGGGCTAATGAATAAGCGGAGGCTTAATAAATGGGCCTGGCGCGCATTGACAAGTCGTAGTAAGGCAACAACGTTTAATAAGACGGAGACACGGAGCCTCGAATTTGATGCAGCGACGGCCATAAACAGCTCAGGCGCGAGTAGTCGCTTTCGCGACCAATAAATTGAATATAAAAGCACGCTATCGGGACTCGGTATACCCTAGGAACTCGCGAACTTAGCGTGCGTTAAATTGGATTCGTTATAGTGGGCGTGTCGGCGCCGTAGTTTTGCATAATAAGAACGAGACTGAATAGACGCGCAGGACAGACTTACGATCCTTTAGGGTTTGAAATACGCGGTGGTCTCATAATACACGAGGAATTCTCGCATTCTGATGATTCCTTGTCCCTCGAACGTGACTCTTCCTTCTCCCTTATACGAGTGAATTGTGAACTGCCGAGCAGATTTACGTATTAATAGACCGTACGCGGCAGCGAATCATTCTCCCGCGCGAGTTGTCTGGCGAAACGTCTGGATGACGCGAGTCCGCATGAGAAATGAGCCCGGTTATTTACAGTGGCCTCCTTGCAACCGTGCGAGCGTTGCATTATGACCGACAACTAAATGCCCAGTTCTTTGCCGTGGTGCTTCTTAGTAATAATTTAATAATAGTTGCAGTAATCACATCCTACCTGATCCTCTGCGCGCGCGCACGCAACCCTCCAGCGGAACGTGTAATTTCACCTGTCCGAGTCGTCAACACTTGCAACAAGACGACGACGGGAATTAGGGGGATTAGAACGATAAGGCTAATAGCGATCGACGATCTCTTCGATTCAGCGCAAAAACGATGGGTACCTATGAGCATCGATTATTTAGACAACGCCGATGGAGGCGATGCAAGGTTTTTCGAAGCACTTCCTTTTCGGATCTCGAGAAGAAACTGTTGATGTTGTAATTTCATGTTTCCCGTCCGGGGAATTCAGATAACGTTGCGTTCAGCTCCTAACCGAATTTTTTCGTGGCCCTACGATGGCAGTCGCTTTAGGTGGAAAGGTAATGAGGGTCGTGTTTCCCCCGTGCGTGTCTTTTGGCCGTATACACTGTGCATTATGTAGGTAAATCTCCGTCGGAACGTGTAATTTCCGAGGTTGGAACCATCGAAAATGCCTGCGCACCTTATAATCCCTCTGCCCTGCGCGCGGCTATTCCCCGCTCGATGCCGTGCTAATACGTCGCACGTGATTATTTCTCTTTTTTTCCCGGAGCATTGTTGCCGTTTCCGTAATGATCGACAATCTTTGAACTTGAGGAAAGTATACCCGACACCACCCTGCAATTTTGAAATTGACGTCCTCGCGAATAATCTCGAACGAGCAACATTCGCTACACCGTGAAGAAAACTCGCAACATTCTCCCAATTTGCGTGTTCGCCTACCGATCGACGATATGGGATCATCGACGGTAACCGCACGAAGACTATCTTAAAGATACACTGTAACCGAACAGTGCAACGTTTCTTTTACCGAGTATACCGACAAAAATAAGCGTGAACGGGATCGAGGGACAAAGCAGAGCGCGTCGAAGGGTAGCGCTGATAAACTCATCGCTGCGAGCAAAAGAAAACGGAGCGCGGAACAAAACGAGGGGCGCGCGCACGCGAGCCGAGCCTAAATTATCAGATCGTTGCGAGGCCCGACGAAAACGAGCATCACGCGTGTACGCGCGGGACCCGCGTCTGAAAGTCTGAATGAAGCGGAGTTGCGCGTACGACGGGACGCATCTGAATGGGGACGTAACAAGATGTAACGAGCCGAGGGAGAAGGAAACGCGCGGCGGGACGCGCAGAAAATACGATGCCGAGGCGTGTCGCGGGTCGTGCGAAATAGAACAAATTAAAGAGTTCCGCGGAGAGAGAGATGACAGCGAGCCAGATGACGCGGGAGGTTCGCGAGCAAACGGGGACGAAAGGGAGCGAGATGGACCGCGATAGAAATCCGCGCGGGAAGTTAAAACTCGGCCCGTATGCTACTAAATCACCCGTGTTAATTGCGGAGTCGCCTCGAGTTTCGTCGTGATAAATTTGCGGCAATTCATTCACGGCGAGCACGCGTTCCAGCCGAGGGTTGTTCTTTCCCCGTTCGCGCGCCACGCCGCGCCAAGTCTTTCCTCGCCTTCTTTCCGAACAGGTTTATCGCGCCGCTCGGATTGCAAGGTCGCGAACCTCGCGGGAAGAATTTTAGCCGGTGAGGAACGGCTGTCAGCGAATTTGTTAGACGGTCGCGCAATATATTCGCGGAATCGGTGGCGGCGCGAGCTATCGCGGGGTATCGCGTTTCGAGGCTGAAGAAGGACGCGAGAATTGCCAGAACGCGTCAAGGATAGACCGTGGTAGTGTGTGACGATGTCCTTGGCGAAATTTGTCGACGGTGGAATTGCTAAGGCGCGTGTGCGGAAGGGCGGCAAAGTTGAAAGAGAACTGTTTAAGGTACGACGAGTCGTAGTCGTTGATTCTAAGCTTCGGATTAAATTAAATAAATAGCCAACATCTGAGCGTATCCCTGCATTAACATAATAATCTATCATTATGTGCTATTTCGGTCCTGGATTGGCTTGTTTTACGGGCAATAAGCGATACATAACAATTCAGACTAAGAGGAGTAAAGTTTTTTCACCGTGACTTCGCAGATTAGCTGTGTATCCGCCGCGATAAATGTATCTGTATAAATAACTCGTGGATTACGGACTTACGGATTATATTAATGTATCGTGAAGTTCCAGAACGTCGTTGCTTCGTGCCTATTACAGCCATGAAACGCGAATGGAAGCAGAAAAATAGAGAAGCAAACGCGCTGAGGGATATTCTCAATTTTTTTTTGGAATCCCCTTAACTGTTGTAGGAAGCTGTTACAAGTATGCCTTAAAAACAGTAATTCAGATTTAATGAATGTAATACAAGCGTAATTATGCTTGTTCACCTGTGTATGACACACATTTTTCTTCAATTTCATCTAATTTAGCAACGCAGAATTAAATACCCAGCCCCTGGCTTCATTCGTTGCACTTTCCTCGATGTTCACTTGCTGTTTCCGGCAAGTGCACGGCTACAGCCGTTCGATTTAGATCAAGTAATTACCGTAAATCTTTTCTTACATAACAGGATCAAGAAGTCGATATCAGTGGTTGCACCAGCCTCGAGCGTGCTATCGAAGCGCATAAATTTACGTCCGATGGCGAGCGCGCGCTCAATCGATTGCCACGCGAACATTATTTTCCGCTTCTGGGCTGATTAACGAGCGCAATTCGAAAAGAACCTGTGGCGTTCTCCGGAAGCACGAAGGGTTTCGAAGGAAGGAGGTCGATGGGCGAAGCACGGCACGACGGTCAGAAAAAGTCTGCCTGGAAACTCGAGGAAAAAAAATCGTAGAATCGAGCTTGGGATCGTGATTCGGCGTTACATCACGTAATTAATGCGCCTCGCGTTCGGTCGACTGGTTTACTCGTGTAATTCAGAGGAACGATCGAAAGCAGGCGCGCTTTGCACCGTGACCGAGCCGCATTTAATACGCCGGTAATCCGCGCGCTATTTTAATCGCGCGCGGCGCGGAATTAATGGCGGTGCGACCGCATTTATCAAACTGCCCCGAAGATAAAGACGTTTCAGTGATGGCGAGCTATTAAACGGGTGAAAGTTTCGACGGCAGAGAATCTCTATTTATACGGATTAGCATTTGGTTGTCGAGTGAGAACTCGAGGGAATTCGGTCGATGGAATTCTTGAAAATAAGAAGACGGAGAGCGGCGCACCCGGCTCGACCGCCTGCGTCCTCCTCCTCCGGTTCTGGTCGGAGCGCAGAGGCGTAGAAAATACGGTTTTCCGAGTAACTGCCCAACCAATTTGGACGTCGCGCTGTTGAAAATCCGCCGGAGCCTTGAATAATTGGAGGATCAAGTATTCAGCGTCCGGAATGAAAAGGACGGTGCGATTCCCGATGCATCGTGAAAGAAGGAAGGGGCCGATGGAAAAACAATGAAGGTCAGCGGTGGCGGGTCGCGTTCCTCGCGTCGACGACGCTCCAACGGAGAAGAAATTGACGAGGAATGCGGGACGGGGGTTAAACGACTGGCCGTAGAATGCAAGAAGACGTACGAGAGGAGCTTATCGTTCTCGCGACCGCTTCCCTCGATCGCTTCGAGCGGTAAATTCAACGCGAGTCCGCGTACTCGAGCGAGCAAAACGACCGGATAGAAGACGATTACACCGAAAGACAGCGAAAAAGGTGGATCGATGGATGATGAGGGGCTTTCACGGCGATGACAAACGGCGCAAGAATACGAGCAGGAAAATTCAGAGAGGGTAAAAAGGGGATTCCTCGACGCTCCGGTATTCTCGTTTCATTGCCGTCGGAGGCGGCTTTAAATCACCGAGGAAATAATATTTCTTATTGACCTAGGGGCTAGCAGCGTGTAATAGCCGAGTGGCAAAATGATTGACCTCATTATAGTTTTATACGCTTATTCCAAGCGGATTTTAAATAACCAAGAAACGCGATCGACCGAAGAAAGACGAGTGGCAGATTTAAGATGGGCGCGCGAGCGACTATTCGCGATGATTTCAACGCGCTGTTCAACGCGTATAAATTTCATCGAACGATGCAGTTACAAGCTCGGAACGTCTCATTTTATAGTCGTTAAGTCCATTCAGCTCGAATAACGCGGTGGCCATTTGTTATCGTGAATTGAGATTAAGAAGTGCATTAACACCTCGCGAAGCATTACCCGTGCTTACACAAGCGTGCGGAACTGTTGATACCTCTTGCTGTTCAAAAGAACGGCAGTATCAGATATTACTATTTAGAAATGAAATAGTAAGAGACTCGATTCGAAAAGTGGTTCGGTAGCCATTAAACGGAGAGGAAGTCGCTAATCAGAAGACCCATTCATTTAGCAAACGATGAAGCACAACGTTGCGTTCCTCGTTGAAGATCCTTATTCAGGCCAAGGAAGAAAGTAGTGGAACAGGGGCGGAGTGCGAATGGGATCCAGAGGAAGCGTTTCACGGGAATCCGTGGGCCGCGGAATGGAAATCTGGCCGCGATTCGATTTTTTGTTCCTGGCGAGTCAGAATTATGATCCAGCCCCGTGGCGCGAGCGTTGGCGGCAGGGCTGTGCCACGAGTCTGCGTAGGCCCTCGCCAGGTTGCTTACAACACGGTAGCCAGATCCGTAGAAAATGTAGCCTGCGCGTGCATCCTGTCAGTATTCCGCAGAACAGCCGTTGGAAGTGGTGCACACGCCCATTGGCGTAGGACGATCTCGCGTTGAATCGACTCCTCGGGACGTTCGAACGATTATTTTTGCGTTGGACTTGTTTGCAGCTTTCGTCGAGGCTATTTAAGTAAATTGCAAACACGGGCGACGATGGTATCGAGTCGCAATTTAAGGGGACAGTCCGTATATTCGATATTTAATCTGAAGCGAGTGCAGCAGGATACGTAACAAGATGTCCCAGTCGTCGTGCTCGTAAAACAAGTAGGCAGAACACGGTGCAAGGATGGAATTACCACGAAAGAGTAGCTACTATTAATTCAGGATCTTTTAATTGTAAGATTGAGCTGCCATCGTGGCGAACCGCGACCGCTCGAGGGAGTGCCGACGATAGTTTTCTGAGAACCGAAAGAAATATGTACCCGATACACGAAAGGATAGCACTCCGAGTCCATTCATCAAGGCATCGGCGACCCCGTTTACCAGCGACGATAACGCATGTATTAATAACAATTAATTAGGGAATACGTTCCGTATTCGTTGCACGCCGATAGGAAGAATCCCGAGGCCGCCGCGTGAGAGCAGGATAACTGTGCTCTCTCCCACACGTCGGGCTCCTGCGGCGCGAGGATAAAGCCGACTTTTCAGCAGCCGAGCCACGCATATTTGCACGTGAGAACGACGGCCGATTGACGGCCGTGCAGAAAAACATTCGCGAAGTTTTACGAGCGCGAAACGGTGCGACGGCTGATCGACAAGCTATGTCGACTTTTATCGCGCCGATATATCCGAGCACGTCACTCGATAAACATTCGTCCATCGAGCGCAGCCGATGATGTAAGACCGAGCTTTCGACTGCACATAGCGCTTTTCACTGCCACTTGACACACTTTCAGATCCTCTTGGTTCCGTCGAGATAAATCGATCGCATCGATTTCCGTGCGTTCATCAAATTTCCATCGTCCCCTTTCCAGGATCTTCGTACGAAAAAAAAAGAACTGCGTCGATCTCAGGTTCTGCCGTGGCACGCGAAATCTCTAGAATTTATCAGGATCCGAAGAAGTGTTACACAGTGTCGCGAGCAGCGTGGGGCACTTCGGCGAAGAACAGGATGGCGAAACTTATTACCCTTATTAACGCGATCATTCGTGAAGGGAAGCAAAAGATCGCGGAAGGGGGACGAGCGCGAGAGAAGACACGGACGCGGTGAAATACGAGGGAACCGGTGGCGGTCAAACGGGGAGAAACGGATCGTAATTTTGCTCGGTTTGGTCCGCGGCGATCGAGGGCTCGTGTTCCCTTTCGAAAGTCGTGGCCATAACTCGAGCGCGGCCCGTTCGGTTCGCCGGTTATGCATGAAACATTAAGCCCGTATTACATCGGCTGATTAACGCGTACTTTCACGCGGGGGACGCGCTCCGACCGATCAACAATAACACAGCTGACCGTTCGAATTAATTTAATATCGCCGCGCCGCGCCGCGAGCCCGCGAGGTCCCCGTCGATTTATCTCGCGCGCGACGCGCGTTCACGTTACGCGTTTCCGCCGTAAATACGGAACCTAACACCGACGATCGCGAAACTCGTCGAAATACTCGGGTTTCAGAGGCGATCCCTGCCAACGGGCTCGTTCGGGACCACGGTTCGGATCTTATCGGTCGATTTCTCGCGTTCGCCGCGTGAAATGCGATCGACGCGGATCGTGATTCAATTCCGCGGTAATCCTCGCTCGCTCGTACCTCGGCCAGTTTACCCGAAGGCTGGGAACTAGCTACCGGAGGCAGGAATACGTGCAAGAGTGGCGAAATCTCGAAGGCTTCCGTGGATCGAGCAGTTTTCAGCGCGAAGTATGCATATCGGTACGGTTGGATCAGAAAAAGAAGACCGAGAAGTTCAGAATATCGGAGAAGTTCCAAGAGGCAGAACTCTGTATCTCCGCTTCGCTTCTACGTACACTATCTTAGAGTGTTAAAAAATAGTTTTTCTCGCCTCGTATCACTTTCATCAAATAATGTGTAATTATAATCAACAATATACTTTTAATTGAACAAAAATTATTACGATGATATTATGAACAATAAAGATCGAGTAGATAGCGGATCGCGTGATAGAACGATGGAATGAGAAAAATCGGACTGGCGTAATTTATTATTTGCCCATTGGCCACTTCGGTAGCAATTATTCCGTGGCGATGGGATTCGATAGCACGCGGCCGGGTGCACTTTCCATCGGACGGCGTGCAGTTTTACGACACATCGAATTGCATGTCCATTTGTTCCCGCGCAGATTATCTATCTGCATATTTCTTCGGGGCCTGCGCGATCTCGCTGATACTTTAAACGATCGGCCGGATCATATATCTACGACGCGCGGCGAAAAAACCGGACACAGCTCGCTCGCTCGATCGATCGATCGCGTGATAGGCCATTGTGTTTCTCTAATTCGCTCCTCGGAGCCCATGCCTTGCGGCCGATCTCGCGATCTCGCTGAATCGTGTGCGGATAACGTTGACCTTGTTCGATCAGCTCTCTATTCTCCCGCGCGGTTTCCTGAATCTGACATTTTTGCTGTAGTACAAGGTCTGCTACAAATCGGTACAAACTAGAGCAGTCGCTCGAAGAGAAGGGAAGCAAATGTAAAATAAAATCGTTTGCGGAAAGAGGCAAAACAATTTTGGAGCGATTGATAAATGCTTCGCGGTTCCCACGATTCTTTTGCGTTAACGTGCGTAACCGGAAGAAGCTGCGCGGCTAACCGTCCCCGATCGAATAAATTCGTCGCGCGGAATAGGTCGCGACTGGAAACGAGGAAAGGCTCTCAGACCGGAGGAATCCCAGCGGTTCGCTCCTCCCACGGTCGCATCGCGAGCCTTATCTGCCGCGTACGCTCAAATGCGTCGAAAGAATCGACCGCGAGGGTACGTATATACGCACGCAACCGCTTTGCACGCCCGATGTAAACGCGGACACGCCGCGTAGGATTTCCTGGAGTAACGGCCCCGATGCGTTCCCTCCTAGCAACGAGGAGCGCGCGCGCTCGACTTCTTCCTGCTCTTGTATCGATAAACGCGCCAAGAAGGAGAAGATTATCGTGCCGACGAATCGATATGGTGGCAATATCTGGCTGCGGGCGGCTCGCAAGACAAGCATTCGCGTAAACGCGCTTGAATGGAGCTGTAACCTAATCGTACCCATCGCTGGTTTCTACGCATTCGAAACTTTCGTAGTTCTTTGCGCCGTTTCAGCGAAAAATTCAACTTGTATGGAATACCCTCCCATTAAGCAGCTGTACGTTATCGCGGACTAGACGAGGCGTTAATTAACGAGCATACAAATCGACTTTACGTTCTGAAGTGCGTGCAAGACGGAAACCGGTGCAGCTGCGCGATCGAACCCGCATCGATGGATCCTGCACGTGGAGGCATCGCGTTGCCCTGCGAACATTGGGTCTCGCATTACGCCATAGGCAACGCTTGCGGAATACAACGATGGGGAACTGATTAATTAACGCGGATAGAGGCGACTATGGGGTGTTTGGGAGGCGAGTGCTACAGGCGGCTCGACCTTGCAGTCGATGCACCTAAACTATCGCGAGTACGCGCACGATGACGCAACAAAGCGTGCATAGAATTATTTATTTATTTATTTATTTATATACGGGAAGCAATTCCCATTAGTATACAAGTAGTTAACTACAGTTCCATAGATGACGAACAACAAATATAAAGAAAATAATAACTTTAAACTATAAATTGCAAATAATATATGGCGAGATTAAGTAGAGAGAGAAAAATCAAAAGAAGTCAAAAATTTGTTTTCTGAATACCGAAACTGAGCCACAAAACATGTTCAAGTTATGGTCAAATGCATTCGCCGTGATGCACAGACGGTTAATAGTATCAGTTCTGGCGTAATTGGAGGTATAGTTTGCTGGTAGAAACGTTTGCGATTTTCTGAGAGATCGTGTAGGCGCGTATAAATTAATGAGCTCTAGGAGTTGAGAACAATTAATGCATCCGCATAGAACTTTGAAAAGAAACATTAACTCTGAAATTGTTCTTCTACTCTCTAAGGACATAAGTTTCAGCCTTTCCATAGCAGGAAGATAATTATGATCAGAAAAGTGCATTTTTTCTCCAATCTTAAACGCTACATACCTAAGAAACTTATGTTGTACTCTTTCGATCTGCAGCTTAAATTTCGTGTAGTGTGGGGACCATATGACCGAGGCATATTCTAACTGTGATCTCACCAGCGCGCAGTACAATAGTCTGAGAGCATTCGGATTGGTAAAATTCGCTGTACATCTTTTAAGGAAGCCTAGATTTTTAAGCGCTTTAGAAACTATTCCCTGTATATGAGCAGAGAAGTCGAGGAGAGGAGTAAAAAGGACTCCCAAATCACGCATCGCTTCTACCTGAGGTAATATTTTATGACCAAGAGTGTAAACAAATTCGATGGTATTTCGCTTCCTCGAAGACCTCATAATGTAGCATTTTTCAAGATTCAGCGACATGCCATTAATTTGACACCATTGGTCAAAGTTTCTTAAATCATTCTGCATTAATAAGCAGTCAGATTTATCGGTTATAACCCTGAAGATCTTCAGATCATCCGCATACAATAGAAATCTACAATGATTAAATACACTGGCCACATCGTTAATGAATAGGATAAAAAGCAAGGGACCTAAATGTGATCCTTGCGGTACCCCAGAGGAAACCTCGATCGGATACGAGAAATGACCATCCACACGAATTATCTGCTTACGACCACGTAAGTAAGATTCAATCCAGGATAAAAGCGGATAACAAAAGCCCAATGCAAATAATTTAGCGCACAAAATATCGTGTGATACAGTATCGAAGGCTTTCTTAAAGTCCGTATAGATTGCATCAACTTGGATAAAACAATCCAAATTCATAGATAGGTAGTGGCAGTAAACAGATAAATTTGTGACCGTTGATAGAGATGACATGAAACCATGTTGTTCTGCGCAAATTAAATTAATTAGAGAAGGTTTGATGTTGTCGATAATCAGGCTTTCAAATAACTTGGACATTATGTCCATATTACAAATTGGTCTATAATTCCTAACATCAGATGATTCACCAGATTTAAAGAAAGAGAATAATACCGATGCGCTTAACTGTGTTCGGAATTTTTTCTGTCGCGCGAAAGCCGCGGGAAGAAAGAAGGAGGGATGCGCGGCATTAACATTCTGCGCGGCGTTATTAATCATTTCGGTAAACACCGGCCGCGGCCGGGAAGTAAGCTTAATCGAGTTTATCAGCGTGAGACTTCCGTAGGGCGGAGAATCAAAGACGCGGGGAACGCGGAGGGGCAACGAAGAAGACGTGAAATCACGCAGTGACGCGTGTCTGCAGTAATATTCCTATTACCGAGTGTCCAACGTTCCGCTGGAACTTCAATTACGGTCCGCGCAACGAGAAATAAATCGAACGGGAACGAAGACGCGGAGTGAATTTATTAATTGCTGGAATGCCGCGAGTTCGCCTCCGGTGCTGGCCTCGGCCGCGCTTCCTTATCGAGAGAAGGAGTTATCGGGGATGACGTATCGACCGATCCGTATCGTCCCGCTGCGTAACTATGGAGCTGCGGCGAGTTATCGAACCGCTTGCGTGCTCCATCGCGTCAAGTCCAAGGGGGAGGAAAAGGCAACGAGATCGTACGTACCTCCTACGGCGGCCGCGTTTCTATACGCGGCCATAATCAAAGAACGCCGATTCGTTCGGACGATCCAGGTGCGGCGAACTTGCTGCGGGGCTTCGCTCTGCCAGAACGCCGGTTACGTCGCGGTCTGCCGTCCGCGAAGAATAATTTATAGGCTGACGCAAGAATTACGGCGTTACAATTCCGGCTACGGGCACGTTCGATTGTCGGGGCCGACCTTCGAAGGGCCTTGCGAGGGTTCCTTCGGCGGGCAATTTGCCGATCGTGGATTGGAATTTTAATGTAGGAACGTGACGGTAGACTCTCGTCAAAAGTTCAATCCGATTTTTATGAAACGAAACTTGCGCGAGCCAGTATCATCGCCTATGCGTTCAAGTCTCCGCAGCCAGTCACGCGTTGAAATCTCCACAGTCGACCGCGCGTCGAAGTCTCCGCGAGCAGCCACGCGTTAAAATCTCCAGAGACACAGAGAGGGCTGACCAAGTTATCCCAGTCACGGAGTTCAGTGGTCCGCGCGCGAGGGTCGACGGTAATGAGCCGCTCACAGCGATTATTCGCAGGGAAGCTGTTCGAGTCCAAAGTTAGTGCACTGGCTGGCGAGGACCGCCCGAACGAGAGGATGCAATGTGGGGCCCATGGGGCCAGCGGAGGCCCCACAGACCGAGCCTACGGCTAGTAGAAGGGACCTCGCACGACCGGAGAGAGAACCGGTCCTTCCTCGGCCCCGGCTCCTCGCTCGACTCGACTTCCATTGGCGTAGGAGACCGAGCGTGGGTGCTAATCGAAGCCGCGTACTTTTTGCGGCAATTGCGAAGCTCTTCTAATGCGATCCACGTTCCTTGTTAACGCCTCGGTGGACGATAATCCGGTAGAGACACCGAGGAAAAATCGAAGTTGATACTCGTTTTCATCGGAGTTCAACAGGCGGTGCGCGTGAATTAAGACACGGGGAATTGAGTCTTCGCAGAAACGAATCGACCACGCCGGAAGGTTGTCCAATTTAATTTCCATTTATTGCCGCATTCAATCGAGTCCTACGAGTCTATCTAACACGGTGGCCAAGTAATTGCCGATAAGACACGCCTTTTAACTTCGGCTCGATTGTGTCCGTGGACGCACGCGCGATACGAGGCGCGCGGAAACAGGGAATCGAGGTATTTTTTTCGACGATGACCTCCCTTTGTGCTCCTTCTCTCCGTTTTCGGGGTCGTTCACCCCGAATCCTTTCACACGATACTGACGCGTACACCCACCGAAACCCCGCGAACGTACGTACGTATGTCATTACATAAGTGTATGATGAATGCACGGGTAACTGTAATGCCTCACGGTCCTCCCCCTCGGTGCCTCCGATACTATCGAAGCCGTGCCGGGGCTCGATAAATGGGCAAGAATTTGAGTAGGTGCACAACGAGCGGAACGAAAAGAAATCCCGCGCGCAATCAACATGGGCGATAAGGTCCTTCGGATTCGATTACATAACCAAGAGATATTGCCGTCCATAAAAGAAAACGATCGTACGAGCGCTCATGAAAATGGATTCCCCGTAAATCGTGGCCGGGAGTCTCATCGATGTCGCGATCGCCTCTTACGGATCATCGTAACTTAGTGAATCACAGCGATATCTGACAGTCTTTCGAGCGGACGGTCACGGTAATTGAAGCCACCTACGCTCGGCTGGCAGAGGAGATCGCCGCTTCCGAAGCAGACAAACGTCCGTGTACCGAGTGTCGTTAGACCACCACCCTCTTGTCAACGGCTGTCAGCCCGGGTTGCCCTTGCGAGCATACAAGGTGTCCCGCTAGATAACCGAGGAACTTTTCAACGTATCCACCGTCGACTTCGCAAAAACCGTGCAGGTGCATTGACGTGGCGCGCTGCCCGAGGATACAGAAGGCAAAAGGCAGCGACGAGAAATAGATTGCGGCGATAGACAAAAGGTAGAAGCGGACCCGAAGCATCGTAGTCTACATCTTCATCAGCATCCAACCGACGCGATATCAAGGATAAACAACAGTTATCTCGATAACGGATGGAAATAGATCCATCACGCGCATTGACCTTTATGTTCGAGGCGACCTGCCAACGTGCCGCGGGAGGCTGTTGGTTATCTTGTAGGACACCCTGTGCAATTGCCTAGCTCCGCCGCGACTGACAAGCGACTCGCGCAGGAGGGCCAGCACTTACCTACACCCACCTGTGCCGCGACGACGACAGAGAGGTGAATCACTCGTTACTCGCATATAATTCACGCGAAGTGGGGGCCCGATACTGTTAACCGCTGTCACTCGCTGACAACCGAGACACTGCGACAGGGTCCGGGCCTCTCGGCTCGCGCTTTTTATCAGTGTCGCCTAGATTTCAGATCGGCCCGACGACGTTCGCCTAGGTCAACGAAGAGTAATCTGCTGATCGATCGGCATCCGTACCTCCCCGGTGCGCCTCCGCGCGAGCCTCAGTCTCGGAAAATCCATTACGGGGCTGACAGTGAGAGTAGCGGTGCGCTGGGAGACGTCCGCTGCGCGATTCACTCGATAACTTGACGACCTTAAGTGACTCTTCGCTTTTGACTTTTTGTGGAAAGTCCATTTGGAAAGTTGACGGTAACCCCCGCGTCCAACCGATAAGATATTGCGCGGTTTTGGTCTCGAACATTTTGTGAAGTCAGATGGATCATCCTGTGCTTCGCTGTAGATGGAATCTTGGTGTTTGATAATAAAAGCAACCGGGTTGTTCGGACTGTGGTCTATCAATTATCTGTTTTGACAGAATCGACCCGTATAAATGGCTGAGAATAACTATTCACCGAAGCAAAGATCCACCTTCGAAATCTCTCATCGATTTCTTTCCTCCACGCTAACAGCACAATGCATCGCGTCGCACGCCCTCCGATTTCTATCGAGTCTCCAGCCTCGAGGGACACGAGTAAACAGATCCATTTATTCGCGATTATAGGTCACGTTCGGCGACTGTCACACAGAGCAGTCAGACTCAACCCTGTTTCCGCGGCACAATCGAATCCTCGTAACCGGTATGGCGCTCACGGCGCAGTACACGCGCGGCGGCCATCTCTCGGCTACCTACTATTTACAGTAAAAGAGATAAACAGCGGCTCCTTTCGCGCCTGTTTACGGTACTCGGTACCCGGCGAAGATTGAAATCAGCGAAAGAAATACGCGTCTCGGAGCGAGTAGCGTCGCTCTTCTTGGACAGCGTGCATGCGAGCAACTCGGAGATCAAGTTTCCGATGCGGCGGACCCTGGGCCGAGGATCGCTGTCGCCCTCGCCGAAAATCGAACTCGACGGCCACCCGGTGGTTCGTCAATCGGTGACGAGACGCACAGGAATACAATAAATATCGGCGACAAATTAGCGTACCGACGCGAGCGAAAAGACCGATGCTCGGCGGTCGGCGTGGCGCGGCGATCAGGTAAACGTGCAATTACTAATTACAGATAGCCGGTGATCCAAGTAACGGGAACGCGAGGCGCGCTGCCTACCGTGCGGGGTAATTTAATTAACGGCAATTACATCAGCCAGCGTGCTGATTTATGCGTCCCGATGGAATCACGCGGGCTCCGTAATGCGACACGGATCCTTCCTTCGTTCGGCTGACGCGTAGGAACACTTTCACCGTATCCGTAACGCACCATTACGCCGTCTTTTAAATCTCTGCGCGAAGGGAGCTCGTTAATTGGCCGTGCAACGAGCCGTTCACGTTCATTCTTCTTATTATTCCTCTCTCTCTCACCGAAATTTAGGATTACCTTGGACCGATGATTACTATGCGAGCTTGTATCTGCCAGGACCCGGAACGGTTGACGCAATTTGTGGGCCCCCTTAATTGGCATTATCCGCGCGAAACGTGCCACGAAAATCGCGAGCATCCTTCGCCTTCGTCCCCCTCGAACCCAAGATAAACGACGCTACTCTCGAAGACGGGCACTTCCTCGTGTGGCTCGGGGCCGATACGCACCCTGCACTACCAATCAAAATGTCAACGCTATCTAGGACTTCGTTTCGAGGAGGTTCTCGTCTCCTCCAGTCACGAACGCAGCGACAGGACTCATTCGTGACACCGTATCACGCGCGGGAGCCGCGAGCTCCGAGGACGTTAATTGAATAATTTGCATTCCACCTGTCGACTTCCGGTGGACGCGCAGGCGTGACGGATTGAGGTCACGGAGGAGCTCTAGGGTCGGAGGATCGCCCTGGGAGACCTTCGACTAGTTATGCAGAGTAGACTTTACCTGCTGGCTGAAGCCTCGAATGTTCATCGACTAGCGATGAATTTGAACACAACTCGAAGACCTACAAGTTTGTATGTGTAGAGATAATAAAACCTCTTCGACAATTTCCTGCCCGAGAGGAAAGCTCTGCTTTGCAAAGCAAAGAAGGTTTATTCCAGGAGATGGACTTCAGATAAATCACATGGTACACTGGTTGAAGAAAGTTGATGCTACTATTACTGTTGAGTACATCAGAATGTAAGATTAGTGTAACGAAGTCACAATCTAGTTCGTCCGTGAGGCAGGCAACATCCGCGAGAGATACGCACAGTTTGGACGAGTTCTACGGCGAAGACGGGCGAGAGCGCCGGTTGTTCAGGAATTTCACCTAGGCAGAAATACACCCTGCAAGTATCGAGGGAGACCGGTTATTGCTCGGCATTCCTGACCGTCGGCCAGATGTCATCGGCCAAGGCAACCTCGCGGAAAAAGGCAACCTGAGGACATCGACTTTAATGCGACGGTATCGGTTTCAGTCTCCGAATACCACGACGACGAGCCACCTGCCTCTGTCAGCCCTCTCGGACGTTGGCGATATCTTTCTTCGTGCGATTCATTCAGCAACAGGACGAATAAAAGAACGGGAACCTTGACGGGGCAACAAAAGTGCACGTCCTGTATGATTTGCAATTAACGTCGACGAGGATCGATAGCTGACAGAGGGGATGCTCGCCCATCAATTTGCAAAATGGTCTGCACCGGTCGGTTTCCTTGCTTGCGATTTCAATTTCAACTCTGCCGGATTAAAATACGCGGAGCGTTCCAATTATCGTACGTTTTATGGTTCTTCGTATTTCTTTCACTTCGTGTGTCTCAAACTTTCATCCGCCATGCTCACGCCTCCGAGGCAATAAAAACTGACAAATACGGAGAAGCGTCGCCTGCAAATTACCCAGCCGCTCGTTCGCGCATTCCCCAGAAGACGGATAGGGGCGTCCGATTATTTCATTCACAATTATATTCGCCGTCGGTGGAACCGGCAACCCGTTAACCCAGAGGTCAAGTGGGTTAGGGGGTTATGAGCCGCGATTTCAAAAAGTTGCCGTCAGCGTGCAAGGCCAAGAATGTAATCGGCGACGTACGTCTCTTTCTCGATTCGTTTCGAGGCCTTTCGGCCCTTGTACGGCTACCAGCTGGGCAAGAAGTGGTCTTTCGAGCAGAAACGATGACCGCTCGCAGCCGTATGAGGCAGCGACACCTCTTTCGTCGGCTTCGTGCCTCGACACGTGCTGCTCCAGAAATCAAATGCGCCGGGGAAAAACGCCGCGCCGCGTCTGCCGATTAAAATAAAAACGCAACCGGGCGTCTGCTCGCGCGGCAGCCCCGGCAACCCGTTGAAAACAAGCACCGGAGCTTTTTCGCTCCTCTCCTCAACGTCGTCCCGATTGTCGCGCGCTTCGCAAAAAGCTCGCGCGACAGGCCGACCAGCAAAAAAGTAATTGCGACGTATCGCGGTTTCGATCAAAATTCCTCCTCGCCACTTCGCCGCCTATTTTCGGTCCTCGGTAGCCGGTCCACCCTGAAATCTAACACGCGTCTCAGTTCCGATTTCGGGTGCCCGTCTCCGATGATCGATGCCCGACGATCGACGGGGATCTCGAGCTTCGTTAGCGACTACCTGCTCGATCGCGGAGGATGAAAAAGAAAGGTCGAAAAGAGGGAAGTCGCCGATGACAAACGGAACGGGTTCAACACGTCCGAGTAGGTACGGCATCCGCGAGTTTTTTGGCTCCCGCCGCGGACGTAAGATCGACAACCAGAGAAACACAGTAGCTGATCGACGAACTCGATCGGACTCGCATAATCGATACCAATCGCAGGTTGTTCGCTCGATCGACAGCTCCGTTGTCACGTTCCTCTAATGGTCATCCACCGTTGACCAGAATTATGATTGCACAGAGTGACTCAAGGCGCTCGAAAATACTCGCTCGAGGTACTGATCCAATTAATCTTAACGCTCATCTAATCGCGCTATAAACAAGATTCGCAAAGCAATCTTTTACAACGGGAGATCCAAAATTCAGATAATTGAAGGCAGTAAAACAGCGATTAATACCGACAATAAAAAGGACGTTATCAAACCGCGTCCAGGGAGCTTTCCATTAAAATCGCCGCAAAGAGTCCGTTGCCGTAATTTCACGTCGTTTCTTGCCGCTATCGTCGAATCTGCAAGCGTTGCGCGCCGCTACTTCAAGGCCCGCGCCGCGACGCGGAGTTGGCTCCTGCGCTCCTTTACGACGGCTCCTACGCTAGACGCTAATAACTCACGGCTCGAGCTATCAGATAGGTGTATAACAGAAGCGTTTGCTCGCTCTCTTTCCTCCTTTCGAACGGTCGCAAACTCGCGGCGCTCATTGTTGCTCTCCTGACCCCGACGATTCTCGTTCGCGCGAGAATGAACGGCGATTTATCGTCGCGATGCAGGTCCTAGGGACCTTTTTCGCGGCGGGACGCCGATCCAAAGGACTGGACCCCGCGGCTAAGAAGGGAAACCCTTGCCTACAGATAAATACTCTGGCGACTTTATCACTGACGCGTACGTATGGCTGCTGCGCTGCTACACACACTTCTGCGAGCGTAGAATGCGTAACTGGTCGCGCGGGGGGCAGCAGAAGTCGCATAATCAGCGCGAAGGGAATAGGAAAGTTCTTATCGCTCTTCGCCGCGTATCTTCGCTCTCTATTTGCTCCAATTTGCTCGAAGCCTGATTCCACGCCGCGGCGCTCGGTCACGTTACTAATGATGTTATGAACGTTCTGTCATTGCGCGGATTCCCGGCGATCTGTTCCCGATACGCGTTCGATGAATCGTTTTAGGATCGTCCTCGCATGCCGCGTATCCGCGCCGCGCGCGCTCGCTCGCCCGCGAATACCGGCGGCGAGTTTTTCCGACGGCCGCGGGTCTACTCCGTCCTCGACGAAAGAAACTCCCCGTCATTTAATTTCGAAGAGGACGGACTCGAAGGCACCGGGGACGGAGAGAGGACGACTCCGTATCGATCGCAATTACCGGCGACGAGCGAGCCACGGGCAAAACGAGCCGCGCGGCAGTTCCTTCGCGGCGAGAACGCGGAACAGTCAAGAACAGATGTCGTACCGTGGAATGCCGACCGCTGATCCTACGGGCTACCGCGCCGTTCTTCCTCGTTTCTTCCCGTTCTGGAGCCAAAGACAAGACGCGACGTTCTCGGAACGGAGCCTTGCCTGATATCTTGTCGACGGATGCCCATATTTTTCCCGCCGCTCGAACGCTGCCCCAGGCCTTTTTTTCGACTTCTCCGAACCCGTGCCTGTCAAAAGCCCGCCACTGCACCCCCTTCGAATCGCCGCGCGATGCAGTTTATGGATACTTGCTCCAATCGCGGCGGAATATTTTGCAATCCTTTGCAAAGCTTCTGAATCTTCGTCAAATATACATGACCTAAATAGTTTGAAGATCCTAATCATCTGTAATTAATTGGATCTCCACTCACAATGTTACCCAAATTCTTAGATCTCCGAACACCTCGAAGCCTAACACGGCGCCGAATACCTCTCGACCACGCATACATTGGAATCTTGAAAGAACTGTTCGGTACTCTGAACACAGGCAATATTTTCGAGTCAATTAATTTCTACGAAAACGTACGCGAAGGGAAGGACGACGAAACGAGGAGCTCGATAAAGGTCCACAGTCAATTATGCCGAATTTATTCGGCACGTCGTCAATTAGCCATAGCGGCAGGCCTCGATTACTCCGTGTCTCGTGTTTCCGTGCACGTCGTAATTCCTGACGAACCTCAAGGTGAGATACATCACCGATGGTAATGGAGAGAAAGCGCGACGCGCGGACTTTTTCGGATACGGTCGACGCGTGGGAGTAGTCTTCGATCGATCGATCCCCGGGTTCACGTGGCTGCGACGAGCGAACCTTCGAACGCGATTGTCCCGGAGCGTCATGGACGTTCGTCGATAATCCTTGGCGTGAGCAGCGTGAAGCGCGTCGCGTCGCGTCGCCTCGAAAGGTGAAATAAAAAGGTGTTGTCGCGGTGCACGGCTTAAATGGCAGGAACACGACGGCGTACAAATTGTCGTAAATCGACGACCGAACGAAATGCCATCCCGTGTCATTTGCAGCCTCGCCGCGAAAAGCTTTCCGGACGAGGAGAAACCGTTTCGCGGGTAATCCGCCGCTTATGGCTCGTCACTTTCGGTCCCGTTGCTCTTAGCGCATTTCGATCTGCCCATGAGCCGTTTTAACTGGAACGCGGCGTGTTTATTAAATGGAATAGTGTCGCGAGACGGAAGAGCGTTTCTCGTGAAGACCGTGAAATTCCACCGAAGGAATGCCTCTCGCGAAAACGTTTCGCATGACAGACGTCTGTTGGTCGGCGATAAATCTCGGTGCTTGAGCACGTTGACAGTCGCCGCTTAGACGGCGCTCGTTTCTTCTTAATCGCCTTTTTCAATTTATTCGCGCACGAAACGGCACTCGCTCGATTCATTATACCGTTCCCCGCGCGTTGAAAAAGTCTCCGAAGCTTATAGTTCATAGAAGTTGTTGCTATTATCATATCGATAACTTACAACAGACTCCTTGAGAATGTTCGTGCCAGCAACACCTCCGTCGACATTTTTCTTCCGTTCAGACTGCACGATCCATCGACGCGGAATGACAATGCGAATTCAGCCGCCCGCAATATTTCTTCGCACGACTCATCGTCGCGAGATGCTGCATGAAAAACGAGCCTGGCAGACCTGGGAACGAACTCCGGCACCGAGCACACAGGTGTGGCTAAACGCTTGCAACGAGCAATCATGCGCTATTAAATGGTGCAGCCCGACGGAATATCGGCCCGTGAGTCGTAACGAAGACCCGCTAACGCGAGGCCGTCGGAGAAATTTATGCGTGCGTATCAAATGACAGCAATTATGTTCTATTAACCCTTCGATCCTAGGAGGACACTCGATTCCCGTTCCTTCTGGGAAGAGCGAGCCTAGAAACGGCTTTCAAAGAAACGCGCCCAAGTTTTCGAGCGAAAAGGAGCGTCCGTTTGGTTCATTCTTAATCTGCTTATCGACGGCGAGCCAACGTGTCATTTAGGAATTTCTCCGTAATCGTAGTCGCCTTGAGCGCGTACGCAAACGAAATGAAAATAAATTCGCGTCGTTCCCACGGGGCGATCGAAAATCGTCGAGGCGCGCATGCGATATCCCCGCTGCGTAGATACCAATTAGTATACCGAGAATAATTCCGTCATATCGTGCTCCTTAACCGTCGATAAATGAAAAAGAGAGAGGGGACGAAATGGAGAAGGAGAGACGAGAGCGAGGAAAATTCTTCCCACACCAAGTTAGAGGCTTGCCGCATCGCCGCGGCATTGACCTTTAGCACCGCGCTTCGCGTTAATCCTCCTCCTCCCCCACCCCCTCCGACCAATGCCGCGATGAATGAAACAATCCCGACCATTAATCGTCGCGGCGTTTCCACGAAGGAACGCACGCCGCGGCGCCGAGCTATGCTGATTTCAATTAATTCCACCGAGATTCCGGTTTTTTCTCACGAGCGACGCTCTTGTGGAGAAAACAAGGCGACTCGAGGCGAGCTTCCAAGAGGCACGGACTCTCCGAGGGGTTCTTCAGGTAAAAGGAGTCAAAGCAGGAAAAGGACTTGGAGTCTCGACTTTGTCTGCTCTAATTTCCCTCTCTCGCCAGTTATAAAACAAGTTATAATTGCGTTCCCCGTGAGGACGCTCCGCAGCACGAGGATAATTGCGATAATGGGCCACCAAGAAATATGGTATTAAAATACTATCTGCTACCAGTGTCCTTCTTTGGGCTCGGTGCGAGGCATTAATGCGACGTGCTGCCGCTTGCTAACGAAGCGTAACTGCGCGAGGAAAGGGACGAAAGCTTCGCGCAGACAAGAAGCGGATCGACCTTGGTGCGTCATAGTTTTTCGAGGGGCGCCCGTCGAGGGTTCCCGTCAAGTCACGGCACGTCTGCTTAACGACTAAGTGACGTTTTACGAGAGACTCGCGAACAACTGCGAGGAGAATACAGTGGTAATGAAACTCTTCCTTCGTATATTTGTCTTTAATTAATAATGGTTATTCGCTTCTTGTTTTAATAGCACTTCGTTTGCTACTGGAGGATCCACCGAAAGAAAACTTCGCCGAGAGGATTCTTTAAACGAAAATGGACGATATTGTCGGCGTCGATGGCCGATGTCTTCAATCTTTGTCACGGAACTGCTTCGTTAATGTCCATGTTAAACACGCATCCCTTCGCGAAGCGGCACTCGCACCGTTAGCATACTTCGCACGAAGATCGTTCGCTTGGAGTGATGTACCTCCCATTTTGTAGCGACAACGGGAAACTGAAGTACACTTTGTAGTCTCCCAGACGAGTGAACTTCCTGACCCACATACCGAATACGTTGGCGAGGTGTATTATTAGATCGCGGAGGAGTTTTGAGCCTAGTTATCCAGTCCTACATTTCGCGTGCTCCAAGTTATCGTTCCGTAAATTCTTTTCCTAATTGGTGTCACGTGCATTCGCTAAACTTAGAATTCTTAAATGTATAGCCTCTAAGGCGAGTAGTATGGAAATCGAATGGTTTCTGGAGATAGGGTACGATCTAAAAAGAGAAGCAAACATGTTAGTGTCCAGCCATCAATCAAAACGCGTCGCGCACGAGAGCTACCAACAACTTTCGCAATTTCGCTTTTGTTCCGGTTTGACCGTTTCAAGTTTGGTCCGACCGGCCATGTAAACCAGTTCGCGCGAAGGTGTAGGCGGGTCACGACGATTCGTATGCACGTAGACACACGCGTTTACTCGTTTCTGTAATAAAACACAATGGCTCGAGGGGGTGGGGTGTTTATTCCGTGGCCTACGCCTGGATCCGTCGTTCAAGGTTTCCGGGAACGTCTGCGCGATCGTAAAGTAACGCGCGGCAAGAGGGAAAAGTGACTCTTGAAATGTTTATGTCCGAGTTCCCCGAGCTGCGAGACGCAAAATCCCGTGTCGCAATAACGGCGCAAGGACGACTTCTGCCCGTGGTTTTGTGACTTTGTATCAAGCAGAAACGAACAGGCTTGAGCCTGTCTGGTGAAACGAAAACGTGGCCCATAAACCTCTCGTCGCTCGATAGGATTGCGATATGCACTGCAGTTTCGGTCATCTCCAGACTCGCGAAACGCTTCATAACTAAACGGGAAAGAGACACTGGGCTTGATAACGCGGAGATAACGAGAACGCGTCGAACCCGAGAAACAATTTGCATCTACCGGGAGGATAATTGAAAGAAGAGAACGTAGGAGAGACTCGATTGCCAATTCCGCAAGAGATTATGGCCACGCCGGGTCTCGAGTCGTTAGGTCCGGTCGTAAAACCGAAAGTGAAGAAACGTTGCTGCCTAGGCGACTCCGCGATCCCTTCGGTTATGACCACACGGTAGTGACATACCCTAACCGGACGCTTGAAATCGATAAGCAGGATCGGTAAGCCATACCATACCGGTAATCGATATCCAGCAACAAACCGCACGCGTTACGTTTCCTGACAATGAAGTGCTGCCTTCGCGAGGACGCGGGAACGAGCAGATGGCGAACGCGAGCGAGAGAAAAGTGGCTCGAGGGATCGGTAGACTGCATCGAGCGATCGGCACCGAGGGAATATGGAGCAGGGAGCGAGGGAGTTCCGGTCAAAGAAGCGGAGTCTGAAATTCTATGGTGCATGGGTTCTGCTTTCTTCCCCGTTTACTTTCTACCGCAAACTACCGGTGCTCCGTACTTAGCGTGAAAATGGAGTAATTTACATGTTTCTCGTTCTTCGACCGGAGGAGGATGAGTTATGGCTCCGCGCGCGATAAACGGGCTTCAAGGCTAGCTTCGCGAGGAACAAATGTACGCGTTCATGTTTCTTTATTTCGGATGATAACGACAGTGAAATATTAAAACAAGCCGGAGTCGACCTTGTCGACCATCCTTTTCAGTACCGGCTTATCTCGCTCCGCATCCACCTTCGCCGAAGAATAACGAGACTCGGTGCCGCGTATCGCGCTTTCGAATTTAATACTAATGGCGTATCGGATTGACGCCTCGTCCTCCGCCATTATTTCGCGGTCTCAGTCTTCGGACGCGTATTCAATCTCCCACGCCGCGTCTATCTAAACGCTTTCGCCGTTTCCGAAAGCCTCGAACCTCGTACTCATCGAGGAAGCATTACGCTATAGTTTCTTCACGACTCTCGCGTCACTCCCTTCGGGGCCCCGATAAACAACAAAGGCCCCAGCGATGTTTCAGGCTGAAGCGACCCGCATATGCGCGTCCGGGGACAACGATTCCCGTACGTTCGACCGTTTAGCGAATTCCTGGGTCCCAGTGGAACGACATTATACGACGCAGTGTTGCGCACGGAAGCGAGGAATGTGGAACGTCGCAGTAAATCGACACGTAGCACCGAGGACTCGGCGTGTCTCTTCTCTTTCCGCGAGGTCAACTAAGAAGCCGGAAATGCGGGCCTCCCCGGGACACCGTGGACGTGTACTTATACCCTCGGCGGTCGGGCCGTGCTCTCGAAGGTCAGATCGTTCACGGAGATCGGGAAGGAGGATCGATCGGGCTCCGTCCAGACGTACGATCGATTAAGGGGCACAGCGCCACGGGTGACATTCATTGCCGCTCGTGGAGCGTGCACCGTGGAATAGGAGCAACTTATCCTGGGAAGACACACGGCGCGATGTCAGCCGCATTCCGACCTTCCAGCGACTGTCTTGGATCGGCAGCTAACGACACCGCGTCTCAGGCGTTGCTGTTTAAGCTTTACGACGGGTTGGTTTTGACGAGACCTTTGTAGGTACGTCGAGTCGTGGATCGCCGTTAGCTCGATGATGTATGCGTCGATTTTTATAGAGTAACTACGTTGGGTTGTCTGGATCAAAGCAGTTCACGGTGACAGCAATTGAACGAGCTGCAGCGATTGTCCCATCAGCTTTGAGTGGAATAATCCTGAAGATTATCCACTTACTTCTGCGACACCTTGTACAGATGGCGCGCAGACACATACGGTTGACTGTAACTCGAACCTCCCAATGATATTGTTCTCGTTTTATGGCTAGCTATTCAATCTTCCCTCGCCGTCGATCGTCGACCAGGCAACACGGCCCCGCGGAGATAACCGCGAATCGGAATCGAGTACATCGAACGCGCATTCTAATGAAGATCGTTGCCCGTGAAACGTGGAATCCGCGATGACGTCAGCGAGGGAAGGAATCCCCGTGTACATGATTCGCTCGGTAATTGCCATAAACAACCGCCTCCCGGCACCGGGGACGTTTTCCACGTTTCTGGAATGCCGCGTACCCTGGCCGCGAGTAGATAAGTGAATAGCGAAGGCGAGTAAATTAGCTCCCCCGTAATAGACTCGGTGCAGGAGCCTGTAAATAATGTCGCGCCGCGCCACGGCACGTTTTCCTATTCGGCGCTCCGCCTTTCGCGGCGATGCGTCGCGACCGCGCCGAGGAAATCTTCCTCGTTAATTAGTCCGGTGTTAATTTCACGGAGATTGCGCCGCGCTGATAACCGCGCGCCGACCGCCGTTGCCGTGCTGCCTGACTGACTGTTCGTGGAACAGAGCGATGCACGCCGTTTGATGCATCGCGGTTCTCGCGGAAGCTTTCCTTTCTCACGCATCATCGAAAGAAATTCGATGATTTATCTCGACAATTAGTATCTTGCTCCTCGCCAATGACGATACTGTTAGATATCGTTCGAAACGGCTGCAAAAATTCCTCAAGAATGCGGGAAGACCGATTCAACCGACAAAAGTAGTCTTAGGCTGGGCGCACACGGGCGTTGAAATCGACGTCCGTCGCTGCATATGTCGTAGGATAACATGCAATAGACGAGCGACGGATGTCGATTTCAACGCTCGTGTGCGCCCGGCCTTAACAGTACCTTTTCCACGAGTGCGTTAAAAGCAATGAATCTCTTTGACAAGTATAATGAGTTTCCGAGAAGACTGACAATTGAATTCGTCGTGTGTAGCGGGTTGAAAGATCAACCAGAGGCGGTGAAAGAGTTCTTTACCGTAGTAAGAAAAATTACCCGGTTGTACCGTAAGGATGACACAACACACGCTAATTCCACTGTAGTAGTATGCACGCCAATTAAGCAAACGAGAGTAGACAGAAGAAGGCTCGTGAAAAATGTATCGCAATCCACAAAGGGGCTTGAGAAATCCTGGAAATCATTACGACACCGTGTCACGGCGCGTGAAACAAAGAAACATTAGATGCATCCGTGAAGAAGCCAGCCCTGCGTCTGAATGTTCCCACGTGTTACTGGGTCAGTATACTTTTTAAAAGCGAGTACCGTTCAGTCACCTCAACCCGTAGATAATCTACGAACTTTCAGCCTTCGACGGCGCTCGACTAGCGCGAGTCTTCCACCGCACGACGTCAACAATTAACTGAATAAATTATTCCTCGAAATCGAGCATTTTCAGTGGGAAAAAATTCCAAGTTATCGCACGACGTACATCGCAAAACTTGAAGGACGCGAATTTTATTCTAGACGAAATAAAGAAGAGAAAGAGAATAAGGTACAAGTAAATCTCGATCTAATGATTTGCAAATGACTCGCCGCTTTAATGGTCCGCCGCCGACCGGCACAGACTCGGCCAAGAGAGATTAGCATTGGCGATCGGTGATCAACAAATTGCTACCAGTTTCTTGCGACTTTTGTTTCTACGGCAGCGACGGTTTATCGATGATTCGTTCAATGTTATCGCGGCACCGGGGCAACACTTACATCCATTACACGTCCCGGATAATTACACGGCTGGAACGAGGCTCATCGGCGACCGCTAGGCGCGCGGCGGTAACATTTTACGGTTAATTAACGTTTGTCCCTATCGGCGGATCGTTGCCGGCTCCGGGACAGCGTTCGCAAAACCTCGCGAAACTTGACGTTCGCGCGATTTCCACGAAACCCCATCGCGACGGCGTTACCACGGCGAATTGGTGCTCGTAAATCCCGCCGCTTACCATTACCGTTACGCCGGCTCTCAGCCAGGGGACAGAAGAGGCGGCACGAGAGGAGGACGAGCGGCAAGAAACCGAACGGAGCAGAAGACTGAACAAAAGAGGATGGCGGACCCGACGGTCTTTCCTTTTACCCTTGAAGCGCGGAAATAATTGCGCTGCACCCGTGCGAACTCGCCGATTCAAACGGCTTAGAGTTCTCGATACTCCCTGTCGAAAATGCCGAACGAAAAACGAGGAATAAATTAGAGACATTAGTTGGAACCAAAATCGCGATTCATTTAGCAGAGAGAAAGAATCTATTCGGAAATGAAGATTCTGCAATTTTTATAATTTTATATTGACAATGAGTAAGAACGAAGGTTGGTTTGTAAGCAAAATTGCAAGACAATGTTGAAATAGTTGCATGTACATTTATGCATATGAACCATTTTTTTCTATTAGTTTTTGTATTTATTTTTATAAAGTCATTTAATAGAAGCAATTTCTATAAAATTCTATAAAATCTGATGCGTATTTATGTTCGTCCTAAAACTTTGAATTTATAATAACATTAATAATTACCACATAATTCTTAATGTACACAACGAAATATTGAGCAATATCAAACGTTGATACCAACACTAATTTCTCTAAATTTTTCTTAAAATTGAATCCTTTACTGACTGAAATAAAATGCATGGTTTGGTCAGAAAAGACTTGAAGACTGTAACAGAGTTAGTACTCCATTTGTGATCGCCGGCGGTTCCTTGCAAAAAGTACCAGAGGAAACGCGATGACAAGAGCGGGTTCGGTTTCGTCCAGGTTGCAACACGCCCCGGTGAGAACGCAACTTCTGTGTTACGGGTTGGCCGCGGCTGGTACGAGTTCACCAGGACTCTCCGCGGCAAGAAAACGCCCACGAATGAGACAAGATGCTGATCTCGACGTCACCTTTGCGGCGCCGTGCGTTGCACCGAAACGTCGTCGAACAAAGGTTACTTTCGCAATCGTTCGAGGTTAACGTGGAAACGGGAGAAGCAGTCGTGAGGCGGCGTACTTTCCTCTTACGGGAGGAGGCAACGGTTTAACCCTTTGCACTCCAAATATGCCTGCAAGGAGTGGGCAAACGTCTGGCGTTTCGCGTCGAGTACGCTTTCTAGGCACGATCGCAGTTATGAATTAAACTTATATGTCGTTTTTATGGCGCGTCGTGACGATATCTTTAACAAGAGGAATAGTAAACGATAAAACTCCGAAGGTTTTCCTTTTTCAAATTTAGGCGTCCCATCTATGGAGTATCGTTTCTCTGCTTCGTTATCGGCTGACACGAAATCGCGGCCGCGATAATTAATTTAATTAGGCCGTTTATCAATCTGTAATATGCAATGCAATAAACGTTCAATCTCAGATTCTTCAAAGATTGGCGTTGCAAACTGAAGAAAAAGGAAAATCCGCTTTACGATTGCAGGCGTCTCGAAGCGTCTCTCTGTAAACCATCCAATTAGTTTGGGGTTTAATCTGAGAAATTATAGTAGCATCGATAAGGATAGAGAACGTCTTTATTTCCACACTGGTTAAAATAACTTGCATGCTAGTCAGCCGTTGTATTCCGCCATTATAGTATTATTGATGCAATTAGCCGATCACGAATAAAACGTTCGGTTCGGATGTTTATAAACGCGGACTCCCATCTCATGGCTTGTTCGCGGTCTTATCGAGTCGAATACGATAGACGGTTCATTATCCACGTTTGTCCGAGGCATACGAGTTCATTCGGCTATTGTATAAAATAAATTTCTTAGCTGAAACATTAATGGGAACAGAAAATTGACGAGACACGATTGGATCGAGACCCTCCTATCGAAACGAACGCAATCGCGTCTAAAAAGAGAAGATACTATATTGGATCCTTGCACAATTGGCAAGACGACCTTGATCGGAGCAACGCACCAGCGAATCAAATACTATCGAGCGATCTTTAGCGAGACCCACGCGACGATAGGGAAATCTTCGATGGCGAAACCTCGCTACTTGGAAAGCGGTAGCTGCGTCACAAATCGATAAAACTGCGTCTACCCGCCAATTGAGATGCCAAGGAGACAGATCAGAGAACGGTATGGCATTAATTATATAATTCAAGAGCCAGCGACAGCCTGCATTACGCAACCTTTGGTCCCACCGTCCTATTGTCCTCCGGGAGATAGAATGCCGTGCCGATCGAACGAGATGCCTACTCCTGAAACGCTGCGTCGCCGCGCGCGTAATTATGTTTGTGCCTATTGCGTACGGTGATCCGTGCCGATTGTATAATAGCGAACGACATGGCGCAAGTGGCAAGGGTTATCGTTCCAGGCACAGGCGCGATCGATACGCTTTCCTGTCTACTTTTGTTGCCGTTTGGTCGATGCTTCGGGCTCTCGGAACGCTGGAAGCTTTCGCAACCGCGGCGATGTCTTCTGTCAAAAATAATCGATCGTTATCTCTACTTAAATCTGGCTTCACGTAGATAATTGCTTTTTGTCTCAGGATATCGAAGCGTCCACGGAACGTCGAGTCCCGTACCGTAGCCCCTCCAGGCTCAAGCTACTCGGCGTCAACTCTCACGGAGCAACAATGTATCCAATAATAGCCGCGTGTTATCAGATAAATCCACACGCGGATAGGCTGGCCCAGTACTGGGTGCCGTGACCTCATCGAGGCGATAACGCTTGATCACAATGATGGCCACTTCACGGAGCCGTTCACGGTGAATAGTCTGGCCACTTGAACCCGCGGCGAAGGTTCAAGGTGAGCGGTTGGAAGCTGTTCAGCGCGCTTACTGACCGCCGTTGCTCGCTCGCCGTCGTCCCCTCGGAGGACGATCGTCGCAGTCTTTACGATGCCTTCGATCGGACGAAGAGGACGCGTGCGTGGCTGGGGATACGCGCGTCCCGATGCCGGAGGTTAGGTAACGGTGCAGCAGCCAAGTAGCAAACACGAAGCGGACCAAAGAGAAAAGAGAAAGGAGGAAAGACGAAAGAGAGAATGAACCCGCGCCGCGATTCCGTGCACGAACACGCCGTGCACGACGAATCGCGCCTCGATGAAGCTGTGCGTGCAGGGATCCAGCCACGAAGGAATACCCTCCCTCCCCCGCGTCATCGGCCGTCTAGCCCAGATTTCGAATCTCTTTTCCGCCCGACTACGACTACCGCTCTCGTGACCGGCCTCTCTCTGAACCCGGACTCTGCCTTTGTATCTCCGAACGATCATCAAGACCCGACAGACCATCATGACCGGGGCGGAAGAAGGGAGCGGGAGGCGCAATAGATAATTCTCCGACGAGAAACTCGGAGAAACCCTTCCGTCGGGTGGATACCTTGCGGAGAAATTGTCGAAGAAATTCGAAGGTTAGGATCTAGGACAGAGGGAGGGAGAAAGCGAAAGCTCGAGATGAATCCGGAAGTTTCTCTTCGGGGGGAGAATCGTGACGCTGACCTGGACCAATGTAGGATAACTGTGAGACATTTTTAAATCGACGGAGATATCAAGATGGAAGCGAAGATCTCGTGGGAGATAAGAAATCATGGTTGAGACAATGACTTTCGAGACACCCCCGAGTTCCTGCGATAAGCAATTTCTGTTCGCGAGGAGAGAGAGAGGACCGTCGCGTCGGGACCACCTGTTCCAAATTTTTCGAAACTTGACACCGCACTTCCACGTGACTTAACGAACTCCGACAGCCACTACGCCTGTAGACCTTCTTTTTTAAAAGTTCCACATTTTTCGATCAAACACCGTGTAGCACGTACACGAGACGCAGAGCCAGATGTATGGGTGGTAAGCTGAGAAGCGGTAAGGTCGGCTCGACTGGATCCTTCGAATGTAAGGCCGAGGCATCATCCGCGGGACCACCTGGTAGTCAGAAATTATATACATAAATTCTTGGTCCTCGAAATTCTTATGGCTTGCCGCGGAATCGTTCCTTCGAGCGGTTGATAGAGGAAGGACGGATCCGACGAGATCGATACGCGTATTCGTAACGTTGCAAAAACGCGACGGGAAGTTGATTCCCCCGGTGAACCATTAATTAACGAGTCCCGACGGCGCGCAAACCCGTTTGTCTTTTCCCCCGGACGTCCACGATATTAGCTCCAAAGCCGTAGCGACAGGTATGCGAGGGGGGGTTCAAAGGTTAGACAGGGCTGTCGACCGCAGCCTCGAAATCTTCGCTCGTCGCGGAGTCCTTGTGGAAAAATACAGTTGCAGCAACGGTGAACGGTGAATAAATTTACTTAACTAATGCGCGGAGCCCCGGAGACACCGCGGCCTCTCTCGATGCCCGGGCAGGCGTAATGGCCGAACGATTACTCGCGTAACGAGATCCAAAATTATCATCGAATCGAACCGGCGAGCGGGCTCCTCTGCGCGCGCGGAAGGATCGCGTTCTCGCGTCGATCGGCGGCCACGTTGCTACACCACCGCGGCGCGGCGACCGGCAATAAATTACGAAGATTGATGTTTCGCAAATCAAAGGCGATCTGCCGGAGCCGCGGCTCGGCGCAGAGAGAAGGAACGCCGCCGAGCCGCTCGCCGGAGGAAGAGGACTTAAACGGCCACGAAGCTGGTCGGAAGAGCTCACAAAGAAATCGTCTCGCCACCTACGACGACCTTACCGACTACTCTCCCTCTTCCTCTCCCTCCTTCGTCCACCTTCTCTGTCTCCCCGTGTATTAGGATTTACGGTCCGCGCGGGATTGGAGCCGCTCTCGTGGTCGGCACGGCGTTCACGCTGCTTGAACGAGTTTTACGAGTCGTGTCGATTTGCAGATCGGAGAAGGTTGACCCGTTCGTTCGTTCCTCCGTCATTCGGCCGGCACGACGTCTCTAAAGCCCGCTCGAAAAGCAGTTTTACTTTACGTCCGTATCAGAGTTTACGGTTCGCACGACCCCGACGCCGCGCGGATCTTAGAGGCCATCACGACGATTTGCATGGTTCGAATGCCGTTTTCAAGGCGTGCCACGGTGCGCTTTTCAGTCAAAGGAGATTCTCGCTCTCCTCGCCTTGTCCTTTCCGAATCAACGCGAGCGTAATAGACCCGACAGCGAAGCGGCGTTAACGATGCGCGTGCTAACGCGATTTCCCTCGCCGAGGACCTCGAACGATCGCGCCGAAGATCGCCCGGTGTCCTTCTTAACGACTTTCAGGCTATGCCGTCGTGTCGAATCGGAGCGCAATAAAAATCGGGTCTCCGCGCGCGGTTTACGGCTCGAGAGAAATACGGGAACGTATCGGATTTTAATTGCCGCGGCGACTTTGCGATCTTTTTTTTTTTTTTTTAGCGTGAAGGACAGAGGCATTCGTCTCGCAGCGCGAAGAAAAAGACGCGTCCGACGAGAAGCGACAGAGGTTACGATTCCGAGGAAGCGTGAGGGCGCGAGCAAAAATAACGGTCGGCAAAATCGTTAACGGGAAAGAAAAGGCGAAGGATGAAACGGCATAATGCGAGTCGATCACGAGCGCGATTATTCTCGTAACGGCATTTCTTACGATAATTGAAGGATCGTGCTGCGTTTCGGCTGGCAGAAAGAAACTGCTTAGCTGTAATGGGGGGGCCCCGGTGAGCACCACGCGCGGACTCCGTGCATCCGACGATCCGTCGGACTTAATTGCGAAAGATACGCATCTTAATTCGGATCAAGGACAGTCGCGTTGCACGGAATCCTGCGCGGACCCGTGGATCCTTCCTCCGTTTCTCCGGTGTCCCAACTCCGATCGTAAACCATTCCGATAGACCGTAACGGCGAAACAATAACAGGCCGCCGACGGCAATTTCGCAATTCAACAGAAATGTCAGCCGACCACGGCGCGATACGATTGTCTCGTGACAAAGTATTCGAATTATACCTACACGCGAGATCCGAGAGCGCGCTGATCGAATTGCATGTACCGCCAAATAAGGGGGTTAAATCATCCGTTTCCCGTCGTTTTGTCCTCACGACTGTCAAGAAAGCGGCCTGGAACGTGATGCATGAGAGCTCGACTCGGTCTGACAGCGGCACCCAACTTCTCCGTCCATTTCGACGCACCTACTTTTACAACAAGGTCTACCCACTAACATCATGCAAAAATACGTCAAAGTCTGAGGAGAGCGCATACTCTTTTTCCTTGGCACGGCGTTAATTTCGACTTTCAACTCGTCAAAGATTAAAAGCTCCTCGCGATCGAAGAAGAAAAATCCTTGTCCACTTTCTCCGCCACTCATTCGACCACGGTCCATTACGATAAGGAAGTCACGTTCTTCGAACGATCTGAATTCGAAATGTCATCCATATTTTTGATCCGACGCGGCGTAAAACCGCCGAGCAATAAACGAAAGTGATTGAAAGCGCCGCGAGTGTGTTCAGCGTTCGCTCACAAACTCGTCTCTAGAACGTGATCCCCGAGGATCACGCGCTTCGGTTTTCCCACAAAAATCCTCGGGTAACTGTAAAACGCTGGGCAAACGAACACGCGCGCGCGCCCCTCGCGGCCACAAACACACCTACTCTCTCGGTGTCCGTTAATGGAATTACCTGTCCGAGTTTACAGAAACCCATAACTGGGGTTTGTTCTAGGAACGCGGGGCGTGCGAATGCTTGGGAACTCCGTGTGCGTGCTCGTGCGTTACACGCGAGTGTTGGTGCACGCTCGTAGACGTCGATGGAAATTATCCCCATGGGCAAACGGCGACCTTCGATCCTCCGTCCTCTCCGTCTTTTCCCGCGGAGCGAGCCACACGCTATTGAATATTCGATTCGAGCTGAATGAATCGCGTCGAGCCAACGACGCGTCTTCTATTTATCGTAAAAAAGATAGTTTAATGAGTGAACTACAACCGGCGCGTGTAAAATATTGCGTCACGTAAATGCGCTATCTAGATCGTTAACCTCCGCTTGAAATGGTAAACAGCTATTACGCGTGCGAAGTGGTAGCGGAACGATCCTTGAACGCTGCGAAGTTTAATCTTCTGATACGGCGATTAGAGGATCGACTAAACGCGATGACTCTGATACATTCTTACATCAACTAGTTCCTAATTATATTACCTCGATACTAGAAAGCTGCAGGAATTCAATGTTTCAGGAAATGCTTTGTACTTAGTCAGCGAATTCCAAGATAACGATAAGACGCACTCAACACCAACGTAATTAAACGAAAGGATATCGGTGATATACGATTGATGAAATAATTAGCGGTGTCCGAGCGATCTTTCTCTACCGCGTTTAATATAGATCGAGAGATTTTCTAAGCTTTATTCATCCGGTGTAGCGGTACATTAAGAGGAAATAGCTGGGCACAGTAGCCAGGAACATTGCTATATGACTTCCAGTACCGCCGCGTTCAATGCTTCCTTCTCCCATTCGATTCGTCACGGCGTCTAATAACCGTGTCTGACCAGCCACGTCGCATTCTCCTATCCGTAGAATTTTGAGACAAAGGAGCACAGCTTCCGCGGGTTTACGCGAAAGGAGAGAACAACCCTCGGAGCTAGTTAAGCCGCGGTACAACGCGCGCTGACAGTGCACGCTCTCGCGTATAAAATGACTACAGTCGCATGCACTAAATGCGAGATAACAGGATTCCTAAATAAGGAATAGAGCGTAAGCAACAAGAACACGAGGAGCCCGAGGAAAATGATTGATTTCCAAATAGGCTGCCGCGGAGCCACATAAATTCATGAACAGCTAATGATGATGAGCCACAACACTGACTTACGAAAGCATTAATATACCGTTGAAGATAAGTGGAGGATTTCGTGTCTGAAGAATGAATCGAATGTCAAAAATAAAGGAAATCTCGTACATTTAAAACCGTAATCGATTGAGGTTAAACCCTTGAACTCCTTCTCTGACGATACCCTCGATTCTCCCGCTCTCAATTTTTCCACGCCTTCCGCCAGGATAAAGCAATCACCGAGGCTCTCGCGCCGTGAAAATTCCCCCCCCCCCCCGTGTAGGGGGGACAACAACGAGACGTTCAACTACGTTGAACGCGTTCAGCAAACAAGGGGAACTCGTTTCCGTGGGACGCTGCACTTCCACGCCCACGCCGACTCCTTCGTTCAAGGTACGTTTGATACGGAAGAATCGAGCTGATTGAACGTCAAACAATGCTGGTTTCCGTGTAGGCTCGCTGCCGCGTCGACTCCGGCCCGTTTAATACCGCCATTAACTAGAGAAGAAAGGGGGAAGAGACTTGAGAAGGGATCCGCGATGTAACACCGTGGGAGCCAACGACCTCGTTTCACGGTTTCTTCTCCGTGAAAGTGATCCGATATTACAAGGAAGCAGGAGCGAGAGAGAGAAGAAGATCGTGGCGCTATTAACCCTCCGTCGGAGAGGCACGCTCGAAATCCGCGCGCGGGATATGCTCGAGATCGCGGGCTGATAGATCGCGGTCATTTGTTCGGCACGACCGCGTTGTCCCGCGTTTGTCGCTCGTTCGTTCAGCCTATTACGTAAGGATAAACGTCCTGGACGGACCAGTCGGAACGCTTGCCCTATCCGGCAATAGGCAATACGTTATCCTATGCGGCGCGTAATAACGATGCCGCCTCCCCCGCACGCGAAACGAGGCAACGCCGAACGATTCCACGCTTATCTCTGACGCCTCGAAAAGGCCGAGGAGTTGACACCGTTCCGCCAGACCCTCGACGCTGTTACCGTTAAATCGCCGAAGCGGTTTCCACAATTTCGCCGCAATAATCCGAGCGTTCCTCCCGCGGAACGCCTCGACAGATAACTTCGAACCTGCTATGCCGAGCGAACTTGAAAAGCGACCGGGGAGAGAGCCCTCCGAGCGATCGCCTCGCCGCGGCAATGAATCATCCGTTTAACGCAGCCTGTCTCGTCATTACTTTCCTTAGCGATCGCCGTTCCGAGACCAGTCTCACCGACGAGACGGCCGGTAAGGTCAGATACGAGCGGACGCTAACCGTGGGTCCGCGGTGTTCGCGAGTTTTAATGGGTGAGCGTAGGAAAGAAAGAAATCGCCTCGATGGAACCCGATTCTAACGATGGGAAATATTCAGCTTTTCCATTCGGTAAAGCATTTTGTTCCCAAGGCGTTCCACGTCACCCAAGTCGATGCCATCGAATCGACAATAGTTCGCCAAGAATTTCATCGAAAGTCTCTCGGTTGAGATTCGCTATGGCATCGGGAATCGTCTCTTGGGACCGCGCGATCGTTGCCGAGTCTAGTTCAGTGGTCATCGAGATATCGACTGGTCCGCGTTACGAGCATCGATCGAAGCCGCATCTCGTGGTATTCAGAATGACGCCCTGACGCATCGCGACCACACACGCGCTCTCCTCCCTTTTCTCCTCCCGATCGGCACTGGTTCCAGATCGCGCGCGGATTCCTCGCGGCCTGTTTAGCCACTTCGCGCGATCACGTAACCCGCCGCGATCGCTATCGACGGTCTCCGCGGAATTCCCTTAGGGCATGAGCCGATGTAACCCCGCGCTCCCCGACTTTTATTAAATTAAACCTGGACGGGAGTCGGTGCTATTTTCGGCGAACCTCGCGGCCGGTAATTGGGATGCCGCGAATAGCGCCGGAGAAACTTTTCTTGAAATCACCTCGCACGAATCACCTGTTGACTTAATTAACGCGGACGCTATGGAATTCTGACGAGCAGGAATTTAGAGCTGCTTCGCAACGCTTGGATTCTGTTGGACTTGGACGACTTTGTATCTGCACTTAAGTCTATTTTTTGCGACCACTTAGGGATTCCTCTGTTTATCGTGATAGTTAAAACATGAGCGAGTTGAGGCTGCGATTATGGGAACACCGAAGCTGAGTCCATAAGAAAATGCAAGTGAAACAAAAGGTGGAATTCTTGATCCCCGGTGGTCCGATTGATGTAAGCCAATTATGGGCTATGAATATACTTTGATTATAATGAAATACAATTCTAGGAGGTCTACATACGATTTCTCCGCACGTGAATTGGATGAAATCTCTTTCGAAAAGGAACAGCGATTAATCACAGCGCGTACTCTTGTCTGCTAAGTGATTCTCCCTGCTCCATTCTTCGATATGCAAATCACTCTGGCGTCTTGACGAAAGTGACAATCGCATTGCCAAAACATGTCACCGCTCTAAAACATTTCCGTCGCCTCGACGATGAACTCCGAGCAGAGAAAGGAGTAGGCAGAAAAAACCTCGAGGGCAAGGCTCGTAGCTAAGGACACTGCCTAGATCCACTAGACACGCCCCTGCTTCGACTCTTGCCTCCAGAGTATCAGCGGACAATACACAAACGGTACGTCGGATAAATATTTAAAAGCGGAGGAGGATTCTTTCACCTACATTGTTGCATTGAGGGAGGAAACACTACTGTGTACGGTAGTGGTCAAAAGAAAGTTCTGTCTTCATATTTTCATGCTTCATTCAGGACGGAACTATTGAAGAGCCCTCGCCATTCTTCCCCGGCAGTCAGTGTATATCCGTGCATTTCACGCTTCGGAACTCGTCTTGTTCAACGTTTCCACTTTGTCACAATGGAAGTAGCGGACCAAATACATGACTCAACTTGGTAAACCGACAACTGCGTTCGCGAGCGCAGCGGCGATTGGTCAAAGTGCTCCTTTCTCCGTATCGAATGGAAATCCCTCGTCGAAAACACTAATCGAGCGTCGGGATATTCGAAGAGCGGTTCGAGCAAGTGGCCTCATCTTTCCCCGCGGCGCGGCGGAGAGTACCAATTGACAGCAAAAAGGATCGAACGCGCTTCATAAATACTTCGATAAATATTCCTTTTGCTTCGCGTAGAGGTCGAATAAAAGTTTTCCCCCTCGTCCCCCTCGGGGAGAGAATTTAATACCGCGAAGGCTCGTACCGATGGCGTGTCGTTTTATTCGCGATATTCCTGTCGCAGTTAATGACGTCAGAGCTCCGGGGCAACGCGTAGGGCACGCGACTTGCACGGCCGTGCGAAGGATCCCTGCCAAGGTCGGCTACCGACTAGGATTATCCCCTGGAATCCTCCTCCTCGATCACGCGGCTGCTCGCCACTCGAGGCACGCTCTCCTCTCCGTCCAGCCGCGGCTACATCGAGGTCGACTGGACGAAGGAGCGAATGACTTCGGGGGAATTTACGGTGGTTAATCTGTATCTAGACACGTACAGTGTCCCGAGGTGGCAGCGCGCTGCATATGCATAATTCACCTTCTGCATGGAACAGCTCTCGACCGGCGCGTTCTACGATTAACCTGCCCCGGCTTTTGCACACTTCCAGGCGGACGACTGTATCGACCTGGCGCGGCGTCCCGAGATCCTTGCGATCCTTTCTCACCGCGATTAATGCCAGGCTAGGCCTCTTAAAACCTCGTTTAGTGTCCGAGAATATGGATTTATAGAAGTAAATGACGGTGATCTCGAAACGATGGAGCCGGAGAGACTTAATCGACGCCATATTTCCTCCCGAGTTTCTGCCTCTCCCCCAACGTCGTGCAGTACTCGAAAATGGAGAAAACCTGATCAAAACGGTAAATTCTGATGTCATTCGGATTTTGAAACCTATTAATATTTTCGCAGGCTATCAACCTCTCGTTAAAGCTCCTTTCAATGTAAAATACATTAGAATCTTGATGATTCAACTCTCAATTATCCCCAATTTTTATTATTCAAGGTTTCAATTACTTAAAGCATCAGGTATAATAGTACAGTAAGATTCTGAATAAAAATTGAACCATGATTTAATCCTGCTTCGTTTCTTTTAAAATCTCCTTTATTAGAAGTTTAATTATTAGTACATCATTACGAATGAATTTTTTCTTAAAATTGGAACAGTTATTTAAAGAAGTAAATTACATGATTGGGATAACAAGACAAACAGGGACAAGATTTGGAATTCAATTTTGATGCCATGGGTTTTGACCAGGATTTTTTGATTTTCGACTACTGTGCAACCTCCGGATTCATGTCCGCCGATTCAACGCAACGGTACGATCGATAAATTGTAATCCAACACCCGTCCGAAACCTCACGATCGTTTCCGGTTTGTCGCATCATTCGGGGCCCACGATTATCCAATCGTGGCTTCTCTCCTTCCATCTCTCTCTTTCTCTCTGCGATCCAAGATTTCCGAGATGCTTTAAGATCCTCTTCCAGTGACTCAGAATTCGCGATCCTCGGGTCGGAAGTCGCGAGTGTGTGCAAGGCATAATAAGCAGCCGCCATAGCGGCAGGACGCCGATGTTGAGGATGTAAAGCGCTTCTCGAAGAGAGGACAACGAGGGCAAGCGCGTCTTGGCTGTTAGCAGTAACCTCACGTACGAAACCTGGGGCCCAACACCATGTATTCCCCTTAATCCTTCTTTTCTTGTTCCCTTATTCCTGCGCACGCTGCCCCCGCGACACGGTCGACTTCAATTACACCGTCCAAATCCCGTCTCAAAGGTCCACCATTTCTCGAGCCACAAAAGAATATTTTCCTTGACGGAAACGATTAAAAATCTTTTCTGTATCTTCCTATGCGCGCGGTTTCTTCAAGAGTAGCTTCCACGAAATAATGATCGTAGTATCCACGAATGTTCTTTGCATCCTTTCCTAGGCCTTGTACTCTAGAAGTAGTTCTTGTTCTTCTGGTCCTGAGCTTCGCGTTGGCATTGAAATTCACCTTCCGTCTATCTCCGATCGCCTCCGACTGTTCATACGTGGGAACACGTTTCGCTAATAACCGAACAAAAAGCAGCAATTGCAAATCGCTAAGAAAGGACTTCGGATACTAATGACCAAGCTCCGTGCAAACGTTTTTCCCGTCAGGATAATAAGGGCCGATTGATTCGTTGCAAGAACATGATTGGTGCACGATTTCAATAATTCGACTGGCGAGGATCGAGGCTCCGTTTTCTTATTCCGCGGAGCTCTTTCTCCGCCTCGAATGGAGGAAAAATGACCGGTATCGAGGGCGATCTGTCATTATGTTGTTCGTCTAATGAACCTTTCGCTCGGAAATGATAGACTTTAATGCTCGCATTTACCGACGCGCACCAAGTAACTAGTTTGGACAGCTTGTTAAGGGTTGGTAAAAACGGGTCGAAGAAGTATAACCCGAGTTGGACTGGATCCACTAATGTGACAGCGTTTTGTCACTTTTGCTCAGATCACTTCCGAGGAAGGAACGTGGAAAAATCTCATTCACGGAGGTTCTTAACCAAAAATTAATTTCAGCGTGAAGCATACTTCTGATTCATCCGTACCAAAAAAAAAATTCCGCACTCCCAGCGCGATCGTATTTGCCAAAGAGAGTTGATAAATGAACTCAGCAACCGCGCAATGAGAACGTTGATTCGCGTGGCGAAATCTCCACGGTCGAAAAGGCCCATTCGTAACGATATCTCTCGCAATCCATCCTGACGATCATCGTCATCGCCACCGTCTTCTCGCCGGTTCCTGACGAGCCGATTCAAATCCCCCGCTAGAGCGATTAATCCGTCGTTATCCGTCGAGACAATGGAGCCGTTCTAAATACCGGTTACCGATCTCGTTGACCAATCCAGAAAGACTTCGATCAGTAGTTGCACCGAGCCACTCGAGGATCTCGTTTGCTATGCACGCTGAGAATGGTTCTGCTCGGCAGACACGTCACCAGACACAACGTCGCTTGTGCAATATAACCTAGATACTCTAGCACGTTGCACCTAGCCGAGGAACTCGTATGCATGCGCAATAGACGACTTTCGAGTATGCCATTCAAATCTTCGGCTACCGAAATCGAGGGACAAGGAGAGGAGTAACCCTCTTTGCGATGAGATCGTAATGAATTTAGTGAGTTAAAAAAAAGAGAAGTGCACCCGATGCAGAGATAAGAAATGTGAAACCGTTTCCGTGAAGTGGCTCGTGAAGCGATTCAAGAGACGAAGGTCACCGAGTGACATCTTGAAGAGCGCGCGAGGATCAAGGAGGGCAGAGGCCCAATTTCGAGGGAACTGGTTTCTGTTCCCAAAGTCGTCACGGCCATGAAACGTCGACCTTCCTGCACCCGTCGAAACCGAATAGCTGCACACCCCGCAGCACGCAAGGATAATTAAAGTCCAGCCTCGCGCACCTTATGATAGACGCTGCATATCTGCGGTACGTAAAGCCGGACTTTCACCGATCTCGTGGCACGTGGTTCGAACACAAAACACGTTGGTGCAGCGCACTGTCAGTCACTGGCATACACCCTGCTCTAGAAACTGGGCCGCGGTGTACCACTTTTCCACGCGAAACGAATTTCCATCCGACCCATGCATTGGAACACTTCTAGAACTATATTCATAAAAACTTTTTCGACTGTCTGGAGGAAATTATTTGAAATCGAAAGCATTACATGCACAAAGGTATTTGGAATAACTTATTCTGTGCGCCGTATTTTTCAATTACAACGTTCAACTAAACCTGCTGGAAAAGATTGTCGGTTGCATTGCGTGGATGCATGTACCTCGACGCGATTACACAGCACACGCGGTCGACTTGAATTACCGCGGAATTAGGGCCACCGGCGTTCAGTGTAATACACCTGGACCATTACTCGTTCATTTATCTTCGCGGAGCGCGTTATTCGCTCGTTTTGTCACGATTCTTACGTGGCATCATCGTCGTCCCTCCGTGGCAGCGACGCGCGGATCGACGGACGATTACAAAATAGCTGGGCTCCGTTCGCGCTTTATCTCGCGAGCGCTCGCGATACGATAACGCTGATGCAACGCGGTCGATGCCGAGTGACGTGAGTTGTCGATTATTTCGGTACACGACTTTCGCATACACGGCCGACGATAACGGGGGAGCCGAGGGACGGCCGGGGCGTCGGGCAACCTTGAGAAATCACTCCGCGGTGAGGAAATTTAAACGGTGGATAGCTCAGGCCCCGCGGCCTGATAAGGGTTTTCACCTTCGATAAACGCGCGCTCGCCGAGGAAAACGACCGGTGGACACGAATCCGGACCCGCGAACGATGACATTCCGAGCACAATAAAGTTCGAGGGAACACGAGGGTACGTTATCGGTACCGGGTAATCTCCCTTCGCCGGTAAACCCTGGAATCGAACGCGTTACCCTCCGCTCGTACGCTTTCCGAGTACCTTCCGAGTACCTTCCAAGTACCTTCCGCGGCCCCCGGCTCCAAGGACATTAAATATTCCCGGCCGGTGGACACTCTCGATCGAACGCTCGAAACGACACGCTCGCACGCGACTTCGCAGCTGTTGCACCGAGGCTGCGAAAAATTTTTGTAAAAGAAGAAAAGGAGGGTCAGCCTCCGAGGAGTAATCGCACGTTCTCGGTAAATGATCCAGCGTTTCGATACGCGTTCTAACGACACCGTGGCTCTCTGTTCCGCCGGTTTAGAAAGCGAGAGGCGGCGAGTCGACTCCTCTTTCCTCGAGGAACACGGACGACTGGGGAATCGTTGCTACAGATTACCGCATGCCAGCGCTGATGAAGTCCGCCTTCGTTTCTCCTTTAAATGCGCCGCGGCGTTCAATTTCATTCCAGTTTCACCCGGAGAAACTGATCTACGTGTGGTGCTCGCTTAATGGCGCGAACACATGAAATAATGCTCGACGGCACGACGGGAGAAGGGAAAGAAGCTATCGAAAAGAAGTAAATCTCCGTCGACCGAGGTACGCGTCAGCTGAAAAGAATTCCGAGCGAAGCTACCGGACACGATGCCGTGAATCGGCACAGCTAGTCCAATTTCATTCAATTTATCTCGGATAATCCGAATTATGCCACTAATCCCCTCTCGCACGGTTCTACTTCATTATCCCTTGCCGCGGCTACTGAATCCGTGACAGTCTCGCAAACGATCGAATGGGAACGCAACGGATCGAGCCGAAAAAAGCGGAGGTGATCAATCTAGGGAGCGTATCAGAAAAGATCGGCCATAAAATCGCGATTTCTTCATTCCCATGAAGCTCTCACTCGCCGGCATCACGGTAGAGTAATCTAGGAGGGAATCCAAACCCCCACTCGCACGAATTCGATTTTAATTAATTGCATTATTCATAGCCGATCGCGTCGAATGACTGATCGTTCAAGCGAGTCGGAGCACCGCTGCCCCCTTTCCCCGAGGAACGATAATTACGAATCAAGCGACGTGACATAAATGCGAGCACGCAAGCCGCGTGCGTGCGAGCGGAATCTGCTGCTCCAGACTCATACGAGACCACGCAGCGCGCGATTCTCAAGTTCCCGAGCGTGCCGCGGAGGAAACGTCGATCGGAACAAGAAAAATAAGTCCGATTGAGATCGAGCAGGCGACGAGACGGGGACAGCGCAGACGGGGAGCTCCGGTCGGCTGTTGGTGCCGTGCGTGGAGAGACCGCAGCTCGCGTGTCTGCGGGCTTCACGCGAGAAGGTGACAGTGAAAGTCCTGAATCACATTCCGATTCTGAGAGAGAGAACTATTAATAGCCAGTCCCGACCAGTCACAGAGTAGGCTCGATAAGGATAATCAATTGTTCCGGCGGGAGGAAAGCGTCCCCTTAATTGACTATAAATTCTTTTCCCTCGGAAAGACGAGTTTCACGGTGTCGGTTGACGTGTGTAATACGTTACCCGATTCCAGGGTGCAGCCGGTATTCTAAGTAGCAAGATCTCTAGGAGTGGTTTCTCAACGTACCTGAAACAGACAAGAAAGGAACGCGAAATTAGTCGATGTGTAATCAAGACATTGAAGTCGATACGGCATTGAAATCTACTTGCATTCAAATTGCCGCTCGCATGATAGCCAGGTAAAAATTGCGGCGTCTAATCGACGGTGAAACGCGATCCAACTCGCAAAAAGACGATGATACGCAACCGAAAGAATCGGGATCAAAGCGTTCGCGTGATCGGCAGCGACCGTGTATCCTTCCAGCACGAACCGTAGGAAAAAAGGCGAGAGGCCAGCATGGGAAAACGATTCCCGGATCCCCGGGAAGAACGCGACGCTTTTTGCGCGTCCGGCGCAACCTTCGCGATACCAGCTGTCCAAGTATTGTTACACTTCTTCGAAGGCGGATCAACGAACCGGAGCGCGACGGCACTAGGTTGTCCGGCGAGGACGCGCGACCAGGAATGTCAAGAAACGGCCTTCGGCACCTCCTCGACCAGCTGTCTGCGATTGCGACCGGACGAGCGCTCATCGTTTCCCGCGACAGCGGCGACCCCGTGAGAGCCCCGATGCTTATCGAAACTGCGAGGCTAAGCGTACGTAAGAGCCATAGTGCCGTGCTTAATGACGCACGTAGGCGTGTTACGTGCGTACACCTCTTACGTGCGACGTGTCCGCATATTCCGTCGGACAATCCTACCCGGCGCGCGGTTATTGCACGACCTCTTGCGCGTGCACGCGCGTCAAGGCAAGCGCAATCAAGCCGCTTCGCGGTAATGACAACCTGCGTCCGCGAAATGCCCGATTTCGAGCGGTCGCGGGGAGAGAGCTTCTTGCGGACGTTCCCTGATGGACAAGGAACGCCGAAAAACGAGCGTGCCGAATTGCCAAGGTCATCGGACGGTTCTGTGCTACGTGTTTTTATCTGAAACAGTCGCTTTCGGGAAGGAAAACATTGTGATGCCGTTCTTTGCGAGCAAAATAAGATTGATGAAAGCTGTAAAACAGTGTTTCCCAACATTCTTTTGAGCGACAACCCCCGTTTATAAAATTCCGGAATAAGCTACACTCTTCTCCTTCGCCTTTTTCTTCCCTTCCACCTTATTGTTAATAATATTCAACTGTTTTAATACATAGTAGAAAAGGTTATAATAATGGTCACAAGAAATTGAGAAAAGTTGATTGCTAGTTTTATGAAACTTGTAACAATAGCCGCTCACAAAAACAATATTATTACATTGAATGTCTAAGCAGTCAGTCCATTTTGAACATTTCATACAAAGACAGAATTAAAATTGACAAAATCAAAATCGAACACCGCGATTCACATTATCATGGAATTCTTTTGTTTTCTTTTGAAAAATCAATATCCCCCACAGTAATATAACAGTATTAAATTAAATAAATGCTAAAACTCATCAAAGGAAAATAACATTGGTAACTCCCAAGGGGTTGCCACCTTTTAGCTGGAAATCGTTGCAGTAGAGAGAACTTCGAGAGGTAATAATGAATACTGCGACGCACAGTGGAGGATGAATTAAAAAGATAACATCGAATGACGACGAAATGATAGCTCAGATATAGCTGTGATGCAAGTTGCTCACAGACTGAAAAAAATAATAAGGCGACTGTATCTGACTCACTGGCAAAGCTGCGAACAAGAAAGATCCCTCTGAATCACGGCCGATAAAACGACCGATAGGCCGGTGGTTAAACGTGACGCTGCCCATTGACATTCAGCGTCGGTAGCGGCACGGTAACGCGTTCGTGACATCGACAGAAGTGCATCGCCGTGAGAACAATGAAGGTTCGCTGCGCGCGGCGCAGTACACGCGGTATGCGTCTCGTTGCGGCGACAATAAGACCAGCTGCAAGGTCGCGGCGAGTCGATGCAGCTGGATGACTAAAGCCATCTTAAATCACCGGAGACCCAATGATTCAGCACTGGGGCATCTCGAAGAACCGGAAGCTTCTTTCGTGCGCGGCCGAGAACCGGACCGCCGCGTTGGCCCCTTTCCTGACCTCGATTTAATTTATAAAGGACCGTGACTCAGAATCTTGGATTTCGATCAGCCAGTCACGGATCGGAGATCCAATAATTCTGTCGCGAACAAAACGACAGGCTTTTGCGTGCACGATAGAACTCATAATCCGTTTACACGCTCGGCGACGTTTTAACCCATTTTGTATCAATTCACAGTAGCGAGGACACACGCGGAGTATGGCTTCACCGAGTCGATGAGATCGCGGTGCCAAACAAGCCGTACAATCGACTACTTCGCGACCACTTATTCGCCTAATCGTCTGTACTGCATCCGAAGGATCGGAGCGCTTGCGTAACCGCGTGCGTAGCCGAAAGCGCGCGCGGTGCTCCGCTCGAAAGTGAGTGGATCGCGCTCGCGTGGGTCGCGGAGTGAGTTCAGTGTCAGAACCGAGACGAGTACTCTGATCTGGCATGCATAAAATACTTCGGTGGCGCCAACGTGTCGGCCAGCTCTTATAGCCGATACCCGCGAGCCAGTACGTAGAACGCGCGGCTGTTCCTCCAGCTTTCCTTCTCTCCTTCACTCTCGATCGAGTGCCTCTCTCTCTCTCTGTCTCTCTCTCTCTCTCTGTCTCTCTCTCTCTCTCTCTCTCTCTCTCTCTCTCTCTCTCCTTCCATCCCTCTCTCACTCTCAGTGCCTCTCCCCATGGCTGTTTCCCTCTGTCGCTCTTTCTCACCATCGCCGGATCCGAGAGCAGGCGAACGAGCTGGCAGGTATGTGCATTTTTATGCGCTCTTTTATGCCCACGCGTTCACTAAAAATAATCCCGTATCGAAGACCAAGCATAATGAACGCTCGCCGCTGGTCGCCGCGCGAATTCTTCCTCGGCTGATCCCCTTTCGTGCACGGAGCTGACGTTCCAAAAGCGGACTCCTCCTCTTTTTGCCCGTGCAACATCCTTCAATTTATTCTATAATTAGACGCGTACCCGAAATTTTTTGGAGGTGCGCCCATTCCGAGAGCGCAATCTGCACACGGCATCGTCCTCGTTATTCCTTTTAACCGCATCGCGTGCTCTAGCACGTTACACTTCGACGTTGCATAAAAATCGTAGTGTCTAAAAGAGGCAAAAATCCGGGTCACCCTAAATTAAAGCTCCATACCTGTTTACATGCCGGCGTAATGCAACTGCCCAAATTGCATCTCTCTATTGATTGCTGCTTGTTCGTCGATCTCTCACCTCGCAACTGGAGCCGCGAACTCGTTTGCTTCAAACGCAATCAGCCACGAACACCGGTTGCGCTGCAACATGGGAGGCCTTCGAAACGCATAGCAACAAGGAATACCTCTTTCTATTTACCCTTATTCTGACGAAGCAGAATCTCCCTTCGCAACTTTGTATCGCAGATTAGTGACGGCGATGAAAGGCGCAACGAATCGAAAACTGTGAAAACTGAAAACTGTGTTGCATGTTTTCGAATCGCCTCCCTTGTACAGGGCGACATTCTAGGAAACACCTTCGCGACGCCGACGCGTTTTCGCGAACGCAGTCCACGCTTGAGCGCGTTCCTTCGCCGCGACCCGCACCGGCCGACGCTAATGACGAGACGAAACATTTTAATTGGCGCCAATTACACCGTCAATTTAACTGGCAGCTGTAAATAATTCGGCGCATAACTTTCCAGCCGTGTGTTCGCTCGGATTGAAGCCAGATACGTGTTCGTGGGCCGAAACGCGCGCCGACTCGCGAGTCCGCGCTAATGATCGACGCGCGCGATACCGCGCCGAGCCGAGACGTACACGCGTACGCAGTCGTAAATAAATGGTGCATCCTGCCCTCGGACTCTCCTCTCGCCATATACGAAGAGGCTCTTGAGGATCACCAGCCTTCGCCCACGCATCGCTCGGTGCTCGCGCGCTATTCGCCGCATCGATCTCCTCGACCGCCGCGCGACGGCCTTCGACGTTACATCGATGGTACTCTTTATAGAATACGGAAAGGTTCAAGGGTCGCCAATCCGGCCTCGCCATACCACTGTTATATAATAATCCTTGTGAAAGTAAATTGCGCAGCGAGATGATGTCCCGAGCGACGACGGTAAAAATCTCGCGATAGACCGGAGAAACCTCGGCGAAAAGTTTCGTCAAGCTGTTCGCGAGTAAAACGCGCGCTGACCACCGCTCGATCGATAAAACCCACTCTGTTTTCAATTTCGCGAGACGGCAGGCTAGGAATCTTCAGTCTATGATTTCGTTAGGCGTTCCCAAGGATGAGGCACCGTAGGTAAGGCAACGTTTAACGAGTGAAATTATCGGAACGTTGTTTGCCCACAGCCCCGACGCTCGAAAGGTAAATTATTCTAAGAACAATCTTACAAACCGTTCCACTTAGTGCCGCGGTAAACGCCGATCAACGAAGATAAAAGGAAACTCTTGCGTCGCGGTGATTACTCCGAAACCGTTTCGCAATTTGAATTTATGTACCGCGGAATTCACCGACGCTTGCATCGATTTCAATTGAACACCGGGTCAATGCCTCGGCTGCAAATCAAAGATCGGACACACCGTTTGTTCTGTTAACGAACGCTGCGCTTGACGAAATACTCGATGCAACGAAGTGGTAGCGTTGCGCTTGCTCCGTATCCGCGCGGAGACATGGGACCGTTCCAAGGAAACACGGTTTGTTTAGCAGTTCCAACGCAAAAGGGATTGCAGTCCTCTCGGGTTTACAGCGCGCTCTCTAAAACTGATATCCTCATTTTATACCCCTTATCTGGCCGTTTATTAATCCGGCATCTTCCGTCTCGACCGAGAGTTCAAAATAATCTGTAGCTTAGATACGCGTACACGCGATAAAAGATCATTGCTATAGTTATTGCCCTTTAAGACCAAAGTAATTTATAAAGCGGACTGGGGTACGATTAATTTTCAAGACTGTAATCAAAGCGATCTTTTGTTTTTTTCCATGCCGTGAAACAACAACGCGCCGTAATAAAATCCTTATACCTGGGCCACCCTGTAGATGCATTAAACCCCGATCCCATCGAATCCTTTAGTCTCGCGCGTGCACGCGTGCGTAGTCGACCCGCCGCGCGAAGCATTGTCTTCGCGAGACGATGTAATTTATTGTAATCGTTCGGGACGCGTACACGCCGGCCCTCGTATTTCAATGAACGAGCGCGTCGCGTGCGATCACGCGCGCCGGGCCATTCCGAAATTGTTTTAAACGAGCGGCCCGACGATGGGCCCGGGTGTGAGAACGCCGTGTCCGATGGCGACGCGATCGCGCGAGCGAAAAAATACGCGCGCCCTGCGAACAAGGAAGAGAATAGTGTAATGATAATTATCCTTTAAAGTCAGCTGCGCCGCGGGCACACCTCGCATCATTCAGAAGGCAGAGGGAACTTCAATTGTCTTCGCGCGACCGCCCCTCGGACTTCTGTGGCGCTCTCGGTGCCCCGGCGCAGCCGACGAACTTGATGATGCATCAACTTCAATAACGCGAGGCGAGCGCGAGCATTACCATGACCAGACGGACGCGAACGCACTCGAGGGGAAAAGCTGCGGCGGCGATAATTACGGGGATGCGGCCGAGAGTTGCTAGACGCGCAAATTACAGTGAAATGCTTTTTCGCGATTCCTCGTGCGAACGCGCTATGGAAGTTGTTCTATTTATACTTATTCCGTTACCATTGTGCCGCGGTGGTTGGATCGAAATGGGTGGTACGATCGAGTCGAGAGAGTCGCTTAAAGTGAGTTTAAATGATGAAACATGTTCATCTGTTTCGCGTTGATATCAACTAACTCGATGAACTTCGCGGAATTCTCTCGGTTGATGGGACGTGGCCTTTAATTAATATTGCCATTGCTGTAGGTAATATGGAAGCATGAATCATCACCGATACATTGAGTTCCCCTCAATTTCCTTCCAACCACTTCCTGCGATGCTTAATTCTAAACCGGCAACGGTCAGGAATGTTATAAAATTCAATGCGGAGCTGCAGCCTCTGACTCGCAATTCACGACAAAGAAAGGAGCAGTTATGAGCTGCCGAGGAAAGGACAACCCTCTCGATTCGACGCTTCCGCTGGGAACTTCCTCCCTATTGAGCACATTAAATTTGTTGGTGCCGTGGTTCCTCCCATGCGACGCTGCAATGACCGTTTTCTCGTCACGTACGCAACACCATTCTTTGAATAATAAAATAGTTACGCAAACAAAATTGCCAGGGCTTTTTCTTTTCGCTAATACAGCTTCCGACTTTTGTTACAAGAACTAAAAGGAGAGATTCCACTCTAAAAAAAAAAACCTGAAATGCCTCGCGGCGAGATTATGCGCGCGTTCCGCGAAATTCCGAACGCAGGACCGAAAGGCGAGACCGAGAGTTGCAGCAGTCGCGAAGCGGACGACCAAAAGCGCCGCGTACTCGTCAGCGATGAGATAACCGACCGGCAGATTAGAGGTCCACCTTCCCCGGTGAATTTATCGCAAGGAAGTACGTGCAAAAATGCACTTTGTCGGCGTCGTTCACGAAATCGCGAACGCGCGGTTACCCGACGGGAAGAAAAAGTCGATTTATCGATGAGTAATCGAATCGACGAGGCAGGTGGGCTAATGGAATCGGCGGGTCCGCGCGATCCACGAATAGCTGAGATTCGGCCAAAAATCTTCTGAGACCGAGCCGCCTGACGGTGAATTCTTTCGGCGGAATTATCGAGGAACATCGTGGCGTAATCAATTTTTTAATCACGAACAAAACCGGAACGCAGAGTCGCAAAAAAAAAGTACCGTTTGTCTCGAAAAATGCAAGAAGTGTACACATTTTCTTTCAAAGAGTTTTAGCCTCGTTCCTTATGACTTCCGTTCGAAGCACTACAGAGGAGGCCAGAGCAGGCAGGCACACAAAATACCGCCTTCGAAGGCTTACCGATCGTGTTTCTCCGTGGCCGGCCTTGGGAGTCGTTCTGCCTGTATTCACGGCACTTACGTAATCACCTAACAACGACCGCCAGGAGTCACCCCGGTAGCTTCAAGCCAGTTCTCGTCCTTACAAAAAGCGAGGCGAGCGTGGAGCCAAGGTAAGTCTAGAATGTCACTAACCTGGGCTCAGTAATCGAAGCGTCTTGGTCGAAACCCGATTTTCGGCGTTGCGAGAAGCCGCTCCGAGTTCGGAGACCGTCCATTGATCGGAAGAATTATTGCCAAATACTTTTATGTTCGAGCCTCTAATAAGCCATAACAATCTTTCACGAATCACTTATATACATGATGAGTTCCTCGACACCATGTTGCGGCGACTATCAAGACCAGCTGCCAACATGGCCCCCTCCACGGCCGGACGAATTGGAATGTCCGCCGACTAGTCTGGACACCGATACCACGACACCGAACATCAACGACCACGACGCGCGCGATAGTGGATGCCATAAACTACTAGCAATTATCGCGTGTTGGTTTTGTCGAGCCAGCAGCTGAAAACCGAGAAGATTTCAACCGACAGAATTCTTAATTCGTCGTTATCGACAAAAACAGCCATCTTCTCAATAAACAACTTACATAACTTTTTTCCGCGCGACGCAGATGTTCAAATACGCGAGTCCCATCAAAACCGAGATTCCACAGAATCCCAACGCGTGACGGACGATAAAATCAGGAGCACGCGGTGTCCGCGCGTGTCAACAAGTTTCGCTTAATCTCGCGGAGACGCAACAAGCGCAGCGAACCCGGTGGATCTCACAGCGGGGACGTCGGGTCGTCGCAACGTGACGTCGTTACTCGCGAAAGGTTATCCGGGCGAGTCGACGGACCGCAAGGCTCCAAGTTTATCGTACCGGAACCACGTTCCCCCCAGGGCCGCATTCTTCGCCGCCATATTTACGGCAGTGTGTCACACAAACTGAAACGGCAGTCGAAGCCGTGGTCGAAAGGGACAAGGGGAGAGACCCCATGAGATTGATCCAGCTCGTGACCCGCGTTCGAGGGGAACGGGTCGACGATCCTCCTCGCGGTCCGACGAGCGTGTTGCAAACAAAACGGAGCGAGGATCGACACGAGAGCCTCGTGTCCTACAACCGCAGATAGATACGAGCGATACGAGGCTGTGGGCTTCTGACATGCATTCGGGACGCGGACGTGTAGGTGATTCTCTCGCTCGATGTATCGCTGCGCCGAGACTTTCAGGATCGTTCTGTATAATGTTAAATAACGGTACGGGCGCGATTGTGCCGGACGAACGCGACCGTGTACAAATAACGATACGATGATATCGAGAGCTGTTGTGAAGCGCGTGTCTCTTGCGGTTGCAAATGGGTTGCACGAACGAATGTTCTTGCGCGTCGCTGCTGGAATTTTGAACTATTTTATTTGGTAGTAAATACAGTTCTTGGACACTGAATTAGAAACACGTGCGACAGATTCACGTTTAGAAATTTACGTTCCAATACGAATAATAAATTGTTCTCGGTTGTCCAAATTATTATTACAGTAGAACTTTAATTATCCGACCCAATATTTCCAATATAAAATGCTAATTAATAGTTAAAAATTACGTAATTACTTAAAGTCCTACTGTACTGCTAATACCTAATCTTTTTAATACTTGGAATTCTAGCTAATAAAAATTAGGAACAATTGAGAGTTGGATAATCGAGGTTCTACTGTATTAGATCATCTTATACGTATATTTAATGACTAATTCTATCGCTTTTAATGCATTTGCGGCACCTGTATTTAATTTTTGTCATAATTGACCCACAGCTTAATAAATAATTTAATATTCATGCTATGTTGTATTTTCACAACGTTGTATTTTCTAAACTATTACGATTTATAGAATATAAGCACCTGTATAGATACAGTGTACCGTCTATATTTTTATATTCCAAAGTGGGAATCTTATTCTGTTACTTACCGGTTAGATATAGCAATTATATTCAAAGCTGCTTGCAGATTTAAAGTTGTTGCTATAAAGGGGAGGTTTCACTCTTCAAACACATGGCAATTTTAGTCATGCAAAAAATTTTGATAATGTTCGTAGAGACATTTGAATTAATAAAATTTTCGGAAAAAGAGTATCTTCATTTCTTCCACTCGGTTCATAATATGACAATATTTTGAAAAAAATAAATTCAGGAATATAAAACTTGAGGCTTCACACTTAAAAACGAGTCTAGGTGTTGCACGTTTTTTTACGGAGTTATATCCACAGTTTTTCATCTAAAATTTAGTGATCCTCTAATTTTTTACAGGAGTATCTATATACAAGTCGTTAAATTAAAATATTGCTTAGCTTTAAAAAAAGCCAAAAAGTCTTACAGGAACAAAATTTTGACACCTTTCCCTATTACGCAAATCTTGTATCAATGAAAACAGATGGAGAAGAGCGGCAGAAGAAGTTGAAATTAAAAGTAGCCTCACCGGCTGCGCTGTTTCTCTTCATTTTATAAGGTAATTCTACCTACACAAGCGTGGGCTCCTAAAATTCCCCGCCTGTAGAGAGTCGAAGACACCCATTTGAAACACGGATTATGAGTCAGTTTCGGCATCGACGATCAGAAGGCCTCGATATCTGAAGCAATTTGCATTAATTCGTGTCCCCTCCCAGACGCTCGTCTTCATGGCCAAGAACAAGCATGCTCGCAGTGTCAATATCACGTTCGCACCTTTATCTTCGACGCGTCGCGGCGGTATCGTCGCCGGCGATCGTCGCTTGTTACCTCCAGTTTACGAATGTACGTATACACCGTGTGCCACGGGGCATTGACTCCTCCTCGATTTACTCTCGACAAGCACGAGACTCGAGGCTTTCGCGCCGGTCGACGTTACGAGGACTCACGTAATTGCTGACGGCTGCTAATACGTCCTGCTGCGCAGGAGAAAAACCAGATTCGCAACTTTCAAAGCGCGTCCGGCCGTCCGGATCCCTCGGCTATCTGCCACGCGAATCGCGGCTAATTTCAAGAAAATCGAGCTTCCAGCTCGCGGTGCTTCTCTTTTCGCTGTCCTCTCGAAAACGCCTTAAAAGGTTTCCTCGCGATTTCCTAACCGATCCCAGCTTTTAATCCGCTCCGAAACCGAGTCGATTATCTCATGGAGATCTCTGTAAATCCATCCGGAGCGGAATTCGATTTGAACGCCCTTGAAATCGACGTTCTTGTCGCAACCGGATATTAATCAAACGGCGATCGCGGAGCTGGCTTGATCAGAGGCGCGACTGCATCTTCTCGGTATGACGTCAGCCGGCGACCGTGCGATAACAGGTCGATAGAAGAGCGTTCGTCTTCTTAGGGATCGAGGGTGGGGGGTATAGTTTTGCCGGCTGTTGGCCGGAGCTGTACGATACAAGTTCTAACTAACGCGTGTAATTTATTCCGCGCAGGGAGCACGTGTCTGGTTCGCGCTCGTGTTGTTGTACCCGAGCGTAGAAAAATCGGCGAACAACGCGAGCTCACGCCCGTGATCGCGGCGACTAATTTATTCCCGTGCTCGTATGACGGATTAGGTGTCGCGCCCTTTTTGCGGAGCGAGTCGCTGGCTAAACGCGTTCCAGAACGGCTAAGCCTTCGGCGGAGACTCGCTAACTAGATCCGAGATCGACGAACGGGCGTTCTGCATGGCTTCAGTTGGCCGACCCGCGTCGCGAAAGGGGTTGCAAGTGCGCGGATACCGTACTAGTGGCTGGAATGCGTCGACGGACCATGTGTTTTATTTGCTATCGACGCCCGATACATGCAACACCCTCGGCCAGACAACGAGGTCACTGTCAGCCGCGTTTGCAACGTCTCGACGTACGCGGAACAAAGACGGCCGTTCTGTGGGACGACGCCAAAGCGGAACGGCTTGATTAAACGATTATTGATTAGATACGCACGGTCGACGCGTGTACATCACGACGCGACGGGTCTAGGCAACGCGATATGCCGGAAAACTGAGCGGATCGTGACGACCTCGTGTTCGATTACAAAGGCTTTGACAATAGCGTAGTAGAACTCGACTCTGGTCCTGACCTCTTTCATTCATCATCTTTAGAGCTCAATGAGTTTCTCCCGGAAATTTTTCGCCTCTCCAATTTTCCCACACGCTACAATAGCGGTTCAATTGATCAACGTCCAGCAACAGTGTTGGATCGAAGCGGTGATTTTCAAGCCTCGCAACGCCTTCGGAATGTGATAGATATTCGTTCCCTTTAATCGCCTGTTCCTTGCGCAACGAGCCGCTCTGTACGAAGTGAGCGCGAAGCGAGCACGAAGTGCTCCAAATTGAAGCGATCCCCGTCATTGAGCCGGAGCTATTCGGATTATTTCGTCAGAGTCAGTGATGTGTGGATGACATGGTTCGCTGTTCTCGATAGCGGCGCGCAAGGGAGCAAAAAGAGGATGAAGATTCAGGAAGAGACTCGACTAGACGGCGCGACTAAAGCCGTGTTGTTCTTGATTTGACGCAACCTCGATGATATCTAGATTGCGACGAGAGCTTAATAACAGCGACGACATCGACAGAACTTCCTAGTCGACATCGATAACACTTTCTACATCAGAAATTCGACGAGCTTTTTCTTCGGAGAAGGTGGAGCGAAGAATTCACCGAAGGGACCCAGGCACGAACAAGGTTCAAGGAACTTTTCGACGATTCTCATCCCGTATGCGCGTGCAAATGTCCGCTGCAACGGGATTCGAGGGTCGAACGGAGCGATCGCAGGAAGGCACGCGCACTTATCGACTTCAAAATGCACGCATGTGTCACGGATATGGAATAAACTCGCACACGCGTGTCGATAGAACGGAACTGTCGGTCAGGTTACCGGGTTATACGGATGGAAATCGCGCGTTTAGGAGAACGAGATTACACGCGGTCGCCATTTATAGTAAACGCGAGGCGCTTTCTTCACGCCCTTCACTTCCCCTGCTGCTACTTATGTAGAGATAAATCGTCGTAAAAGCTCGTTGCTCGCCGCGGCGAACGACGCATCCTCCGCGTCCTCGAGCGTTCCCGAGGAAACGAGAACATCGGCCGCACGGAAAATATGGTGTTGCGGTGTAACGTGAGAAATCCTGGCGAGAGATCTCCGACCAGTCGTGTATCACCGTTTTGTGGCCACCGATCATTTTATGGCTCTTCCGCGACCCGTCACTGCGTCGCTCGGAAAGATTTCGCACCGTTAGGACGCCTTATCGGATGGCGGTGTGTTATTGCATCGATATTTCACGTCGGCCCAGGCATGCCGATAGGGAAATTATCGAGGAATTCACGGCTGAATATGATTCAGGGGTCTCGCTTATGTTCCGCGCGTGGGTTCAAACGTGTTTCGATACTGCGGCGGCGCACGATTTACGCCCATAATTATTCCAACGACAGTGAATTTCGACTTCGATCCGGGCGACTGTTGCTTTTGTTGCTCGCTAAGTTACCGTGGCTCTATTCAACAGAAAGAGAGAGAGAGAGAGAGAGAGAGAGAGAGAGAGAGAGAGAGAGGGCGACGTGCCTCCTATTATATCTGAATCGGACAGTAATTGTGCCCACAAGATATCCGAGAGTTCTACATAGAACCATCGTAACTTTTGGTAACCCCGTTACTTCAAGGACCACAGGGATACATTAACACCTCGTGAGTCACTCGACCTCCAAAAATCCCGCAACTCATTGTGTACACCTAGGCCCGCACGAACAGAATTCGTTCCACTATATCCATGGGATCTCGGGTTTTTTATGTTACGACGCAGGAGCCTATAATAATCTAATTCAGGCTACGCTACTTTAGAATAATTGAGGATCCATTATGTATAAGTCGATTAGGACGGAGGTGAGAAAACTGAATACTTTAGCATAATCTAAAGCTTCTTCCTGGGATCGAAACGGGATTCGCCTCGGAGAACCGACGAAGAGAACGCGTTGCTTTCGGTTTCCTTCAAAAAATTCTTTCTCCTTCATCATCGAAAGGAAATGAAATACGGCAAAAAGAGTCGGTGGATCCCGGAGCATTCAATATGGCTATATACGCGGCAGAAAGAGTATCATCGGAAAGGGAACAACCGGTAATAACTGTCCGCCGCGTTTCTTCCACTTTATGGCAATACTCACGGTGTATCTCATACTCTTTTTTTCCGCCGGATTCATTATGCTCGTCCCCGCGGAATAAAGTATTCGAATTTTATATTCGAAATAGCAGCTAAAAAGTTCGTTTCGCGCATAATGCTGAGATACGACTACGACTCGGCCGAGTCCGGGGAGCATTAATAATATAACAGACGCGTGTCCTTGATAACCAGTTTCCATACGATTCTCCCCCTCTTCACTTTATCTCCCTCTCTCTCTGTCTGTCTCTCTTTCTCTCTCTTTCTCTCTCTCTCTATGGCTACCAATTTTCCCACTTATCATTTGCATCGCAACGCTCGAGCCCTTAATGAACCCTCTCGCTTTGTAATAATGCGATCAATCAGTCGTTTCGCCAACGGAACGGGTCCGGTATAAAAGTATCGTTTCAATTAGTTCCCTAACGAGACGCCCGAAGGTTCCGAATAAATACAGGTCCCTCTAGAACAATGCCCCATTATATCAGATAGGGGGCCAGGATATATTGGCCAGAGGCCGGAATAAAGAGTGGATTAGAATCGCACCTCCCTCGCGAGGCCTCGATCGGACGGGGGAAGCGGATCGGAGCGGATCGACGCGCTGCCTCGCGGCCAGTAATCGGACGTGCCTACGTTTTCCGGTTACAAATTAATTTCGTGGCTCGCCCGGTGTCAAGGCCCTGAACTGTTACGACACCAAAGGCGGTAAACGTAAAACCCATTAAGACACGTCGCGTGTAGGTGTTACACAATATTAATACCCTCTCGGATCGGATCTTTCCCGCGCGCACGTGTGTGTCCGAAGCGCCAATCTCGGGAGAATAATAATCGCCGATTCCTTTTTCGTCGCAACTCAACTTGCAGGTCTTTCATCGCCTCTCGACTAATTCGCTCCTCGCTGGGTCCATTCGCAACGCTTCTCTGTTTCGAAAACGTAACGAGCGGGTGTGCGCAGTGGGTGGAGGGCAATAGAGAAAGTAGAATCGACAATGGTTTTCCCCCATGGACTGTCTCGATTCGTGAACTAGTTTCCAAAAACGAAAGAGCGGGTAGGCGGAGGGACGGTTTTACAGTTGAAACGCTGCCGGGATTAACGCGCAACGTGCAATTTCGTCGTCCTTACGACCGTAATATTCCGCGCGGGTTATGTTTTAGGAGGGTAATCGGTAATCGCGGCGAAATCGATTTATTCCCGCCGCTTAACGACACCCTTGCGCGACTATTACGTTAAAAAGACCGATATTAATTCTCGCGAAGCACAGTTTCCACTCGGAGAACGTCGGTTCCAGACGCGGGAGATACGAAATCCCCTCGGATTCCTATCTCACGAAGGAGTACGCTCGTTGCGTAAGATCCTGGATAACGGCATCGTTTCACACCGATAACATCGACGAGGAAAATCGTTTAATAAAGAGCCATCTAGTTAATGGCACGACGCGATATTTCATGATAGAAGGAAGGGCTCCGTGCCTGTATCATTCCATTTGAATCAAACTTACTCTTCAGTCATAATTCTTTAGACTTTAGACAATCAGAAGTTGAGCGTAAATCTATCTTTATATCAGCAGCATAAATTTTCATAGGTAAAGGATTACGACGCTCTCGGAGTGAAAAAAGTTAATAATTTTTGCGAAGTTTTATGTTATTATATTTTGTCTTTAGGACCTTTATATTATACAAAAAAATTTTCTTGGTCCGAGTTGGTCCTATTTTGTCTCACTTGTATGCGATTGTAATAATCTCTGTATTTTATAGAATGGTATTAGAGCAATGGATTATTCCGTAAAAATTTTGAATTTGTAAAAAATAAAAAAAAGTCGTAAGCTTCTTTTAATATCATATGTCAGTGCGAGTTGTTTTATCCTAGAATACCGACCTTCAATTCAACTGTTGACCCTATAAACAGACCCATGAATGAAGCAAACACCCACATCAATAATATTGATCTATTTTCTATCTCCCTAAGCGAATTTCGTAAGATACTGAGAATGCAGAGAATTTCAGAGAATTAAACTAATACGGGTTAGAAGAGTCACATCGAGTTTTTTTTATATGTTTTATATGTATTCACATTATCTTTTTGTAAACTAAAAGGTATTCCAGTAAATAAATAAATATCATATTATGTCCAAAAAATTTTTTAAAAGTGAAGCATAATAACTATAGTTTATATAAAATAAAACAGTACATGCATGTATCTTGATATTGTTATTATTAAATTTCACACAGATTTATATAAAAAAGGGGATCGTTTAGCTTCAGTCTGCCTTAATATTTCTTTAGAGAATCAGCAGTTGAACGTAAATCCATCTCTCCATCGCAAACAAATTTGCACAGTTAAATTCCATCACTCCGTATCGAATCGCCAAGAGTCGCAACCCTCCCTTCTCCAAGCGTGTTCTGCGCGTCTTCTGCGTCACGCGTTCCCGGCTAAGAAGCTAAACAAACGCGGCTGGAACGAGACACACGCCGCAAATTGCGGAGTGTACAAAAGAAAAGGTTAAGAGTCTCGTTAAACGTACACCGGAGTGGCGGCGGAGTCGCGCTGCACAATCAAGTGCGTGGGTACTCGAGCAGGCCGCGTACTCCCGCACACGCGGCCCTCGATACTTATCGATTCCGCTAATCGACATTAGCATTCCAAATGTCAGAGACCCGGCGTGCAGAATCGAGCACGCGAGCGCGATCGCTCGTTACACGCGTGCGTGTTGTCGAGAGGGTAAGTCGTATCGGGAGAAAGTTTACGATAGCGTCGCGCGAGGCCTAGGGAAATAAGGTACTCTCGAGCCACCGGTATGACAGTGCTAAATGGTTCGAACCGCGTTAACGACACACACACACACACAGATACACACGGTGACGAACACACGCGCGCGCCCCGGTCGAAGTTTGCCACTCACTCGATCGTCGATCGAGAGGCCGCCGTGTACCTAAACTCTCTCGCGGCGAGACAGATCGCTACCTACTTCGGAGAGCGTATTACATCAATTACGATATGGGCTCGAAACTTCAAAGCAGCGGCGAAATTTATCGGCGCACAATGAGACATTAATCCGAACGCTACGATCATTTACATAACGTTTCTGCTGCGGTTCCGCTGTCGTTCGATTGATGCTAATTAAACCACGATGGGCATCGATCACTCTTCTTTTTTATATCGGTATCGCGGAGACAATACCAGGCAAGGGTTATGAAACTCCTGTCTTTGATAGACGCGGGACCGAGTTTCGCTCGCCGGTTGGTGCACGATGCTCGTTCTCGTTCGCGACGAAACCAACGGTGTCGCAATTAGTATCGAGACGGGATAATGTATGAGGAAACTCCGAAAGAATATAACTTTGATATCCATTAAGCAATTCCTATAATCCTGTACGTGGCGAGAAAAAATTTGTTCATGCCTATCGTTTCCAGATGATCGAGTTTCGACGGCATCTACGGTCTCGAGGAAGGCGCAGAAACACCGAAGAAAAAGAAAGACACGCAGCCGCGGAAAAAGAACACCAACGCCTCGGCCCGCCGCGGCGGTTTCGAACGATCCCGCCATCCTTGTCCATTATGTATCCGCGTCGATACAAATTTCTCGTTTACGACGGCGTAAAGTAAAGCCACGTTGGTCCGCCTCTCTCGCGTCGCTGCATACATACACGACCGAAGGAATGCAGTCGTATCGGCGTGTGGCAGTCGCTTCGAAAGCGCGATGCGTGTGGCGCGAGCTCGGATAAAACGTTCCTCGGTTCGCGCGCACGCGGAGGAATCGAGCGGGTTCGGCTCGCGTAACGCGACCTGACAGCCCGTATCCAGATACAATTTCACGGGGACGCGAAAAACGGGGCTGCTGACACGAAGCAAAGACTATCGTAGAGCCGCGAAGGCTACGTGAAATCTCAGGTTCGGAGCGGCGGATGCGAGATATCGGCCTCGGTTGTGCATCGGCAGGCTTGTTCCTCGGCGAAACGACCCAATTGTGTCAGCATGGGACGAGCACGCTTCGCAGATTCTCTAAGCGTATACCGTTAAGTAACGTCGGCAAAATACGCGAGGCCGGGGGAATCTGCTCGAGGCTTGGCATCAGCTGTTCAACGCGTGTTAGCTTTATCGCTTCCACGCAGATTGTTTAGCCTGTACGTGTTGCGAAACGGGATATCAACACGTTGCACTCGATCATAGGCGTGATGCAGCGACTCCTGTCAATTAAAAGCAAATGAAAAGCATTTCAGATTTCACTCCGCGTCCCATGAAGCCGGCGCGGCGCACGATCGCGTAGCCTTCGGCGTCGGAACCTATAAACGTGGTGCAAATAGAAGCGCGAAAACTGTATATTGTTTGTAAAATTGATCGCGGTTCAATGGAAATCCTCGCGTAACCCGTCGCGTCGTTGCGCTTTGCCAATCGCGACACGTTCGCTCGCCAAATTCGTTGCGGTCGACAAATTCTCTTCCTTTCCGGTCGCTCTTTCCCCCTTTTCCTTTTAGACCGACGCGGCTTTCCTTTTACACCGTTCAAAACTTCGGGCGATGCAAACCGCTCGGTCGAACACCGCCCGTAGCGCGTGGACTTCTTTGGCTCTCTCAATGAAAGAAACACACCTCGCGGTCGGAGTATTTCGCGTCGCGTGCGTCCATTTCGAGGTGGCGAAATACCTCGAGGGAAATTTCTCGACGCATTTTTATTTTTACAACCTTGCAGCCGCAAACTCAGAGTTAATAGACTTGGTCAAATACAAACACTGCCAAAAAATCGTGAAGATAAATTGGAGACCGAAGGAAAACCTGAACCGTACAGACCCCTGATAAGAATCCCCGAGTGTTTATCTGCATCGAAATCACCGCGCTGAAAACAGCAACGGGAGTGAGAGAGAAGGAGGAAGGAGCAACCGGTTGTCGATTCCACGTCTGGCTTTATTTGCGCTGCTTCGGGTCCTAAGTCAACAATCGGTCGAGTACCTGCGCAGACGGAGCAACAATGCATTCACCGCGTAGGCATCCGAAGCCCCCCGCTCCATAGAATCGTTTCTCATGGTCGTTTCGTCACTTCCCTGGGCCGGGAATTCGGCTAACCTGCCCTTCTCTTTCCCGTCACAATGCGGCCCGAGATTCAAGGCAAACAAACGCGACCGAAAATTAGTGGCGTCCTGAAGCGCGGGTTCTAATCCATTATTGTGGATTCCAGGCAGACCCAGTTCACATGTGGGTTAATTGAGTGTGAGCACAAAGACCCGAGATCGACGGTGTTCCCCTCCCCGTCGAATTTCAGTGCCAAATCCTTGATACTTCAACACTTTTGACTTGTGCCGTTCTGTCAATAAAATGACGCGTGCAAAGTCCTTAGACGTTAATCCACCGAGACGCAAACCTTCGTTTAATTCGATTCGCTTGCTCGATCAAGGTGTATGTTTACCCACTCGATTCGTAGAAACAGTTACTTCCACTCGTCCCCTCCAGCGCTCTAAGTCTGTTTACCCATTCCGTTAATCAGGCCAGAAATAGTGGATTAAGTTATAACGTTTCTCTAGGTGGAATCTTCTAAAGTAGCGCGTATGTGCTACATAAGATATTAGTGGTTAGAGACAGAAACCGCGGTGCTCGATTCGAAATGACTCGTCGACGAAAGTTATCGCTCGGAGGCAATGAAACGCGCAACAAAACGGGCTAAATATATCGCGAGATTTCTTGCGCACCGCGGTGGCTTATTACGCGCAGCGCGGTGTTCCGATCGTGCAGCATTTAGCCTGACATTCAAGGAATTGTCTTTCGCAAGTGAGCACGACTTCGCGCAATTCCTCGGAATACAGACAGGAAACATTACCCTGCTCGTGATTTTCTTAATTCCAATGTCTTATTGCTGCCATTATTGCGCGCAGATATTGCTGAGCGAACCGTGCAATCTGCGCTAGGGGGGGAAACAAGAGAAGCAGGGAAAAGCGAGAGATTCGGTGTCCCGACGCGTTGGGAATCGCGTGATCGTTTCTCGGTTGCGAGAATTCGAGAGCAAAACGAACGTGTGTCTCTCGCTCTGGTAATTTCGACGGATTCCAACGATCACCGAAGTGAGATGAAGCGTGGCGAATATCTTCGCGAAGAAACCGCCGAGCGGATTTTACACGATTCTCAAATGAATTTGCGCGAGCTTTCTCGCGAATTCCAACGCTGTTTACGAGATAAAAACAGCCGAGGATACGAGACGTCAATGGTCTATGAAACCGACATAAAGAAGCAATTAGTTTTCCCGTTTGTTACTTTAAAATTCATTACGATGTAAGAGAAAAAAATATTTTGAAATCGAAAGAGGTCACCGGTTGATTGTCTGTTATTATTCTTCGCGTCGAACAGCGAGGCTCGAACGCGTCCCGCAGTCACATACTCGCGTAATTAGTAATTAAAGTAATAATGGCATTATAGTCGGTCCGGATTCGAATCGACATAGCGGCGTCCACGCATCGACGCTCGCCTATGGGAGCGATCAAGCCTGGAATCAAGCGTCACGAAGGTAACAGATACGCGAGAAAATCGAGTTCGATTCAGGAGCTACCGGGTAAAAGCAGCAACGCAGACCTGTTCCGTTTTCGAGGCGTATCGCGAATAGCGGGAATCTTATCCCGTGGTACTTTTCTCCGCAGCCACCTGATAATGATTGATAGCGATTAACGTCACTGTAATCGAGAGCGCTTGAGTGGCTAATGCACGGGTCTATTGCGAATAAATAATGATTTTCGACCGTCGTTCCGTTATCTCGCAGCGAGGGAGACTGCCCGTTGCGCAATGCTCGGGATAACTCGATTACTAATGAATAAAGCGACGCAGTCTCGATGCGAACTCCCCGTCATTATCAGGCACACCGCAGATATCGGAAAAAAATTCCTGTATATTGAGAAATAAAACTGCTATGGTAACGGTAAAGTCTTATCAGCCCTAAGTAACGCCTTATCTAAAACGATCGCGCGTAATCTGTTGCTACCCGTTGCGAGAAATCTACATTATTGCGAATAGAGAGGATTTAACGCGTTTCCCCGCCGATTTTCACCGCTGAGTGGAATTCCTACGGCGAGTTAATTGCATCCAGCGATTCGTTGCTGTACGCATAGAATACTTCGCTGAATAATTGGCCGGCGAAAAAGCGCGGCGATTGCGTAGACCGGCATCGGGATTCCGTAAGCGGTAACGCACGCCGGCCTGATTTCAGCCAAGGACTCCCATAATTTTTCGAGATCACCGGCTTCGATAAAGTTTGATTTTCTGCGGCGCGCGACGCCGACCAGGTTTGCTCGAGCGCGAAACAAACGGCGAAAGAAAGGAACCCGGACTCGGCTCGACGTTCTCAAACGTTATCATTGACCTATCATATGGAAATGAGCAGATAACGTATTGGCCGTGGAAAGGACAATATTTAACGAGCCCGAGAAAAAATCCCGCTATTGTTGGCCACGGGATAATTCCCTTTGTCAGTATTCTGGCCGAGATAAGTTATCTTCTTTGCGTTTCCTCGCCTCCGTGCCTCTTTTAACACTTCTCGCTTCGCGACAAAAAGGATCGAAGGATTTGTCAACGACAGGTTACAATGATCATTTGATAAGCAGGATGTGAGCAGTAAAGATATTGAAGGAAATAACTCGAAGCTTGAGAATGAGTCACTCGAAATACCTTTGAAATTGAGTTGACTCGCAGTGAAGAGAGAATGGTAACTGGAACACTTTCTTCGACAAGGTCGTACGAGATGCAATTTAAAGAGAATCGCCTGCGCAAGGATGAATTCACCTCGAACACCGTGTCGTCGACATTTGCAAGATTATATTGCTCCGAATGACTCGAATACTGCGTCGCACAAAAGGTTCCGATCGCAAGGCCCTTCCCTCTCGAAACATGTTTTCTCGGCGTTATCTATTATCGTAGCGTTATAAATCGATTCATGAGCTGCATCGACTCATGAACCAATCACCCTGCCCCGGTGCACCGAATAAAAGGTGAACACGCCGTGGTAAATCAACTGCTCTCTTTTGCCGAGCACAATGGAAGAAAAACAACGATACAGCTAAATTTAATCCGTCGCGTGAGAGTGATCGCGCATATTTGAAAGGCGCTTCAAGGCTGCCCTGATAACGCGAGCATAAAGATTTTATTAAACAATATTTTGCAACAGATCATTTTGAAAATTGAAGCGCGGTCCTTCTGAAAGCCCGCTATCTATCAAATGAAATATTAACGCGAAGCTTATTGCACAGATCCTTTTCCTTCCTTCCCTCGGTATTCACCGTTCGTCCCCCATTCCTCTCGTTATTCTACATTATTCTCCGTTTAATCTCTCTTTTTCTCAAAGCGAAGGACATCCGGTTTCGTCGCCCGACTAGCATCCGCTGCTCGGTTCGTACAAGAACCGACCCAGACGTGCGAAACAGTAGGAGGCCCCGACCGGATAGAGAAACGGCCCGAGAAATGCTCAAGATACTTCAAGATACGCAATCTAGACCGTCGTCGACCGAGTAAATCGCAGATCCCCGGTCCAGATATCATCATTCAGCAGTTTCGTGTCCCAGGATCCTCGACAGTGGATTGAAAACCGAGGTAAACAGATCTCCCAGCCGCTCGCGATCTACATACGCTGCCCAAGATAGTTGCGGTATCATCTCGTCAACCGAGGAGACGAACGCCCCACAAAAAGTTCGTGATTCCCAAATCAAGTATCTCAAATTTGCGGATAGAGGGTCAGAAGAAAGTTGGAGACTGAGATTTCTGTGAAGAAATGGAGCGGCAGGAGTCCATCAAGTCCGAAGGGGATCGAGACAAAAATTTGTCTGAAAGTAGCAGTTCCTTGATGCACGAGTCGCTAATGGCTTGACCATTCATCATGCGGTGCAGCTCTCCTCGCGTTTAGCGTTAATTCGAATCTGCCTGCGAAGGCGCGAGCTGCTCTTCCAGCTTCTCGGTTTCCTTCGGCTCAAAATATCGCTCGATTTCGCGCGACTGACCCACAACCCGCGCCTAACTTCGTGAGAAACCTAGAACGTGTTCCAGTCAAACTGGATCTTCGTTCCAACGGCAGTCGGTGAGAAAAGGTGCAACCGACAGAGCCAGAAACCTATATTTACCGCGGCACAACTACCGCGGGCTCGCATAATCCGCGGAGAGAGACCTCCCGCGCAACACTCTTGAGCAATACCTGCTCTTTTCGAGCTAACGGCGTTTCGCCTATGCAAGCTGCAGACACCTTTCCTTCGCCTAGACCCAAATTCTTTTACCCGCGGAGTTCTCTCACCGGAAAGCCTGAATTTTCTTCCAGAACTTGGCCACCGTCTCAAGAGCAGCCGTCGCTAGGCGTGGAACTTTCTAATCATTTGAGGAACGTTTGCGTAACATTTTTAACTGTGTTGGCTTGCAATTGCACTTGCGCGCAACAAGTGTAAAAGTCGAACGAGCAATGTGGGATACCTTATGGCTAAGTAGTTAAATCCAGTGCGCAACGTGCAATTACTAAAATAACCATTCGATTATTGACTAAGTAACAGCACTTTGTTAAGTAGCAGAAGAAATGATGACTGGTAGACTAATAGAGAAAAAAGGGAAGCATAAATCAATGATAATGATCTTGGGAAGCTGAACAGACGAGGTAAAAATGAATTTCACATTTAGCATTTTAAATATCTACATGTTAGAATGATAATTGCATCGATCATAAGAAGGTAATAATAACTTCTCGTGATTACGTGAATCGTTACGCCATTACTTGTGCAACAATGTTCATGTAGCTATGTTAAAAGAAAAGTATGTAACATTGCAATTGTATCAAAACCTGCACTACTGCAATTACGGCGCAAACTATTTTCAAACGTTCGGGAAGAAAATTTATCTAAAATAGAAAGTGAAAGGTACATGTTGCGCAATTCCGCGGTGACGCATTAATAATTACAATTTACGTTCGGCGTCGCTGACGCTCGTGAATCGTGTTTATTCCTGCCTCGAATCACAATGAAATTTAATTAAATTCTAGCGTTTACAAATTTAATGCAGTATTAAGATTCGGATAATAATTATCCGAGTAATCTGATGAAACCTGCATTCAACCCGTGATCAAAATTTCGATTCCATAATTGGACGGCCATAATTCCTGCTCGTTCGACGATCGTGTACCACGTATTTCTCTGAAAAATATGATGCTCGCTCCATTGAGTAGCCCGGAGCAGCTGCAACGCGATCCCTCGTAAAAAAAAAGCAGGCCCGTCGTGACCCAAATATGTTTGGACGATAAGGTCGCGAGGGCACTGGACGAGATATGTGTGTACTACTGTTTACATCGTACATCGTGCGCGTTTTTTCCTTCACGAGCCACGCGTCGAGTTCTCCGAACGACGGGGAACTACAGTCGTTGAAACTGAATTACAAACCACGCGGCACGCCAGATAGTACAAGTTGTACACAACGACGTGTAACAACACGCGGCGGTATCGCACAAATATTTGCCAACCAGTGTCACGGAAACGAGGAGATTCTCACTGACACGCGTGTTTGAATTACTAATCGCCCGTCGAGCGCGCAACAACAGACGGTCGAAGCATTTCGCGATCATTCAAAATGCAGATTTTTATCTCGACTTCGTTACCCCGCTTTCCAGAACTTTCGTAATTGTGCCGAGCCCGCATCAGTTTTCTTTTAGTCTACAATTCAACGCTCGGATTTTGCTCGGAACTTTTACTCGATTGCGAAACGCAACGTAACTTTGATAAGCGATATGCAGGACGGTCGTGAAAGGAGATTTAGAGGTAATAGTAATTAATGACGTTCTGGCGATTGTTGCATTCAGACGTCCAAGGAAGGTCGAAAGCCCGGCGCACTCTAACTTCTCCGCGAGGGCATAATTAACAAGTGCAACGGGCTCCCTGCATCGATGGGCAGTAGCACGTGAGGCTCCTCATACGCGGCAGGAACCTCTGGGCTGTTAAAGGTGGTCATGATTCATTCATGAGAGCGGGCCTTCAATTGCATACGCGCAGAGTCGAGGGAAACGAGCACAATCGTAGGCGAGTTTTGTGATCGTCGATACCTGCAGGGCAATTTTTCATCCCATTCTACCGTCAAGTACCGGCCTCAAGGTCGACGGAACTACACGATATTTGCCATTCAGCCGTGCCGACTAATTCCCATTATACACTTCTGCCATTAGCTTACAATGCCGCATTGAATCGATTTAATTATTCGGCCCTCGATCCGGCTAAAAACAGTATTACGCTAATTCCGGGCGAGTGCGTGCAATCTTGTTTCTTTCGGCTCGCCTTCGCCCGAGGCGAGCTCCGCTCGAAAAAACGATCGTGTCGAAAGAGCTGGAGAGGAAACGGCGTCGATCATCGACGCGAGGAAGAAGCTACCCACGGATTTATCGAGGAAAAGGTCAAGGCACTCGAGACGATATATCGAGGCGATGTCAAGGCCGGCTCGCGCGGCGAGTTACATTACGCCGATCGTGAATTATTCATTAGAAACTGATACAAGTGGATCAATGGGCAAAAGATACTCTCGGTATACTACGAAAAATATTTCCTCCTGCTCGCAGGCGTCGATCCCACATCGTTCCAACGTTATTCGCACTGTTCACGGACTCGCGTGAAAGACCCGAGCCGCCATTAAAATAGCTAGCAATGTTTTCCTATCGGAGTTAGCATTAGGAACAATTATACGCGAAACGAGGGAAAGTAAGGAGAAGAAACGGCGTGTCAGCCGGAAAAATAGTCGAGGTCCGTGCGTGAGAAAAATTCCCTGAGAATGTTTAGCGTGCTGTTAATGGTGAGTACATACAATCGAGGATGCGCGGAGCTCGTTGCTCGGTATCCCGTTGCGAGCTCGTTCTTGGGTACCGGTGTGGCTGTTTGAATCGCTCTCGGGGAGCACACGAATGCCGGAGAGATCCGGTAAGGATCGTTATCTCTCGCTCGCTCGTGCAAAAGAACCGCGAACCCCGTTAAATAAAATTCACCGGAGTCGCTTCCCGCGGGAGAAGGCGTGCACGCGCGAGGCGTTCGATTCGCCGATTCCATTTCTTCGCTGACCGACCGTAATAGAATCCGTCTAATATCGCTCGGAACCGATCACGGCGCGCGCGATATTACGGAGCCTCCTGGTTATGTAACTGATCGCAATTTCGTTCGCACGTCGAGCGACTCCGATTTACGTTTTCGAAAGGAAAAAGGAGAACGCGGTGCGTAACGCCGCAGGAACGACGGTTGCGTGCGTATTTGTTGTTGCTCTTTCTTCGGGGTTAACTCGCCACTGATTACCGTGGGTTTGGTTCGTCGAGGCAATTATTCCGCCGGAGATACGAAGAGGCTGTGTGATTAAGCTCGTTGCGTAGGGAAAGTAAATGTCTTCTGTGATTTGAAAATTCTTAGGGACAAGGCGGCGCGAAAGTTTAATAATTGGATTCGTACGAATGGAGCGAGTGTTGCGTTACGTTATTCCGCTGCATGTTTTTAATCACGCTAGGAGGGCTTCGCAAGGAGGTTAATTTCCTTGCGATGCAGATGGTCAATAAACTTGTTATACAGAAATTCTTGCCTTATTAATATTCATGAAGATATCTACCTAGTAAACGATGTTGAGATAAATTACACTGTAGAAGTGTTATTGAATTCTGTGCTGCAAATTACTTTCAGTATTATGTGTTTTATTTATTGAATTTATATCTATGCAGATCTCTTTGTATCTCAAGAATGTTAAGAAGAGGTGGAATGTAGGGGAAGGTGATTATTGACTATTTCGCGTTGCTATGCTTCTATGTTGAAAATCCGCGTTGAAAAATGATTGAATTTTATAGGACACCAATAGTTACAGTTAGTTGATGAGATTAGAAATCATTTCTCTGTTTCTAACCATTGTGTTAAGATGGTAAAGAGTAGTAACTGTTGTGAACCTTTTGTAGAATTTCAACAAGTTAGAGAATACTAATTCTGTGAACCTTTTTACACAATGCAATCCTGATACGTCGAAATTCCTCTCGAAATTCCTAGATAGGAATAATGTTTTCTATTACTATATTAGGACGATTGTTGATAGTGAATTTTTAATGTAACATCAAGGAACGAAAACCTAGATACTAACACTAATCTCTCCACATTTTTCTCAAAGTTAAACCAATTGTTAAAAGAAATGAAACACCTCGTTAGATCGAAAAAGGCTCAAAACCTGTAGCAAATTAAATCATTTTTATAGATTCTCAGCAATTCAGAAACTTAAATCACCTGAAAATTATGTAATAGAAAATGATCAAGATTGTGGCTTTTAAACTAGACTATGGAGTATAGAGTCGCTACTCTATACTAAATCCTAGTCCACTTCGAAAGAAAACTACCGCTCGATCTCAGTTGGTGAGGACGACGTTCACAGACCTTTTTTGAATTTTCTACCGAATTCCCGCCGCAGCGAGGCGGCCGAAGTTGAAGGGAATCAAACGATTGACCCAAGGAGAACCGGTGCACTCTGGCCGGCGGAGGCCGTCGGCGATGCAGGCAGGTGGTTGGGAATAAAGCGTAACGCCGAGACGAGGTGCGGCGATCCGCGAGGAACGCAAGAAAATCGAGTCCGTCGAAGGGAGCGAGCATGTCGGTTAGCTCGGCCGAGGAATCCCGAAGGGGATCGCGCGGTGCGGCGCCGGTCGCGCCACCTGGCAGCGGTCTGACAGCTGCGCACAGACCGGCTAAACAGAAAAATCGAAACGAATGGAGGTACCTGTTAGTTCGCAGATTCCCACCTGTTGATTCAGCGTCGAGCAGCGTGTCTAGGCGCCTGTGTTGCGGTTGCTACGCGGGGTCCGAGCGACGGGCACGAAGCGGCGGCGGCGGCGGTCGCGTTTATCCAGGATGATGACCGCCGCGCAGGGCACACAGCGAAGAAGGAGAGAACGAGCCGCGGTAAATCGCGACGGACGGAGATCGAAGGAGCACACCCACTGTTACACGCACAGCACGTATGTAATTGCGCCGGCTCAGCTCGGCGATCCTGCTCCCGCCGTGGCCACGTGCGACAGATTCTCTTTTTCCGACGGCGAGAGAGGCGAACACGAGAGGAGCGTGTTCACCGCGACGACATCGTCGACGGGGCCCGAGCCAAACGTCAATGCGCGGAACTAGCGTCCTTCTCAGCGTCCCGTGACGTAGACGGAAAGGACACCGTCATTCTAACTCTCGTCGAGTTCGAAGACTCGAGGCGCGATCCCACCGAAGCACTCCGCGCGACCGCTGACACACGACTGTAGCCGAAGATGCACGACGGCGCGACCGAGCCGCGCGGCCGAGCGGGCCCGAGCGCCGGCGACGGGGACCGGCGACAACCGATCCGAACCGAGCCCGAGAGATGGAATGCGCGCGGCGGAAATCAGGCGGGATCGGAATCGGGATCGAGCTTCGGGGCTCTTGCGCTCTCGGCCTCTCCGGACTTCTCCGCTCCGTAGCCGATCCAAGGCAAACGACCGCTCTACCCTGCTCGCTTCTTTCCGTCCCTCTCCAGCGCCATCGCCGCCGAGTACAGCCCCCACCGGCTTCTATAATCTATGTCTATTATCCTCCGCTCTGTGTTTCTTTATGCCCTGTATACCTTGCTCACTGTCGCCCCTCTCCTACCCCCGCTTCCTGCCTCTTGTTCGCAATGTTGGTTTTCTGGTTTGTTGCGACCGAGCATCGCGAGCTGAAATTCGCAATCGCGGTGCCACCAGAATCCCTAAGAGCGCTTAATTTATTGTCTGATAAGGGACATTAAGATTTAACTCTGGGAGGAAAGTGAACGAATGACCTTAAATGAGGCACTTTTTCACCTGATTTTGGTTTCACAATTTTGAAATTCAATTTCGTACATAAAGCATTGGTGGCAAAAAGTGTTTAAACTAGTAGTGATTAAATATAAGGCAAAACGATGTATCGGAGAAAAAAAAATGAGATATTTTTTCAATTTCGATAATAATCAGCAAATGGGTTAAACGTATGAAAATTAAATTATAACAATTTTTGGAGAAATGTCAAACCTTAAAACAAACAGTTCTAAATTTTTAAGAAATGATTATATTTCGCGATGAAAAAGAAATTTTGTTTTTAGTTTCCGTAGATTTCAGTAATTGAAAATATTTTGATATTAAATAAACACATAAAGTAGAAAATATCGTTTTCAGAAAAACGCTGTGGAGCAAACAATATTTAAGTCAATGTAATTTCCTTATTTACAGGAATTTTATATTCATATTTCAGGAGTACAATCCCCAAAAGTCATACTTTCAATTTATGTAATGACAAAAATTTGTTGGAATCATCAAAGTATTGTTTCCCCTTAACCAGAGGACGCGAGTAAAAGATTGACCCAAAAATTCTTCTTCGATTTCCTAAATCTTCCATATCTCAGAAACCAATAGTCACTTTAACTTCAAAATTCGTTGCACCCAATTATGAATTGCAATCATAAACTATCATTTGTAGAAATAAACACGAGCGAAAAATTGCTTCAATCTTGGACCACTGTTTTAGCTCCAGGTGAACTTTATCGATCGAAGTTCAGATCCCGCTTGAATCATCATTTAGAGTTTGTAATTTCGAAGCGTAATACTTCCGAGTTATTATGCACGAGTGAAAGCAATTTATCGCAGAGCAGTCTCGAATCGCGAAGTAAGTGTTGCGGATTTGTTTAAAAAAAAAAAGGAGGGAAGGCGTAAAGGATGGTCCCGGGAATTTCTTTTCATGTAACGTTTGTTTTACCGGACAACCCACGTCTCATTTGCATATCCCGGAATGTGAAATTGAAGATGATAAATAAGAGCAAAGCTCGCTTAATGGCAAAACCCGGTATCGAAGGCGCGCAAGGGGCGTATAAAAATTCCTGGCGTATCGCGCGCGCTGGACGATACATTTCTTTTCACCGTCAAATCGAATGTTATCGTTAATCACATCGAAATCCCGCGACGAAGATGAAGTGGCACTCTGACGAATTTACATTAGCGCCCGGCGAGCATGTTTTCTGAAAGGCCCCTGCTTTGCAATTAGAACGCTCCAGCTCCGGAGCCCGCAGCGATATTGAAATTACAGACCGACGGTCTTTAATCGAACCTCCTTCGATAGCGATGTTAATGCCTGAAGGGTTTGCGGCGAAATTGAAGCGTTCTTTATGAGAATTCGCGCGTTTAATTTATTGTAGAAACTATGCCGCGCGTAAGTAATTGTATCGAAGATCGCATGACCGTAATCGCGCCGTAAAAGTCTGCGAGGACTGCTTCGCCTCGACCGACGATTTTCGTTGCCAGATGGCAGCCCTGGAACAGCATCCAGCGATAACGAATTACCGTTTCGACAGATACACACGAAAGTTTATCGTGGACATCGGTGTTCCGCCGTAAACAGAGGAACACTTTCGATACCATAAAAATCGTGCAGCGAGTCTTTTCCCTTCACCCACGCGCGAGTCGGCCCCATAAAATGTGACTAAAACGCTGCATTCCCCTGCATTTATTACATGTTTACGAGTATACTTACATAATGCCGCGCGTGTACTCCCCGACCTCGCGTAGTTTTACGCGCGACGCGTGTCGTTTACAAATGTAACGGAAAAATTGTCGGCCCCGGGGAGCTGGAACTTTCAGAAGCCGCGTGCGGGTCCCAAAATACGCTTTCATCCGGTAATGGGTTTCTGATATCCGTCGTACAACGTTCCGGGAACGCTGATTCCGTTCCTATCGAGGGAGCGAAAAGAAACGACGGGACTGGAACAATGATCGATTCCTATTAACTTTTCGTAGAAAGTTTTCTGACGGTCGAGCTGCTACTCCCACACGCTTGCCGCAGTTCTTCTCGTTTCCGTCCGCTTCGGAGGGAGCGAGGAACGCTTGCATGCACACTCGTACTTACACGCGCCAATGCGCATATTGCGCATACCAGCGTTCTGCATCGCGAGACGTTCCAGGACGTCGTCTTGCCGGCCATCTGCCTTGCCTTCCGTCAAGGACGACGATCGCGCCGCTGTCGCTGTCGATTCGAGGTCGATCCGACGATTATAGTCATTAAACCAAACACTTAGTATCGGATCATCGTCAGTCACGTTCACCCTCGACAATTGCCTAGCAAACGAGCCGCTCGCGCGCCGAAGCGTTGGCTGCTGTTCGTGAAAGAAAGCGAAGGTATGCGCCCAGGTCTGCGTGTCGCCGTTTACTTGTATTTAAATCGCTTGCACCCCCTCGCCGCTCTATCGATCCGCTCCGCATTGTCTGCTCGTCACGATACGTGTCACGCACGTGGCCGTCGGTCCCAACGCGAGAACGGCGACGAAGACACCGGTCGGGGACATAGTTTTCTCGTTAATCACGGTGATTACGCTATTTTCGTGTAGCGCAACGCGCCCCGGAAAGGAGCTTTTGTGTTCGCCGGGGATCGAGACTCTCGAACCACACACTGCAGACGGGGGTATTGCTAAATTTGGGATCATCTCCGGCCGATTGTGCAACGCGACCCATTTCAGCTTGGACACGGCGTTGCGTCACCTAGAAACCCGATTCGTCGATAAATGCTGCTTTGGAGCCTGATATAAGAACTTTCGAACCGTAAAGCGATCGGAAGGATTTTTCGTGTCGCGGAGATATCTTCTACCGACACACCTTCTGTCTTCAAGAGGCGTTTACCTTCGGCGGAGGCATCAAAACGATCCGACCCCGATCGACCAGGGATCGCCGAGAAGTCTAGAGTTAGATAACGAGGAATGCGATTCATTTCGTTTTGATTAATGGACTCGATGCGCGATAAAATTGTCGAAAACAAGACTACGGTTGTTCCGCGATTTATCATTAGTCTCGTTCCACTCGCGTTATCCTACATTTCCTCGCGGCATTGTCTCGCGTCGATGTCTCACGATTGTTGCTTTGACATCCATTAAACGTCAGTCTCTCTCGCGCAATTTGCCAGGCATGACAGTCTTCTGTGAAGCGCGATTTTTCAACCATGACGTTTGATAACAGTTTCGATACATCAGTCATTTGATATCTAACCGCGGTGTATTAATCCTACTTCCTGCGGACTATCTGACCAAATATCAGATAGTTCTCGATCTGACCAAATATCAGATAGTTCTCGATATTAAAACCCACACTATTTCATATTAAAGCAAAGGTCTTCTATAAGAAAATTTTCTAATAAAAAGAAACTTACAATTTTTTTCAGAAATCACTAAACTTTAAAGACCAACTGATCGCACACATAAAAAATATGTCCTGGTCTATGTTTAAGTTAGAAAGAATAAGATAAAAAAATATGAATTAATTTAGAGATTATAAATGAACTTTGAAAATGAAAGGATTGCAACTTGAATTACAGTAGGCTTAATATTCTAAACAGTTTTCGTAGATAAATGCATAAAATTTGCAGTCTAATTATAACGAATGGTGTAAGGTATCTCATAATTTAACTTTTTCTTCTAATCATAAATCCCCAGCAAAGGATTTACGTTGCTGCTTCTTCATTCCTCGAAATCGTCCACAGCTCGTGCCGCGATTCAGGCGTCAATCTCAAGGGATACTTTATTGACATCCAGCTTACCGAAGGGTCCAGAGAGTTTCGAAAGTGGACAATAGGAAGAAAGCGAGAGACGTGGAAAGAGAGAAAGGGGCGGAGGGCTAGAGAAAGAGAAAGCACACGTGCTTGCTGTGGTGCTGATTGCGAGAGACACGCAACAATCGCTGCAATTGACCGCGTAATAGAAACGCGTTATGCAGTGTACGGACAGAGGCCGGTGGGATACCGGTCGACCTTGAGAATGGACATGATTCCTCAACCTGCGTTTTCCCTTTTACGGAAGGGGTTCCGCGTTCGCGTAATTGCCGCGCTATATCGTCCGTCCCGCGAAATTTCAGCGGCATCCTCAAGATCCTCTTGGCCTCGAAGGAGGATCCTTCTGCAAAACGCTATCCGAACGGTGCAATTTATCCGCGGTGGTTTCTTTCGGTAGCTTGAAGACGTCGTAAAAATAGGGACAGCGGTGTCGGTGGCAAACGGCGAAGCTCTCCTCGCGCCCATTACGCCTCGTTATCCCAGTTTCGTTGCTTCAACGCGAGCAGCTTCGTAATCTCATTGCAAGAGTGGCAACGCGATCATGACAGATCGATTGTCCCACTTCGATACGCGGGCGCAGAGCGGTGAAGTGTCAGGGGGGCGCTCGCGAAATCGGCATCAACGCGGAAAAGTCGAGGCGAAGCTGGCGTGAGATCGATCGACGTGATCGCGATCGGTCGAGCCAGTTTTGCCGCGAATCGGGAGCAGGGCGAGGCGGCGTGAGACCATGGGGATCCATCGGGATCTGGTGCCGTTGCACTTTTTTATGGTAAATAGATGAAAGTCCATACCGTAGGCCCGGCCCCCGTGCAACGATCGTCGTGTATGCTAACTACATGCAAATACGTCGGATCTGCATAATTTCCCGCTGGATTTCTCTCCGTTTCGCATGCCGTTGTCTTTCGGCCAGCCACTCGGCTTACGCGGCGCTAACAGCTGTCGCTGTTTATTATCGCTCCGCGAACGTGTCGCGCGACACCTCCACGAGCGGAATTCTTCTGCATTGTCGCGGAAACGGTCACGAAACGATCGCAGATCCGACGGTACCCGCCGGCGACGAGAAGAGAGTTGGAGCAGGGAACGGCAGTCTCTATCCTTCGACCCTGTTCACGGAAAAGCGAAGGAATTTCTGGGAAGATCCTTGGCAGGTATATGAGGCTGTGACCGGAGTCCCGGAGTCCTTCGAAACACGAAGAAGAATTCCCTGGGTGCGTATCGTAGGATCGCGACGATGGCGACAGGTAGTAGCCGTTGAATACGAATTCTTCTAACGGTTCGTCAAAAGAGGAACGCGCTTGCATGCGTGAAATTAGCGATCGCGCGAAACATTTATTACCGGCCGCTGTTGAGCATCGTTTTCCGGCGAATAAAACAGAGTTCGCGATAAATGCCGCGGGATATTAAAAGTTGTGTTCGCTAAACGAGTCGCGTATCGGTGACGGGGTTCGCGGATAACGGCACACGAGCCGTCGATTCGAAGATAACGGATATAAATAATCGTCCGATCGGTTGCGATCGGGTAGAGATTCACCGTGATTTATCTTTCCACGCGTAACCGGCCTCCGTGTATAAGTCCCCGCCGGATTGTAGGGTAGCTTAATTGACACGTCATCTCTTTTCGTGTTGCACGAGCGACCATTCGTCTTGCCCCTCGATCCACGCGTCGGCCTTAAATCAATTCCGCTTACGGACAAATTACCAAAAAGAATTAATGGCTCCGACGCCGGCTCCTAATTGGCTCGAAATCATGCGAACGGGTCACGAGGGGTGGGGATCTCGATCGACGCCGTTGCCCCCTTCGACACAAACAGCGGGAGATCCACCCTTGTCTGATTTTATCTGGCCGGTCGGAGTAAGCTCTACGCCCACGTGAAATTAATAGGCGATTCTTTTCCGAGGTCTGGCTAGAAAATCCTCGCGGCGTGGACGAGAGACCGCGGATAACCTTTGATATTCTTTCGAATAACACTGTTCTCAGGTGGGTGGACGAGTGAATGAAACTACCCACACGCTGACAATGAAGCGCCTTCGCTAATCTAACGCTAACTCATCGTGGGGTGTAGCGGCGATTGTGAAACCTTATCCACGTAGTTAATTCGTCCGAAGATATATGAGCGTCGACGTCGAAAAAAGAATCGTTAAATATTCAGAATTCTGATAGGCAGAACGTGAGTTTTATGCCTCAAAAAATTTCTGGCCGAGATCTAACCGCGAACCCACGTACGTGCTTCCACTTTCAATAAAATTCAATCACGATAGCGCGAATTTTCGTTTTATTATTTTCGCAGTGGTCAACGCAATCTCGTGGCGATAAAGCAGCGGCCGATACCAGCCCCGTGTTTGCTTCAAACGAAAGATACCGATGAGATATAGAAGCGTGGAGCGTGTAGCATGATTCGTTAATTAACGAACCTACGAGCGGAGAGCGACCGCTGAGAGAGGAATTAATATTCCACCGAACGATCAATTTATATCGTGTTTTCTGCGATCATTTCGTATGCACGGAAACCGGAGAGTGGCACGAAGCTTAAAATCAGTTACACGCAAGCGTTCGCTTTAATGCGATGACCGAGTTAACACAGGAAAGCGAGTTAACGTCGCACACGGGGGACGAAACGCGCCTCAGTCCCGATGAAGTCTGCGTGCGGATTCATTTTTTTTTCCGGGACTCCGGTACCTGTAATTAATACGATGCACGGCTGAGAAGCTTGTAGTTGGTCGGGGCGAAAAAATGACGCAATGCGCCGAGATACCGCGATGATTCGATTAATATGTTCTCCCGGATCGTGTCAACGGATCTGTGGGCGGCCGGACACAACCGGTCAAGCTAATACGGTTTCAGAGAGAATTGCAAATGTTCGTTCGCAGAAAACGCGATGAGAATGGGTGATAAATGGCTCGTGGGATAAGCGAGACAGTTACATGCGCGTATAATGCAAGAAAGTCTATGACCACATTGTGACTTATTCACGCAGTGAAATGGCATCGACTTGAATTTCCTCCAGGACTGGAAAGCTGATACCTGGACTCTGTCTCCTGTGTCAAATGTTTTAGTCGATTTCGCTTCTATTCAGCAACGATGATCGAATGCTAGACGATGTCTTATGCTTTGACAACTGTCGTTTTTTTGGGTCGAACTGTTGGATTTCCTCCCGAAGGTCGACTATTTCTTCCTGTAGGCGGTCTCTCAACTTCATGACCCTCTCCATCTCCATCAGCATCTGACTGAGTCGATGAAACCTCAATAACAATGATTGGTGATCATTAGTGAGTCAGATCTTACTTAGCGACGAGCATCCCAGCTTCCATTGTCTTCTCATTCAGGGTTTCTCGTATTTCGTTCAGTCGTCCATGAAGGCTGTTCACCTGTTCTCGGGCTCGAGTGCTCTTTTCACTGTAATTCTTCAATTCCGTTTCCTGGTTCTCTATGTCCTCCACTACGCACACCTCTTTCTCCTTGTAATGAGCGACTCCGTTCACCATGTCAGCGATTCTATTTACGATTGGCTAGGGGTAATGAATGAAAGTTACCTAATGCAGGCCTCGACTTGGATGAATACCGTTCTAAACTATTGCATTTCCGAGGAAGCACTCATCCAGGCCGTGACCTCTTTACGAAAAGGAAATCGTAGACGTACTTGTGACGAAGCTTCTCCAGTTCCTGATCTCGCTCATCCAATCTGTCCTTGTAACTGATATTCGCGATATGGAGCGCTTCGTAATCCATTGTGGTCATTCCATTGCCCAAAATCTCCACGCTCTTCAGTTTCTCGGACAAGTCTTCCAGGCGATGTTCAAGGAGCAAGTAATTTTTACGATCTCGAGCTAGGATTTGGCTACGCTTCACCTAGCGCGAAGGAGCTTGAGGGTCGAAACAGGTGCAATTAAAATAATCAATGAAAAATTGGTAAGTATTAATGGTAGAAACGGCGCAACACCTGACGCTGGATGAGAATGTTCATCAGCTTCTCCGTAATTTTTCTGCCCGTCTTCACGAACATGAGATCGACACCTATACTCTTCTGCTTTTCCATGAAATCGCTGAAAGCTTCGTGGTTCCTGAACCGTATCATTTCGAGCCTTTGCGAGTAAGCGTCCATTTCCAACTCCACCTTGATCCGCATTTGTATAATAGCAAGGACTTCCTGGTTGTATGCGAGCAGAACTTCCCTGTACAGTTCCTCCGTCTTCACAGTATCCAGGTTCGGGTCCGATCGCGTGATTTTCTGATGATTCTACGCGAACGATCGCCTTTGTTATGAAGATCGATTATGATTAAGATTAGATTCGATAGTGTGCAATGTAAGTTTTTCTTTTTCTCTCGTTGTAATCCTTGGGTTCGACCCGTTAATAAATAAGTAAATGAATAAAGATCGATTTTGACAGGTTCTCGTTGAAATCGCATTTGCCTCTTCGCGGGAAGGAAGAGACAAGAGGAGAAAGAAACCTGGTCATCAAAGAACGTTTCAACCTGACCTTCTTCTGGAATCGGGTGACCCAAATCTCCAGGAGCCTATTTCTTCTCATCATTTCCTCCTGCTCAGCCAGTAAGTCTTTCAACTTGGTAATCAATACATCACGGGCAGCGAGATCCTGCAAAAGAATCCTCGAAAATAAGAGGGGACGTGCTAAAAGTTGCCCCGCCAAATCTCTTTATTATGTACATCTTCCCCGTTTACAGCGAGAATCGATCGGCCGGCCATTATGTGCAAATATGCGGATTAAAGTATAGAAGTACATGGCGCGAAGCCAGGACTTAGAACCTTAGAATCTTAATGTATCACGAAGATCGTGAGGAATAGCAATTCCACGGGCAGAACGAGAGAGAATGACAGGTTTATGCGCACCTCTGTAGGTAACCTGGGGAGCACGTAATCGGATTCCTCTACCGGTCGCACTTCCTCTTCTGACTTTTCCGTTGAGGAGATCGTCGAGGAAAGTATCTCCTCCTCTCCTTCACCTACTTTTTCCTCATCATGAAATGCCTCCCTGTACTTTTCACCTTCGTCACTCCGATCCGAAGCCTCATTCCAGTCATCCTCATAGTATTCTAGCGCCTCCTTTTCTGCTTCTTCTTCTTCTTCTTCATATGCTTCTTCGTCTTCGTCTTCGAATTCTTCGATGGCTTTGTAATCGTCCCCGAAAGTGTGAACGTCGAAATATTTGATCGGCTACGAATCGAATTCGAATCATGAGTTCTGAAGGCATCGAGAAATCACCATGCAATCTAACCCTCCGAATTCCAAACTCCACTCCGACCAATCACTCGGATCCTTTCACACTCTCCTACACTATCATTCACTCGGCTCATCTCCATAATAATTCCCTTACATGATGCCATTCCTAGTCGGGAAACTGTCAAACTTGACATTGACTATCCTGCTTACCTCGGCTGGCTGGATTTCCATTTCATCATCGTAACGTTGCTTGTTTTCCTTCTGTTTTTTAACGTCACGGCTATTGGGGTCGTTCGACGGCACTGCCGGCATGTTGCGGATTAACGTTTAATGACTGAAAGATTTTGTGAACACGATTGGTATCAGGGCGCCGATAAAGGGTACAACGTGATACCAGAACGCCAAAAGAAAATGGAAGAAGCTAGGGAACAGCTGCCGGACGAAGAAAACAGTCGAACGAATTCGCGGCGGTCAGATCGACGCCTCCTCGAGAAGGCCTCGAGCCGCATGCGGTCGACCTTGAAGATCGAAGATGATCTTCCCTTCTCGAGCGCGTCTGGAACGGCGTGGCGTGGCGTTGCGCCGCGGTTGTTTAACTGCGGCTCGCGGGAGAGACGCTCTCCTCGGCAGGAAAAGTCTCTCTCGCAGGACGTCGATTAAACCGCTGCGAGCTACCGGACACCGTCGGCGCGGATGCCCGACGTATCCTGTGTATCCTGCGGCGCGCAGGCTATGATTTCATATCTGTGTACGCTTTATTCCGCGCTGCCCGGTCTCCACGCTGATGTATGAAAAGTTTATTTATGAGGAACGTGGCTCGTTCGATCACGCGAGGGCCGCATGACGGCTGAACACAGCCAGCTGAAACCCGAGTATCTTTCTTTTCGTCGGACGTTTAAACAGCGAGGAATTAATAACCGGCCGACCGGCGTGCGCGCCCCGCGAAAAATCGATTCGAGCCACGCCGCGGGCTGTCACCTTTGTCCGTCATTTTTCCCTGGGTCCGTGCCCTTCCGCGGTGAAAAACCGAGAATTGTCGCGATATAAGGTGGCGCGGGGTCCGACGGAGGGGGATTCGCATAACGCAATCAGCCACCCAGGGCAACCCCGGATTCGGTTTCCTTTGATTTACCGGGCCCGCTTGGATTTCTGATGTTCGAGCGATTTATCGCGCGCCATCTTTCCCATTTTCGTGGGAAGAACGCGTGCGACTCGCCGATGAATCACCGCCGACGATTTCGCGTTCGAGTTTCAGCGATACGTGGAAATGGTACGTAATTCGATGCTTCTACGCTTAGCAATAAAATAGATTCCTAGACAAGTTGGCTCCATTCGCGGGGAACTCGCGTCTTGTTGATTTAGCCATACAATGTGCGCCTCTTCGCGCGGAAACTTGCGATTGCATCTTCTTGAAATATCAATATTTCTCAAATTCCTGGTCGTTACGTCTTTATCCCTCGACGGACCCTGGCGAACGGTTCCCGGTTGGTAAAGAAACGCGCGGAACAACGAACAGGCGCGTGCATTCGACCAATACTGCTCTTTGCTTTACGAACGTGGCCCTGCGGGGATTAGATCTCGTGAAAACGAAGAAAGGAAGAGGAAAAGGCACGGCAGGAAAGGAAGGAGGGACGGAGACAGAGAACCCGGGGTACTTGAGGCCGCGTGGGCCGCCAAGACTGCATTCCTGTAGGATCAAGGATCCCTGGTTGCGTCGCGCGTGTGTACTTTCCGTATGTGTGTCTCTATAGCGAACGCGCTCGCGTGTGGAAGTGTGCGCGGGGCACACGTTCACGCGCGCACTCCCCCTCGCTCGTGCGTATACACAGACACACGCGGAGCCGATGCACACAGTCGGTCGAAGGTGATTCGCTTGTGTCCGAGGTTCGATTGTCAGTATCGAAACCCCGCGGTTTTTCTCTGAACATACGTGCCTGGGCGTGCAGTAGGCAAGAAACGAGTTTTTACGGCCCGATGACACTGACGTACCAATTTCCTGCGCTCCGGTTCCCGAATACCCGGCGGACCGGCCGCGGCGAAATTTATTGGCCGCGCCGCATTTCGCCGATGGAACGCGTGCACGCGAGAGATCGAGAGAGATCGTCAATCGATCATACCGGTAGATGCATCGAAAAATACCTGCACCGCTATCGATAGTTGCGGTGGAATTCAGAAAATGCTAGAGCGCGAGGGTCTTCGCAGGGTTCGGAGTTCGGAGCGTCTACGAGGACAAGGTCTTCGCACAGAGCGGGAAGAGGATGTCAAAAAAGCGGTCGTGAGCGTGGAGCAGGGTCGCGGAGGAGGCGTATTTCGCGGGAAGCTCTGGGAATCCATCGGCGATGGATCAAGGACGGCGGTACCCGCTTTTCCGCTTCGCGTCATCGTCGGTTGGTACGTAGGAGCCGCTGAGCGGAGTCCTCGGTGCGGCGTGGCGGCCCAGGCCGTTCGTTGGCCTTTCCTCGGATTTGATTTCCTTTCGAATCCGCCGCGTATTCTTGGCTCGTCCGCGCGACCTGCACCGATGGAAACTGGACTGACTGGCTTTAACGGCGCGTCTTAAGCTCGTGTCGGTGGTGGCCGTACGCGCGCGTAGTGCGTACACGCGTGTGCCGCGTGTGCGTGCGGGCCGAGGCGGGCAGGAGCGCGTGGACGAGAGTCCCCTGAGAATGCAAGCGCGTCGAATCGTCGTGCGTCAAATAGAACGCGACGAGAGACGCTGCAGCCCCGCGGATACCATTGTAGCCGGTTGCATAAACTCGCCATCTTGGTATCCTCAAGGACGCGCATCGAATCCTAAGGTCAATGCACTCGACTCGCATCGGGTGCCCTCCACCTCCTCCGCTTCGTCGTCGGCTTCTTCTTCTGGACATCTTCTCCCTCTTCCTCTTTTTCTCCACCCCTCTCTCGCTCCCTCTGCCTCGCTCGGCCGAGCCACTTTCTTCGTCATCTCTCTCTCGCTCTCCCTCTTGCTCCTTTCTCTCGCTCGTACTCGCGGCCGAGCCGGAGAATCTCATCTGGCCACGAGCGAGATGTCACTACCATTAATCCCGCCGATATGGCCCTGGCCAGGGTCGAACGGAGCCTCGAGCTGCCTTCCTCATTTTCTTCATCTTCTTCTTCTGCTTCTCCTTCTCCGTCCGCTTCTCCCCTTTCGATCCTACGACCTCCACCTCTCGTATAGAATGATAAACACAGGATATTCCACGAGCCACATCCCCGTATAAAGTACTAGGTCGTTAGAGGCGGCATTTAATCTCGCGTAAAAAAGCATCGTCGAGTCGACTGGATTGATTAGAGGGAACCTCCGGTCGGCAATTTTTCAACCATTCGCAAAATTATGCTCTTGCCACCGCGAATATCGTCGCGCTCGACCTTTGACGTAATCTTCGTGCCAACTCGACGTGCTGGTACTAGGCTCGGGAATGTATAACATTTTGCGAAAACAAGTATTCAATTTGTCGACGTCGCTTTCGAACGCGAACGAGGTCTCCGAACTGAAACTCGTTCAGGAAGTCTGAACGGGATCAGGACAGAAATTTTAGTGCGGCACGAATCGCACGCCTTGGCATTTACTTTACGTAAGAGCGCGCGCGTCGAGCAATAAAACCGAGGAACACGCGAACACGCCGAAACCCCGAACGATCCTCGGGCCCCATCAAGGGGCAGCACACGAGGGACCCGAGTCGGTGACCTGTTATCGAGGGAACCGACCTCCGCGGCCTTAAGATTGGCCAATGGAATCGCCCGGGGTGGACACGAAGGTGTTAAAGCCTTCGGAGTAGCCATACGGGCCAGCGAAGGGGACAGGTAAATCCTGGTGGCCGAGGGAGCCGAGGCAGAGCAAAACGACCGAGCAGAAAAATCAGAAGCAGGGAAGAAGGAAGAGGGAGAGACGAGGGGAATAAGAATAAGAAGAAGAGGAAGGAGAAGTCGAGGATGCGAGAGCTGACCCCGGCCATCTTGGCCCGCGGGGTTATTCTATTTATATCTGAGCCCTAGCTATATTTAGCTCGAGAGAGCCTGCAGGAAAGCTGACGTCGAAGGAGAGAGTTTTAAGGGCGAGGGGAGAGAGGGCAGAGCGAAGAAGGGCCTCACGGGGCCCGTCGATGGCTCTCGCGAGCGCCGGGGGAAGGGAAAGCTGGGCCCTCGAGAGTTTGGACGAGGCGGGAAGAAGAGCGGAGTGCCGGGGCGACGCGAATGTATCGGTAACCCGCCTAACGAATACATTAACGCTCCGAATCCGGCTATCTCGCGGTACCGGCGCGGCGCGGCGGGTCCACGAGACGCGTACACCTTCTGCACACGCACACCGCTTCTTCGCCACGACGAGATGCAACACGTACGGACAACACAGGGGCTCGCACCTGCACGCATAAGTAGGCGCAGCCCGCGTCGTATCCGCAAGCGAGCGGCCGTGGCTCGTGAATAAACGCGTGAGAATACGTCGTTACTTAAAGCGGCTTTTTTCGATGGGAGCGCGGAATAGATAGGCACGCATATACGTGACTGAGCTGCGCTCCTGACAGCTATAGCACCCTTCCACCGTCGTACGTTGCATTGACGCGGATACATACCGAGACGTCCGCCTCTGATTGTACGATATTCCCCTGGTTTATAGAGCGGCACGTGAGACGCGTAATATCTCCTACCAGCTGGAGTTGATCGAGTCATTGTTTATACAAGGTGTTCAGTAAATCGCACCGCGATCGCCAAGGGACACGCTTTTTTAGAAAATCAAATAGAGCGGTAGCTTTCAGGGGGGAATGATCTCATACATCAAACCATGCAACCGATAGAGAAGCCTACTCCACAGTTTTCCCATTAATAGGTAATTATTAATCACACTATTGTATCTCAATTTAATGAACACTTCATACATCAACCGCTCGGTAAGGGGAGATCATATTAATAAATACGTATTTATTAAGTTGTTTGGGAAGACCGTAACGCTTTAGAATTTTTATTTTACGTAAATGAATTTTTTTATGAAAAAAAAATTATATAATCAGCTAATCTTTTTCATAAAAACTTGTCGTTGAAAAAAAAATAAACTTGAAAATGTTCCGAAATTTTCGAACTACCTAATAAAAACTAAAAAGTACACGTTTTACACATTTTACATAAATAAATATTTTATAAAACATAGTCAGGAAACTTAAAATAATATTTTTAATTAATTACTGCATAAATTGAATTCAAAAGTCCCCCGCATCAAAAGGTCAAAGAATTACAAGACGTAAAATAATTTGAATGAATAGTCGCTTTTTAATCACACTCAAAAGAAACCGTCCATTATAGCAGTATTATACCTCTGTGCCCTCGTAATGAACTGTCCATTCAGCCGCAACCAAGGAGCATAACGTCGCGTTTTTGTTCGCCGTTGGTCGAGTCGTTTTCCGACAGCGAGTCCAGTCGGGCGTCGATCGGTTTGTCAACCCGCCGATCGGAATTTCCCGATCCGGAGGCGTGTCGACGCGTTACTTTCAGCTCGGTCGATTTCGCGGCGAGGTCGTCTCGAAAGAGAAATGTCCCCGAAATTCCACGGCGTACGCAGAAAGTCAGTGGTGCAGAAACAGGGAACCCGCGATAGACAGTTGGCCGTCTTCGGGGCGGCAATATACCCGTGTCGGGCTATCGAGGTTATCGCGGTCTCCGCCGTAAATTCAGGGCCCAACAACCCTGCCGGTTCCCCCTCTCTCCCTCTCTCTTTCGCGCTTTCTCTGGCTCTCGCTCTCCGTCCCCGGGGTCCGACGAACTCCGGCTACATCGGTATTTCGCGTTCGCGGCCCCGCGAGAGCAGATCCCTCGTTCCTCGGCTACGTGCAGCATCAACAGGGCCTTATACGAAGGACGAGCATAAAGACAACCATATATCCCGGACGTACATACTGGCCGCATACCAGTCGTGGACACTTACAACCGGCGTAAGGAGCTGGCATCTTACTATGGTCGTGATGACCGGACATTCGCGGGGGCACCGATGAACTGCCGCCTTAAATCATCCTAGTCGAGAGTGGTTTCATCTGGAAGCTTATGGAACGAACCTCGATACCCATCTGGACGAAGGGCCCCTCGGCTCTCCCCGTCGCTCCTTCGAGCCGCATACGAAATCCTATCCCTTTCGCGGGACGAGCTGAGAAAATGCGCGGGGAAATTAAATAAAGCCTGTCTCGGTTACGGTTTGATTGCGAAACTCATCCGCGAGCCTCTCGCATCTTCATTTCTGTGCGAGGAACAGCACATTAAACCGTACACGCGTGTACGCGTTGAAATCGAACATCACAGCTCAGCGTTTCCCGTCGAGGAAGCGGTTGGGAAGCGCTGGCCAGCGAAGCTTAAAAATCAGGGTTACTCCCCGCGGAGAGCTCTTCGAAAGGAAATTGTACAATATCGTGGCGCGGGCCGCGGATTCCGCGTGTTGCGTCGACGAGCGGCTCGCGGGTCGAGGAACAAAATCAAAAGGAACGCTGGTGCGCCGCGTGTTTTATCATTTCATTGAATGAATTGGCATTAAGCCGGCGGCCTAACGCGTGTGTACACGCATTGGCATTTGACCATCCGGTGACTCGGCACTACGTCGAGCCGATGAGAAACAATCTTGGCTGACTGATGTTCAACGAAAGTACGTCAATTTGTAGTACAATGAAATTCCTCCCGTTCCTTTTTTCCGTCCGCGACGATGCCGCGGCGCCGCTTTCCCGACGTCCTCGACGGAATCTCATGAACGTCGTCTCACGGCTCGCTTCCTCGTCAGCGAAACCTTTACTTTAAATTTATCAGACAGACCTCTGCGGCTGTCTTCGGCGTAATGCACGTGATGCCGCAATTTCCCACTCGATGATTCAACGTTTGCGGAAGTTCTGCTGCTTATTAAGGACCCCACGCGACGCTCGGAGAGTCGCAGCATGGCCAGCGACTTCTTTCGGGTTTTTACGCGCCGCACGGTCAGACTTCGTAATTCCCTTTTACGACGCGAGCCGTTCATCATGCCGAAGGAAAACTTGTCTTCGGTGAAGTTCCCGCGATGGCGGAGTCAGCGCGGGCAAAAAGAACCGATCGTTCTAATCGAGCTTCGAGAAGACAAACGCTTCCCCCGGGTTTCGCGAAACGAATCCTAGTCAGACTCGCGCGGTGAGTCCACGAAACGGACAGCTTTCAATTACTAAAACCTTCCAGCACGAACAAAGCGAGTCGCCGGGAACAAATTAAATTAATCTCCCCGCGTGTCTGCGGTCGTCTCAAAACAGGCAGATGACTCTGTGGTTTGGATCCGGCCACGGTAAATCGTTGCTTCCCGCTCGATCGTTTCCCGCGGGCATTGACTGGCTTAATTAGAAATTTCCACTCACCTTCTCCGACGTTGGCGGCCCTGCTCGTGCGTCTCGTTCAGCGAGTGCCTGCGACGATCGCGATTTCGTTTCTTCAGGGTCTTCCCCTCGCTGCCGTAGATCGGCCCGCCCCTCGTCAAAGTTCCAAGGTCGCTCAAGGTAACCTTCTCATGATGGTTCACGCTACTAGATCGTTGTCGATCGTGACCTTGGGACTTCAGAGAATTCCCGTGGCCAGTCTTCCGAGCGCCATTGTATCCGTACCGGCCGTGCTCGCGAGGCAGGCTGCAGTAAAGATTCTGCGAGGTGTACACGCTCTTGCCGAAGGGTTTCTCTATTGCGGAACCCTCCATCGCGTTTCCGTTCGCCTTCAAAGGCGAGGGAGAGTCCTGGGCGCTTTTCGAACCGCCGCCTAAATGCTCGCGCAACCATTTTCCGAATCCTCCGCCGCTGCCGCCGTTGCTCGCGTCGTGAACCATTGAAGAGTCTCCGCTCTTATTTCTGGAAGAAATGAGATGCAAATTGCGGTGAGTAAAGTGGCATGTAGCTTGAAATAGTTTAGTTATTTGTAAGGTTGATGAATGATAAATACCGCAATCGAAATATTCGAGAAATTGCAGGCCCCAGAAGCCAGGTTTAAAAGAAGACACGGGACCAGACCGCGCCGCGTTAACAAGCAAACGTGAGCACACAAAACGGTCGCAGGAAGAGGGGAACGAGGGAAATGAAACGGGACGGATCCGCGAGCGCGCAGCTCGGCCAGAAGAGCGCACAATAGAGACGCAATAATGGCCTCGGTCTGGCGGTTTCGATTTCAGTGTCGAAGGCGACTAGCCGATGAAGAAAAGACCACGCATGTAACGAGACAAAAAGTGAAGAGAAGAAAAAGGTATAGGGGGACCCCGAAGACGAACGAGAGAGAGGCGGTTGAATGGCACACGGCCTCGGGGGAATCAGGGTAACTGCTTTATAATAATAAGGGCCATGTAGGACGAAAGAAAGAAGGAGAAAGAACGAGGGAAGGGTCTGTGTAGTTAGGACGCGGCGACCTTGGCAAGGTCATCGATACCTCTGGCCATCGCCGCCAGAGGCCGCCACCGCGTGGCTTCGTCTCATCTCGCCATTGTCCGACGGTTCTTCCTTATCGATGATTCCCTTCGCCGGTCGCCTCTTTGTTTCCGCCTTTTATCAAGCATTGTTTTCGAAAATCATCGCGCCACAATGGCAAATTTTTTCATGCGTTCTGTCTTGAATCGCAGAAGAATAGCCGCGCGTAGTCGATCGCGATGAATTTCGATAGCGGACAGTGGGCGATGGAAATTTTCAGAAAATCGCACGATTTTTTGCCATCGCGTTATACAGCCGATCGTCGAGCAATAGCCAAGGACTGCGTCGGTTCAAAGGCGGTCGCGAGATCGAACAGTCGGCCGCATAGGCGAGCGCGATTCGCGATTCGACGAGATGAGCTTAATTAATTGCAGCAAAATTAATTAGCCGTGTAAGGCAGGTTACTTAATTGACCGGGGAGAAGAACGAATCTTAGGCATTCGTGATAAGAGAACAGTCCACCTCGTCGAAAGGCTAATCGGACAACGAGATCTCGACCCCGGTCAGATGGAGCGAGGAACGAGGGAAAAAAAAGAATCGAGTCTAAAGGACGGAGAAAGAGGGGAACGGACGCGCGGGAGGGAGGAGGAAAAAGGCAAGTGCAGTAGCCTCCCGACCAGGAGTTTCGTGATTCTCCGCGTATTATCCAGCGTGTTACGCCACTGTATAAAATTCCGGTTCTGCAGCCCCCTCCGGGGATAGTTCGGGTACCCGGTTCACCCCCCACGCTGTTATCTCTTCGGCTTTTTTCCTGTCGCTCGTTTTTGCCCGGAGACCCCGCGAGCGACTCGTCCGTCGCCCAAAACCGAATCGCATTATCAGCGTGCAGTCGTGAAATTTCGACTCGGCCAATCAACGGGCTCGTCATGTGTAAGAGAGCTTCGGCTCCGCGTATCGGGAAGGAAGAATTCGGGGACGCTATCTTCCTAACGAGCCGGGACGTGACAACGCATTGAGCAATATCGCGACAGCTAATAAGAGATGAATCGGCGGGGCGAGGGAAATTTTAAAGGCGATTAAGCATTTGTATAAATAGGCAATCAGTCGATGTTTTATACCTTAGAGCGATCGAACGCTCGTGGGACCGGGAACAATATTGTGTCTTAAAAACTCGAGACTTTCTGTGCATCGTTCAAAGTCTTGTCGACCCAACAGGGCGTTTAATTGCAATTTAATCCTCAAATCGACGACGCGCTGCATAGTCACGTTTGCGCCGACTTAACCCTGAACTCGAGAGCACTAAACAATGCATTTGTATGCGCTCTGCTCGCTCCACCGGGTCCAATTCTCTTTTTGCCGCGTTTCGTTCCGTACCCTTCGTTCTAGTTTATTTTGGAGACATCTCGACTCCGAGCTGGTCCAGTCCCCGCTTGATCCGCCGAGCATTGTTCTAAGCCAACATCGAAATATCCGCGCATGATAAACGAGTTTCCTTCTCTAATACTCTACGAATTTGTTCTGTTTCGATTTTTGCGAGTTCGATTTATACATAGCTAGTATCCGCGTCCGGATGAGCAGCTTCGAAGCTACTGGCGCGATTAAAAATTGGCAGAATAATCGGCGTTTTGCTGGGCGAAGATAGAAGCGGACATGGCTCTCGACGCCGGTATCGCCGACCGATGAATAATTAGGCGAGGACAGGTTATCGAAAGCTCGCGCATGAAATATCGTTCGTTTTCCAGCTCATCAAATCGGTCGTTTTTCACTGGAAAAGATAGTAATGACTAATGGTATCTGACGCGTATCGCGTAAACGTGAATCATTTTCACACAACAGGGCTCCGCTTCCTAATAGGATCTATCTAAAACGACCGGTTATTAATTCTCCGGCGAGCGCACCGCGCGGATGCAAATGGCTCGGACCTCGTCGAACGGAGCAGCGCCCGTCCCCGTGATAAATCGGAGTATCGCGATTTTACGGTACACCCTGTATACGTTTGCCCTACACCTTTTCGTGTCTGGATGGCCTGGACTCGGGCTGGTTTCTCGTCCCTCTTACTCTTCGTCTCTCACTCGCCAGCTCTTCGGGTTTTATGTGGCTCGCTTCGCGAGATTCTCCACTTCTTCTTGTTTTCCTCATCCACCGTCCTCCGGTGCTCGGTTCTTTCCGTCCCTCCCGTGAGGCCCGCCGTCGTCTCTGTCCCCCCTGGGCGCGCTCGTCTCCCTCCTCCGAACCCTTCCTTCTTTCCACGGCGAAGCCAACGCTTACCTTTCCTCGGCCATGTTCCTGTCCTAACTGTCGCTTTGCATCCTTCTCCGTGTCGATTCGTATCCGTTTCCCCCGACGAAGCCGATCATACGGGCCCTTCTCTAACACTCCGCCGATTTCCCTTATTGATTCAATCGCGCTACACCAGCCGACGATCGCTCGCGCCGCGGAATTACCCTCGACGCCTCGATCCCGACGATCGAATTGGCCCGAGGACCTCAAAAAACCGACGGCGCGAAACCGCCGACGGACCGACGATAAGGGAAACCCGATCCACGAGGCTATTTGCGACGCTGCGAGAGCTGCCTCTGCCTTATCGATGGACGAACGTTATTACGTGCCCGCGGTTATGGTCACGAAGCGGATTAACGAGGCGTTACTTAATTTCCAAGGAATTGAATCCATTAAGACAGTGCTAACGCCAAGGGCTGCGTGTTTCCTCTGGCAACACGAAGGTCAACGTGGGGTCTATGATTAGAAGTGTTTCCATTTGCTTTTCACAGATTATGCTCAGTCAGAAATCGAAAAAAATCGATTATTGAATTTTTTCATTTTTGAGAGTACTTTCTGGAGTATATTCACTGAAAAATTCAGGTCTATTCGACTAAAATTAACAGAGTTAAAGGCATTTAGTAATATACAGGGTGATCCAAGAAGAATGATAAGACTTCAATTTATTGTATGAAGGAAAACCTTATTAACAATCGTTGTTGAGTATAGAAATGTGTACAGTAGGACCGTCAATATTTTTTTGTAACTAATGGAATTTCGAAGATTCCAAAGTCATATCCACTTTTTTATTAAATATAACTAATGTAAATACTCCTGCTTGATGTAGCAGGATATTCAAAACTTAGACCTACTTTATAATTATGTTTTTCCTGAGACTTCTGTTCTTTTTCTTTTAGTTTATCCATCTTCTATACACTCCCGAAATTTTAATACTTAAATTGAGAACATCCTGTATGCATGAATCTATTTTGCAATATACCTTATAGTTTTTTTTTAAAATTCCTCGGAAACACGTGTTTTTCTGTCTCTTGGCTGAGCATGACCCCTTAATGTTCAAGAATATCATTTACACACCACTCAAGTGTGGCTGGGAGAGACAGGATCCTCTTCGATCTCCGGAAGAGCGAAGCAAGGACAAATATTGGTTTAGCGTCGAAAATCCTCAAGTCCCGCCGGACGTTTCGGTCGAAAAAACGAAAGTCCTCGGACCGGCGTCGCCCGGCGTCAAAGGTCGAGAGCGCGGCGAACGAGACAGGGCCGGCGACCGTTTGAAAAGCGAACGCGAAAACACGAGAGACCGCTCAAACACTCGCCGGTCTGAAGCGTTGAATATAATGCGCGCATTATGTGGCCGCGTACCTATTTGGCGAAATTCAGCATCACCGTGGCGGCAGTCGGCGCTTTTGAACCCCGCGCGCTCGTCGAGGATACCGCGGAAGGGCACGTACTCGCGCGCCCGCCAACCAGGACAATGCTCCGGCTGTCTTTCTTGAGGAGGCTCGTTCCTCCGCGCGCGCGCGATCGCGAGCTCGCGGAACCGCCAGCGTGCCACTCTCGATCCTTTCGGAGCCTTATCGATCGTGATCGACGGGTACACCCGTGACTCGGCTTTCACGCAACGGCATCGCTGCGTGCCACGAATTCGTGCTGCACGCCGCGCACCATCGCCTCTCCATATACGTTTCGCAGAGAGATGCCCGCGCGTCCTCTTCGGAGCCTCGGAGATCCCTTATCTCCGAGATACCGACTTCCTCCTCCTCGGTATCGGCGCGTCGCGAGTGGATGTTGTGACAGCCACCGTGCAGCCGGACCAGGATTTAGGCGGCCCGGAATGTCGGACGGGGGATAAAGCGCGCTCTCGGGTTTCGTAATTACGCTCCGGGGTCAGGAATTGTTACGAGTCCTGAACGGTTTCTATGTTTCATCGGGGCGATTAGATAACGTCGAGGCGCAGCGGGACGCCCGCCATCGAGCCTCTCGGAGATTGTGGATGGCGGGTTATTTCTTTCGCGCGAAAGTGCTCGATCCATTGTCAGTGCCAGTGAATAATAAGTTTGCGTCGCGGTGGGACACGATCCTAGGAGAACTATTTTCGAAAGTCGGCGACATTACGCCTCGTCACGCTTCACCGGTTATCGCCTCCGTGAACTTGCACACCTTCCGTGCGTTGCAGTTCGAGAGAACGGCGCTTGATAATCCATCTCGCCGCGATATGACATTGTAGCGAAATTGCCTCCGCTAACACGCCGTCGCGCCTAATAGGACGCCGAGGAAGCGGAAAACAGCGAGCGTTATTAAACCATTACCGCCCACCGACAGCCGCGTCGCGGGTAACGCGATTCAACGAGGTACGAGGAGACTATAATGGAATTACCGTACGCTAATAAGTTTAAATCCTCGGTCCGCACCGGTACTTCACACACGACAAACTGTTATTAGCCGGTCGCGTGATTAATCAAACCTGATTCCACGCGAAAACGTGTTTCTCTAGCGGGCCGCGCGGCCCGGACTTTCTCAATGTTTTCTCGCGTTTAACGAGCCCGTGATGTATACGATACGCAGGTAATGCGTATCGCGGGCATCGCGCGCGGACGACGCTCCGCGATGATTGCCTTTTTCAGATCGAAGATAGCAATTAAGTCCCCCGATGACCGTCATTTTTCTTGGTCGGAGACGGAGCGTTATCCGCTCTATCTGCGGCTGAGCTCACTTCCGCGCAGCCAGGCGATTTTTTTGTGACACTGGCCTGCTGTGTCACTGCACGAATTAAATGACTTTGCCTTCGGTCTTCGAGCGAGACTGTCTCGCGGCACGTGTGGCTGTCGTATACGTACGCTCAGTTCAGTTGATTTTTGCCCTTAGGGAAATATACGGGGTGTAACAAAAATGTTGTAGTTTCTAGAAAGGGGTGATTCCTGAGGTGATTTTTAACAACTTTTTCCTTAGCGAAAATGTTAGGTGGAGCTTTGTTAACGAGTTATTAACGAATAACACCGACCAATCGGGGAGCGAGTACAACGGATTAATGATGGCGCGGACGATGGCGAGCCAATACTACTCGCAGCTGGAGCCCGCGCTGTAATTCATCCACTGTATTCGTGCTTCTATTGGTCGGTGTTTTTCGTTAATAACTCGTTAACAAAGCCCTACCTAACATTTTCACTAAGGAAAAAGTTCTTTAAAATCACCTCAGGAATCTCTCCATTCAAGAAACAGCAACATTTTTGTTATACCCCGTATAGTATACAGGGTGTTTGGGATAGTATTGCAAAGATTTCGAGGGGTGATAGATCACGTGAAAACAAACAAACAATTTCTATATGACTTGAGTCCAAAACTCAACCAGTTTTTAAGAAAACTATCATAAACATTTAAGCTTTCAACCCCTATAATTGTGATCTGGTTAATCGAATGGATACAGTAATTATGATATTGTTACCTTGTATCGCGAAAAATAGTATTTTTATTAATCCTTATTTTAGCGAAGAAATTGCTTACAAAAAACGTTCCTATCTTGAATTATAGGGGTTGGAAGCTTTAATGTTCATGACAGTTTTCAAAAATGGTTGAGCTTTGGACCCAAGTCCTATAGAAGTTTTTTTCTGTTTTCACGTGAACTATCACCACTGCAAATCTTTGTAATACTATCCGAAACACCCTGTATATAGTCCAATATAATATTAGTGGGAATGGGCACTTTTCTTCATCCCAATTTTCCCTAGAGGCAAGAATCAACACTGTTTGTCCCTATTCACTGTAGACAGTAGAATAAAGTATTCCAACCAGACAGAAGAGTAGAGATCGAGAAGGGATGGCAGCGGCACCTCGACTGCCCTCAGCCAACCACGAACCTTGAACGGATTCAAAGGTCGCGATCCGGATTACCTATCCCGTTTGCAACCATCCTTTCCGTGGCAAGGACGAAAAAAAAGTCTGTCGATTCGAGAGGCAGACAGGCATTCGAGACTACAAGATCGTCCTCGTCATTGGCAAAGTCTCTCCCCAATCGACCTTCACGGTCAGGGGTCACGAGGTGAGGTTTTGTTTAACGGTATCGTCCGTCCGTCCACGATGCTAATACCTCTCGGTACACGATCATTACTCCGACGATTGGGACACTGATTGGCTCGTTACGTCACACGATCTTACGCTAATGACTCCAACAAGGCACCGGATATCTTCGATCGACTGGATAGTTTCGGAAGAATGTGAACGGGTTGCACCCAGATCCTAAATCACGCAAGAAAATCGATCCGATTACATCCGATCGAGGTCAGTCTTTTGATTAGATTCTTAATTACAAGGTCACCCTGCCTTTAAATGGAAGAAAAATTCTCAATTGGACATTTGTCTGCGTCTTGCACCCCGATTCCCAGAAGCCATCTCTCACTTAAGGCGAGACACCGCATTTCCAACCGAAGCTCGTTCACGTCGCACCTTCTTCGACCTCGGCCCTTCGAATCGCGGCGACCGGCACGCCACTTTGTCTCGTAACTTCGCGCGCGACAAAAACGACCGCGGTAATTACAAGTAATAGCAATAAATTTTGCATATCTGCGCGTTTTTCTTCAATTCATTACCGTTCGCCCGCGTGACGAGCGACGCGAGTTCCTAAAACGCTGGCGAAACAGCCGGAGGATCCCAGGAATCCGAGGGCACCGTCACGTGCCGAGTGTTTCTCGATGATCGCGAGGACGGAAATTATGTTTCGCTAACGACGCGCGGTGTTCTTGCGAGCGCCGACCGTCTCGGAATCGTACCGCGCACCGCCCGTGGAATTCGCCGCGCGTCACCGTGTCGCTATATTTCCCGACAATGAGTAGTAAAGCTCGGTGATATACGCGCAAAGGGGTTGGGGGTGTTCCTTTTTGCGCCGGGGACGCGGCACGTTTTCGCGCCGCGCGAGGCACGGAGACGGGGACGAAGCGTTCGTGGAAGCGGGATGCGAATCGTCCGAGGGCGGAAGGGGGAGGACGCGCTCCTGCCGACGCGGAGGGAAAGAATGACGGTTGTCCTGCAGCCATGGGTAGTCTGCAAAAATGTTTCGCCGTGCAGGCAACCGCAGCGGCAACGACGAACGCATTTGAATACCGCCTGTCCTTGGCGAGTATTGTCTGCCTTTCTTCTTCTCCACCTTCTTCTGACTCCCTTTGCTGCAGCTTTTTTTGCCTCCCCTTCGGTCCCCGCCAACCCTTCGCCTCCTTTCTCTTAACTCATTATACCAGTTCCCCCGCGTAATACTCGCGCATGTAAGTATCGCGGGGCATGCGGGGAACCACGTGCCCTCCTTAAATTGCGGGTTCGGTTCTCCGTTTTGCACCTCGGGGAAACACGGTCGTGTCTAACCGGGAACCTCGTGGAATTTCGGACGGTAGGAATGGCAGGATGGTAGGATGGTAGGAATGTCTCCGCCGCGATCGTATTCATCACGGGAGAAAGATCGGTAGCCTCGATCTATCGGGGCCCGGGTGAAATTTCTCGAAAACACGCGGCGAGACAGGAAGACGTTCCCCGTGGAGTTACGGCGTCTGCTTTCTGACCTCGAAGGATCGTCGTTCGAAATAGATGAAAGAAGATCGGTTTATTTACGGCGCGGAGATCTTATCGAGACACGTTATTACGTTAAACGCTGCGCGCCTGATAAAGGAGCAGCGCTCGTTCACGTGGATGTGTATATTTCCCAAGGAGTGTTTAATTTAACCTAATTCCAGCTGTAATTGGCTCGTGATAGTCCAGTTTCCCCGCGATATCGTCGCCGCGATAATAGCCTGAAAAAGCGGTTCGATCGTAATTTTACAACACTTGTTATAAGCATCTAATCGCCGCACGCGCTTAGGGAGCAGCGGCTCGCTCCGGATTTATAGAACCGCGCGATCACCGCGGGAGACAAAATCGCGCGGGTCCGTTGCCGGCCGCGGCGAACGTGCAATTAGCGCGAAATGTAAATAAGAAAATTATAATTTAGAAGCAAACGATCACGGATACGCGCGCATAGCCGCTCCTCCTCCTTAACGAGTTACCTCGCGCGATCTTTTTGCGCGGACTCGCGATTTCATGGCGAGCGCGCGCGAACTCGACGAACCGGAGGGAGCAAACGGCAGAAGATGGAGTAACAGTGGGCGTGCATACATTTGCTGTCAAACTATGAATCCGAGACCTCTTTTATCGCGGTCCCGTCCTATAATTACACGACCTGGGTCAGGCTCGCACAAACCACGATCTTAACGCTTCCGATCTTTGCTGACCGGCTGTGTTACTTTTCGCTTAAACAAACATACTCCGCGACAATACTGCAAGGCATTCGAAACTAGATAGTTATGCGTTATAAGTAGACAGCGGATGTTTATGCAAAATAAAATTTTTATACGCACAAATAAAGAATAGAAACTTGAAAAACATTGTGATTAATGTTTCAAATATTTTATCTTGAATAATATTGTTGATATTTTGTTTATTTTAGAATATGTTAACAGTCTTGTAGATTTTTTGCATACTTAGCATTGCCATAAATGCATAAAATTCGCTGTCTAGTCATAAGCAAGAATTTCGTCTTCCTCCATGCGGAGTGTTATTGCTTATTTCAGGAAAGTTATTTTTAGACATATTGATCAAAAGTCTGCATTGAACCAAAGAGGATTAGATAGAGCGGAAGGTCGTGTAACTGCCTTTAGCAGTGCCATCTCAGAAGTCAAATATGAAAGAATTGGTAAAAATTATGAACCCTGTTTCCTTTCTTCAATTTTTGTGTGTGTGTTGGCATCAAACATAAACAACTGACGCTAATCCAAGCTACACCATTTTGAAGTATTGCTGTCATACGATTCCTCAGAGTCAAAGTTGGAGCAGTATTTACATTTTTTAGAAAAATGCCTTTGAAATGTTGTGTTTGTGGAAAAATAGGGAAACAGAACATCTGTAACTTGTTTAATATATCAAAAGAGCAACGAACTCCGAACTTGAAATTTCAGTTCCAGTGTCCTGTATGAAAATTTAGTCATAGAATTTTAATATAATTGGAACCGCGAATTGAGAGAATGTGGTGGGGGTAATATATTTATATAGTATAGTGGGGGGTATATTTTCGGGTTGCGGGGCAAGGGGATAGATAAATAGTTCGCTTTTGACTCGTTTGAGAGTGCTGCGAAACGAGATACACATTTATACATAGGGCTCTTATGGAACCTTCCGCTCTATCTAATCCTCTTTGCATTGAACGTCGTCTTTAGAACTAAACAATAACATTCGATACTCAAGCGGGAGGAATTTCTTGTTTCAAAGCAAAGTTATATGGTTTTATATGTAGTATTATCACGGAGTGCGCTGCACGCTCGAATAGGACCTAGACAAAAGCATAGGGATTCCGATACACAATGCGAACGCGTCGCCAAGGTCGCTCACCGAGCGTATCGGATACGCTAAGCGGAGAAAGTCAGGATTCGATTTCATCCGGTTTGACCCTTCAGATGTACATTCAGATATCCTAGCGCTGGAGCCTCGGATTTTCTCAAGACGCCGGGGACTAAAGTTAGAGCTCCATTACGACGCTAGCCTCGAGCCTTCCTTGAGGAAAAACACCGCGACTATCGCGGGATCCTGGAAGCGTCGCGCAACCGATGAACCCGCGATAACAGAACCGGGCGAACGATCGCTAGGACTTGCGTACGCGCCGCGGAATGGAAGCGCGATCGCGGAACAATATGCGTGCTCCCCTCGACTCCGGTGGAAGCTACCGGCGCAAGTAAGCAGTTACAACGACAGTCTATGTAAGTACGGACACGTAACCGACATACATGCATTTCCGTGGCGCGTTACATGCGCCCTGGGTGCACCGCGTGTGTGCGAAGGTAACGCGGCGCAACGCGGCACGGTATAAACATACGTGTTTTATGGTACTACGGTTCACCGGCGGTGCATGACGCGCGTACACCTTCGCTCGAGCATTGTGTACACGTGTACGCGCGTGCACACGCACGCGGCCGTTGCCGATCGCCGACCAGGTTGCTCCGGGGCAACCGTAAGCAACTCTACGTGGGCTCGTTATGGTTTCTCCGGCTCGATAATGTCCGATTGAAATGGCCCCGCCGTGAAATACGTACCAATCATACTTCTGCGATATACACAGTGGTGCGGACCGCGGCTAGGGAGCCGCAGCCTGTCGACGGAACCGCGCGACAATCAAGGATTAAGACTTCAGGCGATCTGGAAGAGGGGCGCACCCTCACGACCATTTGCCGTTTATGTAGCGTACAGCGGTTTAGAATAGGAGAAACTTGGTCAAAATCCTCGAATATTAAACGTTTTGCAATGAAATTTTAGTCATTCTGCATTGCAGTTCAGATTTTTAGAAATAGACAATTTTATATTAAGGAATCTAATATTGATTCTTATATGTATAAATATATAGACACATAATATACAAAATTCTTTAATATAGATCAGTAAAATTTTCATTGATTTACAATTTCATAGATTGAGAATTGTATAAATAGATATTTGTATTCTTCAAACATAGATTTTCTATAAATTTACAATTCATACGTATGGAAATTTTCCGGATGTGGAATAAATAATATACAATTTTATAAATATACATAGAACTTTTATAACATAGAATTCTTCAATGTAGATATTACGTAGATTTTTAACATACATATGTACCTATAAATATATATTTTATACAAATATATGTATTTTAAATAATGTGTTCAATGTAAAAAAAAGTCTTTCAGAACTGTCTCCAATTATTTATCAAAATCCACAAATAAGTAAATTCTTAAAATAACAGTATAAATCAAGTGTCTACAAACTTTATTGCCATTTAACGTCTTGTAGTACTTTCTGAATGATTTCAATAGAACACTGTAATCTCAGTAGTTCTAGCCAGAATTTTTGGTTTCTGAATCATTGTGCGGCAGTCGCAGCGTGGAAGACTAGATCGATTCTAGTGGAAAGAGGTCTGTTGGCGATCTCAGACCGAAACTGTGACCCATCTGTATCAGGTTTATGACAAGGTAAATCATCATGGCTAATGGCGTTCGCGGAATACTGTAAGAAGCCGTGCATGGTCGAGCCTCCGGCTCCGAAGGTTGGCTCTCCATCCTTATAAAATATTCATTATGCTCTGGTACTTTCAGGTCATTGGGGCTGCGGCTAGAAACGCGACTTCTCGGCGGCTCTCTCACGACGGCATTCGATCCGGCGCTATGTTGATTAAGTGGATGACAAGTGATTACCGTCGGGGCTCACGCTCCGCGCTGTGTTTCTGGAATAACGCTAATCCGGTCGTGATCCCGCGCAGCCGGAATAGGCACGAGCGTAGGAAGTTCTAGTAAAAGTCCTTAGCTCGAGTGTGACACGAGCGTGAAAGTGACGTTCCGCGGGCAATGCGGAGATGCCCTGGTTGATGGAATGGAATCGTCGAATTCCAACGTTCCGGGACACCTGGCGGACGCGCGAACGAAGAGAAGAGAAATTCGATCGGAATAGATAGCGACGTGCACGATGTATGGCTAGAAAATTTTCCTAGGCGGTACTGGACTTAGATTACTGTACATGGTCGATATCCCGTATTAGCGATTTTTCGATAAGCTCCGCCGCGCCGGCATTAGAAGACAAGCTAATTGCGATGAACGATCGCGGAATAAACGTCGGTATCGCGGAGGAGGCTCGCACGCGAAAACCCCATAACGAACGACGACCTCTTGCGCGGAGTCGAAAAGAAGACGTGGAAGAGGATGATCGAACGACGGCTGATCATTCGACGTGTAATACATCGTGTAAACAGCACGCGAACGCCGCACGATCGTTCGTAAACGCTCATTCGTGAAAATGATACGTGGTCATCGACGAAAGGGAGGAGCACGGGAGGAAAGGCGAGGGCGATCCTCCGATCGCGAAGCAACGATTTGTTTAGGTGGAATTACGCTGTGACCTCGGGCCGAGGTCGAACCGGAAACACGCTGGTATAGTTCCCGTGGCCGCGGTCGACGAATTGCACACCTCCGCCAAGACTAATAACGCGTCTTCGTTCCATTCGTCCGGCGAATAACTATATAAACAACTCCCACAACGTACCATTTGCCTGGAACATCGAAGATGACGGTGGGAGATGCATCGTTCCGCGTACCGTGCATTCTAAGACGCCCCACGCCCGTAATTGCTTCGCTAAAAGCGATTTATTAATGATCGAGCGTTCTAACGTGAACGGGCATCGACGTAACCAGCCGACGATCGATAATCGGGCACCGAACGAGGCCCGGCGGAGCTCGTTGAATTGCTTAATTACGACAAGAAACGCCAGGGTACACAGTTATATCGGCGCGATTTCTCTGTAATCCCTCGGAAATTGCTGTAACGGCGGCCGGCACGACGTCGTATTGCGTTCACCGTGGTCCCCTGTTCGTCGAATAATTGCGGCCGGTTATTTTTAATTGAATTACACGGACGTTAACCGGCTCTTCCCGTTGGATAACAGTGCCACAAAAGGCGTTCCGTGATGCAAGCCGCGCCGCGCCGTCGTGGCGCAGCCTTTAAGTTCAGCCCGGCTCCGACCTCGCTGGAATATAATCGACCGGTGTGCTCCATTTCCCGCGAGCGCCGATGGGACCGAGCCGGGACCGGTGGAAGGGCGAATGGAAGTGACGAAGGGGGCACCGGAGGAGGTGGGATCCTTCTCCACGAGAGGCTCGACTCGCGCGAGTTCCAGAGGAGCTATGGGTGGAGCAGGGTTCACGAGGTCGGGTCAAACGGAGGACTCGAATGCAACGACTATCAGGCGAGGCTCTCGGAGGTTGAAAACGCGAAGATCGAGAGAGGTCACGAGGCTCAGGAAAATTCTGCCGCGTTGCAGACGCCATGATATTGCAATTTTCTTTCGACTTTTGTTTATTTTTCATCGCATTTACTATCTGACGTGCCTTATTAGATTCTAATTGCAAGCACTTGCACCTAGTCTTTTCCGGTTATCCATTCGGTCCTCGCGATTGCCTATAAATCTTTATCGAGTGTCTGTGACACAACACAAGGAAATAGTCGTAATAATATAGTCGGTACATGGTCAAACACATAGAGTAGCAGAAGGCATAAAAGCTTCGGAGCTCGTCTGTCAAAGCAGTAACGTAAGAAAAATCCTATTACCCATTGTAACAAGGTTCCCGTTAAGCCGATTGCAACGCTGATTAGACGCCGGTATAAAATGACACGCTGGACTAATTATGACTGGTGTAAAGTGACGTATCTCGCCTGAATCTTCGCTCGAAACGTCTCGGGTTCTTCATTACTCAATTGTAGATAAGATTTCATCTAAAAACGCGGTTTAATACAAGGCTTGTAACGTAATTGTCACAATTCATTATGACCTACGATAGTGCGGTAGCGATCACACGTTCTCCTTCAAGGATTCGCAATTAACCTCTCGGTTATTAATCAGAAAAGAATTTTTAAAAGTTCAGATGATAGTTTAACTGCGATAAAGTGGTGGACATTAGAAAGTTTCCAGCCACGTCCGCAGTTTGTTTCTCAAATAATAGCCACCGCGGGGCGCGACTTCGACTGTTATGCGCATTTAACAATTCGCCGATTACCTTTACGCTAGTAACCCGATACTGTCTACCGTGAGAGCCAATAAAATCAAGCAACTGTTTCTGACTTTATGCGCGAGGCTCGGAGCACGGACAAGCGTTTCAGTCGCAATTATCGTGGCGAACGAGATGAAACATCGACGATTGGGAAATCGCGGGGCAATTCGAAATTAGTCGACCGTCAACCGAGGGAACGTATAGATCGGCAAACGAGCTCGGACGCTCGCGGAACAGTCCCTCCAGAAATTGGCGTTCGCATCGGCAACGACGCGATTTATAACTTCCACTTAGGTTTTCCGAGAGCACCGAGAGATCAAGACGAATCGCGCGGCCCCGTCCCCTTCCTCGACTTCCTCGAACCGTGGCGCCGTGCCGGACCTGCGCTTAATAGTTTCCACTTCGAGGGAGCCTTTGACCCGGGGCTAGGCAATAAATCGCGTCGCGGGACTTATCAGAGTGGAATATTTGTTCGTGGCGGGCGAATGAGTCCCCGTCGGCGAGAAGGGAAAACGGGTGGGAAAGGGGGCGGGGGAGGGAGAAGAGGCGAAACGATCGAGAATTCAGAGCCGGGTTTGCCGACCGGAGCGCTCACTGACCCCTGACGGCTCCGGCCGAAGCGGACGTCACGAGAAACCTTTACCTTCGTTACCGTGCTAGTATTTAAGGATCTTCCTTGGCGTGCCATACATACGGCTATGCAGGCATTTAGATCTTTATCCGATCCTCCCCGTCAGGAGTGAGTACTCCAGTGAACCTGAAACCTCCTCGAGAGCCATTATCGGTTCCCGAGGTATTCGCCGGTCGCTGAATTGTTTGTAAAATTGTGCTCCTCCGTCCTAGGAAGCGTGCCCCGATAGCAAAGAACCGCGTGAATATATGTATTAAAATATAGGTGAAATCGGGGATGATACACTAACTTTTCAGTATTTCATTTTTAATAAATCAGGAAAATTAATTGTCATTGAAGTCTATTTCAGTTAATGAAAATAAGCACATTTTTTTTATGTTTATCTGTTTATCGTTGAAATTAGAGATTTGAAAGTTCAAATTTGGGTACTGGAAGAGTTAAAAATTGGAAGAATTTTTAAGATTCCAATTTAGAGATTTCAGGATTGCGATTTCAGAAATTCGAAATTTGAAGGTTTGATGTTGGAGTTTTAAAAATTTGAAGATGGAGAATTAAATCGGAAATACTATCTACTTTAAATGAAGAAGTTATTTTTCAACCGCTTCTAATCTTTGCAATATCTGTTTTAACTTACTTTATTTATGTGGAGTAAAGCTTAAAAATGTGGCCTCATAAAAGATGAGGCCCCAGCTCGCGCCCAATGCGTCTTACGGTAAATGCGGCCCTGAAGATATACATATGTCCGCTTATTCAATTAAATGCAATATCAGCTAAAGCATTTTATTATTTTTATAAAATTTTTCATTGTTAGTGCGCCTTTAACTTTCATATTTTGATTGGAATTTGTTTATAAATCGTTTGCGGACGTCGTTTAAGCCTGAATACCCTATAAAATAGGGTTTTGTGTCGGAAACAAAATTTGGTACCTTAAAAGTTTGTTATAAAAGTCAATATAAAATTATTAACAATTAGTCAACCTATTACTATAAACAGTCAACGACGGTCTGTCCTACAAACTGTCTCAGAAACCTGGCTGAACTTTGAGAACTTGTTCCAAACTCATTTGGAGCATCGCTATTCGATCTTGCACAATTAAAACGAAATTGCGAGTCATTAAAGATCAACGATTTCCGGGCGTAATCGTCCGTTCCAGGGACATACCGTAATTATTCGAATTCGCGCGTAATATTGCCGAGCGACGACAGGCCGCGACGTCAGGACAAGGCGGACATGGTCTTCGGTCGTTGAGTTTGCGCCTTTAATCGAGGCCCCGGTGGCTCCGAGCCAGTTTGTCCGTTATCTCGACTCATCACTTTCCTTTGAAGACCACCGAAACGATGGGCGCGTGGAGGGAGAAGGGGACGGTTCCCGATGTTATTTATCAAGGCCCGTTCTTCCCTGACGTTTCTCGCGATCGGATCGCCGCTGATAACGGTACACCACCATGTAGCACGCACAAGTAGGTACGCCGAGCGTTGTTTAACGCGTATCTGCTGACTTCGGATTCTTTACCGTCGGACAAGGGGAGAGCGATACGATAAACGCCGCCACGGATATAATTCTCCGCGAAGGGAGCGTTACTTAGCGCAACGAGTAATGACGGAAAATTGCGGTAACGATAGCGTAACGTTTCAGCTAAATGTCAAGGCTAGCTCTCGAATCGTTCCTGCATAGTTTCGCGTCACGAGATCGGTAAAAATCGGTCCTCTTAAAGCGCTCGACGGTGCAGCGGTTGCGACAGTGTCTTTCGTCATTCGGCGCGCATAAAATCCTTACGTTGTTGGGAGAACAAACTCGAGCGACGGACAGGCGTGGGCGTTCGGTAAAGTAAATAAACACGTTCTAGTTATCGCGGGGTAAATATTGGATCGGCGGTTGCCAGCCTGCCAGTCGGTTCTGCCATTCCCCGTCAATTCGATTCTCGCGGAGGATCGAGGATGTAATTCCTCCATTGATCGGGGCGTCTCAACCCCGAAGGAATAGCTGTTAAAAGTTCCATTGAACGGCGCGAATAGCCGAAGAGCGTTATGCATCATTTATTCAGGGTAGGCAGCGGCTGATGCCGTACATGTTTCCCCCGGAGGCTTAGACCGCAGAATGACATCGGTTGTGGGACGAGCGCTCGCGAGACCACGGATAGAGTCGTGTCAAGGGCAGAAATCTGAGAATCGCATGCCATTTATCACAACTAGCACCGACGTGTTCTTAAGTGGAGACCATTGTTCGAATACTTCGATGCAGATATCGGCGCGGCGCATCGATTTTCGCGATGCAAAAACGCGTTACCGCCGACACCGACGCGCCGGCCGGACTATCATTACTGTCTTCGCGAAGGGAGAATAGGGACGAACGGGTCTCTAGCGAGGATCGTTGCACGCGACAGGAGGATGCGGTTCTGAGTGACGTTGAATTTAATCGCGCTTTCTAACCGGACACAACCGATAGGGACCGAACGTAACCGCGCGACACTTCCGGACTGGTCTCCAACAGTCGAACCCGGGCGAACGCTCGATCAACGTCAGAATCGGATTCATGCAGATCTGTAACTCGATTGCCGGGGGGAACTAATGATAGACAGCGGCGTAGCATTTATGGATTATTTCGAAGGCTGACCAGTCGGAAGATCCTCGATGCGGATAGCGAGGTGCCAAGTTTCATAAGCACGTCCTTGCTTATCGCTTATCCGCATCGGCCCGCAACCACGCGCGTCCGTGTACAGCCGGTGCACGGGTACGTGTACACACAATGAACCACGATGGAAACCGTCTAAACGGCTTATCAGCCTGCATCGGATAATATCGGTGCCTGAACCTGAACGTAATGGTTATGAGTAATAGCAGAGAGATCGTGGCGGCGGGGTCGGATCCGTTGAACCGAACACGGAATATGAGATTCAGATACAGGTACCGAACCTTGCCCGTGCCCCGTTACGCATTATCCGCCTCGGTTCTGTTTCCTGCCACCGATTTGTCTATCGTGTCCCGGGAGACACCGATTCGCGCGACTCCTTTCCAGTTTTCTCGTAGAGAAACGCGGACTCACCGGCACTGCAACCGATTGCACAAGAGAAGAAACATACGAGGGATGACGCGGAAATATTTCAAGAACTGTAGCGGAAAATACACGAACCGTGGAACCATCAGGGAACGATTCCACCATGAAAGGACTACGGAAATCCTCCGTGCTAACGATAATGGCTCCGAGTAATTTTTGTCAGCGACCGGCCAAGCATGGAGGCTGCTCGAGCCTGCCCCTCTCCAATTCAGAGCTCATTAGCATGATTTACATAAACGGAAGCTCTATCAAACGAGTCTAACGGTCAGTCCCCGCTGTCTTACTTTTCCCTAATCGCAAGACATCGCACCGCATTGGCCACCAGCCTCGCCTGCGTGTCCGATTTCTCACGTTCTCGTCGATAAGACCGAGATAATATACGTACGCAGTGTGATTCTACTCGGGACAAGCGTATTCGCCGGTTCGATGATTCGCACGACCTCGACGCTGATAAATAAAATCCACCGATTGCGTGAGAAAGCGCGCGAAAGAAAGGGAGACGAATATTTATCGGCGGGGATATGACGACTGACGAACGTAAAAACGCTTTTATTACGCACGGACGCGAACTCGAACCAGCCCTTGCTGATTACGCGCGCCTAAGGCGGTTTAAGTCTTTCTGCTTAAATTCACTCAGCCGATCGTACGAGGACGGAGAATATTTTAGAAAATCATGACGCGCATTTCTAGTGGTCGAAGAACTATTCTTAGAGTCAATGACTGGATTAAGTTAGAATTACCTGTCATTAAGCGAAATCAACGGTAGAACTGTTGCTACATAGCCAACTGTGCATCGTTAAGAATTCGCTGAGCTTCTATTGCTCCTAGATTCCCTATAAGACGTCGTAGCTCTGTCGTTTCTACCTTTATTACCTATTACGCGCAAGGAACATACGCTAGAATACACAGAGTCAATGTAGAAGCGTATTTATCCAGATTATTTTGGAATTCCCGTAGTAATTGTGCAGACTACAGATTCTTCTACAGTTGTTTCCAACGCCGAGCGTTTCTCAAGTATGTAGCCTACCAAGGCTTGCAATTCAACGTTCGACATGGAAGATTCTCTCCTCATTAGCCCGAAAATCCCACCTCCCGAAAGTCCCGCGTGTTTCAATTACCACGGTATCAAAGTATCGCATTTAAATTCTCGATCGAGCAGCCTACAAATCCCTTATCAGCGACAGGACCGCGTTCGTCCACCGGCACCGGAGAACCGGAGTCGAATAAATGCGGTCCGCTATGCAGCGCTCGAAGACAACATTGTCCAAAAACCGCTCGGAGGATGCAGATAAGGTCAGACTTTATCGAGTGCATCGATACGGCCAATAAATATGCGCGTATGAGCTTGATTGGAGAAGCTCGGCGATCGGCCGGCGAGATGGCCAGACGAACGAGCGAAGGGGAAAAGAGGCCGAGAGGGAGGGTGGAAGGGCTACGAGAGAGAAGGCGATTCATTAGTCGTACAACACGGAAGTGTTCGAACCTGCACGGTTTCTCGACGTGTGTCCGGTCGCCGTGTGTTCGTGCGCGCGATCCTACGCCCCGGCCGTGCGTGTGTACGTGTGCGGTGGAGAAGCTGCAGGGCCAAACTCGGCTGTTCCTGGGCCCTCCACGAGGGCCTTATTATGCGCGACGGGGGCCCGGGAACGAACGAACTCGACGTTTCGGTCGATCCGGCTCAACATTAAAACGCGGAATATATTGCGGTAATTCTTTCTGTTCGATCTCCTGCTCCGAGTTCCCTCTACGCCGCGCCCCGTTCTTCCTCGTTCCTTAAACGGACGGCGCGAGGGGTGGGGACAAATTCGTAGTATGACCGGGAAAGGGGTTCTTTGCGCAAAAATAAGTCGACGGTGCCGAATACATTTTCTTCGAAGCTCTGTTCTGAATTGAAGAAAACCAAACTCCAATCGAGTATCGAGGGATGTGAGAATTTCTACGAGCAATAATTTCCCTTCGGAAGACGAATACATGTTTGCTGGTGTGAACAAAGACTTTCGAATACCCGTTCAATATTATCTCCCGCAGCCACGATAGAATTGATGTCGACTATAACTTACCGAGGCGCGTTTCGTTACGACCCAGAATTTCGTTCATAGCGATCTCGCGACAGCACGCGGCTCGATCAGCGCTCAAGATTAATAAGAACATTAGAAGATCCCCACCCCTGCCTAACGACTGAATTTATTTCGAACATGACTGTTATTAATTCTCCGCGTTCTTTGGGAGAAACGTCGTTGTTCTTCGACCCAGCTTGTTACCGCGTTGTACCAATTTACGATGTCCTCTCGTCTGTGTTCGCTATCGTGAATCGTTTATCGGATCGCCCCGGTGGTGGAACAGTTCTCTTATGTCGCGGTAAATCACAAGCCCACACAGAATTTCTAATTCAACCGGCGCGCATAAAAATATCCGTTCTAAATCATTTCCGAGAGTCTTATACACTAGGCGTTTGACGATACGCGGCCATATTTCAAGAACGTCGTTTTCGAATAGGAACCCTCAACCGAAAATATTATTCCGCGTACTTAATTTCTTTTTTCGCATAGAACCATCCGTGTTCGATTTGTACCCCGACACCCCGTAGATTTATGAACAAAACCTCACGCTTTTTGCGTCACTTTTCGCACAGCTTCGCATTCTCTCTAAAAATCTTTGCAAAATCATTGTCCTCGTTTACCTAAATCCCCGCCCAACTATGACCATTTCAATTATTATTCCCCTTGACAAATGGGGCTACCGAGAGCCCCCCGCGTGTACCCCCTACGAAGACCCCATGAAAGTCAATATTCCCCCCTCGAGCGAGCAGCAAGTAGCAGCATTCCGTACTAGTCGAGCCGGAGTAAAAGCTGTCGCGGTTTCCTCCGCGTTTTCACGCCGTCTTCTCACCGCCTACACACGCACAATCGAGCGGCGGTTCTTACCCGCTAATATCGCCGTGCAACCGTTTCTCGAATTACAAATGATAATTACTTTTCCATCGCGGCTCGCCGCGCGTTCGTCATCGCTGCGAGGGATCACGAGGTAAGAAGCAAGACGGCCGACCGTCTCGGATTCCACGGTCGGCTATTAGTAATCCCGGGCCTTCTCACGCACCGCAAGGACCGCGAATTCTGCAGATTGCTTCTGCTTCCTGGTTCGTCGCGGCTCATTCTCCGGCCGCCGATCAACCGGTATCCCGTTGCTATAATCCGAAGAATCCGCCGGCTCACGAGACACGCGCGGCCGATGGATTAGGCGACGACGCCAGCTAATGGCCGTTCAGGATTCCCAGCGACGACAAAAGATGTCCCGACCGGCGACGTCCAGCGATTTGCGCGGACGAGTAACGTCGACCGCATCGGGAGATCCGACCCTCGATCGATCGCGAACCTAGACATTGACCCGGCGCACCGTTCTACTCTCGGTTGACTTGCACGCTGGATTCGTCGCTTGACATTTTAATTCGTGAATTGAGATATACTGTTATTTGATTGGCCTACGTTGAGGAGCGTGAGAGGTGCTCGGCGATCGTGACTTGCTCCGGCTAGTCGAATATTCGGTGGGTTAAAGGTTACTCGGAACCCTTTATTATTGAAATGAGACCGTAAATCCAGGGAACTCGTAACGCGAAGTTATGAACCTATATCTAAAATAGACTTGTTGTGATATAGGAATGCAGTAAAAAATGTTCTCACCTGTTACACTGCCTCTTAAGTTCCCGGCGAATGCTGCTGCGCGTGCGGATGAACCTGAAGGCCCCGCTACCCAACGAGTTCGCCCTCTTTTCGCCTTTCTCGAAGACCGGCAGCCACTGGTCCGAGTGCAGGCCATTCTGCACGTTGTCATCCATATCCGTATCAAGCGTGGATCACTTCTCCCGGTTGGAAATCCCCAATGAGATTGTCCTATCAGTCTCGCGTTCTTGCGGAGTCACTTCACCGCACCCTCGCCGTTCGAGCACAGAAAGGAACCGCGGCGACGTTCACGGCCGGTCGCGGTCCCATGGCAGTGTGTAGCAGCCTTTAACCTCTAACGGATCGGTCAAGCTCCTCGCTTGCGATCTAGCTGATCTTCCTCCTTGATTAAGCAAGCATCGAACTGGGAAAAGTAATACTCCGATCGCGGCTGATCGATAGTATTCTTCCTCGAGCGGACGTCTCTGCGTGTACCCACTCTGCTCGCTCGACAGACCGAGAAATCGTGCAAAAATCGACGTACCGTTTCCCTTCGGGCTCAACGACGAAAGTAACTGTCTCGTCGTTCCACTCAGCAGCCGAGTCGATTAATCGTTCCTATAGCCGTCTTCGGAGAAGGTACTCGAGGCTCTGGCGGATCGTTTTCGTTCGTAGGAGTTATTCCCGCGCGGAAATGGCGGTGCGCGAGGGAAACGCCGCGCCGGTGAAACGAGACCCGAAATCGGTATTCGAATCACGATTTTCGTATCGCAAAGACGCGCAAAAGCAGGCCGAAGCGGATTGCATAACGGCCGCGCTCGTACATGCACGCACTCGCGCGCTTCTACACGCACGAGCCGGCCCGCGACGGTGTGCCGTTTCGCACGACCGGTCTTCTCGTCCCACCGGTCAACTTTGTCCAAACGATGGATGCCACCCTGCACCTTACCTCCTGCCAGCGATCTCCGTTCCGCGTCCCTCTCCTCTTCCTGCCCCGCGGTCGAAAATCCTCTTCTCGCGGCTAACGGTCGCGCTCTTCTTCCTCTCAAACGTCCATCGCGAACATTCTTCCCGCACGATTACACGCTCCGCGGTTTCGAGCGTCCAGGGCGAACGATACAACAACACAGTCTGTTACCAAAACTGTTACTGTAACCTCGACGAATCCGGGGAGAAACACGATCCACGGAGATATCCAGGCTCAAACCCCGTAACTCGCGATCTCGTATTTCGTAGGCCGACCCGGAAGTTTTCGCGCGGACAGTCACGAACGGACGCCATCACGACGCCGAATGCCTCTGATTTTCGTAGCTCGATAGGTCGATCACGATCCCACGCCGCCGCCACAGGCCTCTTACGCTCCGAACTGGCCGATCACGATCCGAGCGCGGTCACCGCCCGCCTTTCGTCGCGACACTTTTCTTTCTGTTCTTCGAGGTACCTCGCCTCCGGTTGTCCTTATCGGTGGCGTCGTATGAACACGCGCGAAACGAGAACTCGATCAAGCGCGCCGCGACGTCAGGACGTTCAGGAGCGACGCTGAACGCACGGCGTCGGTGCATCGGTTCACCGTTCGCGTTCACGGTACCAGCAGCAAATGTTGCCTCGAGTGGTAGCGCTCTGAAGCGACACCTGTGAGGAGACGCTACCCTCTTCCTCTACTTCTCGAGTCTTCTTCCACGCCGCTCTTCGCCCGTTCCCCCGGCCCCCTTTCCCCCTCCTCGCGCCGCTTCCTTGTTTATCTCGATAACGACGGGACCGTGAACACCCTCACCGGTGCTCCTAGATCGTTAAGGGGCATCGTCGAGCGTCAGTGAAAGGAGACGCGGGTATCGGCGCACCGGAGAAATTGCGACTAACACATCCAGCACCAATTTTACGCGGTTAGAGAGACCGTGCGAGCGCTCGCTTTCGACCTGTTTTGCGGAAACCCGCCGAGCGATCCGCTTTTTATACGGTAACCAGGCGATGATCGAAGGAGATAACTGTGCGTCGCGACGCGCGTCAACCGGGATTTCGAATGGCACTGCGAAATATGGCGACAACCCTTGCTGGACGCTTTCGTTTCGGTACCACGGAAGCAGCCGAACGGTGTCGATGACACCCGAAACAAAGGGACCTGGACGCGAGACGATTGTCCAGGTTGTTTACCGATAAAGTTAAAAAAATGGCGCCGAGTGGAGAATAATGTAAAGTCAGTCTGTAAACGCGATGCGGTGGCTTTGGTTTTTATTTGCACGATGTATCAAATCTTTAGGATCTTCGGTTTTGATTCCAACAAAGACACGTAATCTGAAAAATCTGTGTCATCTTCTCCCATTCTCCGGTGTGAGAGCAAAACGCCACACGAGCAACGCGCTCGTAGTGATGACGCTGTGCGATTCAGCAAAAAAAAAAAATAACAAACATTAAAAAAAAAAAACAAAATGAAAAGAAGAACGAAGGAAAATGCATTCTCGGTTTGCAAGAATATTAGGCCGTATTGTAAACTTTAACAAAAATGTGTCCTCGACAAAGCCTGTGATCATCCCTATAAAATGAACTGGCCAAACATAAACACTGAAGAAAATGAAGAATTCGTTTAACACAGGAACAAAGTGTAACATTGATTAATAACGACAAATAATTGTTGAAAGATATCGAACTAATTACGAAACTTTTTTAATTGATGCATCAGTTTCTTCAATTCAAATTTACGAAGCGTTCGAATACTTTTGTAATATGAAAATTTACTTTCTTTCAATATTCAAACCACAGTATATATTAAATAATAAATATTTACCCTGTAACATCGGTATACTTCCCGTAAATATATTGTAAAGAATGTTGAATGATCTATCTGCATTTATAAAAAATAAGGAAGTATTCGTGAACTGGACAAGGAGAATTACAGTAACATCGTAGCGATATCGCAACGTCGCTCGTGCGCATCGGCTCTAAACTAGCGTAACAGAGTTAGTCAATCTCCCCGATGGGAAGTGTTTATAATAACGTCGCGTCGAAAGGGGTAATGACGTTTATCAATCACGAGCAGAGTCCCCTCCCGATATACTTATTCGACCTCTTAATAAACTCACTGTACGTTTTTCCGTCCGGAACGGGGAGGGTAGGTTGTCAATTAACGTCGCAAGAAGTTTCCATTCCCGGGTCGTTTCGTCTCTATTAGACGCGAGAGGATCTCGACGATTATTGCGCAGAATAAAACTACACGCGTCAATCGGGACGATCGAGCAACGTCCTCTCGCAATAAAAGCACGTAGCGGCGGTGCGGTGTACCAACAGCAACTGTCCAGTATTCTCCTTTTCTCTCCTAACCCTGCGCTGGGCCGAGTTCGAGTTCCTTCGCGTCGGCCGTTCTTGCGCTCCGATCCCTCGTCCCGTCGCGTCGCCGAGAGCTCGTCGCCGCGCTGCGGATGTGTACGTGCACACTATACACTGTGTGGCCGAGACGCTGCCCCGACAATAACAGCAACGAAGGTAACGAGCTGGGATCGCCGGCGATGCCCGCCAATGCGACTCGAGCTTAATTGCTGCCCCTCGACGACTTCCACTTTTCCTCGCGGCTCGCCGAGCATCTCCCGAGACTTCCACCGTGATTTTCCCTCTTGAAATTGAGACGACGTGAGACGTCGCGTAAAGGCGCAGAACGCCAGGATTCGTGACATTTTTCAGGGTGCTTCGGGGATTTATTTACTATAGTGCTCGACGGCGCGGCGAAGCGGCAATAACGTGTTATTAGGATTTAAACGGCATAAGTAGACATTTCTTGATACACATTACGCTGAGGGGGAATGAAGAAACGCAGGATAGGCTGCATTGTAACCGCGTTGCGTCACGATAATATCAACCGAGTTAGCGGAAATAATAATTCGCCCGGCGGATAAGCCGCCACAGTTCATTCCACTTTGCCCGTTCTTCGCCTTGAGTTTTCCTTTCGCTGCGATCCCCTCGACGGTGCACCTGCGAAATTGATGAGCTCGCAGTTTGCGAACGTAATCCTAATAACTTTCGGCATTACGAGAATTTACTCAGCCAGGTGCGAAACAGTTGCACCGCCACAAATTACTTCTGCTTCGATATTACTATTAACGGGGATATTAGCATCGTGTAATTGCCGCGGCCGCAGGATTTACTTTCGAAAGCGGATGTGGATTTTTCCGCGCGAACGACGTTGCGAGTCGTCCGCGAGCGATGCGCACGATGCTCAATAGCTTAGCAAGCGCGGGGGAAAAAGAAGGAGCAAGAAGCGAACCGAAGGGAGAGCAAGCGCGTTCGACGGTGAAAACAGGTGAATAACGGCCGACAGCCCCCGGGACTGCGAGCACGTTGGAAGTCGATCTCATGGCCGTCGAGTGTGGCGAACCACGGAGTGCACGGATGGTTCTCTCGTACGAGGAGAGGGTCACGGTCACGAGCAAGGTCGTAGCCGTGATTGCGCGGACGGTGCTTAATGCACGGCACCCGTGAAAGAGGATAATGGGCCCACGAATTTCGCGATACAGCCACGGAAAGCCTCGCCGGGGTTCAGCCTCCGCAATTACGGTGCACGGGGCGAGTGTGCCTATCGACGTGGATAAATTGAAAGAAAATATCGTTATCCGGCGTTATTTTCAACTCCCCCTGCGATGCCCGCCGGATATCCCCGATGAAAAATCCTCCTCTCGATCGCGAGCGTGCGCGCGCCGCGCCGCGCCGCTGAAAGCTTCGACGATCCGTGGATCGCCGCGCGGAATTATCCAATTACGGCGCACGCTAAGTGCCGATCAACCCCGAACGATTTCGCGGCTCGAAATAAACCCCCAGATTTTCGTCGAGCGTCTAACGACGCCACAGTGGGAAGAAAACCGATTTCACTAGCCAAAAGTCAATTTTTTGGTTAAAAAAAAAAAATAAAATAATTTACTTAAGTAATAGAGGATTGTTTACCATGCACGAATATAAAAGGTTTCTTTTCTAGGATCTCTTATTTTCAAGTTATACGACTTTGAACTAATCTAGGTGGATACCGCAACCGTAAATAAATTAAATAGAATTTAACAGAACAATATTTTTTGTTTCATTTCCTTGATATTTGAATACGGTTACAGATGGATATAATTCTTGGCACTGTGATCGGAGAAATATGATGCAACAATATGGCGTTAACAGCAGAACTGTCAAATGTCGTCATTCTTTTGTTTCATATACGTCATCAACTCAAAGGTGTACTAGGCGGTAAAATTAAATAATTTCATCCATACTCGCTTCATTCTATCGTAAAAGACTCACAGTATTATTATTTAAAAGGAAATGAAACAAAAAATATTGTTCCGTTAAATTCTAATTAATTTATTTACGGTTGCGGTATCCATCTAGATTAGTTCAAAGTCGTATAACTTGAAAATAAGAGATCCTAAAAAAGAAACCTTTTATATTCGTGCATGGTAAACAACCCTCTATTACTTAAGTAAATTATTTTATTTTTTTTTTTTTTTAACCAAAAAATTGACTTTTGGCCAGTGAAATCGGTTTTCTTCCCACTGTGCGACGGTCACATTTCAGGGGAGCGTCATGTTGCACCACCGGCCCTCCCACGGCCAATGATTTCCACCGTGAAATCTCGCGTTAACGCACGCGTCGGTGACGCTGACGTCTCGCGCTCTCGACGGGGTTAATAACGCCGCGCGAAGAGTCCCCGGAACGGTATTAGCGTGTTCGTACGATCGGCGATCAAAAGGAGCTGGCGATGGGATGTAGCCGAGACGCGAATTTACTCCGGAGTCCACGCGCACGAGGATCGTAATTATCGCGTGATTCGCTGTCGACGGCCGTATTGTAGCCGGCTGTGTTTTCTTTGGTTTCATTGGCAGCGCGGGACAAGTGCGCCGGGGAGAGGCAGCAGGACACCTTCCGAGGAACGCACGGGTTAAAAAGGGTCGAGCGATGCTTTTGTCCGACCGAGTGAATCGTCCGTCCGTGTAGGAGAGAGGCGCGCGGTTCTAGCCACGGCTCCATTGAATCGCAGGGTGTAATTATACGGAGTCGAGGAGAGCGAGCATCGATCTATTCGAGAGGCCTTCGCTGACAATGGGGCCTGGCCGGTGGTTCGTTAACCGTTCGATTAAAATGGAATGGACGCTGTCCACGTATCCGTCAGGGCAGCCGTCATCTGGCGACGGGCTTCTTGCCTAGGCATTTACACTCTATTAACAAAGAACCATTATTTTCCCTTCCCCGTTTTTTGTCCGTCGCGTCGCACGCGAACATGTTCGAACGCAATTGAGAGGATTGCAATGAGGAAACGAGCGGTTCCTCGTCATAATACTATCAAATATTTGGACTATTTTAAGGTTGGTCGCCGACGCCAGAAAGTCGTCAACCGAAGATTGAATCGTACGATCGAAATACCAGGTTCGTTCCATCGATGCCGCCGTACATATTTTAAGCACTTACAAAACGTTTTCAGTGGTCGCAATAATAAAACAATATTCGAGCGCGTTGGGACAAGGGGATCGTGATCCGGCATGTATGTACTTTCACGAGCACTTCGTTCTGCCTTCCCATCATATATTTCATACGAAATGCGACCGCCGACACCGCGATATACCTTCGAAACAAAGGCGCAGAATAGACCACTTAGTTTCCCGCGAATCTTATCTCGCGTTTGTCCCGCCATTACCTCGACCGTTTTGTCCCGGTTGTAAGGCGTCCACGCTCAAGAGCCCGTGACGCTGTTGTGATTTACACGCATACCTATGCTCCTACAACAAACTCTGCCAGCCTCGCTACTTCGCGAAGTCTTCATCAACGCTTATTGAAGGAATCAACCCCCAAACAATATATTGGTTTGGTGCATAAGTTCTGTCCCTTTTTTCATAATCTTAAAGATTATGCTTATTAGCTAACCCGCGTCACTCCACTACTAAGTTCCGTGGCTCTTTCAGCTACGCAGCCTCTCACTATTATAACATGTTACCTAATTCGATACGATCAATGAAATCATATACTCAGTTGAAACAGGCGGCCAGAACTTATATATTTAATCAAATAAAATAATTGTATTACTATCTTTCGAAACAATTTTATTACTAGGGTCAGATTTTAAGACAGCTATCACTGAATCTCGTCCTTTGCTAATGTAATCGCAATAAAGACGTTATTATTATTATTATTATTATTATTATTATTATTATTATTATAACATAAATCAAGAGATTAATTAGTAATATATTCTCCTGAAGTATTCACTACTCCTAGCGTTCCACCAATTGCTCGATTCCATGATTGAAGAAACTCGTTGGTTTTGACTCGAAGAATTCATCAAGCCAAGTTTGCAGCGCGGCTTCGTCAGTGAAAGAAGTTTCTTACATTATTGTTGCTAAATAATCATAACAAACCGTTTATGATTCCTACAAATCATGTCTACCACTAAGTTTAATTCTTCCAGAATCCTCAAACCACAGTTTCTTTACGGATTCATTGAAAATTAATGAAACCGAAGAAAGAAACGAAAAGAGTTATTGGCACCTATTACAGAGTCTTCAAAACACAAGTACTTGTATTATGGAATGCTATAATTTACTTTACTTTTTTGTTTATTTTTACTTAAGTAAAAATGTGATTTTTTAATACTATTATTTACTCAAACAGCAGAATATCTTGGAAATATTCGTATGTTTGAATTTGACACATAGTTTTTTAAATGAAACAAACGAAACTTTTAATTAAATTAAAAAATTCAAGATCCATTTGGAAAGGAAAGAACAGAACTTCAAAATGATATGTAATATATACATCACAAGAGTTGATTTTCAAAATCGAATTGCACTCAGAATTGCACCAACCCAATACATTCAATCTTATAAAATTCTGTAAGCGAAAACTAAAGATAAAGAAAATTTGAATACACCTGTATCCGAAAACTACGCTTCCTTCAACATTTCATTTCTACCTTTATATTTTTTCCACCCAAAATATGAACCCTAAAATTTCTACTCCCAACGCAAAGGAGAAGATTCAACTTTCATTTCTACTTTTCCTTAGGGACTTTTTCCGAGGTCCGGCTTGGCTAGTCTAGGATACATGTGTGGTATCCACATATCTAGGTTAGGAGGTCTCCACCAGACAAAACTTCGGAGCAAGCAATTTGTATCCATTAAAATCCGCGCGGTGGGTGTAGCCGTAATTTTCTATGATCCCGGTAATTTGTTCGGCTCGCAGGTTCCCCTGGAAAAATTCGAATAGAATGTCAGGCATAGGTACGAAGCAATAAATTAGCAATAATAGGACCAGAGTGACACGTTGAATTACGCGCTCCTGTGACACACTAAGCGACCAAGCCTCGTCTACTAGTATTTGCAAACTCGTTTAGTTGCTCCATTTGCATCCGCGCGAACCGCGGCGGGATTCGCGAAAAGAATCGCGATATTAAGAAAGACGGTGGTTGGGTTCTCCCCGGGTCGCGAGGCTTAGAAACTCCCGAACAGCATGAGGTGTCGTGTCGCCGTAATTGCCTCGATTACGCGCGATTTTAACGGCGATCCCGAACGATCTTCCGCCCGCGGATTCGACTCCCTCTTCTCACATGAATCACCGTGGCACGCTACGCGTCCGAACATAAACGTCGCGACACGACGGCAGAAATGAATGGCAGCGCGCTGCGCCCGCGTTCTCCTTTTTCCTGAGGATTCTGGTTCAGAATTTTTCCTCCGAAAGTCTTGAAAATAAATATCCGTCGGCCGCGAAGAGCAGCGGAACCATGTCGTGCGCGCGCCTCTATGTATGCACGGGCACAGAGAGTAATTAATAGCGGCCGCGACGAATCGTCCAACGTATGCTAATCCACGTGAAAGTCATTACGACGAGGTCTTAATTAGTTCCATCACAATGACACGGGGCGACGGGGTACTTTCACCGGACGAGGCGATCGGGCGCAAGTGGGCGGCCGACTTCCTATCCGAGTCCTGGCCGGGATCCTTATCGACGATCGATCGACGATCGATTTTCCGTCGCTCGGTTTCACGGACCACGCGATGTTACCGTCCGACCGGGACGTGGGACGAGAATGTTGTCCACCTCCACGAACGAGCTTCTTCTCCCCGTCGTGGACGTCGTTCGTAAAGAGAGGAGACAGCTTACAGCAGACGACTCAATGTTTCCGTGGTGCTTTATTTTTAATTACGCTCCCGCTGCCCTCGCTCCACCTCCCCGCCGCACCGACAGATTTATCGCCGAGACTGAATTATGGTTAGCTGTATTTTTAGTCCGCGGGGCTTCTTTCCTCCGTGTAACGATAGATCATTGGACGGGTGGTAACGGTCGTGCCCGGCAGAGTGATTCCTTATACGAGCGTCTGACGAAATTGTAGAACGCACTTTTGTGGGAGTAAGAAGGGCGCCTCGAGTGCGACCGAGAACACCGCGGAATCACAGTTATTTCGCTCAAAGACACTCTAATGCACGGTCGCGAGTGTTTTGCCCGTTTAGACGCGGATGGGAATTAACGCGAAGAAACGCATTATCCAAAGTCCCAATACGCGGGGAAGGTAAAAGAGATATTACAGGCATTTCAGCGTTTCAGTTCCACCGGCGAGGTGTTGGAAGAGCGCGTGCACGCGAGCACGAGCCACGACTCTGGACGGTCATTAAGCTCGGAGAATGAGGGCCAGCTTGCGTGACGTTCTCGAGAGATCCTCGCCTTCGGTCTCGAATCTCTCAATGGACCACCGTAATCGCTCCAGCAATATTTCGTTCCTTTCGCGTTAATCCAGCGACGGGGTTACTTTGTCACGACGCACAGTGGCGCGTTTCGGGAAAAAGTGTGAAAAAATTATTTTATGCCTCATTATTACGTATTTCGACCTGGGATGCAAAATATATTGTTATTTTTCTTGTAAAATGAAAAGCAAAAGTAATATGGAACAATATATTGTGAATTTTTAAGAAACCAGCATATAAAACATTACGCATGGTACATGGTAATATTTTCTTTGAATTTTAGGCATAGAATTCGAAATGCACTGAATCTAAGAACTAAAAAAATTATAATGATAATAACAGACTTACAGTAATTACATAAACAATGCGTAATCTTCCGCATCTATATCCGTATCTGTATCCGCGTGCGTCTCCATATCCGTATCTGTATCCGTGTCCGTATTCATATCCGTATTTTTTGTTATAGATAATAATTCTTTCACTTGTTTTTTTGGATATCCATATTTCGCTACTAAGAAGGGATCAGACGATGTAAGTAGACGGTAAAACAGATCCCTATTTGAATGGGTTAAAGATTTCTTCTGTGTGTGGTTGTCTCGATAATTTCTGATATTTTTGTTACGGCATTCTAATGCCTCTTCAGAAAATTCGCCGATCGGAAGGGTAAAATGCTCCACAATTTGTGCACCATGCATTAAAAGTTTATGCACACTTACTGACATGTAAAACCAACTGTAATGCTTTACATATAGTTCAGCAGTTTTTCGGCAATAGTTTTGGAATACTGTCTTATTAATAGGATAATAACTATTAATAACCTTTAGTATTATTGAGAACCGAGTAATAAGTTCTTCGTTAACCCCGGTTATACTTGTTGCTAATTGAGGATTATCGAATATACGCCTGGCAGTATTACCGTCATTGGTATTTCCGTAGGATTGTCTTACACGGTCGACTTTCAGTCCCATTTCCGCCCAAAATCTCTCCTGTATTATTTTTTTGCGCTGTTGTAATAAATTATAGTTTCCAAGTAATTAATTATTAATTATCCCTTTCCTTCACACAGCATTTTGCTGTGCACAGAACGGCACAGAACGGTTTGCTGCGCGGTTACCACTTCATTGCAATGATTTTCGGGACTGAACACAAAAAGTAGCACTTACTAGCAGCTAATTTTTTTTTTATTCGATAGTACACATTCATACCTTTCAAAAAACATAATTGCCAAAGCAGAACGCTTTAGAACATTTTTGATAGTGAATATTAAACATAAAATTTTCACAAATGTCATGTGCTTACTTAAAACAGTTGTAGGAAATGTTAAAATTAACAAAAAAGGTTCAGATAAATCTTATTCTTTTCGTCTTGAAATACACTATATTCCTGTGTAAAACTTAGATATATTTCACTCCTTCATGCGACAACAACAAAGGAAATGAAATGCTTGCTGAACTGGGTCGAAAAGATGGTTAAGCTTTAACCATGTATAAAGCTGTCTGTAGTGTTTCTAGAAACAAAAGAAGCATCGGTCATTAACATAGACATATATGGGAAGATTTTCCTGCATTTACATTTCCATTATCTGTCAAGTCGAAAATTGAATTTTTTCACACTTTTTCCCGAAACGCGCCACTGTGCGACGGTGCCGTGGCACGATTCGAAGGAATCGTGAGTCGGACGCGGGCATCGTTGAACGCGTCGCGCGACAAATCAGCCGCGAGTGGTTTGTGTTAAATTAATTTAATGCGCAGTAATTGGTGGATCGAGACGACGCGAGGAGTCGAGGACCACCGGCGCAGTGAATTGAACGACATAATTGCGGACTGAAAAGAATCCTTGGGTGACATTTGACATGGCTGCGTCACAAAAGCGACGTTACGCCAGGCGATGACTTCGGCCCTCGTCGTGGCTACATTTACCACAATATTTAGATGCACTTCTTCTTCCTTCTCATTTTCTCGCGTAGCGTCTCCTCTTCCCCGGGACGCGCGGTCCTCTCGCGAGTCGACGTGATGGATGACACGACGGCACGCATAACAACCGACATTATGCTAATTAAACGTCTAATCAATCCCTCGTTTATTCGTGTCTATAACTCGGCGGGCCACGCGGCAAGAACGTAATTGTTTGGCACGGTGGAAGCGCAATTGAAATAGAATCGCAGTCGCGGTTCTTGGAAACGAGGAGAGACCGGGAGAAAGAGAGGATAATTTCTTGACTAGACAGCCGATGGAGTCGCGAGCGGCTGCACTTGACGAGCCTCGCTTCACTGGCCACCGCGGTAATGATATTCGTGATCCGTTTTATGGCCGTGTATTCGTTTATGCGCTTTTAAATTATCCACGAGCAAATCTAATCACGCTCGCTGTCACGGATCGTTCTCTCCGATCGGCGTGAATCATCGCGAATTAAATTGGAGCACGTAACAAACCGCGGTGATGTAGTGTCATTAGGAATACTCGAACGTGTGCGCACGAACGCTCGTTTCCTCTCGATTACTCAACCGATCGACGAGTCCAACAATATTTCTTTCGTTATCTGCGTTCCGGACGATCAACGTCCGGTTGCTGTGGATCTTCTCCTCGGAGGACGCGATGTACATTTCGTCGTAATCCTACTCTCCAGTTCGTGTATCCTGCGCTACTAGACTCAGGAGTCAACTCCAAGCTCCATAGAATAAGCCTTATCGCGAAATGATAAGGCAAGCAAAAATCTCACTCAGCATTCTCCCTTTTCAATTTCAGACGCGATGGAGCATACCTTCAGTTTCATGTCCGAGACGAGCCGTTTCCGTCCGCGATGAGGTTTTACAGTAATTTGTTCGTAGGATTCATCAGACACAATATGGTGTCCATTAAAAAGGTGAAGGAAGGTTCTCAGCCCAACAGGTCTTCGCTTTGTCCGTGTACGCAAAAGCTGTCGTTTACGACGCAGGGTATAGGTACGTGTAATCGCAAAAGGTTCCATGCAGGTTCGCCCTCGCGTGTGCACAGGACGTGTTCGTGTATGTGCCGCGCTGGGTAAGGTTAGCTTAATAAACGTAATGCGACGCCGAGGAGTGCAATGTTGCCGATGCAACCACCCCCAATGTTGCTCCGAGCTGAAACAGCGGGGGCGGGAGGGCGGGAGAGAAATATACACGGTGTACCAAAAACACTTCCATGAAACTCCTCAGGTTTGAAACTTAACATTAACTTTGAGTCTTTCCTTGCTTCGTTTGGATTATCCAATTTTGAAAGAAGAGATTATATTTTGTTAGATTAAGGATTAATTCAGGAACTTAAAATGTCTTCCTCGTTGCTTGAGTAACTCTGAAAGGATTCTAATTAAAGTTTGACCAATCATTTTAAATCGAGTAAAACTATATGTTATGAGATTTTTAGTGGGTGGTCATTCAATTGAAAGGAGATTTATTTTTATTGAGATACCCTATGCATAAGTTCTCCCATTCTCGAACACTTATGCGCTCCTTGCGTCCATGGAGTTTCGTAAAAGCGAATTCGTAAGGTTACATAAACTACGGGGAAGTAGGTCAACGAAATAATCTCTAGATAGGCATTTTTGCATTCAGTTCGTAGTACAGACAGCTTACTTAATTGGCTCCATACGAACCGAAATCAACGATAGCATGGTTAATAGGGTTACGCTAATAGTTTCCTTCCTCGAATCCATAAGCCTCTTATAAACACTGCCTTGTATGTCATAGTATCAGTTTGAAATTACTACCTCAAATATTATTTTACTGTGAATTTCTTAACATTCAAAGCAAGATACTTCCATAATCCTCTTGCAGGGTGTAATTTGTGGGAGATTTTGCGGAGATTTTCTAGACGTTCGAGAACAAGTAAACGCATTAAAGAAACAGTATAGGCATCGCAAGCGTCGTGTCTTAATCCTATTAGTAGCCGCGAGATAAACTATCTACAAAAATCAGGATCCTGTCCGAAGACTTCAGCCTCTGAACGCGAGGCGATAAACCTCGAATAAAAGAATACGGAATAGTTTGTAAAGTAATCAAACGGATAAGAAACATCACCAACGAGCAGCAGGATTTTGATAACAGAAACTGCTTGTGCTTCGCTGCGAACGACGTTCTCTTCAACTACCGAAGTTTACGGACGGCAGAATAAATGTCAGAAGCGTCGACAAAGACAGCTGGTGAATGGACGAGCGCGTCGCGAGCCGTGCGAGAGCCACCTTAAGTCCTCCGGCGGAGCTCCGGGCTCTCGGCGCGAAGCTCGGGAACCTCGTAAGAGGCTTTTAATCGGTGCATCGCGATAGGACAATTAATTCAGCCGAGGTGGGGGAGAAGGTGAGAAGACGACGCCGGAGATCGGCGATCTCGCTCGGTCGCGGTGGTTGCACCCGGATAATAATATTCGCGACGTGGCCCTCTCGTAGCCGCAGGTGGTAGAAGGCACGGAAAGGGCCAAGCCTCGTCGGCGTGCCTGCTCTCCTGCTCGCCTTCCTGCCTGCCTCTGTGGAACACCTTGAAAAGAAAAGCTCGGCACGCCTCGGTTGCATAATGCAAGGCGGGTCCGTGGCTCCGTCAGCCAGTTTATCGGCCTGTCAGGTATATATACCATATACCCGGTTGACAGATGTTGCCACGAGAACCACGGAGGTTCTGGTGCGCGCGACAAACGCTCCTCTTCCTTTCCCCCCATTGTCCGTCCTCTTTTTCCTGATACTCCCTTTTTCCTTCGTTCCTGCGACTTCGGTCGCGTCTTCTCGCTGGTCCGCGGACGGAAACGCGGATCGAGGATCCCCTCGCGAACGCGAAGCGTATGATTATTGTACAATAGTTCCGTGAATGGGAGGCGATAAGGCGCGTGGTTCGTTGCCAGATAACCGATATCGGCCTGCCGGTCCGTTGTTTCGTGCCGGCGAAACGATTTCCGCGGTGCCGCTTGCGGTACACCTTCTCCCCCGGTCGGCTCACAATCGGACGATTTCTTCGATGAATATCTGGCTCATGTAGAGAGGCATGAATTGGAATTGTTATCTGGCTGGTAATACAGATTACGCGATTACCCGGTGGAAAAATGTGCTTCGAATAGAGCGCAGTGTCGTTCATCATTTTGCTTTTGTTCCCGAGGTCGGCGTTTACCACTGCACCGCTATGATTGCAGCTTTTGCATAACAAGTAACAGATATAGATGCCAACGGATGATACAGCTCCTTGCGAAGCGCGTTTAGCGCCGAGTTAGAGGCGACTGCGCAAACACGGAGCACCGAGAGGTGTAAATGCGGCAATCTTGTCTAGTTTGCCCGTAACGATATCAAATTATTGCATTATGTATTTTTCTGTCGCGCTGCGGAAATTGCGTGAAAATTACAGGCTGCCCGTATGCAGTTCGAAGGTGACCCTTAACCATCAGAAGCTCCACGATCTCGGAAAGGTTTCACCGGGTAGCCAAATATGGTCGAACGTTCGCGCCACGGCAACGGGAACGAGCGCGCCTTCCGACGAAAGGTGAACGTCGAGGCTCCCGGTGGCAGAAGTTCGCCGACGATATCGGCGCGTCGGGATTCTCGAAACACAGAACGATTCCCCTCTCTGCGGTATCGCGTGGAAAAGTCGCGGGGGTAGCCTTTAACGCTAGAAACAGTCGCTTTTGTAGTTAGTGATTTATGGGGTCTCATAGGAGGCTCGGAGATGCCGACTGTCTGGTGTCATGGCATTTCGTATCGCAGTCACTTCGCTTCCGGGGTGTCGTGAATCAAGCGAACACGTCGCGACTAGCGCGATTATACGAGCTCGCACGCAGGACACGTAGGGTCCCGTAGGTACTCTGCCGAGCTTTATGGTGGGTATACATCTGTAAAAGATCGGTACGTTCGTCCAGTCCATTTATTGCCAGTGCCCGACGATTCTTCGCCCGAGCTGAGAACGGTCCGAGATTTACGGAGCGCAAGAACAGATCAAATATCTGCTGGGAGGCTCTTCTTTTCCCTTCCACCCCGCCGTGGTAAAAGCACAGCTCCGTTTGATATCTCTTGGTGGATAGTTTCCTGGATCTGCAAACTTGGAGTCGTGAAATTAAATCTGGAGTGGCGATTAATTATACGTAATTAATGCAATGCTATAATTATGCGACTCGTTTTTTGAAAGAAACATTCACCGTTACCAAAATGCAGCCTTGCGCTCGCAGCATTTATGTCAGGAAGACGAAGCGTACGGAACGACTTGGTCTGGACACCCGGATATTTTATGGGTCCCCATTATGCGCGTTAAACGCCCAAGCGCGTTTATTGTTCGTGGTTATGAAACGAATTTATTCCGCTTGCCCACCTGCCAGACGACGATTTCCACCGAGTTAATTTCTTCAGTCCATAATAGTCTCAAAAGTTACTGTTCCTTGAAAGGAAGATTGCAACTCGCCAATCGCTAATGCACTGTTACCTAAAGCTGAACGGTCGGTCAAAAGGCAACGACTGCGAATAATCCCCGATACATGACGTGTCGAAACTGGTCGGTGTAGGCGTCGATCGTAGGTTAACCGACCCTCAGGATTAAACCATAGAACAACGAGGGGAAAAGCGAAGTTCGCCATGAGAAACGACCGACGCGGACTTCCAAGGGAATCTCACTGTACTTCAGTTCCCTGCGCTTCTAAAGATACGCTTTTATGGCTGTCGGTGACGGTGCGTCTCCAATTTCACGTGCGCCGCGGAATAACGAGATGCCGCGAATACCGTAAAGACCTGGACGGACGCGGAAAAAGCGTATGGTCGGAGTTTCGCGAACACGAAAGCGGTGGGCGTCGTTCTTGCCACGAGCAATCACCTCGGCCGTCCTCTGGATCACGTTCGACCGGATCCACGACGAATCATCGTCTCGACGAGTCGGAATCGAAGGTGGAATACGTCAAAAACGTGTGCTCGGTGTATCTACGATTCCCACGCCCACCATCGCTGGCCACGAGACCGCAGAAGAGCGCTCCGAGCTCTAACCACTGACATTACGTCTGAAAAAGCCGGTCATGAGTCGATTCCATCGTCATCGTGGCCGGAGAATCATTCTGCAGCGAATGGATCCTCTGTTAAACGATCCAACGGGACGATCTCGTGATCGTGCGCGTTTCCTTCTTCCGAAGTACGTACAAATAACCGGAATCTGTGATCGGGGCTCCACGAAGTCTTCCGAAGTTATGTAACGGAGTAAAGAACCCTGAAAGGAAGTTTACATCAGCGTTCAAGGAATTCCTGACCTTCGGCCGCGGATGAAGTTAGGCGAAGCGCAACGTACGCATGTAAAGATCGCTGACGACATCTACCGGCAGTCCGTAAATGTCGCGAAGACGATTCTGAGATTATCTTTATTGTCTAGTAGCTTCTTTGACCGTCTGGAGAGATTCTCGCCGCGAACTGGCCATCAAAAATCTGCCGGACTTAAACAGACGGTCCCGAGGGTGGTTAACTCGCGTTACTCCGCTTTCTACGTTCCACCCACTCGCGGCTGCGTCGCGACATCCGTGAAATCCTCGCCGCACCGGGTCCGTTCTCCACGAGTTCGTACCTCGTCGTTGGAAATTGTTAAGTCGCGAGACCAACGGCTGCAATCGTCGACCCACGCGCGGAAGATGTGGCGACACACCGCCGCTATTGCCGAGACCACCGTCTTTTCAGCCTGGACATTCTCCCAATTGCAATCTTCTACCCATGTTCCTGTCGCTGCTTATACTGCAGTTTCGATTCGGTGGACGTGTATCATTATTGCTCATCCGTAACTCTCGTAGAAGACATCTGGAATAACGTCTGTTGAAGTCTGTCATAAAGCAAGTTCTACTGGAAATGTAGGATTTCTGAAGGTATCATTGAAATCTCTTAATTATACAGAATTAACTCACCGTTTAGCTTCGGGAACACTTGCGTACTAGGGCTATTGATTATGAGATACCCGGGTACCCGGGTACCCGAGTGAGATACCCGGGTATACCAAAATTACCTGCACTACCCGGGTATCTCACGGGTACCCGAACGCATGAGATAGACAAGAATCTCATGCCGAATTAAGCCGAATTGAACCGAATTGAGTCGATAGTTTTTCGCTATGTGTTTCTGGATTTTAAAGTAGAGCGCGCACGAGAGAGAGAGAGACAGAGAGAGAGAGAGAACTCATTTTCAACATAACCACGGTGCATTACATTCAATTTTCATCATGTATATAGAATTCATTTCATTCTGAAATTTTTTTTTATTTTTAAAGCCACAAATACGTACCGAAAAACTATCGGCTCAATTCGGTTCAATTCGGCTTAATTCGGGATGAGATTCTTGTCTATCTCATGCGTTCGGGTACCCGTGAGATACCTGGGTAGTACGGGTAATTTTGGTATACCCGGGTATCTCACGAGTACCCAGGTACTCGGGTATCTCACTCGGTTCACTTGAAATCTCGAGCCCTATTGCGTACACGCTTTCATGCTGAAATTCATCGCCGTGTTAACGGTATCGAAGTAATTTGTTAGCATTCAGTGAATCGACGAAAATGTAGCAATGATATAAGGACTCGAAATTAAAGGTAGAGACACACTATTGTCACGTCACATGAAATCACGTAATATTGCCCTGTATATGAGAGCACTTTAATCTGTATATTGGTGTATACATATTTATTTATTTATTTATTTATTATTAATTTACGGGAAAAGAACCCATTAGCACAAAAAAGAATAAAGATACAAAAAGTACGAGCTAAAAAAAAATACAATTAAAAAAAAGAAAGAAGAAAGAGAAAAAAAGTTACAAGTAAATTATAAGTAGAATTAGAAATTACGTTAAAAAAAATTGCGTAGTGCAGATTTAAGCGCATGCGATGAGTGTAGCAGAAGGTCTGAATGTACATGTGACATGTTTGAGTGAATAAACATACGATTGCAACAATTAAAATAAGCGTAGGACGTACGGTGGTATTCGATATGTAGCAGTTCTGGGTGTCGCAAGTTCCTAGATGGTACATTGATTGAAAATTTTTCAATGATGTCAGGGCAGGTTATTAGACCATTTAGGATTTTATTCACAAATTAGACATCGGCTAGTTTTCTCCTGTTCTCCAAGGTGGATAGGTTGTGCTATGTATGTGCTCTCATATAAAGGGCAATATCACGTGATTACACGTGACGTGACAATAGTGTGTCCCTACCTTACATCTCATGCGTTTCATGTAACGAACATTTAAAACGTCGCGTTGAAATTTTCTTATCACAGGGTGAGATATGCCCCTTGAAGAGATTCTCGTTGAAATAATTGCAACTCTGTCACTGAATTGATCGTTCTCGCTTCGCGATCCTTTTAATTGGACGGAATAATAAATTAAGGTTATTACAAAGGGGGGGAACTGCAACAAAGTGGTCCCATCTGATAATGACATATGCCGGCGATCGTCGCGCAGCGTTTCATAAAAGCTCCGTTTATCTCGGAACGTTCGGCGATAAATGTACCCCCGTATCTTCTCAATTTGTTCCCGTTATCTGTGGCCCGCGTTGCTGTTAATCAGACTTTATTGCGTAGACTTTTACCGAACGGGATCGCGTCCACTTAACAGTTAACAGGGGCAACGCGATGTCGCGGAGATCGTTCGATGCACCGGCGAGCCGCTTCCATCCGTAGGATCGTCGATGTTTATCGAACAAAGTCGCGGTCCGTCGACATTATCGACATCCTCGTTATCGCTATCAGAGCCATCGATCTTCATTAACGTTCACAATATTCCGGAATGCGTCGGGACGTCGACAAACCGGATTTCGCATCCATGTCGCCGGTGACGCGATAAAATTTCGTTGAGAAATCCGCGCGTCGATCGTTTCCCCTCGAGGGAAACGCGAGGCGACGTCTCCGACGCGATCGGCCACCTCGGTAGCTGGACTCTCCTAGAAACGACGACGACGTGGTAAAAGGGAAAGACAGGCGAAGGCGCGAGAAAAGGAGGAGGAGGAGGAGGATATATGAAAGTGGCAAGAAGTAGCAAGGGTGGTGGCTCCATAAAGGAAAGGGCTCCCCGCCATAGCTGAGTGCAAACACATGCTGTCGCTGATAACGAGCCGTCCGCCACCCATCACGCGAGCAACCGCGGCCAATCTGATAATCCGCGAGACGCATAATGATTTATTATTATTCCGCGCGACCACGAGAAACACCACCGATACCCTCAGTTCCGAAAGCGATTCCGCGAGATAAAGGGGCGTGGTGGCTCCGACGGAAACGCAGGAATCGCGTCGTTAACCGGCGATACCCTTTCATTCTGCCTTGCCTAATAACTTCTTTCGCTTAGCTTTAGAATGTCACTAAACTTCTCTCCAGAATCCTATGGCTGATTTTTAACAAATCTCTATCCTCTGGTATTTGTCCTGACGCATGGAAACAGAACTTAGTTAAACCGATTCCTAAAAAAGATGATCCTTCTGACATACGGAACTACAGACCTATCTGCATTCAGAATGTCATGCCTAAAATTCTTGAAGGTATAATTACCCGTAAATTGTCTTTCTTTGCTAAAAATATTATTATTAATGAACAACATGGTTTTATGCAAGGTCGATCTATTACAACCAACCTGATTCTGTATCATCACTATCTTTCTGTATCAGTTGAAAAAGGCATGCAAGTTGATGCGATTTACACCGACTTTCGTAAGGCATTTGATTCCGTCAGTCACTCGTTGCTCATCTCCAAACTGCAAGCTCTTGGTATTCATGGCAATATTCTAGCGTGGATTGCGAGTTTTGTAAGAAATAGAGTGCATATTGTGAAATACGGTAACTCGTATTCTAAATCTTTTACTGCTAGCTCAGGTATACCTCAAGGTTCTCACATTGGGCCTTTATTATTTAACCTTTTCATTAACGACATTTCTGAGGTTTTTCTATATTGTAAATTTTTGTTATATGCGGACGACTTAAAGCTCTATCACTCTATTGACAATCCCTCATGTACTTCAATGATTCAGAACGACCTAGCAACGCTGCAGGATTGGTGTGCGCGTAACAAACTATCTTTGAATCTTGACAAATGTAAAATCATCAGATTTGCCCGTACTTCGAATACTGTTATCTTCAACTACTCTCTTAACAATTCTGTACTTTCAACCCTTGACACAATCCTGGATCTTGGTATTCTGTTCCCTCAGAACCTATCTTTTGCGAAGCACTATAAAATGATTACCTCCCGGGCTTTTAAATCCCTGGGACTTATTCAGAGAGTCTCTAAATTTTTCAAGGATACAGGGACTCTAAGGTTATTATACTGTACTTTGGTCAGACCTATTCTTGCATTTGGTTCAATTGTTTGGTTACCCTTTTTCTCTTCGCACATCAGGCTACTGGAAAGACCTCAACACAAATTTCTCCGGTTAGCTGCTTTTCACTCTGGAAACCGTATGTCTAGGCACTGCCACGATTACGGTCCTATTCTTGTTAACCTTAACCTATCCACCTTGGAGAACAGGAGAAACCTAGCCGATGTCTTATTTGTGAATAAAATCCTAAATGGTCTAATAACCTGCCCTGACATCATTGAAAAATTATCAATCAATGTACCATCTAGGAACTTGCGACACTCAGAATTGTTACATATCGAATACCACCGTACGTCCTACGCTTATTTTAATTGTTACAATCGTATGTTTATTCACTCAAACATGTCACATGTACATTCAGACCTTCTGCTACACTCATCACATGCGCTTAAATCTGCACTACGCAATTTTTTTTAACGTTATTTCTATTTCTACTTATAATTTACTTGCAAATTTTTTTTTCTTTCTTTCTTTCTTTCTTCTTTCTTTTTTTATTGTATTTTTTTTTAGCTCGCACTTTTTGTAACTTTATTCTTTTTGTGCTAATGGGTTCTTTTCCTGTAAATTAATAATAAATTAATAAATTAAATTAAATTAAATAAATAAGCTAGGATGCCAGTCAGATTTCGCGGCAACGATCGGTTCGAATTATTACCACGCTCGTCGAGTTCCCGGAACGAAGTTGAAGTTTCTTGAACTCTCAAAAAAAAGCAACTCTTGAAAGCGTTCTAATACTTTCCGAGAAAATCCGGTATAGTCGGATCGAGATCCACGCGCGCGGCTATCCAACCTCGTGTTGGTCGTTTTCAAACTGATACCGCGTTGCCGGGTGATTCGAGTTGACTGGCGGAAGAACGATAGATGGCCAGAGTGACGTCGAGTGCACCTAATAAATATTTAACGCCTCATACATATTCGAGAGTTCGGCGTGGATAACGGCGAACAAGGCGTTCCTATTTGTTCGGGAACGGTGGACAACCTATAAACATCGCAGCCGGCGATGCCGCACCGAACCGCGGCTCGCTCGCGGGAATATTTTCCTGCTGCGAGCGATTCGAGAAATTGCCCGGCGACGAATATCTTTCGCGGAGACGAACAACCTGGGCGTGGTCTTTCAAGTGGTGAATACGATTCCATCGACCATCTGAATCTAAACTAGCACCGGCTGTTCGAGCGAATCGGCCGCCTGCGGGGAAACGTTTCGAAAAAAAGGGAATGGAGATGAATGGAACGGTAATGTTTTCCATTACCTGCTATCAAATGTTCGTAAATATTGCGCAACAACCGCCATTACTTTTCAGAACGTTTATTTTAATGTAGATTATAGATAATAAGAATAAAATATTACTATTCTTAAAAGTGATATTTTTTTCTGCGTCACGCTGACGCGATTCGGGCACCGAAACGATCGTTCACCGATATATTATTTAAACAAAATCTCGCGATCGAATCTATTGCCATCGATCGCGAGGTTGTAATCTATATACAAATACTGTTATTTAAATATCTACAAAATTGAATGCTCCCGCTTTTGTTCGAAGTCCACAGACGTGCATATAGCAGCACTTGATTTAAATTAAGTAAGTGCTCCTCATACAATGAAAACGGTCGAAATTATTTCCTCGCGGTATAAAACGCATTCCAGTAACTTTCATTGGAACAGTAGGTTTCAAGGAAATGCGTTTCAATGCGTATCCTTGATACCAGCGATGTTAATACCTATTCTTTTCGATCGGTAAACACCGATCGCGTGTGATCTGACGGATCATGGACGGTACTTTATGCAACCAGATGGTCGTCGGTTCTTATTGCAACCAGAGAACAAATTGCACTGTCTTGTATTGACATTATCTAAGACTTTCGCGTTAAGTTAATATTTTCTTACAGGAATAGCTTAGTTACATTCAACTCGTCAATGTGAAAACATCGATGTAACAAGTCGATTAAAAATTCGCCAGTATTTACATATTTTGCATACTCCGTCGTAACTTTTACTAGCTAAGGGAAGAACCGTGTCGATTTGTCGTCGGCGAAGGATAATTATGATCGACATTGACGATCAAGTACTGGATTTCGACGCGTATCGCGGATTTCTCGCCTTACGGTGGCATTGAGCATCATCATAATCTCATACACCAAACGATCTTAACTTAATTGCTCTACTATGTACACGTACGCACACCCAATTTCGTTATTTGTAATTAAGTGGCCTAGCAACGTCGAGTTAATTAATAACGCTTGAGCTGCTGCGCGTTTCAGCGAAACGCTTGATTAAATAGAGATAACTCTAAGAAGGAAGTACGCTTCGGTGTGTATAAAAAGAAGAAAAATATCGGAGCTTCTATCAAAAATACGTGTTTCTCTAAATGATGTCCTCCCGGTTCAGTGGATTTTGTTCGAATATCGCTGCTCGCGCTTTTTACACGTGGAGGTTCGTCAGCTTGTCGTGTCCATACAATCTACTTAATAGTTACTAACAATTATGGGATAATATGGTAAACATCGCGTGTCGAATCGACGATATCCCCTCGAAGCACGAAAACAAAGTATCGAGGAAACTGTTGCGTAACTTCTCTAGCTTCCCAGCTGCAGAAGTATCCGGATTCGAGTTTGCCCGCGATTTTACACAAAAGTGTCCAAGTATGGCAAATATGGCAAACGTTGCGTGTTCTGCATGCACATGATTCCATGCACTCGTCATTTCCCGTGCCGGATTCGACCTACTTCGTGACGTTTGCGAATTGATCGAGGATGTCGATGTACGTTGCACCGAATAAATATTGGTCCGGTAGACTGCGAAAAGCGCGAAAGCGAGTCCGTGTTTCGTCCCGCGACGATCGGCTATTTACAAAAGCAACTAAACTCTTCCTGAGTACATATTCCATTCATCTGCGTGTTCCTCCGCGCGTATCGTAGAAAAAAAGTTCGTATCACAATGTCACGACGTACTCGAAGCGAAGAAAGAACAAGAACATGAAATTTCGTGTTTCTAGAATAGAAATTCTTTTTCCCACGTTATTGCACATATACGATAACGAAGCGCTTTCCGAGACAAGTGAGTTTCCCAACACTGTCACGAATACCAGTCATAGGATTCAATGACTCTGCCTCTGACAACATGGAGTCCTCGCAGGGTCTATCTATCTCATCGCCTAAGTTCCTCGTAAAGATAAGTTACAATCGTATTTACAGCGTAGCGACACAGTCGATTTCCTCGACCAATTGTACGACTCGAGGACGAGCAAGATTAATCGATAGAAAAAACCTCGTTATCCTTCCAGTCGCGCGAAAATTACTTCCTACTCTCACCGCGTACGAAACGAAGTCATCACAATGTAATGGACGGAGTTAGTTTTCAGGCAAGTGCCGATCGTCTGGATCACTCCCAACGATCGAGTCGAACGCAATAGAAAAGACTTTCCGTCATTCCCCCAGATTTGCTGAGATCAAACGTACACCTCTCCTCTTTTGCTCCCGGTGCCAGGCGTTGTCGCGGGCATAATGTTCGTCCCCGCTGCAGGCGTTGATCCTAGAGCTCCGGAAAGAGAAGCATTAGTACAGGACACGCTGCTGATCTTCCTCGAGGTGTCTTGAAGCCGATGAATCGGCCTGCAGAGATCGTGGCCAATGCTGTTTGTCCTCGGTCGAGTATTGTGGGTAGGATGCACCCTGAGCCTTTCTATGTTCGGCGGCTCGTGGCCATGTGACACCGACGCGGCGCGATTCTCCCTGGGCTGAAGCCCTGGTGAATGCGGAAGCGACATGCTCCTGTCCTCCCTGGATTGTAAAACAGGCGGACCTGGCAGCGAAGCGGACCGTCTGCCACGTGGATCCGATCCCATTTTGTGGCCCTGCGCGGAGGACACCGCGGTGACCACGTAACCTAGTTTGTCAGGGCTCATCAAGATAGGCGAGCGATCGTTGAAACTGTCGAAGGTAGGTGAACTACCGTTGCTCGTCGTGTCTCCTATCAGAGGCGTGCTTCTGTCTTGACTGATCAAAGGCGTCGATCGCTCCTCCTGGCCCGTGATGCTGCCGCTCCTGCTGCTCCCGCTGCCTGATCCTTCCTCCTCGCTGCTGTTTACTTCGGTTAGAGTCGCCTGGACTCCGTTCACTTGATTGTTGGACTTCAGCATGGACGCTGAAGTCGTCGTCACCAGGCCCAGCTGCGTCAACTGACTCATCGTCACCGGCAAAGTTACTGGGGCTACTAAACCCGCGCTGGTCAAAGTCGGCGATAAGACGGCCTGCGCCAAGGCCGCCGCACCAGTTTTCCCGTTTGTGGGAGTGCCCTCCGTTTCCTGGATCGGTGAGAGCACGACCTGCACCACTGGCAGCTCCGTCGGGTAGTGGCCGTTCGCGGGTATCACCCCGACGACGCCGGCCCCGATGTTCGCCGCGTTCGTCGCTGATAGAGCTAATCTCTGCTCGCGGTCGAGCACCTCTTTCGTCACGTCCGGCGTCGGTATGCGGGGCCGATTCTTCAGGGAAACGGGCACCGAATTCAGCTTCGTCATTGTACCTGCGGAGGTAGGTTTAAATTAGCTCGTTATGTGGTTAAAACTTCCTGAAACCAGGACGCGATTCTTTGGAATACCGCTAAAGCAACTTGCTTCAAATAGTAAATAAAATTCTAATATTACTGATTATTAGTTGTATCATTTTTTAAGATAACACCATATGCTTTTGGTTTTTAAACACAACTGCGTCTCTTTCGTAATTTTTAATAATTTAATAACGCTTATTCTAATATTTCAAGCATATTTTATACCACGAGTGTGACTCGTTATTATAGAGCAAACTGTAAAGCTACAAGCTACGTTCTTCTTTAAAATCTGATGCATTACAATTTTAATTACTAGCACATCATTGTAAACGTAGACAATAAAATTTGTATAGAATGTCAATGAATAGTAAACGTGAAATTAGAACAGTTATTTAAAGAAGCAGAATATTTTTTAAATTCTAGCTCTTTCGAAGGTAAGACGTGATCTAATTGCTGGAGGCAATCCTTAATAATTGTACAGCGCTCAAATTGCTAGTCCAGATATAAACTCCGCTGTAGTCAATCAGGGACATTAACAGGGGGAAGATCATTGATACCGGAGGCAGGACAATCGAGGCCGCGTCTCGATTAAGACGGCGCGGCGATTAAACTTATTCTTGGCATCGGTGGTAATGGCACCGGGATGATGATCATGGATTTCCGTAGTGACCGTGGGTTTTACCGCTAGAAAACGGTCGCCCTGATGGAACGAGGAAACGAATTTTCATTATTCACCGTGGCGGACGACAGAAGCGGAGGACAGGGCGAAGAGCACGATGCGACGCGACGCCGACGTAATTGCACGGTACTTTTCCTCGTCGCGGCTTTTTACATGCGCTGGAAGTTAGAGGAGCGGGAGGAGAGAAAGAGGCACAAGGTCTTAGGAAAGTTTTTTTCGAGTACCGCGATTCGCGATTGCGGAAATTGTTGGGGTTACACAAGGTTACGCATTGCGCAATCCATCGCATGCGTGGAGCGAAGGAGGGAAAGCAGTTGGGGAACGTTCGTGGAGACTTTCATTGAAAGTTTTTCCCGCGTTACGTTGGAACGCGACGGCCAAGCAAGAAGATCGCGACTATCGCGTGCAAAAATGCAGATAAGAGGAGAAGAAGCGCGGCCGCCGTCTGGCGAACGCGTTTTCGTTGCCTCTTTTTCTGTCACGACTTTGCGAAAACATCTTGAACGACGCGATAGAAATAGTTCCGTACAAGGAATGCCTTTAGTAAAAAGTATGAATCTAAAACACCTGTTTTCAAATATCAGCAGTAAATTATATCGATGGAAAGTACTGTTCGCGTGTGTATAATATGTGTTATGCAAGATTGCAGTGTTATCGTTTAATGGCTCGGAAATTTTCGCGATTACGAAGTAGATATGCGCTGTTATATGTTAACGTACATATAAATATATTAAGTCTATTATAAATCATTGTTTCACATTGCTAATATCGATCTTTAAAACTTTCTACACTTTAGTTCCGAAAGACAATTAAGAATACCATATCATATTTTCGCGCAAAATACTTGCCTTGCCGACCCATTCGCTGACTACGAATGCTCTTTCGCCCCACTAGTCGGTCATATAGGGACATTTTAAAATTAGGGTTATTTGTCTGTGGCAATCCTCCGGTTTCAGGACTGCTGTAGACACTATTGTGACGGTTTCGCGAGAAGAAACCACCTCCACTGCTGTAAGTCGTCGAAGAGCTGCGCACAGATCCCATTCGAGTAATCTGTCGTTGCAGCCAATTTTTCCTTCGCTCCACCAACGGGGTGTCGACGCTTTCCTGCGAAAAGCAGAGAAAAATGTATAATTTTCGCTGTGAAAATATCGACAAACTGGTAGAGAATTGACGAGAAACGGGTTACACGATTCAGCAGGAAGCTCGAACGTGAAGAATCGTTTGAATATCGATAGATCCAAGTTCATCTCGTGACGTGAACTTACGTAATCCGCGTACATGTCGTCCTGTTGGGTCTTGCGATGCTGAACGTGATTGTGTATCTGTGTACTCAGCATAACGTTCGCGTAAAGAGCATCGCTGTCTTTGACCTTATAGTGTTCCGCGGATCCCTTCGGCTCCTCTCGTCGATACTGTTCGCTGGCTACCGTGTACGGCAAATCTTTCGGCACGACTTCGTCCCAGTATTGATCCTTCAGCAATTCTGGGTGCTCCTCGTGCATCTCGTCGACAATCATGTATCCTGCCTGTTGAACAAACGCGTTAGAATGAAGACGAAAGGTAATCGTCGGGACTTTGACTGAATGATGGTGATGGGATTCTTGGATCCTGTTTGCAGGTGAATACGACAATAATAAATAATATTGGAATAAGTTAATTCAATATGAATGGACACGGTACCTTAATGTGTCGATCAATGAGCCAATTCAGCTCAATGTCATCGTCGTCCTCGCCGAAAGGATTGATCAGCACCTCGGCGACTTTCAACCATCCCACGTAAAAGCAAAACTGAAAGGAACGCATCGGGTTGATCGATAGGCAATAACAGGTTACAGCTTTACGAGCATGCATGCTTCTCACCTGCAGCGCCGTGAAAAATGGAAAATACATGTCGGGTTCTTCGTATTTTCCGCCTCCGCCTCCGACGTCCGAGCGTTCGATGAATTGTCGGCCGAGCAAGGCAGAAAAGAAATACGCGTACAGTGATAGCGTGACTACCTGGAAAACGGAAATAAAATGGTGTTTCAGCTTGTTTAGATACGAATATTGTGGCTGTACACAGTGTGGGTGAATTTTATGTCTCTCGGACCAAATAGCAATGCGCGAAACATAATTGAGATGTAATTTTACGAGGAGCGATAAAAAAACATACAGAGCCGGCGCTGTTGCGTTTGTCAATCAATCGCGTTTTACGGAGACACGGCGCGGATGGAACGAATGAATTAACTAACAGAAATTTATCGATGAACATTCTGTGATTGCATCATTTCATTCGATTCTCGGAACAATCGTTCTACACTTTCTGCGCATGAAGCGTCGTCCAAAGTGATCCTGGATAAGAAACGAGTAATATCGGTTCGTGGTATCGTCGCTATAAATATTTCTTCCCTCATATTGCTTTCTTTACTATGAATATTATATAATATTTATGTTCCCGGAATGTGCTTTACGATGGGCATAAATTAAAATTTCATCACAACGGTACAAAATTTGCTGAATAATCGGGAGATCTTATTTCACGGAATTTGAAGTATCGAACGGGGTCAGTAGCTTGCTGGAAATCGTATTCGAGTTTCATTTTGTTTCCATAGTATGCCAGAACGAACAGGTTTCAATGAAATCATATCAAGGTCGTCAAGAGCACTACCTTTCTCATCGAAGGCCACCAGGAAATGATAGTTTATGCAGAGGCTACTGTGCGAGTACCGTAAAAAGTAATCAGTAGCTCGCCCTTAAACCGAGACAATCAGACGGATACACGAAATACTCGTTTGAAACTGGTTGTAAAATTATTTTCGTGGCATTGAGATGCGAAAAAAGTCGATTCTTCGATAGCCTTAACGAGCTCAGACTTTACGATTATTGCACTATAGGTGCGTTTATTTGTACTGGAATGTTTATTCGATAGATCACATTTAAATCATGCAATCGTTTAAGAGGGAACTTCAGTTGTTAGTTGAATTTCACGCTCGTAAAACCCTTGGGAGGCGACGTTGCAGTTTCACTGGCAATTAAAGTGCATCGTCGCGTCGAGGCGAATTGCTCCCTCCTTCTCTTTTCCACTCGCGAAATTTATGAAACGTCAGCGAACAGAGAGACTTACTATGCGAACGTTCACGGTAATCGGTGGATAATTACACGCAGAACCTACAAGCTGTGGCGTTCTGTAAACGTATCATTATATAGGATGCACGATTGTCAGTTTGTTTGTGCGTAACATTGCGATTTTGCGCTGCTTGGGATTCAGATACAAGGTGTCTCGCAATTCGCACGGCGAAAGATCATTAGGGAGTGCTGCTTCATTACGAAAACGCGAACAACCGAGTAATTACAGGCTAGAACTGATGCTGCCTGCTCTCTTAATTATCGTGAATTAACACAATTTCGTTTGTTAATCCAACGAAGCAATTTGGAAGCACAACAGTTATTAGATTATCTTCTAGATAAGCACCGGGTCTTCCGCATTCTAAATTCGTTGCATTTTCAAAGAAGGTATTTGAAGTATTTCCGCGCGGAGTGATAAGCCAACGAATCACTAATGAAATTCTGTTTTATTGTTAGACTTGATTTATGTGGAGAACAGGAACATAGCGCATAACAATGACCACTATTTTATGCGCTGACTAGTCGATTTACCATATTATTCACGATCGATCTTAATACACCGCTAATGAGATTCCTGATATTTTCCATAGAGAACAGTTGTTCGATCGATTTACCTCTAGGCGCTTGACGTCTTTGGATTTCGCGCAACGATCGTCATTCGTAATCAATGATGCAATCGTTCAATGAACGGCGAACTCGATTTCTTTGTCATTTTCAACCTATCATCAATCTATGCTACTCGATCAGTGTTTGAATAGTTAAAGTGATTTGTAACGGACATTAGAAATTAATGAATCGAATCACTCCATTCAAAACGCTGTATCAGTAATTATAAAACGTTGTATGGGAATCGTTTGCACGGTCGGTCAAAACAAAGAACTCCGCCGAACAATTAAAAGCAGGATACGCGGACGGATCTTGAGAACAAAGGTCATTGAAAGGCCATTCCGCAACTCGGGCACGTATAAAATCGAAATTACGACGCCGAGAACTCTTTAACTTGGCGAAAATGATGGCTTTTGCAGCAGACAATTAGGGACGTTAGCTGATGAGCAATTAGCGTTGCACAACGCATACGTGTCGGTTAATTGCGAGTGCGAAACAGCTTTCCGAGAACAGCGGATCCACGTTACTGTTGCGCCGCAATGAAACGAGTCCTTCGAACAGGATAATGCCGTCAGATGTATCACGGATTTGCGTACGCACGGATCCTGGACGTTCGAGGCGAGGATTGCGCGAATGATCTCTGTTGGGGCAGCCTTCGCGATTACGGATCGAATCTTTTATCTATGGTAACGTGTCGCAACGAGGTGACGTACTTTCTAATGATCGTAACCACTTCGAGGCTCGTTAACTTCTTGCAACTCGGACGGATTTAGCCGAGCAAATAGACATGCGCTGTTTAAACGTTTCAGCGTCGCCTCGAACGTCCAGTTTTGGCTGACAAATTCTTGCCAGATTTCAAAGGCCATGTGAGCACATTAAAAGCTGAAATATTCTTTACCAGGAAATGTTTGGAGGAAGCAAACTGTGAAGTATGCGATAAATGATACTAAGGAACGATAAATTATACAATAATTCCTACAGTAGAATCTCGGTGAAGCACGATGGTAATAAGATTGAGCGCGAGATGAAGACGTTTGTGGTACTCAGTACCTCTCATTGCCAGTGACACTAAGCGCCGATGCAATTATACGACTTAACGACTTCTAAGCGTGATTGAAAGGGGAACGATAAGCAGCGTCAGTGATTGATTAAATATCTTGACACTCAATGAAACCGTGAATGGACCAGAGATCCGAGATAAGGCGCGCAAGAAGAAATTGCTAACGTTCCGAGGAACGATTCCCAGCGACGTGGACTTAACGCCTCCCGCTTAACGACCACATTAACATCAACAAACACTCGTTAGATCGTCGAACACGGCGGGACGTTAACAATGACACGAGGTTTGACACGGTTTACTCGAAATCGGGATACTCACCTGTGTGTAAACGAGGGGAACGCAAACAGTGTCGTAACCAATGAGCGCGCCAAGCCTCTTCCGGATGTCGCTGAGCTCGACAAGGAGGGTTTGCACCACTTGGTCGCTTGTTATCAGAGCCTCCCTCCTGGCCCTGTTGATTATGTTCGTCGCCCACACCAGCGGCATCCAGTATTTGGACATCGCCGCTTTCTGGTTCATCATCTCGAAGATTTTCTTCTCGGACTCCATCATCAGACCTGCAAGAAATGCCGTCGTATTATTCACGTTTATTTTCACTATCTATTAAAACTTTCGTTCGGGAGGACGAAACGATATCGTAGAAACGGCACGGAATCTCGTGCGAACTTTCACCGAACGTACGGTTACCAAATTGCTGGGCAAAAGAAGCAACATAACGACGGCATCCACCGGCTGGGATCATTATCGCGCGGCAATAAGTCAGTCTGTCCTCTTTACTTAAATTCATCGGCTCTGCTCAGCTAATCGACGAGCACGAGCGCACACGCTCGCCACGTTATCGAGCGATCGCTTGCTCATTGCGACTTTCGCGCGTGTATCCGCTACTACGCAGTCATGCTCGTTATACGATTGTTAATGCAGATGTTGGATGTGTTGCCTCTGTTTTTTTTTCGCGAAACGTCAAAGGTCTCGGTGTCAGGTGTAGCGATAAAAATTTAAGCAATCTGAAACGAACGTTGCGAAGAGAATAATAAACACTGATCTGAAGACGCTATTTTTTTTAGGAATTCTTAGGAAGACGTCCGCGAAATTTGTGGAAAGAAAGGACGAGTATTTATTAGCTGACGAGTCGATGATTATGTAATTGTTTGCGGTCGCTCGCGCGACTAGTTGTAAATATGAAGCACGTGGAGTGAAATATTACGTGCAGCAAAGAATACAATCGAAAGAATGCGCCGTTAGTCAACCGCGGATTGTCCTCCCGATGTCACCGCATGGAACAGTCAAAGCGGCGCAAAATATGTACGGGTGACTTTTCGAAAGAAAACTAAACGTTCGCGAAAGACTGCTAAGTTGCCCGCTTCCGCTCACGATTGGCGTTACGTGTGCCATTATGTAATCCGCAGCCAATACTTCCAGAGGTGAGATAGTCTTGCGCCTGCAATTAACAACATTATAGAAACTTCTGTACGCTTCGGCGAAGCTTAAAAACCTGGAGAATAATTTTAACGAATCAACTGCTTTTTCTAAACGATCTGACGAGGCGGCAGCACTTCATATTTATGATGTTTATGTAGCATACCAGCAGGAGAAGCACTTAATATTACAAAATGATACTTTTACTAGGTAATGCGTTAGGTATTAAATCATTCTGTGATTTTATAGCCAGCAAAGTAACATTTTTTGCGTAGTACAAAGTGTATCGGAGTTATAAATCAAACTTGATGTCGGATTCTAGAGCGGCTTTTGTACTCTCTGCTAGTAGGAACAATCGAGCCATTGTGCTATTTTATATTTTATGGATGCAGCAGGATCGTTCGAGGATCCAGCTGGGAGGACGCCACAACGACGCCGTGACATTTCAGATCGTTTTTGTCCCGGTGATCGCAGCGAGCATCGGTAACTACGCCCGGTTGGTATCCGATCGAATAACGGGAACGCAGTAATTTCTCTCGAGGGGGAATCTTTTTTGTTGTTAGAGCAGAAGCGGACGCGTTCGCACGGACGATATTCGTAACGAAGCTAGAGCCCGTGCCGAAAAAAACGCGACGTCTTCCATCGAAGCGGTTATCGAAATAACTTGTGGCGTCGTTCCGACAAGCAACCGCCCCGAAGAAACTGTCTGCAGACGATCGAAGAAACGCGATGTGCCGACGTGTAGTTATTAATGGTGGCACACATGCTGTACTCCTGTAGTGGAGTCACGCGAGAGCAAGTTCAGGTAATGACCTTAATAGCAAAAACCAATGCGAGTAAACTGCCGTTTAAACCAATATGGCTCGCGGTATTGACTCGTTCATGCCATCCGGCGATCATCTCTTATGCGATCCTCGGTCGTTCGATGATCGTGAATCGCCAGTTAGCAATCGACTGTTTTCGATTGATAGTTACATAATTCAACTTCCGTGAAACGTTACCCGAGCCCGCAGCCTGCGACTCCGCTGAAACTCGGAACGTGGATGCTCGTTCAAAGGTTTGTATCGAGCGTTTCTGCCCGGAGTAAAAACTATCGTCGATTGAATTAAATCGCTCGCGGACGTCGGAGGAGCGTTTCGCACCGACAAAGCCATCCGCCGCGGCGACGATCGAATCGATATGCAATCAGCTCTGTATTCGGCGCGCGCGACCTTGATGCAATTGCACGGTCATATGGTTTCTATACAATGAGTTCGAGAATTCGCAACCAGGAGTCACCGGCGATAACTCATCCAATGACTCACACCACGTACAAGTTGCAAATACGAAGCCGTAACGTGCCCAAACTGAGCGGAAACGATTAATATTCTATTTAAAATGTACTTCTTGTCGAACTTATAATTTTAATAAACGCGAACGATGGTTTCTTTGGTCGCAGCGATCGCGGGGAGAGAAGTTCGACGTAAAAGCATTATACGACTGGATCCGATAAGAATTTTTAAGTGGCATTAGCAGCGCGCCTTTTGCGACGATTGGCTGATCGATAGCGGACCAATTATGTCGATCAATCGCCAATTCAATCGAGCGGCGATAAAAATTCTGAGATAGTAACCGGGTTTGTTATTTTGGTGCAGCGGACAAAACAATCTTTCTCTAGACAGAAACATGACGAATTTTTCACGGCTATAGACAACATTTGATATTTGTTCAAACGCCAGTGAAACTCGGTCACTTTTGCACATTACACTCGGCGATTTTCGCGCGTAAAACATGACGATGGTGACCACCGCACCAGACGAAATTTTCGAAAGTGTCTATATGCGTAGGTATATCAGCGAAGAAATATTTATACCAACTTTCTCGGGTTTTTACGACTGGTACCGATTCACGAGACAACGGGCCCAATTTGCGGGACGGTGCGAGATCGACGAGATCTTCGATGAAGGAGTCGATGACATGGTAGCGCTGAAGATTTCAAAAGATCCGTCAGTTACTCAACGTCGTTAATGCTCGCTAACGAACCTAAATCAACGTTAATTACGAAAGCACGCGCCTGTATGAATGGATCGGTCCTTGACGCGAGTCGTTCGCGTTTTAGGCATATAAGTCGATAACGCGAGTTCCGGCTTGCGCGGATGGTGTAAACGACACTATCGAGCGACAACAAAGAGAGCAAGGTTTTACAGAAAGAACGGAAGGTTTTTGTCCAAGGTCTGGTGGTGGCGAGGAAAGGGTTCGATTTGCGAAAACGACCTGCCAAGGAGAAACGAAGAACGGCGGATAATTGCGCGGAGATGCACCGCCAGGTTCACCTGACTGAAACCTGACTGAAACGACTTCGACGAATACAGAAGAGGTCGTGCTCGTTTCTGGAGGATGTTTACCTCTCGAAAGCGTCAGCTGAAGACGCAGATAAGCGAGGGAGGGAGGAAGAGGTAGGGAGAGGCACTCGGATGCACAACGAGCTTAAAGTGGAGAATGCTCGGCGGGGTGAATAAACGCAAGGATCCTTGCTCGGTTGGCAAGGTCGCCACGAAAGTAAAAAATCAACTCTTCGTTCCTCCTTCTCTGTATCCTTGCTTGCCCGCTTCGCCGCGCCGGACCGGCGCTGAAAAGCATCCTACGGAGAAAACCAGTCTCCCCAGGCCGCAGTTGGTGAACCATTAAGCGTGCTCCACAACGCGGATGCGATACGTCATGCTGTTGTATTTTCGTCGATCCACGGCGAAACGAGGAGAAAAAATCGATTTCCGTGGATCGATCGGTGACGCTTTTGGCGTGCGCGCTCGGGAAACGGCCAAGCTTTCGTTCGATCGGACACCTGGCGCCCGGTGAAACTGCACTGATTAGGAAATATCGCCGCGTAATTAGAAGCGGGCGAGTTTAAATCATTGCGAGCACACGCGACCGCGGATGCGCCCTGAGTGTCAATAGACTGACTGCCAAGGAGAAAATCGACCTGTCCACGCCCGCGACTAGCCGTGTATGGGCGACTATATGCGCACGTGTGTCGATGATAGTCAGGATAGCGTTTGTCATTAGCGATTTCACTATCGATGGACTATGAAAGGTTTAAGGTAAGATCAGGAAAGATGCCAAAGAAGGAGAGACGTTACATTTTTAATATCTTATGATTAGAGAAAGAGAACTAGACAACCAAACAAAGTGTGATTTTATGTGAAAAAATGATTTAAACAATTGGTGTAACATTCTTTTATCCGAAGCTTCGTTTACGAGAAAAATTGATTTTCAAGAATGATCTCTGTAATATAAATTATACCACGATATAGATAGTATTTTATAGTAATTTTAGTAATTTTTCTGTAATTCTTATAAATTATTCATATCACTTTCCTAATTTCAATTCTTTAAATATTCATCATAAAATCTGTAAACATTTTAATTTCAGACCCTGTAATCACTAGACTGCGAAAGTTTATGCAAATTAATATTTTGATAGACATACAACAGCAACTGAATCTTAAATAAATGTGTGTTTTATTTTCTAAATATTATAAAATGCATTATATTTTTTATATTTGATTGAACTTTTATACCTGCAGGCATTCTTATAGGTTTTTATAATTTGAAAATTGCCATAAATGCATAAACTTCCGCAGTCTAGTAATCACGAATGTTAGCTCCAAACATCTCGATGAGAATTATGTGATGCCAAAAATCTCTGAAAGAATGTTGATAGAGTTTAAGCCTCCGAATTTTCGTGACCCTTCCTTCCTTTTTTATGTCGGTTTTCAGCTACCAACCAGTCGAGGAAGAACTAATGCTCAGGTATGATGTCGTGTTTCAAGAAGAAGCAGGTGGAATAAATTACTTCCGACCGTTAGGGCACCGAGAATTTTATCGCAAACATTATTCCGTTTTTCTCTGTCGCGCACAGGTATTCAAGAGAAGAATGTAATAAAAAACAACGACATAAAAAAAAAAAATCATTTACACAGATGCAAGATACTTGAGTCGTTCGTAATCGATGAAGAAATCGATAACGTCTTGCGGAGCTTGGAGTCATCGTTTCAACGTGGAATTCAGATTTCCATACGCGCCAAAAATGTTACAACGCAAAGAACGATAATGGCGAACGAGCGAGGAGCACGTATTCCGAGAGAGCAGCTCCAGTCTTTTTGGTCCCGTCGTCTCCTTTGAGTGCGAACAGACAAGGTCCGACCTTCCTCAAGGCCGATCAAGGACACCGTCGTAGCTGGCGCATTTTCCTGCCTTTCAGGAACACGGATGACCACGCGCTCGGCGTCCACGAGCGCGTATATTATAACTGTTCGCGCGTAAAGGTCAAGGAAGCAGAACCGGTGGGTTAGTGCGCTCCGTTAATTTTAGAACATTAGCTCGGTCGTTTCGCGAGCATGACGACGCGGTTACTTTTTTCTCCGTTGACGAGTTAACGACTTACCGGGCGGAGTAATCGTCTTTTAAATTACAGAAGAATTCGCGCGCCGCCTTTCGAGTCCGCAGAACTTCCGTTCTCAGGTTGTTGCGCGCTCGGATTCGCCGGCATTGTGCTCGGCGATTTTCCACGCGCATCGGCATCTCCGGAATCGACGCGGATCATAATCTGACCAGAAATCGATCGGGGCCCGGCTCGCCCGGACGTAATTATTTTCTTGCGCGTCGAACGGGCCCAGATCGGCTCGCGCAATGGCGGAGAAACTCTCTGCCCGGGACAATAATTTGCGTTAAATATAGGTAGCGCGTGCGCGCGTACATAAATCGGCGTGTATTACGATCGAGGGAAGAGACGGATGGCCGACAGCGGCGCGGCGTGTACACAGAGCGCGGAGACAGCAGCGGACCGAAGAAGAAGACGACGACGAAGAGGAAACGGGTTTTCTAGTTTCTTGCTCTGACCGTCGCGACGTCGTGGCCGATGAGAACGTCCGCGATGATGACGACGCCGATCTTCGGGATAATGATGATGATGGCTCGCCTCGGCGCAAACTCGCGCTCTCGCAAGGCGAGGCTCGCATCTATCGCGAGCCTGATACCCACTAGCCTACCCAATTACCACCTGCAGCCAGAGATAGATGATGGCTCTCATTACGTCTGGCTATATTTAACACCGTCCACATTCGTGTTCCTGCGGCCTGATCGCGACCGGCGACCGTCATCAGCTGGATGTAGATCTCGGACTGCGAGATCATTCGCGCCTAGGATCTTGATCTCGATCGCAGAGGGGGGAGGCGTTTTTCACTGGAACGAGCTAGGTCGACGAATGCGTGTAGGCTAATTTTGCGTAATTACGTGTTACGCAGTCGCGAGCCGTCGGTTTCTCATAAAACGAGAACGACAAGGTCGTTGATAAGCGGTGAAATTGATACGGTATGTAATGCGTATTGAGTGAATCGGCGCTCTTTCAGAGGGAACAGCGCGCCGGAACGTTCGAGACGACGCGTTCTGGTTTAACTGGAGTCGAGAAGGACGGCGAAAAAGAAACCGTTGGCGCCACGGTAACGGTGAAAATCAATGGCAACGTTGAGAGATCCCGCCGCCGACGTATGAAATCGAGCGGTCGAAACAAAGTCGAGACAGTCCCGGTGATTATCTTATCAAATGGCACAGTATCGGTACTATGTAAAGCCGAGGACTATAATTACCGTGGGTTATTTCTATGCAGCTCGTTGGGGACAAAGAGGGGAGGAAGGGAGGGAAAAAGAGAGAGATCGGCTCGCGGAGAAAAGAAAAAGCGACGACGACGAGAAGGACGAGTGCAGGTAGCCAGAAGAAGCCTGTTGTAACGTCCACTCGCTTCGGCTCCGGGAATAGATGGTAAACTTACATGCCGCGGCCGGTCGGCGCGTACAGCGAGCAAAACGAGGACCCCGGCACGAAGGAAAAGGAAAAGGATGAGGAACTGGCGCCGGCGCTCCGCGTTTCTAAGCGGTCCCCGACTCCGCTCCTTGAAAATTACCCGGACGCACGTGAAAATTGCCTGGCGGCGCGAGTCGGAACCGTTCGATTTACGCCGGCGACCCAGCTCTCGACATTCTTTGCGCGGCGCATCGTAATTTCCAGATCGCGAGCCTCTCGAAATTGGTACGCGCCGCCGCTAATTCGAATAACTTCAGAAAATCTCTCTTCGGGCGCCCCGTCGCCTTCCCGTCACGGTATTCGCGGAATCGCCGCGCGTTTCTCCTTCTTCGAACGAGAATGCTCGCGAGCGCCTGCAAAGATCACGCTTTCGTTTATCGTCGATAGCGTAACATTCTAAAATTAAATCCTTTGACTAGACGAGCTACCCGACTCCAGAAATAATTAGCATTCGAATGTTTTTCGATGGTCGTTGCAGCGTGATCGAATCGCAAACAAACTCGTCAGGATTCGACGGTTCCTCTCAGATGATCATTTTTTCCAGCGACGTAAAATTCCATGTCGGTGACGATTCGCGTTTGCGTCATTCGCAAGGTCCCGCGAAAGTCAACGACCATAACGGTTACGTCGCTATGGATCGTTTGCAATTTAAGCGTTCTAAAATTTGCCGCGCGCAGTGTTTTCGTACGGTTACTCGCGGAATATTCATCGCGATTTCCTACGACTGCAGGCAAACACGGCGAACTTCCACAACAAATATTTCGGCAAACGTCTCTGGCAACTATAAATAGAATGCCACAACGTTTTGCGCATAGATTATGGTGTCGTGAAATTAAAGTAGGAAAACAAACTTGTCTGGTATGTCTCGGTTCAGGTGTTTTTATTCCAGATCCGGCAGAGGATAAACATTTTTTCAAAACACGCTATTTGTCTTGGTGGATCGGAAGAAAAACAAGGTCTGCTCTTAAAAATCTTCCACTCTTCATAAGAACACTAACAACTTAAAAAACAATTATATTTTGAAGCGGCCTAGTTGATCCTTTTTCAAGATCGAAGCTTTGTTTACTCCTCCAAAAGCAACGTGATTTTCCAAAAGAACGTAGCACCATTCTGGTGTGTTGACAGTCAGTCGCCTTTTTGCAGCAACAGCTTTGAACGCTGGTAAAACTATTTTCGCGTATTTTTTTCATACTCGTGTGCTTGAATTATTGATAGACATTTTACACTGCGATCTACGGTTCGATCGTCGAAACAGGTTCGTTTCCAGAGTAGCCACGCAACGGATTTGGATCGTCTTCGCGGGTTTCTTTTGCCGCACGGCCATCAACCACGTTTCTTTCGCGTGCGTGACGCCAACATGTTCGCAGAGATGATTCCACGGAAGGATCGTTTCTTGCCATTGCTCTGGTCACTTATTTCCCGGTCGAGGGAGTCGACTCGACGGCTCATGTTCATGGAAGATTCGCGGAATTTGCGTCTGAAAAATGCGTGCTATTTCTAGTCGACAAGCGCATCGTCGCCGCGGTCAATTGACAAAAACATCTAGATTCGTATCCTTCTTTTGTGTACCGTAAAACGGCTTTTTCTGCTCGGCCACGGGTACCGTAAGAATGATCGTGAAAAGATCTACGTCGCAATGAATTTCTTGGTTATATTCTTTCGGTAGGAATTTTTTCTCATTTTCTTTTTCTTGGAATGACAAGATTCATAATTGGTGCAGTTGGATCAGGTTTTGTTGAATTTGTTTTGTTGAATTTGTATAATCACAAAATATAATAAGTAGCAAAATGCAATTTTAAAATTTGAATGCGAAAATTTGGGTTTAAAAATTTAAATTTGAGATTTTGAATATTTAAAAATCAAAAATTTGAATTTTTCAATTTTAATTTGAATATTTAAAAATTTTGTTATCTGAATTTTTAAATATTTAAAGTGAAAATAAAAAAATTGTGAAATTCGAAATTGAAAACGCGCCGCCATGTTTGCTTTCTTGAATTTAGATTAACTACTGCGCGCGCCACTTGTCAGTAAGAAGGAAATATAGCGAAGTGAGAGCGTCCCGCGTTATCGCTTCATCTTTTTGTGAAGATTTCTGTCGCTCACAGTGAGACAGCAGTTTGTGTCTATCGAAATGTTCTTCTTCTGTGTACGTAATCACGATGAGTATGTTATTTTCGGTAATGTTAACGTATTTTCATTGTTTATGAGGTCTTGGCGGGATACAGCACAGCATCTCAATCGGTCGCTTGTCAATTGTCATTCTCTTCCAAAGTGTTTCAGTAGCATAAAATTTGCTTCAGATGACATTGATTTCATTAGTTTCGAGTGAAAAACGATCATTTTGAGCATAGTGGTGGTCGTTGTATGTCTAAAATATGTGTGTTTAGTAATATTAATTGGTTATGAATTTACGAAATTTTCCGAAGGAGCGTCCATCTTGATTGGCGACAGTGTGGCACGAACGTGTCCGACATGTACACAGTGGTGCCTGAACCTGAACATGCTCACGTCAAATTGTGACAGATCAGGTGATAAGACCGAATTAGATTGTGTAAAACGTTTTCTACATTGTTTGTTGTGCGTCTTTTTTGTTTCTGATCGCGATTCTGACAATGGACGAAGACGGTGTCCTCGATCGTGAAATTATAGACATTTATTCGGAAATCAGGTGTTTTCTGTGTGATTGAATTCTGCATTTGCGGCTGACGTGACATGGGTTCTCAACTCTGGAACTTTCAGTGAAAGCCAACCACTGGGATCATATATGAATACGATGGATACAGCCAAATATAAGTCATTTTTAAGTCGATTAAAGATGTTATATAAAATATAAGAATTTCAAAAATGTCATAAAGGCTTTCGAATGAGATGGTAACAAAAAATGGATATCAAATCTTCTAATGTTTTTGGGGAGTCCACATAAAAGCTTATATAAAAATAGTGCTTCTGTAGTGGCCACGTTACAAATATTCGTCGAACGTTTCAAGGTTACGTACGATAGACGTTTCAATGTCGATTAAATAACGGTTTTGTCGGTGGGAATAACACGCCGTTTATCATACAATGGCCACATACGAATTACTTATTAAGAGGTGATTGTAATTCCTCGGGGGATACCAAAAATCTTCCTATACATCTGAGTTTGGAACGAATTCGTGCGTATTTGTCATTAAATCGTCCTTGTTTCCATACGAGGAGGTTAATTGTGCAGGGACTCGTGTGTTTGTTAATTCGGTCTACGTGGCAATAATCGGCAACGAATTTCGACGCGGGCCAATCGCTATCTTGACTTCTACTTTTAACAAAAACATTAATCGATTGGAACATTAGTAGTTCCATCTAACCCTGACCTAGGGTTGCTAGCCACACTATAGGGTGTAACAAAAATGTTGCAGTTCCTTGAAAGGAGTATACGTGAGGTGATTCTAAACAACTTTTTCCTTAGCGAAAATGTTATGTGGGGCTTTGTTAACGAATTATTAACGAAAAACACCGACCAATCGGGGAGCGAGTACAGCGGATTAATGATGGCGCGGAGGACGGCGGGCCAATACTGCTCACAGGTGGAGCCTGCGCTGAAATTCATCCACTGTATTCGTGCTTCTATTGGTCGGTGGTTTTCGTTAATAACTCGTTAACAAAGCTCCACCTAACATTTTCGCTAAGGAAAAAGTTGTTTAAAATCACATCAGGAATCATCCCTTTAAGGAACTGCAACATTTTTGTTACACCCTGTATAATAATACATAATACAGTATTTTCTCGACATAGGCTCTCTCCTCGAGACCGGAGACGAGCCTATATCGTAGGGTACTACTTTCTTTGTAATGTATTGAACGTAGAAAGAAACAGCGCGCGAAAAAGACGCTGAATCAAAGACGGATACCGCTAGTGGTGAGGATAAAATGCGAGCAACAATCGTACGGTTTTTTCGAGCCTATATGGAGAAAATACTGCAGTACTGTATTATATTTTTGTCTAGAATACTATGCTTACTTATTTCTTTTATTCTATTGCAAGATCAAAACTTTAATTTACTAATTTAAGTTTAGGTTTTGTCTTTAGTAAATCATTATTCATACACACCCTATCTTATGGTAGAGTATGTGAATCAAGTATTAACAAGACTAATGTAAACTTTGGTATACACAACTCTTTTTATAAAAACATTCAAAATGTTAGTCCCAAATTTAGTGTACACACACTTTCCTTAAAAAAAATATGTTTTTTCACAATATACTACATATATTTTTTAACGTATTTTACTGTAAAGTACTATATTTTCCCGAAACAAGTTAGCAACCCTAAAAGAACAGTGTCTCGTTTCCTATAAATTATCGACGCGCCGTGAAAAGATAGTCATACTACTTCTCCTAATTCGACCCGTTAAAGTTCTTTGTCCAATCCCATAAATACATATCTCGAATAGAGTAATAAACGCGTGCTGGTCGCATTTTTTGCGCAATTCGAAAGAGAAATGGGTAAGATGAATGTAACTCACTGACCAACGTCTACCATGTGCTGAAGCGTCGGGAATCGTCTCTTAATGCGCAACGAAATCCTCTGCAGCGTGATGACATATGCGAGCACCGCGTACCTCACGATGTTTCTCCTCATCAGTCTGCCTCTCTCGTCCTGCAACGTGAAAACATTTCAAAATTAAAACTCTAATAATCGTAACTCAAAGTGGTCGTACAGGATTTGCCTCGAAACGCGCGCGCGTTCGTTGCTTACGATCGCTGCACGCCGCGGAACAACGTCAGCTCATACGTTATTTCTTAATAAGAGTTAATGTTCATAGGATAATAACGCGCGATCTCATAAATCAGTCCACACGGTTTCTTGCCGAGGAAATCGGATTATTTTCATGCTCGAGTATCAGTTTTCTACAATGCGAAGCTCGGACTTAAATCTTCCTAATCTCGAATCAGCGTTTTCGGTTCCGTATTTGTGAAAGTAGAGGCTATTTATCTTGCACTCGATATTTTATCGATGAAACAAACACCTCCCGTAATTTCTGTTAGTTGAAATCTCTCGGGGCTACCGATCAAAGGGTTCTCAAACGTAAACAACGGAATATGTATTCATAAGCTCGCGTGGAGCAAATCGATCGAAAAGCGAAGCTTGATCGATATCGACGAAATCGACCGTTTAAAAATTCGTTTCCTCGACCGCACGAATGCTGAACACGTCTCCCCTGTCTTGTCCGCACACTTTCCCCTCGTTCTCTTGGCCCGTGATCGCGAATCGTCGCCGGTTTCGAGCTGTTCCAGCGCTAATCGGTGAAAAACCATCGCGGTGGCGCCTGCCGGCTATTTTTCCTTTCGTTCCTGCCCGTCCACGCGGCGCATTTTGTAATCGTTCGGGATCGTTTTGTAACCAGCAACCGACGAACGGTCGTGCCACCCTCGCTGGAATGCCAATTCGATCGGAAATCGTAGTCGTTGCCCCTGCGGGCATTACGAAAAATTTCCACGCGGTCGCGAGCATCTATCCGAAATGCAAATTGTCCCCGGGGGCATCGCGTCGCGACGGCAAGCATCTTCTTTTTCCCGGCGTCTCGCGTCACGATTGTTAATAGTCTAATTTGAACGACCGGCTCGGAGGGGAATCGTTTACGTATGTGGAACACGGTGGATTCAGATGAAGCGTTTTGTGGATCGAGGCACGTCTCGTCTGCCCGATATAATGCATGCAATAGGCGAAGAAAGTTTGTCGAAACTAAAATTTTCGAGCGACTAATGATACGTGAACGGTGAACGGTTAGGCGGGGCCACGTGCCGTTTCGGAACGATCTCTGTCCGCGCGATCTTGAAGAAGAAAGTTCGCGGCGCGTAGGTACATGTGCCGCGGTATCATTGAAAGCGAACCGAACCACGAAATGCAGTTATTCTTGATTAATTGCTCGCACGACGTGAGCGTTTCAGCATTCCTGTCCATTAATACTGCGCTGTTCTAACTAACCTTTCTTTCAACCTTAGCATTAGTTGCGAAACTCGAATAACTCGCGGAGCCACGCCAAACAGCCGTACGTATATGTATTTAAGAATTCCCTTTTTATTTTTGTCCGCAATTCGGGCACGCGAAGAAATGGGGCTATTTACGTTCCACGATGCTTCCTTTTTCAATGTCACACAATTATGGACTAATCTGTTTCACCTTCACGGTGGTTCCTTCACATTCTTTGCCTCAGGCGATGCTGAGCGATCAATCTTTCTTGGCATGTAAAAATCTGCTCTAATGGTTACCCTGCTTGTAGTTTGTAGGACTAACACTCGCGTTTATGTTTTGTACTTTCGTTGTGAATCACCTATTATGACTGTGATGGAAGATCTTGGAGCAAATGTTTCTAGAAGGAATTACTTTCTAATTATCTACCTAAGGATTGGGGTACGTTCCACATCTAAGATTTCGGAACCTTCTTCTTAGCTTATTAGCATGATTTTTGGGATCTCATCGCACGGAAGATCGCATTTATCCGTCTGTCCTAAATTTCGCTGGAATGCCTCCCATATTTCTGCCCGGCGGTGTTCATTTCTGTAACAAACGATCGCGTCCTTTCGCCGAGTTGGGTCTTGGGTCTCGTCCGTTGAAAAGGCAACGAGTCCCTTGTTCCACGGAATGCCGTGACTTAACGCCGCGCGTGTAAAAATGCACGGCTTGGCAGCTTGAAAAGGATCCTCCTCGCGACAGGGAAGGTGGGAGTCGAGAGCCATCCTTCTCGCCTCGGGGCCTGAATTCCAATTAGATTTCAATGAAAGGCTCAGCCCAGAAGCTCGTACTGCCCACTCGACGGCTGCTCATTCACAAATCCGATACTTTGTATTACGTGACTCCATGACCGCGGTCGACTCTATGTACTGTATAAAACTACGGTCCCGTTCCGTGGCTGGTTGGCCGGAGACCTTGTTCGTTGGCTGCGTGCAGAAATTCCGTTGCAGCTATCCCGCCGCTTACAGCCGCCGCCGGCTGCTGATGTATTGTTCGCGCGTTCGTCCGAACAGCAAGTGCGACTTTCTCGCGTGGTGTGCGAGGATCGGAAGCCTCGAATGCAAGTTACGTCGTCGGTTGTAACGCAGAACTGGCCGCGCGTGTAATTATTTCTGCCGATCGGTAGCTGCCCGCAGACGGGAACACCTATTCGTCTTGGGTACTTAACTAGCTCGATGAAGAGCGAAAATGGAGAACCGCCAGGGTTCAAAAGAACGCTCTTCGCGGCTATTTAAACTTTGTCAATCTTTGAATCATGGGATTAGTTTTCTGTACTCTGTAGTAGATTGTTGAGAGGTTTTGAACGTTATTCTGTAGTTGGTGGATTGCTAGTTATGTAGTACAGATTTCACAGTAAAGGAGCAGCGAAGACGAATGTACTCTCGCCCGTGCACAACGCGTAGGTTCGTTCTTCTTTCTCGCTACGATATACGTTGCACTTTCACTCCGACATTGTGTCATTGACCACGCTGGAAGATTGTTCTTCGGCGAATTCGAAGATCGAGTCCAAGTTCACTTCCTTTCGCTAAACCTTTGGTTTTACTTCCTCCGGCGTCTTCGCAGTTTCAAAGTGAATATCCTACGATCATCAATTATCAGCACCGAACCGTGGAAAAGTAGTTAATTAAATCCTATCCACGCAGCTCATTGCTCGAATTTCTACAACGCGTTCAGTGGGGTATCTAGATGAAATGAAATTTATGTGGTAGCAGATACAAGCCGAGTTACACTTAGTTTTATCGAATAGCCAAAGGGGGTCAAGGTGCAGACATATTACCTGGCTGAGAAATGAACTTTCGTTATCGGTTGGATCGGCGTGATCAGAGAAAGTAACGATAATCGACGCCAATTTCTCGGTCGATGTGTGCAGCGTGTGTCGCTTGGAACACGTGTGCGCATCGCGTGCCAAGGGTCGCGCGAATAGCGTCGCGCGCGCTCTATTCGTTCCCGTAGCTCGGCATTAGCTCGGCAGAAAGAGGAGCAAGACGATTTACGCGCTTGCCAATTATGGCATGATCGTTCCACGCATTTTTTTTTTTTCGCCTCTGGGCGTGGCGTGACTCCGCGCGATGCTGGCACCCACTTAGGTTAACGACACCGAAACGTGTCACGGCAATTCATTAGCGTAATGAGACAAACGTAGCCACGACGAGCACGGTAAACGGCGACAACGCCGACGGACTGTTACGGCAAGGCTGCCGTTCGTCGTTTTCGCGTGACTCGGAGTACGGGGAATTTCGTGTCCGTTTGAACGACCGCGACGGGCGTTACGTTCGTCGGTTTCGCACCTTCGGTGGTTCGAGGAACGTTTTCGCGGCGCTCGTACTTACGTTTCCAGGAATTGCGGCGCTGATGAAGAGGGCTAAGTTGTCCGGCCAGGGCAATAATTTGTACTGCTCCCACCATCGTTTCACGACCAGACTCACGTAAAATCCCAGCACGAACGACATCGGTATCGATTCGCTCGAGTTCCCGAAATAGGATCTGATCTTTTCGAAGATCCTGAAACAGACAATCGTCGAGATTATTCGGATTGAACGTGACTCTCGTTTCTGCGCGTTCATATATTAACTTTCCTCCCGCGGCTTTCTCTCTTTTCGAACGTGCAGTTTGGTAGTTCGCTCCGCTCGTGATAATTAACGCGCGAATGATTCAGCCGCAGGAGCTGATCGAGCGTTTACGTGGATCGTGTACGCTTAAATATTTGTGCAGTTATCGATGTGTATCGCGTGTGGTAGGATTCTTGTACCGCCTCGGCTACAAGTGGAGCAAGGTTGAGGTGATACCGTCACTCTCCGAGATTACTACCGGTCTTACGTACCGATAACTATTGGTAAAAATAGAAATACATATCCACCGCGATTTCGCACCTTTGCAGGCCCCTCTTTTTTTTTTTAAATGCATTTAGTCTGTAAATTGGCTCTTAGAATGCGTACTAATAATATTTGACTGGTGGTAAATTCTAATTATTATTTTACTTTGAAGGAAAAAAATAATTTTCTTCAAAAATTGTACTTTGGGATTGAAATTTATCGGTCGAGAATATTCGAAATGTATGGTCAAAAGAGGCTTTACATCCTTCCCATTCGCCGAATCCTTTATATCTCTGTCCGGCCTTGCCAAGCCCTAAACCAGCAACGCACCGGCCCTACGGTTCTAAATTTAGAACATGCGAATCGAAGCAGCTCAAAAGATCTTTTTTACATCCACAGGGCTTTAGCCTGCACTCATACGCCTCTCTTTTTATCTTGGCATAAATAACAGGTTACGTTTTTATACGTTTTTTAATGCCGCCCGCGGACGAGGCTCCGGCACATTCTACGATTCATTGTGCAAAAGCGGGTGGAGGAGCAGAAACAATATTTACGATATCCTTCATTTGGGCTTGCGCGATGCATTTCGAGTTAACAAAGCGATCCTCGAACAGTTATTAATGAGTATTAGATGGAGTAGTACGCAAAAGAAAAAATTAATTTCGACCATTAAAAGTCCGAAATCAATTCAAAAGTTATGAAGGGGAGGAAAGAAGCAATTATGTAAATTCATGTTTATTTCTCCGTCCTCGATAACAGCTTTTTTAGCCTAATCTCTACCGCTCGTAAAAATGCACTTGCAACGAGAAAACGATGAACCAGCCGCAATCGTAAAAGTAGTTAAACGGTTGGGGAGGGAAGTGGAGATTCAGTGACCATTAATGCTACATAATAAAACGGAGTTGCCATAAATTCACCGACGCTGACCGATGAAATGTAATCGCTGATCGGAACATTGGAGACACTTTGGCTTTGTTGCTCAACCAAGGTCGATGTCGTGTGGGTTTATCGACGACCATAAAATCTGCGGTTATGGCAGCTAGGAACGCGTCGTACAATTCGTTTTCCGCGAGATAAGACCGTAGGGGAAGATAGTCACGCATCATATTGTTTCCACTGTGTCGTCGAGATATTGTTTGAATTTCCATTGATAGAACGTTTTTACAAGTCTATAGGATTTCTCGGAAACGGATAACAGAAAAAGATTATAGGTTTCAGTGAGGAATATTTCTTTTGACTATTGTATTATTTTGTAGACTATTTCGCACAATTTTAAAGTAGAAAATATGTAATCCACTGCAATTCTAGATTTTTTATTTTTATGGATGGAAGAAGATTATTTCGCAATTCGAATTGTCTTAATGTTAAAATCAGCCACGTTTGCAAAACGTTATTGTCGTTTGTTTGAGACTACGGTTGGAAACTCGACGCGGTACGATATTCAAATGAACGTATTTATGTACTCACACCCGCTGTTGCTCGCTGAGCGCATATCGATATGTAAAGTTGATGAGGTAGTAGACGAACAGGTAAGCCAGCAGTTCTCGCCAGATTAGCTTGTACACGGAGCCTCGCCATCTGTGAAAAGAAAAGAAGCAGATGCTATGAGAATAGCAATCGTAGTATGTACATTATCGATACGTTTGCATAATGCTAGTGTCATTGATGAGCGTTACGTTATTTGCGGAAGGCAAAAGAGAAGGTATAGATACGAGGAAAATATTCCTGAAATAGTATATGATAGATCGTATGAACATTCGCTTCGCGGTGACATTTATGTAGATAGAAAATTAAAATACTATTTACAGAATGACGTAGATTTATATCTTTATCCGACAATCAGCAGCGCCGAACTCTGAAAGAGCTACTCACCTTTCCGAGTTCAACGTATTCGATTCACGCACTTAGATCATTTAGTACATTTTTGTCTTTTTTACGGTTTCGCAGGGCCTCCCTAATTTACGAAACTCCTCGCAGAAACTCGGGAGACGCGACTGTTCGTGATGGAGATTCAGAGATTAGCATTAAAATATCTTATATGGTTACAAAGATCGCAATAATGTAGCAAATTATAAAATCGCAGCTTGAAGCCCTGAATGGTTTCCCTTTCGCGGATTGTCTCGAGTTTCGGTAGTCATGGATTATAACGAAACACGAGGGGATCGGGAATCCCATTGCCATCTGTTTCTCTGAAAATTAAGTTTCAGTGAGTGTCGGGACAAACGATCGCATTCAACGAATCGGGAGAATTAAAAATGGAGACATTATTCGGAACTGTAAAAACCCTGGTGGAATGTGTGTCAGGGTCAGATCGATTTTACGAGGTTCGGGTGCACTGAATTCGCAATATTTTCGTTTCGAAACAACGCGTGGTCGTCGCTTGCTATTCCCTCGCGTTGCAAGTGCACGGTACACGTGGATTCGTCGTTTCGTTAGCGTCGTGGAAATGTACAGAACCCGTCGCGTACCCCTAGCTCGAAATTGTCGAAGGACGGACGAACGTCGAAGGTTTCGTCAATACCAATACCGAGGCGGCAATGACTTTATATTCAAATCCCGCAGCTGGTTGATAGCCCGATGAAACGTAGCTCGAACGAGGCCAAAGTGAAAAGCTGCGTATTATCGTCAGCCATGTTTTTGTCTGTATTTACATTGTTCGGTATGCTCGTGCGTCGGTAAACATAGTAAACACGTCGGGGTCTGTTATTTGCTGATGAAGCATGATTTTCTCTGCCATCGCTGCTTCTGCTTCGCAATGAAGCTAATCAATTGTAACCTTTCGCGCTATTCGTTGGATCGAGCGTAATTCTTTTAGGGGAGACAAAATAGTACGTTAGAGTAGCGATTTGAACTATGCTAGATCGGACAATACAGACTCGCGGCATTGAAATCAACGTGAAGGGAAAAGGCTGTGAAAACCGCGTCGGATATCCGGCGCATTGAATTCGATTTACCCTGATGTATTCACAAGAGCGTAACAACGTAGCGTTTGATTGTCGTTCTCTTTGACGCACGAGTGTCGACGGAGATTTTTCGAGCCGGGAAAAATCATGGCGTAACGAGATTTCGAGAACTCCGGAATGCCCAGTCATCGACAGTCTCGAATAATAATTCGAATTACGCAGGCGCCCCGTGTCTGGGTTTCAAGAACGAGTTCCACGAAGACGTTTCTATCACTGATGAAATCTTCTTAGGAAGAACCTAATTAATCGTCTCGCAAACGGGCAACCGGGGGAAAAAATCCGCTGGAAATGAGTGAAAGTATAGCGGTACATTTTATATCCTCCGGAGCATGAATACGCCGAATTCCGATGTTCCCCGAATACATTTCGAAACTTCATAAACAATACTCACACACGCAGGCCCTTACGCCGCCGCGCCGTGCGTCACGTGTTTTGAGTCCGTTTCTCAACAATGTTTGACGCAAGTCGAGTTTGACGGGACTGCAACGCGCTTTGGATCATTCCACGCGAAATATAAGACTTTCTTTTAATATACAAATTAGACATCTAATTTATACCAGTTTCCCAGCCTTCAAACGAGTTTCTATTTTTGATTCGATGCCACAATTTGTTTCGATGATATTTTCGTAACTTTAGGATACAAAAAAAAAATTTTTTTTTTTACTAGAAGAAAAAAAGAAACGTGAAGTATGAAAGTACTGAAATATCAAGTTCTTCCATTATTTGTGTGTCAGTGGGTCATGGTAGGAAGCATTGTCCCACACCATTCAGACGATGCACGATCGCACGCCCGTGAAACCCCCACACGTGTAAATGCGTGTTGCACGCGCAACGCGACATTTGTCCATACTTGTACCACCACGATCGAGGTAATCATCGACGCATCGTTAATCGATCACTGTCGCTAGTACTTTGACCTTCGTTGAATTTACAGTTTTTGCCGAGCACGCGGAATACTCGCGTTTAATGTCGAACCATTAAAGATGCATGAGCATCGTAAACGCCTCCATTAGATGCTTCTTCGATTGATTCAATTGACCAAGAAACGTTAAGAATCGATAAACAGTCCATTACCTTTATCGTCTGCTAATTTTGATAACTACTTTATTTACTAGATCTTCTTGTTTTCTGCAATTCTTTGATATCTCTATCAGTCTAGACGTTGATCTATTGTTTTCTTTGATCGAATTATCACACTTCGAACAATTGCGTAGGCAGATAGGCGTTTCTTTCGAGCATCGTTTGTATGCGATTGACCCGCTGCGCGTCCGCGTCGATCGACGTTCACGCGAACCGAGAAGATTTCTTAGCCGAACGATTGATTTATGAAGCAACGCATAATGATGTACAAGGATGGGCGTAATTAAGCGGACGACCCAATGGCGCTGCATGCTTAATGCCACCGCTAATGATAATGATTTGTCCGTTACGTCATTGTTAAGCAGCGATTTATGCGCGATTTTGTACGTCGAATTGTGAGAACCTCCTAGTTCATTTTAATATTCAGTCGAGAGATTTTTTTACTTCGTCGTGTGTATTTGCTGGATCGAATTCAGAAATTGCGCGATTCTATCTCTCACAACGTTCACGTTTGTATTTCCTTCTTTCGAGCGCGAAACTTTTTGTTCCCGAATTTTAAACGACTATGTTGCACAATACAGCGCTTTCGAATATTTTCCATTCCGCGATATAATCAATGCATCGTTCGGGCATGTCGTGCATTTGCACGATAAACACTTCTGGCGATAGGTAATTGAGGGGATTAGCCAAGCGACGTTGCAAAATTGCTCGCGAAATTGTTCGCAGACACGATTTTTTCCTGGTTGCATTTCTATTCGAAGACGATACCCCGACGCGTTCGCTGCTGGTTGTTTCGTAATCCGACGGAGTGTCTACATTTGAGCCGCATAAAACGCAGTCGTTTGGTCGTCGTTTTGTCGTCGTTAGCGCGTCGTGCGGTAACGCTTCGACGTCGAAATACCCGTACGAATCGCATAAATTAAGGAAAGTTTATTGCCGGTCTTATTACGACGCAAGAAAAGAAAAGGAGCGGGAAGTAGGAACACAGATCTCGATCTAGATTCTACATCATTTGAATCGTTCGAGCAAAGCTTACAGACGTGGGCCAGCGACGATAAATAATCGACTCGGCGAAGGTAGCGTGTAGTATTGTTGCCTAGTTAGCAGAGCAACGCGACAGTGACTCACGTTTCAGCAATATTTAACATTCCGCGGTGATACGAAAGCAGTTACAGCGCGCCGTCGGCTCGCTTCCTACGCGTGTCTTGCTCGTCTCGATTCGCTACGACATTAAACACTCTCGAAAATTTTATAGCAGAGTTATTGCCTTTGAATAGCTGTTTTTCGGTAAAAATTGATTTATCGAATGGCTTCTTTTTTTCGGAAACTGCGTGAGCGCTTACGAATCTAATGCCGCGGTGATAAAAACTGGGATGAGCATAATTCAAATCGTTCAACTGGGTGTTCAAAGTCCGGAATTTCACTCGTAACATCATAATATTCGATAATCCACGTAGTTTCTCGGGAAACCAGTTAAATTTCTTCCACTAACGATGAAGTCATCGATATTCGGGCTAATCGACTACCGTCGGGAGTAATCGTTCGGAGTCGATATCCGTCGCGATTCCGCGCTGTAACCGCGAAACAAACGGAGAAAAGACTAAAAAGGCAACAGTTCGCGCCGGGCTAAATTACCGTAGTAACGTTATGCTAGAACGATGTTGCATAAATGCTGGACATCTGGTTTTCCATTCACTCCGGAAGCCACGAGTGCGTTCGTCCGCGCACGTCACCAGATGCTTACTCGTACGTCAATCTTTACGACCTGTGTCAACATCATCGTCTTTGGCTCCTATTGAACAGAATCTTTGAGCTTCGATAAAAAATGCAAAGTTCCCCACAGATCTATTCAAATTTATCGCGAGTATAATTTACGAGCTTCCGTATCGAGGACCAAACAATCGGCTTATACGTTCCAATTGGAATTACCATTCGAGTTCACAGTATCTTGAAAAAATGCGAAATTATTCGAAAGCCAGTGACACATCGAATATTGTTTCGAGAAACGTAACACAAGTCGTAGCTCGGTTAAAAGAATTGGGAACAAACTTGCTATTGAACCGCGGTGTCCACCCGGTCGCGTGTGCTTGCGCAAAGAGCATTGGATTTACGAGAAAAGCGGAGACAACAAAAGGAACGCGTTGCAACGAAGTCGGGCCCGGTAAGAGGGAAACAGAGAGCTTGAATTCAAGCTGGACGGCGCGGCGTGAAGTAACGGTCCACCGGTCAAGGCTCGCCAAGGCCTTTTATCGCTCTTGTCGACCAGACGGTTGCGTTTATGCTTTGCCAACGTTACACAATTTCGTTCCTCCGTTTCCCACTTCTGTTCGTCGCTGTGTTCAGCCTAATCCCTCGAGTTTACGCTCCGCGCCGCTCGCGTTCGCCGCTGCCACCGCTAAACGTGTTACATCACGATCGCCGATCCACCGGGACGGTTTCTTGGCACGATACGAAAGCGGAAGTGAAATTATAATCACGAGCGTGGATGCTGCAGCGAGTCTAGGAACTCCGTTTGTTCTTCGTTGTCCGAGCTTTACGACCGAACAACGAACGCTAGTGAATTATTTATGAAAGGTCGGAGGAACTAGTCTCGGTTTCTTTCCGGGAATCAATCGGACGAACACCGAAGCTTCGTATGACATAATCGCAGCGGTTGACAAATCCTCGCGACGCGAACGAAGGAAGGAAATTTGGCGCGACTCCGTTGGATGATTCTCGAAAATCGCGCGATTAGATTTCGACATTTTTCTCCTCGATTTCGGAGCCACTGGAGACACATTTTTAGAAATTGTTGCGATAACTGATACGTCGAGTCATCGCCTAGAAGTATCCGTTTCCTCTCTCGGTCTTCATGGCCACGGTCACGGTGCCAAGTCCCGTCCTTCTTGTCCTCAAAGTAATGTCCACAGTTTTAGCTAATTTTCTAACAACCACAACAACTTCAGTTTCACAAAAGTCATCGCTAGAAATGTATTCCTCTAAATTTGGAGTCGTCGATAAAGCGCAGAAAAATCCGCGATAGTGGCGTTGCATAATTAGTTGTTTCGATCGTCGATCTACGGAACAAAGAACACGTTTGCCATCTCCGCGGCGAGTAATCGACGAGTCAAGGTCCCGTCTCTCTTAGATCCGATCGAAATGCATTTACGACAGTTCCTTGCCCCGTACCGGTGATCTGACATTGATGGATAGCTCTCGGTTGAATTGTATTAGCGTCGATCACGCTAAAACGATCAGCTGAAAACGGATCCTTTCTTTTCCTAACCACCAAAGCGCACTGGGTACTTAAACGTGGCAGTACGTTCCTATCGCTTTGTACGCAAGAAGCTCGGAGCTTCTAGCCGGGCAAGAAAGGAGCAAAGAGGAAACGAGCCTCTCGGGATGTATGAGACCAGCCATTTACGGTTCAGAGAGGTGGAATGCGATAACTAGTCGTCCTCTTTGCGACTCGCTGACTCTGCCTCTCTTTTTTTTATTTTTTTCTTTCATTTATTCTTCCGAGACAATGAAGGGGGAGGTGCGCCTCGAAGTAGCGATTTGATAAACAGCCGGGAGATGGGAAAGGATATCTGCCGGGAACACCTCCTCCGTGGCGCTTCCGAGTGATTTATCGATCATTGAAATCGAAGATCAATGTCTGATTTATGGGACTCTAGCATTAATGGACTTCGCGGTGGATTATGAGATATGCTCTGAACAATCCATTCGGTATTTTGAATAAAGCGCGATTTAATTATGCCAGCGTGTGTATAGTCAATAATTTGTAATCGTAGCTCGGTTTTCGTCTTACTTGGATCCTATTGTTCAAGCAGTTTCTCTGTCGCGAAAAGAAAAGCGGCTATTGTGTGTTTAGCGCGAAATGAAATCGAAACCCAAAAATCAGAGTGCAGTTGAATGCAGCACTCTTGAACCAGGAAGGGAACTCATCCGCCTACGAGCGTAGGCTAAGAAACGAATCGAATCTCGATAAGCATTGTTACGAAAGCGAAGTCGGAACAGGTGTTCGAGAGGTTGGTACTGACGTAAAACTACGATAGTATCCCGCGTAGGTGGAGCTCGGAGGTTTTTTTTGTAAGTCACCGCTCGGTTGTTCTGTTTCTTCGCCTCGACTTTGGCTCTACATCGTAGCTCGCGGAAACGCGAGTCGGGTTCAAAGACACGCACGATCTATCGCGCGTTCTCTTCGAGAGATTCCATTGCACACGACCAGCAATAACCGTAAACACAACTTCGAAACGTATCTTTCGATCCTTGCGCGTTGGAATGCGAGTCGCGGAGAAGATGAATGCGTTGCTTTTCTTAGAGGAAACCTGTTTAGAGGGTAATGAAAAGAACAGCTAATTATTTTTAATAATAAGGTAATCGATGTATCCAACGATCACGATGAAAACGCCCGTCAACATGCTCGTCGCCTGAAATTAACCTCTGTTTTTCTGCGGAACGACATGAGGAAAAAATGTGTTTGATCAGCCCCGATGAATCAGATGTTTCCCATCGTGCGGATGCAGCGAGTCGCACACAATACGCAGGATATCTCGAAATCATCTTCGTCGACGTTGCCTCGGCAGATAAAAGAGTTCCGATGGAAATAATTAACGATCACGTGTAATTTCCTTCGTTAAGACGAACGTGGGTTTGAAAATTAGAAGCCACCGCGCTGCTAGATCGCGCGGTGAACACGGAGTATGCGACTATTTGGATTTATAATAAGTTTAGGCTACGTAATGAGCGTTGCTCAATTAACGTTAAGTCGGAAAGTCATACTAACTGTTGACAGGAAGAAACGTTAGCGTTTTTGTGGGTTGTGATTTAAAACTTTGTGGAATGGTAAGGCGGAATCTTGATTGGCGACTCTTTAATGCGCACCGCGTTTGTCAGGCAATAATCAAGAAGTTTGTCAGAGTGTCGTAAAAAATATTAGACGAGTGTCATCAACACTAAGTAATTCGTAGTATTTCAGCTCGAGGAGTATAATTGTCCAACGAATTTGAATACTACTTCGGAAGTAATCAATCAACATTTGAGCTTCACTTATGTTCTCTCAAAAATCATAGTTTCCTCCATTAAGCGTTTATAAATAATTGTTAAACAATTTCCTGAGTTTTATTTGAACTACTCTCGAGACAATCTTCAGTTGTCAAGTAGAAAAAAAAAGAACGTAGATTTTATTAAAGAGAGAGTCCTAGTCGACATGTTTGTTTTTTTCCATTTTCGTCCACGCAAAATAGCATTCCTGTCCATACCTCGAACCGTGAAAATAATTAAGCCGCCTAGCATATCGACTAGAGTTTAGATAAGCGTTATACATACCGATGAGTTCGGTTGACAGTGACATAGTTACGAATAACCTTGTATTTCGAGCCCGAGGTGCGAGAACTGTGTGGATTATGCGTGGAAGCCGCTCACCGCGGGTGTTGCGTGTGTATCACCTTAACCAGCTCCGGATTCGTGCCAAAGATTGCTGCCTGTATCGCGTTCCTTGGCGCTAATCGATCAGAAAAAGTGATACCTCGTTCATACCGGGAGTTGTTAATTTTGTCACGGCAACGGAGAACGCTCGACGATTTATGAGCGTAGCCTCAGGCCGGTCGCGACAGGAATGTGGAACGTTCGACGAATTTCGCTAATTGCTGAGAAGGAAAAGGTTATCTTCGGTTAAAACGCAACATGTATTTATTTTCCTTCCTGTTTACTTTGAGACATTCCTAATAAATGCCAACAGCAAGGTTGATCGGGCGAGTCGACATTTCCATTCGCGAATCTCGGTTGCTCCATTTCATTTTCCAGTCGAACAGGACTAATGATTTTTCTGATTCGCTCTACTGGTTTGCGTGATGTTTAAATGCGAGTCAATAAGAATACGATTTTTTGGGGGTTGGCAAAAAGTCGACGGGGCAACAGGCGTCTGTATCTAGAAGCCGATGCGTATGATTCACTGTTGCTTATTATATCATAGCCCAAAGCTGTTTTGCAAGACTCGTTTTGCACGTGCTTCAGTTCCTCAAATACGCCGTCGGAGGCCTCTTACTCCACGGGGGCACCGAGGAAGAGAGAAAGAACGGTTTCTCCTCGGTTTCGCGACTTTTCCTACGACCTCGATTTTTCATCTGTCGATCAAAATGAAAATCGTTCGGCTCTTTCCGAAAACCTCTCCAGCATATTGATTCGTCTCGCTTTGGCCGTGTCTCCTTCACCTTTCGGCAAGATTCATCATCCATCAAGGCGAACGCAAATTGTAATTGATTCCTCGCTCTAAGCAAGATAATACCAATGCGGGCGGCAAGGACGCAAGGCAACAAAACGTTGCATAACTAACGCCGGTCACGCTTCACGGAGTGATGCTCGTCCGTCCTCCTGTTGTCGAACTTCTCGGTCGCTTCCTTGATATCGCCGCTTCCGTGGACGTGGAATTACCATTTCATCGAAAACGCCTCGATTTCGGTGCCAGGATCTCTATAATTTTTATCTTTCGATAAAAATATTAAAGCGCAACGATTGCTTAATATGTATACCGAGGAACAATAATTTTTTGTGTCAGCACGCTTCCAACAACTTTTCTTCGAAAAAAAACTTTCGATCCTCGGTTTCCAAACACACGAAAGACGTTTGAGTTTCTATTTAACAGCCATAAAACGCGTCTTTTCGATTTCACATCATCTCGCGAGGGAAAAATTGGGAAACAATCCTCAGGGCCACGCCGCGATGCAGACGTCGTGTTTCCAGGCGTCTAAAATGTGGAAAATCCGGTTGATAAGCCGAACGCGGCTTTGTCGCTGCAAGGTGGTCGACTGCATCCACGAAATACGGAGCTTGTTTAAAGATCCAAGAGCGGATGCTGTCTGCTTTCAATGCCGAGAAGCAGAAAAACGTCAGGAGACTCCGGTCACGGCGCGCGCACGGGAATGGCTCCACATTTTAATTAGTGAACGAGCAAAGCCTGAATGCCCGTCACACGTCGTGCAGTAAAACGATTATTTCGCCATTGCTACTCGCGAAGGGGCACCGCTTGTCCCTGTGTCGTGTCATTTAACCCGCGTACACGCATGCTCTTCTACCGGCCCGATCAAGGACCAATGGAAACTTTTTAAAGAGCCCCTTCGCGGAAGAGAAAACGAGTTCTCCGATCCTCGGCATCGTGCCGCCCCGAAAACACTATTTCTTCCATCCATTGACATGCAAACACACCACGGAATCGGATCCTGTGCTATGTAATGGATAGGGTGGAACCTTTGGGAGGAGAATTTCAAATTACCGCCCATGAGAAGTCATTCCGGCTCTATTGTTCGTTGCGATTAGATGTCCGTGTATTTTCTGGCAAGATTTTTTATCAACTAGACACCATATATCTTGGAAAATACTCCGCCTCTACGCTGTGTTTCTCTAAGCGGATAATACGTAAGTTCCAGCGATATCAGGAGGAAGCACGTACTGCATGCACAGTCCTCATTAGAGAGCGCGAAGGAACAGCTGCGAACAATAGCGTGTCCAAACAATTAAGCGGTTTTTTACATGCGCGAGGTTCTAGAATTTTTCTCGCTCATTTTGCACGCTTCCATGTAGCTCCCCGAAGAAACGAAACAAAAAGGGGCCTCGGTAGTTTCATTATTTAGTCTCGCAAATGACTTCTCTAATGAACAAATATCCCAGAAATAGAAGATTAATGATCACTAGAAGCAGATTCCTTTCCATTGCTAGATCCATTCTAAAAGCTTTCGAGTCGATCGCCACGCTATCGTTTCAAAGGATTCCAGACAGATTTGGCCCGACGCAGGCAGTGGGTCACGTTTCTAAACGATTGGATAGCTGCTCCTCGCCGCGCCGCGCCGCGCCGGTGTCGTTTCGTGTCGCGACTCCGCACAAACATGCTCGCGTGCACGCATCTGCATACACATTCGCTTGTGTAGTCGCATGCGTGAGTACAAACGCGCGACCGCACTTAGTACTCGGTGCAGTCCGCGGAAGACAAGAGAGGTGAACGAAATGTGTGTCATACGCTCGCGGTGTGCAGCGCGGCGCGCGCTCATTGTCATTCGTAGTGGTGCCAATGCAACTCTGTTCGTGCAGCCGCGCATGTACTTACAGACGCAAGACAAACGGAGACGACCGAGCAACGTTAAACTCGCGATACGCGGGCTCGATGTCGCGACACATGAGCATGAACGTAACAAATCTGCGTCGTTTCGGCGAGTTCACATTTTGCCATTCCTAACGAAGACGATTTTAGAGCTTCGTAATTTTTTGAAACCATTCCGATTGTCAAATTTGCTATACGATGTCCTAGTTCTCGCGACTCGTCACGGTCATCGCTTTCGGACGCTAGGCTAATCGTGTATGACGGTTCTCCTATTTTTGAACGGGATCCAAGTTTTTGCTTCGTGATTGTATCGCGATTCGTTTAATTAGCCTTTGTGAATCACCGGTTCCGAGAAGTTTCTTGCTCGTTTTATCGTAGAACCGAATGTACCGACCATCTCGATCGGGTGAAAAATATTTCCTCAACCGCGCAGAAGGAAATTTGCCGAGTATGGATAGTAAAAACTCGAGGGATGCGTGAGTCCTTCTTGACCCGTATACAGGTTGAGGTCTGCGAATGTGTCAATATTCTGCAATGTGTCCTCAGGATGAAGTTTGCCATGGAAGTATCATTACGTGAAGCATTTAATTCTTTGCCGATTTTTCAATGAATTGCTAAAACAATTGGTGAAGCAGGTAGAAAGTCTTAGAGCGATAGACCACGAATATCTCCGGTATTTGGAGCACAAAAGGTTAATCCATGGCTAATTGGCGAATCCAAAGTCCGCCGGCGGAGGCTTAGAAAGAGCGGTTGATGGAAACGCGGAATTCTCGGGTTTCACTTTTTTTCGCAGGCTCGGGGGGCGCCTATCATCTCGATGCTTTATCTTGGTCAGGCTTCCGTGCACCGTGAAACTGTTGTTGCTTTCACGCGTGCGATTCGCTGGCATGACTCTTCCGTTCACGCGCCGGGCCTATTTAGCGCGCGTGATCGGTGCAACTGTTGCGCGTCCGTGTGGCAGGTGCGAGCGTGTGCGCGCGTTCAGCCGCTCCACGCTCCGGCGTCTCCGCGAGGAGCAAAACATCGACGAAATAGGCGCTCATAGAGTCATAACTGTCGTGTATCGCCGCGGTGGTCCGCGACGAGATTTACGCGCGGAAACGCTATCCCTGAACGTCAGTCAGAAATTGGAGTTAACGATTGGTTCTCGCGCGCGCGGCAACCTCGTAACGGATCGCACGCGTTGATTGATACGCTCGCTCGTGATTATTTCAGCGGAAAATCGAGGCAGGATTTTCTATTCCTAGCTAGTAAACAGGTATTTATAGATCGTTCTGGACTCTCTCGACTATTTATAGAGTGGCGATCGCGGTTTTCTGTTTGCCCCGTCGAGTCCGAGAGATAGGAAAGCTGGTATGAGCCAGGCCGGAAGACCGGTACGAGTAAAAGAACTTCTTCGCATTCCGACAGCATCCCGTCCGTTAAGACGCGAGAGCAAATTGCCAGATCCATCTATGTAATTGGTGTGTTTATGAGTTCCCGTCTCTGCTCCGTCGAGGACTGCGTGACTTTTAAATCGGTGGGCGGACACGTACGATCGACGAGCACGTGTAGCGTACACATGCGGAGGAATAAAAGGTAAAATGGCACAACCTTGAGGTACACGGCAGAAGTCGTCCTGGTCTTGGGTCCTCTCAACACGATCGGTTCGTGAGCGTGCCTCGTCGTGGCGGCCTGATCTATTGCGAAAATGACTTAACTGCTCGCTATGTAAATAAGCACGCGATCACGCTCGGGGCACATCCAATCGCGAGCGCCTCGGCCAACTATTTTAGGTACGAATACCATAGTTGTAGGAACAAGTGTGCGGTCGAACAGATTTTCTAAATCGCCCGATGAAGCTGTTGATGTCGCAGGCGTACGACTCTATGCCGCGCGGCGATGATAAAAAGGACAGTGAACTTTACGGTTCGCCAATCCCGCTCTCTGTTGACAATCCTCGCGTAATCTCGAACGGGAAAGGAATCGCACAATCGCACGAAACAATCGTCTCCCGCCTGATGCTTTCGTAAATCGTACATCCAATCGTGAGCACATTCCGCGGTCACGCAGCCCGGCGGCTTCTTTCGCAAATTGCTGCTCGACCGCACGTCAATTTTTCTCCTGAATCGAGCGTGTAATTCATGTAGACCGCGGCGATATCGCGTTGCGTGCTATCACGAGAGATTTTCTATTTACGGACGTTCCACGGGTATTTATAGACCGACGTCGGGCGTCTTTCAATCAGTAGCCAGCCTAGGAAAGTGAGATCTTACATGAAAGCCGTTAAGGCTGTTTTCAAGCTGGCGCCCGCAGACCGAAGAGAAACCGAGACCAGCGATGGATCCGCCGACGCGCCGTGGAAAGGTCGTGGAAATGTCAACAAACGAACCTCCACAAGGACGTTACCAATCGCGTGCAACCAGCCTGCGCGCGATTATGCGTTTTTCGCGAACAATCGCGGCACCCGGTCGAAGGAATTCGCGCCGTGACTCGCTCCGTGGAACTCGTCGCTTCGTGAGACCTTTTATTAAACGTGGTTCGCTGGATTCGATTTCTCAGTATCATCCGCGAAAGATTATGCATATTTCTTTCTTACCGGTCGGTCATATCGCTCCAGTATGACTAATCTAAGTTTTTTTCATACTGCAGCTGAGAATTTCTGCAGTTTACAGATTGTATTGCATGGAAATAAAAATTGCATATAATTTTTCTTGTCTTTAAAGATTCATTTGTAAATTCTTTCCAATAATTTTTTAAATTATGTTCCTCTTCTAAATATCAATTTTTACAACGTTTTGCTTTCCTTCGCTCCAACGAACAGAATTTGCATGCATACTTCACGCTCAGGAGGATTGACGTGTTGATACCGTTTACCGATCGGTTACTATTTAATCAAGTGATTCTGTCCGTCTGTTGCTCCATTCTGAGAACTCCCAGTCGATCTTCTGACTTATTGACTAGTCAAACTTGTTTAAACTGTACGGATAATCTTCCTCGTTGACAAAGATTTACATACTATGAATTTACGACGAACGGTTCGGCGCGATGCGCTCTTCCGCGCAGGCGTTGATGTCACCCGCGTCCACGGAAAGTTGTGCAACAAATCGTCGGTTTCCCCGGGTGGAGATTATTATTCGAGGATCGCGAGTGAAAAGGGTATAAAATCGAGTCGAGGAACACAGTCGCGTTTGCCTCTGTTTTGAAGTTCATGCGCGTCGACGCAATAGTGCAGCTAACAACGATTTGCTGGCATTTGCACGGTGTTTATCGGGTTTCGACGTAAGCGACAACTAGAACGAAAATTCCGTGACAACCGCGCGGTGAACAGCGCAGCCGATATTCCACGTAACGCGCGCGCGTCGTTACGGCTAAAATCGATGTATCGACGACCTTATTTCCTTAAAACGTCCGAGCAAGCATTGACCGAGCTCCATTTCTGTCCTAGCGGGTTTACCTGCTCCGCTACTGTGATTCATATAACCGTACGCTCCGAGGAGAGAAAAAATCAGGACAATTTCTATCACAGTCTCTTCCATTAGAGTCAAACGAATCGGTTGAAGCGATCATAAAGCAACTGCGTCGACGACGCCTGAGGGTTCGATGGAAAAATAGGTCGACCGCGTGGCAGTCAGAAAAACCCCGAACGCTGGCGGCTTTCCTTATACTTTTCGCACGTGCAGTCGCAAAATCTTTGCTCAAGGACTCGCGGCCGTCTCCTATGCAGCCGATCTCTAAATCGAGAACACGCGGCAGCATCGAGTCGAAAGTTAAATGTTGCACAACGACCCGCGCCGCTCGCAATATCGCAATATCTTCGTCTTACATGGCACGCCGACTATGTAAACCGTCTAGAAGCGTGCTCCAGTATCTTGGAACGTTCGGCTTGGGGCGCGTGCGCGTGTCGAAAGTTCCGCCGCGGGGATATTTTGATACGGTTCTCTTCAAAATCCCAATCACGAACCCGCGCGAATTTTGCAAGTTTCATGTCGCGCGGCGGGAATCGCCACGAAATTTCGCCGGAGAATCGAGTACGTCGACCGCCGCGTCGTTGTGAAATTAATTCGCTGCTAGGAAAGTGAGAGCACTACCTTCTCGGTAGCCCGCGCGTCGGGAAGCCTCGTTTCTGCGAGGTTATCGCGTGTGCAAGCACTCCGCGCGCCTCGCGGTCAGCGCGGCGGTAGGATAACGTGTCGCGACAAAGAAGCCGGAGAGTCGACCAAGGGACAAAGTGCAGATAGCGCGAGCGTACGGTGCTCCGTACGGAGAAGAGGGCGGAAAAGAAAACTATCGAAGTCGGCGCCCTGGCCGAAGAACTTGTTGCTAAGGCCTCGAAGCACGCGTTGTCGAATCTCCGGAACCTGTCACGAGAACCTGGCAAACCGATGGGACAAGGAAGAAAACATTGTGGACACACTCACTTGATGAGGATCCTCCAGAAGCAGCCGAAGCTGGAGCCGTTTGGCACTTCGCTCGCGTATGATATAGTCATTTCCTGCCTGACCAAGTGTACACCGTGTCTCCTGTCGTGCTCCTCAGTCCTCCTCCGCCACCTCCGCCTTGTTTTCGGTTACCCCTGTGGCCGCACGGCCCCGCCGTTCGTTCGGTTTACTCGGCACCTTGCACCGTGTCGTTGGTGTTTCCGGTGGAGAAGCTGTACACACTCGCGCACACGCGGCGCGCGGGCCGCCGTTTCTCTTTCTACGATCCTCGATCGTTGCTCGATCACCGGGGCTCTATCGGATGGATCGCGTACGGTTTACCATCAGGAAGCTCCTGACGCGATTAGACGGAACCAGCTGACTGGACGGACCGACTGTCTGCTGACTGAGCTCCACTGACAGACGACAGGACCAACAGAGAACGGGGCCCGGCTGCCACCTCCACCTGGGCCTCAGTGCTGTTCCCACCTGCGCCGTTGCCCCGCGCTTGTATACCTCGTTTCGTCTGCTAGAGACCGCGTACTTGTTTCTTCGAAGGATTTTATTGTTTGTCATAGAAATAGATAGAAATAAATAACGGGACCTTGCGTATGACTGCAGGGATCTTGATTTAGTTTTAGAGACATAGAGGAGTAGTATTATTGATATCATTACTGCAAATTGCTTACTAAATCTTTCACAAGTACATTTGCATTTTTGTAGGAAAAATTGTAATGCTTTCGAAATTTCTATGTCTGTATTCGATCAGGCAGATCCATCAATTATTTTTTTCAAACGAAAGATCGTTAATCAATTATTCACGAACATAAAACACGTCTCGCGAGGCACCTTCTCCGCGAATTAAACCTTGACATTCCGAGATTCAACTTCGTGTAAAAAGTGAATTGCGGGTTCCGGTAAAAAATTCTGGAAAAAAATCAATGACACGCGTCGCCTTTCAAGTGGATCTGCTTTCGAACCGAGTAAAAGGAGAGCGTTTTCTGGCGTCGTGTTCGCGTCTTCGCCGATATCGACAGCGGCGGTGATTTCCACACACATCGTTGCTCGTTATGGCCTAAAATGAAGGGGGTTCGCATCATTAATCGTTCTTTTTTCTTATACCTTTACCTCACCGCGGAGGTAGCAATTTCTACTGTAAGTGAAACGATCGCCGTGGAAAACTTCCGACGCTAGAGAATTTTTCAAAATTTTGTAACAGGGATTCTCTAATCCCACATTTTATTATCGAGAGGGTTATTCCCAGAAAACGTAGTGTGTTATTCTTACGGCACTGTTCGCATTCGAATGCCGTAACATTGCGGCTCGCGCCTCGACTACGGCGATCGCTTTACCCGACGATTTCGATACGACATCTCGTGGCTGGTCTCGGCACTTTGCTCTCACCTTGCCGTGGCCTAGCCTGCGGCGGACTCGCGACCTTCTGGTACCATCCACCGGTCACCTTTCGCCCTTTTCCAACGCCCCGCGCGGGAAACGCACCCGTCGACTTTTTGCCGCGCCCATCGCGCGTTGTCATCGTGATCGTTATAGAAGCGGAAATCCCAACAGGAATATCATCCCGTTTCAGTTGTACGCAGAAAAATTAGTTCTAATTAGAATACGAGGATAACTTTCGACATCGAGTCGCTGGATCTACTCTGAAATCGCGTTTCTTTTCTACCAAGTCTCGAATATCAACTCTGGGTAATCCCGTTCTAGAATTCGCCGGAGATTCCAAGACCGGTGTCATTGACGTCATCGGAGTCAGCAACTTTACGTGTCACTGGTGAAAAGAAAAAGTCTACCAGACACGGGCTGCGCCGCGCCGCGTCACGCGTATTTTTATTTAATTTGTTTCAGTTCGATTAAGTTGAGTAAGGAAAAGGATTTATTAGATATTGTACGATATAATATATTTTAAAACATTTTTTACAAAGACGATATAAAAAACGCCGCGATGATTAATCGACTTTAAGATCTTTTTGGACATTGTACACAGCATTTGCTGATGCTAGGAATAATTTCTTCTCCAACTCTGTGATGCGCATTCGGATGATATTCGTAATTCCTTGTTCGCCGATAGAACAGGGCAGTGATAAGAACATCTCGTTGCAGACATCGTGGTGACCCTGCGAGTAGGATTCAACAAGTAGAGTCCCTGAAGCGACGCTTCCGAGATACAAATAAGTTCGTAATGATTTACTGCGTACGATTTTCTTGGCTAACATGATTTACGACTCGAATATCAAATTAGAAGGTTGAGAGACCGACTTTGTATTTCACACGAACAATCATTTAAATAAGGTGTAAAAGTTTGAATGTTTAATACTTGGACCAATGTCGAAACGACATGAACTCTTTGCGTGTTGTAGAGCACAGAGGTCACAATGTCGGCAACCGAAAGACCGACGGCTATGTTAGTGTATCCTTTCAGACATCTCACCGTGGCTCCTCTAAAAAATTAATGGTGGGAAACGTTTACACTTGTTGTACTGTTGTGCTTCATGAAACTCACAATCTGACAACTTCTTTGGAAACTTCAAACCATCGCTCTTCGTCGGTCTCGAGCCCGATATTCGGCAGGATGTCGCGAAACTGGACGCCCGCGACGTTCACTCCCGACCAGAGTGGAACTAGGAAACGTTCGATCGTTTAAACAGACCCGCGACGTAACGTTTGCTTTCTCCTCCGGTAAAATGTAAAAAATGGTAGCACGTTTACGTCGCGGAATGGTTCCCTAGGAAACCCTGACGAGCTTTCAACTCACCCTGACTGTCCCCGTGCTCGCCGATAATGTAAGCGTGAACGGAGCTGGGCGCAAGCCCGAGACGATCCCCGATCAGATAACGAAACCTAGCCGAATCGAGCTGCGTTCCACTTCCGATAATTCGGTGGACCGGTAATCCACTCACCTTCCATGTTGCCCATGACAGAATATCCACTGTAAGTAGAAGTACCGTTTCTGTTCACGACTTAACAATGTTTCGGGAAATGAGAATTTAACGCGATGATTCTTTCTTTTTTTTTTTTTTTCGTTTGATAGAGGTTCTTTGAACTCAACCTGGATTACTGACGATTACAAACACCGCATTTGGGCTGTAGCTAACCAGCGTAGGTATTATACTCTTTAGAACTTCTATGTTTCGTCCAACCACATCCAGTCGCGTTTCACCCTTCGCCTGTCGCACGCCCGCAGTTAAGATGATCACTTTCGAATTGCTTGTGATGCAGAAATCTGAAATCAGAGCTTCTTTAGCTTCTGAAATTTGTGCAGTAGACAATGGTATTGGATTTGAAGCAAACGTTACCCGTATCGTACTCGATACGCGGATCTCCCATGAACACCGAACCATGATTTAAGTCCATTCCCTCGCCTTCCATTTTCTTTGGGAACGCATCCACTAGTGCGATGTGCCCGGTGATGTTCTGTGATGAGGGGATAATAAATTACAAGCACACCTGTGCGCGGAATCTAATGCGCTGTATAGAGCACGCGGCTGCTTTCGATCCCGAAGAATGCGCGAGTGCAGCCGCGTGTACGCTAAAACATGTTGCCGGGCTATTCGCGCGATTTGACTTTCCACGTGTTTCGTACAAACTTTCACTCGTTGTTCGAAAGAAACACCGCGAATGTTCGACGATCGAAAGGATGCATCGTTGTACCTTAAACAGAAGCGAGGATGCGCATGCTATGCCAACCATACCGGCTCCTACGATCGATACTTTGTGACAACAGTCCCTCACCGGCTCCGAAAATTTGCATAGCAATTCCTCTTTCAGACAGGGCGGTCTGCAATGCAAATATTCCATTTCATAGCTACAGAATCTTCCAAGTCCTCCATTTGTTGGACGAAGAGTTTTAATTAATCCACTTGGAAAAGTTAGATCGCAAAAGCGATGAAAGTGGATAGAGTAGGCAGGAGGAAATAAATTGCATTTAGTTTAATTCTTATGTATAAAGCGAACATTTTATTGTCAAAGACAAAATGTCAGTGAACGACGAACGGCCGTCGATCGTTTCGATCATGAATATACAAAAACGGGACGCTTACACGAAACTGACCGCTCTCTGTAAATCATCCCCAGCCGTGGCATCCTTGCCAAAGTCAGCGGATACGAATTTTTTTCTCCTGCGGCCGCCAAAGACTTCCGTCAATATCGTTGGCGGTAAACGACGACACGGCTGACCGGTGTGGAAGCCCCTCCTCAGCGTCAAATCGAGCCTGCACCTGAAGCATATTTGTACCGACGGAGTCGACAGCATACGCCGTAAATGCATTGCGCCAATCACTCGAGGATTTTGCAAGTCTCGCGCGATGCTTCTCACGGAAATAATCACATCGCAAAGCGTTGATTGACGTTTGACAGGAAAGAAGGCGCTGGCGATCATAACGCATCTAGTCAATCGCCATTGCTTCAGTTTGCCAATTGTTAAACAATCCATGGTTACATCAGGTTACTGTATACCATCTGTATACTGACACATGTCGGATTTTCAAGGTTAAATAATCGATAGTCAAAATAGGTTAACGTTAGTATATTAAAATTTGTTTATAAATATATTTATACACATACATATATATATGTATATATCAGAGATAATTAAAATTAGATGTTGTACTTTATGTAGAAAGATTGTACAGAAATAATGCAAATCGGTAAATAGTTGATATTTAAAATTGTCATACAATAGACTGAATGAGATTATTGCTTTTATAGGATTTACAATCATTCGCGTACAATTTTTGTAATGTAATAAATATATTAGCAATACACAGTAATACTTTACGGTCACGCGACACACAAACACACGCTATATACACGAGCACCAAAGTATTACACCTAAATAGAATTGACAATACGAATACATAAAGCATTCGGTTTTTAAATACGCTTTATTTAGATATCTTCAATACGAAATGGCATTTGCTTAACTAAGTGGCGCAATAAACGGCTAGAAAAAATGTGCAAACTATAAAAATGAGAGTCTAGAATTTCAAGTTTTTTTGAATTTCGTGTATCGTCTCGGCCGACTTTTGTAGAAGACTGATTTCGCATTCGGTTAATGTTTGTTTAACGATGTGCGTAACACCTTCTTGGCCTAAAGTGCAAGGCACTGATAAAAACACTTCCTTGTCGATTCCATAGTGACCCTGTAAAGGAATATGTGAAAAAAGATGTTCCCGAAGTTTTTCAATGTATGATAAGTGTTATCGACTCACGGTAAGTAAGGTAGACACCGCGTGAACTTGGTTCGAATTCCGCAACAGGGCCGAAGCGAGGTGGGAAACGCTCAGACCGATAGCCCAGGAGGTGTATCCTTTGAGTTTGATCACCTCGTAAGCACTCTCCACCACCTGTTTGTGCAGTTCGCCCCAGTTTTCAGGATCCTCGTCAGTTCCGAGCTTGTCGTTCAAATCGCGCAACCTTTGGCCAGCGACGTTCACTCCCGACCATACCGGCACTGAAAATAGTCACATCGCGTAATCAATAATTCCCGCTTTATCAAACAATCTTGTTAGAATTTGAGGTAAAACTTCTCAAGCATCAACTGAGATTAAAATTTAATACCCTCGCTAAATAAGGAATCTAACATTGAAGCTTTTCAATATCTCTTATCGCAGAGAAAACTATTATCTTGTCAGCTTATCAACATGGGTACTTTGTAACTGGAACGTACCGCTGGTATCGCCGTGTTCGCCGATAATCCAACCGTGGCAGGATGTAGGCGCGATGTCGAGTTTCTTCGATAAGAGGAATCGAAACCTCGCCGAGTCTAAATTGGTTCCACTTCCGATCACGCGGTTCTTCGGAAGACCGGACAGTTTCCATGCCACGTAGGTCAGAACGTCTACTGGATTCGTTACGAGTAGCAGGATCGTGTTCGGACTATATTTGACTAGCTGCGGAATGATGTCTTTTAAGATATCCGTGTTCCGTTGAACGAGATCCAACCTGGTCTCTCCTTCCCTCTGTCGAGCGCCGGCCGTCACGATGCAGAGGCTCGAGCCCGCCGTTACAGCGTAATCTTTGCTCGCGCTAATCTTCGCATTCTTCAGGAACGAGCTGCCGTGTTGGAGGTCCAACATCTCGCCCTTCAGCTTGTCTTCCGCCGCGTCAATCAATGCTAGGTGGCTCGATACATGCTGCGATAGTAAACAAATGTTAATATTAATTTTCAGTTTAATTATTCTGTTCTGACTCTATGATTGCATTGTTCTTACGTTTGTCAGGACACTGAAGGCGCAAGCCATTCCGACTTGGCCAACGCCGACCACGGTGACCTTGTTTGTGCATGAGGTAATCGGCTCTGACACTGTGCTCAGTAATCTCTCATTTAAGGAAGACATTGTTCTGGAAAGAATGTGAAGTTTGTATTAGATTCGAGACAGTGAAGGATTATAATTATTATTGGGATTTTAATCCAGTGGATTCTCTCAAGTCCCGTTCCTCGTTAGGTCTTACAAGGTCAAAAAGGTCACGGAGGTCGTTCACTCATGTGCGCTACTCTCGAGCGTGCGTAAATGCAACCTTCAAACTGTACTCAATTTGCTATACAGCTTTTCTGCACTGGACAGAGTTAAATATTGGAAAAACCAAACTTTACGGGATTTAACAATTTATGACTAATTTCAGTGATTGTTACCAAATACAACAAGAGTTTTTATGATTTTTTCTTTCAGGTTTCGCCGCTGGAAAACTCTGAAAGAAGAATACTTTTCCGAGTATTTTAATTATCATCGATCTGTTTGCAACTAGTGTGCAGGAACGGCTGATAATGCAACGTGAGTGAAGCGTAGCTCACGAGATGCCACTACTTGTACGACACACGTGCACCTCTGAACCGGTATTTTCTATCAACCTCACGTAATATACAGGTTTAGGAGTAAAACGTATTAATATTGTTTTATTATTATTATCATATATTTCCGATTCTTCGCTAGATGTGTAAAATTTTGTACATTTTGTCCCGTGCACGGCTCGTTGACAATATAAATGGATCCTAAATTAACTACAAACTAACAGCCGAGGCAAAATATATGTAAATAGTTTGTAAACAGTTTCCCGATTGGACTTAAGCAGTCGTCCCTCGCTAATCACTACTGAATTCGAAGAAGACCAACTGAAAGTGACGTTCAATTAAGCCATGTGCGACGTTATTGCGTTTAATCTTGTTTACATGAGATCAAGGGAACTTTATATATTAGCGTGCCTTACATCAACGCAACCCGCGATATCTTCGGAAACTTAATCATCAAAGCTTACTAAACTTTGCTTTCACGATACACAATATAAATCACACGTCACAACACTATGAACACAATATACAGATCTCTTTCACCAACCTAATTTTCAATCGACTGAACAGAGCACTAATCGCTATACAGGTTTTCCGGTGTCCGGAAAGTACGTGCATCCGCTTCGTCTGACAACCCAGAGACTTCTGTCTGCTAAGGTGACCTTGTCCCCGCTTTTTATACTCCCCATAGGCTCGACGCGTCCAGGATGACGAAACAGGGAATGCAGCCGGCTGCCGTGACAAGCCTAAATCCATGTTCGCATTTTCGTCAGATTTTCGAGTTCATTGATCATTGCTCGACGGACATTCTCTTATCACAAAATTGATAATTTAAATTCCGCGATAATAAAACGCGATTGGGAAGGTTTAAATGTATCAGTATTGTTGAAAATGAAAGTGACATTGCGCACGCGTAACATGACGCAACTCCTGCTCCATCCTTCAAGCCGGTTCATCGATCCAGTCGATGCTTTCTTCTGGATCCCCCACTGTCTCTAACAATAAAAAGCACCCTACAAGGCTGATTCATGTGATTTACTATCTATGAACACTAAAATTTAGTCGAGTAATTTAATAAAAGAATGTATCTAACTACTTGCCACTCGACTAAATTACTGAACGTGTCTGAACCAGTTTTTAGGATGTTTCGTTTACTGGGGACTAAAAATACTTCCCCTAGAGATTCTGGAAATGTCTCTTACCCACAGGGAGATATTTTATTTTGATAAAATGGGGAGCATAAATTTGGACCCACAGATTCTACCGGCACATTACATCGATTTACAAATTCTTACCGAAATCTTATAATTTTAATTTCACGGAAATTATATAATAAGATTAAGAGAATAAAATAATATTTTCATAGCTTTGATTATTTATTGATAACGATTAGCTACTTTTCACGACGACTTGATAACAGGAAAATCGATTAATCAATCAGTGTTACACACTCACTCAGTTTATTAATCTATAAAAATAAACTTTTTTTCCGCGCCTATCGCCCGTGGATCAGGGGAAAGCGTTATCTATAAATAACATTGAGGACGTTCATATCATACGCGCTTTTTCGCGCGAATAATCCGGCGTTTCCGGGAAACTATTGCCGCGATGCCCCGCAAAGTTGAGTCATTTCACGGAATGCAAAAGGTGCCGTCGCGCCTGACGCAACTCAAGTTCACGTGCCTGTAATTTTACTAGTGCTCTACGTGATCCTGATCATAGATCTATTTGAAACTCGCGGCTCGTTCGTCGATCTCTCTCGCCCTTCCTCGGTCCGCCAACCAGGCGGCACCCTCTTGCGGCTCATGGCAGACATGTGGTTAAATACTCGCGTTAGAACTACGTGAGGAAAAACACGTCTGTCAGACGTCCGAGTTAAATTCAAAGTCGACGCGAAGGTAATTCCAGTGATTGCCCATAACGTTTCGCCGGCGCTGCCAAAAGCATAAAACGTATCAGTCGTGCTCGAAAGGAATTAGCTCGCTTTCGAGTCCGCTTGCGTCAGGTAGATTCAGATTTATATTACCTTTTACGGCGAACGCGAGATTCATTCGAGCGCTTTAGCACTCGGAATCAGGTCGTTGATGTTTCCTCCTGAAACACATAATGTTCGCGTTTTAATTTTAGTGTCGAGCATCGCATGAACGCTCGCAGCACCGATTCGACATTTTTAAGCGGCGATTCGCTGCCGCGCGTTCGTTTTATAATTAAAATCGTTAACGTGACTATTCGTCGCGCGTTTTATCATTTCGCTGGTGCGCGAATTAAAGAGAACTTTAATAGATAAATTTAACGTTAATTCGCTACGGTACTTCTGTTTAAGGTTTAAAAATCAATTTAACCGGGAGGGGGGGGGGCGTCGATTGCTACCTCATCGCGCGTTTCAAATACTCGCATGAAGATGGCAAGCGTAATTATAAAGCCGAACACCCAGAAGAGTCGACGTCTTGAATTAGCATAAACGCATAAACGCGATGCACTACAACCGGACGTGCCCCCTTGATCCTCCACTACCCGCGACTCTTTACGGTCGATTTGCAATCAACCATTCGTTACGTTCATTGATTCTACGGAGTAAATAGTACCTTCTCGTTCATTCACTGAGGCAAAGAGTAGCAATCTTATCGGCCACGATCTTGTTTAATTGTTATTGCAGTTAATTCGTTCCCCTCACACTATTCAGAGTCTTAAATGGTCGTATTTCGCAAGTTTCTGTATTTATGTTGGCTGTTAAAACTGAAATTGACTGACCTCGCCTATCGATATTTTATCGCTTTAACTGTCATTACTGCAACTTACTTTACAATGCATTGTATAAATACTTTCATACATGTATATCGATTTCGTTTTTCTTTTCGTAATGTAATTACGGTTATAGTAGTATATGTATACATATATTCGTGGCTCTTCGAGGTGAATACAGGAATTGCATTAGGTTTGCGTCATTTGGACAATTAACTAAGGCCACGAAGAATGACAATTATTGCGAATAACGACAGCAGCGTATAATTTATGAAAATTTTCGTATGGAATTTGCTGGAAGACATACAGAAATATAATAAACATACGCTTAACAAGAAGCGACTAATTTCTTACGTGATTATACAACTTTTTAATTCTCCTCGATTCTATAATTGCTTTAATTTTAAGATTATCGATCGCGGCTTACTACGCATTACTCCGCATTAAAAAAATACTCCATAAACCCGAAAAAAGGTTCCCGAAGGTACGCGCTGCAAGCAAACGGCTTTATTATTCATGCAACGATCAATTTTCAAAGTATATACGAAAAGGGATGCAATGTTGCACTGAAAATTTCCATAAAAAATGCAGGACTCAAACGCATACCCGAGGCATACGACTCGAAATGGCTGCGAGCCGTTCGCGATCGCTTCCGTCGGCGAAGAAGATTCTGTTATAGAGCAATTTAATAAATTGTCAATAGTGGCAATTAGGACGGTGTTAGGGTTAACCGACGAGAGGCTGATATGGTAATTACATTGAGATAATGCATGTGCATTCGTTAGCAACTGTTTCGGAGTGCGCGCGTCCGACGATGGGCTCGTTGCTCGGACCCACGAATATTCGGTCTTCTTCTCGCGTCGTGATTGTAAATTATGGCTCGTAAGATCGCGGACGCTTTAATTTCGCGCTTCGAGAGACGCTCGTGGGCTCGAGTTTATGTTTGCCGTGAAAGGGATTCGTTAAATCAGTCCGAATGCTTTTTATATGCGCAATTTTTCTTGCGTCTTCGCGAAGTATCCGAGGCACCGGTTGTCTTAAAAAAAATGCGCGGTAACGAAGTCGAATTGAGACGTTAAACTTCTTCAAAATTGCCCCCGTTGAACCTTCGTACTTTGATTAACGCGATTCATTTCATAAAAGCACGGCAAAAATTTATGTCGCAAGGAAGCTTTCATTTTATTTGTTCCCGTTGAAATTCGATACTCCCGATCGAACTTCGCGAAACCAGTTCAACCCATTCAATTTAGCCTGCAATTAATTATAATGTGTTACATTTTATTGCGGCAGTTTACGATAGCGGGAGATCGTGATAATTATACTCGCCGACTTTATGGCCAATTAGTAGCGGCCTTCGCGAGCATCGAGCGAATCGTATTCATTTTCCTTAAATTACAATATGATAAATTAATCGATCACATGGTACGCGAACCGATCATCCAATTAGCTTCAATCTAAGAAAACCTTTGCGATTGTTTCGACATTCTACTAGGATGACTACAAAAAGATTCGGAAATGTTTCTTGAGAATTAGAAAAATTCCATCGTCTTTCTTTGCTGAACGAGCGTCGGATCTGATTCACAGGAAAACCGTTGATTGGTCGAGCAACGATTGAGGTGAGAAAGAAGGGGGCGAAAAGTCTTTCGATTAAACGGGTCGAATACAAATTATCGGCGCGGTATAATTTCGCGGAACAGCATGGGCGGAGATCGTGCGTACAATGTGGCGTTTCTGTCGATACGCGAAATTGCATCCGCAGCTGGCTTCCCATACCCTCGGCTACCCGCGGGTGGTCGTTGCTCGCGTCGTCCAGCGTTAAAAGCGCATTCACGCGTGCAAATAAAGAAACCGGCCGAAGGTGGGAAAGACGGATCGGACCGGAGTGGGGCGGAACAAGTGATTCCGCGTAACTATAAATAAGTTTCGATGCGTCTCAAGATGGGGGCCTGGCTCGCTCGTAAATCTCGAATCCGGAGCATAATCGACGAGTAATCTGGAATCTGGCGCGGATCGAAGCGGCGACCTCCGCGATTTCTGCGCGCCGCGGCTCTTATCCCTGGTTTACCGTCGACGGTAAGGCGGGATCTAGGATCGGTAATCCAGGATCCTGTTATAAATCAACTCCGGGAAATCGAGATCCGTACGCGTCGATGTTGCACCGGAGGAAATTATTCTAGCGGAATTACTACCCCCCCAGCCCTTATTATCTCGGCTGCGTTGACCTTCGACTGCAGGACAGCGATTTCGCGAGTATGCGATCTACGCGCCGGCTATAAACATTGTTCTTCGACGGTGGGATAGAAAATGGGACACGGTAATTGAGAGGAGAAAATATACGAGCGTGTTGAGTCAAGGACGTTAACCCTGGAATGGAGGCGGAGTGGTGTTTGTTACGCAATCGGTGGAGTGGGGTCAATTCGATGCTTATTAAAAAATAGGTGGAGTCTGCTTCGACGAAACGAAGCGGAAGCTTGTTTAACTAGCTCAATTGAGATTTAGACGAGCCGTAGAAACGGAGAGACCCTCGGGGTAAGAGAAATTCCTTTCTCAATAGAGTAGTTGGTTGAATAAACTCATAATACAGGCTTTGTCTCGCGATTGTTTAGAAATAGAAATTAAGCTTGAATTGATCATGTGATAGGGATACAGTTGCATCTCTTTCCGATAGTCACGTATCGTATTAAAGCATGCAACCGCGTCCATCTCGTACGTACGGTATATCATGCTTGAGGTAATTACGTCCGCGCACGTGTATCTACAGTCTACAGGGATTCGATTAGTTTGCGACTTTTTTTAAATACCTCGGGAAATATGCAATTGTAGAAAGTGATCAAGGCAGAACCTTTTGATTAACGTTACTATCTCGTGATTGGCAATTTCCGAGGCAACAATAAATACTGCGTTCGATTTCTTATCGTCTAGATGAGTTCTTAGAACTGCATATCTTGATGAGACCTGTGTTTCATAACAGAATCGCCAGTAAATTAATTTCTGGTTCATTTCATCGCAATAATTCTTACTATTCAGCACACTAGAAACAGCAGGTGTGAACTATTTAATGATTCGACACGATACACGCTCCTTCCAATAAATCTTAATTAATCTGCGATAGAGTCACAGGGCGAGATGAAAAAATTCTCCCTCCTTCTCCTCCTCCTCCTACTTGAACCAGTTGCGAATAATTTTCCGCGCCCCTCGAAGCGCGCGCTCGTTTCGTTTTATCGTTCCCGAACAAGTGTAACGAGAAACGAGTTTCGCCGTCCGTTCGCTTCACAGTCCAAACCACGAAAGCACGAATCGAGACAGGAATCGCTTTCGGACAATCGGCCAAGTATTGGCGTGATTTCGCGCCATTAATCTTCTCTCGACAATTAACCGGCTACGGGGCTAATGCAATGCCCGGCTATTAATTACAATCAACGTTATCTCACGCACCCAGCCGATACCGCGTTTAATCTTGCGGCCGAGGAAAACTTTCGCTACTCGAATTCGTAGCAGACTTCCTATTCCGCTGTTTGTGGGCATGTTCTGGAGTCGTTATCGGCTTGGTACCGTTTCGAACGCAGACCACTTGTAAACTTCCTTCGATAAAGTTGGACCCAACGTTGTTGAGGTCCAAATATTTTTTACATATTTCCTGGAAAGATTAAATAATTATTTTTAGAGGATAATTTTACTAACATGCTAATTAGGTGTATTTATATTTTGTTCTATGTATATTATTGATTTTATGGATTTTTGGTCAGTGGATCCTGCTGGACTTTGTCAGGGTTCCTCTTACGCCCGTCAGATGTCGCGATTGTGAAGATTTTTTTCCTGAGACCTGTCTGAAATTTTTCTGCTCCGAAGAGGAGGATTTTGTAGTTTTGTAGTCGTTTGGTTATCTTGAAAAAGGGAATGAAGCTCCTTTGGAAATCCTGATATTGTCTTTTTAACTTTTTTTGAGAGCTCAATCTTAAATTAAACTGGAAGAGAGAAGCGACTTGTCCATTAAATAAACTCGCCTTTTAATGCACTCGGTGCGATGATACAGTTTGCAATGCCGGATGCTAACTTGGGGTATTTGTCACGCGGCGTGCGCAGGGTGCACAACCGCTGCAGTTATGAATTACGACTCGCGGTCTACGACGCCCAATACCATACATTTGATTTAATGAGGTAACAAGTGCACTGAGACATATAGCGGGGGACCCGAACTGGTGATTAATCTCGACCTGATTTCTACCTGCGGTTCACCTGTACTTATTCCACTTCATTTAAAGTGACACCTATTTCCGAATAAAATTTTCTCTCATTTATTCACCCAACTGCATTCCACAGCAACTATATTTCTAAGTTGCCCGAGACTTCCAAGAATACATTTCAATTAACCACGCTGAAAGAAATTAAATTTCAGCTTCGTCGTCGATTTGTTAATCAACCCGTGTCGGACACCGAACAGTGAGCATCGAACGAGCCGAGCTTAGGACCTAGTATGCATAACGAGTACCGAACCTCTTCTTTTTTTTTTCTCTTAGTCTCTTTTTTGTGGTCCGTTCGGGGCCCATTCCTTCTTTCGGAGGGATTAATCACGCGCGTAGAATCCTGTGGGCTGCCGAACTGAGCGGGTCCAATCGCGGTCGATTGATTCACGGCCGCGTCCTCGGGAGCCGGGAACCAGGAAGGATAAGGTAGAAAAGCGGCGAAGGAAGCGAGAAGGAGAATCGAGTCGAAGCGGAAGGGGAGCAAAAGTCCTCTCCGCTAATGCACGCCGAGGAAAGAGAGATCGAATGGGGGCCAAGTCCGTTGATTAGCGGATATCTTAATTACTGATTGACCGCGCGGACTAATTAAATCGTAACTCAATCAGGACCCTGCACCCCACGCCGCGAGGGCTGCGATTTTACGACGATGCTCGAGTGGTTTAGGACCCCGCCGCATACTCATGTCTCGAATGTTGCATAAATAATTCCGACGCATTCGATATTGCACCGAAGTCGACTGCATCGGTGTCTCTTTCTACTCCTACGCGCGTGCCTTTCTCCCCAGTTCCGGAGTCGCATCGTCGTTGCAAGCATTATGCTCGGTAATTGATCATGCGTGCGATGTCGCGCAGGTAACCGATGTCCTCGGGATTCTTTTCACTTAATTAGACTGCCAGCGGGAATTCACCCTGTATGTACTAACATTGCAACGCGGTTATCCAAGTACGGATTATCGAGGATCTACTGTGTACCCAAGTTCCCCCTGATCACCATACTTTTCGTCATTAACGGGGGCGCAGAGTAGAGCCGCGCGAAGGGAGACAGAATGAAGGGTGAGACAGCCAGGTGACGTTTTAATTTCATATACGTTTTGAAAGTCAAATCGGGCGGACGGGCGCTTTATGTCGAGCTGAATGTCGACGGGTGGAATTATGTCATTAGATCCATAATCGCGCGGCGCGGTATAAATTATGTACTCGGGACGCGTCATCGAGATAATACAGAAAAATGGCTTCACCTCAGAAGCCGGTGTCCCGAGAGATGAAGACGTTCCCGTGCTCCCCGTCGTTATTGGTGTGGCTTCCAGCCGCAGGAAACCCTTCGTGGTTTCTTTCTCTCTTTCTCCCTCCTTATTCTCGTAACGCACATTCGTTAGCATGGATAATGAATCACCGGCGCGTCCCCGTGCTCCTGTCGCGAGTACGACCAAGAATTTCGCCGGTAGGTCGCCGACGACGACGACGACGACAACGCGCCACGTTTATAGGCCCCTCCTGTTACGGCCCTGGGCCGTTTCGAATACGAATCGAGAAAGAGAAAAAGAGGGACGGCGGTGGAGCCATTAAAAGCAGCAGGTATCGGCTCGCCACTTGCTTCTCGCGCTCTATCCCTCCGTTTCGCTCCTCTTCGCGCATTCTTTCCGACAGGATTTCGGCACCGTCTACCTCGATGAAATTTTCACTCGGTAATTGTCATAATGAATCAGCGCCGATTATTCCCCGGACCCGTGTATCCGCAAAAAGACCCGCGGAATATATTTCTTACCCCTGGTTGCGGAGCTATGGAACACTGTTGATGCTGTGTTTTAAAATTAAAAAGAAGCTGGTTCCGCGCGCGAAGTTGATGTTGAATAATAATTTGATGGTTCTGCGACTTGCTTCGTTCGCAGGGACTTATCTAACGGACAATCGAATATGTACCACTCCTCGAAGGCGAGTCCTTCACCAGTAGTGACGAGAAAGTCGACAGGCGAACATCTTAATTAATGTAGCAGCTGACAGTGACAAAGTGGCCGTACGCGCGAATTTTATAACAAATTGGCGTATCGTTGACTGTCGTGGCCTCGAAACTGGCGTTCTTTATGTTTATAATAGCAATCGTTTCATCATCCGGTTCGCCTTCGGCGGGGCGGTTAAACGCTCGGTGCATCGGTGCAATTAATTATGGCTGGTCTGCATTAATCTCTGCAAATTGGCCGAAATCGTCGATGCGGTGCGCTCGCGCGATTTATACCGCTCGCTTCTATTCAACGGCTCCGCGTGCAACAAAAAGAAATCGATTTGTAAAACAAACGCGCATGCCTCTTAATCGCATCCTGCCGCACCGCGCCGCGCCAGGCGAGCAGTCGGCCCCAGTCATGCTCGCTGCGACGGAAACGCTATCCAACCCGGCCGAGTGGGTTTCCGTGAAATCCCTTAACTGATGCAAACAAGCACATAAAACGAATCGCGATATCATCCTCCGAGTCACTTTTATTTGCGCGCCGCGTCCCGGCATGTTTCTTCTTGCGCCGGAGCTTTCACGTGATGAAACACGATCGAGATCGCGCCGGTTCTCCGCTAAATATGCGCAGTCTTAACGTTTTTCTGCGTGTACACCGTTTACAATTTTGATATGATTGATAGACAGTCCTCGACGTTCTTCATATTCCTTCGAGGTTCGGAAGGATCGCTCTCTGCGTCTCGTAGATGGCTCGACAAGACGTTTCCGTGAGTTCTTGCTCCTCGGGTGTGTACGGGTGACGTAAGAACGACTGTATACCGTTTCTGCCGACTATACAAGGGAGCGACATGTAAACGTCTTTTTCCAGCCCGTGTCGACAACCCTGGGAAACACGGGGATACAAAGTACACGTGTAGCACTCGTAAAAATAAACTGGAAAGCGTTGGTAAACGTGTGCCTCAAATGCACTACGAATTAATGAGGATTGATTGGCTGCTGCCAAAGAAGGCAAGGCGAAAATCCTTTACAACCGCGATTGATTTCTGCGCCCACGTTTACTCGCGCTTAATTTCGCGGCGCAAGTTTATGCGCAAGTGAAATCTTGGGTCCTCACCTTGAGATAAGCCGACACAGTGATGCAAATGCAGGTATTGCGCACGATCGCGTCCACGACCTCCGCAGCGCAGATACCAATGCCCCAACTTCGATAACCCTTCCTGGCGATTAGATCACTGTCGGAGTCGATGACTTTCGCGTGTAGTTCGCCCCAGGACTCGGGGTCCGATTTCGTACCGATATCCTTGTTTATGTCTTTCAGTTTGATCCCCATTACCGTCACAGCCGACCAAATCGGCACTGTTCGACAATGTTCGATAGACTATCAAATTTTACACATCGATGAGATATGCTTTGTTAACTTATTACCGGACGTTGGTCCGTTTTCGCAGATCACCGAGGCCTGCACCGCGTTTGCTGAGATTCCCAACTTCTGGGCGATGAAGTACTGAAGCCTGCAACTGTCCAGGAAGGTTCCCAACCCTATCACCCTTTGTGGCGGGAATCCCGATAGCTTCATGGCTGCGTAGGACAGTATATCCACTGCAAGGTAAGATTCTATCTTTATATTTGCATCTAGATTAATAATTCCGGTAGGAAAAAATACCTGGAGTCGTTACGATCAGGAGAACACTATTCGGAGCATATTTACACACGTTAGGGATGACATCCTTAAAGATCGCAAGATTTTTCTCAAGTAGATTGCCATTATCCTCGGCAGAAGCCTTATCGCCCACTGTAATTATGCACACTGTTGCGTCTCTGGCCAAAGAGTAATCTATAAGAACTCGATAATTAGGGAACATTCACGTCCGATTAAAGGATGTTAGGACTATCGCTGAAATACCTTTGGTACCGATGATCTTCGGATTGCCGAGGAAAGCCGCCGCGTGGCTGATATCTTCCGCTTCCGCCTTCGCTAAATCCTCGTTCAGGTCTAGGAACACCAGCTCAGAGGCCAGACGCTGTACATGCCCACCAGGAGCAGCAGAACGCAGATTATAAAGAGTAATTAACCAGGAACCGGTCACTAGTCAGTGGGTAGAGTTATTACGCACTTGGAATCGTTACGCAATCAAGACCCCCGGGAATCGCATTAAGAGTGAACCGCGCGCGCGATCGATCGCACCATTCGAGCGATCCCTTAATGCGAAGGATCGTTAGGGTCCTGATCGCCGCTGTTCGACCGAGACGAGGCTGTTCTACGTGTCCTCTTTGGGGAGCCTGGCTTGTAACCGAGGTGTTACATGTATTCGACGATACCTGAGTATTTTAAATAATTTGGAACTCCATGGGATGGGAAATCTAGCTCTCCGTGGCATCGTTTCCGATTCCCCTAAATTTCGACCCTGTAATTTTTTCGAGAGTCTGTATCGTTCAGTGAAGTATAATAGGGCATCAGTCTTTCGTGACCACGTGGTTCGAACACACTTTCGTAGCGCAGAGCTCGCGGTACACGCTCCTCCGCGCGAGCAGATGGACACATTTTTCTCTGACAGATGGTACTTTCACACGTTAAAGACAAACCCGCGGCTACCGACAGAAACGGCTTCTTAATATATTACGTTACGCCCTTGTGCTTCCAATCTGTTATTGTACACCGCTTAATCACCATACTTCATCAAGCATGACTTCCGCAGCATGCATAATATCCCAGCTGATGAAATTTCCTCGCAGCCCTCCGGTCGCTTCGTTCCTTCCTTTTCCCTTTTTTGTTACCCCTTGTAATGTCCCGTACCCTATACCGCGACGATATTGAGCGATAATTAACTCACAAAACTCTCCGTGCATACTTTATAACGAGATTTTTTAATGATGCATGACCGATGATAACGACGAGGGGAAAGAACGATGATTATAGGAGGCTCCAATAGTCGGAGAGTCCGCGCCGGAATTGATTGTGTCGCCCTCGTGTAATGAGTATAATCTGTGTCTTAATAATAAATGAATATTTTAATCTAAAATTGATAGCCTGAGCAACCGACGCTAAGTTAATGACTACGCGATGCTACGATAGCGCTGCGATTTTTTCCTCTGTGACCCTGCGCATAATCTTTTGACACCCCATTTCGCATTCGATAGACAATCTCCTAGTTTACTGTAGCACCTCAGTCTCTCATGCGGTTCTAGTTACCTAGCCGCGTTTCACCCTTGGCTAGCCTTGCAACTTTCGCTTCACAGCGCGGATGATCACAGGACACCGAAGGTGTGACATTCGATCCGTCGCGCGTTTTATTATTCCCCCAGGTCCACGAGTTTCTCATCTTCGCTATCGTACGAGTATCCGAATCGGAATTCTGAAAATACGAGAGCAGAAATAAAAAAGGCGAGCGAGCGAAATGAGATTTGAAGGAGGAAGCGGTGGTCGGAGGATTTTTCACCGGTCAGCACCGGGCCGGTAAGATGGTTTGTACGATTTAATGCGGCCCGACGACATGACATGTTACAACGGGTCGAGGAACGACGAGAACAAGAAGAAGATGAACGTCTTATGCAAGTACTACCGAGAGAAACCTGGGCGTAGTAGGGCTGCAAGGTGGACAGTGAGCCGAGCTGGAGATGGTACTGGAGGTTGGCCGGTACCCTTCGCGATCATCTTGTTGATGCGATCTGCCAAGGGACGAGGCCAGCAACCACACGGTTCGCTGCCTCCTTCTCTTTTTCTTTCTCACCTTCTTTTCCTTGTTCCTTCCATCGACTGTGTCTCCTTTATTCTTTTCCCCTCGCGGTCCGCTCATCTCCCGCAGCCCTTATTGCCACCAACACGCTCGAGGAGCGTTTTAGGCCTACACCCTAATGAGTTCGATGATCTCCTCGGACGCCTTACTCCCCGTCTCCCCTCCGCGTATATTGCGCGGTGAATTTTAAACAAGGTCGCATGAATATTTTCTTCGTCGCAAATTAGCATCGTGAGCTCCCCTGACGACGTACGGGAACGCGAACAAATAATAGTATCGCTGGCATTATTACAGACGGCGCACAATGTTGGTCAACAAGGAGTCTAATGACTGTCAGATACGCCTCTTGTGCGCGCGGCCTTCATTGTTCGCCCTTGTAACGATCCGGGGAAAGCGAAACCTGAAATTAGTCGCCCACGTGCATTACCTCCTACCGGAATGCGCCGAGCGATTACCGGTGGCCGCTTTATTGCTCTTCCGTCGACAGTTCCGTTTCGACTCGCTGAGGCACACGCACGGGACGATTACCCGCGCGTTTGTGTTCATTTAATTTGGATGATTCATTTGCTGAACTAGACGCTCCGCCCTCGTTACGTGTAGAATGCGAAACGTCGCGGTGTTGGGGGACGATAATTGAAGCGACCCGAAACGATTGTCGTTCGTAAAGAGTAGTTTGTTCGACAAAGAGGGGAGCCTCGTTTCTTTAAACTTCAATTGCCGCTTCCTCGCCGCGAAGAGCGGTTCTCCCGTGCAACGCAGGAAAAAACGAGACTCGGATCAGCGCGCGCGATAAAGGGGTAGAGTGTCCTCGCAGACGGGTATGGATTTCAGCTTTCCTCCCCGGGTGACTAACATAAATCAGCTCCGCGACGATCCTGCGGGGGCGTCCTCAACGTGTAAATGCTCGCGTTACGATCCGATAACGAACGAAAGGAAGCACGTTCTCCTCCCACTACCCTCTCCCTCTTTCTTCTTCTCCTTTTACGTTCCGATCTTCTGGCCTCTTCCCCGTAGCCGAATTCCCTCTTCTGGTCTTTCGTGAATCATTTGCATAATAGCCTTTTTGATCCGGCACACTAACGAACCTATATTCAGCCCTCGTTCTACATGAGCGTACGTACACGAGCGCACACGCGCGACTGGACCGAGGCATTCCTTCGGCTCCCCCGCCCTTTGTCGACCACGACTCTGAGATATCCTTCGAGATCCGCAAACGCGGGACCTGAGTAACGATCACTCCCTTCGACAAATGCGAATCACGCGGACCAATCGCGGGGATACCGCTCTTACTTATGAAGAAAGTCTTTAAGAGCAGCGATTGAATATTAAAGGAACAAAGATGATCTCAATCAACGGTGACGACAATACATCAGAGTACGATGTATCTGCTGGCTGCACAGAAATTAGATGCCACGACTATTGTAACGGAATTCTACACTACACTTTGGATTTGGTGAAAAATAGTGAAACTGTTGCAAAATTGACCTTGGCCTTGAAATTCACCGTATAAGTATGGGAAATAATTTACAGATGAGGCTGGAAGAACGTTTAAAAAACAATGCATTCGGGGAAACGGTTTTATCTTATGGCTACGGAGGGATAAAAGATATTAAGAAAAAGAGGAAGATAAAATTAGACTTCCAATTTTAATTTACACTATTTCTTTGACTGCTCTTCAGGTCTTGAATTTCAAGGTTAAGACAAATTTCGCGGCAGCTTTTTTACATAATTTTCTACCAAACTTAGGATGTATAATTTACATATAACCCATAAATTATGGAAAAAAATCTGTATTTCTATCTGCCATGTGAATCCTCAGATGAACGAGGTTAGGGTAAAAAATGAAACGCCGCACCAACCTTGAAGAGTACAGCAATTCCGACAGCGACGCCGGTGTAACCGCTCCCCACGATCACGATCTTAACGCGATGGCTGTCGGCGAAATCCTCCGGTTGTTTCGTTAGCAAAAACGTTGCGGTGTTCCCGGCAGTATCGAGTGACTTCTTCTTCGGCGAGGCCATCGTCACTGAACCCGATACTCACGAGTCAGGTGTTTCATCTCGAGGATTCGAACTAGGCAAAGGAACTTAGAAACTTCCCCGGTGCTCTATGAATATGGACTCCATTCGATCGAGCAACGAAAGTGACTGTCACAAACTGACAGTGATCCTTGAACCTGAAATTGTCTACGGGATGGACGAATTAAGGTCGTTCGATATGTTTATTTCTCGAAGCGTGGGCGAGCGCGTGAAGTCGACAGACAGCTGTCGAATCGGCACAGGTGGGCTACGCTATTACCGAACTTCAATTTCCGGTTTATGGATCGCGCGAGAAGGGTCCTTACGACTAGACGTCCACTTACTTAGAAGCACCGGGCCACTTCATCGCAAACGTAAAATTGCCATCGATTTAACGTCACCTTCGACGATCGCTTCCTTTCTCCACCGTGTTATTATCGAGCGCATTTGATCGCGAGACACGTAATTACGTAAATTTCTAAAGCCGAGGGCCTCGCATAGCAGACTTCGCCGAGCAATTTAGCCGTACGATTACACGCAATTACAGTCGACAACGTTTAGACAATGTTCAAACACGGTAACACGGCGTGCTGCACGCACGTCATCTCGCACAACGAAGATTCATCGATCGTAGCCACGGAAAACGCATAATACGACACGGGGTACACGTAGTCATTGACGAAGTCGCGATAGTTTTCTAAGAAGTCGATTCCCTCGCTTGTCATTTATAACGGCGATCAAACGCGTAGAGAACCGGTCGCCAGGTGCTGCTGCCCGTTATTGATGAAGACGCCTTCTAAAACGTTGCGCTTCCCTTTCTCCATCTTCGCCGGTTGGACCGCAATTTCCGGCAGTACCGCGGGCTCCAGGAGTTCTCGCCGCCTCTCTCCGCCGTCTTCTCCTCCGTCGAGGAGCGCCTCACTCCTCGATATTGTCTTTCGTCTCTTGCAGGATGCCGCACTCCCGCAGTATTCCTCGAATGTTGTCGGCGCATGTCTGCACCGCTGTCTTCTCTTGATCCGTCAGTTTCTGCCGCACGGTGCAGTACACACCTTCTCGACCCAGGACACAGGGAACCGACATGTACACGTCCTTGTCGGTCCCGTGGGAGCAACTCTGCGAACATGATTTTCTACTTTCTAGCCACGTGCAGCTTGTTAGAGTTGTTAAAGGGCGATCGTTCTTTGCGCGAGGATGATAGGAATATTTGGGGCAGAAATTTTTCGATCGTAGATAACTGTAGTATTCGATGGGATTTGGTTCTTACGTGTATGTGCGTCGACGTGGGAAGTACGACTTTAGTGTTCCTGACAATAGCATCGACTATTTCGGCGGTACAAAGCGCCATCCCCCAACAGTTCAGCCCCTTCTTTTCATTGAGCTGGCTGCCCCTGAAACGTGCACGCGCAAAATGAGATTCAAACATTTCTTTTTTCTTTTTTTTTTATATCATAGTTTCCCAACCTTTTTTGGCTCACCGTCTTCTTTTTAATATTTTTATTTTACTTTAAACATTTCAATTTATAATTACTTCATTTCTTTCTATTTTCAGTATTATTTCTATACCTGAGAACCAGAGTAACTCATGTCCCTTTTTGTTGCTTTTCAGGAAAGCAGAGAAAACATTTTCTCAAAGAAATTGGATTTAGGATAGTTCGGCTATCAGGTACAGATTTGTTAAGATTTAAAAATTGCATTTGGAAATTTTGGTAATACAGATCCACTACTAGCAAAAATTATTGCATGACTTGAGAACTAATGAAAAATGGTTGAAATTCAACATACCATAACTTCGTTATTAGTGATAAAAATTTGTTCAAACCAAAGGCAAATTAAAGTTTGAATCTTTTACTTTTTAATCCTCCCTTGCAAAATCTTCCCTTGGACAGAGAGTTGTGAATTTGTAAAAATTGGTTGATATTGAAGAACGAATGTACCCCATAATTTTGAGATCAGAATTTTTTAAACTACGACTAGCCACATCCTCGTTAGAAAATTATGTTCTACACCATTGATTTGATAATTATAAATATAATCACTAACACGGTCTTTACGTTCTCCGTAATGTCGCACCACTTCTCAGGGTCATCTTGCTCGCCTATCCTAGGATTTATATCTCGTAGCTTCATGCCTCCGACGTGGATGCTCGACCATATAGGAACTGAAAATGTATTAAATAAACTTGTGAGTGTCAGGTTATCGATCATTTTTATGCAAGATCAGATAGAGCGAAGTACTAGACATATCCCCTTGAGCGCCGATAGTCATGCAGCTGACGGAACTTCGGGCCACGTTCAATCGTCTGCTCACGAAGTCCTGGAACCTGGCGCAGTCGATCAAAGTTCCAGTGCCGAGGACGCGATTAGAAGGAAACCCTGACAGTTTCCAAGTAATGTAAGACATCACGTCCGTCGGCTGAGTCACGACCAGTAGCACGGATTTGCATGCGAATCTTGCTATGCCCGGTACGATTGTCTTGAACATCTTCAAGTTGTGCTTCACGTTGGGAGTTTCGCCCGGCTGCGTTTCGCACGCGCTGATTATCACCACCGCCGACTCCTTCACCATGCTGATATCTACGGCGACGGAACAAGTACGAAATTATAACATCGTGTTTGGGACTGGAAAAAAGTTTGTGCACCCGTGGAGTAGCAATTCACCTTTAGATGGAGTAGCAATTCACCTTAGAGAGAAAGGTTTCTCTTTTTTCCGTGAGAGATCCTCCGATAAGCGCGCGAAGAGTACACAGTTCGGAGTGGATGGAAAAATAAAGAGCGCAGACTATGGTTAACACCTTTATAAGTTGCGCGCAAGGGTGCAGTGCAGCTGCGTTGCGCGCGAGATACGCTCGCGCGATGGAGATGATGTTCGAGATAAATTAACCAGTAAAAAGTCGAGTCTGTTCTACTTGTTCCAGTAATTGCTGCCTCGAATGGGCCGAGATTAAAGGGGAGCAGCGCGTTACTATACATAACCAAGTGTTACAAACGCGAGGAAGATCGTACGGATTGCCTCGTCTTAATCGCGATTCCACCCGAAGCCGCCTCGTTTAGATCACGATCTGCCCGCGTAGACCAGCGCGCCATAAAAATTCGTAGGACGAGGTTCGAGTCACGTCGAATCTGAAAATCGCGGAAGATTCGTTTTCGGGACGTCATTTTCATTCCGACGACCGCGAAAGGCACCGTTTCGGACAGCCTTTTGTCCCCGAATTCTCGAGCAAGGTGGTATATATTTTTACCAGCGACCGTTTACGGAGCCGCGCACAGATCCAAGAACGGGACAGAAAGAGACGGAACGCCGGAGGAACTGAAAAAAATGTATCGTGGAGTCGATCACGGGCGAGATAAATAAGAGTGGCAGGAAATTTACGAGCCTGCCGGTGAAAAGCTCGGGGAAACGCTTGCCCTGGCTGGCCGCGTGTAAGCACGCGGCGATGTAGATGAGGACCGAGATTAAAGGACAGGACCAGGAGGATCCGGATCTTGAGACTCGCTCCTAACCCAAAACTCATTCCCCCCTTTTCTCTGGGGCTGTGTGACCGTTGTTTCTGACCCGTTGCACGTTGACAGAGGTCCCCCGACGTGGAACCCGATGCGACGGGTCATCCTTTAAAATGAGCCTCGATCGAGCTGGGACGATCGTGCCCGATGCTCCCCTCGACTCATCAGTCTAGACGTATCAATCTGAAGTTTCGGGAATCCGACCTGTCGTGAGCTCGGCTATCGCTCGATCCTCGGGCACGCGGAAGAAATTGCCTCGCTGTCCGTTAATGATCGCTTCTGGGCCCCTGATTCGTCCACGGCGAGCCACTCGTCACGAGCAAATTACTCACGAATCTTATACATCATTTCTATCGCGGACGAGATGTAGGATAGATCTGACAGCCAGTGCAATTTCTGTCTCTGATGAAGATCTCATTGTCTGTCAAATCACTGTATTTTATTCCTGCTTATGCTATAGGTATTTGTTGCATTTTGTTGAATGTCAGGAGTTTTTGATAACTGAGATGTGCAATAACTTGCTTAAAATAATAGATATTTGAGATGAAAAATTCTTGGAGTTCGAAAAATGAAAACGCGATTTATTCGAAAACGACGTGCTAAATGAAAAAATATATTATTTTTTCTTATTTTTTGTCACGTAGAATCAAAACCTGACCGGTTGTAAATTGTATCGGTTGAGGATTTACGACCAATTCTGTATTCTATTACTTTTTTTTTTAAGTAAAACTAAACTGAATTGGTACGAGTTAATAAAAGTTTTTTTTCTTTCTGTAAAAAGTTATTTTTCGCAATTCTTGTGTATAATTTAATTTTAAAAACTCGCCTAATTTTACCTTTAAATTAATATAACATTGCAAAGAAAAATCGTACAATAATAAGCCTGAAGTCACTTTAAAGAGTGAAGCAAATAAAATTGTAATTTCTTCGCCTTCGTGAATTGAATATAGGTTTTCGCGGTCAGACAGTTTTGAAACTCCGCATCGTCGAGAAAGCAAAAAGCAAGTTCAATAACTGAAATGATTTCGTATCACGATAGCGAAAAAAGTCACCATATAAGTGGCTCATCTTCGGATTAAGATATAACCTGAATAAGTACCTGACGTGCCAGTTACTAGGGGGCTTCCCAAAAAAACGCCGACGTGCTGAATGTCTTCGGCCTCGGCGGAAGCCTTGCTCGCGTCGTGGTCGATCAGGCAGACCTCGCTCGCCAACCTCTAAAGATCACGAAGAATCAAACGGTTGATCGAGCGTTGCGATCTGCACGCCTCGCACCGCGGCTATACTAACTTTCATCAGAATCGCGATCGCGCAAGCCATTCCGACCTTTCCTATGCCCACGATGGAGACTTTGACGCGATGAGGATAGACGTCGCATGGTCCAATCTGAGTCGCTATCAAGGCGTTCTTCGTGGTGGTCGTAATCGGCTCTTTGTCGTCCTGCAAGGAGAACCAGTCGCGCAGCATAAAAAAAAAGTATACAAAGCATACATTAGCAATTTCATAGCAAGTACGGGATTAATGTAATATAGAAATACAGGTTGGAAATTTTACCTCGCACGGATCGCTGTCCGCGTCGGTTTCGGTCTTCTTCGTCGACGTCGCAGCTTCTTCGTCCTCCATGTTTCCGAGATCTGAAGCAGTACGTACATTAAGTTCGCGATTTCATCGTGGCAATTCGATGGTCGAGTTTAAGCCTGGCGCGAACCTTTTGGAGCGCTAATTGGGTGCAAGTAGAGACGTTCCGCGGCTCCTCTAATTCCCAGCTTCCACTTGTCCGCGCGTTATTGACCGCTTTCACTCGAGCGTCAAGGTGGTCGCTGTGCGACGGTCGAATTCAGGTGGATCGGGCTGCAGGTAGACGGTGGCCGTTCAATTTTATGCAGATATCCGGATCGACCTACGCAAACAACGCTGATGCTTCGGAGTCAGGTATTTCAGGCTAATCATGCTCTCCGTTACGTGAAACGGTCTGGGAAGGGAGGAACGGAAGACAACGCGGGGGAAAATACTGGGGAGGAGAATAACGGCGGAAGTTATCCGCGCGCTTCGCTGTAAATTAGCCGCAGGTAGTCGCCCCGGGAGCGCGGGTACATCGCGCCGGATTGTTCATATATATTTCTGGCCGTACCCACGCTCGCGCGCCGGCAAATGCGTGTAAAATACATTATTTTCGTGCGTCGATAGAGATACCGCTGCTCTTTCGTATTTATTTATAACGATCCGCCTTGTACACTCCCTTCGAGTCAATGTAAACGCAAGAAAACCTTTACGAGTTTCCTATACGAAAGAAAAATTTTTTACAAGCAACAGGGCACAAGATTCCATACGTTGTGATCAATAAATACCTATTAAACCTTTTTATTCGATGCGTGATCTATTTTCGAGCGCGGGGAGATTCGATAAATTAGATCTGCCGCGTGATACAGTCGAGCTACCAGGTCGAGGCGTTCCCAGTAGTTGGGTTATCGGAATCTGAGCACACATTCGAAGATACAGCTCCTATCCGAAGAAGAGATCCCTTTTTTTCGCGGTGCATGGTCAGCTGAAGCGCCACTCCGTACTCCCGGGACACATTCAATTTTAACGTTAATAAACACCGGGAAAAATGACTGGCTTAAATGCGGCCATTAATCAGCGCCGATCGATATTGCGAATGCGGCCTAACGACGCAAAGATAACATCGACCGTCCCCGGTTCAGAGTTATTGAATCGCGTCAAATAATATACGAGCCAATAATGTATGAATAGTCCTGCAATTATGGCTCGCCGATGGTATCTAAGGGCGCGTTGTAATTTAGTAATCGTTCATTCTCGTCGCGCGGGCGGGGACCCAGCGAGCGTCCGAGGGATTTCGATCGTGCGCACACTATCCTTTTTTCTCCTTTTTGCCTGAAGTCCACGGGATTGTCCACCGCAAATTTTAATCGAAGATTAAATCGTTGAAGCGATTCGAATCCCCTGGCGCGAGGTGAACGCGAATTAGTAAATGATCGGAACTTCCTATGAGGTTTTCAACGGAACGATAGGTACGTCTTTCAGAGCTTTTTAATGACCCAACGACACCTTATCATCATTCATAATAGTGGTTGAAATCGGTATCTATGAATTAAACGATTCCTCAGGTACGCTTGTGCGGGTTCGCCGACACGAGGAAGTAATTTAAAGACCGACAGTGTAGTTAAGCTCGGCAAGTGGGAACGATACGACCCGGCTCCTAGATAATTAATTTCCTACTTTAATTAATCATACCGACGATTTTATCGGCCAGCCGGGTCAAGTAACAATAACGATCGAGTACGTCGTCGCGTTATCGTGCGGGTTGAAAAATGTTTGATTTATTGTTAAAAGCTTCCAATTATCGGCACGTCAGTTCTCGTAGCATGACGAAAAGACCGTGAAGTTAATGAAGGAAGGTACGCACCTTTTGGATGCTACAACTTGCATTCGGTTAAACTATTTATTTATTTTTCGCACAGCCTATTACATAGTAGAAGTTATTCGCGAACGGCAATTACACAATCGGCAAACCACGAACGCAAGAATTTATGACCGACTTGGGAGAATGCTCGCTCGCGGTTTTTTAATTAACCGGGGGTCCCGAGACGTGACAGCGCGGAGAGTTCAAATCCGTCCGCGATAAAGGGGGCGATTGGCCGATAACGATGTCTCTCGGGAGGCAAGATTCAGCTGAGCGAACGGTGCAAACGAGTCTCCCCGTTCTCCGCGGAGATAGTCCTTGAAGGTTGGTCGTAAGCAACCGATCTTCTGGTACCAGGCCCAGTCAACCGATCCAGACACCGGCTCGCACATGCCTCCGGTGCACAATGGTTGGTAGTACTGCAGCTGATACAAGTATGTTCGCCGTGCAACCGGAATTTTAATTGGCTATTTGTTTGTCCGCTACACTTCGCGGCGCTGCTATTGTCCAGCTTACTCGGGGAAGAACGATCACCGTGCCCCTCCTCTCTCGACCCCTTGATTCCACCCCTTCTCTCGTGACTTGCTTTTCACCGACGCGGTATTAATCCACCTTGAGAAAAGTCCTCTGGCTTCACCGAAGAATCGCCTTTTTTTCCCTCCGGTGGTTGCAGGGCCTGAGAACATTATCCATGGGATATTTTAGGATAATGCGATTTGACGGTCTTCCTATTTCGTCGACCTGAGTGACGCGGAGGAAAGGGTTTCACGAATCTGAAGATGGATAATATGAAAGTACAGTTGATCCTTGAACAACGTGGGAGTTAGGTACCCCAACTATAATAGCCTAAACTGTGCTACTTCCAATCATTTTTAGATCACTTGGTTTAAATTTAGACAAGACAGAAATTGTACGAATGCCTTGATTATTCATGTCAAATAATAAGGTACTAATAACGTTATTCTACATTTTATTCATATTAAACGTAGGTATTCAATGGCAGATACTTTTTTCTTTAATTTGACTTGTAATAATCAACTGTTGAACGATTCGAAGCATTTTATCAGTTCAAACTGGAAAAAGTAAAATATAGCAGCATTTCATATGCATTAAGGTAATATTTATACATACAGATAGACTGATTTGAAATGAGCACACATTATTCTACAAAACGAAAAAAAGGTCCTAGTATGTTTGAATCCACGCTGTTCAGGGTTCAACTATAATCTTTAATCAATGATCTATGAATTGGTAGCGTGAGCCAGTTTTGTCGGACTTCGCCAATTTTTTTCGACCTCGCAAGAGAAAGCCTCGCGCCGGTCCAGTTTCTAAAATCACCTTCGACGGCGTCCGACCGACGCCCCGAGTGCAGCTCGAGCTTTCGATGCCCCCTTGGAAACGATGCAACGAAGATTAAGTTCCGGTGAAATTGCAGTGATTACAGGATGGACCGTACCGAGAGTCCTGGCATGTATAATCCACGGTCGTCACAATGCGTATCGTTTTCGCGGTCACCACTTATCGGATCATTAAGTATCGTACGGTGTAATTGTGCGGTTTTTACCGGTGCTCCCAACTCGCGGAGGACATTAATCATCGATACGATCTACTTTCGACGCCGCTATTGCGAATGTCTCAATTGACTCTCTTCGGCGAGAGAGCGGTGGCAACGGTCGGTCCACCTCCCGGATTTATCTTCGTCGAATCTAATTTCGACCGGGCGCGGCTGCGAATTTAATTCACCGGGTCCCCGAACGCTCCCGATTCTCTTCGGTTAACGCGGCCTAATAAATTAGGAAGCGACAGGGGCCCGCGATTCGCTTTAATCGCCGGCGCAAGAACCGACGCGGACCGCTTGTCCAGAATCTCGCGGACCGCCCGAAGCGGGACCGAGGAACGCCGTCCGATCTCAACCGGCTTGGAAGTCGAGCGCTTTTTGCGACGGTCCGCGGAACTTATTCCAATTAAAATCGTACCTCTATTTTAGGCCAGACCCTGCTACGGGTTCAAATTAATCGGCACGACTCGTGCGCCGCACGCCGAATGGAGAAAGGCTCGGCGATTTCCTAAATAAGCAACGGCCACGCAAAACTCGCTGCTTATGTAAGCGTGTCTTGCCCACAATCGAATATCTTTCTTTGTCTCTTGCTTTCTTCAACTCTTGGTTCATACACTTGGGTGTTCGTTACGCAATCAGCAAAGTGAGAAAAACAATTGCGAAATGCACGATTAAATTATTACACAAGCATCGTCCATCACATGTGTCAACTTGGAGACATCCAAAGCGTCCCGTAAAAAATCGATCTCGATACGATATCGCGGAGGAACTCCCCCGGGGTCGAGCACACGTAGCGACCGAGTGCATTCAGCCATAATTGCAGCGTTTACCTGGATACTAAAAATCACCGGAGTCCGTTCTTCCGATCCTTCGAGCTGAAACGGAGACCTTGGAGCGAAATCGTAGGAGGTCGGGACTCGCGTATCGACGACCCCTGTGGCTCGCTGAAATATCGCGCGGACGCCGCTTCATTTCGATATTCCTGGCCCCGGGGCCGCGAGACGAGAGGAACTCCTCAAGATCTGCGGCGTCGCGGGAAGAAGCAGGAAGGAAGAGGGTGGAGGAGGGCAGCGAGAGAGACCTCTCTCGTTTTATTACATCGTATCGGGAAGGGGCGAGGCCGATGCGCAATTGTTTATGCTCGTGTCCCGCCCTATTGGACGCATCGGATACACTCTCGAATACCTACCACGTGTACGCGCTTGAGAACGAGCAACGCTGGTGAACGGCCTCGTGCGTGCTACATGGCAACCCCCATCCTACCCGATCCTCCTCTTTGTTTCTTCGTTCGGGCTAAGATTATTAATGGCCACGGGCCCAGGCCACGATACGCCGAAGTGTCAGTCCCTTGACAGTGACGGAGTTTGCACCTCGAGTACACCCCCTTCTCTTCAACCCCTTCAATCACGACACGTTACCTGTGAAACTTCTCTCTTTTTTTCTGATCGCCGGAGATCGCTATGGATAATCTTCGAAGCAGGCAGAATTGAAATTCGGAGGCACGGTAGTTCCTCGCGCCAAATTTTTAAAGATCACTCAAGCTTGAAGTTCCTCCGGAGTTTTATATATTTATAACGATTCTAAATATGCAAAAGTTTGTGAAACGTTCTGCCCAACTCTGTTAATGATGTTTAGTTTACATTTCAGTAATTGTACAAGACAATTACAATTACAATTGCTATGTAATTATAGTCTATAACCATTAACAAATACACAAAGTAATCTGTAATTAATTTATCAATTACATTTTAATAAATTCTTTGTAATTGCAATTACTTTTTAATCACAATTACATTCTAATTGCAGTAAAAGTAATTAATTACATAATCAAATACAAATGTAATTGGCACATAATCAATTACAAATGTAATGTGTTTGACTCTGACCAAAAGACACAAAATATCATGAATACAATAAAAATTACAGTACTTGAAATTATAAAATAAGACTCACTATTATTCAAGCTTTAATTGTTCATCTGTTTTTAAAAATTTGATTTTAATTATACTTTTGCGTATCTGTTTAAATGATTGCTCGTGTCCTTTTTCTACCCAATCATGCATTTTGTTTTTTTAAATAACTGTTCCAATTTGAATAAAACTATGAGAAAGGTATTGTTAATACTGTTGATACTTACAGTTTGTTATGCCTTGATATTCTAGAAAAATTTCATCGTACCTCAATCACAATAATATAATAATAATAAAATTCTAATACATCAGATTTTTATGAGGAGCGAAGCAGGATTAATGTTAACTTAATGTACCTGAAGCATTTTAATATTTTAGTAAAACCTTCTGCCAGTCAACCAACCCCATAATAGAGTTTGGTGGACATGAGAAAGGTTGACTACATACACAAAATACAGACACCGCTCATATGAAAGTTGAAGTTCCTTCAGAGAAGCTTTCAATTTCAATTCTTTCGCAATGCAGTGTTCTTTAATCTCAATTATAGCAATTTATACCATTATTGTTGCGAACCCTCGAACGAGAAGCAACAGTATCATCGATTCTGAGTGGTCTAATCTAGATCCTATCGACACGTCGTCGTTAATTGGCAGAATGAGAGGGACAGAAGGGAATCGGACAATGAAAGGGTAGGAAGTCGGGGGGGGGGGAGAGTCTTCTCGAGGCGATAATTAGTACAGCCGCGATTCGCGAATATGGCGCGGAGGTGGTCGCGGAAGGAGGTGAGAGGGGAAGGCGAAAAGGCAGTAGGAGGTGACGGTGAGACGAACGAGTCTCACTGGAGGAAGGAGAAGGTATATGGAAGAGCGATAAAATCACGCGAGTGAGAACGTAGAGCTTGGCTATCTCGCCATTTGCCGGCGCCGTCGCGGTACACCGCTCTACACCGTCGAGCATCTCTTCTGCTTTTATTCGCCTTTCTTCCCGATCTGTCTACCTCCCCTTCCTCCATCCCCCGTTCGTTCGATCCTCGCCGCTTCTCGCTTTCCGGCTGTTTCTTCGCGCAGTGCGCGACCACGGCGCGAAAGAAAATTAATACTCGGCAAGTGCGCCGCCATAAAGCTTCCCCCGAGAAGCAGTAATTATGTAGAGCCTCGTATTATGCGGCCCCCTCCCCTCGTTCGGATGATACGTCGTACGCGCACCGGGTGCTTTACGAGCTTTCGCTCGTAATAACAAAGCTCCGCTCCACGACGACAAGTTGAAAACATCCGGGGAATCATAGCAGCAAGTTATGACTTGCTGCCCGCGTGCTTCTACCGGCTCGCGAGCAGTTTTGCTAACAGCCGGGGCCCGTCGCTTGGCGCTTGACATGCTTTTACACGTAATGACAAGGTGCTACGTACACGATGAAAAGGAAAACGAATCCGAGGAGCCCCGCGTTGCCGTGTGATTACGGTCACGAAGCTCTTTTCCGGGGGAATAAAAATCGATACGCTGGGGCATCGTGCTGCAAACTTGTGCATTGGTTTTGCATTATTTGCTACTCTTGTTGCGGCAGACGGAGTAACAGGTGGAACCGGATTGCGATTCTTCGCGGTAGAAAATTGTGCCAGCGGATTTCCCTTGCTACTTCTGAGTTCCATCTGACCGGCAATAATCTTGTAGGCAAATATGTTTTCTTGGAAGTGGAGAAGTTTTCGCATTTGTTGTTTTCACGCGAAGTATGGAGTGATGGGTGGGTTTGACAGGTTATGGAAACTTGAATACCTTGAATTTCATGCTCGTTAGGATAATAAGAGATAAACGAAGCTCCATACATCTTCGTGATCTCTTAGTTCTCTATGCAAAGTGCAGTCTGAAATTAGTGACTCGAATAAAAAATTGCACAGGTTCTCAATCATTCTTAAATTGCAGTAAGTCTTGGATAATAAAATGCCGACTCCATTACAGCTCATGTTGGAGCCGATATACAAATCCGCTGGCAACACACTGACTTACATTACTCAAATTTACGAAGATGTTAACCTAATCAGGATTCATCACGTAGGCCTCATGAAATATTAAAATATGGAACAATTAGGGAGCGCATAACGCATTTTGATTAAGGGATTCATCAGTATGTACGGATCTTCCGCAGGAAATGAGACGTCATCTGCCTTTACGACTAACAAATTTCATCGGCCTCTCGAGGTTCGAGCGTTTCTTGCCAATTAAACTATCTTCTATCTCGTCCTGGCAATAACGATCCTTGAATATTCAGCAGTATTCCCGCTTGGATAATTATCAGACGACAGTCCCTTTATTTCTTCTTCACCGCGACGCGTATACCGTGGGCTGTTATACACCCGATTAATTGTCTTTCCACGTTGACTCCAACTACGCGAATTGCAAATGCTAATTTCGTCCAGGGGACGTCATTTACGTCGAAACGCGGGGGCTACCGACTATCTTGGACAGGTTTTGCCTCGGTACTGAATCGCATTAATTCGTGCATTCCATCATCAGCGCCGTTTTTTAAAAAATTTCTTTTCTGAATTTACTATTTTTCTTTTGCTCTTTGTACTCAATTTATACTTTCCCTCTGACTCGTATCGCGTGAAACTCGGTTAATCGGCTACAGTAGTCAGCAAAAATCGATCAACCGGTTCGGTCGGTGAACGCCGCACGCATCGCAGGATCGCAGGATCTATTCGGAAGTAGTTAAGCGAGTCCAACCCAACCCCACCGAAACTCGAACCTTCTGTTCCTTAATTCAGTCGCGACGTATCGGACCTATTCCCAGAGCCACTTTGCATTTATATGAGTGCGACCCGTGCTCGCTGCACGCGTTGCACCGACGAGACGCACGCTGTTCGACGCATACGTTTATTCCGATCGAAAAGAGAAGACAACGGCGCGAGGGATCGATGGACCGCAGGCACCGTCGCAGGTTACAGGAACTCCGTAGCCGTCGGTCGGTTCGCGGGAAAGAGCGAAGGAAACGCGAGAAGGTAGAGAAAGAAAAGGGCGGGGGAGGAGGGGTGGAACAAGCGGAAGAGACGACCGAGGTGAGGAGGAGGATCGAGAAGAAAGGGAGGCCGCGAGAGCGGAGAGTAGATGAATTATGTTAAACGCCTGTTTAAATACATGTACGCCTAGGGATACACACGGCGCGCGCGCGAGTCAAGGCGGCCGCGCGCGCCATTCGTCTTCTCGATTTATATTAAATCGCCTCTCGAATGACCCGACAACGCACCGCGCGCTCTGCCCGAACCGCGCCAGTTCGCATTACTTTATTCCGTCCTTCGCTTCGATGGCACGACGACTGGCCGGACTCGATCGTCCGCCTGAGTCCCGTTTCGAATTAAATCGACGGCGAAACACGCGCGTTTCGCGCCTTCCTTCCGAGAGATCGTAGCAAATGGGAGACGGGAATAACGTGGTCGTAAAAGAGTCCCTCGATTCTCCGTTTCGTCGTCTTCAGTTCGCGAGGAGAAGTAGAATCCTAAAGGACTCCTCGAAACGCGTCGAGCCTCCTTCACCTGGCAAGATTCGATCTAAGGATTCACCGTCCTTGGGATCGGTTCAAGGAAAACCGGTGACCACGGTGACTATTGTCCCTCGGTGAACTTTGAACCGTTCCACGGGGTCGGAGGATACGGGGGCCCGTATTCGGTCCCCGATCAAGGCCACGTGGAAGTGAACACGCTTAATTTACAAAGGACAAGATCGCGCACAGCCAAATAGGGTGTTACGCCGGCGCGCTTATCGGCGCAGCATCGACGCTTAAATGGCGGCCGGTCGAAGACGGTATTAACATAACGACGCGTGGACAGACGGATTTGCATTTACAAGGTCCAAAAAAAATCCTGACGGTTCGTTTCGCGGGTTTCACGGTTTCCTGGTTGCACGGACGTTTTATCATTTATCGAGGAATCGTGACGGAGCCGGCGCGGCGTCCCTTCCTGGCAGATTCCACTCTCTTTCCCCTGAGCTCGTGTCGTGTAATCCTTGACGCACGTCCGCGTGCACACGGTTCCCCGTGTCGGACGTATTCGACTTAGAAATGGCTCGGTCGGGCCCGTGGCTGCTCGATCATAGCTGATTTACTTTATGACGGTACCTGTACCGCAACGGCGAGCACACACCGGACTCCGGCGAATGATCGCGGCAGATATACATTCAGGTGTAAAAGCGGCTTCCCGCGCGCGCGAGCGTCTCGGCTAACTCGAACGTTCGCGGAAGAGGAAACCTGTAAGGTTAGCCGCGAACCATCCCCGACAATGTTCCTCGGCCTCTCGGTGTCTGCAGGTGCGCGCCGTTATGCGCTAGCCTTGCTGCGGGGATTCTCGCAGATTTCGTATCGTCAAACCGAAGTACCATACTTAATACCTCATGAAAAGTCGCTTACCGCTCCGAGTACCCTTCGATTTCGAAAGCCTATCTTAACGGATGATGTGTGTCTTCATCCCCGGTTCGAGGAACTACCTGTCGTTTCCTGGTATCGACTCCTCGCGATATCTTAACACGTGTTAGTGCGTAATAAATCCTTGTATCGGAAAGGGTTAGATTAAGTGCGTGCCATCAAAAATGGAGAAGCGCGTGTACCGAGGTGTATTAGTATACCTGCTGAGTCGAGGCATAAGCTCTAAGTCCCCGTATCTTACAATCCATTCAGTCACCACGTTCGTTTCTATTTTTTCCCCGTTCAAAAATCACAAGTCATAGCGGATCAATAAACGCTCTGAAACACACGGGACATCGATAGGATGCAAATGAAGGAACGCGTACAGTCATCGTGTCATCCACGGACGGAGAAAGAGTGAGAGGAATTTTTTAATTCGTCGGGTTCGTATCTGAGCCGGAGGATCTGAGATACCACGCACAATGGCGGCTCGTTATTACTAGTTCTAATTAGACGATACATCCTTCGGACGATTCATCCTTATCTAGATGTACGCGCGTACCGCGGCCCGTGGAAGATACGAATCGACGCTCGTCGGTGTCGATTCGCGCGATTCATCTTCCGGGGAAATGGCGTGCGCGCGCGAGTAACGAGTGTCACGGAGCGAGGCGGTAATAACGGATAGACCGGTGTTTGATGGCAGTGGGGTAACGGAGCGGCTCCCGTCCGCGAGGATATCGCCAAGCCAGGCAAATAAACGGATAAATATTAATTGAAATTGGCGAGATAAAACAAATGAATCCCTCTGCCACTGAGGGACGAGCGCCGGTCACGAGCCGGGAGCTCGCTTCGAAAAAAAGGCGAACGAAGCGTGGTGCAGTGAGGGAGGAGGCGCGACGAGGGAAGGAAGGAGGGAAGGTATCGAGGAAAGGTACACGGAATCATGGCTCGAATCACGAAGATGAGAAAGACGGGAGGGAGGAGAGGACGAGCGAAAGGGAGAGAGAGAGAGAGAGAGAGAGAGAGGAAAGCGTGGCAAGGCAGAACGATGCCGCGGCGGCTTCGTCCGGTGATTTATATAGAATCATATCTCCATCTGAATGTCTTCATTTTTAACGCACGGCCGCGCAATCGTTCCCTCTCGCCAAACAGTTTCGCGCGGCGACTTCGTTTCGGCTGCTCGTGTTCGCGTCCCTTCTCGCTCTCGCGCACCGACGACGGACAAGCCTTGGGGACCGAGCCGAAGAAACGGCGTGGAAAAAACGAGGGAAAAGAGCGATGCTCGCGCACCGAGCTTCGAGCCTGGCAAATTTCACCGACGCCCGCTCGGTGGTCCCTACGGTTTAATTTCTCCGAGGCGTACCGCCGCGATCGTCCTTTTTTCCTTTCCTCCGCTCGTCCGGACGTCTTCCAGCCGCGCGCACGTAGGACCGGTACCGCCTCGTCGACGTCCGCACGAGGACGACGATCGCCGCATCGCGGACCCGTGGATGGCCCGCGAGATCGCTTCTCATGGTCGCGTTATGCTCGATGATACGGACATTTTGCGCTGCACCGCCGATCGACCGGATCGCTGGCCGAACGATACGCTCGTACACGCACGATTTCGTGGCACTCGCGCGTGGATAATCGGTGGCCCGCTATTTTCGGTGCTCCTCCGCGCTTTAAGGCAGATGAGGTAGGTCACTCGTCACGGTCGAGCAAGTGATCCACTGAAAAAGTGCGATTCCTTATTCTTTTTTTGACGCGTGTGATAAATTCGATTCGATCCAGGGTCAATTTCTGATCCACGCGCATTCCTCGACTATGAGAAAGCGTCACTTTTAGACGCTCACCTTTCCGAGATAAGACGGAATGCGAAGGCGAGGAAACCTTTTCAAAGATAACGCGAAAGCGCGCGTATGGACGAGACGAACGAGAACGGAGCTACACCAATTTGTACCTGCCTAGTAACTCGCGGAGGACGTTCGTTACGAATGGTAATCGTTACGAGGATGCATGGTCCCCTCGATAGCTCCGAGATGACTAATCGGCCGGCGTCATTTGCTACTAAACATTACCTACCGCAACGTGCTTTCCCTTCTCGCCGGAAAAATAGTCGCATTAACGCGTCAACCAGTCACGAAGTCGTCCACCTCCCAGACGAAGCCTTGGGAGTAACAACGCCTTGGTGAGGCGGTACCAGGTCTCACACAGTGATCATTTTCCTTACTTAATTTACTTTTCAATTTTATCATCATTTATTTGAATGCACTTTCTGACGCGCCTAATTTTTCTTTCTTATACCACTAAAAAATAATTTCAATTTTTTTTGTTAATCCTCGTTTATCTGTTCAAGCCGGAAACTTAGGTTTTATTAAATACCAACCTTACTCCGTGGTAAACATTATTAAAAAAAATATTTTAGAAAATATTCGAACGGATTACAGCGTTTAGCGAATAAAATATTTTTCAACTATAAGCGAAACAATTACAGAAGGAAAAAATGAGATTTTGTGTCGCAGAACGAGGAATGGTTGAATGTTGAATACAGTTTTCCCAATATTAGAGAAAATCGTTCTAAACTCTCGATAAAAATGTCCCAGAAAGAATCCTTTGAAGGAAGTTAAATGAGTATATTAATACTACTATCAAATGTGAATTTTGTCTCAAAAATGACTGACCACTATGCACTGAACTATCCAAAGGATCAGCCTTCAGAGTCTATGACGATCCCTGTTGCTCGCATTGTGTCTCGAGGGTACTAGTAACGGGCCCTGAAACGTGACGACTTCTTTCGGACGATGACCAGCGCTTCTCGACAGGCTGCGTGCTGACGATTGCCTTCGATCCCCTTTCCGACACACCCTCGCACCGATTACGAGATACTATCCGCCCGATGATGCATACGTTCGGTGGCTGGCAGCGATGTCGGGAGCAACGGTGCTCCGTCCTGACGCAGAAATCGCGAGGAAAATGCTGAATTAACTGTTCACGAGGCTGGGAAACGTAGTCGACTCGCGTGATGGAATGCTTTGTGCTAATATTGATAACGTCCAGTGGCGGAAGCGGCGGTGATACTTCGATAATTGAACATCTACGTACAGTCATTTAGGAGCTCTATTCCGTAATCACAGCGTTGGGAAGAAATTCTGTTTTACTTGGTATTTCCTCGATGAGGTTGGATACTGAGTATTCTTTTGTGGAACAATGGTACGCGAGCTCGAACACGCAGGTGCGTTTGTGTTTCGCAGACAAACGAACCGAAGAAATTCTCTTGACCCCTGCAGACATCAAACGGAACCTCTATTTCGCGCCTCTTTCTCCTCGACCCTTTCCTTTTATTTTCGTTCGCCTTTCATCCCCGTGATATCGCGCGAACGGCTGTAATGCCCGTTGGGACAGCGACGGTAAGGTGCAGTTTTGCTTTACGACGCGGCTGAGTGACATTTAATGCCCAACGGCACCCTTTAGCGCATTTGCCATCCGCGTGCGTTTCGTCTCGGGCCGTGCCGGCCACTGCCAGCTAATTTTCCGTGAATTTCGCTGTAAGTCATTGATGAAAGTACTTTCTTTCCATCGGTGATGGAGGCCGAACCGGAAGAAATTTCCGAGAGGAGGAAGCGCGTCGGAAAAATTTAATAAACATAAACAATAGACGTAGAAGAAAGCTTGCGTTTTATAACATCGTAAACGTAGTGCGCAAGTTGATGCGTAAACAATTTTTTTCAAGTACTTTTTAGGTATTTTGTATTATGAAATAGACGACCATAAGCATTTCAGATTCAACGAAAGAGGAAGGAAGTTTCGATAGATATTCCTAAAGTTCTGTTTTCCTTTTAAAATAAAAAGGTGTGCGTGTTGCCACTAAAAATTGAACAAGTTGCGTTCGGTAATTTACATAATCAATCACCTCACGTGATTCACATTCGTTCAAAGGCCCGGCAAGCACGAGGATCAAACAGATTAATCTACTTACATAGGTACACACGTACAATGAGCTCTCCAGGCGAATGTAACAAAAACAATACGGTTGCTTAAACACAACCGTTTTTCTGAATAACCATTCGCCGAGAGATATACAGCTCGCGTTAAACGGGACGTTTATAGCGCCGTGAACAAAGTTACATCGGCGAGATTCGCAAACATCTCGCGCGAAAGGGCGTGACCACGGCTCACGATATTCCGGACGCTCGCAAAACACTTTCGGCCGCGTTTTATGTCTCGGTGAGATACAGGCATTGAAAACGAGTGGCCAACCGGCTCGCCGTCCGCGCGGACTATCGTTTGCACCTGACACTGTTGCGCCAGCCTTCCACGGTTCGAACGCTGAACGTTTATAAGGCACGATTAAAGGTTATTTATTTTACAATTATCGACGCGAGCGTTGCCACGCGTTCCCTTATCCTCGTGCTTTGCGCCGAGCTTATTAAAGCTCTGAAAATTACTCCGCCGGCATGCTGTGTTATGTTTCTCTAACTTTACTCATTCTACTTGCAGATGTGCAGCATCGAACGAGTAAATGGCTGGAGAATCGGTAAGTTTCGCATTCTATTTTGTAACGCATCAGTTTCGTAATTAAAGTAATGGCTGTCCGGTTAAGCATTCATTTCTAGATACCTTATACCTGGCTAACTCGATTTCATGGTGTTCGCGGCACTCAACTTCTTTCCCAATCGCGACATAACCACGCACTGACGCGTACAAACTCGCGCAAGTGCGAGCGAGTACGCCACGGGGTCTCTTCAACCAATGAATACATTGACCTTAGCAAAAGGGCCGATCGCGACTACTAACTCCATGCTCATCGATGCGTGCGTTTCAATTTCTGCCTTCGAACGGTACTTCATTCTCCGAACGTAGCAATTCTACGCACGCAGATTCACTGAACGGTTCGAGAAAATATCATATTTTTCGTTAGAATCGTTTGACTTCACTCAACGATTCCCTTCAGACTTGTGCTTCAACTTACACAGTCGTGCAATTTTTCACTGCATCTCAAACTAACGAGCAAATTATTCAACCGCTCGAAATTGTAATAAAATTTACACGCAGCAATACTTTCGTTCGAAACCAACAGGAATTCCGCGACGTAAAGTAATCAAACTCTTCTTTAATTATGACGACGGCCATAGCTTCTTATAATCGTATTCCTGCGATAGCCGTCCGTGAATTATCGGACGTTTATAGTGGAGTCCGTTATTTTATTTTACAGTACGAACGAATGGTAATAACAAATACAATGTCAGAGGTGGTGTGTGTCATTATCGACTATGCATTACCGCGGTTCTGGGCTTGTATACTTGACGCAAACACGCATAGACCGGGGATCAACTAATCAATGCTCTTCGACGTAATGTAAAGTAATCATTAATCGCTGACTAAACGTAAAATTATGAGTAAAACGAATGAAACATTGAAATACGATTTTTTTCCACGTGTCAACCGGTACTTTATTGTATGCTAGAAAATATCTACGAAGTCACAACTTTACTGTTGGTAATAACTTTTCATATCGAACCTCTCGATTAGAATTTTCATTGAGTAGGTTGCAGGTGCAGTATCTTCGCGTGCGCATATTTTCCCAACGGGATTTCGATAGTCTTCGCAAAGGAATGCATTTCAGTGTAAAAACTCCTGAACGCAAATTGCACTAAATTGCTAATGGATTAGATGGTAGTAACACTACTGTAGTAACACGCTACTGTAGTAACACGAGAATACTCTTAGAATTGTCTTTCAGTCCCATTTATAGAAAGAATTTTCGATGAAATCTCACTTCCCTACGGCCAGTGTTCATCTCGAGTAATCCGCTACTTGCAGCTACTCAGCCCCCCTTCGGGCAGAAGCGTTCCACAGGTGCTAACTTTAGCTATCACTAGCGACTGCTCAGTCATCCTTAAATTTCCCACAGTGGGATCGCTAACGAAGCATCGGGCGATCATAAAGCCGGGGGCGTCGATAAATTTTGATTCGTAATCGTTCCGCGAGGCTCCGCGCTGTCTCGCGCGTTGTATTCCGTATAAATTAAACAACCGGCGTCTTTCACCGGGCGCGGGGACGTTGTCGTTTATCGACGACAAGGGCTCGCTTTGCATCTATCGTACCGAAGAACGTGGCCGGTTGATCGAGGAATTCCAGGGATTCCCATGTTCGGCTGCAGGTGCACGTCCCCGGCGTTGTCCTCTACGTAGAGAACGTGCGCGACGATCATTGCGTGCCCGGGAAGCCGTACGGCAGCGTGGCCTGCCGGCCGCGGCCGAGCTCGTACTTTCGTCCGACAAAAAGGAGGAGTACCGACATATTTCGAAAATGTCGTTACTCAGGGCCGCGTAGACGACCCTAGGACACAGCCACGGGGCCCCAGAACCACGCAACAAGCCTCGGCCCCAGGCAAAGAAGGGGCTTCGATGAAATAAACGAGCCTGCTTTATGAGTTATCCGCGGGCTCGAGGCTCGTACGTCGCGAGAAACACCGGCGCGGACGGCCCTTGCGATTCGAAGGGACCCCATTCCACCTGTCCGCCGTAAATTTTCGATCATTCGCGGTCGATGAAGCGCGTCGAGAACCGGGGGAATGGAACTGGCGTGTAATTGGGAAGAGAAACGGACGAATTCGCGATGGGATTTATTTCAGGCTTTTTCAGAGGGTTGCTGCTGCTTCTGAGCAGTTCGGGATGAATTCTTCGAAGGGAATCGCACCCGGAAGCTACGAGTAGAGAATTCCTATTATTATTTAACCGAGGAGTCGCTACTTTTCGTTGCCTGCATTTATGAGCCATTCAATTCCAGTTTAGAAGTTTCAAAGACGCTGTGTATAGTTTCTCAGACTTTCTAAAATGTTACTCCTTGAAAATTGTATCGCATATCAATGACCTCTCTTTACAGTTTCAAATAATTTTAAAAATATTCACGGAATAAGGGTTAAACTATATAGATTAGTTTTTGAAAGTAAGAATAAGTGCTCAAAATTTTAGAAAAATCGGAGACTGTCTACCATTCGACATGGAATGGCTCATACGCCGAATTCATTCCCAAAGCGAGGAGCGGCATTAACGAATCTCTCTGTGTGCGACCGGGCAACAACGAGAGCAGGTTTTCGATTCGATATCGTATGAAGGAGGGTCGGCATCTGCCTCGATAAGGATCGGCGGCGCGAGTGGTCCGCGCGCGGTCTTTTCAGCCGCGCTTTCCAGATAAAAAATGAATAGGAACTGATACTGGAGGCATTCGAGCGGGCGGTAATCGTCGGATCATCGGGCGTTCCGCGGCCGAACGACCGTTACACCTCGATTACTTAACATTAAACACCTGACTTTCTTTCGTTCTCGCGGGTTAGGTACGTTCGCAGAAGCCATATCGGATATCAGTTAAGGAGGCGGACACGTTGCCGCCTTAAACGATCCGGCCCGAGCGACAAGTCCGCGTCTCTAACGCCCGTTCAATTTGCAGCGGCAGTTTCACACCCACACGCGCAAGTCGAGGGCTCCGCGAATTCCTTTTTGCCGAAGTCGCAAACGCATTCCCGATCCCCCCTTGATAGGCGCGATTCGCTCCGAACGCGAACGTTACGTACTCGCCCCGGCTCCGTAACCGGAACCGACGGAGATCGAGCGTGTACCTGCCGCGACACGGCCGAAGAAATTAAACCATCGGAATACGAGAAGGAGCGTGTTAGATTATCCGGGCCCGTATTTTATCTTATCTCGGGAATTCAAACTGGACACTCTATTTCCACGAGCCCTGGCGAACGGCTGCTCGCTTTGCACGGTGGTCGACCCATCCGGGAAGGACGCTCGTGTTCGGTCAACGGTCTTTAAATGAGGAACACGACGACATCATTTGTCTCTCGCCCTGAGGATTGTTCGACGCGATACGAACCAGGGGACGGGGAAATATGAAAATTAAGGTACGGCCGATCTGTCGATGTTAACTTTGTGACGGTGGTGTTGGACCTCTTCAGACATTACTGGGATCCGATTGGGGAGAGTTTTAGGTTAATGATGAATTTAGGGTCGCTGCCTTTGTAAGGGTAGTTGGATACCTCATTAATTACACGTGAAATTCACGTGAGAGGATGGGTACTGACCAAGAAAGATCGCGACCGGTCCGGCTCCAATTCGAATGAAACTTTGCAGGCTTGAATAGTCTTTCCAAAATTAGCTCTTGCACTGTTTTTAACTACTCTTCAAGTCTACAAAATGGCATGCAATTCGGAGTAGGACCGTTCGCGATCTTTTCTCGTAAGACAAGAAAGAAGACCCTGAATGTCTATGCAAGGAGTTCACGCAAATATGGTGGTGGAATCTGGGAAGCCAGGCGTTTACTGCCCAGGGGCAGAATCGCGAGGCTCGGAGGTCACTAAAAATGTTAGTTCCCCGACAGTAACATCCCACGAACCATCAAACAAAGCTCATAGCTGGTCGCACAAAGGACTCGCAACGAACCGTGTACGCGTACACTGCTTCAGCAACTATTCAACCTTCGACAGACGCGCTTGAACCGTCGAGTGCTGGACGTCGAAGAGTATGGACAGGTTTTCGCTCGACGCCACAAGGAGGGACGATGAATCCGCTTCGGTGTCGGAGCTTGAGGATTCTTGGAATGCCCCGATGCAGCGTCCCAGGACGAGAGGGAGCTGACCCACGAGCACGCGCTTCATTGTGTACAGTAGTCGAAGCAGACGGAAGGTGACAATGCGCGTGTCTAAGAAAATCCTCGGACGAGTTGCCTACTCGCGCGCGGACGCACCAGGACCGCCGCGATACTTCGGAATAGATAATACCCAATCACAGTGGTGGCTGAATGCCACGGATGGTCATAATAGCCCTAATGCGAGGAGTGAATAGGCCTCGTTGCTTGCGCAACCGACTCTCGACGCGTCCCTCGTATCTTCTTCTCTTCCGTACTCCTTGTGTACATACACGTTTCTCGGTAAGTCTCTTCCTCGAGTACTCTCGCTCGTCCTCCTTCCCCCGGAGGGCGATCCCTCGTCATTGAAGGCGTCCGGGCGTTAGAACGCGCCGGACTCATCTCGATCTCCTCTTCCTCTCGATAACCGACGTGTGTCCTTCGCTCGGCCGAGCAACGAACGCATTGCACGCCCCCAGGAGAGAAGGAACGAGCCCGTATAGTTAGGTCGATTGTTCGGCGCGGCCCGTGGATCGCGCACCATTGTCGGTCCGCGCATTTTTGTTTCTCGTAATGAACTATTGATCGCGAGCTGGTGATCCCTTCGCGCCGCTACCTTCCTCGGGCCCACGGTTAAGGTACCCGACGGAACGGCCGATCGCCTTGCACGGTGCGCGTCGGAGCGCCGAAGGGGCGAGGAGAGACGGGGAGAGAAAGAGTGAGAGAGGCGGGCGCGCGCATTCACGAATCATTACGCGACAGTGACGAATTATAACGACGCGACCGTAATGCGTCTCCTTGTACAGCGGGCAGAGTTTTTGCCACCGAGACACTGGGATCGATAGAAGATCGAGGGGGGAACCGGCGGGAGAGGACCACGCAGGAGATACCGAAAGGAGAGAAGAGAGGCAGCCACGTAGCGCATCCTACCTCGTAAACCTGTTCCTCTTTTCGCCGCTCGGGAACCCGCTTTTATTTACGAGTGCCTCGCGTGCCGCGGAATTTCGAATTCGTTCACGGCTACCGATTCGCGAAGTGGTGGTTCTAGCAGCTCGGAAGAGCCTTTCGAGCCGGGGGGTATCTTTAACGCGTATTTACTGCTCCTCGGTGCAGCTTCATTTTCGAGCGCTTCCATTTTGACTGAAAAGAATGTAACATTCGCAACGGTTTAACCGTTTAGAAACAGATCCCACGTTCGCGCGTGGAGTAGAAAAAATGGTTTCACACGCGACAGCCCGGCGAAATCCTCGTTACGGGCTCCTAGAAAGTTCAAGCGCGGACTTGGAAGCGCTCGTGCGGTTTCCAGGGTCGAGTTGATGGCTTCGACGCTAAGTAACCGCGAGTTTACGTGATCGATAACGCTCGAGGTCGCAGACGGTCATAAATTATCATTGCTTACCCGTTGTTCGAGACTTGCGGTTCCCACGTGATAATGAGACTGATCCTCTCTCCCGTTCTCTGTCTTTCTCTCTTTGCCGCCTTCGCTTTTTCTCGAAGGGCTCGCTACGACTCGAACGATTTCGTTCTAGCCGGGCGGCAGTCGGTGAAACGAGCGATAATATATTACCGGTTGATCCGATCGTTGCTGTCATTTGCGCCAGACAGCTCGGGGATTAATTAGCTCGGCCGATGCTTCGAGATCTCATTCGGGCGACTCCTGCGCTTCGATACTTTCTTCTTCTTCGTCGGTGCCGACTTCTTCTTCATCCACCCCTGTCTCTCTCGCGCGCCGTCTTTCTTGCTTCGTTCTTACCGAACCCCGACTCTTCGTAGGTTCTTTCGGGAGAGCGACGAGCTGCTCCGATCGTCGTCTCTCGACATATCGGAACGTCCGCGCGCAGTGGAACGCGCGTGCCTGATCGTCGTTTAGATTCGCCGTTCCTCTTCGACTCGGAGCACCGTTTCCGCGCGGATAACAAAGAAAGGGCCGACGAGCTGGAAACCGAGGCTCACGCTCGTAATTCAGTTTACTTGCGGGCGTGATTTGCGGCCGACCGCCCGAAGAAACGCGTATCGAAGGGATCTTCGACGGCGGATGATGTCTGATCGATCGTTCCGCGAAAAGCTCCTCTTCGCGAAATGATATTTAGAGTCTCAGTCTCGGTGGATGTCAGAAACTTTATCACGATCATCGTGTGCTATTTTAAATTACCTCTAGCGTTGTAAGTGTTGTTCCACCCACTCGAAATTCGCGTTAAGGTAAAGTCTAAATCTAGCAGTGACTGTTCTTCGATTGTTCTTCAGAGTCAAAGACAATGTTGCCGTGTTTCTGCCCGCCTACAATCTCAATCACCAGTCGCATCAACCGTACGCGCATAATTACTCCCATCTTCGATAGTTAATTCCGTTGACAAAAATAGGAACGAGGAACAAAAGCGATTCTTCACAGTCCTGTTTCGTGTCTACGCCAATTATCTTCCTCCGCGTTAATTTATCACCGAAGAAACACGTACCTCAACAAAGGCCTCTCTAATGTCGTCTTACATTCACTCTGCGCTAAACGGATCCCACTTAAGATCGTTCCGTGGTAACTTCCCTTGTACTTCGTGCGGGGCCTCACTTCGACGTCGCTTCGAAGTAAATCACCCCACTTCAGACAGATCTTGCTTCGAAATCGTTCGGAAGTAAATCACCCTGCTCGAGACAAATCTCACTTCGCAATCGTTCCGCGGGTGAAACCGGCGCGCACCAAATCGATTCCACTCGGCAATGACCCCGAAGGGGGGAGAAGGTAGATTCACTCAGTCCCGAAGGATTTCCGCCACGAAATCGTCCCAAAAGAAAATCGCTGGACGATCTCCCGGTCGGCAGATCTCTCTGCACCGCGGCAGGACGCTCTCGTCGCGCGATCTAGGCGCCGATTCTCACACGTTCCTCGAATAATCTCGATCCTCGGTGTTCCGCGTCCATCCTGGAGGGACAGCCAACCCGTACTCGTCCGGCTCGACTGACAGGATCCGAGGGGGTCTGCCGACGACAAACGTACCGGTTAAAGTTACCGGCTGCCGAGCCGTTAATTCGTCTCGATCGAGTGCTTAGATAAATCGACACGTCCTCTCTCGGACGCGGTCGAGCGTGGCCACGGTCTCGGAAACTCTTAGCCTCTCTCTCTGTCGTTCCTCTCCGGCCTGCACCCACTCATCCTCCTAGGTCCCTCTAAGTCCAGCGCCTGTGCGCGTCTCTACCTGGCTGGTGACTGGTGAACGCCGTTCAGATAAGCCATCTGATATCCGGTTAATGCCGAAGATAAATAACAATTATTTTATAATTAAGCGACCAACCGAGTGGCGTAGTAAATACACGTCCGTGTGGTGGAAACACCTACCCGCAATCTGACACCGCCTTGTTGCCGCTCATTCATAAGACGTGAGAACGGCATCGATCAACCTCGACCGCGGCTCGGATGAGCCACGGCCAGTTGAATTACGCGCGCGTTCGAGGACTCCGCGTTCTATTGTCCTTTGTTCCCTCGTCGCTGCGAATTTCGCGGCGCCATCGAACGGTAATGAATCATGGTTCAAACGTAATTAACTTTCGCTCTCGTTAACGCGCGGAGAAAGAAATAAAATTAGCTCACGTAGCGAGTAACGTATATCCTCGTTAAGCTATGATACCTAACCCAATAATGAACGCAATTAAGCACCGCAAGCACGAGCGAGAGGCCCTTTTCCACCCTTTTTCACCTCGCGATAAATATCGACTCGAGATATTTATCGGCGAACGGCATCCAGGTTGTTCAAAGGGGCCCGTCGCAGCGTTTTCGCGTCAATTACCATTTAACGTTCGGCGGCTGGACATCGAGGATCGCCGGGACTCGGTCCTGGCCTCTCGCAAAATATTCGAGGAATCCTGCGCAACCATTCCCGCGCGCTTTAAGAGCATATTTCCGGTGTGGAGGGGTGGCTGGCCTCCTCGAGCCAGGTTTCGTTAATAGTTCCAGCCGAGGAGAGGAGCGGATTTTACGCGATTCGTGGCGTCGGGCGACGACGATGCTCGGATTTCTCGACGCCCGTGATCTCTCTCCCTCTCTCTCCCCCTTGGGAACCGACTCGTCCACGTGAAATAAGGCCCGTCGGGGTCGTAAAGCGACTCTCCCGTCGTAAGTTACGTCCGGTGTATACGCATAAAGCCATTATATACCTTATACTGTCCTGTAATACGCTATAAAATCCCGCGTTGTATATCTAGGCGCGATATCATCTGGGTTAGGAGCACCCGTAGAGCACATTCTGTTAGCGCTCCCCCCGTCTTTCTCCTCTCGCGTTCGCCTCTCTCGTCGAACGGCTTCCACGATGCCGGTGGAACGACCTTCCCTTCCAACGCTAGGACCACGTACAACCTCTCCCGAGTACGTTCTTACCGCCGCTGTCTCTTTTACTTCGATCGAGACGCCCATTATTTTCGCCCTCGATGGCGAAACCTTTCCGAACGGCAAGAAACCACACCGTGGCCATACGTCTCCGACTCGCGGCCGTGTGTGAAACAACCACCGAAGCGGCTACAACCGACCGACGACGACTCCCGGTGCTCTTTTTACCCGTGATAATAGCCTGCCCCCGTCTTCGATCCTCCCACAGATCGCCCCTTTTTTGCGATCGCGATTTTCTTTTGCCTTTTTTCTTTCTCTCTGTCGATCGACTTTTCTGCCGTTATCCCCGGCGGATCTTAATTGCGCTTGAAAGCACAGCGTTGCATTTACTTTGTATCACTATTATGGGACGCGTCAGTCGGCCTCATCGCACGGATAATTAAAAGAGAGAAGAAGCCTGGTCACTGTAAATGGAAAGACGAACCCGGGAGGGATCGTACTACAAAATTCCACGCTCCGTCAAAGCGCCTCGGACAGCGAAGAATACCTTGCGACGCTGAAAATCCCGACGACGCGTCCGATGGGGAAGGAAAGCTGATGGACCGCGACGTCCCCGATGTAAATCGCGTCGGTGAACAGGCGAGATGATCGCTGAAAAGGACACCGCGGCCCCGTCGAGCGGTTCGCGGGATCCGCGCGTTTCGCATTCATCGCGAGATCTCGCGTGGATTCGGTTACCCGCGCCGGACGTTGCCGATCCTCGCTTCCGAACGGGTTAACGCGTGTTTCGCGACGAGGCGCGGGACGAGGGCGGAGGACAGCAACGCGGGAGGTGTTACATTACAAAACTCCCGCGGGTCGGCGAGTTTACGGTATACGGAAGCCCTCGTAGTCGGCGGCTACCGAAACCCTCGCGTATTTTCGAACCGCCTGTGCGTGTTGCGCTCGCGAGCCGCGTCGAGCAGCCAGCCGTGCGAGCTCGCCGGTGTACGATTACGGACTATACACCCGGGTCCACACTGCGGCAAACACGAACAAGAACTCTGCCTACAAACGTTTTCAAAGATCTTCGATTTGACATGAACACAGCTAGCGGGCAAACACACTTTCCTTAAATGTTCACGCGGTAGTAAAACTGATGTTATCTTCTCGAATTCAGGCGATCCACAAGTAGGTCCTACTAATAAATTTCATTCTTATTCTTAGCATTCAAGTCGACGAGAAAATAGAATATTAGAAGACATTAACGAAGATATCGCACGTATCGCGGGATTTATTCTAAGGTTCATTTAAGTTTAGTCTATACACTTAGACTTAAAAACTTAGTGTGATATTCGATGTCAAAACTGCCAGGCAATATCATTTTTTAACTTCTTTTTCTCAATTACTCGCTCCTTATCCCTGATGAGGAGACCACCTCGGCTTCCATTGATGGAAGTATGTGATTGGCTGTGGATCAGTACCGATGGGTCAGTCCATCTCTTGAGAGTCCGGTCGAGGGAAAAGTGTTAGGGGGTGCGTGGTAACACGCATCTGCCTGCGGAAATCTCCCGGGGGCAAGCGCTTCTCTTCATCAGTCGCCCGGAACCAGGTCCACACTTGCGTGACTCTTGGGAGGGCGCAGGGAGTGGGTCTGTTCTCTGGAGGTGTCGATCACTTTCCTCTTTACTGTGCTCTCGAGGTGGTAGGATCTACACCATGGAATACCGATTTCGCAATTGCGTAGTGGTAGAGTCCCAATTTCCTCTTTCTCAAAATGATAGCTTGGCAGTTCTTCAAATTAAAACTTGAACCGAGGAAATGGATGGAACTTTGATTCCTTCCATCTCGGATGTTCGCTAGTTTAAGGTTTAGACTTTCAGATTTTTGTAAAGGGAGATCGCTGGAGTTCCGATCCCATCTTGAGACCTGGGCAATCGATAATAGTCGAGCTAATTTGGTGCGAACTTGTAATCAAGTAGATATAAGATAGTTTTAAAGGAGACTTCAGAATATCGATAGTAAGCTGATGAGTTAACTGTAGAATTTCATACTATGGCTAAGTTTTCTTAATTTCCGACCTCTGTGCATCAGGTACGACCTCTGCGTGGATCCAACGATTCCTTCGGCCTCGAAAAATGGGATTAGCGAGCTCGTTAACGTCCTCCGCGGATTTTTGCGCGCTCGGAACCAGTTTGAACCGTATACCGAAGGCCCGCTGGTCCCTTGGAAATCGTGGAAAACGTTCCTCCCTCGTTGATGGAGGAATATACGGAGTAATTATTAGCAATTAATCATTGCCGCGGGTACCTGGCGCATATTAAGTTCCCTCTTTTTCTTCCTGTTTCCTCGGAGAATATTGCAGACTCTGTACAACGCGTTGCTTTCATCGGAATTACCTAGAGTACTTTTGCTTTTCTTCTTGTGATCGCACGAAGGTTACAATTTTCCTGTTTTCCGACACGTTGGTCCAGCAGAACCTGTTGGTCCCAGCGAAACGCGACCGGGCACGTACCTTCCAGCGACCCCCGGGTAATTGCGCGTCCCAGACATAGGCCACCGTGAGTGATGGTACATGTACACACCGGTGCGGCGCGGCAGGGAAAAGTTGCTCGCAGTCAGACATTCCGCAACGAGCTTCCCATCCTAGCGGGATCGTTTAATTTGCGTTAACGCGAGCGCGGCTCGTCCTGTTCGCGGTTTCGCCGAATGAAGTTCGAAATGCGAGTTTCCACGAGCACTCGCGCAATTACGGCTGACAGATAATTCTTAGCCTGTATATTAGTTGCGCACGCGAAAAGTCAACTCGGAATTGCAACTAATACATTGTACAACATATCGAGCCTCGCGAGGTACACCTGTACGCCGTTAATCGGTGCGCGAAACGACCGGATGAGCCGGGGGAAGTCATTAAGTAACTGCGAACTTATTACCGCGTGATTTCTCGTTATACTGCTTCATTATCGACCCTCTCGTACCCCCGCGCGAACCCGAAGGATGGTTTCCCAAGCTTCATCACGCGCGGAAATCGTCGACTTCAGGGACCCTCTTAAAATTAATTACCAACCACGAACTTAAACTTCTCGGAGACCGTAAAGTTGAGGTTCAGAATTAGGAAGAATTTCATTAATCGACATCAATCGCGAAGAACAAATCCCCTCGTTGATTCAGCGACACGACAGAACACGCATTATTTCTCAGCGGCTTGTCTTCCTCGCGCCTCGGCGAGTCGCGTCGCCTGGTAATGGCAACGATCGTACGATCATTTAATTTGTACTAGACCGCCCACGCGAAACGGCACAATGGATCGGCGACGCGACTGGTTGCTCGCGTGTTCGCCACAGGAAACGTAGGAATGGAATAGACGCGGATAGTTGATCGGCAACAAGCCGGGGAACGCGGAGTTACGGCGCGAGGCGACGCGCGTTGCCGCGGCGTGTGGCGATCGCTCATCGACCACTGGGACCACCGTGTAACAGGGAGACGCGTGTAATCCGTGAAAGACTTTTCTCTCGAACGGCCAACGAGCCGCGACACTTCGCGGGAACAAATTGCTCGACCTCTCGCCTAGCCGCGAGCGGCGTGGGGTAATCCAATTTGTAAGCGATGCAGTCGCGCAGCGGGAATCCCATTGACACGCGGCTTAAACCCTCGCGAACCCGGGGAATTTGTTCGCCGACGAATGCGCGGCATTGACCGGACCGTGTTCGAAAATCAATCACATCGATCGCAGCCGGAGGAACGGACGCATCGGGGTACTTAGGAGGTTAATGTTTCGCGGAACGATGCGGCGTTCATTTGTAACGGGACACAATCGGATCTCGCGAGCGTGAATGGCTGCTTACAGAGCTTAGTAATGGCTGTGTTAATCACTTTATCGAAAAATCGGTTCCGTAGACATTTCTTCGTCCAGCGCATAATGATCGGAAAAGCAGAAAACTTGACTTCTGGAACAGTCTTTCATTCATATAATAAAATATCGGGATCTAGTTTGGTGCCACAGGGTTCAGCCCAGTTTTCTCGATGTTCGAACACTGTGCGGTTCGAAGACGAGACTTCGGAAACGAACGGGGAAGGTAACAAGAGGGAACGCGGTCAAGTCTTCTGGAATCGTGATAACGCTCCCCAAGGAATTTTGCATAAGTCTCGGTAGGGGATAACCGCGCGGTATCATGCAACGTAGCCGTCGTACACGGATGCCTCCGGAGTTCTGTTCACGAGGTACGTCTCTGCCGACGTAAAAATCTCAGCGAGTATTTCATGAACAGCGTCTTCGAGGCGCAGCATATTGGAAGACACACGTGGAATTGACTTATTCGAGTGCCGGAACAGGGAACATTTAAAAATCCGAGGCATCCGAGATGTACCTCGACGATAATCTTACGAATGATCTCTGTGTCTCTCTATCCCCGTGCCTACCGTTTTCTCACGGCGCCGTCCGACTTTCGAACGAATTCGAAATTAATTCGAACAATGCCAGCGCTCGGTAGCCCGTCGAAGGCGGCCCGTGTTCCTGCCGCGGCGCTGCTCCGGGCAGCAGCCCTCGTTTCCCTCGGCGGTTTCGCTCGATTTCAGAGGGGACGAAGCGTGTAGAGGTGTCGGCCGTATCCATAACGAACAATTCACGATGAAAATAACTCTGCGATGTAGTACAATGGAGCCCCCGTATGCTCCGGCCACGAGGAGACAGAGAGGCCATGTATGGTGAACGATGGTGTGGCAGGTAGGTACCTTGCTTCACCGAGCCCCCCATAGAGAAGGGAAGAAGAGGAGGGGACATCACGAGAGAGAGAAAGAGAGAGGAAGAGAGGAGAGCCTCGAAGCAACTCAGAGCCAACGCGAACGAAGAACAAGGCGAAGACTCTCCCAGTAGAAACGGCAGAGTCATCGTCGACTTAATAACTAATTATCAATTAATTAAGCGACGGACCCAGAGACCGTTGGAAACGATTCCTTTTACAAGGAATTCGCGGCTTCCGCACAACGTAGAGCCGACGGTGCAGCTGTGATCGTGAGCCAACTTCGTCTCGCTGGTTAATGAGTTTCCGATGAGTTGTATTGTACGCGATACGGGGAGATCCGATCTGGTCCTCCGGGCGAGGAAAAATCCCGAAGATTGATCGTCGCCCCGATGAAATCGTTAAATGGCCCACGTCGAATAAGTACGAAGCGCTAGGTTGCCGAGCGAAACCTCGAAGGAAGAAGCGTTGCGAAACTCGGTCGCTTTTGCTCGAAACCAGTAGAGACAGTTGTATCGGTCGAGCTAGGCTCGCATTTATCACGAGTATGACGCTCGCTGTACGTTGCAACGACGTAGGACTAAGTGGTACAAGCGGAGAGAATTCAGGTGTCGCGCCGTTTATAGAAACACCGTGTCTCGATTATAGAAATCGGTACATATCGAAATTCACGTACAGCCTCGGAGCGACCACCTGCGCCGTGTTTCATAGTGTTCGTGGCGTTCTAACGTGCGCACAAGGTGTTCTCAACCCTTGAATCCTTGTAGAACAGACCTACTCTATTCATCCATCCGAGCAAGTTGTTCGAATGACCTTACACGGACAACAGATAGCATTCTCGCGAGCGAATGGTTAGCCTAATCGCCGTGGAAGTCGCGAACCGGGTCGGGATGATGCGAGGCACGCCTTTGGGGACGAGGGTAGTCCTGCGATAGGGGCGCGATGCGAACGCGCGCTGACTATAATATCGAATATATTGGATAATGATAAAGCCGCGAGCGCGTATGCCCTCCTCGCACGGGTGATTGGTTATTAGTTTTGGGTTCGCGATACCATCTTAATGGGAATACTTAGGTGGGAGGCTCCGAGACATTGAAGATGATCTATACTCCGGGCCGCGTACACGCATCAGGACCGGCTGATAGATCGGCCCGACCCTATTCGTGGGCCCTACCGTACTTCCACCCCTGGCTTCCCCCTCGGCACACGTACATCGTGTCGTGGCGCACACAAGGTCGCCGCCGGCGCACACAAACGTCCAGGCTACGTGGTATGTGCGACGGTGCGGTGGTGCGGCAACGGGCAACGGGCAACCAGGCAACAACACAATGCAGCGAACACGGGGACCGATAAGATCGGGATCCGAACTGCTATGTCGAGAACGCCCGCTGGGACCCACGCCTTTTTTGCACGCAACCTCCCGACCGTGGTGCGTACATATATCTGCTCCCTCGCGCTTTCTCTCTCGCTCCCTCCTCCCCCTGCGTGGCTCGTTGTTATTATTAGGATGAACGAGGGGAACCCTTCTCTCGTTGCCCCGGAAGAGGGCCCGCTGATACCGCAGAGAGAGGCCCAGAACGCGGTGGCCCGACGCAGAGTCACTTCCTACCGGACATCTGCTCTGCCCTCGTTCCTCTCCGATTCCTTTCAACCCTCTCCTACACGCGCGCGTGATTCTGCGCCACCCTTTCGCTCTCTGCAGTTGTGGTGCCATGGAACATACTGTGGAAATTGGGCGCAAGCTGCCGTTCGATTCCTTGTGCATCGTAATAATTTAAAATTGACTAACTGTTTCAGAAATGATTTTATTTAATTGACCGAGATTTACCGAGGAATATTCTTTGAGTAGATTAAGATTGTCAAGTTATACTTATGAATAGAAATAAATTTGTACATTATGTCTATATGATATTTTGATAGTGAATACATGTATGGGTAGGTAAATCTATATGATCTATAACCAATAATAAATAAGTAGATTCACTTTCCTTAATTTTCCTTTCGGATCACATTGATCCAAACGATACGAGCGCAACAAAAATTTGAGCGGTGCTCATGGGTTAATGAATGGCTTAAGAAAGATAATATTAGATAGTTATTAGGCGATAAGAGTTTCAATGAACGGAGGGGAGCCATTACTCATCAACCTTCTGGGGGATAGAGTTTCATATTTCTACGGTGCCGGTGGTATCATGGGATTCGGGAATGAGGTTTAAAATAGTCGAATAACTTGGCCCTTTCATCCTAAAAGAAGCTTCAGTCAAAGCCCTCTATTCCCTATCATACTTTATGTAGTTAGATGCTTCTAAAGTATTCGTGCAATGTCATTACCGTTTTCTAGCGGAATAATTAATCTAACAAGAAGTTATGTACATACGTTCAAAACATTTTAACCCGCAGTTGCATCGAACAAGTCACGTTCTGAAGCTTCGACGTTCCATCGAGACGAACTCCATTAAGAAACTAGCCCTTTCGACATTAAATCGTGGACGGAGCAACGAGCCGCTGAAACACACCTCACACTCGCGATCCCATGCCCCAGCAGGAATAAAAATATGGGACTCCCGAGCTGGAGAGTATTGGCTGCGCGGACTTTTTGCGACGCCTCGTTCCACCGAAATTAGATTAGGTTACTTATGACAGGACGTAACTAAATCACATTCTTCGCGTGTTCGAGTTCTTTGCATGCACCGTTTCCCGTCGTTCGCTTTGATTTATAGACTCTGGGGTATTCCGGTCCCCCATAAGCGGTTCCCGAGGAACCAGTTACTTCTTTTGGGCCCATGGCTCACCGGTAACTACGGTCAAAATGATGTTCCCGAATTATCTTTGCGAAAAGTTTTAAATTTCGCGCGAACTTTAGCCGATAAAACCGAGGGATCAATATAGCGTTTAATATCTTTGTATTCTCGGAAATTTTGAAAGCTTTCGTCCATGATGTCCTGCCAAAATGCGTTCCCCTCGCGTATCTCCATTTTAATTGCTCGCGGCGTTTCCATTAAGGCCCAGTCATCGTATTTTCGTCCCCCCGGCGACCGAAACGCGGGACATTTACCGGAGAAGCCAACTTCATAAGGCGTCCCCAGTTTATGGCGCATCTACATGTAAATGCAGGGGCTGATGTCGCCGTAGCGCGTGGGGCGAAGAGGCGACGGAGGACGAGCGGAGATATGCAGATTGACGATTACCATTTTTCACGGGCGACGTTTATAGTTCATGCGCGCATCAATGTGTCATACGTTCGCGTAGATTGCCACCCTTGCCCCCGAGGAATTCGCGGCGCGGATAAAGCGAGGCTGGGCAACGTTTACGCTACTTTCGCCGGGCGAACAATTCGAGACGTTTGTCAGTCGGGGAATTGCGTGTCGCGCGACATTTACACCCACGCGGTTGTAATGTTCGTTTTACGATGCAACAAAGTTCCAGGCAGCTACCGATAGACTCTATTTCGCGCGAAAGGCTTTCGTGGAAACGTACACTAAGATTCTGTGTCGTGTATTTGCTACTTTACTCCTCGGCAGTGACAGACGTATTATTTCCACGCGGCGATTGTCAGTCACCGAAGAAAATTGCCTTTCCTGCGAGTCCTTAAATTTCGGGACAGATCAGTTTAAAGCAGACGAGTCGAAAAAAGGTACCGTTTGAAGTCGCGAGCGGTGGTTCCTCTTTTCGGCGAGGGGTCCGGGAGAGGGAGAGGCACGGGCGAGGAGGACGTGATGAATTCTCGCGATTAACACGTCACCGTGGAAGAGCGTGTTTAATCAACGCGCGGAGAAGACGCTGCGGGGCGTCCGCATTCGGACCGTCGGTCCTGTCGTTGCACCCCTTTCAAGGCGGCTACAACACCCCGCCATAAATAACAGGGCGTTCTGGAGCCACGGGGGGATGACGACGATGGTAATTGTGAGTTACGTCGGCCTCTTGGACCGGGTCCTCGGGACACGTCCCGAAATCAACGACGGTAACGAGACCGATCAAAAGCTGGTCCCTTTTTTACGGCAGGCTCCTCCGCGTTTGACTTTTCAACGGCGCCCACTGCTCCACCAATTCTCGCACGCATCGCGTGCCTTCGCCCGCGATTTATGAGAACTATCCCCTCGCTGGAATTTTAAATTAGACGGCACAAATAACGCGCGGATCTTTATGAATCCAATTAGAGGCCGGGCCGCGGTTATTGAAACTTGTCTTTTGTTGACTTTAATTTAAGTGGACATTCCGCGATCTTCCCGTCGAAGGGAACGGTAGCCGAACTCCGCGATCCCGAGCCGCTTTGTGAAAGCGCCGATCATTTACATAAAAGGCGCTGTAATAGCCGGCGAATTCGCGATTGTATATCAGTTGGAAAGCGCTGGTTGACTCGGAGCTTGGCTCATAAGTAAAACAGGCGATACGATCGCGCCGGTGGATCGAACGTTTCACTCGATCGACTCGCGAAAATCGTCGTGCCGTGGAGGTGAAAGTTTCCACGGTAGTCGTTGCTCCGCTACGACCGTCGCGTCGGCAGGCGTAATAGCTGCACGGCAAAGCGACCGAATCTCTTGAATTCAATAGCGAAAATGCAGCCGCGTGGAACGAGACACAGTCCAGAAGAATCGAACAACTGAACAATACGGAGCCCGCGTGTAATGCAGTGCTTTCGAGTAAAAAACGAAGTCGAAGAAGGGACATAGGCGATAGTTTCTCGCGCGGCAAAAAGAAGGATCGCTCCCGAGGCGCTCGCTGAATCACGGGATAAGATCGTAATTGACCAAGGCCGTTACGATATCGTAATAAACTTTTTGATATCTCGTAATACCTCGCAAGAAGTCCTCGCTACGCTCCAGGAACACCCTGTATTTCAAAATCAATCTAAACGACGGATCTTCAGAGGCGACTCTCCCATCTCGCAACGGCCGGCCGAGTCTCGTTCCCTCCGGAACAGTTACCCGATATCGAGCCTCGCGATTGTTTACGGCTACCATAAACGCGCGCACGTCCGAGGCGGAAAAGTTGTCCCACGTTTATTAACATCGGGGACAGATCGAATTTAAAGTATCGATCTTCCATAATAGGACGCGCCGCGGCGGCCTAGCCTTTCCAAGTCCAGCAACAATAGCCTATTCTCCCCCATACGCAGACGAAACTTTCTTCCCTTATGGGTATTACCACTGCGCGAGTGTTCCACGATCGTTAATTAATCGCGCAACGTTGCTGCCCGCGCAAAAAGACAGAAACCACGAAGCGCTCCGGCTGATGTTGAGCTCTAAGTCATGGACCGGCGCTGAAACGATGCACAAAGCGATGCCCTTCAGCCAGTTCGAGTCGCTTGCATTCGCTTTTCGCTCATCCGACGTTACAGCGCATACTTCGGCTCGTCCGTGACGCAGCCTTCTTCGAGTGCCCCGGACGCAAGTAGCATCGGCTTTATTAATTAATCGAAACTCGATGCTCCTGGTCCCCCTTCGTCGTGGCTCGTTCGACGCAGGCACGTCGAGAGAACGATCGGTCAAGGCAATATCTTTCTGCGATTAAACGCGGTGGCCCTTCGGGACCACCGATCATCTCGGGAGCGACTGGCCCGCCGTTGGTCCGAGAGATGTCCGACAAAAACCGGGCGCTACGCAACACCGGACCCATAAACAGCTTTTTAGGCGATCAGCGCGCGCTTGAATATTCAACGAGTATGCCGCGTCGCATCAGCACCGCGACGGAGGGAACCGCGGCAATTAATATTGATTTTATTAAATCGAACTTTTTGCGTCGACCCCCGGGCCAACTGTCGCGACTTGACCGCGCAGCCGAAAGTACGCGCGGACCGCATGCCACCGTTTTTCCGCTCGCTTTTACGGATAAGGACCCGGTTGGGGTGGCGACCCGAAACCCGCTCGATCTCCTCATCGGTATTATACTTTCGCGAGCCACTGCTGAATGGGGCAATGATATCTAATCTTCTCTTTCTTTCACTCTTTTTAACTTCGTTCCCATAGAAACGGGTCCTTTCAGTTTTATTGTTCTCCGCCTGGGGTTCAAAACCCCATAGAGAACAATCACCTGATGTTCTTCTTTCTTGGAATACAGTGTCAAGTTATTGCATCGTTTATTTGGTTTTATTGCCACCTCTATTATGACGCTGACGTTTCCATGATCTTGGGAAGAGAACATTCTAACGTCGTAAACCAGAGTCGTTAGGAAACCGGGACTTGGGGATCCTCAGAAGCTGATCTAATTGCGCCCCGAAAACCTTTCAGGCGAGATGAGATTATATCGTAAAACGAGTCATTTTAGAATGAGAGGATAGAGATGTATTTCATTTGCCGTTAAATGACTATTCGTTCGGCCTTAAAAATCTCTCTCAATAGTCCTCAAATATACAGGGTGTAAACTATATACGTTTAAATATTCTCAAGAGTAGTTGGGGAGCTCAAATGGAGCAGAAAGTGGCCTGCGATATAGTATCCGAGCTTGTAGTAATAATGCCTTAAAATTAGCCTATACGCTAAACTAATAGTCTGAAGATTCTAAAACTTCACAAACACATTGACAAGCAACAGTAGACTGAAAGAGTCTTAATGCATTTTGTTGTATCTGTTACAGTTTAACTGTTATGAAGCTTTAAAAATCGGGTATGTTTGTAGGAGTGTGCATCGGCCACCTCAGTGTTTGCCTCGTCGATGGCCGGAGTTAGTATTCATCTTAAAACCATACCGTTAGCTTTAAGGCGTTATTACCATAAAATGGAGACAGATCGGACACTATGTCATAGGATATTTTGTGTTCCGTTTGAGTTCCCCAACAACTCCTGAAAATATTGAAACGTGTAGTTTATGGCGAAAACAAAGTTATTGATTTAGTTTCCTATGTAGGTACATACGCTCCCTTTTTATAAATCATTTTACAAAATTGCTTTTAATTTCTGTGTTAAAAGATTTCTGAATTTCTTCAGCCACTAATGTAAATCGGGAAACCCTAGAACACCGCGTTCTTTTCAGTAGACTAATTACTTCTTCATAAAATGCTGCAATTATAAAAATACAACTAACTACTGAGACATAAATGTAACTGTTTCAAGAATAACCAACGTAAAAAGTCCATTACTATACAGAAAAAAAATCATTTCGGGTTCTTTTCGGACAAACTGTGTATTCAACGACCCCACCTGAGCAATCTTATCAACCACCCATACTTATTCCCGGCAATCGCCTCCGGTTGCCGTAATTCGCCGCAAGGTAGGAAAGAGTGAATCCCCAAGACCGAGAGATAGGTGGGAGATCGTCTTGCGTATCAAGGAATTCATTACGATGCGTACAAAGACGAAACAAGCGCGAATCTCCCACGGCGCTCGGTCGGCCGAGGAAATTTATTTCGCTGATCGTGTCCTGGGTCCCGGCGATGATATCCTCTCGCGGTGAAACGTGGAAAAGGAAGGAGGAAGGAAGGGCGGTGCGGGGCGAGAGTGAGAGAGATCGGTGGCAGATGCCGCGATCCCAGTGGGACGCCAGGCGCCCCGGGAGTGAAGACGTTCGAGTAATTGGCCCTCTGCTTCGATTCCGACTGCTGCGGCCACGGAGCCCCCGATTCGGCGCTTTCTCTCTCCTTCGAACCAATCCTCTCGTTACACTGCGAGCGTTCTCCTGGTGTCGGCGGGGAGCTACTGATTACAGACTTGCCCGCAGCTCCCCTCCTGCCCCGCCTGCTCGACGCCGAGTCTCCTCTCGCGTCTTTAGCCGCGATCCAAAGAGTCGCCATCACCTTGTACTCGGTACACGTGTTACCTGCCGCGCATAATAAGGCCAACCGAGCTGCTACCCTACTCGCCTCGCGTCCCGTTTTTCCCCCCGTTTCCCACCTCCGGCTGCTCCGCGGCTTTTTTTCTCTCTTCGTTGCGCCGCGCTCCGACCGATCGAACCGATTCATTCAGTTCTTGGAACCTGCTGACCGCCGGTCGCGATCCGGGCTCGCGGAGAACGCCGTCATTGTTTCATGGGGAACGAGGCTGATTCTCACGATGTGGCGGTGTAATGGAAAGTAAGCTGAGGAATGCAGCGCGACGGTTTTGGGAGCACGGTGGAAGTCTGAGCACGGAGGACCTAGAGTGTGGCTAGTAATTAAATATTTTGTTATACTGCATCGAGAGCTTTTCGAAGTCGGTGGTGATTCTTTGGAGCATAAGATCGAGAGGGTTCCTGGTAGCGCTCGAACCTTCGATCATTTTCACCGCGTCATTGTCTTCCCCGTGTTCGAGCGTGACAGTCTCCACGCCTTCCGCGCCGCGGCGAGTCAGCATTCCGGTAGAGTGAATCGCCATTTTAACGAGCAACGTGCGCGCGAACAACCAAATGAATCCGAAGTGCATGACGCGCGTTCGCGCCCCTCTTCAACGAAATATCGCCGTCACCGCGCGAATCAAGCCCCGTCGCGATCCTGGGACGATCAAATTAACGTTGAATCGATTAAAGTTTCTATTCATCGCGTCTCATTCGCGGTAACGAACCGACAAGATCCCTCGGCATAATGGACGTGTATCTTGCAAATGTTGCCGTCGAAGAAAGCCCTTCGACGATGACTTTGTTTCACCGACGCAAAATGAGAATAGAAATCGAATTGCGATATCCCCTTTCATCTTCGTTCCTATCTTTCTTTTTCATCGAGTTCCTTGTCGCGTTCTTAATTGCAGATACCTGTTTCTCGCTGACCTGTTCGCTGAATGTGTTAATTCATAATATCACGCGTTACCGAAGGCGTGGACGTTGTCACACCTAGCCCAGAGGAACGCGATGACAAACTGTAAAATCTCGAGGTTCGTCGAGCCTTCTTTTGTCTTAGCAATGCTATTTTTGCCATGCTTTGTTACCTCGTTACCCAGTTATGCCGACTCTACGCTTCGTAATGCTGCAGCTATTTGTAAATAATAAAGCCGGGAATCCACCAGAAAGCTAAGCTAAGCTATGCTATGCTATGCTATGCTATATTTAAACAATACATTTTTACCAACTTAGCTTAGCTCTTGGTGGAAACGGATCCATCAAAATGTATTGAAGCTAATTTTTTTTAAACATAGCACAGCATAGCATAGCTTAGCTTAGCTTTCTGGTGGATTCCCGGCTTAATTCCACGATACGCGTATCCAACGTTACTCTCCACGCACAATGCATCGAATCGAACTGAAAGAGCCTGATGATGAATCGTGGGCGGGCGACGCTAAATCACTTTGTATTTACCTACAATGCGGCGCGATTAGGCGCGTGGGATGAATGACACACATCGACGGATCCCGAAGGCGCGCGGAACCGATCGCTCGGTTTTCACGCGCATCCTCGCATCTTCACGCGTAATCGACGGTATTCAACGCTAGCAACCCCTGAACAGCTCGAACGCTGCGTCCATGGAGTCTTGTTTGCATACGCTTTATCTCCGCGAGATCTCCGACTTCGACATCCGAGGCAATCGGATGAACACGTTTCTGGCGCGGGTGTTTCGTCAGCGACGGCTAGAACGGTTTTTGAAGAGACTGACTCGCAGGTGGTTCGCCGAGCGCCACGTTATCCGCGACGCGATAACATCTGCGTCGCTAATTTCACGGCGATAGCGAAAGTGACGAGTCGCCGATCGTAAATTTGCCCGGCAGCGGGTAAAGCGATTCCGTCGGGACCGGTTACTCGGCTCTCGTGACTTATCCAACATCCACGAAGTCGGAGAAGTGTAACGGCAGCGCTCGCAGACAATGGGACCGCGAAGTTGCAACACCGGCCATTGTTTTTGCGGCGAGACGTCGCCTCGGTTTTTACCTGCATTAACGCGAATTGATTTCACGTGAAACTGGCATCTCGCCGTGCGGGGCGAGTGAAAGTCTCAACGTCGGGTATCGACGTTGAAATCGATGGGTTCCGCCGAAGGTGGAACCTCGAAGAACGCGGCACGGAGGATCAACGCTCGGGTTGAACGCGAAAAAACTGCTCCATCGAGATGCTAATTGCCCAGAATTATTAGTCCAGGGTAGTATTGGAGCGCGCAGCGACCGGCCAGAAGAAGATTGCGTAAATCAATCAGCCAGCTTACGACCGTTTCGACGACGAAGCCTGGGATAATTGGAGTAGCGACAAGTTGATCAGCGCGGCTTCTTTTCACGACGCGACGCGGAATGGAGCGGATCGGATTCTACTCGTCTACTGGTCTCGCCGGAAAGGTCTGTCGGAGCCCTTAGTCATCGAGGGGCCGCATCGCGAGCGTGCCTTATGGGGACCCAAAGAAAAGAACAGCACGGTGTCCCGCCACCCTGGCTATATAATTGCTCATTCGACCGCAGTGATCTCGTTATGACCAACGTTTCATCATTTTTTTCCCCTGTCTGCCCTTCCTCGATACTGACTCGAAAACCTTTATTGCGCGAATCTCTGCAATCGCAGAAAAAAGTTTATGATAGTTCCGCGGTTCGTGTAACTGTCAAGGATAATTAAACCTTTACCGCTTCCTTTTCAGTGGATTTGCTTAGCTGATAGCTGTAATGACTCGTGATACTCCACGATCATCCAAGAATCCCCGGTTTATGACGAGCGAGGCTAATTAAGGAGTATATGGAATGGACGCGGCGGGTCTACGTGTCCCGGGATTCAGCTGTGTATCCTGTCTCGAATGATTCGAGCGGCGTTTGAGAGATAAACCGGCGGATATTTGAATTCAACTGAGTAGCATGCGGCGGTAACACGGTGTGATTTCAACGCTCATTGCGAATCAACCGGTGGAAATCCGGTGCTATTACCGGGAACCGGAGAAACGGGAAGCGTATTGTTGAGAGGACAGAAACTCGAAAAGTAGCGTTCGGGTCGCGTTCGCCACGCTTTCGAGTTGCCAGACGGAGTTCCATCATTCCGTCGCCCACGCGAAGCGATTGCACCGTCGAAGATACGATCGACTCGATTAATAATTAAGTATCGCTCATTGTTCCCATGACGAAACGTCTTCTAAGCATACTTAATTATCTCAAAATTACGTACCTATGCGAAAGTCTATCGTAATTTCCCGTATCATTTAGGATGTAAAGTCAGAATTAGCAGCCTACTGTTAACTAGGCGCACGTGATCCGCGGTATCGCGATTTTCCATTGTGCTCAATCAATTGTTGGCGAGATGGACGATCGCCAGGAGCGGAGCGTAACCGTCAGCAGGGTGAAAGGCAGGAGGATTCCTCTCGGTACGTCGCGGCTACGGCAGCCAGTAATGTTGATTGCGAGGAATCCCGTATCGGCTTCCCTTGTTCTGTTCGGATTCGCCGGCTCGGCGCGGGTTCTTGTCGTCGCGCGACTTCGCGTTTCAGCCGTGTCGTCGGTACCCGACTTCTCTCGCCAGGATGCTCGGTTCGCTTCTTCCACGCCACGGATCGAATCGCGATCGGATGTCTGTTACCGATGTCAATCTCCTTTTTTGCGCTTCCGTCGAGACGAAAATCGAGGGAGACGCGGTACTCCGGACGACTATCCACGGCTCGTCGTTCCCACATTTCGTTTTGCGTATTTCTTTCGCGTGACCTTCGCAATTTCATGGTGTCGTTGCTTTTTTACGGGGAACGGTGATTCCCCCCCTTTCTCCCCCATTTACATGAAAGCCCTTTGAGAGGAGCGCATTGTGCCGCGGATCGCGGCAGCAGTTGAGTTAATCTAAATTTCCTCTCTATCAATGCACCGTACAATCTTGTAATCAACATTCCACTTATGTGCTCCACGAGTCGGGAAGTCAAGTGAATTCGTGAAATTCCTGGGAATTTTTTTCGGCTAGAATCTACCGGAGCGAGATCCTAATCGAGCGGACAGCCTTCAAGTAACGCGCATCTCAAAAAGGGTTACAGGTGACTCGAGGTAGACAAATAATTATGCAAATACACGATCGATAAGATCGAGAACGAAAGAGTGGCGCCGATCGAACGGACCATTAATATCTACATTCCATCGACTTGCTTCGTAGTTTCACAGACTTAATTTCGACCGAAGAATGGAATCCCAGCGGCCGAAATTTATGGAGACACGCTCGAGCCACGGAAACGCTTTCCACGTCGTTTTGTCACGCACGGTACACGCGCATAAATCTCGTTGCCTTTTCTTCCGTCGCTCTCGGGAAACGCGTAAATTTCTGTCGACGTTTCGCGTGAGTTATCTATCCACGGATATCCTTGCGAAAACGGTCGCCGCGATCTCAGGATCTGGGATCCTGGGACCGTTAGACGGGGTAGCATAAAACACCGTCAGGAAAAGTGAAAGTGATCATTCGAGTTCTGGGGAATAAATTAGAGTAGCTACCCCGAGTCGGATACCCGATACTCTGCACTTTCGCTATCAGTGATACATATTTATGTTCACCTATCGACAAATTTATATTCTTACAGCGAAACCTCGAAGCTCGCGTAAGTAGTTCCAGACTCTTTGAGGAAGACCTGCTATCTCCTTGTCATCCGGGCGCCGCACGGTCGAACCCGATGCATCTTTCCTCGCGGAGATTCCTCTTCCACGCCCTGGTTGTTCGCAGGTACACAAGGAGAAGGATTTCCCGGGCCACCGAGCATTCCGGATGCGCTCGCGTGTATGTGTATTCGTGCGCGTGAACGCCGAGTAAGATCTGTAACCCCAGATACGAATCTGTGAAGATATCTCGAGGAGCACTGCTCGGGACTTGGCAGTCAGTCGGGATAACGAGTACCGTCAACCACGGTTTCCTCTTCTTCTCCTGCTACCTCTTCCTCCTTCTCTTCGTCTTCCACTTCGCCTCGGTGCCCCTTGAGTCGCTCGTTTCTCCGAGTACCGAGGTGTTTCGAGCGAAGAAGAACGTCCCCGCGTGACACCACTTCTTCCTGCTTTTCTTGCTCTTCGTTAAGTCCTGCTATCACACCTTCTGCCGGATCCTCTATTACCGATACGATCGCGCGGGGACTCGGATTAACTACCGGTGTTTCCTAGTAATCCGTGTCGAGCTCCACTAACTCGTTGCTTTATCCACGGAAAGTGTTGAACATTTAAGTGGACGTCGAGTGGATTTAAAATACTTGTCGTTCGAAATCTTAAGCCCGATCGTCGTAGCTAAGACCCTGCCACAATTTTTACTTTCAACAACTCGGACTAGATCACAGTCGACTCTTTTTATTTCCGTCCAATTGGAGATAATTACTAGCCTCGCGATACTAATTTATGATAAGGTGGTAGCACGCGCAGGGGACCGTATCTCGCAGCCGGATGCCACTGTGCGGGTATACGGCGTGTTGAAAAGGAGGAACAGTAGACCAAAGTCCGTTCAGTGGTTCCGTAGGACTTTTGAGCAACAGCGGAGCAACCATCCAGCCTCTAACTCTCTCGTCCTGTGCCTCTCTTCTTTCCTCCTCATATGCAAACCGGCTTCGCCGTCGCGAAAACAAAACGACGAGGATGGGTAGGGGATAAAGCGAGAGAGAGAGAGAAAAAGGAGAAGGAGACGGGCCTTGGAGCCACCAGGAAACAATCCTTCTCCCTCTCCTTCCTTCTCGATCGTCCTCGCCGCTGTCCTCCGTTTCTTCTTCTTTTCTGCTCCCTTCTCTTCCTGCTCCTTCTTCGCCTCCTCCTTCCTTCTAGCTCTCTTCCCTTGGTCATTCTTTTGTACGCGACATCAGCCACGCCGTGGAACATCTACGAGATCGGCGATCTCTCGCCGACGACGAAATCGACCCTTCTTCCTCTTTCTCGCGCGTCTCTACAAGGCGCGTATAGGGGAGAGCGCGCGGAGCCTCTTTCACGGATTCCTTCGAAACACGCTCGCGACTCCGCGCCGGGACTCCATTACGAGCGAAAGTCCTGGTAACGTCCACCGGGGGAGATTCAAGCCGGCGATTTTGATAAGCTCGACACCGCTCGTGAAGGGTACAATGTATTTAATACCGAGGAGATTGGGGCCCGCGATTAAATTTGAGCCTCGTTCGCGCGCACGCGAGAACCGCTTTGCCTCCTCGTCGACATACGAACGGGCAACTTTATCGCTAGGCGTATCTATTAATTGTCCCAATTTTACGTCACGCCGGGTTACACGGGGCTTGATAGGCATCGAGGCGGCACGAGACGCTCTCGCCGAGACGCTTTTCAACTAATTTGCATCGCAGCTATGAATACGCAACTCACTTCAGAAACTGAAGAAACTAAGAATCATAGAAAATCGTGGAATATTCTGTGATTAGTTGATGAGGTTTGCCTGGATTGGATTATTAATATGTTTCGATAAAGAAAAGATATTTACAGTTTTTCTATTGACTATACTAATTTACAGAGTGAAGAATTAGGTGCTTATTTATTTGTTTATCTTTTTCATCAAAATATACAAAAGCTGCAATCTAAATAGAAACTGGTACAATATAGAAACTCTTTCCTAAATAACAATCATTATGTGCCAATTATTGTTATATCGTTTTTATTATACCAAAAGAATGTACACATGCAGTGTGGTGTAATAATCGAGGTGCAGCAAAGCAGTTATTATAGAGCGATGCATAGCACAAAGTTAGGGAACAAATAAACTAAAAACTAATAGCAAAGTGAAGTTGCATATTGTGTTATAAGCCTTAAGCTGCGATTACAGTTAATATTAATAGTCGGAGAGAAGAATATGAAACTATTGATACTAAGATAATCGGAAAAAGACCTATTAATTCATGAATGGAAAATTAAAATAAAAGTAGGTGAGATCTGATAAAGGATTTTGCTTGATTTTTGAAAGAAAGAAATGTAGAGGAACACCGAATGTGAATAGATAGAATGTTGCAGAATCGAGATGCAGAAAATGGAAATGAAGCACGAAATTTGGATAAAAGGTTAAGGAATCTGGTGTTGCAAGTATCATTTAAATGTAGCTTATAGTTCAAACGTAGTAGTAGGTCATAATTACTCCGCTTACGGATACAAATAATAATAGTTAATGAGCCACTGATCCTCTGCCACTTTTGCGTAGCCAGTCGGTGACTGTCCTAAATTCTAATACAAAAATTACAGCGCTGTTTTTGTGATGTCAGAAAGTCCGAATGATTTAGCTTCTTGTTGTGGTTCTCATTCGCGCGTTATAAGATCCTCTCGCTCCGGCACCACCGTGGAGCAGTTTTATTCAATTAGCTTCCGAGTTGATTTACTTTTGGAGGACCGAGGTGGCTCCTACCGTGTTGGCCTTAATAGGGTGGCAGCAGCTACCCTCGCGTTAATCTCAACTGACGCCGATGATTAACGATGGCTCGGGCTATCATCGTCGCGAGCGAGCAGGCCGGAGATCTACTCACCTGCCTTCCATCGTTCGCGGGGTTAAGTGGGAAAGCCGGCGCAAGAATGTGGCATTCCTACCAGAGGCTACGGAGAAGACGCTCCGAAGATAAATAGACGTAAGACAATGGGGACGGACGAGTGTTCTTGCGGCGTTCGCTGGGCGGAACAGCGAATTCACGTGGTTGGAAATTTGCATGCGTCCCACCCCTCGATCCGTTTATAAATCACTCGGAGCCCGAGAGCCCTCACCGTCGTCTCTCCTCCGCTGTCCACCGCGTTCTAGAGGTCCTCTGATCCCTCCGGGGGGAAACAAAAGACGTCCACGCGCGCCGATGAGATCCGAGGATGTTGCATCGACGCGTTGCCGACGGCTGGATGCGTTTCGCTCGAGCCAATAACGCGCAGTACAACCTGGAAGACTTTTTGCTCCGTGCTTCGGCTTTTTCTACAAGCAGAGGCCCATGATCTCCAAAAAAAAAATGAATCTTCCTGTCAGCTTTCCCCGAGTTTGACAGTAATCACTGACCTTCCCCAAGCATCCCGGGGCGATCAGGAAGGGAACGTACGAGGCTGTCGGGATTTATCGCGATAGCGGGAGCGTCGCGATTACAGGCGTTAATGTAAAACACGCGCGGGGGTAGGGTCGCGATTAAAAGCGAGGATTATGCTCGGTACGAGAGAAAGAGAGAGGCTGACTCGCGAGGCACAGATGCTCACTGACTGTTCTATAATTTTATAGTGCTCACTTTTATCCCAGTCCCTAATTAATGGTCTATAAATTATGTGCGACGAGTCGTTAATGGCCGGCGCACACACGCGCGCCTCTCACGCTCACGGGAAGGAATCCTTCCACGCTGTTTCAGCGCAGAATCCTCGCGTTTCCACTCGAACGATACGACCGATCGCGTTTCCGACTGACAAGTGATAAACGCTCGTAAACAATCGTCCACTACCTGACAATCTTGTAAACCTGGTGTCCTTGATCCGAGTGAATAACATCTTGTCGGATTTGTAGATCGCTTCTTTCCGTTGCAGTAAAACTGGGGGGAATGTGTAACCGCAACAGTTTATGTACTGGTGCAGCAAGATTCCTATTTTAAGCACTGGATCAGACGTAACTTCAGCTTATTTCCCATAATGAAGGAATTTTGTTTATTCAAGTAACTTTAGACATAAATGAGAGGCCAAGCCTTAGAATTTAACTTTAGTGGGGTAAAATCTTGTCATCTTGACTACTATTTAACGTTCTTGAAAAATTCTTTTTTATTCTTCTTTGAGCTTTTTAAGAAATGACAATTCGACGCTGTGATTTTCCGGAGAACCGGGTGTCGGTCTGTGGTTAATAAAATCTCCCTAAATTTTCTTTCTGGAGAGAGTCGTGCTCGAGGACTCGTGATCGAGACACGAGGCCCTTCTGCCTCGGACGCGTTCGTACGCGCGCGTATATATACGAAACGGTACGTACGCCAAGAGAGAGAGGCTCATTGCCGAAGCATGCAGGCTTGTCTTGTACAATTTGCTCGAACATGTCCGTCGCGGTCGGAACGCTCGTTTGAACCGGTCGGGGAGCGTCCTCTCTTCCTCGAGGAGATGAAGAGGATACACGTTGCCCTCTCTCGGTCCCGTGGGATCGAGCACCGGCCAAATCCACGGTGTAAATTCCCCGAGTCACTCTCCTCGCCTCCTTCTGTGCTCTCGACCCGTTTCCCTCCCTTCCCGCGAGTGCTACCTCTCTTGCCTACCTCCTCACGAAAGTCGGACGTATCGAATGAATCCCGATAAATCCGTGTGCCCCTCTACTATGACAATCCTTTAAGGACCGCATGGATAGGAGGTTCGGTCGCCATTCGGCGTCGATGATATAGGAGTGAAAGTCACCCCCCGGGGGTTATTGGACTTCGAGGGCCTTTTGGAGGCCGATTGTTCCTTTCTATGAGTGTTTAGAGAGTTTCTATGAGGATTAAGCTTGAATTCACATTGATGAAGCATGATGGAGTCACCCCTCGGGTTATTGAACTTTGAATATCCTGTGGAGGGTTGATTGTCTTCTCTGGAATTGAATTCCTGCTGGAGTTTATTTATAATAGTGGCGCCAAGGAAGTTCGGAAGCGATATTCGCATAATTCAGGTTGGGTTAGTCAAAGGGGCAAAGTTTACAATCCCCCAAGAAAGAAATAGGAAGCGAGGATAACAAAGGCTAGGAAACGAGCATGATTCTTCGGACAATGGTCATTACCGTGAAAGTTTACAGGAAGTGGGAGGTACCAGTCGCGATTCTATGCGGTCGCGTACTTCCTACCACGCCTCGCAACCGATTCAATCGCATAATTAGCGTCTGGTCGCGGGGATGCGCGCTCGCTTCGTTATCGTAATAATTCCATAGAAATACCTGATTAAAATACAATGCATGAATTCGTGATCGGCTGTGCTGACAGCTCCGGAAACAGAGCTCGCTCGACAGCGATGATTAACTGGTGGTTAATTAGGCGAACTAGGCATGGGTCTCCTTTGGTCGTGTTCAGTGTCACGAGAAAAATACGGCGATCATAAAAACTGGTTGAAGTTCTATATTTAATGCGCGCTATTAATCTTTGCTTTGATGGGCATAATTCAGGGGTGTCACGTGTCGTCATTAAAAAACGAGCAGAGAAGGAAGTTGTTTTTCAGGGTTCCACGTGGACAGAAAAAAAAATGAAATTTAGCATCCTCTATTTTTGAAGTTATGTTAGCCTTCTATTGCAATACAATGGATTTTTCATTCGGATACCTTCAGCGATGGTTCAGCGTTTGTTTCAAACGATTGCATTCTGTTATTTGTTTCGAAGTCAGGGAACGGTTCTTCTCCCGGCTCTCATCGCGGCATTATGACGAGTCCTCGAGCGCTGATCAACCGGCATGACGTGCGCGCGAAGACTGATGCCCGCGGCAAGGTTCACGGGATTGATTACCGCAGTCAATAACACGGCTGTGTGTATTGATGAGAGCACGGGACGGGAGAACGTTAACAGGTCAATGAAATTACACCCATAACAAAGATTGATGCCGGTGTGATTGATGATTGATGAGTCGCCGGTCGTGGAAGTGGCAAAAAGCACTTTTCACCTGATCAGCGTAACTCCGTCCTATTTGTTCGTCTATCGTTACAATTTGTATCCGAGGCTCGGTGTGCGTGGACACCCACGTACGAGTCGGGGTCGAGCAATTCTCGAAGCATCGAATGAACTCCTCCATCAAACGTCGTGCTTCCATCAGCTCTCATCTTTGCATGTTTGACGTTTAAATTGCTTTCCGCGGAATAGCATCGCTGATCAGCGTTCCCCGATGAAGATAAACAAATATTTTCAATCATGCTCGAAGCGTCGCTCCGTTCGTGCCTTGTTATCAGACCTCTTGCGCCACGGGACGCGTTTAGCGACAGCTCGTGGGATTAAAAGCCTCGTTTCTTTTACGACACCTAATCAACCGAAAGGGCGAAGAAGGGAAGAAGCGAGAGAACGATCGCATTCCGAAAATTCATCGGGTCCTTTGTGCGATCGTGCGAGAGTATGCGCGCTCATTCGACCAGGGCTGGTGGTTCGCGGCGTGGAGAAGGAGAACGGTTAGCGCGGTACTAATAAAAATAATTACGGTATCCGTCGTTGCTCCACGTCGTCCAAATCGAAATCTGATAAGGGCCTTAATAAATGCTGCGGGCCCGATCTTTCGAAAGCCTCCGCAGAAGGACAAGCTCCGCGTCGAGGGCCACCGAATGATCCGACGACGACTCTAACCCTCTCTCTCTCTGTCCCTCGTTCGCTCGTTCACCCGATGGCCACTGCGGAATGTGTCGTCTTCGGGCCCTAATGATTCCCGAACCCGGACCCACCGGGGACCCTGATGATATCTAGGCCGGACGAACGTTTCTCGGACCAGCGGCAGAGACGACACAAGGGTCTCTCTTGCTCTCGCTACCGTCTTCGCCGGTTCAAACCTCCCTTGTCGTACTGTTGACGCATCGATACCGAGACACGGAGGCTCGATAGAATTCTTTGGGAGTTAAGTGTTACTAATTTAGTGATTACGATATTAATCATCCCAGCTACTGGGAGCCTCAGCGCGCTCTCCTCGCGAGATGGATGATCAAGCTGACGTTGAGAACAGGTATCCGGGGCTCCGGCGAATCGTGGGCAGGGGATTAGCATAAATAAGGGTGGACGTTAATGACCTCGCGTTTTGGGTGGCGATCGGACGTATTCGTCTCCGATCTGCGCAGGTGTCTCGACCGCGTGGACAGACGTTTCCTGTTTCATGGCCTGATCAGCATCCAGATACTCCGAATTTATGGCTCTCGCTTACGCGGTGGCTGTATTAAACGCCAGTGATTTGAATTCTCGATACTTCGTCTCAGCATCAACGACAATGGAACAGGAACGGGAAAGGAAATGGTACGAGGTAACCGTTCGTTCGTAGTGCACGAAGCACACCCACACCACATCCTGCGCGCGTACTTTCCCATATAACAGGTACGCGACATGGATCCCGTGGCTCCGGATCCTGCGATCGATCTCGATCTCCCGAGCAGAAGCCTGACACGGGCGCACAAAAGGCGGAGGCCACGGGTCGCGCGAGCGAAGGGGGATACTCGTTCCCGTTTTAACGCCTCGCCGAGGTGTCGGCGTCGCGTTGCACGCTCGACCTCTTTTTCTCCTCTCTGTTGGGCCTCGCCACGTTCTGCGCGCCACTTCCTTTTCACGGCCGCGTGTGAATGCGGCCTAAAGCGACCGGAGGACCGGGAGGCGGCTCGATCTCACCGCATTGTCGACGCGCGGTGGTCCCCTCGACTCGCGTCGACCCCCTCGCTACTCGCATAGAATCGTGGGGGATGAATGTCCCGAATCCCCGGGCCCCCGAGTGAATGGCGGAGTGATGTTTGTTTTGAGTGCAGGTTCTCACCCTTTGTCTCAGCGGGAGCCGCCGCAGTCGTTTCTCTGCGGAGAGAACCGTCGTTCCTCTTTACATCCCTCCCGTGTTTTTTGTCCCCCTTTTATTTGATCGCTCTCTCGCGCCGATCGAGAAACCTACGCCGACGAGAGACCGGCAGCCGCGCGCACTCTTAATACCCCGGCGGACTTTTATTTGATAAGAAAAAGGAGAAACAAGTCCGTTTGTCGCGGGACACCGCAGGAGGAGACGTCGACCGCGCGGTCGGTTTTTAGGTTTTTAGAATCTTTGTCTTTCCTCCCCTCGTCCGGGCCGATCCAGTGCGCGATCAACGAATCCGATACTGGCAGTTACTCCGGACGCCCATTGTTCACCCTTCGCAGAGCGAGGATTTCAAGCAACCGATCGTCCGACAATAACGTTCACCGATCTTTTCTCAAACCCCCTGTCCCCCGCCTTCCTGTCGCCCTGGACCCTCGAAACGCGTCTACGGACAGCGCGCGCGTCAATTTACATTCAGAGAGACGACCGGCGCGCATGTTTACCGATTCCGTGTACATTATAAAAGGGTGTCTTCGGTGCGCCTCTCTGCCCATTCACACGTTCGTCCTCTGTTTCCTTCATTCGCACTATCTCTCTAATTTACTCGCGCGAGGTGAATGTCGGCTTTCATCCGGTTCCCTGTACACGGCTCTCTCATCCTCCAACCAAGAGGCCACTGTTTATCTTTCGTTCCTGTGTCTTCCTCGCTTTTTAATAGTAACGGTAAACTCTGTGAAACATACGGGGTCGCTCGGAGTTACCTCGGAAACTATTTCGGTCGACGTGAGATTTCGTAGAATTTTAAATCGCAAACTTGCAGTTTTACAAGAGACCTTTTAATCGAGTCGCGTCTGCGTTTACGAATTTCGTTACCGTCACCGTCTCTTTCAAATTCCTCCATGAATCACCACTTATCCGCTTTCCATAGTCACTTCATCACACGGTTCCTTAAATCCGACAGAATCCTTTCAGGGAGCGAAAAGGTTCAGCCGGCTAATACCCGGACGGAGGTTGTATACACATTTCTATGCAAAGCACTTTAAACAGCCCGTGTTTCTTCCGACGATTAAGATTCCCGGCTGTCCTCGGGGATTACGTCTCATAAGCGCGGGCGACGGCCCGACTGTCTTACTGGAATCCATAAAGGGACTCGCTCGTACAGGTGCAAAGACGCGCCGTTTTTGTTCGGCTCCAACCGCTAATTGTATCTTTTTTCTGCGTACGAAATATATTTCGCAAAAAAACGACGGCTTTGGAAGTCGCTGGGGTAAACGAAAATACAAACGTGTAATTACGTAGACGTAGGCGGTACTGTGCTCTCCGCTCCGCAGAGTAATTAAAAATATTCGTTCGCCTAGAAGCAAATCCGACCGCAAGAACCGGCGTTCTTTCAACGGAAGCGCGACATCCATAAGCCGCTCGAGCCACCTGTCAATTTTGCGCCGCGCAAAAACCCCAGGGGAGTCCCATGAGCCTCTCTCCACCTGTTCCCCATCACCGTCCCACGTTATTTCCCAGTGGCTAATGAAATTCGCGGAGAAGAAAGAAAGGAGCGAAGACCCCCGTCCTAGGATCGGAGGATGCGCCGATGGGGGGAAAGGAGCCGATGAAGAGGAGGTGGACCGGGGGCAGCAGAGGCTGAAGGAGGAAGGAAGGAAGGGAAGGAGAGATCGGCGGCGTGACGCGACGTCGAGGGCCCGGTAAATTACCGGCGTACGCTGAAGAATCCGAGCGCGGCGAGGGTAATTCCACGGACGGGCGAGGTGGTATCGGTGGGTCGCATCTCCATGACAAATACTGGCAGGACCTCGCGCGGACGCAGATCCTATCTGCATTTTATCCCCGCAGATAAATGGGCCCGCGTATAATGCCGCCTCTCTCGGTGCTCGCGCGTACACGTGTACGCGCGCGCGGATAGAAGGCCACCGCGAACCGATATCGCTCGTCGCGACGACGCGACGCAAGAAACGCATCCGATCCGCGTCCCGACGAAGCGTCCACGTCGCTGAAACTTTTATGAACGCCTGTCGCCGCTCCGAGAACCGCGCGACGCGTTTCCACGCTTTTTCCCTCGCCGGCGTCTTCCGTGAATCGAACGGAGAACTGGTCGATTGGTTCGATTCCTCCTTCGACGCGCTCCCGACGGATACTTTGACAGCGCAGGACGCGACGTATTATGACTTTTACTCCGCGAGGAATTCCCTCGCGGATTCTTTCGTAGAAACGGAGAGTGTTCTCCCTCGTAAAAATGATTTGAGGACTCGCGTACTTATAATTGTCGTTTATTTGCGCGGTAGCTTCGGAGAAATCCACGTTGCACTTGATCCGAAACGTTCTCAGATCGTATTTTTTTATACTGCGAGCACCGAGGAGCGGAATGCGGTGAAAGAACCTAATAGCACCGTCCACTTCCCATGACCGAGTGGGCGGAGCAGTTTAATAATATAATGTAACCTATTCGCGCGGATAAATTGGCGACGCGTAATGATGGCTTTCGGTGTTACGTAGAGGCAGGCGCGTGTATACAAGGTTACACGCACCGATACCAATCGCACGCAACATCGTCTATGCTCGCTAGGAATTCGTGAGAGAACGCTGTTACGGGCACGCAACGTGTTTTGCGTGAAATTGGCCCCTCCAGAGGAGCCGGTGAAACCATAATCTTCGTGGACAAGCGGGTAAACGTTTCATCTCGCGGAGGCTCGAGCGCGTTTCCACGAAACGTGGCGTCTAACTACCAGATAGACAGGTCTAAAACGTACGTGAACCTAGGTCGAACCACAACCGCCTCTTCCATTCGGAGTATAGTATCGCACCATCTCGGAAAAGATCCGAGATACCTTCACGACTATCAACGATTACTCCGAAAATGTCCCCGTGTAATTAAGACATTCGTATGGGACGGTGCAACAGCCTTTTCCTCGAGTAATTTAAACTCGTTCCCGGTGGAACCAGTCCGCGACAGTTAAGCCCAGATACGATCGAAACGGTACCACTCTCCCTCCGATTCGTACGTCAACCAATCCGTTGCCGCCAGGTCTAATTAATTCCGCCTCTTCCCGGGGCAACGCTAGACCCCTTATCGACCTCGATTAACGCGAAACGCTGCCTTATCAGTTAAGAATTAGCTCGTTCATTCAGAATGAAGTAACTAGTTCCATGGATATGCTAGCTGAGGTATTCGAAGCTACCACCTCGATTTGTATCTATGTTATTGTCCGTAGAGGGAAATAGATTAGATAAGGAATCTACAGGAATACCAAGGGAACGTACATAAAGTCTACAAGCCTGTGATAACTTCGGATTTCTTGAAATACAAATCGATATCTCATTCTAATTATTTCTAGCGGTATCTTTCACAATCTTGATATTTAACGGCTTTGAGTGTCTCTGCAATCACTATTGATTCTGGATCGAATGATTTAATTAAACCCTTTAACTTAGGATGTGCTTTAAACTTGTTGACAAATTGTTTTTAGATTTTAGAATACTTGTTTGTATTCGATAGTACAACCAGTTTCTGCCCTAGGCTCTTCTTTATCAAATCTCTAGTTTATCAGTCGACGATTAATAACGACTAGTTAAAATGAATGGGACCCTGAAGAACCACTAAGATTTACAGAATTAAAAAAATTATGAAAAGAATCATCTTTCATAACATTATAAACCATTTTTTATAACATTAAGTAAATTAATGTTGAATTGCAACCTACCTCTATTCTTGAATTAGTTTTTTTCTGAAGCACGTGGTACATAGAATTAATGTATCAAAATACAATTAAACTCCAATAAATTCCTAAAACACCCCTCGCTAAATAATTTTTATTCCCACTAAATTATTGAATCACGGTTCAAGTTTTAATCAATCGACCCCCCAGTCGAATAATCGAAATCCGGGATAATAGATATCGCGGATAATTGAGTGCCGTATCGAGTCACTTTATCTCGCGCTCTTACCACCCGACAGGATGAAGTCCTCGCAGCCTCGGCTCGAAACGGCTGACAAATTTCTTCCGTTGATCTTCGATATAAATCAACACGGCAATTTCAAGCGCCTCGCAATTACAGGATCTCGGGACCTCGACCGGAGGAGCCGAGTCGATGCTTGAAAGATGCCCGCGTCTGCGCCACGACCGGGGAAAAAACCTCATGGAACGCATACGCAAGGAATTTCGCGTTATCGTCGAAGATGAGGTACGTGCTGATTACCGGCGCTGCTTACACCTTCCTCCGCGCACTCGCGGTCTTCTTTCTCTCCCTCTCGCCTCCCGCGAAATTACAAGACCACGGAGCGTTTTCATCCGCGGATTGGGGAGGCGGAAGAAGCGAGGAACGGCCGCGAGGGAATCGAAGGTGAAATTACGCCGGCAAACTACGCGCCGAGGCGTACTTAGAGTTTTACTGATTGCGAGACGTAAAGTGTAATTGCGAGGTGGACCTAGAAGCGACGGCGAAATCGTTCGGAGGTTCGCAGGGATTCTTGAATCCTAAGCACGATTCTATTCCGCTTCGCGATATCCGCGCGCGAAGGTTCTTATCGCTCTCGCGAAGCGTAGGAGAAACTTCGCGAGAAGCGTTCGAACATTTCATGAATTTTTAATTGGAAAGTTTCCGAGTCTCTCGGGATCATAAAACGAGCAAAAAATTATTCATACTTTGACTGTAGAATTTATTTCAATCAACTTTTATAGAAGATAAATATATAATTTTTTCAGTTCCTGCAGCAATTAATTACAGTTCTGACTACATTTTTCAAAAAATCTACCTAGAATATGTAAGGGTATACTTTTCGCTTTCTAACTGCCATCAGGATAAAAAATATGAAATCATGATCATTATTTGTAAAATAATTGTTATATTGTAGGTTTGAGAAAATTCTAGGACCGTTTGAAATTCTGAATCTGGTGATAAGGGGTTAAAATAAATTCTCTAGGCAGAGTGCGGATAATTTTTGACTCACTCGCGTAGTTTCTGCCGGTACCCAGCGCCGATCCGCTTCTCCAGCAATTATCCTCCTCTCACGAGCAGCGTGAAGCTTTCGACACGCGTGTCGGGCTCCTCAGCGGCGCGTTCATTAGCGGCGGGCCCGCGTCCATTAAGATCGATTATCTCGATACATAGAAATCCACACTCTATTTGGATGAGGTTGCAAAATCGAACGGCCGTAGCTCACGACTCTCCCTCGGGTTTCCCCGCCTCGAAATTCGTGTACCGTATGATCGACGAATCGCCCGGAGGAGACGGTGCCGGGGCGAGTCGGAGGGATCGAAGAATCGTTCGGGCGTTTATCGTGTCGGGAAGACAAATCGTGAGTCTGGTAATTTCCGTCGATCAAGGTCGCGCGCGGCCCGTCGTAATATACGATCAGGGGCCGATCGAGCCGGATTTTTACCGGGAATCGATTTGAATGGAACACACGCCGCCGTATGGAGGAGGCAGCTGGTCCGCGCGCTCTCTGATCCAATTAGGGTCTAGACGCCGAGGCAGAAGCCTGTGGCCGGGGCTTCTTAGCATCGACCTTACCGCGCGGTGCACACCTGAATCGCCGAACACCGGAGAAATCCACGGCGAGAGAGACAAGGGAGGCTTTTAGCGGCATCGCAGCCTCCTTACGGGCTTCACACTTTATTTATCTACATCTCTGTTGCACGCCGCTGCGACGCACTTTCAGTGCATCCTCCGGTACCCCCGCCGCCCGTCCCGCCGACCAGCAACCTACTTACGTATATGGCGCACCGGGGTGCAAATTATGCATGTCGCAAGTAGCCTTTGCTCGACCCGTGTGTCTTCTTATTGCTCGGAATATTTTAAGGCCCGTGGAATCGGGGACCGTGCGAGCCGCGCTGCATGGAAATATATGGAGATACGACGCCGCACCAACGGGGAAACGTTTTTCAGGACATCGCCGGCAAATATGGTCTACGTGGCGCTGCGAATTGCGCTGCTTTGGGCCAGAATCTCTCTAAAGCATACTTTCCGGCGCTACTGTGGACGTTAAAGAGATTTACTTCAAATCGTTTGGAGCGTTCGAAAGTTTTGGTTTTTAGAATGTTCTTTAAACAATTATGAAACTATTTCTATTCTATGAAAAGAGGCTGTCCCTTTTTTTGGAAATTGCGAAATATGAATTATAAGAAAAAAACTAAGAATTCTACAGTAAATATTCAAAATTGACATGTTCTGCGGCTCTATTTCTTTGTTCAGGAAACAAATTTATGATTTCTTGTAACTCTTCTTTATTCTATTATGATGATGAATACGTTTGAATTTTGTCTTTTGTTTCCTTCTCTAATATTTAATTAACTTCATTATACATATATAATTATAGTTTAATTTTAGTAATCTCTGTATACATGTTAATTCGTCCTCTAATGTACTGCTACTAATTACTTGTACACTAATAGGAATTCTTCCCGTAAATAAATAAGTAAATAAAATTATTATCCTCATTGAGTAACAGAAATGCACTTGAAACTTTAAACAATTTTCTTAAACTTGACGGTTGATTTATGGATTTATTTATTTAGTTGCACACTCTGTGGTATACAATGCATAAATACAAAATTGAAGAAAAACTAGTTTCATAATATTTCTATAACTAATTGAGATATTGTTTCGAAATTTTAACAGCTTATACTACACATTCTTCAGGTCTGGTTTTAGAACCCACAGAAAATAATTAGTTTCACTTTTTTTTGTATAAAAAAAAATTGTATAGAATTCCCGAAATCCTCAGCATTCCATTTTTTAATGACTCTCATTTCCCAAGTTTTTATTATTCAATGTTGAATGTTGCATTTCGACCATTTTTTAAAAGAGGCCAATGACTCAAAACATGTTGGAACTTGGAACAATACTTTACTGCTTTAAAGAATGATAGTCCAGTAGTTTCTCTTTTTGAGACCCCATTGTGGGTGGCATCGGAGATCTGGATCAAAACTTTTAAGCCCGCCCTAGCACTATTAGATAGATCCTTATCACCAATCACGCGCGAAGGATACTGTACCTATAACTTCCGAATCAATTTATCAGACAAGTTTCTAGTCTTCAAGAAAAAAAATCTCGCAGTTCTCTAGTTGCGCAGACCACCCTGAATTTCTCTCCCCGTTTCCTTCTCGAGCGCACTCTAAATCGACGAATCCCCGCAGCAAGTCTACCACCTTTCCCAGGCCTGAAACTGGATCCGTTTCGCGGGATTTTCAAGCGGTTACACGCGCAGCTGCGGCTAGAGCTCGCGGACGTCGCCGCTCGTCCAGCCTAAGGAAAATGTATGCGCCTCGGCAGACATTAACGTGGCATCGGTATAAATTTGTACTCCGCCAATACGCCCTGTTCCCTTCGCTCGGCCCTTCCGTTTCCTTCAGGCTCCGCGGCGATACACGCTGCTCGCAGACGCATAAGTCTTCCGTCTGGCCGCGAGGACACCGTATAGGATTCGTCGGCGGTAACATTTTCCCTCGGCGCGAATAGATGCGGCAGAAACTCGCTCGCTTCCTCGAGGGCCCGGAGGGACGCTCCCTTCGCCCTTCGCCGCCCGCGCAAGGTGTACGCGTCCGTTTCAGCGGCTGTTAGGCGAGCGTTAGGTTTCGACATTAGCGCGTCGCGGTGTGTACGTGCGGACGCATAAATACGCCGCGCGGACTGTGCGAGCGTTAGCGAGGCGCGCGAGAGCGTTCCGCGGCGCGTAACGACCCGGTATGAATCTTCCTCGACCGGTAATAATTGGTCTCTCTGAGATTCTCGCGGTCTTCTAACTGGGGCGTTCGCTAATTACCCGCGCGCTTCTCTCGCGGTGCGTTCTCCCGAACGTAATTTGACTAACGAGTAACTGTAACTAACTATCTGAAATCTACGCGCGGCGAAGGTTCCGCGAAAGTCGGCGCGTTCCCCGGTCCGCGAACTCCATGCATCGCGTCGCCGACGACGATTATCGCGCGTCGACGTTCCGAAGAAAAGAGTACCGCGCGTTTTCAGTGGTCTAAACGCAGGCGCGGCGCGGACTCGAAACGGAGCGGGGGGAAAGGGAGCCAGGGTGGCGATGAGACTTATGAAAGGGTCCGAAATTCCCGAAAAGATGGTTATCAGTCGGAGCCGTTTCGCAATAAGACGAGTCCCCGGGAACGTGTAACTTCCCGACAGTCGTATGCATCTTGGGAGTACTCGCCACGGCGCGGCGCAGCTATGCCGCGGAACGTCAGGGACGAAGATTTAGAGGCCGCGACGGCGGACAATGCACGACACCTGCAGCACCTCGAAAAAGAGGACTGCGGATCGGGAGCGAAGGAGACGGCGCGCGAAAGGGGGAGCGAAGGAAAGGGAGGGAAGCAAGGCATAGTGGCATAGTCGAGGAGGGTGCGGTGGGAGGAGGAGGGAGGAGGGACGGGTCTCGTCTCGAGGCAATAGCACGGCTTCGCCTATGTGTAGCGTGGCACGGAGAACGGAAACTGGTACCGGTAGCGCAGCGGGATAAACTCTTAAGAGACGTCTTAAAAGGTCCTTAACATACGTACCGGGGGAGAAACGAGTTACATCGTTCCGGCGAGGGGCCACGATGCATGGAAAAACGCTTATTCAACAAAGGGACACAAATCAAAGAGCGTGGCGTGGACCGCGGACGTTCTCCACATTGTTGCAAAGTGCCGACAACCTGGCCGCGCTCGCTCAGACACACCGGGGCGAGACGCTTCTGGCCTACCGTTTATGATTTATCAACTTAATTTCGATCCTGAGGATGGTGGGGGAAATGGGATCGGCGCCGGTTACCCGATTTCAGGGGCGTAGATCCAAGTATCGAAGCCTTTCTACGCGCCGGTTTCTGCGCGCGAGTCGCCTAATATTTTATCCGCTTACAACGCGTAGTATGTTCGGCCGCAATAAAGAAATAAGCAAGAATTAATCAATTATCGAGCTGGTGGTCGACGCAGATCCAGATGTTTTTGCCGCGCTCGGGTTTTCGGTAGTTCGGGACCCCCGCTGGTGGAGCACGCGGCGAATCGAGCTCACCGACCAGCAAAAAGGAGGGAGACACGAAACGACAGTAGCGGAAAGGGTGAGCGAGAGAACGGGAAAGGGAGGCAGCGTCTCTCGCGTAGCTGGAGAGTTTTTTATCGAGATATTAATTGGACAGCCAATTATATCTTACGCGGCGAGGCATAAATTCATAAACCGCCGAGCTCGCAGTTAAAATGAACCAATTATGAAGGAGCAGGAGGCAACGCAAGCGCGCTCCCGGAACCAAGACAGGAAATCTGCCCACGAAATATCCCACGAAACTGCAGATAAGAACACCGAACGACCCGGTGGAGTGCGATTCCTTCGGCGTCGACGAAAAAGGTCGCGACGCGTCGTCGTCGCGTCTTCGTCGCACCTGCGCGGAACACGCTCCCGCGTCGATGGATCGTCGAGTCATTAAGAGCGAAGGGAGAAAAAGGAGGACCGCGAACGGTTCGTGCAATTAGTATTGTAATGACAGGACGTGCGCGCGCGCGGAGTGAATGCTCGAAACAATTATTCAATTAAAAGGAAGGATAATAATGGGCCGCGTTCAATTTGCGCCTCGTGGTTGGCGTTTTATTGATGCGAAGGAATTCCAGCCGAGATTTCCACGAAGAACATCACAATAGGGCTTAACGAAGGCCCGCCGTCGATTTTAGCCGCTCTCGTCCGACGAGTTCTGGTCGTTGCTATCGTCGCTGAATCGCGGCTCTCGTATCTTCAGCGCGACAGGGCCAGGGTGTTTCGCGAGCAGGATGTAAGTGCTCTGGGGCGTCCTCTTGATCCTTCCCAGCGCCATGCCAGTCCTCAGGATATTCAGGACCAAATAGCGCGCCCTCTCTCGCGTGATCCTCATGTTGTTCAGCACATAGTACAGGATATCCTCGAACGATGCGCCCTCCAAGGGTTTCTCCATTGTTTCGCGCTTCCGTTTTGCGGGACCTGCGAGGATATTTCAGTTCCACGTTCACGAACTTTACCAGTGGCTGTTTTATCTACAATATGGCTCAACGCTTATCGCGTTGATTAAAGCATTAATAATTCTGCTTTGCCTACCACGCGTCGAAGCGTGTATCCAAAGGCGAGGGCAGAAGCTATTGGCTGAAACGAATCACGACGAGCGCGAAACTAATTGGACTACACACTCGCGGCGCAGGAATGCGCAAGGCCGAGAAAGAATATGAACGGACTCGGGACCGCGGCGGGACATAGCGGTATCGCTTTATGGCTCGTATATTAATCCCGTAATTGAGATATGGTTCCTGTCGTGCGACCGCACACGCAACTCTTGTCGGTAACAACTTGGCCATTATCCAAAGAGAAGTCTGCCATTACTCAAAGAATTCGCGGACGGGACAATACAAAGGAGGAATTTTTTTAAATGAAAGCGTGTGGACGTTCTACCCTTGAAAGTTGCGAAATAATTAGTGCCGAGGATGTGGTCTGAGCCTTGACAAGGACGACGGTTCGTGATAACTGAGATGAAGTTGTTGCACGAAGGATTGGAATGCGGTGAGTCAATTGCTCCGCTTTCAATGCGCAAATTACTGTACATTTTGCTATTTTTATTACAAAGCAGCAAAATTTTTCTGGAAGTTCGCCTTTGTCTGGTCGACACGCGCGAAGGTAGAGGAGCGGGGAACCGTGGGCGGCGCGAACAAATGATCAGAAGTTCGCGACGACGAGCATTCCCCAGGGGTGTACGGGCTGGTTCACAGTCGACGACGAGGAAGAGTTTTTCGTCGGTCGGCATGGAAGCAGGTGATTCCACGGCCTAATTGAAGGGCGCCCAGTGTGCTTCGGTAACGTGTAATTATCGGGTAGAACGAGCTGGAGAATGTGGCAAGCTGAGCGAAAATAGAGACATTATTCCACTGATATTTACCCCTTCTTTTCCCTTCCGTTTCTTCCAGGCGAATAGGAGGCGGAGATACCGGATCGCTTGCTCCACATCGCCGTTCCTTTCTAGTTTCTTTCTCGTGTCCGTTGGCTTTGCCACCGGCTTTCCGGTTCACCGATTCATCGGGAACGACAGTTGGAGATACTAAATTATAGCCTCTACTTCTTAAATAAGCATCCACGAGGAATCGTATAGCATACCCACAAAGTAAGACGTTGAAACATCTATCCGCCCTATTCGAAGCGAAATCTGCTTAATTCTATTGCTCAGTATGCAAAATCAGGAAAATATGCACCATCTCGATTCGCATAGAATTCGACATTCAGTAAACAATAATTACTGCCATGGTTAAAGTCCGGATGAAACAATCTACCAATTCCAAAGAAATCGGCCAATTACATCTTCTCCTCCTTCGAGTTGCTCGAACCTTCAGAGACCCGGGCGACCAGTAGTAAATGTTCTCTGGAAAGGATTGTACCAGTTCCAACGAAATGCGACGGCGGACTCTAAATTGCTGTAATTGAACATTCCTTACGCGAGAGCCGCGAGGACGGAATCGAAGCACGACGACACGTCGCGATCCCCGCGGACGGTGTTCACCGGGGTGCCGCGATTAAAAGCGCCTAGTGATTCGCGGAGGCGCGAATGGCTCGAGATACGGCGGGAGATAAGATCGGCGATCGTGGGCGAGAGCACAACAGCTCGACAAAGGGAAGTGGAAACGTGCGAGGAACGTGTCTTTATTCTCCTCGCGGTTTGCTTCGCCGAAACGAACGAATTCATTTTTGTCCCGGACAGGAACATTCCTCCTTCCTGGAAGAAATGCTTGCGTCCCGCAAAAACTGCTCCGTGTTCCTCGGCCAGCCAACCGTTTCGCGTATCTTGCTCCTTTCCGGCTGGTTTAATTCTTTTTTTCTTTTCGAAAACGTTTAAAAAGTACAGGAATGCTACTTGGAAACAGAAAACGAGGCTGCGCACAGAAACGGAACGAATCGAAGTTTGGTCCTCTAGATTTTTGCGCTGGTTTTTCAATTCCAACGACGTGAGCTGGATTTATAGATCATTTATCAGCGTGGCAACGCACGCTGCACGCGCCGTCGTTGAGAAATGAGCGACTCGTACTGAAACTTCGCGGCTCCCACGCGATCTCTGATTAATCCGTTTCGTCTGGGTTTCTTCGCCGACTTCCACGGCTGACAGTTGCGATTCCGAGCGAGTCAGGCCGCAGGGACAGATCAAACCACGCGTTCACCGCAACTCTAACAAATCGGTCTTACGCCGGTCGCGTTAAACGCGGCACGTGGCTCTGGAAGCCGCAGCGCAAACGAGAAAGTAACCCGTCCACTCGGCCGCACAAGTATCAAGCCGACGCGCGCGTTTCTCGTACGTGTAAAACACCCGTGGCAGAACGGCTATGGGGGCCCATTGATCTCTTCCTAGCGCATGATAGTCGCGGTCAACCATATAGTCACGGACTATTACCGTAACACCGTTGGTTCCTCCTGCCACGGGTCCCCGAGAGAAACGCGCCGCGCAGGATAGAGTCATTACGTCGGAGGGATAAGTCTCCACCTGCGCGCCACATAACTCGTTCAGGTAGACACCTGTAGTCGGTCGCCACGGATTCATCAGACTGGATCCCGCTCAGTCGTTGTGTTCTCCATGGGTGTCGAGCTGCCATAAGCCGGTGATCCTTTTTGTATCTCATCTCTGCTGCGCTAATCTATCAAACAATTTTTTCTATCATAGCATCGTCGCGCAAATATTTTTGGAAATTTGCGTCGACGATGTTTGCACAGTTTTTACGTGAATTTCCATAGAGTCCGCTGAAGTATTTACTGTTAACGACCTCGAGGAGAAAAGGAAGACTCCTTGATCAGACAGGTGAGCAGAGAGGAAAAATGCCTCGAACGGATCGGCTCTTATCTTGCCGACGATTTATGGGTCCGAGGACCCTTATCGTATCATCGTCCGCGCAATTTGGCTGTCACGATACGCATGAGGTTAAGTTTTAAGGCTCGTAATTACACCTATAAAGTACACGCGGTGTCAGAGGGATTCGAGCCCCGGTAACTGGCCCCGTGTTTTCGTAGCGAAACGTCCGACTACATTGTGCTCGTCCAATAAACGTCAGCGATCCCGCAGGTGCAGAGAATTTCGGCGTGTCCCCTATGGATCCTTAAACTCGAGATGCGCCGCATCTCGGTTGCGAGAAAATACTCGGATGACTTAGAATGCGATAAACGTAAAGTGGATGATTTAAGGAACAGCTTCCTTCTGTCGTTACTTCGCTAAAAACACAGGAAGGATATTGCAAACTTCGGTAGCTTTTTAGCTAAACGATAGTAGCAGTATTCGTTATCGTTTACGGTTTACGGAGATAGAATAGTTGCCTTGGTAACGCAAATCGAATGACAGTCATTACGACAGGAAATTAATGTCAAAGTTGCCGTCATTCTGCGGAGATTTGATAGATAGTATCGCGCGGATTCTTTTAATTTACGAACGCTTACTCGCGTCAAACGCGTTTATGAACTAATTTAAAGCCGGTTTGATGCCTCCTGGAGATCATAAATTGTCTTGCCGCCTTTATTATGGAACCGACTGTATGCTACCTGTACCGGATGAGCTAATAAACGACCGGTTACGAATAAAATCGCGAATTACGGTTTACGAGCTCGTGATTTTGTAGTTTACCCGGCAGGATATGGATGAGAATATAAAAAAATCTAAACAAATCTTAATAGTACTGAATCTATAAAAAGTTGTCTTCGGACAGTTTCGCAGATTCGTGAGGATAAAGTTAGCAGAATCCTATGATCCAAAGGAAAACGATTAGAAGTATCCGCGTATTGCATTTAGTTTGACGTGTCTTAGATCCATTAGGTACAAAGAAGATCGCCGGATGTCAGCGATCACAGAACAGGCAGAGAATAACTCTATCGACCTCCTTTTAGTGTCCTTGGACGTTCTTAAAATCGACCGCAGCAAAAGGGAGAAGCTTCCACGATGATGAAGAAAGGGAATTCCTGGTGTCGCGACGTTGGACAGGTTTTATTAGAACGTTTTAATGACGCTAACTGAATTGGACTGCCACAACGTCAGACTCATTACGCGCTGCTGGAGCTCTTTTCCGCCTCATTCCGTTCCTTTTTTTTTCTCCGGCTGACGCGATCATGTCGAGGTAATAATAATTATACTGGGAATCATGATTTTTTGCTAGGAGAACCGGTTGGACACTGAGCAATTGCTGTACAAGAGAAAAAGCTGAAAGGATCATTTTTCATCACTGCTGCTACCAAAACTGACAAATAAAATATACCAGCAACTGTCCGTGTAAAAATCTTGTGAAACATCAATATCAAAACGAACGTGCTTCCAGTTACACCTTACTCGTGCCTCAGGAATGTCGCACCATTGACATTTTATCGCAGGGCGAAAGAAATACAATCGTAATACGAAACTAAACAGGGTATCCTGTTCGCGAATCAATGTTCAACAGTCGTACGCTTCGTGGGCGATAAGCTTCTTCAGAATGCATAATTCTAAGAACTATAATGCTTTGATACCGAGGCGTTTTATAGGAATCTATAAAATTAGAGCGATTATTTATTTAGTTAGGAGATTGCCAACAGAATTGTCGTCCATGGTATACCTAGAAGCGCCATAAAAATGAGCGAATGGCGGGGACCGGGGGGCAAAGTAAAAAAGGAGTGAAAGAGGAGAAGAAAGGATACAAAGAGAGGACAGGGCGCGTAGCCCCGTAACTGAGAACGGTGCAAGAAAGGTGGGGAGGCCACCCTGCTCGAGGATTACCATAAACACTCGACGGTCGTGCATGCGCGTTAGCGCTGCGCTAGCAAATACACGTGTAAATCCCGTGTTTCAGCTCTTATTCCGCCTCCTCCGCCACCACCGTGTTCCCTCTCGCCGCCTAGGCCGCCTTCCTTCCTTTCGATCCCCGTCGTCCGCTTCTTTCCTTGCCCTTTCCTTCGTCCTCGATTCGACCGTGGACTCCTCGTGGTGCTCGTGCCGGTGCAACAACGAATCGGCAAAAAGAAGCCCCCGGTGTATCGCTGTCGCGTGACTTTCATGCTCGCCGAGCCGTCTTCTTCCCTCGTTCCCTTTCTCCTTCTTTCCCTTGATCCCAATGCGGGTCCCTAACCGTTGTCGGATCTGGGCCAGTGCCGTATTACGGCCTAGGGCCAACTTCACCACCGCGATCTAATTTTCTGATTCCCCTTTCTCTAGCCTCGACTCCCCTTCGAATCGAAAGCCGGGAATTTGCATATCCTGTAATCGCAGTTAATCTAGATCAAACAGGTTCCAAGCAGCGATCCTGTATGGACGATAAATGTCGATTGTCCCGCGAGAAAAATCGCGAAATTCCATCGATCCGCGTAAAGGTGGCGGAGCGGCGTGCGGCGTGTTCCGTCCATTCGATTCAAACCAGACGCGCGCGCCTCTTTGCCATATATTTTCCCGGGGAAAGCATTGTCAGCTTCGAAACGGGTAACACAAAAGCGCACGATGAAAGATAGCCTGCGTGGCCCGCTCGCGGGGCGAAACGCCATTACGCGTGCACACGCGAGTTCCACGGGACACCGAGCCAGGCGAAACGAATGCTTCTGCATGGGGAACGCGTTCGATCCGCGCATAAATAACCGCCGGTGAGCGTGTGTACGCTCCGTTTCTCGTTAAAGTAGCGTAGTTACGCTACTGTGTCGCCGCGCGACGCGGTAGGTTTCCTAGATCCGCAACAAACGATCGGCCGGGAATCGCGCGACCGCGAGAGTCACCGAACCCCTCCTCGAGTCTTTCGTTCTTCTGCGGGGGACAGGATATCTGTTTCTTCTCCGAGGGGGGCGAGGGGAGACGCGATATCTGTGTTTCGCGGAATCCCCCTCGATCGATCGTATCGTGGAAAGCGAAACAAAGCGCGCGATCGAACCCGACGGGACCGACGCAATTAAGAGGGCTTTGGCCGCGCCGCGCGCCGATTTGTCCGTTCCCTGGTTAATTGTTGCAATTAACACTCGGGAGCAATTTATCGGCTTGTCGATAGCTGCGGCTGCTCGCTTCAACCTGATCCCCTGCATCCGGTCGATTCTACACGAAGTCGCGATGCCAGACACGTTTGTGTAACGATAATGACTCACGAGACGGCCGAAGAAAGGAGTAGGAAGGAATTTTTTTTCTCTTTCTTTTCGTGACTCGATCGCTAGACTTTTTGGGAACTTAAGTACACGGTGGAATTAATCGTCGGTCTTGTTAACATCGTGTTCTTCGGTTTTGCCGCAGAGTATAAATAGAAATGTGGATGTGCTCTCATTATCCTGCGTGTTTTCTGTCGCAGAGTTGTTTCAGGTCTTATCCACGTTCTACGAGTGACTTCTTCTACTCATTTTTTTAATACTTCAACTCAGTACCAAATATTTTCTTTCAATTTTTAATATCTTTTTCCCCACCTTTTGTTCATTATTTTCCGCTAGGTAACATATTTCTGAACATAATAAGAAGGCGATGGTTGTTTCGTTAGAGACGAGAGGAGCCATCAGCCACGCGTCCTCGCGGCGGAAAAGCGTCGTTGATAAAGTGCGGCCAACATTACCGAGTATCGATGACTTATTGCGGGACGAGGGTTAACGTATAGTTACGCGAGGTTGTAATCATTCGTACACATGTTATAATTACCGTTGCGTGGTCGATTAATCACGCGGGGAAGGCGGCCGGCAGGCTGTATTACTTTGTTGTAACTCGTGGAACGCATCGTGAATTCGCATTGATCGGTGATTCGGTTGGTCCAAAAAGACCGCAAAAGCCTCTCTCGGAACAACGCGTACCCGTCCTCCTCTTCTCTCGGAGTAATAACGGTAACTTGGAGTAACGACGTGCATCGCGTCGTTAATATTCCGGTACCTCGATTATACATTCTTCCGATCGTGCGCAGTTCTGCGCGTCGACACGCTTTTATCGTGACCTTATCGTGGAGCTTATCCTAAGTGCTATTAAGTTCAGCCGGTAAATTATAATCTTCCTGGAGAACTGGTATCATAACTGAACCCGGTTTACGTTATTCAGGTCCGAGCGTTGTTCGCGAAAGATTCAACCCCCATTATCGTTAATTCATCGTCTATACAATTTAACGTTGTTTCGCGCCTTAATTGAACCTTAAATCAATAGATCATAGGAATCGGTGTAATTTATTAAGAAATGATAGACGGAAATCCGCGGCGTCGATTCCCTCCTCACCTTTTCTCCTCGGTTTCCAGCTTAGCTCGTCGTTAGCCTCGATACGAGGGCACGCATACCGCTGGAAGGCGTGCGAAAATTAAGCACGCGTACGCACGCCGCATTAACGCGCAGAGCCTCGCGAAATGAGAGCCCTCGAGCGATCGCGGCGATCGTACAAAATGAGTACGGGGAATGCGCTCGAATTCCAGGAAGATCCTCAACTAGCGATGATCGTTGTTTCTTACTTTCGCACTCTCGCTCGCAGAATTCCGGTCGTCGCGAATTGGAGCAATCGTTCGGATAAGAAACGCGATCTTCAGGCCCGCCCATGCTGACGCCGAGGTGCATGTCGTAATTCCGCCAGGCGTCGAACAAATATAGCTTCGCCACCGCGAGCGTAAGCCGTCGCGATTTGTTATTAACGCTTCCCACGCAACACCTTGTATTCATTCTATTTTCCTCGATACGCAAGGCTGACCTCAACTGAGTCGGCGAATTACCGATTACAGTAATACAGTTATTGGACATCGTCCCTTTTCACCTGCGTGCAAGGTGAAGTTCACGCAACATCGATAGGCCTTATCTAACGATCCTGCCACCTCTCGATTGCACGCCCACGCGATTGCCGTTCGATGTAGAACGTAGAAGCGGCTTCCAGGCGATCGGAAGACGGTTTCTACGATTGATCCGAAAACGCGGCTAATGAAGGGACAGATAACGCGTTAGCAGTAAATGAGTAATAATGAATGAGACTCCTACTGTTATGGTTACACGAGACCGTGTTTAAATTTCGACGTGTTCATTTTAAGATCGAGATTAATGAACGCCATTTCTGAGAAGCTTGAGTGAGTTCACATTAATGGATCCTATTAAATTTACTTCCTTTTAATATCCATCTTACGAAACGTGAATTTCACTGAAGCCTCGAACAGAGAAGTAGTTGATATTAAAATCGAGAAGTCTGAAAGCACACCTGCGAACCGAAAGATTCCCGTCGAACATAAAGAATTCGTCGAAGTGGATCCGACAGCGACGAACAATGGCTGGATTTCTCAATCGTCCTGACACGTAATCGATTACGGTCCTTCTCCTCGAAAGAGTCCTGTCGGTGGATCGTGGCTGAAGGTGCGCCCAAGCATTCTCGATCGAGCCGATCGAATGTGAATCTACGAAACTCGACGCGTGGGATTCGCGTATAATTAACGGCGATCGCGGGGATCGATCCGAGGCGTGTCTTTTACGCTGCCGGGATTATTTAACGCGGATACGAGGCGTTGGAATGGCTCGTTAGCCGGTTAACCACTCGATTTTCCGTACCGAGGACTTTCCAGGCGGCAGTTTATCGGATTAAAGTGCATCGCGGCTCATTTTACGCCTCGTCGGTTTCTCATTTGCCGTCCGTCCTCTGTAACTCGTAGAACGCTGCGTAGAAGACAACATCGTATCGCCGGGCAATTATACCGGTATATAAACCACCGCGGTACAACTTGTTCTACACGAGTGTTAACACTTGAACCCTTCACCTGCTATCGAGCCGAACGCAGACCTCTTTAATGTAACAACTAATGAAATTACGGCGTTCTTGGAAGCCACGATGCAAAAACTCCGATGTAATTACCTTTAGTGTTCAAAGGATTAAACCACATTCCTTTTCGCTTTCATTCTCAGGCATAAAGCAACCTCTTCTGTCACCGTAAAAGCTTCTGCATTACCATTTCGCTGAAATCAGTGCATGCTTCTCGGCTTCGAAATCCCGTCCACCGCGGTATGCAAATGCAATTCCGGCGCAGCGTGCGACAACAGTAAGCTCGATATTAATTTCGCGAAAGAATGCCGGATTCTCGGGATCTGTCACCTGCCTGCAGTCGTCGCGAGCGCGCAAGCGGGTGCAGTTAGTTTTTCCTCGTGTTTCCGTCACGCGGCCAACCGAGTCTTCCTGCAAACATGCGCACCGACGACCAGCGCAACAGGACGCAGACGATACGGCAGCCTCCCGCGCAACCTGCGCAACTCTCTCCGACGTTGCCTCGCCATGTGCACCGCGTGCACTGCGCCACGGACTCACCTGCACCGCGTGCACCGCACCACACGCGCGCATCGCACATTCCCGGTGGAAGTGCACGCGTTGCAGTCGCGCACCGACCCGCCGCTCTTTCTCCGTCTTTCCGCTCGCCCCGCATCTCTGCGCTCGGCTCGCTCGCCCCTGTGCACGGTGCGTACATAAGCAAACCTGTTGTTACCGCTCCTCCCCGCCATTATCTCTCTCGCGCATCGACGCCGATTTTTATAGGCGAGGTGATTCACGAGGCAAGTTCATCAAGTCTCCTCCCTTACCTTCCGTGGGCACACAGAACGCGCGCGCTTTCACGGGGATTAGAGAGGACGAGTTTCCTATTTGTATCCTCGTTTCGTACCCAGCGATCCTCCACGATCTCTCCGCGATTGCTTCGCCGGAAGTAGTATTACTGCTGGGTGCGAGGGAACGCGAAGATTGAGGGTGTTCGCAGCTTTTTTGGAAGGATCTCGTGGAATGTACCTCGATGGGCTTGAAGGGTTAATTGAATCAGGAATTGGTCGAGGGATATGCGGCGACGCAGAGGCCTGTATACGTTGCAACATGAATGCTCGATGTCGCCGACTCTTCCATGGTTTCCTCCTTTTTGTCCTATAGTATATCGCCTCGACAATAACTAGCAATTTAATGAGACATAAACCCGTCGCCCGTAACTCGGCCCAGCGTTGCTTAACCAATTGCCCACGAATGCGTAATTAATCGTTGCGCTTATCTATGTATTTACAGCGTCCCGTGAAATTACGGGTCTCGTTATGTTCTGCTTGAACAAGCCATTTCATTTTATAATAGGGAATATGAGGATCCCTTTGACCAAGGAAACCCTGCAAAAATGGCTAAAAGCTGACAGAATAAATAGTCGAGCAAGAGTCAAGATACTATTTAGATTCGAGATACCAGTCGTCGACAAAGCAAAGAAAAGTCGACTATCGTGAAAGATTAAGAATGAAAGCTGCGGACAGCAAAATCGAAGAACCGGAGCCGTAGATCGAAAGCAGAGGACGCAGCGGGCGAGGAAGCGGAACAGAAAGGGAGTCGAAGCGCGAGCAGGAGGACGACCGAGATACCGTATCGTTATCATTACGCTTCAATCTAATACGGATGAAATTCCAAGGCATCGGGCGTACAAATGGACTCGACCACGAGGACGTCCGCGGCTTCCTGCTCCGCCGCGGCGTTCCGATCAACGACGACGATCAGCTGTTACCCGCGGCCCACCCACACACCCACGGCGGAGCACACCTGAACGGAGACCCGGTCGCGCGTGCACCGCGATGAAATTCGCTGCCGTCGGGACGCGTCCGTGACCAGTCCACCGTGTCAGACGTAATCGGGACGCTTCTTCGTGCCGCGATTATTACGCCTTCCTGCTCGTTCCTCGCGGTACCTCTTCAACGCCGTCTCGTGTACTTTTTGATGCCGTCCGAGAACCTGTCGCCTTTAATCGGTCGCAACACGCGTGTCGTAACGGTACACCGACGAGGATGATGTCTTCATTCGAATAAGAATATTTAGATAAGCGGCGTTTAACGCTTCGACGACAAATTTAGACGGGATAGCATCGTCGAAGGTGGTACCACGCGGCGCTGAAATCGCCGCGACAGGTTTTGCGCATGTTTGAGGAAAGGGTCAACAGTCTGTGTTTTATTATTATGAGATAGAAGGTGGGATCTTCTTATAAGAATTCTCTCGCGAGCGATCTTGATCGGTTCTAAACAGTGTCTTGACGGACGAGGGAGGAGACATGCGGGTTTTCGTTTAGATTCTCCTTGATTCGTCGCGAGACACCACGTCATGGGGGTGACATCCACCGGGGAGTTTTTTAGATGCGTTCGACTGGATAGCGGTGGCCATTGTGAACGAAACGTTCTCGATTCCATGGCGGCGGAAGTTGTGAAACGTGGTAATTTATTCTTCGTCCGGCAGCGGTTCTCCTTCCCCCACGCCCCTCGATGGACCTAGATCACTTCTTCCCCGTACCGGGGAATAAAAACGAGTTTCTGGTATGAATTAGATGTCTTTTTGAATTATCATGCCGACCGGTGCCTGGCTTTGGTTTTCGGGGTCACTGTCTTCATAATCCCAGATCTTGTTTCCAGCCCCGTTTGTATTATAGCTGTGATTTAAGGCGAACGCTATTATGGCATCCTCTAGCATACACATCGTCGTATTAAAGGCGGAATCTGCTTCTCGACGGCACCGCCTCGCCGGTTCCGATGAAAGCGAAATAACCCGTCTGTATTTACATATCCCTCTCAATTTTCAACGCCTTCTGCTCCCCCCCCTTTGTACTTGGAATCATAGGCAAATTTTAAGGCGAGTTTCTGCTGCTCCGATTCAGAAACCGCAATGAAAGCGAATCTACTTTCTAGCGAATATTCTATCGATTAAATTAGATTTCTGGCGCGTTGCATTGTTAATGCAATTTAGTCTCTGTTATTGTAAGACTCAAGTGATTATATGACTAAATTTGGTTGTTATAAGGCAAAATAATAGGTGTCATGTTTTATTTTAGAGCCATTCGCCTTGAAAGTTCCGCTCACCCTTTACTATAATCTTGAATTTCATTAAATCCTCGTTGTTAAAGAATAACATTTATTTAACTCACTCAGTTCACCTTTTCAGTCCACCTTTTCTTCCTGAGCTTGTTGTTTTTTTTTTATTTTGTTTTTAGCTGTTGTCTAAGAACTATTCTGCCAAAAACAAGCTTTTTTGCTACAATTATATTTTAAAACAAAATTTGTACGACCTCTTATCTAGTATTTAAGATTTTTTTCAGTGCAAAATTACAGTAATTGATCATGCGAATAAATATTAATAACTTAAACATTTATAGAATACCTTTTAATTTTTGACTTAAAACCCTGATCAGAAATTATGTACTCATTTAAAGTATTCTTTATTATTTTGAAAACAAAAAAAAAATGGCAGTAATTGTCACCTGTATAATAAAGTTTTGTATTAGGTATCACTATTTTTCCTTAATTAACCTATTTCTTATTTTTATCTACTGTAGTAGACAGATGCAGTGAGCGGGTTAATATACTTATAATAATAATATAATAATTCTCTCTGATAATAATATAAATTCTGCTTCCTAAACCTGAATTAAGGCATAAATACAAATTTTTTGAACATGTGACTTCCATCATTTTGTCTTACAGCCTCAAAAAAACTATAAGATTGTAGTTATTAATAAGTATAGAATTCAAATGAATTCGAACAGTTTTTACATACTTTTAAGAATTCCAAAAAACCGCAGCCCTTTGACGATGTACAAATTCGAAAGGAGGTATAACGAGGGTTGACAGACTTATCTAACTTCAACCGTTGGTAATTGATAAAAAATGGTAGTAAATTCTGAAACCCAGAACCAGTGACTTTAGAGTTTCCGGTTTTGGCAATGCTTTCTGAATTTCCGACGGCTGTGCGGCGTCAGCCCTCCGGTAGCGCGGGGTAGCGTTCGATCGGCAAACCCGAGGGGGGTCCGTGGACTGGGCGTTCTTTAAGATGGCCGATCTCTCCGCGGCGCGGAATCAATATTGTTGGATTGCCTCGATAACGCCTCGTAAATATAATAAAGCCCTCGGAACCCTGTTCCCCTTCGGAGTCGCGGGGCAGTGCGCTGCCTAACAGAGATAATGGTCGAAGCCCTGGGCAGCCGGTAGGCCGCCGATGGAGGGGTTCAATGGAAGGGCCTGAACCCCCTCTCTTCTGGCGCGCGTCTCTCTGTCGCTCCCACCCCGGGTCGGGCGCAACACGTCGCGGCTGGCGCGACCACAAGCGAGTCAGTGAGATTTAGCTCGAGCCGGCGAGCGGTCGGCTCTCGCCGCGTCCTTTACACCCGCCTATCGTCCTTTTCCTCGCGTCCTGCTCCGGAGTCGCCGGCCCTTCTACGAACTCTTTCACGGCTGTGTGTGGTCCTCTGCCTCCGCCACCGGACGCGCTTCTCCGCGGGAACGCGATAAAAACCGGCCGACCCGTTCGATTGACGCGATCGGCTCTCTTCGTCGAGTGGTAACATTGTCCCCGGGAACGAGTCCGAGCGATTCCGCTCCGGGTGTTGTTTGTTGATATCGAGCGTCGAGGAGAGGCCCGGAGGACACAGAGACACGGTCGACGGTGGATCGTCGCGGAGAGAGCAAAGAGAGCCCGGAGCGTGGAGACTTCGACGAGCGGTACGAGGATGTCGCGGTCCGCGGACCACCCTGACTGTCGTTGTCGTCATCGTGTGTACCGGTGACGACGATCCTCGCGGCGATCTCGCGGTGAGATCGACTGCCCTCCGGTGCGCGTGTTTTCGCGGCACCCTTTTCGAGGGCGCATAGACGAATCTCTGAAATTCGACTGGTGCGGAACAGTTGGGATTCTCTGGGAGGATCTCGTGGTTTGTCGAAAGTGTGGTGGGCTGTTCCAGTGAGGAAGAAGTGATAAGAGTTGAATCGACGAGGACGCGCAGTCGATCGAGAGCGAGTGACGAGTTTCGAAAGTGATCGCGCATACGGAGTCATGTTCTCGGGAATGACAGCGAGTCGGTGGTCCTCGGGTGAACGCAGAAACGTGTGATTTCCCGGAGCATTCGTCGAGAAGTGCGATCCGAGCGATAGCGACGCGCGTGTGCATGTATGCTACGCTCCGTGGGAAGGTGTACGAATCTGGGATTAATGCACGTCGGAAATCACAGCATGGAGGACATTGTGAGTACGATACACGCTTCCTTTTAAGTATTTACATCTTGATAGGGAAAGTATACACGGAAGAAAGGGGGGAAATTGTCGCTGATGGTGTACGACGTGAGTTTGCGTAAGGAGCATTTCGCGATCGCGAATTGGCAAAGCGTTCATCGGGTCTTACGTCATAATCACAGGTTCCCTGGAAATGATGTATGATCGCGTCGAGTACTGCTTCGTCGTTGTTCGTAATTACAAGACGAAAACAGTGCACGCGGCATAACTAAAACTCAATACGTAGTTTGAGGCGAACAAACGTGCAATTATCCGAAAACAAACATTGTTACACGGTGTAATAAGAATCGCGATACTCGGTGGTAATATCTGATAATACGTCTCAGAATTCTTTAGCTTCCTGGTGACTATCAATTACAATTAATAAGTAGGTTCGGCGAATTAATTCTCTACTCGAACGCATAAATCACTCAAATTATCAAATATTTACAATTCGATAATTCCCTACATCAAAACACTAATTATTACCAGCTTAACGCAAAGGCAACCTCATCAATTAATCCCGTCACGGTTCTAAACAACCATTCATTGCCCCGCATCAAAGAGGGTCAAACCAATTTCACGAAAACAAATCAGCAAAACAGTGTATCCCTCGAGCCAGGCGAGCGCAGTCGGACAAACGAAAACGAGCCCGCGAGATGAACGCGTCGCGATGAATCACGAGGCAAAATCGCACGTGGGAACCGGCAAATTAAAGTCATAAAGAGGAGGGAGGGCAGGAGCGTGCGTTCGTGGCTGGCAAAAGTACCCTGGATGGATGAGCGTCGACGTGTATGACAGCCGGCGTATTAAGGCAGCGACAGACAAATTCTCGGAGCGGGGCAGCAAAAAGCGCGCGTACGATCGCACGGACGACGAAAGTCCTTTGGGGAGGAAAGTGGTCCGCGAGAGAGGGATCGTCGCTCGGTAGCTCGTTACGCCCAGGTCGATTAGTCTTCGGGGCGGCTCACCTCGTCGGGATGCACGTGCATGGAGCTCGCGTACGCGTCGAGGAGAAGCAAATTCATTAAAACCGGTTCATTTAATAGGCGCGCGCATTACGCGCTCGCAGAAATTCAAGGGGAAAGGCAGACGGGTTCGTTGACGGCACTGTGTCCTCCCCTCTCGAGTTTCTCTCCGGTTAGGGGGTGGGTTCTCCCGCAGTCGTTAAGGGGGTTTCGTGAAATTGTCCCGAAACGCAATTAATCCGTTCGCCGTTCGTATTCTGCGCACGCGTCGGGACCTAATGCTACAGCGCGCGATGCATTAGCATTTTTTGCGGGGCAGAAAATTGCCGCGATATTTTTCAACCCCCGGCGCATTCTTTTGCACCAAGGTGAATTCACTTTGGACTCGAACGAATCATCGATTCGGTCACAGTGTTCGTTCGCTTTAATTCCTCTTCGTTCCGGAGGCGTTCAATTAGTCCCGTGAGAAAGGGACACGCGCGCGCGACGGCGGATTCACGCGTCTGCGTGGCCGCGAGGCGTGTTCGCGCACGGTGCGCTTATTAGTTGGCATTGGTCGGCTCTCGCGCCTTGTTCGCGCGGGACAATGAGCCTGGGATTGCATATTGTTGTTTATATTTACGCGTCGCGGCATAAATCTTCGTTTAACTCGCATTCAGCGGTCGTCGCGGCGTGGATACAGAGCCTCGCGCGTGTTCGCGTAGTCGGACGCGAGCGGATCGCAGCCAGCTCCGTCGCCGCGCGGAGCGAAGCTTCGTCGTGGATAAAGCGCGGTCTTCATTAAACCTAACTCTCTTTGCGTGCCGGCCGATCATTAAGGATCGAGGACCGGGCTGCGACTAATTTGTACTGTAAATGAGATCTCGAGGATCGTTACCCCCGTGAAACAACGACGCTTCGGGACCCGTGCGATTCTTCCCTCGAAAATTAGAGCCTGATAACGCGGTTCCCTTTTCTCATTTGTCGATCTCGTTTCGACGGATTTCGGCCGGTTTTCGGTTATCTTCGTAGCCCTCGTCCTATCTTGTTTATTTCTCCAGCCGCGTGTTTTTAATCGTTCCAAACAGACTTGGGGAGGATGGAGTGCGCCGTTTGCGAAGGGGTTTCGGGGACCAACGGAGGCCAGTAGCGGCTTCCCGGAATTCGTTTTATGGCGCGGCTCTGAGCGGTTGTAGCAGTTGTCGGTAATAAAGTGAGAAATACAGAGAACGACGCTTAATTGCGCTTCGAGGGATGACAGAGAAAAATAATCGAAGCGTTTTCTGTTTTACCGTAATTTTGTATAGCGGTTGAGTCTGATCCCCGTTGCCCAAAGCGCACGTCCAAACAATCGTAATCTGAGCGTTCACCAATCATCGTTATACCAATATCGTAACAACCTGTTCGGGGATCTCGAGTCCATAAATTGCGCGACGTGTACCAAGCCTCCCACGTTACAAGGGGAAACGACTCGATTAGCGGAAACCGCGATCGTTTAATAGCCGTTCCTCGTCCAGCATCGCGATTTTCGAGCCGCATCCAGCTTGAAATTTCTCTCGTGCATGCTCTCCTCGACACCGACGCCGCCGCACACAAGGAAACGCATGCCCCTGGGCCGCGATCGCCCCTAACACGCCGTGAAATTGCAAGCACGGCGACTCGGGGCTCGCTCGATGGAAATTGCGAGCCGAACGTCGGTCGAGCGTCTTGAACTCGGTAAACTCCGATGACATTGTTGGCCTCCGCCGTAATGACACCGTTTTAAAGATATTTATCATGGCGTCGATGCGAGACGAATCTCCCGTCCGCGGCTGTACTCGTGTTCCTGCCGAAGACACGCTGTCGAGAAAATTAGTGCTGTCAGCAAGTATCGGGTCGCTCGAATTAAACTTCCACAGAAAAGAAACACTAATTTCTTTCGTATAACTAACGGTATTATCAGGTTTTTCGAGATCTTTCTCGCCACTGCCAGTTTATGAATGTAATTTGCACCGACATTATAACTTAAAAGGTGTTTCTTCAAAGATCTCCGCCGTTCAGGAGAAATATAGATAATCATAGGCTATCAGACGAAAAGTTACTCGCGTTTAAAAAGCAAACTTGCAAATGGCGCGGCTAATGACACCGTGCCGTTCAGGGGATAATAAAAGCCTACGACAAGCGATATCCCTCTTTCTGATAGTAATGCGCATATAATGTTTCCATGAATTGAGACATTAGTATCGGTGAAACGTGCTTCGTAGGTCTCGCGTTCTCCTCCGTCGCGCCGCTGCGGACACTTTTCCGCTCGAGGGAAAGCTCGAGCGCGCTGGCGCATCTGTGATGACTACCCTCGGCGTCCCAGGCAATTTTCACCGGCTGACTGACTGACCTAGCCGCTTATGCGCTTCGCGATCAACAGTTACACCTATCCTCGGCCGGCATTTATATCGCGGTGGGCAGACGCAGAGGCGTAGCGCCATATTTCGTCTGTCCGCGGGGTGAGTTTCAGAGGAACGCGGCTATCAGTAAATTGCCGTCGCGAAATTACGAATATCGTGGCTCGTATTTCACCGAGGGATTGTTTCGCGAAAGGAAATTTATCGGTCGGCCTGGCGTTAATTTTCCATCGCGGCAACGCGTCATTTTAGTGAACTCGCGTTCGTGCCACGGGATCGTACCTGGGAATTTTCGTTTCCGCGAGCGCAGCGTCGACCCCGACGTGCACTTTCACGGCCCCTGGCTGATGAAAGCGATTGTGTCCGGGGCCGACTTCCATGGCAACACCTTGGCTTTCTCTAGGAAACGAGGTTCACCCGCGAGGGAATTTCGATGACACGGAGATATCCCGATTTTTTCTCGTGTCGATTGTTTCGTGGTAAAGGTTAACAGAAACAAGGTCTATCAACCTCCGGACGTTGTGTATATAATTTAAACGCAGCTGCATGGGGGGTTGAATGGTGAGAATCGACACGTGAAGCGGGAATCGACCCCTGGTGCGATCGCCATTTCATTAAAGCGAGGGTGTTTCCATGGTGCGGATCGTAACAAACACTCGAGCATTTAAACACGTGCGACAGAAGTTTCCAAAACAAAAACAATTGTTTATTTATTTATTTATTTATATACGGGAAGCAATTCCCATTAGTATACAAGTAGTTAACTACAGTTCCATAGATGACGAACAAAAAATATAAAGAAAATAATAACTATAAATTGCAAATAATATATGGCGAGATCAAGTAGAAAGATAAAAATCAAAAAAAGTCAAAAATTTGTTTTCTGAATGCCGAAACTGAGCCACAAAACATGTCTAAGTTATGGTTAAGTCATTCGCCGTGATGCACAGACGGTTAATAGTATCAGTTTTGGCGTAATTGGAGGTATAGTTTGTTGGTAAAAACGTTTGCGATTTTCTGAGAGATCGTGTAGGCGCATATAAGTTAATGAGCTCTAGGAGTTGAGAACAATTGATGCATCCGCATAGAACTTTGAAAAGAAACATCAACTCAGAAATTGTTCTTCTACTCTCTAAGGACATAAGTTTCAGCCTTTCCATAGCAGGAAGATTATTATGATCAGAGAAGTGCATTTTTTCTCCAATCTTAAACGCTACATACTCTATAATTGTACATACTCTACATACTCTACATACGCTATAATTGTATTCGAGAAAGGAAGATTATTCAGGACTGAAACTTGCGAAGAGCAGGATGATGGAGTCCGTCGCAAATTCGCAGGTTTACAGCCCTTTGTATCATCGAGCGCAAACACTTTCGCGTTTATGGGGACTCGAAACGTTCATAAATATGAAACGAGATCCAAGGAATCCTGGTTGCCGCAGAAACAGGAGCAGCAACACTCGAAACACACCTGCGAGGTGTACCCGAGACGCTCGCAGCAGGAATAGCGTTCATAAATAATGTATCCAGCGAAAAGGAATAACTGTACGCATCTGAAACTCGTTTCCACGTCCGTCGACGCGCATTCTTTACCCCGGTTACCGTAATAACTGGATTTCTAGGCGATTCCGCGGGGGATACGCGGAGGCGAAGGGACGACTTTCACTGAAACGCGAAAACGCGCGAGCAGAAATTGCGATCCATCCGGCTGCGTAATCGAATCGGGGTTCGAGGAACGACCGAGACTCGATTTTTATTAATTACGAACGGGGTCCGGCGCAATTACCGAAGTTCCGTTCCGACGTGAACGAAATTGCGCGGCAACCCTTTGCGCCCCGTTCGACACGAATCCTCGCTTTCCCACACGAGGTCAATTACTGCGACTGGATTTAATTATTGCGGCCCCGCGGAACTCGAGCACGCCGTCGATTAATCGCGACACAAATTACACACTGTTTAATGATTAAAAATAAAGAGGGACCGGGGGCGACCGGAACGTAATAATGTATCGATACGAGATAAATGTTCGACGATCACGCAACCCGCGGGGAACGCCATATGCCGCGGTTGAATTTTATCACCGTGGATCACGAACGGCGCGCGTTTCGTCCGGTCGCTCGCGTGCGTCGTTGCGTACTTGTATGCACAGTATCACCCTCAATCGGACGAATTTTCTACGCATCTGGCGCGGTTCCGCGCGATCCCAGCCGCGCGTATCCTCCGTCCTCGAGAAATTCACGCGGCGAAGCTTTCCCCGGCGCTTTTTCCAGCCGCGTCGAAACAGCTGCCTCGCTTCTCGTCGAGGGGAGGCGACACGGTCGACCGATTTTCAAACGGCACCCGGGTTGAATCGTGAGCATTAACGAGCGTCAAATGGATTGGGATACGGTGAGAGACTGCTTGGTTAGCCACTTTTGTCGGCGGTGAATTTAAGCCCCGAGGGTCGATAGCGTGAAACGCAACCGTATTTTATCCTCCGAGTTTTGTAGAATTTTGATAGCGGGATATTCGGTCGGTATTCGCGCGCTCCACCCCGTCATGGGACATCGTGATCGGTGAAGTGGGCACAATGAAAAGTGAGTCACCGGCGAGCGGAGGCGGTCTCTACTCAGGTTTCCTCCGTTGGGGGCACTCCCGCTAATTGGCAGTTATTTTCCTATCCGACGTCCACCGGCGTTGCCCGTATACGCAGGCGGCTGCATGCATATGCATACGAAGCTTCTCTGGAAATTCTTGGTCCGCGGTGCACGGATTCGCCGCGATAGCGCGCCCTCTCGACCCCCGGGAACCCCGGGACCCGTGCACCCTCGCCTGGGCCACACGTTCCACCGCGGAAACCGCCAATCCATTTACATATCGTCGTGGCCCTTCGAGAGCTGACGAATCGATAACGCGGACACGACTCCGCGACGCTTCTTTTCGCCGCGATCCCGAGGGATAACGCTGTTAGAGAACGCGAAGGTCGTATAACACAGAAGGTGGATCTGATGAATTACGGTGGGAATAAAATTTAGTGGTCGCTCCTCGTCGTCGAATCCGACGAAGAAGCGTAGTCACGCGGTTGAGGAGTTACGGTGCCAATTATGCAGCCAGTCACCACTCGGCGAACCTGCGATTTCGAGGCACAGTAAATCACGAATATACAAGTTCCTAATGCAAAGTGGCGAGCCGGGTTTGTACTCCTTTTCGACAAACATCGCGATTCCCGTAATTTACGATCGTGTCGCGTCATAACCGGTGATATATCGGTAACGGGTGTCGGTGTTCTGCCTGATGGCACGAGGAGGGTCCACGTTTTTAAGGAGGTTCGCGTATTAACAAAAAACAGGGAGATGAAGGGGGTCGGAGTTACAAGAGCCACCGGCGAATGCATGCATATTTATGCACCGGCACCGGGAGCATTTCTTTTCGCGGCGCTGAAGGCTCATAACGCTTCGGAATCATCGGAGAACACCCTCCCGTGATGAATTCGCGGGCAAGAAATGTCATTAGCTTTCGTACGAAATTTATCTTCCTCGCGGTGGACGGAGGAATCGTGCGCTCGCGAATTAGGTCGACGCGGCGCGAGCTCGCTCTCGCTGTCGCGTCATTATCAGTACTTAATCACTGGCAGGGGACGCTGGGATACCCGGAACGTGTCGAGACTACATATTCTTTCACCGTTCTCCCTTCTCATTTTCCATTAAATTACCTTGGCGACTTCTTAATTAGACTTGCAGTATAATACAGATACACGGAATGAATATCTCGGAATATTCCGTGACCCACGAACATCTCTCAGTCAATTTCTTAATTATTCCTCGGAATCTAACTGGACCACGAGCGAGTCATTAGTCACGATGGATTCAAGCGAAATTCCAGGCATCGCTCGCGCGTTATTACTTCGAAGATTATACCTCGCGCGTTAATTACGCGCGTCGGAGCCCTTTCGCGAGCCTCTTCCGCCACTTCGTCGACTAAACGAGGCGAGGCAGACACGTTTAAGGCCTTACGATCGTCCGCTTGGGGACAATTCGATACCCTGCGGACGCGACTTTACGGGATTTAATCGTTGTTAGATAAATCCAGCGGCTTCTTAATTAGCGAATCGTCTGTTCGCGCGAGGGAAAGGAGGGACCCGGCGCGGCGTGGCGCGGCGGCGCGAGATGCAGGGGAACGAGGAAGAGGCAGTATACCGGCTCATGCATTATGTATAGTACGGAATACACACGATACTGGACGCCTAGGAACATTTACTGGCTACTCGAACGCCGGCGCAAGGCACACCGGTACCAGCATTTATAGAAGTACGCAAATTGGTTGCAACCGCCGGCGCGAACGCCTCTCGCGTCGGGAATATGCGAGTCGTGGAACCGTGGAACGCTTCTCCCTCGTATAATCTCGCGGGGGATAATTATAATTGTTAATCGTCGCCGAGGAGCCTGCTGGAGGCCGACGATCCCCTCGGTGCGTCGCGGTTCTCGCGGTATTTATGACGCCTAGGTGTCAATTATCGAACGAGCGGTGTAATAGGGTCGAGGACATGGTCGTTTCTTTTACCCTCAGAGTTCCCCGCGTCGCAAAAGTGCTTCCCGTAACTTCGTTTTATGGGAACACCGTCGTCGGAGCTAAATCGATTTGAAATTGAAATGGGGATTGCAACGCGAGGCGATAGGATGAAGAGTGGCCTCGAGTTTTTAGTATCGGGGTGTTTGGCGCTTCGGGAATCCGTGCCGCGTGTCTGAGATATTTTTGCAATTGTTTTAGCCCTCTGCGTTGATGCGGAGACAATGGAAATAATGCGGTGATGCTACTGCATTGCCATTATGGAAAATAAATTAATGTACCTGCTTACAAATCTAGTAGGTCATTTCTTGTATCGGCGTTATTAATTCTATTGTTTTATAACTACGCGGCGTATGAATAAAGGATGTCATGATAAGTGACCGGACGATCGAAAAACCGGATCAGCTGAGGGTTAACTTGCTTCATTGAATTTCTCATCAACTGCTCTAATTGAATATTCCCACAGCGGTGCACAATAGATCTCTATCGCGAGAAGAATTTTCGCACACTTTCTTTTCGTTATGCAACGCGCGTAATAGAGGCCTCTTAAGCGATCTCACCAGCTTAATTATGACTATTATCACACAGCGATAAGCCCTCTGTGTACCGCGGGTATAACGAACGAGGTTTTACATAAATTCATGAAGCGATTCTTCGGGGCGGCTGGCGTAATCGTACTTTCGTCGAAAATGATACATCGAAACACGCCGCATTGCCTTGTGTTCCCTTAATTGCACGCCTACAGCGATACGGCCAGGAATTTCGAAGACTAAGAATCCCTTTCGTTGTTCGGTACGGAAAAAATGAACGCGTAATAACGCTACACGGGAAGTTCTTATAATCAGCGCGCGCGTTCGATGGCGAACCTTTAATGACGGACTTGTGCAAATGTTCGAGCATTCATCGCGACCGCGTACAATGTTGCAAGTCTTTGATACTGGTTATTAGGCATCCCGCGATCCGAAATGATCGAGACGCGTGTCTGTAATACGGTATGTTAAGCAACGAGGAGATTGATTGGACCTTTTTCTTTTTGAAGATCCTCGACCCGCGTTCTGTTTGCACCTATGGTACGAAGAGCACGCAATCACTCATCAAAGCGTAATAAATCCAGAAGTTAATAATTTCTTACCTTAAACTGCCCGTCCCATAGATCACGTTAATTTAGTTCAACTTATCATTGTATCTAATAATATGCAATCCCTGACTCGCAAAATGAAACAAACGGACGATAAAATGTTCGACGATTGCAACATGCGAAACCGGCGACGGTCACGATAAATTTCCTTAATTAGAAACGCATTGTTACCGCGTTCCAAACTGAACCACAGCGATATGCATCATCTCCCCAAGCCACGCGAATTATTTCGATCACGAAACGATGGGATCGCGGAAATTCCATTCCCCCAAACGCAGAAACGCTTAAAATGGAAACGCATTGTTGCCCGCCAACGATTCCTACTCGTTCCCGTCTAAAAATCATAATTTCCCACGTCGCGGAGCCAGAACGGCAAAAGATTCGCGTCGTTTGTCCCAACTTTCTCATGCGATCTTTCGACAATGCGCGTGGGCGTGTATCGTCTCCTGGAACGCATGCGTAGTTTCCATAGGTGCTTCGGTAGAATCCGCAGGAACACGGTTTCCCTTCCACCGATGGAAACATTGATTACCTGCCGACTTGCATACAAATTTCACCAACGTTGGAGCAAATTGAAACCTTTCAACAGAATTTCATGCAATACTGCGACCGCAATTCTCCGCGAGAGAAAGATTCGGTCGATAACCGTAGCACTATCAATTTCGCCACAACGATGATCGAGTTTTTCATCAATCACGCTCACAATGTGCGCGATAGAATATGCTGCTTGTCATATATCAGATGCAGTCTCTCTGCAATGCAACCGGTCATGCTAAGATACATGCGTGAGCGTAATGTATTAATGGTGGCTCGCGAGTACGATACGCGATCAGTGTCAAGGCATAGAATTATTAGCTTTATCGGGTATGAAATTAAGACGTAGGCCGTTCCCGCTCGGTGTCGGAGTTACGTGCGGCGAATGCGCTCAGAGGTGTAACTTGCGCAACACGTGCAACCCCGTATTAGGGCCAGAACACGTGTATGCGCGATCTTTTTTGCGACGACCGCGCGCACGTTTCTGAAATTACATTAGCAGCCGCCATGTAAACTTTGTTACCCCGGCTTCTTCCATCTCCTCGTCCGTTGTACTCCACTCGGAAGAGGAATTAAGGTACAATGAAATTGGGGATACAATATCGATATTACACCACCTGAAAATTGCCACGCAAAGCCAAAGACACGTTACCGAATTCGTGGTCCAAGGATCATCAACTTCCGACGAGATCATCGGCAGATTCGTTCAGCGAACCACATGGCGGCACGTAAAACGTTTCCGAGCAGTCGAAGAAGCCGAACGCGGTCGGCGGATCGACGCTCTTCGAACCGCTTTACGAGCACGATGATGTATATAAATATCCCGCGCGTTAAGCGGCGTTCCTTTTGCGCGGCTGCCCGCGGAACCACGTTTTCCGGCGTAACTACATCGTAGCGGACAGCCCGAGGAACGTAGCTCGCGGCATCATCGATCAGGAGGGACGAGGAAAGCGGAGCGCAGCTCGGCATTCCGACCCGCGGAGGGAGAGTTTGCCACAAGCTGATGTGCTCTTGAGAATAGCCGCCGGCTCGGCTTAACTAACGCCTAAAAGTCGATTCACACCAACCGTCTAGACGGCGGCAAGCTAGCGTCCGTCAAAATCTGCTTTCATAGGTTTTAAAGGCCGTCGCACATCAAACAGCACAGCACACGAACAGCATCGGCATATTCATATTATTATACATATGTAGTTTAAATGGAAGTGCGCACACTTATCGGTAACAGCACCGCATTGACACTCCTCCTCGACAAGTGTGCGCACTTCCATTTAAACAACATGTAATAATTAGAGATGTACCGACTAGTCGGCGACTAGTCGGCGAAAAAGGCCGATTGATCGGCCTTGAATTTTAGTAGCAATAATATCGTGATATCACAGAAAGAAAAAAATGTTTTCTGTCTATTGTACTTATATTTACTTATTTATCATACTTATACATATCTGTATGTAACATAATTATAATTATTATATAAAACATTAGAAATAGTAATTATTATTTATTTAAACCAACTAAAAATATACCAGTTAACTAATACGAACTTTGGTTATTATTTTTTTATTTTATCGAAATAAAAAACTCTTTAAAACAAAAAACAGAATGCAATAAAGTAATAAAATAAATGTAACAATTCCCTTTTTGAATAATGTTAAAAATAATAAATTTTGAATCTTTTTTTGTAATAAAGGTGAGCAAAGTATGATAATAAAATTTTTTTAACTCTCCGCATGTAGGAGAGTCCGAAAACGGACGAAAGATAATGAAAATGAACGAAGTGATTTGCCTCATTTTATAGCGGCGCGGTGTACGAAAATGATCGGCATAGCCGACTAATCGGCCGACTAGTCGGCTTTTTGGAGGTCGATTAATCGGCTAGTCGTCTAGTCGGCCAAAACCCTAGTCGGTGCATCACTAGTAATAATATGAATATGCCGACGTTGGTCCTTCGTGTACTGTGCTGTTTGATGTGCGACGGACATAAGTGTGGACCCTCTGTCGGTCGACAGACGGTGTAGTGTGAATGCCATCTTTTTAAACCCATTGGAGAAAGTTTTGACGGACGGTAGCCTGCCGCCGACTAGACAGTTAGTGTGAATAGGCCCTAACTCGCTTTAAGTGCGAACCTAAGTGCACCAAGGCAACCCGACGCGAGTACCTCCTCCTCCGTGGATCGCGGTCGATGCGCGTTAATCGCTCGCGCGAGAGAAAATCGTTGCCCTCGCTTGCTCCCGCCTCGCGATTCTTTTTCGCGCAGGTCGACTCGACGATATTCGCCTCGTTATGAGATTCGCGGGCCGAGGAACTCGTTAGCCCGGGGAGGACTAAGCCTAGACACGGGGTGAGAGGAAGGTCGAGTACAAAGGAGGGCTTCCCGACCGTGACGCCCACACGCAGCGAGGTCCGAATCAAGGCTACGTCAAGTTCAAGGGGAATGAGACGTCTGTGTCGGACCGATTGGACGAAATCGATACGTAGCGTCGAGTCGGGGGATAGACGCCGCGCCGGGGTTTATGGTGACGTTAAATAGTAATGGCATTGTTGGCGAGTGTAATAAACCGTATTAATGAGCTTCGTTGATGATACTCGCCGTTACGGGTTTGTACAGACCGCGTTGAATTTTTCCTGGAGCTTACGCGGTGACCACGGGGATTAGATTCCCTCGCTTTCCTTTTGGAATTCCTTCGTGGGGGAGCTTGTTCGTCGACTAGAGACGTTCATTTGTTTTTTAAATCCGCCGGGTAAGATCGTTAAGGCTTTTGTTGGGTCTGTGTCGTGGGAGAAGAAAAAGTCCCTACTCACAAAAAGATGCTGCTCCGCCGTCCGATACGATTGCACTAAAAAACGATAGGGCACACGTCCGACGGCAAACTCCGCGTCAAATTCGGAGAAAGGAAAGCAGAGCAACAGGATGCGCCGTGTATCGATGGCGATCACGAGATCACGCGAACCCGAGGCGGGCAGGAGCGACGGAGCCGGTGGACACAGACGTCCTGGTATAATTCGCGGGGCCGGATTATTGAGACATCGAGGGAGCCCCATTGATTCCCGATGAAGATGTCCGGTGGTTAACGAGAGAGATGAATAGGGAGGTGGCCCTGCGGCCCGGGAGGATTTCTCGTTCCAAAGAACCGCGGGCGGGGGAACCGACAAAAGCGTTGTTGTTGGTGCACGCGAGGAGTGCACACACGCTGAAGGTTTCAAAAAATAAATTGCTTGGTGCAGCGTGGCTCTCTCGCATGCGCGCCGGTGCTGGATGCCGTGGCTACGTCTCTCCTCCCCCCCTCTCTCTTTCTCTCTCTCGTGCAACCTCGAGCGAAATCGTGCGGATCGGTAGGCAAATTAGGAGACCGCGAGGCCCGAAGGCGCGACGGCTTTCTAATGGAGACGTTCGTGGTACGGGAGAACGAACCGAGGAACGAACAAAAAGGTGAACGAGAGAAAGAGCGACGGAAGGGGGGAGGGGAAAGGAGAAAGAGAGGTGGTCGCTTTGGGCGAAAGGACCCCGTAGTCGTTTTCCCAAGCGAGGTGGAAGAACAGGATGAAAGGGAACCGCTCTTGGCTCTGGACCACAGAGGAACGAATAAAAAGAGAGCCGATTCGTAGGTAATTCGTTTCTCCTTTTCGAACCTGTATTTAGGTGGTCTTCCCTCTCCCCGCTGTCCCCTGCGTCGTTTCTTTCTCGCTTCTATGCACGCGAGCGAGCGTTCGGAGGCTCCTTCGTTGCGGTCCACTCGATAATCGATCGGGAAAACGCGCGGGGCGATAATTCTCTTGGGATTTATCAGGGAACTCGGCCCTAACTGTATTTCAGTGTAGTTCTTTGAAAAATAGTCTGACGAGGGGACATTGCGAAGTGGCTGCCAATGTTTCGATGAAAGAATTTTTTAAATGTAAGGGGAGATATACAAAACTATTCCTGGAAATTGCAAGGAACATTTCTATTCGATTTTTTAGAAATAAATTATTAAAGATGTGCTCAATATTTCCTGATACAGTGGAATCGATTCAATAAATGGCATGATGTAGAATTTTTTTCATTTTTAGTATAGCATCATTAATTGGAAGTTGAAGTTGAAGTTGAATTGGCGTTGAATAGTTGGAGCTCAGAATAATAAAAATAGAAAATAAAGGCGTGGTTAATTGAGCTTACATTGTATTCTGATTTTATTAACAAAACTATTTTGTAGTCTTCTATAAAGACAGTAACATATAAAAAATAGTATCTTTGTGACAAAGAAAAAAATGAATCAGTAAGAAATAAGAGTCAAAACGAATTACTATTTTTGAGAAAAATAAAAAAATTATTTATCATCAGAAACTATATTTATCATCAAAAACATCCACTTGATTTAATCATTTATTTCTCGGAAATAGACAACTTGGAAACCGGGGCTGCTTGTGTTTTTTTCTGTATGTCAAGAAAATTTGGTTAAAAAATTAAAGAAACACTTCGTAACGACCCCTTGTGGGCATTAAAATCCCTATGAAATGTTAATATCTGGTTGCTGACGTGTTAATAGGAGCCACTTGCGTCCAAGTTGAACGCATAAACATAACAACTTTTATACTAAAACATATCACAAGTAGTTCTCTCGGTACTCTGAATGTTTACATAAACCTAACCCTGCAAAGCCTTGTTTAACCGATCCCCCGTGGTCCAGAACAACACGTGCAACAGCGACGACAGTCTGTTAAAATATCGGGAGCAGCTGTCCCCGTTATAAACACTAAAACTGAATGCACCAAGCTGTGGACAATCCCGTTTCTAGGACAAAAAGAAGCGATCCAACCTTTCCAGTAAACATTTACCCGGAGTTGTCATCCCCTTCCAAGTGAACTAGTCTCGTTGCACGCGTGGGTAAAGTTGACAACTCGATCTGGCCAGAGCATCGAAATTCCTGCCGGATAATTTTCGCGTAAAGGAACACGCTCGACCTGCCGTCGGACAGACGTTCTTGCGCGGGAAACAGCGCTTAAAAGCCGCTATAAAAGGACTGAAACGCGGCCGGGACAAGCGACGCGCGCGACTCCACTTAAACCCCCCCTAAAAAGAAACAGACCCCGATGGGAGAGGGAGTGAGAGAGCGGCCTCTCCGAGCCTAATTAGCGTTATCAACGCTCCGCTGGAGGAAGGGACACGACTCTGGGTCTGTTGGCCAGAAGACACGAGCTGCGTTCTGCTCGTTGCTGGTGCACTCGAAAGGACACTCGAGGGAACGAGGATGTTCCTGTTGCTACTTAATACGCTGCCTGGTGCACCGTGTTCGGAGTCCTGGCAAACTAGGGTACTTAGCCGTCGCGCGATATTGTGAGCGTCGGGATCGCCTTGTTTAAGAAGCCGCGTATGGCGCTGGTAAAAGGACTATTAGGCTTATCTGGTCGTAACGTAGCGAACCAACTGCATCTTGCTGAAGATATGAAAGTTGGAAGAGATTGAAGCTCGTGTAATGATAATAATAACCGAATATAACTAGCCCGACGAGAAAGAGAACCACGACGCGAGTATCTGACTTGTCACTGTAGTTTCGGGAATCAAAACGCAGATAATGCTGCCGTAAAACCGCAGTAAAGTGGCGGTAGCCAGCTGCTTCCCTCGCGAACGCCGTAAACGCTCGAAACGATCGTCTCCGCGACGGCTGGCCGTTAAAACTAGCCACGACGAGAAATCTGCTCGAACAGGACGGTTCGACGCTCGGCAATAGGTAGCAAGAATGAGAGGTGTTTGAAGTCCTCCATGTTTGGGATTGCTACCCTTCGAGCCTCGTAGATCTACGTTGTGTATCCTCTTTGAGGAGGCACTCCGACACTTCTCCGACTTCGTAACTAGCTCCACGAGTCCGAGGACACAATGATATATTGGTGGTCGCGGTGACTCGATCTCAGCTTCCACGCGAGGGGCCAGTTCGGTAACGAGAGTCGGAGGAGGAGAAAAATCGACGATAATCGAGGTGAGAAGAAGATCCCGAGGGGCTCGAGGAGAGCGAGTCCGAGATCGGTTCGCACGATCTTCTCTCCCCGGCGCAGTTGGTCCACGGGGGGGAATACGGGGGAAAGCACCCCGCAATAAATATCCCATTAGGAACGCTGTGTTATGGGTAATATTATGTTAATTGCGACCGACACCATTACGCGTGTTCGCCGCCGTCACGAGGAACCCTGGGTGCCTACCTTTTTGCCGATGGTGTTTCTTGTCGCGCGCATCGAAAACCCCCCCTCGATTCAGCCGTTCTATAAAAGAATTCTTACGGTGGAATTATGGTAATTAACGTTTCTTAATCCACCGCCTCGGTATTCGCCGCGATGAATTATTCAGACGCGGGATTATCGACGGGGAATCGGGTCGGGATCATCGACGACGAATTTGGTGGCGCAATCAATTCGAATCGGGATTTCACGGGTGATCGCGGGAATCACTAATACATCGTGGGTTTGCTCGAGCGAATTTCAACCGTTTCGCTTTAAATTTGCGTTACTTTCGCGGAGCCCCCTCTGTGACACCGAGCTCTCTTTAAATGGAAACTCACTCGACGACTTCTCGCCCGGCCATTCTCCCAGCTTAATAAAGATATTCTTATTTGCCGCGGGAGGCTCGCGTAACCTGTGGAGATTTCGCGTTCAGATAAGCGTCGGCTAACTTATGCAGTGACCTTAGCGTTTTGTGCGAACCGGAGTCGTAAGGAAATGAAGTGACAGCTCAAGGTCGCGCACAAACATTATCTCGACTCGTTCGATTCGGTCGCCGAAAATTAAAACCACACTTTTCTATTCAACAAGGAAATCCAAGCAGATAACAATCTATTCTTCGACCGAATTCTTCGTAGAATTTAAACGATTTCTCTGAAGGAGTTCTGTAATGATACAATAGTTTCTGTCCCCGAAAAACACAGGAAACATAAAAAAAAAAAGTCGCAGAGAATGGGGAGGTCTCGCGAGAATCGGAGACAGGAGACGGCGATGGCTCGCGCGATAGATCCTCGCGAACATGGGTATCCGGCGAGGTCCACGGGGGATTCCTAATTCCCATGCAAATCAGCCAATTTATTTGGCAGACCAGCCTCGAACGATTAGGCTAATGCGAGCTGCTCGCCCCACCGCGGACCGTTCGTCGCTCGTAAAATCGTGTTCCCCGCTCTGCCGAGACTTTAATTCGCGGCTTCTTCTGGCACCGGATTGGCCCACGGTGGTCCTCGCCTTAATCAACAATCCTCTCGGCCGTGGACCGCGAAGACCCCCTACGTCTCTGCTTTTCTCAATAGTTCCTAGCCGATTGCATAATTACCGAACGACTCAGGATGGAAATCGGGGAATTCCAGGCGTTCGATCGTCTCGCTGGCGCGTTGCGTGGCTCATAAACAGCTTCGATAAGCTATTGGAAGTTACGGTACGCGATTGAAATTTATGGCCAGTCGCGATCCGAGGTTTCACCGGAGGAAATCTCGCGATCGGCAGCCCATGCGCCGATCTACGCCCACGCTTCGATCTACCTACCGGCGCTCGCCAGTCAGGAAACGTCGGCTAGAACAATGGATGGCACCGATGATATCCTTACATCAGAGTCGTCGATTAACGATATCCCCCTTGGTCGTTATAGAAAAACGATCATCGTTGGCACGCGAAGTAAATTTACCACTCCTTCGTGAATTCCTCCCCTCCCTCTAATCATCTAACGATCTAATCTGCTCGAGAAAAATACGTGTCCCAAATCTAGCCGGTCGAAGGGCCGCGAATCGGGTCCCAATGAATATTCATATATTTACCCTTTTAATCTAGTTTCACGAGGGTGTCCGTGCCGGCCGCCACCGGCCGACAAAGTCCGAATCATTATGTCCGGCCCACGCATTCTTTCCGCGGCGGTCGGAGGTGCACAGCCTCCCCCCATCGTCCCGGCTTCTCTTTTTGATCGTGGCCTCGTCGAGAGCCGAGGCGGCTACTCCTCCGCGTCGGGAGAAAAGAGGAACGTCCGCGAACCCTGAGGGAGAGAGCGCGAGAAGAAGGGAGAGAGGAGTCGGTGGGAGCGGAGGGAGCGAGGCGGTGGAGGACGGAGACGAGGAGAGAAAAAGAGCGGCGGACAGAGAGAAGAAGGAGAGGCGAGTATACGCCGGCTGCACCGACGGTCGAGGTGGTCCGAGCTCTGCTGGTGGCCTGCTCTCGCACTTACACACTCGATCGCACATTCGATCTTGGGTCGCGAGGCATCGCAGACGACCTCGGACCCTACGTCACCGGCTACGTGGAAAGAGAGCCGGTGGAGGCTAGTCGACGTAGAACAAAACGGAGAATTGAACCTGGGAAGCGGTTTCGGCGGCCTAGGAGGGGGGGAAAGACCGGCTGGTTTTTTGAACGAACTTCAGGGTGTTCTCCAGCTTCGCTCGCTTCATTTCCAGAGAATGATTACTGCGCTAGGCAGTAGTTCTTTGGAGAGTAGAATTTTTAAGCTGCTTTGAATTTGAAGCATTCTCGGTTACGTTTCTGTTAAGTAATTGGACCATTTGCAATTTTTTAATTGGTTATACAATAGAATTTCAATTGTCGGTTATCAGACACATGCTAAAATATTGTCAGAATATTGTCAATTGATAACACGAAGAATATACAATTTAAAAACTCAGAAAAATTGGGAGAATTGCGATACTTAAAACATATGAGGCAATGGTTCATCCCAATCTACTTGCAATTTCCAGAGTTCTTGCATCATACATTTTGTCTTATTAAGTACTGGATCAACTAACCCTAAATCAAATAACTGTGATATTTGCGATAGTATGGTTCTTTTGGCAATACGTTCATTTCCCTTAAATTCCTTTTGTAGTGTCAAAAATATTGTCTGGTTTTGCATTCTAATGAATACCCAATGCATGCATAGTTTCATCTAAATTTAATTTTATATGTGATTCATCAGATTTCTCTGGTAATTCTTCAATTAATTTCGCACTATTAGATGTCTATGGACGAAGTTCAAAACCGCCCTTGGTACATAATTTTTACTGCTTCTTGGTACGTGCTTGTGCTCGTTAATAAATCATCCACATAAAAATCTTCGCATAATACTTTGCAAGTCTCAGGAAAATTTCTCATTTCATCATTAGCTAACTGATGCAACGACCGTATTGCCAAAAACGGAACACAAGAAGTGGTGCCATACGTTACTGAGTTAAGTTCGTACGTTTGAAGAGGTTGACCAGAAAATTCTTTAGTGTGAATTTTCTGATATTTGCGATCTTCGGGATGAATTTGTCGATACATTTTTGCTATATCGACTGTCAAAACAAAAATGTGTGATCTAAATCTAATAAGAATTGAAAATAAGTCAAACACTATAGAGAACTCTCCTCTAATCACGTGCTTTTCGGTCAAGCGAAGCGAAAGGACAAGTGTAAAGACAAAAGTAAATGCTCCAAAATGCATTACAATGCCTCCTGGAGCTTCTTCGATAAAATCTACAAAGCATATTTCTTACTGCTGCATAACGTCAAGTACAAAATGTCGAAGTAACTTCGCAAAGACACCAAGACTTCGTCGGAACTCTGAAGATTCAGTAGATAAGAAGCTCCCCGCGCCGCACAATACTCTAATAAAGAGTTACTGCTTTGGCGAATATTTACAACGCAAGATTATTCGCGGCGAGAGGCAGCATCGCGATGTTACCATGAAGAACGTATCGTGAAGTTTCCTTGGACTACCGAGGAAGAGGAACCGTTAATGACTCCAAAACGGTTCTCCTTAATGAAGCACACAGAGAGGTCGCGATTTACGCACGCGTTTCCATCGTCTAACGAGAATCATAAGTCTCAAAAGTAGGATACGCCGATCGTTTTTCCCAGATAGATCCCCGCGAGGCGAGAGGAATAAAAATGTTGGTACGAAGTCTCGGCTGACCGCGTGTCGCTCAACTAATCGCAGAAAAGAGCCCATCGGGAGGAAGTCTATCCTCTCTAATCACGATAGTCCGACGGTTTCCACGTATCCGATGATCTTGAGGCGATACCTGGACAGGGGCTGATTAAAACGGTGAAATATCGTCACGATCTCGCAGGTGCGCCTCTGCTCGTTACGTAACGCAGTCGGAATGATGGCCACGACAAGATTGTAATTACTAAGCCTAATGAGGCTGGGACGCGATCGATGATCGGCCGTGATTTGGCGTGGACGGCTGGCAGCCTGTATCGCGACTCCGTTACCTCGACCAGGAGTCGAAAGACTGATAAAACAGCGCGAGATAAGTGACAGGGGACATTAGCCAAATGTCCACCGCGCATGTTTTTTCCTCAGAGATACATCATTAAACGGAGGAATCCGATAGATGCGTATCGCATTTGATTTAGATCGAATCCCTACTGTATCTTTTTACTTCTAATGCCTGCAAGATTGAAGAGGAACTTCAGACATTTGTGATAATGTGTTCAAGATCTCTGTAATCTTAGGAATTATTAATTTCGAGAATTTGAACGTCTGACAGGTTATTTGCGTGATGAATGCTGCGATCCGTGGAGCATAAAATATTTTGTTTTGCTGAGTATTACACCCTCCGCATTTAACGCGCGATTATGTTCAGTGTGCTATGAATATAAATCTAGATCTCGTCAGCGGCCGTCATCTCTTTGCGATCGTTAAGCAACGATTCTAGCAGTTTTTACGAGAGCGAGAAGGATGATCCGAGGCGTCTAACAGACCAGAAAAACGAACGAATGAAACCGGTACGAACGTGATTCGCGATGGTGAGTTCGCTTTCTCGCGTCAGCATCTTCTCTCCCGACTTACATACAAGACTTAATAGAGACGGAAGGATTCGAGCGTTGAAATGGGATCGAGATAACACTGATCGCCGCGGGATCCACGGATCGGGGCGCGGATCGGGTCGAGCGAGAGGAGGGAAAATCTCAATCGTAATAACGAGGGTTTCTTAGCGGCGAGCGAACCAAGTTCCCTCGACCGGCGTCGATTTCGCGGAATCGAGATGTTCGTTCGCGATAATGAAACGGCTAATTAAATCGCTAAAATCATGAACGATTTTCTCTCGTTACCATGGTTCGTTGAACCGCGATAACTATTTCGCGTTGGAAAACATCTGGATTGCAGTGTGCTTATTGGGATAACAATTAAATAAATTGAATGGACTCTGAGAACTTTTCGATTCTCATAGATCCATGAAATAGGTTTAATGAGATGCGTCCTCTGGAGAGGGAAAGCAAGCCGCCATCAACGCGCGATCGCTCGAGCATGTACGAAACTCCAAGCGCAACGACGCGTTCCGCGATAATTGATAGTTCATGCGAGCCCTTGACTTGGCGATTCCCGGACTAATTGCAGGCAACATGTAGCAATTTCGAGGCAACACGATACCGGAGGTGCATTTTACTCTGTTAATCCGCAATATACACGAGAATCACGTTCGCCGGATGGCAGCTGCGAAGATAATGCCCGACGAAAAGTGTTATTTAACACATTTTGTAAACCAGCAGTATTTATACAAGACGACTACGATTTGAGCCGATAAATCCGAAGACCCTTTCCGAGGACCGAAAAGCTCTTCCGATCGATCGGTATCTTAAATCCTCCCTAAAACCTCAACATCTCGTCGGAGATACCGGGAACTGGCTTTTAGAGGGGCTTAAACGATGTTTCGACCGGGAAACCACTGTCGCGTCATCTCTATCTCCGTCGGAAATCAACTTTGACAGGTGCTAGCTAAAAACGCGACCGTCCCGTGGGCCCCGCGCCGTCGTCGCTATTTTCGAGGAACGGCAGAAACCACGGCTGCAGCCGACGTATTTTTACGTTGCCTGGACAGCGCAGTCTCGTGCCTCGGAGTATCGGCGACAGATGCGTACCCCGAAGAGCCAATTTAACGGTTGCCACAAAAGAGGATCGGAGCAAGCCGTAGGACGCGGCTCCGAGGTCGCGCCAAGAGAGCAAAACGGCGGAGCCAGTCAGGAAGATGGAGGGGAGGAGACTGCATTAAATCTCACCCTCTTCTCGCACCCTTGCCCCTGCGCAGCGCCTCGTGTGACTCGTATCGCGCTCACAAAAGGAACCGACCTGATCTCCGACCTACGAAAAGTAGTAGAAAAAACACGGGGTATTCGCTTTGAAGCGATTTCCATGGCTCGCGTTTCGAAGGGGAAACGAAAACGTGCTTTAGACAAAGCGTGGCATAGAATGCAATGCATGAAGGGAAAGTAAATTTTTTGGCCCTTTGACTTGATCCTTTGTGCGCCTTTGACGTAATTCTTGTATTTTTATGTTGATACAATTTTTTTTTAGGTCTTTAAAAGATTCAGGAATTTTTATTGTGCTGAGTTTTGAGTATATTAGCTATAGTCATGCATATAGCGAAGCAATTTAGGATCATATAGGTACAATGATTTTTATTTCCTCAATTCCTACGATTTTTCTTTCGCGCGACCGAATATCAAATTTTTAAGCACTACAAAAATCTTTGGACACTATTATGAATATGTTCTGAAGATGAAGAAAAGAAGGAACAGTGCTGAATTTATCTTTCTTTTCAAAGTACTTGTTACTTGGATTGACAGTTTTCCTCTGTCGCAGCTAATTAACTTTAATGCTTGCATTCGATCCTTGCGCAATCCTCTGGTCTTCCGTGTTGATTTCTTCATAACTGATTTGAAATATTGTGACTCTGTCATTAGTGATTGTACACGCGCCGATCAAATCGCTAGAGCAATGGTTTTTTTTTTATTGGAGTCCATCAATGCATTTAAGAGCTCTGTCAAATTACTAGTCATGCACAACACTTTAACAGCTATTTACTCTGCTTTAAAATTTGAGTCCAGCGCCTTAGTATTAGTTTATTTTAGGTGAATTTATTCAATAAATTCCTTTACGTTACTTCTAACGCACTCTACAGCGAAATTTCCTCAACTTTTTGAACGCGCCTTGTATTTTCTCTAAATTTCTATTTCCCACGACACGTCAAACAACCACTCGTCCATCAGTTATCTGTCAAAATTCTTCTGCGACGCTTTTCAGACACCCCGTACACGGCGCACACGTGTGTTCACGCAGAGTGAAAGACCAGAATCCGTCCTCGCAGTTGACCTATCCCGACCCAGCCCTTTGTAACGTCGACGCGTCGTCGCAGCGCTGGAACGTCGAGGATGTCTCTCGATCGCCGAGAGAAGGGAGCACAATGGCATTGCTCGCGTGCAAATACACTCTGGTCGTAGCTCGCGGCTCTTCTGTCCCGCGTGTCTACCTCGAATAGATACGTTTTCTTCGGGTAACAGACGCGCACACGCCTTCACGGGGACCCGTAGAATGGAGAGGCTCGTGGATGGAACGGTACAAATGGAAAGAAAGAGGGTTGTCTCTTATCGACGTCGAGCGTCGGGGGGGAGATCGGTGGACGCTGTACGCTGCGAACGATTCGACGTGGAGGGTGCTCAAGCGACGCGGCGGGACACAATAGCGTTGCTGATTGCGGATTCGGGAAAATATTTGCGTTGCGTGATCCGGGTGGGTCGGGGAAATCGACGAGGCCGAACTGAGGGGACGATTCTCAATTATTTGAATTTAAACGGCGCTCTGGATTGCAGGGGAAACTTCCAGAATCGTGCTTGTTGCTAGTGGAGCAGGAAACGGGAGGGAGATCCGTGCGAAAGAATCCGCGAAATGCTAGTAGCAAGGTCGTTAATGGCTTCGAAATCTAGAAACTCCGAGAGCCAGGAAGAGAAGGCGAAGTATGCGAGAGAATCACGCGATTGGCGGAGACAGCCCTTGGCAGCTAAGCCCCGAATACCGTTGATCGAAGTCGGCATCCTTTGAGGACGGTCCAATCCGCGGTGCGCACGAATTTAAAGGATTTCGTGAAACCGCGTCCGAGAGACGAGAGGGCACGGCGCGGCGTATCCTTCTCTCTCGGAGCACAGCTTGAGGCAGGATGAAGACGTCCAGAGCTTCGTGGCAGCTCAAGGTCTGCCACTTCTCCCTCCTCCTGGGAACTCTTCCCCTCTTCGACCGGTGGGTTCCCTCTTTCTCACTCTCGCACTCCCACTGCTCTGTCTCTCCTCGTCCCTCGTTGTCTCTGACCGTCTCTCTTTCTCTCTCTCACACTCGGTTACCCTACTCTCTTTCACTCTGCTCCGTCCGTGTGTCCGTCGTCTGTTCTCTCGTGCCGCCCTCGGCGGTTCGGCGTTCGCGAGAAGGAGACTTGCGGAGAAAGAACGCGCGCTGGCCGGCGCGGAGGGTGGAGGGTGGAAAGGATGAAAGCGAGGCACCGCGAGAGGAGTGACGGAGAGGGATATGACTAGCAGAAAACAGGGAGGGGGCAGGAACCCAACCGACTGAAATAATAGGTTGCGCCTGCGCGCTCATTAACCTTTATACCCCGCCAGGCTACAAGTACCACCGACCTTCTTCCTTTCTTCCTGCGATACGCCGGGGTGTACGCCTTGGTAGACCGACCGATACGTGTGTTTGCTTTGCCATGATCGGGCACCGCGTGAGCCGCCGATTTCTGCGTTCGACTCGACCCATCTCTCACCACCTATTGTCGGGCTCCGTTTCATGTCTGCATCAAGAGGTGCTCACCGCCGGGGTTCGCCTTGAACGCGAGATCACGACGCGGATAGCCGCCGAGAGTCATACAATTACAGAAGAAGAAACCTTAATCGTCGAACGGAACAAAAATTCCACAAGACACGAAAAAGTTGACGAAGATTAAGTCTAGGGCAGAGCCATAACTCCTTCGTTTGTGGATCAAAGGGGATTCAAGTCTCCTATCGCCCCGATAATCCGCGCTTCGCTATAAATCAGAGATCCCCAACGTGGATTCGCACCCTTGCAGCATCTTCGTCGGTGCGTCGCTTTGTTCCAAATTTAAAGCACGCCCTCGAGGCCGCTCCCCATTAATTTCACCGGCTAGGCCGCCGGTCGATCTGTATTTTTCGAGTCACCGGAATCCGTTTGACCGGGTCTCCGTTCCGGAATTTTTGTCGGGCGGGCGCGACTAATGCGATCGCGCGACACAAGAACGAGGGGGTTGCTCCGGGGCGCGTGTGCGTGAGCTGCGAGCGGAGATTACGCCTCGGCGCGAAGCGTACGTCGCCGTCGAACGACGTGTTTACGGATTAAAATGTTGCAATCGCCCCAAGACTTCTCTCGCCCGTCGCGTCGGCCCTCTCTTTTCGAGGATTATCAGAGTTTCGATGTTATAGGTCGGTCCGCGGAGCTTCTCATACCGTCTGTCGCGTCCCGCTGACAAACGTCCGATCTTTTTGGATCAGTCGTCGAGAACGTTTTCGAGGAAGCCTCGTCTATAATCGACGATCGTCCTCGGATCGGCCTTAAAACTGTCAACGACGGAATTCGAGCGATCGGATGGAAATTTCGCTGTACGAGGCGATGAAAAGCGGAGTGAATTCTCGTGTTAGGATTTGAATACCTCTGGAACCGTTCTAATGTGACTTCTTGATAGAAGGGCTCTTTATTGTGGGTTTCCATTGCTTCATGGACCACTCCTTAAAAATTGTATAGCTCGCAACACTTTTCGAACATTCCCAATTTCTTTAGAATTTTGTTCCAATCTCAGACTCATTAGTTCTTTTTATCGACAGCTTTTTAGCATGTTTTCTACCATCTAAAGTACTCTGCGTTATAACTAGACTGCAGATTTTTATGCAAAACGAAATTTTTACAAGCACAAATAAAGAATTAGAACTTGAATAATAGTATTTTTCAATTATATTTTTTATATTTTGTATTTTTAGCATATCTCAATAGTCTCGTAGATTTTTTGCATATTTAATGTTTAGCATTGCCATAAATGCATAAAATCCGCAGTCTAGTTGTGACAGTTTCTAAGCAGCATATGAATAAGAAAACAGCAACCCTAGGCAAGGAGAAACAGTAAAGACATGAGGTACGATTATTCAAATGTCGCAAGAGCATTCCTATTCTTTTTCATAACGCAGAATACTTTTATACTGAATGCGTGATTTTGCAAAACAAGAGCGTAAACTGTGATCAAAGCTGCTACATTTTTCATAAAGATCTGAATTTATAAATTCATTAATTATTACTTCATAATTATAAATATACAAAGTGAAATTTTGATAGAATGTTAAGCAGCAACAAACGTGGATAGTAACACTAGGGTAACTGTCCCAATTACGGATGGTGTACCTATTACGGAGGGTTAACTACATATTGATGTATTAAGGGCACTGTATTTACACACCTGAAATACTTTTTGTATGCGAATAAAAGAGGAATTGAAGTGTATTATACAAAAAGTATTTCAGGTGTTGTGTAAATACAGTGCCTTTAATACATTAATATGTAGTTAACCCTCCGTAATAGGTACACCATCCGTAATTGGGACAGTTACCCTAATTTAAATTAAAATTGAATCATTTTTTTCACTGAAGTAGAATACATAATTATGTCAAAAAAAATCCCGCAGAATGTACTAGAGTTAATCAGAATGTATTATTTCAGAAAAACAGAAAATACAAGAAAAGTATGACTGCGTTCAATTGAATTTCGTGGACTGTATTAATGTTATGAAAATTACTGGGAAGAAAATCATGAGAAAACGAGATATTCAACCCCTGAAGGTATGCACGGACGCATCGAAGGCGATCGTTTATCGTTCGATGGTTATCCTGGAACGCAAATGCTCTGGGCAAAGAGATCGCGTCGGAGACGTGGGACTCGACCACGCATTCCGCTGTGGCGAAATTCGTAAGAATTTGATCGATTCCAGCTATCTCAAGAAGCGACGAGACAAAGGAGGCGCGCGCGGTAGGAAGCTGATCGCCGGTCCGTTTCGTACGCTCGAGCCTGTGCGCCTCCACCTGACAGAGCCCCCACAGATTTATCACCGTGCCTACCCGAACCAGATATCATCTCGCCTCCGCCGTTTACGTGTCCCGTCATACGTAATCCCGCCGCTCGGACAGCTCATCTATTTATGTGGCATTTCTTTTCTCATCCCGGGGTTCCCCCCTTCACCCTTTTCCTCCCTGCCTTCCCCCGCGTCCCTTTCTTTGCCACCGCCTCGACACCCCCCGCCAGGTAGACTTCTTCCTCCCTCGAGCGTCCCCGCGTCCACCTACGGACTCGTTGGATCTGCGTGGACGCGGAGAAAATTCGATTGACCGCTCCTTTCTGTCCCTTTGATGCGCGTTGCCCGCAGCTATCGTCTCTTTGGAATTGCTCGACTGTTTTCAGCACTCAGCAGGTGTTCTCCCCTGGGCGTGATGGAACATAAAATTGCATCAAATGTTTGAACTACGAATTCTACGTCCACGGCGCGGCGGTTTCTACGGTTGCCGAATCCATGAATCACTGCTGTTTCTTATCTTGTTACTTCGACATTTTCTTTGCATATTTCTAGTAACGAAACATCGCAATCGACTTTCACCTACCGATCACGTCACCTACGACATAAAGTTTCAGCTGAACACGATCATTTTTTAGACAGCCAAGCGATTATTAGAGCCGAAGTCGGAACGTTTCTCCGAGTCGCTGGACGGTTGTTACCCGCTCTAATCTTGATCGGACACGAAAGTACCAAGTGGAAAAAAGAAGAAATGTAACATAGGAGGCGTTCGGAGCCCGACAAGTTCGCCGCGGTCTCGTATATCTCTGTAAGATCTGTTCAAATATGAAATATCGCGGCGTCTATGAGCTCGGGCTCGTTAAAAATGGAGCCAGCTGTGTCGTTCCGGAGGAACAGGTAGCGAGGGCCTTCGGTGGAATTAGTTTTCGTAAGACTCGCGGTGGAATTCAGTGCGTGGCGACAGGGAACACGGAAAGAATGCGAAATTAAGAGCGATACTTATTCGAACGCCGTAAAATGCGTGCTACTCGGTATTAACGATCCGTGAAGCGTGTTGCACGCGGTAATAAAGATTAGAAGTATCATTAAATGACGAACCGCCGCATTCTTCGTCGTTGGTCTTGTTAAACGTTGGCCCCTTCGTGTTCATTTTTATTACCAGGGAGTCGGTGTTTTACAGATACCAAAAAATTAATCTGTGCTCACTAACTGGAACCGCAAACTACCGGTTCGATTTCTAATTAATCATAAAATTACTAAACGGAGCGTGTAGAACGAAAAAATCCCCTCGAAGCCGAGGAAGTGGTTAATTAAGAACAGCTTTGCATAAAATTAGAATGAACGCGTAAGATCTGATAGAAATTTTGACGAATGTAGCGAGAAAGCGTTGAACGTCGAAGACAATGAAAAAAAAAGAGGAAGCGTCGGAAAGTAGAGAAATGGGAAAAGGAAACGGAGTATGAAAAATATGCGTCTCCATCTGCATATCCGCGCGCGCGGCGTTGCACAATGGCGGTTATCTCGTCTATTTCCGAGAAATCTCTCGATTTCCCGTCGAAGCGGAACTCCTCGCGCCGGGGAAACGCGCGGGGATCGAGAAGCAACGAACGAGTTTCGTTCCAGCAACGTCGTTGTCGGGCTAAATCGCTTAATCGATCGAGGATCTCGAACGTTGGTCGGCCTCTACACGCTGTCTCTCCCGTTTAGCTTCACCGGATGCCGGCTGTCCGTCAGATTTCTGGCGATGAATCGCGGGAATGATGCCTTCGGCGTCGCGATGGATCGAACGCGGAGATACCGTCGACTCGCCGATGATAATCGGACGAGCGTGATGTTACGGTCAAGTTCGTGAGCGTCGCAGCGAAATCGATACACTGGGTGACTCTTACCTCTCGAGGACGAATTTCAGAGGTGATGAGAAAACTCTGAATACCTTGCGATATCTTTGCATCGAGAAAACATGAAGATTTTATGTTTCTCAAGGTTCGCGATTGATTTTTAATAGCCTCTAAGTAAATCGACAGCGTCTGTTCGCCTCGATATACGATCGTCTGTAGCACTCGAGACAAAAGGCGCCATTATCTTATTTTTAACCAGATTCGCGACCGCAACCGAATGCAGTCGTGCGTAGTATCGTTGTCGGAGCACTTGCATTTTCAACGGTGGTTGAAACGCGTGCACGGGGACAGAGGCGTTGAGTCGCGAGCACCGTAATCAACGTCGAGGAACGCGAACGAACAGACGATAATAGTCGTTGGAGCGAATCGAATCGACCGAAACGCCAACTATTCACGAACATCTTATTTTCCACGGGATACCAGTCCACCGGCCAATAAGAGAAACCGTCGGACAGATTTAATTCACGGTTCCGCGTAGCTCGCGTAGGCGTGGCCGTATTGAAAGCCGCGCGCGCGAGCGCTTTGTACGCTGGATAGCCTCTAATCTCTAGACACGGGTTCTGGTTGTAAGTAATTAGCCCTTTAGCGGTCTAATTATGTCCGCACTCGGTGTAACAGGCGCGAAGCTAGGTGTGACTTGGCTCCTAGTTGCCACGGCTGCGTAACGAATTTGTAGTCGCAACTGGTAAATTATAGTTCATTGTTAATTCGTACGTAGCCAGCAGTGGATTAACAGAGTTGCCTTCGCTATTACCTGCTAATGTTGCCGGAGATATTCTTGATATGCGCAAAGGAGGCACCGTGTAGCTCATTCATCAACCGATTTTTCTTGCAACCCCGAAGGTTATCAGTATCAAAGATTAATTAAGGACTCCGCGGATTCCTGCAACACGTTTCTCGCCAGTTTCGCCCAACGGGAGAAATACAGAATTTTCCTCGAACTCCATCGCCTTTAAACGCACAGTCATCCACGTACATCGAGCTAATTACAACCCGCTCATCTCCGCGGAGAAACTTGTCAGACATCGAGTCTACACGCCGCGAAAAGGCGCATCGCGATCCTTGGCACCTCGATAATCTCCCTAATCTCTATAACCCTTCGCGAGCGCAACATTGTAAACGGCAAAGGAACGACGTACCGCCGCGTTTGGCGGAATCGTTCGAGATAACGACTACGCTCCGGGGACGAGGGGGATCGGCCTGCCGGAATCGCGAGTGTTACGAGCGACGGTGCACTTTTATAAACTCGTTATTGCGGTCGGTATCGCGACGCGATCGCGCCGTTAAAGTCCGCTGGAACAGCGCGAACCTCACACAGGAGGCGAGCATTAAGAATCCGGTTCTCTGTTCGACGGTGATCCGAGGCTCCGGCATCGACGACGACGACGGCGACGTGGTTGCGAGCTTAATAATGTCCCCGACACGAAATCGTAACTTTGTGCGGCAAAGTTCGGAGCGAGAGGTGGCGCAAACCGCCAGAGGAGCAAACCGAGGGAGTGAGAGAGCACGGAGCGAAGGGTGGCAAGAGGAGATCGTGCTGAACGAGGAAAAGAGGAACCTGTTATTTCGGCGAGGCTCGAAGCCGAGGCAAGATTACACGCTGTCACACACCGTTTCTCGTCCGAACCCTTTCGGCTGCTCCGCGCGTCTCCGCTCCAGCGATCCTCTCCTCTTTCCTCGGGCGTTCTTCGGGGCCGTTTAAAGGGGAGACGGAACGCGGACGGGTGGACGGGTGGCCAGCATCCCGACGTCTTATTCGCGCGATTATCATCGCTCGTCGATTTGCGTTTCGTGGCCCCCGATCACGCTGCTTACCGCTTAATGCCGCCGTCGCTCATCTTCCACCGGTCGCCCGGAGTGTCGAGTAACGATCGCCTCGGGATAATTATATTTTCTATACCCGCGGCGGACCGCGTCCCTGGAAACGCCGCCTCTCGCTCGCAGTTAACGTGTATCATCGGCTAGGACTGGTTATCTTTCGCGACGAGTCGGCGAATCTCGTGTCTCGGGCCTAGAGGTAATGAGTGATAAGGGGAACGTTTCTTCGGCACACAGCCTTCTTTAGTTGCGACGAGGTAATTAAGATGCAGCCGATACCTTTCATGCGCCGGACCACTCTGTCCTGGCCAGTACTCCTGCCTCATAGACAGCTTCTTCTTTGAGGTTGATACACCGCCTACATGTCCCGCGTTCCATCAAACCCGTTACACGAACGTCGTAAACCTTTCCGCGCGTTCCGCTCCAAGCTACTCCGCCTGCGACGACGGCGCGCCGCCAGTGGGGTTACATAAAATTTCCTATCGGCACACGGCAACAAATTACGGGCGAAGCGACCCGGAGGGATATCGATAGTCGAAACACGGTAGCGATCCTAGCGACGACGGACTTATCGTGTCATCGATTCGACGTTATTACCCTGTCGCTGGTTGCAAACGATGCCGTTACAACGTTCGCGCGCCAAGAGACCGAGGCGGACCATACATCAACGTCCGCGGAACCGCGGCGTTATTGTTTCGCTGGCGCACGGTAGCGATAATTTCATCGAACCGAAATCTTGATTAAGACCGCAAGCGGGCGCAGCGTGGGCACAAAGGGGAGAACCGTCGAAGCCATATTTCACAGATCAATTTCTCGTCCATAACGACGGCGCGGCGGTCGAGGCAAACGACGCCCGATCGTTTCGCGAGAGGAAAGAGAGAGATTAGCGCCGCTGAAAAATGAGGTTTCGCTCTGCTAGCCACGCCGCGTCAAGTCGAGGGATAGAAGGAGATTGACGGGCATCGGCGGTTGGTAGTTGCGTCGGTAGCGCGCTGGCCCGATCGTGACGTCGATCGAGAACTCCGATCGGAAGTAGACACGGTTTTCTGGCTCGATTCGCGTGACACCGTGTCTTTCTCGGTCGGCGCGGTTTCACGATGACGACGATGATATCGCGGCCCGCCGATCCCCATGAATACCAAAGAATCAATCACCGTGGCCCGATCGATGTGCCCGATACCGGACCAGGCTCGCCTCGATCTAGATTTGCATCGGTGGACCGTGCCATTGAAATCATAATAATACGCCGATCCATTATTACCGGACGCTCGCCGGCAGGGTACGGATGTCGCTTAACGGTTGGCGTTGGCCAGCGAATGCTTTCGCGGTAATTGATCCATTGCTGCCGCTGTCGAACGATCCTCGAGCCTTGAATCATCCTCGCGGATGAATTCGCGGGTCCGTTGGTCGCTTAAACTGGGCGGGAATCTTAGCGAGGCATTCGCCGCGACGGGGTTTGATTAATATTCTAATTGAAAGTCGGTGCACAGACTTCGCCGCTTCAATTAAGAGTTTCGAAGTCAGTCGTGGATCACGGCAGACAAGGTCTCATTAGAGCGTACAAATCATGTCTTGGTTGTTGTGTTTTAGAAATCAAACTCTGCGTTCTTTCCGCGTTACAATCTAGCAATGGAAATCGGCTCTGATAATGAACCGAAGTAGAACACCCGGTACAAAATACCAGCGTGGGGCAGGCGGTCCGAAAAGGTGGCGCGTGGACCGGTTCGAAACCACATTCCCCCCTTTTGACAGAAGTGCCGAATCATTCGGAGCTGTTCCACTGTCAACGTCGGAACAGAGAATTCTTATCGACGGGAGGTTCGGGCGTAGCGCGGCTACTCCCGTCCCGAGGATACGTCGATATCTTCCGCTCAATTAAGCGATCATTGTGGCCGCTGAATGCCCCGATTCTTCGAGTTTCTAAGAGACAGTTAAAGCGACGATATAACGGCTCATGCAGCCTCGGTGTTTAAAGGGACGACGGCTCCGTGATTGGGAGAGTGTTATTTCAGATGGCTACAAAGCACTGCAAGTGTTTAACGCGGTACTCGCGTCGTCGGTGATGGTGCTTCCCAGCGCGGTTAGGAATCCTTAAGCTCGGCGATAAAAGCTCCAGGTACCGAAACATATAAACGAATTTCCATTACGGACAAGTTAATACCTGCGAGATTACGCCGCGAGCGGACCGTTACGACGAAGATAGATACGCATTTTCGCGCTCCTTCCGCAATTAAGCGAGATTTACGCGAACCCCGTGAACCTCCGGAGCTGGTCCCCTGGAAACCCGGGAAAAGGATGATCCATAAGCGCCGCGCCGAGCTCCAGGAGCCATTCGATTCAGGCCCCATCTTTAAATTCATAGGCGCATTAGTTTGCTGTCTTACTGGGGACCTCTGGACGTCGCGTACCGTCGGACATTACTTTGATAGCTGGGTGGTGGTTCCTATTTCACGTTACGATCGTTCCGACGGTGGCGATCCCGCGCGTACCGCGTGAATAACCAGCCTATGGTGCCGTATGGTAATCGCTACTCAGATTCCTCACCACGGGTCGCTGGATCATTGCGTTTCCTGGCAATAAATTGTCGGGCCGAAGCTCCGCGTGATACGTACAAGCTTCCACGGAAACGGCGCGCTTTGTATCTTCTAATCTATGGATCCGCCCGGTGAAAAATCCAACCGGGGGACGCGTACGCGCCTGTGTATCCCGCATTCCGACAAAATTTCCCATGCGTGAGTACCCAACGCCTAATCGCTTCCGCGATGTGTCCCAACCGCCTCGGGGTGGCTCAACAAATCATCCGTCGGAGGTTTGGGTCCTTTCGAATCTCCCTAGACTCAAAGAGATCGAAGCGGAAAAGCTGCGGCGAGAAGAGACCAACGATGGTAGTGCGTTTAACGCCACTCAAAAGTAGCCCTTGACATTTCCACTCGACGCGATCTCTGATTTTCTTCTCGGCCCTTCGCAGCTGATACGGTCGGTGGTCAATCAGCCACCGACCTTACGCGTCCGCTCGGTTCGTTCCAGTCCTTTGAGGGACATTCGCGTCTCGTCGCCTGGTTTGCTCGTCATAGCGGATCCTCTCGGTTCGTGAGGTATAATCATCTGGGGAGGGTCGGCGGTCATTAGAAACAGCGGCGTGTCACGCGAGGTGGCCGAGTTAGCTGCGAACGGACCTCGGACCCGGGGAACGACGAAGACACGGGTAAAATCGGCGGAAGCTGAAAACGGGGAGGGTTAAGGAGGGTTGAACGGCGAAATGAAGATGGAGCAGACCGGCCAAATGATGATGAGTGAGAGTGCACAGATGAGGACGGACCGGAACGTGACCAGATGATGCCAGATGGTAATGGCTGAAACCGTTTCCTGCGTGCAAAACCAGGGGCGGGTTGATGATGACCAACCTGACGGCGTGTAACTGCACGCAAAACATTGTGTTACAAGGTTTGGACGAATTTGTCTTCGGAGCTCATCATTCGAGACGTAAGCTGTAGATATTATCCAGCTTCGGGGTTTGCGGTAACCGCCGCGCCGTTGAAGCGCGTACGTCGAGGACGGCGATCATCGGAAAGGAGAATCGAATGAGATCGATACGAGTCGATGGAGTTAACGGTGGAAGCTGAACGAAGGAAATGAAGAGGGTTAAAGACAACGAGATGCGAGAGTCGGACGGGGCAGAAGGAGACCATGACGAGAGAAACCGCAGGTTTCTGTCGATGTCCAGGGTCTCCAGGTTTCGCAGCGAACGCGAACGTGTGGTATAATATCGGCGCGCGGGAGAGAGGACGAAGGCGGCCAAGATAGCGAGAGAGAGCGGGCCGGGGTGGAGGGAGGGAAAGGAAGAGATCTCTTTCCTGGTGGTTGGGAAGAGAGGGTGAGGGCAAGGTGGATCGCGGATTGAGTCATTATGCTTGCTCGGAGGAGACCACAGGCCTTGATGCCGAGAACGGCTGCCATCGGCTCGTGAAAGGAAACCGACCGGATGATTCAACGTATACAGACGGACAAAGTAGTCGCGGTGCTTACTACACGCTGCACTCATCCTTTCCGCGTCCCTATTCTTCTTCGTCTCCTTCATCGCTGTCCTCTTCCTATTCCGTCTCCTCTTTCTTCGTGCTCTTCGATCGTTCATAGACCGCTCGACGGAACTGGTTATAGCTTATTCATCAAGTTTGACTCCGCGGAGGACGATGAAGAGCCTCTTTCTCAGCTAATTCCTCCCCTCGATCGGCCAAATTCCTAGGCAATTTATCGTTTCCTGCTTTTTACGTGATTGCTGATAAAACGATTCGGTTCGTTACAAGGAAATTTATCAACAAGGTGGACTACTTTTCGAAGCATCCTGCGCCACCAAGACCGGAAGAAAGGCGATCCTTTCGCAGGGAGAACGAATCGGCATTCCTCCGTCAAGCAATTAACGTTGTTAATGAAAGATACAAGGGTCGCATAAAAATCAATCGGTTCCCATTTTTGTTCGGCAACGACGATAAAATCTCCTTCGGCGTGCTACCTTTTTATTCCCCCGCATCGCACAATAAAAGCGATCCGGCTCATTACGCGAAAGTTCGTTAACAGCCCCGATTCCCCTTCGTAATACGTTGCGTAATTAAACCAGATGTAATTTATGTCGGCTGAGAATCGCGCTCGCCTTTGTTATCTGCCAGGTAATTGACTCGGTTGAAATTGACCATTCCCGAACTTTTTTTTCCTCTCTCGGTACGATAAAAGTTGTCCGCATAATGCGCGAAATACATTAATGAATTCTATTGGCTTTTTGCCCGCACTTCGTTTCGCTGCACGGAAATCATTTACGGTATTTAATAACTTACGATACGCTTTCACGATATCAATCTTTATTGCTCCGAACAACATTAAAGGGGAATTAAATTGTGTCAGCGAAAGCAATTCGTTGAATGCAATGTTCTGTACAATTAATTTTCTATGGAATTGTGGCCGATAAACTTGCTATCGCGAAATTGCTTGTGATTAGACTTTTCTCTAGTAATTATAATAAAAGTCAATAAACATTAGTTCGAAATCTATGTACGAAACGATAATTACTCTGAAAGTGAGTCTTAATAATAATAATAATAATAATAATAATAATGTTTATTAACGAGATTCACCCTTTAGTACAATAAAAAGAAAAACATAAAAAAAAAACAGTGATAAAGCGAGACGACATAATAATGTACGCATAGAAGAGATACAGAGACAGAAATATATAAGAGCCTAGAGTAATAGAGTAATTGCCAAGAGTAAATTACCGCTTACAACTAGCGCTAACAGTACGCTTCAGTGCTGTTATAGAGTCAAAAAAGATGTCAATTTCGTTACTAAATTTGTTGACCGTTAAACACATATTATTGACGGGGTTAAATTTTCCATAAGATGTGCGATGCTGTTGTTCGAATAGGGTATGTGGAAATCTAGATACCCTCTAAGGAGCACAAATTTTTAACAGACTAATAAGTTTTGTAAGATTTGTGACACGAAATAGTAAATTTGTATGAACTTCAGATTTCAACGTGACAGGATTAAGCGATAATCGAATCACCGAAGTTAATCGGGTGTTAAAAGGCTGGCCGGGTCAAACCGTATCTGTGACGAGGACAGTAAAAACGAGCGTAGTACAATATTATGACATCGAGTGGGTCCATCGACGAGTTCTGCACCGACGCCATTATGGGGCTAAGCCACCACTGGATTTTATCTCGGTCCCCGAGCCAGTGTAAGCCAAACGAGCTGACAAGTCGTCGATTCGATAAAGAAAGGAAGATCGAGAGAGGAGGCGACAAATACAAACGAACGGGAGAAAGCACCAGGTACCCGGGGACCGAGGATCCGAAAAATCCTTGCCCGAAGCCACGCGATCGATTACCTGGCTCTCTCGGCAAGAGAGAACCGTCCAGGAATCTTTTGACAAGTCACTTTAGCTGACTCCGGGCAGCCTTCTTTTTCGCGGAATCGTTCCCATCGCTCCCGGCCGATACCAATCTTGCTAACATATTGTCGAGCCCACGGACACACCGTGCGCGGTGAAATGCATATTTCGGTGGATCGCGTGTCGCTCCGTTCCTCGCTCGTTTATTTTCCGTTCCTTTTTTCTTTGTCTCCAGTTGGAAATGCGGGACGAGCGTGCGGACGTCCCGCGGCGTTTTTACATTTACTCCCTTTCGATCCCGTTCGAACGGTGCTCCGAACAGGAATCGTTCTAATACTAATACGAAATCGCGTGGAATTTCTCGGACATTTGTTTTCCATTAATCAGCTGCGCGGCGGTTGCGTGGGTCGAAACCGAGGAGGACGATCAGAAAAAGAATTTCTCGGTAGCCGAAGATTGACTCGGTCGTAACAGTGAGAAACACGGTGAAGAGGAAAAAACTGGTCGGTTGAAACGCGTGCGAAAGACTTCATTAACTCTGCGAGGGAGTTGCGTGGCGCTGCGTGCATCGAGACACGCGTGAGACCGTGTACGACGAACAGCGGGGGATTGCAATTTGCAATGTAATTTGAAGAGGACTCCGTATTTTCACGGGCATCGCTCCGTTCGAACGCGTGAAAGCGACAGTGCCGTCTTTTTCGCCTTAATCTTCTGACGATGTAATAGAGCTGACAAGCCGCTTGTCACTAACGATACTTGGGAATAGCAATTTTCTAAACGGCTTCGACGCATAGAAATTCCAATACCTCCGTCCGAAAGCGCGCGACTCCCGGAAACTTGAATGCTCGCGCACGATGGAGCAGAACGCGGATTCGGGCAGCCGGCAATTAAGCCGAATCGATACTCGTCGTCGCATCGACCGGAGGGAAGGGTAGCGTGTCGCGACCGCGTTTCGAGCCTTTCCGGGCAACTGAGAATTGAAGAATTTACGAGGCTGACCGACGAGTATTTGCCTTTCCGCCGCACCTCCCTTAACTCTTCCCTGCGTTTCGCCGCTATCTGGCCGCACCCGTTCCCCTCGCCTCTCTCTCGCGTTCCGCCGAATTTCTTGGGGCCCCACGTCGAACCTCTCTCGTCTCGTTTCGTCCATCCGTCCCGTCCATCCATTCGTCCCGTTGCCAGCGCGGATTCAATGTCCATGCAAAGTAAACGGCGGCCCCGGGAATGGCTGTCAATTATCCGTTATATACGGCCCTGGCCCTCGAACCCATTCTTAACGACCCCTTAAACCCGGCCACGGTCCGCGCGGTTCCCTCCTCGTCCCCGTCGCCGTGCAACGCGCCGAAAACTCGAGCCTGCGTGCCCCGAGGAGGAGGCTCCTCGACGACGTCGACGACACGACGTCGAGTAGGGACGAAATTGAAGAGGAGGCGGAGGGGCCGAGCGAGCGGCTGCGAGAACGAGGGCAGAGCAAAGGCAGTTTCCGGGAATCGTTTGGTATTCCAGCGCTACCGCCGTCCGCGGCACCTTCCTCCTTCAAACTGCGGACAGATTCCTGCCGGTCGTCGTGGTCGTCGACGGGCCCTCGGTCGCCTCTATACCGGCGCGGCGCGCCGCGAAGTGTGTCAGAATTGCAAATGGACAGCGCGGCAGCCGACGAAACACAGGGACCCAGCAGCCCGGACGGAAAGAGGGCGCGAATTCCACCGTGTAATTCTCTAAGATGGATTCGAGGCGGGAGCGAGGAATTTCGGCGTCAACCGGGGGAGAAGAGTTTCGGGAAAGGGCGTCGAGGTGGACAGTGGGAAAGACTCGTCGCGGTTTCGAGGAAGAGGCGTTCCTTTGTCCCGTAGAAAAAGACCATTTCCTCTTCTAGCTCGTATCGTTTTATTGGCGAGAAGAGATCTCCCTGACGGCTGAGAATTTTAACGCTTCGAGGAATATTTCTTGTTTCTGCCCTATGACGGCTTTCTGTGAATTTCGGATCGTTTCGCGGTTTTTAGTTTTGACGAGAAAGTGCGGCAACTTAATTGCACCGAATGAATCATCGAAGGCTTAACTTGAAGTTTGAGATTAATTAAGAGAGTATACGGAAAGCTAACGAATCTTTTAATCACTCGACGTCGCTCAAAGTAACGGCGAGCGACTCGGTCGAAGGGAACCATGGATGGGTTCAGCGTGTAGCACCCTCTCGCTCGTAAACGCCAACGCGTCGTAATTATAACGATACGTTCCGTTCGAACATAACGAGCAACGTGCGATCAAAAGCCATGGTTTAAAGCTTTCGTGCGGTTCGTTACGGTAATAACGCAGGGACGCAAATCAATCACCTCCTCGCGTTTTTTCGACGGATTTACCGACTCGCGCGTGTCAGTAATTCTGTTCCTCGACTGGGAACATTTGTTCCAGCCATAAAGTCTAAATACTAATTTAAAATATTAACTTTCACTCTCACTCACCGGGAACGAAGCTTTCCGTACACCGAGTGTTTCCAGCGCACAAGAAGAATTTGGTTAGGAGGCTGCAACAGCGTTGATCTTCCTCACTCTTGCGATTAAGACAACCATAAACTGATTTTATATAAAAATATTCATCCTCTCATACTCTTGGATTTTAAACACAGCTCGAATTTTCTACGGATTTCCAACAACACAATAAATTTTTCGGAAGCTTTAGATAAGCGTATCGCACATGAAGATAACCGACAGTGATGCTCGACTATTCGATTCGCGCCTAATCGACGGTGTTCCGCAGTTCCTTCAAGGAACAAAAATTGGAATCTTCTTGTTCCACCGCGCAAATTTCATTAACCTGTTAATTTCTTGCGCCTGTACTTATACGTCGCGCACCGTTAGCGCCTCGAGGAAACTACTTACTTGTCCCGCGTCATCTACGATCGAAATTCCAGCGAAGTTTTTCCCGACGCGGTGATCCAGCGACGACACGGCGAGCCTCGCGGTCTTTTTTTTCGACCGGGCGACGCGATTGAAAGCACCTGAAGCGTGGAATCCGCGGCGATTCGTCGGAGCCGCATCGTCGCGCGGATAATGGCTTATTAACAAAGCGTTGCCGAGCCGCGCGAGGAAGTGACAGAGCGGTCGCGAACCGGTGGGGAACGAGAAAAAGAAGATTGAAGCAAGGTGGTAGAAGAGAAGGCGAGAGGAAAGAGAGTCATGACGCCAGGAATCCAGTCACGGGTTTCGTCGACGCCTTCGAGAAAAGGGTCTTGACACAACGGGGCTTTAATTACGCCGATATCACGGTAATTAAGCCGATCAATGCGTGCCATTGTGCGGTGACTGCGGGGCCCCATCGGCTCTTAAGGCCCCATCCATAATCACGGCCGTGGACCCCTTTCGTTCGACACAAAAGCACCCCGTCCCCCGTGGGACACTGTGATGCGCCGCGGCTGCGCTCGACCATCCTTGCCTACGTAACTTCTTTTTGTCGGGAACCGTGACAATGGACGAGCGAAAATTGACACGTTCTGGTGTCCGTGATTCGATTCGTTTAATTGAAACTCGAACCTGTTCGATCGCCTGTACGGCAGCCCAGACGGAGTCGCTCTGCTGCCGGCGGCAAATTAATTTCTTGCCTGCTATCTCGACGAAAGCGTGGAATAAATTTCTTTCGCCTCGGATCTCACTTTTTGTTCTTTTTTTCTTTGAGGAACCATTGTAGGATCGCGTAACGTATTGCTTTGTAGATACATTGAAGTGCTTGGAATTGCTACTTTATGAACTGGAGAGGAGAAGGTAGTATATTACAAGCTGTAGGCTTCGCTGCAACTATAGTAATTCCTGTCGTTCAAATAATTCACCGTGTAATAAGGAAGATCGCCTATGAAACGTGTCGCTCACGGCGTTTCGGCGTAATGAGGGCTTGAGCAACCAGTGATACCGTAGAATCGCTCAAAATGGATCCTCCTCCGAGCATGCTAGAAGCTTCGGAGCGGGTATAATGTTGCAATCGTATGAAATCGCGTTGCAGTCGTCTGTAAGATACTTTTACGTAATCCGCCCACAGATGCGCATTTTTAGGGCTTCGAGTGACCAAGTTCGTGCAGTTGAAACACGGTAACCCGCATTACGAACGCTTTCAGATTTATAATTTACAAGAACTCATCCAGCAACCAACGCGTCTCAATAAAATCTGAACGCCGTGATACACCACCGAAAGAATGAGAATATCTTCGAGAACGTGCAGCGTCATTGTTCCTTTGTACGCTGGCCCAATTACAAGAAACGCCTCCAAGGACACGCGTTATTCACCGGACGATGAGCGCCTGAATGCCTTGTCACTGTTTATCGAGCTTTACCCGGCGCGCACAACTTCCGAATGCCAAGGGGAAAAGGAGCCGAAGGGGAGGAGGATTTGTTTGCCACCGCCCGCGCAGTTTTCATTGTTTGTCGTACGAGTTAGGCCAACGAAGTCCTCACAAAGCGCCGCTCCGTCCGACGGGTTTCGTGCCGCGATCGGAGCATGGGCACACTTTTTAGTCTTCTCCATTATTTGCACCAGCGTTTCACGAAACACGGCGGAAGACGATTGTCAGTCCGCTCGCTGCGACCTTTCCTGTCGTGCTTCCAATCGGGAAAGGGTTCTGTCTTTGTTTGAGAATGTTTGTGCACTTCGGTATCGCAGAAGTATGCGATCGAACCCTGCTACGTTCCTCTTAAAAATTCCGAATATAATAACCTTTATTATCATTACATTGTTGCGAAATTTAATCACAAAATTTTTTATCCTACCCAGATAGCGATATCTTGCCAAATTTATGCCAAATTGGCACCAAATTCTAACAGACCTCTCACCAAAACCGTAGTCATCTGTTTTCGCAATAGGATGGCAATTTGAAAACAGAGTCTGTAATGTCCAGATCAGGATACAAATTTGCATCAAAAAGCGAACAGATCTTGCAAACAAAACTTGTAAAATTGGCAACAGTATCTGTTTCAATTTTGCTGCCAATTTGCCGCCAAGTTGACAGCAAGTTGTCAACAGATTTTCTGTCGCCAATTTGTCAACAGTCCTATACATTACAGATTCTGTATCAAATTTGCAGCCAATCTCGCAACAAATGTTGTAATGGCAGAGTCTGTAAAGTTCTGTTCGACAGGTTTGGCTATCTGGGTAGATATTAACATTAATCTTCTCACATTTTTTTCCAAATTAAAATTACTTGTTAAAGAAGCAAAATACTCCTATGGGTAAAAAAAACAGAGGAATGGAGCAGGGTTAAAGAGATATGTATATTGATGTTAAATTGATGTTCCGTTTAGGTGTAATTCGAAAGGGACTCAAACTATTTGCTCGGTTTGTATTTTTTTAGTATGGCTATGGCTCAGATTCTAAAATGACGAAACATAAAAAATAATGAAAATGAAATAAAGTACGGAGTGTCAAAATCATTAGACGCTGTAAAGCACAGTGAACATGATTCATGACATCTGAAAAAAAATCGTTGTAAATGAGCATTCTTAGATTAAAAATTTACAATGTGGAATTTTGTAGAAGAATTTGAATACAAATTCGCGAAATTATGCATCAAATATCAATTTAAAAAAAATTTTTTCTGTAATAATTCTGTTAATAAAGTTTAATAAAATTAGTTCTGTGATCTCAATGTCCGAGTGTCTTACAGATTCAGTTCAAGTTCTTGAGTTTCATGAGTTACGTTCATCGTCTTGTAAAATATGCTTGTGAGAACAGCAATTTTAATATTTTTGGAGTACGCTTAATACTCTGAGTATCTTTTTTTTGTGTTCGCATTCTTGTTATAATTCTAACGGGTTATATTTATGTTACAGGTGACGGTCGTCGGCACGAGCACACCGAGCACCAACACGGTGCATCCCAGTGTCAACGACATGGACTGGTTTGCCGGCGTGGCCGAGGAAGAGCTGTTATATTACACAGGCGTCGGCAACGACGTCGATTCTCTTTGGGCTGTGATAGGAAGCTTCGTGCCACCGCCGCCTCGGCCGCCTTATTTACCCGAGGAGGGTGTCACCACCGACGGACTCACCACCTGTGATTTGTGCTCGTGGGCGTGGAGGAACGACAGGCATTCCTTTTCCCTCGACGGCACTCTCGGTAAGTGCTTCGCCACAGTGATTTTCTTAGTTGTCACTCTCCACGTTGACTCCCGACGCTTTCAAACCACCGATCAAAGTATTTGCACGATAATGTAATCGCTCGAACCACCGTCGCCCACTCGCATAACCAAACGAATTAACGATTTCCTCCATCCCAATTAAGACTTTTTGTCAGAGGTATTTTCATTCGACGACGAATCTTCGGGAGGATGACGTACCTCGACGTCTCTCTTGTCTCGTTTCTCATGTCAGCACTTCAGCCCCGGAACCGCTCTCGAAAACGGTTGGGAAAGCATTGCTTGGTCGCGACATTAGGGACCTTATTCGTTCTGTACATACTCGAGGGTATTTGCGGTGTGTTTGCTTGTCAAACAACTTTTCTAGCCCGGTGGATACTTCAGAGGATGTTTCCATCTGGACTCGAGCCGCGAGTCTATTATGTCGACTGCTCCGAAGAGTTCTTCGCCTCTTCCAAAGCCTCCTTACGACTCTTGAATTTTTCTGACGCCACGCCGCGCGATCGTGTATGTTTTAGAAATTTTCGACGAAAATTGCAGCCTGCTCGACGCCCTCTCTCCCTCTGATTTTCGCAACGGTTTATTACACGATGCAACGATGTACAACAACTGAGAAAATGACGGCCTATTATCGGACGCCGGACGCACGGTGTTCCATCTCGCGAAGACCGCGTTGTTCCCTTTTTACACACGAAAAGGGCCTAGCGATTTCATTACGACGAGACCGTCGAAGTCGGTGGTTAGGCAGCTGTGGATACAGTCGCCGCGATGCGAGCCAGGCTGCTATTAGGGGGCAAACGAGGTGAGCATCCAGCGCGTCAGCCCATTAGGATTTAATGACGGGTAATAGAACGTCGAGATACGTATGCATCTCTAAAGCAAATATTGAGAAAAGCGAGAGGCGACCGGCTTGACAAGAGCCTAGCCAGCGAAATGACCCATCAGTCTACCTCGCGGAGAATTTCGATACAGAGGAATGCGATTCGGTCCGTGCAATCGCGAATGCATATTAGTGAGGGCATCTAGAATCGACGGTGCGTTCGTGGTGGTACGGTCAGACTCATTATTCGACACGCTAATTATTTAGTTGCGCCTCGAGAGATTCGCTATATTCCTTCCAACCGTACATTTTTCAGCGTAGTGGGTCCTCGGGGTCAGAGGTCAGCGACTGGGCTCGCCATGGGAGGCCCGACGAGGTTCGTGCCCGTGAGACTCCATTCCCCCTCCTTCCTTGTCCTTCATTCGATTCGCGCTAATTCTCGTGACGGACAAATTAAGACAGATAATTTAAGGGCTCGCCCTCGCTTTGGCCCGACCTCCACATCCGGCACAGACGCGTCCACCAATCGGAGCACCGAGGCGACGGACTCGTAATGGCGTTCTGTTTATGCGATTATCGTTCGCATCAACGTGTTACGCCTGGTAATCCTACAGTTATTAGAAAAAGCAACACATTCTTTCTTGTCTAACTAACTATTATACGTTACACCGACGAGACAATGAAAAACTCTCATGCTACGCGTTCCGACTTCACGGAAATCGAAGCGCGAACGAGGGAAAGGGTTCTCAGGCGTCGTAGGCCGAGCTCCACATCCGGTCGAAATCCACATTCGGCCAATCAGACTGCCGAGTTCTTGCCCGAGCAGATGGTGGTTCACACGTACGCGAGGGGGATACACAAGTTTCCGCGGCGTGGCAGGGTGCCCCACCACTGGTTCCGGGGGCCCTTCTTCGCCCTCCTGCCTTGTTTCAGCCCCTGCGGGCCCTCATCGTTCTCCAGCCACGCATTATCGCCATTACCATGAATTCCAGCAGTTATTACGCCTCTGTTGTGCCGCCACGAAAATGGCGGCCGGGTGCATTCTACCGTGGAACGAGGAGGAGGAGGAGGATCTTCCTGTATCGACGCCTGCGGTCCTGCCGTGTCGTTACACCGCGCGATGGTCTACAATTAACCCGGAATATGAAAGCGGCTTTCCGTCCTTTCCCGCGACTTCCAACGCTGCTTAAACCATGGTGGTTAGTGTCAACGTTGAATTCCTCTCACACCGTCCGAAACCCTCTTCCTGGGGAAGGTGAGACAAGGCGGAGAAGTTTACGTTCAGAAACGAATAAAACGTAGGTTTTCGTAGTCAATGGAAGGAATTTATTTCTTACTTATTCCTTGGTAATTAATTTTTCCATTTTACCATAGTTAAACCAAGGTTTTTTAATTTATTAAAATTATACGAATGAAAATTTGTGACCATTTTATCTCAAATGTTACATCGAGACTATTGGAATGGTAATATTTTTATTTATTTACAAGTAACATTTATAAGCACGTGAATAAATACCTTGAAAAATTGACTATACGTGTATAACTAATAATATTCAAGACATATTGTGATGGAGAATTTTTATTTATCTGGTAATGTTCAAAAGATGGCAAAGATCACACCAGCGAACGCGCGCGAACGACACAGACGATGCTGATTCGCTTCTTTGGCCTAAGTAGGAGGGACTTGGCGTTCGTTCGCGTTCGTTCGCGTTCATTCGCGTTCGTTCGGCTGCGTTCGCCCGTGTTCCTTCGCGTTCGTTCGCTGTATGTAGATGCGCCTTTAGAAACAGAGAAAAGACCACTAAATATACAGGGTGTCCCACGTAACACTTTTCACGATTTTTCAAGTACTTGCGATAATCTGACAAAAAAATATTTTAAACGAAAGTTGATCAGTTTTCAATTGGCTATACATTCCAATAAAAAAAGTTCGAAATATTTTTTTATTTTTTTTATTATTATTATTATTATTATTATTATTATTATTATTATTGCCACCTTCATTTTTTTAAATGGCACTTTGTATTTTTGACTTAACAGTATTATAGCCTGTATCAAGATGAATTTAACAGAATTGTATCAATACGTTAATTTATAATATTAATCTTTACTGCGATGTTAACTTTTTTGATAGTACCCACACCTTCAGGCGAAATTTACTTTCTGTACTTCATGCTAATCCTTCTTTATAATTTGTAAACTATTTTGTATACTAAAGGGTGTAAAACCCGTTTAATAAATTTATTATTATACTATATAATTTGACGACCTAGTATACCATGACCTTCGGATGACCTTGAAGTGCCATTTAAAAAAAATGAAGGTGGCCTTGACAATAATAAAAAAAAAAATTTCGTACTTTTTTTTATTGCAATGTATAATCAATCGAAAACCGATCAACTTTTGTTTAGAACATATTTTTTTGTCAGATTATCGCAAGTACTTGAAAAATCATGAACAGTGTTACGTGGGACACTCTGGATAAATAATGGTACCATAGATCGACTTTAACTATTGAAGTCATACAGAATTCAACTGACGTTATAATTTTCAACATAAAAGCATAGTAACGCGAAATGAACAATAATCCCGTCTCGCACCACCTTCCCCCATGCGGTTAGACTTAGATGACGGATCGCGCGCGAACAAGCTTGGTGGGAAACGAAATTGAAATTTATTTCCAGCAATCGGACGATCCTCCCGCGAATGATGGATGGTCGATAATAAGCCGTGCGGCTGCTTTCGATACTGTTATTAAAGCGATAAATCACGCGAAGGGTGCGCGGAGGGAGCGAGGGCGTTTCGCGCATCCGATAAGATCGTTTGCCCGATCCGCGGCGAGAAACGCCATTGTCTCACCGAAACCGACGCAATTACGCTGCGAAACGCGAAGGTGAACCGGCGGGGCAGGGAGAAACGAGGGTGAACAGCAGGGAGAGGGACGGAGGCCGCGAGATGGGGGCTCTTTAAAGGAGCCCCGCGATGGGGTAATCATCGCGTCACTTCGCATCTTCCGCGACGTAATAATTACGAGATCGCGCCTCCGCCTCTCTCCCGGACCCCGTGGTACCAGCGTGAGCTGCTCGACGAGAGAGGCGGTGAAGGAGGCGCAGCGCAGGAACGAACGGACGAAACGCAAGGGACAGGGAGAACTTAATTCGAGCTCTCGAGCTTCTTCTTTCGAGCTCTCGTAACGACGCTCTGCACGAATCGACGTGACTTTAATGTCGGACCGCTTGGGATTCGTTGGTCAGAATTTTTGCGCCTCACGAACGTTGCTCAAACTACCTTCGTGTACCGAGCGCGGGCCTTCACGAACGTTGTTGCAGTCGTTTTGGCAAATTTGTTGAAGATCCTCGGCCTCCCTGTGAAGATCACTTCAGGTGAGAGCCGGTCTGCCCAGAAAGTAAGCAAACACCTTAATACTCGGGACAGAGACGTCATTACTGTCCGCGGGAATTTGAGAGCTTAATTCGTGAGGCAATCCTACGGGGAAAAAAATTCCGACTCTCAGTCTTTACTCCGGTGCCCAAATTTCTCGCAAGTTGAGACCGCGGCTTCCACCTTTTCGTCCCCAATTATTTTAAATTGCAAAGTTGCTATCGAGGCCGAAGGATCGATCGATCTTCGAGGCGAGAAGGAAAACACTCGCATCCCAGAGGGTGTTTGGCACCGAAACTTGACGGAGAAGGCGAGGCAGGAGAGAGCGCTGTCGGTGAAAAAGGAGGAGGGCTGGATAGAAGGAGCAAAGGGAAGGAGAGGCCTCGTTACGTAGCCCGGTTCCAGGCGTATGCGATGCGAGATAACATCGGCCCAATACGAATATACGTAGCCGGCGGCGCGTAACGCGAATTAAAAGATGACTCGGGCGAGGACGGGCCCAGTTTTCGAGGCGCAGGGATATCCTAACGAGCGGCCAATTGAACCACAAACGGAGGAACCTCTACCTGGGCCCATAAATGCCACTTGCTGCGAGGCGATGAAGTCGTCGGTTGATTTCGCGCGGAGCTCGGCTCTCATCGCGGCTCCACGACACGGTATCACAATCAACAGTCTCTCAATTGATGGCTTGCGATCATTTTGAGCGATACCGCGCGATTAGCGTGACGAGTTGGTGCGTTTGAAACGGAGCCTCACCCGACGATTCCGATTCCTAACGACGAGAAGGACTCCTTCGCGGTCGATGAACGCTGGCAGCGGCTGTGTACACCTTCGTGTCGTTGATGCATGTCTGACGTTGAGCTGTCGATCATCGATGAGGAAAAATTGCGCGGCGATCTCCGATGGAAATGAATCGCCTCCAGTCTGCTTAGCGCGTTTTGCGCCGAACGCAACAACCGTCTTTCTCGCCGCGACGACGCCGTTTCCTCCAGACGAAGACGCATCGACTTAATTATGAAGCGGACGAACGAGGCGAGTCGCTCGCGGGAAGCACGGGAATGGTATTTGAACTTGAATCGCTCGCTCGATTGGCACGTTTATTCCGGTTCCGCAATCTACGGCGCTCTTGTTGCTCGGTTTCCCGTGCGCCTCGCCTCCTTCCATCGGCGTTCCGCGAAACGCAGATAGTCTGTATTCACTTTGTACTTTGTATCGATCGGGCCCGAATCGGCTACAGCTTCTACAAATGTTCCCAAACGAGCAACAGCGGTAAATCATTGCAAAGGATGCCTCAAAAAGTGTCGCCTCCTTAATTGAGCCCCGCATCTAATCGAGGGATCCATCTTTGCCCGGTCGTCCTTTTTCTCCCCGGAGAGCCTGGGGACGTCGCGTCGTCGTGTGTGCTCCGCTCGAGCGAAAAAGAAGGAACCGGGGCGAGTTGGCGCCCGTAAAGTGCGAATCCTCCGGAAGGATGCAAACGAGAGCGAGCACCGGGCTCCCGGGGCCACTTTTCGTGCGACCGAAAATTTTTCAAGGCCCCACCCTCTTTGTATGCTCCCGAGAGCCGCGTACTTTTAATCTTAGAGGCGATCTCGCCCACGTAGATTTATTGGCAGCGGCCGTTGCGCGCTGCAGGGCTACCGTCCGCTCGTGTGCGTCCCTTTGATTGCGTGCAACCCGATTCATTACGCGCTCGGCTGTATTTATCGGCCGCTCACGGCTAATCCACGCCACCCCAACGAATTGTTTTCTCCTCGATCCGCCCGGAGAACCGGGGATTCGCCGAATAAATTAGGCGAGGAAGTTACACCGTTTCTGAAGCCCTAGGAACAGGGTAAAATGAAGTGGACAGATTTTTCGGAGACACCGTCCATAATTCACTAGACACTTTCTTGGTTTACACCGAAATTATTGGTATAATTTTCTGGGTTTTTTTTATTATCATTACGTTCCTATTTTATCTGAATACTTGAATGTAAAACTAATTAAACTACAAGAAAAGCAAAATGACGAAATGATTAGATAGCTAAAGGAACTAGGTTGCTTGTAACAAATTGAGTTCTCACTCGAGGATTCAATCAACTTGTCCAATTAACCACACTTAAACGCTAACTGAAACGAATAGTCGACAATTATTCGTGAAACAGATACGTGCCAATAATATGCAAATAATCGGGTATGAAATAAATGCCCGGATCATTAATCCGTCTAATCGTAGTTGAACGCTGCGAACGAAGTACGCAGATTTGTATGCGCCGCATCTAACGTGCGTGAGCGAGCGAATCGATTTCACAAGTATTACAGCCGGGAGTCTAACGATGATGGGATCAGAATTAATTACTATCTACCCTCGGGTTACACCGCGTTGACAGTGCTCGCGGAACAATTTTCTCGCGACATAAATTACGCGAGGTTTGTTTTATAACGCGTGCAAATCATAACCAACGAGGTGTCGCCATAAATTAAAACGTACGATAACGAACGGTAATTAGCGTATGGACGGCTGGACACGGTTCGTTACGGGAGAGAAGACAGACGTCGAATAGGCAGCGGAAATCGATCGAGCGATAGTTCGTTTAATCGTTTATTCCCGGAGATTACACAAACCTTGGCGTGTTATTAAAATAAGAAGCTAATAGGTTCCAACAAGCTTCGAGCCCTTTGAGTTAGCTTTACTTCCCGTATAAACGAGTCATAAAGATAAAATTCTTGTTCGCTCGTTTTATCCTGGACGCAGGTGTGTTTTCCTGTTATCGGGCCATTTACGATAACAGAGCGCAGCACTCAACAAGCTTCGTTCCTGAAGAAGTCATAACTTCGAGCCGGAACCTATCGGACAAGTCGCTGGCGACGGGTGAAGATTCTTATGTGGAATCGCTGAAGAGCTATTTACGGGAAGAAAAGCGAACTTTATGTCTCGTGTTAACCAAGAATTCCAGTTGTTAATCTCCCGATGATAGCAATCGCTCGAGACTCTAGGAAATATTATTTTATAGAACTCATCTTTTTTCGGTACGCATGAAACGCGTTACAATTTTTCCTCATCATTTCCCCGGGCAACAAGAATTTCACCGAGACCTCGACAGGAAACACAAGGCGGCGCCACAGTGATTCGAAGGCGGAAAAAACCCCAAATTCTGAAAGTGTGATTTTTATGTATAGACTTGTATATTCTGATAACTAATAAACCAATATATCTTGCTATGAAATTGAATATAGCTAATTCATGTCAATAAAGAAGAAAAATTTATCTAAAGTGGACCTATCATACTCTCACTGGAATCTTACCTTTTCCTAGCCAGAATTCTAATTCTGTTTTTTTACTTTCTGCGAATATATATCATAATTTGTTTCATATATTTTTAATATTTATAGTCTTAGCTTATAGAATACATAAATACTTTTCGAAATCACTCAAGCAATATTGCATAACAGAGCCTAAAATAAATAAAAAGGTAATAAAAATAGGAAGTACTGTTTGATTCCCTTAGGCATATAAAAAAAGCTCCGCCTTCCTCCGCGTTCTTAATGGCATTGATTTATAGTAAATACTATCAAGTAACTGTCCTGTAAAAATTAGCTGCATCTTTTTGCACCTTTGACTGTTATCGTCAAATTACTGCTCCTTCTCGCTGCGCCTAGCTTTACGAAGGGCTGCACTGAGAGTACCATATGAAGTATTACTAGCTGCTACTCATAGCTTTTATTCTTCCAACATTTCTATTCTACTACATTTCCTCTTCCGAATGTTTTGACGGTTTATTCTGGGCTCGATTACTTTGTGCACGCATCTGGAGACCAGACACAGGCAAGTTTCAGGCGGTCGCATCCTCTGATATTTTCTCTATAAAATTCTTGGACTTTCCACGTGTTTATTCTTCCTGTCACTTCTTTATACTTTGTTTCATTTTATAACTTCTTTTCGAAGGTTTCGAGTAGGCTTGATTATTCCTCCTGCACATTTAGGAACCAAACCCGCCCAAGTTTTAGCCGGTCGCATCCTCAGATACTTTCTTCATAACATTCTCGGACTTTCCACGTGTTTATTCTTCCTGTTCCTTTTTTATACTGCTTTACAGTTTCAGTTCATTACTTACAATTAGTTAAAAATTAGTTTAGGACTTATAAATACGGATTGTGTAAATATTGTCAATTAAATACAATATGTCATATGTATACATAATGAAATCCACAATAGGTATTTTAAAATATTAATTTTTTACAGAAAAAATGTGATATGACAATGTAACTTATATTGTAACCCTCTTCTTTTTTATATAAAAATGTTCTTACGAAAAGCATATTAGGTAACAACAACAGTAGTTGTTTTATGCAAAACTGCAAAACATAGTATATATACAACCTACCGTAATATTAGAAATTGTTATGAACTTTGTTTTATGTAAAAAATATTATTATGCGAAAAATATTATGTTAAAATAATAACAGTACTATAAAAATCGTTATTCAACAAATAATCTAAAAAAAATGATTCAAAAATATTAAAAAGTAAAGAAGTTACGAAGTTTTTCCGCGATTCTTATATACGCCGAACCACTGTGCGGCGCCGCACCAAAACACAGGTGACTCTCCGTCCCAACCCATTTCCCCGACGATAGTGTTCGTCGGACACTTAGTGTGAGTTCTCACGGGGACCGCACTTAACAAGCTTTTCTACCCGGCCGAGGTTAGAAGAGGGCCGGGCATTGATACACCGACCTACGCGATTCTCGCGGCGGTATTTCGGGTAATTAAGATTACAAGCCGCGTCGATTACGCCGGAGACAGGCTGTCCCGTGTTTCGGCAAAGCGACGCGGACACCGGCGTCCCCTCTCGGATCTCCCCTTTTCGAGCGCCTTTTATCTTCGCCACTTACCAAACTATGCCGAACTTAGGCGTCTTATCTTCGGGAACACGGGCCATCCACCGAGTTCCGGAAACATCCGCGTTCCACCGCCGCTATTTCGCCGCGGCTCCGCGGTGACACGGCGTCGGTCGTTTAGGAATTCTTGTCGGTGGATCGGATAGCTCGGTAGAAGCAGCCTTCGTTATTTATCCCGGCCGGTTTTTTCGCCTTATCTTGTTTCACACGACGGGCGCGCTCACGGGGAGGAGAAAGAGTTGTTAACAGCCGCCGTGTATCGCTACATTAGAAGCGATAGAAATACCACCGAGACGAGGGGCCCAAGTCGCGTCGCGAGCGTGAGGTCGATTTCGCCGAAACGGAGCGTCCGTTTCTCCCGCTTCCTTTCCGCCTAAACGCGCGACTCGTTAGCTAAAAGCCACCGACCGAGACGCGTCATTTATTCGGTGCCCCCGCCGTCGCGTCGCGCCGCACAGTGGTCCGGATCGAAAAATTTAGTGACTTTTTGTCAAAAAGTCAACTTTCTCATATTGATATCTACTGTATGTGTATTATTTACTAATTGTCCATTAGTCTCGAATATAAAAATATTACTTAAATCTAATGGAAACGATAGTGGCAATGGACACTTAAAGTTAAACATTTTAGAAGGAGTATTTTTCATCCCATGAAATTGTTTTCTTTTGTTAAAGTATTCTGATACTCTAACTCAATATTCTTATTTCGTGTTTTTTTTAAATAAAGAGTATTTTTTCGTAATACAAAATGATGCCTTACATTAATAGTTACTGTATCGAATATATTAAAAAAATAATGCTAAATGAAATATAAACAGTTCTCAAAGTTCTGTACAAATACTAAGAGATATCTTTCAAGTCCCAAGGAGTCCCACTTTCTAACAAATTAGAATGTTTTCAGTAAACTTTCCTCTACATAAACATGCAAAAATCAGTTCCACCTTCGTCCGGTTTTTCAAATTATTATAGTTCAAAGCTGTCGATGTTACGTAGCAATCGCTTTTGCTTTACGCACTACATTCGTATTCTCCGACCCAACCTCTCAAACCGATGCAGAGTTCTTCTCAAAGAACTGTTTGGATTAGAGTCACTTGATATGTTTATGCTATGGTACAGATAAGCCTTCGAATGAGTCTTCGACTTTCTGTCTGCATTCAGTTAAAAGAGAACCATTCGAACGTCCACAGTGAGACTGTCAGAGCATTTTTCGCGTGTTGAAAGTTACTGTTCATTTTTATTTCGTTTTAATCATTTCATGTTTTGTTCTAATAATAATTCGTAGTGTTTTAATTTTCTTTATGAACTAAACTTAAGTTATATTAGTGTTTTTACTGTGTGTGAATTAAATTTAAGTTATATTATTTAGTGTTGTTTGTTATACTATTTTGGTCTATTTTATTTTACATCTACATAATACTTCATTAGTTCTGTTTGGTAAGTACAAATGACTTACAAACTTCTTACGTAAGTCATTTTTTACATTTGACATTTTCTTCTTTGTTATTTAGATATTATTTGTTCTGTGAAAATGCAAGCTTTTCGCAAAAATAACGACTTATATAAAACCTTGAAAGATTCAAAGAAAGATATGGGTGATTATTTATTTTTGCACACGATAATATCTGAAAGGATCAATATTTCTTCTAAAAACTTAGAAGTATTAAAAATATATTTAAAGTACTAATTGTAAATGTTTCAGGCAGCAACGTCTTTCAATTACACGGACTATAAATAAATAATGATAAACAAAAGAATTTGAGAGTGAATACTGACAAAGCATAAAAAAATATTATTTTTTAAATAAAAACATAACATAAAATTTTATGTTATTAATTATATCTTATTATTGTTATATTATAAAACCGTTATTGTTATCACATTTTTCTCTTAACCTAGTAATAACCCATCACCTCTATAGTATTCATTTCAAATTTGGTATCAATATACATTATGGTTCAAAAGTTATACAAAAAAGTCACTAAATTTCTCGATTCGGACCACTGTGCGCCGGCCACCCAAGCTACTTTTTCTCTTCCCCGCGACTCTACGCCGCTTATGATGTCGTGGGAAGGGAAATAATTGGGTATTCCGGTGGACAGTCGCTGCAACTGATTGAGCTATTCAGCGCAGTGGGAGACTCCTTCTCCGTAGTCTTCGCGATTCTCAATGGACAGCGTCCACCAAGGTTATGGATAGGCTGGTTAAACCGGTACACTCGACGAATCGTAGATTCGATTCTCCGGAGGATCGAGGTAATTTCGGTTTGGATAGCTTTTTGTCATGGGAACAAGACACTCGACAACCCAGGAACTTGGTTGTTAAGAACCGTGATCCATTCCTCGACGTTTCCCCTTCGCGATAACAAAAACCGAGCACGGAAAGCATCTTCGCTCTCGCGCGGTCAGATTAAGCCCGAATTAGAGGTTTTCGCCTCTCGAGCGTTTCCAAGATCGGTCCCCTGATAAACCGAAAGCCTCTCTCACGTTTTCATCGGTTGTGAAATAGGAGTGACGCACGCGATCGGCCCGTAGGACGCCGCGGCAATAGAGCCGTCAAATTTATAATTGCTCCTCGATCTGTCTGAAGTCGCTACAACCCGTCGACTTCCACGGAAACGACAATGCCGGCTTTGTTTTCGCGTTCCGGCTCCCCTTTCGCGCTTAATGCCGATTACAAGCGTGCCTCTCGAGCCTCGCGCACACGTCAACTCGAAGAAGTGCCCCGAAGAATAAGGGGAACTCTATTCTTCCACCTTTGGCCAACGCAAGTAGATCTCGACGTTGACGTGAACCGAGTGCCTTCGTGTTGCGGTGAGTTCGCGAACGGTTGACGTGGTGTTTGAGCGATTCCGTTAGCTCGGAGATTATTTCTAGAGTCGCACCGATAGTCGTTTCTTCGAGAATTTTGTTCCAAGAAGAGTGTGTATACTCGTGTGGCTTCGCGTTGACTCCAAAAGGCGCGATTTGAATTTTCGCAATGATAGAAAAATCTTCGGCAACATTTGACAATTATTCTTCGTTAGACCTGGTTGGAAAGCGATCCCGGTAACGGCACGCTCGCGTGTCGGCTCGTTAATGTTCGCTGATTCACGAATAGACCTCTGACGCATCGCTGTAATGCGGGTAATTTATAGCGGTTACACAAGTTATTGTGTGTTATCGCTTAGAAAGGCTTTCTTGATGCATAAGATGCGCTCCGCCGTGCACGACGCTCAGCAAGGCAATTACGTACAATCTCGAGCAACGGTAATCACTTTGCCAGGGAATTAGAGTGATTCTATTAGCCGCGGACCCGGCGAGGCCGCAATTATCCGGGGACTCTGATAAACCGATTCGAGCGAAATTCAATCAACTCGCCGGGAACCAGATCCCCCTCGCGCGATCTGAACTTTGATCCTCGCGTCGGCGTCGATGAAAAATGGTAGAGGACAGCTCGTATCCATCGTCTTTGATACCGGAGAGATCGACGCGTTCATAGACCGGCGGTGGAGACAGTTGACTGTCAATTCGGCTGTCTTGCCGGCCACACCTTCGTAGACAGAGCGTACGAAGTGGAAGTACGGTTGGAAGCTGGCGTGGCTCAGATGGGATGACGGATAAATCGGCCGATCGATCGTTCACCTGGTGATGGATCTGTTCTCGGCTGTTCCTTTATTCCGTTCTCTAACTTCACTTGCCGTTCTGGACGGCTCCGTACACCTTACACGCACACTTTTCCATTACGATTCACGGTCGTCCGGCGTCGTACGGCTTTATCTCGATTATAGTTTCGAGATGGCAATTGAGGCGGCCGTAAAAGCAATATAATTCCAGCGTCGACCGTCCGCCGTCGGATAATGACCGCGCCGCGATATAGTAATGACACGATTGCTGCGCCATTAACGCGAACGTTGATTGTAGATTAATATGACGTAATGCAACATTCAGTTACTTAGTTCCTATATCAACAACCAGGGATTCCTCCTTCCCTACGGTTCCTTGTTTCTCAGTGTTGCCAGCGCCACTTCTGATTTTAGTACGCCCGGGTATTTGAAATAGTACGAAAATTGACATGAAAGTACGAAAATTAACATGAAGGTACGAAAATAGTACGAAACCAAAAAAATAAAATAATAAACGAAGAAAAGAGTTTATTGTACTTACGTAAACATATATCATCTATCGCTATCTTCTTTTATTTCACAAAACGGAAGTGGTTGGTTCTACACTATATAGTTCAGAAAGTACAGGAATAGAAAACAGACTTAAAACTATATTATAGATCAGTATCGTTAAGAGGATTTTCGGGATTCCCCTATCCTCGATGGGTGCGTTCACAACAAATTGAAGGTTTGAAGTTTGAATAAAAAAAAATTTAAGTGATACTTTTCGACAAATTAAAAAAGTACGATATTTAGCAGGGTACGTCAATAGTACGACACACAAAAAAAAGGTACGAGTTTCGTACTAAAAGGTACGATCTGGCAATACTTCTTGTTTCTGCGATTCAAATACTAACGGCGTTTGACCGCTACAAATGATATACAGCCAGTTTCTACCCACAGTACATTGTATTAATTAAGCACTGCTTAACTATGAATTATTGAAATTGAGCAACGAAAATGAGATGTTCATCTTTAGATCTCAATCCATAAGACCGCGGCCAGGAATCCTCTATAAACTCATGGAATTGTGACTCTGTATCCATGCCAGAGATTTATGGCCACTAAATTTGATCGCAAACACGAGACTCCTACTGGGTCCCCTATCCAAGTACCCTAGCTCTTCTGTCCTGGATAAACTCGTTAGGCTATTAACTAAATTAGAGTGGTCGCGCGTCCAGCGCTCGAGAGTCTCTCCCAATCGGTTTTTGGGTCAACGATCGACAACGGGAAATGATTTACGCGCCATTACCGTGGCCCTACGCGGCGGAGTCGTTTAGAGAACGAGAAGCTCGAACGATTAGCGGTGAAAGTCCTCTTCTGGCGCGTGAATTACGGCGCGTCCCAAGGGAAACGTGTGTCCCTCGTGCGCGGGGAACACTACCGCGTGGAAGCGGTGACTTCGAATTTCTTGAAATGCCTACCGCCGTCGGCTGCACCGACGGAAATAACCCTCGGGAACGGCGCTATAAAATCGCGTGTTAATGGCCGAGCGGCAGCGAACGAAACGTACTTCGATAATTAACTTCGTCGCGTCGATTTCGGGGAAGTGCTTCGAGCGCGCTTCTCACGAATTTTCTGCCTGAATCCTTGCGGCTCCTTCGGTTCGACTTGACGCGCATTCGTTTATCTGTACAGACTGTTTCGCGGTTATTGAAGCGCGGATAGTTTATTAAAATCGATTCGCATGAGCATAAAGCAGCGATACCAGCCGAAAGGTGTACGAAATTATCCGAGCAAATGTTCCATTAAGGAGCCGACGACGGCTGGAGTAAGTCCGAGGTACCTACAAGTTTGTTGGTGGCCAACCGCAGTCGTAAATCCCTAAAAGACACCCGTCAGTCGTTTTTGGAACACGATCTGTTTACACGAGCATTTGGGAACCTGGCAACAGGCTTAAATATCTTCTGACATCCGAATAGCCGGGTGTAGAATGCAGGCGAGCGTCCTGATGACTTTTGCCGCGTCCTTGCATCGGCTCCCGGCCTTTTAGAACTCGTAAAGGGGAAGTAAAAGCGATTTGCCGTCGGCTCAGACCACCCCCGAGAGCGTCATCGTGTATCTTCGTTTTTTGAAAAATTTTCACACAAAATTTGGCCGTAAATAAGCACGAACCTGAATTTTATAGCGACGATTCGGGATCGAAATTCGTAAAAATTAGTCTGAAGGCTAATTGAGTTTTGGAGATCGTTCGCTAATTTCAATATATTTTCGTTTCACCTACGAGCAACGTGAAGAAATTCTGCGTTCCCACGAAAAAGAATATTTGAACAACGAGTAGCGATCAATTAAAGCGGCTCTGGATAATTTATGTGTTTTTTACCACGCGTGGCCGCCGCGTCATCGATTAGCAAATTCGTGCGGTATTCGTAAACAAGGTATCTCTTTATGAATCACTATTCCAGGAAATAGCACCCACCGCGTCGTTATTAAGACATTCGGCCGTGCTCTCTTAATTGCTCGGCCATGCCTGCGGTTTCCGTGATTTATTCCGCGCGTCTATTTCTCGGTAGCGAGTCGAACGAGGATAAAATCGTGAATACGTAATGAATCGGTCGAAGTCGCGGGTATATTAAGCCATCAGAACGACATTCTTAAAATCCTCGGTCCAACTTTTATTTACGACCGTCCGAACGGCTAATTTCGTGAGTCGTCTCGCAAAACGCGACGGTTCGATCGTTTCATCGTCAAGAAATTTCTAACTCCCGGCGGTTCCCTAATTGGTACAACAATTACCTCCAGGTTTTATCACCACTTACAATCAGAAAAGTAAAGAGCAGCTCAGGAAACCGACTTAATCCTCCCGATACGAATGACTCGACTTCAGGAGCGCCTAAAGTCTAGTCCAAACCCTCGTTAATCCAGGAAATGCTAAATTATTGCAGTCTCCCGCACGCAAGAAGGATTCGAGCATCCTCCCCCGCCCCCTAAATCCTCTAAATTCGCCACGAGCAAAAAGCCCGACGATCTCCGATAGGTTAATAATCCACGCGGCGGTAAGACCGCGCCGTGAATCGAAAAACAACCGATGAAATATCCTTAAGAGCGCGTAATTGTCGGCTTCCCTTCCCTCTCGAGCCGCACGATGTGCTCGCAAGCTCGCTCGGCCGGACAGTTACAAAGCACGCGATTAACAATAAAAACGAGCAAACCGTGGGCCGGGGAAGAGTAACAAATAGCAGGAATGGCGAACGAAGGGAAGGAAAAAACGACGGGTGGAGAAAAAAAAACAAAGAAGCAGGAGGGTACCTCAGGCTAGGAGAGTCAAATCGAGGGAGCGATAAGGAGAAGGCGGGTAGCGGGGAGAGAGAGAGAAAGAGCGAGGAAGAGAGACGGATTGTGGTTTGAGCGAAAGGAGGCCAGCAACGGATCCGCGGATTTCGCCCGCGGAGCCAAAAACCCGAGGTCGATTAAAATTACCGGCGGTGGCGGGAGACGGCTCAATTATCACCAGCGTGCGGGTCTCGGCGCGCGCAAGCGTGCGTGTAAACGCGCGCGCGCGACCACGAAGAGCGACGCAGATCCGGAGAAGGCAGAGGCCCGGAGCGAGCCACCGGCGCCCGTCTTCCACGATAAATTATTGTTGTTAATGACATATTTATTGGCGGCGCGCCGATCGATACTGGGAAGCGTCGGCCCACCGATCGGTATAATTCGCCGATTCGAGGTAAGCTTCGATCTCTTCCCTCGCCTTTTCTCTTTTTTCCTCCACCCCCCCGACTTCGGATCGCCTATTTTTCTTGCTCGATCCCGGGCGATCGCGGTCCTCGTGTTCTCGTTGCCTCCTCCGAGACTGATTAATCGAACGAGGGCCGCCTCGAGCGGCCAGAAAATCGCGAATACACCGATCGAGCGGCGCGCGAAGAGTAATTGCCGCTTTGCGGCGCGGCTCGCCGCGGCGGCTGTTCGCGGCTCGAGACGAATTCGCGCGCAGTCGAAACGAAGCGCGTGGACGCGCAAAAAACGCCGCTGGTTTTTTCCTCCCGGCGCTCGTTTGTCGCTCTCGAACACTCGGTCCGGTAATTAAAGAGCCAGGGAGGACGGTTTTTAATTAGTCCACGGCGCCATTGTTCCACGCTCGGTTCCGGTGGTAATGAATCGGGGAAGAGGCCTTTCAGATACTCATTTAGATAGCTTCTTATTTCCACTGTGCTCTAAGTGCATGTTGATGCCGTATAATTGATTGCTCTTGCTATTATTCCTTCCCGGTGCTAATAATTCTGGCTTGAGGAAAAAGACGGGGCAGGAGAATTTATTTCGTAAAGCTTGCTGGGAATATGGTTGACATTTACGTCCCTCGATTATCAATTTCAACAACGCTGCAACGGCTTGGCACTTTGAAAAAAAGTATTTCTTTGAAGTCCTCAACGAAGCCGATTACGCACCTTCCTTTCATAGCGCGAAATCTGACGAGTCCCCGATAGGCAGATTCTCCTCGGAACGCTATCAGGACCCACGAATCGTTCCTTAATGATGATTAATGAGCGTCGCGCACGAACGTGTTCGCGGTCCCGTGGTTGCGTAAGGTTTCTCGGTAATTAGCAGACGCAGTCGTAACTCAGGGATCGCGATTGCGGAGTCAAGCTGGCCTTTGAGCATCCCCCGGTGCTTAATTATTTTATCACCAAGCCGAACGCGTCGGCCGCAAGAAGCTCCGGCTCTCGCGACATCGGCCGATTCGCGCGCGATCGCCGACAATACGCGAAACAGGTGAGTGACTGCTTCTCCTGCCGCGTCCCTCTGACAACATGATAAACGCTTGTAATTAAACGTTGCGGTGAAATATGGAAGACGCGCGGAGGAACTTGCGCGTCAGGCCGCTTGACGATCGGCTGAATGGCAAACCCGAAGCGGAAGCAAAGGAACGCGCAGCGCGCAATCATCGGTAACCGCGTGCTTCGAGGAAAAGTGGCGAGGAGAGGTTGATTCGATTGGATAAATCCCCTGGCCTCTAAATAAGCGAGAACCATCGCCGCTTCAAGTCAGATTGAAAGCAACGCCGGCGAATAAAGTTGTAATCGCGTTACCCGTTCAATTTCCACAAACCGTACTTCGAACATTACACCGTTTTATATCGCCGTAATGCGGGAACCTGAATCAGCCGTCGCGAGTTTATCGAGCGAAATAATAAAACACCGTAATGAAGGTGCAATAATAAAATCGTATGGTAAAGGTTGTCGGACGTTCAGGGGTCGACGGACGTTAAGAATAATCGTATCTGCAATTACCGTGCTCGCAGGGTTGGCCGCTTTTAGAAAAACCGTTCTGGAATCCAGGTGAAAGAAACACCTGGGTGGTACGGGACCCGCGTTCGCTGTCAGTGGTGCTTTAAGAGCCACGAACCGAGGTGATGCGAACGTTCGTGATGTCCATCGACGAGCGCGGTTTTTGGTCGAGGGGAAAAAGCCTCGCGCCGCGTATCGTCGGAAGAATGGAGTTACGGTAAATCTCTAATTATCGTGGCGCGGCCTTAGGGGCGTTCGCTTTTTTCCAACCGTGAAACGTGTCCGTGATGCGAGGGATGGCCCCGAGGAAAGATAATGACAAGTCGCTGTAATTACGCATATTGAGCCGCGGTGTAATTTCGCAACAAAGGGGGGAACGTGGACGTTGCGTGGTCAGACTTGGACCTTTCGCCACTCGTTTTTTGCTTCAACGCTTGTCATCGAATATGGACAACGGATTTTTTAATTTTTATTTCAACTTTTGAAGCGCATTCCGAACTCCCTGACATATTTAATTAAAAATTGATTACTGCACAGTGGATGCGGTGACAATTTTTTCACGGTGGAAGACGTAAAAAGAGGATGGCATTCGCAATGAACACACAACCACCATTCATTCAGTGTCCACGGGTACGATGAAGTTCCCTCGCGTTTCTCAGAAATACGTGGAGTCAGCGGCGCGGCGTCTCACGCTCGTTTTTGCTGACACGACGAGCCAGCAAAAAGCGATCCACGCGACGAATCCCCCAGGCAATGAAAGACAAAGATCGCTGGACACTCTGTCTTATTCCAGCTTCGGTGTCCATAAGAGAACCGGTTTTTTCTACTAGACGGTCTTCCTCGAAGTAGAAAAACCTCTGTGTTTTTTTGTCGACTGGCGAAGGGAAGATGCGCACGCGAGACAAAACAAGGAAGACGGAGTATTACGTTCCCCCCCTGTATCTTCCAAATGAACGTTTCTATTTTGCGCGAAGTCTGTTTATTCGAATCAACTGGCATCATACGTTCAACATTTGAGGCAATCATTTTAAGCGATACGCATCTCGAGACACACCGCGTATCATTTATTATTAATATGCCTACCCTTCGTTGTGCCGCGAACTGGTTCACACGTAGACGGTTTCACTTGTGCCACGAACAAATAACTTCGTAGGTCCTTGAAAGCCCACATCGGTTGATCCATAAAAAGCACTTTGATACAGAGGCTGTCAAAGGATCGATACGTATCAAGATGACGCCGATGATTAATGTCTCGGTGGATACACCGTCCGTAACATCGAATCGAATCTCGGGGTTCGAAGTGGCACCACCGATTCATCTGAAAATTAATAGGTTTGCGTAATAGATTTCGAAATAGTGTTCACCCGGTTCCCCGTTTAACGCTTCCGTTGAACGATCGAGCTATCCCCGTTCGATGGAAGCACACAGTCCATTAATTCCGGCGCTCCGACCGAATCACGACGACGGATTCATAACTTTCGTGCGTTCACGGACAACGGCCGTAATTACTAATTTACATAATGACCGCGCGAGCCGCGGAGAACTCGTACGGGAGATTCGTTAGCCTCCCCAAGGCCAATAAAACCGAGGATAATTGGTTTTTTTCGCGGCGCGTAAAAATCTTTAATTGAGATCTATGGGTGGCGGATGGGTGGTAAAAATTGTAATGACGAGGTTGAGGGATCTGGGCGTGTTTCGAATAGAAAAACAAAACCGATGATGGGTCTTTCAATAGCTGAACCGATCAATTAGACTTTACATATTTTCTTGCATTCCAAAAATATAAATTTTACGATCAATCTTCTCTTCCTTTTATTTTGCGAAGCTAATCAGATTACTCTACATCGCTTGCGCTTCTTCACTCCAATCTGTATCATTACAACTTATCGATCAAAACTTCGGCTTCGTAAATATTTTCAACAACCCGTCCTCTTCCCCGAAGAAAGTTCTCCTGGAAGTAATCGCGCCGCAGGGTGGTCGGGCCTTCCCTCGATCCTTTTTCTCACCTGTTCTCGGTCCTGTCCCGGGATTCGGCCGATATTCGCATAAATCCTGCAATGCATAAGCGCGAACTCGTTGCGTGTCGTGCGTGAGCATCGCCAGTGGCAAGGAACACGTGTAAAATCCGGACGTATAACGCGTGTAGCAGCGGCGTTCGCGTCTTCCCGCTCGTCGACCCCCCGCGGACGCTTACAAATCAAAAACTAGCCTCGGCTGGGCCACGAAACGGGCGAGACGAGAAACGGGGAAGGAAGAGGAGGCGCGGGAAACTTGTGCCCTCGATAATTGGAAGCTTTGAATTTTGAAACGCGAAGCAATCTGGAACATTTCCTTCGACGGCGTTACACGCCGCTGTGCTCGCTAGGTGGTAATTAAATTTATTTAAACTAAAGATTCTGGGAAAGGAATGCAAATTTATTAGCATTGCTATTCAAGATATCCTCGTTTCAAAAATCGCGTATGCAATTTTAATTGCGTAAGAGGTTTTTCGAAAGATTCGTGCCGAGTGAGATATCAAGGAAATCTCGCTAAGAAATTGTCTCGAAACGGGGTGATCGGAGAACTGGTCGGAGAAAGAAAACCAAATTTACTAGCCGGCGAAACTCGTCGGGACTAAAAGTCGTTTCTACGCGTTGTAAAAATAGTTGTGCGAGAAACGAGTCCGTCCAGTAGTTTTGTTATCGCGTCGTTTAAATAAATGTGATTCTTTTGACGCGGCTTTCGCGAGCGCAGTGTCGTTTCCTAAATAAATTCTGCTGTTATTGTCACAGCCATTAACAGTAAAACTTAAATCTTCAATAGAATTTATGTCATCGTTAATAACGAAGCGGAGTTTCGCAACTCCGGTGTTATAACCCAGTTAGATGCTGATTTATTTATTTATAGTAGCTAAACGGGCAGATATTTATAGCATCTGGATTTGGCTTTATCACCTGCGTTCATAAATTCGAGACCCTCGGGTGTCTGAACTCGATATTTATCGCGTCTGCTTCCCCTTTCCGAGCAACTTTCCACTCCATCGGGAATAACCCAGTAAACGCGGGCGGATAGATTTGAACCGGTGGTAGTGTAAAATTCTACGTGAAATCATTCGCCGGAAGATCGCGCGCGATGATCCTGGATCGAATGGTAACGCATCTGACGAGATTAAATGGGGTATCGGGCGGAGTTCCTGCGTCGGTTCTAACTGGATGCATTTAATGGGTCGTTGGCTAAAATAAAAAATTACAAAACGACAAATACTGCAGTTAATAATAGTAATCTTAGAATTATTATTTTTGCGATAGAGAAAGTGGATCGCTTTACGCGTAAAGACCGCCTAGGAAGAAGCACATTTTTCCAGCTGTTGTAAAAATCCTCTTCAGGTTCTCATAGATTCGTTAGGGGCTCGTAATGGATCACTCCTCGCACAGAAAGTAGCAAACGACAAGTCGATCGACAGTAGTACGATCACTAGGTAACAATACACAACCTCTCATGGGTCTATCGAAAAGCTGTGGACGGTCGAATAGGTTCGTAGGAGCGAGTCAAAATCGACAGGCGTACAAAGGGCCAAGCACCGCAGAAAACGTGTCCCCTTTTCGTACGGTTGGCTCGTTTCTGACAGGGAATCCGAGATGGAGGACGTTCCCCAAAATCGAGCCGTTCTTTTTTCCCTTCTCTATCTTCTGGCCCCGTCGTCGAAACAACGTTGTAACCTGACGCATGGCGAAGCTGTTCGCGCGCCTCGAAGCTTACACGAATTATCCTAGGTGGCCGGTCTCCGCGGGAGATGATTGATAACTCTCTTGTACGCCGTTATCAGCCGTGGCGCGCGCGTTGTTATGTTCCTGTCAGAAACGTGACACTGATAGACGGGCCGCTCTTTTCCTTCCTGCGTCTTCCTACTCCCTCGACCTATCATTGTCGCTCGCCTCTTCGTCTTTGGGAGCGCCCTTCCACGCGACCCGTTGCCTTTAATTCAATCTCGCGTAGCACCAAGTTCGCCTCGAATCTCCTTTTTTTGATCGATCCTCCGTGTCCGTCTAATTCGTCACTCTGCACGCGTGTTGGAACTAACGACGTGGAAGAAGAGTTGATCGAGAGTTAACAGAGATTAGCCCGCTCGAGGACACGAAGAATTCGGATCGCTGCGGTGTTCCTTACAAATGATCGTACCCGATTCGTGCAACTTGTTTTGGAACGGTCCTCGAGGAGGCCGAGCTCGGAACAAAGGGGGCGTAGAACTGTGTTGGCAGCTTTGGAACAGCATCGGGAATAGAGGCACGACTCCGAATGTTGCTCGGTCAGTCGACGGTCACGAAGGAGAGCAGCACTAGCAGCGAATTCTCAGAGTCGAACCGATTACAACCGACCCTCCTTTCCTCTCGAACGAACCCTTTCGTGTTCTCTCTGTCGCGAACGATCGGGCCATCGCCGGGCCCAAGCACGCGTGCGTTTCTGCACGAGGCGACAAATACAATAAACTCGGGTACAATAACGCTTTCAGCCGCCCCGGAACGGGAGCACCTATGCCCGTCGACGTTTCGTGCGGAGGGAGAGCTGAAATGGCCTGTGAGAACTGCCGGGACTCGAAACAAGTTGCGCCTTTGTGCGTCGTGTCTCTTAAACTATGCGACCAATGAATAAAGCTGGCCATGAATACGTAACGCGTTAATGCCGGAACGAAATACGAACTATACCTTGCGCGCTCTCGACGTATTGTTTCGCGCGAAGCATTGCCAAACATCGCAAGGTAGGAAATTGTCCCGAAGAAAAATGGATTGTGCAATTCGGAATCGTTCACGGCCCTCTCTAGTACAGACCGTAATATACGATATGGCAACAGCGCTTCATCAGTCCTGATCACGTGGTTCTGGTCAGTCGTCAGTCCTGATCTGTCTTGACAGGTATTGACAGGACTTGGTTAGCATTGATCAATCCTCGTGCATTGGAATAAAGTGTTTATATATATATTTTCATTCTAATAACAAGTATTTGACAAAAAATGAGTTTTACGGAAGAACAATAACTGTAAATTCATTTTATTGTTAATTATATTTCGAGTCTCGTTCTTTGAGGTTACATGTAGATGTTAAGAGCGGAGATCTTTGACTTTTTAAATTATTTTTTGAAGGAATGTAACACAAAGAATTGAAATGTCAACTTAAGATTAAGAAATAAATAAACATGTACATATTACTATAAAAAATAAGGTTCAATTATTGTTGTAATGTTTGAAGTTTCCGTCTTTTCGTTGAGAAACTAATATTCACATTATTTTTTAATTTTATATAGTTATTAAGTAGTATGTAAGTAGTAGTGGTAGTTTTCCCCAGATAATTAACTCCCAGCATAATTACTTCTACAATTGGGCACGCAACATTTATCTGGCATCTTAAAAATGTATAAAATGTTAAAAGAAAGAACAAATATGGAAGTGATATGAAACTGTTAAGAAACCAAAGATCTTTGAAGAAACGTCAATGAACCGACTGAACGTCACTACGAGTATGAATAGGACTGATGACAGCGTTGCCGAATTTTCTATATTACGGCCTGTACTAGAGAGGGCCGTGAATCGTTCCATGTAATCTGTCGGTTATCGGATGCCGATACCGATTGCCGCAAATTGGCATTCCGGTCGCCACGTAAAGCGGGACGACGCAAACAGGATTTCCTCTCCCTCATTTTCCCCCCTCGTTGTCCGTTCCGACTGAATTACACTGTCTCTTCCATTTATCCTTCGAGCGGCAGTAAATTCGACCGCGGCGACGACTCGTTCCGCGGAAAAACGTCGTCGCGATTACAACTCTAAATTAGGAATGAAGCAGAAACGTTTCATTAAAGGATTAAGATATCTCGTGGAATCGGCAGAAGCTGCTCGCTAATGAGCGCGCGGCGAGCAGAATAATCGTCGCGGGATCGTGCATCGACCGGACAGAAACGGTGGAAGCGGCTTCGCGAACTGTGAGAATCGCGGAATGAACGGTCTGAAAACTGGTCGAGCGGCCAGCGTCGACCGTCGGGGAGGTGGCTCGCGGAAAATCGTTGAGTCGAGTCGCGAAAGAGCGTGCTTAAGCGACCGGTAAGTGATTCCGTCGCGATCCGCTCCTCTCATTCCCTTTTCTGCCCTGTCCTCGACGAGCTCTCGCTTTAATACTTGCGGAGTCTCTCAATTATCGTCGATAACTTTATGTCGGACTGAATATGCGAGCGAAGGTTTCAAAAAGAAACGCTAAGAAAAGTAGATGGAATTCGCGAAGGGATAATAATCAAAAAATAATTTAAATGCGTTTGTTACGCCTCCTAATTAGTACCTTTTACTTTTTTTTACAGAAGCTCCTGGAGAACTAGGCTGGGTGCTCACTCTAGTGATAGTGTCTCTGGTATCGGCTGGTATCGGCGCCGTGGTGATGGTGACGCTCCTCCATTGTCGAAGGTCAGTACCACTATCTTTCATCTTTCTCCCGCTCCCATCAATCGTCGCGACAGTCGATCGATCCTCGCGGATATCATGTTCGTAGAACGTTCGGCAGAGTCAGAAATAATCGTAAAGCTTGGCGCCAACCGATTTCCACCGAATCGATTTCGTCGGCGGATTCAATCTGCCGGTGGCCCGACGTAGGAATTTATCCGTTCGATCGCGAAATCCCGAATCGAAATACGGGAGCGTGAACACCTGCGCGGCGCGGTCGGTTTCCGTGAGATTGGCTTCGAAATCCGTGCAGACGAGGAGGAAGAAGCCAGCGATGCATCTCGATACGGATCGGCGATCATGGCAGATCCGCGAAACGATCGCGGTTTAGCGAGGCTCTCGCGCAGGCAGCTGGCCCCCGATCGATTCCCTTAAATTACCACCTACCCGCAATGCATCAAAATCTCGGAGCAGCTCGCTCGGCCGTAATAAGGAGGGCGAACCGGTTGCTAACTAGATCGCTCGATTTGAATCTGGACCGAGTGACAGGGGGGGCAAAAAACGGCCCCGGGGGAGGAAACGGGAGAAAAAAACCGGGGACCGGCGCGGAGATGTACGAGGGACAGTCGTAACTACCGTCCGGGGTCTTCGTTACAGCGTGACGAGGTATCGTGGACCTTTATAGCGATCCACTTCCTCCCGACGGAGATCGAGACAAAGACTCGGTGGAACGCGGTTGCTGCGAATTCTTACTGCTATGATTTTAATGGCGCGTTGGCGAGAATGCAGGCGAATGACTCGCGCTGTGTATCTCGTGCGGGGTGTTTGCAGAGCAGTGTCGCGTGAAATAGTTGGTAAATGGGGGAGCGGTTAGGCGGGAATGTAAGAAGCGTAAATTGCGACTTGGCTCTGTGATCTACGACGCGTGTTTTTAAAGCAAGCTACGTTCGCAGATGAGAAAAAACAGCGAAAGATATCACTGATTTTAGCCAACAAATATCTACATATTTATGTTACTTTTCCATGTAGTCGCCATTTATTTAACACTAAACCTACTGACATTTTATATATACCTATTTCTACCGATAGCGGTCAAATGACCGCTTTTCAAATAAACGTTATATTCTTTTCCAGTTGATTATAAATAATACAGAATTTAGCACAGGCAATAAAACAGAAAATAATTATCACGTAATAATTAAAAAACATTTATTTTTCCGGGTTTTAGGAATATACATTTTTAGAAAGAAGACTCGAAACTGAAAAATTATATGTTACTTCAGTAATTTACATAGATATCGTTATTCAAATTAAAATAAAAGTTATTCGTCGTCGCACTTTTTACATATGGAAGGTCTCTCCCGTAAACATTTTCCACAAACATATTTTTTACATGTAGAACAAATGTTTATGGCTTTATTTTTTTTGCAATATCCAATTTGACATGTTTTTCGTCTTTCAGAAATTGTAGTGGAATCTGCTGAAGTTTTCTCCATACTTTTTGTTTCTTGTTCCTGTAAATCTCGGTATTCGGTGGCAAGTTCCTCTGCCAACTGAAATAAAAATTCTTGTCGCGATATCCTTTCTCCGGTTGTTTGCTTATATAAAATCCAAGCATTTATAGCAGCTAAATCCAAAATGTTGAAAAATACATGGACGGGCCATCTACGAGATTTAGATTGCTGTACTTTCTAGCCATTTGATCCGTCATATCCACGCCAAATTTAGTATTATTATAAAAAGCAATAGTTTCAGGTATACATTTACCTGTTTTCTCAATTTTTACAAATTTATGCTTTGAACTTAGTAAGAGAACTTTTTTGTTCGGTTTGCTTTTGTAAATTGTCAGAGTACAATAAAACACAATCGGATGACATTTTCTTGGAAAACTTACAATTAATAGTAAGTTTGAGATGTTAATGCAGATAACTTTATCAAATTTCATATATTTTCCAGCGGTCAAAAGACCGCTCACGGTAGATAACGGTAGAGTACATATGAGTATCAGGAAAAACGAAAAAAGAAGAGAGATAGATATTGAAAAATTAAGTAGCTATATATTATATATAGAAAAAGTCGTGCAGTAAGTTCAAGAAAAATGAAAACCTGGAATTTAACAATTTTGATTAAAGTCTCAAAAGCGGTCAGTTGACCGCTCTGGTAGGTTTAGTGTTAAATAAAATATTATTCAGTGGCTCGAATAGATCCACTTGGAATAAAAAAATTATCTTTCATTTTCGAATAATTTCACGTCGAATAAGAAAATCATTTGTCATTTTCAGATAAAACTTACATTGGAATAAAAAAATTATCTTTTTTTTCAACAAACTTCACTTCGAATAAATTATTTTCATCCGTGATCATCCTATATTTGATTTATTTAAATAACTTTTTTGCCCAACTCTGCCATGAACTTCAATAAATTTTTTATATCGTGTCACTAGTTTTTTTTATTACGCTCAAAAAAGTTCGCCACCAGAATCTTACACCATGCATCAATCTTTAGATCGTCGTCATTTTCTCTGTTAGAATGTCGTAAATTACTGTACGTGAAACGTCAGGAAATTCAATAGACAATCCTAAATGAAATAGACAATTGCGATCTCGTTTATTTACTTCGATTGGCGGTAATTTTACAACGAAAAAACTTACTTAAAGAAACGCGCCTTGTATGTTCCACAATTTGAAATAATTTCTTCTTTATCTCTTCAATGTTTAACGAATTCGCTTTTTTTCTGTTACAGAATGAAGAGCGCCGGTGGCAGAGGTAAGATAATATAAATTGTTATAAACCTTCGTGGCGTAGTTGATAGAGGTACCCCCGTCCTTGTTTTGAATCGTGTTTATTAATACAGCTGATAGGATTACCCGGTAGGCCGCTTATCGAGGTTACGATTAATGCAGCCATATAAGCACGCGGCTATTATGCTATCGGTAATACGACGGTTTTTCTCCACTTGTTTTTCGTAACATAATAGGTCCGTAGCTCGATGCAGAGAGGAAATTATGCCGAGCCGTTCACAGGTTCGTTTCGTTCGAGAAAATCTTATTCTTATTTAAGAACATTACCCCGATCGGTTTTCTCTCGCCGGTTAAACGCGACGGGATTACAAGTTGCTCGGGGGAACTCGCGAAAAAATACAGAGATTGTACGGATAATGACGCATAGGATCGAATAATTACGCTTCAATTATACAAAATTGGCGCATTGGGAACGGCAATCGGAGCGTATCGAAACCGCAGCGTTAACGGGCCGCGTTCGGAACGATTCGCAATTATGCCAGCCCCCAACCGAGATATCGGTTCACAGTTCCATTTATTCCTCGGTTCCCTTAGCCTGTTGTTAAAATATGATATCCGCCTCCTAATAATTCCCTTTTGTACCCCCTTTGTGAATATTCTCTGAAACCTTATCTGTATTCAAAGAACCTCGCCACGTGTGCTGCTGACACTGAGCCGTCATCGACGGAAGGGATTCGAGCCCTTTTCATCGCGACCGCTGCCCTCGCTTATTATAATGAACATCATTATTAGTGGTTGTTCAGGAGGAAGTATTCTCCTGAAATTCATGGCAGCCATAGTTCGAACACAAACACAAAAACGCGAAGAAGACGTAGTAACTGCGAGATGAATCAATAGTGTAGTCACAGCTTGAGATAACGCAGCTATGCAAGAAGAGCGTTGTTGGATTCCAAGTTATGGAATAGAGTACAACACTTTTAAAATCTAACAAAAGGTTTATTCAACTGAGATTGCGATGTCCACAAACGTGAGCGTTACAGTTTCGTACAAGAATCTCTGAAGCCGAGTTTTCGGAGTCCATATATATAAGCTGTGAGAATGACGTGAAGAGAGTGGGGAAGGGACAACGTGGAAGGAACTAGGAAAAGGGACAAAGGTGCATGGTGACTAAAGCTGCTGTGCAAAATATTTAGAGAGAAGTGACTAACGATGCGCTGGCGTTTACGTAAGATTAGATGTTTGGCTGACGGGTACATAACAGCGCAATCAGCGATTCCCTCTGCCCCAGCAAATTGGATCTACCAGCAACGCGTTCTTCCAGCTTTCTTGGGAACGGAACAAGTGAATCGATCAGGTCCGCGCTCTAGGAACGCGGAGGAAAAGGGATTCTTGGTACGCGTCGGACCGGAGACCAAGGCTCCTCGATCCTCGAACGTTGGAAGACGTAGAATCCGGATGTCGTTCCCGCGACGTCCGAACGGCGGTACAGCGAGTGGCGAGGGCGAAGGAAAGGCCTCACGTACGGCGTCGATTGGTGCAAACGAGAAGCATAGTAGAACCGTGGCGTCTCGAGTGTCAGCGTCGATTGGAGTTTAATTAGTTCGCATAATGAAAGCCGCTCACGGCGGTATATTCAGGGCTACCGGTGCTCTCTCGTGCTGATCTCGTGCACGTTAAAGGGCAACGTAGCGACGCGACGGACGGGCGACATAAAGGACAGTGAAACGCGTCTAATTAACTTTCTGATTTAAAATCACCCGCGGCACGATACGATCACCGAACGGTGGTGGCGAAGCGCGAGGGGACGCCGAGGCGGTCGGGCCGAGACGGGAGGAAGGGCGAAAAGGGAAGGGAGACGAGGGCAGGTTACTACCGGCCCGGGATACAAGGGTCACCCGAATTAATTATCCGACACTCGTTTTACCGAACCTCCCCGGACTACGTCGTCGATCTTCGCCGATCCACGATTTGCCTCTTAAGTGCCTTTCACACCGAAACGTCGTGATTACCTTTCGGGGCAATGCTAGCTGGGCTTGGCGCCGAACAACGTGTCCATGTCGCGCTGCGCCGAGAGATTTATTGGCTGGAAGCGTGATCCAAGCCACTGATCGCTCGATCATTTAACGGTAGACTTAACGCGAGGGTGAGCGACTAATTGGGACCGTGTCAAAGAATTTGTTGCGCGAAGAGCGAACTTTGATTACGCTTTACGTCAGCTCGAGGAGCGTTTTCCTCTCGGATCCGCGATGGAAGCTCCGAGTTGCTCGCAACGACGATTAAATTCTTACCTCGTTTCTCCGTTTCCATTAGTCGCATCGAAACCGCAACGTGTTCGCGAGTTTATACTCGTCTGCGGACACTGCAAACTTGTCAGCGTCGAAATTATAGCTGCACTCCGAGTATAGATGTAATTGGAATACCGCTGAAAGTGCGCAGGGCGGTGCGGAGGGGTTCGTTAAATAAACGCGGGCCGGTGTTGCGCCTCGTCGCTCGCCGAGCAATTTCCCAGCTCGGAAAAATGAACGGATGAAAAAACGAATTAATGAAAGTTGGGTTGAAGCGACGACCGCGTGCGAATGCCAGCGGACAAGAGAGGCGTTAATGGACGGCTGAAAGCGGCCGTTCCGCAAAAAAGACGAGAGCCTGAACACGTTGGCTTCCCGTACGATCGACGGGACACAATGGCGATTCGAGGAGCCGGGTAGAATAGGTGAATCGAATGCGTTAATCGGCTTATCGCGCGTTCCTCCTGCTACCAAGCTGAATCAGCTGCCGGCGGCCACGCGCACCGAAAAAGTCAACGACAAGATCGCGGCGCTGTTTGCGCTGAAAGCTCCCGGTATTCTTTACCATTTTTTACGTGCTCGGATCCGATGGCGCTAAAAGGGAATCGCCTGCGCGTTATTTCGCGAAGAGGGTGTTATTGGGATATACGTTCCGGAGGATGATATCGGATGGCAACGAAAGGCCATTCAGGGAGGCTTAAAGGTGATTCCTAGAGCAGTCCAGTGCTCAACTTTGTGAAACGCGGCGAGTATATTAGCGTCGTGAAAGAGGATATCTGAAAGGCGTCATCTGTCAATGCGAGACAAGTTTACGGAATTCTAGAGTATTCTATTTCCTTAAAGATCGACTTGAAATCGAATATATTGTGTCTACGGCGTGGGAGACGCATCGACTTTCCGGTTGTCAAACTTGCTTTCTATTCTAAGATAGTCGTGTGTTCGTTCTCCGTTTCGAAACTCGGACTCACCACGTCAGATTTCCACAAACCTTTATAGACATCGAAGGCGCTACACGCACCTACGAACCGAACAACGGGAACACGCCGCGCACGAAATTCCGAAAACCTCGGAACCCAACAGCCTCTCTCGCTTCACCGAAAATCTTTCTGACATAACGACGCCCGAAAACGAATCGGAGCCCCGGGCCGTGGCTCCCCGAAACACAGAGCCGTGTATCTACGGGTTCTACGACCACGCAAACCAGGAAATAGAATCCGACCAAGGCGGCTCCCGAGGAGAACGTTTGCCCCCCGCTGTCGCGACACGCCACGATTTTCACGCGTCTCGTTTGCCGGGCTAACGCATCCGACGTCCAATTAATATTCGAACCATCTAATCCAGTAAATCACGCGGGGTAACGCGTTCGCGTAGGGACGACGCGAAGCGACAGCTTGGAAAGGGAACGGATCCGATTACCTCACCTGGTAGGTGGGAACTGTGGCGTAATCGCGGTGGAGCCGACCGAGGCGGCTTCGAACCCGGTGGCTTCCCCGATCCGCGGCAACCGCCGGACGCCAGAAACGGGACAGAGAGATGCTTGGGACAGTTGGATGTTCAATTATAAACGAGAACTGGTACCCGCGGATGTTGCCGGTCGACGTGCCGATAAATCGACATCGTTTTATTTACGATAGCAATAAACGACTTAACGCTCGCCGCGGAATGCTAAATTGCTAGGCCGCGGTGCGTGCGTGCTCCGGCCGACTGCCGGGCACCGCTTCCAACGATAAATAACGCGATTACACCGCGCTCGTGAACGTAATCGATTGCGGCCGCGGTTCTAGGCGGTCGCGCGCGAATCGCGTCGCGCGACTTTCCGCGTCCGCGACGGAGCACCTGGCCACGGCTGCGAATGCCTCTTAATGAATGGGAGGTTGATCAGGGACTCGTGCGTATGCGTGCTCGTGGCGATCGAAGAGTTTCAGACGTCGCTGATCGCTGATTGCGCTCAATTCAGCGCGCGCAGGTGTATTTCCATTTGGGGGAAGCGGTCCTACGTAAACAGGAAGGAAGGGAATAATTGAATTGGTCATTTGGGTGCAATAAGAACGTGAAGTTATCTTTAGTAATGAAATTACAAATTAGGATGTGTAATTTTTAAAAATGATTCAATAATGTTTAATCCTCAAAGACCTTTGTGGGATTTCTACCCCACGCACCACAATTTTGACAAAAACTCCGGTTCTGTTGCAAAGCTGCCGCTGTGGCACCACCTATTTTCTGCAATAGCTGCACTGTCGTAACGGGTGAGAAAAAAGTTTGCCTAGACTGTGAATATCAAAAATCAGTGCCTGACTGTATTTATGGACTGAGTTTGTTGATTAGTGTGTACTAACGTCAAATGGGTCAAAGTACCCATTGTCAAAATGTACTCTAATTTGATAAAAGTTTTGTTTTATTTTTTATAAAATGTGTACCTTTATCGATCTCACACCGCATTTATTTTTTTTTTTTTTTAAATATTAGTTTTTAGGAAATTGTATAAACAGTTAAGAAACTGGTTGCTTCTAAACCTATAAAAAGACGATTTATCACAAACAGTGTCATAATACTGTAAAACTAGTTTTTCCACCGAATGATTTTAAAAAGTACAAAACCTACAAACATACTATTCAATTTTCACTGGGATAGAATTCTACCCCACAAAGCCATTTGTGTTACCCAAAAATAGCGAAGGTCTTTGAGGGTTAAATAATAATACAAACTTTAACCTTTTCGTTACCGCATCGTGTATTTGTAAAATTTTAAGTTAAAGAAGTTCTAAAAAAAAAACAATTTATTTATTTTTATTTATTTTTATTTATTTATATTATTATATGGGCTTGAAAGAATTCATACTTGTACTCACGTTCTTCTTCAAGGAAGCACATAAATATTCTTCTTTAATTGAAAGAACTTTTTTGTTGATACATCCTTCTGCAGTGAAAAATTTTATCACCCGTTTGGTTTTATCATTTGCATTTTCTTCTCTCAGAATGTGGAATTTAAACTCTCCGCAAACCGATAACGGTCATGCACCATCCTCCGAGGCACGTCAACGACGCGTCAAAAGCGTCGTCCCGGTCGGCGCGGGACGTCAGCGTCCCCCCATTACCAGTTAATCCCTCGTCCGCCGCATAGATCCTAATTATGCAAATTGCCGTGTAACGTCTTGTTATAAATATCCAGGAACGGCGGCCGAAGCCGTCGTTGGAATTAAATTTCTCCTCGGGTACGTCACCCTGCTTTTCATTCCGAGACGTTAGAGCGCATCAGCGATTATCCTCGCGAGGCCGTGCAGTCGTTCGCCGTGGACGAGGACGGAGGTACTCTAAGCCTGGTCTAGACGCGGCTTGTAGAGAGAGAGAGAGAGATGAGAGGAGATCGCGGTGGTTGCGACGGCGGCGTGCGTGCCGGTGGTGTAAGGGCAGCGGCGATAAACGAGAACCAGTCTCTCTATCTCCTGGCAAGTGACAGCCGCCAAGGCGCGTTGCAGCCTCGCCGAGACGACGAAAACCGCCGGTGAGAGCGAGAAAGAGGAAGAGAGAGAACCGAGAGAGCACAATGAGGAGGTTCGTACGTGCGTAGGTTATGAGGTACGCCGATGTGAAAGAGAGACACGGGGCATGGGATTCCCATAATCTCGTTTTTTCTCCCCGGCATTCTCATGCCTACTTACCGCGTGGCGGCACCTCTGATCTATGAATTCCGAATTCCTTTTTTTCCTCTCCCTCTCTCCGAGTCTCTCTTTCCCGCCCTTCCTGCCTTTCTCCGGCCCCGGCTCCTCCAACCCGCCCCATCGCGCTCTTACCATCCACCCCGAGCCCCGCCGCGTCTCTATGAGGGTCATGACGGCGCGATGACGGCTCCACAATAAGGCCATACAGAAAACAGCCGTTTTTTCCTCTCCCTCGCTCTCCCCTCAAACTCATGTCACAATTCGGCCCCTGTGCGTACTCCTGCGCGCGTGTTGGAACCCCGAATATACTTGTAGCTCGTATCTGTGCCACGCACACTCGGGCAAACGCCTCGCGAGCGCGCGTAACGTAACAGGATTCTCCGTCCAGAGCTCACCTGGCACTTCACGAGCTTCGCCTGGACCCTTCGATGAAACTCGAGCACGACTTTCGCGTACGATCCCCGTCAACAGATTTTCCTAAGGGACGAGGCTCACGCGGGACCTGTCCCATTGTTTCTGTTCCAGGGGGCTGCTGCGGCGTCGGCGTCGAGGAGTCGAGCGGTCAGGAAGCGGGTGGACCAGGTGCCGGAGGCGGAGCTGGCGGCGGAGTGGCGGTTATACCAGATCGACCTCCCCTGGAACTGGACAAACTGCCGCCTTATCACGACGTCGCGCCTAGTCCTGGTACGTATCGCCGTGAACGCCACGGTTATCGACATTCTGGGGTGATTGAATTAATTAGCGGTGACGGAGCAGGCTTTACGATGATCTAGTGATCAATAGTGGACGCTTGCATAATGCGATAGATAAACTTTCGAGTAACAAACGGGGATTCCAATTTATGGGTATTGAGCAATTCATATCTCTACCCATTACATTTTCGAGTTCTGGAAGTCCTGTAATTTCCACTGACTCCCGAAATTTGATTCCAGGGCACAACGTCTGGTCGTGGCTTGGTTCCCGTCGCGGCGGCGGGACGCCCCGCGTCGCCACGACGCCTCTCTCGCTTCCGCAGCATCGACGAGCGATGAACCTGCCCGTGGAGAACCACTATACCCACATGCAGACGGACGAGGCGCTGTACGCTGAACTGGACTCGCAGGCCGCGAGCTACGCGAGCGATCTTCAACTACAAATGAGAGGAAGCTCGACGTACGGTACCACTTCCGGCGGGCAGGAGGACGACTACCACGAGCTGGACGCCGCGAGGTTACATCGTCATTACGGTGGAAGCAACGAGGACGGATCGTTGCAGAGGGACACGCTTCGTACGCGGCACAGTAAAAGGTAAATTAGCCGGGCGTAATTAGGTTTTTTCTCATCGACTGGCTATATATCTCGCGGTTGCCGCTTTGTATCGGTCCAGAACGCCTTCATGAATCTCCGAACCATTACGCTTTTATAATTTCAATCGGTGCTCGCGCGCCTCTTCGCCTTTCCGCTGCTCCTTTTGCGCGTCGCGCCGTCACCGTCCTGTGACTGATTGCGTATCAATAATGTAGCGAGCGTGCGCTGCCTGTTACTGACGATGGAAGCAGAGCAGGCCTATTACAGGGACAAGAACTTGCGAGTTCCAGTCCGCAATTAGCAATATGGGGCGTAGCGGCTTGATCGGAATTTTATTTTCTCTCTTAAGTGTACTCAGATTCTTTTCATTCTGGATAGAGCAGCTTCCCCTTTTAATAGCCTGCCAAGAAGAACTAGATCTTCTCAAATTCAATATTCCTGCACGCTACAAGGATGCTACAAGATATTTTTATGACAAGTAGTTTCTGCGAAACAATTTCACGCGTCTAGAGAAAAAAACAGATCATTGAAATGCAATCAGAATATTGCGAGGACACGCGTAATTACCCTGTCAACGCACGTTCCTGCGGCTTAACTAAACCACCAATATTCTAAGCAATGCAAAATACCACGAGAAACTAGTCAAGCATCCACCGTCATCGTTATCGAAGTGTTCCATTAACTATACATTTATTCGCAAGCCAGCAACCTGCTCTGCAGAATCTAGAACCGCGATTCCAAAGATCGTTTCGAGCAAAAGAACGCGATCATTACGCGCGGTGCCCAGAACCTTGTCCTGTCGCCAGACTCCAGATAATCTCGGTCTCTAATTACCCGAAGCTCTAAGCCTACCCCCGCCCCAGGCGGCTAGCTGAATGACGCGCGAACTCGTCGAACGAGCCTATCGATCGGCTCCGCTAATGTCGTAATCCGATCTTTTCAGGTTACAAGAACCGGATTACGAGATGTACGAGAACGGGCCGTCGACGCCGGTGCCGCCGGGTCAGCTGCAGCATCACCATCACCACAGTCATCACCACAATCATCACCACCACCATCAGGAGTTGCGGATCGGGAGCAGGAACGGCGAGCATCCCTCCTACCAGAACACCGCGTACACCGGAAGCGACGCCGAGCCGGACGGACCGACGCTGAGCAGCGCGCCGAGCAGCGCGTATTACAGCGACCTGAGCTCGAACTCGACCAACCAGCAGATGCCGTCCGCCGCGACTTCTGCGAACAACACGAACCTCCACCTGAATCCCCAGGGTCTGGAGACGCCGCAGTATCGACTCGCTGCGATAAACGAGAGTTCGGTGCCTTCGGACTACATCTAGGATAGTTTCATCGACTTCGAGTGGAAAGTTGAAGTAGATCAAGTGTTGGTAATTCAGTGTTTTTATCCTTTGTCATACTCTGTGTGATAAGGAAATGACTGGTGTTGTGAGATGTTTGTTGGAGTGCTTGAAAACTCGCGGAGTGATAGTCGAAACTGAAAAATATTTTTGTACGAATCGAGAAACTCAGTGATGATTGAAAGAGGCGATCTATAAGTACTGATTGTTCATTGCCGGAACTCGAAGAGGATCCAGAAGAAGGATTAAGTGCACTTTAATTAGAATTATACGTTCCCTCCGCGCAATGTTCGCGAAGCAATGGTGCCATAAATGTTTTCGATCACGACTCACAAACAAATCAAGTGCCTATTCCTGATCTCTCTAATATCAAATTCTATTAGATTACAGTGCAACGTGGTGCGCGACCTAAATTCTCGAAGCATGAATTTTGTATGAAAATTATAGAGAACAGTTAATCTGTTCTAGAAATCACAGCCGCTTTTATCTCTCAACAAAATTACGTACCGAAATTTTCGTACAAATTATACTCCGATTCATAAAAAGACTGGGAACCACTATTGTTCTCTCAGGGAACACCTGTTCGCGGAGAATTAGCATGCGAAGATCTTAATGAGCATTGTTGTTGTCGCTCCGATGCAACGGTACAATCGCGAACACCTTGAACAGCGGTTTCACGTCCGCGTTAGTTGCTCTATGCATCCTTAATCAGTCGGCGCGATGGTTTAGCCGGCGAGAACGCGAAATGAGAGGGTGTTTCCCGAGGAGGCAATGAGAGAGCACGCAACCGATCGGAATGAAGTCGTTTCGGGGAACAGGTGTTTCGTAATTCGACGTTCAAGGGCTTCCATTGAGCGCCCTCGGCTACATCCGCCCTGCTTTTGCATTTCGACCGAACGGCACGCGGTGCTCCGCTCTCTTTTCTCTCTTTCTGCAAACAATGCGTCGCGTTCCACGCGGCAGTTACTGTTTCACAGATTTCGGAACTTCTCGACGTCTTAAAGCGCTTCACTCTGCCCGCGTCATTCGCTTCTCTCTTTTTCTCAGTTTCGAAACGATCGTACCGCCGCGCGTTTCGTTCCGACGATCGAGAATCCAGATCCGCGAGCGCGTAAAACACACAGCGAGCCCGATTTCGAGCGGATAATAGGGAGATCGTGCGAAAGTATTCGTCAGTGAATCGTTAAACAGGATCCCCAGGGCCTTCATCAGGCCGAACCGTTTATCTTCGACCCTCGTTCGACGCTGGAATTAATTCGTTTCACCCGATTCGGCAGGACTCGTTTAATCGTCGCCGTCGTGTTCTCTTAATTACCTTCCCTCAGACAGTCCCGATTGTTCCGTCGACAGAACACGAACTCGAGGAGACGTTCTACCTCGAGATTCTCTGGTTCGGTCGCGTTTCGCGTCTTTCATTTGTGTCTCACCTGCGCCAGCCTGTCGGCGTGCAATCACCGCACGCCTCCGAGACTCGCCGATCCTTGCTAAGATTCCTTTTAAACGCTCGCGCGAATTTCTACCGAACCTCAACCTGCGTGCGAGTTCAACTGTCCAGAATTTATTTATTACACTTTTCGAGGAAATCGAGTGCGTCGAAAGGAAAGTAGATTTTGTTCTCCTGATCTGATAACTCCATTTCTCTAAGTCTAGATCTATTATAATTCTGTGATCTAGATTCACTACTTCTCCGGATTTGTATTTATTGATTTTTATAATCTAAGTCTATTATCTTTGAGAAACTAGTTTTTCTGGATTCGTTAATCTAAATAGATTTACCTTCTATCTCCAATTTCTCAAATCTTCTCCAGCTTCTCAGTTAGAATCTACCTCCTTCTATCTTCTATGTGTAGATCCCTCTGCCTCCTCCAGATCCACGTGTTCTCTGCCTCCTAGATCCACAAAGTAGTCAAACAGGAATCGCAACGCAAGCCAATATTTCACGTCGTTTACCACGTCACCCCGAAACATCCAGAACAAACCAGGCATTTTTCTCTTTAATTGTGCGCGTATCCCGGTAAGTCGATGTAAATTACACGGAGGTAGCACGAGCTCATAAATTACCGGGGGCCCCTTGATCGCGCAGCACAAAGAACCGCGCGGCGTCTCGTTCGCCGAAAACCGTTCCGCGGCGTAGAGTCATTCACAGCTCTCCTCCACGGTTAGCCGAGGGATCGGTGGATCGTGCAACAACAGATGCAACAATGCGCTCTCCCTCGCGGGCACGCAATAATTAATTGCGCCCCCGCGGCCACAATGGCGATAGGATGGGGAGGCTAGGGAGAAGGCGATCGCGGCCTGGTGCCGGCGCATTATTTCGCCGAAAAAAATCCCACGAACGCGGCGCGCCGTCGGACGGGTGGCTCTTATCGTGGCCGTGTTACGCGAACGGGAACGTATTACGGAATTCGTTGGTGCTCCGCGCTTAATTAAGGCTCCGCTCTGCCCGGCGTCTTCCGCATTTGCGCGACAACCACGTATTATCGGGGCGTTTCGCAGCTGCGTCGGGGAAAATTTATGTCGCCGCTTTCAGGGATGGAGGGGGGGGATCCTAGGAGAATCTTGAGAGCGCGGACTCATTTTTTCGCGGTTAGAGAAAGGCTTATGGCGACGTTGCCTCGCCGCGTTTTAAGGATGAAGCGCGCGTCTCCCCTCCGAAATGCGTGCATACACTTAATTCACCGAGACGAGTCACAAATGTTACCAACTTCATCAGCGAAAAGCATGAATACATGGATAATATGTCGTATTCATGCATGGCATATTATCCATGTGTTCATGCTTTTCGCTGATGAAGTTGGTAACATTTGTGACTCGTCTCGGTGAATGAAGTGTAGGTTCGTGCAACGCCTCTTTCGACTCGCGATCGAAGAACAGAGAGGAATCGACAGCGTATCGTGGGAATACGGACGGGTTGGATTCTCGCGAATTTCTTGATCCACGAGGAACGTGGATCACCCTCTGTAATGGCGGGCAGAGAGCGTGCAGTCGCGCGCTCGCGCCGAGGATGCGCTCGAAGGATGCGGCCGTGAGGACGTTAGGACCCGCCCTGGCTCGGCGCACACACCAGCTACGGGATATATAAATTATACATGTAAATATACGGGCGGCCTGGCCGAGAGAGAGATCGAACCGTGAGATATCGAGATATGTGTTGGCGACCCGCGCACACCTCGCCGCTCCTTTCCTCTTCCCCCTCATTCTCTCTCGTCTCTTCTCCCCCTACCCTTCTCGCACGCATAAACTCACGCATCTACGTGCCTATGGCGAAATACCTTTGTCGTCGTTGCCACCGAAACGTTAGCGCGCGCATACCGTTCCCGCTAATTCCTATGCATTTTTCGGATTACCCGGCGAAATCGCAAACAACGCCGCGTTACTTCGTTCCCGAGGCGTTCCCACAGCGAAAAAATACTCCTGGAATGAGCCCGTCCCCCTTATCCCAGCGTCGGGGTTAAACTGTTCCGAGGTGCTTATGGTACACCGCGTGCTGTGACACTGAATCTTCCTGTCGGAAGAGGAACGCGCAAGTAGCACTCGAGATTAAGTGTTGCGGAATCGGATTCCTGGCTCGCTAATGAATCGCTAGAGTACTGTGGTGCTCGCTCTCTGTTACCGTCGCTTATGGTATTACACGTTACATAAATTATTGTACAGCAGTATCCTCGAAAGCCTCGCTAAGTAACTCGACACGGAATATTGTAAAGGCTAATGCGAACTGAGAAACGATCGCTAAAAACAATCTACTCCAATATCCAGTCGATTGCATCGATCAAAATATTTCCAAATAGTTCAGCTGTAATAATTGGACAGCGGATCTTTATGCACTATAAATATGCAGAAGGCATATGTCATTTATGCACTATAAATATGCAAATATGCATATACGGTAATATAGTGTAATAATTTATTGTACACAATATGTTGTGTTATACAATATTTTCTATGTACGTTTATGTACGTATACATATAGTTAACAATACTTTTTCGAATCATTCTTGCATATTATAATTCGTGTTACAAGAAATTTTGAGCATTTTTTTTAAATTTGACGTTGTTAACCGATGGCGTCTCTGTCAATAACAAAATTTGCTTTAATAATACTTTAGGTTGTCTTACTTTTGCCATTTTTCGAAAATATGATAAATAGTTTATCGTCCTGTTAGACACTATTCTACTTTGTTATACTGCACCAATGACTACAAAGATTTACCGAATGTCCCTTCTGGACAAATTCTAAAGTACAAAGGAATTATTAAAAACCAAAAAAAACCTTTGTTATACTGTGTACTATAATATATGATTACGCTATATGATACTACACTGTTATATAGGATTATGTATTATTATATGTATACACTATTTCACTCAAATCTTGTTGGCTGCGACGAACGAACAAAATTTGAATTCCAAACACAAACTACCATGAGTAACGCTCAGTTACAAGATTACTCAATTACAAAAACATGATTTCTTCTTTATAATTCATAAAGTTATAATTTAAGAATTTACTAATAGACGAAATAAATTTGAAAGATACAGTATTCTCTCGGTATAAGCTCGCCGTTTTCCTCGCTTCATCGAGCAATAGTATGTGTAAGGTACATGCTTATGAAGGTAATGGAATAATGGAATCGATAGCTTTTCGTACGTCGTCAATGATTACAGTGACATTGAAGAGTGTCTCGATGAAGCGACGAAAACGGCGAGCTTATAGCGAGAGAATACTGTAGATATTCCGAGCACAATAAATACATATGTTGTTAAACATAAATATGCAAAGCATATGCATTACGCATAAATATATTTTTAGAATCCTCTAATCGCAAAACAAATTTCTGTCGAGGTCCGATTATTTATTTTCTATCAAAATGTGCATTTGCATAAGGATCCACTGTCTAATAATAATATTAATTTTCCTGATGAGACTGAATAATATTTTCTACTTTTGCATACTTCCAGCTATCATTTTCCAGTCTACATGCCTCGAATTGATTAACACCTTAAGTGGAGAAAGAAATTTTGCAAGATGCTCTCTCAATAGAAAATATTTTTTTAAACAAGAGCGGATATATCCGCTCAGACCACGATAATGGTTAACGAAAGCGGATATATCCGTTTTCCCCACTTAAGGGGTTAGACGAGTCGTGGAATCTTAAATAATGGGAGCAACGAACTTCGTAACAGCAAATGACGCCGTTGCGCGGTATTTACTTAATAACGATCGTTAGGTGTCTACGTACAATGTGCTACAAGTGTCAATACACATGTAGGAAAATGATGCAATAGAAATCGACCGCGTTGAAAGGCACGTTGCGCAAAAAAGAGAGATCGATTAAAATCAAATGCATCGTTGCGAAACCGACAGGAAACGAGGCGATTGCTTTTATCAAAGAAACCGCCATCTCGGTCGCGACACTTCGCGGTACTTCACGATAAAAATCGCCGAGAACTTTGAGCCGACCTCGATAATCCGAGAGAAAAAACTGCGCTCCGAGATTCGGTTGCGTCACTGAAAAACGTTCCTGTGACAATCGCGTACGATTTAACTAATTATGTACTTGTGATGTGATGTTTCTTGCCTGATTCTGTAACTATAGAGTGTGTAAAATGTAATATAACGAATGCCTGGTTTACTTGATGCTAACGCGGATAATGTATAAAATCTGAGCGAACGTGTAAAGTGGCGTTGTAAAAATAAGAATTTGTATTGTTGCTTATATGTATTGTAATTAATGTCGATTCACTTGCAAATAGCGACACGAACGGTGCTAAAAGATATTGTACCTCGATTTTATCCTTTCCTTGTAATCTGTTTTGAATTGAAAGATATTTTTCGAAGGATCCGCGAGAGGATAAAGTTTATTTTTTTCAGATTTCTTGCTTGTACTGATCGACAATTGTCTGTAGGCAAATTCTTGTCTTGAACTTTAATTAAAACGTCAGGCGATTGACGACGAACGACAATGTGCTATACACTTCTTCAAACGCGATAAGACGCATCGTGACTCGCTTTCAGGCAATTGTAGACATTAATGATAACTTGAGATTATTTGCAAATTATTGTGAATATAAATTAAATACTTCGGATTGTGTATCATATTATGAATTGTAAATGGACTTATTTTATTTCTGTGTACATAATTGTGAAGCGTTTGCGCGCGTAAGTCTTGTGCGCGATGAAGTCAATTACTGCTATGAATGCAACCACCGTTCAAAGGCATTGCACTCTTGCATGTGAAAAATGTACAGTCAATAAAGACCAATTTCATACTTATTCGTGGTTTCTGTCATTCTGTTTTCGCTAAATGTACAACAAATAAATCATTCGTGTATAATGGCAATCGAAAAATGTAAAGAAATAACTTCCCTATAAATCAGGAAGTTAATAAATTAATTACAGTGTTCGAACGACACATTCTTTTTAGAATCAAATTTCGTGAATAGAGGTCGCTAAATTCCGACTACAATTTATACGTCGGTAATATAGTTTAACCTGTCGCTGAGACAGAAAAATGCATAAGATATATTAGACTTACATTAGAATATTTTGAGCTGGGAAAGGACTCATTCGAATGAGGAAGCTTGTGTCTAGCGCACTCTGGTCCTGATTGTTTTGCTCAAAACACTCTTTTAAATACCAAAAAATACCTAAGTTCCATGACTGTGTTCGTCGATTTTTCCCCTACCTTTCAACACTCATATTTCCGAATATCTACAAAATTACATTGATTGACGACCAGAGCGTGCTAGATACAAGCTTCCCCTTTCGAAATAGCCCTTTCCCAGCTCAAAATCTTCTCATATAAGAACGAAAAGTCGATGCGCACAAACCCATATTTTTGGCCAATTTTGCCGGTAAAGTCACCGGTCTGCAGTACCCGGGACAAAATTTATCCGATATTTTGTCGGTATCATAGATAAAATAGAAAATTTGATAAGAGTTTGCATTGCATAATTCAAAATATCAATTAATATCTTCTACGTGTAAAACCGGTGATATTCGAAACACAGATATCAATAAGTGTATTTAGAAGCTCTGTCGATAATTTAGAGAATGATATTCAAAAGATACCAACGTTGTTACGACCAAATTTCCTCTCTGTTACGACACATGTGGCTGATGTGGCTGCGGTTCCTGCAGTCATAATTAAGATGACCATGTGGGTCCTGACGAGGTTATGTTTAATAATAAATTATGAGTATTTGTGATAATTACTGTCAGGAAACGTGTGCCACAAATTTGAATTACACGTCTTAGATATAGTATTGAAATGTTAATATGAAATTCATTACTGATTCATTGAAATCTGGTGTTGCTCGTATTGGCACACTAACAGATTTTGGAAGAGTGCCTGACGTTACATTTGAAACTCCTCTTGTTCTTATTTACACGAAGGTAATACTTCATTGCATGAAATTATTTTGCAACGATGCTTTATTCGAAACTGGATTTTTGTAGGGTGGTAGCGTCCCGCATTTAACCAAAGATGTTTTTAAAAGAGTTACATCGGACCCACAGTTATTATCAATCTCATTACCTTCGACGATTTCGATGCTAGACTCGATTAAATATGCTGGTATAAATTTCGCATATTTTGTCGGAATGGAGGTATGACAAAATGTGGCTACTTCAATTAATTTAGTTTGGCTAGGAGCAAGTCCTAAAAAAACTATCTTTCTTCTAGGAACATATAAATTTTCTTACTGTTCAAGATCCAGCCTCTGCTACACCTCCAGGTTTCCAGCAACTAGATTCCATTTCTACATGGACTAGGGGCGGTAGACACTTATTATCGGCTGATAAATATATGGACATTGTTGAGGCATTTAAGCCAGATTTATATGTCGCTTTATGCGACGGTGATACTAATATTAATAGCAGTAGAAAACGAATAGCAAAAGCTATAAGCCGCAGTAGAACATTGTTTGACCAATGTTTAGTTAGACATTCTGCATCAGAAACGTTAAAAACAACAGGAATATTGGGTGCTATTGAAGGTGGTTACGATATAGAAGGCAGAACAACGTCAATAGAGTATTTAAAAGACAAACCTGTAACAGGGTATGTGATAGACGGATTGCATAATAATGGACCAACTGTAAAGAATATCTCGTCCAAGCAAGTTAAAGAAATAGTCAAACATTCAGTGGTAAGTAAAAAATTCTCTATTTGTAAATGTACATTTACAGTTTCTAATTAATGACAATCATTTTAGGATCTGTTACCCGTGGACAAACTAAGAGTTTCAATGGGTTGTTGGAATCCGATTACATTATTGGAACTCGTTGAATTGGGTGTAGATGTGTTCGATACATCGTATCCTTACATAACTGCACAAAATTCGGAAGCTTTAATTTTCTCGTGCGATCACGAAGATTGTAAAAGTGTGGCACATGTTATGCTGTTATCAGAGAAAAGGTAATAAAAAATATTGTTGAATTTATACACATCACATTTTAATACGAATTATTTTTTACTAGATATGCGGACGATTTTTCTCCAATATGTTCTCACTGCCAATGTTTAACATGTAAAAGTCACAGCAGAGCATACATTCACCACTTGTACAACACCAAAGAAATGCTACATTCAGTATTATTAATGATGTAAGTGTATTTTATGTAATGCATTTAACAATTTAATAGATACTCAATTATTCGCTAAATGCACATTTTTTTCCAGACACAATATGAATCACTATCTCGAATTTTTCAAGAGTATTCGAGAAAGTATAAAAAACGGTACCTTCGATAAGTACAAAAAACAAGTTAGTTTAAAGTTTAAGGACAATGATGCTGCGCATTATAAAAGTTATTTGAGTTAAATATTGTATAGAAAACATTAACAAAGTATTGTCTAATATTAAATTATTTTTACATATTATCATCACCAGTACAATAAAAAAAAAAAAAAAAGGTGCATCATTCTGCGTTTGGCAAATGAATGATTACTATTCCGGTAGAAAATTAGGGTCTAAGTAATTATAGGAAGAGTTGCTGAAACTTTGCGGGAAGTAATCCAGGTCGTAACTTCTGGTATATTGTGGAGCTTTCACGGGAATCAGTCTATGTAATGTATCGTGTAATGGTTTTTCGGTTTCTAATTGTGCTACCGCGCAATCGCTGCATAAGTCAATTCCATCCGGACAGTCCGCGCAATGCCATCGTATACCGGTCAAAGGTTCCTCGTTACACACAGAGCACTGTAAAGAACAATTTAATAAATTCTACAATTCGTTAATCCTTTATACTAGTTCATGTACCTTATATCCAACGTGTTTGTACACGGTAGAGGAATCGTGTTCTTTCTCAGCTTTTACTTGTCTTAATAATTCTATGTGTCTTAATTCAGGATTGTCGTCAATTATGCTATTTCCAGCATCGTCCTCCTGCAAATACATTTATCAATTCTATTCTCGTTGAGATTTCAAAAATTTATTGATACGTACAGATTCCTCTGTAATTGGTTGTTCTTTACTCTCGTCAGGCAAGGTGAAAGATATATCCTGATGAGGAAAGAATGTAGAGCGTTTGAATAACGAATAGTTGTTGCGCTGGTGTCTGTGACTCATTCCCTTTTTAGCATCCAGCTTCATCTTTGGACCACGACCAGGTATAGGCAGTCCAGCTCGCAAGAGTTTGATAAAATATTTCTGAACTCTGCTGGAAACTTGTTTCGGAGTCCTGTTGCCTGTTGACATTGGCGGAACGTGCTTACGGATGACGCAAAATAGATTATTATTAATTTACCTAAAGCATTAGCTATTTTGGTCCATCTTCTCATTTCCACTTCTTCCGGTGGATACTCAATCAAAAGTTCCTCCAATCTTCTTTGCTCTTCCACTGTCCATAACTGATTAAATGTTTCCGGCTTGCTTTCGTCGAAGGCACGTCCGCGTACTAAGATCTACATTTTTCATACAAGCGAAATACTTAAAATACAATTGTTCCCGAGTGTGCGTACAATAAAACGTACCTTTCCATTTTCCTGTTCCGTTTTCGTCTGTACATGAGGCAACACGTTTCCATGCCTCGTTTGTGGCCTCATACGCATATCAGGTACTGCTATGTTATATTGCGTCCAATCGATGTAAGGTACGTCGGCTATTTTTTGAGGTCCTGGCAACTCTGGAAGTTCACCATTCTGTATTTGAGCTACGAACGATATCGGATCTTTCAACGCTTTGGAGCGTATCGAAAGAAGCTTGTCTAAATCTTCAATTGCTTGCGCACGTTGCGCTTCAAGTATCACGATTGTTTTTAAAAGAGTAGTATAATCCTTGTTCCCCTTCAACGCTAAATGGTCGGATTCGAAATAAAATTCACTTGGTTCTTCGTCTTGACTTTTTTTTTCCTCGTCTTCCATCGCTAATCGACGTTTAGCGTGTTTGACAGGTTATACGCGTCTCATTGTCAGTGTAGCACCTTAACCTAAATTATTTGTCAAAACAAAACCACTACTGCTTAAAATGCGTCAAATCGGATTGAGACGTACCGATTTATCATTGCTGAATTTTATGACTGACAAAAATTAAATTTCGAATGAAAATAAGAAGCGATATTTTTATTATATCTTTTTATCATATCGCTGAAAAATGCGTGTTGTCTACTGAAAAGTCGAAGACACGTGTACTGCATGTTATGTAGTTCGAATATTATCTCAATCAAGATAAAGTGGATATTACATCTTTTATTACATTTTTTATTCGCAATCGCAATCCTAATTTAATTTCAAAGCTTTAATCTCGTACTTCGAAAAGTCTTGTAGATTGAGAACATAAAAGATAGTCAGTTAATTTACTGGCTCACAAAGCTCCGTAAAATTACTCTTCGTTTTCGTGAAAAGATAACATTGTCGAATTATGTCCCAAGTAAACAATAGTCATAAATAAAATGTGCTTTATTATCGCTCTATGCGAATGTTGCTCCGATACAATTGTGTGAGTCATGTTGTGGTTGCGAAGAATGTTTCCGAGTTTAATCATGTGGCTAAAGAGCACGGAAACAAGGATAAGAGAAGAAAATGCGGATCGAAGTTTGTTCTCCACATTGTTCTCCATTGATACGCCATGACTTCATACGGTTCCGTAATATTATCTTATCGAATGTATCTCATTATGACAAAACTTTACAATGTCACGATAAATTAAGTAAAATAAATGACTCTCTAAAGAGTTATTATTAAATGGAATTCGATTATTATTCGCGTCTACTAATTTAGAGAAATTACAAAGTAGGTTTAGATTACTGCGAGTTCAACAGTGGCGGATCCAGGGGGGGCGATAGGGGCGATCGCCCCCCCCAAGAGTAATAAAACATAAAAATATTTCCTCTCATTCCGAAAAACTTATTACGTATATACTGAATGTGTTACATGATTTCTATTCGAGATTTTTCTGCTTAGCGTGCTCACTAGTGCGCTAGTGCATAGAAGTTTTTAAAATATTTTCAGAATATTGCCTGGTAAAAATTCGCCAACGTAGAGCAGAATTTGTATTATGAAGTATCGTAATCGCATTAATTGTAATCCTTTATATCTGTTTTTTCTGATAAAATAAAGTCTTTAATAACAATTATATAACACGTAATTATTCTAATTGCTTATCAAGGTTGAAAAGACGGTTAAAAAATAGACTTTTTTACTTTTATACATTTCGCCCCCCCCCCAAGAAAGGCTCCTGGATCCGCCACTGGAGTTCAAATAGTGCTCTAATTATAAAATGATACCAGGTCGCATTTATTTGAACCAATATTAGTTAATGTAATAAGTAGACTGCGGATTTTATGCATTTATGGCAATGCTAAGTATGTAACAAATTTATGCGACTGTTAAATAATATATAGCAAAATACACAAAAAATTAAAAAAAAAAACTGGAGTTAAAATGTTTAGAAAACTTAACATACTGTTATTCAAATTTATGCTTGTAAAAATTTTATTTTGCATAAAATTCCGCAATCTAGTTATGAGTTTGCGTTCACGAAACTTTTTTCATTCGATAAATCTTTATCAATTTTTGAATTAAAAATACTTTCATTTAAATTAAAATCTTAACTTCTACATGTCAAGTATTCAAACAGTGCGCTTTCGAATGCCATCACTAATTTCCGAAATGTATTAAACGCACTGATCAAGACCCACATAAGCGATAAATGTAAGTAGAAATCGGAGACAACGGCGTAAACTCATTAGAAAATACCTGAAGCGCGCTAATGGGAATTTCTCAGAATCGTTTAGAAAAACTGACCCGTTGTACTGTGTATTAAAAAAGCGATAGACATTTCGGCAGAACACGCTCGAAAATGTAATTGATTACGAAGATGTGACGACATCTCTCGTTCCATCGGCCTGTAAATTTCGTGCAAACAGATCTTTTAACGCTCATTAATCATCTGTTCATCGGTCATAAGAGGGGCACATCGTGGGCTGGTTAGCTCGCCTCGAGACGGTCTTTATCTTCGGGTCTCTCTTCGCGGGCGCCTTTAAGTTCGCAGGCCCCCACCTTTGGCAATTTCGTCAACGAGGATCGCACTTAGGCTACCGATCGTTAGAGATTACGAACTCGCGACGAGCGTAAGTAGCGACATGGTGCCCTTATCAAAGGAACCATCGTCCCCGCCGTAAAAATAAGCGGCTAACTGACCCGTTAACGCATCAGTCTCGTTCTGGACATCTTCCGATAACGTCACGCTGTCTTCGATCCGGCTTGAAGGCACGAGGAAGCCGACCGTCTCGAATCGCCGTGTCTCCGTCGCGCGGATCGAACGCAGTGCCGATCGAGGACAGCCTATATAAATCGTTTGAACCGCGCGATGGATCTTTGGATTTGAAAGGCTCCCGGTCGCTGGTGGAATCGCGTAACGTCGAATAATTCGGTGGCAATCGGTGGCGAAGTTTCCGCGGCTAAATTGACTGGGAGTCGCGTGCAAAATGAGCCGCGAAGAAGAGCAAGGAAATGAAAAGATTGCGCTGAAGCGCGAGCTGGGACTTTTCAGCGCAGTGAGCATCATAGTGGCTGTGATGATCGGTACGAATAAATCGTTTCGGAGGCGGCGATTCGCCGGGATCAATTGAAACTTTCATTGTAATTACTATCGAACACGCGACGGAACGAGCGTTTCCGGTGCGACGCAACACTCGGCGTGTACAATGCTCACCTCGAATGAACAAACGCGCGGCACTGCTGGCACTATTTCATTTTTCTCGCGGATCACATTGTGCAGCATTTGCGTCCATTCGATTCTCGAAAGCTGGTATTGCGTTATCGTTGTTCATTTACATAACGAAACTTTACCCCGCGACGTATAAAGCATTTGGAGCAGTGCGCGCGTACGTAACTAGAATTTTATAATATTCTGTTCCTAGCGAGTAGCTTATCATGCACCTTATTTTGTATCGATCAAATTTAAATTTGACGTAAGTGTTTGATAAACGATAGTATCGTATTTATCAATATTTCACACGAAGTCACGCGGTAAAATACCGAACGTGTTTGACTGTCAAACCTCCAGAAGATACTTCGTTTAACGCTCATGCCGTCGCACAAGAATGCTGGTCGCGTCACCGTGGATGATGGTCAATCAATATCGGATTGACACAACTGCATTTCAAAAGCGGTAACAGGGCCAGCTTGTTTAAATTTAATTATCCGCGCGTCGGAGAACGGTGTAACATCCTCGTTATCCGCTACTTACTGAAACGTTTCGTTCCTTCTTCTCTATCGGTAATTGATATGATCGATATAACACCGTGAAATGTTCTGTCTACATATCAACAGTGCACGAGCTACATGCTGAAAATAGATAAGACTTTGATACAAAGTCTGTTCGTCTATCGATATTTTCTTTAACTGGTTTTAACGACGAAGACGAAGCACGGTGTTCGAAGAATCGTTTAAGTTTGCTCCCTACGTCGTTCCAGTAACGTGTTTAAGAGCAGTTGACAGTAATTGTATTATTGTGCAAGCCTGAATAAGATTCGGCTTTATAGTAACGGCGATTTGAAAGACTCGCTCTTCGTCTTTTCACGGTACTCCTTTGACGGAAGCGGCTGCTCTTCGGCCTATGTTAAGTTCAATGTACCAAGATTTCGTGCAGTATTCTGTTCATTGTTATATAATTTGTTTTTACTCTTGATTGAAGTCATTTTGAAAGAATGCATGTTATCGGTATCTTTATATTTTACGGCACGTGCAACGTTTATCAGGTATCGGCGCTGAAGTACCGTGAATATTAGTCTCGTCGAAGCGAGCAGCATTTTTAATGGATATAATATACCACACGCAGACCATCCATTTAATTATAAAACTTTTATAACCAGCAGGTGGTGCATTAATATTTTATTTATTCATGATGCAAGTTTTTTTTTAGACCCAATACTTTATCTGGCGTATCGCAATATAATCTAACGAAGCTTCTCAAACAAAATCTGGATTATCCCGGTATAATCCAACCGATCTGGTTGGGCATTAAAACGAAAATAATGAGAGAGCAATATTCGATATAAGTTATTGTTTAAAAATCACTTGACCCAAACATACCTTTGCTTAAGAAAAAATTCAAACTTGACGTAACATTTGGGTAATTACGCTTAGTGCTTTGACACGATTACAAAGACACCGGGTTAATCAAGGTTAATCGCTGACCCACGCGCTCGAGTATTAAGAGACTCGCTTCCTAAGTGTGTCTCGCATCATTTTTTTTTTTTAACCGCGGAGTTATAAAACTTACGACGGTAATTCGCATCGATGCGCATTATTAAAATATTCGGTGATGTCAATCATCGTGACTGCTGTTTACATTTCGGAAAGTAAGATAAAAAGGAGAAGAGTATTTCAATTGCTGCGATAATTGTACAAAGTGGTTCGGAAGTAGGAACACAAACTTGACACATTGAGTCCCGTGTTCAACTTGCGCAACCCAATCAGACCGTCTGCACAGGAATCGGTTCACATGACACTTGTGTTAAGTGACTAATAAAAACTTGTCGAAATAAATGAAATGCATAGATCTATTATCGTGTTTTAGGTATCTGATATTTTTAAGGGGTCTCAATATTATGACAGCCAAAAAAAGAGGTAAAAGTTAGCTACTATTTTTTACACGCTATAGAAAAATTATTATAACTTTTAATATTTGCAATATTTTCATATGAACAAAATTGGACATAGGGTCATTGCATGCGAAAACGGACACTTTTCGGAGTAACATGTTGGATTTTGTTCAAATTTGGATATGTTGTAGTCTTTAGGGGCATATAGACATATCTCGAAGGATATTTCAAAATGTCAAAAAATGTCGATTTTACAGCTCTTTAAAGTTCGATTTTTCTTCAAAAAATTGCATCTGTGATCTTCCTTCGACAAATTATAACAGTTGAACTAATAAACCGATTAAAATGAACTTTGTGGTGCTTATAGTAGAGATTTCGACGCGCCGCGTTACATTCAAATAATTTTCCTGTGGCTAATATTAAAATGACCATATTTTTAAAAAGTTGACCATGAAGGGGAGGAATAAGGCTATACCCTCATTTTTTTCAAATTTTTAAATATTCCCCTGCGGTTACAAATGGCAATTGTTTAAAACAACTGCAAAATAAATGGTTAAAAAAATTATTGTCTCAACTAAAATAATTTTTAATAGATACTCCAAAGTCTCTACTATAAGCACCACAAAGCTCATTTTAATCGGTTTATTAATTCAAATGTTATAATTTTTCGAAGAAAGATCACAGATGCAATTTTTTGAAGAAAAATCAAACTTTAAAGAGCTGTAAAATCGACATTTTTTGACATTTTGAAAAATCCTTCGAGATACGTCTATATGCCCCTAAAGACTACAACATATCCAAATTTGAACAAAATCCAACATGTTACTCCGAAAAGTGTCCGTTTTCGTATGGAATGACCCCATATACAAATGATTGAGAATAATTTTGAAAACGATGCACTGTATAGTTCCTCAAATAAAAATTTATTAACTTTTACCTAATCTCTGCGACTGTCACAGTAGGGAAACTCTTCAATTTTGAACACATTGCACTCATTATTCTTCTGTTTGAATAATCATGTGGAAAGTCGATATCAACTTGTAGCATACTATCTCGAAGTACACAAAGATGTATTGTATTCCTACAGACTCGTTGACCTAAAAAGTCAGATATCTCAAAAACGACCAGTCTATTGACGCACGGCACATCCTGTTCTCTTTTATTGTTACAATCCACTTCTAAAATTCTTCACATATTTTCTAACATCAAGTTTCTTACTCTCAGGTTCTGGAATATTCGTGTCTCCAACCAGCGCCCTCGAAAGATCAGGATCCGTAGGATTATGTTTGATCGTCTGGATCACTTGCGGAGTATTGTCCCTGCTAGGAGCTCTCGCCTTCGCTGAATTAAGCACGGTGGTACCAAGATCAGGTGCCGAATATGCCTACTTCATAGAAGCCTTTTCACCGTTGCATCGATACGCCGGCCAAATACCGGCTTTCATCTGTTCCTGGGTTTACGTGGTCCTCCTACGACCAGCGGAAGTGGCGGTTGTTATGCTGACGTTCGCGGAATACAGCGTACAACCGTTTTACGGGTTCTTGGGCGACATGTCCGACGAGTACATGCTGCGTTTGAAAAAGTTCATCGCCGTTCTAGCTTTGGGCTTGATCACCTACATCAATTTAACCAGCGTGAAGCTATACGTGAAGGTGCAGAATGTGTTCACGGTATGCAAAATAGTCGCCTGTGTCTTCGTGATCGGAGGGGGAATTTATTGGCTGAGCATGGGTCACACGGAGCTGTTGGAGAATCCATTTGATGGCAGCACGACGTCCGCCGGTGACATAGCGCTGGCTTTCTACAGCGGATTGTGGGCCTACGATGGGTGGACATCCGCCGCGATCGTCACGGAGGAGATCCAGAAACCGGAGCGAAATATTCTTCGGAGTATTCTAATCTCGGTGCCTTTGATCACCATTTTGTACGTCTCGATGAACTTGATGTACATGTCCGCGCTGACGATACCGGAAATGGTCAACGCGCCGGCGGTCGCCGTTCTTTGGGCCGACAAGGTTTTGCCTTCCTGGTTGGGCTTCGCCATTCCTCTCGGTGTAGCGTTGTCCACCTTCGGATGCAGTCTCAGCATCCAATTCGGAGTCTCCAGACTTTGCTACGTGGCTGGAAGAGAGGGTCACGTGCCCGCGGTGTTCAGTTTCGTCCACATCGAGAGGATGACACCCGCAGCGGCTGTGGCGCTTCAAGGATTGTTGGCGCTGGTTTGCTTGCTCCTAGGAAATATCATTGCGCTCATCGAATTCGCGAGCTTCTTAACTTGGGTATTTTACGGACTCGCGATGGTATCGCTGTTGATCATGAGACGAACAAAGCCGGACGCACCGAGACCGTACAAAGTACCGATTTTTGTACCCTGGTTGGTGCTGTGCATCTCGATTTTCTTGGCTGTGACGCCGATTATACACGAACCGTCGCCTAAATATCTTTTTGCGCTGTTATTTATTCTATTCGGTCTCGTAGTTTATCACATGTACGTGTACAAAAAGATCAGAAGCATGTTGGCAGGTGAGTAAATGAGTTTAGTATTTATTACACAGAAATTTTTATATAAAATATATAATCCTTCTTTTTTCTTTCTCTTTTCCAGTGAAACTCACGTACTTCATCCAAGCTCTATGTCTAGTTGTTGCTCCAGACAAAGAAGACTGATATGACATAGATTTTCAATTTACACTTAACGTAGATAGTAAAATATCGTTCATTCAAATATTTGTAACAAAGCGTCGAAATTGTATAAAAATTATTGCTCATGGAGTAGATCAGGGTATGTTGAATAATTTTAGAGAATGAGATTGTGTTCCTTTGTTTATCGTCGTTATTCTTAGAAACATATCACAATTTCTATTGTCGTAGTAAAAAGGAAATAGTACGATCCAGCCAATTGCCGAACAATGTTTTTAATTTTATACATAGTAATTAAAAAATTATGTGTTTCTATAAAACATAGTAATTAATTTCAAGGTATAACAACATGTTTTTTTCTTATTGTGCAGTGTTGTAAATGTTTTTATAAAGTAACTTCGGAGATATAACAAATATTAACTATATTACAGAATTTAACATGTGATAAATGTAAGATATAATTTACAAAAATGTTGAATATTTATTATATCTGTACATAAATACGCTAATAATTTAATGTCATAATATTGTAATAACACTGCTATTTCAATATTATGATCATAATAAATACTATAAATTGTAAATCATAGTTTTAAAATTGCAGTCGTAGCTGTATTAAAATAATGTAAAAATGCTACAAAATATATAGAATTTTATAAAAAACCAAAGATCAACATACTTTGGCATGTATTTTTTATCAAATTGTAACAATATTCATGATCGTTACTTTCGTCAACGTGAAAACACTTCGACTATAAAATGGACAATATAAATAGATACGTATCTGTTATAACTTTAAGGCACCTTAAAAGGCTTTTATGTAATCCAGATAGAAATTGTATCCACTGGTAGGAAAGCTCAATGTACTTATTAATCTAGGAAATCTAATATTAACATAAAACTTAGTTTTGTACATAATTAAAAGTATAAAATATACTATAGTAACTCCTGACATATTTCATCTTTAACAAATACCTTCGTTATAACAATTCGTGGTGTCATATCAACATAAACAAGACTTAAAGCTATGAAACTAAAAATGTCTACTTATATCAGTCTCCATGCAACATGGTTTACTGATAATTTTTCAATTTCTATGAAATTACTATTGAGTTGCACCACATTTGAGACAGGTTTGTCTTTCACTGAAACAGCGATAGAAAACCTTAGATTTGCAAATAGATAAAAAAAAATGTAGTTCATTAGATTATATAATTACCTTAGTATTTCATGTAGCTTCTTTTGTAGTTCATTGCACAAAGCTGTTTCAGCTGTTAGAGCAGCATCTCGTTCCCTCAGCTGCTGCCTTAAATGATATATAGTATCTTCTAACGCTTCAAAAATTGCCTAGAACAAACAGAAATTTATTCCATTGAGTAATATATTCTAATATGAAAGATCGTAACGTCTAATAGGAGAAACTCACCCTAGATTCTTCCGCCGTATCAGACAAGGCAGGCGGTTCGTCTAAACAAAAAAATTCTCTGACACACGCTGTTCCTATGAGCAGAGAATTGCTTAATATTCCATTAACGAATGCTTGAAGGCCACTTATTCGTTCTTCCAGAAAGCTTGGAGCAAAGTTATCACCAAGCCATTTTTTCCTTGGTAAATTTAAATGCGATATCGGAATTTTCTGTCTCCTTAATTGAGACAGTAAACGAACAAAGTCTGTATACCTTCGAAATACAAACCAGCAGTCTCCGTTCTTCAATTCTACTCTCAGTTTGTATACCTAGAAAAATGTATACACGGATGATTATGTAACAAGGATTAATATACAAATAATTTATAATAAATTTATGAAACCACAAACCGTAAATCTAGCTCTTTCTTCCATAACTTCATAGCCAACAATTGGTATTCTCAAGTCGTCGGTAGATAACGGTGGATGCAATATGTCTGAGTTTGCGCTATCATTTCCATGGTAATTAAATCGTTGTACGGTGAACGAATTGGAATGACCGGATCCGTCAGAGTCAGGACTATCGAGTACTCTCACCGTGCCTGATTGAGAACCCCTTGCTTTACTAATTGCAAGTGTAACTTCACTAATACATCCAACACCAGTCTCTGACGTGGACATTTTACCACTGACAAACTAAACGAAACCATGCATACTTGAAGCAAACAAAATTAAAATCAAGTTATTACGAAAACACATAAAATAAAATACTGAAGCATTTTATGGAGACAATCACACAGGTTTGACAACAGAAATAAGAAAAAAAATTTCAACAATCTCACACACAGCAAGAGGTTTAAATATTGTTTTAAATAATATTTTGAAGTGAACTACAATCGTAATAATTATTGGAATTTCTTGACATTGATGCTCACACTACTTGTTAACTGAAACAAAACACTAACCTCAATACAAATGAAGAAAACCACAGTATTTCAACTATTTACTATCTAGATTATTTAAAATCTAAAGTCATAGTTTGTAAACGTTTTTTTTTTTGTTCTTTTAATGTAGCATCGCGTATAATTTAAACACGAAGTAAATCACTCGGTAGTAAAGCAGAGTTGGAATGACATATTGAAAGTTTGCAAATACACTTCTCCGCGAAATCAGAGTAATTTAGATAGTGAACTAAATGCAGCATGACGGATATGTAACGGAGTTTCTGCTAGTCTGTTGCTATCCATTATGACTATTATGACATGAAGCGCATTCAGAATCTCATTCCACCCTTTCCACGTATAAATGAAAGTAAAACAGATTTCTACTAACACTTTCCAATTTCAAATATTTATAATTAGTGTAACAGAATGAAACTTCTACAAATAATTATAAATTAGTTCTGATGGAAATCCTTACTAATATTTATAAATCCGAAAGTGTGTTTGTCTGTTTGTTTTACATGTCTTGACGACTAAACTACTGAACTGATTTCAATAAAATTTGGCAGAAATGTAGCCTGAAATCTGGAGAAGGACACAGGATACTTTTTATCCCGAAAAATGTATTAGTTTTTCTTAGGAGAGCGAAAACAAAAAATGAAGTCCGTGAAAACTTTGGAATTCTCGGACCAACCTACCGGGTCCTAATCATCAAAGTTTCCCCTCTGTATAAATACATACTCTGTGAGAGACACACAATAGAGCCAAAATCATACACACAACTGAGTATATTGTCCGTGAGTTTCATATACGTAGGTGCGTGTTGACGTATGCTACGTGACAGTTCCGGAGTAAATAGGTTATAAAACCGAATGAATTTCACGGTAAAAACGTAGCATACTTAAAATGAGTGAAAAAAGTACTAACACCGCTTTGGTTCGGAGGGTTAATAAGTTGTTGGAGTCAAGAGTAGAGCATGACAAGGTACTCGTGTTATATTAAACTACGTATGCGGCGAATCTTATCGGTATTGTTTGTTAAAAAATAAATGGTATAAGGAATTTTTTTTAATTGAAATATTAATTAATTTCAGGATACTTTGGAAGCACTGAAAGAATTGTCTACATTCTTCACGGAAAATACGTTAAATGCTCGTCGAAATTTGCGCAGCAAAATCGAGAGAAGGAGTCTGGCGATAAATGAAGAGTTTCTATCTGCTTTTCGGGAAGTAAAATCTTCGTTAGACGAAATATATCAGGATGTTTTAGCTATGAACACTGCAGTACAATGTATGACAAACCGTTTGCAAACTACAAAAACTCAAACCTCACAGCTTATCAATCAAACAACAAAACTTCAAAGCACAAGGTATTTAACAAACAATTCATTTATCTAGCATGATGACCCTAGTTTTATTAAAACTGGATTAATAATTTCAGTCAAACTTTATCCATGCAACAAGAAGTTGCTAGCGCGTTTATTAAAAATTTCCAATTAACTCCAGCTGAATTAGCTGTTTTGCATGGATCTAGCAGAGAATCGCCTATAACAGAGGAATTCTTTTCCGTAGTAAATCATGTTCAGGTAAGCGACAGACATAAAAGCAGGGACTCATACCGAAACCTAAAATACCGGTATATTTACCTATATTTACTGGTAATTTTTTCGGTTTTCTCATTTTATTATAATTTTTTAAGTATTTTTAGGCAATCGTAATTAACAGTTAACAGTCACATCGGGAACTCGCGAACACTCGCGATCTGCGGCCTCCCCGATCCTATAATCCGCGGCCTTTGCAATTCCGTATTCCGCGGCCTTCGCGATTCCGCGGTCTCTGCAAATCGACAATGTCGCGACTTCGTACATACGGTCAAAAAATATATGATGTTCTAATACTGACGCAACCGTGCGTGTGTTTTCTTTTCCTAGAGGTCTATCTTATTATTGAAAGAAAAACCGAAAAAATACCGGTATTTATTTCGGTTTCGGTAGTTCAATGATTTCGGTATTCACTTATTTCGGTACGATAACGGTTTCGGTATTTATTTATTTCGGTAGTATATCGGTTTCGGTATAACTTTGTTGACGTCATACCGGTATCGAAATCATACCGATTTGAAGTCCCTGCATAAAAGTATCTAAAGCTTTCAGAAAGATTTGTTATTAATCGATGAAATTGTAGGAAATTCATGGCAGCTGTAGAATACTAATGCAGTCTGGATATCAAACATTAGCTTTAGATATTATGCAAAGAATGACGCTGTTGCAAGAAGCAGCTCTTGAAAGATTGTATAGGTGGACTCAAAATCAATGTAAACATATTGAAAATGACCGTTTGGCTCCATTGTTAATTAAAGCAATGAATAAATTACAAGATAGGCCGGTTTTATTTAAGTGAGTATTTGAAGTGTGACATATACAGCAACAGACACACAATTGTATTTCATGTTCACATTTTGTGAATTTTAGATATATTTTAGATGAATATTGTACAGCTAGAAGAACTGCTTTAGTAGGATCATTTATAGATGCATTAACGTTAGGAGAAGGATTTGGTGGAACGCCTAATCCTATAGAAATGCATGCAAATGATCCTAAAAGATATGTTGGCGATATGCTCGCCTGGCTGCATCAAGCTATTCCTGTTGAAAAAGAAAATATCTTAATGCTAATGAAAGGCTGTGATAAAACAGGTAAGAGTTGAAATTAAGTCTCCCTTTATTTATTTGTAAAATATTTCGTATTTATTTATATTTTTCAGAAGTGTCTGACCAGATTAAGCAATCTTTAAGTAATATTACGGAAGGACTTTGTCATCCTTTGAAATCCAGGATGGAACATGTTATTTCTATGGATGCACCTGCAAAAGTATTGTATTCAGTTACGACTTTGCTTAGATTTTATCGCGCGATAATTCAGCAAGTAATACCGGACAGTACATTAGACTCGATATTAGCGGATTTATTGATGTCAAGCGAGAAAAGTTTTCTCAGCAGACTTCAGAAGGAAACGCGGATTGCGCTCGGCGAACGCGCAGAACCGCCCGGAAAGGATTTAGTGCCCGCTCCATCTGTTTCCAGATTATTGTCGCTTCTTAACGACATTCTTTCCGTGGCGAGTATTGCCGAGGAAAGAGAAAAGGATATGCTACAGGTTTGTACCATTGTACCAGGAGACTTTAATTAGTACGCAGAGATTTAATTGTATGGGTTATTTACAGATAGTGTCGTGTATCATCGATCCTCTGTTACAAGAAGTGAATGAAACTGCATCGCGATTACCTACAGTAGACATGGCTGTATATCTTTTGAATTGTATGCACCAAATACAATCGACTTTAGCGTTATACGAATATATGGATCAAAGATTGGAGAGGTTGCAGGTAATGGATTTAATTTCATACAGAAATATTGAGTATATTATGTGATTTGTCAAGATTTCATTTTCTTCAGGCCCAATCTGATGCTCAAATTGATACTCTGACATCGGAGCAGGCTAGTTCATTAGTAGCTCACTTAAATCTTGGTTCTATCTATACAATTTTGCAAGGACACGAACAGGGTCCATTGTCCTCTATTCCTGGCATGGATCCCTTAAGCGTAAAGGAGTTTACAGTAAGTAATTCGTACGTAATTCGTAACAAGAAATAAATGTATGGATTGCGCTCTAACTTTTTACTATTTTTTTAGAATAAATTGGAAGCTTTCCTGGTGATGCCAGACGTATTGCTACTACCACAGATAAGCTTACTACAGAGTAATAATCACCGTTCGGTGACCCAAAAACGTTCTTTCGAAGTGATTGGGGCTATTTATAAACAACTGTACGAAGCCTGCCACGATCCAAAGAATTTGTATCAGAATCTAAACAGTTTATTTTCTAGAACTCCAGAGGATCTTTTGAAAACGTTAATTTCCGAGTAAACGATAATTTATTAAAAAATTTTTAAACAATTATATATAAATCGAAATATGTAAATATGAAATTGTACAATACTTTTTAATAAATCCGTAGCGGATTGAAGTCTAATTAATGCAAAGCTGAATTGATTGATCTGACTGAAATTTCCCAAAGATTAAACAAACAGAATCTTCACTGATACAGTGATACATTAATCCGAGTAGGTTATGTCGCATTTGTTGTTCTGTAATTTACCTTATTCTTACGAATTACAAAACGCTGCAAGCATTCGTTCTCTTTACGGTTCCAGCGGAATCGACCAATGAGGATGGCGCAGTCTATCAGGATTTCGCTCGAACGCGACAACGTGAACGCAGCTTTAGTTTGGAGTGGTGGAGGCGCGTTGCGCGCGCCTTTGGGCGGCGATTGGCCCGGCACTTTCCGTCAGTCTTCAGTCTGGTGCGGTGGAACGCGCTGGTGCGTCTACGTTTCGTTCGCGAGCCGCGCGTCTTTCATTCATCGCACCTCCGCGGTGGTGTAACTCCTCGGCGTAATCGCCATCCTATTCCGAACAATTCCGAACCGAGCTCGGAGTAAACGTCTCGCGGACGGTGCCCGAACGTGGTGCGCGTTGGGTGCATGAAATGCGGACAGTCTCCGGGAGGCGGTCGTCGCATCGTACATCGCGCGTGTTGTAAACACAATGGACAACGTCGTCCCATGCACAAAGGACGGATAGAAAGCAGTGAGTGAGTGAGTGGAGTAGCATAGTGTCCAAGATGGCGGAATCAAGCTATTATCAGGTGAGTCCGCAGGTCCATCCGCGCTCTCTTTACGAACTGGTGCGCGGCGTTGGGCTGCCATCCGACCGATCCTTTCGTCCGCCATTAATAAAAGATCCTCCGTGCCCGTAATTCGGCCGCGTTTCGGCGTCGCCTTATCCCCGCGACCTTTCGCTTACGACGCGGCTCTCGCACTTGAGGCCTCGTTCTCCTCCTTCGTCTCTCTCGCTCTCACCTCGTTCCTCTCTCCCCGTTTCTCTTTCCTTCGCTCGAAGGGAAGTGTTTTTCCCAACGACACACGATGATCGGTGCACGATTCCTTCGCCGATCGCATCGAAACTATCAACGCCTCGAGCCCGGTCTACGTTTAACGAGCCGCTACCGGACCCCGTGCACACCCGTGGTAATCCGTTTGATTCGTCCGACGTCGGGGAACAAGAACTTTCCAAATACATAGGCCCAGTAGCACCTGTTTCTCCGTCGCCAAGTGGTATTTCCTGACATTACGGGAACAGCCGCACACAGCTCGAACCGCGTTTGACAAAGCGTAGCCGAGCAACGGTCAGGAATCGTTCTGACAGCCAGTGTGAATAGGTCCCAGCTCCGTCGTAATACTCCGGGCTCCACGATCAAATCTCTCTCGCTGATTGATCACACTGCTTCGGTGAAAAGCGTCATATTCTTTGGGAGATTTTATCTGAGATTCTGGCGTCGGATTGATATACAGGAAATTGCCCAATGCAAACCGCGCAAAAGGTGGCGACTTTTATTACGAATCGGAGCTAAAATACTGGCTGGGGCAAAATCGTTGTGTAACGGGATCAGGGGTGATTCAACAAGAAAAGATTTTTTTCCAGAAAATCAATTTTGAACAGTGATTAATATACTGAGGATTTTTCTGCAGTACATGTAGTACTTCTGCAGTAACTTGCAGTACATGTTTGATATTTTCTATATTTTAGGATCTGTCAACAGTCTCGTAGATTTTTGTGCATTTAGAATTGTCATAAATGCATAAAAATTTGTAGTCTATATAGTGATTAATTTCGGTAAAGGTTGAAAGCGACTTGTTTGTTTCATATTTACAATATGGATAGTTTGGTAAGAATTTCTGAAGAATTTTTTTTTAAATTTATTTATTTAGTGTCGCATCAATTTCATATGCCATTAGCGACCACTGAAGAATTGTTAAAATTACTATACGATATAATCTCTATCATAAATCTTCTATCGATTTGCAGATTTAAAGAGTCAAAGTAAAATATTAGGTTGGGAAAAAAGAAATCCATTATTTTTACGTTTATTTCAAGTGGAAAAATAATGGATTTCTTTTTCCCCAACCTAATATTTGAAGGTTTGAAATTTAAAATGTAAAAGTTTAAAATTTGAAGTTAAAGATTTAAAAGTTTCAGGTTGCATATTTAGAGATTATAAATTAAAATTACAAATTTAAGAGTTAGAAGTTGGGATTTTGAAGAGTTGAAATTGAAGGGAATTCCAAAAAATGATTAAAATTACACACAGGGCAATGCTTATCACACAAATCATTCTTCAAAATCAGTCTTCTCGAAAATGAAGCTTCTTGAAAAAAAATGCTGCACCAAATTCTTTGAATGAATCACCTTCCGTCCAATAGAACAATAATTTCGGCCCCACCCTGTATAAACTTTCGTTTAAATGTTCCCATTCATCTTATCCAAGTTTTTGAATAAATTTTGACGTATTCGCTATGAAAAGACAATAAATTCTGTGATTAATTTATCGCAATTTTCGAATCGCGTTAACGCAGCCACGATCGTTGCTGTGCGCGCCGATTGTCCAACTTCACCGAGATATACGGCACTTTCGCAATGGAGCTAACAGATGCTTTGCGCTGTGCGTAACCCAAAAATAAAATGGTACCGTCGGCGTGCGGTCAGGCCCCGCGCGCCGCGCCATTAATCCCCCGCGTTCTATTTTCTTGTAGCGATTAATCATAACGGCATAGACGGCTATGATTAGAATTTTTGGGGTGCGCAAACTTTCCATCGAGAATACCTGTCGTTCTCAGATCCTCTTTGGATTAGAAGCATTCCCTTCGTAAATATGCGCGATTCGGAGTAAATTTCGCGTATCAGTTTCGCAAGCATCAAGAATAACTCGCCGTGGACAGTTACGTATCGACGAACAGGAACGAACGCTTCCGGTCGTGAGAATATTTTTTACGTGTCTTCGTTGTATAGCAGTCACCGCGACGATTGTTGACCTCTCGAAATTATTATGCGCGGCACACATATTACGGAATGCATGAAAATAGCTCACGCGTCAGTGTGTCAAACGTTACCCACACGCACGTCGCGTCCGTGTTCCCTCGAGGGTTTGTTGCCTCTTCAAATCGTTCCACCCACTTCGAGGCAACTTTTGCTCCGCTTGGGAACGCGTTGCGAGTCGTTACCCGAAACTGCAATCCTCGCAGAGTTCTTAGAACTGCGAACTTCTCGCGGCGCGAACGCAAAGTCGTGGAAACTATGTTGATTAATTCGAATCTCGGTCCCCGTTGTTCTGCCAAGGAAAACAACGTCGGATATAGAGACCGCGAAACTTTTGCGAAAATATTCCGGAATCGGAGCAACGAATGCGAATGTATATATAGCGTTCGAAGTTTGCACTACCGTTTCGGTGTGACAAATTTGCTCAGCAAAGTGTTACGAATTGAATGTACATCGAGCTGAAAAGAAGGTAAACGTTCAGCTTTCTCACCTCGAGGAAGTTGTCGTAACACTCGCGGTATTGGGAGTCGCTGTTATCGTTCCTCCGTGATAAGAGATAAAGCGTGAGCAAATGTCTTTTTCAGTCGCGCACGGGTGTTCGAATTCGTGCGACACGGGTCCGCGTCGGAATTATTGTTATTTCATGGCGGATTCAACAAGTCGCGACGATCGTGGAGCGGTGAATTTCGCGGAGTGCACTTTGCTGGAGATCGTCGCGAAGATAAAAGCGTTCATAAAATCACACTTTTCCCGCAACAGGTGGTTGAAGAGCGCAAGGCTAGATTCTGCCTGTGGTCGCAACGGCCGATAAAATATACGTTCCTTCCTCTCCGGCTTCGTTGCGATAATAACGTTGAATATCGAGTGCCTTTGAATCGGTGTGGCGTTAATTATGCGCAGTGCGTCCGCGATTTCGATGTAAAAGAGAACTGCGTTCCGTTTTTTTCAGCGGATATGCGAATCAAATGTTTCGGTATCGCTGAAAAATAAAGCCTCGACGAGTGTTATTTATATCGTCAGATAGAAAAGTTGCACAATGTCATTCATTTCGTTACGCAAGAAGGAAAAGGAACTGAATACTTGTGCGTGTTTGCCTGTAATAAAAAATTGCACATCCAAGTATTTTTGGACCTGCGTTGCACCGTGCACGGTACGTTTTTTTTTTCTGCGCCGAAATTTTGTCGCCAACGTGGTCGCGATGTTATCGTAAGACCAAAGTCTGTGAAATTCGAAATTCTGTAGATAAGACTCGTTCGATTTCCTCATTCAAGGCGCATCCTACACAGTTTGTAAGCCAAGACTTGAACGTAGTGACGCAAAAACAGTTTCCCTCTCAAGTTCAGTGCGAATACGATCGAAAGCCGAATACGTGAGAGAAAGTCAATCTGATCCGTGATTGTTTCTGAGATTCGACTTTGGATTCGGTGCTTATGCTTCTTAGAACTGTACTAACGAATGATTCAGCGATACAGATATTGGAGATATATACTTACACATTCAAGGCAACGGCGATGACGCTATTAAAAACGTTTTTATCACGGTCAGTTAGGAACCGAAGGATTTAAATATCGTACGATTGGCCGTATTAATAGCCCGATAGAAAGTATTCGACGCTGAGTAGTCGGGAGCGTCGAGATCGATATTTTCTGCCTCGATCACGGTTTTATAACCGCGGCTCGGTGAGTAGACACCGATGTGTACATCCGCACCGCGCGCCAGACAATTTCCGGTGAGGCATATTCCGCGATGTTTTCCTCTCAAATTTACAAGCCATCATTCTTCTTTTATATTCTCGGAAAAATTCAAATGTCAATGCCAATTTTGCGCCGCGTGGAAATAGATCGGCACGTAGGACGATGTGCGAACGTGAATCAAGACCCATCGTTACCTCGAAACATTTAACGGGACATGTTAAAATAGACGATCTTTCCGTGGAAAGTGATTACCTTCGAACGATCATTTAACATTTCCTTTTTGTATGCTTTTGAAATTATAAACACAGAGAAAATTCTACGATATTTCTCCTAGATATTATAGCGAGTTCGGTATGAATGAGTCACCGTGTATATGTAACAGGAATATCATACACGATGATACATAGTGCATCGTCTTTAGGTCGTTGCGAAACCACCTAATATTCGTAGCTTATCGTTCCCTACCTTCCCGATACTCTCGTTCAATGATAATGTTCGGTGGGAAAGAGGAAAGGAGACTAATAATCGAACGTGGAATCTGTTTCAGGGCGATTACATCAGGCACCCGGTTCTTTACGAACTGTCGAGCAAGTATGGAGTGGCTGGCAGTGACCAGGTGCCCTTGCCGGTTCGTCTCGACGAGCTCCGGGAGCACATACGCAGAGAAATACGCAAGGTATGTCGAGTTTCGCTTATCCCTCTCGGCTACACCTCTTCTCCGAAGCTCTCTTTTTTTCTTCGCGCAACCGCCATACACACGGTAGCAGTGCTCGCACAGGAGCACGATCCCTCGCATCAAGCGAGAGAGAGAGAGAGGACGAAAGGATGTGTTCTTCCTCCGTTCTCTCGTGTCTTCGCGTTCCTCGGTGTCTCTCCTTTTGCGTCCCTCCGCGTGGAAAGAGAGAAAGAGGAGCCCCGATATGTGTCGGACCACCGTCGATCCGTGGCACGTCCGTTGAAAACCGGCACGATTCACGTGACTAATGGATCCAGAGCAGAATTTATGGTCATTTCGATGGAAAAAAAACGAACCCCTCGCGGGGTACAAATGAGATAAGGAGTTAGCAGCGTGATTTCTTTGACAGGAATGCGATCGAGCGCGGCGTAAGTAGAGTCTACTCGAGATACTTCAGCTACTCAGTTCCCCCCGTGCTCCGTGATTGCGATTCAGCAAGGTGCAACGATGGGTGGCATCGATTATCTCGCGACGTAAGAACGAGTTTGTATCGTTATCGCGAGCCTCCGCGGTATTATCTCTGTTTACGAGGATATTTTTTCGAGGACAGTGCAAATCCGAATCGGGAGCCGCGCGACGCTCGCAGAAGTAAATAAGAAATCGTAACATAGGATACAGCATCTCGTGTTCGTTCGTTTTGTACGTATCATTTTTTTTGCCGTTCTGCAATCGCGCGATATCCTCGTAAACACGTAGTCATCGATGACCTTTTTCTCGCGCACTCAGCATTCGACGTACGAATTTGCCCAGTCATTTGCATCGCGCCGAGGCAGAAAATCCCCAAATCAATCTCGATTTCTGCACAGTATCAGACAAAATGAATCACGGTCGACGCGCGGAGCGAAGTGTTTCACGATCGCAGCCTCGTAACAGGCGATCGTTTCATTAGACGCCGTTCGCGAATATTATTCACGGCTCGCGCACGCGATTAGAAGGTAATAGAGGCCCCTGTCAGGTGTGCTCGCGGAGAAAAGTTATGGCAAATCTAATTGGGGTTAATAGAATGAAAGGATAAATCGGTGGCATGAGCTCGAGCGTAATTTTACGTCTCATTTGCTCCGGGAGAGGAGTGGTATAAAAGCTGGGGGGACACGCTCAAGCGATTGATAGGTCGATAATAATAATTGTGCGCATCTGAATTCCGTGAACCGAGACTCCCTCCTTTTTCTCTCTTTCCGTTCGTATAGAAGGCCACGCTTTCAACTATCAGAAAGACGACGATTTCGTATGCGAAACGAGCGTAGGAACCGTGTGCTGACTTTGTTGTAGGAGCTGAAAATAAAGGCTGGCGCCGAGAAGCTGAGGGAGGTCGCGACCGATCGTAAAGCGCTGTCCGACGTGGCGACGATCGTGAAGAAGGCGAACAGCAAGCTGAACGAGCTCCAGGCGGAGCTTCAGCAGCTCGAGAGTCAAATTATATTGACGCAGGGCCAACCGCAGTCGCCCCAGCAAAATCACTCGAACGGTCAAGGTAAGGCAAAGTCACGCACGACACGGCGACGATACCATCTTTGTAGCTGCGTTAAACTCGCGCTGCTCTCCGCGGCATTGACCGACAGGATAAGCCAGACTCATACAGGCCTAAACGGGTTTTGTGTAATGCCGCGCGGTTAGACTTTCCTGCCGATCAATTAGGGCCTTTTCAGACGGGACGCCGCGCGATTTGCATCCGAGACATATTCGCACACGCTACGTCTTCTCCTTTTATGCTCGGCGCTGCGTAATAGTCCAGGGAAAATAGACATCCAACAAGGAACTAATTTGTAGCAGGCTAAATTTTTGTATACACATTGGTATTGGGGTTCTAACTAATATGTGAGAGTTCCTCATCGATCCTGTGTCCGCTAGATCAATTACGCGGGGTCAAAGGTCGCGAAAACCGGTTTCTTGCAAATATCTCGAAAACGATAAACTTTTCGACAAAAGACATTCAATACTTATTTATAGCTGAGATAATTTGCTACAAAAATGTGTTGAATAGTTTTGTTCGTAGGAGTAACCGTTCACGAGATATAAAGAGTTCTTGATAACTCCGCGCATTCTTCCACAACGCACAGGTATATCGTTGCATGTATGTATAATACAATAGAAAATATCGTGCTATTAACTTATATATATGCTGTATAGTATTAAATATAGAAAATAAATTCCAATGTAGACTCTACAGTTGTTGTAAAAGGAATTTATTATTATTTACTTTTTAGCTGTATAGATTATATAATAATCAGTTATAATAAATTGTACCATAACTACAACAATTATTCGTTGTTATAGAGCTAAGACACTGTGGATTAGGCCTACTGGGGATACCACGTAATAAAAAAACGCATCTGGTACTCAACCTCTGAGGTGGTGTGGAAGAGAGTGCGTATAGTTACTAGTCATGGTGCTTTAAAGCACTATATCTCGTGAACGGTTACTCCGACGAAAAAAACTATTAATAAGTATTCAATGTCTTTTGTCGAAAAGTTGACTGTTTTCGAGATATTTGCAAAGAACCGGTTTTCGCGACCTTTGACCCGCGTAATTGATCTAGCGGACACAGGATCAACGAGGAACTCTCACATATTATTTAGAACCCCAATACCAATGTGCATACAAAAATTCAGTCTGTTACAAATTATTTCCTATCTTGACGATTTTTATGTCTATTTTTCCTAACGTCTTATTCTCGCTCGCCAAACAACTGGTGGCCACGGTTTTTGGCTACTCGAAGAAAAAGTTGATCCTGATTTGGGATTTCATATTTCTATTATTTAATTTATGTCAGAGTTCCAAGAAAATATGTAGTTCTCTCACGTCCAAGGTTCTGCAACTCTGAATCGCGAATATATTCGCAAATTATCCCCTTTTGCTCGCCCTGGGAAGACCATTAATCCTTGCTGAAACTTCCGGAGCGCTCGACTATTGACACTTAAACGAGTTCACGGATTTTTACAAAAAACCGTGCGAGAGATGATTCGACGCGTCATCAGGACCGTATCGTTCGCGCGCGATCGTTAAACATCGATAAATCACGAGCGTTTAGATAACAATTACGTAATCACTGTTGAAAACGGCCACCCCGAGTGAACTAGCGAACGCTATCCGTCGTAAACTCGTCCCGCTGAAACGGCACGGCCACTTTTCGACTTATCAATTAATGTTGCCCGCTTAATCACGTCCGAGATATCGATACATCGACGTAACGGGGCGGCGCGGCGTTCCGGCGTGTTTCCTCCTCGTGGCAGCGGCTAACGACTGTTCTGTTTCTTTAACGAGCTGCCGCTTAATAACTCCACCCACTAACGAGCCGTCGAGACGACGTCGTCTTCGGTTTGTAAAGCTCAACGGTGCGTGCGAGCCACCGCTTCATTCCGCCATCGGACTCGGGGCAAATCGAGCATGTCCAGGCTCCCGGAGCCGTAAACCGCGATCGGCCAATCGTCGCGTCGACGATTCAGCGATGCGTGGTCAGTGGTCTGATAAATCGCGCTTGAAAAATCGTTTGCGCGTCGCGCGTCGACATTTACCGATCCCCTCGACGCCTTCCCGAGGGCATAATTCATTTAACATTGCGAGACACACGTCACCGCGTACTTTAGGGCGATAGTTGCGTCCGCTCGGCGCACGAGAGGCGAATTCATTGCGGTCGGACGACTACGACGGTATGCACGGTTCGTCCGTTCTACGGAACACGCATTTACAGCGAACGGGAACATTGTCATCCGGAAACGGTGCTCTAATGGCATTTCCAGTCAGCGCGGCTGGCCGTTACCCCCGGCTCGAAGTCTACTAGGCTGCGCGGTTACTGGACATAAATTAGGAATGATTAACTCCGATCCTCGTAACCGTGGGTCATGGTACTCTGAATAGTCAAAGGCGTAGCGTCGATCTCGTCGTCGCGGCACACAGTGGTTCAAGATTTTAGAAAATCGGTTGAATATTTTGTGGTCAATTTTTACTCATTCTGCATTAATGTTCAATTGTAGACGAAGAATAGTAAATAACGGTATGAATGTGATTATATGCATTACTTTATCCACTACGTCTCTTTGATTTTTATTATTTCTATTTCATTTTTTACTTAATGTGCACCTTACATGTGCAAACCACCATTGGTATTCTATTGGCCAAAAACTCGGTCACTTATTTTATTGTGTTTATTATGAACTATTCAACAGAAGGTACATTATTTTTTTTTATTGAATTATGAATTACATTGAATTATGTGGAAGCAGGAAAAAGTTGAAATGTTCATTGTGGTGTAAATTTATAGCTTTAGCATATTGTAAAAAAACTAAATGCTACTATCTGCAACTCGATTTTTTATAAATTTTTACTTAATACAAATTCTACTTTACGTGATAAGCTCTTAACATAGTATAAATGAATTTCTACAAAGTTGATTGCTATTTAGTTAGGTACTTTTGAATGATTTCAATAAAATATTATAGCCTCCACAGTTTTGGCCCGGATTTTCGTATCCTGAACCACCGTGCGGCGCATCGTTTTATCTGATCGCGGAGCCAAATTAATTAGTCGAAACCTTAGCATTATTTCATATAAATTCTCTCTCCCAACTCGAGACTGAATCTCGTTCGAAGCAATAATGAAGAAAGTTCGCAGATACCCCCGTTCCCAGGTCGCATTGTCTGCCTCCGGACTCCGTGCACTTTGTCTTCAGTCTACTGAACTTCGAGCGAAGTCGAAGGCTAATCGATCCAATCGATCTCGTCTCATTGGATGCTTAGAACAATCGGCACGAAATGGTAGGACGGCACGCTCAAAATCACTAGTTCTCCCCCGATTCGTCGACCTTGAGGGACTATAGTTACGCCACTGGTGGGCAGTTCGCTATCGGTGCCGCGTCGTGACGCGCCCGAGGCTTCGTACTCGCTCGCGACTAGGCGAGCACGGTCTTCTGTTCTCTTTGAATTGACGGTAAGTGGTAGCATCTATTTATACCGTCGGCTCAGACGCTCTATCCACTCCAGTTAAGTCAGTCATCATACGTTCTCGGGACCGGCAACCTGCCTCTGGGCCGCCTCATTCACTTCCCTTTGCGATGGGACGCGCCATTCAGAACGGTCCTAACAATGCGACTGCGACTGGTACTAGGTTTCTTGTATCGCTACCTCAGGGGGAGAACACGACTGGTTTTGATCCTGGAACTCCTCCACGAAGTGGCCCCATTCAGCGCGCAATCGTGTGGCCATTTGGCTGGATTGCGTTTCGTTTGGTTCGACTTCCAGACCGTGTAATTACGGCGCGGCGTTTTTGTATTGTGGGAGAGGTCACACGAGACTTTTCACCTCGCCTAAATAGATTCGAACGTTCATTTAACGCGGTAGGGGAGCGTGTTCCATTGTATTACATTTATGATCCCTGCCATTTCGCGTCGAGATTTTCATTGATTGCGAAAGACCGTTAGCGGCTGCTCTCTATTCTCTCTTGATCTCCGATTTTCAGGGAACTCCGTGTTATGAAATATTAGCCCGCTGCATAAGTCCTGTCCGCCTTTACGTTCGTTAAACACTTCGAGTTATCGCTTCCACGAAATCGTCTATGTAAAGAGCGATTCTAGGATTCAAACGAGGCTGAGGATCCTCTCGTTAGTTTCTTGGTGATCATTCAAAAAGATTCTTATCTCCACCAGAGCAGTTCAAAAAGTAAAATACACTGTTTTTTCAGTAAGGCCCTGTGTCCAAGTTCTTGGTCACAGTTTTGGTAATTAACTGTTCATCCTGCTTCAACTGACTGGTTGCAGAAATTAGCAACTGTTATGGGGTCTTCCCATAGTGAACCTCTGAAAAATTGCCTTTTTTTGTGAATTTTTTTGTACTAAACGAAATGTCCAATCTAAATAAAGTTTTTCCTACTGATTAATACACTTATTGAGAGTACAAACAAATTTTTTTTGCAATTTATAATAGTTTATTTAACTATATATATCACACTGAATTGAGCGCTACAAGAAAACGATGTAGTGCTTGCATAGATGATTCCAGAAGAACGACGCATCTGAATAAAAAAATTCAAAATGGTTTTTAGTCGTCACGGATGTCGTTATCGTTGGAACCAAAATTATTTTAATTGATAAAAAATTAACCAAATGACGGAAGTTTGAATGTTTAAGTTCCGAAATTCGATGAATTTTTAGTCATTTGTCATTGTAAAAAGTATGAAATTGTTAATAAAACAAAGTTTCCGTGGTCCCTGGGATAGCCACTGATGTGTTGAATAATGTGTAAACATTTGAGACTGATTAATCAAATAATTTTTTTGCAATCATCTACGCAAGCACTACATCGTTTTTTGAGGCGCTCAATTCAATGCGATATATATAGTTAAATAAACTATTATAAATTGCAAAAAAAATTTGTTTGTACTCTCAATAAGTGTATTAATCAGTAGGAAAAACTTTATTTAGATTGGACATTTCGTTTAGTACAAAAAAATTCACAAAAAAAGGCAATTTTTCAGAGGTTCACACTGGGAAGACCCCTTATGGGAAAATTGATACCAAAAAACAGAGTAGAATATATATATATTCACACGGACAGAACTTTTGCAGCAACGTAATATAATGCATTGGAAACGAGGTAACCTGGTATTTAACAATTGAGAAATAATGAGAAAACAATTGAGTCACACGACCGAGTGCAGTGAGTCATTATACGTGCACTGCAGAAAAACGATCAGCATTTCCAATGTGTAGACGATTTGTTTTCGATACGAGACGGTCGTCCCTCGTCAATGCAATTTTTCTGAACGGCCCAAACGGAGCTTCCACGCTTCGGGGGAGGACGCTATTTCCCACGTGCCGCCGTTCGCGCACCGCAACCAGCAAACAAATGAGGAACAAGAGTCTGTTTAGAATAAGATATCGCGGATGAGACACCACGGGGTTCAGGAGAAAGTAGATTCCCTCCTTCCGTCCGCGAGTCTTCTACGGGAACCAATAACGAGCGGCGGCGACGGTTCACTTTCCAGTTGCCCGAGTTCTACGTGCGTGTAATACGCGCTCCGTCCGCGAGGAACAGTGAAAACGGCACACGGCGTGTACAGGGTGAGCCTAGAAACTGGGTCGCACTTCGACTTCTCGCTCGAGCGAAGACTGTCATTCGAGGACTTTCATTCTTCGCGTGGCACTCGAAGCCAAACCATGAGTGACGAAAAGAAAGGAAATTACATAGGCGAAACGGACAATCGCGCCGCGAGCGCCCCGCGTTCCTCCTCCGTCTTCTCGCCGAGACCCAGAATTCCAACTTCACCCTGTACATTCAAATAATACGATCAAGAGCGCGTTACGAGAGGCGATCGGTCGAGGAATCGCGCGCGGGTACCGTTGCTGCGCACTCGCGCGCGCATTTAGCCCGCGGCCCTCCCCCGGCTTCGATGTATATCGAGATCGCGTTTCAGCCCGAACCCACGCTTTCGCATTCCTCGCCGCGTCAGGGAGGCCCTGCGGCCCTCTCCTCTCTTCCCTCGCGAGGGCTACCTGCTCTCGGAAGCCTCCGGACGCGCGCGACTCTTGCGACAGACGCAACGCCGGGAAGTTTAGAAATTTAATGATTCCCGCGCGGGTAATAGAGATATCGCGACACGCATGGATTGCACTCGGAGTCGCCTGCACTTATCCCTCCCCGCGAAATCACGATAATGCCGTTCCACGGGCTACGCGAACGTGTATTTATCGAAATAACGGTTCATTCAGTTCTATATTGCTAGTACACGTCGCGCATCGCGGTTTATGTACCCCTTATGCTTCAGGGGCCGAAAATCTACGAGAATTTAAGGACAATAGGGTAACTGTCCCTATTTGTAAGCCTGTCTCTATTAACGGGATTCTATATTTAAATAAGCCGTGGAGAAAGGCGAGTAAAAATTAATGAATGGTATTTTTTTTTTATTAAAGTGAAACTATGAGTGTATACTTGGAAGAAATACATTTTATGTTTATGAGTTGTTACAGTACAGTGAAACCTTTATTAACATGCTTAAAGGGGGAGCCTAGTTTAGGAAGGTAAAAATAAAGTGATTTTTGGAATTTTATTTTTACGAAACTATTAAGCGAATAATTTCGAAATTTGCAAGGTATGAAGTTTCATATTTAGACAATACAAGTTAATTTTGATATATTAAAAATTGTCTTTAGAAACACAGTTATATAAATAAGTTTGTAGGGCTTCATTTATATAAATAAGTTTGTAGGGCTGCAATTATTCTCTAAAACGATAAAGCTAAAGATTTTCTTATTTTTCATAAAATTACATTGTCGATGAACCTCAAAAACTATAAAAAAAATCCAAAATTAACTAATTGGTAGGACTTCAAAGAAAAGTAATAATGGTTTTAACCAACAATTTTCGTACCATTTATGCACAAGAAATTGTCTAATTTCGCTTTTCTTATAAAAGTTGGAGGTTCATCGATAATGTAATTGTATAAGGAATAAGAAAATTGTTTTTTTTTTGTTTTAGAGGAGAATTAAAGACTCCAGGATTCCCGCAAATTTGACACACCGGCGATACAGATTTATTTATGTATATCAATTTTTGCGGACAATTCTTAATGAAAAACTTAACTTTTATTCTACCATCCTAAACTAAGCTCCCCCCTTAATATCCGAGTCAAAACTGAAACATTTCCTTGATACAGATTGCTTTATCAGCAGATGCTTTATTTTTAGTATACCATCATAAAATCCAAATTTATAATTTACTCGAAATTTCATTGTAAGTAAAAATTCTACTGTATCATTAATATTTTTCGAAGATTCATATTATGATTTCGGTAGATCTACTTCACAGTTGCCCTATTTTGAACTAGTTTTGAGCTTCGAGTACACCTAAATAAGAAACATAATGTCATATTAATAGGAAACTAGGGAAAAAAGTATCCCTTATCTTGATAAATATGTCACCAATCTAACTAATAAGATTCTGTGATAGACATGGGATACTTTTTAGCAATCTGTTAACGACATAATTAATGATTTAAGAATCTCCTAATAACATTAGAAACATGTAGATAAGCACGATCAATACATAAATACCGATATCAATTTGTGCCCCGCAAAGTAATAGTTACGCGATCCGATAACAGCGCAACTAAAACTCTCACGGCTTCATAAATTTAATCGACGCGCAGCTGGTAGTTATCCGTTGTCTCGCGTCTGAAACCTTGTTTCCGATTAAACCCGTGAAATATTGGCGTCGCGGCGCAAAATGCTGCGACGTTTTCCACTTTACTGTTACAGTCGTTGCACCTCCTTTTTCGAGGTCTTATCGTTTCCCAGCCGATATTCGTGCGAACCTCCAGATAATCGCAACCGGGTTACATAATTGCCAGCGAATCACGTTATTCAAATTCCCAGACGGTCTCGTGGATCGGGTGGTGCTCTTATCTGGTGGTTCGGTCCCTTCGGCGAATTTCCTCGCGAAAAATTCTCGGAGGTGGTGCTCGCTCTGTTATCCTTTCACTGGGTGGCCCGTAAACCCGCAAACACTGCGGAACTTTATCGCGCGCAGACGCGATTCTACGCTGGCCGACGTTTTTACTCGCGGCATCATCCTATTTTCGTTTCGTTACTAAACCTTGCACGGAAGAAGTTGTGCAATTGTTCCAGAGTCAGGCGAAACACGGGTAGCCGAAAGTGCCTTGACCACGCAATTACCGGTTCGATCGCGCGTGAAATCAGCGATGAAGTAATCCGGGAACGTATCTCGGGTTTGTCTTTTCATCGTTCGGTTTTCCTGCAACGCCGCGAAAGGTGATTTAAAGGTTCACGTATTCCCGGTATGCTCGTGTCGTCATTGCGTGATACGACGGGAAAAATCGATGATCGATAAGGCCTTCTGAGTCACGAATTACAGTCCCGTCGACGTCTATCGACTTGTATCGACGTTGTACGCACGCGAACAGAATCGCTTCCGTCGCGATTATAGGCCGCGTTTTGACGCCCACGGCCTCTCGATGGGAGAGAACACTGTATAAGATTTGACTGATACGAGGTCCCGTTCTATCAACGTTATTAAAGCAACGCGCGGTGAAACTGTTCCGCGGCGCTTTCCTCGATTCCCAGAAGCGTCAATTCACCGCGGTTCTAGGAAAACTGACCCACAGCGAAACTGCATTTTCCAGTAATCGCGGACTTTATAGAGGATATCGTTCGAGACGGTCGATAAGCGTTTCGCGATTTATATCGATTAATTGACGGGCGGCGGAGAGTTTCAACGAGCCGCGCAACCGCGCTCAAGAAGCTTTTTAACGCGACATTTTTCGCGAAACCGGTCACGCAATTTTCTTGATCGGTGCGAGCGGTGGCTCTGCGTTAATAACTTAAACATTATGGTACCGCTAAACGCCTCGGCGTTACTTAACACGTTCGCGTCGTGCGATTTCAACCGGGAAAGTAAATAACACAGCGCCTTATTGGAGTTCGCATGTCTGCGAAACTCTGCCCTGTTCTTTCTCCTTGATAGACGATTACAGAACCGAAATATCTTATTATCGCAAGCTATGATTAAAGTAGCAAAAGGCAGGATTTCTCGTGCCCCAAAGCGAGTGCGTTAATTTCCACGAATTTCCAGCAAACATGGCTGAGGCGGGAAAAAATATTTTTAGCCCGAACTAAACAGAAATAGAGATTGAAAATTATATTTCAAGGACGAAAATTTGTCGTATCCCTGTTCTATTTTTATCGGTCTAACCCCGGAACACCGAATCGTTCAACGAGGTCGCGCGCAATAGTTGAGCAACTTCTGAACTAATTAACAGCAGATGTGATTTTACGAGGTTCGACAGTTCGGCGCAACGTGCCGTCAGATTCGCGTCGAGCTTCTAGTCATGCTAATTACTTTAATCAGTCCGAGTAATGAGGATGTTGCGGATCGCACTCCATCCCCTTTTACGATGCAGGAACAATTACTCCTGGCATTATATTAATGTATGCGTAAGGAAGTGTAGCCCTCTGGTTACGGTTTGTGATTCCTTGTCTGTGTGAATTGCACAGCTGCGTGGACACGAAACGAGCCCGACGCAGGCGAAATCATGAATGGACGAGGAACGGTCGCTGGAGGAAATCGTGTTACAGTTTATAGACAACGGGGATTAAAATTTGTAATTTTCATGGAATTCCGGTACTTCTTTACGGCGCTCGCGAGCCTTCTAATTACAGTGCGGCTCTGCTCGTTGCTTTAATCGTGCTGTGCGCGCGATGATTTTACGGGAGAACCGAGAAACGGAGCAGAGATGGGCGTGTCATCGGAAGTCTTTGACTGGCGCGTTTCACGCGATGCGAGAGAATCGCGCGCACTCGGGGAAACTTCGTTAAGGGTCGCGTGCTTTACGCCCCGCGGAAAAAATGTCGAAGGGTAACTCGTTTCGCGAACGCGTCGAATAATTCCATTCATTGTTTCGCGCGACGGGATTGAACAGGGGAAAAGAAACACGCAGCGACAGCGCGGAGTTTTGTAGTCTGGAAACAAGGAAAGCCTTTGTTGTCGGGAGCCGCGCTCGCAGAAAACGGAATATAATGGGGCACGTGTTCTACCAGTGCGCTAATGACATGGTTTCGCGGACTCGTCGATGCCGCATTGTCCCGACCGCTCTCTTCCATCGCGTCCCCTTTTCCCCCTTTTACGAATTATTTCTCCTCTCCTTCTCTGTTATTTAATTCCACTAATATCGTAGCCCTTTGTCTCTTCTCCCCTCACCGGATCTTCCTTCCGCTCTACCCTTGTCCCGACTTCCTGGAGAACGCGTCACGTCTGAGCGAATTCGTGGGGTTGCATCGATGCCAAAGACGATACTTCCGTGTGGGTTCGTTATTCCGTGAATCGGTTCCCTCCTCCAATCTAAGCCAATTAATCGTTGCAAATTCTGTGGGGAAATAATCGCCTCAATGAGGCCTCTGAATTAATCGTTGCGGAGCTCCACGATTGGCGTTCAGTTTTACATGGTGACGAGGGACATTTGGAGAGTTCTGAGGTCTGAGAGACTTCATATCCGAGGCATAAACTCGGTTTCTGCGAAGACGTAATTTATGCCGTTTACAGATTTATTTATTTTTGGGATAAACCCTTTTGGTACACAAAAAAAATTAATATTTAGCTATTTTTAATGTTAGTTATTTGATAAGAATTACTTATGAATTATTAAAATTACTAGAATTATTAAAATTGAAGATTTGTAGGTGTAAAGTTAAACATTTATAAGATATAATTAAGGATTCTTAAGATTCCAGTTTGGAGGTTTGAAAATTTCGAGTTAGACATGCAGAAACTTTTAGAGTTAAGATTGAAGATATGAAGATTTTAAAATTGGAGATCGTTAAAGTGGGATTGTTGGATAACGTTGAAGACTTATAGCTGAAAATCTAAAGGGGTTTAAATTGTAAATTCAAATATTTAAAGCAGAAAATGAAAAAAATTATAATTAATCTGAAGACTTCAAGTTTGAGATTTAAATGTTTCAAGTTGCATATTTAGAGATTTTTAAAGTAGAAATTTGAGGGTTTGAAATTGAAGATTTGAAGAGTTGAAATTCGAGGTCTGATATAATTAAAAAAAAGATTACGGAATATTTATTAAAATTAATATACAGAACAATGCTTCTTGTACCAGATTTACATAAATCGTTCTTCAAAAACCAATTTTCTCGGAATGCTCAAATAAAAAAATGTTACACCTAGTATTTTCTTTATTTCTTCACGTAAAATCGTCGTTATTAACCAGTTGTATGATTTTCGCCCAACCTATACATGGTATTCCACTAAATTAGCAACAGTAGATCAGCTCGTTACGAAACCCTGCTGTTAATTAATAATTATATTTTTGAATAAGAACGACGTTCACCACGTCCTCAGCATCCTCCACTCTCTTTCCCCCGCTCTGTAGCCTTCCTTCCGTCGTTCGCTCGGACGGTTTCCCGGAGAACCTGTTCTCCGTGTGAATTCGTCGCGGCGAAGCCGATTCCGCCGACGGCGGATGCTCCCGTATGCATTCCCATCGGCGATATCCTGCTCATTTTCCTCCCGAGCTCCCTGTCCCGCACAGTGGCTCGCCTTATTCGGCCAAGTGAGTCCGGGGCGGTTGTGCACCGACAGTGTAAGTGCGGTTGTCCGTGCACAAGGCGTCCTGCGCGCGTTCACGTGTCGCTTTGTCGGCGGCACGGTGCACGTTGTGCAAGTCATTACCGTTGTCTCTTCCGTGCGGCTGAATAAATTCCTCGTACGGCGGAGCATGCTTATTGATGATAAATCATTCGAAGCACGCGGAGGCCTTCGCGGTTCGTCGAGCTAGAAAAAAATTTCGCCAACTCGCGCGGAAAGAGACTGAATTTTACGCGCTTTCGATCATTGTTTTCTCGATAATCCTTGGTATGCTTGGATCCCGCTAATGGCCGGCTAATAGATCTCTGGGCGGTGCATAAATTTGCTCGCCGGCGAGGATCGATGCCTCGTCGCCTAGGAGCGGTGTGCGCTCGCCGCGCAGGAAATCCGTGTGTGTACGCCGCGAGCTATATATCTATGGGCCGCGCACGCGGTTCGGATTAAAGAAAAGAAAAAAAAAAAGGGTACCGGGGCGTGCCCGGTGTGTTAAACCGGGAGTCGCGTATGTTTCGCAAACACACCAGATATAATTACGTAAGTGGAATTGATTACTGTAATTGTTCGGGGTTCCGGCTCGCCCGGAAGTCGTGCTTATGCTTCTGACGCCAGCCTTTTAGAAGGCTCACGCGCGATCTACTTTTCTGCGATCGCCTTTCAGCCGTGGAATATAAATTCGCGAAGGTTCCGCCTGTTGAATGCGCGAGGATTCTTTGTGTCGGCCAATTAGGCTCGAATCTATAATTCCGAAACGCAGTCGCTCGGTCGACTTTTACCATTTTCCCACCGTAGCGAACGATAATCTCTCGATGCCCGCCAACATAAATCCACGGCCGATGGTACCGGTAATAAACCAGTTTAATTTATTCGCCTCGTATTGATTCAAATTAGACAATACATGATTTCGCAGCGCGCTCGACCTTAATTTACGCCCGCTTAATTGCGCCATAAAGGATAGACGTTGAATCCTGCGCCTCGAAGACGCGATTTATGCGCGACGATCGCGAGGCTGCACGCGAATCGCGTACTCGTATTATGTATTCCTCTTTTTTTTTGTCTCTATCTCTTTTAACGCTTGTAAACAGTTCCCGTAAATCATGCGTGCGCGTGTTACAGGCTCGCCTGTGTTACCTCGCAGGTGCACCTCGCAGGTTCAAGTAATAATCCGCGTTAAATAGTACCAAAGCGAGGCTACCGTGCGCGTCTATTAATTTCGCGATTGCAACGAGAACCAGCGCGATTATTGCGCCGTAAAACGCAACAGTAGTTCTTATTTCATAGTCGACGGGCATTTACAACATCGACCACGCGGCGTGGCCGAGGCCAAAGTGAAAAGTAGCGGTGGGAAATTTGCGGGTAACGGTGCACACGCGAAACAAAGAGGAGCAAGCGGATTTTTTCCTCTTCTACGATCGTGTATTGTGTCCGGGGGGCTGCTGTTAAATACGTGGGAGTCCTCTGGGTCTGTCTGGGAGATATCTCTAGTGGGTTACAGGAAATGGGATTCGAGTGCTTTACGATTTCACTATTGGACACTCGAGCCTCTTCGATGTAACGAGATGCACTTACGCCACTGACGCCCACGCAACATAAGCTTCACGCCTGGAGCAATGGTGTGGCAAAGTGTTGCTCTTATATAGCAACTCCGTGAATTAAGAAAGATGCTCTCTCCTTTGTCGCGGTACCGTTTTCCCGCGGTGAAACGATCGCGATTTTCTCAAAGCACCTAAAATCTAATCAATACCTCGTCGATTATCGCGAATAAAAACTGTGCAATAGTTTCACGTAGAAATATACTATGTTTTGTGTACCGTTTGAATGATCAAACTATGTGGGATCGGATCAAGAAGCGGCTTTTTATTCCCAACGCCTATTTTCGTTTCAGACACGCCTCTGTCACCAATGGGGCCGTCGTCGCCGAGTCAGGAGGGTCTATTCACGGATCTTCGTCTTTTGTCCTTGGAGAAGCAGCTCAATATCGAACTCAAGGTAGACGTCGTTAAAAGAGAGAGAGAAAAAAAAAGGGAAGGTGAACAAAATGAAAAGGAGCTGCTGAGTTACGGATCGTATTAAAATTTATTTAAATCGTTAATTCAATACCGCGGATTCGTTACCGAATAAAGTTCGTGAAGTTTTTGCATCAAGGCCGCAGAAATTGCATCGGCCTTGACTACCCCGTTACTCTTATCGTTTTAGTAATAGCGATCGCGCTTATAGTAGTGACGCGTGATAGATCGATTATGACTTGGTTATTTCGCTTGTTTGCATCCGTATGGATACATTGTGATATAACTCTGGTAACACTGCAACAATCGGCAAGCAATTCGCTGGCGATTACTCGCGAGACAGTAAGAGCTCTAGTCTCGTTCACACAGTGTGAGTCAGCAGCGAATCGTCGACACGTTTTTTCCTGCACTAAAGATAGCTTGTCGTTTCGTCACGCGATGATTTAAGCTAATCGGTGTACCAAGCTTTGAACTTTCTTTGCGGTTACGTTCGTAGGACCATTTCAATCGATAAGAATTCAATTCTACACAGTATCTCCTTTCCTATCACGTTAGGCGTTACTCTCTTTAATGAAACACTTCCAGAGAAATTCTACGTCTACGAAATAAAAGGATTAGAAATAGAAGTAGAACTGAAGCCCAGTAGAAGCCGAAAACACATGAATTATTGATTTTGGCTGATGCCAGACAAACAATATCAACAAATTGTCAATGCCTAACGCGATCTATATCCATGCAATATCGTTACGTCATATTATGCGATCCGTTTGAAAGCCAAATAGGTTTAGTTATCGAGCTGGTGAATACTTACAATGTTTAGGAAACACGTAGTCGTCTATCAAACCTTGTCAAGGGAACAACAGAAATGCCATTCCAAATAAAGTTTTGCTTAAAGAGGGTAACTTTAAGGCACAGTGGAAATATTAAATTCTATTCAATCAGTGATTTAACAAATGTTCTCCATGATTATGGTATTTAAATGATTCTTTTGGTTCGCTTTGAAGGTGAAGCAAGGAGCGGAGAACATGATTCAGAGTCTGACGAGTGGCAGGGACAAAAAGTTGCTGCAAGAGGCCCAGCAAATGCTTGACGATTCCCGCGCCAAAATCGAGTTCCTACGCATGCGAATAATGAAAGTGCGACAAGCGCGTCAACAGCAACACGCGCGCGGCGATGCGCCTCCGCCGAATGGCGAAACGACCAGCAATAAAGGTACGATCTCCAGGATATCAATCTTTCCATACAGATCTATTTCAGCTTCGCAAGCTCATGGTCACTTTGTATCCATCGAAATTCATCTCCGACTTGAAACGTTCATCGCTGTTGATTTTTTTTTCCCCCGGGTTCGATTGGCCCCGCCAGTGAAAAAGAACCAAATATATCGGGCGGCGATTCGGAGGACACCGGCAGTCTCGCGTGACGCGAAAACAATCTCGCCATCGGTGTAGATATCAAGCGATCACAGTCGTAGTTTAGTAAGTCGCCGGATCGGGGGCTCGTAATTTCATCATATCTCTATGTGCTTTCGATTCTTTTTTCCCGCGAGAGAGACGCGTTCAGCCGGCCATGAAGCTTCGACATTTATGTCGTTCTGTAAGAACTCGATAAGCCTGATTCCATTGTGTTTACCGAGAATCGTATTTCTGTAATGTTGCTCGTTGCGATTACAGATAGGTACGAGCCGAGCTTGGAGCTGGCACTGGAGGAACGGGTGGAGGAGCTTCGGCATCGCCTGCGAATCGAGGCGGCGGTCGTGGAAGGGGCTAAGAACGTGATACGTCTTCTACAAAGTGCCAAAGTCGCTGATAAGAAGGCCTTAACGGAGGTGCGTATATCCATTTCCTGTTCAATACGACGATCCGGAGCAGGACGCGCGCGAGCTGACGTTCCGATAATGAAAACCTTTTGTACGCGGCGCGATACATCGTCGAAAGCCATTCATGCCATCCCGCTGACAGACGTGTATTGTCTACGGGATACTATTTTAGAATATACTCGAGACCGTTTTTCACGCGAGGAAATTCATCGCTGTCGTTTTGCGTCAGCAATATCTCTTGCAAAATGGGATACCGTAATAGCAACTGGCTTTCGTCCGGGGAAAAAAGTTTCTATCGGTCCTCTTTCAAGCCAGCTTACCGGTTACCGGTCAGGTTTGCTTCCGAGTTTTCGGACTGTTTATTGACTTTTGAATCTGTGTTTCATTAATACATGCTCGTCGACGATGAATATTAAACAACTTCGAGCTGGCACGCGATAGTGTGTTCGCGTACGTAAGAGCTATTGATAAAACGTTACCGTCGTTGTATCGAGAATTCGATGCTAGATATCGGGGCTGTGAGAAACAATCGACTCGGCACAAATTCGAGAACTGGACTATCCCAACCTGTCAAAGAATTTAAATACTTTGCCTTTTCAAAACTGTGCTTCAGCAAAAATCCATTGCTGAATTATTACCCCAAACACTAACTTTACTATTGATCTAATTAACACACAGCTATATTTTACTTGAAACATGTACAAAAAAAAATACTACACCCCAGAGAAATCTCCCAAGTCGGTCTTTTCCCCAAATAAGTAGAACACGGGTGTCGACGACCAAATCGGTCGACGGACCAGCGATTTTCCGTGCGTCCGAGCCGCTCGCACGTCTTCGACGTAGACGACTACGTCGACGGTTGGTGGTTGGTGTGCGACGCGTACGCGGCGCTCTCGAAATAGCCACCGGCTAATCCCCGCTACCCCGTCGTCTTCTATGACGCCTTTTCGGGTCGCGCTTAGTTACCACCTCTCGAGGGGAGCTGACACAACCCAGTCGTAAGCAACGCGATAAACCAACGACATGTGCGCCAATCAACCGCGAACAGATTGCTGCTCGGGATATGCGTGTGCCCGTACGGAGGACATCCCTGAAGATATCGTTCGCAGTCGTGGATAATTCCATATGGCGGGCCGGAGCTATGACCTGAATTCTCTCCAAGACTGACTCGAGTCCGCCCCCGGGGTCTTAACTCCCAACGGCCGCGTCTCCTACGATAACGCTTGCACTCCAAGGAAGACTGACGTCCTGCCTCGCGAACGAATCGACAGGGAGACACGCACCTGTGGAATATCCGGGTGATCGAAGCCGTGACGCACTGTACATACCAGTTCCTAATCGTTCGTGGACTCTGGCGTCTTGAGCAAAGGCGCCTCTTTCGCGCGAAGCTTATCGAGTTCGTAGATGGGAAGCTGACTGACGGAAATAGAGAAGATATCGCGCGTCGAGAAACCTCGTAGATCGTAGGATCCTTTGAACGAGTCGATTCCGCTTGAAGAATTCGGAGGATGAGATACAGGAAATTGTGCATTTATGTTTAGATTGGTTTCGTTGGATAGTATTATTGTTTTCGGGAAGATTTGTTCGCGGATGTTGCCGTTGGTAGAGGCAAACGGCGAATGCTCGCCGCGTCGAATGAGTATGATCTGGTTCCAGGTATATTCGGTGCGACTGTACGTTGCTCCAAATTTATATTGCGCTAATTATACCCAGCTCTAACGCATGGTTTTGTCACGTTGCGAGAAACTAGCAGCAGCGTCTGGGGATATAAAACTCGAATGAATATATTTTGAACAAAGTTGAAGGCGATCAAAGGATTCTCGAATAATATATGCGTTCCGCTTGGACGATAAAAACGTTTCTTTCCGACGAGTGACACAAAACCGCAGTGCATTGTTCGCACGGGAAAGACTGTTCTTCAATTTCAATACGTTTTATCGAAACGATACAAGGGATTCCGAAACCGTCTGAATACAGCACCGCCGTTCTGAAAATAGAACACGGAGACGCAATATCGCAGAATTGCCGTCTTTCCGCGAAGAACCGAACGATGTAACGTTCATGCGGACTTATGAAATACGCCCTGAAATTCAACGCCGCCTCGAAGAAATACATATTTCTGTGCCATTTTTTTTTATATAACGTTCGTCGCGAGTCGTCCTCCCTAAGAACGGTACCAAGAATTTCGGTACATTATAAATACACCGAAGGGAATAAATAGAGCGGACAAGTTGCTGTGACGCTTCCATCTCTCACGAGGAGATTGACGCGAAATCGATGCATAGGAGAACGACACCGACGACAGACCGTCTTATTCTCTTCGCGACGGAGGGGAGAGACAGTTGGCCAGTTGGTCAGAATGCGTTCTCGCAGCTGGGTCGATTGAACGCACGGAACGACGATGTTCCGCGGTGGATAACGGCGTGGAGGAGGCTGAAGAAGGAGGCACGACATGTACGGACGTCAGGGGAGCTCGAATAACCAGCAGCCACCGCCATGGTTGGTGCGCGCAGAGGTCACCATCCGTCACGGTACTCCTGTGACCTCGGAGTCGGGGCAAACGCCGGTAGGTATGTCCTCCACCGTCACAGATTCGAGCGGGCTTCGCATGGTGTATCGATGGAACACCAGCGAATCGAGTCCTACGTTGACGGTTCCGATCGCCACGCCGTCGACTCTGTCCGCTCCGTCCTCGTCGTCGACGGTATTCCAGCGAGGCAACATAGTGTTCACCTCCACGTCGCCTCCGAGACCTTCTCCAGGGTTCTTTACGATCCCCAGGTCGGGTTCGTCGGGAAATGAGGAATATGCGTCCTCCAGAGGCAGAGGCGCCACTGTTTCCGACTCGGGATACAACAGCGAGCAATTCTCACCGCAATCCTATTCGAGCTTGCCCTCCCGTCGCCCTACGCAGCAGTACAATCGAAGGTGCAAAAGTACTTGCAACATCGTCCTTTCCGCCGTGAACGTGGCCGATGGCTCGAAGAACGAGACCACCAGCAAAATAGCCACCAGCGAGTCCGTCAGACATTCGTACGACAATTCTTGGCGCCATCATTCGAGCCACCAGCATGTCTTCTCTCGTCATCAGTTTAACACTCTGCCGGATGTTAGCGAGGAGGGCGCCGATGGCGGTTCATCCAGCGCGGTTACTACTCAGTTTATCAAGGATAAGATGACCAGTAAATCTACAACTATCAGTAAGGACGCTGCTTCGCAGACCACGGACATCGAGTCTCGGGAAGCGTCGTCGACGATCGTCAACAAGAGTAAAGTTCGAAGGAAAGCGGCTACTGGTCTCCAACGCGCGAACGAGCAGAAGAAGAAGAAGGTGAGTTGCTTCATTGTCGTGAAAACTTCTCCATCAGAATTTCTGTACACTTCAACTTTCGTATTCTTTCAGCAAGAGAGCCCGACGCCGTCCACAACCACCGAGACCACGAGTTTCGGTCCATCGGCGGAGTCAGAAAAGTCCGATTCCTCCGCGAAAGACGACAGCGCCAAGCGCAAATCGCGCACCGTGCACATCGACGTATATTGCACCGGCTCCGATGACGACAACTCGGATTCGTCGACGGAGAACGAGCGCGACACTCCGTCGACCGTATTCGAGAATCCAGACGTAAGAGTAACTCACTCGCAAGTTCCCAGCGACATTTTGCCAAGAGGATTTCAGGACGACAAGGCTTTCCTGAAGCGCGCAACGGAGCGACGATGCGACAGCTTCCGACACGCGCCCATGAGGATGCCTTCCCTTGCCAGCTCGAAGGGCTACGACAGCGACGACGTCTTCAGCTCGCTTTACCCCTCGCAGTACAGCTCTTACAGCGCCCTTCGCGATTTAGACTCGGCTCCTGGGTCCGCCGCGTCTTCCAACGTCGGTTTTCCCTTTGATTACGACTCCACCATCGCCACTTCGACGAAAGATACTTTCTCAGACATAGAATCTCTAATCAATAGCAAGACTGACTTAACTCCCTGCGACAGTTTCGAGTACGCCAGTTCCTCCGATCGCGAGAGAATACGGAGAATGGAGGAGGTCTGGGCTAAGTCCGACAAGGAGAGGAGCCAACAGTGGCGATCGCCGCAAATAGAACGCAAATACTGGTTGCAGAATAGGAGGATGAAGAAGTATTTAGATAAACGAGAGACGGGATGGTCGTCCGCCGATAGCGCCGAAGATTCCGACGAAAGCGGAACGGTCGGGTGGAGTTTTGTATCCAGCGAGGAGAGTCAGCGGATAGTGAGGAAATCGTCGACTATTCGACGGGCGAGCAAAAGTACCACAGAGTATTCTGAGAAGGAAACGACCAACGCGGAAGAAAAGGAACCATTGCGAAGAAATTCCGGGACCGAGCGTTTAGATTCCATCGCTCGTAGCGATTCTATTCCCCAGCCGAGCTCCTTGCGCGAGCAGATTGGTCGATTCGGTTCCAAAAGCCCGTCTCCGCTTCCCTCGAAAATGCCATCGCGGGTTACTTCCCCCTTCATGACGCCGCAGGGTGAACGAACTGATCATATTATAAAGGCTTCGATATTTGGCGCGGTTGTCAACGCGTTCCGAAAGCCCGGCCACCATATAGGACCTTCCAAGAACCCTGCGTGCTCATGCGAACACTGCAGAAGATACTTCGAGGAACAGGATTCGCGGGGACGTTCTAGTTCCATCAGCGAATTCGAACGACTGACGGGCATTCGATTCAAAACTGCGAGAAAGATCATTCGACCAGTTCCAAGGAAGTTTGAATGACGAGAACACTGAACTTCTATACACTGACATGTTTCTAAGGGGTTTTTCTAAATATTTATACTATCATATTTCTTGCATTAAGAAGTTATAAGCTTTTCTTATGCAGTAGCGTGTGTGTTGAAATATTTATTGATTACGATATAATATTCCATACTTATCGCGGTTTTTTATTCACAACGATTATAAAAGTTGTCAAAACATTCTGCTGGATTCAAGCATTTATAGAGGCTAACTACGATTATTCATGTTGTTCGCGCTGTTAATAAATATTGATTACATTAGTAATGGCATTTTATTTCGTCAGGCGCCCACCTGTAAACGCAAGGATATCTTTTTTCTATGTTCTTCTTCGATTTAATTTAGGCTCAAGCAAGTCTTGCAGAATCGAGTAGGAAGCTGGATCTACTGAGATTGTCGCTGGAACTCAGAAGGCAAGAATTACCACCTGACAGCGGCACGGCTGCTCAGTTGAAAAGAGAATTGGCTAGCGTGCAATCGGCCAGCCCGGTCCCCGTCACTTACACGTCTCTGCAACAACAAACGTTTCGTAGTCCCTTGGAGGGCAGAGCCACTATACCAGCCTCGGTATCGAGATGCGCTGCTGTTACTGGACAGTTAGAGGTAACACAAATATCCAAAAATCATCGTGATATTGTTTTTTCAATAATAGAACTTAAATCGAAGATCACGATCTTAATTTCAGGTTAGACTAATGGGATGCCAGGACTTGGCAGAAGAAGTGCCTGGACGTACGAAGAGGGAACATCCAGCGAGTCCGGATATACGTAGTTTTGTTAAAGGAGTCACAGGGCGTAGTTCGAGCAAATCGTACAGCGTTAAGGATGAAACGAGTAGTAAGTTTTCGATGCTGATTTCAAATGTTTTCACGATTTATTCAATGTACTTATTTCCGTGAATTTTATAGACGACATTATGGCGGTTATTAAATTGGACAACCAAACGGTAGCGCAAACTAGTTGGCGACCGTGTTCCCAGCAGGCTTGGGATCAAAGGTTTTCCATCGAACTAGATAAATCGAGGGAACTTGAAATAGGCATTTATTGGAAAGATTGGAGATCTCTTTGTGCCGTGAAATTTCTACGTTTAGAAGAGTTCATTGACGACGTGAGACACGGAATGGCTCTTCAGCTGGAGCCGCAAGGTCTTCTCTTTGCTGAGATTAAGTTCTTAAATCCCATGATATCGAGAAAGCCCAAGTTGCAGCGTCAACGAAAAATCTTCAAGCAGCAAGTGAAGAACTTCCCGAGAGCCAATCAGATGAACATCAACGTTGCTACTTGGGGCAGATTACTGAAAAGATCGGCTCCTTCCTTGCATAACACAAGAAATTCTGAGAGTCCGCCATCAGGTATCCATAGATTTCTTGTTACGATGTTAAGAAGATAGTGGATGATCGTGAATACTAATTCTTCATTTTTTTTAGGACCTCAACCTTTGCAGCTTGTTTTTGATACCTCGTTGGAGGATAAGCCTGAAACGCCTGGAGAATTGCCTGATCCGGAAAAAGGAGGATTGGGAGGAGCAAGACCTTTAGGTTTATCAACTTCAAGTAGTAGTCCGACACTGCCACGTCCTCCGGAACATCCTCCACCTCCACCGCCCACCATCACGAAAAAGCCTTCATTGCCTGCGCCACCGCCACCACCAAAACTCGATCAAGAGGTAAGTCCAGATACTATATTTATCCATATCTTTTTAAAAATGTATGTAATTTTTATAGAATTTCCAATTAAAGAACAGATAATATTTGAAGTAAAGGTTGTTTAACGGAGTTTGAAAAGGATAATTTTTAGTATTTTCTATTAGTCAGGTTCAGGGGTTTGGTACACTGGTTATGGGTTAGAACCATGTAGAATACTTGCATACAATATATTATATTGAGTTGATTTCGTATATTTCCTAACGATTGTATATAGTAATATATATTTTAGCAAGGCATGTTAGTACGTATTATACACTTTCAACTGCGCAAGGTAACTACCGCTTTGAAGATACTACGAATATATTTTTCTAGGTACCTTAAAAAAATCGTAGGATATTATTTATAAAATACGACGATTTTGCTTAAATTTTTATTTAATTCTTACGCATAATTTTGTTCAATTTTCGATTCCGTTGGCTTCTTTTGCGCAATATTTACTTTCGCAAAGTTTAGCACCTTTGCAAACAAGTGTATCGAGATTCGCAGTGTGCATTGTGCAACGTGCAATATTCCCTTAACAGTAGCATCGTAAACTCCCTTTAATTGTTTCAAATATTTGTTCGGGAATTTATTAAGTATAAAAGCGTAGAAAGTAAAAACATTTCACCTTGCAAAAGTATTCTACTTGTATTATTTGTTACGTTGAATTTCGTGTACAGCAGTTCAAAGTATATTGCGATCTTTAGTAGTGTTTAGAGCTAAGCAAATAGTAATGTAGTTGCAGAGTGCATTAAGGGAGTTTGATTTCCTGCACAACGAGGAAAAGGGGGGGCCTCAAGGCGCAAATTTGAGGCCTCTGGTTACAGAGCCTCGTCCTGTGCTGATTGCACCACCCTCTCCACGCACACCCTCGCCCCAACCCGTCGTCGAGTTTCCTGAAGATGAGGTACATACCTCCTTTACACGCAGCTTTACGTTTTTCTTAATTTACTCCTTTATTACTCACACATTAAACACAAACTTGCTTCTCTTATATTTTCGCTCCAATTCTGAGGAAATAATAAAATATTTAATTTGCATTAGTTCCTTTTTTTTTTTGTAACGTGCATGTCTTTAATTATTTGCATATTTGTGTGTATATTTTGTATCAGTGCTTTTAACACTATACTTTTACGCGTCTTACTAATCTCGTGCTTCTAATGCCAACACTTTGATTTAACAGTTGTAGGTATTTTCTTAACAATCGCTAAAAACACTTTGACATACATAAACTTCATCGTTTAAATACAGTACACTAATCAAGTATGCATTCTTTTAACTATTGCTAACAAGTAATACAATTTAATTAATGGGTAATTAATCGGTGAATAATTAATGTGATTGTTATACTGTGATATCTGGTATTCTACGATTGATATTCTAACGATTATAGGTTGTGTACGAAATGCCGTCTAAGATGAGTCAGTACAGAGACAGTGCCTACGAATCTAGAAGACATTCGCAGCTGTCCGGAATGACCATAGAGAACTTTAGGCTCCTTTCAGTGCTCGGTCGTGGTCACTTCGGAAAAGTGATTCTGTCCCAGTACAGAAATACTGGAGAATATTTTGCAATTAAAGCATTGAAAAAGGGAGACGTAATAGCAAGAGACGAAGTGGAGTCGTTGCTTTCGGAGAAAAGAATATTCGAAGTGGCTAACGCGACGCGTCATCCGTTCCTTGTCAACCTGTTCGCTTGCTTCCAAACTGAGGTAAACATTTTTCTAAACATTTTTTTAAAAACTCGGATCCTGTTCACGATCTCTGGAAATAAAAACTTTACTTTACACAGGCACACGTATGTTTTGTGATGGAATACGCAGCGGGAGGAGATCTTATGATGCATATACATTCAGATGTGTTTGGCGAACCCCGAACTGTGTTTTATGCAGCTTGTGTTGTCCTAGGATTGCAATACTTGCACGAAAGCAAAATCATTTACAGGTAAGTGCTCCAAGAACCTTCTATAAAATGCAGGTAGCATCATTACGAAGAATGTACAATGGATTTTATTGATTTTCAGAGATTTGAAATTAGATAATTTATTGTTGGATACGGAGGGATATGTAAAGATCGCAGATTTTGGTTTGTGCAAAGAAGGAATGGGATATGGGGATAGGACAGGAACTTTCTGTGGTACACCAGAATTCTTAGCACCTGAAGTTCTCACTGAGACTTCGTATACTAGAGCTGTGGATTGGTGGGGTCTTGGTGTACTCATATTCGAAATGCTCGTTGGTGAGGTGAGTTCGATGCGCTCTAAAATAATTTTACGCCGTCATCTTTTTTCAATCAATAAATATTTCTTTTATACAGTCGCCATTCCCTGGCGATGATGAAGAAGAAGTGTTTGACTCCATCGTGAATGATGAAGTTCGTTATCCACGATTCCTTTCCTTGGAAGCAATAGCAATAATGCGAAGGGTACGATGCGAAAATTCTTTTTTTTATGTTCCTTACATCTATTAAACATCGTTAAAATTAATTGCGTAATTACAGTTGCTAAGAAAGAATCCTGACAGAAGATTGGGTAGCAGCGAGAGAGACGCGGAAGATGTTAAAAAGCAAGCATTCTTTAGGCACATAGCGTGGGATGATTTACTCTTGAGGCGCGTAAAACCACCGTTTGTTCCAGTAATTGTATGTATTAATTTTCATATTAATTAATCTTATACTATAAAATCGTATATATTTGGTACCATTCACCTTTGTATTTGTATTTCAGCATTCTGTGGAAGACGTCAGCAATTTCGACGAGGAATTCACATCGGAGAAACCCCAATTATCTCCACCTAAGGATCCTAGACCGCTTGGCGATTTAGAACAAAGTCTATTTAAAGATTTTACGTACATGGCTGACTGGTGCTAGCCATAAAAGTAATGTTGATCATCTTTTTTGTTAAATTTGATACGAAAATCATTTAGAATTCTATTACCTTTTCTCAAACATCATTTTAGGGGCAATCGAATAGCAATTAATAACGCCGGTAATTATATATGTATTTGTTGTCAGAAGAATATGTTCCACATTTCATAATGTTATGTATTGTACAGATGTTTTATTTTTAGTGTCATGATATGATCACATATAGAGAATTAAACAAAAAATTATGTTGTACCGTTGAATCTCAGGTTTTTAAGTAATATATGAATTTCAGGCTTTTAACATGTAATTTATACATTCAGGTTTACATTTATCACGATCATTTTTAATATACATTGTAAGAAATATTTGTAGTCACTTGAAATAATTTCGTATTCGTGTTGAACCTATCAAAGGACAGAAAAAAAGAAACAAATTATATATGTACTTTTATAGCATGTTCATATTTTGATACGAAACTATTACTGTTTGGAACGAAAATTTGTAAAGATTTCTAAATACTGACCAAATTGTCTGAAATTACCTTTGCATAGATCAAAGTATTATTTTACAATGTTCATCGTACACGTATCATTTTCATGTATAGTAATCATATTCAACTACTCCAGATTTATATTCTCATGTAACGTGAAGGATATTCACCACATAAACGTGTTAAGAATCATAAAAGTGCAGGAAATAAATCAAAATGTAGTTGTATTTGCTCATGCTCATGTGATAGGGAAGTGAAATGAAAAAAAAAAAGAAATGGCACTGTGTGCAACAATCTATATCGCATGTACCTAATCATTGACGCAATTAGACGTTCTCATCAATTGTTTACGATTAACGTGATAGAATGCGAGGATATCGATCTTCTTCCCTTAATGAACAAGTTTACGCAAGTTTGAGTCCTATGTAATCCCTTCATTTATCGCGTACTCTATGATTTAGTTACATATTTTCACATTACTTATGGTGTTCTAATGCTATACATACTTTGTAAATATGTAACCAAACGTGGAAAAGTAATAATTGCATAAGATCCATAAATACGATACTTTAACTTGATATGTTATACTACTACTGTATAGCAAGGGTAACGCAAGTTCGTAGTAGCACATCGTTAGTACTCATATTCACGGTTCTACTTACAGACCCCCCTACTTATTTCTTTTTGTACTCTGGTTTTATGGACAATTATGACTACCTTGTACAATCATCACAAATATATGCATTACATCTTAGTTATTGAAAGAGTTTTGCACTAACATCGTTTCAATGCCTTTTTTAGGATCTTTACCCATTACATTCTTTAAAATAGTAAACCCATTTTCCTAATTAAATAACCTCTGAAGGTATCAGTAGTAATAAATAATATATTGCTTTTTTCATCGATACATTTGTCAGCTCACCTTACTTTTCATATCATTTTCAGACTAATAACGTTTTAAAATTTTACATAAAAATATCTTTTGTATAAAAGAATTTTTTAAATGAAACCTCTCGAGAAAAATGGAATGTTTCACTGTAAAAAGTTATAGTAATAGAAGAGGGTTTCGTTTCGAATTTTCTTGCATCGTGAACTTAATCGTACGAAATTGAAATCATTATTCATCCACTTGAAAACAGTATTTACAATTGTAAACTGAAAAGTTAATTGTATCACTTGTGATAGTTTCGAGTATATCTCGAATTCTAGTTGCCTTAATGCACTAATAAATTAATAATTGTTTGGTAACTATTTTATACCGAGAGACCTTGTATATTAAAATGATATCTTCTTATACAAAGGTGCTCATTTAACACATTATTCGTAATGTGCCTGTTTTTATATAATTCTCATAAGTGTAGAGTCTAATATTTAGTCGAGTATCTATAATATACGTTCAGCTAAAACACACGAGGACCTTGGAAATTGTATAACATTTTGTTGTGTAATAGACAAGAAAATATGTAGCCCCGGAATTCTTAAAGAACCTGACTATAATAACAATATTTCGAGTTGAATGGAACTGATACACTGTGAATTGATTGAAGAAACAGGAGTACAATAAACGTAAATACATTTTCGTAATGTTGAAAAAGTGTTTATTTTTATATTTCATAAACAATCAGTTGTTTTTACTTATCTAGCTGCCAAAATATACATTTCTATGAAAAATTAACCTTTTTACTAAAAATTATATTTTCTTGTCGATGTATTAATCTATATATGTACCACGTTACACTTAAAATATATGTATACATATACATTGCATAATTTTAATAGGATGAACTTGAGTGAAGAAATATTACATTACACGACATATGTAAATGTCTTTTACGAAGAACGAAACTCCATGTATTTACTGTAATATTAAAATTGAAACTTCGTCTAAACGTTAAAATTGGAAAATGTGTATATATCATCGTAAATTTTTTGTAGATACATCTATTTTTAACACTCAAGGTAGAAACGCGATTAAGCTATACTTTCATTATTTTTATATACGTAAAATAACATAGTGTTATTAAGTTTTTATCCAGTAGTTAAAACATGTTATATTTATCACATGCAACAACACGTGCCTCTTAGTGTATACTAAATCATATACACTTAATGTCTCTACGTAGAAAATGACTTTAGAATATCTTCAGGTAGTAATTTATTTAATGTACACATTTGTAAAGGCAGCTTAATACATATCACCATAAGTAATTAAGCAATACTTCCCAAACTTACAATAATATTACAAACATAAGGGCCACTTGAATAATAAAGATTAAATAATAAATAATTATGCGTTGCATTCTTTAAAAAAATATTTTAATCCTGTATTGTGACAGCATCATTGCTTATACCAGGTTCAGTATCTTTATCTGTGTTTTCAGTACTCAAACATTTTGCCAATTCATATAAGCTTGAAGTATTTCTTCTAATTTCATTTTCCAAATTCGATTTCTTTTCTTCTTTCTCTTTCACCAACTTTGTTGCTTCTGGGGCCATAGGTTTCACAAGACCTTTACTCACTTTGTAAATTATACTGGTGCTGTCCTCAGATTTAAAAACAAATGTTACCCTGTTACAAAAAACACAAATGCATTGAATTGAAAACTTTGAAGTACGTTCTTTAATTTTTTAAGTATTATTTGTTCTTACTGCTCAACGTTTAAACCCTTCTGTATTTCCTCTATCTTATTCAGGGAAATATTGTATAACGTTGACCAAGGTATATAGATTTCGATTTCAGAGTTCTTTTTTCTTTTAACTTCTAAATACAGCAAATCTAAATCCTTGTTATATTTATAATTGACTTCATGGTATCGCTTTGCTAATAATCAACAACAATTAATGAGTTGAAAGAATTATTTGGTTCTATTGTTATATGATTAAATAATTACCTTCACACAATTCGATATAAACGTAAAATGTTGTAGTTATTTTCACTGGATCAGTACATCCTAACTTTCCAATATAATAAAACTAAAAATATGAAAATGTATCAGATATTATTCTAACATTATATTTATTGTAAAAATATGTAATATGTAAATGCGGCAACACTTACACTAGGATGACATATGTCGTACATTTTAACAAAAAACTAAATTATGATAATGTAACTTTTTATTTTAGTGACGGCTGTTGTCAAATATCGAAGTTAGGTTAAGTCGAATTCATTCCGAAATCTTTAACACAAACTATTAATGTATAAAAAAAGTGTAACTTCATTCAATTTATGTGATTTATAGTATTTTTATTTCTATTTATTGCAATTCTCATGTTCAAAATATATTTTTGTATGAATACTCCAAAAACAGAGTGCAAAACGCTATATCCATCTAGCGGCAAAACGTCAGAACTCAGAACTAACTGCACGATACCTTCAAACGTGAAGAATTTGTTATTTGAGCATTTATTTTTACATTTGAATACCTGTATGTCTAATTTACATTTACTCTAATCATTATTCATAATATTTAGCAGTAATAGTACGGATTTATTGGTTTCTTTAAAAATTTATTTTTACGGGGCACCAATTTTCGCTGCGCCGGTCCTGGATCTGGGGTCTATATAAGCAATGCAGTACCACTGCAGCTCAGTCGATCTTTGGATCTTTCAGAGGAAGAGGGTGGGTGTGTAGATTTTTTTCCTACAAATTTTATAAATTTACATTATTACTTCTCCTTTCTCTGAGATTTGAAAATTCATTGAAACAAAGATGCATCCCTGAAAGATTACCTCCACCACTATTCAGTTTATAGCTCACAATATTATTGTAAAATATTATGGAAAATGTATTGTAGAATCTTTAAATGAATTCTAAAGCGAAACAAAATACGGATAAATAAGTTTTTTCGGCAATTTGAAAGATTAGTTTAATTCCTAGGTATTGCCGCTAGATGGACAACATTTGTCGATCTATCAGACGACGAAAATTTTAAATCTAGTTGTAAAACAATAAATTAGTAATATCATTGTAAATGTTGGATGGAATTTGTTACATTTGACTCAAAGAAAGTATAAATTGCATCAAATTCTTCAATAAAGCAGTAAATAAAGCAATTTTTGCAAATTTAAGTCAGTTTAGTTCATGAGCTTCACCGCTAGATGGCTATAGCGTTTCATGGGCCACAAATAATCTTTGAACTTTATTAGAAAACAATAGATAAAACAATATCACTGCAGAATATCATGCATGATAGGCACTCGGCACCAATAAAATTAGATGATATACAATATACAACAAATTGTATTAAATAAATGAATAAAGGCTTAATTAAGTAATGCTTATATTTCAAAAGATCGTAATAAAAACCGCATTTGCAGGCATACAAATATCATTCCACGTGATCATTTATACATTTCACTTAAAAAATTTACAATAAAAAGTCTATATATTTATTAATAACATGATAAATAACACAGACGGAACTGCAGTCTGAATCTACTTGCTATTAAATAGGTATACATTGATCCACGCGGCTTCTCGAAACGAAAAAAGTATTTTACAGAAAAATTGTGCGCAATACACCCTGTATGGAATAATCGTAATCTCGCTGTAACACTAACAAGGTAATAATTTGCTCTTCGTAGAAAAATGGATGTGCATAAACCTAAGTTGCTACTGTTGTTAAATAAGGCACTCACAGAGAAACTCTAGAGTAAACAATCCATGTATATGAAAGCAGTGTGATGTGTATATTTAACGTACAAAAATATTAATTCTCAGTAAAATCTAGCATTGGCAAATAATCGTGCTAAAGTTGGACGAAGCTTCTCCGCTATTCAGTCGATCAGGAAATCAACCAATCATCGACGCAGTGGAAATTCTAAAAATTCCTGAATAAACATTTTTTTTTAGACCTTCTACATTGCACTTGGCTATAAATATAATTGGCATTTAATACCCCCAATAAACTATTACTTATTATTTAAAAAAAATTATATTCTACCTTCTACGATGAATCTACGCTCAATCTCACCGAATTTCAATCCCTTAAAATATAAATTAGTTTGGCTGATAGAAAAACTCGAACGTCGCCATTTCGGCAAGAGAATAGTAGGTACATCGTGCTAAAGCCTCTATATTCATGGTGACGTGGACAGCAAGAAAAGGCGAGTTTTATAATTGCGCGGATCCTCGCCACGCGGAATCGAAACCGCACGCGGTGTCCGAGTCGGAATCGTTGTTCGGCGTCCTGGACGACGTCGCGGAGGTGACCACCGTCGTGGAAGTCGGTCGACGATGGGAACGAGACGCTTTGCCCTGAAGCAACGGAGTGCTGGGCTGGCTGGCTGCTTGTTGGTCGCGCGTCGATCCGAAATCCTGCGCCCTTCGACTCCTCCTCTTCTTGATGGGCGCGTATTTTGGTGGTGGCATCATCTTCTGGTCCAACTTGAAGAGGACGAGGTGTTAGCAAGAGGAAAGATTAGAGATTCCGAGCCCTGGACGACACTTGGGACCTGGACTAATCAGTGGTACAATTTGAAGTTTCAAAACGGAGGCAGATATTAACTGGTTGAACTCGGAACAATTTTTTTCAGGTTCCTCTGCATCACCTTACCAAGCGCTGCGTTTAACAACTGCAGCAAGAAATAAAAATCCTCAGAATCTCGTCGATTGTCGTGCAATTATCGATCATTCATTATGCTGCTCGAGGAATCAGCTTCTTTCCGGTAGTACCAAGAATTATGTTCCCTCCGGCACATTCCAGGCTCTTTCACGAATCTTTTAGGAGGTGTTGAAGCCTTAATTTTCCACGAAACCGAGAAAAAGAACGCAGCTTCGCTCGTCAGCCAAACGGAGCTCAGGCAATTCTGAGTTTTCTCGATCGCGCGACGGAAGAACATAATCAAAACGCCGGCAAGCGACAATTTTCGATTAAGACCGTGGCTGAGGACATCCTCGGCTTTTTACGGGATCCTCAGCGGCACGGTAATTTCCCCGCGCATCCTCGTTGCGGCGGAAACCGAGCGGTAATATTAAAAACGAGTCTCTCGCGTATTATTCGTCGCATAATATTCGAGCGCGATGCGGGGCCGGCTCGCGGTCGTCCAGGGGTTGGAATAATTATAGAGGGTCAAAAGCGGGGCCCCGGAGTGGTTACGGGGGCAATTTTCGAGAACACGGCATCTACCTGTACCTGCACATTATCCGCCGATCCCCAACTCTTGTGTATCTTCTCGTGGTTGCTGCTGGCGCTGCTAGTCGCCACACCCAGGAACTGGCTGAACGCTTCCGTCGTACGCTTCACGCGCACGTTCAGCGAGCCAATACGCAGGAAACCAAGATCTTTCTCTGCGTGTTCAACCAATCATCGTGTTACCGTTGTCGCAATCGTTCCCTGCGCGCCTCATCCTTTTCCCTATCCTATCTAAAGATAGGGGTTCGTTTTCTCCGTTTTTCCTGTTTGTCGGAGGCTCGCGAATCTCGCGACCGCGTCCCTCTTATCATTATCGCTAAGAGCAACGCGGATCAGGGAATCCTTCGTTCGGAGCGCGTTGCTTCGTTCGTTTCAAAGGTATTGTTTCGCATGCATCCGGCGAAGGGAGGAAGCGGTCCTTGGGGAAGACGCGGAAGAACTTTAGAACTCATGGAATCGCTGGATACCAGGAGGAGGAATGGGAAGTCGTTTGATTTCGGAGCTGGGTCAAGCTTGAATCTTCGTAATAGTTTAGAAAACGTAAGAGGATCATGGGGTTAATTAGGAAATGGAAGGTGTGAATGTATACAACAAGGGCTGGGCAAGGTTTTGTTGATATTTTATGATAAAAAGGTTTAACTAATACTAATTTCACAATTTTCAAAAATGCAGGATCCACATTTATGTAGGAAGAATTAAGATACAGGAAAGAATTCACTCTGGACTTTAGAATCACTTTATACACCAAGTAGATTATAACCAAAATCCTCCAGCAGTCGCGTGATACTTGGCAATCCATTAAACATTCAAAGACTTTGTTTACTCAACTTTGATCGCTGAAGAGTCTAAGAAGGAAAATATAGGAAAACCGAAGATAGTCACTGGACTTTCTCCACCAATTTTCTCTACTTTCACTCGCACATGAGCCATAACCTTTCCCTGTTTCTAAAATAATGTTCCACGGATCGGAAGTTCGTGAAGGATTTCAAAGAAAAGCGAAGGAGGAAGTCGAAGGCGCTGCGTCACGCGAGTCGATCGGATTTTCTCCGACGGTAAGTTTCTGAAATCCCGTTTCGCGTTGAACAGGTACAAATAGAGAGATTAAGCTGCTAACTGAGAATTCTCAGAGGTTCCATCAGCAGAGTCTCAGAAACTAAAATCGCGTTCTACTTGACACGCCGTCGGCGCTGTGCCACGGAACGGCTCGATCGCATGCACCAAATTAGATCCAACTAAATTAGTGATCGTTCCATGCGGATTATTTCTTACCTGCATGCTTTTTCCTTGCTTTTATTTCTGAAATAAAATAGAAAATCATTTGAGACTGTCTTGTTTGTGCCGTTGGGCGTGGAGAGGGAGATGCCAACTTTTTGCATCAATTAATTAGCGAATTATTATTAATGGTGAATTACTCGGAACAATAGTAAACGAAATTAGTTCTCGAGGTTAGCCAAGTACACTGAGATTGTTGTTAGCACGACAGTTTTTGCTACGTTGGCAGACTGTCGCTATTGGTTAATGACGATTAGAGAAGGCGTATTCAGTGCTGAGTACAAGATGAGGCTTGTATTCAGGATTAAATTGATTAGCTACTTTGAGTTATTGAACTATAACTTTTACTGTACTCATGGTTCTCGATTTTAGATGTATTATCCTGCATTTATTCTCACTGATACTCAGCGCCGATCAAAATTCTCTCCATAAAATACTTATTAAAGATAGAAATCTATACGACTGTCAACGAGTTGTTAAGTCTCATTAGAAAAAGTTAATCTGGTTAAAAAAAGGATTGATTACGCGAGGATCTCTCGAGATCAATTATAAAAACGATGATCCATTCCCGAGAAGGATCATCACCGTTGTGTCCTCGAAAGATTAAGTTAAGTGTATGCTCGTTTGTTATATTTCAAAAACGTCCCTTTTTCCACTATTGCTTGCGGAAAACAGACGCGAATCTGGGAAACTGGTGCCGAATATGCGTTTCTCATGCTCGTGTGTACATGCTTTATTATCGTGTAAAGTGACAAGAAAGACACACTGAAAATTACCGATAACCAGCGATGCGAAACACTCCGAATTTTCTTGTCTCCTTGCTTTCTTTAAGATCGAAACAAATTAGCGAAAGATGCGGCAAAAATAACGCGCGCAACTCACTGAAAATGCAAGGCGAACCTTTCGCATCGCCAGCCGGAAGGTTAAATCACATTTTCTACGGTGCTGGCTACTAATGTCTCTAAATACTACTGCCACTCTTCGATCGTTCGCGTTTCGCAGCAACGTATCGCCCAGGAACAGCATAGAACTCGCAGAGCTTCGTTTCAATTTTTATTTAAACGTCCCGTAGCGGTACTTCGTCACAATTCAGGCGTTACAAAAGTCACAATAGTCGGAGCAGGCTCGACTGATCGACAAGTACACAGGACACGTGGCTCGACGAACATACACGAATGAATCACGCGGCCACAGTACCAACAACGTGCGTGTCGTTAAACGAAAATCACAGAAACATGACGTACACAATTTCTTTGGCTCGCCAGGACTGAACGGGTCCACGTTCCTCGCGATCAGACCGAGAAGTTAAGAGACGACAAATAAAGAATCGAAAAGTTAGAACGCGATCGCGGGTCAAAAGACTCGCGGCGTCTCTCCGCGGCGGGAGCAGGTGGACCCGCGGATTCGCCAGGGAATACTCACGTCAGCGTCGATAAAAGTGACAGTCATATACGTTACTTTAAGGTGCGGCTACTTTAATCTTGCGACACAAGCGCTTTACTACTTTAGCAGAGGTGTGCTTCTGAACTTGCCTGAGCGTAGCGGCAGCAGTAATCCCTACAACAGAAGAACACATCCAGAGCCCCATCCAGATACTCACCGAAGACAGAGGGAGACAGAGGAGATACAGAGAGACAGCCCCGTAACCATTTTCTCCCGTCTATTTTAAACGCGTCCACGGCTGAACGGAACCTGTACACCTTACTTGTCCTAGAGGATCGTGACGTGCAAGCTGCGAGCGCATGCCGTTGCATTCGCGGGATGCGATTTTCGTGCTGGGACGTGCTCGGGGAAATTCTACGGGGAAAGTGATCGAAACGGTAGCTCGGGAGGCTTTGCGGTTGAAGGAGAGCTTTGGAGGGGCGAGGAGATCCCATTTCTTTGTGTTTCGCTGTGATACGTGAATCTGCGTTGAATTGAAATGATTAAAGTGTGGCGAATCATTGTTAATTGTGCAGAGGGTGACGAAGGTAAGAGGTGATCATTGGTAAAGAGTTTTAAGAGTTCGCACGAATTTAGAGAAACTTATTGTCTGTCCGGAAACCTGTGTGAAAAGTCTTGATCACCGGTAATGTGCTTGTTAACAAGAGTAATGTTCGCGAATTTAGTTGTTGGTTGTAAGAAGGAGAAACGATAAGGTGTTTGGTTGCTCGGGGACGAGTTAATATTTCATGTGCATTAGTTGGAATAGCATGCAGCTACGGAAAAGTGCGAGGAAAGTAGGAAGCGAACGGCGCCGTCGTACGGCTAGCGAGTTCTTCGAGGCGGACAGCTCGGAACATGCCAGCGATCAAAAGGAAGCCGATAGCGAAAATAAGCAAAGAAGAATCGAGGCCGAGGAGGCAGAGCCAAGCGTATGAAAGCGGTGCAAACTGGCGGTGTACCTGGGATCGTAACTTATAATTGGTTTATCGTGGCCGATCGAGCATCGACTTTGCCGAGAACAGGGACGGCTAATTTATCGCATCGATTGTCGTACTTGCGTATCGTTTCCTCTAATCCGCTAGTATCGAATAAAGAGACAAAAGTTGTCCATTACGGTGCGCAACAGCTTAAAGAAACAATTGAAACGTGTTATATTCGAGGGTAAGTGAAGAGACTCGCGCGTCAATTATCCTCCGAGTTCCACGACACGCGAAACTAATTCAATTTTCGCTCCGTACGAGTCGGAGAATCTTCTCGCACGCCGGAACACTTTTTTCCCCCCTTTGGGGTTCAAGTGTTCGCCTCTTATCGTTACGTAACTCTAATTGCGAGCGTTCGACGACAACGGCATTGTTACGACGTTTAAATGTACGTTTCTCGTTAGGCGGTTCTTCTCACGCTCGCGATTAATGCAAAATTAATACGGCGCGATCCCCGCGGCGAGATAAGCGGGGAGACAATGATTCCCTCCGCGCTGTACGACGGGGGAGAAATAAAAATGCAGCGACAGGGAGTAATTTGCTTTACGATTTCGCGTAAATATAACGAGCGTCCCTTGCGCAAAGTATTATGAAACTGTGACGCGTCTTATTTACAACCGCCGGCGATATCATCGGCCGATCGTGTACTTCGATAAAGCTAACATTACGACTTAACCATCATTAGAATTTACGACTGCAACAATGGCTTTCTTCGCGGGATCGCGAGGTACTTACTGCGGAAGGTGTCCTGGCTGACGGAGGCCTCCTGAGAGACCAAATACTGTCTCGCCTTCTTTCCGCTGTAGTCGCGAATCTCTTGATTTGCGCCTGGAACCATGCGATCCTTTATGTGAACCCACTTTTTATGTATAAAGCAAAGCCTTATGATAGGTAGGTTAACTGTCCCTATTTGTGTGCCTTTATATTTAAATAAGTTTCAGAGAGAAACGAGTGAAAATTAGTAGACAAAGTATTTTTTTTTATTAAAGTTAGGCTATGAATATATATTTATAAAACACATATTCTGTATTTACAAATTGTTCTGATACCATTAATATTTTTTCAAAATTCGTATCATGCTTTCGGCAGTTTTACCGAATTTTTTTGACCAAAATTAATATTATTTACGACAACTGAAACGTTAATTACGTCGTTAACGACAACTGTCCGTATTTATGTATACCAATCGGCTGTAACTTCATTTTGAAAGCAAAAGTGCAGTAGATTAGAGTACGGAAAATTTCACAGTAGTTGTAAATACATGAATATTTCGAAAATGTAAAGTTTATAAAATAGGTACGATGCTTCAAATTAGATGCTAATCAATAATTATAGGCCAGCACACAAATTGGGGGCACAGTAATATGTTCAATACCTATTCGAAGGGCACATAAATAGGGACAGTAACTTCATCTCTAATTTTAATGAAAACTTAATGAAAATATATTTTTTATTTTATAAAAATGTCTTTACTAAAATAAGGGATCAAAGAATCAATATAAATTTTGAACAAATGAATTTGACACCACATAATTGAATATTAACTTCATAAAGAGAACGTGTTTGCTTAACAGCACCCTAATAGGGACAGTTACCCTACATTAAAGATACAAAAACTTACCGTAAACTTCGACTAAGAGTTTGAAGATATTTTCGTGGTCGAATTGCATGGCAATGTGCAACGGCGTGTATCCCTGAAAGAACCGATTGCTATATTGTTAGAATCACGAGGCATGCATGAAGAAAACAGTGAATCACAAGTTCTGGGAAAATCTGTCCATCGGCGTTTCATCGTAGCTTTCACCAAATAGGCCTTTTCCTTCTCGAAAAGGGAAGAAGAGGCGAGATCCGGCAGGAAGGCAATGGTTATGGAGGAAAACAGGGGAAAAGGAGGAAAGCCAAGCAAAGACAATAAGGAATTAATGACGTCGCGTTATGAATATCACTTGGAGCGTGCGAATTCGCATTTCCGCGACAACAATATTATCGTCGGCTATTCCGTGCGCGTCCACATGCGAGATCGAAACGCGATGCCGCGAAAACGAACCTCGCGTGTGACGATGCATCGGCGCATACGTAAGTTTTCCGACTTTCATCCGGCTCTTCAACGAACTCCGCCGTTATCTTCTGTCTCGTTGCGTGTCTCCGCGAGCCGGTATCAATTTAGCGCGATTAAATTGCTAATTAACACATCGCCGATGCGTGAAAAGTGTCTGAACGCAGTCCGAGAAACGGTCGTCCATTCTTTCCTGCGTTCGGAAGGCGCGTTAGAGGCGCGGAACTGTTAAAGGGTTAATAATTTCATGATGAAGCAGTAGGCGTCAGGGGACGGGCCTCTCCTACTATAATTACGGAGAGAAGAAAGAGATACGAGCAGAAGCGACAGGCTGGCGTGTCTGGCGTAAAGAAAGATTGCTCCGCGCGTCCCCCTCCGACAATGTAATCCCTCATCGTGCTCTAATAACACGTTCTTCCGTTCGTAATACCGCTACAGGAAGGACCGCGGTGTCTCGATACGCGCGCGACACGCAATTACGATGCGAACGATACGGAACGAGCGTTTTCGGTGTCGCGGCGGCGGAGTGCGAAACGCAGCGCCGGCGAATCGACGCGGAATCGTGTCGCGCTGGAAATATCGACGGTGCGCTATCTCGCAATTAGTATCGCGACGGATGGCGGCAGGTGAGAGCGCCGCTTTTCCTCAGGAAACAGCTGCCACCCACCTTTGCTCCTCTTTCACCGAGATATCAACAATACATAGACGTACGCTCGATCGCGCCTGACTAATGGCCACTGCTATCGAGATACCTGCACGTGCGCCCAATAACGCCTATGAATTAATAATTCACCGGCTCGCACTTAAGATTCGGATCTCTTGAATAACTTAAGGCAATGGCTTGCGTATACGGTATGCTTTGAGGCGTTCCGTGGTATGCAGATCGCCACGAGAATCCATCTTTCTCCATTTCTGGGGCGGAATGGTTGATGCGAAAGGAGTTGACGGGAACAGTGAATCACATATTTCTTTGTCATATTTCTTTGGTTTGATGGAACGAACACCAGTTGCGAACGCGTGCGAGAGGAACGTTTCCCCGCAATATCGAAGCGCGAGAACGGCTAAAAAATTGAATCGACCCCCCCGAAGCGCGCTACCGTAAACAGCCTCTCTATAATATCGCTCTCAATATCGCATTCCGCAATAAACGCAGTGACAAATGCGTCGAAACCGCGATCACGGGCGAGGAGCGTTCGCGCGCCACCCTCGGCGCTTCGAAAGGGGTTGCTTGGACGAGGGTGAAGGTTATTCAGCGAGCATCGGCTCTAATTTATTTCACTTTAAAGTCCCCGCGTATAGGTGGGCGAAAGTCAGGGCCGCACACGAGGAATAGGAAATGGCGCGTATGGGGTTCGCCGACTCGGCAGAGTCACCCTTTTCCCGACTCCAATAGCTCGCGACACGTGTGTCCTCGCGACAAGTGGCGCGACACCCTCTGTGCCTTCACGCATGCCCACTCTCTCTCTCCTTTGCCCCTTTTCTATCTCGTCCTCTCCAGCTCCCCGCCCTTCCTCTTCATACTTTCGACGATATATTTTAAAGTAGCATTGTCCCGACACGCGGAGTCACCGCGCTTCGAGACAATATCGCGCCGCTAACCCCCGTGGAAAACCCCTTCTTCTTCGTCCCGAACCCCGTGGATCTCCTCGCGTTCCCGCTGTCTCCGGGTTCACGGTTCCTCCTCCGACGGTTTCCCTTCCTTCTCGCAGCGACGCCGGGCCGGGAACGGGACAGCTGCCGGCCACCAATATCACGCACGCGTATATCACCGTTGAGGATTTTCAATTTTAATATTTTCCTACATCGGGCCGCCTTTACGAGCCGCTAAATCATAACGGCCCTACCTCGGGCCGAGATTCCGACATTTTGTATTTCGACACCCTCGGATATTGGCTCCTATAATGTGAACTCCGTTCCGTTTTTTTCTTCGGAGCGTTCCGCGTCCGGATCCCAGTTCCTCGGATATTGTGATGGAAAGTCTCTCCGAGAGACTGGAAGGCGCAGACTGCCACGGAGAGACGCGTCGAAAAGCTTACGAAAAAGATCTCTGATAGATGATACTAGTATTTCCTCTTCCAGCTCCGAAGATAGCCTCAACGATAACTTTAATACTTGTGCCGCGATACTACATTCGGTAAAGGCTCTATCAAGATTTCAATCTTAAATATAACTGTTTTCACAGCCTGTCTTTTCTACCACTTCTCCATTACGAGTCCTTGTGAACATCCTTTCAGGCTTCATAAATTAACTTTATTCACAACTATGGAAATAAGGCTGCCATCCATGTATAGCGCGTCTTGAGAAATTTCGTATAAGTGACGCCAGGTTTCTTTAAAATCGACTGAAGAATATCCTGGGCTCTGTATCGCTAATTCAACTAATTACAGGCCTGAGTTACACGTTGTATACAGAACTATGTTGAATGCAAACAATATTTTTGAATAAGTATCATTGAACTCTTCGCGTTACTCACCTCTCGTCTCTTTCGATTCTACAAGGCATATTTTGTAAGTGCAGTCAGTTTAGTAAAGTTTACAATTACATAGCATCTTTTTCTAATCCCTTAACTAGCTGTTGACTATTTAGTCTTGTTCAGATTTGCGTTCGTTGTTGCATGTCAAAACAAGATAAATAGTCCCGACAAGTTTAAATGTGGCACTATTATCCAATTTTTGCAAAAAAGCAAAAAACTACAGTGCCTTAGAAATCCACAGACAGTTTTATGTGATCTATGGGTTACATCATTATGCCAGATTTTTTAATCAAGTGCCATTTTGTGTCTAAAAAACGTTCTTGAATTCCACTTATTTTTCAACCGTTCAAATCTTTATAATAGGATAGAACAAAATGTTCAGGATTCTGTAGTGTAATTTAAGTTATTAATATCTAAATCTGATTAATAAATCGTATGATGTGCCGCAAGTTGCCTAACAATTACTAGAAATCATTATTAGAGCCCCGCGATAGTTTCTATCCCACTGGAGGCTCGCACGCGTTCTAAATGGGTCACCCGGTGTACGGTGGACAGATTCCGGCTGTGTCTCGGGGGTCCAGCTTGTGGGATCGCCATTGTCGTTGGCTGTCGTACGCCGGGCAAGGATGCAGGCGCCACACGGGCGGCTTACGGTCCCCGTGGGGAACGGGCACCGTTTTTTGCGGGGATTAAATGCGAGCCGATGCCGCGATAAGCCGTAGAAAAGTACGGTGGAAGCGGTACCGGTGACAGATTACGCTCGTGACCGCGATCCACCGGTTTGCGAGAACGTATCTGGCGTGCACCGAGAGCCCGTTCCGATTCTTGACAACCACGACGGTGCCGTCGAGCACCGGTGGCCCGCAACAACGAGTCCGCGGGGAAGAAACACCGCGACGAATTCCTCGTGATGTGTTTATCGGCGAGGTAAACGAGGCGGCCGCGAAAGAACCGGGGAACCGACGCCGACGGCTACAATGCGCCGATTCACATCGGCGACTTCTTCGTCGCGCTAAATTCTACGGGCTAATTTCTTTGGGAGGCGACTCGCCCGACAGGAACAAGAAACAGGGATTTTTAGCATCACTGTGGTCTTCGATTTGTAAGGGGCGTGAAGGAAGAGTAGCTTGAAGAGTAACGATGATCTTGGCCGGAGACATGATGACTTTATTTCGTGGGTTGAAAAGTTCTTTTTGAGGGAACCTTTTTCGGGGAGTTCAACACGATTGTAGATTTGCAGTTTCATGTGCATTACCGTGTGTGTTTTAAGAGGTCTTCCCAGTGTGAACTTCTGAAAAATTGCCTTTTTTTGGGAATTTTTTTGTACTAAACGAAATGTCCAATCTAAATAAAGTTTTTCCTACCGATTAATACACTTCTTGAGAGTACAAACAAATTTTTTTTGCAATTTATAATAGTTTATTTAATTATATATATCGCACTGAATTGAGCGCCTCAAGAAAACGATGTAGTGCTTGCGTAGATGATTGCAAAAAAATTATTTGATTAATCAGTCTCAAATTTTTACACATTATTCAACACATTAGTGGCTATCGCAGGGACCACGGAAACTTTGTTTTATTAACAATTTCATACTTTTTACAATGACAAATGACTAAAAATTCATCAAATTTCGAAACTTAGACATTCAAACTTCCGTCATTTGGTTAATTGTTTATCAATTAAAATAATTTTGGTTCCAACGATAACGACATCCGTGACGACTAAAAACCATTTTGAATTTTTTTATTCAGATGCGTCGTTCTTCTGGAATCATCTACGCAAGCACTACATCGTTTTCTTGAGGCGCTCAATTCAGTGCGATATATATAGTCAAATAAACTATTATAAATTGCAAAAAAAATTTGTTTGTACTCTCAATAAGTGTATTAATCAGTAGGAAAAACTTTATTTAGATTGGACATTTCGTTTAGTACAAAAAAATTCACAAAAAAAAGGCAATTTTTCAGAGGTTCACAGTGGGAAGACCCCTTAATCCCTCGATCATGATAAGTTAGGAATGCGAATTTGGTACAGTGAATCGAAGTTGCAACGAAAACCGAAGATCAATAAAGAAGGTCATTGCTACTACTTAGATCTACGTAAACCGAATAAAAAATACTTTTCGATTCCATTTTCATACCGCGCAATCTCAGTGCCGTTCAACCCATTCCCACGACAATAAACTGACAAAAGTCAGTAGTCCAAAAGAAAGTATGCTCCAAACAGTGCCAAAAACCCAGAGTTCCGGGTGGTTTGGCGAGCGAAAGAGATCCGAGTCGAAGGGAAAAAAGACCGTGGCAGATATAAAAAATATCGGGCGTGGGATTCGTTCAATTTGGAACGGTTACACGGAACGAGCTGGATATTACACGGTGTAGAATCGCGGCGACCGACCGAGAAAAGATACGCGACTTAGGATCCGACGGCGGGAGGGACCGCGACTCCGACGTTCCCCTCGACGTTTGTCCCTCTTTTTCATTTGCCAGAGTATTAAGCGAGAAGCCGTCGGTGGCGGGAACGGTGCCGGGCGGGATAAGCCGTAGAAAACTACGGCGAGAGCGGTGGCTGTGACAGATTACGCCGTGCCACGATTCACCGTCTGCTGCTCCGAAAGCCGCTGGGAAGGAAAAAAAAAAGAGGCGAGCCCCGAGGATAGAGGATGGATCCATTCCGGAGTGGATTAGTCGGTCCGCGTTGTTGGTACCTACACGAATACACGCGTATTTATTAAATCGAGCGCTAATCCCTGAAAACAGAGAGTCCGGTGAATTCTCGGGGACACGAGTCGTGTTTCAAGAGGGTCCCGGGCTACTTGATCTCCAAGTATTAATACTGGGGGATGCTTACCACGTTCCGGACGCGTGTGAATCATTATTTTTCTTCGCCGTGGTCTTTTCGTGATCGTCGTTCATGCCGCTGTTGATCTATATTAAATCACGGATCAGAAATTAAAATTACACGAAGTACGAGATGTTGAAGAACGGATAGAGCGATTCAAATGGATATCATATGTGAGTAGCGTTTTCTAAAGTGTTCGGAGGATTTCTGAGACAAGTAAATACATTTGTGCGCGTTATCTGATGGTATTCGTTATTTTCGAGAGAAAAATTCGATGACGAAGGTGGGGATGAAAGGATAAAGGTGTCACGGTGCCGACAGGCCTGCTCAGGTTACACCGCGAGAATAAATGAGCCTGCCGTGGCAGGCAACGATAGGCAGACGCACGAATGTGCTTTAGGGAACGTATAAGATCCACCGTCGGGCGAATATGATCGCGATTAGATGCGATCTGCAGCCATTATGCAGCTAATCGCCTTAATTGCCGTGTCCGAAGCGCGCCGGAGAACCGGAAGGAATCATATATAATAAACGGGCCCCGATAAAAATGAAAAATAACAGCGAACTTAGAATTAATTTCTCAACCTAGAAGCTCCTGACAGATGTGTTACGAAAGCATATCACGTACGGCTAAAATTGCGATGCGATATCTATCCTACACTTAATTTTATCTAAGAAAAAAAAATGGATCGCTTCGTGTGGATGGAATAAAAAAAAAAAAAAAAAGAAGCACACTGAGGTTAATTCTATTCGTCCGTCGAGCTAGAACGTCGAAGGCAGTTTCAGCAATGTTTGTCGCGAGCCGCTAACGAGCAAACTCCTCTCCTCTCCCTTTCGCCCCGTCCTCCGGCAAGCTCTTCTTTTCTGCTCTCCTTCTTTCCCCCGCGAAGGGCACTCCAGCTTATATAAGTCTTATAAAGAGCAAAGCGGCGGACCACACACATCCGATCCTATCTGCAGGCTTCTCCGCGCGCTGCGCCTACCTTTCCCTCTCTTTCCTTCCTTCCTGCCGGGACAAACTCCGTCGTCTCCTCCGCTCGGGCCCCGAGTAGACGCGCGCCGCGCTCGTAGCTCGCTTAAATACGCGTCCTGCGCTCCTTTCGCACGCCGGCAGCCTAGAGATCACGATAGATACCGTCGCGATACACGCCGGCGATTTATTCGCAACGGGGACGCGGCCAGGCATTGCCTCACTTTCCGTTTATCGATCGCCCCTTTTTCCTGCTTCGCTATTCATCTCGCTGGTCTCGCGCTGCCATGTCGCTGACACTCGCGATGCGTGTCAACCTTTTGCGATCCGAATAGCAGCTTCGTCTGACGTTCTGGTGGATCCGGGATCTCAGATACTTCATCTTTTGATAAATTAGACGCCGATGGACGGAGGGATGTTGAACTATTTTTTTTTTAAATTGTAGTTTGAAAATGATGTAGCACTTACCCCATTCTGTGGATAGAGATCGCAGGGAATCCGAAAGCAAAGGGTGAATGAAAGCAAGAATCAAATTAGTGATATGATAAATTAAACAATTCTTAATCGCTAAATTTATTCAATCCTCACAGAATCTATACGCAATCTCTATGAATCTAACCCCTTAACGCACAGATTTTTTGAAAAAAAACCGGCCAAAAAAAATCAATTTTTTTTTTATGTAAAAAACACACTTTAGAACATTGCCTTGGCAAAAAAATAAAAACAAATACAAAATTAATAAAATACAACTCCGCTCGAATTATCTCGAGTGTTCACAGTTTGGTCTGTTTAGCGCGCTCGAATTAACTCGAGCGCACAAGTTAAGGGGTTAAATTTTTGTAGAAGTCACTGAAGAACTAAGTACAAGAAAATCAAGCGAAAGTTATTAAAAGTCACTCACCGTGGTCTCATTGACGCTGCTGATGTAGGTCCTATAGGTTCCCGCGATGAGCTTCACGATGTCCTCGTTCCCGTGCTTCGCTGCCCAGTGCAGAGCCGTCTGCAACAACGTCGTGAACAGTAATTCTCCGGTCGAGCGTTTAAATCATCGCGCGCACCAGAATAGAATTATCAAATCCGCGGATTAGTTGGATACAAAGACGCAACCGGCTCGGCGAAGCAGCGGGCGGCAGAGGGGACCGTAAAAACCCGAACCGACGGAAATTTACGACGCCTTCGCGAACGGCGGCCCCGTGTCGCGAATATTTGGGAAAAATCGCGGCGGTGGCCCCCCCTCGGTTGTAGACACGACGCAAGCAGCTGTAGACGTAGTATTTTCAGAGAGCCGACCAGGGCTCTGAAATATTCGCGAATTAAGCAACGGCACCCGGCCACGTCGACCGGAACGAGCTGGATGAATGGCGACGTCGGACAGCACTCGAGAACGAGGAGGAGGAGCACTTTGAGAGCAGTCGATCACCGACACCACCGAGAAAGGAAACGGACGGACGCGTCGCGGCGAAACACGCCAGAAAAACCAACTCGAGGATCGTCGCCGAGGTTCGCATTATGTACTTCTGTGCTGCCCGTGGATCAGGGGGGGAAGGAAAAATCTGCACCGGAACTGCCGCGACCTGGTGGATTCTTGGCTTGGGTTCAGAGCGGCGTTTAGGCTCGGAAAGGCAGGTTCGAAAGTCGATCGATCGAACTTCCGAGTGCAGGAAAATCTTTCGTATTGGATATTAAAGGAGGATTAATTGAAGAGAATCGCCGAGCTCAAGGCGTTTTCGAAATCTGCTTTTCACTGGTTTTCAGTTGTGGAAAAAAAAAGCGAAAGAATTTTCCCGTGCGAAAGTGACAAGGCTGCTTTTCAGCAAGTAGAAGTAGAAGGCTCATTTTTTACTTTCATTCAAAATGCCCGACGCTTTTGCAGCGAGTTGCATAAAATAGCCTGCGAATAAAACGTAAAGACCGCGGTTTTTAAATGCAAAATGTCGAGTCTCCAGTTCAAGTGGCAACCCGGCCGCGGGTATATTCGCGGTGGCTCGCTTTGGCATCGAGCTGTTTAAATGCCCCGCTATTTCCATATAGCGGGTTACGTCGGCGACGGATTATTCCGAGCGCATATATACATATACGTTATTATTCTTTGTAAGTTACCGTGACGGGCTCGTAAATTTAATGGGCATGGTAGCCGGGGGTCTCGCAAAAACGGGCGACACGCGTACGCTGTTCGCGCGAGCACGCTTAATATCACTTTCGCGCGTACTTTATGCCATCAGGCCGCAGCACACGCCCTATTAACAGCGACACGCGATGGAGCTTGTCGATTCGCGTTCCCCGCTTCTCGGTGTATCATTAAACGATGCAAGCTCTTGAAAATTGACCCGTGCTTTTGAAATATTTCACGGTTGACGAGGCGACGCCGCGCGAAATTAATTTCTCGATACTCTCGGAGCGTCGATAACGACGGAAGTAGAAAATTACAAATTAAATGCGAAATGAAGACAGACGGACCGCGAGGAAGACCCGACGTATTTTTTTTTTTTTTTTTTGGGACGCGCGGAGACGGCGAGCGGCTCGCTAAGGGAGAAATATAGGATCCACGAGGGTCGAGGACATAAGCAAGCGGTCGCGGCGGTCCCTCGGACATGCATTTTAATTCCGTCAAGTCCGCGTCCCGTGGGCAGATTAAAAATAGTGTCCGGGTCTCCAGATTCGCGCGGACGTCATAGAAGTCCCCCCCCCCCGGTCGGACGTCCACCTGATCCAGCGGCGGAGAGCGCGGTGGCCGGTACCGGCGTCTGCACGCCGCAGAGACAACTTGCAGGCCACCTCATTAGCGGCGGAAAAACTCATCCTAACGAGGCTACGTACCTAATGACGAGAACCACGCGCGCGCCCCTCTCGTGTACGTCTATTTACCCGTGTCCCTGTGTGCGCACGGGTTTACGTGGCCACCGTGCGCTCCGCAGGCTCCAACGTGACCGCGGCGTCTGTGTGTTCGTGTGGCCACGTGTGGGGTGCACCTTGTGCGCCCACTCGCCCTATATGCACTGCTTCTACGGCAAATTAACGAGCGACGCACCGACAGGATATACGACCTCCTGGTTGATATTAGGGGCACGTGGCGCCAATAACGTGCACTGCGACGGAATGCACTTGCATCGAGGACTATCCGATCGAAATTGAGACCGTGGCCGATGCTGAGCCGTGTACAACGATGCCGCATCCGTCTTCATTTACGCGGGAACACGTCTGTGATATGATTCGGAGTTTCTGAGGATGAGTTCTTCAAGAAATTATCTGTTCATTCTTTTTCTAGTTTTAAGCCCTTTTGGGTCGATTTTAATTATATGTTTGAAATTCTTTTTTATGAGAAAGGTGTCCTAAGTGTATCTCAATTTGTCAAACATAAAAATGTGTAATGACTTTAAACACCATGAACATTGGCTTTGAACAGATCAAAACTTAGACCATATAAGAAACAGACACGGCTTCAGATAACTAGGTTGAGGCAAAGATAACCGGGAAAATTTGGCCCCCAGTGACGTCATAAGATAATTTAAGATAATAAATTTATACTAACTTCACCTTTGACTCCTTCGTCTATTATATCCTGAAGTTAGCGTTACACGCCATCTTAAATTATTTTGTGACGTCACTGGGGGCCAAATTTTCCCCGTTATTTTTGCCTCGCTTTTTCTCGTAGATCTTTATATATAGACCGTGTCTATTTCTTATATGGTCTAAGGATCAAAACATTGGCTTGCAGGTCAAAATTTTGAATACTAAATGCAAGCTTGGTGTGTGCATAACATCATTACCCTACCATTCCTATATCCCTACACTATGAAACTGTATGAAACACGCCTCTTCTAGTACTTAAATTTGGGTGTAGGGTGCACCACTGTTTGATCTGCATAGGGCTGTCCAAAGCTGATTTCCCCTTCCGTCTTTAGCCTCACCCTCGCAGGACAAAGCACTGTCCTTTACGTTCGTGATATAAGGATATAAGGTGTGCTTTTGCGCAGTCTTCTCAATGAGCCAATAACATACACTTCCAAAGATCGTTCATATGGGATAGCTTACCAATAGAATAATTGCATTACAAACCACTAAATTTAACATATGAAGTATTGCGCGCGAAAGAAGAGTAAGAACGTTACGTTCACGCTACACCACGTTGCTGTTACTGGCTGTCACTATACTTAAATATGGCGGAACGTAGGAAGCCGCAGCAGAGAACGAAACTGAATCCTCTAAGCAATCACACCTTATATCCTTAAATCACAGAAAAAGATACGTACGTATCCTTAATTTTTGTACTTCACTATAACATACTTCAAGATGAACAAAATAGGTGAGAGACACTTGGATTACCTTGTAAAAGTCCTCCTTTTCTAAATATCAAAAGGGATCGGAAAGTCGCGGAAGTCGTCACGACGAATGTTCATTATCCAAGCAAAGAGAAGAACACGGGAGGAATATGTAAAGGGTATCATCGCGTTTCGTGGAAGAGGTTCGCAATGAATCTCGTTTACCTCGAATAAAGAAACGCGAGTACTAATCAAGATTAGGATCTGGTAGGGCGACAGGCGAGTCGAGGGTCCGCGGGGTTCGAGGGCGGGGGCGGCGGGTCGGGGAGGAGGGAACAAGGTCCGCCTAATACGGGTCCAGCGCGCGAAAGATGCAAGAATCCCGGGGAAATTACACGAGCAGGTACAAAATGAATTTTTACGGTAGCCGACGAATGCGAGGCCATCAGCAGTTCCACCGTGGCTCCGGGGCCGCGGCCGTCTACTTCCCAAGCGTGCTAACGAAGTTTTATGAAGCGCGATAGCGCCATACCTACGCCGTCCCGTGGACTTTGGCGCTCCTTAATTTGTGAACGCTGCGCGCACACTGTGTCGGCCGCGCGGTGCCGCAAAAGAATGGTATGTCGGCCGACAACGTGATATATCTTCGGTCCTGTGCCCTGGACCTTCGCCGGCCGCCGCGCCGAGTCGAGCCGCCAGGATGCCGTGGGTATACGGTAGCCTACGTCTTCGCGCTCTTTACCCGGAGGATTCCCGCTGCAAAATCGACCCGCTCCGCTTCGTCATGCGTGAGAACCTTTACGTCGAACGCCGGCCTATCCAGTGATTTGTGCGAGCCTTTGTTCCGCGTACGTTGTTGCACGGGGTCGTGGCCCCGGTTCCTATTCTCCCTTCGCTTGCTTCTGCGAGCTAGGCGCATCGCGATTAATCGCGCCTTAACGTTCTTCGACTCGATGTTCTCATACACTAATTTAACGTGCGGCTATTGCGATTTATGGCTACCTTGTACGCTGGGATCTGACTGGAAATGCAACGTCCTACTGTAGGTAGCGTTAACCTTTTGGTTTCGCTTTGCCTCTACCGATTTTGGTAATAATTAGATGACTCGTTTACGCTCAAGAGGAAGGGAGACAGCAGTCCCCAAGGAAGACGTTTCGATACGTCCCAGATATCACTCGCTGATATCATAATTGTACCTTCGTCGGGATTAATTAGTACATCCCGGCGGTTTCTCGCGGCCTTCCTCCCGTTTCCGTCCCCCACGCCCGCCAAAAAGAAGTCGTCCGGCTCCGTGGGCCCCGTGTCCTCGGGGTCGATGTGGTGGACGCCATATGTGCACCAAACTATGTAGCCGTTGGTATATAGTTGTCTCCTCGTGGGTACTGATTAAGCTGACCGGCGATTGCGGACGCTTCGAGCCACGGCGAGCGGCACAGTCCTCTGCAGAGGCCGCAGAAACAGCCAGCCAGCAGCAGCAGCAGCAGCAACAACGGCAGCAGCTACCGCGGGCTCTGATGTATGCGAGCGATACAGATATCTCCGGGAAGGAATTTGCGTTGAATTAGCGTATAATCGGCGGGCCGATCTGCTCATACGGAATCCGCGCGGTCCCGCTTACACGTGTCCCGAGAGCTGTATTCTCTGCGCGAACACAATATTTAGTGGCCGTCTTTTCTCCTGGCCCGGCCTCGTTCGCCCTTTCCTCCCTTCGGCTCCCGTGGGACCCTGTCCCCGGCTGGTATGCGCGTCCCCTTAAATTCGCCCGTTCTGGGCCCAAATTTTTGCGCCCGCCTCTCGCATTCTGCCCTCCACGGCGCGAACGCTGCCCTCTTCAATACCCGCGCGCGCTGATTAAACCGAACTATCGGCTTTCATCGACCTCCGGGTTAAGGTTCGAGTGGAAGCAGCTCGGATTATTCGGGGTCGAGACGAAGTTACGCCCGACATCGACGGATCCGAGACGGTGACGAAGCTCGAGCGGGTCGGGGATTCGAGGGAAGAAGCGCGTCTTAGCCGCGGGCGCTGAAGGCAGAGCGTAATTGGATGCTTGTCGAGCGGAGGAGTCTGAGGGGACGCTGAGACGCGACTGCGGTTCAACTTTGAGCTTGAATAATTTTATGTTTCGCGTGTTGTTAGGGCGGGGAGTAGTTTGACTTTGGACTATCTGACGCTGCATTGATTTGTACGAGGGATAACCTTCTGCCTTCAACTGGTCTGTTACAAAAAAATTCTACTTTGATTCTGTGGATCATCCTATACGTAAAACATGAAGAACTTATTAGAATACGAGCTTGAACAAATTTCTTTCTCCGCGTCGACGATTTGGTCTTCTTTTAAGACCTCGGTTACAGCGATACATGCAGTGGTGGATCCAATAACCTTATTCTGGGGGAACCGAAAGGGAGACAGAGGACTGTGTAGAAAAGTAGTTTAGAGTCACTTTGTAAATGAGGGAAGATAGAACTTTTTGCTTGGGGTATATGTACAGACTTCAATAGTTACGAATAATTATATTTTTCTTCGCTACTTTTAAAACTTTCATAATTGTAATTAAGAATACTGTATTTCATTTAAAATTCTCCACAAATATAAGTTTACGAATTTTTCAGAAAATCGAATCTATTTAATAAGCAGTATTTATTACATCTGCAGTACAAAATGCTGTTTTCACGAAGAAAATTGAATTTTATAAAATTCAATTGCAACAACAGGCATACAGAGATATAACACAAGGAATATTGTGCATTTTTATCAATGAACGACTTCAAACTTTAACTCAAAAAAGATCTCTAAAGACTGTAAATTTAACAATTCAAATAATTCATGAAAATTGCAAGTACAGTCCTAGAGTAAACAGGTGATTATAATTTTTTAGCCTTATTTTAGAGTAAGTACATTTCTCAACCTTCTCTCAAGAAATACTGCAGCTAAATGATTAAATTCACATGAATAATTTATACATTACACAAATCAGACTGCGACATAATATTTCCATATTTTATGACTCTGAGGGTGGAACGATTGTCCCTATGGTTCTCCATAAGGGCCATAGTCCCTATGTATCAAGGATCAAGGATAACAAATTGACGAGCAGTATCGTCCCCCAGGATCGACCGGGCCCCGGATCTTAGCAAGTCCCGTCCGCGAATAATCGTCCCTAGGATGTCTTTGTTTCCCCGGAATCGGCAGGGTTAACAGATTCGGCCGAGAGGCCCCTTAACTGCGGCGCTCATCTCCGGCAATCGAGATGCGAGGAGCCGGTTAGGCGACCGATCCTCCGAACTCGTGGGCATTCGCGGTGGGTCGTCCCGATCCTGGCGGCGATTCGATCCCTCGTACGTCGATTCCGGGAAATCGGGGGAGACGTCGGGCGCGTGTCTTCCGACGGGAAGGGTGGAGGAAGGAACGGGCGGTCGGGGCGGGGAAGAAAGAAAGGATGCCGGGTAACGAGCCTCCGGTCACGTGTATGGCGTCGGGCGTCGAGATGTCAGATCTATCGGCGCGTGCTCGATGGCGCGTGTCCTCGCCTGTTGATCAGCCCCGTTGCCTCGTGTCTATGCCCGTCGCATATTGGCTAGAACCTCGATCGAGTCTATTAGTCATGAATCCGTGTCTGCGAGGGCTGACCGAACAGTGCTGCGTCTGATCTATGCGGTGGACTGTTGACTTTGAGAGGCTGAAGTTGTTTAAGTAAAATCGTATAGGAAATCAAAGAAGGGCTACGTTTTGGAATTATTTCGAAGAAATTCTGACGAAATCCTCTAGAGGGGGGGACTCTGAGGTTGTCTTGAGCAAGTTCCGGCGGGGAATCGAGGAAAGCTCGCGTCTGCGATTAATTGGCGCCATATTTTTCGAGCGGAACGAAAACTCGGATCCGTGATATTTCTTTCTTGCACCGCAGTCTCGTTACACGGCCGAGTACGGCTGTTGCGCCGCGTAGCCCCGCGCTGCTGTTCGCCGGCTGAGCGCGGGGGAAATGTCGAGGAAGAGTGTTTTATTTCCTGCAATTGCATCAAGGAGGTGTGTTACCGAGGGTCCCGTGAAAAAAGAGCAAAGGAACGGGGCAACAACAACGCGCGCCGCGTGGCGTGCCGCTTGGAACTTTCGCGAGCCGCGCGAAGAAGGATACCACAGGATGCAGGAGGTGTCATTAGCATAGCGCGGAAGAGCCGTGCTTTATGATTTATTCGGCCCCTTCTTGTTATTCCCTCCTTTTCACTCGTAATTCCAGCTGCACGCCAGGTAAACACGACCCCGGCTACAATCCGTACTTATGTAGATCCACCGAGGAGATGGAAGAAATTCACTTTCCACCGTCGATAGGCCCGAGAAATCTCTGTGTGTCGAAATTGCACCGCAGATAGATCTTGGCCAAGGCAATACTTAACACCGTCCGCCGTCGACTCGTCCAATATCCTGCACTTACGCTGATAGCTGACACTACTTATTATCTAATGCCAATACTGACGTTTAATATTAAACTGGTATCAGCTGACACCTGGTAGTTATCGTAGCAGCTGATATCTGGCAGCGCTCAATGCGAAGTATCAGGATCTCGCGGCGTTAGCATCTCGCGATTATTTTCCAAATATTCGCGAGGCGAGGTTTTTCAGTCGATACGCGCGCCAGACGAAGGAGCGATACGCACTGATTGCTGGAAATTGGACGGTCGATTGTTCGGGTACGGCCGGCGGGCCACTGGCCACCTCGAGTCGACGCCAGCATTCTCTTTCGCTATCGCGATCACAATGTTATCCGGGCGTCATCGAGCCTGCAATTTCAATCCGCCGACGCGACTGAAAAACACGGCTTCCTAGATCGGGGGAAATAATGGGAGCCCCCGTCTACGTGCTGGGATCGTGCAAACGAGGTGTAACTGAAATCACTTGAGGCATCCGCTCAAACGAGCTGTGACTGCACGAAGATTTTTATCCCGACCACGGGAGTCTTTAATTCCTCCGTTGATCGCCGTCCGAGATACCGCGTTGCATTATTCCCGCCGCGATATTCGCTGTTGGAACAACGCGAACCCCTTCTGGCGACTGATTGGTCCGCGAACGTTCCATTATCCTGCTAGGTAGACGCACAATACAAGTGTCGGAACTACGCAGACATCGACTACTTCGCTTCGAGTATGTTTCCGTCCGAGTTCAACAGTTTATCGAAGCGAAGGAGCTTATCTGATACCGAAGAAGGAAAGGTAACGGCCTTTGCGCAATTGAAGGAGCGTAATGAGGAACGCTCGAGCGCGATTGCGGGCATAAATCGTCGCGGGTTCGTCGTCTTAGCGTCGCAGGTGGCTTCGTCGAGCCGCGACGCGACAAGACATTGCCATCAGCAGCGTCCATTAACGCGAAAACGTTGACTCGCTTCGTTGAGCATCGGTGGCCAACGATTTCGTCGAGTACTCGGTTAGCAGAGCGAATATGCGTGTCGCTGTGCTCTGTACACGTGCAACCGTGGGACACCGGAAGCGGATTGCTACCGTTTGTTGCAGGAAGATGCTCAACGTCCTGCCTGCAGCTTGACCTACTTACGATCCCAACCGCGTTCTGATTCGAAACTGTTCTGAAACGATTTCTGCTCGGAATGGAGACTAAACGATAGAAGGAAAACAGTGATCCACGGCGTTGAGATCGTCTCAAGTTGATACTACTTTTATTATAGCGGTGGAGTGCCTATCAGGCTTGCATCGATGTTGACGAAAAGAGCACCTCTGCCTCTGGCACCGAGCCCAGTCTCTTCCAGAACGAGTATCGACAACCCCAGCGAATCATGGTGTCTGGTGGTTTGCTGGATCACGTGGCGCGTACCTGGCGGAGGGCACGGTCGCCGCGTTCGTCCTCCTGGAGCGGAGTTTAAACGATTAACGCGAGCGGTTTCCCGCGAATAATCGATGTCCCCGATGTCCTCGGGCGTACGGCAAAGTTCTCGGATCCAGCGCGGTATTTCACAGGGGATTAACCGGCTTACGTTTTCGTTCGATCGCCGTCGCTCCACCCCTCTCTCGCCCTCGAGAATTATCGGCTGCGTGTTGATTATATTTCCTCCCCCCTTTTTTTTTCGTTCCCTTCCACCCTGGTCTCGACTCTTTTTCTTCCCCCGAACGATTCGTGGAAATGTACGATCTCGCTGTTATCGTTTGGTACACCGTTTTCCCCCTGTTCGTTTTTCCCCGTGTCGCGGGAAATATCTGGGTTTTTATCGAACAAAGATTTATACTTTCGTCTATGTAGCGGCGCGCGGTTGGCCGATAACAGATAACCGGCTTCGATTTGATCGAACGTTGGAGAACGCTGTACCGATGGAGGCATTCGGGGTGATGCAATTGATACTTTTGTTGGTTTGTGGATGGGGGAGGCTTACGAGACAAAGTTACATCGATTGAGATCACTTTTTTTGCACGTTGCGTGGACCAAACACCTTTACAGTTCTTTCGTCGATCGCAAAAACATTAATACTGCCCTCATTTTAATTCTATTAGATAGAAAAAGAATTGGCACAATCTCTGCCTATTTCAGAACAACAAAAATGTCCGAACGAACTTCTTCAGCTGTCTGCTCATCTCGCAACCGTCACCAGCAGAAGCCATCACCGTCGCCGAACTCGCATTGTATAACTGTCGTAGAAAATCGCTCTCCCGATGCCAACTGCCCTGGTAGAGCATGAATCAAGCCCGCGGCGAGGAAGATCGCGATCTATTCGGAACGACAGTTCGCCTCAAAGTCGCCCGAAATACGTTTCAACAAGTACCGTGTCTGGGAACAGACGCGTGATCCTCTCGCACGGAGAAGGTTCCACGTTCGAGGAAAATCGAACGCGAGTCGATCGTAGCCGCGGAATTTCTCCGGTGTCCCGACAAGGGACTCCGAATGTGGGGGGGGGGGGGTAAGCTGCTTTGCGAACCGACGGAATCGCGAGCGAAGGAGAAAGGGAGTAAGCGATTAGGTAAACCCTGGATTAGTTGGACGCCCTGTGCTCCCTTCGTTTCGGAACGGGCTGCTTCCGCCTCCGCCCGCTCCTATTTGGCCTAGGAGAGTTCGATTGCCTCCACTAATAATGCTACCCCTGATTTACATGATTGGATTGGCGTTGCGAAATTGAAACTGCCGCCCGCCGCGCCGCCGCGTCCTATCCTTGTATCGACATGCAAATGCTGGAAATTAGCTGGATGCGAGGTGGGATATCGAACGATATGCAGCTTGTAGAAGATCCGAATTATGTTGCAGTACTCGAGATTAAATAATCTGGCACGACCCGGGATCGAACTTTCTCCGTGGCGATCGTGCGTTGGTGATCCTCGAGCGGTTTGGCTCCGATTATTATTCAGCATCCGCGCGGTTCCGGATCTAATTTAAAAGCCCCCTCGCGGATGATGTTAAGTGTCCCACTCCATAGATTATCATTTCCTCTCGGCCGGGACGATGTTAAGCGCGGCACTCCATAAAAACGATTTCGCGTGTCCACGGTCCGCACGCAAAAATGCCGCCTTTGTTCTCGTTCCGTTGCTCGTATATTTCTATTTCCCGGTACGCTCGCCTGAATGATCTAGAGGCGGGCTGTCCCGGAAAAATGCGCCCGGAGATCCTCCAACTTGGAATGATATTGAATCGTTCCCTCGTGTCGGACGTCGGCCCAGCCACCAATATATTTCATAGACGGATACAACAAAAGGACACGGTTTCCTCGGAGAGGCCTCTCTCTCTCTCTCGGAGAGATTAGTATGCTCGTATCTGCATGCCGCAAGATCGTATCTGCCGCGAGCGCGGTCCTTTGTGGGTTTTTGTTTGCGTTGCGTACGTATTTATGTGAGCGTCCTCCTCATCCTCTTCCTTTCCTCCCCCACCGACGTCTCTTCCTTCGAGCACTCCTTCTTCATCTTCCTCTTCGTCTGTTTTCCGTGCCATAACCGCGAGGGAGCCTCTCGAATCATCCGCCTTGTCGCAGCGATCTCTCCAAAGTTACCGGACGCTTCGAAGGAATCCTCGAGCCGATCGCAAAGCGCGTCTAACTTTAGAAGCATCACATTTTAAAAACACAGCAGATTCATCTCCTTCGCCACGGCGAAAAGTTAATTGGATGCTCCGGCTAATCGCCTGGAATTGTTCCCCTATCGATCCTTTTTTGAAGATCGCAACGTTAATCAATACTTTTGCGGGCGACCGCAAATGTTAATTTAAAAGCATCCAATGGCAATTAGAAGAGGGCAGAGAGCGGCGAGTGTCGTCGTCCCGAAACGGAGGAATTCGAGGCAGGCAGGCAGCGGTGCCCGGACATCCGTCGCCTTGGCGCAGCCCTAATCCCTACTGTGTACCAATTACCTCGTCCATTTTGGCTGCAGTTCATGCAAATTGGATTTCGGTTGCAGAAGACAGAGAGGCAGAGGGTCGCTTCTCTTCCCTCGGCCGACCACGGACGGGGCTTTGTCGTCGTTGAGGCGAACCGTGAGGATAAATGTGTCGCGCGCCCTGGAAAGAGGACCCTCCGAGTCGGGCCGGTCGAACGGTCAAGCGAGCCCGAAGAAAAGGTCCGTAAAATCGGTGTAACGCTTTCAGCGAAAGCTGTGTTGCGATTTCTCTCTTCCCCGCGCACAATGGGGGATATCGCTGTCACCGAGAAGCGACCGACGACAATAAGCCCGGGGAACGCAATAATCGGGCCTCATTTTCCGTGGCCACTCGATGCTCCGCAGACCGCAAACCGGGCGAAAAGACGGTAAACGATAGGTCGTCGCGGAAGAAAGGTGAACGCACAGACGGACCGCGAAAGAATGAAGGTCGACGTTACATGGTTACAAGGCGGTGCTCTAATCCAACTGAGAGAACGACTCGTGCCAGTTTCCTTTCCGGACCCGACGACCGTTCGCGATCGAACTTTCCTCCGTGTCCAGTCTTTTATCCGGGCCCAACGAGTCGTTCGAGTTTCACGTTCGCTCTGAATTTGCGTATCGCCGAAGAGAAACGCGGCCACGAACCGGGACAGAAGTAATTTTCGATCAGCGCTCGAGGAGAAATTCCCGCCTTTCCGGGGGAGGGAGGACGCAAAAAGGACGGCCGACATTTAGGAGTCCGAGGAAGATCGAGGCACAGGGTAATGCGGCGCGGCTAAAACCATGGGAAACGTCGATGATCGTTTCGTATATCGCTGGGAAAGGAAAAGAACCATTATGTAAAGATGAACTTTTTGTGGCAATCTTTGCGTCAATTAAATTACCGCGATGCGTCCGGGCCCTGAGGTTCGATCGAGCCTACGGTATCGCGCATCCGTGCGAGTGAGAATCGTTCCCACGAGAAACGTATTAAACATATAGGCACCGCACTCCAGAAAAGTAAATTGATGGCTGGTAATATAGACGCGGCCGCGAGAAGCTTGATAAGCGGCCAGTCGAGCAATTTGCTGGCCCCGAAAAATTCTGGAAAATTGTTACTGTTGTGGCGCATAGAGTTACTTAACTTTCAGCTCAGATAAAAAGTGGAACTTCCATTTCTAACGTTGAAAAATTCTACTCGCTAGTACCTAAAACACGAGACCTGAGAATATATCGCTTTGCTCTATAATCGCAGTTATACATATCTGAAATTCCGCGAAGATTTGCCAAGAAATTCCTCAGCATTCCATTGCACGGCGTATCAGCGCGAAGAATTTTTAATTCGGCAAGTATTCCTGTCCGAAGCGTGTTGCGGCAACGCGACAAGAACTCGTCGCGTCGCTCCTTCGCGCGCGTATCCTCGCGAGTATCTGCCGGTGACAAGCGACGCGCACTGGTGAAATTGAGATTTCACGCACGTCTGCACGGCAGCAAGGTAATTGCGTTAAACGACGCGGTTGCGTATGCGACTGCTGCGCCCACCTGTGTCAGCCCGCGTGTCCCTGTCTAAATAATAGAATTCACAAGCGCGCACGCACAAACACACGCAGGACTGGGGAAGAGAAAACGACGCGACGGGTCCCGACGCGTTCGATCGCGCGTCATCGGCCTCGTCATCTCGCGCGCCGACAGAAAACCCTATGGCGAGGGACTACTAATCAACCGACGTGAATCACGGGCCCTCCCCGTGGTCTCGAAGGCACGAAAGCATCGATTTCCTGGCTTTTCGAGTTTTGAATCACGCGCCGCGCCGCGGGTCTTTCGTATGCGACCGCTGGGCCAGGCGGTCGGCCCTCCCAAGTCGTACTTCCGAAAAGTTGGAGACGATCGCTGAAGAATCTTAATCGGGTGTGTTCGAATTTAAACCTCGTTCCACCAGAGAATACAATTGTTCCGCGTTGCTAGATTCTACTGTTTCAACTACATGTAGGTTTAACTTTTCCGTGGGAATTGGAAGTGGAAGATTTAAAGACATAAAATTGAAGATTTGAAGGTTTGAAGTGAAAAATGTGAAGAGTTAAAATGGAAGATTTGAAAATTTCAAGTCTCGGGGATTTGCCGAGTTAAATTTCGAAATTTTTGAATTTTAAATTGAAGGCTTAAGAAGTTGAAGTTGGTGAAATAATATAGGTAACCACCGACATAATTTATTAAGAATTATTTCTAAATTTACTATACAATAATATAGTTGTTAGATGAAATAGCTCTTGGTCTGTTTAATATAATTTTCAGAAACCTATTCTGAATTCTTTGAATAGTGGAAATGTGTGATTTCCTAAGTGCGTCCAGCCGCTGCGTCCATTGGCCACGTTCGCTGAACGCGGCGGCCAGACGCAAGTAGCGATTCTCAGTAATTGTTTAATATGCTATCGTCATCTGAAGAAAACAGTTGAACATACAATATATTGAGAATCGCTGCTTGTGTCGCACCTGTAATGTGGTAAGGAAAATTTTTCTTTAACCTTTAGAGCAGTGGTGTCAAACACGCGGCCCGCAAGACCTTAGGGTGCGGCCCGCGGCCCAAAACTTGAAATTAATTTTATTACCAAAAAAATACAATGCAACACAATGCTAAAGGAAAAATATAATGAAATTGGCATTCCAGATTTTTATTCGTACTTGCCAGAACATTTTATTGAAATGCGTATGTTTGTTGCGAGAATCTTGGCAATGTTTGGTAGTACATGTCTATGTGAATAATTATTTTCTGTCTTAAAGACCAATAAAACTTCACACCGGGTGAAGTTAACAAATGAACACTTAAAATCTATGTTAAAAATATCTTTATCCCAAACAATTACACTCGACATCGATAAACTAGTATCTGCGAAAAGATACCCCGTCTAGTAAAAAATATTAAGTCTTTTAATTTCTAAAATTAATGTATCTTTTAATGTATTTTTTTTAATTCTTATATATTTATTAAAGAAAAATAAATGTAAAGTTTAAATGAGTTATTTTCCATTATAAATAAAAGACTTTTTTTCTTCCTGTCTGTGGCCCGCGGATTTTCTTAAACTTAATTTGGTGGCCCGTATTCATACATGAGTTTGACACCACTGCTTTAGAGGATCGGAGTGGCCACAATAATGAATATTATGCTGTAAAGGTTAAAACTAGTGGAACTATAATTAATAGAGCGAAACAGAGGAAGGGATGAGGGAGCAGAGCCAATAACTAATGAAGATAGGGGTCAGCTGCGCAAAAAATACAAAAACTGGTGAACTGTATTCTCTCATGAAACAGAGCTCAATAATTTCCAGAAGTTTCCTGCCCGCTCCAAAGTAGAAAACAGTTTACGCGCGCATTAAAGGGTTAACGTTCGATCGCGCGCGTAATACCGCGAGCAAGAAGCGGTTGGTACACCGCGTATTCGCCCATTTGATCTAATCAAACGCGATATTCCACGGTAGTCGGCGGTCCCACGACGGCACGCTAATCTCCCGGCAATTTCCAGGACTGCCTCAGAAGCAGCGGAGGATCGGGGGGCCCTTGAAAGAGGGAGGGTGCAGAGGGAGGGCTCGGGTTAGGGGTTCGTGTGCAACAGCGGGGTCAGCTACAGATTTTTGCGGGCAGCTCGGGCGGCGTTGGGCAGCTGGCGTGCGGTTAGCCGCTCTGGCCGCAGCGCTGCGTCGGTCGTGCATCACCGGCCACCATATTAACCCCAAGCCCCGACGTACTCGGCCAGCGCCACAGCCCGCAGCGTCCACGGTCCATGGTGCCCCATTGCCGCACTTTCTATGTACCTGTGCCTTGCACACCCACCGTAGCCGCCACCATATCGGCCATAATTGTTCACGGTTCCTCGCGCGCCGCCCGGACCCGCCTCGCACTCTCGGCCGTTTCTCTCTTTGTCCAGGCCGCGGTGCGCGCGCGGAACCGCCGCGCCGGCTCGACGCGCTTTCCTCCCGTGTTTAAGCGACGGACGTTTAGCGGCGATAGCGGGAAACGGTCCCGCGGTAAATGGTTCGGTATTTAATGCGCCCAGCCCGACGCTGTTCCAGTCGATTCGGCTCTGGCCTCGGATATTCTGCGGTTTCGATCGTTTTCGCCGCACCCGCGTCCCCGACCGACCGTATACTCGCTGAATAATTGATCGATTTATTTGTTCCGACGTTGTCGGCAGGTTAATTGGAAACGGTGGCCATGGGGGCCGGACAGAGTTTATATAACCGCGGCGGTAGAAGATACGAGAGAGGGGGACACGAGGAGAAGGAGTCTCGTCGATGTTGCGCGGGGACCTGTTAAAAAGGGGCCGTTTTTTACCGCCATCAACTCTAATATCGTTACAACTAAAGCAACCGGCTGACGAGTCCAACAACTGGCGCCGAACAAATAGTCTTTCGCCGCTACACCGGGATTAATTTACGACGGAGTAACGATGATTGGAGGCGGAGAGGATTTTTACGAGCGTCGATCGAGTAAAACGCGTGTTAACAGCGAGTCGATGCGTTCAAGGATAATCGGGGAACGAGCGTCGACGGAACGATGATCAGGCCGCGTCTCGCGTTAACCAGAGTGCGAACCGACGTTCGAATTAATAAATCACATACAGACGAGACGTTTCCAAATGCGTGCGTGTCGCTATACAAGCAATATCCCTGATAATGACAGGTTACGCGCGACGATACACGAACTTCAATGTACCCCGGCTACCAGGAAATGTCCCGCGAAGTTAAGTGCCGTGGAACAAGTCCCGGTCGTTTGCTCCGTTATTAGTAGCAGCGACGACCGCGTAGAAACCCGATCGAACCCGCTCCTCGTTCGATACAACGCGAAACGAATATATATCGCTTACCTGGAACACATCAAATTAGACCTCGTCACTTTCTTCTGTAAACCGTGCAATTATCTCTTCATACGCCGTGACAAATGGAGTCATCGACTTTTTTCCATCCTCCTTTAACGCATCTCCACCCCGGTGTATTTTAAGCGCATTTACATTTATCATTTCCGATCGTTCTTTATAATCAGCCCGTAATTATGCAATTCTTTCTCTACGGTAATTACGAAACAGCTGTCCGATGCGTTAACCGAAGTATTCAAGCACTCATCAACTTTTTTTATGCACTCTTCGTACGATTTAAGTGGGCATGCACCGCTCTTGCTTAAAGAAGATACAAAAAACTTAGTCGGAGGGATGAATTATAACGAATTATAATGATAGACTTGAATTTTCTGTGAAATCGCTGTGTGTAAAGATTTCGAAACGCGTGTAAATTGTCCCTCGATCTTCCTGCAAGCATCTCAATCCTAAAAGGCGGAAAGATTCTCCCTTGTTCTCAGCGATTCCGAGATTACCGCTCGATTTCAGGCCAGCTGTTTCTGCCGCACCGAAACGCGTCCAAATCGGTAATGACAACCGTGCTCCGGCATTCGAGCGGTTTCGGTTCGCTTCGGAGGACGATGAAGAGGCAGAACAGTGGTCTGGGATCCGCGTAGAGATGTTAAGGTCGGGGAGTATCGGTCGGTTCGATCGGCGAATGGTAGCCGGAATCGACAGGATGGGGGAGAGCAGCTAGCACGAGCTCATATTCCACATAATGAGAGCGGCAGCAACATCAGACAAGCCGACATGGCGGGCGTAATTGAAACTCGCCGACAGCTAACCGGTCTCGTACCTCGGTTCCGTAAAAACGCGCCGCTCCGCGGGAAATCGGACCGAATTGTTACGCGGCGCATCCTCCGTTCTACGCGAAATCCCACTCGAAACGACCAGCCCACGTAGTCCGCCTCTCTCGTTTACGACCGACGAATCGCCCCTCGATCGCTGGTAATTGGACAATTTCGTGATGAGATCGGGAAACACCGAAATGCTCGGCGCCGTGAAAGGGCGAGCCGAAAAACTGGGCCCTATACTCGCAACAACGTAATGTCGGTAATTTGTGCTAACTAACCGCTCGAATCGCGGCCCCTCCGCCAACTACGAGGCGTAATGCGATGTACGGATAATCAGGAAGAGGCAGGAAACAAAATAGAGCGGAAAGCGGTGCAAAAAGAAGTCTGTTACTTACGTACTGATGATGATCCATCGTCAGCGGCGCGATCCAACGTCCGCGATGGCACGAGGCAGCACGGAACGGCATGGAACAGAAAGGACAGCCAGATCAATAAGCATCGGTGAAGACTCAACGATCGAGTTCTTATTTGTTCGAATGGAGGCCCCGTAATCGACGCGCGACTCGCGTGCATCCGCGCGACGATTAAACATCGTGAGCCAGATCTATCGCGCGGAATGTCATTACCGAGCGTTCCGAGGGGAGGTGTAAAGGGGTCGCGAGCGAATTATCGTCGAGTATATAGGGTGGACGATCGTTGACAGGCGGCAATCAAGTTACAGTGAGACGGCAATCGCGCGCGGGGCCAGCGAATACGGTGTAACTGCTATTAACGTCGTTTTTGCGGCGAGCATGATAGCACGGTGGCGTGCCAGGAACTAGGAAACCGATCGCCGGTTGTTCCCCGCGGTACAATTGCATGGAAAACCGAGGGAATTTCCAAAGCAAAGTGGAGGCGGGGAAGCGTGCGGACCGGGAACACGAGACCCGTTCCTCGATCCGTCATGATCAACCAACACCTGTGATTTAATTGTCAGTCAGAGACGGAGAAAGTTCAGCGCCGGTGCTTTTCGATTCGCGGGGCGCGAGGTCTGCCGTGCAGGGAAACTCTCCGATTAAGTCTCTTGATTTATTTTAATCCCTTCGGAACGGTGGGCACTCAAGCGCGGCATTAATTTCTTTGCGAACCTTGTTTCGAGTTTCTTGGTGTAATTATCGGTGCAGAATAATTATTCAGAAAATGAGTTGTGCGCGATGTAGTGTGCCACCGATGCTAAGGATTTTCCCCGTCTTCAGATTTCTAAACAGATTGTCGAAACAGCTCAGTAGGACAAGTAAACGGGCTTGAAGAAAAACAATTTATCGCGCGATAGGAGCGTATCGAGGATTCAACATCGTCGCTTCCGGCCGCGAGCAGACGTTTCGATCTCACGCCCGGTTTCTCGAATCTCGTCCGACTGGCACGATATCCAGCCCGGCAATTATAAAACTGCCGTAGAGAGCCACCGGCACCGCGAACACATGTCGGCCAGCCGCCACCCTCCGCCACCCCCGGACGACGTTCTCCGACGGCGACATGGGAGCGAACGCGCGACACGCCAAGCCACGCCACGCCTCGCACGCACCACGCACGTACCCCGACGCCCCCGGTGCACGAGCTGCACGTAGACGTCCGTCTGTGCGAGTCTGCACGCCTGCGTGCGTCGCAGTTCTGAATAATTTGACATGTTGTCGTACACGTTATTATTCAGATAGATCTTGAGATACCGCCAGTCGAGTCGGACCTCCACCTTCTTCGACCGAACCACTGTCTCTCCTCTTCTCCCCTTCCTCCTGCTCGATCATCCAGCTGGCTCGTTTGCTCGCCGGTGCTACGTGCTCGACCACGATCGAATTAAAAGTCACGGATTTCGCACGAATCGTTGAGGTCTGCTCGCAACCCCCTGGCACGATGCCTGCTTGTTCGAGGCGGCGTTTACAGGGAGTCGGGATTTTGGAAACGAGGGTGGAGAATTTTAATGGGTACCGAGTACCGAGAGTCCGAGTGAATCAGTATTCGAGGAATACCGCATTTTTCGAACGCAAGTACAGCGAAGACGGAATCGATCTGCGTAAAGAAATTAGTAAGCAAGAGAAATTCGAAATAAGAGAATTAACCCTTTGCACTCCGCTGTCCCCTCTCAGGGGACATCGTAATTCTAGCATATCACTCGGATGTCCCCTCTCAGGGGACATTCAAGTTTATTAGTGATTACGGGGAATTGAGTTATTTCAGCGCAACTTTTTGAGACATGCATGTTTCCCTCAAGTTTTATCTTGAAATGGCACAAGAAATCAAATCAAAATATCGTAAAATTACTAAGATATATACAAGAAATGTCAGCGGGTTTTGTGTCAGACGAGAACGTGAGATGCGTGCTCACGACGGTCCGAGCACTTCGCGACGCCACTTGAAAAGAGCGATAAGGGGAGTTTGTAGAAGAAAGGTCAAACAACTTATTATTGTCAAACATGCACTAATCAGCCTGCAATGCATATTGGGTAGTGTTTAAAAACTTATCATACTGTACAAAATTATAAACAATAAAATATTGATTTTGTTGCAAATATACTGTCCTCGATTTCAACCAATTCATATAAGTCCAATATCATTATAATACGTTACTTATTTCCAAAATTATAATAAATAATACGAGGGTCTGTAAATGTTCGTTTCTGCCGTAAAGTGGCGCTGAGTAACTGATAGCCAACGTCCAGAATCGTTCGGAGTGCAAAGGGTTAATTAATCTCTAGACTTTAAAATACTGCATATTGTGTAAGAAGTACGAGGTTTATTATCGGGAGGAACGATCGATCCCGAGGAAAAGAGCATCCACTCCCTCGGCATTCGAAATCCGCTCGAAGATCGATAGAAAAGCCATGATAGTCGCGAGTTTCTTCGGGCGAGATTGACATTTAGATTGCGGCGGCAGCGCGGATTGTCATGCGATCGGTGAACCCTTAATAGGCTCTATTAGCATGAAACGGTGTAATCGGTTCGGCTTTCGCATGCACGATCCGGGGAGAAAAGAACTCCGTCGCTCCCCTTTCTCATTATACGCGCCAGAGGCCCGGGAGAGACGCGTCACCGGAATAATACAGCTGGTAATGCGCTAAACATCGAGACGCGCATAATAAAGCGGCTGCACCTGCGGCACGCCGTCTAATTATTCGGCCGGGGGTTTTTTTAAGTCGCGGCGATTTATATCAAGCAATTAGCCCTGGCTGTAGCGCTAATTGGAGTGAGACCGCGTACGCGCGCCCGACTACGCGAACTGATAAACACCGGGGGTCTATCTCGTTAGTGCTTCGCGTGGGGCCTGCCCTTTCGCGCACGGCGAAACTTTCGAAACGACCGGCTCGGTGGGACGCGAAAACGCGGCGTCGCGCGTGGAAAAACCACGGCGCCGGTTTCCATTGCGATTCGACGGGTTGCGTGGCAGTTCCGCGAAGCCGGTATTTCATAACGCCGAGGATACGACGACGGGCGAGAATTGATAGGCGAGATTGAACGTATCGGAGGAAGGCGCGAAGATTACGGAGATGCTGTGTGACAGGTTCACCGGGACGAGAGACAGAGGAAAATTCGCTTTCCTCGTATGAAAAGGTAAATTAAAATACACTAGAACTGACGGTCGTATCAATCAACGTCTGGCAGGTAGAAGGGAGGCGCGAAGATGCCTCGTCATTAACGACCAACGGGCCACTTTTCGGGGAACCCTTCGAACCCAGGAACAGGCAATTTACTTCCCGCAGACGAGGCTGCTCCTGGAACGTCTTATTCCACGGATCTGAACCGTATTCTCGAACTGCAGACTAGCAGATAGGATAGTTTTACAATATCGTGGTCAAGTGTTTGCAATGGTTCGTTAGGAAAAAAGTGATACGCGCGGCAAAAATTAATGGTGGCTCCGTCAGAAATTCACCCTCCGTAACTTGAAAGACACATCGGCTCTCGTGTTTCTCCGTCCACTTGAGTGCCTTCTACACATTTCCACCGATGGCGGTATCGATACGATCCCGACGAGCCATACGCGTCCGAACGATATATCGTCGCAACGCGTACGGCGTCGGTCAACGCACCTGCGTCCATCGGTAGCGTCTCTTAGCCAGTGAATGGTCTTGTATAAACGTATACAGGGTGTCCCTTAACAGGATGCGCTTGGACATCTATCCTCTAAATCATTTCGAATCAAAAAGTCTGATATCCTTAAGCAATTGAAAATAAAACAGAAGTCCAATGCAAATTACAAGGGAAACGAAAAGATGATCTACAACGTCTTAACAAATCTGCAAATCGAGCCCCGTTTTATCGTAATATCCAGTTGACTTGTAACATCCTGTAACAGAACACCTTGTACACAGGATCGGAAGGAAAAAGAGGGCAACGAAGGGGTCCAGTCGCGCAGGAGAGATCTACCGTGGCAGATATAGCGCCGGCCCCTAAACATCCACCATTATATTAAATTGTGTATATTTCCCTTCATAATTACTCGAATTATACGCATTATGTAAATCGGTATGTTAATGCACTGGCCTCCACCCTCCTGCACCTCCGCCCCACCACCTACAGCCGGTCTCCGCCAGGCTGCGTCGCAACGGCATTGCTTTCCGTCCGCCACGCCAACGGAGGATTACAGCAATTTCGCTGAAGCGCGCGCTAAATGTTACTTTATGCGCTTTTTATTCAGCCCTGCATCCGCTCGCGCGAATCCCTCGGCGTCGGTGCTTTTCTAGATCGTACCGCGTTTAACGCACGCCTCTATTTACATAATATTTCGCGAGAGATCGATATCGAAGGAGGCCCCGAGAGCGTGCTCGCTCGATGCGTTTTTACGGCGTTAAAATCAGAAGCTTCGAACCCGTTCATCTGCTCGTGGAGAATGACCGATCGTTTCGATCGAATCGGCCAGCTTGGTGGAAGCGATTTGAACCTTCCTTTTCGGAGTGAGGTGGATTTCGAGCGAGGATAAAGAGTTATTAGAGAATGCTTAAAAAGAAACGAAAGGCATTATTCGAACGGAAGAGAAAAATATGGGTTAATTGAAATAATTATACCACCATGGTTATTAATAAGCCGGTTTCTCCTTTTTTGCCAACTTCAACAATATAATAACACCTGCTCCAATACATGAAAGGCAATTTTTTCACAGCTGTGACTCGTCAAGGTAAAAAGGTCAAAGTTTGTAATTTAAAAAAAAAAAGGAAGAAACTTATTTCTCCTGATCAACGGTAGCCGATAGCATTTCTAGAGCGCATTCACCGCTCTATTTACATAATATTCCACGAGATCGATGTCGAAACACAGATTGCGTTGCCTTAATAAGGCCGGGCGCTGAAATTAGGAACCCCGAGCTATTCGCTTGCGTTCTCGCCAGGAAACATGGGGGACGCGCAGAATATCAACGGGCGATGGTCAAGATAAACGCGATCTTTCGTTAGCGGCGATAGACATCGATTAATAAAGCAACACGACGGCCGGTCGATGATGGCCGATTAAATGCAGCGGCGTATATATTCGTTCGCACGTTACCCTGTGTTTTCGGTACCTTTAACACCATCCCTACACCGTGTCCTTTGGTAATTTTATGTAAAGAGGATGTTGTACTAGGGTTTTTAAGTTTCACGTGGGTGTTTCTGGCCTTTTTTTCGAAATTCTGTACCTCTATATCAAGCGGACTTCTATGGAAAAAAATAAATTACAACCCCGGTGCCGCCGTGGAATTCAAAGTTTTTCAAAGTTGCGCGACGAGATGAATTTTAGAATCGACATTCCGGTTCGCGTCGTAACATTGCCACGATCGACTGACGCGTCACAAGGTTCCGACGTCGAAAAGCAAGCAAAATCAAAGAACGATATTATTAACGGCGGGACTCTCGTTCGTTTTTTTCATGGAAGAAGCCCACGGAACGATTACCAAGTAATCCGTGGCCTCATTACCCGCGCCAATTATCGAATGGACGATTCCATCGGACGCGGTGGCAAACGATCGACCGGACGACTCTCAATCAACCGGTGGACGAGGACGAGGACGATGATCGACGACGAGCTGGATGACGATCGACTGCAATTTCGATGATGATACGGAATTATCCAGCGCGAAGGGATCACCGGTGCCCGGGAGAAGGTATTTCCAGGGCTCCCGGAGACGGGCGGACCCTCTCTCTTTCGCACCCTTCGAACGCCGTCAACAATGTTTTTCGTCTGGCCACGACACAGAGAACCGCGACGTGTACCGACGAGCCGCGCGCGTACACGAGGCTTCATTACACGCGCAGAACGGGCTAGAAGGACGATCGCCGGATCCGCGGGCGAACTTCGTTACGGAGCTGTGTGATTTTCCATGCAAATTGAGTTGTTCGCCTGTCATTATGCTAATAAAAGTAATGACGCGTCGCTGTATATACGGGTAATGCAGCTGCTGTAATGAACCACGGTGTATATCGGCGTCGGAGGTCCTCGCACCACGTCGCCTGAATCGAGGCGCTGCGTTGCGACATTTCAGCGCGTCGAAACGCAACAGCTGGAACGAGGGGGAAAGGACTATGAATGCGACAAATAATTGTCTCCTGTACATCTACCTATTATCTTTTCGATCTAATGGAAATCGTTTAGAAGAACAAGGGGATCAGTTAAGTGACATCTGCCAGGTTAATTAGCTGGGCGACGTATACATATATATTCACTTATGAAGAATGCTATGAAACGGAAAGAAAAGGAGAAAATGTAGCGGAATAATTTAACTACCTTCCCGGTGATGAATTGGTTAATTTTCAGTAAGAAATTGTGGTTTTCTTTTGAATTGAGAATTGCCAATTTGCCAGAGGAAGTCGCAAATGCCAAGAGCTACTATCAAGTGATTATCGCGAATGATCGTAACAATTATTTTGTTAGTCCTTGTGCCCCTCGGAACGTTAACACGATGGCTACGAGCGTTCTCTCTCTCGAGTACAACAAACGCTCAAGGAATTAGCCGCAATAAAGATATCCTTGATTGTGTTTACATTCGAACGTCGCGCGCAAACCGCTTGTAGTACAACGCCGACGCTAATTACTTTTAAATTCATGCAACAGTAAAAGCTTCGTTTGATGTGCCGCGTTTCCTCAAGTGATCTAAAGATATCTAATGATAATTGAATTTACTGTGGGTTTTAAAATTAATTTCATAAAAGGGAATTCTTCACAATGAATCAATGATTTTACTGTCCTCGCTCCTTATCTCCAAAGCAGTAAAGGGTTAACAGACGATGCGGCAACAAAATGTCCATCGCTGTTGCCAGAAGAAAAAGAAAAAACAAATCCGCAAAGTTGCAAGTTGCACGAATGGCCTTTCCCCCATACAGGGTGTAACAAAAATGTTGCAGTTCCTTGAAAGGGGTGATTCCTTAGGTGATTTTAAATAACTGTTTACTTAGGGAAAATGTTAGGTGGGGCTTTGTTAACGAGTTATTAACGAAAAACACCGACCAATCACGGAGCGAGTACAGCGGATTAGTGATGACGCGGACGATGGCGGGCCAATACTACTCTCAGCTGGAGCACGCGCTAAAATTCATCCACTGTATTCGTGCCTCTATTGGTCGATGTTTTTCGTTTATAACTCGTTAACAAAGCCACACCTAACATTTTCGGTAAGGAAAAAATTATTTAAAATCACCTCAGGAATCACCCCTTTCAAGCAACTGCAACATTTTTGTTACACCCTGTATAAAGCAAGACGTTTCCCATCGCCCAGAGGAGTATCCACGCCTCGCAGCGCTGAACCCATCCCGATCGTTTTTCCGTGGGCAGGGAAAGCGGATCGGAGGACGCGACTGTTACATTAATGGCTCGTTTCTCACAAAGCGGCACTCGTCACCGGTTCATCGTGGGAGTGATTGCGGAAACGTCTGCCGTCGTTGCCGCCGCATTACGTGCGTGCATAATGCATATCGCGTGACTCCGTCACGGATCCGGACAGTTACAACGTGTACACGCGTAACAATATCGCGTATCGGGGGGAATCTCCTCCAGTACCGACGTCTGGCATTTTAATCGAACTCGCGAGAGAGAAATGGGATTGTATATCTCGCGGTCGGGCCAGCGTAACGAGTGCCTCCCATTATAAAATGGGAGCCCGTTCGCTTTCGCGATCGAGCGTCGAGGTCCCATAGAGTTTCCGCGTCCGCCGCGCGTCCGCGCCCATCGTGGAAACATCGTATTGTAAATGGAAACGCACCGCAATTACACTATCCCAGCGCGGATCTGCGTTAATAACGAACCGAGCGGTTCGTTATCGCCGGTCGCGTTTTCGCCAGTCACCCTCGCCAAGTGGTCTCGAGCAACGAAAGATACAAGCGTTTCCGGGATCTCGACGCATTGCGAACCTTTCGCTCCCCGGCTTTCTACGTCTTCCCAAGTAGCGATTCGCTATTACAAATCGAATTTACAATCTGCTGTGCGTAGATATGAGGTATCCACTTGCATTGCGATTTTTTAAAAACGCTGCATTCGATGAATATTGTTGAACGTGTATCTCTTTTTTTTTTTTGCGGTCGATCCGTGCGAGAAATTTGACAAGAGAGAGCTGGTCTTCGTTTAAGTGTCGGGCCTGACGGAAGAAGACCGAGGATTAATTGAAAATTCAATGAAACGCGATCCGGAGAGTCGGCGCGAGTGGAAAAACCACGTCGGAGCAGGCACGCCCGCTGTTTTACGAGCTGCAGGTTCAGCACGTCGGCCAATTACACCTTCCACGGTTAGGTGGTTCCTCCGTCTTAACGGGGCAGTTAGTGCCAACATAAATGTCCCTGCTGCACGCTTTTAATTGCCCGCTTATAGCCTCAGCCGCGATATACGCCGGACGGAATAAAAAGAGGCAAGGTCGCGAGGTGTGGAGGCCGAGGCGGACGCCGAACGAGGTCGATGATATTCTTGCTTTACAAATTGCTCCGCCGCGCTCGCGTTTATGCAAAAAAGCCCCGCGATTATCGCGATATCTATATGCGCGGGTTAATTATCGAACGACGCGGTGCTCTCGATAATCTTGCGTTTCATATGACCGGAGCTTTTGCTCGAAAAGGAGCGAGTCGCGTCGGAACGAGGAAAATTTGTACACCGTTTAAGTGAATCGCTTGTCGTCCAGGGAATGATTTATGTAAAATGATCGACGCCATTATCTGAGAAGATTGTGCCAGTGCTGTAGGTTTCTCTATTTTTTAAATGAAGATCTCAACTTTGTGTCACGGAGGAGAGCGGAAATTCTTTGTAACACAGGAGAAGATAATTATCCAGAATTAATTCGATGACGTGGTAGATAAATTTATCTACGCCTTAGCCTTCGAACGGTTGATGGAAAACTGATGTATTTCCTGCAACCGCAAGACGGCTATTATTTAATTACGATAATGTGAGGCATCAGAAATTTTCCTAACAACCTATTCACTCGCGAAGTAATAGTATTTGATTTCTCTGTTAGCGAAATTAATTACCTCCTCGATGCTGTGCCTCGAATTCTCAAAAATACAAAGATCGATGAATTTTGCTCGAGAAGCAGAAGAGGAGGCGATCGATCAACGGTCGCGATCTCCGCACGCGGTTCCAAGCTCGAAGTCGGTCGCGAGGTTCCCAGCGGCGGCGCTTCCCTCGTGACAGCAAATAAGAAAAGTTAACTAAGACGTACGCGCCGGCTCATTAACATCTCCACGGAGACACGCGTTCGCGCGTTCCCCGCGAATTCGTTTCCGCCGCCGAGCCGGCACCAATATATTTTAATTAACGATTACACCCGTAAATATCGTTTATCGGCATCGTAAGTCACTCGCCGCGGGTATATAACATTCGTTTTCGGCTTGGGGGGACCCGCGTGGGTGTGACACGAAGGCCCCAGCGACAGGGACTCAGGTGGCTGGCCGGGGCCCGATAACTCCTCGCCTGAAATAGGAATACTCGAAATTCGGTTATTAATTTCGTTGGTGGGGCCCCGCGGCGGGGCGCAGCGACCCCCTCGTGCGTGTCAGCCGGGGTTGCAGCGTTCCCCGGCCTCGCCCTTGGGTCTCCCTTGAGACAATGGCCGCCCGCGGTGCCCCGATGTCCCCGACGACGTCTCCGGGACCCCCGTCGAGGCAGCGCCACGCATGCCCGCCGTTTTACTACTATAGAGACGTCAGATATCCTTCCCCGTCATTTCGTATTCGTGGCCTCGCTCGGGCCCCGAGGGACCCGGGCCCAGCTTTTGTGCCCGCCGCGGGCCGAGTTTTCATCTTCGATGCGCGAAACGCGGCTCTGATACCGATCGCGGAATTTTTACTGGCGGACCCGAGCCGCTCGCGTCGCGATGGACTCTTTTGCATCGATCGCTCGGGCGAATTTTAAGGAGGCCACGGTGCTCATGCGAGAAATCGACCTCTTTTTGTGTTTTCTTTGCTTTGCTCTGCTGACCTGATTGATCGTCGAAGACAGAAGGAATTTTCCTAGCGACCTTCATTAGTGATTAGTGGAGTATGAGTAGAAAATTATCCACACTCTGGCTACAGAATTTATTTTGAATAGCCAAACTGAATTTCGAAACAGTTGCATGAATTTCAGTATTCATTCAATGCATACAGTGATTTAAATTCCAAATGAAATTATTCTTAATTCATTCTACATTTATTTTACAGTGTGTTGATAATGTGAGTGATGATTTTGAAGAGTGTTTGGTATTGAAGAAATTGGGTGAAACGTGTGGATAATTTTCTACTCATCTGCGTACTTAATTTTTAAGATCAGTAGGTTTCTGAGAATTTTTCATCGCACAAAGTGATAATATTGCGCGACGATGGAAAATTGATCGAAACGACCGCGACGCGCGTAATTTCGGCCTCTATCGCGCTTCATTATACAATCGTGAGCGATAATCGCGGGAGAAGAAGCGCAGCGATACAAATCTGCCGCTTAATTGAGACCTAACCCGCGGGCCTCGATCTCGCGATTATACCGTCTCCTGGCCGAGAAGACACGCGTGCTGGGCCCCGATCTCTGGGTCCGAGCGTCGCATCGGAACCGCACGAAAAAGGAACGTCGGCGGATTTATCGTGACGCATCGGATCCGCTGACAAGAACAGCTCCGCAGGAACGGTTCTCCGCGGGAAACAAACGAACGATAACGATCCTCGGCGTCCTGCACCGGCGTATGATGTTATTGTCGCGGGTCGATCGCGATTTTCTGAAGGAGAGTACGCGGCCTTTTGATTTATCGTGATCGAACCGGAGGCGAAGCAGTCGCGCCGCGAGCCGCACGCGAGACGGAAAACGCTTGGCGATCGCGTGCGGTCCTCGCTATTTTTTCGCGACTGCGGTATAGGAAGAGGTTTCGAGATAAATTACACCGACGATCGTCGCTTCCTAGCCGCGAGGATTACTATTACCAAGTAATTAGTCGGCGATTCTACGCCGTTTTCCTCTCCTCGTGGCTAGTTGCGCGACCGGAGGATTCAATAAGTAGTCGTGTTCACGCGATACCCATCTTTGACCGTCGGTACGAAAATTAGCGATTCGTGCGAGTAAACGCTCCGTACGCTCCCACCGCGGGCCACGATACAAAGTGTTCCTCCGCTTGTCAGCCTCCGCTTCGACGCAGGTACATGAACACCGTTTACATACTCGAAGCTTGTACATTCAGGAGGAGAGCGACGTGCAGTGATACTCCTCGAGTACGCGACATCGACCGGGCCGCCTCTCGGCAACGTGCAATTACGAATGTAGGAACTTGAATGCTACTTACACCCTGGATTCCAGTCGATGTCGTGGATGTTCGATGCCGCGCGAGGTCGCAGGGAGATCCGTCCCGGGGATATGAAACACAAAGCATGGATTAAAGGTGCTCTAACTTGCAACAAGCAACGCGAAGACCACGTTCCAAAGTTAAAACCCAAGGCAAGAAAAACTGGTAATTAAAATTTTTTGGAAATGAAGAATTATTTGACCGTGTGGAATGCGTTTTAACCCTCTCGAGGTGACCACGGAAGGTCCGACGACCAGAGTTCGGCTACCAAAACCGCCGGTCGAAGCCGAACGATCGCGGTGGAGTTGGCAGTAGGTGAAACGCGATACGCGCGCGACTTTTTTCGGGGGGGGGGCCCAGAATCGGGGCTCACCGCGACGGGAAAGAAACCCGTTCGCGCAAACTGCACGGCGCACACAGCCTTGGGATTCTCCCGTGTTCCTCGCAGCCGATACTTTGCAACATTTCGTGGCAGCTAATGACCCATACTCACGGACGTCGGATCCTGGAACAGAAAAAAGCACCGTGGATGCTAGTTAAACGCGCATCGCTTTACATCGGAATCCCCCCTCGGTCGTCGCGAAACGTTTAATTTTCAATTTCGCGGACCGTTCTCGTCCACCTCTTTTCTCCCGTTTCGCCCCGTTCGATCCAGCCGATTCGCGCTCTTATTATCGGCTCGCGAAAAACGCGACCGATTAGGATTCGACGCGGTTCATAGGCAGGTGAGTACACGACGAAATCGGTGGAGCCGGGATTATGCCGGGGAATAATGATCGGATTGTAATCGTCGAGGGGACGGAAGCACCGCTTTCTGCCCCCGTGCTACGTGCATAATGACCCCGGCAGTTTCAAAGTATAAAGACGTTCAATTCTCGTCGACAATTTGTTATGCATACCTCGCTGGACGAAAATTGCGTATAATTCGCCGCCAGTTACGCGGGCCGAGCCGATCGCTCGCCCGGGATTCGAAACGGGGGCCGCATGAATGTAGATGTTCCATTTAAAAAGCCATTTTCGCGTGTTTAGCATAATACATAATCGCGCGAATCGGTCCTGCCGCTCGGTCCCCGAATTATTCGCGATCCCTCCCTCGTCGACGTCGATCCCGACGCGCAGTCGTTAGCCGTCGGAACGATCCGGGGCCCCGGCGAAAAAGGGACGTTCACCGGGATCGAGGCGACCGCGTTCCCAGAACAATTTGTATCCCCTCGCAAACGAGCTCGCGCCAGGGAAAAAATTACTCCCTGACAAATTATTCGGCTATGATATCGCTTCCGCCGACGTTGGACACTGTGCTTCGGAGATATTAAAAATCTGATTCAATTTTTCTTTACGGGGCAATCAAATTACCGCAGGAAATAGCCGAACGATCCCAACGCGGCTGAAAGCCACTCAAGCCGTAATAGCGGCGGCGGCGAAGTCGCCACTAAATTTCCGCCTAAAACGCGTACGAAGCCGTCGATCCGAGGCGCGGCCGAAATTCCCCGAAACGGCTCGCGATTCGTTTGTTTATGGAGCCTCAAACTGTTCTGCGGCCGTACGTTTTCGGTGACACCGAATTTCGCGGACGACGAAACGAGCTGCGGTTTTCCGACTCGGCCGCGTCGGGCAACTCCTGTTCCGTTTAAATATTCCATCGCGGGACCGGCTACACACCGCGGAGATACTATTCCGCGCGCGTTTCAATCAGTCCACGAGGGTAAACAGCCATTTCGCGTCCGCGTAATTCGCGCGCGCGCCCGTTTCAATCCCCTTTACTCTTCACTGGACAGTTTTACCGCCTTTCGACAATCCCGCTCGCCGGTCGGCCCGATGTACGCGCCAGCGCGAGAAAAAATCGCTCGGGGAACCTGCACTAGGATCCTAGGCGCGGCACCGCCAATTTTATTGCTAGACGATACACCCTCTGCCCGGGCGAAAAACCGACTGGAGTTTGTTTATTACTATCGTTGCTTCCTCCCCCTGGGGAAAATTGAGGCGCTGCGAGAGAATCGACACTTTCGTTCCTGCGCTATTCATAGACTGCGGATTTTTATGCATTTATAACGATTTTAAATTTATAACATTTTATGGTAGGGGAAATGTATCTACAATGATCCCTCTAAGATTTAATTCATTAACATAAAAATTTAACCTTGAAATTTGTTTGCGTCCGAATGAAGAAATCGCAAGTAATATCACCAATAGATTGCGGATTTTGATGCAGAATTAAATTTTTACAAAGATAAATAAGAAATTCAAATTTTAATAACAGTTTTTCTTATTTTCTAAACATTGTAACTTGAGTTACATTTTTGATATTTTGTATATTTGATATGTATCAACAAAGACTTCATAGATGTTTGCATACTTTAAACTGCCATAAATGCATAAAAATCCACAGTCTAATCATCAGCATCATTGCCGTCTACTCCAGTGCAATCGTCATGTCCTCGTTTAAACACATCCAATTCATCTTCATCTTTATCTTCCGAATATTTTTCATTACACAATGAACATTCGAAATGCCCTTGAAAATGAGAATTTGCATAAACATCCACAGTTTAGTTATTCATTCCGAAATTCACACGGGTTAGTAAAAAATTATCCTCACTGGCTAGGTACTTTATTTTTTATTTATGTTTAAAAAAAAGGCAAGAGATTATTTTTCGACACAATCCCCCAGCTTTTCAATGCTTATTTTCGTCGTTCAATCAACAAACGTTTGTATTCCCTAATTAAAAAATGTATTCTACTGAACTGAGTAGTTGAATAAATTTTAGTCCCAACTAAAATCGTAAAAATTAGAACAAAATTATTCGTGAAAAATTTGACGCAATAATCAATACTGGAACCTTCATTCACCCTTCGAACCATCCAGAATCTCTCTCATCAGACCTTCCAGGATTCCCCAAACCCCATAACCGCGCAACATAGCAGCGCAGCTCGCTTACTAACAGGACGTCAGTCAAAACGATTGAAAGGCGAAAGAACGGGCACGTATACGAAATGCCAGCCGGATGCTGGAGATTGCCGGGCAAAGAGCGTTTGCACGACTTTATAGAGACGAAGACCGGCACGAGGGGAGCGGAGGACGAGGGGGAGGCTAGCGCGCGAGGGCAGAGCGGCTAGCCGCAAGATCGGCCCGACTCCCAGCGGAATTTTAACTTTTAATAAAGCGAGGGAGTCCCGCGTTGTTACGTTACGATGGAGGAGGGGTGCAGGAGGGGTCTGGTGGAGGCGAATTAAAGGCGGCAGGAGGCTCTGGTTGTCCCGGGGCATCCTGGGCTCAGGGCAAACCGCAGCACAGGCACCGCCGCCACCGCGTAATTGCCCAGGCTCTCTCGCTTGCCGCTCGTTCGATTGATTATTATTTTTGCGCGGCCTGACCCTACGGGTGACCCCGATCGCCTGCGCTCATCGCTCGATCTCATCATTAAGGGCACCCCAAAACCCTGCACGGTGGACAGGATTTCCTCGACGCACGAATTATTATCGAATTACGCGGCCGGGAACGCGCGAAGATCGGCCGAGGTCTCACGACCTCGAGGTGCTTTATTGGCGATTCGACGCACTTTGGGATATTCTTTTGAGGAGGAAGTTGCGGAGCAATTTTCGGAACGAGCGGAGGAATTGGGAGACTGATGGATTGGTTGAGAATAATTTCACCCAGTTGGGATTGAGTCATTTATAATTCATTACTTTCAGGGATAATCGGATTTTCTGATATTATAAAGTTTGATCTGGGACGTATTCATTTTTTATGGTGAAACGTCAGCGACGAGACGAGTGGGAAAGACGTTTCCTAAAACTTCTACCGTGCACTTTAATGAGTCTCTCAAGCGCGTTACATACTCGGACAGAAGCGAACTTCTTCTCTGGATCGGTGGCTGGCTATTACCTTTATGCACCTCGACCCAGCTGACCTCGATACATCGATCGTTGCCGCTCCTTGAATCGTGTTATTAAGCCGCTTGATCTTTCATGGACAGAGGTTGCGCGCGACGCGGGTGCATGAGAAGAAATCTGGCGGGAACGACGGCGGCTTTTTTTCAAAGGAAGTGCAGATCCAATATTTGATGTTTAGGTATTGAACCAATTGCATCGAAGTAAACAGGATTGAATGGAAAAGATTTTTCCCCCCGAGACTTCTAGAAATTTAAACTATTCGTTGCGATCATGCTAACTACCACCGAATGGACGATCAAGGTGGTCGGGAAGGAGGAAAAAGGTTAAACGCGAGGCTCGTGAATACGCAAATAAAACGAGAGCTCCCAGAAGTGGCAATAATCAGGGAAGCGGTCATAAACGGCACGCCTCCTCTTTTTCTCCGGGCGCGAGGAGCAGAGGATAATTCGATTCACGAGGGAGAACTCGAGTAACAAGCGAGAAAACCCTGGTAGCTTCGCGGGAGGAACACGCCGAGCCGTATAAATAAAAACTCAACGGGCCGAGAGAGCGGTCGCGTGGAATTCCAGCATGGGGAGAACTTCCGCTCGACGTAGCGCCCGATGATAATTGCATTTCTGTCGCCGGCGATGTACAAACTGCAGAAATTTCTCTGGAGACCTGTTTGACAGCTCGACGGGAACGAAAAAAGACCCCTCCGCTCGACCGCCGAACTTCGTCCGCGAGGATTCGCGCGCGTTAAATATCGTCCGCGCAAAAAGAGAATTCCTCCTTGATCGCGGCGACGCGACGCTCGAAAAGTGTAACGCGAATCGTTATCGGGACGGCGAGTTGATAAGGGGCGATTTATCGCGGGGATCCAACGGGAAAACATACTCGGCTGGAATCTGAACGAACGGACCCCGTAGCCACGACCCGTTCGAAGTAAATTATTCCAAATAAATGAGCGTATCCGCGAGTGTCTACAACCCGGAGACATTCGTTTACTCTTAATTAATGATCCGCCGGCAAGACGGCGGGATTAATTGCGCGCAATCAGATCGCGGTAATTAATTACTTCGTGTGTTCGGGGCCACTTTATTTCGCGTTCTACGCGGATGGAAGCGCAACTGAAATTGCCAAGCCGCGGCGAACGATTTAACAGCCGAGGCCTCCGCTCGCTGAAAATATTCAAGGCAACGCACGCGTGCAACGAGTCGCAAACTGGCTGCCGCTCGGCTCGCCGTATCTCCCGGACTCGAACGCGCGATTAATCGGCCTGGCTGGGGGCAACGAGATCGTTCCTTCGCCGATTGGCTGCCCTCGTTAACCGGTTCCAGACAAATGCAGATAGAGTCGCTACAAATTACAATGGTGTCGGTGTAATTGATCGAATCGCGGGGAAACCGGAGATTACGCGATTACGGGATCATTTGGCGGTCCGCGTGCTCGTTCGACGACTGGTGCACGGTGTTAGAAAGTGAACCACGTCTTAACTACCTTGGGGAATCTCTAGAATTCGTGCAGCGTAGACATAGATGTGATTTTAATCCCAGAAGATTGATATAACGGATTGAATATTGGGTGAATTACACGTGGATTGAAGTCTCATCAAGCGGATCATAAATTATGAATACTCCATCCAAATGTGACACCGAAGCGACATAAAAATCGTGCGAATTTCGCGAAGTCGCCCGGTTTCACGCATTGCTTTCTGCAATGAGCGTAATTACCGTTCACGCGGAAAACTCGTGAATGGAGAGGAATGACGGAAAATTGCGTTAGACCGCTGAGTTATTCGCTACGTGTCGCTTATTAGAAACGCGTTTCATGTTTGCGTGGGTACAGGAAAATAGCCAAGATGTAATTGCGCCTTCAATTACGCCGGGCCTCGTTGTAATAGCGCGCGATTCCTATCGGCAGCCGACTTTCTAAACGAAATGTTCCTCGGTTTCTGGTGCAATCAATTCGTTGATTGCCGAGAGAAAGAGAGATAAGGGGAAGAGACAGAGCGCCGGTAAATCGAAATCTCACGCTTTCGTTCTTGATAGCGAGGTCCTATCGCACGTGTCCGATCGACCACTTTCCGAATAATGGACGATTTCTAATTTCTACAACTATAGAGACATTGTTTTCTTAGATTCTCTTCTCTATAGAAATCAACAGCGATTTCTTGCAGTAGTATTTCAGTACATTTCAGCGTAACTTTATAATCTCAGTTCTGCGAAAGTGACTGCAGTTACACTCTACTCTGAATCTTTTTTAGCATCCAACGCTGACGAAGTTTCAATATAAAGTATTCTCTGGCAAACGAGCGATTCGTTCCCGTCTTCTACGCTCGGGTTCAGGGATCAATTGGACGCAGTGATATTCCTCTAGCAGGTTCATCGACGAGAGGGGTGGTTGGAAACGGGGGGGTGGATGCGCGAAACGATCCGAGCGTAACCGACACGTTTCATCGGGAACGAACCAAAAACACGCTCCTTTGTGCGACTACAATCGGGGCGACCGGGCCACCCCCGGCGGAATAATTTCAGTTTCGCCGTCCGAGCGATCGAGTGCGCGGCCCCCTTCCCCCAATTTTCATTCCCCCGTCTCCACGCCCCCCGGCCCCGCGTCGTTTCGTTTCTGCCCGTGGGCGGATCCAGGATGGACCTAATAAATTGTTTGTTGTAATTAAATGAGTTCGAGGGAATCGTGTAGGGCGTTTTGGAGGGATGCTAGCCGGGATCGAGGGGTGGGGGCGGATAGGAACTCTATATATAAAGGAATAAAGATGAACGGCCTATGGATGGGCCGCTATCTGCGCCGCTGGAACAGAAACACGCTCGTGCCGCGACAGCCCCTGACAAATGACGGCCCGAGCGGGGCTATTGCCGCCGCCCCAGCAACCCCTCCTCTCCTATCATCAACCCCTCTCCCCGACGCCCCCGCTCTCTCTCTGTCCGTTTCGCGGGCCGACGTACCGTTCGCCACGCACACCCGAACCACCCCCGACACCGTTGGGCCCCCGGTCCATGATTAAACAGGGGGGAAAACGAAATTGAGCGGCGAATATTCCGAGGCGCGCGCGCCCTGCCCGATAAACTCTCGATTGGTTGCGAGCGACGCGCTCACGGCTTCATCCTCCCGGAAACGCGGCCGCGAGAAGGGCGATCCTGCGGTTGCCCGTTGGGGAGAACGGAGAAAGGGTGAAAGAACTTTCAATGATTTTTTAAAAGATTAGAAACTTGATTAACTGTCTTAATATTACAGACGAACTTGTAGTATTTTACTGAAGTAGAATTTTTTGACATCTGCTTGCAAAATTGAAGGATCAGTAACTTTTAACATGAAAAATTGTCTTTGGCTTCTTTTGAAGTATGAAGCTCCACTGCTATACATACTAAATACATACGTATGTACACTAAACAAACACACGCATGTGCTAGGTACAAGTGTATCATGTAATCTTTTTTTGATGTACCTTGGATAATTGTAATATCAGCAGCACACTACAATAAAATGGTTACATAAAATTCATTCATCAAATTTTAAGGTGTTGTTGCAAAGAAGAGGTTTGAATCATCAAACTCATGATGATTTTAGATTTTGGCTATGAAAAATAATTTTATAATGTTCGTAGAAACGTTTCAATTTAGAAAATTTTTCAGAAAATAGTATCTTCACGTTTTTCACTTTAGTATGTATAGCAAAAATATTTTTGCTTTAAAATAATTTAGGGTTATAAAACTTGAGGATTTACGCTTTAAAATGAGCTCAGGTGGATTACTGTATGATTTTTTGTACTGAGTTATAATAGTTTCAATATCGACAATTTTTCACCGAAAATTGAGTGATCTTTCAATATTACACGTCAGTGTATTTTTAATATACTATTTATACAAATTTAACTCGAAATTCTGCTGTACATTTAACGCTATTGTCCCAAATAAGTTGAATACTGGGACAATAGAAATACAAATTAATTAAGAGCCAATTAATCGAGACTCTACTGAATTGTTAAGATTCATCTTTTAAATCGCATCAATCTCGAAATTATTATAAAACTTGTTCCTTTTAATCTTAAAATTGGGGGAGCAACAAAGGTGGAGGGTGAGAATGGATATCCCTAGCGACCGTTTCACGGGACACGTTCTATCCAATTTGCAAGTCGAATCGTTCGCACTCGCGAATCGGGGAAGGGAAAGAATCGCACGAGTTCGTCGACTGCGCGCCGCATTCAAGAGCTCGTATAGAAGGAAGAAGATAGAGAGAAAGGCGAGAAGACGAATCGAAAGTCGAGGTTCCTCATGGTCCCGAGGTGGAGACGTAATCTCCGCGAAGTGCCTATCAATATCCCATCGATATACGAACGGATATACCGGCAAATTGATTCCGAGAGTTTCTTCCGTCTGTAGAATCTTCTCCTCTTCCTAAATCCGCCTTTCTTCTAATCGCGGGCCTCGAATCGCGTAACCTGTCCATTTTCCACCCCTGTACCGCTTTAAAACGCGAGACCCGAAAAACACGCGACGGGATTCTGGCCAGGTCGACGGGGGGAAGGGCGAAAGTGATTTTCGCCGCTTCATCGTGACCCTTTTACAGCTGACACCGCGCGCGAACGGTCCGGGAAGGGTGACGGAAAAATTGGAAAGGTACGGGAGCGAGATGGATTTATTCGAGCCGCGAGGTACGCCGGGGGTTGGGCGGGGTGAGTCGCGGGTCGAGTGGGAAAGAGAGTGGAAAAGAGGCAGAACGCGACGACCCGATGGATTTGACAGAAAGCTTTACAAAGCGCTGTCGCGCTATTTTGTATTTTATTTTCGAGCGGCACGCGGATTGGACACGGACGTTAACAGCACTCGTTGTAATGCTTTATAATGCCCCGTATGCCTCTCTCTCCACCGCCCCGCCGCGTCCGCCCCCCCTCGTCACGTTCGCGCCGCTGGATAACACGGAAAGGGGGGCAGCAGGCACACATCGTCCGTCGGATTTTTAGCAATAAAATATGAGGACGGGCCGCTGGAAGAGCGGAGTGCATTGGAGAGTAGTTTCTGCACCGTGGACTCGTCGTTCTGTGCGATTTCAATATTCATGGACCAGGTCAACGACTGTGACGAACGATTTTTCAGGGGGCCGCGGTGCCTCCGAGCTTCTGAGGAGTTCTATTGCCATAAAGGCCACGAATGAAAATTTGCAGGCCCGAATCTATCGCATTTCAAATGACACAGGCGAAAAATAATTAATTGCCATTCAAAGCAGAATAGCACTAACATATCGAATTATACAGAGACCGTTTGATTAGATTAAAGATGAATGCAGCAACGTCGAACACTAAAACCAAGCAACCCAAAGGACTGAATTCTTCTTTCCCTACAAAAACCTAACAACGCGAGTTCGCATAAGTCTACCACTTCTGGCACTTCCTTTTTCAGCTTCTTCGGTCCCCTCTGAGCCCCAGTCACACCTCCGGGCCGAAGTCCGAAGGTGTCCAGGGAGTCTCAGCGGTGCCGCAGTCTGTATTTTTCAGTCCCCAGGACTCGGCTTCGTCAAGCGAGCGGTGGAACAGAACCGCCGACTGGCAAATAGCGACAGCTTACCGACGTTTCGATACATTTCTATCGGGAGCAATAAAGTCCCGACGTTTTTGCCCGTTTCGAAACTCGTTACACGCTCGACTCGTTTCAATGGATACGCCGTATCGATGCGTCGGCCGACCGGGCGGAATCGGCCGGCCGATGCAACTTTTTCTCGCGCCCGGGAGCTTTTTTCCCCGTCAGGTTCGGAACGGTGCGCACCGGGGACGCGGGAGAAGGAGGAACGGTCGCCAGACGGGGGAGACGCGTTTCTTCTTCTTGGTGCACGAGCCGCGCGGCAGTGGTTACTCGGAGCCGAGCAACGACGCTCGGGGGACCTGGAATTCCAGCGCGAGATGCCGGTGCCGTGCTTACGTAAGAAAATCTCGGCAAGAGCCAACGCAAGAAAAGGGTTCGCGACCGTGCCCTCGTCCTCGCTCCTCTCTCCGCGCGAGTCTCCTCGGTTGGGGAGAGCGGGCCCGCGAAAGAGCTGCACCTGCCCGAGTGAAATCTCGGAGCGAGAGGGGCCCAAAGGGGACCGGAGAAAAAGAGAGGGAAACGCTCGGTAGCATCGCCGGCGAGGCGTTTGTCGTCGTGGCCGTCGGCGTCGTCAGGAGTCGTCGCCACCGGCAGCGACGCTCGCCGCGTCGAGGTCCGCTCTTCTCCGCCGAGCCAGCGGGCCCCGGTAGCTGCTCCAGGTCTCCGTACCGGTCATGCGTCGCAACTATAATTTGAAATAATTTATAAATCCTATTCAATTCAAATTAAGGCTCCACTCTGTCGGATGAATAAAAGATGCGCCGTACTGCCGCGCGCCCGGAGCTCGCTCGACAGTGCTCACGCGCGGCCAGCTCCGCGCGCGCAAAATGCGGCAGCGTGGTCGCGCGCGGCCAAATGCTCCGGCCCATTATGCTCCTTCCGGTGAGTTACGCCGGGGCCCGGTTGCTTGGAATTCCTTGGGAAATTATGATCGCCCGAGATTGCCGAATTGCCTGGCATCTCACGCTTCTTCTTACTCGATCGCGTCTGCTGCACGCGCTTCGACGCCGATTAGTGGGTCCCGCAAGTTCTGAGCAACGCGTGGCGACTTTCTATTTTTAGGAACCCGACGGTGATTCACGCGGGAGGATTTGAAAAATTTTCTATAGCGTTCGAAGATGTAAAGGGATCCTCTGCAACGGGGACACGAAACAAAGACTTTGCGCGGGGAGAAGCGCGAGTCCTGCACGGGAGAGGACGACTCGTCGTAAATATGGTAATCCCAAAGTATCAGCGCTACCCGGTGGGTCGGGACGATAACGACCATTATGCGAATGCTCGACGAAAAGAGAATTAGGGGAATCATTTGTTAGGCGAGCTGTCCGTCGCAGCTGATATAATCCCCGGATGTCGGCGCCGAAAGACACTCCCTACAGTCGTCCTACCGTGAAGATCGAACGAAGTTGGGATCTATCTGAAACCCGTTTCGTCGCAGAACCTCATGAAGAATATTTTTTTATAAACTCTTCATATTATTTCAGCATCAGAACCAGAAGGAGCTTAAGTTCGTTCGTCCAATGTTACCATCCAACTACAATTTGATGTAGTATCGAGTCGCATGCATTGCCATAGATATAGTTATCATAACTATCATGGATCTGATCAAAAAACAGTCTTCCGTTATCTAAATAATTAATTTTGCCACTAAATACGTGTCCTTTCTTAACCAAATCTCAATTACAGTGTTGACTCGAAGAACGGCTGGGTTTCAGAACCGAGCGCAGCCCTTTTTCGAGTCGGGTTTGATCTCGGTCACGACGGAACGAGGAGACTCGCACCGGCGAAGAAGTGGTGAGCATAGAGAAATCCTTTTTTCGAATCAAACTCACGCGTCGTTCTTTGAGTCAACACTGTAAGATTGTCCTTATATCGAAACGGTACTGTATGTTGCAGTAAAGGACCGACGTAACGTAATCCTTAGTTAACTGTAAGAATTTTACCTACAAAGACTTCTAATTAATCTACTCTTATCTACCATATCCATGGTCACCAAACCGACACCAATTTTCATCAACATCCAGAGCTACAACTATCAAAGCAGCTATAACAACCGAGGGAAGAAAACGCCGGGATCTCGCAGAAGTAGGTGTCCATATATCTGTCATCGGCTGGTTCGGTTGATGTCGTATTCACAGAACATGCCGATAGCTGGGAAGAAGCATCCCCATTCGGTTTTGCCAGGATGCCGGGACGTTGACCAGGTCAGGTTTTATTCCCACGGGATCGGACGTGACGCTGAACGTCGGTTCTCCTTCTTTCCGTCGGTCTCCCATCGCGCGCGCGGGGCAAAAACCGCGAGAGTTCGCGTTATGAATTACAGATTGGCCGATGCGTAAGTACGTATCGGACCGTGGCACCGCGGGTAACGCATACCTGTGCCCCGCGCGATGGGAAGAAAGCTAGGAGAGGGAGAGAAAGATGAAGTGAGCAGCAGGTTGCGCCGGGTCGCTCGAAGGGGTGAAAGAACGGCCGCCGTCGAGCTCGGTGCTCCGGCGAGCTGTCGTCCTCGTCCTCGAAGGAGTCGGCCAAGGAAGGATAAGGAGGAGAGACAAAAGTACGACGTGCACATCGGAACATAGAGAGAGGGAGGAGAGACAGAGAGAGAGAAAAGTAAGAAGTCTCGCGTGTATACGAATAAATATATACGTGTATATATACACGCTCTCCGGGATACGTCACCCGATTAATTTGTTGTTAGCAAACAGGTTGGCAAACTGCGAGCGGATGCTGGCTCGAGCAAATAAAGGAGCCTCCATTTATTAAGCCGGCAATAAAATAGCGCTCCTCCGCTCTTCGTTTCGCCGTCTCCTTCCTTCCCGTTTCGCCGTCCGTCCGTCCGTGGGTGGAACGTCGGGGAAAGGAGGAAGGGATGCGCTGGTCCGTTCGCTCGGCGGGTCGAGGGACAGAGACAGAGGGAAGAGAGGACGATGGGGGACAGGGCTGATTTATGCGAAAATCGAGGGGACTCTCTGCGGCCAGGATTCAGCGCGGGCCGAGAGGTATACGCTACGTGGAAGCAACGGCCCGCTACACACGGCGAACCGGGTTAATCCACCCCAAAGTCTGTCGAGAAGCCGCAAGAGGAAGTGTTTCCTCGACGACGCTCCCAGTCGTCTAGACTCGTACGGGATCGGCCATAAACAGGACGATTAGCCGGCTGATTTGTTGCCCCCCTCTCTCTCTCTCTTCGCTCGGCCAATTCGGGCCGCTGGCACCGATTCCGGGTCTCGGTGGCGATCAGAAAAATTGATAACGCCACCACGGCCGTTCCACGAAACAGTCGGAATAATATACTCGTCTCTTTAATTATGCAAACGCGATCAAGGCGAATCCTCTTAAGGCGACGGTTTTATCGTCGGACAGATCGATCGTCGCGTACGCGCGCCAGGGCAGATCTCTATCGGTTCCCGCAATGTTAATTCTTAAAGCCTGTTTAACATAATTCAGTAAACAGAATTCCGTGAAATTCACCGACGGCTCTCCCTCGCGTCCGCGCGCCACGATACATTACCCGATTATGTACTACTCATAACGCAGATACATACGATTAATCCACCCCTGCGCGCGCCCGCAGTCAATGCTCCGATGAACAAGTTACAACCGCGGGTGCATCCTCTCCTGGCCGAACCAGTCGTGTTCGGCGTTGGCCAGAAGAAAGGCGGAGAGAGCCGCGGGCGCGCAACATTCGCTCGCTAACAATTAGTTCCAGAATGTTACCGCGCGCGGGGCGAATTCCAATTGAACTAATTAGAGTTCGGCCTTGTCGGCCGGGAGAGCCTGCGTGTAAACCATGCAGGAGATTCGGACGGTTTGATGCTTGGACGGAGCGTGAGCTGGAAAAGTGTGGGGTTGAAATTGTAGATACAATGTTCGAGCGATAAAAATACAAAGAGATACGAAAGAATATTTATCTAAGAGGTCTCGAGGAGATCCGAAGCGGCCATTTGAATTCGTCTGATCACGTATCTCTAATATCCGTTGACGTCACAAAATTGCAAAGTTCGTCAGAAATAACGCCGTGTTCCTCCACCCACGCGGCACTGCGATTTCTGGCTTCGGCGCGCAATAACGAGGCCGAGAGTCAAGGCTGGCGAAGGCAGAAGGGGATGGGTGCGGGGGACGTATTATCGTGGCTTCGCGTTCCAGCGGTTCGGGCGGCCACGTCCCCGGTTCCAGCGGCCGGGGGCACCATGGAAACGACGCGGCCGGGTCCCATGCTGCGCTAGGAAGCATATATCCTCCGCTATCTAAATAATTATCGCGGCCATTACCATCACGTGGCGTTGTCCGGTGGAACCAACGACGCGACGTCGCGCCCCACGCCGTAATACGGCCAGGGAATATTATGTATAGACCTTGCGCGCTCCTCCGACGCACACGGCGCGCGTGGAACCGTGTGCCAGGAGGAACGGCTACCGGTCGCCGGAAGACCACGAATATGACGGGGAGACCCGCCTCGTCCGTCCTGCGAGTCTCGAAGGACATGGCGGAGGCAACAAGGGAAAACGGATTGGGGCCCGTTTCGATGCCGAGGCCTCTCTCTACGGCTCCCAGCCGCGCGAGAGAGGCGGAGGTTCGTCTCCGCGGCTTATTGATCGCGCCACTTACGCCGACATGTGTCGCGATACTTATCGTAAGTCGTGTACGCATACCGTGCAACCATGTTCGTCGGCCGAGCGACGCGTCCGACTACCGGAGGCCTGAATGAGCCTCCCTGCTACGCGAACCGAGTCCCATTTTTCCAGCGGGACCGGCTTCTGGAACGCTCCGGAGATTCGACCGGCCGATCTCTTCCGGGTGTCTGCTTTTCGAACACCGGTACACCGATTTTCTTGCGGACGGAAGCTTTCCCGTGTGATACATCGACTGCGATTATGTTTGGACTATAAGAAAGGCCCCTTTCTTACAGTAGGACATGGACCCTCTCGGTAATACGATTCGCATCTAGTTGGTCGCGATTTCTTTCCTTCGGGTTTCGGTGAATGAATGTGAGAAACTGAGGCACCGATCGATGCATTTCTTCTGCGTCTTCTCTGCGCAAAGCGTACAGCGAGGCAAATTTATTTCTCTGCATAGAAATACGTTTTCGCTTTCCCGTCACTTGAGCCGGAGGATCGAGATTCAAACGACCGCGATTACCCCCAAGGCGACCAATAAAGCCTCGGCATCGTAAAGCGGACTGCGAGGTCCCCCGCGGAAGGCAAAGGACACGAATACAACATTAGAGGGTATAAAAAATTCCTGTTCGCCGTGGTGGAATATTTAATTCAAAGGTTAAGGAGGTGGAGGACGCGGGGCGCCGCGACGAGCGCGTAAAAGAGAGAACGTCGCCTCTGGAACTACGAAAGGCTGATGTTTCTGGTGGTGCAGGTCGGCTGGCCTGGTCTCCCTCCTCGGCTCGAGGGTAAAGGCACCGCCAATTAGCTCGAAATAATGAACGCATTTCGGCGTCTTTTGTTTTGCTTCCGTTCGCCGCCTAGCTAGCTAACAGAGCGCCCGGAGCGAGAGCGTGGCATTACAATGGAGGAGATTCTGTTTCAGAAATTTACCGAGCGCCACGACGCTGTCGACGACGACGACGACGTCGGAAGAGGAACATTACGGCTACCTGTGTTGACGACTACCCGCGAGCGCACAAAACACGCTGCAACCACCGCACGAAGGAGGGTTTCGCTCCGTTTCATTACACGCGCTCTGTTCAATTTATAGTCTTCGTTCCGCGCAACGCAACTCGCGTGTGTAGGGGTCAGGATGTTCGAGGCCATAAAATAATGCAAATTTTTAGAGGCTCTTCTTTCGTCACGATTTACCCAAAGACGCCGACTCCGATGTCGAAATGCCAACAATCGAAGATGGGAGACGCGTTAGGGTGGGGGGATATCAATCTCGACAAAACGCTACTTTCCTACGTTAATTTTCTAGCGTCTGTCCGTCCGTGGGCGTGCGCGTGGGCGTACAGCCGTGACGAACGCGCGCACATGAAACGGGCACGAACACAAACGCCGAGGAGTCAAGGTTTTCAGCGGTTTCCAGCGCCGCGCCGCGGCCTCTCCCTACTGCGGCAATCTTATCTCGATAAGAAGGTGGCCGGCCCGAAAGAAAAGAAATCGCGACGGTGTCGTGTAATATTCCCGTTAACGGGGCGATTTGCCTTTCACCTCGATAAAACACCGCCGCGTTGCGACGTTAACTAGTTTCCACGCAAACGACCCAGAAATCCTCGTCGACGCGTTCCACGCTACGGCGTTATTCCGCAAAAGCCCCTCTTATCCATCTCTGAAATCCAATATTTCCCGCGACCTACATTCCGCAAAAAAAATCCATCGCACGATCTTCTAAAACAGTGACGAGCAACCTGCGGCCCTGCAGTTGGCCCGCGATGCGTCGAAATTCGCAACATCTCAGCTACATTTCTTTCATAATCTGGACGTGTACATTTTTTCCATTAGGGACATTAAATCACAGTCGAAAATAAACTAACTCAACACCTGTTTAGTTTCTCATCAAGGAGTTTGCCAATGTTGCGTGCAATATTATTGAAAACTGCAACTCTAAATAATGCAACTATTTCGCAATTTTACAATCGATCATCGAAAATAATTACTTAAACAAATATTCGCTACCAAATAAGTTTATCATTTGCTATTGCATGAAGTGAGTACCTAAAATGGAAATTTATCAGGAAGTAAATGGCACTTATAAAAGTTAATAATACTAATATTTTGAACTTCCTTCTTTAATTCTTAATCATTCTGTAAATGAATTATTTTCATTTGAAATTATTTCTAGGTTCTAAACTCTGAATCTACTCACAACGATGACCCACAAGACTTGGACTACGTCATACCTAATTCCTTATTTCAGAATAGGTCAATCCTAAAAGTCCAGCGAAGGGGCCCGGCCGGAGATAAGGTCCAAGACGATCCGGCACGGTCGCGAAACGTTCTGGTCATACCAAGGGAGGCCAACGAGTGAAAAGAGAGAACGATGAGGGTCTAGGGGGAGAGGATCGAGGGGGTAGGGGAAGGGTGGAGGCGGGGGAGCGCGCGGAGAGAATCTCGGAAGGGCAAAAAGCAAGCGGCGCGATCGAGTGAGAACGATTCAATCAGGAGCCACATAAATCTCCTCCCCGCGGACATCCCGAACCCGGTCGGGTCCCTCCGGTACCAACGGGGTTCCCTTCTTTCTTTCCACCGTTCCACGGTCCTTGGCTGAGACCGCGTCCTCTCCCTCGCTCCCAGGTCCTCCCCCTCTGCCCCCGCGAGCCTCCACGGTGCGCCCCGGCCCCGTGGTATTAATTATGCGCCGTGTGCGCTCGCGGGCATTCCACGGCCGGTACCAGTATTTGCGGCATTGTTAATCCGTGCTCCCCGTCCGCTACCGTTTCGCTTCTCCTCCCTCTGGCCCTTTTTCCTTCCTCCCGCGCGGAGATGCCGCGACGGAGAGTCTTTTTGCCTCTAGACGCCGCGTTCTCGCGTGGCTCCGTCTCGCGCACGTCTCCCGGATTCCTTTGGGGCGACCGTTTTGGGGCTCGTCTTGATTCCTCGCGTTATTAAGCTTCATTGTCTCCGGAGTCCCTTAAGGGCTACAGAAACTTGTTACCCATCTACCCTTGGAATTTCTCCGGGGGAAGGTTCTTTCCACCGCGGGAGAATGTTTCTCGTTATTTGCGATGAATAGATCGGCTCCGCCAGGTGTATTTGTAATCCTGGTTCTTCGCTGCTAATCTCAATTATCCGGCGATTTCTCCCTCCTCGGCGTTGTATAATTCATAAGTGGATAATAAAGACATTATTATTATCATCATCGTGGAACACGCCTGTCTCCGCGCGGGGGGAGCGCGGCTCGCCGCGGGCTGAACGCGGAGCCCGCTCGTTTTGTTCGACCACGATCCGCCTGGTAGCGGAGCGACGGTAAAAACAGCGAGTCGCGTTCATCTCCCGGAAAAATTTCTTCGCTCTCGGCTAGAGCCGGACGCGGCGCAGTACAAACGGGCAAGAAAGACGGCCGTTCGATCAACGATCGTTGGAAAGTCCGAAGCTGTCGCCGTTCGACAGCTCCGTAAATATTTCCCTCGGTTTCCTAGCTTTCACGAGGATTTCGCGCCGCGCGATGTCGCCTTCAAGTTATTGCTACTCTTCGTCTAACGAAAGGACCGTCCTTCTTCGCCCCGTAATCGGGTGTAATCGTCACGAGGCGACACGCTCGAGGATTAGACTACGATCTCCGGGCCGTAAGTCACCGAGAAGGAAACCCGTTTTTATCGAGAGATCAGAAAGTCGGTTCAACGTGAGACGTCTCAGTCGAATTCTCGATGACGCGCGAATGCCTGACCCCGCACCGTGACCTCTTGATCGACGCTGAGAGAAAACGGAGTCATGAAATTAACCTATGGAGATTTTTTTAAATTAGTCTTTGGAGTTTTAGTTTTTAGACTTGTTTCGTGAATAAAAGTCTTTCAATCGGTAATATCTATATAGGGTAGGTATATGTAATATAAACATGGAACACTGTAACATCCCGACAACTGAATCACAAACTTAATCAGTAGACTGCGGATGTTTATGCAAATTCACACTTTCATATAAATAAAACAAGAATTGAAAATTAAATAGAAGTATGTTTTCTTGGTAAAATATGTATAATAAAATGTATATTATTTTTAATATTTTATATATTTTTGCATCTATGAACATTATTACAAGTTTTCATATATTTGAATTTGCTATAAATGCATAAACATCCGCAGTCTATTAATCAGCAACAGTTGCAATTAAAAAATATTACTATAAAGTAATAAACGATAATTGTTTGTTTGTCTTTTTCATGTAAATATAGTAGAAAAATATAATAAATATAGTAGATCCTCCATTATCTGAATTACTATTTCTAACATAAAATGCTAATAATTAGTTGAAAATGACTGATATGAGCAGTTCAAAGTCTTATGTCTAATGCGTTTAATAATTACAATCCTAAGTTAATAAAAATTGAGGATAGTTGAGAGTTGGATAATGGAAGTTGTACTGTAATCATATTTTGTAGTTAAAAATAAAGTTTCGTGAATGCCTTTACGGTTTTCCTAGGTGTTCCATATTAGGTACCATTTTTTCAAATTTTGAAACATTTATAGCTTTGCGTAATTTATTAACAAACGAATATCTATTAATTTTGTCACGTTTTAACTTAATTTCATTGACACAAAGCATTTCTTTATTTTCGGCAAATCTTTTATATCAGATTATTCTATATTACATTTAGATACCCTAATAATATGAAATTTAGAAATTGCTTCGCAAAATATACAAAAAAAAAATTCTCTGATGCAGAAATAACCTTCAATGAACAGCCGTCAGCCATTAACCTGCGATGAAAGGAGAAGCCGTAAAAAACTCCGTCACGTTTATTACTCAATCGACTCTCGAAGCAGTGAATGAACAGGCAGCGATACAAAGAGGGTCCAGCACCGAACGATAAAGTCGAGGACACTTAAAAATGCACCTGGAGATGCACGCTCCGAACCGATCCCGATATCACGGTCCGCGGTCGTGCATTTAAAGCTGTCGGTGCTCGCACGAGGTCCGGAGAAACGGAGCAGGGCCACCTCAAGATTTAAATGAACCCGGTCCGCTGACACTTTAATGTCCCTCGCGCTTCGTGACCCTCCGGTCCTTTTCTTCTCCCGGTGCCGCGTCATCGCTGACATAATTGTACTCGGCGGTGATGTACGAAGGACGAGGCCGACGTTGATTGCGCCCGGGCAGAAAACACGTATATATCCATCGAGAAGCACGCGAGTTTCGTAATTCCCCGGCGCGCGGACCGAGCACGAGGAGAACGAGAAGGCGAGAGGCCAGAACCGTTAGGGGCTATAAAGTTAGACCGCCTGTCTCCTCGATCACACCTAAACGCTCGCTCAAAGGGAGCTGCTTATTTGTGGCCCCGAGATAAAATCGTTCGTGCCATTTTAATAATTCACCCGGGACCCGCGCATTGTGAAATCCACGTAGAGACGTTTGCCGCTCCGTTTCCTCGGCCGCCGAATCTCCACGAATTTCGGAAGCAATTAACGACCGAACACCGCACGCGCCCCTCGGTACAAATTACGTTCCGCCGCGGCGGACGGGTTAATCGCGAGGAGCCAGACGAGCACCGTTTCGACGAGGAACCACAAAAAAAAAATGGATCCCGAGGTCCATAAAAAAAAGGCCGAAAAGCTGTTGCCGAGAGAGATGACGTTTTTCCAAGCGGTGACAAGTATAGCGGAGCGTGGTGGTAATTCATGGCGGTTTACGAGGCGACGAGAGCGTCCAGGATCCCGTTTTCGTGGATGATTGATTCAATTGCATCCGCGTGCCGGCCGCGCGGGACATTTCTCTCCTCGTCGAGGACCCTGCTAACCCCGTTATTATTTTCAGGTCTGCGGCCTGTGTTTTTCGTCCCGTGGCGGGCCGGTATAAACGCCATTTAAATAAATGGTACTTTTAAACCGATATATTATGCGCTGGAGCAGCTACTCTCCGGCCCATGCCCTCCCCTCATCTCCTCTCCTCGCCCCGCCGAGCGGCAGCCGGCCGACCAGCGAGTGATGGACTGCCGAGAGTGCACATGGGTGGCTGATTCTCCGAGAGTGCATCCATGCACTCTTTGGGTACGCGTCACCGAAAGAGAAAGAGAGCAGGAGAGCGACCGAGGCGCAGGGGGGGATTGCGTGTCCCCGCTAGAGAGTGGATGTTTTGACAGCGAGTCGCGCTAATCGGTCTTTCCACTTTGCCCTGACGTACGGCCCCGGCTGCGCATCCCGGAGATTTCTAATTGCCGGGGGAACGAGCCCAGTAGTTTATCCGATGGCTGAGTGGATCTGATTGTCGCGGACAAATGCGAGCGTCGGCGGGATCGGCGTCAACCTGGGGCGAGGCGTCGCCGACTTGCGACGATCGTGGAAAAGACGAATTGAACGGGGGATGGTTGTTGCCACTAGAAAGGAAAATATTCCAAGGGTCCTGAACTGATTTGGTTTACTTTGAATCAGAGTTAAGCAAATTTTATTCGAATAACGAATAAAAACATGACGAATCAATTTTCAAGATTTATTCGTGAATAACGAATAAATGTGCAGAGTTAATCCAGCCAATTTCATTCGAATAAAAATATATTCGTTATTTAAGATAGTTTCGCTACGAATAAATGCCGTGTTTAATATGTTTGGGTTCACTTGAACATCAAGAATCCTAGTACATACGTATATCCTTAGACCGTGTATACCTATAGACACGACCTGAGTCATCTAGATTGATGCAAAGGTAAAATCATCTACATGACGTGCATGTGGGCATGCACTATGTGAGGAAAGAATATCTACTTCCAAAAAGTATCTACACAGTCTAATGGCATCTAATCGTCTGATTGGTCTGATGCACTATTCGTCATCTTGAATTATCTTTTCTGACGTCACTGTGGGCAAACTTGCTCGTTATCTTCGCATCGGGCTTTCCCATGGGCTCCTATACCTCAGGCCGTGTCTACAGGTATGGTCTAAGCGTATATCGACCATTTGGCATTTCTTTAATTATTCGAATAAAAATTACAAATAAACTGAAGTTAGTCGTGAATAAGGAATAAATTTTTATTCGAATAAACTTTTCTTCGAATAAATTTGTATCGAAGGAACACTTGAGATACCTTCCTCGTTAGCGACTACCAGCTGCCCGGGGAATAGAAATCGCTCCGTGCTCGGGGAAGTTCGGCAGCTTTCGAATCGATGTCGCGAAGTTTGGTTAGCAATATCGATTGATCCACTTGTTAGGTCACGGAAAGCGTTACTATCGTTCCGGAGTTCCCGGAATGTTTGACCGATTTCGGTGAACACCTTTTCCGACGAATCGGTTTGTAAGAGCGTCAACCGCGGGAAGGTTGAAGCCCAAATTAATCTAATCCGTGGAAGTTGGAGAACTTCGAAGCAGCCCTTGTTTTCTCCCCGACGACACGGGAACAATTTGAACGGTTCAAGCGTAGGATCGTAATTTTCGGTAACAGATTCGAGGCAGAGAAACGGCGCGTACCGAGAAACACAGAACCGCGGGGGTGTTGGGCGGTCGTCGTTTTGAGGGTGATGTGTGGAGGCGACGAGAGGATTACGCCGTTGGTTTGCGAGCCGTCCTTGTGACGATATATAAGAAGAAAAGAAGAGACGGGGTTCGAGGATGGAAGAGGGCCCCGTACCGTAAGAATGTTGAGCCCGGAACAGCGAGGAGACACGCGGAGACACGTGTAGGTTGGAAGCAAAATATATAGGGATAGCCGAAAGCACGCGAATGTCCCGGGCGCACACGAGCTCCGTTGCTCTCATTCCAAACCGCGCTCTCCTCTTCCTCCCTTTTCTTTAAATCCCCGGCCTCGCGAAGTGGCTCGGTTTTCCAGCTGCGCGACTCTCGTCAACGTGACGGCGGCGGCCACCCTCGGCGAGCGTCGGCATTCCCCGCAAAAAGCTCGCTCCCTCGCGTACATAATGGACCACGCTGACTCCGTGGGGACCGTTTTTTGGACGAGACCAGAACCGAGCCGAATGTCCCTCCCTCCTCCCATGCGAGCTCTCTCGCTCGCTCCTCTCCTCGTCCGGCATATACCTCGCCGGTTTCCGCCTACGAGCGAAATTCCGGCCGTGGACCAGCAGCTTTGTCTTCACTGCCGTCGAGGAAAGAGAAATTGGCGGAGGCTCCGCCGCGTTGTTCCAGATCCTCGACGGGGCCCCGTTCGATGCTATCGGTCCCCGGCCGCTTCGACAGATTGGAGCGAGGACCGCAGAAGTAAAACGCCTCGAAGCTGGCAACGCCGTGTCGCGACGAGTCCCGATCTAATCGGCGCTATGCGACTTGAAAAGTAACCAACGCGAGCCGGTAAATTGGCGGGCGCGCGCGTACAGGGGCCAGGAGGAGCCCGAACGACCTCCGCTCGCTCCGGAGTCGATAAACCCTTGCCAAATTATAGCGGCGTGCCGCGAACCGTCGCCTCAGCCGCGTTCGTCTCATACGAGCTAATTGAACCTCCGCCGTTTCTCTGATCCTCTCTCGATCCTCTCTGCCTTCCTTCGGCTTCTCTTCCGAACGAAGCACGTGATCGATCGCGAAGGGGGGCGCCACGTTGGAAATTCGAGAAACGCGAAAAACCGCTAATTGGACGGTGCCACTGTTGCCCAAGGGCACAAACTTAGAAGCCGACCGCGTCATCGGGACGACCGAAAGAAAGAAACGAGGAGTGAGAGTGAGAGAGAGAGAGGGGAAGCCCAGGGTAGTTCATCACCGCGTGAATTGGCGGTGTAACGGTCATAGCGTGAATCCCGGCCGTTCTATCACTGCTAAGAGGCGTCGGTGTTCCTCTTCTGGCGAGCTTCTCCTCTCCTCCTGAGCCTCTCTCGCGACGCGCTACGTCCGCCTCCCTTATTTCTCAGCCACCCGGGCAACCCCCTTTCCCTGGCCCCGTCGTCTTTCAAAAAAGCTGCCGCCTGCCCGCGTAGACGCGCAGAGGACAGGCTGCTTAATGGCGACGATTACTCAACGGATCGAATGAGCCGCGGCCTCGTGCCCGACGTCGCCGGTAACGAAATACCAAAATAACGTCACCAATAAATATACCGAGTGCGGTGTAACCGAGGCGGTTGGGAAACCGCCTCGTTCATTCTGTACTGTGTTGCCGGTGCTCGAACGCTGATGCCGGGGGACCCCGTCTGACAAACGGCTCCAGAATTAACCGGCTCGTTCCTCCAAACTAGTTGCCTTTTACGTCGACGCGACGCTGAGACTGTTCTAACGGGGAAACTCAAAACGCCCTTTTCGCGACGATCCCCGAACCTTCTTCTGTTATAGAGGGTCATTCAATAAAAAGCTATACCTTTCAATTCCACAATAGCTGTGTTTGTCATTCAATTGTCAGAGTCACGTGCTCTTCTCAAGAAGTAATCATGGGGAAATTCCGTTCCATATAAGAAAGCAAATGCAGGCGGACTCATGTTCACCTGATCTACGCAGATCCCCATTAACATTCAGGCAGCTTTCGCTTGCTGTTGATTATTCACGCGTCTTCTAGATACAAATCAGAGGAAGCACGGGTTCAAAACAGTTATGATATCGGTTCCGAAACCATAATTGATACAGAATCGAAAAATACAAGTTACAGAACCGATACAGTACCGGTTCTGTAGAACCGAAACCGTAATCGACATAGGCCAGAACCGATATATTTATGACACTTATAGTATCATTTCGGTTGTATACAACCGTTTCAGTAGGAACCGAAATATAACAGTTATTTCCGGAACCGTTTCAACGCCTGGAAGCAAGTGACCAATAGGTAGTAATTGGAAGAGACAATAAAATGGCAATTCGATGCGCGAAACAATAACACTCTTATTTGGAACGGAGTTTATAGATACAGGGTGATTCTCTCGCCAGGGGACACAAAGGCCCCTTTTCTAAAGGATTACAGCGGTAACCTCATCACTGAAAAGGCCCAAACCATTGGTGGGTCATTAAGAAAGTCGACGATTAAGTGTCTGGTCCTGTTCAGTAATAAAATTACCGCTGCGATGTTTAGACAGCGACAGTTGCTTTGTGTCCCCTTGTGTCCCCTTTGTGTCCTAATTGCTCAGCGCATTGAAATTATTAAAGTTTATTATCGAGGTTCCTATTCAACGCTACTCGCCAATGCATACCTATACATTCTGCTACTCTTATTGCGAAAACCTTAGGTTTACGCGGAAGTCATTCATTACAATTTATAGCCGTCGGGAACCGCTTGAATAATCCACACAAAACACTGTTGTAAACTTTTCGAATCTTCTGCGTTAAATTAAAGTCGCCGGAAATCCTAATGATATTAAATAAATTGAACGAATTATAACCCTGCGAAGTCCGCAACTCAAATCGCAGAAACTAATAGTACAACGGACCGAACATCTGCCTCCTCTGCGGACACATGATATTAATCTCAAGTCATAAAGCGATTCGTAGAAGCCTCTCGCGCGGTTGCAACAGCGCTGAAATAATAGAAACAAGTCGCGGATGCTCGAGGAGAGGCGGAACGTCGACGGAATAGGTGCGAGAACGTGGCCGGTGGACGAAAGAGCGATAGGACTGGGCTCGAGCATAAATTACCCGCTCGCCGCTTGCTCGCCGCCGAGCCGAAGTGAGTTATTTGCGTGTGACTGATGGAACGCGCCAGCTGAGGAGGCCCCATTGGGTAAACAGGCATGCGCACGCGTCCAGCCGTCGTCATCCCCCTTTTCTTAGTCTTATCTCGAGGGGGCAACCGACGATAATTGTCAATGGCCTCTCTCTCCGGGTTCGACTTTGGGCTCGCGTGAAAGCCTCGCGGGCACGCGATTCCTGAAAAGATGATTGCCTCTTGCTGGCCGCGACTTTTCATGCCGCTCGAGGGAGGTAAACCCCTCCGCCACTCTGCCGGGTGGATAATGACGAGTTTCGTGAACGAGGGACATCGGATGACCGCTTGCATTTTGAAGCCGGGCCGAGGTGTCGCCTGCGAATCACGAAGGGTGCGATGATACCGTCACGCGAAGGGGAGAGATCCGCCGTGATAACCCGTAATTGTCGTTCGCTGCGAGAACAGTGAATAAGTTGTAATTTGGCTGAACGATTATTGGGCGGAGGGTTGGGGCGGTTTCGAGAGAGATTGTTGCCCTCGATGACGGCTGATAATGCGTTTACTACAGTCGGTATTTTGTCGAGCCTCGTTTTTACTGACCAACGTGATATTTTTACGTTGACAGTTTTGTTTTTTTAATTTGCAAAGGAAGTGCGGCCAATTTTGTCCAGGTTAAAAAAGATGTAAGTCATCGCGATTTTTATGTCGGGATGACGAAAAAATGTCTCGCTGAGCAGTTACGAGCGACATTAGATGACTACTTGTTTCTCCTGCTTTTTCGACAAACACTTGGTAAGTTGATATAAGGTCGATAAAACGAAGCAAAAGTTTATAGCTCTCCGAGCGTTAAGACGAAGGAAGTTGTTAAACAGACGCGCGACGGAGCCTCGTCGTCGATGTCACTCGTGCGTGCTCCAGACGGAGTATTTTTAAAACGATCGACGTAAAAGATGCTTACTGCCGTGGAAAGTGTTTCCAGGAACGGCTGTTACACATCGTCGTCGTATCGAATATCGCCCACGCGGTAATCGCCCGCGAAGTCATACTCGGCGACGAGGCGAATCCCGGAGGCGTGAAATTCCCATTAATTCGTCGCCATCGATTACCCGCGCCGTTCTCCTCGATAAAGCTTCTTTCATTAATCTAGCCGGGCTCAGGATCTTTTTCAAGGTAACAAGACAATTCGCTCGGAGCGCGCGCGCGCCTCGAAAGAAGATCCTCCGCGGAAATCGTCTCATTTCTCCGTAGAAACGTATGCCAACCGGTTCGTAAGTTAATGATCCCATTAATTAGTTTCGTTTCGTTAAGCGAGGCACGAAATCTTGTCGTTGCGCGAGAGGGGAATTAAGCGAAATAATTAGACAAATTGGGACAGGCGGCAGGGGTGGCTCGGCTGAAGGAATCATTTATCATTAGGATCCACTATTAATTCCTCGTTAATTCCTCCTTTCCTCGTCAAGCAAGATAAACGAGTGGCTCCGACGGTCTCGTGACGCTGCCTCGCGGCTCTTGCGAAGGGCCCGGGGAACCTGAATGGAGCACCTTCGGCCGGGGGAGGACAGCGCCGCGAAGAGGGCCGAGAGAAAAAAGGATCGTGCACGGCGAAAGAGATACGAGACCGATAAAACGTTGATTGCATTGAAAAAAAGGATACAATGATAAATGCCGCGGCGTATAATGGAGAAAACACAACGGGCGTCTGCGATGCGTGCCCCGCGACGAAGACGAAGTGGACTCCGGAGAATATGAACCGAGCAACCGGGTAATTGGAAGATAGTCGAAAGATGCAGTCAACGTTTCCCCGGGCGAATTCAATTCTTCTCCGGTGGTTTCCCGAGGAACTCGAGAATTGAATAAAATTCAGAAAGTTCCCCGCGCTGCATTGCATTTATTATCGAGGAATGTAGAGGTACCCGATACGGCTGATCACGAAAGTGTAATTCCACTTAATAAACGAGGAGTAATGCGCTTAAGTGGAAGAGATAAGACGAAGACGATCAGGAAGTGCAAAAAGTTTTTGTCCGACGGAGGCAAGAAGCTAAAAGGGGCCGACCAGGAGGTGGGGGAGCGGCGCAGGTGGTTATTATGCCATCGATGGCACAGGTGAGAGCTGTTTGTTTTAAGCTCGAAGAGAAAACCGAGCCCCTACATTCTCAAACACGCTCCTCGAGTGGCTCTCCACGGGACGCCCGATACTCTCCGCGAGGACCATTGTAATACGGTACGTCCCTGAAGAGCTCGTGGCCACTCTCGAGAGGCCTTGATGTTTTGCCGGTCCTCTCGAGAATCTCCGGAAAAAAAGAGCATCGCCAACCCCTCGAGTGTATCCGTCCACACTGCATGCATGGCCTTCCAAGGATTTCATACTATGTTCTGCCGGAGGAAACACGCCGCGGACGTGTTGTCTCGTCAGGCAAATCGACTAAATAGTGAAAAATACTGTTAATGAACTTATTAAGTCCATCGAAAGAGTAAAGTCTTCGAAGCAAGAACGTTTACGATCGTAAATGAGTACTTTAACCGCCGAATAACATCCTGAATCTCAACTTCACGGAGTAGCGAACGATAATTAAATTGTTGCCCAAGAAACCCAAGAAAACCAAGAAAATTGCAGGAAAGTTCAGCAGGTTGGAAAACATGCTCTCAGAGCGAATAACCAAAAGAGGAAGGCGTTATCATTTCAATGGAGGGCGTTATCTTTTATTAAAGAAATAAGGTAGGACGCACGACACCGACGCAGCGCTCTTTTAAACGCGTCTGCGCAGCGGGCAAAAGATTTACATCGTCGTGCGGTCAGTAATTATCTCGGCATTATGAACCGCTAACGACCGTAATTAGAACTGTCGTTACTTTTATTAAGTGAGCAACGACGACCGTGACCGACGATAAATCATACCGTGAACATGCATAAATTGAGCGCGTCGCTACGAGACGGAATAATAACTCGCTGGGAACGCGTGCTTATCCGCTTCCAATTTCGCGAACGCCACTCCGTGACCCTTCAACGATGGAATCTTTACTTGACGAGATGCGACTAGCTTGTATATACACGTGATTAAAGTAGAAATCCTAAAGGTTGCAAATTTAATTAAGAATTTTCCTCTTGTGAATCGGACGGTTTTCCCTCGGTATTCTAGTTATATTTCAGAATGCATTCATTATGTACGGGAAGAAAACATGTTGAAATAAGGGAATGGAAAATGCTGTGCATGAATTTCGGAGGAGACTTCATAGAGAGTTAGGAAGAGTAAATTAAAAAAAAAAAAAAAAGGAAACTGTAGGACTGAGAGATCTTGTTGCACTGAATAAAAGCGTGTAGCTAAGTTTACAACTCTGTTAGTTTTTTAGCTGTTTTATTTAAGGTTGGTTCAAGTAACTTTTATTATTTAACTCTCTACGACGCTGTGTCAGTTTGTGGTATATTTCCGAGCTTCTCATCAATTTTCAGAGATAGTAGATGAATAAATCGTAATTCAGAATATTTTAAGAAATTTTTCTAACAGGCGGAAGCGAAACAAAACTAAATGATTTAAAGATATACTTTAGCTTTTAGATATACACATGTCGAAGCGAGTTGTCCATACAGGAACCGCGTCTGATGGATCCTCACTCCTCGTGAAACAAAAACTCTTATTTTCTTTTAAACTTTCAAACGGATAGCGAATCCGTGGGTCACGACCCGAAGACCGTGGAACCTCTCCGTTTCACTCGCAATCGAGATCTGGTTCGTCTTGAACCTTTTCCGATTCTCCAGGTCAAAACTCCCCGGTCGGACCCACGGCTACGCTCGGTGACAACCAACCGTCACCCTGTTTCACAGAAATAATGAAACAAACACTTAAACAATAAAGTAGCAATGAAACAATAAAGCAAACAGTTAATACAAAGTTAACAGTAAACAGTTAATACAATAAAGTAAACAGACAACTATTGCTCCTGGAAGGACGCGAACTAAAACAGCGCTCCTTCCTTTAAATAATGCGCCGTCACATATATAAATATATCATAGAAATGTTGGATCAATTTAACATGAAGTAAATGCAACAGAAAATTCAAAGTTTTGCTAATTTATCAAAGGAGACAAAAAGCAAAATGGTAATTAAAAAAAAAAGATATTTGACCAATGGAAATTCTGGAAAAAAGAATTCGCCAACTATCTGACTATTGACTTATTTCCTTTTTTTTTCTGTACTTCATGTCAGGATGATTTAATTTTCTCATACCGTTTCATATGCAAACAATTGCATTTTACGATTTCAAAATCGCTACTATTCTAAACTAATTTTGTGTTATTCTAGTCAGTGAAAAGCCTTTTGGTTTTAGTCAGGAACCGTATTTACCATTCCTCTACTCCGTAATTTTGTTTCTACAAAGGAAAAAATTGGGTTACAGAAAATAAATAAGAACCCTTTTAGTATCAAAAATTGGTGACTGTGATCCATCACATAAGAAGCCCATACTTCACTCGTGACACTATTAACACTATTCCCCGTATAATAAAATCGATCTATCTCGACACAGCGTACCTAAGCTCATCATTCCCACCAGTCCACGAGAAAAAAAAAAGCGGAGGATGTCACAGAGTATTCCGATGGGCGTCCGCATGACTGAAACCCCATCTCTTAGTCACGTAAGGGCGCAATTAACGGAGCCATCGATCCCTCTGCGATGGAAGGTATGGACCCGGGCTGGGCCGTTCTCGCGGAGAAGGCCCGTGTCCATTGATAAAATCTCTCGCCGGGACGGCGGTCGTGTGTTCGTGTCGGCTAGAATTATCGAGCAAATGCGAGCGAGTCCCGCGGCCCGGTCGTGGCTCCTCCGTCGCGCTACACCGCGACGAGACATGCGTGGCCCTCGTCGTCCCGTGTACATACATACGTAGCGTATTCTCGATCCGAATGAGAGGAGCTCGTACGTCGGGTTCCTGATGTGGCGAGACTAACCGATGCACGGCTCGTTGCCGCTGTCACCGAGGTACTATCTCACTCGTTGGTCCCGCATAAAGCTCGCGACGCGGCTCCGCGCGTGTACGCGCGCGTGTATAGGGTCTCGGTCGTTCGGTCGCGCGCGTTCGTGTGCGCGGGTCGAAGTCCAGGCCCTCGAGCCACCCTCGTAAGACACGCCGGAGCGCATCGTCGAGGCCGCGTCGCGCCAACAACCCGGGTATTTATTAAGCGTGGCCCCCGTGCCGACAGTTATGACGCGAGGTCCGCGTTTATTTGTTCCTGGTGCCGCGGCGGCAACCAGCCGCTGATATCTATACCGCGCGTCCGCCTTCCTCGCGAGGAACCGCGCAGACCGAGCGACGAGGACGGCGAGACGGGAAACGCTTATGGTCGCGGTGCGAATGGCTGCTTGGAAATCCAGCCGCGCCGGCTCGTTCCCGCATTGTTTTATGGCCGCGTTTCGAACGTCGTTGTAACTTGATTGCCGCTTCAATCGCGCCGCGACCAGACTCGCTCCGGAAATTAGCTCTCGCTGGAGGCGGTTTCGCGCCGACGACGAATATATTCTTAGGACAGGGTCGTTCAGAGTTACTCAAGAACCCTTCGAATTGTAACTATGCCTATTCCATTACTCGAATTCACAGAGAATTGACTATCAACGAAGCCAGCTAAGACAGTGAATACGCAACATTCTACCAATCTTCCAATTCGAAGATTTCTCTCCTCCAGCTGCCCCTGAGTCTCAAGAAAAATGGGCTTTCAGTCGATCGCGAACCCGTTCCACGAAACGCAAGCGAGCGCAGTCCACCCTTTCGCGATCGGTAGTTTGTCACGCGTCAAGGATCTCGCCGGTACTTAGAAGGGGTTGCACCTGCCTCCGCGACGTTAGAGCACGGCCAAAGATAAACGGGTCCACGTTAAGTCTCGGGCATTAATTATCAGTTCCTGCGTGGACGCGGCGGCGACGGGAGTCATAAAGAAAGCTCGCCCTTCCTCCTTCCTCGTCAGGGCATCGCGCGTCGATTTAAGGTCGACGCGATTTCCCGCGCATCTCCTGGCTCTGCGACCTTTCCTCTCTTCCCTCTTTTCACCGCTTTGCTCGCTTTTCCCTCGTTGCTGGTTATTATTAGGGCCGCGTCCGTAGCTACAAATAATGTCCCCGGCGTTGACTGACGCGGACGACGAACGGCGTGGAGAGGCACGGGGAAGCGTTGAGAATGATCCGCGAGGCTTAGAGGACGGCGTGTTCTATTTACGGTGGGCAACCTCGGGACAATACACCGAGAAAAATGCTGGGAAGATTGGAAACGATAGTTGAATGTACAGATCTCGCAGTTAGACAGTTGTATGTATATTTAGCACCACGGACTGCATCGAGGTTTTACTGTAATCTTGAATGTTTATCTGATTTTTCCGATCGTTGCATGTTTTATAATCGCGTAATGAAGACGTAGCATTATCCGTAAGATATTTGAGAGTGAAAAAGGCGGGGGCCGAGGCAAGGCATTCCGCGCTCAGGGCCTCGAAGAGGCAAGCTGCGAGTAGAAGCGCGCCGCAGGGGTGCTTCGTGTCCCGCAGCTGCGCTCCGCACGAACGCGAGCGAATGCGCGCGCGAAGTGTCACGAAATTAATTGGATGCTCGTTAAATCCGAAGGCGTTAACTTTCGCGTATACGTTTCTTTATCACCTTCCTCCATATGTTTTAATAATGCCTCGCTGCTGCGACTACTTTTTCAACTTTCCATTTAATCCTAACTAAAGGGTTTTATAGTTCCCTCAAACTATAAACAAGGATCATTGCTTTGCGCCACGTTTTCGGACGATAAAAACCTTTGAAAAAAATCATACATCTTTAAACCTTCTAAACTAACATCATAATAAAACACTCATGTAACAATTTGCTGACTACGTTAGTACTGCAAATATACAAACAGCAGAAACAGACTTTTCAAATTTGTTCAGACTTGAAAGACCTCGGTTTATGAAATAAGGTTTCCTAAGTTAATTCCTTAAGTTAATCGTTCTCTTATCAAACAGAATTCACAATTGTACAACAAGGAAACTATTCCAAAAATCAACTCCTCCAAACTATTCCTCGAAAGGGTGGAAGAAGTCGAGGTAAATTCCCCCGAGAAATAACCCAAGGATAGTAATTTCAATTTACAAGGAAATATTTTACGAGAATCTTCGCCTTAAAACTTCAAAGCGCACGCCGCAAACGAATTCCCGAAAATCCACAGCATACAAAGCGTTACATCCCAAGTCGTCGAATACGGAAGACAGAATACAAATCGCGCTAATGAAATCGCCGCCGCCTGTCTCGTTCTTCAATTACCTAATGAACCCGATGAATCGTCATATTAATATTAATTCGGTAAGCCCGTGGTTATTGGGATTCTCGGGAGGAGACGGAGGACGAAAAGAAGGGCGCAGGGGCCGGGGTGGGAAGGGAAGAGTAGAACCAGGTGCCCATCCGTTTGTTAAGCACCGAGCTGGCCACACAGAGGCAGGGGCCCGGGGGCGCAAAAAGATGCGTGTGGCATCCGCGGTGGCTCATTAACCGAGCTGCCTCTAAATTGGCCTCGCGGCAGCTCCATAGCTACTTCTTAAGCAACCCGTGGAATATTTATGCCCGCCGCGTGGCGAGCCTCGGCCATCGCATCGGTTTGCTTCGTTTAGCCTATCTCAAACGGAACGATACCCCTCTCGCACCTACCATTTTTACACTGCTCTTTATTCGGCGGATAATTGGCCGCGGGAAATTCGACGGAAATAGAATCCTCCTACTTTCTCCTTTCGCTGGCTTAATTCATATGCACTTCAAATCGATAAAACGTAATGTGCGACTTGCGCAACTAATGCTAATCCCTAAACAGTGTTCCAATACGAAGAAACAAAGGACAGTCCAAGATTCGTCATCAGATACATTCGAAAGCAGCTAATCACTCAGGAATGTTCCAACGAATTGTGCATACAATCGAATTCCTAATCGCGGCGACTGGAAATTCATTAGTCGTGAATCTTCGAGCGCGTGTTGCAGTGATCGCTGTTTGCAACAATCAGAGGTATGTAATTCGCAGCATATGGAGTAATAGAACGCGAACAAAAGTAGTTTTTAATCCGAAGCGTCGCGTTTCAACCGTGAATTCTCTCAAAAAGACGTCGAACCCCGATAAAAATGGGAGAACCGGAGACGGGGCGCGGGAGTTAGACAAAGCGAACGAGAGGGGCGTACGAGAGTGGTTTACTGCACTTCCAGCAAATCGTAAATATCGCGGGGCCGGCATGCGCGGGATCGGCTAGGCAAAGGCATAAGTTACCATCGCCATCGTCGTAGGTAAACGTATCGGGCACGGCAACGAGATGGCGAGTGACTTTTTCCGCCGTGGCTCGTGTTCCTGATTTACGGACCGGGCAGGTAGGTACACAGAGATACATGTATATACGTACTAGCACGCAGAAGGTGCGCGCACCGGGATGCCGGCGTAACGTTTAATGCGGCTTTAACGGGATATACGCCGCCGCGACCCTGTATACAGGGTGCCTCATTAATAGCAAGTGGAAAATGAGCTCGAACTGAAACTAGACCTAAAAATGGCAGAAGGCTGAAAAATATTAAAATCCTTCCGCTAATAACTTTGCTTTACGTTTTAAAGAGGCGACGATGGAAGCTAAACTCACGTTATTCTATTTTTAACTATAGGATATTAATAATGAAACACTGTGTATGATAGCCGCACCACTTGTAAATCGCCTAAGATCGTCTCTCATAATCTCGATTCGAGTCCTACCAATCTAGATATCGGCTCGTGACCGCTAACGGATCTACCCAGCGGTTATTTCCAGGTCGACGACAGTGCCGCGCACGAGACGATCGAGAGACCGCGATCACTCCACGCAGATAACGATCGATCCAGGGCCGATCGCAGGGAAGGGGCTCTGATCGATATGCAGACATCTTCTTCGCGTTGAATACTGGATGCCTCGGTGAAATTTACTGGGATACCGACGCGATACGTATCGCTGATAAAACGGAACCGAAAGTCGTACATTCTGGGCCAATTTCGTTCAAAACACAACCAAGATCCTTCACCGATAAACTCCACAAATCTAAAATCTTCAAAGGCGAATGAATCAATTTTCCACAAAATCAAAAGGAGCTCCACCTGCAAACTACGTTTTCCTCCATCTTTTCCCAAAGCTACGTCCACGGCCATTGATCAACCCCATATCCGTTGTTCAAACAAAAGCTCGTCGCATCGGAAAGGTCACCGGCGAAGGCTAGCGTGGGAATGATCGAAGTTATATGGTTCTCCCAGCGCAAGGGAGTGGCGTATCGTTCGTTAAGTTAGTGCAGCGTGAGTATCGCGTCGGATTGCACCGCCTCTGGCCCCGAGCGCAGAGATGCATTTCGCTGCCGGCTACGAGTCCGACAGATCGGTTATCCTATCCCAGGGACGAAAAATCGCCGACGAAATAAATGACACCGTCGTCAGGCAATCCCGCGGACACGTTTAAACGGTTTGAAATTGACACGGCCGCGACGCGAAACGCATACCCACTGCAGCGAGCGCGGCGCAGGGTGCAATCGATGACCGCTGGCGGCGCGCGTTGCCCGCAAAGTGATAAGTTCTACCTTGGGCGCAAATCGCTACATCCGAGTCCGCCGATTTCTAATTACGATGTTGCGCCGTTTCCTTGGGCTCCCTCGCGCACAACTGTGCAGAAACGAGTCACGTAACACGGGTATGAATTGGTAAAAGGTAGTAAACTGGCGGTAGTCTCGAGGCGAGGAAAAAAGACGAACCTCCTCGTCGGAATGATCCTTCGTGTTCCGCTGCAAGGAATCCGTGCGCCCGGATGTAATTGAGCCTATGACTAAATAACCGGCTTGCGATCCGCTCTTTCTCCGCCACAGGGTACGAATGAAATCTTCGTTTCCCCCGTGAAGATTCGACCGCCGTGCCCCCGAGAGTTTTTCTTCCCCGCGCGCCGATCACTCGGGGCGTCGATGAAAACGATCGTAATCCGGCCCCCAATTTGGCAGAAAATCGCGTGCCCGTTACCGGCACGAAGACGCCCCGTCCCTGGCAAAAGAACGTGGAATGTTGTAATTGGCGGCAGAAGGTACCACGGGTTCCCGATGTCGTCCGCTGATATACTCCTCTTCCCCCATTAATTTTTAGGGACAACGTGTTATTCGTACTTTTTGCCAGGTCTAACGCGGCCTCGCGTATTTCGATCGGGAGAGGACAGATCCTCTACAAAGATACGGCGCTTAAGTGCCGCTTTTTTCTTTCTCTTTTAATTAAACACCCAATCTATTTCCCTGGTTTCACCGTCGACACGGTATTCGAACATTTCGCAGGAAGATACTAAAGGAAGTTTTTGATGGGAAACGTTTACTATTATTTTCATACAGCGTTTCCAGCACGCTGATACGGGCAACAATAGTAGCTTTTACGCGCAATATCGCGTATAGGCAATGGTGTCACGGCAATTGCAATCTCGCGACCGAAGGGGGTTCGAGCAGTGCAGCTGCAGGTTATCACTGCACGAGTGCAATCTACGACGAGCGGTTGGGGCGGGAAAGAGGTCGTAACGACGTAGTTTTGTAATCACTGTCTTAATTGCAAGATGCACGCGTTGCATACACCCACCACCATGTTTCATTAAAAGGCAGACCATTCAGGAAAAATAGAAAATTGCACTTTTTGAAGTGGGAGATCGTAGACTCTCCTCGCATGAAAATTCCTGCGTGAATTAAATTGTCAATTCTGTTACATTTACGATTAAAAATTTGCTACAATTATTTTTTCTGTCATACACAAAAAAGGCAAGAAAAATCAAAACCAGCAATATTCGCACAACCACCCAATATTATTATTAATAAAGAAAAGCTTACTCCGCGGAGTGGAAAGGAACCTCGTTAAACCGATACAATCAAAGTCCGCGAACGGGGCCAATAATTTTTAACCTCGCTGTTTAGGAATTGAATTCGACGGCGCGGCAGGCGAGGGTCCGACCTAATTGATTTACCCCGTACAATTTCACCGTCGAGCGGACGATGGGGAGAGACAAAGTCGTTCTTGCGTTCCTGCGAGGGATGCAGCACACTCGCGCACACATGCCGGGCATATTGTGTGAATAGATGGGCAACGTACGGTCGGGATGCAATCGTGCACAACAGTCGACGGGTATTCGTGTCTGCATTTAACGTGTATAACTCGTTCGCGTGGCGCCCTGGCTTGACATGTTTTGATACAAATTAAGCATCCGGACCTGGAAGCCGGTGATAGAGTGGCTCGAGGCGCCAGCTTCCCCATCGCGGATATATATTTTCTCCGGGCGTGATTAGTTAAACGTCGTTAGGATAACGCGTGACAGCCGTCCCCGCGGAGCGGGGCTAGCCGAAACCTGGAAGCGATTTATAAGTCCCAACGACGTCCCCGAGAGTTCTCGGTTTTGGGTAAGGAGACACCGAGAGGCCTCCCCTTCGTCTACTGTTTTTTTGCCCATTCTTCCTCGAGATCCGCCACCCTCGACCCAAAATATTTCTCAACGAATCACTCGTCGTTCGAGCTCTAATTGACCGTACTCGGAACGACTCCGTAAACGAGCGTCGGATGACGGAGCACCGGTGGCGAGGGAACTTGGGGTTTTTATTGGCACAGAGGACGGAGAACTACTGCAAATTGGGGGACCGTGAAAAATTCTTCTCGAAGGTTGGCTATATATTTTTTCTAATTTTAATCTGTAGATCTTTTTACTCTCCCCTCGTAACATACAAATGCAGGATGCGACAAAGGAACGGAAAATTTAAAAAGTGCACCAACTTCAATAAAGAATGCTTTAGATTCATATAATTTTTATTTATAATCCTTTTGAAAGTTGGTGCATTCAAAATAATTCCTACTCTCTTTTCTTTTTACTTTTGATTTATAGATTTTTCTAGCTTTTACGGCAGTAAATACTTGGAGAACGACGTGCTCCATAAGTCAAGCAGGCAACAATTAATTTATCCGACATCACGGCGTCCCGAACGCCTCCGAATTAGGGGTAAGCGAAGGGTACTTGAACTCGACGGAGCATCGCTCGCGGAAGTACCAAATTTCCTGTGGCAAGAGACGCGGGGAGGAGCAGAGCGACGCCAGCTAGTCGTCGAGGCGTTGCTACCGATCAATCACGAGGACTCGTCGATCCGGCCCCCTCTGGTCCTTCCCGGTTTCTCTGCACGCTAGATAAATGACAGGATGACGAGGCCGAGGACCACGGCGACTGCGCCGTAGCCCCGACGACCTCTCCCCGTGTTCTCACGTATCCGCGAGGATGTAACGAAGCTCGAAACACAACACCGACTGCCTCTGCCGAGCACCGACTACGACGGTGTGGTCAATGTTTAGTTTGACAGCGAGTGTCCTGCGACTCGATCCCTTTTGTCAGCCACTCGCAACAGCCGCGAGTCGAAACGGTTTTCGGGGGACCGATTGGAGCTTCCAGCTTGCGGAAACATGCGTTCAGCACGTGTTGCGACACGGTTTCCGAAGAGGACTGCGCTTGATATTGAACAGAGGCCTCGGTTACGCTCGTATTTCTCAGCCGATTCCCGGGATTTTCTTGTTTACGGTGACGCGAGGGTAGGAAGTTCCTGTAGACGTCTCCCGTGACCTCAGATCTCGACGAGGGCGTACAATGGTCGAAGCGCCATTGTACCCGGTACTTGAGAAACTGTGCTGGCAAGTTCCACTTTACAAGTCTGAAAGCAGAGACGCTGGAAAATGTAATAGGAACTAAGTCGCTAGCAGTAGTCCTCTTATGGCGCCACTATAGGAGGATACATATTTTTTAGCGGAGTCTTGTTACACGAAAACATAACCTTTCGAACCGGAGTGCTGCTGGAACACCGTCACGATAAGTTGGCGCTAAACCGGCGTCCGCAACGGTGTCGGGTAAACGTTTAACAGTCTCCAGAGTACGACCCGGATACATCCGTCACACGACACCGGACTGTACGTCGCGCTGATAATTAGGAGATGCCCGCCCCTGCCCGTTCCGACGCCCCGAACCTATTCGGTTGTCATAGTTTCCCGAAATCTCAATCTCGCTGACATTTATGAGCCTCGACCCCGGGGTTCAATGGAACGCCCCCAGACGATACTGGGCTGGAAGAACCGAACGATAAACTAATTACCTGCCACCCATGTTACTGCCACTTACGATAAATCGACTACAAATAATTCCACTCGCGCAATTAATTCCATTTTGCTTTAATTCAACTCCCCGGAATTTTTCTTCCTCGAAACGGTAGGAAAAACAGTGGCTGGCAGCGATTCACGACTGCCACTCTTCGCTGAGTTTCCTGACAATGTCGCGAGAGAGGGAGGCGGCATGGAAGCGAAATCGAGTAACTAATGTAAGAATGGGTCACAGGAAAGATCTCCAGACAACGGAAACGTCTCCCGTAAGCTACTAATCACCATAAACCACCGAGATACACGTGTTACGAATTCTCGGTGCAGAGGAATCACCGCGGTCCGCGTCTGCTCCACCCCGGCATTTGTTGCTCTCCCGGGGAAACCTCAGACATTTACCTCCGCGCTTCGCCAATGGGTTCTTCCCACCGTCCCCCGCTCCGTCTTTCAGTCTCGTTCGCTGCCAACGCGGCGTGCTGCTCGCACGACGTTAAATAGATCGTTCCGAGTTTTGCCGTCGAAAACTTTCAAGCTTCGTCCCATGTAAACGCAGAACGTCTCGGCGTTTAATTACCTCACGCGGAACCTGGAAAACTTGGCGGGGTACAACCCCATCGCAATGGAAACCACGAGGTCCGGGACTTTCGACAATTCCTATTTTTGCAGATGGTGAAACTCTGATCCAGAGTTGAAGATATAAAAGGAATGCCGAGTGTCGCAGAAATTGTCCCGCAGAGTCGGCCGAATTTACGATCGCGGTGTCGATCGACGGGCCCCGAAAAAGCGAGGCCCGAAGCGCCTTACTGCGCGATTGATAGCGCGACCCCGGTCCCCGAGACTGATCCTCCATAATTTCGACTAATCTATAGCGACCAGGCTCGCGGTCCCCGGGCGTATAATAATTCCGAGACGTCCGCATCGGAAAGAGATCGGTTCCCTCCGCGGCGCTTGTACACTCCGTTTCTTTTTCTCCGCGAGCAACGTTGTCGGCGCCGGTGTACGGGGTCCGGCGCGGCCGTTCCTTCGCCTCGTATCACGATAATTCCGACTAATCTATCGCGGTGTCGATAGGCAATCGATTGCACGGACGGGAGAAGAGACCAGTCGGGGGAGGCGGGAGGGGAATCCGTTGCAACTGCAGCCGCCCCGCTGCGGAGAGTTTAGAGGAACAAACACGCCCACGAGGGTAACGCATCCTCCTAAGTCGTCGACACGCCGTACCGAGGCACAAGACACCGTCTTTCGGAGGCGAGAGGACGGGGGGGCGCACGGGAGGAGACATTCGTCTCGCATTAGCATATACACGAGGAGCCAGAGAAGCACCGAGGGAGAGAGAGAGAATACGAGGAGAGACTCTATCCGCTTTACGGGTGGAGCCTTCCTCGCCCTGTGTTCTTTCTCTTCCTCGCTATCTTGGTCCCACGGAACGATAAGTCCCTCTATGGAGCACCGAGGCGATCGTTATTATTCGCGATTGCGAGATTCCTGCCGCTTTCACATCCACCTACTATCGATTACCCGCGATCGTTTATGAGCTGCTCGTAAAACTTCCTACGACGCAATCAACCGGACGTCTTTGTGGATAGAAATTACTCTTATCGTGTGCAGCTTTTCGTGGAACATCCGAGGATTCAATAGACTAGTAGAGGATTATCTTCTCTTAAACATGGAAACTTGGACTATTTTTTAAGTACCATAACCTATCGCTGCATCTTCCTTTTTTTTATCAATGGGGGAGACAGAATTAAGCTACTAATTGAGTCATTTCTTTGTCCACATCAAAAGAACCGATTTTCCAACGATTCAATTACTAGACTTTAAGCCTAAGTTAACTCATCCTCCCCAATCAAGGGATTTCCTATCATCCAATAGACTCCGAATCCTGTCATCGCCATATAAAAACCAATGTCAGCACAATGTTTCCTTAACTTGGCTACCTAAAAGGCATCGGTGGACAGCGCTTTTCAATTCCCTTCGACGATGAATCACCAGACACTGCTATCGCAACCGGCTGACGCGTAAAATGGACGAACAGTCGTAAAAGCCGGTGTATCCTTTGGAGCCGGCGGGTACAAGGAGCTCGGAGAAAAAATTGTACGACCGTGTATATCTATGGACACGTGCTGGATCGTCTTGTCGAGGCTCGACCGAGGATCGTGGAAAATCGTCAGAAAGCTCAATGGGACGCGCATTATCGCGTCAATAATGTTTACACCCGGCAGACAGCCGTTGACGAGATAAACGACTTAAGGCGACACGATAAGTACCTGAGTCATTGGGTCGTTCTTTTTTTAATTAACACCTTCTGTACTTGAAGATAACGAGAGGTGAGAACGATAAGAGTGTGTTCCGCTTTACGAACCATCTTTGGGTGCAAGTTGCTTAACAAGGTGACCAGACGAAGCGTTATGGTCGATAGAGAAATGATGTCTTAACGGCTGAGCCTTAACGAGGAGGATCTAATATCGAGGAGGAGAGATCGAAAAAGAATGAGAAATATTCCGGATCGATCCACCTGCCGTCGATCCTGATGATGACGCAATCGATAACCGATCCGATTCAACCAAGTTCCACGGACTTTTATTAATGACACCGTATTAACCCTGTACGTCCCGATAAAACGAAGCTGCGTGGTCGAGGATGCTCTCCGCGCTGACGGCGCGCGGCGGATATGATAAACCATCGGATAAGGATCGAGAGACAAGGGAGGACGATCGCGGAAGGGGAGAGAGAGAACGAGGGACGAGGGAGAGAAGGAAGCCGGGGGGCGAAGGGGAGAACGTGGAACGAGAACGTAGTCGCCCAAATTAAATCCTCGGACGTCGAAGCTGTAGCGGACCGTTTGCTCCGTAGGATCGGACCAAAAGGATCGAGAAAAAATTTTACGAGGGTCTAACGGGTGGGTTGGGTCGTTCGGTGTATACGAGGAGGTATATCCCGCCGCATCCAGACCCATGGACCGTCCGACGATGTACAACGTCCGACGGTCCCATGGTGCAGCGGGTCCTGCGAAGGTTCTGGCGCCGTATTGGGCACAAAGTCACTGGGCTCGATCTCTCTCTCCGACCTCTCTTCATCCGTCGCCCTCGCTCCTCTCGGTTTTCTTCCTCCCCCCAGATTCGACCAGGGGAGAGTTGTTAAGGTTATATTGCCGGGCGTTAAAGCAACGCAAACGCCGCAAAAACAATACGACTTTATTGCCCAGACTGCGAACGAGGAAAGTGACGAGAACGGCTCAAGTGGTTCTGCTTTTCCCTGGTATTTACACAGACGGGCGGATGGCGTTCGTCAAAAAATCCGTAACACTTTTATGAACGGGAATTGGTGAAAAACCGGCGAGGATCAACCCTTTGCGATTTTATGCGGACTGGTTATGAGAGCTCTGCGAAAGATCGCAATTTCATTGCGAGTTAAATATTATAATTTCCGAAGCACAGATAATGGGTTGAAATATGTAAATACATGAAGGATAAATCATTGCATCTCTTACAAACTCCAAAAAACAGTCCCCCAGCTCCCGTACCTTTGACGCCTCGTTGAATAATTCTCGCACGGCTCTTATCTAACCTCCGCCTTAAATCTACCGATACCGCGCGAGCGTTTATCAAGGACCGGATACACGCCGATTTTTTCGTCGTCGTAAATCTCGAGCCCTCGCGCCCCGAGCCCCATAATGTATCCCGCGAGCACGGCAAATGGCCGTCTTGTCCCGATTCGGAAACGATGTAACCGTTTAACCGGACGCACGGTGCCGCAAAGGGGGGCAAGAGAGGGAAGGGAAGAAGACGGAGCGGTGGCGCGTTGTTTCCTCCGCGCGGCGTTTCAAAAAATTTCTCGTTGTTCCGACCGAAATATATCCGGGACATCGGAGCCGTGACGGGGCCAGATTCCCCAGGAATCGTCCGAAGCTGGCTCGAATGTCGCGCGGAGGCACTAAGTGGAAATTGTTGTCAAAAACGGCGGGACTGGGACCGCGTATACCGGTTCGACGGTACGAACCGTGGCCGCTGGCTCATATATTTCGGGGGGACCCGCGGCACCGGGAACCCACAAGACGTGGGCGTCAAGAAGAGAAGACACACGCATACACAAGCGTCTTTTACCTGTACCCGGGAAGGCTATTAGTCTCGTCTCGCGGGAAAGAATCGTTCGCGGTTAAAATATCGCGCCGGGGAATCGCTCGAGCTTGATCTCACCTCGACGCCACTTTCTTTCGAAGCGCGAGGAAACACTTTGCAGAAGAAAGTATCTCACGAATTTTGCTATTTAGTGGTTTATCATTTTTTGTTATGCGATAGGGAACAGCCGTTCTAGAAAAACTCAGAAAAAGAATTTAGACACTACAGACGTTTGTCGAAATTCTACTTCTGCAGAAATTTATACGAGCTCCATGAAATCAATGTATAACTCTTAAATATCATGGAGATAGATTAAGCTCAAACATTTTCCCAATTCTACTTCTATAGTTGTTATAGTTGAAGAGTCTAAGAAAGTCTGTAAGAAAATACCATCACAAATTACATTTTAAGAAAATTTGTGATTATGTCTTGACTCAGATCTAGAAAGTAGAATTTATATTATTATCAAAGAGAAATTGTTTTCTTTAAAAACGAGAATCTAATAAAATTGAGGACCTTGGTACAGCAAATACTGATGATGCGTCGAATTATTTTATAATCAATCATAGAAAATTCAATGCGCTCCAAAACCAACGTTTATCTTCCACCGACTGAAGGAAATTGCATGAATCCCCCCCCCCCCCCCCCGGCACTCAGCGTTCAAGGGGATGACGAGGACCTTGAAGAACCAAGCAAGGGTCACGCGAGGAGATAGAGGTCGCGGGAGTCAGAACGTCTAGCCGTCACCATTCACGCGGCAGCGATTCATTGAGGATGCGTCGTGAGTCGTGGCCGCGTGAATGGGCGCCTCCGCGCGACGAATTATGCGAGGAGCAGCCAAGATGTTTATCGTCCGAATGAATTCAGGAGCGTGGAACGCGAGGCGGAGCGGGAGGAGTAGCGAGAGGGTGGAGAAGTGCTCGGGGGTGCGGCGACGTAACGGGTAACCGTAGGGTGGCGTGAAGGTTCGTCGAAGGTGTTGACACAAGGGGAACGCCGCGGGTGGAGGCGTCCCTACGAGCGGGCCTCATTCACACCTCCGCCTCTCTCGTTTCCTTTCCTCATTGAGATCTCCGGAAGAGATCGCGTGGAAGAGTTCACGCGACGACATCTCCTTCTGAACAATACCACGTTTCGTTTAAATATTAAACATTACGGATCTCATTTTCAAGAGAACACGTCCAACAAACTCGGAGTGTAATTTAGTAGCTCTGAAAGCTTCTAAAGATCCTTGGAGAATCGGAGAACTGATCTGAATAATCGAAAGAAAAAAAAGATGCAAGAGTACATATCATGAATAGGCTGATGACTTTTGCGAAAGCGTGTTCTTGGTTTTTGCCCGTCCCATTATCAAGTATTAAGATCATTCGGGGATCCTCGATCGATAAAATTAGTCGTATTTGTATGCTCATCCCGCGACGAAGGTGTGGGCCACGGAAAGGGCTGAAGGGTGAGTAGGTGGAGCGGAATAGGACCACCCAGCCCGTGTCGGCAGCGTTAGTGTTAGCATAACGCGTGGGCGCCATTCTTTCCTCCTTATACCTCTTTACCCTCCTCTTACATCCCTTTCCGGGTCGGCATAAGTCGTGAACGTCACCGCGGCTCTGTCCACGACGCCGAGGACTACCAGGGCCGGCCATTTCGAAAATGGCGCCCAACGCGAAATGTCCTTTCTTTTTCGAGCGATAAACCACGCCGGGGACCGCGAACAAGAGATCTACCTTCGCTACGTTCGCGGGTATTCTCACCTTTTTTCTCGCGCTCGTGTTTCGCACCGTGGCATAAATCGCGGACGTTGCAGGATAGCCATAGTAGCTCCGCGAAAGACACTTAGCAGCATCAAAATGCAATTCTCTGTCCCCTTTTTTATTCTGTTAAGTTGAAAATTATGTATCGCGCGTTGATCGATGCATTTTTGCCCGACAGCTCCGACCCTGCGCGCTGGAATCCAAACGAACCATTAGAAGCGCAGGAAGATTTTCGAGGGGATCATTAATAAACGGCCGAGTCACCGTGTAACTGATCCGCCATTGTCTCTCCGGATGAATGAATTAACCTCGTTCATCCAGCCAGACGACGGATTCCCCGAGACGGAGCGTCTTCCAGCGAGCCACGACCATCTCGTCACGGAAGATCCGAGGCGTCTACTTTTCATATCGAACTTCCTCTCTCCAGGAAGGAACACGCGGTTCCCTTCGAGCCTCGAGAGGGCTTATGAATAATTCCAAAGGCCGCGACGAATAATCGATAACTTTGTGAGGAGCCGCGTCAGCCTGTCTGGGAAACCAAAATTTCCCACAATGCTTACAGACAAGGGGGACTTTTTAATACTCGCTGGGAGTAAAAAGAGAATTCTTCGCAAACGTCCATAACACTCTCAGCAAAAATATCCTGAAGCACTTCATGTAATGATAATTTAATCAGCTGCACTTGTGTAATTAATTTCATAAACATTAAACCTGTAAAATTTCCTCAGAACATTAGTTTTATGCACCGTTTAGAGTCCAGAGTCTTACCGCACTTTTTATGGTCCCTATAATTGTCTGAACCATATTACGATGATTTGTAATTCTTACTGCCAATTTCATAACATTTTCAACGATTCACTATATAAATTGAAACAAGTAAAATAGTGACTTAAACCATCCATAATTTTTTGTACGCTAAAAAGTTGTTTTAGCCATGAATTTAACTAAAGAAATAAATAAAAAATTACACAAGTCAGTAAAGGAAGCTCAAACGCTTGCAGGGAATATTAAAAGATATGTGAAGGTAATCGAAGCCGGTGTATCGATAGAACGAGCGATGCAGTGGCGTCGTAGCAGGTGATAAGTCGCGTAAAGTCGTAATAGGAAGCGTCATAAGCGGCGCGATCGCATTCGCGGCTTGTGCTGGCCGTGAGGCTCGTAGGAGGATCATCTTAACGACCATCTAGATAGGCGACGGTGAAATGATCTGTAAGAAAACCGGTGGCGAGTGGTATCCTCCGGCGGCCATTAATCAAAGGACAGCAGCGCTAATGAACCTGCTGGAATCGCGGGCTGGGGTACCGTTTCTGTTCGCTGCTCGCCACCACCGCCCTCTCCGTTGTCCCCTGCCATTCCTTCCACTGGTCTCTCGCCCGCGCCCGTCTTTGAATCGACGAAACCCCCGGAGGGCAAACGAATCAACGAGCAAACAAATGAACGGGGGAGAGGGTTGCTCGGCACCCGAATGATCGAGCGGCTTACCAGAGCGAGAGTTCGCCGGCGCATCGAGGAGCGCCGGGAGCGTCTTCGAGGATAGCAAATGGCACGGGCGTTACGAGCGTTTACGCGTGAATTCTCGGTGCACTGGAAGTGGAAGAGAATTATTCGTTCGGGAGAGAAGTTAAATCGCAGGAAGAGCGAAGATGCTGCGCAGTTGAAAATCGAAAAGGGAAGCGCGTAGGAAAGTTTCTCGTCGATTTTCAGAAAGAACGATTGATGGTTCGGTTTTGAAGATATCCTTGGTAGCGACGTTAACGAGGTAGATCGCGCAAAAGGATGCGCGGACACTTTAGATCGTAATATCAGATAAAACCGTGCGGCGGAATATCGAAAACATGTAAGGCTACTCGTTGAACGCGCTCTCAATTATACCCGCGGCGTATGCGATAAGTCGAACCTGCAATTTGCTTTGTGTTATTTGCTGTATTGTTTCCTCCCGGCTACCCTTTTTCCCTTTTGCCGCCATTCCAATTATTCGACGCCCCGGGCAGTCCGATCTCGCCATTATCGGATGACACGGACCCGCGCTTTTATGTTTAATTGATATTTTTCGTAATTCCCCCGAAATCCAATACAGAAACGCTCCAGCGAACAGATATAATCCCGGTCCCGACATTGCTCTCGTTAAAATATTTCCGATGGAAAATATTGCGGAACAGTGAGTACAGTTCGATCTAAAAATAATCAAGCTATTTTCAATGATTCGCTCGACAATTTAAAAACCTTCATTCAACATTTTCTGCCGAAATAGAACCAAAATTTCACACACTATAAAGTTCAGCAAAAATTGCCAGCACTTCAAAATGCCAGCCCATTTTCTCTCAAACTGGGACTCTGGTATCCCGGAAGAGACGCAATAAAAGCTGAACTTCTTTCAGCAGCGCGGCAATAAATAAGGACCGTCGTAAAAGCTCGTAAACCTAGATAATATCTGAAAAAAACGCTTCACCCACAGTTTTAACCCGCCCGCAACAGTTGGCGGCGTCTCTGTTCCGTGCTCCGACTAATAACGCTTTTCCGCGCGGAAAACGACATTTTTCCAAGGCCGTCGTCAGAATTCATCCCCTTTGTTCTCGATTCATCGAAACCCGGCGCGTCGAGAGAGTCACGAGCAGTGGCGTCGAAAATGTTGGGCGAAAATTAAACGAACAATTCGTTACGGACGGTAACAACGTGCCGCGTCGAAATGGCCCTTCCTCCCTGGTGACCGCGAAACCGTGGATTTCGTTGGCTAACTTCATTAATTAATGCGTATTTATTCACCTCTCGAGAGGCATTTCAAACTTTCTTAACCGATACCTGGTTGTCCAGCGATAAATCTCGGAATTTTCTCCTGACACTGATACGACCGCGCGTAATCCTATTTCCCGGGCGTTTAACAGCCTTTCATAATACCGGGCGAGCAATGAAAATTGATCTTTTGTTACGAATAATATCAAAATCCGAAGAGGCAGTAAACGACTAAACTTTCGGGCAATAAAGTTTGACAACGAGAGGTTTAGTTCAAGCGACCAGTCGTACAGATTTCAACGCAAATAATCGGCAAAGGTTTAAGTCCGAGAACGGCCTTCGCTCAATTAGGGTTTAGGGCAGTAAAGGTATCGGTTTCAAGCGAGCTTTCGCAAACGCAGGATTAGCTCCTTTCCGGTAGTTCGCATGAATCGGCCGGGAAAATTCGTGAAATCGAGCCTCTTTCCCAGGCCAAGGGGACCCAAAAGGGAGATACGATCTCTACTTAACGATCGTTTAACGACGACCAAGGGCCTCGGAGTGGCGCCAGGGCCCTGCTCTGCGGCAGCGTGTTGCGACGAGCGTAACACGAGGCCAGAAAAGTACTAATAAATTTTCGAAAGTCGGTATCGTGCCCGTATATTCCGACTGTTTTAAGCCGGTCGCGTCTCGGACGAAAAAATATTAGCAGTAAATTTCCCGCTGTCGTTTTCCCGTCCTGTGAGGTTCCGGGCGTTTAACGTCGCCGCGGGGCGCCTTTCTACGATTCCGCAAGTCGTTCTTGCACACTACCATTCACAATTTAAACGACCGCCAACTCGGACCGAGCGCACCGCGTCCAATGACAGAAACTACCGGCGACGCTAATTTCGTTTACTATCCGAGCGGTACACGCGATCCCGCGTCGATTACATCGACTTTCTTACGCGCTAACAAGCTTATTAAACAATCCTCTCATATATCGGCTAATTGCTATAACCGGGCCCTCGTAAAAGGACCAATTAAGGGATAAATTATGCGTCCGCGGTTAGACGCAATCAACCGGCGATAATCCTCGATTTACAATGCTTGCCTCTCGATTAGCGGGCGCAATATATTAGCGCCGCGTACAAATTGAGAGCGCGCTACGCCCGACGACGAAGATTTACGAACGCGTTTTTGCCCCCTTGACGCGAGGCCCCCGCACGTCCTCGAGGAACGAAACGAGATCGTGTTTGTTATTCGCGTTAACTGCGTTACGCAGCGTGCTCGGGAGACTCTCTCGTCCTACCTGCGAGCGAAAATGGGCCCCGAGCGAGTCGGAGAAAACGGCTCGGACCCAGGCTCCTATCGTACCCCGAAGTATAGCGGCTCGTTAACGTAAGACAACCGACGCCGATAGCGATCGGCTAATCTTCGATGAGCTATCCACCCCGGGGTGGCGTTTTTGTGAGTCTCCGTAGCGGACGCCTCGCTTCGTGAGCAGATTATCCGCCCTGACGTTCCGAGAAGCGCGCATATGTCGGGACAATTAGAGGCGGCCACGACGCAGCGCCGCGACTAATCCCCCGGTTCGATTTCACTGCGACCTCGGCGTGAATAAATTCGTGATACCGGCCTTGTAATTATCGCGGCAACTGCGGCTAATTATGGCCACCGCCACGGATGCGTCGAAAAAATTGCTTGATTAATCGCTCGACACGCGTGTGACTTCGTTGATTCATGGTTTCGAGTACGCGGAATTTCGCTCGCTTTCGGAAGAAGATTATAGATAGCGATGATTTTAATTGTTATGGGGACAGAGGGGTTCGAGGGACTGCAAGGGTCAAAGACACTTTGATGGAGATGACGCTTCCCGTTGGCAAACCCGAAGAATTTGGTTTGCCAACCGAGAGACACCGGATTCTCTAATTATTCCGAGCGGTACATGCAACGCGCGAGGCGAGTCTCGCGCGAAATGGCGCGGTCGTCGTCGCGCAATTAGACCCTAAACTCGATTTAGACCGGTGACGAGGGCGCAACCGGTGTATATATGGTGATTCGGTCTTAAAGCTGCCGGTACAAATGACAAAAACTGCCGGCGCTGACACTGAAATATCAACGCCGGCTCACGAATTCATCAGCTGGTGCCCGCCCTCGGTTCCCTTCTTCGCGAGACGTCGCCGCTACGTGTGCGTTCCGCTCGAATCGCGCGCTCGGAAACCGTCTGAAAATCTCGCTATTAAGATCAGGAATGCCTGAGCATGAATTCACTTTCAGAAACTGTAAAATTCCGACCCCTATTCGAAGGAAACGCAACTAATCCGTTCTCTCCCACGAAAGTCATTGCGAGGAAAGGAAAAATTCCAGCGCTTTTCACAGGAAAGAAACGATTCTGAAAGGCAGCGAAGGGGGCGAAATCGCGGCGCCATCTTGGCAACTGTCGTCAAAATGGCAGATTCGTAGGACGTGGAGAGGTCAGGAGGAAGAGAGGTCGGGTTCGACGGGGCGCTCCGCATCCTCGATCGCCTCGAACGACCGAGCCAGGCGGCCGTGTAGCGTGTACGAACTACAAACAATGGCTTTGTTTCCACGCGAAAAACGTGATACAACTGTAAAGTAACAAATATCTCGGCTAGGATCGACACGCGATCCGTCCGCCGCTTAGGGCGCACCACCGGCTTCTTTACGCGCCGCGCTCGTGTGCACGCACGCAGCCCGCCTGTGTGGATCCCACGTTTACGTACGTCGCCTACGAACGGACTGCTTTCCGCGTCTATGCGGGCTGGCAACGCGCGCCAGTGTGCATTTCTATACGAGCCCGAACGAGGCTCACACTCGCTCAGACCTGTATTAAGTGTTTAAGTGCGCGGGGAATCTCCATAATGAGCTCCGTTTGCTAATTGCATCCACCTTCTTGTATACGGTCCGTGTAATTTGGTGCGTTGGGTAGAGTTCCGTTTGGTTGAGAGAGGAATCGGGTGGAGCGTGAAATACGAATTCTGCAGAAGGAATCTCGGATGGAAGTGATGATAGCGCTTTGTATATACATCCTATGGAAAAGAAATAAGATTTCCTCCGCTTTTCAACCTCGCGGCGGCCATCGTTTTGCGCAAACAGTTTTGCGTGTCGATGTTCCAGGCGACTATCCCAGGACGAAGGAAACCGAGGGGCGGAAAGAGGCATTGGATAATCCGACCTAACATGCGAGTATAATTATCGGAATAGGGGTAACACGCGTACTTTATGAATTTTAAAGTGCACAGCTGTTGTCACGCATCGATACGAGCGAAGTCAGGACGCGTCCGAGGCGTCTCGCATTTGCAGGTCGTTTGTTTGACATCGCGTCGCTAACTGATACAACGGGTAACGAAGAGGGGTGGATGCGACCAGGGTGTACGCTCAAGTGCCCATGGATTCCCGCACGGCCAAGGAACCGGTCGAGTTTCCGAACGGAAAAGGGCGTACCGGATGTTTGAACTCGCCACTTTAAGGACATGTGGCTTGGACTGATAGCTATCGGTCTTGAAGCTAATTAGTGGCGCACAGTGCGAACAAGCGGGCTGCTCGCTGCCATCGATACACAGGGGAAGAACGTAATAAGGGGGACGGGGTTGAATTCGTTTCAAAATAACAGTACGACCCTTGCGCATTAACGATGCTGCACTTTTAAATAAAACTCGAAACAGTTCACTCACCTTGCCGAACTCAATTACTGGAACATAATTTAGAAGTGAAGGGGAAGTGAGACATTGCCTTTGAGGGCTTAATTTGTTGGTAAAAAGGGCCTCGCATTTATAACGCGCACATAACGTCCGCAAATTAAACGGTGAACGCCCTTCCGAATTTTCTCCTCCTCTCTGGAGTGCGACGCTTCTCGATGCACCGGGCAACGATCGACGACCGACCGTCACGAACGATTTCGCGAGCTGATACCGAGCGACGTTTCGTCGTTCCTCGTTATTACTCGCATATTTTCACTGAGCCTCGCTCAGGGCGCGGTGAAATTACTGCTAAACGAGGATCGACTTCGACCGTGCGTGCGAACTCGCGTACGCGTCGCACGACGTGCACCGCGTACACCTGTACCAGCGACATTAATCACGCGGAACGAAGTGTATCTGTCAGGGGCCGTAGAGGGAAACTCTCCGAGCTAGAAATACTTCTACGTCGATTGTCCGAGACCCGTAGAAATTCCTACTCAAATGAACAAGTGAAACTATACAACTCAATCCTTGCGGTTAACCACCTTGCAAGCTTAAAAAAAAATTGTAACTGTTCTTTTTCTTAATCCTCTAAATCCTAATAGGACTTTAGAGCGGCGTTGCCAGACGTCCCCGACTTTACAGTGGAATGAGGCATGATTTTCAGGCCTCCAAGTCTTAAGCAAATTACTCAAGTTTTTACCACAGAAGATTCTATAAGGAAATCCTACATAAAACAAATTGATTCTAATCGTGAATCACTTTAGAGCCCTCTATCTCAGTTTCCGTGCGCTATCATCAACATTGATAGACAATTGCACTGAAACAAGCAGCGAGGCATGCAACGATAATTCATAAGAACCCGAGAGATATCGGAGAAAGCAAGGTAATTACGGCAAGATCGATGCGACGCTTTCCTGGCCACGAGAGCGCCTACCGAAACACAATAGCGATTTTTACCCGACAACGGGAGTGACTCCGTCTACGGGGTTCACATGCGTTCACGGCTCGCTGCTCGAGCTCAAATTCTCAGTAACCCGGGGACCAAGAACGTTCATATAAAATGGCTAAACTAATTCTCGAGTTTCACGGTCAGCCTCCCCGGCCATTGTCTTTCCGATATTCCGTCGGTCTCGTTCCTTTTTCTCCGCTCGAGCCAAGCGGAGGATTCGTCGATTGGACGGGCGTGCGCGCGGTCTCCGGTAGTACGCGCGGACGACTAATTCGAGCGTGAGTGGCGAAGTCGGTGAATGCGGAGGAGACATTGGGAGACGAAACGAGAGGTGAAATTCTAGAAGACTATTAGAGTGAGGACGGGGTCACCGAGAAACAGGGAGGAACCGGCAGTCCGTCGGGGAATGCCGCAGAAGACGATGCCACGGGAAGATGACGCCTCCATGGCGCCCCCGATCTGCGACACCCTGGGCCTTGCACCACTGGGCATTGCTGATCCACTATCAGTCCCTTGTCTTTTCCTGTCCTGTCCCACGAAGGAAACTTTCTCCTAACTAATCTACGAAGCGCAACTGCAACGAGCCTTCGTTGAAACAAAGGCGGAGACGCCGGGTAACCAGCCCCCGGTAATAAGATCGAGCAGGAACGAACGACGAAACGAGACGGCTATAAATACGCGACCCGAAAGAGAAAACGCCACGGGTGGAAACTGCAGGAAGGTGGACGCGGTCTAAGGAGAGGCGGAAGAAGGAACACGGTTAATTTGTTGTGTATCAGCGGCGGCAGCAGCAGCAGCAGCAGTTACGAAGGCAGCGGGCCCTCCGGAGAAAATAACTAGAGATAATTACGCGCATAAATCACGGTGTTAATATTCGGGGGCGTAGGTAGGAGGCGCAGGTATAGGCAGGCGAATCGGCGAGTATGCGTGAACGCGCGAGTTGGAGCGAGAACAGGGTCCAGAGGGTGAGAAAGATACGAGAGGGGTTGGGGGGAACTTCGGTCGCGAGAGAAACTGAGAACGAAATAATGCCGACTCTGGATCGGTAGATCATTCGCGGCCCATCGGCTACGCCTCCTTGTTAGCCAGGGTTTACTTAGTCCTGCGACGCTGCCGAGACGTGCGTTACGCCCGCTAATAGCCCGCCGGTAACGAACTACCGTCGGCATTTTTCGAGGACCTTTCAAGCGAAATCGCGTCTCCGCTCTCGCCGTGCCTCCGATCGATCATCCTCGTCATCGGCGAGGGGGTCGATCGCCCCTGGAAACTCATTCCGATCTCGCTTCTGCGAGCGTTTCTTTAGTTCCCGATGATATGGGGGATGATTTATTCGAAGGATGTTTCTTTATGCAATAAGAAGCTTAATTGAACCAATGTTCAAAGATTTTAGATGAATTGCTAAATATTTTAATAAAAATTCTCGATTTTGGTTGGGCTACTGTAATGCCCCAATCTCAATCACATTGAAAATTTATGAGGATTACAGCCATGACGAAGTTGTATAGTAGAATCTAAGAACAATGGGAAAAGAATACCTCCCAACTATTGTCAAACTTTAATACAGAGTATTTCACGATGCTGTATTAACCTTGTATTAAAAAGGCAAAAGGGTTGTGAACAAAATATTAATAATACAACAAAAGTGCAATAGTGTAGAGTTCGAAACGTGGTGTAAAACTGAGGCAATCAAGTTGATTAGTGTAATATGGGCTCTTACTAGATAACCCGATAACTAGAATTTGTATAACAGGTAAATCAATCGCTACGAATGTGAACTTATTCGGTATTTCATTAACTGCGTTCAAAACTGTTATTAGCAATAAGATTAGTATTACTTAACAATATATACTTTTCACTGTCTCACTCTTTTATCTTTTCTTTATTTTTATTACTCCTTTACTTATCAAACTTTCTTTTCTTGTATCCTACAACTTTTTGTTTCACTACTGCACGTCTTCATATTATATTATTGTAAAATTGGGAATATCTCCCGTTAATAAATAAATAAATAATATTAAAAAACTGTTTACCCTTTCTCTTACCATGGTAATTGTACATTTTATGTTTACTTTCATTATAATCCTCTTTATGGCAATAAAGAGTCATGCTCTTCACCGTATAAGTCGCGACAAGTGGATAGAGAGTCTTTCCCCCCTCGGTCCTGGATGCATCGATCCCAGGAAGGTTGAACAGGAGTTGGTCTCACGGTTCCCGGCAATTTAATTACCGCCACGGCATTTCCGACATTTTTCACGGGCCCGTATCGCGAGGGGACTATCGAGGACCGATCGAGAAAAAGGAAGAGCAGCGCGGTGGCGTTGAAACACTCATAACAGGTGGACCCGATGCTCAGCCTCGAAGATGCATCTTCGAGGTGGGCGGTCCCACACTCCTTAAATCAGCCTGCAGCCACCATAACATTAAGGCTGCCTCTCCCGGCGCGTCTCCCCCGACCCCCGGGGGCCGTTTATTTGTTTGCTTAGAGCGAGTAATTAGAATCCGATACAAATGGTTATTATTTATCGGCGCGAGGAGGCCGTGGGCTGGCGGGAGGCGAGCGCAGAAGTAGGTAGGAGGGAACACCTTTTGATTGCCTGGCGTTATTAAACCGACCGATACCAGCAGATAAATACACAGACGAACACCGCGGCCGCGTGGAATCGACCAATATATAACGCCGGGCTTCTTGCTGACTGTTTTGCTCTTCGGCATCTTCCCGGGCGTATCGCGAAGCTCGTTTCGAATTGTAGGGGTTATTTGATAAGGCCACGAGGGCGAGGAGTGAGCAGATACTGCATGGATCTAGCAGCATCGTAATTCGAGGAGTTTTTATATTATCGGAGGATCTCCCGCGCGTATCAGGACTCAAATCGATCCAGATACGACGTTTCTGGCGAATGCAACGAAGTTGCACCTGTCGAAACGGCGCGGCGGAGAGAGATTCGGACGATTTCACGGAAAGAAGCATTATGGTGTCGCGGGGCGACGAGGGCCGCGTCACGTCAGACCGATGCACCCGTCCTGCATTTCAGAGGGACGAACGAATCGAAGAGGCGAATCTATCGCGATGCCAGACGCGTCCGTTAATAAAGTATAATGGGCACACGGTACCCCGGCGACGATGTACACCTGACCCGGCGAACACAATGGTCGTCCACGACGCTCGGCCACCGATCACGTAGGCCACGTGTGTGCGAACGGCTCTTTAATACGGGTTCGTAAACCATCCGCGGGAGAAAAGGAAAGCTACGCGCCGTGACTCCCGACAGAGCCTCGTAAACAATAACGTAAAACTGCGAGAGAATACCGAACGCCGTGCCAAAAATGGCTAATTAACGCCGCGCGAAGGAAAGAAGGCCGTTCGAGTTTCCGCTCCGAATTTTTTATAGCGGCGCCCCAGCAACGCAACAGCGACTCCGACGTTGATATTCGCGCAACGACGGATCGCATAATGAATTTGTTTCAATTATTCACGGACATCTTTGCCCCGGCTCGCCCGGTGAAATACGATCCCGCCTATTCGGCTAATCGTCCGATTTATTTATCCGCGCAAAAATTGGTCGAAGAGGAGAGCAACGGCCGGTGGGAGTAACGTTGATTAGCTTCCGTGTTGATTTAATTACCGAGGGAATAATTGGAATGCCTACCGACCCTCCCACTCCTCCCCATCGCGACACATCGACCCCGGTCGTTTGCTTCACTTTGTCTCCGCATCCCATCGACCTCGCGTTCTCGCTGCCTGACCGTTGCATATTCATCGATGGATTAATATATATCCATGTGTCGAAGCCTCGAACGTCCTACGCCCCTCGAGTATCGCCGCCGTCAAATTATTGTATCAACAAACACATTGTTCCAAATAATTGGGGAATCTCGACATCCATCGCGAAGAAAATATCTTCTCACTCCGCATAGCTACAGCCACTATCAAGCAATAATTATACGTAGACTGCCGGCCGATTTTAAAAAATAACCACTATTTAAAATAAAATTCTCTAGACCTCAGAGATATTTCTCGTAAATTTGCGGTGAATTTCTCCGCACCGAGACTCCGCGCAACCCGGATACCAGATTCTTTAATTACAATATTGCGAGAGACAACCGGCTGAGTTATCACGGACACCGGACGGCGACCACGAAGTATACGAATTTCCAGGCAAAAGGGATACAAGGCAGCGCGCGCTCGAATAAAAGCCGGATCCTCGGCAGAAAACATTTTTCCGCGGGGTCGTTGCTCGTTTTCGCGGGGCAACGCTTTCGCGGTCTCGCGGTGATAGACGGCGCGTGTAGGGCGGCAGCGGGCAGCAGAAGCGAAAAAGACAACGGGAGCGGAGTTCGTTGCCAATTTCCCGGCGAGCGCGAGAGACGCGCCCCGGGTCGCAAAAACGGGGCCGTGTACGGTTACGTTCGTACGGCGCGCGGCGCTGCGGCCATAGGCGAGGAGCGTATATCGCGGCGATGTTATCCGCAAACACGCGGGTTCGGCCAATTTATCCCAAGGGATGAGGCCGACGTGGCTCGGAGCCGGGTGTGGGGCAACCTTGTCCAGCGGAATGAATTCAGCACGCAGCCCCTGTGCGGTCGAGCCACCTCCAACCCCCTTCTCGCAGACCACCTCCAGCCATCGCGCTACATCCCCCACTTCCCCCGACCGCTTCCAACCCCTATATTCCTTCCTCTCTTCCTTTTCCATCGGTATTCCACCCGAACGGCCGTTAAGGCTGGTCCAAAACTGTTCGACCGGGCTGCCAAACGAGCCACGGTAACGACGATGTTCGCGAATTGCTTTTTATCCCTCGATTGGTGCTTCGGGGATAAAAAAGATGCGCTTTGCAGACGGACGCGATGATGGAGATTTTTTAATATATGGATTGGAGAAGAATTATTTTTCTTTTAAGATGACGGATTACTAGATGCTCTTCGAGGAATTTTAAATAAAAATTTACGATACGTTTCTAGTATGTAACTGTACTAATAGTAGATTAAAAAAAATGATTTTGTAGATTTGCAGTTATCGAAAACTTTTTCAACTTCTGTGTTTCTTCACTTGTAATGATTTAGAGAACATTTATCCCAATACTTGAAGCATAATTTGCATCACGAGTGTCATACGTTGCTAGAACATACATTTTTATACAGGGTGTAACAAAAATGTTGCAGTTCCTTCAAAGGGGTGACTCCTGAGTTGATTTTAAACAACTTTTTCCTTAGCGAAAATGTTATGTGTGGCTTTGTTAACGAGTTATTAACGAAAAACGTTGACCAATAGGAGAGCCAGTACAGCGGATTAATGATGGCGCGGACAATGACGGACCAATACTACTCTCACCTAAAGCCTGCGCTGAAATTCGTCCACTCTACTCGTGCTCTGATTGGTCGAGGGTTTTTGTTAATAACTCGTTAACAAAGCCCCACCTAACATTTTTGCTAAGGAAAAAGTTGTTTAAAATTATCTTAGGAATCACTCTTTTCAAGCAACAGCAACATTTTTGTTACACCCTGTAGAACACGGAGTTAAGTTAGAGAAAAATCGTATAGAAAAATTTTGCACTACTTAAGACACATAGTTTTTTTGCAAATGTGATCAGAATTAGTTTGGATGATGAAGGTTTTACTATACTAAGGTTTCAATTCGAGTAATAATGAGACAATGAAGATGTTAAAATCGGGTGAGACACCCTGTATAACCCACTGAGCTTTCTTCCTAACTCGAATCGATCCAAGAGGTTCTATACGACACACGGCGGAGGTTGCCGAGCGTTATCAGACGGCTCTACACGGCTAATAACCGAGTATCAATAGTGTGAATAATCCTTAACTCGTTACTATCGGACAAGTGGTGATCCGCTCCACATATTGGCGGTTTGGTGTACACCGGCCGGCTGATTGCCACGGGGGCTCTTAGATTTATTGACCTGTCAATGGTGGCGCGCGAAAACGGCGAATTTACAACGCCGCAGGTGTTAAGTTCCGCCGTGCGTGTAATAACGGCCTGATCCCAGGCCTACGGTAAGCCACACCGTAATTATATTTCCGAACCTCTGGCCCGCCACCTTTGTCATTATCACCGGAGGCGGCGTGGCCGTAACTCAATGAGATCCATTGCGCGAGAACGCCTGTGCGTAGCCCCGGTCGACGATAACCGGCTACGAAATCGCGCGCGAATCTACAATTTTTTAAGAAGGGCCCCTGGTGGCGCGCGATTTCGTCTCGGGGCGATCGAAATGAAATTTACGAGCGACGGCGTTCGCGATCTTCGGTGAAATATCACTCGGCGCACGGGATAACGCGCGAAAACGAACGGCTTCGAATCGAAAGACGGTATTATCGTAGGGTTTGGGCTTACCTTGAGCCTGGTGAGCCGAGGTTCTTCCGTGGCCAGCTTCGCCAACGCGTGGTAGTCCCCTTGCGCCGCTCTGACCAGCCACTCCCGCGATTTCCCGTCCAGTTGCTGCTTCCCAAACCAACAATCGGCTCGATTAACGGCGAGAGCTGGTCGCGCGGTGGCGAGCGAGGCAGGTCGAACGGAGCCCAGACCCGCGGCCCGATTGGCCGAGGATATTTTAATTAAGAACTCGACTCGATCGCGTGCGTCTATCGAGGGCCGCGAGTCCCTGCGAGCGTCGTCGTTTCAGCCGCTCGACTCCGTTCGAGCTGGCTCGCTCGCGATAATCACGATCCACGAAAGACAGGATGACGATGATGAACTTACCGAGGCAACGGAAGCGCTGTCATCCTCGTCGGCACCCTGCGGGGAAAAGAAGAAAGTCAGTCAGTCAGTCCCGTGGGCCCCGTTGCTCGAAAAATCAACGTTACGCGCTACGTCACGCGCGACGGGGCAAACTGTGGACGAGGAGAGGAGAGAACCGGTCGATCCTCTCTATATGGCGCTGAGACCATACGGACCGGTGCATTCTCTCCTTCTCTCGTCGGCCGAGAGTGCGTGCTCTCGCGGTTACCGAACACCCGGGGCGAAGGGGAGCAAGGGGAGAAGAAAATGCGTAAAAGCAGCGGGGCGCCTCGTACCACGAACGCGCTTCGTCCATCAGATTGATATACGGATCCAATAATTGATTCTCTGACGCAAGACCGCAGGAGGCTGGACCAACTTACGCAACCCCTGTCGACCACCACCGCGATCACGCTTTTCGTTCGCCTATGGCGAACCTCGACGAGATCGGCGCTCGGCTGTGCGATCTAGAAGTGCGATCTGGTACGTATACTTAATGAAAAGCTAGTTTTCAACCGTAATTGAAAGTTTCGGAGGAGAAAAAAGTCTTAGGAAGACACTAAAATATAGGATGTGAATTGCTTTGAGATCTTTAGACAATAAATTTTTTAAGTTTAGATACTTCTGTGACAAAACGCAATTGTACAAAAACATAAGAGCATATTCGTAGCTAAAGAAGAAATACAAGAAAATACGTAAGAAATTTGTGTAAAAATATTAGACCCATAAGACGCACTGTTGTTAATCCCTTGATGCCGAGTTTCTTATCTCATACGAACCCAGAATTTTGTGAAATCAATCACATACTTCACACCGACCTAAATATTTTTAAAATAACGATTATTTTTTTACTTTTGTAGTATTTAACAATATGAAAAATACAAATAAAGTATTATGAAGAAATTTAAAAAAAATTGTGTGAAGCAATTGCTACAGAAGCTGAATCAAGGGATTAAGAATAAAGCTTCAACCTTGTAGATATGTGTGCAGTCATATTTACCAATACCTATAATTAAAAAATTGTGCTATAAACTGTATCGCATTAAAAACTCAATAAATTATAAAACGTCTTTTGGAAAATGAAAGTAGTTTCCCCAACAAGTTTCACTTCCTAAAAACCAATTCTACTATAAGAAATTAAAAAATATAGCAAGCTTCTAGCAAAACTCCGCAAAAATAAAAAAAAAATATCTTATTCCTAAACCTTCCACGAATACGTAACAGTAATCCACAGCAATAAGATATCTGCATATCCAACAAAGTCAAGTAGTACGCTAAGTAATTTACACACCCAACTACCAAGATAAAATCACCTTTCCCGCGAAACAATTTTATCAGGAAAATTCTGGGGAGGCTATCTGACACAAGGGGCCATTCATGCCATTTCCGCGGCAATTCTCGCGGCAACGGGCAAGGTTCAAGCGACGGGAGAAGGGAAAAGAGGCAGGATAAAAAGAAAGGAGAAGGTGGTGAGGCGCGGCTGATCCCAAGAACGTTAAACGACTACTCATCCCTGTTAAACTGTTTGTATTTTCACTCGTCACGGCTGCATCGTCCGTTTTTCGAGGTGCTCACATCGACACTCGTATCCGAATCAATCGTGACTCCTCGTAAATTACTTTCAACAACGAGGTTTGGGGGGGGGGGGTGGGGGATGCGCGCACGAATTCGGTCGAGTCATCATTAGCCGGGCCCGATATATCTCTATCGATCGACACCACCTCGCGTGTCCTTAAGTGAAATCGTGATTCCGAGAGGGCGATCCAACGACTGTCGTCCGTCGCGATCAGCTCGCATACCTCGCGCGTTCCTCGATTAATTTCATTTCGGCTCGAATCGCGTTGCCCGGCGCGGCGACGCGAATTCTCCGATCGTCGACGACCGATCTCCCGCGTGTCACCGGAATATTCGGACCCCCTTCCGCGTCCTGTCTCCTTTCGAGTCGATGGAATGAGAACCGCTGACCCCCCGTCGCGTCAGGTGGTGCAGCGAGGAACGTTCCCAGCTTTCGTGTACTACGGCCACTCTCCCAGCGAGAGACTCGACGCTCTCTCTTTCTCCCCGGTCTCTCTTTCTCCCTGTGCAAATGCATCGATACACGCGGACCTCGAGAGGAGATAGTCTTTATTACGTACGTGTCCCGCGCGTTATCCGGCATCAGTGATTCGACAATCGTATTTTCAATAAGCGGTTATTGCCTGACCGGCTTAACAATAACCAAGCGAGGGAATCGCAAACAGATTCGGTTGTTGCTTTCTTTTCCCTTCGCGTCGAAGTCGCTTTTTGTGCTTGCTGCGATCGAGAAAGCGCGGACTGATTTCACGGAGACCACGCTCCATTTCTTGTCTATCGCTTGTCGGTTTAATAAGTGGTACACGGGCGCAAAGTATTCATCCCCTTCTGCTGATATCGATAACCGCAACAGCGAGTCTAACATGGAAGATTAGAATACCCTTTGCTGTATGACAGCTGCTGTTTATCATCGCGACAATTTCAAGTGTTACAACTTACAAGTGTTTTTTTATCGTCCTTCGAAAATAAACAATTGAAAATTGTTGTTATTGTTGTAGTTAAATATTTACATAGACATAGTAACTATAGACTGCGCGTCAGCATGAAGCCGTGGCCCGATGTAGAGGAGAGTTGAATGCTTTAGGAGGTACTTGGGAAGAACGAGACAGATAGAAGATAACAAGAGAATAGAAAGAGATAGCAAGTCCTCCCAAAGCATTTCTAACTCTTTCTAAAGTTGGACCATCCGCTTTCCCCGTACTGCTCAGTCTATTCTTATATGTCTATGAATATTTGGAAAGCCAAAAAGTTTACGCGGGACGTCGACATCTTAATCCCCCTCTTCTACAAAGATCAGCTGCATATTAAATTGTATTATAGAGTCTTTAAAAATTATTTCTCAAAAATATTGACAAAAAAATGGTTAAAATATTACATTGCAATAGATATTAATAACAGCTATAGAATTATTTAACCAGAAGAACATAATAACCAAAAAAAGCCCTCCAAAGACTAATAATTTTACACAGCTTCATAATTTGGTATTTAATAATAATAACTAACAATTTGCACAAGATGATTTACAAAATTATTATTAACAATACCCGTGGCTTAAATTGTCATTACAATCAATAATTTGTTGGAAATTTCAAATTTTCGCAGTTTGTTTAATTCGGTGACTTCGAATTAACCATGAATCTGTCATAGTCGAGGTATAAATAGATGCGGACATCACAAAATTCTTCAGTCTGCGGTGATCTGCCACTGGGTGCAGATCGCCTTAGCGGGTCTCGCGGAATTTCCGGGGTGGTCGAAGCACCTAGGGCGGACACTGAGGAGGCCATGGAGGGACATTAGTGGACAGAGGTAGATACTGGTAATCGACCGTTACTGGATTAAATTATAAAGTATAAAATACTAATAGAATCTTTTCCTTTGCAGAGTCTAATTTTCCTCTCTACTCATTTCGAGTTGACATCGAATGGGTTCGAATCGCCCGTGTGATTCTTTCAGCAATCGTTCTTTCTATTTCTTGTCTTTATCCCCCTGAGTCACTGACCCAAACCCTTAGAGCTCATAATTAGGTAGGTTAATTTACTAAGGACCATGCTTCCTAGTAATATATACAACAATTTTAAAGAATACTTTTTACCGGAGACACTTGCTCCCCCGAGATCTTGGTTAAGAAATATGCAAATGATCCCGTCCTGTCTCGGCAGAACGACCCCGTAAATGATCGGACGGACTGGCAAGTCTGAAACGCCGAAGACCGCGAAACCCTCGGCCAATAATGGCGCGGTTATCAGATAAGCCCGCAGAAGGACGGGGTAATCGTAATAGCATCGCAACCGATGCCTTCTGTGATTCATCGTAGGCAAAGATCGAAGGACGAGCGAAGAGGAAGGAGGGAAGACAGGTCCATCGTGATCGGCGCCTGGACCCGTCAGAGGGTCATTGTTTCTCCGTAATTAATATTTTAATTGAGATCACCGGGGAATTAATTAATGCAACGGCGTCGTTAAACCCCCTCGTCTGGACTGTTCATTTAATCGATCGTAACACAGCGCCTGTCAGAGCTGTACAGCTCGTTCCATGAATTTCGCCGCCTATCACGGCTTCACGCTGCGCGTAGACGCCCTTCCAGATATTATCTAAGAGCTAATTTTTTATGCCGCTCGTTACTCTGACAATCGTTACGATTACGTTAACGCGAGCATTGTATTAAGTAATTTAAAGTTCACTCGGGACTTTTTAAATTCGTCGGATCACGAACACGTCCGACTCTACGCCCGCTGAAATATGCAAAACAAGTTGACTCTCCGATCAAACACATGGATACAGAAGGAACGAAACTTTCGGAGGACCCAGACACGCACTTAAAACTTTCGAGGCGCGACAACGTCTCGCGAAAGTTGCTGACTTCGAATTCGACGTCGCAGAGTCCCGACTTCTCCCGAGTTCCACGTTTGCGGAGCTCTATTATCTTACCCTCGTCGAACAAACGAAGAACAAGGGTACTCGTAAAGCACGCGACCGTCCCGACAGATTCGAGAGTTCAAAAGTACAAAGGATCCCATGATTGCCGGCGGTCAATTTCAAAACGTCCTAATTAAATTTAGCACGGTTCTCCGGTCAATTTCGCGACTGTTGCCCTAGCCTAGATGCTCCAAAAGCGCGCACGTGCTTACTCGCAAACGTTTCTCAAACAATGATTAGGATCATCCGCCAAAAGCCTAGGCAGGGAGCAAGAGAGAGAGAGAGAAGGAGGTGCGCGTGGTCGCTCTTCAGGGTGGAAACGTTTTAATAAACAGGCGCGCGCTACCCTCCGAGGGGCGTATAAATATATTCGGTTGTTTCAGCGGAAGAAGACCGCGAGGGAGGAGAGAGAAACGGAGTAGCGAGCGAGGCGAGGAGTCGGAGCCTGGACGGTGTATCGGTGAAACGGCGAAAGGAGCCGAGGGGTCGAGGGGCGGCTGGAACGAGAGGCAAAACATGTTGCGGCACGAGCTGCCTCAAGAGCACCGCAGAATTAGCTTTATTATAACCTGGGGGCCATCCATACATGCCTAACAGAGCACGAACATTCGCTCGGCCAATAAGCCGAATGCTAACCAAACATTTTCGCGACTCGCCGCACCCTCGAATTTATCCCTGCCACCGCGCCGTTCGACGTAAAGCCAACGGTCCGCGGAGAGAGGGGGAGAAGGAGGGATCGATCTCGCGAATTAAAGCTGGATATCTATTTAATGCGCGGCCCGTTAATGTTCGACCGCGGTCGACTATTAATATATCGGCTGTTTGCGGGGGCCACTTAAAAGATTACCAGACAGTTTAGGGAATTATCGGGAGCTGTAGATTACCCCGGTTATTCTGCGGCCATCTGCGTCACAGGATTTATCGGGCCACTTAATTTAATAAGTACCAAGCATTCCTTTACAATTCAGACGCGATCGACTCTATTTCTTGGATGTCCTTGGAACTTCGCACCACCTGAAGCATCTCAACAAAAACTCTGAAAAAAACTCTGAAGCATCATTTTTTTAATGTAGGAGAGAGTGTATAATAGTGTCCAAAAAATTACAGGCAGGCAATCGTTGTATTTTTTGAGAAATAAATTATTATTCGTTATTCTTTGTCACAACAGCCATTAGCAGAAAAGTTCACGTTCCTAAAAATAAATTCTTCACGATATTTGCTGAGATTGTTTCATATATCCTCCCATATATCTAAAAAAATCTGAATCCCCCCCATAAGTCAGCAAAAAAATCTATAAAGTTCTCCTCTCCCATCTTATTTCTGCTTCTACATACTTCCAGTTTATCTTCAAATCCATCTACTGCAATCACACTACGAACGCATCCTCCCCATCTCCAAGATTCCTAAATACCCAATACCAGACTACGGTCCCTAGATCATCCTCGCGCCACCCACTCGGTCCCGAAAGTTCCCAGAGTCCATCCTCTAACGAGCATCGTTAGGAACTTTTCCCCGGCGCGGCGCGGCGTCGAGCAGACGAACGATTAGGCCCGGATTAGCGGGCGCACGCGAGATCGATTATGCGACGCTGCGGCTAACGTTGGCCTGATTTATTCCCCTAATGGGCGTTCGCGCATTCATTTCGTGGCCGTACGAGGCAATTCCACGGGGGCTTCGTCGGATGGCGGTGGCCCGTACTGCCGCTGACAGGAAAACTCTCGCTGGGTGATTCAGCGTTCAGTTCGGCGACGCCTCCCAACGACCACCATAATGCCTACCTAGCTCGGCGCCCACCTCCGCCTAAACGCCATTTCCATCGGCCGCTATCGTCCGGGATCATAATCCAAGGTTTAGCCCCGGACTCGGACGAAATCGCGGCGGAGTGCGGATCGCTGTTAGAGCTGGACGCGCGGAATGGGTGAAACGCGGCGGCGGCTGTTCTGTCTGGAGCAGCGACACTCGGATGGGATTGTTCGGGTCTGGGAATTTGGCTGCTCCCCGAATCGAAATCATTGACAGAAAGATTATAAGATCGAACTTTTCTCATAGAAAAGATCTCTTTCCATAAAAAATTTGTGAAGGGCTTAGTTGAATGAATTTGTAGAAAAATTCTGAAGAGAAGCTTACAAAATTGGTAGAATCTAATCCTGATAATGAAATCTAGTAAAGGAAATTTTTCTCATCGAAATGCGATTTCGGGAATCGATTTCAGGTCGAGCTCGACAAGCGGAGCACCGAACGATTACACGACGATAGAGAAATTCCGCGCAGAGACGATTATTAGCGAAGCGGCTGGTATGGCGGCGGGTGTAATTCATAACCGGTGTCTCGTATTTTCGCGGGCGGCACGTCGAATTTGGTCCGGATGGAGAACATGGAGCATCGACGCCGCTCGTTTCCCCTCCTCGTCCTCCGCCGGCCTCCGTTGACAGGATTATATTCGTACGTACCTATCGTGTTCCTCGGTGTACCTCCGGCCCCGCAATACGCGTCGCGCGATCATATTCCCGTCGACTAATAAATTTACCATGGTGCTCGAGCGGTGCGGCCATCGTACGACTGTCGTCGGTCGATTGCCCCTGTCGGCGATGTCACTGTTTCGAGGACCTTCCACAACGACTATCGACGCGATTACAGCCGGATGAAAATCCTACGAGGTGCCGTGCTCGTGACGGCGACGGGGGTTATTTCAGAATCGTGATACGCCCCCTAAGGCTGGACGCCACATTTGCGTTTTGTTCGCATCGTTCGACCGCCATGGTTTGTCCATGTCTGACATAATCGCGTAACACGCAGAATCTTGTGAGAGGTGTCACGGTAGGACGGCAGACCTGCGCGGGGATTTTTAACGAAACGCAAATGCGACGCAGGTCTAAAACTTCGCGAAGAAATCTGAACTCTAAACTTTTAGACTTTGCATCGAGAAAAATTTGTCTGGACCTTCTTCTGTTACACTTCTCCAAGAAATTGTAACCTTGTAGTCGTTTTAATCGTTCAAGGATGGTTAAATGAAATTAGACCTGAACCAATTGCCAAGAAATTATATATTCCACTTGAGTGTGTCCCACCTGAGTCACCATACCTCGGGAAGTTGAGTAGTACTTAGAAAGTTTTAAAAAATGTCCCACCCATTCATGGAACTCATGACCAAAACTGATGCCGAGGAACGCGGCGCCGGGGATCAGTTTGAGCCCAAGTTTCATCTCCTAACGAGTTTATCGCATCCTCTTTAACGTTATTAACACGGGCTAACGAACTGGAAATGCCGAGTCACCTCGGTCCTACGCTAAACGCGGATCCACGCCACGGTTTCGAACAGGTACGCGTGCACCTGTACGTGTGACGGAGACTGGGTGCGTATACGTGAACGTAAGTCTATATACAGGGGCTTGTAAGTGCAGGGCGAGAGCAGGCGGTCGACGGGACAGGTTACGTGTATAAGGTGGGATAAAGGTACGTATAGGCAGAGGCTGGCCTGTCTGTGCGGCCCTGATACCCCAGTCTCTGGGCTAATTCCGAGGTGTAATCTGCGGGTACCATCTCAATGGATTAGCATATAGATAGCGAGGTGGGCTGACCGTATATATACGCGCCTAGACCACGTCCAGGGGACACGGCCATGTCCGTTTTGGTCTCGTGTCCTCAGGACGCAAGGGGGTCACGTGGACGGCCTGCAACACCCCCGCGACTGCGGGGGAACGAACCCCGAGGGGCTTGTGTGTTCACAGCCTCCAAGGCTAATTAAGAAAACAGTGGACCGATTGCGGCTAACGAACGATTTCCTTCGCTTGCGATCGCGCCGTATCGACCCCTGGCCGGATGGATCGTCGTGCCCCAGGAGTCATGCGCCTCGTGAACGGTGGATCGACGCGGAAGAACCAAGAAGATCGCTGCGAAGACGCGCCAAGGGAGGGTCAAGGTACACATCGATGGGAAGTGTGATCGACGCGAGTTCGCCATTGGCAGCGACCACGTGGGGAGGAGTAGACAAGGCCGGGGACCGAATATTTCGCTGGAGGTGATTCGGTCGCGAGGTAATTTGTGCTCACAGCGGGGCTGAGCAAACACGCGCAACGGGGGTGCCTCGAAAAATTAAATAACTCGATGACTGGTCACATTCTCCGACACGCGGGCGTACACAGCGACTGGCAACGGAAGACTTTGTATACGTGCACACGCTCACCGTTCCGGTGTGTCCGCGAGAAGGGCGCCCCAGCTTGAATGACGTGGCGCTCTCTCTCTCTCTCTTTCTCTCTCTATTCTCTCCCCCGCGTCTTCCATTTTCTCCGGAGCACCGGTGCCCACAGTATCCCTGGGGAATGGAGTCGAGAGACCCCGGTGGAAGCTAGAACGGACCCAGAGGACTTCGGGCCCAAGGAGCGAGCGCCGGCCTCCCGCGGACTTATGAATACAAATAGCCGCTCACTGCGCGACTCAGATCCCTGATAAGGAGCACTCCAGGCTTACCGATACCACTGTCTAGCATAAAGTACGGGCTTAGGCCCTCACCGGGCGCACCACCGTTTAACGGAAGATTATCCTCGCGAGGGAGAGAGATTCGCATCGGACGATATCGTCCTTGTATCGGTTGAGGAGAAAGGGCTTCGGGAATGTTGCGCAGCCTCTCGGAGAGTCCGGGGCTGGGACCTGGGGGAGGGAGACCGAGACTCCGCCGTATCGGTTTCTCCACGCGAACGGTGAAAGAGACGTTATTAGCTCGGAACAGATACGCTTCTTCCGGGGAGGAGAGCGCGTTTAAGCGGGAACACGAGCGCCGATGTCTGGGTAAAATATTGGACATTGTGCGGAGCCGAGATACCGGAGATAATTGAGGAATTTCTACGGAAAAAGTATTTCACGCATTTTTCGGAAAAGGGAAGAATTATTCTGATGCTAGGGCTAGGCACGTGCGGAGCGCGTTGCATAATACTCTTGAAACAGACGAGAAAGACCATTTTTATGGGAGAACGAGCAAGCAATGACTTTGTATAATGTCGAGTTAAACATGGAAGCGTTGGCACGCATCGTAGAATGCAGAGAAATAATACAGTAGAACATTTATTAACCGGCTCTTAATTATGTTCTATTTTTAATAATCTGTGCTCCAACTTTTTAACACGTCAACGACAGAAGTACAGTAGGGAAGAGTGAAGGAAATACGAACGCGGAATTGCTAATACAAATATTATACTATGCTAGAAAAGCATGAACAACTCAACTCCTCTTGTCACATGACAGCTCGTGTCGTGCGTAATGGTAGGTCGCAAATGTGGGAGCAGTTGACTCGCACGTTAATCGAAACAAAAATTATTACAGATTTGCATTCATTTTCATATAAATTGTTTCACAAATTAATGTTACCTAGTATATCTTTTGTATTTATAATTATTTTACTACTAATGTCTAAAAACACAAAAAATTACAAACCAAGGATTAATTTAAAATTAATATATTTTTTGTTCGACGTTTCTAATCTACAATACTCTTAATTGTTTCTGTTTTTATCTTACGGGGCAATGACAAGATTTGTATGGGTCAATCTCGAACGTTAGTCCTTACCTCATATTTCTAATTAAAGAGTGAAAAAGAAAAAATAGAGAAACAGACGGAAGAAGAAATACTAAAATAGAAGAAAGTGAACGTTGACAACGTCGAAGATGAATATTACTTCATTTATTGTAAAGAAAAGTATGAGGACCCTTCCATTCAAGATTCAATTATGTATACTACAAATGCAAGTGGACACACGGAAAATGCATTAATGGACTGAGTACATCTTCAGGATGTTAAATTTTTGAAAGAAATAAGTAGTGTTCGAGATTATCCCTCAACAGTTGGAAAATCACGAAGATCAAAGCTTTTTCTTTTTTAGTAAAAATTATTTTTTAGTAAAAAGGCTTTTTACTAAAGGCTTTTATTATCATATTTTATGAAAATTGATGATAGAAATATACAAACATGTAATATACCTTTGAATATAAACAAGAAAAAAGTAATCAGCTTTCTAATATTTTATTTTATTCCATGTTTTCCTTAGGTGTTCGTAATTCCCCCACTTTCCAATAACATTTGAATTTTAAATTAATAATGCTGTATTGAGGATAAAAAATTCTTCGTTAATAAAAAACATTTCAGTGGTTCTACAGTATGTATAATGCACATTGCACTTATTTAAACGGCAATTGAACTGTACGCCTTGCTTGTTATTCATGTTTAGGCCTAACTTAAGGAGAGAATCTGTGGAGTGGGGACCCACAGAGACATAGTATAAAAATGAGGAGAGATCGGTTATGAGTAATGTGCAGTAGATCATGCCTGACGCGTATTAGTATCAATTTACATTGATAAATATTTAAGCGGGATCTGTAACTCTCGCCCGATAGTCTCGCGAGCGCGATACGAAATAATTATAGCATGTTCACGGCTAATTTACAATAAACGCGACGTACACGACACGGAACCGGATACTTATTAATTTTCATGTATTCAATTTGAAAAGTGCGTATCAACCGGCGGTTAATAGAGGTGGCTGATATTACACGTACGATCGATGAAATAGATAAAGTAATATGAATATTCCGGAGTGAACGCACTCGGAAAAAATATTCATGCCGTTTCGGTATTCGCGGGCGATCTTATGCAACGATCTCTCTCTCTCTCTCTCTTGCTCTCTCGCTCTCACCCTACCCTTCTCCGTCGGTGCTCTCCGTGGAATGCATTTTACAGTGCCGATAACAAATTACGCGTCTTCATTCGTGTTCTGCCTTCCAAGCAGAGAGGAATGCCATCGCTCGATCGGTCATTCCCCGGTTTCATCCGGTCGATCAGTAAGAAGATACCCACGCTCCCGCCGCGCATTTCACGATCGGAGACAGTATCTGGCTTTATCTGCGACTAATGTCGTGTAAGAACTACGCCTCCCCTCGATCTACTGACAACCATTTGTTCAGACACTCTTGATCGCGATGCAAGCTGACTCGGAACTTTCTTACGAATTTACAATGTCTGGAGCTGCGGGACGACCGAGAGGATCGTCGCGAAGTAACGAATTATAATTCCGTGGTAACTGTAATATACTAGAATCGATTTCTCGGGATCGACGCCTCGTTCTTCGCGCTTCCATCGCGAGGATCGACGATCGAGCGTCCGTCCCACGACCTGGACCACCAAGAACGTCGTGACCCGGAAGGGTGGAGCCTCGTCCGCTATCGTGACAGTCACAATCAGTTTTCGACGTACTCTTGGACTGTCACTACGGGAGACGGACTCCCGCGGACGAAGGTGGCCCCTCGGCGAATGGCGCATACGAAACGAAGAAATCAAGCAATCTGATTTATTCGGCGCGGTTCCCGAGTATGGAAAAAAGTCATTTCGCTCCACGGTAGTCCGTCGGACTTCATTAATCCTGACAATCGCGAGGCTAGGCCGACGGTAGAACGATCCCCGTTCGTACGGACCGTTTTGGTAAACGTGGACACAGTCGCGGCGCTGGATTTCATTACTTTCTGCATGCTCGATTCACGGGTCGAGCTATGCCCACATTCCATGAATACGAAACAAAAGAACCTTTAGCGTTTCGCTGCAAGGAACCAAGTATAAAAGAAGAATCCAACGTGGAAGACCTTTGTTCAAACTAAAATCTATTCGACAGACAATGGCTACTTTCCTATCTTCTCCTGTCGCGTCTGCATCGGTGTATAAAGCTGCGAAGAATTCTCGTGTAAGCGAGGGCGGGTCTACAGGGAGGCGACAGTTAAGCAAACAAATTTAATGCGTGTGTATAACGGCGCCAATTTAAATGATAATGCGCGGTGTGTATGCTTCCAAGATTAACTCGTAATAGGCCGGAATAAATGTCGGCGGCCCTGTTGTTGTGACGCGTATCTAGCAGTGCTACACGGCTAACAGTAGGTGCTAACTACTCCTGCAGACAAGTTTGTTTATATTGGTGCGCCCGTGTATCTCGATACCGGCGCGTAAAATTGTCTCGTGCCCGATGGCGCCAAGGAAATTGGGTCCTGCATCATCCCGATCACTTCGCCGATCTTGCTCGACGTAACGGCAATAAATTATTATCCGCGACGAACGGTACCCGCCGAAGTCTATGATTATCCGGATCGGTTATTAAACTTTACCCGCATTTCATTATCGCGGAACTGTCGCGGCTAATTGGTTCAATAATAAATCATCAACGGGCAGAAAGGTGTCTATTCTAAGTGTTATAATTCGATTGATTATCCCCGATAATTAAGGATTACATGGCCTTGATTTTCTGAATCGATCCTAATTTCGAGTAAACATGCGAAACTTGGAAATATCGTACGAAATCTTTTAACGCTTATTCCTCGAGCGGGACGATGGAAAGACGACTTCAGTGCAAAACCCTGTACCAGATTCGACGTGAGCATCGCGAGTATCAGTTTCAACCCGTTCGACGGCGTGCTCATTGATTAAAACCGCGGGCAAAAAGCAGGGCGTCGTAAATGGGATAAAAACCGTCGACAGGAGGACGATATCGCGAGCAAAGGTCGAAGAGTCTTCGAACTATGAGGTAAGTTCGCCTCCGGGGGTGTCTTGTCGGTGTTGTCGCGGATGGGATCATGCAAGCTGTGCCCCCCGCCCCACGCCCCGCTCCCCAACCCCGTCGTTTCGCCGGTGAACCTCTTTGCATATACATTCTGTAAGATTACTTTGTGCGGTTTACACCCTCGACCCACCCTCCGCCGTTGCTCGTCCTTCAGCACGGCGCGCCTCAGCCTTCGACGACCGAGCTCCTTTCGCCAGGAGGCAAACTACCCCGGCAAGTTTCACCAAGGGTCCCTAATGTATGCGGAACTATACGAGAGAAATTCCAAGTTCGGCACGGCCGTGTTAGAGTGCCTTTACGATGAGTATCTCGAACCACCCTCTCTCGCTCTTTCGCCCGTCGCGCGGAAAGGACGAACTACCCGACAACTCTCGCCCCCGCCCGTATAAGAGGCGAACACGCGTGATCCTAATTAGAACGCGTCCTCGAGGTGTCGAAGTAAAAGCGGGTTTCTTGTCGAGCGTATTCGCGCGAGACGCCCTCGGCGCTCGTGCGTTAATGCGCGCGAACGCGCACGGGAACGCCGAAAAACGGAGGGCGGAAAAGGAAAGTTTCCCTTGACGTCGAGGTTATCGGGAACTTTCAAGAAACATCGCGTCAACCGAGTTCAACGATTCTGGAAATTCCTTTGACGCGCCGGGCCGTTATTGTTGCCCCGTTGTCTTCGTGGAAAAGACGGAGGAAATATACATACGATTACGAAAATTCTCACGAAGATACAACTCTTAATAGTATTCTTTACCACCCACATTTTCGGAGGATTTACATAAAAACGAGCCAGGTCCGCGGCTTCGAAGCGCGATGACTACGAATAACCGCATTAACTTCGTGGCATCGTTTTAATATTTCTTCCCGTTCGGAGGGGGTGGAACTTTCGAGTATTTTTTTTTAGGCTCTTGCGAACTAGGCACGAAATCTAAACACTGTATTTTGTTAATGTGAAATGGAAAACAGAAGCGATTTTATAGCTGTAAGTTCATCTATACTGACACTCTTAGACAAATTTTAATAATATTTTAACAGTAAGCGTTCAAGAAATACCAAAAAAATTCTAGGGCAAGTATTAAAATCCCCACTACGTTATAAAAATATATATTAAGGAAACTAAAATTTGTTTAATAAGAGCAAGTTTTATATTCCACTTGTGCCATCCAAATAGCCTTTGATTGCTTAAGATTGCTAGAAATATAGTTGTGTAGAGTTCTAATAATTACTAAAATTGCCTGGGATAAATCCTACATTAATTCCTTGTTTCTATTATAAATAGTATTTTTCAACATAACCAATAAATGTGAAACCTTAATAGCAGAGAAAGAGATATTGTCATGATAATTTATCTGTAACACACGAAATTCATTTCATTTGAATAGAGAAGAGAAAGAGAAAAGAATTTTAAAAAATCAGACAATTATAGATTCGAAACTGTATTTCACAGTAATCTCAAAATTATAATCATAAATATCTTAAATATTGAATATCTGACCCTGCAATTGAACTCAACTAAATCGATGACTCAATGATTTTGCACTCTACTCGTATGCTCCATCATTAAAGCTTGAATCGCTTTACAACACGGCATCATAAAATCTCATTTCCGAAAACATAAATCACTGAACCGCTACAAGGTTCTCCATTGTACAAACACCGTGGCCCCCTAAAAATATTTTGAAACCCGTGGGTACCTTTTCCATCGCACTTCCCAAGCACCCCCCCACACCTAATTGCCAACGTCACGGTCGCCGCCTAAGCTTTCATCGGACACGTAACTGTCGTGCATTCAATGACCCGTAACGAGCGTTTCGAAGAAAGCACGCCGGAAAATTACGTGAAACGTGTTGACGCCGTCCGATCGGGCGGCAAACGACGCGGCGCGGCGCGGCACGCGACACAGCGCTAGACGAAACGGTCATTAGGGATGCGAAGGGCGGAATCCCGTGGCCGCGGTGCATGATAATTACCGGTAAAGAAAGCTCCGACGAGAGACCGTACCTCCCGGCACCTAGGGAGATTACAGGATGTCCGGAGGCGAGAAAGAGAGAGGATTCCCTCCGCGTCTCCCGAAACCCTATCCGCGGTAACCGCTAATAAAAATTAACAACCGACCCGGCGCGGATTCGTACATGAAAGACGGACCGCCGCAAATAGACGGCCAACGCGTGAATAATAAATAATTATCGCCGAACCACGCGCCACCCGTGAGTTCCTTTGCGGCTAGCTTTACACGGTTGGATGAAAATAGTCTGTGTTTCCGGTCAACTTTGCATTGCTGACACGTATGTTACGCCGGTTTCGTGTTTTCTGGAAAGGAACTTACGATCTTGTCGATTATTTAAGTACCCCGCGGTTATGCTGCGCGATCTTTCCCGGCCTCCCCACCACGGTATTTCGATACTCGAACTACTGCGCGCGTTACGAATAGGGCTATTGATTATGAGATACCCGGGTACCCGGGTACCCGAGTGAGATACCCGGGTATACCAAAATTACCCGCACTACCCGGGTATCTCACGGGTACCCGGAACACATGAGATAGACAAGAATCTCATGCCGAATTAAGCCGAATTGAACCGAATTGAGCCGATAGTTTTTCGCTATGTGTTTCTGGATTTTAAAGTAGAGCGCGTACGAGAGAGAGGGGAGAGGGGGGAGGGAAGAGAGAGGGGAGAGAGAGAGAGAGAGAGAGAACTCATTTTCAACATAACCACGGTGCATTACATTCAATTTTCATCATGTATACAGAATTCATTTCATTCTGAAATTTTTTTTTATTTTTAAAGCCACAAATACGTACCGAAAAACTATCGGCTCAATTCGGTTCAATTCGGCTTAATTCGGGATGAGATTCTTGTCTATCTCATGCGTTCGGGTACCCGTGAGATACCTGGGTAGTACGGGTAATTTTGGTATACCCGGGTATCTCACGAGTACCCGGGTACTCGGGTATCTCACTCGGTTCACTTGAAATCTCGAGCCCTAGTTACGAAGCACTCGAGTGCTCGAGGAACGAATGATAAAAGGAACAATTCGATCGGTAACCCGCGGCACGCTCGGGCAAAAGGGCGCTCCTTCCGATTGCTCGCGGCGCGGGGTTCCACGTGGCCGGTCCTTTTAATCGTTCGGCACGATAAACATATCGAAATTATGATGGAGAATCGGCCGCATAAAGGACGAGCGGCGCTGCTTGTGCAAGCTTCGCGGGCGGAAAGGGACCTTCCTCCCTCCCGCCGCGCGCGCGCGCAAACTCCTCCACTTTTAATTTTCAGGCGCGGCTAATTATGATTTACGGCAACATCGGCGCAACATCCTGATCGGTACGCGAGATACCGCCCGCAGGATATTCAAATGCGATGAATATTGCTCGCCGCGATAAACGGCGCACGAACAACGACAGAGGGAGACGAGAGACCGAGAGAGGCGAAGGAAAGAGAGAATGATACGGAGGAGGCGAGTGGCGGGGCGACGCGCGTGTAAAGGATACGAGAAAAGGATTCTTAGTAGTCTATTCGGTATGCAAGATGCTCGATCGAACCTGTACACACCGCGTCCCCCTTCCTTCGTCTCTTCTCCCGAAAGGATGTATATCCTTGCGTGCGGATTATTCGATATATCGAGGGACTCCGTCTGCGCCGTCCATCTGAAATCTCTCGCGGTTTCCATCGCGGACGACCGAAGCGTCGGACGTTCCGATGCCCGCTTGCTAGATGGTAGTTACGATTCGAAAGCGAAACGTTTAAAAACGGCTCGTGTTATTAGCCGATGCTATCGCGAGGAAATAAAAGATACGTATTTATAGATAGGGAGCTCCTTTACGCGTGTTCTCACATGAATTACATCTGCGTGAAGATCAACGCCAGATAGTATGAGCTTTCTGTTAGACGAGTGTAATTTGTCGATATTTTATACGCGAGAAGCAGTGTCAATGCGTTAGCCGCGCGGTTTACACGCTCCGTACGTTTCACGATCCGAGTGTTACTCGAGGTACGATCGCGGAGGTAAGATAATTGGATGTAAGGTTGAGTGATATGAACTGATATTGATGCAGCAGAAACTCTGTCGCATAAGCTGATAGAGGAACATCGCTCTTCGAGGTCTCATTAAATTTAATGACGTGTCTGCTACTTTTCAACCCTCGCAATAACAACCGTATTACCCTCGTAATAATAAATAAGTAAAAAATATGAAGCTTAATTATACACAGATAAATATGAAATACTTTACCACAAAAACAAACCCACTTTTTAAATACTGGAAATTACGAGTTGTACTCGACATTAGCATTCGTAAACAAGAAACTATCGATGCCTAATATCGCAACAACTTCCAGAGTCTTTCGATTATCCTTTCGCGAGATTTTGTCCATTCTCTCCGCGACTTTCCCGCGCATTTCGCAACCATTCGACGTTCCGTTGTTTCGAGCGAACCGCCGCGCCGATTACCGATCCCGATTAGGCCAGCCGCAGCGGCGCGCCTCACCGCGGAATGTACCTATCGCGGTACGTCGGAAGAATGGCCACACAATTTGTTAGTCAATGAACCGAGCAGGTACAAGGCATAATTCGCCACGGACGATCGGCGAAATAATTATCATGGGTGATTGGTGCGCGATGACGTGAGAAACGTACATAACCCGGGGGTGAAAGCGTGCTGCGAGATTTCAGTACAGCGAGAGGGGAGCGTAGAATCGTAGAGAGAAGAAAGGTTATCGGTTACCTTGTCTGATCGCTTTTTAGTAGGTGTGATAGTGCCGTTAGGTCTGCCCTGAAGATCGGTTTCGCTAGCCATCCGGTTGAAACGTTGCATCCGCTCGCGGAAGCTTAATTGCTCGCTCGAGCCGGGATTCGTCGCGACAGCCTCATCCTCCTGCATTTTTAATATACACGGATTGTCGAATCGTTGAGGATTACGATCACGACTACGTCCACAACTACTGATTACAAGTAAAACTAGCGAACAGATACAGCGGCATAAAGGGATGCTAATCGCGAGCCGTGGAAGCATTTGAAGGAATAAGTGCTGCGACACACTTTCATGCTTCTAATCTAAGCGAGATAATTCTACGTACAGGGGAGTGAATTGTGCGATATGCGGAAGCATGCTGACGAGGAGAAAAGCAGGAATTGATGAAATAAAAACAAAGTAATTCAAGAGGGAAGATTTTAGGGAGGCGTCGAAGAAACACCAATTTTTTGGGGGTAAGTGAAATTTTCTCTGGATGAAAACGGAAATGAAATACTGATTTGAATAGAATTCCAATCCTTCTAATTTGACAGAAGATCTTTTATTCCGAAGAAAAGGTGTTTCTCAAACAATAGCTAGGAGTGATTTAAAGCCGACATAAATGTTCAAAGCGCGTAAAGTTCCATTACGTAAAGGGCACTAAACATTGAAAACACTGAGCAATAGTGTTATACATAGAACATCTGTCTCTAATGAGAGGATAGGATGCAGGGTAAGGAACATCGGTACCGTGTACTACATTCGCTATCGTATCGCCTAAGTAACGTTTACTGTAACCATGAACACCTTTCTACGTAACCGAACCACGTCCTCGCAACAATGTTGCACTGTAATGCTCGAATTATCCAGTCGCAAGTGACTACGTGATAAAGCGAAAACGTGTTTCCTCGTTTTAACATCTGCACGCATTATTTACACGAATATCCACAACCAACGATTTATCAGCAAACTACTACGTAACATGCAAATAAATCTGTGGGAGAAAGAAATGTGGAATTTTATCAAAACTTATCAGAAAATTAATTCGTCATTGTTTTATTCAATCTGTGATTTATTGGCCATTAAAGATCGCGGGAAGAAAAATTAACTTCCGGGCCCGATTGCAGTCACTATATTCTGTAATTGTGAACCTTCATACCCAATCAATTTTTAAGCAATAATTTTTCAACTCATTTTTTTTTTGGTATAGTTTAGAGACTGTTTGCACAATTTTGAAAATTTTGTATTTTATATTATGGTGAAGGTAAAACTTACCGAATTTGTGAGCCGAAATTTTGTTTGGCAAGTCACAACAAAATGGTGCCAAACTCTATTGTAAGTGTTAAATAGCGCCATATGTAGTTCGTCACGCAAGAGAAATATTTTTTAATACAAAATTAAATCATTTTCTCACCTTCCATATTTATTAAATCTTTGCGGTCATCACAAAATATATACGGAACGATAAAAAAAATTAATTTCAGAGCTCCATTTCCGCGAACTGAAACGGCACATTTTATTGCACTACGTGCGTAATAATCGCGTCACCGAAATTTACATATCTCAACGCAATAAAGAAAAGAGGTCATTATAAACGTCTCACAAAGCGCATTAATTGCTACACACATAAATTTCGACTGTCCCATCGGCTCCACGCGACGGTGTCCCATAAATACCATTAGCCAGACTCTTGTGTGACCGACTACACTCGGTAGCCCCTTTTTCGCGTCGCTTGATAACATTCCACGGTTTCTTTGAAACGGCACGCATGTAAGAAAAAAAACTCACCTTGATAACCGCCTCCGATCCTCCCCTGTTCCTGTCGACGTTCTCCTTATTCTCGATCTTGATCTTATCCTGACTTTTACGGCGCGGTGGCACGGGTGGCGACGAGGAGAATCCGGTCTCGACACGGTCAATGCCATTTTTCCGCGCATCGACAGCAGCCTCGTCGCGCGCGAAATTTGAACAGGACTCGTCGCGACTTGTCTCTGCGGTATTCGACTGCGGGCTGAGAGGCGCGGGAGGTGGGGGACGATATGGCGGAGGAAGTCTCAAGGGAGACACTGGGGTAGCCAAATCAGGTGTAGCGATAGGCGATCCTGTTTCTTCGGGAGTCGGAAGTTCCAGTGGAGTCTGACGATACTTCTTCTTCAACACCAAATATTTCTCCCCCTGTGCGAATAATCTCTTTCAGAACTTTACACTTCTCAATAAACTCTAAGAAAATGCGCGACTGGTTTAGAAGATTAGAACCGCACTTTGCCGGCGAAGTCACTACGTTCCGAAACTCGATTTTTATGACGCGTTCGCGCAAACGAACTCTGGAGGCCTATTTGCGAATTAAAGTAGCATGACCAATGTCAAGCATCGTGTCTATGACTTTTGTGATATGGGTGAATATGTAAGCACAGCTACCAATCGAGGGTCGCATTTCTGAATCACCAATGAGAATCGATGTCACAAAATACATGCAAATATGACACTCAATGACATACGACCAAAGAAATAAAATAAAAACAATGCGGAGGGGAGAAGAGAATAATTTTGAATACGAATATTTTTTCTACGAACTGGCGCGCGATATCGGAAAAACCGGCAACGTCGCACTACGCGCAACAAGTCGCTCCTGTCAAGGCGGAAGAAGATTACTGTTCGATGACGCACCTCCTCGTTCTTTATAGTAGCCAGGGTATTCGCGTACTCCTTGAACCGATTCCGGGACTCAACTGAAACATGAAATTGGCGATTGTTTACCGGTCGTCGGCTTTATCGCCGAGCAATAATTCCGTCCCGTGTTTACACACGGATCACGGTATCGCATTGGGGTCACGCCTCGAGATATCGAGACAGCTACCTGGCCGTACGGTACGAAGGAACTTTGACCTACCTCGCGTCTCAGGATCCGTCAGGAACTTCTTAAAATGCTTCACCACGTCGTGATTGCGGGCAGTGCCACCGTTTTCCAATAAATGTTTGCGGATCTCCTCGAGAGACAGTTCGCTGGGCGTCGCCATCTTGTCACTACTGCCTGCCGCAGCAGCGCCTCTAGCGGCGCTTCGCTCCGCTGTCGATAAAAAGGACCTCTGTGCTATTTTATACCGGATAATCGCAGACTCTTCTCAATTGAAAGGAATATGACTCATACGAACATGATTCCCGCGCGTTTTACAGGCGAAGGAAATTTTACAGACACTCTACGTTAATACACAACGTTGCGGATACCATTCGGAACAGATCAATGATGGTTAATTGCTTCTTGAAAATGCAAATAAAAAATTACGTATGCGTGAAAATGTATACACGCACGAAACCTGTAATTTCGTTCTTAATAACGTACTAACGAGCTGTAATCACATTGGGTTGGCGAAAAAAAAATCGTTAACATCATTAGTAACAAGCGGAATCGTTCTTCCTCATGCATAACACATAATACGACTCAATTATGTTACAGTATAATAGCGTTGGAGGAGAGGTGCATCGCGCGATCCAGCTGTCTGCTCGCATCCCACGTCGCGCGGCACCCTCGGAAAGCAAACCTCATTTCCTCGTCAACTACTTCTTTCCGTTGAACAATAGCTTCAAAACTAGTATTATTCGTTCAGTTCACTAAGAGAGAACGTAGGCTTCGAATTCGACTTCAACTTGTAGAAAAATTAATAATTTGATACCTGAGGCAAAAATGGTACCATAAACTGAGCATCCCAAACCTCTAATTACAATTAAAAGTCGAAGGAGAGAAGAGAGTAGATAATCCGTAAAAAAACGGCTACTTAGTTTCGAGGAAAACGATCTACCTAAATGTTTGATCAGCGCCGATTTAATCATAATGGTTCTCGCAATCAGTACGTGAGATCTGGGAAACGTCCGCGATTTGCATAACGTTCAGAATCTCGCGCGCAATTATTTACATAATCGCGCGACCGTATTAACAACGATGTTTCGCAACAATGTTTTATAATGAAGAAAACGAGGCCTACGATACTTGGAGGAGGTTGCCGAGGGGTGGAAGGATCGAAGGAAGGGCGCGAGAAGGGGCTGTTTAGTGCGTGCAACACGCACGGTTATGCACGCATGTGCGTGATCCGCGACTCAGGAAGCGTGGTCGAAGCCTTTATAATTAAACCCCTTTTATCGGCGATATTCTAATGAAATGACGAGTAATGATTGAGCCGAGCCCCGGCTTAAGTGCCGCAACGGTCAAACGTTTCTTTGGCGAACGTATTTAAACATTCTTAATGACCGCAATTAATCCGCCAAAGTAAGCTAATAATGTATTTAATGGGACCGCGAAAGCGCGTCAAGCGTGCTTTGTAACGCCCGGCGCACGAGGTTCGTTGGGATCAGAGATCCCGTCGATTAAAATAATTACAACCGCGAGGATACCTTGTCTTTCTCCCGGACGAGGACCGTGGAGAGATAGAGGAGGGGGGGGAGGGGCAAAGGAAAAAGAAAAATAACGTTGACTGCAAACAAGAGTAGTATCAACCATCTCGTATAGATGAGATGGTAATCTCTGGAGCGCGGTAGCCGCCACGCAGCGTGTTCTTTTGATACGATTCTAAACCCCGGGACCGGGATTGATGCACGAGATTGGCCGTGGTATTTCCGCGAACAAAATGTGCAAGCAAAAGGTCGTCCGGGGGCGAGGTGGTTGCAAGCAAGAAGAACGAGCGGCCAGGAACGAGGACAAAGGAATCGCGTCGACGCCCCGTGGCCCCGTAGGTGCATCCACGATATCATCTACCCATGTTCCCCTGCGTTATGCTTATGCTCGTGCATACGTAAAAGATGCGCCGTGGCTGCAGCCGCTGCAGCGCTTTATCCGTTGCCCGGTGCAAACTGCAAAAGAGCTCGTGTGATCTACCGCCCGGCGATATGTCGCCGCCGGGATTCCGACGAGAACCGTCCGGGGGCTTCTTTTCCTGTCTCCTTCACCTCCCCTCCCCTCCCACCCACCTCCCCTGCCTCGTTTGTTCTCGCGCCATTTTAATTAATTCCTGGACAATGCAACAGGGGAATGCTTTTTTATTGTACACGACTATCCGACCGTGTACGAGAATTCATTATGTAATGTATGGTTTCCGCTAAATTCTTTCGCTTTCGTGTTACTCGGAAAGTTACTTCGGCGCAAAGTTCGCTCTTTTCACGTATTTCTACGCAATTCCGTGAAATTCAACATCCTGAAAGGATTCCTCTTCGGAGAAAATGTATTTGACCTCCTTTCGGAGATACAAGCTTCGTATGTCTGAAACTGATTAACTTGGTAACTCCCAGAAAAATGCCTTGATATTGAGGAAAGAACGTGGTAATATTTTTTTGAGATGTAGAAAGGTATGTTAATTAACCCCAGAACTTTTCTTCCAGTTTCGAGGGATAAATTGTTAGGAGGTTATTCACATGTTTTAGGAGCAAGAAGTGTTTTTATTTTTTCCACGTTATTGGATATAAATGACTTTGATAAGGATGGTAACAATGACCTTTCAAAATAAAAAAAATAGCATTATTCCTGACATTAAATGAACAGGAAAGACAAAATCACCACCATTCCATTTGCTCCGAATCATTATTCCAAACGTATTAATCTTTCTCCAACAAAATTTGATAAATATCACATTTTAAATCTAATAAAATCACCATAAAAAAATTAAAGTTATACAGAATTTTTTTATATCACACAAAAGATCATGAAAACTGCTTATTTTTTGGAGTCTTGAAAAGTGAATACGACTTTAAATAAAATTATAATATTGGAAGTTACATTAAATAATTTATTTATCGAAAACGGAAGAAAAGTGCCCCTTGCAACTTTTTGGAATTGTTTGGCATATCCTTCTCTACATTCCTAAAAAAATTGGAAGTCTCTTCGTAACGACCTTCCCTCACAGTAATTATTCCTGAACCCCTGATCCATGCCTCAGGGTTCCATGTCCTTCTGCGTTTCCTTATGGTTTCTTCCGGCACAGTTCCTTCTCTTTCTCCGACTTCTAGCCTTATCCCTGCACCCCGGTTCGATACCCACGCACGATCCGAGAGATGCAACGCGAAGGCGCAAATGCGCTCGCGTCACGGAGCATCACCGGCAAAAAACGGCATCTAGATCATGCTGTCCTCTCCACGGATGGCAAGCAACGGCGACGTGTAACAGTAAATTCGACCTGAACCCAATGATGGACTTCGCGCTCTATCGTTTTTGCCGTATACAGGGTCGCAGTGGTAGCGCGTAACCGACAGCATCGGCTTATATATTCGTCCATAATTGGAGCGACTGTTACTCACTCGAATTGGCCGCGATATAAAACATCCCGTATAAAGAGCGTACTTTGGTGGGTTTCTTGCACAGTTTTTAGTGGCCTTACCTTCGGTGGTCTCGTTAGAAGGACAGTGGGAGGTCCCGGAGAAAAACGGGCAATAACGCGTAACAAACCCCAAGCGTTCCTAGTCGAACTCGTAATTTCAGTGCCTAAAAACTTTGTCCCCGCTGCGGAACGAATAATAAAAAAAAAAAAAAAAAAGGAAAGAAGAAAGAGACGAAGCGTCCCCGAAGGTTGCGCGCCGCGTCCAGCATTCGGTGCAATTATTACGGCATTATATGGTCGACGTGAAGACCGTATTCTCTTCGGAATCGTTTCGCAACAGTTGTCGCGATTAATGTATACCGCTAACAGGTTCTCCTTCCGATTGAGAATAAATTTCGCTGAAAACACGGGGGCATACGCGTCTCTCGTTAAAATATAGTACGTATAATGCAGAAAGCTTCCTTTCCACGAGGGGTCTACGTGCACGGCAGCGAAGGTAGAACGTTTCGCTGAACGGAGTTATGGGCTCTAATGAGTCGAGGGGTTAAAAGCGCGAGTCCCGATCCTCACGGCAAAAGAAGAGAGCTAAAACCATATCGGACCGTTCAATCTATCCTGACTACCGTTTACCACGGCATCGTTTAAAGTGGCCACAGGTGCTCGCCCGTATATACGCTCGTTCCATCCGTACCAACAAAAAAAAAAAAGGGAAAGAAGAAAGAAAAAAGGAATAAAAAGGAAAACGAGGAAACGAAAATGAATAAGGAGTACGAGTTCGGTTCTCGAGTATGAGCTCGCCGCGTGTTTGGCTTTCTCATAGTTTTACCGTTGATTTTTAGTACTTGATCGACGGTGTGCTCGCGCGGCTCGTGCACGTTCGCCGGCGGAAAGCCAGTTCGGGACTTCAAAGATTCGCGATCGAGGGACTCGGGTCTATACAGGCATTACATATTATCATGGCTGGTATCCAAGCGGAGCGCGTGTCCCCTTCGTTGACGTCGCAAAGCGGCTTTCCGTGCATACAAAGTCGAGGGCTCGACCAACACTACAGGATCGCGTTCTCGTTGGTGGCTGGAGGTCCGTGAAAAGAGCAAAGTATACCTTGGCGCGGCTAATAGCTCACAGGATTTTTTCCGCGGACGATACACGTACCGCGGAAATTGAATGCTATTTGCTCGGACGTTTCTCATCGAATTTCCGTCTCGCTAATGTCACCGAATACAAGCCGCGGAACAAATTCGTGAAGCACGAGCGGTGAAAGTGGCGGTTCTTCGTGCGCACTCGGGGGTTTAGTTAAAAAGAAATTTGTACGGAAAAACTCTTGAGAAGGAAGTCGGCGCTCCGCCGGTGATCGATCGAAACCGACAACGCGAGCGAAGGTTTCATTTCGTGTATTTTCGATCGCACCGGCAGCTGCGTTTGTCGATGCACGTTTTACGAGAGACTGTCGCAGTCTGGCGCGATCAATCTTTGACGTCGATGTGGCAGCCGGTGCTATTTCAGAGTGTGTCCGCGCGATAATAGCGACTGCCAAGTGGCGACTATTAGTAGCATTTTAAGCCCGGGTACGATAGGATCGAATTAAAACGCTGATCGGCGGGCGGGAATAAAAAGGGGGAGGGAGAAGGGAGAATTGATAAAGCGGACGACGAGACAGTTCGGTGGGCAGGGTCGCGTATCGAGAAGGGCCGAAAGTACTATCAACGATTCGTGTCCGCTGTCAGTAACGACGCATTAACGCATTCATATCGCATTCCAACCCTTCGCCCGACTGCCGCTCGTACGCGCCTCGATACACGCTCGCGCTAGTCACGAGCGGATTCGCGAGCACGAGAGCACAGCAGCCGAGGCGATCGAAACCGCGTGTGTACGGAGCGTTAATCGCGTCGACATTGTTCGCAAGCTTAAGAAATTTTTGTACCATATTTTTTACCGGTATCACCGCGGTCCGAACACATAGTCCTTAACTACCGTGCGGCAAAAAGTGGGTCACTAAATATAGGGGTCCGTGAACGTCCAACGGAGGTGCAATATTACGCCCGGAGGTGTAACGCGTGTGTCGAGCGCGTGCACGCAATTATAGCATGCGAGTCTTTCAACTATCTCGCTATTTGTCGCGGAGTAACGAGCGTCGCAAGAACCCGTGGAAAAAAGTTGACGTCGGGGCCTCGGTGACAGCGTGTAATAACGCGGCTTCTTCCAGGCCTCTATTACCCACCTGGAATATTCCTCGCGTTTCTCCTTCCGCAGGCAATATTTTTACAAAGTATAAATACGGTGGCTGTAAACGACGCGTAATTGTAGCACGTGTTTATTAACCCGTGACCCAAGGCCCGGCAGTTACGAGAGCGAGAACAACTTCTCAGAATCCTTAGATTAGACGCGAACTAAACTGCGAGGAGTTCGTGTCGGAAGGAAACCGAGTAGGTTTAGTTATATGTGGGACTGTGTCTAGATTTGAACTGTAAGACATTTAGGATTTTGGGGATTCCTTTTTTGCATATTTTTTCATATTCCACATTCTAAAATTAGTGAATGAAATTTATTATTTTTTTTTTTAAAGTGAGCTACCATTTTGTAGAAATTTGTGCTAAAGAAACTGGAGCATAGCTAATTCAATTCCTGCTGTTAGATTAAAGAAAGATTCTGGTACAACTACAGCAAAAGTACGGGATACTTATTTTTTTTTTTTCTATAAAGTTATTAATATGATTGTTAAAAGTCAAAAAGACGCATCTGCAATTTTCGCTTAAATTAAGTTATTACTGCCAGATTGTATAAAAACGGTTTATTTATACGAAAATTAAAAAAAAAGAAATCTATATTTGTATCGCAAGTGGAGGTACGGCAGTTTTTTTATTTTGGGGGTAGGTGTTATTTATGTATTATTATTTTTTTATTGCATCATTTGTGTTTAATTTATTCACTTTTTGTTATGTTTATTTAGATACCTCTTCATCTAGATTTATATTTAACCTAATACACTTAGTATAAAATATTGATGGCATAACACTAAATAGTAAATTATAAATAATTTTTCTGGAAATAAACTTTTGTAGGGATACGCCTACTTAAATTAACGCGATAAATAAGACGCTAGACTGTTTTGATAAATATTCTGCATATTGTAGCATCTATCAGCAGCTTCGTACAGTTTCACATATTTAGAATTTTATAAATTTCTCACAAATGCATAAAAATCTGCAGTCTAATATGCACGTAGCTTAAAAATAATCAGGCTATACCGTTATCAATTTTTATTTTTTTAAATTGTGTGCCTTTGATTTACACAAAAAGATCTTTTTATTTTTTTTTTTATCTTCTACATGAGTATTCTTCCCTAATACTCTTATTGTTTGAATATTCTGTGTACTCCTTCAAAAGAAGAGTATTAGCATAGATAAGAAATCGGAAGTGAGCCCATCTTACGAAAGTTTATGCCACAGCAGCTAAAGAATAACAAATTCAATTATGCAATTTTTATTGTCATTATAATATCCATAAGATTATTAAAAGAGACTAAAACTAGAAACAGTTATAGAAAATTGATGTCCCTTTTTTAATTTCTTTATTGCAGGTAACATTACTTAATACAGAATATTTATACAGGAAAACCAAGCTCAAATAAGGATAATTCGAGGTAACATGCATACTGCACTGCATCTAGTTTTAGCGAAAACCGCCAATAGCGCTGCAATCGGAGTCAACGTGAGACTAATAACACCCCCTCTCGTCACTCGTCAGTCGTCAGTATCTAATAAAAGATCGATGGGTCAATAAATTGATCTACATCTTTTGTTCATGTTATCGAATCGTATCAAAACACGAACGAAATTGCTTCCGGAGAAACGCTAAAAAATCTATCCTGCATTCTCTTGCATTCCAAGGCACTAGCCTTGCAAATTTGCTCAATCGTGGATCGGAAAAAATCGCGGCGGACCAATCATAGGTTATGTGATGCACTTGTGAACGCGCATGACGGGTCCAGCGAGGACGAAGTAAACAGTTTCGCGGACGGGAAAAGGAACGTCGAGAGCAAGAAGAGGTTAAATAGTGTTCGTCGAGGACGTGTTTGTAAGTTCGCGCACGAGGTTCGCATCGTCCCCGAGAGGCCGCCACGCCGCCCACGTCGTCGCCGATTATCGTGTGGTATACGTGAAAGGTAAGGTCAGCTCGATCGTGGATAACGATCGTTTATCGGCGCCAACGCGGCATCGTTCTCCGGGCTCCCTTGTCGACAGATCGATTCGAGGAAATGGAGAATTGCGGTAATTGCGATAAGTAACGCGATATACGTTCACCGCGTACGACCGATCGTCCACCCTGGGAAAGGTGTTAATCCTGCACCGGGAAAGATTTACGAGGCGGGTCGATATCGAGCTCGATTTACCGACGCGAATGAAATATCGTACGATAGTTCTTTAACGAGAGGGCGCATCATCGGTTCGCGTTTGTTTGCGAGGGGAGCGTTTACATCGACCGCGAACAAGGGCACGCTTTCGAAAGAGTGTATCGGGTAAGCAAACAGACATCGAAATGGATTACGGAATATCGTGCCGGGAATTTTAGCGGTTAATACACGCGTAAGACTTGCGAGGTATGTTTAGGTTCAGTTTGCTTCGGTTTCGCGATGCAATCGGCTTGTCTATCTCGCGTTACGGTTTCAACTGTCACATTCGTTACGACTGCGTTTGCATATGCATCGAACGCCATCTTGAATTAACTCTTTCCCGTCGAAGTTCGAGAGAATTGCAGTACTTTGCATCGCGTCTGGGAAAATACGACAGTAAAGAGTAGGTGTAAGATGTTTCAGTGGGAGTAAGGGGAATGACAAGAAATAAGAATTGCTGCTCGACTAGAAAAATTACTATTACTACTAAAATTTAGATAAATTGATGTATTCTCTATTTTACAAAATGGCGGATTCATTGTTTGCCAATAATTATGTAATAGGGGAGAAGGTGATAATATGGACCAGAATTGTAATGTGAACTAAGTAGATGTTTATTTCTCTTATGAATACTTTGATAAATTGAAAACTAAACTAAACACAAATGTTAAACAATGACCTTGAAACATGGAGATCTGCTAAAAAATCGATTTTCCATTTTAGGGGCAAATACAATAACTTCCCTATAAATCGGGAAGTTAATAAGATTAATTCATTTTTTTTCTCGTGGCAATTGACACATGTGTTATATTAATTATATTAATAGTTATCGGTTAGTTTGTCTAATAATGCAAGGACCTCCTACTTTGCGTTATTTAGTAAGAATAAGGATGAAATAAAAGAAACTTGAAGTTCACAAATATTAACGCTTCGATTACTACATCGATACCAAAATAAATATTTAGTTATTATTTTAGTACTTTGCGAGAGAAAATGTCTTTTCATGTAATTATTGTTTACCTCACAGAGCTCTTAATTAACAGGCTCTTACTTATTTTCCATTTTTATTATTCTGGACTCCAATTATCCGACGCACCAGTAATACAAGTGTAGTAGAATTTTTAGTAAAACTTGAACTTTTAATTAATGCAGTTTTACTAAAAACAAAAAAATTCTGCGTCAAGGAAACCCTTCAGTTTTGACTCCAACATTAAGCCGGTTAATCGAGATTCTACTATAGTTCAGATTAATTTTTTCCTTTATGTGTTACAAAAAATGGTTACATTCAAAAGATGGTGTTTAATAAGCCTACAGGCTTCTATTTCGCCCACCAACAAATAGTCATATCACATTAATAGTCATATTCCATATATTTCAGTCAAATATTAGAATATTACTTGAAAATACTGTTTTTGAACTAAATGATAACATAATTTAATTTTCATTAATATACAAACGATAAACTTGCTGTACAAATCGTTAGTCAGGCCTTAATTTTTCAATTTAGTTTAAGAATTTGTAAATTACCGCGTCTTAAGTACTATTATAATTATTATGTAAACGACTTCGCCCGTCTTGCTTAATTAAATAAATAAACTTTTAGATTCGATTAAACTTTTAGATAATTTAGCAAATCTCTATCATTTCTGAAGGGTTAAAGAGCCTCCATAGATAGTATATTGTATACATTTATAGCCACGCGAGGGTTCCCTAATTTATTTCAAGCGCGTAAGGCGACGCCCAGCGTCCGAAACAATAATTCGTCCTTCGATCATGTTTCAGGAATCGGTGACACTGTTTCACCCCAAAGGGCTTGAAAACGCGACGATGGTAGCGATTATCGTGAATCTCAAAAGCAGGAAGAATCTCGCAGTGACGAGAGGGAAGAGCGCGAAGGTGTACTTCCGGGCCGGGGTTCACGGATGTAAAAGCACGGTGTACGAGGGGGCGGGTGGAGGGAATATGAGTGAAATCGCAATAATTACCGGCGGCACGGATCACAAATTCTGCAATACGGTAGTCGGGTAGGCGGTATGGCCTGCCAACAGGCGCACACAGGTATACGCAAGCTCTTTGTCGGACGGAGGTGGAGTGCGGGTTATATTGGCGCCACCTCCTGCACGGTTAAGCGAGTGACTAGGGCAGACTTACGCCTTACGCCTCTCTCTCTCTCTACCCCACCCTCTGTCTCTCGCTCCACTGCGATATCCTCTCCTCTCCCTCAGACTCTCACCCTTTACCCTTTCTCCCGATGGCCTCTCCCTCGCTCCTTGCTCTCCCCTCGCGGACTCCTCTCGCTTCCGCGCTCGTGCTCTCCTCTCTCTCGCCCTCGTCCCTCTCCCTCCTCGGCCGACTGCTCGCCAGCTCGCTCGCTCGCTCGGCCGCTCGCGCGCGTTCTGCCCTCTCTCGTCCCTCTCTCCCGCGCTTGATGCTGCAACTCCGGCTCGGCTAACCCAACCTAACCCGCGGGCCAACTTCATTCCACGCCGACTGACCACCACCGACGGCCGTCGTCGTCCTCGACGCCGTCGTCGTCGTCATAGAACGCGGGTCACGCGACACGCTGCGCCGACACGGTCCCCCGACGGTGTGTTTGTGCGTCTCCAGGGCTTTTTTTCGCGCGCGGACACCCTGCGTCTGTGTGCGTGCCGCCGCCGATCCCGATTCACCGGTGACAGCCACCGCGGACGATCGCACGGCGCGACAAAGACAGAGAGACAGTGTGACACGGTGCGAGATTGTCGATGATTTCCGGTTTTTGAACGCGCAAAAGAAATAAAAAGAAATACACTTCCGGGATCGAGAGGAATCAAACGATCTCCGCGGAGTTCCGCGCGCGGATACGGTGCTCCAGTTTTTTTCCCTGAGGACGTCTCCCGGCGAGGAAGGGGCACAGCCATGGACATATCTGAAGACTGCTGGGAACACGTGGGACTGCTTCAAGAGGTTTCCGCCGCGGATCCACCCCCGCCACTCGCCGCTCCGGACTTCCTAATTCAGCAACAGGAGGTGAGTAACTGATTTCTTTTTCCTTCGCCGCGACGCCGCCGTCGATCGGTGACGTTCGATAGATCGAATCGCGACCGCGGGAAAAAGCGCGGGAATACCTGCGACGGTTTGTGCGAGGTTGGGTTTCTTCAACCGTGTTTGCAAGTAGTTGCTTTGGACTTAAGGGACACGTGTTGACATAGGCGTTGGCGGCTTTCCGAAGCTGTAGCTTTGAGACAATAGATAATATTTCTTGCAATAATATATGCTAGGATTTTTTATGTTTTGCTGTGGGAATACGGAGTAGTTTAAGGCGGGATATGGGATTGTGAGAGGGATACTTTATTGGGGATATTTTATTTTCATAGAAATAGGCGAGCGATGTTTAGATTTGATTGTCTAGAAGTGTAGGAGTTCCCTGGATATGGGAATTACGTAACGCTATAGAATTTGAATCGAATACTTTCCTAAACTAAACATTTTACCATTGCCTAGATATTTTACAAAATTTTTACGACTTGTTTCGTCGACAGTCGACGGTATCTCATTTGTTAAAGTCCTTCGACTCATTCGTCACTCTATCATCGATTTTACACACCTTTCTAGAATAATCATTTTAACCCTTTTCATCTCACGGTACGCATAAAGTAATTATTGAAACTCGGCGATACAGCAAAAGATACATTATAATTTCTTTTAATCCGACTATAGCTACTAATAATTTACTAAATATTTAAATAATTACGATACATTTTATATTCATATATATATTTTATATTCATATACTATTGAATGATACATTTATTACAAAATGTACACTCAAAAATTCTCTCATAATTTTCTAAAAATTCTACTTCCTCAAGCTTTTCAACCTTCCCCTTTATAACTGTTCTATCATTCTATAACTACCCATAATTTTTATTTTCGCTTAATTCGCCGTGCAAATCTAGTATTTAAACCAACCATCTGGCGCATCCATTTCCATGCACCCACCTCTAAAACAACCATGGTCCAAGTTAAATTAGAAAAGCTGTCTTCAAAATATTCTATGAAATACAGTGACAATTTCATGAAATGTTTGGTTGGTTCTAAGTGCGAAATCCTGCATTTTCAAAAACGGTCCTCGAAATTAATAACAATAGCCTCGTAAACTATAATTCAGCCGGCGAGGGTGAATATTTTACGCACGTCCGCGCGGTGTAAAGTCGATACGCGAAACGTGTAAATAAGGTCGATAGAAAACTTTTGGAGCAAGGTCCATTCTTGGAAACGGCGTTTTATATAACGGACTCCCGCTAACGAACTTCGATTATATAGATATGAAATGAAATTGTTAGCCTCTAATTGGCGCATTATACATTAAAACCGCTTCGACGTACACGCGATCATCGGGCTAATTTACCCGGCGCTTCAATGGATCGACAGCCCGCGCGTTTTCTGTAATAATCTGGGAACGACATCGAATCAGTTTTACGGGATTAATTATTCGACAAACACTGCCAACCCGACAAATTATCCTGCTAACCCTCCGCGGATGCGTGATTTCCCCGTTACCGCTTGATCGACGATCTTCTCGGTCCCGTTTTTATCCTAATTGAACTTGATTCGAGTTGATTGCCCACTCGTCTATCGTTTCACGGATTCGATCACGATTTTCCCGTCGATCGTCCCTCGAAAACCCGGTTCGATAAAACGCGTCGCGCGTCACGTATTCCACGTCCCGTCATTAACTCGTTACTTCTCCGAAACCATCGCGGTTCCCAAAGCAGAACGTGACGCGAATGCGCGTAATCCTTCGACTCCGAGTTCTCGAATCGGAACGGGAGCAGCAGCTGTCCCTCCCCTTCGTTTTGTTCTGTTTGTTTAAACCTTGGCAAACCCGCAATGATCTGCAGTTACTGGCGATCATCTTTTCCGACGTGGCAGAGCGAAAAATTTAGACGTCACTATGGAATTACCTTCGCTTCTCCCTTCGAAAGGGCTCAGGCCGAGAGGAAAGTGGCGAGCGGTAGGGGAAGGAGAACGGAAGGCGAGGGAGCCCATTCCGTTTCAATTTCGGGCGTCCCACGTAACGAGCTCTCGCGGCGGGGCAGCGTGGGTCCATAGGGCGTTGGTTACGGTGCCCTGTAATCATACGGAAAATTATAGGCATTTAGACGGGCATGAATGAGCGGATAGGAAAGTTTAAGAAGATATCGGTGGCATCGGGCGCGTCAGAGGCGCGTGCAGCCTCGGCCCGTTGCAGCTCGCTCCCTCTTCGACTCTTCTCTCCTCTTCCCTGCCCCCTCGCGCCAATTTCTAGAGGCACCTGCACCTGCGATGCCCCGATCAAGACCCAGATTCACCTCTGGCATATACGGGGTGTAATGTAATACGGGATCCAATTCCGAAACAAATTCGCCAATCGGGGATAATAAAATGATATCAAGCTGACGAGTGGTCGACTTTGCTGGGTCCCTATTTCGTGTTGCGACGGCTTCGAAAAAATTATTTTTCATTACTAATAGTCTTGAACTTCTACTTTTCATAGTCCTCTATCTATTTTACATCAAGAATTGCCTGAAAATAATTATAAATAATATTTGGAAGGAAAGTTTTGTCTCTGCTTTACGCAAAGTTGGATACACGCGAGGCTGCTTTATCGGTCTCCAGTTTTGCATTCATCCCTCAGGCAGATTCCACAGATTGCATTACACCCTATATATTTATTCTACCTTCAAGTTCCCCACGCCGTTCGTACACACGCGTGAAGACTGGGACACGAACTGTATCGACGGTTAATTCTTCTGGTACGACGGTAATAACGGCGGCAACATAAGTTGCAATCAGCTGTCTATTCGTATGGGTGTGCACATTACTCGGGACGCACACAGCCCCGGCATTATTATGATAAACGATTATATACGGGTACACGTATGGATAGGTTGATTGCGTACCGCTCGGATCGTGTAGAATCCGTGTTGCTGCTGTTATTATTATTAAATTGCTTCCTTAGTGCACGCGAAGAATTATAAACAAGCAATCGAGCGTGGACGCAGCCGCTTACGTACGCGTGTACACAAGACGTGGCACTGAAATTTCCTCAGAGGTATTTTAATGCGGCTCGAAATTAAAACATCAGGAGCTTCTTGAAAGCTGTGCGACGCTCTGAAATTGCTCCAAAAAGACCACAGTTGGTCGAGTACATCGCGGTGTAAATTGCGTCAGGACAGGTTGGAGCCAGGATAGCAACTTTATTCTACCAATAACAGCTCTCCCTTGATCGAGCGATGGATGTAAAGGAATCGAAATGAAAAGTGTCTTCTCCAAGGCCCCCTAAATAAATAACCTTCGCGTACCCCGATCGCGATGCGCAGAGATCTCCAAGGTGTTAAGGCTCAATTAAATCGTCCAATTAAATCGCGATCATATTTCTCGGATTTAACTAAAGACAAATTCGCGACGCGATGCGGATCCAGCTGCACGTGAAAAATTGTTGGCTCGGCGTACGCTCGCTGCCAATCAAATCCGCACCTGCATCGAAATAGTTCGGCTCGAAAGGCCCTTGACTACTCGCTCGCGCACTCCTCACGTATGAGTTTCCCACGGCGGGCCACGATGGGCCCGTGTGGGAATATCGGGGCTTATTACTCGCGCATAGGCAACACGTTCGATCGTCGATCGACCACCGATTTTCGTATTCCTTCCTCGTGTGCGTTTTCTCCTCGTCCTACAGTCCTCCGTCTTTTCGCTCAGTTTTCTTCCTCTCTGTCTACCTCTCTCATTTTTCTTTCACACCTCTTGCCTTCCCATAAATTACCGTGTCCCTATTCCCTCTTTTCTTCGCTCTCATCCCCCTTAATTCTTCAGTCTTCACAATTGGAGTCTGTGGATATCACTGAGCTCTCGGTGGTTTGAATTTTAAGCAAACTCTGTTCGCAAGCGTTCGAGGAAAGTAGAAACTGTGATTCAATTTCTTCGACTCGCTGTCTCGACTTCGATGTCAGATTCAATTTCCAATCGCTGAGATCTCCACGCGTCAGGTTAATCAAGGCACTGGTTTCCTCCTTTTACATTCCTCCGTGAGCATCTTCGCAGCATTAGGTCCCGTTCACACCGAAAACCCGCGGATCCGAAGGGGGAAAAAGGGCGACGCGGCTCGTCGGTCAGGACACGTACGCGGTCCGTGAGAGAACTCGGCCGATTCGTACGATAACGACGGTGTACGGGCTGCTTCCGAATTGCTGTTTTCGCTCGGACACCGGCCGCGGTCGTCGTGAAAACGGAATGAGAAGTGGAACGAGGCTGCCGTGCGATTCCATGCGCGCTACGTCCACGGAATTCCACGACGATTTCCAAGACGGATTGCAAACGCTTCGACGTTCCCGATCGCCGATGCAAACCGCCTTACGTGGCCGACAGCGATTGTGCGCGCCTCGGCCGTGCACAGGTTCGCTCGAACGCTAAATATTCCGCCGGTCGAATGGCGATTGGAATTCAGCACGAACAGAACCCGTTGAGTATTCATTGTCGAGAAAATGAGAAACGATAATCGACCGTCTAAGGTGTCCGCTGACACGCGGCAAATTTATAGGGTCCTCGAGGTTCACGACATCGTGCCTTGAAAGGAATGGAGACGTGGACGGAGGCGCGATTAAAAGTGTTCTTCGAGTCTAGAAAAGATCCGACCGAGTGTCGATGATTCGTTAACAGATAATTGTACTGCGGCGAAAGATTCTGCGGATTGCTTATCTTGACTTGCTTCAGCAAATCGTCAGCCTTATTCCGATTCGATTAAACGAACGATGTATAGTAATTCTCATTATTCGTCTATTATATTCCTTGTCCATAATTGGAAAGTAATTTGCGTCCACCATTTGGAACAAAGTTGAATGTTACGAATTGATAAAGGCCATTTCCTTTGGCGTCTTGACATCTGAAATTATGAACCAACCCGAGCTCTCGATCGGCATTGCATCAGGCAATCATATATTTCCAGACGGCAGACCATTAATGCACGGAAAAAAAAGATTTGCTGTGGCATTCAAAAATCCTGCTAGCCTAGCAAACCTCTAGCCGTAATATACGGACAGCTAATATGCTATGTTACAGAAACTAAGTTACAGAGCTGATTGTTGTAGCAAATGAAGTTTGAAATTACAAGAAGTGCGATTTGTTAGTACAGCAAAAATAATTCAATACTGCACCAATAGAAAATAGAGCGTAGTATATGTAGCTAATTATTTTGCTATTACATTAAAGAAAATGTAGTATACGAACAGACCCAGTTACAGCTAATTTATTAGTTGCTCCAACAATGCAAATTAGATACATCCAACAATGCTTGTATGTATGGCATATTTCTTGCGAGATCTTATAAACGCAGAGAGAAGGGGGAGATAGGGCGATTCCTATATTCGTTTTGGACCATTGGATCAACAAAAACTTGCTTCATTTATCTCAGTACACCTGTACTGCCCAACCCGCGATTGGGCTGCGAAACCTTATTTCGGAACTCGTCTTATATAGGAACAGGGCGATCAAGTACTAGCGAGAAAGACGATTATTACGAGAACACTCTAGCGGAAGCCTTATGAAACTAGGCCTATACCCTAGAGAACACTGTTCGACAAATTTTGACTTTTCTTCGATTTTGTAAACTTGAATAAACATGTCTTATAGATTTCGACGTGCTGAATACGAATCTACAAACCGTTTTTTCCAGAACGTACAGTTTTTGAAAAATCAATTTTGAAAAAAATGATAAATTCTCAACTTTGGAGTTTTTTTGTGCTTTTACCGTAATAGTTATTTAGTTGCTCTTGGCACAAAATGATTCTGTGGACTCTCTCGAATAAAATGATATAAATAGTTATTAGATTCTAAGCATCGAAATAGGTTTAAATAACAATTAAAGTGAAAAGGACACCCTAAACGCACCCATTATTGCTGATATTCTTCATTTTATTTCAAAAAGTAAGGGTCTAGGAGAAAATTTGACCATACCACGCGATAGAGCAAACCTTTCTACTAAGGAAAGCATCAGGCGAATTTCCAAAATTATTTTTGTTTTCAATATAGCAATAAAATAGTTTGGAGAAACGAGCGGCGACAGTGGTACTCAATGACGGCGCGGCGAGGCGGCAAGCGAGGCGTCCTCCGCGCGCGCCGCCGTCATTGAGTACCACTGTCGCCGCTCGTTTCGCCAAACTATTTTATTGCTATATTGAAAACAAAAATAATTTTGGAAATTCGCCTGATGCTTTCCTTAGTAGAAAGGTTTGCTCTATCGCGTGGTATGGTCAAATTTTCTCCTAGACCCTTACTTTTTGAAATAAAGTGAAGAATATCAGCAAAAATGGGTGCGTTTTGGGTGTCCTTTTTACTTTAATTGTTATTTAAACTTATTTCGATGCTTAGAATCTAATAACTATTTATATCATTTTATTCGAGAGAGTCCACAGAATCATTTCGTGCCAAGAGCAACTAAATAACTATTACGGTAAAAGCACAAAAAAATTCCAAAGTTGAAAATTTGTCATTTTCTTCAAAATTGATTTTTTCAAACACTGTACGTTCTGGAAAAAACGGTTTACAGATTCGTATTCAACACGTCGAAATCTATAAGAAATGTTTATTCAAGTTTACAAAATCAGACCCGTGTTGTACAGTGGAATTTATTGAAGAAAACGATTCCATGAATCAATTATAGAGAAACTGAGTTGTTGCCGTAACAGATCATTTCAGTTAGCAAAACTAGATTTGCTTTATCAATAAGTTCAAGATTGCTCTTACATACAATTTCTTTGCTGCAGTAGCAAAGCTACTTAGCTATGACATCAAAATTTTTCCAGCGAATTATAGATTTGCTGGAGCAACTAAACCATTTTTTTCCGTGTGCATTTCATCCTTATCAATGGCGGTCGTTCGTGACAATTATTTTTCCCCGTAATGTCGACCCTAAATATATCCGAGGACACTTTATGTCCTCGCATTAGAACCGGCGCGCAACCAGCTCGCGATACAACTCCAGATTCGAGCGTAAACCGGCGAGCGAGATTCCCGAGTGAAATTTATTAGGTAGCTATAAATTATAGCGCGGTACACCTGTGCCTTACCGCGGCCACAGACTTGTCTCGGGCCCGATCACTCCGAAGCGTCTCTTTATAGCCCTCGACTCCTACTTCCGGCCCCCGGGAACCCCTTTGACCGGCCGATATCGATGCCCGGGATCCTCTCGGTGCTTTCGGCTAGCCCACGAAGAAGCTCGTTATCCGAATGATCTTGACGTTCGAACGTAGCCCACACGGGACACGTCGCACCTTTAGTTCTTTAATCCCCGCCAGCTGCCAGCGCCGGTCTTTTAATTCCTCGAGGACCAGATCCGATCGCATAGCGTATTAATTAGAGGTGATTAATAGTCGACGGTTGGGGACCTCTGACATCGAACGTGATCGCTTTACAAACTTTTTCTTGCGCTTTGTTTGTTGAAAAGAAAGAGTTTCTTACGAAGGGAGAAGTTGAAGCATTTCCTTTGATTATTTTTTTTTTTCGTGAGAGCAGAATGTCGTAATTTTCGTTTTGGGTTTAACTTATCGTTTATTTAGGAATACGGAAGCGTTATTAATCACAGTCTCCGTCGGACGTCTCCGGACGTACCCACCGTCATCATTTGCCAGCTTCGGAGGTCGTTGGGACCAGACAGATAATACCTGTCTCGTTTAATATCGGCTGTCTTGCTAACCGACCTATTTCGAGGATTCCTCCGAGTGTAATGTCTCCGTGTGCGCGCTATTGTCTGTTAAATTCGAATAGACGACAGAGTAATAGCGTCCTTTACGATTTAGAGATTTAATATTCGCGCGGCAATTGCATCCGTTTTACAACCACTAGCCGAACCAGATTTAGCCGTTTACAATCCACTTCTGCGGCTCGGCGCTGAGCAACCGACTCTTTGTAGGAATTATTTATTTTTTCAAACACGCGAATCCATTGTTCAGTTAAAGAAGATTAAATCTCCCTCAACTTGGAACTCCCTCGACATTTATAATATAATCATAGCTATCATAGCTATCACTGAATCTTATTGATTAAAATAACGATAACATCACGCAATATGTTGCGATCGACTAAAAAAACACCCACTTGCGCTGTAGAAAACACAATAGACAGCCGATCAACCTCACCAAAATATTATACGTCGGAGATCAATCTTCCCCCGAATCAAACCGATCTATCGCAAGATGAACAGCGTACAAAGTATCGGTCCCTCTCGACGCGGAATTTCGTACGACGCGATACCATCTTCCCACAATCTAGCGTCCCACGCAGAGCGGACTCCCAGGGCGCTCGAAGAGGGGAAAGATGTCGCTAGACGGGACGTTCGATCGAGCGTTCCGCCCGACGACATCTCCTTTTTCCGAAGCTCGCTGGCTGCGAGGTTCACACGGACGTCAACCCTCGACGCCGCCTTCCGCGATACGTAGGATACGCACTTGTCGCCCCAGCCACTTGTCGCCCTTCCTGCTTCCAGGCCCTCGGCCCTTGCGCGCTCACACGCGCGAGCTCGCACGCGAGAATGGACGCTTTCTTCGACTGGAAACACGTGACACGTGCATCCCGTATCGACTGGACACGTGCAGCGTGTCGCGTCCTCGGGTTCCACGCTTTCAACCCCCTCGCTTATGGTTCTGCGCCACGCTACTCGCTCTCTCCTCGAGTCGCCTCTCACGGCGGCTGCTCGAGCGCATCGCGTTTTCCGCTGCAATAACAGCGCCAGCCGCCGCGACGACCCTCGCTTCCGAAGGCGATCGTCATCGCGGAAACCGCGGGAAACGATCGATCGGTGCTTTTACACGTTCAACGAAGAAATACGCCGACCACTTGTTGCTAAAAAAAGATCGCAACGCTGGGACCAGATTGCGGAGACCTGATCTCGCGAAAAGAACAGCTCTGAAAGTCGAAGAAGACCCAGAAGACCATTGCGATGGTTGAGTAATCAAACGCTGATCACCGCGATAAGTTTCTCCGTCTTGATGCGACGTTATCGACGTAACCGTAACGCCGCCCGTCGACGGAGCACACGCAGCGGTTCAATCTCTCTCCAGCGAGCAGTAAAAATCTTTTCTGTGTCGTTGCGGCCAGCACGCACACCAAGTTCCGAGGCCGCCTCTCCATTTCCCGACAGCCTCGCTTTCTCCCCCTGTCTGCGCCCTCTTCGCCTTTTTTCTTCCTCCCGACTCGCTTTTCCCTTTGACTTGTGGCGTTTCCAGAGAGACAGCCGCCCTTCCTTCGAAAGTTTCCGACCCTCGCCTCGGCGCGAACGGCGAGCCGCCTCTCGACGAAAACCGGGGGTCTCGTTCTAATTGAACGGAACCCTCGGCCGCCACGCTCCGCGAGGGGTGAGTTTATCTCGACGCGCGTTAACGCGCTGAGATGTAAGTGGGAGTACGTAGAAAGCAACTCCGCCTTTATTCCGGCCCCGGTGTACAACGCTCGCCGCCTCTCCGCTCCGTCGCCGCTTTATTAAGCAGCGCCCGCCGCACGCGGCTCTCGAGTATTTTAACGCAACAGTTTGTGGTCCGGCCCTCTTGGGCACCCGATGGGGTGGATCCGTCTGTCAGCAACCAATTTTCCTTTTGACGCCCCTTCCGTGTGTGGCGGAGAAAATTCGCTGCGTACCTTCGCAATTACGAGGAAATTTCGTGACTTCGCTTTGAGGATTCTGCAGAAGATTTCGCTCTTCCGTGGAAATCGGTATAATTCGTCGCAGGCCTCTTTCATTAAATTTTCCAATTCATTCAGTGAATCTAAATGTTCATTTCGTCGAACCCCCGTAATTTCGAAGGCAAAAGGGACGCTCCAGACTTCCGATTTCTCCCGTTGCGGAAGAGTTACCCTGTTCCAGGTCCGTCCTAGCCCCGGTCACAACCTAGAAATCTCTATTCCGGGATCGCTAAAGCTCTTTATGATTTCTAAGGGCTTCCAGATCGTCGAAGTGCTTCTGTGCTCGCTCGATCATTCCGAGGCGAGCCCCGAACTGAGATGGGTAGCGGGGAAAGTAGGAGCTAGAGAGAGCGAGGTAGAGCGAGCGACATGACAGAGGAGGTGTACCAATGAGTCAGATGGAAAACGACCCTCGTCCGTCGGTGGGGTTAGCCGCTCCTCGGTTTTCCTTCCTTCCTCGCAGCCCGGCCACTTTCCCGCTTATTCAGCAATGATTCAATTCGGATGTGCTTTTTACGCCCGGCAGCGGCGTCGATAGCGTCGAGGTGGGTGGTTACCGAGCCGCGGTTGCAGTCTAGCTAACCGAAAAGGGAGAACGAAAAAGGGGGATGACAGGCGGCGAGACCGTGGGGGTGGCTGAAAGGAAGAAGGGACGCGAACTTATCCCGCGTTGAAAACAGATTGCTCGGCATTCAGCCCGCGCTCCCTGCCACCCTCCTTTCATCCTCTCTTTCGCCTTCGTTGCGCCCTCTTCGAGTCTCCACCCGGAGAGGAGAAAAACCGAGAACCGAGGATAGAGTCGACTAACCAACAAGTCGTTCCTTTAATTCGGCTCGCCTCCCTTCCGCTTTCATCCCCCCGTCTCGACCGCCACCTGTCCGGATCCCTTTTCATCCGATAACGGGGCTTTCTTGCGCGTTACGCCGCGTTTTATCGCCGGAATCTACTTGGGCTGATTTTTATGAATATTGAAGGGACTCCTGTTCATTCATAGACCGCGGGATTGGGAAAAATCGCTTAAGTGTTCTTCTCTTCTATTGGATCTTCAAAGTAAATTTTTAATTATTGCGTTATTTGTAAGTAGAATAGTGTCTATAATAAGGCAATTTATTCAATGATATTCTGTAGTTTTCAGCTGTAGTTTAGGAGGAATGAATAGAGGATTCCCACTTTACTTTTTAATACAAGGACATTCAGAATGACTGAAACAAAAAAATGACTTGGATAACATTAGGTATTGTTTCTTAGAATACATTCTCAATTTGCGGATATCAAAGCTTTGTAAAAAATTTTGTGTAATTAGGTCTACACGAATATTAAATTGTCAATGTATGTAGGTGGCTTTAATAATTTGATTATTCGCTGTAATTTGACAGTGTTCATAATAATTCGATCACCCATTGTGGATTTGTCTTTTTAGATCTGCACAATAATAATGAACTCATAATTGGCATGACGAGCATTGAATTCACAAATCCCCTGTATTTAGCATCTTTTGGCACCTGAAACAGTAATTGAAATTCATTATGTTATTGATAATAAATGTTTAACATACCTCATATTACTATGAAAGGGTTATTACTTTCGATTCTTAACAACATAAATCGTCGGAAATTCCTTTTCAATATGCATACACATAAACTTTGTGCCGTCACTAAAAAAGTAAATATCCATTAAAAAAAAGAACTGCAACGAATGACAAAAATTTGTATGGTCTAACTATGAAACATAACAGTCTCTACAACACTTAATTTCCAGTATTACATACAAGTTAAAATTTTGGTGTCTCGTATTATTACCTTATTTCATATTCGTACCTTCTCACCAATAATAAATCTGGAAAGAAAATATTATTCCAAAGGTGAAAGTCGCCCGAAGCCACTATCAACCTCGTTAAAAACTCGCCCAAAGCTCGTAATAAAACGTCGCCCAGTCGTGAATGAATGCATCGCGGTGTCGGCAAGGCCCAGCCGACAGTCGGGCCCCGCGAACGAAAAAGCGTCCTTTCTTAAGAAACCGTAATGACGGGATCGAACACCGGGCCCGCTCGCACACTTAATTCCCTTGCTCGACAAAGTGTATATCGGTGGTCTTTCGACGCGGTGTAAATCGGCAGATATCCGACGGCGGATCGACCATTTACACGTATAAGTATCAGCCGTGATCATAAGAGCCGAGAAGGTTTCTTATTCCGCCATGAAATTACTGTATCATTCCACGACGGAATTGAAGGGGGGAAAGAAAACTTGAATGACTGGCGAACAAACGGTTCGATTCGCCGCGTTTCTGTTATAATTGAAACCGAAAGGCTGCAATCCGGTATTAATTTATCTGGATATTGTATCCTCTGTCGATCGAAGTAGCATAATCAAGGACTAGTTCGGACGGTTGTGTCTCTACGTCCATGCGAACGCGGATCGCACCTGCGCGCGGAATCACGCGATGATCCGTCGATAATGATTCGTCTCGAGGCTGCGAGGAGCCGAGATTGCAACTCTGATTCAAGATGGCAAATCGAAGTCTCTGTGAAATGGATTTTCACTATGCTTATTGCTTCTTTAGCTAGGCGAAAATACGTAAGGTACTTGTACCTATTAGTGAGCCTGAACCTATTAGTGTGCCCTTACATTTAAATAAGTTATAAAAAAGGAATCCCTTTAGAAATGACAGAAAAACATTTTTTTTCATTAAGTTTAATACTTTGACTTTATTTAAAAAAATGTTTCTCTTTTATTTCTTAGAGATATTCTTTTTTACAATTTATTTAAATGTAGAGGCACACTAATAGGTACAGGCTCATTAATTGGGACCATTACCCTAGTGTAGCGATGTCCGCAGTTATCAAACGTCGGACTACGACGCAAGTCGCAGCGCTCGATTACAAAGGGCTCGAAAATCAAAGGGTGTTCGCGGCAGTGGCGTGCGCTCGATTGACGTGACGTAATACGATGGGCTCGTTGGTACAACGAAAGCATCGGTCCCACTCGGTCAGTCGCATATTAATACCTGGGACCGTGTAGCCAGGAGCGGGCAGCTGCCGGCTCGTTTGCAGCACGCGATACTCGCGCTCTCACCTGTAACGTATATCTTGACCCCCTTCCCTCCTCGCCTCCCCCTCGCCTTTGCCCTCCCCGCTTGTTCCACCTCTTCGTGCTCGTATCTATCTCCGCGAGGAGCACTCGAAATTATTATTCCCGTTCGCCTGCTAAAGGCCCCCGTATCTCGCTCGCTTAATGTGTACAGGGTGTTCCGATACTCGGAGCACGGGATCTCTTTCTTTCTCCTTCGCACATTCGCGGGAGCGATCTTTCGAGGATGTATAGGCGGGACGCGAGCTCGATGATTTCGCCGTGAAATAAACGCGTGTCAACGAAATACGATCGCGGTTATTGCTCGTTTTTATCGATGCTCGGCCATACCGGTTGTTCAGAGTTCCCAAAGCAGCATAACTTCCGAGGTGAATTTAGTGGATCGAAATTATGAAAAGAAAAAAAAGAACGTATGAATATGCACGATGCTCGGTTTTATTTTTGAGTTATAGATATTGGCGCGTTATTCATGCCGATGCAAGTGTCTATATCTCCATCTGTGACTTATAAAGTTGGGGAGTTTCTCCTCCCCGTTTTCAAACTCCATCTTTCTCTTCGACCCTCCGCCATTAACAACTAGCGACGTTTTAATATTCCATTCACCGGCGAACGTTCCACCCTTATTTCAATGACAACGATTTACCAAAGAGATAACCCAGCGCATTAATGGGTCGAACCATTGATGCATCGCGTGGAACGCTGTAATCGCGACCGCAAAATCGCGGGAAACACCCGGATTGATATCAATTTATCACCCGGGCCTAATAATTACACTTTAGCGGGGAGATCGCCAGCGATACAAATTGGTCAACGGATCGGATCTCCGAGTTCCATCCTTTTTTTTCCTCACGGCGCGGCGTCGCCGATCGAGTCGCTCGCGACGACGGGCGCAGCATCATGATGGATCGGTGCAGCAGCTTTTATCAATCGTTTAAGCGCGATCGTGCCTCGATTGTCAAGAAGATAGCCGCGACCGCGCCACCACCGCTCGATTTCGCAAACGAACTTCGATATTCTTTGTCAATGGGGATCGGCTGAAACCGTTCCCAGAGTCGTTTCGCGACGATCATCGATCACCGAGCGGGCTCGGCGTTGGTGCGTGATCGAAATCGCTACGACGCGCTTATGCGAGCTCGAGGACGCGCCCCGAGCCTCGCCGATTTTTTCTCGCGCCGAACGATAGCCAGAAAATCACCTCTATTTATAGACGAATCCATCCCTCGCCTTGAAATCGTGCCTCGGATGAGAGATACGGGGCTATTAGACTGTGACGTCGTCGTCGGCGATCTTATTAGCTTTTTTTCATTGTTTTCGCTTTTTTTGGGGGACGGCGAAGGTGGGAATTCTCTGAAGTTTCCACTCCAGTAAATTCCATCGCTTCAAGTTCATATCGTTGAAAAAGATCCTGAAAAATTTTTAGTCTTGCGTGTAAAGATTTCGAAGGAGCTGAGATTAGCGTCAATCGAATTCCGTCAAAGCGCGAACAAGAGCAAAGCCGGGTATTAACGGTACAAGGAGAAGCAGCATCGCGGTCCGTGGAACCTGCAGCGCCGACGTGGAAAGAGGGACGACGCCGGTGCCCTTCTTTCCGATTCTTCACGGTGACCCGATATCGGCGCGCGTACGCGTGTACTTGGTACCGAACATAATGCCTGTTCAGGCTGCGTCGGCACGATAAATTATCGTAAACGCATGTTAACCGCCCGCCTTGGATATTTGTTAACAGGTTAGAGTAGGCGGCGCGTGTGTACTCTCGTTCCGTCGTTACACGTACGTTTATACGCTTATAAAACGCGCTCGGTTATGCGCGTATCTCGTGTTCCCTTCTTGCTCCCTCCGACGCCCGTGTCATCGGCTTTTCAACCCCGATCGCTCGACCGATTCGTTGCTAACCGTTAGCTACTGGAAGCGGAAAGCCTGGAATCTCGCTTGGAGGATTTCGTCGACTCACTGTGAACGTGCCAAATAACCACTCCCCACTTGTTTGCACACGTTGCCGAAATATGCAGGAGTTGCAGTTTCGAGGAGTCGCTGCGAGAATTCATTTTGGTACTTTTCGATGGCCATTTCCACTTTTTTACATGACCGTCGTTATTGTCGTCTAACTTTTAACATTCCGAATCCTCTTCTGTGTAGAACATTTTAGATCTGATAGCTGAACTCGAAACTTTAACGCAGATATTTAATCTTCAGCTGCGATTATAGTAGATGGCTCTGCGATAGAGTCGAAAGTTATGGGATCCGATGACGAGTAAAAATATCTGCATGCACCGAAGTTGCATCTGCAATATTTATTTATTTATTTATTTATTTATTTATTTACCAGAAAAACAATGCCGTTGCATCAAATATACACGTAATATACACGTACTATACTAGACCCAACTGACATCCTACAGAGATGCATAGAAGTATCTGTTCGTAGGTCTGGTCACAACATAAGGCTTACATACTAACTTATACTCTACTATATAAACTTTCCAATTTATAATAACAAATTTATATTTAAAACAAAACAGTGAATATTATTATTATTATACATACAATTTTATCCATAATTTCAACTTCTTTTTAATATTAATTTTGTCTTTAGTAATTAATTTTAGCTCATTCGGTAAGCTGTTATAAAGTCTGATATCTACCAATATTCTACCGAATCTTCAACCATGTTGGTCATAGATTGCTACCGACGCTTCTGCATAGCTCAATTATCAATTTTCCTCGTGATTCACTCATTAATCATCCCAACCCAAAAGTTCTCAGTTCGTGCACGCGAGTCTTAACCTCTGCGACCCCGACGGTTGCACCAAGCGTTCCAAAAAATCGCCGTCGGTGATATACGCGTATCGTTGGCGGAGATGTCGTCTATCCATGATATATACGATATCGAGCCGCGAGCGATCGGCGCGGATATGTACGCGGAAACGGAGGCCCCTTGGTTGCGGGAGACCGTAACTCCCCTGCTTAACTTAAGTTATCGCCGCGGCGCTGATTATTAATGTTGCCACTATTAATAACCGGTGGGTTACGCGAATCGCGCGGCGGAGTGAAATACTGTGCGACGTTTGAATAAGTCACTTGAACGATCGCTGGAAAAAGCGCAACGTTTTGCATTCGACGGCACCGATCGCGACGCGGGATTAAGACGATTCATCGAGTTTCCACTCGGCGCATCTTCCGGTCCCCACCGATCCACTCGCCGACGCTTGGGAAATCCTCGTAGAACTTGTTAAGCGATTCCGAGTGCTACCGGCAACGTCTCGCGATTTCCTTGCACTCACCGGTCATTTTAACGCATTCTGAGGTAATGGTCGTTTCTTGTAAAGAAGTTAATTGGTTCCTGTGACAAGGCTCTCTATGCGTATCCGCGACATCGTCGCCGGTTCCTGTTCGATGATTTTCACCGCTCTATGACTAGCCATTGTACTTGGAGGACTAACTAAACCCTTCGGTTTCCTTTAGTTTAAGGGGTCTTTCCAGTGTGAACCTCTGAAAAATTGCCTTTTTTTGGGAATTTTTTTGTACTAAACGAAATGTCCAATCTAAATAAAGTTTTTCCTACTGATTAATACACTTATTGAGAGTACAAACAAATTTTTTTTGCAATTTATAACAGTTTATTTAACTATATATATCGCACTGAATTGAGCGCCTCAAGAAAACGATGTAGCGCTTGCGTAGATGATTGCAAAAAAATTATTTGATTAATCAGTCTCAAATTGTTACACATTATTCAACACATCAGTGGCTATCGCAGGGACCACGGAAACTTTGTTTTATTAACAATTTCATACTTTTTACAATGACAAATGACTAAAGATTCATCGAATTTCGGAACTTAAACATTCAAACTTCCGTCATTTGGTTAATTTTTTATCAATTAAAATAATTTTGGTTCCAACGATAACGACATCCGTGACGACTAAAAACCATTTTGAATTTTTTTATTCAGATGCGTCGTTCTTCTGGAATCATCTACGCAAGCACTACATCGTTTTCTTGAGGCGCTCAATTCAGTGCGATATATATAGTTAAATAAACTATTATAAATTGCAAAAAAAATTTGTTTGTACTCTCAATAAGTGTATTAATCAGTAGGAAAAACTTTATTTAGATTGGACATTTCGTTTAGTACAAAAAAATTCCCAAAAAAAGGCAATTTTTCAGAGGTTCACATTGGAAAGACCCCTTAAAACGACTGTGCCTTTTATACTTCCTTTACTCAGTCCAAATTCTGCATCATTTCTCTCGTTCCCTTCGGCGCCGCAGAGTTTCGGTGGACGCGCAGCAACGTTGCCAAGCAAATCGCGGCAACACGCATAGTTACACGCGTCGTGTGTCGTGCAACGAAACGCGGCACGATGCACACTGGCAGTATCGCTGGCTGCCCGGTCGAGTAGGTGCTATTCCTCCGGTAATTTTACCCGGATCTGCATATTTTAGCACGAAAACTTCCGTCGATTATTATCCTCGCCGACCCGCGACTCCACTGCCATCGTTCGCTTTTGCTTCGCGCCGTACACGCTCGGCGTCACGGCCGCGCCACGCGAGCCCCGACACTCCGTTTGACAGGAAATCGTTGCACCCTGACCCGCGGCCACGAGGGGAAAGCCTCGCCAGCTTGGAGATAGCGGAAAATGGGTCTCCGGAACGAGCAATCGCGACGGGGGATCGACGAGGGTGCAGTAACTTCGCAGCCCTTGCGGAAAATCGCGTCGTTTCCTTGTTTTCCTTCCGCGACTCGTGTTCCTGACAAATCCGAGTTGCGAAAAGAACGTAGACCAGAGTTTCAGATAGAGACTAACAGTGCTCTAACAAGAGATAGATCAGTAATTAATAAATACACGCAGATCGGTCGTTTCTGACCACGCGAGTACCAGCGCACGCCAGCGAAAACACCTCAGACTGGTTCTACACGCGTTTTTCGCATTCGCGGTCGGTTAAATTATGCATTTCCAAGTCGGCTGCCAGAACGAAACGCGGGCGCGGTTGTCGCCTCGTCGAAACGATCGCGCAGCCGTTCGCGGAGCGACGCGAAATTGCCGTCGGCTCGCATGACGGCGTATTATTGTCGGCCGAATTCGTTTATTTTAAAATTACCTGTTGATGGCCGCGAGATATATTCTCCCGCGAGCCGTGTATCGCCGCGCTTTATCTGCACGCACCCGAACCCCGTCGCCACCCCTCTATCGCGGCCCCCCCTCTCCCGCAACCTGTTTACAACGAGCACGACCACTCGGGTCACCGTTATAAGAACCTTACTGGCCACGAACACAGCCGCGCTTAATTGTAATAACTATAATTAGCAGCACTTATCCGGCCGATAAAGAACCGCGACGGGGGGGCGGGGGGGCGGGGAGTTGTGTCGGCGACGCGAATCGCGATCGTGGCCACTGGAAGATGAACGAAGCGTCACGGAACCCGCGGAAAAACTTATCTAACGCGATTCCAACACTCGACTGTTTCGTGCCACGAACTTTAGCGCTACTACTGTTCCATTATCGACTATGGCTAGTTAACCCTGTGACCGTGGGTACTACATATAAGCTTCCGTTAAATGGAGGAACTTCCTCGGGTTATAGAATGATTACTGGTATTATTAGCTGGAATACTGACAAGAGCTGGTAATTATCGAGTACCTTTAGGGGTTTCTTTAGACTTCTTTCTGTGAAATTGTAAGATACAGGTTTTCATTGGACTGAACTGTATGCTGTGAACAGTGCATGGGCGGTTCTTTGATTTTTTTCTCGTTGCTCGGGTTTAAACATAGGCTTGAACAGCTGGGAATTACTGTGCTACTTACAGTGAACGTTGCAGGAGGTTTCATGGTGGTAATAATACCTGTTTAAACACTTATAGATCATGTAACAATGAAGAGAGAAAGTGGAAAGTGATATTAGCGGTACGATGGATACATTTATTAGGTTTGAATGCACTGGGAAAATAGAAACAATAGAATATTTAAAAGAATTTGACAAATTAACTAGCTGTCAGTAAATGGAGTTCTCTACTATCAATACGTCAAAGGTAATTACGAACTCAATCATTACGCACAACAAAAATTGGAGTAACAGAGTCGTACAAACTTCTAACCACTTTTAAAAAGTCTGGAAAGTAACAACGTGCTCTCTCACGATCACAATTAAGCCGGAAATCCACCAGAAAGCTAAGCTAAGCTATGCTATGCCATGCTATGTTTAAACAATACATTTTCGTTAACTTAGCTTAGCTCTTGGTGGAAACGGATCCATAAAAATGTATTGAAGCTAATTTTTTTTAAACATAGTGTAGGAAAACAGTTATTTAACACGAAAAGTATTTTATGTCAATTCGTTAAACTGTTTTACAAAACTGTCAGAATCTCTGAACATTTGACAAAACTCGGAAACAAGATAACATTAAATTGAGTTGCAACGCAGTTGCCATATAATATACGTGGTATACTAAATGTAACATATCAATAACCATAACCCATACAATAGCAAAGCATAGCATAGCTTGGCTTAGCTTTCTGGTGGATTCCCGGCTTTACACCATAAAATTCTCTTTCCAAAAAATTTCACGTTTCAATGATTCTAATCACCCCAAGGGTCAATGAAGTCCAATTGTAAAGACTTGGAGTAGCGAATGCCCGATCTTCGAGTTTCGCAGAGATGCTTCCAGCCGCGAGAAAGACGCCAGCCAAGAGATAAGCAGAAGGTCAATAAAAAGGAGCAACCCGCGAATGAATCTCAACTCAGCCCCGCGCGATTTGATTTTGCTCCGGTCGAGGATCTCGCGTAGGTTGCTCGTCTAGTTTGCGAGCGGTGATCCTCTTCCCCGAGCCCTTTCCAAGAAGCGGACTCAATCGCAGAGCCCCGACGACTACCACGGCCATGTCGGCCTGCATTATGGATGCGTTATAATTACCTATTCATTTTCCATGGGCACGTAACATCGAGGCGCGCGCTGCTCGTGCTTTACACCTGATTGCAGATAGAGGACGAAGAGAACGGTCAAGGGACGGCCAAGGGAGGCTGCTCTCTCGTGCCGCTCGCCTGTCGATTACACCGAAGATGTAGCTCGATGAACGACGTTATTGTGTGCGTGTTGGGGAAATCTGAACCGCGCAGATGGAAATGAGCGTCGATCGCTCTCGTAGAAAATTTACGAAGAGCTGGATCATCTCCGTGAACTGCATAGTTTCTTGCAGAATAGTTCTATATGTCTGATTTCCTACGCAGAATTGTAAACCTTGAACGTCCGAGTCTTCCTAATCCCAACTTCCTTTAAAATCAGTCTTAATCCAATGCTCGCCGAGAGCCCCAATTCCTCATCGATCCCGCAGCACGGCGAGCTGCAGAAAATTCTATTATACAGATGGACGCGACTATCGACCGCAGCACGCTCGTCACGAAACGCTCTTCCAGGTGCCCCGACGTCGACGCGGTCGCGTCGCGGTCGCCGCATTAACCATTACAAACAATTTATAATAGCTCCGTGATGAACTTCGAATCGCGATACCGCCTGAACATATGCTTCGTTAGCCGCTCTCATCCGCGGCCCCCGCGCCCCGTCTCCGGCACTCTGTCTCTGTTTTTCCGCTCCGCGTGCATCGTTGCACGCCACGATTGTGCAGCCGCGGTGACGCTTCACGCAAGCGTGTGTTCGGGAAACGGTAGCGTGCGTATCGCGAGTCTCAACACGACGAGGAGAGGCGGGGGTGGTTGCGAACGGGGACAGAGGAAGGCGGTGGATGCGCAGGTATATTTGTAGTCGCGCGATTATGAAAGCGACTCGGCAATTAGCCGGCAAGGCCCGATAACGTTTCCGCGTTGCGTCACACGACCAACAAAATCGCGCCGGCTTTTGTGCTACGCGAGAGAGAACCGCGGTTGTTATTTCTGCGACTTCAGAGGAATCGGAAACACGCAATCGATGATACGAAGACAGAGGGAAAAGGTTTCTTCGAGCCACGAAATTTGGTTAACAAGGTATCTTCTTATGGACGCAGTTGATACTCGAATCTTCCGGATTTCAAATTTATTGAACTTGGAGTAGAATTTGGTTTTCTTCTCTTGAAGATCTTTTAAGAGATCTCTCCGTTTAAATTTCAGTATAAAATTAAGAACAAAAGTATAGCTTCAATTTTCAAGCGAAAATTGTTGAACGACAACCGCATTATTGATGCTTTTTGTGAATAAAGAGAGTCTCCCTTCGTCGAAAATAAATGGAGGGTTTTCTCCCGACGTAGAACCAGGAACGAGTGTTTTCGTCCAAAACTCCCCCACGTCCTCCCGCTCTCAAGTTCCCTCCGTCGTGGATCTCGGCTGAAACAGAAACCGCGGGGTTTCGCCTATACCGCCCGCTGCCACGCATTTCCATTTTACCCCGCAGACGAAGGGCGTCGCGAGACCTTCCTATACTTTATGCGCAGGAGACACCTACATCGACGCCCACGGATATCTAACTTTATTTATAAACAAAGAGGACAGTCGATACCTCGGCAGATTGCGGGGACATCTCCCTTCGGCGTCTGCTGGAAGCAGATTTCCTAGAAGCAACTCCCAAGGTGTGTCTGCCTTGAAAAATAGAGGCTCGGGGATGGCGCTCATCGCCTCTCTTCTTCGACGGATTGATCAATCTTTCCTCGACACTATTTTACTTTATTTTAATGGAGCCACGATATCCATACATAAATTAGGCCGAACCTCACTCTTTGATAGTTCTTGTTCTCTGATTGATATTTATCCTCCTTCGATTGTAGCGCAAAGAAAAAATGTTTGACTGAGTTCTCCAATCATTAACGACAATTCCAAGGAGTTTACAAGAGGGTCACTCGACGTTCCACCCTTTCGAGGGTCTTCAGCCACAATTCAGAGAGGAAAACAGGTCGGTTTTCGGAACGGAGGTGGTTCCGAAGCAATTCGAAACCGCTTCGGGATTCTTTCGGAGGCCGTGCTAGGCCCGGGTATCGGAAAGCCGGGAAGAAAGAAAGAAGAGAGCCGGGACGCAGGAAAGAAGGCAAGAGAGCGCCGCTGAGCGGCCGCAGTTTATTTCGGTCGGGTTAATTAGTGTTGCCTCGCGAGGTTTACGGTTGACATTTCGTTGGTCGTTCGTTCGTTCGTTCGTTCGTCGTTCCGTACAGGAGGACGGGGAAGGTGAGGAGGAGGACAGACAAGGGGAGAGACCGGCTTTTTTACGGCAACATACTGGTCGGCCATACCGAGTGCTCGGGAGGAAGACGAAGTCGCCGCAAAGGAGCGCGGAGGAGAAGACGACGACGACGAAGAAGAAGAAGAAGAAGCAGAAGAAGAAGAAGAAGAAGAAGAGGACGAAGAACAAGGACGGGCCGACCAATAAAACTGCAGTGCCCCTCGAAGGTGCACCGAAGGCGCCAGGGCAGTCTGGGCCTCCCTTATTAGCTCCCCTCTTTCGATTTTTACCGTCTATACCTCGGGGTCCCCGCAACAACCTTTTGTTTTATCCTACGGTGTGAATATCGCACCGTTTTACGGCGTCCAGATTAGGCCTGCCTTTGTGATTCCGACACGGGAAGCCGACGATACGCTGCCGGAACGAACGTTCCGAAGGTCCGACAGCCTTGGAGTCGTGGAGTTCCGATGTAGCAGTTAAACAGGGTAGGCGGTCGCCTCGATAGTACTCCCGTGTTCCACGACGTTTTTACAAGAAATCTTCGAGCGGTGTTCAGCCCTCGGTACAGCCGTTAACACTGCCACGGGCCTACTTAATTGGCGCAGGAGGTCGAAGTAGCGAAAGGATTGGAACTCAAACTCGCGTTTCTTCTAGGGTCAAAGTGCAAGCAAAGATCTTGTTTCCCATTTCCCCAAGTTCCTGCCTAGAGCATCCAACACCTGTCGCCGAGAGATCAAGTATCTCAAAAAACTGAGACATTCGACGTCTCCGTGTCTCCCAGGAGAAGAACGGAGGACGTGGAATCTCGGTCCCGCGATAAGGCCCCGTAATTCCATGTAGACCGGGCAGTTTACGAGGCACGGGACCCCGACGCGTCTCCCGATTTCCCTGTTTCGCCTCGAATTAGGTAGTTTGAAATCTTTTCCCTCGTTAGGCCGAGGTCGAACGCTCAAGTCGAGAGAGAAGGAACGAGAGTAACGAATCACAAGAGACCGGCAAACGGAAGCAGAGATAAGGGCGGGAGAGGCCTTACCTAACTGGGTCGAGGGTGAAACAAAGGAGGGACAGCGACAGTGGGGACGGTCGAGATGAACGAGTAGTGAGGTAGGTGGATGGTTTGCTGCCTTATTAAGCAGTCTTATCGCTAGAGACAGCCTGGCCCGACACGGCCGTTTAACTTTTACTCGACCTGCAAACAAGTAGTGGACACACTGGCTGGGGAGATAGGACTCCAGGCCGAGGTACCCTCTCGCCTGGTACGAACCCCTCGGTCTTATCACCGTTGAAAAACTTGACGGCTGTAAACACGAAACGACGCTGCAACTGGCCTCTAGATACTCCCCGTGAGATTTACAATGCGTCTTTAAACGGCGTTAACTACGGCGACGGGATATTTAAGCCTTGCTCGACAGAAGTCTCGCCGATGCACGATTCGTGGATCTCGCGAGTGTCGTTCGAGGAACTCGAACTTCTCGGAAACGAATATCCCCCTTTCGGAAAAAGGCTGCTCCACGATTTCAATTCGCTCCAACGCTAACTACTAGCCCCATACTAGGCCAGTCAGCACCTGAAGCAACTTCCTCTGGTCAGCTGCTATCCGAAGACGCTGCGAGCGTCCACTGTCCCTCCGTCTCCGGGAATCAAATTAAATCGAGACCGTATTCGCCGAGTTCGCGCACTGGACTGTTTGAAATTTCCTCGCGGGTCCCGATGCCGTTGGCAAAATATTTGCCGCGCAAACAAAGCGACGCGGGGACCGGGGGCGCGGCTGCCTTTTGCGGTAGGACAAGAGGGGTAAACAAAGGTGAACGCGCGAGCGGAGGAGGAACGGGATTAAACGGGTTATTGTGCGGTTTTGACGGGTCTCTCTGTGACTCGTTGAAAGGGAGTCGTGGCACGAGACGAGTCGCAAACGAGACAGGAACGCGTCCCTCTCTCTCTGTCGATGGAAACGCGCGCATTATGTCGGCGACTGTTCGTCGACGGGGGCGTGATCGGCAGGTCACTAGGTTTACGCAGCCCAATAAATCATTCCGAGGGCCGAGACGTCCCCCCGGGCTCAGGTACGAGGTCCTTCGAGGGATCCTTATCTCCCAAGGACCTCGTCGACCTGTCAACTAATCCTATTAGCGGCACCGAATCTTGCCCTGCGACGCAACTGTACTATTTTTCCGCAGTTTCTCCGGAGCTTTCGACCGTGTCGCACTTCCCTTGTTTCCGTTTTCGTCTCGAACTGTATGCGAAGTCCCTATGAAAAATATTCTGAGCAACGTCTGACAGAAATCGAAAAATTTTCTATCCCCTCCCGTCGATTAGAAAGCGACTTCCTACTAATTCCGTAACACTTCTTCGCAAGTGAAGTCGATGTATTTTGCAAATCCGAGCGATCTGTTCAACCGTTCTGCATTCTGCCAGCCCACGAACAGTTTCCCCGCGCAGCGACCGCGTAGATTCGATATCTGACACGACAGCAGTCCGTTAGAACACTCTTCACGCGTCCGCCACAATTTTCCCTGGCGAACGTGCCATTACGTTTGCAAATTGCTCCACGCAACGTCGCGGAAAATCGTCCGTCCGCATTGACACGAATAAGACACATGACCGGCCAAGCATGATGCTAAGAAAACGCAACCATTCGCGCTCGCGAGCGCACCATCCGACCGAGCGTTATTACTTCCGTTCGCCGCTGCTAATCCTCCCTCTGAAGACACTCTAATTTGCCGGATAAGTACGTCTTGACCGGGAAAGGGACTCAGACATCGCCTAATTGCCTGTGAAATTATTCTAAACGCAGCACGGCAACGGATAAATCCCCGTGGCTAATCCTTCCGACGTCCAACGTGCGTCGGGATCTTCGTGCATCAGAACGTTCTGAGCAGGCAAGCAGCTCTGTTGAGAAGTTTTCGTTGGGATTGATTTGATTTGGGACTACAGGTTGCTTGGGTATGACAGTCAACTCTGGAACTTTGAACGATCCGATGTTGGAACAATTCGAAGTTCGAACAGAAATGTCACTGAAAATTCGACTTATAAACTGGAATGAAAAATCGAAATTCGAACAAGGAGAATTTGTTTTACTTTTTTTTTCACTGCTCATCGATATGATCTTTTGAAGCACAGGAGAATCTCGATCATCCAAAAGATATTCCATATTTCGATTACCTACGGCTTTAATTAATTAATATACTAAGTGTACAGCTACAGTAAGGTAAGGCTATGCGTAAAATTAGAATTATGATTTAATAATGACCTTATATTTTAAATATCAAATCAGCTAATCAGAGCTGTACTATAGACAGGTAAAATGTCTCGTATTGAGTAAATATTAGAAATCAGGAACGCATTAATTCAATTGTTATTATTTTAATTAGAAGAACTAAATTCGAAGTTCAGGTAACTCGAAGATCGAAACGTTTCCTGAAATGGATTCTGTTCGAACTTCGCAGGCTTATGCGCTTAAATTTGAAATATATTAAAAACTTAATGAATGTAGGAAAACCAAGGAATTTTTTTTTCAAGAATTGTGGATCCAATTTCCTTCTATTTTTACAAAATTCTACAAATTTTCTCTTACCAAGAGACTACTCTATGCTCCGAAAATCATACAACCACCAAACACTTTCAGCTGAAGATTTCTCTCGCCAAATCATTCCTCTCTTCTTGCACGTTTCTCCGCTCAACGAGGCACCTCAAGGGCTCCTAAAAAAAAAAACCCCAGCGACCGATTCCCCTCGGCAAGGGTTGTTCCCGTAATCCAGACGTTCGGCCGTTTCGTAGCTGCTAGCCGTAACAAAGTTCGGAGGTTCGGTAAGCGTGGAAACAGGCTGCACGACGGATCGCGCGGGTACTCAGCGATTTCACGAGTCGGACAATGGCGCGATATAAGCCGGAAGAGGCAGCCTCTTCGAACAAAGCAGGACGGAGAGGGACAGCGAGCTGAGCGTAGGGAGGGGTGAGCGCGCGAGAGAGGCCAGCAGATTTATTCAAGTCCCTCGCCGTCGGGTTGACAAGAGTAGACTCGCGTAAACATACTCGTTTCTCCTTGTTCCGCCGTGGCCGTTTGTCGAGGCTGAGAGAGCGAGAGGGTCGAGGGGGGAGAAGGTCTTCGCTGTATCGTTTCACGGTGGGTTTCTCGGTGGGGAGGGGGGCGGGAGGAGGGGTCGTCGAATTCGTGGGCACGTTCGAACGAAAAGGACGCCCGCGCGCGAAACGAGGCGCCAATCGGGCGGCCGGTTCCGGCCCACGTGACACGCCCGAGGGCAGTCGCGGCGCGACGCGATTCGCCGGTTCCTTTGGAACCACGTCCCACGGGCGGAAGGTGGGGGCAGCCGGTTGCTTTCCGCTTTCGTCCGCCAGAGGGGGAACTGGGACGGAGCGGAGCGCGGAACGGGCGCTGAAGTGGTGTGAGTGGCGGCGAGTCAGTCGCAGACTGGAGTGCCCTGTGAGAGCAGGGGACGGACCGTACGAACGAACGAACGAACTCTCTATAACTAATCGCTCGTGACGCTTCGTCGTCTGTCCGAATGTCCGTCCCATCGGCCGACGCGCCGCTTCGAGGACCCGCGCGCCGCTCGTCGTCTTTTTCGCCTCGCGATCCGTGACCCGGACCCGTGCGATCCGCGCCGCGAACACGCGTCGTTCCTCTCGGCACCGCCGTCGCCGCCCGGTTTCTCTCGGTGCTGCTTCGCTCCAGTGTTCTGTCGCGTCGCGTACGCCTCGTGTCGTGGTCCCCGGACGTTCGATCCTCGTGCCTTCTGCCTCCTGGAGGAACCTCAAAGCGCCGGGGACGCCGCGCTCACTCTCTCGGGACTCGCTTGGATTTCCAGCGGCGCCCCGTCGGCCCACCGACTTCTGGCGTCCCGGAGGAGCACGTCGGGACACGGGGCGAGCGTGTCCGACATGTGGCCGCCGCTCCGATCCCGCGGTCAGGACTCAGAGGCACCCTGATGGCAGTTCGTCGAACGTCGACACGCCGACGCGTCATCCGTCGCCTCGCCCGTCGGGAGTAGTGCACGCTGACTTGAGTGAGAAGAGAGTGCAGTGCGTGCAGGTGCGGTTGCTAGTGACCTGATTCTTGTAGTTGTTTGTCCGCGCGACGCACCAGATCCACAGAACTGAGACACGTCAGGTCCAGAGATGTCCGCGTACGCGCAGTTCGGGTACTCGTACCCGTCGGCGTCCCAGGTGAGTCGCTATGCACTGTTCGACGCTCTCTTTGCCGTCGAACGATTCCTTTAAATCTTTTTAGAGAAGCATTCTGTCGTATTCTCTTTATTCTCGGTGATCCGTGGCTTAGATCCTCTGTAGAAAGTATTTTGAAGGGAAATGTCAATAGCGTGCTAAAGGAGAGACTATAGAATGAAATTCAGACTCAAAAGTTTGTAACGCATGAGTAAGGATTGCATAGCCATCAAAATTATTCCATATTTAGGTGGATCTCTTGGCAGGTTACTTTGTAGTTAAAAAATATTTTTAGAACAGTCTCTGTTTTAGAGCACGACAGAATGGACAGTGGTATTCAACCTTTCCGTAAACAGTCTTATTCTTAAAATAGTCGTGAACGATTCACTCACGTAATTTCTTGCAACAAAAATATTCCTAACTGAAAAACTGACATAACAGTAAAAACATGAGTAACCTACTAAACATAAACCTACCGTATCTATGTATATCTAATTTATGCAATTCTTGCCACGCTCCAATATTTATATCTCCACGTATTTTACTATCTCACCTAGTGTTTTTCACTTACAACTCTCTCTAAAATTTATTACCACCCGTGTTGACATTTCCCAGCAACGCAAACTGAAAATATTCAATAACAAATAAGCCTGAAAAAATCGTATCGTCCCACGATATCATCAGCATATCTCCTTTTAAATCTCGATTCTAAGCTCTTTGAATCCCGGTATTTTTACCCCCTGGAAGTATTTATTTCCTTTGTCCCCGGTTGGTTTCTGTTACCCGGTAGGAATGATTCTCATTCATTATCTTGCATCAGTGTACAAAGACAATCCCAGAAACGGACGGTCGCGACATCTGCACGAACATAGGCGGTGCATTTGATTCTCGCAGTTTGTCGCGTTTCGAATAAAAATTGGCGGAGAGAAAGGTGGTTTACCGCGGGTGCGACAGAGACGGCAGAGGCGTAGCGGTTTCTGTTCCATTGTCTGCAGGATCGTACTTCAATTATTCGACTAACGATGGTCGTTTACCTGATAGCGATTTCGGAATCGCCTCTAATCGCGATGCCACGATCTGTTCGCCGGTATTTTGCATCGTGAAAGCTGTCGCATTGTCAGACGGACAGCCGCGTAATTAAACGCCCGCCCTCGTTAATTGAGCCTCGTAGTTTTCAACGTCTCTCTTCTATTTTCTAGTCGAATACAATTTTTTTGGCATCCTGCCGTGAAAGTAGTAGATCGGACAACGAAATTATCCTGTAATTGGTCAGTAATTGTAATTAATGTAATTGTACACTTTTTTTTTTTCGATTACTTTAGATCTATTTAAATACACGTCGTAGTCTGTTATTGAGCGTATAATTTAGAAAATGGGTATTGATGGTGAACTAATTACTGGAAATTGTAGGGAAAAAGATTACAAATGAGATGTATTAGTGCCAATAAATAATAACACCGGAGAGATAAAAATATGATAAGCATTCCTTGATGGCAATTTCTGGTTAATGAATATCGATAAAAACAGTCTTTCTGGTATAAAATATGTACGATATTGCTAAATACGTTTCAAATAATTTTACATTTTTATAATCATGGTATTTATACAAAAACTATTAAAAAATATATGTTATGTATTGGCACTTTCAATAAGTTATTAATGAAATGTAATATTAACAAATATTTTTGGTTTGATTTTCTACACAATCTAAAACTCATTTGCAGAAATATTATTTTCCACGGTAAATTAATTTTTTCACGAGAAACGATCCCATTCTTATTTCGTGGTTATTTATGAATCGTTGTACATGTTTTCCCGAAAAATGTTATATTAAGCGATTTAGGTAACATTCATTGCGCGATGTTTAAATGATTCGTGGAGAAAGTTGGCTTTGATTAATCTTGGAAATTGAGAGTGAAATTCAACCAATAGGGGTTAATAGATTCTCGATAGGTGCACCTGTTTCGCGTAAATGTTCCACCGACGGCCGTCGCTCGCGAGCACGACACCTCTGTTGAAACGCGAGAGCGTTGAATTTTTGGAGCAGGTGCAATAAATTTTGCAAATCTTCAAACACCGTAGAATCTATTGATATTCATCTTTAAAAAACGAAGAAAGCTTAAAGAATCTAGAATTACTAATGCTTCAGTAATAATTTTCCCAATACTTTCGATTATTTATTTTATCCATTCACAGTAAAAAAATGTAAATAGAAGAAATCATGTATTTATGTGTAAATGGATCATAACTGCGTTATAAAATATCAGTTAACGATTCTAAAAAAAACATTTGAAACTACAGAAATACACCAAACTTTGTTTATGTATAAATGGGAAAGTTCAAAACATGTTTTTACATCTTGGAACTTGATAGGCAGCGATAGTATTCATTAAAAATTAATATAAATTATTGCCTTCGTCAATCGACTCATTAGCATTGCACAGAGAAGCACAATTTTTCATACGAACTTATCATTTTACTAATTACAGTCAATCGATCAACATAGTTACACGATTACATGATTACCACGACTAAAGAACGACTCGTCATTACTTAACTCAACTTTCTTCCCCCACTTGGCAATAGGCCTGAACAGAGTTGTAAAAGTCCAAGCTGTAATGTCGATTGACATCCCCTAATTAGGGAATTCATGAAGTATCCGCTGTGCTACCTGCTCAAATCTGGCGCCGTCAAGGGGTGACCATTGTACCCTAGTGTCTCTGTTTATTATTACCCTAAGATATGGGATTACCTTTAATCCCCCTACTATTTATACACACCGTAGCGGTTTTTATGAAGAGCTGTATTCAATCCCAAAATACACTGTTGAAAAGATTAATCTTGTAAACAAGGTGTCGAGTTAAATTAATTACGAGAGGCGATTAAAATACCTGTGTTTCGGCCTATTACTTATTCATAATTCCGAAATGGACACTGCGTTGTCAAGAACTTACAAATATAAGAATCAAATATCAGTAAAAATTCGATTGCTTCTCCGTTACGAAACATCGTCGCATTCTGCAAAATTATATAACATTTAATAAGCCTCCTGTCAGATCGCATATTCGTCCGCCCACGTATACAACAAAATCAGTTGTGAAAACCAGATTCCCTCGGCCGATTCCTCCAGATCTAGTCAGCTGAGAATCTGCCCCGGAGGGGGCCGATCGTATCACGGACAAAAGGGAAAATTAAATTCTGATTTACGACCGGTCCAACAGCGGTAGGAGAGGTTGGGAATCCGGGTGGAAAGGGGTTGGCGACAGTGGCGGGGGCGCAGGCGCGAAATCTCTTCGGGGTTGTCGAAAAAAGGAGAGAGCGAAAACAAAATACAAGATCTGGAGGAAAGGGCGCGTATTCGCGCAGGTGCAGCGCGGGGATAAATGATAATACGGGTTGTTTCTGCCCGCATGGGCCACGCGAGAAAAGTGCAACTCGCACCGAGACTCCCATTCACATTGTTCCCTTTAACGTGGCGCCATGCGCCGACTTTTCCCTCGTTTCGATCAACTTCGTTGATAAAGGACTCTTCTTTTGTTCTGTTCCCCTTTTAAGGACTCGAACTTTGAGGCTGGCGAGTTATATCGCTCACTTTCGAAGAACTGGAGGCGTCAATTAGTCGCCGCTGATTTTATTATTATTATTATTATTATTAACGTCTTTATTACCATAATTGTGTTGTGTTAGGACAAGAACATGTACAATTCGTGCGGTAAAGGCGAGGTTCAGTCATAGACTGTTTTGTAACCTAACCCGAATATAAACAGAAATGAACATTTACTTAAAACTAAACTAGAACTAATGAATTAGTGAGCTAATGCATAAGTCTAGGACAAAAGGAGAGACGGAGAAAGAGAGATTAGGCGAAGTGAGTATGGATGAATTTGCTACAGGCAGCTTTGAAGGATCTATGAGTAGGAAGAGATCGGATCTCTTGAGGAAGGGAGTTGTAGTAGTGGGGAGAGATGTATGAGAAGGAAGCTCGAATTTTAGCGTTGCATCCTTTGTAAATTAGGTAACTGTATTTTAACACTGTCTACAACGTCTGCTGATTGATATAAAATTGTTAGAGAAGGTTTCTAGCAAGTTCTAATTTACAGTCTTGTTGAGAATGTCGATTACGGTTTCCATTACTCGTGGATTTGTTTAAATAGGAGCAATCTTCAACTGAAACTAAATGATACCCGTGCTCAAACTTTATTGTCGTACTTTTCACGGTTGGTAGACCTGGTCGCGGTGCCAACCACACCGTTGGACAACTATAGTGGCGTTCCTAATCTTCATTCGCATCTGAACCTATCCCTGATCGGCTTACAACGCGTTTACACGAACTATTCGACGCAAAATAGACTGAAAGAACGGTCGGTGCAACGGAGTTCCACGGATAAAGGGAGAAAAATGAAGGGCCTTAATTGCATCGCGGAACGATCTAAACGTCGGACAACGTCGTCTAAATAACGTTACATGGATCCACGAATGGTTGACGACCGCGTCGCCAATTTCTCCGCCGCGCGGGATAATAAATATTTTACGCGGATCATTTCCACGGAAACGCGAGTAACGATAATTGGAGTTTATAGCCTACTTACGTGAATTTATAATACTGGCCGTCGCGGGCTACGACGCAGCCGAATCGTAAAACTCGCGATTACAGATTAGGCAGTTAATATATTTACTGCCGCGAGGGGAATCCAGTAGTAATTCCGTTTGTTCTGATCGTTTTCTGTTCCTTCGATTCTCTCTTTATCTCTCTACTGTTTGTTTTAAGTTGCAGAGCACTCGCTTCTTTTTCAAAACTTACATTTATCACTGATCAATAGAAAAAGAGAAATTCGTAACTCTGAAATTTGGATAAAATGTAACCCTCTTACGAAGTTAATTTTTCCTCTCGAGTCTGTTAATTAATTGGAACTCCAGGGTGCCATTATTCAGCAGACAGCCAGAAGTTAAATCCGGCAATCGTCGGAAGAAAGAAAACCAAACAAATTGTCGTTAGTTACCAGGTGATCCGTGTTTGCACACTTGACGACAAGTAGCCCCGAAGGCGAAGTTAATAATAGAATCCCGAGCAGATATTCAGTGATTCACGTTCCCACAGTTGGCAATAGGTAGCAGCGTCCAAAATGAGTAATGGGCCGTTGAAAGACGTCGCTAGAAGGGAGTGTTGGTGGCCGCCAATAGCAGCGCTCGGTGACGGGAGCTCGATGGAAGGCGCCTTTTGTATACGCTCCGAGGTTCGTACAGGGGTCGAGCAAGGTGTTAACACAGATCCGACTAATATGATGTTAATGATATGCCGGCGGTGCACCTGTGAAACGCGTCGCGCAAGCGGTGCATTTATGCGTATGGATGCGTCTATGCACCGCGTAGTCGCTCGCCTAATGATACCAATTAATTCGCTGTCGAAGATGTGGCGATAATCGTTGCGAAACGTCGCCGATCGCGAGGACGTCGCGGATGGTCGATGACAAATCGGTGACGATCGGATGGAGAAGTTGAAGTTGAAAAGGGGCACTCGACCGGGATATTTTTGCGTGATGCAACCGGCGCGTACGATCGGCGATTACAGAGAGAGGTGAATGGATGGTGGAAAGGGAAAGGGGGAAGGAAGGAAACGTTGAGGTTGCACTGTTATGAGAATTCGTTCGTTAACGCGTAATGAGAGGCAGCGATTGGCCGCGTGGCTCGTTAAGTTCACCGGGAACGCATCGATCGCGATCCTTCCGTTATTTGTCAGCGGCGGTGAAACACGTCGAACAGGGTCGACTTTCTACGCAGGAAACATCTGTTCGCCGATTACACGCGGGTACGCGCGTAACGACGGTAATTACTTTTTCGTTTGTCGAATAATTAGTGTAAAGTTATTGGTACCACTGTTCTTGCGGTGCTTGTTAACGGGTGAACGATGATCGGCCGTTAATCAAACGTTGAAACGAAAATGCGAATGATGCGCGCGCCGCGGATATACTTTTTGTCGGTAGCCGCTCATTAACACTACCTGTTTCTGAATGAGAACTGTGTCGATGACGCGCGCTCCATTGTCAGAATTTTAGTCCGCATGTTTTCTTTAGTCTCGTTTCGTGGAACTTAATGATCGATGTACATATGACCATCATACACTGTCAGAATATTTACCCGTATCTTGTCTTCAGAAGATGACAATTAGAGCTCGCGTTTAATCAATATTGACTATCGGCGAGGACTGTTAGTCATTTCTCTTCTGTACATTGAAATACTGCTGGGTTACAATACGGTTTCATGTTTCTTCTATTATGCCATTCTTCTTATTATGACTTGCGTGGTGTGTCACGTTTTACAAAGTGTTGAATGATTTGCACATTCAGTAGGCTACAAATCCATTTCTACAAAAAAATATTGGTTGTTTTAAAGATTCTTTTGACTGAAAGTAAACGAAAAAATTATTAGTGTAATTTTTTTTATTAATTTGACGATTACTCTCCATATTTATTGAAATTTAACTTAATCCCCGTTCGCCATCTACATATTTACCAAGATTGTTTAGTCATTTTCAAAATTTTACATGGTATGTTAAAGTGCTCAGAACTTCTTTCTCTGTTTTCAACCCGCTCGGTTCCGTATAATATTCGTGTAATCAGAGTCCTCAACGAACAGTCTAACTCATTGAACTATTGTTTTTACTCGTCTATTCCAAGGTTATGTAGAACCTGGAATACTTTACCTGCCTCCTTGACTGAGATTAATAATATTTCTGAATTTAAGTCCACCTTACTCAGGTATCTCTCAACGCTACATACTTCTCATGTTTTCTAGTGTTTAGTTATATTAGTATTTTAATCATTGTTACCCGTCTGTTATCATTTTTGTGCTTACATTTAAGATTGAATACTATCGTTTTAGTTTAGAATCTCAAATGATTATCGCAATTACTTTTTGTTAACTATAATTATTTCCTATGTAAAGAGCGCATGCTCGTTTGATGAAATAAATAAATAAATAAATAAATAAATAAATAAATAAATAAATAAATAAATAATTTCTGAGTTTACATTGGCTTAGCATTGTATTGCGAGTCAACAATTTTTCGGAGCCTTTGAAGCTTTCGAAAGTCTTGAATATTATCAATAAGGGTGGAGAAAGACTGTAATTATCAACTTTGTAATATTCTGTTTGCATTATTTACAAATTTAGCTTTTGAGTAACACATGCTACACACGGTGTGAGCTACGCTTACATTGCCTGTTCTACATGGGTGTCAACTTCCACTCTCTTAAATCAATATCGTCCGTCGGCAAGGATCGGCAGGCGTCCTTCTACCAAAATTTGCATACGCCGACAAACTGCTCCGATACGCAAATTTGGAAAATATCACCTCTCAATTTCTAAACAATACATTTATTTTACATTATAGTATTTATCTTCTTCTAAACACAAATTTTTAATAAAAAATATATCCCTAAATTTCAATAAATGATTGGGCAAGAATTCGTCGAAAGTTTCTTATTCATTTATTTATTTAGCAAAATCAAATTCCCCGTGAGAGCGTAACGAGAACCGTCTAAGCAGCTCTCGGCTCGAATTCGATCCAAGAAATCATGCTCGTACGACGAGACGAGAGGATCCCGGTTCTACGGCACCTAATGAACGAATCGCGTCGATTGGCCGCGTGATCGCTAAAATTTACGACCGCGGGTACAGTCGCGTCGCTCCGAGGCAGACCGCGTGTCATTTGATTTCGATATCGATGTTCGAACATCTGTTCCCGAACCGAGTTACGTACGCGAGCGTAATGGCTATAATGCGCGAGCGCGTCGGCCACCGGGGTAATTACGACCCTGGACACGGAAGCGTCTCGATATCTCTGTAATATCGGCTTTCAGGATCGTAACCTACGTTCTCTTCGTTGTCTTCTCCCTTCCCTTTTCTTTCCCTCTCTCCGCAAACTTTTTTCCCCGTTTTCTTTGTCTGCCCCCTCCCCCTCTTCTTCCGTTTCTACTTCTCGGTTTACTGTCCCTGAACGTTGCTCAGGAATCCGTTTCGAGGGTAAAAAAGGGTTCTTGCGCTGCTCGATACGCTTTCCTGTCAGACAAAGTAAATATTTTGGCAGGCAGAGACGTAGAATAAGGCTACTTCGATTTTTTTTACTGCCATGCGTAGACACAATAAATCCTGGAAAAGGGGGAAACGAATCATTGATAATTCCGTCGTTAATCAGCTCTAAATCTAAACCAACCTCAAGCGCCAGCAACAAAACGAAATCCCCGCATTAATCGCACACAATCGCCTCGCAACATTATTCAAATCTCATCCCCTCGCGGCCATCAGCATTAAAGTCCCATTCACACTGTCGCGCGCACCCCACCGCAATGCCCACGACTCTTTCCCGCGTCGTAAGTCTTTCGCGTCGCGGTGGATAAGTGAAGGGGGAGGGAACTCTCGGCATTATACCGTCGTTAGGCCAGCGATACTTTGTTATTACACGCGGCGCTGTTTATCCAGGTATCGCGGCGTATTCGACGGAGAGGCTCGGTCGCTCAATGATTGACGGAATCGTCAATTACGGCGCGGATTCTCGCACGTACTTACCTACCGTGGCCGTAGCCGGTGCATCGAGCTTGCACGCAGCTCGCGGAAACCGGTTGCAGCCGCTCTTTAAAGCTGCACGTGTCCCGCCGTCCAGCATAGGAACGGCCTCGTTGAGCGCCGCGAATTCGGCCTCTCTCCTCTTTTTCGCAATTTCGCCGGGGAGAACGGACGGACCCTTCCCCCGGGGAACGGACAGCGCGACGGTGCCGATCTGGTCGGAATGTCGTCTCTTCGAAAAAACGATCGATATGTGTATCGCGAAGATTGAATTTCATTCGGGACCGACACGCCGCGCAAAAGGTCCAACTTTATTTTGCGCCCCGCGCCACGCCGGAACGCTTCTTCTCGATATTTCTATTAGCTTGCCGATCACGGACCGATTTTTCAACCGCCGCATTTCTGCTTTTCCTCCGACCCCGGAGCGGCGATTGGTCAGTGGAAAGGGAAATGGTGGGGGGAATCCTCCTCTTGACTTTAATCTCTCTTTGCGCCTTTGTATAAAAGTTTTTGGAATTCGGAGTTCGAATTGAACGTAGCTGGAAAATCTCTAAACTTTTTAGTACTTTAAAATGGTGAAATTTATTTAAGGGAGGAAAATATTTAACCCCTTAACGCACAGATTTTTTTGAAAAAAACCGGCCAAAAAAAATCAATTTTTTTTTATGTGAAAAACACTTTTTATGTAAAAAATATTGTCTTGGCAAAAAAATAAAAACAAATACAAAATTAATAAAATACAACGCCGCTCGAATTATCTCGAGTGTGCACAGTTTGGCCTGTTTAGCGCGCTCGAATTAACTCGAACGCACAAGTTAAGGGGTTAAGAGAAATGGAATGATTGGAGGGGAGAATGGCACAGAGATCGAAGAGGTCGCGTTTGAATAATATCGTGGCGGTAAATAAAGCCGCGGAACATTGAAAAAGATTTTCCGACACAGACCGCGAAATTTCTCGTAAAAATTCAACCGGCCGAGAAACGTTTTCGGCGGGTCGCATAAAAATACCGCGCGAGTTCTCCTGTCACTCGTACGGTTAACGTTCACGCCTTCTTAACGTCGAGTTACTGCCGCTTTAACGGACTCTTTAGAGCTTCAAATAGATCTCCGACGACCCGACCGCCTCGCATCCTTTCCCATCTAGACGTTTTTAAAGCCGCGCTCACGAAACTGCGCCCTTAGCTCGGAGGTAATTAACGTTAAATTGTTGCCGTCATTACAGTACGACGCCTCGTTGCCATCTGGTCTTCGTCGTCGTTCACGGACAGAAATCATGACTCTTGTACGCTTCAAACTTTACTGCCGACTCTTTTCCATTGTTACGACCCTGTTTATACGGCTGACGGAACCGATTCACGTGCGTCACGATGAAGTCGCTATAAATAAAAATGTTGCAGAATTCTTCATTCCCTTTGAAGTTGATTTACAAGTATTAAACGGGATCTTTTAGTCAGAAAATTTGGTGGATTCATAGTCTACTTTTATATTTTTATTTTGATGGTCTGCGAATAGTAGAGTTACATTTTGGTTGCCTCTGGGACCTTCTCTACGGTTCGATTCGATGCTTCGGTTGTTTGAAAAGGCAGCGACACTTAATTTGTCGACGAAAAGGAGGATCGTAATGCTGTTGTCGCACAAGATTTCAGGGGAGGGGTTCCATAGAAGGATGAAGGACAGTCCTTGGAATTTTAGCGTCGAGAAAAAGACAGACGATGAAGAGCCGATGACGAAGAAACGAAAAAGAGGCATAGAGGATTTGTCGGAGGAATCGACAGAAGGATATCTATAGAACAGACAACGATACGGAAGTACAGCAGTTAGAGTCGACTGAAATCAGATAGTCTATCGATACAATGGTTCGTCATCGCTCTCACGCTGAAACCCACGGTTGGCATCGCAGCCAATCACTTGAAGAGGGACGCGAAAGCATCTACAGTAGTTGAAAGTGATTGGAATCGAGTGGACAATCTGCGCGATGGTTTGTCAGACAGTGGCCCACGTTTCGCCGGCAACAATGCCAAGTCGATCGGTCCGAATTCACGAGGAGTCGGAGCCGGCCTGAAAGGGTCACTCGAGTCGAGGCGAGTTTGAATGAGCGAGGGGTCGGAGTATATTCGAGCGAATTCACGCGAGCTCGACCCAAGTTGAAGCAGGTTCTCTGAACCGGAAGACCCGCCGCTGAAACGGCCAGGAGCCGCGAGCGTGCTCGCCGGCACTCGCAGGCGCGTAATTCGCGCGAGCGGAGAGCGTTAATTCGAGTACGAGGGTACCGAGGTCCGCGTATCGTGCAGAACGCACGAGATATCTCGTTGCGTATCCTAGCATCGCGTGCAGCCGGCGTAGGCAGGGCGGCATTGTCAGGTTTCTCCGGTTACTTTACACGAGCGCCGATAACTCGCGATCAGACCGCTGTTTAGCTCAACTCGAACACATGTGTAATCCTGTTTATGAAGAACCCTTTCCTGCACCTGCGAGTCCTGTTCTCCGAGGACTCCTGCTTCCGTTTCTGGAGCGCCTCTGGACACTGCGTGCATTTTCGCGCCGCGTGTCGAGCGTATCGGTCGTTTCCACGAAATCGCCGATTCGCAGGACGTTCCCTGGGGGCGAATCGAACTTCCTCGAAACGATTATCGTCGTCAGTTCGATCGGTGGCACGATTTTCGGGAGAAAGTGCTCGAACGGTGACCGAGTTTCGGTTTTATCGCCAACTCTGATATTACGAGTGTTTTCAAGATCCGTATCGATCGATCGACCGGCGATAGTAGGTGAAACGAAATCGTCGATTAGAGTAAACGTTTCCGACGTCGATCAATCGTAACGATCGATCGATACCGCGAACGCGTTGAACTTTTATTTCGCGCGATAACGGGAAACTAGATAATCTGATTCCGCGGACGGATTGAAAATTAGCGATGTGTTGGCCGGAGGAACAATTGTTAATAAATTGACGCATACCGCAGCGAGTTATCGCCGGCCCCCGGCTACGCCTCGGTCCGCGGCTTCTATTTAGTATATCGAACACGGAATCGATACATTGTAAATTCACGGCCATAACGGATGAAGGGTTAAGCCACTTACGTCGAAATTACACGTTCGTACCGGTAAATTATTCCTCATCATCGGCATCGAAAAGGAGTGTATACGTTCTCTTTACACCTGCGTCACGCACCGCTACGCCGCGGTATCAGATCATCGATAAACCGTGCTCAACGTTTTCCGCGAACGTTCCTCTCGGCTCCGGCATGCCCGATCGACTGCGAGCATCCTTCCAATTAAAGCAAATACTCGTAATCAACCTATCCTGCGGCCGATCTGAATTTTATTTCTCAATTGGCGATCCTGTTCGCTCCTTCCGACCGCAGGATACTCTTCGGGATCGATACGGCGGAACCTGAAATTACACAACGTTCTGCATTCCGCTTATACATACTTTCCAACGAAACTGCAAATAGCGTGGATTTCATCGAGACTGCGAAGTTCGATCCTCTGATTTGCGAACGCGACGCGAAGCGAGAGAGGGCGACGAGGGAAGAGAGGACGTATCCAGGACTCTGTTCCTGCGGGCCAGAGATCCGTAGGGTTTTCGCGGCGGTGGTTGGTGCCGCGGGGGTGAAAGTGGGCTTTTAAAAGGTTCCGATGGGAAACCCAGCAGGGCGCGAATGGCTCCAGACGCGGTAGAGGAGCCCCTGGAACGTTTCGTGAGAGGGCAGAGAGGAAGAAGAGAGAGAGGTTGGGTCGTGGTGACGGAGAAAGGCAGTGTTCGAGAGGGAAAGAGACGAAAGGCACACACACCGAGACGCGATGCGTGCACCGGGACACACACGCACGCGTGTGTCACGGCCTCGAGGTGTTCCACCACCTTCACCTCCTCCTCTCGACTCTTTGTTCACGAAAGTTCGGTTTACCTCGTTCCCTTCCGAGACCTGGTCCGGGTGGCTGCTTTTTCTCGTCTATTTTTGCATCAGCTTCTCCGTGGCGAGGCTCGAACGAGACGGGGGGGACCCGGTTTCACCCGTGGAAATAGAGAAACGGGCGGAACTGGTAAACGATTATGGCGAACGTGTCGGTTTAATTAAAGATTCCAACCGCGGAGACAATATCTCGCCGGCTCCTCTGTGTGTACGTGTGTGCTGTGTGTGTGTGTGTGACCTCGCGCGCGCGCGGTTGGGCGTGGGCTCTCGAGGAAAGCCGTGATCAACGGGTGCCCGAGGCTCGTTCGCCGGGAAAGTTACGCCGCTGTTGATCAAAATAAATTAAAAGTCGCGCATCGGAATGGCGCGCGCGATACCCGAGGCTCGAAAGGATGATCGTCGCTCGTCCAATTTCACGGCGGGACGCTATTTAAGTATCGCCGACGATAAATTATCGGACGAAATTTGTAGCCCGCCGCGTTAGAAGCGTCGAAATATCTTACGACTATTTAGCGCGACGTGGAATCCCGTTTTTCGTAAACACGTCCGCGATACGGAAAGATATGGCCCCGGCGGCGGAGAAAAAAGGAGAGGAGGCCAGAGGCGGCGGAAAAAGAAAAACGGTGGCACCGTCGTTCCCGAGGCATCAGTTTTTTTTTTCTTATTGCCAATCGGACTCGAAGCAAAAACAAGGGAAAATCGTGCGAGAATAATGTTTTCGTTGATCCTATTTATCACGAGTCCCGTGGGCGTCCTGGCCCCGCTCGATTTCGACACGATCTACGAATAGAAAGGTGCGTGCGCGGCCAACCGTTTTCCGCTCTTCTCGCCCTCTCTCTTTCTCCCTCGTTCTCGTTGGCGGCCGCTTTATCAACGCGACGATACACCCCACGGCTTGTCTCCCCTCTCCGTCTTTCCTTGAACCTCCTCTCGAAATAACTCCGCGCCCCTGCCGTATTAATTACCAGGATTCATTTCATCCTCATTTACCGCGAGCTAATTTACCGCGGAGAAGCCTCTACGCGATATATGTACGCAACCCACCCTCTTCGCGAAGCGCTCTCGGCGAACCGGAGGACGCAGACTTTGTGTGCTGGCTTCATGGAGCGATTAATCGCGAAATTGCCATACCGTGAGCCGAGTGGAGTTTGCTTTGTAGACGATGAAAGAGTCGGAGAATTGTCATTATAGAATATTGTATAAAGAGTTCGTTTCAAGAGTCAAAGAGTGACTCGATTTATCAAGTTTTGATCGAATACTGAACCAAAGATCTGGGTAATCGACTGCTCCTTATTAACACTCCGATTATCGAAAGTTGTATCAGATAAGCAAGTTAGTAGTAGATAAGTTTTTGGTCTGCGCGGACAAAAAAAAATTCTAACAAATTATACATTCCTTGTAAACGGCAAATATTTAAGTAGCTACGTCAACCTCTTTTATCTTACCCGCTCGTCGACTTTTTTTGCCCCAGTCACAAAATTGACAAGTCATCGTCTCTAATCTAAATGTCGTCCAGTTTTATACACATTCGCGTGCAACATTTTTGCGACAGACGTCCGCGATCTGTCTACGTTGTTGCAGACGGTCAATGAAAACTATGATTTTATGTAGACGTTTTCAAGATAGTATATGCAACTTATATGCAACTCGTGCTCGCGGGACAAAATTATTAACACGTGATTATTATGTAAACTGCGCTGCAGGTAGTAATTAAGACCAGCTGACATGTTTATCGTCGGACGCATTGATTGCTTTATATCAGTTTACTTATATTTCGTTTTTATCGGTGCAACAGGTACAGCCGCTATTATGAAGATCGTGATCCGACTGTTTTTTTCGTTCGTCGGTAACTGTTTTTTCGTTCGTCGGTAATTGTACAGAAATGATTAAGTAATTAAGCGGTTACTTTACCAGTCTCAATCTCCTTGCGCCGATACCGATCTAGTTCCCGTCTGGACTCGCTCGCGCGATGCAAATTACACGCGTGTCGTTTCCGCGGACACGATGTTCGCCTGTGACATTAATTACCAATACTTTGTAAGCTTTTGCCCCCCGAACGGGACGAAACCAGTGTCATTAGCTGACGCGAACTGTTTCTCCTAAAAGACGATCCATATTCCCCGCAAGCATGAAGTCGTCAAAGCGACGATCGTATGTACGTCGGTTGCGACGCACAAATGACTGAGAACCAGCCCGGCTGTCGTGCATTTGCATTCGTTTACATTTCGCCGATAAAACCCGGCCTGTAACATAATAATCCTTTGTTACATAAAACAGCGAAACACATTTTTCCTTGGGTCTGCTTGTATCAATTACGCGCGGAAACATGCACGCGACAAGATATTCGCTATCGTGTTCCGACTTAGCTCGTCGTCCGGGACGCAAGCGCCGATAGCGGTGACAAACGGCGCATTTTGACGGACGCCGCTCCGTTTTCGCGAACTGCGTCGTCCCCCTCATCCCGCCGTAATTGCGGCTTGCATTAACGCGTAACGAGCCGAATTTGCGAACGATACGGACAACCCGAGCAAAAGCGCAAACACCGTTCAACGGGTTGATATATGGACGTTGCCGAGGCAATTCGACTTCCTCGACTGTCGACTCGGCGCGGCCGTAAATTTCCGTTTAATTTATTCGATGGTCTCGAAAACCCCTGGAGCCCCGTGCTCTCATGATAATGCTCGCGACGTCATTACGCAAAGTTATGTGACAATTATTGTTATCGAGGCGTCGCGATCGCGAGGGCACGTCTCGGCGTGTCGCGAGGTACAATTCCAGCTGCGTCGAGAGAGAAAAAAAAAAAAGTTAAAATAGATACACCGGGAAGAAAGAGGACACGTCTTTAATTCCGATCTCGATTAAAACGTTTCACGGCGGCGGATCAGTGGATCCGTTCTGGTTACTCGCAGCGATCCTTTCACGGGGATTAATTGTCGAGTGTCATCTGTTGTTTAATAACGACCGATACCGCTACCTTCTTCCCCCGATTACCGTCCATTAAGGGGCTATCTAAGGCACAAATTCGGGCATGGTAGGGAGGTGACTATACCGGCAAAATTGGGCCAAATAACGATTTACGGGGACTCACTTTTCGTCCTTATATGAGAAGATTTTGAGCTGGGAAATGGGTTCATTCGAAAGAAGAAGGTTCAATCCAGCGCGCTCTGGTAGTCATTCAATATGATTTTGCGGATATTCGGAAATATGAGTATTGTAAAGTGGGGAAAAATTCACAAATCACACTCCTGGAATTTATGCAGTTTTAGGTGTTTGAACGATTGTTTTCAGCAAAATCAGTACCAGAGCGCGCTGGAACGTTCCTTTAGCTACAGATTGAGGTATGTTTTGTCCTACTTTTGTGTCATAAAAGGGTCGTAAAGTGAGTCCCCGTAAAAGGTATAAATTTGTGGGGTTAGGGATAAAACAGAGCAAAGGCACGAATTCGGGTATGTTAGGGAGGTGACTATACCGGCAAAATTGGGCTGAATTAGTGATTCACGGGGACTCACTTTTCGTCCTTATATGAGAAGATTTTGGGCTGGGAAAGGGTTCATTCGAAAGAAGAAGGTTCAGTGCAAAGCGCTCTGGTCGTCATTCAATATGATTTTGTGGATATTCGGAAATATGAGTGTTATAATGCATTGAACGTTCTAATAAGCGCTATCTGGTCGGCATCGGCCCAACTAAACTTGCTATGTTTTTTGCTCTATTTTATCCCTAACCCCGCAAATTTATACCTTTTACGGGGACTCACTTTACGACCCTTTTATGACACAAAAGTAGGACAAAACATACCTCAATCTGTAGCTAAAGGAACGTTCCAGCGCGCTCTGGTACTGATTTTGCTGAAAACAGTCGTTCAAACACCTAAAACTGCATAAATTCCAGGAGTGTGATTTGTGAATTTTTCCCCACTTTACAATACTCATATTTCCGAATATCCGCAAAATCATATTGAATGACTACCAGAGCGCGCTGGATTGAACCTTCTTCTTTCGAATGAACCCATTTCCCAGCTCAAAATCTTCTCATATAAGGACGAAAAGTGAGTCCCCGTAAATCGTTATTTGGCCCAATTTTGCCGGTATAGTCACCTCCCTACCATGCCCGAATTTGTGCCTTAGATAGCCCCTTAAAGTAACACGAAATTGCTATCGAGTTATCGAGCCGCGCATTTATAATCGGATCCGCGAAGATAAGCGAATATCACCTGCTTTCGGAATTACAGTCATTATCGCTATTAACCCCTCGCGCTGGAATTATTTTCGAGAGCGGTCAGCCTGTCGGTTACCGGTTATTTTTATTCTCCGTCGTTTTGTTGCATCTTCTCCGCGACTTGGAGCAGGTTGTTCGCCGATTCATCGTGCTTCGTGAATTTTCATGGGGGAGGCGACAGACGCGAAAAATGTTACGAAGATTGCTGGAAAGACTCGCTTTTTAATCCCTGGTCTTGCTCGAGTGTAATACACTGGTTTAATGAGTCTAGAGTTCTTCAGTGGTACTCGAATGGCATTTGCTAATCATGCTGACTGGATTTGATACAGTCGATAGTACTAATTCAATTAAATTCGTTATCTGTCTTGTTATTTGTCCCAGCTTACCATCACTTAAGGTACCATTGACAAGATCACTGAGCCGCTCTTATCGCGATCAAGTGTTTTCTATTAACCATATTACCGTACGGCTCACAATCGGCCCGCTGGCGCGTTTCTATTGCAACTGTTTTCTTCTCTGATTATCGCAATTAACGTGTGTATTAAAAACGGAACCATAAGAAACGTCTCGAGGTTTATCTATATTGCAAAAAAACGCGTAACGATTGCACTCATATACATAAAAATTAATACAGGTTGCACCGAAGGAGATATCTTGTAAGTGACCTGAAAAGTTCAGCAGACATCCTTCTCAGATTTTTACTATTAACATATCTCATAATGAGCTACATTGCCGTAGCCACGCATTCCATCGAGGAATAATACTATACAATAAATCCCGCCTCAGCAATCCTGCCAAAAAGCTGTTAGTACATCGCAAAACTGCAGCCAACATTATTCTCAACCAGCAGAACAAAACAGTATTGCATAAGTTCAGAGGCAGAAACAGTTTCGCATTAACATAATCACCTCATCTACGCCGAGGTATTAGAATCTCCTACTTAATATCAGAATATTCATCGCGAAATCGTACACCGCAATTCACGGCAATTGCAATCATTTCCTCAGTCGCCCACGTATCACAGTGGTTTAAAACGGCTGTCTCGTTGTGAAAAAATATGTTCACTTCGTGATTTTTTTTTACATTATATCGATTTAAAAATCGATAATTTTTCTAAGAAAATTTTGCGATCCTTTAATTTGGAGCGTTTCAAAATTAAATTATAGTGGCTAAGACAAGGATTTAATTTTTAAAGAAACTGAACTGAGGCTCTACTATAAGATGGAAGTAAAATTTTGACCAATCCGTACGAATTTTACATTTATTTAGAAAACAAAAATACTTCATTATAAAAGTGTCTAAATATGAAATGTGTCTATTTGAGCGGCCCATTAAATTTTTCAAATGTTTCTATTGCAGAACATAAATATGATTTAGTGTGAGTATAATGTTTCACAAGAAGAAACACAACGAGCAGCACTAAATCATATTTATTAAAATGATAGAAGATACCTACTAACTTCTGTGAACATTTTGTATAATTTAAACAATTTTTACAGGAAAATAACTGTCTAACTAGGGATTCTTAGGATTTGGGAAAGTTCTTGTAAATTATGTAACAGAATATAATCAAATTTATGACTTTTTGGCATATTTTTAAGCACTACGCGTCTTTCCTTCATTTCTCACTGCTTCTGCGTATAGAATGAGTAAAATTGACGAGAAATTTTAAACCCTTTCAGCTGCTGGTGAGCGGTGGACAGCCGACGACGGCGACGTCGCCGGCGATGTCGTCGGGAGGCGCGCTAAGCCCGGGTGCGTTGTCCCCGTCGTCGACGGCGACAACGACGGGCGCAGCGGCCGCTTCCGGAGGGGCGAGCACTCCCGTGGCGGGGACCACGGGGCCCGGTTGCTGCGAGAACGGCAGGCCCATGATGACGGACCCGGTGACGGGGCAGACGGTGTGCAGCTGTCAGTACGACAGCGCAGCGAGGCTGGCCCTGGGCGCGTACCCGAGACTAGCGCCCGCCGCGACCTCCTACTCCTCGTATCCAACGCCAACGCCCTCCACCACCGACCAAGGGCCCTACCCCAGCATCAGCATGGACAGCTCGGCGTTCTACCCTCCTCTGGTGAGTGTATATCTACCTCTGCTCCAGTTTCTTTTTTCCTGGAAGGTCGCTTGTAATTGTTGCCCCAGTAATTAGCGGCTTTTTCGCTTAACGCCGTATGAATTATTCATGGACGATAATTCATCGGCACTAGTACGCGCTCGAACCGTGGTTAGTCGAGACGGTGCTGTTAGTGAGACGAGTACCAACTGTCGGGAGTGAGGATTGCGATGATTGAGATCTGAGAGATTGTGCGCGGAGCTTGTTAGTCTTCCTTTTCGGTAACGTTAGGTCGGGGGAAGATTTTAGGATGTGGTGCAGAAGCAAACCGAAAGATTTCGCTTTCGGGAGGTGTCTTTGTCGGAAATGTTTTCCCAAGCAGGTATGCCATATGATACTAAAGCCGACACTACAATTGCGTTTTGTCCGCACATCACGTAGTACACAGAATCTTACTATGAAATACTGCAGACAAAACGCAAATGCGGGGCCGATCTAACGAAGCTTTTTTGCGAGCGATTAGAACGCATGTATCAGAGTTCTGAGAGGCCTCTACAAGGGTATCGCGTTTCAATACAGCCCCCAATCAAACAGATCCGAATCTGTTGAAGAACTGTGTTCAGGTAATCGAGCCTCGAGCGTACAACCTTTCCTCGGCCTCGGTACAACCTCTTGGCACGCTCCGCCTAGAAAACTTCCAGCCTAGCCGGTGCAACCCGCGCGAACGCGTCCAACGAAACGTTCGGCTCCACCGGCCGCTCGATAAATCACACAAATTACACGTCCCACCACTAATCGGAGGAGTTACGGCTCAGCCGTATTTATAAACGCAATCATTAAACGGTTTATTAGCCGGCCGCTCAAAAGAGAAGGACGCGCGTGTCCTCGGCCCGTCCTCCTCTGGACAGAACCGGGCAGCATCGGTTTTGCAATACGCTTTGTAACGCTTCAGCCGTGAAATATGCGCGACGATCCCGGCCACAGATTGATTGGCCCGTCGCGCTAGGCGTGCCGGACGATTATTACTCGCGCGGCCCGAACTTAAGACGGATTAGCGCGTGGTCTTGCCACGAATTAGCTTGGAATTCCGGCGGAGGGGACACGAGGTGTCTCAAGTCGCGGCCTCCGCGAGATGATCCTCTCGCTTTTGCCCGGGTTTCTCCCGCGAATCCGTACGTCTCGCGGCCGTTCGTCTTCCACGTCGCCGGCTGCGTCGAATTATTCACCGGCCGACCGTCGGAGCGAGGCGATAATCTCGTTTAAGTTTCGGTTCGCGGAAGACGCGAGTCGTCTCGCCTACCTCTAACGAGAACCCCGTGATGGATTCGCGGTGATATTTCAGCGGGGGGGAGTCTCTCGGCTCGGACGCGGAGAATCTTGTGAAACACGCGTTTCTCGTGCAAAGACACCGTTTATCCCGGTTCCCCCTCGACCGCGAAAAAACCGGCTAATAATAAGCCTTTGACTAGACAGAGAAAGCGAGTCGGGCTTCTTCTCGCTCGTTGCGAGGATATTCGTTGCGATCGCCTCGCGTGCTACCGCTCGACGAAAGCGTCGACATCGCGTAATTAAGTCGCCGCGGACATCGAAATTGCATCGAACGGTATCGCGTGCGAGGCCGTGGGGGATGGATAAGCCAGGGACTGAGAAATGCGGAGCATCGGTGCAGAACGCGGCGCGAATGGGGTCCGTAATGGACGACAGGGTCGAGGAAGCTCGAATATCTGTGGTCGCTTTGAGACGGGAATCGCGCGAGGGTCGGACAACGTCATGAGCGATTTCTTTGAAGTACTTTGGGTTATCTATCGCTCTTGCGTAAGCTATTTTCACGCGTCATGTAAGATACGTTTGATTTCATCATATATTACCGCCGGTAAAAGTGTCTTTAACTTTGAGAGCTGTTGATAATGGACTTCATATTGGTGACGTTCCAACGGTTAAAAAGAAGAAACTCACAACTACTGTACATCTGCATTAAGCTCTGCTTAGCAGACCTAATACAAAACTCTGGAATTCTGAACAGCATTCTACTAATCCCATACAAAAGGCCCGTTAATGTGAACAAAAACGATAGTCGACTTTCGTCCCAGGTTTCTGCGAGAGCAGAATCGCATAAGTGGAGCAAACCGCGGGGTTTAATCGCGGGTACATCGACGATACGCTGATAAGGGCCTACTTTGACGTGGACGTATAGAAATAGACGCACGATCGTATCGGTGTTTCGGCCAATTTATATCTGCGCTCGAGCGTGTATGCTTCGTCGCTGGGAGTTGGGAAGGATAAAAAGATCGCGGCGGAAAACACGCGCTTCGCCAGATGTTGCGAGCCACTGGAAGCGACTTCGACCCGGGGAGAGAACGAGACCGGGAGAAAGAAAAAAGAAAATTGAGGAAAGGGGAACCAGCTGATAATTAAATTCTGCATTTATTCGTGTGACGTTTTCCTTTTCGTTACGCTCGCGCCCGTAATCCTGGGCCGAAGTGAAAGGTCAGCTCGGAACACGCTACATCGAACGGGATGTAATACCGAGAAATTTTTATCGAACGGAACACGGAGAACGGGGGTTCGCGTTTCCTGTAGCGTTTCGTTTCTCATGAAAATGGATCGTTCGTTATTATTACCATTCCACGAAATACATTGGCCCCTGCTTGTAATTAGTATCGCCCCGGGCTTTCGATACGGCAGCTCGTAACTTCTTGGGACAAACGGGAAGCGCGATCCAATTACGTCTGATTCTATCGATGTAATTATATTAATTGGTGAAATGGCTCGTGGCTGATTGGGTCAAAACAGGGGTACTCCGAATCGAAACTTAATTTCTCTCCGCGTATCGAGTTCTTTGATTTAAACTTCCACGTGTAAAGTAAAAAAGAGAAATTGGAGAAATATTATCTTGTACTCAGATTACGCGAACGCGAAGAAAGAATCACGACACAGAGATTGATCGTAATTGCATGCACTGCAATACTGTTTAAAAGTTAAACTCGCTTAATGACTTAGTCCTCGTATCAGCGCTTCCAGAGGAAAACCTGCAAGTGCAGATATTCATTACAGATATTTCGCTGTCCGGGGAACCGCTATCTCCGCAATAAAATTTCTGGTTTCTTATCGCGGACAGCCTTTCCCGGGGTAATTTAATTAACGATGTATAAATAGGGCAAGGTGACGATGCGGTACGACGGGCTCAGATATCAGCCGGTCGTGTTTGCCTCGATTATGACGAATTTCCATCGTCGAATCTGACGGTCGAGTGGACTAATCGACGCGTGTCTTCCGATAACATTGCGTCCACGCTCGATTGGCCAAAACCGTGAGCTCGTTCCTCGCCCAGCCAAATGAAAGATCCGTACGATATCCGGGATAACGAGCAATTTTATCTCCCACCCTCCGGTACCGGTTGCCATTTGCGTCACCCAAATTTCCGTGTGTATTTTCCCAACGCGTCGACGATGCTGATTCCCGAGCGGAAAGTTATCATCTCCATCGAGTGCCTGATAAACGCTTACGTATCATTGTTACGCGATACACTTTTCTGGGGGATAAGAAAGTGTTTGTCAACGCCGGCGTGGATAATCTATTTTTACTATTCTCGCGCAATCGAGTCGGATAGCATAGATAGCGGTCGATACTGACATTTCCTAGTGCCACCGATTGTCTTCGGTCGCTAGAAGCCGTTCGTTGGCATTTGTCGTAGAAGTAAAACTTCGGTGTTAATTGTACCTACTACACAGCCGGGAAAAAATCCGAAGCATCGACCGTCGAAGTACTTAAGGTGATTCATTTAGATAGATTCTACGAAGCGGTGACTGAAAGTTAGTCGAGTGTTAGTAAGTGGTATCTACGTGTAAAAGAGTATTAGTCTGGAACGAGACTACAAAGTTGTCCTGTGTGGATTAACAGGTTCATAAGTAAATCTACCTATACACAGTAGACTTTGTTCCAATTAGGTCGACAAAACTGCTCGCGTGAAGACCGTGTTACAGAATAACCGCAGAGGCGTGATTCGTCCGACAGAAGAGCAATATCAAATTGAACCGATAATTAATTCGATTAAATTCATCAATATTTCAGACACCTCGATCCATAAAGCATTTATTCAACGATTTCTGTTTGCGATTCCGCACCGGCAATCTTTTTCTCTCTCTCCCGAGGTTTTAATAGTCGACCCTAACAGCTCTCGCGATTTCACGGCGTTATGAATGTCCCCGGCGCTCGACACACCATATCGATTCAACAAATTAATTTAGATTGGCGTTTTATCGCCGCGGGCACAGCGGACCCCGCGAACGCGGCCGAATGGAATACAGATTTAATACCCAGCTTAATTTCTGCTACTTCACAGTTCGTTTCGCCGGCTAATTGCGTTTTGACGCCGATGTTAATTGCCGTCGGGATATTTTGTGACACACGGTACGCGTATTATGTCAACGCTTCCTGATAATGCCATTCATAAGTCGCGACTGTTCGCTGATCGCGATTAGAACGCAACCCGTTGGAAAACAAGCTTTCCTTCTGTCTGGGTGTTTATTATTGGACGCAAAGTTGCGTACGTATCTTTCCCGGCGTGTAAGCGTTCTTTAAATAGATCCAGCCATAAAAACAGCCTACGACTTAAGCGCGATAATAATTTAGCCACGCTGACAATAACGATGAACTTTAAACAAATGGACAGTCGCTCGACAAAGTCGCAAAGCGCGGAGATAATATTCATACTCGTCAACTAGACAGCATAAGAGAATCTGTACATTTCAACTCTGAAGATATTTTCACGTTTTTATTTTTAAAATTAGGAAATCTCTCGAGTCCTCAAGTAGAATTTGTTTCGTTGCATAAATGTAGAAGGCTCGACGCCGCTTTCGACGACTTGTCTCGTAACACGCGTAGGCGGGATTTCCAGCAATCCTTTCAATAAGCATCGACGCGTAATATTACGCGGCTTCGCGCGAGAAGAAGCCCCCAGGAATCGGGGCCCGTGCGCACGACCGTCCACCCAGCCGCGGACTGCTCGGTCAAGCATTCCGATTCGCGATATCGCGAAATGTGTTACTTTACGGCCCATTGATAAGCGTAACACGCGTAGCTCTCTTAATCACGCGTCTGTTTACGCTCTTATAATTGGCAGTTACGCGCGGCTCGCATGCGATACAATGCTCTTACACGACTTAGCTTGTAAGCGTATGCAGCGGCCGCTCCGCTGCTCTCCCTCGATTTTAATTTATTTAAACGCTCCGCAAGTATTCACCTAACATACGCTCTCGCGTCCTGTACGTCCCTATTCTCGTAGGAAACTGCTGTACTACAGGGTGTAACAAAAATGTTGCAGTTTCTTGAACGGTGTGATTCCTGAGGTGATTTTAAACAACTTTTTCCTTAGCGAAAATGTTAGGTGGGGCTTTATTAACGAGTTATTAACGAAAAACACCGACCAATAGACGCACGAATACAGTGGATGAATATTAGCGCGGGCTCCAGCGGTGAGTAGTATTGGCCCGCCATCGTCCGCGTCATCATTAATCCGCTGTACTCGCTTCCCGATTGGTCGGTGTTTTTCGTTAATAACTCGTTAACAAAGCCACGCATAACATTTTCGCCAAGGAAAAAGTTGTTTAAAATCGCCTCAGGAATCGCCCCTTTTAAGGAACTGCAACATTTTTGTTACACCCTGTATAGTAACTACAGCAACGTTACTTTCGCTATATGCAGGGAAGCCAAGAGCTTACGCAAAGAAGAAAATCCATTTTCAGGAAAATGAAATTAGAGTAAAACCTCGTATTAATAAACAAATCAGTCTCGAAGAAGCTGTTTGTAGTCCTTAATTTAGAGAAGTCGTATGGGAGGAAGCCATGCCAAAAATCCCATGATGGTGGCTCATTCTCGACGGTAGCTTCGACGTTATTATCGCGCGAGGGTTGACCGATCGACACTCGGGGAATGCCATTTGTCGTGAGGCGATGCGTCGAACGTCATAGCTTTGCACCTTTATCGCAATAAATTGCAGCTGGCCCCCGCGGCTCGGCCTCTCGGTCAGCCCTTCGTGGAATTTCAGCGGCGTCGTGCAATTTCGTGCACGCGACGGTCAGCCCGGTCTCCGCGAAAACCACGCGCGACAGCCGAGCTTGGAATGTCATAAGCGTGCCCGGTCACCGGGAATTTTGAGAATTTTGACGAGTGCTCCCGCGCCGTCTCGACGAGTCCTTTGACGCGGCATATCGACCTTCCCTCTCGACTCGCGGCTCCCTGTTTCTATTTTCTTGCGAGGCGAAATGCTCCGGAAACGACAGCCCCAGGTGTCAGGAATTCGAATACAGAGAAATTCTCGAAGGAAATAATTTTTTGGAGCGACGGTTTATTACTTGCGGAGTAGGTACATGCTACGGAAATGTTAACGTTTTCTCTCCGCATCCTGTGCAACTATTGACGACCGTGAGGTTCATGGAAACGCGACCATTGATACCGTTTACACGAGGACCACGGCTATAAAGCTGCGCTATCGCGAGAAATAGTTGTTGCTCGCGTCGCTGCGAGCGTAAACCAATCTTATCAGAAAGGGTGAAGTTATTAGCAACGCGTATCGAATATAATGTAATCTTATCGTTGCCGAGATATTATGTATTATATTGGCTAGAAAGTGAAATAAAACGTTGCCCCGGTTGATAAGAAGTAGATTTGTGATTGGAGCAAGTTTTCCCGTCGCAGGTGTTTCCTGGGTGTCCTGGGTAAATCATTTTCCTCGGTTTGCTAGCTTTCCTTAGCTTCTTTGATACACAATGCCTTTGGATATCGATCCTCCTTAAGCCTTTAGTCTTCTGCACTGCTGTTCGTGCACGTGGGAACGCGGCTTTAGGGTGAATGGATTTGTCGATACTCTGGATACTGGATAACTCTCAGTCAGTCAACTCGAACAATACTCCTTCGAAACGCTACTCCTTTCTACATACATCAGGATCAAAATACGTCGTCGATCCCATAGTTGTCTACAAAACGTGATCTACATGAACCGCTTCGATATAATTAAAACAATAACAGCTAGCACAGGGTGGCTCCACCAGGTCTCGAAAAAGGAAACTCGAAGTGGAAGGCCTCAATTTCATTCCAGAATCAACACTTGCCCCGAGTGCTCTTCCACTCGGTCTTCACGTGGCAACATAGAGCGTGCATGTAATGAAAATTCTTCCCTAATGAGGTTACTCGAATAAGGTCACCGATTGCACTAGCCTGTACCCGTCGTCGAGCGCGAATTTCTTCGTTTCTGCCTCTGTTACTGGCTTTCCCCCCCGAGGATCGTGAATCGTCCCTTCCCTGCCCCCCGCCCGGCCCTTTGTGTCCCGGCTGGGCGGATCGTTAAGCAGGAAGCACGTGCTTCCGACGATTCGAGCGCGGCGCGCCGTCGTTTCGACGAGAGCATTATAATATAATAAGAATCGGATTAGCATTGAATGAAGTGGGTGGCGCGAGAGCGCAGAACGATAAAGGGACTAATAAAAAGCGGGCTCTTTAAGGCGAGCACGGTGGTCCTTGTTCAACGCGAACGGCAACCGGGGGAGAATAAATAACAACGCGATTCGGGGTCACCGTCGCCCCAGACTCTTCCTCCGCATCCTTAGCGCAACCTCGTCGACGATCACCGCGACTGGAATGCGAGTTTTCCAACGTGCCGAATCGCGCCGAGGCTGTCTACCGCGAAAGCTCTCTACGGCTTCGTCATCGTCACGTCGATACTCCTCCCTATCCCTCGACGGTATTAATTAAATTATCGCGCGGCAATTGCGGAACGAGCCCCGAACTTTAGCTTTGAAGGTCTCGACGCGACGCCCGATTCCTTCTCTCTTGCATTCGGTTAACTTTGCCTCGCCTCGTCTTTTACTCTCCGTCCGTGTCACAGCTCGGGTCACCGGTCGTCGCGCTTGCTTTGGGAAACCCTAATTAGGGCTCGGCGCTGAAATTAATTGGGTCGAAGACTCTTTTTCTTTGAGTTTTCACTCGCACGAAAGGAAATCTTCACTGTATTTGAGAATTTCTGCAGGTTAATATTGATTAGAAGCTTTTATGGATAAGGATAAAGAGTAGAACCTGTTCCAAAAAAATTTTAGACTCAAGTTTTCTAACATGCAGTCTGTACATATTTTATATTCATGTGTCTACTTTCCCCGAGCACTTTCAATGCACTCTTCGTGCACGCAAAATAACGATCCTATCGTCGCAGTGGTCGAAACATGTTCCCGTCGCAAAAAAGAAAAAAATGAAATGTTCATTCAGCCTCGAATCTACCGTTAATCGAATTGATGCGCGTCCAACCCTCTCTTAATAATTTCGCGAATGCTGACATCGTGCGTGTTCGTCGATGTGGTGATAGAGCAGAGGGTGGTCGTGCTCGCCAACAATAATCAGCGGTGGCATCGTTTTTAATCTAAGAGGATGACGCGTGTACGTCACGACAAAAGCGACAGCCCATATAAAACAGTGTCGCTTCCATTTTCGCGAATTTTAATATCCAATTAAGTGGCATCTGATTGCAACAAATGTGTCGTATTCTCGGAACCGGGTTTGGTGGAATTCATTCGATTATCTAAAACGTAGAAAACAGGAATAATGGTCAGACATTTTTATCATTAACATCGTTTTCGCTTTAAAGATTGACGATAACTCTGTTAACATTTTTAGATTTTTTCCTCGTCGTATTTTGCTGATGATATATACGTCAAAATTCCTCCAAGCATTCTGCAATCATCCTCGCGGTCTCCGACAATTCGTATCGAGTTTAAAACCCCTGCGCGTCTCTCTGTGTTCAGAAAACTCGATGCTGCATACTCATAGCTACCTTAATGCACCGGTCGCTCGTATAATCGACTGCTGACCGGGGCCGCGTTCTGCAGTCGTAACAATAGTCCGAGGCGTCGACGCTGGACCACCCGTGGTTCACCATTAAAGTCGCTCCCGCGGAAAGGACATGCTTGGAGAGAGATCGGAGAGCCGGGAGAAAGAGAGACAAATATGCGGGTCTCCTCTCTCCCTTTACCTTCGCCGTGAAACGGAAAGAACCGCGGAGAAGGTGCGGAGGGCTGGAAAGAACGGTCCGAAGCAGCAGCGGCAACGGATTCGGAAATCGAAACGAGGGGATGGGTCCCAGGGGAATTAGGAGTCGACGACGATCGGCGTAACGCGAAACTTCCTGGCGCCAAACGCCTCTGAGCCTTCGCTCTAATAATATCCCATTGTGCTCCCATTAGCCACCGAGCACGCCGTCGTCTCGCGTTCCTTTTCTCCGCGACCCCGGACCTCCTCCTTCGTCCCTCGGACTCGTCTCCCCGGCTCTCAGGGTGCGTCTTTATGACGCGTTTTGTGGCGACACCTCGAAACGGTCGCTCGTCGCGTCGCTGCGCGAGCATATCCGGCCGAGACGGCGTTGCACTGTCTGCGTTGCCTCGTTAAACTTCGCGTTTTTGCTCTTTTCACCCCCTGTTTCTCTCCCCTTATTGCGCGCCGCGACGCTGCTCCGGCCTGAATATCCTTCGCGTGTTTCATGGGCGAACTTCGTCGGGAGTTTCTTGGAAGCGCGAGAATTGGAGTACGTGATTCTTACTGCGAATACATCATTAATCGGATGCACGGGAATATTAAATGAATGCGCAAGGTAAGGGAAACGGTGACTGGTTGTCACAAACGTTATAACAGAAAAAAACTACACTGAGAAAAATAATGGAGGAAAAATTACTACATTGCGTAGTGAAGAAACAGGATTTGCTAAAATGCGTTCGTTTCTACCACATTAAAAGGAAAAATTAGCACATGTGTTTCAAAATTTAATAGACCAGTGTAGTCAAATTTACGGAAGGCTGTGATACACAGCGACATCTACGCTTCGGAAAGAAGTGGCGTCTCGTGACATAACCTCAATTTGCTTGGATGTTAGCATTGTATTTTCAATGCCTTTCAATGAATATCGCACAAACGTCCAAAAAATGGTATAGTTAATATTGGAAAAATTTTTTTTCTGACATAGGTATTTGTTACGGGCCGTTAGCAGTTACTGAGCATAGGCCTAGTTTCATAGGGCTTCCGCTAGAGTGTTCTCCTAATAATCGTGTTTCTCGCTAGTGCTTGATCTTAGCCTTGTTCATATATAAGACGAGTTCCGAAATAATCTTCCACAGCTCAAGCGCGGGTTCGTCAGCGTAGGTCTACTGAGATAATGAAGCGAAGCAATTCCTTCGTTGATCCCATGGTCCAAAACGAAAATCGCCGTTGGCCCCCCTTTCTCTTCCTTTCATCCCACAATTTTCCTCCTCCAGTCATCAACACTTTGTATAACTAATAATGATTCTCTTATCTATCCTATACCTCGCCTTCCCCGTCGCCAAGCATTATTACCCCCTCAGTGTAATAATTTCCATAAACAAAAACTCTTTTGTTTGAGCGAAAGTTCCAATTTTGCTACATTCGTGTAGTAAAAATCAGCATACGAGGTTGTAGTTTTTACCAAGTCTTCAGAACCAAATATTACTACACTGGTGTAGTAAAAACCTAACTGCTTTCACAAATCCTGTCGTTTTAGTAGAAAATGTAGTAAAATTTCTTTCATTTTTGCTCTCAGTGTATGAACGATAGAAATTATCTTTCAACTGACGATGACGCGCATCATTTTATTTTTCATGCGCTAAAAGTAAATTTTTGTAACATACTTTCTATCATGTAAGAATATTTATTTCACAGTATCAACCGTAATATTGTAACTTAGAATTCAGAGTCTAACTTTAATGATGTCACAGAATATTTGCGATTATTTGTCACGCGTGAAACCAACCTAGTAGTAATTTGCTTTTTGTGTGCACTACTTTAGGAATCAAATGCATAATTGTTTACTGTTCTCGCTCTGGGTGGCGATCGAAAAGAGAAAGATCGGTGAAATGGCCAATTTCACATTCGCGGCCGTCGCATTACGGCCAAACGAAATCGTTTTGTTTCCAATGAACTCGCCCGTCGCAAATATTCGTGGGCGTAGCTCGATTAACGGATCGTCAGTCATTCGCTGATGGGTTGATTGATCCGCGCGCGTTCCTGACCCGGTTGCCATTGAGTCCGCGCGAGATCGGCCGTTTAAGATGATGGATCGTTCGATTTTAATTCGGCGAGGGCATTTGCATAAATTGCGTCAGGCCAGGTGAGTGGGCTGGTCGGGGCTCAGCTTCAAGGAACGCTGGTCGCGGCACGAAAGCAAAAGTAACACGAGATCCCGTGCCATTTACGGACCGCACAGATTGTTATAGACCGCACTTCCGTGATCGCATCGCTCGCAACGCTCTCGCATAATCGATGTTTATTTACGAGGGCATCGACGGCGATCTTACCGTACGCGGTGTTCGTTTCGCGTGCGGGATTGTTTAGCAAATGACGCACATTGTTGCGTCTCGCGGCGCGTCGGTATTTTGGCAGCGATCTACATTGCGCCAGATAAGATCCCGCTATCTGAAGACGAAGAGGTTCTCGGCGCGCATTCTCCGTGACTCATCGTCGGTTTGCTGTTAGTCAATCGTCGCTTCGAAGCTTGTATCGTTGTCAGTCGGTGTCAAGTATTTGCGACGAACCAGCTTGTTCTTCGATCGCGAATGCTTTTGTTACTGAGAGATAGCCAGTGTCTAGAATTCTTCGACCTGTTTTACATCGTAGAAACAATGTCGATCACCGATGATGTCTCGGAATAGATCAATCTGTGAAAGCATCCGCTTTGAACTCGTTAAATATTTGTAGAACATAAACGAGCCCTGACCTTCCTCATTCCATTATCAAATTCCTCGCGTAGAATATTTTTGTTTCTCGCTCCGAACGTTCGATCGATAAATCTACTACAAATTATTTTACTATATGAACTGTACATTTCCGTTTGCAGGGAAATCCATACGGACTGAAGGACACGACGGGGATGGGCATGACGGCGGATATGGGAGCCGCATGGGGCACGGCCGCCCTTCAACCTGCCGCCACGGGTTACTACCCCTACGATCCAACCCTGGCCGCCTACGGGTAAGTTTATCACCAGGTTTCATGGTCTCTCGGCTCCATTAGATTAAACCACCACCGCCGCTCCACGCCTCTCCCTTCCCCCCGTTTCGCGTTGCTCAGTGCCGCCATTAAAACAAGAGTCACGATCCCGTACTCGCTACACATATTCTGCCAGGAATGGTTATCGTTATCGCGAATCCGTAATATCTCTCCCTTCGCCCGCCCAGGAAGGGCGGCCACCGTTTTCGGCGTTCAGGTCGAAGATTACATATATGGCGATTTTTGGTGATCGTATTTTAGAGCGTTCTATAGGGGAAAAGTACTCGAATTTATTTTAGGAGTATTATAGAGGTTCAGTGGTTTGTCGTGAAGAGTTTGGGAGTTTATCTTGATGTACGCTTGTCGACGATCCCAATTTGGGAACTTCAAATGAGCGAATACTGTGCTCGTTATATTTCCCACTTTGTCTCCTCTATCTGGTGTAAGAGAACTAATTAATTACTATCGCGGAAGTAGAAAAGAACAGTCACAGAGGGGAATAAATAAGAAGGGAATATTTTTCAAAACGAATTCAGTTCAAATAATATTCTACGAACTCCGCAAGTTATGAACACACCTATAAATCGCGTGAACCGTAAAAGGGCTTCATACCATAGCGTCAATATTCTCGCGAGTCCCTTTAATCCTGTCTCTAGCCCCCGAGGCATCAAAACTGTATAATGTGACGCGTTCACTCAAGGTAGGCGACAATTAATCCGTAAGAAGGGCGGCTCGTGAACCGGATGTTCGTTCTTCCTGCCCGTGGATAAGAGTTACGAGGGTGCTGTCAACACAAGGGCCCTTGTACTTCATCTTGTAGGGAAGTGGGAATATCGATGGAGCGAGAAGAGGCGTCGTTGCTTCGGGACGACACCGCCGCGCCCCGGAAACCCCGTAAACATTGTATCGGGGACTGTAAGTGATTCTGGAGTGTGTTTCCAGGGACGGGGTATTTTCGTTACGAATCCGTGTTTTGATTAATAATGGCGGCCGCGTAGAAAAAAAAACCGACCGACGGGAATTTACGGCGGGGAATTTATTTTCGGTGAAAACGTTGCGGAGCGGTGCTCGACGCGCTGTATCGCGATACATCGGACGATATATCAAAATCTGTCAGACCGGGAGAACGATTATTTATCGAGCCGGAATTAAAATTAAAAAAGTTCGAAGCGCGACACGGTGCGTTGTTATTGGTGACACAAGCAGAATCGCGCGTTTGTCCAGGGCTCCGGGAAAAAGAGGAAAAAAAAAGCGCGTGGAACGTGGAAAAACGGGACGATCGTCGCGGAACGAGCGCTTTTTGCAACGCGATTTCGCGTTTAGAGGTGGGGAGTGAATCAGGTCGATGCACTTTCTTCAGAGTGCTTTGCGAAAAAAAAAAGAGAGACAAACTGCGCTGACCTGTTTAGAAGTTTCGAAATTGAATCGAATCGTTGAGTTCTCGAAAGACCGCGTATCTTTCGTGGGAAAGAGGGCTATTTCGGAGGACCATGTGTCGCGTGCCGTTGACAAAATGAGACATTGACATAGATTTCGACGCTAGGCGTAATTGGAAACACTTGGTTCCCCGATTCCTCTTCGTCGCTCGTAAATCTAGACCCCCTCCATTTTTTCCGGTCCTACGGAGGAGGTGCTGTTTTCATAAATTCGTTTCACAAGAAGCGTTTGGGAAAATTTAGATCGATAATTAGGGAGAAAAGAAAAGTTATCTCTGACGGTGCGAGCCGATAAACCAAGCGACTATTTTTGCCGGAGCCTGCCAAAACAGTCCCACGATCCGTGGATTTAGCAACAGGGTCGTTCAACCTAGAAATCAGAGTCCAATTGGAGAACTGGATGCTGCTAATGAAGTAATGCAGAGGCGACGCAATGATACGACCGTCTCAGAAAAATACTTCGACCCAAGAAGGGATACTATTTCAGAGTTGTGCAAGGAAAAGCTGCGACCCAGACGAGTGTCCCCTTTCCATGAAAACGAGCGTGAAATACAGCGGCCGATGAGTTACACTAACGCCTAAAATATGGCGAACCATTTCTCTCTAAAAAAATAGCTGGAAATATTAATCCAGTCGGTGTGACGGGTCCAAGGGAAACTGCCCCCGAACAATACGACCGTGGGCGATCTTTCTGGAGCTCGGGGATACGTGACACCGTTATTTCCACCGTTTCCTTGGCGCTCTGAGCGCGGCGGGTGGAGGCGGACGAAACTGCCAAAAATTCGGCCGTATGGGAATAAAGAGGAGGGAACCGCGAACGGAAAGGCAATATCGTGACTCTAGACGTCCTCGAGCCCCGGTCGAATCCTTTGATCTCGCCGAGTTCCGTTCTCTCGTCATCGTCGAACGGTCGGCGGATTCCACGGATCTGGAACGGGGGAGGCGACGGGGGGGGGGAGCAAGATTCGAGAGAAACCGTGCACGGCGAACGGTTACAAAATGGCTGTAGGCAGCCGAGTGGGCGTACGTAATGGAGGCTTCCAGGTTGGCCGTATATATAGTCGCGCATCGCGAGCGTAGGGAGAGCAGTAGGTCTCTCTCCGTAGGAGAGCGAGTGAGTGAGTTTATTGATTGGCTTCCTCCCGGGGTTGGCTCGCCTGTTCGCCAGACCTCTCTCTATTCTCTCTCGCTCCCTCTCTCCCCCACTCGTTCTCACTCCCTTCCTTGCCGCGTATCTCTCTTCCTCGCGGCGCGGTTCGCGCGCTCGCACGCTCGCGTTTCAACCAGCTCGCCGTCTCCCCTCCGCCCGCCGCAACCCGCGCCCCCAGTCATCCTCCTTTCAACCGAGAGAACGCGGGACGACCTCCTTCCACCCTCCAACGACGCGAGCCAGCTCCCACAGGTGCTTTACTTACTTTGCTTAGCAACCCTCGTGTCCACACAAATACGCGCGCAGCGTACGTGCACGCACCGACGGAGTTTGATTCCCTCCCTGCCGCCCCCGCCTCGTAGATCCCTCGTCGGGACGCGTGCGTGCCTCGGCCGCGTACAAAACTACGCTCCGCGGGCATTGTTTATCGCGGAATCCACCCTCTGTCGCTCCCTCGATCCTCTTCGTCCCAGGCCGGAGCCTCTATTAATTTACTTGCTTAATAATACGACAACCCTCTCTCGCTCCGCTCTTCCGCGCCCCGCTTTCGCGTCCGTCATCGACGGGTCGTTATTGTCTCCGAACGGGGGTTGTATCGGGGGGGATAGACGGCCGGTTGCGAGCTGAATCGAGACTCGATTGGGACGGCGGCTCTCGTCGAGGACGTTCTGATTACGGGAAACGAGAAATACGTCGTTTCAGCAGCAGCCGCAGGCGGATTCCTTTGAGAATCGTCGCGCCGACAGCGCCCGTGTCCTCTGTTCCGTGACGTTGGATCGCTGAAGCGAGAGTTCCTTTCTTTTTCGAAGGTGTTATTGCGCTTTAATTGCGAGCCACCGAGTGGGGAGAATATAGGGTACAGGAAGGAAAGAGAGCGGTTTGAGTTTATTTGTATTCCGCATCCACGTAACACCCTTCTCTCTCTTTCTGTTCTCCAAGTTTTACTCTGAAACGGCTTTGGCGAATCCTGCTCGTCGAACGAGCGGAGGTGACGTAGATGCAGATAGCGCTGAAGTTTTCGAAGCTTCCCTATTCCCGGGCGCCGTGTTTCAGGAAGATTCGGTATCACCCTCGCGTTTCTTCCCGCCCCTTCTTTGCCACCCTCGAAAGTAGCGCACTGAATAAAAATCACAGTGGAGAAGCGAATCCATCTTCCCCGAGAAATTCCGAGCGAAGAGTCGAAAATTGCACTGGATGGTGGACTCTTCTCCAATGAATATTCATGTCGGCGCACGTTAATTGCTTCAAAGTCGACGGCTGCCTTTTTCCATGTCGAACTGGGGCGAACTGGAGGAGAAAATCGGTTTCTTTGTCGGCTTCGATCGTCTCCTCTGATCGAGCGTGTTCTTCCCCGTCCTCCCCGCGTTCGTCAGACGATGAAACGCGATACTATCGAGTCGAGCTAACTCAATTCTGACCCAATGCGGAGATACCGCTTTTTATTCACCAGCCAGATACAGATATCCATCGGCGGAGACGAGAAACTCGCGCTACCTTTTTCCCTCGGATCGCGCTGCCAACCGGTTATCGCCTCAATTTTTCTCTATCCGCTGCCTAGATCGATCTCCGACATTCGACAAGAAAAATCTCGCGTATTTGCGAAGACCGAAGTCGATTCCCGGCGATCCGGCTGTCCCAATCGAACCGTCTGTCGTTCGATCGCGCAGCGAAACACCTTTCCCTGTGAAAATCTGCATCGAAGAACGCGATACAAATTAAAAAGTCGCCGCGAGCATCGACTTTTTATATCGATCGACGCGACAAGCGATTCCGATACGCCGCGTCGCCGCTAATTTGTGCGTCTGCTTTAAAACACGCGATAGCCGCGCAATATCGACGCGAGGTGAACGATCTTGCGCAACCGGTGAAAGTCTCGTCCGATGCCAGAATCGACGCCGGTGTATTCCAACCGCGGATCAACTAGGCGAATATTCAAAGCCTTGAAACTCTTATCTTATACAACGGTGACACTTCAGTGATAGAATTACTAACGACCAATGCGCGACAGTAAATTCGCTTAGCAAATGTACGAGCGCGGAGGCTTTCAGAACCGTAAACGCTAATTGAGTTAACCGCGAAGCGGCGGGAGTTCAGACGGCGATGACATTTCGCCTGTCATAAAAATAGAACCATGCACAAGCAGTCACGTTGTTCACCAGTAAATTCTCATTGGGAAAGCTTCATCGCGTCGTTGGCTTCAAGAATAGTTACCTGGCAGTTCTGTTTAAAATTTCAAGTAGTATAAACTGAAATTGATCGTGCCTAATTTGAACCTCGTGTCTTCCTTCTTAAACCTGGCTATTATGAAAAATTGATATCGCGGATCAGTGTTTCTACAACTGTAAATAACTACTAACGAGTTCAGGAACTGAAAACCAAATTCCCTGTTAATTCCTCCTCTTCGATATCAAAGGATTTAGATCTGAACCTCCATACAAAAAGTTCACAATAGCAGTCGATATCAATCTCCCTGCGCGGTCCCACAGTAAAAACCCAGCAATTATCACGACGGCGCGTTCTCGGCCCCCTTCCAAGCTCTCGACCACGACGAGGCTCTTCCGGGTGGCGCGGTGGTTCGTGCTGAAAATCCTCGGCGTGTCCGACAAGGCCGCGCTGCGCGTGTTCGCGATGGGGAAGCGAGTTTTACAAGAGGAGCGGGAAGAAGAGCCGCGGTTCGGATTAGATAAGAGGTGGTGGCGAGTCGTCGTCGTCGGATGCAGCTGCAGTTACACAGAGGGGGCGGGTCGAGAGCTAGATGCAGCATCGGAGCAGACGCGACGCGGCGGTAGGTTGCGTGGCGCAGGCACAAGGTAGTAGGTTGGCTGGTGGCTGGGTTGGTCGGTCGAGTTGGTAGGTTGGTTGGTAGGAAACGTTTGCACATCCGGGACCGGGCGTAACTATTCGAGCTATATACACGGGCTATACGAGGCCGAAGGACGTAATTACGCGCGTTCTGCCAATATTGGTTAACCTTTCGAGGTTGACGCCACCATATGCAAAGCCCCTAATGAGTCGCTCGAGTGGCCCCGGTGTCTAGTATTACGCCGTTCGTCTCCGCCGCCTCCCGCCGTCCGCCTCGTTATTACCTACTACCTACTACCGGAGCTATTCGACGATCCTCTCTTTTCTCCACTATTTCCCACCCCTCGATCTCTCCCTCTCCTCGCCTCTCTCGACCGCGATCTCCGACGAGCGCCCATCGTGTTTCGCGTTTCGAAATTTGCGTCCGTTTTCGTCCCTCGCCCTCCGACGATCGCGCGAGGGCGAATATTTGTCGGTAGTCACGATCACGAGGAATACGAGAATCATTTCGCGTGTAGCTCGTTTGTCTTTGTTTCCTTTCGCCGCGACGAATCGAGTTTCGACGTTTTTCAATTATCGTTGTCGGAGCCATTAATTGCTCGTCGTTCGGTAATAATTTGTAATTTGTAAGTCATATTTTTTGTGTACAACTATAAATCGTGGCGCGAGGAAATTGAGGCTATAAATTATTTTACTTTTTTTTCCTTTCAAACGAAACTATCGAGCATACTTTTTGCATGCATTAACAAGTTTATGTTAAACGCGTATAACGAGCACGCATTTAGCTATGCTTAGAAGCTATAATTTCCGTCTTATCGGCTCGTTTTCAAAACATTAACCACAAATATCGTACTCGCCGCGCATATATTCTATTGTTGAAAGCGCGTAGATAATATAATGTCTCGTAATTACGATTCGTCAATGACAACGCAATTACGCGGCCTTCTGCCTTAGAAAAACAGCAAAACAAGCCGACAAGGAAAACTGCTAATTGGAACATTCGTCATAGAACGTGACAGGGTTAATTAAAAACGAAAATTCCACGGCTTTTATTCTACTCGAAATTGAATTTCATTCGAACCTTCAAACCGTCAACGACGATTCAAAAAATTCGCGGAATTCCGGGAAGATTTACGAGTGCATTAAATTCAGAGGGCAGCATCCAGCCCACGAATGCATTGCTGCATTCGATTTCGACGATCGATGAGCAGATCGGACCTCGAACCCACGCAGCTCGGATTCCTCGCGATCCTCCCCGATGTCTCGAAGCCGCTTCGCGGTATCGCAACGCGGGGAACGATAAGACCGTGTCGCGGAATTTTACGAACCGAGGCGAGATCGTGGTTCGTCTAACGATCTAACCACCGCCTCCTCCTCCTTCTCCGCGCCCCTCGAGACAAGGGGCGAGCTTTCGTCGTCAGCGATCGCACGTTAAGCTTCTGTGTCGCATCTGCATTGCATCGAGCACTCGTATACATATACGTCTCCGCACGCTCAGGACGGATCGCGTCCGATACATCCGAGCGATTCTCTCCCGTCGACACGCAACGCCACACTTAGTATGTAAATCGCGGCCCCGGTGCGCGCGTACGTGTGCCACCGTCTGTGTGTGGATAATTGCGCACGGCGGCGGCGCGTGGGAGGCAGAGTCGAAATTGCGCATATCAATGAAGGGGGGCTCGGGCGTCGATTAAATCTAGAGGCTCAGGCAGGACTCCCTCTCCTTCCCGCTCCTGTCAATTTCTAACTTCCGAACCATTCACGGAACGAGCCGTTTCGTTTCCAGCGCCGCTTACAACTTTATATTGACCGTCGCCATACGCTATTTTCGGACAAAGCTCGCTCATATCGGGGACCATGGTGAAACTTGAGAACATGGTTTCACAGGGAGCCGAATTCGCCCGACGAGGAGTCGAGGTGATTTTTCATTTCGTGTTCGATGACGGGAAGAAATTGCGGCCTTTAGAAAGGGAGTCGGTTCAATAAAATGCGACATTTGTTTTTCGGACAGCGTCAAGATGCCGTGGAATTTCGATTTTACTTGACTCTCACAAATTCTATTAGGTATTCAATTTAGTAGAGATATAAGTAGAGTAGGACTTCGAGGAAGACTTGAATTGTGATTTAACCCCTTTACTCCCAACGTTGCACTGATGAAATATTCATTTTGAATGCACTTTTCTACTTTCGTACTCAATGCCAATAACTTATAGATCAACTGAACACGATACTGTTGACTTAAAAATAACAAAACACAGTATAGGTATTAATTTACATCTTTGAGATTGTGATTTAAGGGTCTGGACGTTAAAGAGTTCATAGCAATTTGCCAAAAATGAAAAATTTCTCTTTGAGAATATGGTCCATTTGAAATTTGGAAATTGATTAATCGAAGTCCTATAATACGAGATAGTTTCTGCAGCAAAGATAATCCAGCGTAATAACAAGTAACCAGTGGTACTAGAAACCGTATCCAGAGTGTATCGACACTGTCATTCTTTCATATCCTCGTCCTGACATCGGTTTCTCCACACTTTTAGAGGAAGATTGATCTATCTCGTGCCTCATCTACTCATCGAACCCGGGGTAAACCAATCCCTCGTTGGATTCGAACAATTTGGATCGATCGGGCGTTTTTCCAGGCGAAGGCAAGGAGGAAAACAGGTAGGGAGAGGAGAGGCAAAAGAAGGGGAAAAAAAGAAAAGGTACAAGCGAAAAAGAGGCTGATTTTATTGGCGAGGTACGAGAGCCTCGGCGGCCGCCTTTCCCTTGTCCGAGGGAGTTTAATAGAGGGTGAAACGTCCTCGAACTTCCACGAGTCTGCCTTCCTTCGGATTGCTGGCTTCTTCATCCCCATCGACGCGGTCATCAGCAATCTTGGACGGGGATTGTAGCGACGATTGGGGCGAGGGAAGGGATGGATTTAGAAAAGGAAATTACGAAATCTTCTGTTCTCGATGCGGTTCCAGGAATATCCAGTCGTTTGCTTTCTTTTCAATTAATACAAGAATTATCTTCGTGTTGTTGTCGAGTGTTTTGCATAATCGATTCCTCAGCGAAATGCCAACACATTCGGTCGTGGAATCTCCGGGCTCGATTTCCTCGGAAACGATGCATCGTTGAGGGTTGACTTATCCCACAATTTCGCTCGACTTTTCCGCGAGGAATTGCTCCGTTCCAAGTATCAGCGGTCGGCGTATTTTCGAGACGAGCTCGCGAACGATCAAGGAAAGCGTTCAGCCGACGAGTTATGGTGTCTTGGCGAGCGACAGCGTCGCTCGCGTGGCGAATTTCGAGTTGGAAATCGGGCGACATTGTCGACATAACGCGGGCAGTATTTTCGGGGATACGTCGGCCGTTTCTGCGGTGAAAGCCTCCAGATTAGATCACGTCTAAACTTATGGCCCCGAGACGGAAGATTTCATCGGGCCATTTGTTGCGCGCGCCGAACAGAATCGGCCCGCGATAGGCGCGATCGTAAAACGCGATTTAGAATCGGGAAACGTCTCCATTCGTATAAACTCGTGCTCGTATAAACAGGACCGTTGATGATCTCGTCCAACGAGGACGTAAAACACGATAGATTCGCCGTCGAAAAAGGCGAACCCGGGCTGTAAAATTTTCGACGGTATTGCAAATCTCTTTTTCGGACGCCTTATTTATCTCGGGACCGAGTCGCGAGCGCGGCGTTACGTTTCGCTCTTCATCGATTTATGGACTGCGATAAAATAAACCGCGCAACCTTCGCTTTGTTCGGTCCGTGTTCTTAATAATCTTCGCGCAGTAAAAGATCCCATTATCCACCTTTTAGCGAATTCGACGTTATTTAGCGAGTAGTCTTTTATGCAAACTGTAACTGTATCTTCTGGATCCATAAAATTTAACGGGCAGTCGTACGTTGTGTTTACCTCTATTCTTTAAGTATCTGGCTGCGTGTATCCTATACCTCTTCTATAACAATTTGGAATCGTCGATCGATGAACCTTCCTGATTTTGAAAATGTTGATCAAGGATTTCCCGCTAAAGTTTACCCATTTTTCTTTCTGAAACGTCTGCGATTCTTATTACCGTTCGCTCCAACAAACTCGACTGCAATGTATCATTATTATCATCCAAAGGGGCCACAATAGCAGCTATCCATCATGCCAATCGATATACCGTTTTCGCCAGGCTCTCGTATCGTTCTCGCGTAACCATCCAGCGATTCAAGCATCCCGTCAGGCTCTGCGTCACGCTTCGGGTACAATGTCGTCGTTGGTAACCACCGCCTCGAACAGCGGTACCACCGCCATCGGCCCCGCCGGCACCCTTCCACGGCCGATGGATCGTCGATAGGTATTTTAGGCTCCGGTATATAATGGTACATACCTATAACACCCTTGCGTGGGGCTCTCGACGATGGGGGAGGACACGGAGCGAGTGAGACTCGCGACGAAGGCCGGGGAAAGGAAACAGAGGGAGACGGCGAGAGGGAAGGAGAGACGGAGAGAGATAGAGAGAACGGTGGCGAGAGGGAAGGGTGAGGGGATCGATCGAATCGCCATTACGGCGAGTGAGTGCCGGGGTTGCTCGATGGAATCACGCCGCCGCTGGGGGTTTATTCTCCGTATATATTTGCCGGAGTATCACCCTCGACCCAGTAGGATGTCGCCCCCTATCCCGGAGGGTTCGATGCTCCGGCAAGGAGTGAGTGCAGCGAGGGGAAGAGGGGGGACGAATCTAGGAAGCCGTGGGTCTCATGCGGAGCACTTCGGGACTCGCCAAAATCTGCGGGGAATTCCCACCCTCGACAGGATACCACTTTTCGAGCAGAGTGCCTCGCGTCGACAAATGTTCAACAATGATCACGCTTTTTGTAGCGGCAGTAAAGTGTCTTTTATTGAAACGCGATTGGAATTCGATGAATCTTGATTTCGATTCGCTATAGTCAACATTTCTGTTTATGGTTTTAGATATGGAGCCGGATATGACCTAGCCGCGCGGCGGAAGAACGCGACGAGGGAGTCGACGGCGACCTTGAAGGCCTGGCTGAACGAGCACAAGAAGAATCCTTACCCCACCAAGGGCGAGAAGATCATGCTGGCGATCATCACGAAGATGACGCTGACGCAGGTCTCCACCTGGTTCGCGAACGCGCGACGGCGTCTCAAAAAGGAGAACAAGATGACTTGGGAGCCGAAAAACAAGACCGACGACGACGATGATGCGGTTCTCACGGACTCGGAGGACAATAAGGAGAAGGACGATCTCGCGGGGGATAGTCAGGGCGACAGGGTTGGTGAAGAGGCGAGAAGAGGTCTCGAGGAAAATGGTGAGTCTCTTTTCTTTTTGACAAGATTCCGCTACTTGAATTTTCGCATTTAGAATTCCAGTTTCGTACGCATCGATTAATCACATTAAGATCCATCGTCTCTTCATTATGCGGCAAAGCTACGACAACTATGCCGTCGAAAGTTTAATCGATAAGCGGTCACGTGTATGTCGAGCACGAAACGAAAAATGAGCCCGTGCACCCATGTGTCGTCCCATGTTCGTCCTTGGCCGCTCGAATACTTGGAATAACGCTCCCGACCGTTGAAAGAACGGGCCCCCCATTAGGTGCCAATTATCAATGTTCCGATGGAAGTTGCGCCCGCGTGCAATACCGTCGAATTACTCGAGTCGACGAGGGTGAACTCGCCCGCGAAAACATACCGATCCGCTTGACTCGGAATGTCGGTGGCGTGTGTACAGCTCGCGTGACTAGTTTCCCCGATATCGAATACCCATCGGACGGCGTTTCTGATATTGCGCAAGCATCCATTCCAAGCACAATAAGCCGAACCGTACGCGACCTCACCCTACATGGATCGCGAGCCACTCGAGTAGATCGGCTACTGAGATTCCCGCCGTGGCATAAACGCTTCTACCTCGCCGGCCCGTCGCTTGCCGATTACCTTAAGTTTCCTCGAAGCTTTTTTCACCGGGGCACTGCGTTGGAATCGTATAAAATACTTGGATATTATTCATTAGTCTGCCGTTGCGTCCTGGTGATTATGGTTGTCGGATTTGACCTGTTGACCGGATCGTTTCTTATGGAGAAAGTTATGTGGAGGAATTCGCGAGTACATGGTGGAGGTAGAAGGTTACAGATTTACTCGAGTTTCCTGAAGAGTGTAAAATTATGCAGAAAGTAAATCTATACATATGGACAGACATGTTTTGCCACTTTTTGGAATAGTGCAAAATTGAGTCACAAAAAATTGTATAATTGCTAAATTAAATACGATGTTATAAAATCGTTATATATTTGTTACAGTAGAATAAGTAGTGATTATTATGTACAACAAATTATTTTCATTTTGTTAAACGTCGCATAAATACATAATAATTTTCTATAAGAATCACTTTTATTGATTTAACTTTGCACCTGACTGTATCTCGAACTTAGTTTGATAAAATTACATTGACTCTTGTACTTTCGCAATACAAACTGGATTAAGCAATATTTCTGTTGCAATGTGAAGCACCGATTTACAAAATCTTTGATATGTAACTCCGAAATTTTGGAAATCATAATCACAAAAAACAAATATACTTATGAAAAAAATATAACATTAACTACTCTGTGTTCAGCAAGATTCTTAACGTACGTGTACGTAATTTTAATTTTATATTCTCTACATTATATATACAATTACTAAATGTTATACTTTGATACTTTAATTTACTACATAAAAATCGTTTTCGTATTTTATATTCAATATCGGTAACTTATGGACAGGAATGTATTTGTAAACTTACTAAAGAATTCACACCCGTTAATAATAATGATAATAATAAAACTAAGGTCGAGTTAGTCTTCCTCTCAGCCTACCGAGGAATTCCAAAGCAAACCCACCGAGAACAATGTTTGATCCCAAAACACGAATCCATAAATGTGTCGTCAATGGTCGAGAGTCGAGCGCGACAGGTCCAAACACCGCACAGACGTTTCCTCCCGGAGATTCCACATTTTCGCGTCATCCCACTCGTAAATTCGCTTGCATCCACCCCTTCTGAAATCCTCGCGATGAACGGTCCGCGAGTTGATATCGCGGTCTCAGCAGCAGCCAGTAAATTCGATCGCGAAGCGGCGATTCCTCGTCGCGACCGCTCGATAGGCTACTTATTCAGGCATTTTGCCCAACGGCCGGAAACGGCGAGCGAGGAATTCGCAGAGCGAGGCTGCGGGCTGCGTGTGTCGGGGTCTATATCGCGGAGGCGGACATAATGGTTCACATGTGGGTAAACACAGTGACGGGTTGCGGGTTGCCGCGCGAAGAGATTAATGGCCTTCGGTTTGGTCCCCCGGTGGACCAGGCCGGTTCGTCGGTGTGTTGGAGGTACTCGCTTGCGCGCGCGCGCACGCCTTTGGTCGCATTGCTGCACACGGTCGAATTCCTTCGTCGTATTGGGGTGTGTTTGCACGTGCGCGCACATCACACATACGAATCCAACCGCCACCGTTCGTCTCCCTAAGCGCGTCTCTCTGTGGACGAGAGGCAGAGGGTGCGCCCGGGCTGAGTAGCCATCCGTAGGACCATATACACTCCATGGGTTCCATATATATACACCGCGGATGTATATGGATACACGAGAGAGCCCGTGGTTCGAGGCACGGTGATGTATCGGCGCCCGCGGCGAGACGAATGGTACAGACCCTCCTATGGCCACCATTACCCCACCGCACATTGGCCAATATCGCTCCTCTACGTCGCTCTCCTCGCTCGCGTCCTCCTCCTTGCTCTCGCACGCTTCCTCTGTCCGCCTCTCTCGACGTCCGTTCGCCACCCCCGAGAGAAAGAAAGAAGGAGACAGTCGGGACATTTAGGTGTTGCACCGTCGAGCCGCGTCACGCGCGTCCCGCGATGCCCCGTAATTTTTAAAAGACCCCCTCTAAAATCTGGACGCTCTTGGCCCGTAGGAAACCGATTTGTTTTCTATTCCAACGGCTAGACCAATGATTTGTGATGTCGTGGTAGCTACCTCTGAGAGGAGAGATTCGGAGTAAAGGATGAAGCGGCGGATGTCGAGAAATGCCTTCGATACAGTGGAAGATCGATAGTAGAACCATTTCTAAAGTCTCAGTAAATGTTTTTGCATTTGCAAAACAGTGGAAATTTCTGTAAAGTTTGCCATGGGAAATTCAAGGGAAGCTTGATCAAAAATAGTCTAAAAGGGAGCCCAGCGTGTTTGCGAAATCCTTTATTATACGTTTCATGCTCCCGCTTTGAATGTAGCGGTAGTTCCGTTTGCTGAAGCCTTACTAAATTCAAGAGCTTCCAGAACCCTCATGAATTTCCATGTTGAATGTTGAAGGGAGGTCACTTCAGGACGGCAGAAGTACGTGCACGGAGGGTTGCCGGCGTGGTCCACACAGTCGTAAGATACATTCCACGAGTGGGCTACTCGGTTTTTTCAAGTGTGTCAACATCGAAAGCTACTTTTACCCGATTATGAACATTCGCCGTCGGAAACGAGCGAGTACTCGCAATTCCCAAAGCTTCGTCGAATCGATAGGCGAGCATTGAAATTTAATCTGTCGCGATTCGCGCGGAGCGTGTACCGAGGTCTGGATCCGAGATAGCGCAGCAGCGCGGCGCGAAGATTATGAGATTACCGTCTGATAAAAGGGGGTCAAAAGTTAAAGAGCCACTTGTGGACTCGACGGTGGTATCTATTTAGTTGGCCCATAAGGTTCCCTTTATAAGGGGGTTGCCGCGCACCCTAAACCTAAACTCTCTGTTTCTGTGTATCCTTCTCTTCGTCTGTCGGTCCATCCACCCCGTCTGTTTCTCTCGCTCTCGCGCGAGGGGTAGCGGCCCCTTCTAGCTTGGGAATTATCGCTTGACGACCCATCAAGTAAACCCTCTGCCGACTCATTCGAACCTCTTAATGAAATTCTCACCCCTGACTGACTGGCTGGCTTGGCTCGATGGTTGGCTGGCTAGCTAGCTGGCAGACGCTCGGGACGATCCTAGAGTGCCTCGAGAGAGTTGGAGAACGGGAGAGAAACGGCCGAAGGAAAGAGAAAAAGGACGCGGCTTCCCTATTCTCCCTCCCTCCCGGGGCTGTCTGCCTCGAGGGGGAACTAAAATCTCTCGCGCCTCGAAGTGGTTGAAGGCTCCGCTCCCTTTTTTTCACAGCATCCCTTACAGCTTAACTACGTAAGGGCGCTGGGGAAAGAGGCTCTCTCGCGCGTTTCTCTCGGGCGTCGTCGACCCCTCGCAACCCCCGGCAGCGCCCGATACACATCGACTCACCCGGGATCTCACTTTCACACCAGGGATTATAAACCATTAATTCTGACATCGCGTCGAGGCCAAATAACGAGGGGGCGCGGGCTTAATGCGCCGCCGTTGACCGTACTGAATTTTCTATTAGATTCGCGGAAAACTCCGCCGCACTCCCCTTCCGAGAATGTTTCTAGGGGATAGGGAAGGTTTCACGAGCTATTAGGCTCGCTCCGATTCGATATGCTCGCGAGGATATCCGCGTTGCAGAGGGGGAAACTTTCCACTCGCCGAGCAGCGAACCGCTTCTATGGGCAATTTACTAAATCGACTCGCGACGGTCTGTTCGCAGAGCCAATGAGGCACGTGAAAGCGGAGCACTTACAGCACGACAAGGACATCGACGACGAGGACGACCTGGAGCTGGAGGACGACCCGCGGAGAAGCGAGCATTCCTTTCACCACGCGATGCAACACCACCACCATCACCACCAAGGCTACGCAGGGGAGGACCACCTGAAGGACGAGGGCATCAAGTCCGATTGTAGCGCGGCCGGGGTTCCAATCCCCGCGACCAAGCCGAAAATCTGGTCCCTGGCGGACACCGCCGCCTGCAAGACGCCTCCTCCGCCCTCGCACCCTCACCACCAACAGTACCACCATCTCCACCACCAGCAGCATTACGGTCAGCAGCAGCACCACCTGCCCAACCAGGCCCACCATCATCACTCGCAGCAGCCTTGGCTCGGCTCTGCCGGCGGTGGCGGCAGCGCCGGCGGCGGGGGCGGAGGAGGAAACCTCAGCTCGTTCGCGTTGCCGTCGTCCGCCTCCATGAGCCCCTCGGCCGCCGCCACGGCGCCGTATTCGAGCGCCGCGACGAGGTACGGCGGCTTCCTCTCGTCTTCGTCCGGCGGACAACTCCACTACAACCCCAACTCGTCGTCCGGGTCAAGCTCCAGCGCGTCCTCCTCGGCGGCGGCGGGGTTTCCCGAGGTTGGTACGGACACTCCACCCCAGACACCGCCCAACATGAAGGTGGCTACACCGAATGGAGTGATCCAGGCACCACCGGCCGGTTACTGCAGTGGTGGCAACGGGAACGCCACGACCAACGGTAATCCCAACCCGTATGGGGCCAGTCACCCTGGCGCGGGTTACCTCTCCACGAGCTCCGGGTCCGCGAGCAGCGGCTCGTCCTTCAGCTCCAGGCTACAGACCTCGCCGCACAAGGACTTCTCGCCGGCCGCGCAGAACTCGATTCTACACCAGCACCAGACCACTGCCAGCTTACCGCCCACGGAGGCCACCACTGCGTTTAAACCGTTCTACAAGGGGTGAGTGCAACATTTTTTTTCCTCCGGAAGTTCGGATATTTTGGGAAACGTGACCTCCATTGGGTGTACAGATTCTCAGGGCGATTGTGTCTTTGATTGCTAATAGGATGGTTTTATTAGGTCGTCTTATGAGTACTGTCTCTTCCATATGTCACAGTTAGGCTTAAAGCATTAGAAACCTTTTGAAAAGGAGATTCAAACTTTACTTAAATTATTTAGACCGGAAACTAGTTTTGTCAGAATTTTTTAGAATTCGCCATATTAGTTGAATCAGGAGGGTTCGAAATCTACGAAAAAAGTTCAAGTTAAATCAGCAATCAGAGTGAATAATTGAATATTTATGTTTTAATGAACTGTATTGTAATTTAAAAAGACTTTAAGAGACATTTATAGTATGACTTAATATTTCATCAGGTGACTTTGTGTGCCATAATACTGTATCATGAATTTCGTGTTTTACAATTCATAATGTTTGAAATTGATCCTTCCAGGTCGCAGTCCATGGGAACTGGATTCGTGTCGCCAGTTTAAGACGCGCTAGGATCAAAATTGGATGATCATCACATCTATTGAGGTGAGTAACGAACTCGGTTCTCTCTTATTTTCATCAACCAATTTCGCTTTGTGCCATTCAGGATTGTCACCTTTTTTTGGGAAGAGATAGTACTTCGGTGGAATCCTGAAAAAATGTAGCAGTTTCAGAGAAATTGAGCAAACTAAACAGTACAGATTTATCTTTTGTATCACTTCTTTTTTTAAGTGTTTTTGTTGTCAGTTCGTATTTTTAAAATCACGGAATCGTTTTTTTCCGAAATAACTATAAGAGTCCTGATATTCTATATTCATATTAACCAAAATTAATAGCTCATTCCTACCTCAAACTTAGTATTAAAATAAGTTACACCTTTATCAATAAATAATAAAAGGTTCTCAATCATTTTTATGGAAATTTCTAGATGGTTTGGTTCGAGTTAGGTTGATTATAAAATTGTGTTTAATTAACTATGAAGTGAAAATACAGTATTATGCGCACTATATTTTATTTCAACAGTATATAGTACAACATTGTGTACAGTATTTTACGGGTGGCAGCCCTAGTGCTACTTCACAATCAATCTGACCTTCTCGATCGCCGCAGACACATTAAACAATCCCATAATCGATGCACCTCGCGTGGAGTTAATGTCGCGCATGAATCGATCTCACGTTTACTCCGCACAAAGACCTTCCGCGCATAGGGATCCATGACAAATCGTAATTACAACGGTAACATTAATCGCGTGCCACTCTGCGCGTTCCTCGACGCGGAAAGAAGTAACACGAACGTGAAATAGAGGACGGAGGTTGTCTAAGTAGCGCAGAGGTACAAGACCCGGTTAATCAGTTTGCAAATCGACGGAATGGCGCGCTCAATCTCGTATCGAGTGTATTTGCTCGTTGCCGGAGCGACGGCAGTGGTCCAGCGGAGCCGGGGAAAATCGATAAAAAATTAATATCCGGCGTGTGTCGATTGGTCGTTAGGCCTGGGCTTCGCGTTGAAATAATAATGGCATTGAGTATCGGGGCAGCGTGTGGGCAGTCCGGATGCGGGAGGGAGCGAGATCGCGCGAGGCGGTCAGGAGAGAAGGAACGGGAGAGAAGAGAGGCTATCGCCACCTTCTTGACAGTGACAAATGGACGGAGATTTCAATCAGTGAATGGAATCGCCGCTGGGCTGGCCGCGTCTTTCTCTCGCCCGTGGCTCGTTCCCTCCGTGTCCGTGGCTCTCCCGGGCTCTGTGTAAACCTCGGAACACCGTACTCGGACACACCTCAACCTGTCGCGATGCTGACTGAGCGTGGTCTAACTCGCGCGTACTCTCCTCGCTCGAATGGGACACGCTTCGGGCACCGGCTTCGAATTAACGGCGAAGTAACGCGCGCTTCGAGACCGTCGACGTGATAAGGCGCGGTTCGGCACTCGGCTCCGAACTTTTTTCGCCTTTCCTGGTCGCCTTTCGCGGACTAACTTCGCAATTCCCAGCTGGATCGGATTTTTGTCGTTCTTGTCGTCGGTCGAGGCAGTAGAATGTAGGATTTTAGGGACGGCTTGCAACGAAGTCTTTGGTTAATTTGAAGTTAGGGTGTTCTGAACTTCTCGGTGTTATATTTTTGGGACGCGATAAAATGAGATTCTAATTGGCATGGAAAATATCTGTGGTTGTTTTGGGTGAAAAAAATATGGAGCGGTCTCCTTTCGTTAAATTTCATGAGAACGTTCGATGTCAGATTAGCAGCATAATGGATAGATAAAAGGAATTAAGATCAGCCAGGGATTCGCTTGGAATAGCTCGGCGGCGAGGACCAGAAAGTAGACTAGCGCCTATCTCCGCGGGCGATATCGATTTCGAGCGTCTGGCTAATACGACGGAGCGCTCGAATGGAGAGAAAACTCGGCGAGGAGATAGAAAAGTGGTTATCCGACTTCATTCCATTCACGGCTTATAGCGGGAAAGAGGAGCGAGATCTGGGGAACCGTTGTTCCCTCGTTTACTTACAAACGATTCGCCAGATTCATCTCCCGGGGCTTTCCTACTCCGATTTTTTTCTCACTCCTCTCGTCGAGCATCTCGCTGATGATATCGCCGCGTTCAAGGCTATCTGATCCCCCCAACTTTGTAAACAAGCTAAGACCAGTTTCTCGATAAAAAAGGAACGCTTAATTATAGATCCGAATCTTCTTTTGAACGAGCCTCGGTCGATTCTTTCGTTGGAGCGAGGGAGGCTTCCGAAGTTGAAAGCGTGAATAAAAGTCCGAACAATCATAAAGATTTCACCGGTTGGTGATTAGCCTCGGATCACTTGTTCCCCGCGAAACGCGAAACTTCGCCGAGCGATACGCTCGGATAGAGACAGTGACGCGGCAAACGAGGATCGGAAAGGTCCGAGGAGCGAAGTTGGTGGAAAGTGCGACGGAGAGAGGACTCGTCGTCGTTGTCTTCTCCCGTAGGTTGGCTTGTCGAGGGAAGTCGCTGGCGAGGGGATCGGCGGGGAGAGAGGAGCGTCCTTTCGAAGGGAACCGGGTGTTAGCCGGTGCTCTTATCGCGTGGCGATCTGATCCTAATTTATAGCCACGTCCCAAATAAACTAGTTTTCGCTGTCGTCACCTCGGGGTCCGCTCCTCTCCTCCCGTCCCTCGGGCGCGCGCGTTCCTCGGGACCATCGGGGCCCTCTGCTTATAACGCTCTTCTCCAGGCCCCTCGGATCCCGACCGAACTCCCTCCTGGACCATCTCGATCTGCCCTCCCCCCGTCGTCCGCTCTCTCGGGGCCTCAGGGAGCCAGGTATACCGTATAAGCTCCAGATCGCGCGAGAGAGTGCCTCTTGTTGCACCTACCTGTCCGGGATTTGCTCCTTTTTCCTCTCCTCTCCTCGGGAGAGAAAAAGAAGTCTAGGGAGAGCAGCGGAGACGCGGATACCCTCGACGCCCGTGGCCTATAATTGCCAATTAGCGTGGAGATATTTAATTGCCATTAGACGGTGGGTGGTGAACTTCCGATCTGGCCGGGGGCCTGACCTCGACCAACCGGGCCCATCCGTCTGGCCCCCTTTTCCGGCCGCGGTATTTACACGGTCCCACAGCGTCCTCGCATAAAACCCGCGACCACCAGGCACCCATGGCCTCCGCCGAGGCGACAGGACAGCCGATCTTTTTAACGGCTTCGAGATTCCGGGAGGATTCAGGTGTCTCCTCGATAAATCCTCCGAGACGTCGTCGCGATTCCCTCTTCCTCTTCCCCTCGCGAGCGCGCGCGCGCGCACTCGCTCGCTCTCTCTCCGCTCGTTCGTCTCTTGGCTCGGTTCGCGAGATCTCGAAGCTGCTGTCGTTTCTCCGTGGGGCGGGTACAGGAAAGAGGGAACCAGAGAGAGAAAGAGAGAGCACGCTCGCGCGTTTCTAGAATTCCAGCCGTTTCATCCGGGGCGAGAGACGTTCGAGAGCGTCCTTCTTTGTCCTCGACCCTCATTTTTGTCTGGGTTAGATCCTCCAGCCGGCGACGGAGGTGCGATCGCGCGGACCTCGCTTTATTACGCTGCAGCGCAGATCGTGAGATCGTCGAGAACGAAACGGTAGCCTGGATTTACGTCCTTTGGACGCGGCCGATGGTCGGCTTCGTCGCTACCTGCGTAACCGGAGAACTTGCCAAATTCGTGGACGATCCGTCTCCTTAATCTCAAACGATATTCACGCTCCTCGCGTCTATAGCCCGATCTCAAGAGCTTCAGTAGATCCGTTACCGAGGCAATCTAGCTGCTCTTCTAATTCGACCGCAGCGAGAAACAGGAAGCATTAGGAATTCCATAAAATAACATTCAATGATGCATGATGGTAGTAAACTTCTTACAGGAAATACTTCTGACGGAATTCTTCTATTTGGAATGCTTTCACGATTAAACATGAATCTTCTTCTGCACAAAATAATCAATCGCGATTAATAGATCCTTTAAATACAAGCTCGAAGTATCGAAGATGCCTGCGGGCGTTGATCCCTTACCAAGTACAATTACAGAGCTCCAGCGTTTATTACTATCCTACCGATCGTTATCGAATAGTATCAACGCCCTCGGCACAATCCGCGCATCGTTGCCGCAAACAAAGCGTCTAATTAAATTTTCCTTGATCACGCAAGGAAACTCGATGAACTCTTTGCATCGCGGCCAAGCCGAGATTCCTTTAGAAAATCTGTTTCCGCGGCTGTGTGTTTTTCCTTGCCGCTTATCGGCGTAATTTCTAATTACCCCACGTCACTCCCAATTAATCGGCGCGGGATCTCGCCGCGGAACTGCGCGGTTGTCGGTCGTTAATACAGTCATCAGTCGGTCCGAGTATAATAATTATGCAATTAAACAACGAGGAATATTATTGGGAGCTCGGCTAGACTTTATCAGCGCCGGTAGATAGTATCTCCGTGGAAAAACACGTACATGCGCGCCGCCGGGACTCGCGTCCGCCTGAATAATTGCTAAATAGCGCCACCACCCCGGTAATTTGGTCGATTGCGACCCCGACGATCGCTCGATATTCGTAATTTCACGCTCGTTCCACGAGCTTCGCGCGAAGACGCGTCCCCTTGGTGGCGACGCGTTCCCCTCGGTAATTACGTCGAGTTTCCATTAAACACCGTGTTTGTCTCGGTGCGATGCTCGCGTTAACGCGACGTGGAATTGAAATCCGCGCCGTTGTCGTTCCCGTTGATCGTCGATCTCCCGGTTTCTTCGGTGTGTCGCGTTCAGGCGCACGTGTCGATTTCACGAGATCTTCGCGCGCGCAGCGTGACCTTCTCCGTTTGCGGTAAATTACGACGTCAGAGTGTACGGGCCAGTCGCGTCAACGGGGCCTCGGATGATCGTCGCGATTGCGCGTAAATTACCGTCACGAGCGTGAATCTCGCCGCTTGTCAGAGGAACGCTCTCCTGAGATCTTAATCCGGCTTATCCCCGGCCGTCTCCTCCTCCGCCCTTCTGGAAGGCGACGCGATTTTAACGCGAAAGCTGAGAAAATTCGAGTGCGAGCTGTTGGTGGCGAAATGGAGCAGCGTGGGCGTGGTAAATCTTTAAGACTCTCGAAACGTTGTTTTAAAAATCGATGTAATCGGAGCTTGAAGACTTTTCACCCAAAAAAGGTTTATTCAATACATCCACTGATATTTCTTGTGCAGGAATTCTTGTTGAGGTCACCGAAATCAAACTGACAATCAGTATTTTGAAGGCACAACTAACTGAAATATTTTTCCCCGAATTTTCCGCTATTCTTCCTGCAGGGACAGAGCATCCCCATTATTCTTGAACAACACGGTCCTTTTGATCGTGCCAAAAGTGCCCCGTGTTTCCCGCCGGTATGAAATTCATCGTACACCGAACACGGTGTAGCGCAGACTAGACAGCCAGCAACTTCCGTTCGTTTATTCAAACGACAGTGTCCGCGGAATCGAGGAAGGGGAATATTCATGAACAGCCTAGCGTCGTCGCCCATGAATCGGCGACGAACCAGGCCTAGCCTAACGAGAGTCCGCCGGTGCACGGAATTTTCAGCTTTCACGTCGTCCCGTCGTCTCCCCGCGTCCGTTTTCTAGAAACGAATCTCGCCCCTGCCGGAATCGATGGCTCGGAAGCCGAGCGAGCCGCGTGCTTCTGCTTATCGATTTTCGTAACTGCAAGGCTTTTAATACGGATTTCGTCGGAACGCACTGTGAAACCTGTTTACCGGTGCCACGCCATTATCTTGAATGACTACGCGACGAGGAGCGACGTTACGAAACGCGGTTCGCGGTTAATCTCATCCGAGTCGAACCTCTCGGACTATCGCCCGCTTGACAGTCGAATTTGACACTGTCGACAGGCAAATTAGAGATGTTTAATCTCGGGTGATTTTTCTAGGAACCGATCCTATTACTCAAGCGCCGGTTTCAAAGACCCTAATGCTAGGGTAATGTGCCAACTCGACTGTCAGAAGTTTGATTAATAGCCCAGCTCTTGCCGGTGGGAATGCCTTGTAAAAGCCCCGGCGAATGTCAGGAGCATCGAGCTAATTATCGATACAGATATTCCACAAATCCTCTTCTTACTTCTCCTTCTCGGAACGGCGCGCCGGTATTTTCGAGCGCGAAGTGGCGAGCTGTCGTCCAGGTCTTTAGTGTCTAATTTTTAACTTCCCGATTTATAGGGAAGTTATTTTATTTACGCGTTGATAGTGCTAACTCAAGATCGAGTGACAGATAACAACTCAAAGGATGTCACAAATAATGGCCAGTAGCTACCAGGAAATCACGTGATCAAGATACCGGCTTTCCCGGCTTCTCTCCATTTTCTCCCCGATCGTCCTCCGAAGCGGACCTCGGAAGCGTGACGCAACGAGGACAGGCGAGGAAGAGATAAAGCGTCTCGTAACGTTTATCGTCGAGGCTGACACGGTCCGCGTGAAAGTGTCGTCCGACACCGGCGTGGAACTCTTAAAACGACTTGTCGCGTAATCGCGCGGCATTTGTCATCCGGTTTCGCGTCATTTCGTACGCGCATCGCGCATGACCGATGCGAGGAGGCTGGCGAAATAAAGCGAGGCCCCACGTACATCTTGAAATATCCTTTGGACGTTGCGCCAGTGTGTGTCGCGCCGTTGAAACGCCGAACAAACGAGTACACTGTTCCGCCGCCGTTTTAATATCCGAACCCATCGAGCATCAAGACTCGTTTCTTTTCCAGTCGCCTGTCCGTTCGTTCGCGATCATCATCGTTTAGTAGAGCGTGTAAACCGTCGAAAAGCGGGTCCGAGAGGCCCCCCGTTGCATATTTTCGCGAGAAAGCGTGCACACGCCCCAGTCATCCCAAACGGAATATCCTCGCCGGTCGTGGACGCCGCGCACCGTGAAAGTTCTCTCGCGCGGCCGTAATTTCTAACAGTCGTCGACGATTTTAATAATTCGCCGATGCGACTCGTCAGATAAGCGCCCGTTCAATTATTCACCCAGATGCTTAGTATCGTGCGCGCGCGCGGAACTTTCTACTAAATCGAACAGAAAGAAATGCGCGTGGCAGGAAAACGATTCTCAGTGCATCATTCCCCCCTTTCCCTCGTTTCGAATATCACCGCGAGCCGAGGCGGCATTCCATCTGGAGCGTGTAGAATCTTTCGGCCGAGCGAGGTAGACGCTCCTATCGGTCATGGCGATCGTGGTAGCGCGTACGCAGAGGGCTTGTTCGTCGGGCGAGACACACGGTAATCGCCTATCGATAGTCGCGCGCCGTGTAAAGCGTCGATCCACGGCACCGTTGACATATATCGACGCTCTCCGACTAACAGCCGCGATACCTTTCAGACGCTTTTTCTCCGCCACGATTTCACGCGCTCGCTCGTTTTCGCTTCCACCGAGCGCCTCGCGACGCTCCCTCGGTTGCCGTCGAGCTGTCGTCGCTTGCAAATTGCTGCCATTTCCCCGGAGGACGCGGCGGATATTTGAGAGAAACGATCGAATTCGATCGAACGGCGCCCGGTGAAACAAAATACGAAGCGCTCGTTTCAAAGCAGTTACTAGATGTTGCGCGCTCGAACACGCTAATTTAATCAGAGCTTCTACCGCGAGGATCGTGGAACGAGCATTTTTCTCGTTGCTTCCCCGTGGAATCCTCGACCGCTTGTTCGTCCCATGAATCGCGCGCCTCGGCGCAGGAATGCGGGACTCGCCAGAACAGGTGAGACGACGGTAATCGCGTCTCTCGATAGCCTACCCTCGATCGATCGCGATCTATTCCGCTGTGTCGAGGACGCGGCTCATTTTTCCCCGCCCGTGAGAGAGCACCGGATCTCTGCGAAATACCATACGGTCTGGGTCCCACTGATTCGCCCGATAATCGGATGCCTGCGATTTTCGGGGATTCGTGCCGGGAGAACCACGATCGGAATTCGCTTGGGAGCTGTCGTTACGTATGCAAATTCGCCGGGCCGCGGGGAAACGAGTCTAGAGAAGTTCGTGGAAATCTTACGTAACGCGGATAGGAATGGAGTTATTGCGCCTCCAGGTTCCTCCTCGCTTAATTAATCGGCGACGATCGGCAGGCCTGCTATAATTTTCAATTATCAGAGATTAACGCTGGGAAGTCCTGCGATAGCTACTCGTCTTGTTTCCTGTCTGGGGATCATTTGAAAGGATAATTGATAATTCTGAATTATAAGGTAGTAATCTGAATAGATGCGAATTAATTTACATTGCGAATCACTTGCAAGTGATTTTTCATTCTGTCGTCGACGTAAAATGTGTGAACTTCTTTTTTTAAACGTAATATCTTCTGAAATTATACTTTCGAGACCGTTCTTATCTATTCTGGAACAGCGGGGGGTGATTCTCTTAATACCCAGATACCGAACGCTGATCCCCCTCAATAAGAAGGATAATAACGAGCCGAAGACGCCGCGACGAACCGGTAGGCGAACGATCGGCAGAGTGACGTTCCATTTGCAGTGTGTGGCGGCTCACAGAGAGGCCAGAAGTGATATCAGGCGTGCCGATCGTAGTGGTACGTTACACACACACACAGGACTTGTCTACCGAGCGAGACACGGTAATCGCGTATCGATAGCCAGCCGCGACGTATATAGCTCCGATCCACCGCAACGCCGACGTATATAGCTCTCTGCTAATAGTTAACTATGATCTTACAAGCCGTTTACATACAACCGATCTGACCGCAATTGCGAAAAGTATTGGAGGTTACTTCAGGCAGCAGGGGCGGATATTTAATATCCTCCGTCCACTCGTGGGGGAGGTTGCCTCGAATATCTTATATCGTCTTTCCACTTTGCGGGAAAGGCTCGCTTCTGCAATTTCCATCGGTTAAAGGCTCGCAGATATACTGCAATTTCTTGATTACGAAGTTACAGCTATCTTTTCGACTTCTGAAATTGCTATCAAAATCTACTCTCTCTCTCTCTCTAACCACTGAAAGACCGAATCGATCTTGCACCGATGCTAGGTGCACCCCAGCTTCGCGAGAATGTTCCATTGGATAATGCACCGATCGAAACACCGCAACCGCGTATCGATAGTCCTGCGAGGTTCGATCCAGCCTGGTGGCCACGTAACCGCTTCGTTAATAATCCGGTTACGAGCTCACGAGCGTCGCGACGGCCGATATTTTCCCCAGGTCTTAGGTTGGTAGCGCCTCTAAACCGGTTGGCCGTGGCGGTGGACGCGTGTAATAATTGCGAGCGGCGATTGTCCGTCGTTATCGGGCTCGCCTAATCGTCGAGACCCGAGAACGATTTTAGAGGCTAGCCCTAATCGCGCGATAAAGCCGACCACCGCTCCTTGGAGCGCTGTGTCGTTCAACGCTTACTCGGAGACAAGCTACGCGTTGCAACGCTGCCGCGCTGATATGTAGGACGGGTCGGTGTTTACGCGCGGACGAGCTTGTTCGCTGGAATTACGCGCATCAGGAGAAGTACGTCTCCAGCGAGGACACCTGCTTCTCGGCGGAGACGGCGGACGTTCGAGCGTCGTTTTTTAATTGCAACAAGGTTGCTTTCTTGCGAGGGGCCAGATGCCAGGCTGATCCTTTTGATGAGGGTTCATTATGTGGCGGTTCGAGGCATTGCTGATGATGATGTACGGCGTCGCATAAATTCGAATAGCAAAGTACTTCCTTAATTTCGGGTCGTCGCTGCCTCTCGTTAGAAAAAATATCACCGGGTACGGTACTGTCACTCCCCATAAGTCGCGAAAGGGTCATTCGGCCATCGCTCCGTCGCGTCGTTTCCTTGGCCACCGAACGGGGCCAGTCCCCTCCCCAAAAACAACAGATGTTTTGGCGCAAACTCGCCTCCGATAATGCACGATCCGCCCCACGAAGGGCAGGTGACCCTACCGTGGACGCACCTTGGAGGTGTATCGCACCCTTCTCCGCGCGTGGCGAAGAGGGAGGCTCGAGGGCAAACATGGCGGCACCGAGCTAAGACCGTTTCTGTCTCTCTGTTGCAGGATCAAGCGGCGGCGCGGGAGGGACGCAAAGGCCCACGACCGGACTGTAAATACTCGTCGGAGGTCCCTGGGATTTAATGGCGTCGCCTCGAATGGCTCCGGGACGAGGGAGAGCGTCGGGCGGAGGTGCACGATACACGGGAGGCAGGAGGAAACGAGGAAATGGGGCTGGATGCAAAGGGCGTGGAAGCGCGAGGAGGACGGGACAGGGAGGCGGAAAGGCGATAAAGAATCAGGGTGTCCTCATCGGGATACATAAATCGTTCCTGTTCCCCGCAAGGTGCGAGGGACGGGGGTGGGTCGGCCGCCGGAGGAGAAGGCGGCTCAGAGGAGATTTAGGAATTAGGGGAATTACGTCGAAGTGGCTGCTTACGCACAGCTACGTAAGGGAGTAAGACACACCGGGGGAGAGATTCGAGCGGAGAACGTGCGCGGAATCGCGTCCACGGATGCGGAGAAATTCAGCCGAGCCTCTCGGACTTAGACAGGGTTGTCCTCCCCATTCACCCTTCGCCCTGGCAGGAAGTTTCTCGACGGATCGACGCGTAACAGCCTCCAACTTGCCTCATCTCCCATCCTCAGAATCGAGAGTCTGCCGTTTCGCCCTCTGCGCGCCCGGTCGACCTTCGATTCCGCGAGCAGAGAACGACGACGGCAGCCCGAGGATCGATCCTCGCTTGTACATACCTTCAGAAGGACCTGTTCGCTCCAGCACACCGGGCTCCTTCGCCTAACTATTCGCTGAAGGTCGCGGAGCTCGACCGCAAGGATTCCGCGAACCACGGGCAACGTGCAAAGTAGCAACCCTCTAGGACGACCTACGAGAAAATTCCGCGATACAATAAACTCATCGGGACTTGGACAAAGAGCTCAGGGTGGCTCGTGTACAGGGCCTCACCTTTGGACCAAGTCTCCGGCTGTCAGGTGTTCAGGACGAAGCGAAAAGAAGTTCGGGGCGATCGCGTAAGCATAGATACTCTATTCCTAAACTGCATCTAATTATTCATCTCGACGGGATATCGACGTGTTCACCGCGCCAACGCTAACGGACGAGGCTTGTCTGTGATTTGTTTGGCGGCCTGGATCTTTGAGGAGGTGGCTCGATCAGGATGGCGAAGATTTTTGGTGAGCGGAGCTTAGATCGTTGGAGGATTTGAAGTGGTTACGGTACAGTATACACGTTTGATCAATCGGTGGAATAGATACAGCAAAGTAATAAAAGTAGCAGAAATCACACACATTCTTTTGGTAAATATCCAGAAACGTATTTCATCCTGTTTCTTGGATAAATAATAAGAAATAAATTACTTCCCATTTGAATTGAGTTTCGAGAACATCGCTGTACCTGTTCCACCAATTCCACGCGGAAAGGGAAACGCGTGAACTAGCTCCACGGTACACGGAGTACTATCCACGGAAGTGTACCGCGGAGCGTTGAAACTAATTAGGAATAAAATTCGTCCTTTTTCGCGCGAGCCCCGCGCGCTCTCGCGATCCACGAGGACTTCCGGTTTCCCGGACCGGTGTGCCGCGGCGCGCGAGAATTCGAGTCGATGCGATACGCGATCTACCTTTTTAATTAGCGTCGTACTGTAATCCTCGTTACGTTCAACCGTTTCTCTGTGCAATATGTATTGTTTTTCCTAGATGTGCGCCCGTCGATCGCTGAAAGGGTGCGTGCGAAGGTGAGTCGTGACTCGCATCGAAATCGAGCCGTCGTCGAGCACGGTCGTTTCTTGTTCCGCGAGTCGTCGATTCCGATGGGTTTCCGTGGCTTCGCGTTGCGATGGTCTCGATTCGGCTCGATTGTCGTTTCCGTCGCGTCGGTCCGGGACCCGAAAAGGGAGCGAGGCGCGCGGCTCTCGAGATTGTTGATATTTTTTTATATTATACGTATATCGTATAAATCGTCCCTCCTTTCGAGAAGTCAGACGCTGGGAACGGTCGAGGCACGTCGCGAGGTCGCGAGTGATCGTCCTATTTCCGTATCGAAGAGAGAGATTCGCGCGTGGGAGTGTGGGAGAGCGAAAGGAAAGCAGCGAGTGAGATGAAGAACAAAAGAAAACTAATAAAATAAATCGACTATCATTTTGTACTTTGACATATGCGAGCGAGTGCGAGCGTCATCGCGACCGTTGCTTCTAGGATCATGGAGAGGAGAGATACATCGAAGAGAGGAGAGCTGAGAAAGAGTGAGGGTGAGAACGCGCGAGAGAACGGAATTGTACATTGTTTTGTAAAGAGTACATTTATTTATATCTGTGATAATGGGCAAGGTTAAAAGGATTAGAAAGAGGCGAGAGGAAGGATGGTAGAGGAAGGAAGAATGCGGGAGAGTAAGAGTGAAACTATTATAAAAGATGAAAAAAAAAAAACAATGCTGCACGCTACGGTGTCGGTGTACTTTGACGAACGGAATGGTCGGTGATCGTGCATTCGTTGACACGTATATCGATATAGAATAATTATAGACTCGATAATGGTTTTGTAAATAATCAGGAAGAGCGTAGCCCAAGAGAGACCACGAGGGTCGAGCGTATCTTTTCGCGGATCCAGCGGAGAAACGGAAGCGGAAACGCAAAATAAAATAGACAGCGTGTATACTATGATTGAGAGTTTCGAGTACACGATCGCGCGCCCTCGTGAGCAGGAGGAAGAGAGAACTATTTGTTGTGAATATACATAATACAGGTATTAGGTATATAGATATACAAATATAAATATATAAATATATACATACTACGATTAATAGGTTCTATTTGGTTGTTCGTACGAATTCGATTGTAAATTAATTATATTGTACATAGTTCTGAATGTGAATATAGACAGAATATATCTATTATTATTATTATTATTATATTAATTTTATTATTATTATTATTGTCGACATCATATTATTATTATATTATTATTATTGTCTACTACCATTACGAATTCATTATATTATTAAAAAGGAGACTATTATGTTGTACGTTCTCACTTTTTATTTTATTTTTATTTTATAGACTCCTGAACTTCCCAGAACATTTTTCATCTATCTCATCGTCCAATTCACTCCAATCAACATTGCAATAATAAAGAAAATCAAATAGAATGAAAACTTAATTATACCTACAAGTCAGAAGATCGTCATTGAATCTACAGAATCCCTCCTGCATGTATCTCCGAAATTTCAAGATCTCCTTCAGTGTTTCTCATCGTTTCTATCAAGAAAGAAGTCGTAGAATACTCAAATCAAGACAACTGCGAGGTACAAAATCATTCCAAATCTCTATTTCATTTTTTAACCATTTTCTTAAACCTACTATCAAAATACTTAAAATTGGCATTCGACTGCAGTCGAAAGAGCCGTATTTCGACGCGTTTGACGTCAAGGTCGATGGCGATGATTATTTTTGGGCGTACCGTGGATATTTTCGCGATTCGCGAGTCTAGACACGCGCGATGTAAAGCACCGAAATCGCGAGGCAACTATTTCGACACTCCGCGCCCGAGGCACTTTGAATATACGAATAATGACACCTCCGCAATGGGCGGAGTTCCAAAGAAAATACGCGGTACTCGAGAAACGGACAATTTCGCGAAACTCTTCCTCGCGGAGAGGATAGCGATAAAAGTACGGAGCGGCGAACCCATTACGAAAACGCAATTAACGGAGACACAGTGGAAACATTTACTTAGTTCGAAACGTCAGTGTACGAAATCACCCCGTCCCGGAATTTGCTTTTTGCTACCCGTGAATGCGTCGTTCATCTCGTTTCGCGAACTTTACACGCAACGAAACCCGAGCGAGCGAATTTTTTTGCTCCGCATTCATTGATCACCACTGGGTGAAAGTTACTTTCACCCCCGTCAGACATCAAGAAAATTGTTTGTCTTACAAGTGATCGCGGCAATTTGAAAGTGGTGCCGACCTTAATTAAAATTCCCGATCCCCGTAATCGCGGCGCCCTAAACAATCTAACAGGCCGTTCGGCCTTCGATTATCCCCCTTCGTCTCGAGATAAAAAGGGACAAGCTTTAGCTCCGAGTACAGCCAATAATTTTCGACTTCGCCGGTCGTTTACTCGAGAACTATATGTATGGAAATTAGACGACGATTATTACTCAAACATTGCTCAGCCCCAATTTTAATCGAACACCGATCAACGAGTAATTACCGAAGGCGACGCGAATACGCGAGCCGGCAGGTCCGAGGCAGTGAAATCGACACGCGATTATCGACGTCGCAAATTCGCGATTGGCTAATTTCGCATCGCGACGGCCTCGGCGAGGAGAGCGCGGCGCGACGCCGAGCGAAAAACAGAAGAGGGATGCGCGCACTTGGCGTTCCATGTAGCTTCACGCTCGGTCGCTTTTGATCGGCCGCGGCATTATTTACAGATCAGATTTATGCGCGGAAACTTCCCACGGAAGATTCGAGGCTCGCCGCTCGTGACGTATAAATCACTTGGCCGCATGTCGCGCGTCGCTCGGAGAAAGCTCTCCTTTGGGGTCTGGGCGCGAAAAACGCGGAATTGTCTACTTTGTGACCGTAGCGATTTATGTTTGCCCGCTCGCAGGATCGCGTTGGACCTACATATACGAAAAACACGTCGCCTTGTACTCGGTTCCCTCGGACTGCGACGATTACTCAGGTACGTTAATGGTTTGGGTGGAGTTCGCGATGGCAAATAAGGTAGTAGATTTCGCGGCGAAAACGTTCCGGCACTTTATCATCTGGGAATCGTAATTCCCGAGGTCCAATTGGTACACGAGTACCTATTCGAATCGCTGTTCGGGATCGTGTTTGATGATGGCAGGGATACCTCTTTCGATTTGTTTCGGACTTCTTTCTGAGACGCAGATAAATCTGCAACTTTCCACGGAATGGATAATAACGAAAGGATAATCTATGACTGAGGAAGCGAGGAAACTCATTAACCAAGAACTCCTCCGCGTTGAAAAGTACAAGTACAATTTAATTGAGCCGTGAGTAGTATTCAGTGTAGACTAAATACCTCAATTTAGCCTTCAATCATTTCTATACAATAATTCGAGGAAGCCCAGCTTTTCCCGGAATTTTCAAAACTAATCTCCCAAAGGCCACAGCAATTCCCCAAGAGACTACAATAAAACTCGGCCTTTTCGGGTGTTAACATTTAACACCCGTAAATTATATAACAAAAGCCGCAACAATCAGCTAATAGCAAGACAAAGACCGCCAGCATCAACCCCCGGGCGCAGCAGCGGCTATAAAGTCATAACCCTTTCCCCTCTCGCCGCCCTTGTTCCTCTACACCTGGAGCCGGTGTTTCTACCCAGCGCGGCGCAGTGGCGCCCCCTACGTGGGCCGCTCTGCGAGACAGATGCAAGAGGGAGCAAGGTTTACGAGAGCCGGCGAACGCGGAACGGCGGCCTTATATCATTTGCAAAGAAATATGAGATCTCGCAGCCGGCTGTTGAACGTGTCGCGAAGCTCCGCGGGTGCGCGGAAATCTTTCGTACCGGCGTGCACCGCCGCGGTTAACCGTTCCCGATGCATCTCAGGGCCCCGGGTACCCCGTTTCGCTTCCTCTCGATGAATATGCACGCGCGCACCGAGGGAAACGGCTCGACGTATTGCGATGATTTAACGCGTGCGCCGCGCGTGCCTGGGAAACGACCGTGCCGCCGCGCGGAAACGCGATTGCAGAAGGTATGACGGTATAGTATATTTGATCCTCTCGGTTTTACGTAGGAGATCCTTTCTGGATTATTTTATCGGTTTTGCGTTTTCCAAAATTAATGGGAGTTGTTTCGGGGTCGAATAAAGCTAGCAGAAAGGAGATACGAAAGTTTATCGAGTGGCAAGGCTTTCGATATACTGTTTCAACTATTTTAATAACTTCGTTAATCGAGCGATTCGGATCCGATTTATCGTCGGTAATATATGAAAGTTTCCGGCCTTTAGAATGTACGCCTTTACTATTTTGGGGGAAGATATCGCTCACAGAAAATCCGTGACACTAGGACGGAGAAGAGGGACTCTCAAGACCGTCACTCGATGGAGCAAAAAAACAAAGCTGTACAAATCGAGATATCGGAGAGCAGGAGGCTAATTTAGGGGCAGAACAAAAGAAACCTGTCTCCGGTGGAAACAAAGGTTACGTTCGTAGTCGTTCCTCACGAATTCTCCGGATCGAGCGTGGTGCAGGGCCCGCTTTCTAAGCGGCCACAGTCGCGACTGGGCCCCGGAGGGAGAACGCGAATACGGCAACGATAGTAATATTAATAATAGGAATAACAACGAGCAAGGAGGACCATATCGATAACCCCGTGCCGAGCGGTCGAACATTACCATAAATTTAAATGTCCTCGCGTTCCTCTTCGGGGTTCTCCGTCCGTCTCCCTTCCCCGCGTCTCTCTCCTTCTTCCTCTGCCATGGGTTTCTGCATTCGCAGCCCGTGGAAGATGGTCCTGCTCGATCCAGGGCCTCGCCTTCCTCCCGGTCGAAGCGTCTTCCCCGCGAATGCAACCCCTTTTACGGCTTACTTTATGGCAAAGACTCAATTTGGCCCCGGCAGTTGGTGCCCGTTCCCGGTGACTAATATACCGGGATGCACCGCGTGGGGTGCAGCCGTGATGCATCGCCCGCGATGCTCCACGTATGCCAGCGTCCCCCTCGCCTCCCGCGGGAGACGGAGCCCTGCGGGACGGGTCGTGATCGTCCCCCTGAAAGCGCGCCTTACGAGCGCGCCTGGAGCACGGCTCTCCTGGCTCTTGATTAAATTGCAAATTCGCGAACGCATCCGCCGCGTTTTGGTCGCATCGTTCGAACATCGAGCGGTAATCTTAAACATTTTTAAGGTTTGAAGAAAGCACTTTTAAATACGATCGGATAGCATCTTCGACCGTTGCATACAAATGCGCCTAATTACTCACGAAGGTTTTTACTTTCTTGCAAGGTGGTTAGTAAATACATATAAATGTTTCCAATTATGTATCTGAGACCGTGAAGATAAGCACGTTTCTTCGTTATGTCCGCAATTACGAATTTCAATTTTATGTTTTATTTATGCTATCTTATCTGTGGAGATTGACGGGGTTGCGAAGTATATTATATACGGTTATGTGACCCGTTGCATAATATATGTGCAATTATGTAAATATTTGGTACGCGCGTCTATCACGCGCGATAATTGGGTGAATCAGAGACAGCGGGGAGAACGTGTTTCCATGATGGATTCGCCGTTCACGCTTTGTGCTTAAGATAAGCGATCTATATCGGCGTATCATCAGTGCCTAATAAAGAATTAAAATTCATTGAAAATAATACTCGAGCATTCCCCTCGGTTCACCGAGTCTTCCACAATTTTCAATCTTGTATCTTTGATCCCCCGTGGGAGCCGCGTATCTTCCCCTGGGAAACTTGGAAAAGATTCAATTTACCTGACATTTACCCAGCGGATTCTCGTCGCCTCGAATCAACTTCACGACTCCGAGAGACTCTTTGCCGCGAGCCACAAACCGCTTTGGAGGCGAGCGAGCACGCAGCTCGCGAGCGCCACGAAGAGCAGCGCGTTGAGCCTCGTCTTCCTCGCCATGGGACATCGCTCCGCGCTAACTTACGCCGGATTACGGACACTATTTCATCGGAGCCGCGGACACCCCTCGAGGCTGACCACCATTTTCCTCCTCTGCCCTCATCCCTCGGTCTCCTTCGCTTTACCTCTATATTTATTCCTTGCGACGCACTGACAAAGAAGACATTCGAGACGCCGAAGTTTCCCTCGGCGAAAAGCAGAAGTCGCATTTCGCTCCTCGTTTATCTCGCAAATCTTCGATGATCTACCGTTCGTGGAGAATAGAGAATACCTGAATGGGACGGGTTCCGATATTGCAGCGAAATCTCTGTGGGAACGTCGCATTCGCGATTGGAGGCAGCCAGTCACCGAGATACGCGTCAGTTCTTTCGAGCAGTCGCGGAGAGCGCGGTATCGCAGTCAAAAATCGGTCGGCCAGGTATGCAGAACGTGTGCGTGATTAAAGCGAGTCGCGCACCGGTACGAATCGGGCCGGATTTGATCGGATTGGATCGGATCAGATCGGATCAGACATTGTATCGCAGAACTAGTTGCGCGCTGGTGCGAATCGGATCGAATCAGACGTCGGTACCTTGCGCACACCACGTCCGACAAGCAATAGCGAGCAGAGATTGTCGCTGGCTGGGCACAGCCACGGAGGAAAAGAAGCTATCGATCTGTCCTATCGTCGAGACCGATTCGAACTGACCGTTTACGCTTCTACTGGGCTTTCTGTCCTCCGCGCCAATGCTAATGTTCTTGGAGAAACACGTTGATTCAAAATCAATTCATGACACTTGAAGACAAAGAAGACAATTTATTCCTATGGTAACTTTCAATAAAAACTTTCGTACCCAGTTTCAAGATCAAAAGCATCTAATTATCAAACTGTTGCGCGGATTTCCGGCGATAAAAGGGAAGCAGCTCACTGTGGAACCGGTTGGAAACCAACCGGCGATCGTTCTGACGGAGGCAAATGGAGTCATCGAGGAAGAGGGAATCGACGTAGTCAGGAGGACACCCCCGACGGCGTGCCGTTGTCTAGGAGTCCGGGCTGGATGAACGGAGAAGGTCGAGGAAGCAGCGGGTGCGCGGACTAGGACGAGACCGAGTCAGCTCACGCTGCGCTGGAATGCCAACTTCCATTTAGCTGGGGTCCCTGCTCCACGACACTGTCTTCCATTCTGCGTCGAGGTTACCTTGTCGAGCCTGCTTTCCGATTGCTGAATCTGAATGAACCTGGACGTGTAGCAACAAAGTTGAGAAGTTTTACATCGACCGCGATCAAAATCGTCGTCGAAAAGGAAATAAGAAATTTAAAAAATCCAGAATGAAACAACTACAATAATATGTAATAAGTCTCGATGTAGTGGAACTTACAGTCCCGAAGAGCTTCGTTTTCCTTCGTTTGGAATTGAAAAGAAACAGAAGTCCCGAACGAGTCGTATCTCCCGAAAATACGCTGGAAAGGAGGGATTAGCGTGGAAGAAGGACCAACGTCGGCTTAGGCTGGTCGACAAGAGAGCGACAGCCTCCAATCAGGAGCGAAAATCAATTACGAACTCGGAAGATGACCGTGTCCCGTAATTAACCTGGCGGAGTGTTGCCCTTGGGACTGACACTGATTGCTCGCGGTCGATAATGAACTTATTTAGGAGCAACTAAATCGGCCGCGGTCACGTCGTTCCTCCAACGATTTCCGGTGGACGTTAAATGCGTGGTCGAGTGGCGTTCAGGTAAATCGACAGGCAATTTCAGGGCGGAGTAACGAAGCGACGCGACTACCCGTATTAACCGGACGGGGAATACCATTCGAGCTCCTCTAAACGCTCCGCTATCTCGGGCATTACGTTTTCATGAATTCCGCTCGGACGAAATCGGGATTAACGAACAAGTCTTTCTGGTCCCTGGACCGACCTATCGTAATATATTAAGACCATTTAGATACCGCTATCCTTGACTCTGTCACCCTATTAACTGAATGAAAGAGGAACCTCGAGTTGGCCCTTCGTCGCGGGACGATCCGTGAACAAGAAATCCTCTGGTATCGAGATATCAGCGTCACGTAGGTTGAATTCGTCTCCTAAACCAGAGTATCTCCTCGGAAGTCGAACCAAGGATCTATCTCGACCCCGAGTTTATCAATTTTCAATACAGAGTAGTCGATTGCTTTCAGGCAAGACGACCATTGTCGAAGTAACAGTGATCACGTGTTCTTTGGATTTGGGGACAAAGGCGGGGGTGAGGAAAAAGACCTCCCACGTTCATGACGCATGAACTTTCGACGAATTGCCGCGGATGAACTGGTCGTGTAATTTAATTTAAGTTACGAGCACCGATAGCGGCCGAGCCACAAATCAATTAGAGTGGCCCGTTCTTTCGGGGTGATAGTGATAGCGACGGCGCAGACCGCGCTGTAAACATCTTTACTGCCAGATAAGTGCGCTCGAATCGCGTTCCTCCGCCACGCGGCCAGCCTCCCTCTTTCACTCTTGCTCTCCACTATCTCACCACCATTTTGTACTCTCGATTATTTCGCTTATTGAATTATTACTGTAACCGATTGCTATAAACCGTCTGAAACTGATATCGATTCGACTCTAGACTTTCTTTAAGAATTCCTCAACATCTCTAGCGTGGAGCTTTATTACTCCGTTCTTATCTCCTCGCGTGCATCACGCATTGCAGTGGATTCGATAATTGCCTATAAATTAATGGAAGAGTTGAGTAAAATCTCGTACGTATAACCTCGTTGATCCATTGACTCGTTCGCAAAAATATAAATACGCGAAATATCGTAGAGACACGCGCTACAGCCAACGCGTTAACAAACCGAAAACAATTACAGAGGCAGACTCGCGGTGTGTGCGCAGGAATCGCGTCAGGAGGGAGGAAGCCCCGCGCAAAAGGTGGCCAAAGCAGCGAGTCACGCAGGCCGTGTTGGACGGTGGTCGATCAATGGGGGCCCACGGGTTTACATTCCTTTATCTACAGTTTCCTGGTTCTAATGAAAAGCCCCAACACCAGAAAGTATCGCGTGGCTTCCGCAAACGAGATAGGAGCGAGCCGCGCGCGCGTCGTGGCAGTCGATCCCGACCGAGGGACCACCCTGTCCACTTTCGGAATTCGGCGTCGTCCACGGAGAACTATCTGTTGCCGCGCGACTAGGTACAAAACTGTCAGCCGCGGGGCCGAAAGTGGGCACCGGATATTCCTTGTCCACCCGGGGCCCTATCTTATCGGCGACGTCGTCGAGAAAAACAACCCTCGTCGACCTCGTCGACTCGCACGACACGCTCCTTCTCCATCCCCCTCGCTCCTCCCCATCATTTGCCAAGCGGCGGTCCTCTCTCGTCGAAAAATCGTGATTTAAGGTCGGCGAAGCGAGTCAGTCGGGCCGATGCAGACTTTCGCGAAGCCGAACCGTCGCCAACCGCGACCCTTCCCCTACGGGCATTTATCCTGGAAATGAGCGGCCCGAGGGAAAAACAAAGGACCTCGTGCTCGTGCAGGAGTTCACGCTAGTTACTCGGTCACGGATTGTCCTGGGATTAGTGAGGCGCCCAGAACCTCTTGCTCCTCTCTGTTTGTCTCCCACGGCGACGGCTGATCCCACTCATTAAACGAAATTACGCGACACGTCGATCGGTGATCCTCTGGGTCGCTGGTCGATCGCGACCGTGGGAAGAACGATGCGTCTCTCGGTGGAAGCTTTTTTTTTATTTATTTATTTATTTATTTATTCATTCATTCACGGGAAAATTTTCCCATTAGTATACAAGTAATTATAATAATAGCAGTACAATAGAGGACTAATTGACTTATATAAAAAATTAATAAAAATAAAATAAACTAAACTATAAATGTATATGATGATGTAAATAAGAATTAGACATGGAAACAAGAGATAAAAGGTAAAAATTCAAACGTATACATCACAGTAGAGAAAGGAGAATTACAAAACATCATAAATTTGCTTCCTGAACACGGAAATTTAGTTATTTTATGGTCATTAGCGACCGCAATTTACATTCAAATTATATATATACAGAAATAACAAATAGAGTACATACAATTGTATACTTAGGATATGAACTAATTTCACATAATATTTTAATATTAGATGTACAGTATAGATAGCATGAGTTTGACAATATACAGGGTGTAACAAAAATGTTGCAGTTCCTTAAAAGAGGCGATTCCTGAGGCGATTTTAAACAACTTTTTCCTTGGCGAAAATGTTAGGTGGGACATTGCTAACGAGTTATTAATGAAAAACTCCGACCAATCGGGGAACGAGTACAATGGATTAACGATGACGCGGTCACTACTTACAGTTGGAACCCGCGCTAAAATTCATCCAATGTATTCGTGCTTCTATTGGTCGGTGTTTTTCGTTAATAACTCGGTAACAAGCCGCACCTAACATTTTTGTCACGGGAAAAGTTATTTAATATCACTTCAGGAATTACCCCTTTTCAAATTTTTTTTACACCCTGTAGAAACTTGTTTGGCTTTTTTTCCTACAAGAATTTCTTAACATCCATTACATGGGAAAAGTGTGACTCGGTTGAAGGGAAGAATAAGAACGTGGTCATTGCGTTTCGCGAAACGGAATCGCGCTATTGTATCTGAAAGCCACCGGCATTACTCACATGGCAGGGCGACCCGTTAGTCGATAAGGATTTCAGGTGCGATGTTACGTGCATGTCGCAGGACAATAAACCTCGCGGGCCGAGCCACTTCGGAGTCAGCTTTCCGCGGCATATCAAAATTTACGACTAAGATTAATATTCCTCTCGTGCCGCGGGGCACGGTGTATTTGTTAAGGCTCCTCGAGATCGAACGATACCACCATTAAATATAATTACCGCGCTCCTAAATTACATCGAATTAACAAGCCCGCCTTATTCTCTCCTCCGCCGCGTTTCACGGCTCGACTTTTCCTTTTCTCGGTTCGTGATGGATGAAATCTTCGATCGCAGATAGCGTTGTTTATACCGGATCAAGGCTTAGGATTTCTTCTGTTTGTTTAACCGACGGCTTAGTGGAAGCGATTTAGCGGCGAAGTTAATTCGATAGCGCATGAAACCTTTGTTCGAGGAAAAAGTAGCTTACACGAAATTTAAATGCAGCTTAATCTTTGCTTTCTTTCCACCGACCTTGCCTCTGGAAAAACGCTGCAATTAATTATATGCCGATGGACTGCGCGCACGCTAAAGCTTACTTCCTTGTACTTCTTCATTACAATCACCTGGAATTACTTAACGAAAGTGGTACGTGCATTCTGATTTAGACATTTTCCAACTATGTACTGTTGCCACGTAGAAATTACTCACTAAAAGATGTTGCGAAATGTCTTCCAAAATTTGTAATGAAATAGTTTTTCAAATGTAGGCGAAAGTATACAAAATCTGCCCAGAAGATTGCAATAAGAACCTCCCTTCGGTTTTCAAAAAATAAATTATTAAGGATGTACTGTAACTTCTTTTAATATTATAACTTCAGTAGCAAAAAAATATAGTAACAAACAAATATAATAAAGTTATCGTATCTTTGTGATAAAAAAGGAAGATAATGAAAAGTAAAAACAGTTTATATTTATTATTAACAAATTAGAAACAGAAGGTCCGTTTGCCAGCAGAGACTTCTACTTCCGCCCACTTTATTTAACGATTCAGTTTTTTGGTGTTGTTTTGAGAAACATGAGAAACTTCGCAATTTCCCCTCACCAGATCAAAACCAAAAACCCAGAACCGTCACGACAGAAATTCTAGATTCCAAATGAAAATAGGAAACTCCCCAACACAAACTGTCCTCAAAATCTCCCCGAAACAGTTCATCAGCCTGCAGGAGGTGCGTTCGGAGAAGCTATCGAGCGTTCTCGCGGCATCCTGATCGATCTTCATAAATTTCAGCCCCGTCGTATCCTCCTTTCTCTCCGCGTGCACGGTGCTCGAGGCAACGAGACGCGAACAGGCACCGAGATAAGTCCGTTCGCCGCCGACAGGCACACCGTGAGAGAGGTATTCCTCCCTCGAATACGTGTGACCACCCCGGACGTCCCGTCTGCCCTCATCCCCCGTTCATTCACGCGCGAACCTTCTCATTGATGGTCGAGATGGTGGCCGGGGCAGGGAGGGACCCGCGGCACGTCCAAAGGAGGAAACTATGCGACGCGGATGGCGTAACGAGGAAGGCCCACGCATTAATACTCCCCCTCACCGCCGGCTCCTTTGTTCTTTGTTTTTTCACCCCCTTGGAAGCGCGCGTGAGAGCGCGCTCAAAGGCCGTGGATCCTGGCGGTACCGCGGCGAGGCGGCTGCCTAGGATCGCGCCCGAACCCTCGACGAGAAAAACCAGACGGATCGGCGGTCAGCGACAGGACGTTCCAAGGATGTCGCGGTCACACCTGGGCGCGGAATGCGCGTTCCCCAGTTTTATAGTAATTGATCGTATCGCCGCGGCGATTCCATTCTTTGGATGATCCTCGGCTGTTGGGAGGGCTGCCGTGGTCAATGGAGGATGTGTCGAGGGGCGACGAATTCCTTTTGTTTTTGGGTGCGTTGGTGGCTGTGGTGTTAGAGACGAGGAGAGTGGAAATAGGAGCTCGAAAGTTTAAATAATGCGCACGAGGTGGGAGTAGTTCATGGTTAACATTCGAGTTTCGGTGGTCCTCGGCTTCTCTCATTATCAATTCGTTCTGTCGACAGGTCGAGGCTCCTTGAGAGTTTCCTTCGTCATAAATCTCGCTCGTTGCGACCTAAATCAACTTATCAGGTGTTCAAAGGCGACCGAACCCGTGTCGTTCGATACGGAGAAAACGGCCGACTGAACTGTTGGCCGTGGCTAAAATTAAAAGCGTTCGATAATAGCTAAATCACTTGGAGTAACTCGCCAGTAGGACATCGCCTCACGTGTTCAACTAAAATTTGCTTTGGAAATTCTCAACACGTATCCGTAGGTTCAACGTTCGAAATCGTTCGACTGTCGAACATTGTTTTACGCAAACTGCCGCGGCAACGAAAAAAAAATATTCGATAATAAGTAAATCACATAGGACAAGCATCGCGTGTACATCCGTGTACTTTCTATCCGGTCAGACCTTCGAAATCCTCCGCGTCACAAATCCTTTCCCTCGTAACATAAGTTAACCACGCCGTCCTAACACTCCCAATATTGTTCTATGCTAAGAAAACAACTATCCAAACTTTCCACCGTTCTGTTAGGACTAAACATACCGAACAACAAGTACATAGAATCACATTCCATGTACCTTCGCGTTTCGTCAGAAATTCAGGCCCCCGAAATTCCTCGCAACATAAGTCAGCCGAACGACCGACATTGTGAATCGTACACCCAGTCGAACTCTCGATCGCGCCGTGAAAATTACCAATATTCGATAGGAGATAAATCAGCTAGGAGTAACCGTCAATAGGACGAACGTCGTCCCGTGTACCTTTTCACCGTCGAGGATTCCAGCGCCATAAATCCTGTCCATTGCAGCATAAATAAACCCCGGCGAGCGTACTGAAACGTTGTCCGAGCACATCGAACGTTGTCCCGCGCTAACGAAACAGCCTAGCCAGGCGAACTCTTAATTGCGCCTCGAGCTAGAAGCGCCCGGTAAATAGGTGAACCGCTAATAGATAATAGGCGAGCCCGGGCGAGGCGGGTTCTCACGCGACACCCATATTTTCCATCGGAGCGGCTTGATTTAGTGTTTCCTGCGCGGGTCCGTGGCGGCGGCCGGGAACAATTCCAAGTATCTGGGGAGGCGGGTCGAAGGACAGGAACCGCGGTGGCTCCAGGACGTTCCAAGGATGTCTCAGCAACACCTGAAAGCCCCGTTCGCCGCCGCGGCTTCTCGCGGACCAGGTCGTTACGTCAGCGGATCGCCCGAACCCCTCCCGACGATTTGTCACCGTCGGGCCGCGCCGTTAGACGGCCGTCATTATTTTAGAATAATCTAAAACCGATGGTGATTAGTGGAGGAGCGGGCGTCACCTGCGCGATCAGCTTCTCGTTTATACCGCAGCCCCACAGCTAGGGCCCTTCGCCGACCGATTTCCCGTCGTTTCGACTATCCATCATCGATGCCCTCCCTTCGACCTTGTCCGCCAGTCGCGTCCGCTTCCGTTCGCGAGGTACCCGAGCCCGAAAATACTGAGGTAATTGGGGTAACGAGGGATGCAGCGCTCGGGATCGGGATACGTTCGATGAATTAGGTCCCGGGGAGAGGGGATTTTTCGGGATTTTCCGTGATCTAGGGCTTGAGAGCGCAGCCCAGTGATGGAGGGCGGTATCGAGCTCTGAACGCGCCGCCAGATTCTTTAGTCTTCCACGGTTTTCATTCATGATCGTTGAAGAGTTTTAAGAAGTAACAGTTTTCATTTCTTTAATGTCTGACAGTATATCTGAGGACTGTTGAGTAGAATTTATGATAGAAAGTTTTAACAGTACAGTGGAATCTGAATTAACGGGCCTAATATCAACGTCAAAACTGAAGCATTTCCCTAATGCAGAATTGTTCTATTTAGTATTACTATCGCTAAATGAAAATACAAGTTTTACACGAAATTCTACTGTAATATTATTACCCTTATTGCTAGTATACCGAATAATTACAACTCACGATAATAGATACAGAAAATAATTAGGAGTATTTGCGAGTATTTTTCCTTTTTTTGAGCGATTATGGATTATTTAACAAGAATTTCTTCTACCTAAATAGGATCGAAATTATCATCACAGTATAACAGCCCAAATCTAGTTTTCTTTAGTTTGTTTAGAGATATCATTGAGAAAAAATTTTAAGGCATATTTTCTTTCAGTACACAGGGACAGCCACGTATCTCGGAACCTGCGCGCATGAACACAAATGAGTTCAGGTTCTTAGATACGTGGTTAACCCTGTACATATGGATGTTACATCGAAAGATCTGTAATTTTTAGATTGTGCTAACAGAAACGGAGTACTACTACATGGCTGAACTGGAAGAGATTCAGAAGTTCCTCGACAAGGTCCTGACGCAGGAGGTTCGCAGGCAGGTAAGAGACCATGAGTTTTACGAAAACCGACGTTAATTATTCGGGGACGGTCAAGGATCACGAGGCTCCTGCCAGATCTCGTAGATCACTTGGTGGGACGTCTCGTTCGCACGCCACTTCGGCCCTCGTCAGCGCAGGCCTCGTGCCAAAATGCGATATTTCACGGTAACGCTGTCCTGAGAAGCGTGTAATATACGTCCAACGATTTGTCCGTTCCTACGCGAATTACCAAAGCTTCTAAAATCCCCAACTCTTTGCCAATGACTAGAATAATCGAAATCTAAGCTCTCGGGAAGAAAAGTTCGCCCGGAAAACAAAGAACACCGAGCACCGATATGCTCGAACTCGGAGCAATTCGTCGCGAGCGTTCGCGGTGGTCCAAGACCGCGCGATTTCGTGGGGCAATTTATTAGCCATTATCTGAGACAATGCGGCTACCTGGGCGCCAAAGGGCGCGTACGGTATAGAGGCGGAGGAGAAGGAGGCGCGAGGAGAAAAGCGGCGCGGCGCGGTGCGGCGTCGAGGACCGAGGAAGAGGACTCGAGCGGCGTAAAAGAGGCGAGTTCCGTGGGCCGGAGAGAGAGGAGAGGGAGCGAGGAGAGTACATAGGTGGGCCGCGTATAGGAGTATGCACCTCCGATCCTCTTCTTTGACACGGCGGACCGAAGAGGGAGCTCGCTCGCGGATCGCGGCTGCGAGACGGAGAGGAAAGCGAAGTGGAAGAAAAAGTCGCCTAATTGATGCTTCGTCTTTGTTTTGGTTAATTCCAACATGGTTCGGCCATTAAAACGTCCCGCTGTATCGGCGGGCCCGATCTCCGGTGCGAGATAAATGATGACACCCGCTCCAAGGGGTACCATACTTACCACCACCACCGACACTACCACCAGCACCGTCATCGTCCCCGTACCCACGTATCCGTCACCACTACCACGGCCCTCGGATCACCGGAGGAGACGGTACAACGCCGCGCGTTTCCTTTCCTTCGCCCTACGGACTTTCCCTCCCCGCCCCTAAACGAGGCCCTTCTCCCCCTCCTCTCGCCCTAGGGACGCGAGGGCCCCGCAGGCCCACCGTTTTCGAAATCGCGAGCCCCTTCGCGCGGTTAGAACTTTCCGAAGAGTGGGAGACGCGCGGAATCGCGGCTCGAGGAGCGAGGCTCCCGTTATTAATGACGCGTCGATCGGACGATGAAAGACACTTAAGACGCGTCGACGCCGTTGCGCAAGCACCGCGTTCCTCGCTCCTCCGTCCACCTATCTCGCGGATCCTGGAATTATCGGGGCGCATCGATCACCAGTTCCGCGAGTGTCTCGCTCTCGCGGGCGACTCGTCCGCGCGTGGATCGAGGTCGTCGCACGGCGATCGGCCGACGAGCTGGGAATAAGGTCGAACGGCTCGCCTCCGCTCGTCTGCGACCGCTCCGAACGTAGATATCATATCGGAGAGGACCAGCGACCGGGAGAGTGTATAAATTTGTAAAGCCGGGAGCCAGGCCACTCAAGCCGGAGTGGCATTAACGGCCGGCAATCGCCACTAAAACACTAAAGTATTAATGTAAAACACATTCTGATAGAGATACCCCCACGCTGGATCTCTCTCCTTGAGGGTTACGTACACCTGAGTGCCGGAGAACCAGGACAATTGTGAGGAATTGCTGGTCTCTGTTCTTTCAACTTCTGGTCTTCTTAGAACATTGATAGAGACAAGGCTAATCGAATCACTCTCTGATAGTCAAACATGAAAAATCTATTCCTGATTACTGCTTATTCGGTTTTAATATGAGTAATGAAGAATAAATAGAAACTTAAGACTCTTTTTTTCTGCAAACAAAAAACCAAAAAGCGAGGAGTACCTATTTACCTACAGTTTTTAGTTTTTGATCCTGGACTGTTAATAGAAACTAGAGAAAAGGGGAAAGGACTAGATGGGGATGCAGAAATTGAAACCTAATACTAATAATTAGACTGCGGATTTTATGCATCTATGACAATTCTAAATATTCTAGAAATGTTCGAGGTTGTTGGCAGGTGCCAAAACGTACAAAATATCAAAAATATAGTTCAAGTTACAATATTTAAAATATAAGACATATTCTTGTTCAAGTTTCTATTCATTATATACGTTTCAGAAAAGTTTCAAACCGAAGGGTTGAAAGATCAGGTACAGTAATAATTAAAATCGTCTTTATATCATACGTTTGTGATACCAAAAAAACACTATATTAATTATTAATTACTAGACCTGATAGAATATTTCCAAATCAAGATATTTCCTAAATTTTACTGATTCGAAGTCGGTTTAATTCAAAATTACTTTTTAAACGTCAGCTAAATTTCCTTCATATCCAATAATAAAACAAAGTTACCAAAGAAACTGACGCAGTGCGCATCCAACAGCTCAAACGAAATATCTGGAGCATTTGCAACAGATTTCCCAAGCTCCTCACCCTTCCACGGTCCGTGGAATCGATACCGATGTCGACATCGAGTTCAGCGGCGGCATTTCGCGATCGAGCGTCGTGCCGCGAATCATCGTATCTCCGGCTATTAACACGTAATTTCTCGTCGAGTGAAAGGGTGACGAAGGTTTCGCAAGAGGAGCGTATCGGATGGACGTCCTCGAAACGTCGACTTATCGGCGAAACCGATGATTTCGAGCGGACTAATTGCCGCCACGCGCAAACAGCCGATCGTTCGCGCGTTATCTGCCGCGAGTTGCCTCGACTCGTGAAACCTGTCGGGGAGGTATTTCAGTTCGCGCGATACTTCGGATATCGTTCTCTCTTACGGAGTCGCAATAAGTCGTGGAAGATGCTGGGATTGATGGATCGCCTCGGTGAGACGGTGCGGCTAAAAAGAGGGAATCGTAACCGGAAAGTGTCTTGCATTTATGAAAGCTATTTTAATTTCGTTTATTTCGATATATAACTTGGACAAATAAGAGAAGAGGCTGCATCGAAAAGGATTGAACGGGATGTTAGCGTCTAGAATCTGACAAGTCGTATCGGTAAAATAATCTCTGCTCCTGGTAAAATTAGACCGTCGCGAGTAAAATTAAACCGCTATTCTAGTCCGCGATTTTACTTTTAAAATAGACACATTTAAGAACACGCAACCCATCGATGTACTTTTGGAAATCGAACCAGTAATATTGGATTAACCGTCCATCTTCGTTAAAGATCCTTCAAACCGATCATCCGCCGCTGGACGTTCGCAATTTGCGATGCTCCTCGGTCGAGCGATTCTTGGTACGCCAATTCCACCGATCACTCATCCAGGAATTCCGCTTCCCCATCGCGCCGGTTGCTCGGAGCCGCGAGTCCACGCAATCTTCCGTTCGCCGAAAGCGTTATGCTCCTCGCAGACAATAAATATGGCCTACGCAATCGTCGAATCTCTCCGTAGGCGCGAGTAAAGCGCTTCCAAGCCTCCTGCACCTGATCGTCCCTGCGGCGAGACGCAACCGAGGAGAGAGAATAATTCCGTGCGAGGGTAGAGGAGAGAGCGAGCGTTCCATCGCGACGACGAGCGTTAATTACCGTGGGCCGCGGTGTATCTGGCCGCGCGAGCAAGGGACAAAGGGGACGTGGAGGAGAGGAACGCAGAAACAGGATGAATGGCGCGGTCGCGCAGCGGAGGAGGCGTTTAATTAAATTAACGCTTAGCGAGATTAACAACGGAGGTGCGAGCAGAGATCCAAGATGCATAATGAGTAGCCAAGTGACCCCCGCCCCGCCCTGCCTCGATTGGCCTCCTGTTCGAGATTCTTTGGGTGGTCCGCCGCCTCCGTCGTTGGCCCATTCGGGCTCGTTACCAGGCCCAGCGACACATTTTATTGCCACTTTTCGTTCGGTTGATTATTTCACGCTTTACGAGGGCCTCGCGGACGAACTCCGTTCGTCTCCTTCGGGACATCCGGTCGTTCCCAACCGAGATGTCCCCCCCTCGTCAGAATGGAAAACACGAAAATCCAAAGTCTCCTTGCCGAACACTCCGAAACTCCTTTCTTCTCTCTCGCGCTGGCGAGTTTCGTCGCAGCTTTGGAGCTTCTTTTTGTCTCGGGAGGAGAAGCTGTAACGTGGAGTTGCTTGAAAGTTGAAATTGTTGGGGTGACAAGTATCCATGAATCTATTAACTAAGTCGTTTCTCCGAAAGAATCATCTTCAAACTGTAGTATTTAGTTTCTGCGACGAATATCATCGTTTTCCTAGTATTCTACATTACCAGTTAACTCGTCCTCACCTGTTAGATGTAGGCGAGCATCTTCCTTCCTCAGGTTGGTTCCTAGGACCTATTATTTTGGGGGGGACCGTGTGAGCGACTACAAATTCAATAAACCCGGGTTAGTTTAATGGTCACACGGTGGACGGGGTGGTTTAATGATAAAAGGACTAGATCCTCGGAAAGATAACGGGCGAGTAATTAAATTCAACTTGATTTTATTGCCTCGGACAGGGCCACGTTTATGTGGCTTTTATACCCCCGCGAGCAAATTCTGAAGCAACGCTTTGATGCCGCCCCGAGACGAGCATTATACGTCAGTCAAACGGTTCTTCGACACTTTATCGCTGTAATTCCGTGGTTGAGCCACAAATCCCTGAAATGAATCTCTCGATAAATTTGAATGACAGTTAATTGGGACTAAAAGAATTTAAGGAGACTGAGTTTCCTTTCCGAAAAACATATTTTTCAGTATTCCCGAACAATCGACCATTAAAAGGACATTGATACCACTTTGAGGACAATCTCTAACTTGCAACTTGTATTGATTTACATAATGGCCTGAGAACTTCCAAATGTTTTCTTCATCCCTCATTCCAATTCACGGAATGACAGAGGCAACATCGAAGAAGATCTGAAATCAGCAGAATATCAAAATTCTAGTCCACGGTGAGAAAGGTTCGCTCGGAATTCCTCGGTTGTCGCAATTCGCACCGTTTCATTGTAACGCAGAGAACAATAATCGACAAACGATTTCTTTTTTATCCTCCTCACAATGGGGTGGATTGTTTCTGCATAGACAATGTCCGTGGCGCGTGGTCTTCCATTGTACCTTTTATTACGGAGCTTCCAGTTTCTTTTAAAGATTTGTGTACAGGAAATCGGTAAAAGTGCGTATTGACGTGTCGGTCGCGTCAAAGCGTGGCTTATCGACACGAACGACGAGTGGGCCGATTAAAAATCGACGTGCAACTTGTTCGGCTTGTCTAGTCGTGAATCATCAGTGTTAAAGACGCCTCTCTAGGCTGATGTTGTCGCGCGTCGTCAGGTGCATCGGGAATAATTATGAATCGGGCGTGAAGATGGGGATCTTTGTTGCATCTGTCGTTTAGCTTTATTCCTGGAAATTGGAAATGAAAATCTATTGCAGCGATGAAGGTTCTAGCTAACTCTAAAACTGTTTCACGTAAAACACGATCATACTTCTTTTTCTTTCCTCCATCCTCGCAAAAAGTATAACGACATAACTTTTCATGCAAGTTAAACGCATTACCTATTGTTCAGGAATCCCGCCTACAGATATTAAGGTTGCCGAACCAGCTCAAGGTCCGCGAAGCCTCACTCCCTACCCCAGCGTCCCGCTCGCGCGGCTTACATTAACAAAACGGATTAACAGACTGTGTCTATTCTTCAGATATTCCATACGCGACGTCTGTTAGCGTCTTCCACGTACCCGATGACGAAGATACGCCGTTGAGCGTGTCAGCAGCCACCCGCGCAGCGGGCACGTGGCATCTCATCCTGTCACGTACCACCAACTACATCGTCATCGGCTTACGTTTCTTCTTTTCCTCCCACCCGCGCTCCCCATCGCGTGGCGAACCATTGTCACCGTATTCCGGCTAAATCTGAACAACGTATCGGGCATTGTCGCCGCGCCGCGCGACGCCGTCTTTCCTTGCCGCGCATAGCAAACGCGCGCAAGTGAATCATACCGATTCGTATGAAAATCTGACCGGCCTTGTCGCGCGCCGCGACGCACAATCGTCCCATTGTCGGTTGGATTTCAATGGTCACGGAAATCGTAAATCGCCCCGGGGCGCGATGGACGTTGTTGAAATTCTTTTCGAACTTTCCCTGCGTCGCCGTCGATAGAAGTAATGGTAATTATGCAAGTTGGGTAACGAGTAGACGATGTTCCATGAATTCTGGACAAACCGAGATCGATCTACGTGTCGGGGATATCGAAAGGCTGACGGGTGATGTATAGCGATCGATAAGTCGGTCGTTAGAAGCAATTTCAGAAGCGTTGCTCCTGCCACCGGTTCGATTTCTGAGAAAGTCGTGTTGTGAAAGGAATACGAGGCACCGAATCGAGCGACTCGACAAAGGACTCCACGCGACGTGTCAATCACGCCACCCTCGAAAAACACTAGACCTCCTACTATACAAACAAGCACCATCCGCGACTGTTGAAATTGCGCCATCTTCGGGCAGGAAGTCGGTGCCTCTCGAATCGGGCAAAGACAATAGTCGAACGTGACTTCCGTCTCCGAGATCGTAGCGAGGGAAGCGAGGGAGAGAAAAAAACCGGGCGTCCTTCTATCGCGTGATCTCGTCTCCTGGAGATGGCGACAGGCTTCACGAAGGGTCCACGTCTCGGAGAAGAAGAAACGAACGAGAGGAGACAACGAAGAAGCTGCGGAGAGGCGGTCGGAGAAGAAAGGGGAAGGATGGAGAGGACAGCGAGAGAGAGAGAGAGAGAGGGGGGGTGGGCGCGAAGAGAAAAGAAGAAGTCGGCGTATAGGACTCGTGGCGGCTGGCCTTGATTCATTCAGACCCTTTTTATCTCGAGAATTCGTCCCGGAAAGGACGCTCGATTTCTCGGAACGGCGGGGCCCTCCGTCAGGAGATTTAGACCGGGCCCCGCTGGTGGACGCTGATAGCAGAAACGAAGCCTGGGACGCATCAATGGGCTCCATTCAAACTCCCGTCTCGATCCTATCTCGCGAGTGGTTTTCGGGGCCCGGGACATCGATCTTGGTCCCCCTAATTATTTCCAAGATGGAGATCGTTGCGGTCCTAGCACGGTTACCGTCCCTGGCTATTTTCGGCCCTTCCCTCTCGTACCTGCCTTCTGTGCTGGCAGGGCTGTAGTCGGCGGGACGGATGCCCAGCTGATTGGTCACGGTCGCGATGGGAATCGAAACGATTTCGCACGGTTTTCGTGGACGTGTCGCTCACCGGGTCCTCGTCCCGACGGACCACGGGGATCGCCAAGCCTAATCGTTTCTTGGCATCGTTCGGACCTCTGTTGTATCAATTTAGACTGCGCTGCAAGCAAATGGACGACCAGTCTACTTAACCCCTTGCAGGCTCAATTCATTTGCCTAATTACGCTACGCTTGAACGAAGTCTTCAAGAAGCCACTGAGCAGCATCGACAAAAGAGAAGTGAAACTATTATCCAAGGATCTTCAATTACAACAGACATCAATAATTTCTGAATATCAAATCTCTCAACTCCAAACCTACGCAAAATCGAATTCCTCATCGATATCGACAACCCCAGAAGCAAATTTGGACGCCAACACCGGTGCGCCGAGTGGATTCTCATTTAATGAAAACGTATCATCGTTACGAGGCGGGAAAACAGCGTTTCGCGGTACAGCCGGGGTGACAATAAGGGGCCACACATCATCGGACGGTTCGATTCGACAGCTAGGCCGCTTCTCCGCCGCCTGTCGGCTCTATTCAACTTGCCGAGCGAACAGAATGGGCGAAACAAAAATGAACAAAAAAAAAATAGCGAACGAGTTGCATCGAACTGCACACATTTTTCAATTACAGCGGCCGTAACAGGGCCGCCTGTTAGGAGACGGGTCCTGTTCCATCGACTAGATGGGATCCGCCGTTGGTCGACAGGTTCGATATACGTACGGCGTCCTCTCACCTGCCCTTCGTGATCTACCCTTTTCATCGTCGGCCCACGATCCCGACGCGACCATCCCCTCCGTACACGGCCTAATTTGATTATCGACTCGGCCGCCATGGACACTGGAAGTGGCGAATAGGATAGGACGAGCAGAAGAAACAAGGTCGAATTACCGATTGGTTGATGGAGTCGCGGAACGAGTCTTCCACCGGGAGAATATTTCTTTACCGTCCAGAAATTTTACTCATGGACGTGGAAGGACCTTGGAGCTTCGTAGAACTCCTTGGAGTACAACTTTAGTATCTTTGAGCTTCATTTTTTTTTTAATTGTATTGGTTATTCGGAGTTTCTGATTTTATATAAGGTACAGTAGGAATACCTGTTGAATTTTAATTCGATAAGCTTGAATTACTAGTAAAATGGGAACCATAATTAGTCTGTATCGTTAGCATTTTAAGTAAATGCTCCAATTTCTGCCCATTTAGTTCATTTCTTATTATTAGAAATGTTACGTTTGTGCTACAGTTATAAAAAAGTAATTATAGATTGTTTGATCATTTATGCGAGGGATGCACAGTTTTACTACAAAGAAGTGCAAGATAAACAACGACAAAAATTTTAGGGCAGAAAGTTATCTCTTTCTGATGATATTATTACTGCTTGGGCGAAGGAACAGCAATTCCATTGTAATTCGATAATCGAGTTGAATTTTGTGTGTACAGAGATAAATCGTATTTAATACTAAAAATGTTTACTGTATTTTACTCTGAATGTAGATTTTTCATGTGCAGAAATACGGACATTTAGAGCACTACATTGAATTAGTCATCATTAGTACTTAAACGTCTTGAAGCATCTTTTTAAAATAGTTTTTATTATTTGATGTATTATCGAGGTATCGTATCGTGAAGTATTATCAAAGTAATCAATTACTTTGCACATTTTTGCTACAAACAAATTTTTTACACCTTTTTCATGACGAGTGAACGCTTAAATGATTAGAAATTGAGACATTCACCTTGTTTTACCGATTTTAGTTTGGTACAATGAGCTGAAGACAAATATACACTGTGCGTTTTTTTTAATATTCTATATACTCTTACAATTAGCCTAGATAATAAGATTTGAAATTGCATTTACTCTACCTACTTTAAAATGCAGAAGGTTTTCCTGTCGTACCTTGTATTATCTGGTCAGTAGGACGGTGCATTATTTGGACACCGAAATTTAAAAGATCGGCAAAACATTGAAACACCCATTTCTCAATAATCATCCTCCGGATGTCTATGATAGAGAAAGCAGCTCGCCGCGGTGTTCATCGCAGAATTCAGTCGAGGAAAGTCGAAATACCGAAGATTGAGAGATAACGGTGGAAAGTCCGCGCGAAAGAGATATAAAGAAAGGCAAAAGGAGGGCGAGGATTCGCGACGGGTGGAGGACAGGGAAGGAGAGTCGAAGCAAATGGAAGCAAGTTGAAGCTGAAAGGCGAAGGAGCGCAGAGGATGGAAGAAGGGTTTCGCTTGGGATGATGGAACGTGGCGGAGAACGCGGTGGAGGAACGCGGTGCGCAAGGCATGCGAGCGTAGTTTCGAGGGGGGGCCCTTGGCGGGGGGTGGTGACAGCGGGGCCCGCAGACCGCGGGGGGTCTCCTCGGAGGAACCAGGAATTTAACCACGAATGGCCACGCAACCAGCGGAGAGCCGTCACTTCCAGCGAGCCCAGGCATCCATTACCTCCTGGTGCCCTGCCAACCACTGCACCGCCACTCGTATCTTATATTAATATATTATTTACCTCGATCCATGCCGCTATAACTCGCTGCGCCTCGTTGTACACCGAGAGAGAAGGAGCGAGCCAGGTCGGGAGGATAAAAGGAGGGTGGCGGAACGGGACGGCGAGACGCGGGGCGTGGAGAGACGCAGAGGATAAGAATGACCATCGGCGTCACGTGCCTCGCATTGTTCTCATTACTCGAGGACGATCGTCTCCCTTCGCGAGGCGGGGGATCGACGATGATCTAGAGCCCTGACCTCGGGCCTAGTCGAATTCTAGAACCGTGCTCGATCGATCGTCGGATCTTTTCCACGAACGGGATCGAGATTTTTACTGTTATTGATGAGCGCGATCGATAGAGAATAGTACGTACACGTGTATTCGCACGTTTGCAGGAAATTGCCGACATGCAAATTCCCAAGGACAATATAAAGCTTGCTCGGCCGGCGCACCAAATTGAGGAGGTCAGGCAGTCCCTTGAACTCGCCGGAACGCGTGAACCGCGATAATCAGGAACGCGAACGCGAGGAAGCAGCATATCGTAGGTGCGTGGAGGCGGGCAGATACGCGCGAACTCGTTCGCTTTCGTGGTTCGTGCTCGTACACGCTCGTTACGGTGATACGGCGAACTTTGCGGTATCGAGATGGCCAGGGGGCGTGCGGTCATGCCGTGGCGCATTCATTTCCACGCTAGTCTCGTAAAGCTGACTTAATTTAATGTACCTTACCCTCCCTCCGATCTCGTGCTTCGCTCTTTCCGTTTGATTCTTCTTCGGCGCGGTTCATGGGAAGCCGAATAAGAGAGAATCATAGTTCTTAAAAAACTGAGACTCCTAATTCCCCAAAGCTGAAGAATTTTTAATCGATATGAATTTGTTATCGATCCGCCTCTCGGTACATTTTTATTCGGTGAAATTTGAAATTCTTGTCGAAACACTTAAATCTATCGAATGCAGTCGAACCTTGATTGACCGGCTTAATGTTGAAAGCAATAAGTGTTTCTTTACCGCAGAATTTTTTAACCTTTAATATAACATCATTCATTAAAAGCTCAAGTTTTACTGAAAAGGCTACTGCTCTTCTATCGTGGAAACATCGAATAGTTGAAGACCAGAATAATAAAAATAGAAAATAATTAAGAACTGGTTAATCGAGGTTCTACGGTATTTTACATGTACTAGAAAAGTAAATTTAAAATTAGATAATAATTTATAAGTCAGCACTAACGATATTTATTATATTATATATTATATAGGATATTTATTATATTTATTATACATATTATTTTTATTATATTATATTATATTATATTTATAATATTATATATTTATAAATATATAATATATTTATATATAATTATAATGTAAAAATTAATTTTATGTATAACTAATATATAATTTACTTAATTTAATATAATTACAATAATTTTATGAGTTTTTAGTACACTCATAAAATTATAATTATTAAGTTGATTTATTAATAAATATTTAATCATTAATTTAAATAAATATTGAAAATAATATATATATATATATGTTGCATTAAGTTCTGCATAGTTTCAACTTAACACTGGTTCATGTTATTTAAAATTCCAAAGCCCATCAAAATATCGCAGCTAACCTACGACCCACGCGACAGTCAGCATGTTAAATCTTCCTTCTCCATTACTACAAAGACCTCCATACTCAAATCTAGACACGCAGAGAGTCCTCAGACCATCCAAACCTACCCACAATCCACTCGCACGCTTAGTACCCAAAAACCGAGTCGGTCGGCACAAAGCGCGGTTCCGAGCGAGGGTTACCGCGCGGAGAGGAGCGGCTCGCCGGCGTGTTCTGCATCTCGCGGCCGTGTTTTGGCCGGCTTATGAATTTATTGGGGGCCATTCATTAGACATTAGGGACAGCCCCGCGTAGGAGTCGGGAAAAAGGATAGCCAGAGTCCCTGCGGGACCCCGTTACGACGCGTCCGCTCGCTCCTTGCCTCTCTATCTGCATATCGGCGAGCGGAGCCCGTGCCCGTGCCGCGGCGTGAAACAAAACGCTCGCCACCGCGCCGCGCCGCGCGCCGTACCAGCGGGAACACGCGAGCTCGTTAGAAAGGATCGCGTGGTCGGTGCGTTTCCGCGGCGGTTGGCGCGAGCCGGAGGTTGCGGATCGCTCGCGGATCCACCGCTGATTTATTCCAGCCGACGAGGCCGCCTTTTTCGTTCCGTGGCTTCGTCCCGGGCGCGTAGATCGCGTTGATTAAGTACCGTGGTACCGCGGGACTGTTCGATAAATAAATAAACCGTGGTGAATTAATTGGCGCACTCGCCGGGATCGGAGCCCGTGTCGAGCGTGTTCCGCCGGGGCGAAGCGCGCTCTTTATTTTTCGCCGTATTCGATCGACGCCGCGCCACCTTGCCCCCTTGATAAGCCGCTGGAATCGAACCAAGCTTGGACACCTCCATAGACATAGTAACTATAGACTGCGCGTCAGCATGCAGCCGTGGCCCGATGTTGAAGAGAGTTGAATGCTTTGGGAGGAACTTAGGAAGAATGAGACAGATAGAAGATAACAAGAGAATAGAAAGAGATAGCAAGTCCTCCCAAAGCATCCTAACCAGGGATCCTAACCGCTGACTAACCCGAACCGTAACCCGGGTTACCAAAGGAAGGTTACTGTAACCCGTAGTAACCTTAAGGGAACGGTTCCCAACTACTAAAAGGAGCGGGTTAACCCGCACAGAGCGGGTTACCTAACCCGAACCATAACCCGGTTACAAAGGGAAGGTTATGGTAACCCGTATTTACCTCAAAAGAACGGGTTAGAATTAATTTTTTTTTCCTTCATCCTGAACAAAATTACAATGCGACAAAGTAAAAATTGTATAGTGTCCGAATATTAAAGTTATTCACTGTAAATGATACAATTTTATCGGAAAATGATTGGGTCAGTCTCGAGCAATTAATGGTAACTCTCGAACTAGTAAAAATTGCCACAGAATTAATACAATATGAACAATTTGACGGTGGAAGAGTTTTACACTGTATGGTTACATTGTCAATAAAGTTTAGAAAAGGCCAACAATAATAATTTTACGATAACATCGCTTAAAGCTATACGTAATCGAGAACACGAAATTTTATCAAATAAATAGTTATTAGCTTCTATTTTCTTAGATGCAGGATATATTTCATTATTTCAAGACTATTATGTCTATTATTTCAAGACTCAAGACTAAAAAGATATTGTTATCTTTCATTTAATGGAAACATGGCAACGGTATGAAAGATTAAATTATATTAGTATGACTAAAATTCCAACGAAAAATTCTAACCGCAACCCGGTTACTAAGAAAAGGTTACTGTAACCTTCTCTTAGTTACCGGGTTACGGTTCGGGTTATGTAACCCGCTCCGTGCGGGTTAACCGGGTTACCTGTAACCCGACGTATTGGGTTACCCAATCATGCGGGTTACTGCGAACCCAAACCGGTTAGGGTTAGGGTTAGGATCCCTGATCCTAACTCATTCTAAAGTTGGACCGTCCGCTTTCCCCGTGATGCGCAGTCTATTCTTATGTGTCTATGGACACCTCCGATTCGGGATTTCGCCGCGGAGTCGCGACGCGACAGCGACGATGCTTCATCGTGACGCGATTACATTTCTGATAATAAGACCGATTCGTTGGAACGAACGGCGACGAGGAACAATACAAGCTTCTTCGCGCGATGAATGTCATTCACCGAAGACGGATAGGGCGCGGTGCTTCCTCTCGCTCTTCGCTGTAGGTGCGTGTATTTTGACTCTTTCTCTGAGAGTCCGGTTAGAAAAAGCTGAGTACACTTTTTTCTACTTCGTGGAAGAACGTCTACGGACAAAAACAGGTTCGCGTAGCCATACGGAAGACGGAGTGAGACCGAGCGTCCACCTTTCTTTATCTTACGTTGCTGCAGAGGTCGTAGCGTGGACGGAGTCAAACGTTTTTTGCTGATTAGCTTTTTTTTTGGCTCGACGGAAGAAAAAACACGGGGGAACCAGTCGCTGACTTCGCGATTTTCCGAGAAACGAGCTGAGATTTCATCGTATTTGGGGAAGCGAGGCTATTCTGAATGAACTTCGTAGTAACTCTCTTCTTTTTTATGTTTCGCTTATCTTAAGCGAATGAAAATTGTACTAATCCTTAACTTTTGATATAAAGTCTCGCGAAAGTAGTACGCAAAGCACACCATTGTTTTTAGTTTATGATCTACCAATTGCTTCATTATTAGGGATAACTGTTCCATTGAAAGACCAATATCCTTCCACTTGCAGGTCGCGAGTCATTAGAATGCAAATCCATCACCATTTAAATTCCCCGCGAGTTCTTAATGATACTCCCTTCGCGATGAACAATGATATGAATACTTAATCAAAGATGTTTTCAATCCTCCCTGGCGAACTTTCGATTCAGCCTCCTGAATTTCTAATTGACTTTCGGTTAGCCGAGATGTTGCATGACCGCGAAGTTTCCCATTGTATTCAACCGTTTCGCGACGCGTCGAGCAGAGTGTAACTCGGTTAACATTCAACGCGATACGCGGAGAATGTCCCGGGACTATTTCGTCCCAGTAATTCGCTTACAGATGGAATAGATCGTTAGACGCTGCGCCGAACGAGTATCCGCGCTTGTTAATGACGAAAGTTATCTTTTAATGGCACGCATTAAATACGAACAGCCTCGGGGATCCTTAGAAAGTACAAATGAAGCGGCGAGAAGGCCCCCGCCTACCCGATTTCGCTAGCTACGGGGTCTCGTCGCGCTTTTACGACGGAACTTTCGTACTTCGCGCATATTAAGGCAACGCGACGCGAGGGAAGACTCGAGAAGCTTGCAAGTACCAGCTGGATACAAGTCCCTTGTCGACTCGTTCCTTCAGATTTCCCGAGAAACTCCGAATGAAAGAAGATTCGACGCGACGCAACACGATGCCAATATTTGGATAAGACTTTGATTCTTCTTCTTCAATTTTAACGTTGCGAGGATTAGAAGATAGCTAAATGATAGCTAGATGATTTGTTTTAAAGTCACCAAGTCGATTTCAAAAAACGCCGACAAGTTTCCTTCAACTCAAAGAACTCTCTTCAAGTCCAAAATTTTGCATCACCAACGTAAATAATTAATCCTTCTCAGAAAATTGACTGTAGGATAACATCGTTCTATTATAACATCGAATATTATACTTTCTATTATAACATCTATCACATAACTATTATTACTTTCTATTATAACATCTATAACATCGTGAAGATGCGGCTAATGCAAAGTAAAATTCAATATTTTCAGATGATAAAGGAAAATATTAATACAACAATGGAATTATCTAACTATTAAGAAGAAAGTATGAGTAGAAGTAAGAAGTTCAATATTTGAATATTTATTTTCACATCCGCAAAAACGATTAAAATTTTTCGGAGTCGTTGGCAACAGCAACTCCGGAATGTCGTTCCGAAGTTAAAATACTGTACCATAAGTTCATAGTTAACAAAAAATTTCTTGATACGAAAGCACAACGTGACATAAAAAGAAAGCAGTTCCCCGCTGCAGAAGGGGTAGACTTATGGGTGGCAGACACCCTCGGTAAAATCTCGGGACCGTGTCGCAGCTCGTTTTTGCGCGGCGCACATTCCCGTGTACGTCACGCGTCGCGACGAAAACTTCGTGTACTTGTACAAACTGTACGTACAGGACGTTTCGACAGCGAGGCGAGCAGGTATATACCCGGCGCGGGTATATAACGCGTCGTAACGCGCGGCAAAACTTACACGAAGTTTCCTTCGACGGCGGAGAGGAGAGGTGGGGTAGTCTGGCGCGAATGTACGCGGACGGAAACTCAGCTTCGACGGAAACATAACGTCGCTCTCGCGGAGAAAGAGCGAAGGGAGGGCGGGAGCGTGGAAACGGGGCGCGAGGCAGTTCGGGAAGGAAAGAAGAAGAAATCGGAGTCGGTGCACGTGTCGTGCTCGCGAACGGGCTGGGAGCGGCTGAAACACGGGCCGAACTGCGAGTTCGCGCTCTCAACTTTGGTCTAGTCTACCCTCTACACGGGAAACTTTATCTCGGATTAAGTTCGTCCGCGAATTATTCTTCGCCGGCGCGGAGGCTGGTCGAATTCTGTAACGCGCTGCCATGTTGGAACGGAAGAAGCCATCGCTGGCGTTGGTGAAGTTGTAAATCAATGAATTTGCGAAGCTCGGTCTGCTAAAAAAAAAAAAGTCTCCAACTCCGACTCCCAGGATCACCGTTCCCAGTATTAAAATGAACCACCCATCGCTGTCACCTTTGAACCCAACAAAACGAAGATCCACCGCCCTACACCCACCCCAACAAGCTCATCGCCACGACGCTCCGTCCGTCGATGGTCCCCTCGAAGCATTATCAGGCGTCGGGCCCAGAAAGGGGCCCGGGGTTTGTGGGGTCGAATAAAAAAAGTGGTTCACCGAAGGATCGGGGTAGGGTGCATCGTCTGAAGACGCGCAGCGACGGCAGTACGAGCATTACGGGGCGGGCAATTTATCGTTATTACCGTTGACCGGCATGAATATCGTTTCAGGAGCCGGGTTATAGCCGAGAGGCAATCGGGCCTCGTGATCTGTCTCCCCGTTTCGCTCCGCGGCGTTGCACACGGGTCCCGACTCGACGCCGACTCGCACCGTCGGCGAGCATTAACGCTCGAGTTACGCGGTCCCTATCTACATCGGAATAATTATTGCCGAGCAGGACGCGAGCGATCCTTGCACCACGTCCTGTCCCGCTCCCCTCGCCGCCGCGGCCCCCGGGCCCCCTGCCCGCGCTTGATCCTGATCTACGGCCGACGAAACGCATCCTCAAGGACAGTGGAAATCTCGAGGGAATTGCTGCCGGCCTCCCTGTCTCCTTCGCGATGGAAGAGATACGCGATTGACCCTTGAACCGTTGACCTTTCAGCCAGTTCTAAGCTGCTGCCGTTTAATTTGTCGCCTAACGGCCAGCTCGGGATTCCTGGGAGTTTACTTGCCTGGAGACCTTTGACGGGGGATGATTGGTGCCGTTTGCGCCTAGACACGATTTTCTTGTCGCGTTTCTTTATTATTGCTGGCGCGCCTTGCTCCTTCTGGTCTTGACAAATGATAGAGATTCGATTAATCTGGAATATCTTGGATTTTTATTACCCTTAAGAACCATTATTCAATGGTTTTGCGATAGAATCTTCGATAAATGTAGAACCATGATTTAATAACCGTAAAGAGTGTATCGGGAATATCGTGTTGAGTCGGTTAATCGAGATCCTACCGTGCAGTAGAATATTATAAATCGGATTTATATCGTGACCGTAACTAATTTAGTTTGAGTACCGCTAGGAATCTCCGCCAGTAGAGATCGATTCTATGGCGAACACATTGTTCAGGCCATTTTCTATCAATACCATTAGTTGTGCTATTAACGCTTCTCTGTACGCGGCGAAATAATATCGATACGATCATTATTTAGTCAGTCATTATTCTTCCGAGGCAGAAATAAATGGTGACTGTATTGCAGCATACCGTGACTGAATCGTTAAGGCGAACGATGTTTCGAGACTTTATTTCGCTTGATCAAGAACTTTCGTGATGTCGAATGCATGTTACGGCAATGTTGCGAACGTTGATCAAAAATAATTCATTACACGGCGACTGTTAAACATTGAGTTGCAGGTAGATGATAAGGCGTTCGCGATGGTAATGGTAACTCCTCTCGATCATCATGCGGGGGGTTATTAAGCAGGTGTTCCTCGTGACAAATATGCATATTTAACTGGCAGCACGATGGTAAAAAATATCGCAATGCGATAAGTGGAAAGTTTATCCTTATCTTCCCCCTCGAATGATTAATTGATGAAACGAAATGTAGGTTCGTTCTATTACAAATCACGCCAACCACGTGTGATTGATAAGGCACCTTCAACGGGTCTGGGAATCCAGTTCGATCGGTGTGGAGGGATTTTCCAGAACAAACGCGAGTACAAGTACCCCGTTTTTAACCTTTCTCTCGACCTGGCTGCGAACAGTCGTCGAAATCAACTCGGTAACTCCTCGCGATTCGTGCTCGCAAATAATAGACTCGGTTCGTTGAATTACGTGAAAATTGCGTCGCAGCGAGGCACCGATGCTAACGATTTAACGACACTTCGCACCTTTCGTCGCCTACAGGCGACAACCATAATTACCCGCCGCGACATAGTATTTTTCTGCACGTAACCGTTCCATTCCGTCGACAACCATTATCGAGTTCGTGCCGGCGATATTTTTTCGAATCGACGTAACCGCCTATCAACGCATTCTCCGAGGAATACACTGCCCCCGTGACCGCCATTATCGCCCGTTGTTTGCATGTACAATACACACTTCCCTGCAATAAATCCCGAATCCTCGGGTTCATTAATTTGATAATTAAACTCGGCGCGATTGGACGCGAATAAATCGCTGTCACGGTGCGCGGGGATCATTCTCAGGGCGCGAGATCGCCGGCCGTTCATTAGCCAAGTTTTATCGGGCGACCGCGAGGCAACGCCGCGACTCGCGCGCAGGCTAGTTACTTATTGCTGATAAGGTCGTTTATCTGCGAGCGCGTAATGGCAGCCGAGCGTTCGTTATCGGCGAAATGGCAGCTCGTGGCGTGCTCGAGTTTCGATTCTATGATCAATCCTTGGCTGCGCCGCGGCGTGACGCGGCCTCCGAGAATTACGGCCAATGCAAATGTTCGAGCACGGAACATGATTCCGTGCGAAGAATTCCCTGACCTATTCGCGGATCCGTGTTGCCAGCGACGGCGAGTCGTGGCTGCCGATTCGTGACTGAATTTCTGTGCCTCGACGATCGTTTCAATCGGCAAAATTTCCGGGAGGATCGTGCGAGTGACGAGTTCGAGGCCGCGAGAGAGGGCAAATTATCCGCCTCGATCTTGATCCGTCTCTTTTAGGATCCCGACAACGATTACCTCCGCAGAGTTAATTCGCCCGTGGAACAATTTGCTAACTCGAAACAACAGAAACAGCGCTCCATTTTATCTCCACTTTCGACGCGAAGCGAAATCCCGTTCGCCGCGCTTTCATCGACGGACCAGATTGCAGCGCGCGACAAACTTCCTGGAGATCGCACGAGCACCATTAAACTTCTTCCCGCGGCGATCGATCTTCATCAGCCGCCCAGACACCGCGCTCCATACGCGATAAATCATCTCGAAGGCCGCGCTTTCGCGGGGAAAGCGAGGGCGCGATCGGAGGGGGGCTCGATTTCCGGACGAGCACCGGTCGCGATTCGGAAACGCGGGTGAATTCGCCTGGTCCCCCCCTTCGAGCAAGTGTTTGCAACGCGCAAAAACGCTTAGTTCCCGCAAGTAGCAGATGGCAGCACCGTACTGCGCCGCGTGGAATTAAAAAGCCGCCGAGAGGTGGAGGAGGAACCAGCGCGAAGACGGAGAGGAGGAATGAATGGAGCGAGGATCTGTTCGAGTCCATGAGCGAGAGAGGAGGGACAGGGGAAGAGGGATGGAGTGAATCGAGGAGCAACGGTGACCAAACGGAGTGGAGGAGAGAGAAAGAGATGGACGGAGAGAAAAATAGAGAGAGAACGACGAGGGGTGGGAGGAAGGTGAACTCGGGGAGAGACACGGTCGTGGAAGGGGTAGTAGTCGGATGGAACGAAAAAAGGAGCAGAAAGAGATCGGAGAGAGGACAAGGCGGGAGGAGAGCGCGAGGAGAGGAGAAAAGGAGAGACTGTGGGTGTACGAGGACGACGGTGTGCGTTTAATCTGACCGTATGGCGTGGAGGAGGGCTGATGGGAGTCCAGTCCGCGCCTCTTAGGGGGGAGATGACTCGGTCGGCTTAATGATTCCGGGGGAAAATAATGAAACATGACCGGGTATCAGAAAGGGGCGTTACTGTCGACGGGGAGGTTGGAGGGGCACGGTCGCCCTTTTCCTACGCGTCGTTGATATAAGGACCAGGATACGACGTCTCGTCGGGGCCGAGGAAAGGTAGGAGGCACTAATGAGGACCGGTGGAGGCGACCGAGCGCCTTGCCGGAGCGAGTGAGACACGGGAACGAGGCGAAGATCGGAGCCGACGGAGAGGGAAGAACGAGAGGAGGCTGTGGCTCTGGACCAACGATCATCAGCGGGGATTGGCCCGTGGGCCCGACCGCAGCCGCGACCTGGTTGGACGAGGACGGACCCCTCGGTGCACCAGGTGAGAAAAACTCACCTGGAGAAACCATGCCTCCGCGGCTGGGAGTGGTGAGCTGAGCCTTCCACGGGGTTGCGAACCTCCGTACCGAGAACCGCGCTCCTAGCGCCGGCCACCGACCATCATGCCCTTCTGACCAACGCTACCATGTTCCCTAGCTCGCGGATCCCTCGCGACCAACGACCGGCTGGTCCTGCGTTCTCCGCAATTTATGGAAGTCTGCCGTGAGAACCGTAGGTCTTCCTGCTCCGAACCTGAACCCCGGCCCCGACCTCGATGGGAAACGAACGACGCCTTGGAGACAGCCGGAGAATCCAACGGGGTGTTCGGGGATTTTTTACGGGAGGCGTGGGAAACGCGGGAACCATGGTTTGGAAAGATATTTGGAAAAGTTGGTGGAGGAACGTTGAAGAAGATACTTAAGTTTAGGGGTATGAAGATTCGTGGTGCTCTCCTACAATATAATTTTTATTCATAAAGAATCCTAAATGATAGCATCAACTTTCTGACGTCATGGTCCCTCAATTTTTATACTCCTATTACTGCTATCTTGCTAATTACCCCAAGGGTTTCGTTTTTCGTTTCATGTTTATAATTTGCTTCTTCAGCCATATCATTCGGTCTTCGAATTCCGCGAATAGCGGTGAATTGCGCCGACGTTTGATAGAAATGGCCTTGAAAAAAAACGAGTAGCTGGAAGCGCAAACTTCCCAGAAACGGAAAGCATCGTACCCTTACGAGGCGTAGTACGAATGCAGATCGCTGTTTACCCATGCGTGGCGTATCCGCGGATCGGACTCGCAACAGGAAGCGATTCTTACTTTGTTATCGAGCGGATGCAAACTCACGCAATTACCTTTAATTACCGTTTAATAGCGAGTGGAAACGGGAACGGTACCGCACCTGTCTCTCATCGTCAGATGCTGATGCATCGACACGCCGCGCGATGGCGAGTATTTAATTGCTTTGATTATTTGCGGAGATCGCCGCGATACGGTGAGCCGCGTTACGTAGCGGTATATTACCAACAATAAGTGAGGTCCGCGCCTCTACACATAATTCCGCGAAAAAAAAACGCCACGTCGTGAACGTTAATCGTCTCCTGCCGCAATTAATATCAGGGGATTATTTGACTTAATAAATACCGGCTGGATATCATCACCTCTTTCTCCGCTTTAATCGCGCTCAATCTTCCCTCGTGTAAAACACGATGGCGTGGTTAATTGCAAGCGCAGCGAATCCTTTAATCGAGCGTATTCAAAACTATCGTTGCGCCCGTCCCACGGTTCGGCTCGGATGAAGTCATTAGTCACTGAAAAATTTCAGAGCACCGCGACGCTGGTTTTCGATCACGGTTTAAGTAGCGACTCGCCCGTCAAATAATTCTTCGTCCGGCAGTACGATTTGTCAGAAACGTCGAATAAACTGTATTTCGAGGAACGTTAATCGATAAGACGACCGGGTAAAGAGCATAAAAAGACCACGCGTGCCTCTCGATTAACAAAAAAATCGACGTCGTCAATGTCAGCTTAATCTACCGCACTTATCCACGCTAATTCTCGTACACGGCGACACGCGCGTTCCTAGATAAAAGTCTGGCTTTAATAATTAGCGTATGCATAATTCACGTTAAAAGCGGGCTTATCGCCGCCTTTTTAGCATTCGGTTATGCTAGACGTGCTGCTCGTACACCGGACTGGACCGTCAAGATATTACGGTACTTTCACGGAGAGATAAAACAATGTCCTTTCTAATAGAGTGCTGGCCATTAAAATTGCACGCCTACTTTCTTCGCCCTCTTTTATAGATTTCGAAAATCATAAATCTTAGCTTCTTCGTTGAAATTCGCAAATGCTTATATAATGCTTTAAATAATAAGAACAGTTTATTGGTAGCTATCAGACTTTATAACAGCTTACCGAATGAGCTAAAATTAATTACTAAAGACAAAATTAATATTAAAAAGAAGTTGAAATTATGGATAAAATTGTATGTATAATAATAATAATAATCACTGTTTTGTTTTAAATATAAATTTGTTATTATAAATTGGAAAGTTTATATAGTAGAGTATAAGTTAGTATGTAAGCCTTATGTTGTGGCCAGACCTACGAACACATACTTCTATGCATCTCTGTAGGATGTCAGTTGGGTCTAGTATAGTACGTGTATATTACGTGTATATTTGATGCAACGGCATTGTTTTTCTGGCAAATAAATAAATAAATAAATAAATTTTGAATGTAAAAATTTAGTGCTACGAAAATCTGCGAAAAAATTTGAAACTAGGAAGATTTGTAGACACGTTCTGCTAGCACAATGTCGGTCTCACGAAATTCGCCCCAAGCATCCCCTTTCGCAAAGAAACGATTACGTACCTCCATCCCGCAGAAATACTCATGGTAACCGGTTTCCCCTCGAAAACTGCCCCGCCGAATAATTATTTATTTATTTATTTATTTATTTACGGGCAAAACCCTTTGGTACAAAAATTACAAAAGAAAAGAAAAATATAAAGTAAAAACTCATAATACATGTAAATCCTAAATTAACTCTTTTATGCATATCTATACATATACATATTTTATATAATATTTATGAAAATATATACATACATACACACATACCTACATACATACCCATACATCGATCATAAGGGACTAAGTCCCAAATATATATTACACAAGATCGTTCACGTATTAGACGACGAACGGTTTACTTGGTTAATAGTCACTGTGTGCTTCTAATTTTGATATTAACTTATACAGGGTGTAACAAAAATGTTGCAGTTCCTTAAAAGGGGTGATTCCTGAGGTGATTTTAAACAACTTTTTCCTTAGCGAAAATGTTAGGTGGGGCTTTGTTAACGAGTTATTAACGAAAAACACCGACCAATCAGAGAGCGAGTACAGTGGATGAATATCAGCGCGGGCTCCAGCTGTGAGTAGTATTGGCCCGCCATCGTCCGCGTCATCATTAATCCGCTGTACACGCTCCCCGATTGGTCGGTGTTTTTCGTTAATAATTCGTTAACAAAGCCCCACCTAACATTTTCGCTAAAGAAAAAGTTGTTCAAAATCACCTCATGAATCACCCCTTTCAAGGAACTGCAACATTTTTGTTACACCCTGTATAGAGAACTCACTTATATAGAGAATTATGGTCACGCAGGACAATGCCCAGCAGACGTCCCCGTCCGACAAAGCGGCGGTTTATCGAACTTCCTCCGAACGCGCGTGATTCCGCGTCCGCGTGGTGTCATGGAGGGAAATAAAAACGATCCTCACCGTATCGCGAGAACGCCGTGTTCCGGTGAAAATGGCACCGAGTTCGGACGCGGTTATCGTCCCCGTGACACTACATTGTCCGTCGCAGTGCCGTCATTAGCGACGTGTAGTGCGTGCGGCTGGTTTTATTCGCCATCAGCCTCGGTCCCTGGAAAAACGAAGGCTCGCGGGTCCGCGAAGGTCCGCTAATATATCCCCAGATAAGGGCCGCATCAAGGGCCGATTATCGAGATCCGTGTGGTCGTCGATTAGCTCGCCCTTTCGCTCCTCCGCGCGTTCTCCGCCACGTCGATTCCGATCGCGATAAATACGTGGCCCATTAGCCGCGCGAAGGGGCAGCTAAATTTCAGGCTCGCTCCGAGGATGCGTCGCGTCCGTCTCCGACGACTTTGACGATTATCGCGACGAACGAGCAATTTCGACCGATTCCACCGTCCGCCAGTGTCTCCTCGTTTCAGCGTCCCTCGATGCCTCGTTGACGCGATACCTGTGCATCGATCATGCTCCTTATCGTCGTCGAGGCAGCGGGGAATTTTCAGAAAGCTCGTCTTGCCTGGAGATAATTTCGCGTCCAGTCGATAAGGGGACCAGGTCCCTCTCGCTGTACGAAGATAATCGGGAGACGAGACCGAAGGAAGCTACACTTGTTCCATTTCGATCAGGAGGAATACGATAATTTGGGTTACTTCTTCGTGGAACAGCCACAAACTTGTCAATCGGTCGACGAGTCACGATCCATCAACGGGATCGATCGAACAAATTCGGAAGAAAGTCGTGGCTGTCCTCGGTAAATGATGAATCGTTGCGTGTGGAGACCTGCGCGGATCAATCTGCGAGCAACACGATACCTCTGTCGCGGATTTTGAATCGTCGCTGAATCGTGAATTAATAAAATTACTAGAGGCAAGGAAATTACATTTCATTAGGGGTGTGCGGGTACTCGAAATTACGGGATCGGGTCGGGTCGGGAATTTTTTTCGGGTTCGGGTCGGGATCCCGAAAGTTTGTCGACACATAAATATATTCGGGTGCCCGTATTTTCGGGTACCCGCACACCCCTACATTTCATCTATGGTATTGATTTATTGCGATTACCTAATCCGTTACAGTTGGAGTACTCCGTTTTCGAAAGAAATGAAATTCTTTTTCTCCAACGCAAAGAAATTTCCACGCGATACGTCAACTCGTCAGGATTATAAATGTAGCGCGTGTGCCTCAAATATTTAGGGTAACTGAAGATCACTTTGTTCTCCCGACACGACACATTGCTCCGATTTTTATGAACGCAATGTCACCACTTTTCATACCGCCACAACCACTCCGATTATCCGAAACGTTCTCCCACTCGATCTCTTCACAGTATCGATAATCCGTTCCCTCACACTCGATCTCGTTACCCCGGATCCTCGTACGCGCAGCTTCCGAACTTTTCAGAAACCATTCGCGTACCCTGTCCGTCGACCCCTTTGTTCCAGCGCTGGAGCTGTCCCGGCGATTTAAAGCGGAAAGAAGAAGAGGGACACCGGGACGGATTTATGAATCGGTCGATCGACTTTCTGGCAGATGATCGGACCGTGAGCGGCTCCTTCGGATCGCGGGGGTTGGCCGGCGCGGAACAAAGAAGAAGGTGGGGCGAAGAAGGGACCGGCGACGGGAGGAGAGAGTTGGGAATCTCACGCTTCGTTTAATTAATGAACGGCGGCGGCGCCGCTCCTCTCTGCCCTTTATAAGGTCCCAAGCGCCGGTGATCTAGCCAGGGGCTTCCCTCAGTTTCTCTCCGTCCTAAGCGACTGTCTGCATTCTTCTCACGATTACACGGGCATCGCGCATGCGGATAGAACGATGACGCTGTTTATGGACCACTTGGATCGCGGCGGATGCACCGGGCCTCGAGCGGAACACGAACGAATCCAACGGGCTTTCCTGCCGCGTGGAATCTTTTATGTTTGCCGCCCGACGAGATACGAGCCCACCTTTTTCGACGATCGGACGCCGTCACGTCGCTCGACGTCCGATCCGAAACATCGAAGCGTTTCTAGCAACTGGTCTTCCTCTGGTATCGCTGGCGTTGTACGGATTACTAATTTGCGCGAATCTGGATCGGTAATTAATATGTTGATCGTGAACCGTGAACACATTTTTCTTGATTTTGCTACATACAAACTTATTTCTGACAGCCTGTTACTAATTTGAGGTTCGAGTTTTACTGATAGTGCATCAAACAATCGAAGTTCTAACCAAAGAGGATTAGATAGAGCGGAAGGTTCCATAAGAGCCCTATGTATAAATGTGTATCTCGTTTCGCAGCACTCTCAAACGAGTCAAAAGCGAACTATTTATCTATCCCCTTGCCCCGCAACCCGAAAATTACCCCCACCACATTCTCTCAATACGCGGTTCCAATTATATTAAAATTCTATGACTAAATTTTCATACAGGACACTGGAACTGAAATTTCAAGTTCGGAGTTCGTTGCTCTTTTGGTATATTAAACAAGTTACAGATGTTCTGTTTCCCTATTTTTCCACAAACACAACATTTCAAAGGCATTTTTCTAAAAAATGTAAATACTGCTCCAACTCTGACTCTGAGGAATCGTATGACAGCAATACTTCAAAATGGTGTAGCTTGAGTTAGCGTCAGTTGTTTATGTTTGATGCCAACACACACACAAAAATTGAAGAAAGGAAACAGGGTTCATAATTTTTACCAATTCTTTCATATTTGACTTCTGAGATGGCACTGCTAAAGGAATTTACACGACCTTCCGCTCTATCTAATCCTCTTTGGTTCTAACTAACAATTGAGAGTCTACTGTGGAATCTTTTCCTATTTCGAACGCTGAAAATTTTGATCTAAACGATACTCCATGTTTTTCAATATATTCGCCGATCCAATAACTCAACTAGACCACCCCCGACTCTCGGCTAGGTAAACGAAAAAATGTAACAATTCGCGATTGTGCTGTCGCCATCGTGGAAACGCGGTCGACCTGTGACGCGTGGTTGCGCAGACATATTTGCTCGGACCAGATTTCAGATTTATCAGCGATAGGCTGACAAAGGGTCGGCCGAAATCCTTTGAAGATATCGCGTATCGGTCGATTCGTTGTTTGATCTGCGTCGAAACACGAACGTGCACTCCGTTTGTCATTGATAACGGGCGGTGATCGCCGATGGTTCCGGCGATCGCGGGGCACCGCTGTTCGCACTAAGCGACTGCTTATCAGCGGCGACATATTTGTACGCGTGTCGCTTAAAAGTGTCGCTGAAAAGAGATCAATCGATTGCGAAAACCGTTCGCGGTCCTATTCTTAGAACCTTGGTGGTAACTGGTTGAAAGAAATTACATAATCGTTGATAAAGAGAGAGCAAAGTCGAAAAATCTAAAAAATAAAGCTTAAATCAGTTCGCCCACTGCTCCTTTCGAAACCTATACTTCAAATCGCGATAAAACGATGCTCTCTTGTCAACAGACCAATCGAAAATCAGATCGCAAACTATCCGTCGATTCGATCAATATTCATCGCCGAGTTTCGCTTATTCTAAACACACACGGCGCGAACATCGCTCGAGCACAACTCGTTAATGTTTCAGCGCGACCAGCAGCAGAGTAATCGTTGCCCCATTAATTATCCGAGCGCAGCTCGTCACCGCGCCGCCCGCAATAAGTGCCGGCAATGACTGGCGGATATCTCGGTGCGCGCAAGATCGCGCGACCCGGGGCAAAATTCGCGGACTGGATTTTATGGCGACACGGGCGCAGACAATGGCGGCTGGAAACGCCGTCGCGGATCACCTTGTGTCAACTACGCGCGACAACGGCCGCTGCTTATGTACTCGGTATTAATTATCCCCGGGCCCTCCTTATAACGTAATTTATGGGAGCATGGGGTTAGGGCCGAGGGGAGCGTTATCAATCCGGTAGAGATTAATCACTCAAGTTTATACCTCCTGTATCCACTTCAGCTCCCGGCATAAGTAGCACGGTTTGCTTTGCCTCTACGGCTTCTCCTGCTACTCTCGCCGTCTTTGGGCCAACGTCTTGATTTATGAGCACCCGCCGGGTCGCGATGCACGGGACTTTGACGGGACCGTCGAGTCGATTTCGCCGGAAGTTTCCGGCCGGGGAAAGAAAGGGTGGAGGTTCCGTGAAAGGGGATGAAATTAGCACGGCATTGTTTCAAGGGGAGGTTGGATTTATTAGATACCTACGAGCACTTCTTTAGGGAAGGTACTTTGCTCCGAATAATTCCATGTTACGGTGACACCACAAGTGCATCGCCTATGAAAAGCTACAGAAACTGATCAACGCAAACCATGGATTCGCAACAGAGAGGCAACAAAACCAGAACACTGAAGCGTCGCATCTCCAAGGATGCCGTTCACGCTTGCCCAAGGAAAAGCAACTGTTCGCAAAGGTGTGCGAGATCCAATTGAAAAGTGCATCGGGTGCGCTCTCTACCGAGTGCAGGCCGAACCCGTCCATGATTCTTTCCTCGTTGCACCTCGATGCGAGCGTTAGAAACGTCTCGCGCCCGTAGAACCTGTCGAAGCGCGGGTATTCAACACGGTGACAACCGTTGCTGCACACATCGTCGCAAAGTTCACCACCCCTCTGAACCCCCTCCAATTGCTCGGCAAGGGGGTGGGAGGGCGATACAGTCGGAGGGGTGGCGCAGCGCGAGGAAAGTGGAAAGGGAAAAGTTCCCCCCACCTGAAACGATCCTGTTCCGATCCCCCACTTTTCTCGCCGGCAACAACGCGGTACGGGTGCCAACGAGGAGGGTCTATAACCGTCCTTTGTCGAGTCGTGCTGCCACCTGTGCCAGCTAGCTCTCGTCGACCTTGCCCGAGACTGGTCGCGACGGCTCCGAGCTTCTTCGAGGGCGATCTTGCGCAGGAAACGTGTTTCTTCGATTTTTTGGAAGTTTCGCCGATACGGTTTGCTTTCACGGTGGATAGTAGAGCATGGCAAGGTATTTGGAACACTATGGGGGTGTGTGCAGGGTTTTGTTGGGGGTTGGAATTATCGAAAGTGACTCGAACATCGTTTTTGTAGACGTAGACAGAACTGGGGGTGATTATTTTTTAATGTCTTTTCTCTAACGTTGCATAGAATGTCCCTGCTTCGTATTTTGGAAGAGTATTATCCTTATTCTTACCTGATTCCTCATACTGAAAGTAAAACGCACCTAACCAGCAGTCATGATTAATTGTAAATATAGAGATCCCTCATGATTCACCGCTTAATCATCTCTTTTCGCACCGCTGTTCAATTAATAAAAGAAAAATTATGCATATACCTTACCAGAAACTCACTATCATCCATTCCGCCATAAATTCAGATGTAGCGAGTAGATCTTCATGCTGGGAGTCATCCAAGTGGACAGAAACGAGCCCCAACGCGTATCAAAAGCGGTACAGAATTATCGTCGCAAATCGAATTACGTGCAGCACGCGGCCCACCGATCAGATAGGGGGTGAAGGGTAATTTAGACGAATCGTTGTCTCCGGGACATTAGATAAACGCGTGAAACACGCGTGTGCAACGTGCAAATAATTGCAGGTTCAACGGACGAGCGGTCTGGCTGCTTAACATCGGTACTTTCCCTCGGCGTTACGTGCGCCTTTTGCCTTATCGCGGTTCATCTGTAATTACGCGGTATTGTCATGACAGTTTTTATGTATTAGATGCGCCTCGCGCGTAGGAGACATCGTCTCTCTCGAGTTTTCAAGCGGGAATTTTTTATTCCCGACGCCTATCGCTCGTTGCGCCGCGGTATCAGCTTGTGTTCCTCGTGTCGCGGGGGCGTTCGGTGATGAAGAACGCAATGGCCGTGTATAACTGTATTTCGATATTTGTACAACAGTGTTTATTACAATCTTGCGTTGATTACGTCGGGGATCACTTATAGACTATTTGTGGAATCTAGGAAGGAGATTAATTGCCGCGGAAGATGTATAGGGTGCTTCACAGTTGTAGACACGGAGATAATTGTTGGAATTCGCAGTGGAGAATGATGAGGTCTTAATGAGTTTACATGGAGTAATTAATTGTTGCTCGGGAAAAGGGGTTTACGATCACAAAAGTAATCGACGTTTAATAAATAATCATTTTTGTGTTTCTTATTAATTATCGCAACATAGATCATTAAATGTTATTCTTTATACCAATGTTGCCAATCAAAGAAATTGGTCGTCCATCTTAACCCATTAGCTCGATTGTTCCTCGATCAGAATCGCCTCCCGTGCACCTGAAAGATTAAAACCAAATTAATTCCATTTTCCCACAGCGACCGCGATATTTACTCTCTCCGAAAGAATCCAATCATTAAACGTTCACGACCAATTAACTCGCCTTTCTCAACTAATATGTTAATAGACTCAAATGAAGACAAAAAAACCCTGTTCGGCGCATCGTAAACGTAACCGTTAAACAGCTATCATCTTTCCTTCCGTTTATATTCAAATTCGCCGGCAAAGTGGGAATCATTAGTTGAGGCGTAACAATGCGTACAACCGCCGATGCATTTAACATGAATTGCATGTAGGTAGTGTGTGCTAGACCGTAGGCTATATAGCAGGGAACGCATTAACATGTTAATGCCTTGTCTCGCGCTACAGTTAACTGTCTCGTCTCACTACGGCTAAACGCGTTAGCTGATCCACGGGCATTAGTAATTCAAAGCCTGGAGACACCTACAACGCGCGGCACAATCATAATAAAACACCTCCGCGTTTACGGGTCGATTCGTTACAAATTGCTCTGCCACGATTGACGAGTGTTTCGCCAACAACGGATAACCGATTCGCGGCTTTTTGCCAATTGAACGGCGCATCAACACTGCGCTGAATCGTGCCACGGAAATGTTGAATTATACGGAATTTTCTTTAGCGGACAGAGGAAATGTAATTACAATATTTTATTTTATACGATATTAACTCCGGGGCAAAGAAATTATTTTGTAATACTCCCTGTTTTCGCTTTCGTCTTTGCAGAAAGTAGAAACAGAAGTGAGTTACGGACGCAGAAATTAGTCTGGGAATGTCAATTCTTATTTTCTACAAGCTCGTTGCTTGTACAACTTACAGCGAATTACGTATCCTATTATCGAATCATTGGTTCGAAATAATTTCTTACGAGTGACCGCTATCAACAGTTATCAGCGCAATATTTTATACCGTAAAATCTAGTGCTTTAAATCATTTATAGACTTCTATGAATAAAAACTGTTATCACGCGGTGCACAAATTAAATCACAGTGCTGCCCACGAACGGATCCTCCCCCGCACCTTTTTTTTTTTATCTCCGATCACTGTACTTGCGAGAAGCGCCAACACAACGCGACGTTATCAAAGCGGGAGAAAGTCCCTAATCTCTAAAGTTTTAATTGGACAGCACTGTAATGAAGATAAAGATGGCTCACTTAATTGTCACGGGTCGAGAGATCCTCCTGCAATCTCGCACACAGTCTCACGAAGAGGGGCAATTTTCCCGAGCCTACATCTACCCTAATCGAACGTCGTTTACCCACGTCACATATCTGAAGCGTGAACCACACTCCAGCGACTCGCGTACCCGCGGAAGCATAATTCCACGCACCAAGTGTGCTCGCGACTGCCTCGCCACGTTCTTTCCACAGACACGACACCCGGGATTCCCCGGACGACCGATAAGCGAAATTCGAGAAGCACAAAGTACGAAACGCCACTGTCGCTCCCTCTCGAATCAGCGATCCGGAGGACGCGCGGTCGATCCTTAGCCCGTAGCACACGCACAGAGACGTACGGGAAATCCAAAATCGATGTGGTGCGACGACGACATCGGTCAGCGGCTTAGACTGGGCGTAGTCGTAACGGAGCGTGGTCGACGGTTTCTCTGGCGTCGTCGACAAATTCGGTGTCGCATTCTCGGAAAGTCACCGACGTAGGGATAGGGAGGTTGGCCGGGGGGCAGGGGTGGTTTAAGGTGGAGTCAAAGAGCGGAAGAGAGATCGAGGGAAAGAGAGACGCGAGGGGGCGGTGGGCGGTCGAGGGGGGCGACGGGAGGATCGGGGACGAAGAGGGAGAATCCGCTACGCACACACACGCATCCACACATTCGCACACTGCAACACGACACTCGCGTGTACGCACGTAGCCGTCGAGCACTCACACGGGCGCAGCTCGCTCGAGCTTCACAAAGCGTGTACGCATAGTAGCGGCCTCTTGAAGTCACCCTGCGGAGAGGAGGGCGCGGAGAGAGACAGTGAAAGAGAGAGAGATAGCGATTGCGCGCTGCTCTGTGTGTAGACGGCGGTGTTAACAAACGGTACACTAATGTTTCACATCTCGGTGTGTTGCTCACCGTATGCTCCCATCTCGCTCCGCCTTCGGCGACGCTCTCTCCGTCCCGCGAGCCGTCGAAGTTCCGCCGTCGAGAGCGCGAAGTCGAGCGTGCCGCGCGCACAGCGGGGCGACGAGAAAGGAAGGAAGGCGAAAGCCGCGCTGCTCCCGCGAGCACCTTCTGACGCGTCGAGAGGGGGGCTCGGCAAGGTGGCGGGGGCGGGGCGACTCTCGGTCGCGCCCACGGAGGGGAAAAAACCCGAGCTCCGTGCCCACCCCGCGATCCGCGAGAGGGGAGACGAAAGAACTCTGGAAGGGGACGATTTATCCGATGAGAGCCCTCTCCTCTCGCACACCAACCCACCACCACACGCCGGAACGCCAGCGACGAGGGTTAAGCGCGATCGTGCCGAGTTTCACCGCGAAACGGCAAAAATATACCCGATAGCAGGTACTCGCCAAGGTTTATACAGGGTGGACCTAAAACTGGGTGCAATTCTTGGAGACGATGGCATCAAAAGTTCTGCTTTTTTTCATGAATTGGAAAATTGGAGTCTTTGGTTTTAGGACTTTATGGGAAATTTGTTGACAAGTAGCAGAAAAGTGGGACATGATTATATGAAGGTTAGTGAAATGTAAATGTGGAGAAATGTATGAAAATAGGGGAAAGTTATCTATATTGAATTAACTCCTTATTGACGTATCTTGATAAAAAAAATATACACCATACTTGCAATTTGCTGTTGGCTGTATTAATTTAATGTATGTAGTGAGATTGGAATATTCGAAAACGAGGAGGCGATTATTTGTTTATTTGTTGAATAGCTGCAAATGTATATTTTTTATCGAGATACAAAAATAAACCAGATCTAGGATCGTTCCAATTTTAAGTAACACTCCCCTATAACTATACTTTTATTCAAGAGTTGATTGTTTATCTGTATTTCTAAAAATGAGAATTTTTCAATAATTGCACTGAAAGATAAAAAACGGAAATTAGATTCAGTAAGTACTACTAAAAGCGATAAAACTTTTCAGCAAACTCAATATAAAAAGGTACGAAAATAAAATTCATTTCCTTCGAAAAATTCTAGGATCTATTGACAGCGAGGAAATACTATTATTGGGAGAAAAATTTGACTATTGGAAATTTAGTTATATATTGGTATAACTTGATTTTCTTGCAATTGTCTGATTTTATTGTTATGATATTTTAGAAACTGTTGAAGTCATTTAGAGACTAAAAAATATATACCTCTATTTATGTTTAGTATCAAATTCATGACAATACTATTTAATCCTTTTCATCGTATAAAAATTATGAAAGCACTTCGAAGTTGTTTTAAATTTTCTGGATGTCTAAATTAAATGTCTAGCTTTATTCAGCTTTATGAATTTCACTATGAATTAGTAAGCCATGTCAAAAAAATTCTTTTCATTTGTCAGGATCTTCTTTCAACATTCTGATACATCATAAATTCCATCAATACAAAGATTCTTTCTTCCTCTTTGGACTGCAGACAAAAGAATAATGACTTGCGTTTTTGTCCACCTAACATAAAAAGAATAAAAACATCTTGATTCATATGAATCTTCCCTAACAATACATTATAGGGTGATGCATACAGATATTGGTCCCTACTTATAATGACTAACCGTTTCTAAAAAAAAGTAGTAAATGTAATATAATACTTTTCTCAGGTAATAAAATATACTTATATTTCAATGTCTCAGATGTTCTTTTTCGAATACAATTATAGATTCTATTATGTAAAAAGGTATTACATTATATTTTCTATTTTCAAACTGTTACTTATATGCGTCAATATCTACGTGCTGTACACTTTACACCAATTTATATATAATCCGAGAAAACCTATCTATTCGTAATGACAAACTTCCTGGCAAATCTTTGACCGGATACCAGCGCCAACTTTTCATTTCCTTCCCTAATATAATCTTGGCTATCCGCATTATCCGAAGTGCGGCGAAAATCGTGGCCACGGTTAACAACGATACACCCTGTATAGTGGCAATCTGTTGGCCAGGCGAAAAATGTCAGTGCGCGTTTTTCCACCCACCCCGCGGTATCGCGTCGCGTCCCCTTCGTGATCCCCCACCATCGGGGCGAAATGTCCTCCCCCGCAACGGTTTGTGCTCGCGATCCGGCAGCTACAGCCGCCCCTACCCGCCCCTTTGATCGGCGCCCGTGGCAGGAGGGCGACAAGTAAGCGCGAGGAGGCGAGTTCCCTTGAAAGAACTGCGCAAAACACGGTCTCGTGCGACGCCGCGGTCCCGAGGTCGTCGTTGTGTCGTCATCGTGTCCGCCGCTCGCCGTTGTCAACTTGTACATTGTTAGTGATCGTCGGCGCGTTCCCGCGACCGCTTTGGTCCTGACGTACTTCGATCCTGCGATTTCGATTCGCCAAAGATCTATCGGAAGTTGTTGCTCGAAGGTGTACTTAAAAGTTTGATCGAGGTTGAAAATTGGATTGGAGTCGTCATTAGTCATCGAGAGGTTCTGAATGATTAAGAAGTACGGAGGAACGTAACGTTCGCCGACGTTGGGAAGCACGCGCGAACGTTGAACGGAGCCGGTTCGCGATCCTCCCGCGCAAACGTGCTCGCGTCATACGCTCGCGGTGATCGCGCGTTCCGCTGCGTGCAAGCGAGAAAGACCTCGCGGCGTGGAGCGAGGAGGACGGCGTAACGGCGAAGACGGAGAAGAAAGCGAGGGAGAGAGAGGGAGTGATCGTGTGTAGTCAAGTGTCGCGTTTGCGAGCGGAGCAAGGAGGATTTGAGAGGAGGTTGGGGCGAGAGGTGTAGAGCGCGAGGGGTAGCAAGTTGTGGCGATCATCGCAAAGTAGTAGGAGAAGAGAGAGAAAGAGAGTGGGAATCGGGGTGGTGGTGGGGAGGCGCGAGAGTGTGCGGTCGTGTCGAAGAAAGAGGTGGAGAGTGTCGAGAGGTACGGTCGCGGGGTATGAGAGGGGCGGAGAGGGCAGCGACAAACTACCGGGGAAGAAGTCAGCGGCGAGTAAAGCAGCGCCGCCGAGGCTAAACTTCGGGATCTATCGAACTAAAATTGTCGTGTAGTTTCTGCCTCCTCTTCTCGCCCCTCCTAACGGCCACGCTCTACCTCGCCGTTGACCCCAGCAGAGGGGCGAAGCACGCCAGGCAGCGGCGACAGCATCTCGGCCGGTTGCGCCCCCTCCGAGCGGAGCGCACCCATCCCCTCCACCGAAACGAAAGCCGAACGAAGAGGGAAGAAAGAGCGGGACCGACGGGGTGGGGCGTAGGACGAGGGACGAGGCGCGTAGGCGCGACGAAGAGCGAGCGATCGGGGTGGCCGCGACGCGAACAGAGAGGGGCTTGGAAACGGAAAGAGGAAAAGGAGAGAAAGAGAAGGGAAGTTGGAGTCGCTGAAGAGGGGGTAGGCAGGGAGCGCGTTAGCTGGCCCCACGGGCGACTCACCATATTTTATTGTCGCGTTTGCCGACGCTAACCGCTGCACGGCTCCGTGGCCCGATCCGCTGCGAAGATGCCGACCTGACTCGCGCGAAGAGGGAACCCGCCAGCAGCCAGCAGCACCGAACACGCCGCCAAGCCAGGTAGAAGAGCGAGAGTGTGTGCCGGTTGCCTACGAATTCGCGCGCGGGTACACGAGGTGGCTGCCGGCGGTAGCATCGTCAGCCACCCAGCAGAGGTGGCACCAACACCCCCACCACACCGCGCGGCGTGCCTGCCCTGGACCCTCCCACCCGTCTCGTCGAGGGCAAACCATCTCGCAAAAATCGTCCCCCTTTCCATGGGAAGGAAAAGAACTACGGCGACGACTCTGCCACCACCACCACCACCACCACCAGCGGTAGCGTCGAGCCGACCGTTTCTCGTCACTACCACCACCACCATCGGCACACTACCATCGTTATCGCCAGCGCCACCGTCACCGTACCGCTGCCTCCTCCTACACACCGCGATCAACCGTCATCTCGCGGGACGAGGATACCAGAACTTACGGACTTACGGCGAGTCGTATTGTTGTTCCGCGGCACGCTCGGCCCCTCGATCGTCATCCGCCGCGGACCGAGGAGTTTCGTCTTGCCGCACGTCACCGCGATCGAGATCGATCGGTGGTAACCCGGTGCTCAGTGAGGATCCATGGAAAAGTGCGCGATGTGGATCGTTATCGACGGCTCCGAGCGAATAGCGTGTCGCGCCCGGTCGGACTGCCCCCTCTAAGCGCGCGCGAAAGAAGTCTCCTCCGACGCGCGGAGCACGCGAAGAGGGAGAGAGGGATGAGCCGCATGGACACGCGCCCTCCTTCTCGTGCCCCCTCTAAACACGAGTGAGAACGAGTGTGCACGCGTACATGTGGACGCGGCGCGCGGATCACGCAGAGGACGAGGGACAGAAGCGTCGAGGCGGTCCGCGTACCGCGCCAGTTTGTAGTTTAGTTGTTTAAAGAGTGCTGCGCGGCGGGCACGAGCCGGGACCTAGCTGTGGGCTTGAGGAAATCTGTGATCGGTCGATTCGCGGGAGAGACAGAGAGCGTGAACGCGCGCGCACGCACGCACGGGAGCTCCAAGGAGGAGAGAGATAAAAAAAGGAGATCGGTGCGAACAAGTCGATCCTCGCCTTTCCTTTTCCACGGAACGTGTCTCTCCGTCACCATCGCTCGACTTCCCACAACCTACCCGCTCCTCTCTCACTCCCTCTCTCTCTCGCTCTCCCTCTCTCTCTCTGTCACTCGCCTGGCCGCCTGTGCGCGCCTCCCGTCCCTACGGACCCGCTTCCTCTCGCTCGCTCCACCCTCTGTCCCCGTCGCGCTTTCTTGCTTCCTTTCTCTCGACGCGCGCCTTTCTTCCTCGCTCCCGCGCTCTACCTCCGCCTTCCTGTTCGCCCGAGCGGACGGCTGGATTCCGTCGAAAAGAAACGACGATTCGGAGGATAGTCGCGACCGATCATAGCTGGCGCGTCGATCGGGATCTACGGCGTGCGAGGCTCGCCGCGGGAAACGTCATCCGCCGCCGTACGATGCGCGCATTCACGCGTACCCGTGTTTTTCCACCGCCACGGTAATTGCCCGCTCCACGGTTTACACCTGTTACCGGGACTCGTGCCGCGACAACATCGCTCCCAGTGGTCGTCATCGCCTGGTGAACTATCGACGGAACACGGGATCCTCCTCGTCGATCGGTGTTTGCGCGCCAGTCGCTCGCGGATTTAGTATCGTCATTGGGAAGTGACCACGTTGCACATCCTCCGCGATCGGAAAACTGCTCACTCCAGCTTTTGTGTCCGCGGTCTCAGTGACAGTGAGAGTGTGGTGACGAAGACCTCGGCTTTCGGATACTTGGACGGTGTCTCTGAGAAACGAGAGTTTTTCGTGTGAACGCACCAACAAGAGGTCAACGCACCTCTCGTCTGCTTTTTTCGACGCCTCCGTTTCGTGGACCTCGCACATTCTCGCCGATCCGGCGACGGATATCGCGCGGATACTTCTTTTTTTTTTTGTTTCTCTGGTGTCGTCGGCGTGCTTGTAGTGAGAGGAACGAGAAGAGAAGAAAAAACGAAAAAGTGTTCTTGGCGCGTTTATCCCTCGGTGAAGAGTGACTCGGTGGGTGAGACCGCCGCAGCGGATGCCACGGCCAGAAACGATGATCGCGTAGCGGCGTCCGAACATCACGGCCCTGAGTGGCCGACACATCATGTCACAGTTCTCTTTCCGAGGATCGCCAAATCTACAGGTGAGTCCTCGTGAATTTTCCCTTGCCCCGCGTTTCACGAACCCGCGGATCCAACGACACGCGACACGATCGTCGAACGTGATGGATGGTAACCTCGGTGACATCGATCAAACCCGTGATTGAGATCGGTGACCCCCGTCGTATCGTGGATATCGTGCTTTCATTCTATCGCCTGCGGAATTTTCAATCGGCTCGATCGAACGCGTTTTATGGAAATTAGAGTTTTCCTCGGGGGATGGGAAAATATTGGGAGACAGTGTCGTTTCAGGGTGAGCTATACAGGGTATTTCGGGTTGCGTTGGTTAAATTGTGCTGTGTATGTTTTTTTGGACGTATGGAGACAGTTTTATAGGTTATGTGAAGCTTAAGTGATATTCCTAAATATGATTATGGTCATGATGTAAAGTTACTGCCTTTCGCAAAGTTATTGCTGACTGCTATTGACGTGTAACTATGTCTTTAAATTACTGTGATAATCAGTACATTTTAAACCAAAATATCTCAGTTCCTTCGTTATTTTAGAATCAAGCAAAACCTTCTGACATTCATCTATAAGTTTAAGTCAAAGGCGACAGTCAGCTTGAGTAAAGTAAATAACAATTACAAGTGTGTTAACTCATCCAAGATATAAAGGAACTCGATTCGAAGAAAATAATAAAATTTTCCGATATCCCTGCAGTAAATTTCACATCATACTATCCAATGAATTATTTGTAATCAGTTATTAACAATTTGGAGATAGAAACTGTCAAGCTGCATCTGATAAATTGTCGTCTGCCACATATTGAAAACTTCGCTGAATTCAGGTTTAGTTGTAAACCTTTTTCTGTCAATTCTTTGAGAAATAATTGCGTGCAACTAAAATCGCGTTATCACCAATTTGTAGTACGATTGTAAAACGCGAAATGGTGCTGTAACACTTGTCACCGATGCACTGAAGCGTAAGAATATAACCAATATTTACCCGATTTCGTTATTCGAGCCAGCAGCATAATACTCGATGTTGTTACGAGCAATGAATTCGACTTGTATTAATACCGGTAGGTATAAGTTGTGCAACATTGAAACAAAATGCCAAGATTGCTTTCAACCAAGCGGTGCGCGGGACATTTATCTCGTCTACGCTTGGAATAGAAGCGCCCGTCTCGTAGAAGTAATTTAATCGCGAACCTTGAAACACCCAGTATATAGACACTACATTCTACCACGGAGAGAAATTCTATCGGAGCTGTTTTATCAATTTAAGAGAGTATTTCTTCCAAGAAAATGACAGCCAATTTCCCCAGTCTTGCTCGATTTCCCATTGACTTATCGCGTCCAGCCAATAAATCCATCAGGAGAGTGTCGAAGAAGCGTAAGAATCGTTTTCGCCGCGATAAACGTAGCCTCGCCTCTTTATCGGATTTCAGAATTATCTCCGGCGGTCGGAGCTCGGAGGCGCGATGAAAATTTAAGCGGCATTCAAACAGGACTAGTTCGCGTGTCGAACGCGTTTCATTTGGAGAAGAACGTCCGCGTTCGAATGCGAACATCCGACCCGTTTTTCTTGCGTTCGCGATAACGGACGATCGGATGTCAGGCTTGGAACACATAGTTGCGAACGTAACGAACGACGCGCCGGGAAGTTAAAGAGCGAGACTGGTACACGCGTAAACGCGATGGAAACGCTTGGCACCCGGTGAAATATCGGTATCGAGGGCGAACGTAATTTAGGTTTGAACGGTGGACGTTAGGAGAGACGCACGGAGTACACGGGCCGAGATTGTCGTCCGGCCACGGGTCGGTTGTGTCCACTCGGCGGACGTATGAATCCGGGTATAATTTCAGTCGTTTGAAAGTCAAATGTATTCAACGGTCGAAAGCCTCGCCTACTTGCGTCTATCTGTTCCTTCTCGTCCACGATTTCGCGTGTGTCCCGCCGCGACCGTCGACCATGAATCGTTTATAGCGCCGACTGTTCGTCGCGAAATGGGGGATTCATCGTCCCGTTGGCTCTCGTTGCGAATGCTCGTTTACGAGCCGTCGAGAAAACTGCCCTGCTCGCGCCTTCGACCGTCACGACCGTCGGTTGACTCCGTTGGAACGAGCCATTAGCGGGATTGCACGCGATTCGAACTTCCATTGACGATTCGTTGCTTTTTGGATGGTAAAATGATTTTTGGAATCCTTCGAATGTAGGAAAATATTCAGTAATAGAAGGATGGAAATTTTATTCAGATCTTCACGATGTACGGAATGTATTCGATACAGATAAAATTTGTTTCTGATAAGTAGGTTCTGTAAGCCACGTGGCAAACGAAAGTATTAATTTCAAGGAATACGTTTAGCGAAAAGATACGCCAAAAATGACCGGCTAAGCGGTCGCTTAGAAACGCGTACGAACTGGAACACTTAAAACAAATGTAAGCGTGTTAAGCAAATCTTCCTGCGATAGCGTGTAGATAAAGTCTGTGTACTAGCTTGCAATTATGTGTTTTTATATGTATTTTTGCTTTTTAAATTCTCATTATCAGTTAGAAGCGAATGGCGCTTTATCTAACAAAATGTTTGATAAGTAGAAGTTTTGAGTGCAAGTAAGTTTGTAAAATTGATGTGCAGTTAAAAAAAAAGGAAATAGGAATAATATTCCTAGTAATATTGACTAAATATTAGTTAAATAAGCTGCGGAGTTGAGTACTTGAAAGCAGATAACAAAATGTCAACCGGTCGGAAATTTATGTGAAGAATTAATATTGAGAATACTCCTTGATATTTTATACAAGACAGATGCAGTTTAAGAATACATAAATAATAGCGGTATTTGTAATTCAACAAATCAATCTCTATGCAAATATCATTGCACCTTGTTACAACTTGTTCGAACGTTTCAGGAGTTAAAATTATGAAATAATAAAGGAAATTATTATTGCTACGTTAGAAACACGATTGCAATATTGATACTTTCATTAAGTTACTTGAATAATGAACACTTCAGGGCAATTAGCAGCTGCATATCACATTTTCCGAGATATAAATTTTTTTTACACGATACGCCAAGCGAGATTATTCCTACACGCGTCTAAAATGGCTCGTAGAAGCGAGGCAATTAATTTGAGATCACGCGCAGAAATTAACTCTTGACGACAGACTAATGGAACGTCGGCTAAAATCTCAGAAATGCATATTCGCGTTTTTATCATGCCGCGTATGATTGCTAAACGCGGGCGGAATCGAAACGATGAAAATAACGATGCCACCGGTGCCCCGTAAAATACGCGTCGCGAGCACGACTCGACGAATTTATTTAATACGGATCGCGCATCGCCGAACGAGGTAATTAATTCGAGCTCACGCGCTCAAATTGGCTACTTACGACTGTTAATAGAGCGTCGATAAAATCTGAGAAATTAACGTCCAACGACTACACTAACCGTAACGTTTTTATTACCCATAAGATTACAAAATATACGACCGGAGCGAAGCGGAAGATTTAGAGACGGCGTTGCAGAGCGAAAATCTACTTCGAACCGTGTGCACGCGCCCATATATCACGCGCGTGTATCTACATGCTTCGCAATTCATAACCCCCGCGCGTGCATCGGTTTTTGCCATCGTCGAAATCGCGGTGATATTCGAACGATCGCACCCGGTGCGAAGTCCTCTCGGGCGCGGAGAGATGCGTGTCGCTTCATTTCGGTCCGGTAATCGCAGGAGGAGGAGGGGGGAGGGGGATAATTTGTAGCGTGGGATCTTGTCCGTTGCGAGAATGGATAGCCGTTGGCAAGCCTGAGAGATTCGGTGCCGCGTGTCCTGACATGTTGTTGCATATAGGTGCACGGTGCATACCTATGCGGTGTGCATAGCGCCGAGCTGAGAACATGTGTTGCCACGCCTAAAGCAACGCTCCGAAATGATCGAAGAGCTTGCGCTCCCTAGAATAATTATCTCGTCTTACCATCGGCGAGCTTTTTGCCGCGATACCAACGCGTACACGTGCTATCACACACACACACACAGACACACACACACGCCGTTTCTCGCGGTCGCACCTCCGTGTCGCCTCTCCAAAACGACTCTTTTTGCCTTCGTTCGCACCGCCTAAACGCTCCACGTTTATTCGCTGCCATTACGCGGTCCAATTTTCGCGTTTTCAGACACGCGACCGCCTCTTCGTTATCGATTCTCACGGCACGTTCGCTCGAAGGACGGAAATGGGAATTGGGAGACACGATAGCGAGGCGAAGCTCTCTTCCGCGAGCGGGGATTAAGGCGAGGGATTTCTTCGCGCTTGTTACGGTTGCCGATGCTCCTCCTTCGGGTTTGTTCTTTCTTAGTTTTATCAAGTGATTCGAAGACTTCTATTCCATTCGCGTTGAGTTTGGATACGCGAGCAAGGAAACTCTGAATGAAATCACTGTATAAACAGAATTCTTATCGCTTAGTAGATACACTGAATTTTTTTTCTGATACATAATTTTTACTCGAAGCTTGTTTGCGAATTAATTGCGCGCGTCGTGGAAATACGTTGAACGGAAATCGGCTGAACGACTCTTTTGTCGCTTCGCTAAATTGAAAAGTGACAATATTTCACGCGGCGGCGTGCGTCTCGTGCGCGAAATGCATCGTGGACAGTGCACAGTCGAGCAGACGATAAAAATTAATGGCCGATTATCTATGAGTGTTACTCCGTTTCTAACAGCGTTAACTAAACAAGCGAGCACTTTAGCCACGGTGTTGCATTATCGTTGACACACTTTTCTTTCGAATTCCCGTTCGCCCGTCAGCTGAAAACGCTTGATCTATGGAACGCACGCGGGCATCATTTATTATAGGACGATACGAAAAGAGAGGAGCATCGTAATCGCAAGATTCAATTTATAAATGCGAGGTGGAGGGAAAAGAGGATCTTCGAATCGTAAAACGCCACTTTCTCGACATCTTAGCGACGTTTCTTATCATAATTATGTCATAGGCCGACTAAAAATGACCGATAAACCGCGTATTCCGTTCCAACGTCCGCGAAGCCTACTTACGAAGTTTCAGTTATATTCTGCATCCTTCGTCTTCTCTTTGTAATCGTTGATGCGTGTCTTTTTTCTTGGACATTGTGTTGCTAATTGTTAACGAAAATTTCTTCTCGCGACGAGGTGTTGCGACGATGCTGCGCTTGCCACATCTGCGTGTACCGCGATGATGTAACGAGCCGGTGAACTCCGCGAAGAAACCGCTAGCCATAAATACGTACGACGCGCAAACCGTGTAAATTTATCATTAATAACCGTTAAGAGCGTTCAGGTGTGTTCGACACGGGCTTTCGCCGCTGCTCCTCGGTTTCGAGACATGATCATTTTCTCTTCGTGACGTGAACGTCTTGCAACGACGGTTCTTTTTTTTTCGCGGGTCGCTGCTGTTGCGTGCATATACCGATGCTTCGAATGTCCGTGTTATTAAACAGCAGATCTATTTATAAGGATCGCGAAGGTTTATCGTTGATCGAATGGGAGTCTATCTTTATATCTGCTGCAAGGAAAAATCGCGACACTGACCGACGTTTCTTAATGGCGCGAAGTTGGAATATTCCTGTCACTTAGCTCCAGCTTGAAAAATTCAGAGCGTTGCTTGCTGGAACGAACCTCGCGTCGTCAGGACGACCGTGCATTAAATTTAGAACGTGATGAATTTATATCGCTAATCTTCCGTGTCTCGTGATCTAATTGAAGCAACGATCCTTCCTTCCTCTCTGTCAAGGTTGTAATGCTTTTTCTTCAACCGTGATGTCGCGTATTTTTAGCGTGCCATAGCGTGTCACTTTCAATCTTTTCGCTCGAATCTCCGCGATGTTTTAAATATTAAAAATCTACCAGTATTTTTACGTTTTTCAAGATTCGTTAAACTAGCTGAAATATCTCAAAGCTTCATGAATATTCAGAGTGAATCAGAACGGTGATATAATGGACAAAAGGATTCGAAGAAAATGGACTGAAGCATCGGTGTCTCGCAGAACTCGATGCAACGATCGAGCAATCGCTGGTCGATGCATCGCAGGCCCGTTGCCTCGCGATATCGCTGCCGGCAATTGGTTACACGTTCGACTAGACTCCAGAGATTACAGAGCCCGTAAGTGTCGCGGACGAATTAAAGCAATTAAGGATAACGTCCGATAGAAGGCACGCGTTGGTCGTGCCAGGCCTCGGTGTCGATAATCGAACCTGTCGTTGGATTTTTCTCTTGTAACTCTTCCGAGTAACGATTGCTCGATTCGTTTCGTGGAGTTATGTCCCAGTTAAAGTATGTAGCAGAATGTACGACTTTTCTTGGCACACCTTTTTTCATTCTGGCTGAGAAATAATTGTTTTGTTTTTTTTCAAGAAATTTAGATTCAAATCGTGGCATGATTATCTAAATGACGATAGTTCCACTTTGAAAAATCCGTGATGCAAGATACAGAACTTCAGAAGACTAAATTTCTACGCTCCTCATTTTTTATAATAAACTCGACAGTGCCAACCACCCATCAAACCCTTCAAATCCATCCATCAACCCCCACAGATGTTCTTCACGCATCTTCTAACCGTCTCGCGAGCGGAATCCCCGTGCACTTGTTATCAAGATTCCTTCCTCGGCGTCTGAAATTCCATATGCTTCCTTCAGCAAGGGCAACAATGTTTCCGGTGCTCGCGACAGTTCGTGTTATTCGTGTGCAATCCGCAAAAAAGCATGGAAACCGAGCGCGTGGCGCGCGGTGAATCGCGACAGCGCGAGCTTTTCCACCCCTCGCGTCCTCCGAAGACGAAATTGCGACGGAGACGTCTCGTGGAATTCGTGGAATCGTCTTCGCTTCGCGTAATCCTCCGCGCTCGCCGCGCGTCGACGGAGGAGGAGAGGCTCTCCGAGGGGAGTTGGCGAGGAGAATTCGAAAAGGAGAACGCGTCGCGAATCGGAATGTCGACGGAGGGACGATGCGGCGGTCGCCGTCGGCCAGTTGGAGGATTCCTGAATGACGACGCCCGCGTAAAAATTATGAATGGCCATATTATTGCAAGTTGGCAGCGCGATGGTCCGCTCCGTTCCGCGCCTCGCCGCGCCTCGGCTCGCGCGATACGTTGCCATATAGATACGATCTCCGGTAGTAGTTCGCGGCTGGCAGTTAGCGGTGTGTTTCGCTCGCTGACTCGGCGCTACTCGATCCAATCGAGCTGACTCAGATCCTCCGCCCTCGCTCTCTCTCGCACTCTCTTCCTCTCCTCCTCTCTTTATTACTCACTCTCTCTCTCTCTCTTTCTCTTGGCCGTTCTTTTGCTCTCGCATTCATTCACTCGCACGCTCGCGTTCCCTCGTGCAGCCTTCCTTCTTCCTCCGCTTCCTCCTTTCGATCGCGCTTCCTCCCTCTTCTCTCCACCCCGACGTTCCCCTCGTTCTGCTTTTTCGCCCCGTTCGCGGACTCTTCTATTCATTCACTCGCGCGCGCTAGCGTTTCGCGGCTACGTTCCTCTCCCGGTTCTTCCCCGGTTTTTTCCCTGGCATAGCCGGTTTTTTGCCGTTCGCCGCGCTTCTTGCCTCCTCGCTACCCCGCTTTTTATGGTCACGTTTTTTTCTTGCTCCCTTCGGGCGCCGCCGCGCTTCTTCGAGGAATTCATTCACTGGCCGGTGCCTCGAGACTCGAGATCGCAGACCGCGAGCATTCAGCTCCTGGAGATCGCTTCGTGGAGAACGCCGGCGGCTGTACGGGTTCGCGAGAGAAGCTGCGTGGCAAGAGACATTGTTCGCTCGCTGCTGGCCGCCGCGAGCAGGCCACTTCCGGCACTCCGATTACCTCTCGACACGGCCAATCGTCGTCGGTGATAAAGACCGATTTATCAAACACGATTAACATTGTGGAGCGTTGCGTTTGTTGCGCCTCTTTCGTTTCGGTGTCGGATCGCGCTAAGCGGAATCGGTCGAGATAAGCTCAAAAAGTTACCTTTTGCTTATTTCAACGCGCCTCCCACACTGTCGCTGCGCACCCATCGATGCAGTTAATCATGTCCGAGTTTGCGGTTTGGTCCTCCGAGAGAGTTAAATATACCGAGTCTTATTACCTTTGATACTTGACTCGTTCTCAGAATCTTTGTTTGTTTACTCTGCAAACAATCGTGGCGGTTTCAAACTCCGAGTTGGTGTTAAGATGTAGGAGAAGCGTTGACAATTCGATACGAGGCAATAAATCTGTAACTCGGCTTTCTAATCGCGATCAAAGCCGCCGAAGAGCCGGCTAGATCCAAAATCAACCTGCTCGGCGAGCTTCGAATCAACTTCCCAGCGATTCGAATGCCTTGGTGTCGAAAATTCTTGCGAACGTCCGACGATCTAAAAACGGCAACGAACAATGGACTGCGAGGCTCTCCGTCGGCCCCCGTCGATGTTCGATCAGTTTTCACCGAAAGGAGTCTCTCGTTCCATGCATTCTCGCGGCGGGGGAGACACAAGCCGCCGGGGGCGGCAGGGGGGCGAGGGGGCACGAAAGACCGAACGAACACGTCGATGCAAATTCAGCGGAAGGCGAGAGAATGCCCGGGGTCTCGTCGGGGCGAGCGGGAGAGAGGGGAATCGGTGTAATCGGTGTTCGAAGCATTCGAGGAAAGCCGAGAAGCGGGAGAGAGAGAAACCGCGATCTCCGATCAGTCGCGGCGCACGCCGGCCAACATAATTTATTGAAATTGTCCTTACGGGAGTCGTTACTATTTTATACCGCGTTCTCGCGTAACGGTCGGTGGTTTGCTGCAAGGGGTTCCACGCATCGGCGAATGCCTAATCTTTCTCACGGCATAAATCATTGGCTTCTGTACGCGCCGCGCGATAAATTCCGCGGGATGCTTGTAAACCGGGCCATTACGAATTTAGACTACTGCTCGCGACTTTCCCCGGTTTCTGTGGTTTCCAGAATCGCGGAGAGTGCCGCTTCGCGTGGAACGCTTAATAGGATTCTTTATTTTCTGTTGATCATGCGATTCATAAGTCCTTTCCTCACCCTCTTGCAGACTCGATCAGTTTTTATCACCACAGTGTTATGAAAGCGAATAACGATTTTTTTATGTGATGTCAAGTTTATTGTTTAATTTTTTTGTTTTCTAATCTGGGACAACATCACTTCGCCACTCAAAAAACCAGAGCTGCGGAGTCGAAGTTTGAGAGTAATTTCTGATCACTGGAGTCGCAGTCGGAATCAGAAAAAAATATATCGACTCCGACTCCGGCTCCAACTCTGACTCTTTTGTTAATATTTGACAATTGATTCATTCAGGGCCAAAAAGATGAAAGATAGCCCTAAAAGGAACAAGTATCTCTACGAAATATTAGAGATTACATTAATTTTCAAAAATAAAAACTATCTCGTTAGTATTCAAAATTTACAGCTATACTTACAAAGAATGAAAAGAGTATTTCCTCAAACTGATATACATTTTCTAACTATTTCCTGAAATTGAGAATTGAGAATATTAGAACTGTATACAGGGTGTAACAAAAATGTTGCAGTTCCTTGAAAGGGTTAATTCCTGGGGTGATTTTAAACAACTTTTTCCTCAGCGAAAAGTTATTAACGAAAAACACCGACCAATCGGGGAGAGTGTATAGCGGATTAATGATGACGTGGACGATGGCGGGCCAATACTACTCACCGCTGGAGCCCGCGCTGATATTCATCCACTGTACACGCTCCTTGATTGGTCGGTGTTTTTCGTTAATAGCTCATTAACAAAGCTCCACCTAACATTTTCACTAAGGAAAAAGTTGTTTAAAATCACCTCGGGAATCACCCCTTTCAAGGAACTGCAACATTTTTGTTACACCCTGTATAATTATAAAATAGAGACCCTATTCTACAAAAGCGCGATGTAAAATTTTCTCCCTAGGACTAAACATTTGCAAGGAAAATCGAAGCGACCATTTGTTAGATATTGTTTTTCACAATTTATTCGTTTATTCCACCGATCAATTCCCTAAAAAGAAAACTCGTTTCCCTTACTTAATGGCAGCCATAAACAGACGTGTACTCCAGAGAGAGAATTCCACTTTGTGAAGGATGTAAAATGTAAAGGAGAACAGGAACCACGCATGTTCCTCGAAATCGCTTCAATTTTTCGTCACAGAAAGCGATTGAGCGAGGGGAGTCGCAACAGGAGGGGGCACGGAGGTTTTTGTTTCTGGCTCGGCAACGGAGCGTGTAACATCCAACACACGCCGTGGCCAGAGATTACAAAGTAACTCTTACGGGGGCGATAAGCGGTATCGCGTTAATACGTTCCGGGGCCCCGCGGCGCGCTGTGTATGTTTAATAAATAGCGTGGAACGCGAGCGTATACCGAGCACGGCGGGCACCGGGAATACCGATTATGCCGACGAGGACGAAAGTATCGCGCGACAATGCGTAGAGAGACAGGGTCGGGGCTATCGTTCGGCTGACGGCGTTAGCAAATGACGCCGGATGCGCCATTGTATCGTCACCAAGTTCTCCTTCGATAACGCCACTCACGCTCGCTAATCGCTTTACGGCGAAACTTCGGTGTCAGATGGCCGACTCTGCGATCTCCTGCTTTTCCGCTTCGCTCTCGCCGGTCGCTTCCTCGCTTTCTTGCCTCTTCGGCGTTTGCTCGCTTTTGTTGGAGCGAGCGCAAACCTTTTCCCTGTTCGCCGTTCCTTCCACGGTGTCTACCGGCGGACACGATTGTCCCTGCGACACCCTTACGTTGATTCTGCTCCTCGATAACGCCTTGTTTCCCCCGTGGAATCGCGAGACGGGGTGGGGAAGGCGATTAGTTAGGAGGAGCGAATTAATTTAGCCAGATACCGCGCATGGCCGCGGAGAAATCCCCGTGAGAACGACCGATTTCACGGTTTATCAGATTTCCTTCGCGCTCGAGGCTCTCCCTTTCTAGCCTCGGGTTTCCTTCGCATCCTTCGGAATTTTGGCGACACTGTTTCCTGGTAATGTAGGGTGAAAGCACTAGTAGTCGACCACTTAAAGCTAAATTTGAATTATATTATATTTGAATTATATTTGAATTTTTTTTATTTTTTCTGTTATACTTATGCCTACTCTTATACTTATATTGTATAGACCACGTTTTCATTTATGTAACAAAGGGTTCATCCCGTAGATTATATATGAATAAATTAAATTAAATTAAATTAAATATATGTATTAACAAAACGAAACAGTCAATGTTTGAAAATATATGATATACATGATAGTACTTTAAATTAATTCAATGTATCACTAATATTTTTTGTTTGTATATAAAAGTCTTGGAAAAGACGTAATTAACGTTAAAAGTAAAGTGTCCGAGTCGCTTCAGTATTCGACCATATAATCTAAATTATCGCATTTGTTAAATTTGTCAAGCTCATAACTAAGAATGTTGATACTTTTTAAATAGCATACAGTCTCATTTTGCAATGAAAAATGTATACAGCTGAATTACATTAGCTATTTTTTCTCAAAGCTCGGTTTTAGGCGCCTCGTGTTTGAAACCAGCAGTTCTACATGTAGAATCGAACCTTGTTTAGAAATAATTTTAAAAACATGTATTTTCTTTACTTTTAAAAATCGCTTTTCGTCATATTTTGAAGTTAGACATTTAAAGTACAATATAAAATTATCATTTAATAAATGCATTATTCTAATATTTAGTTTTTTAACCTAAACAATAAAAATGGTCGACTACTAGAGGGTGGTCGACTTCTAGTGTATTCACCCTATACCCGGCAAAAAAGTATCCTGTCCTGGGTGGAAGTATGATCGATAATCGCTAGTCTCAGATAGAGAAATGATCAAACAAGCTTACGACTTTTTATACGCGTTGACTATGCATCTGTGGCAGTATCGCGTATTTTTTTAACAACGTGTACATGGCGTAGAATGATTAACGGTATCAAACTGTAGAACGTAATGGTACAGAGAATGTAAATAATTTAAAGTCTGTCAGGAAATAATACATTCATATTGATAAACTTGGCTCGATGAAATTGTCGCAATAAAACAAACCCTCCCGATACGAAGAATCGTTCGGTGTTATTAATGAAAGCTGCTCGAAGTTTCTCGGAACGGACGTGAGCGTCGTGCGTTACGTCGATCGACGATTTCGCAAGCGTTTTCGACACCCAACTGCAACTCGCTTCAAATTAACAATTCGTACTTTGAACTGACTCGTCGATAATTACGTACAATCCACGTATGCAGTCCGCGAGTGTTGTCGAATTAATTGTTCGCGAGGCGGAAGCATTAATCGATAATAACAACATTCTACGGTCATCGATGAATTAAATTTGGTATTGAAACTCCTTGAAACGGTTCCGCTTGTCTTATAATTAAGCTGATGGTGGTGTTATTTTCAAAACTCTCATAAACTTTGATGAATTCGATTTCCTGAATCCACACATGAATATAATTAGCTCGTCAAAACAAAACTCCGCCCTCGTTGCGCTTTTGACCGTCGTGTTTTATTTAATCGAATATCAAGCGATAGCGTAATCATCCTATCGTGACAGTTTCGACGATTCTTGGAACACCCGATCCTACAGGACTTTCGGGTCGAAGGGGGCCCCGAAACAGGGCCCCCCGAGACAGAGCAGGGTGGGAACATAAGTGAGTGCCGCGGGGCCTAAGCACACACGCGAGGAAGGTCCATCAATCTGGGCAGCAGTCAATATTGACTTGGCTGGGCCTCGTTGCAAAGAGGGCATCATCGAGGCGCATAAAGCGAGAGGCGAAGACCGGTCCCTTTTCTCTCGCCAGGACACGCGTGACAAATGCTCGGTGTGCAAACACCGGCGCATCTGTGTCCACAGGATAACCGATTCTCCGGCGGATCTATAAATCGTGGAAGCTCACGCACCGGAGGTCCTTCGGTTCGCCATTCGACTTTCCTCCCGTCGTCCCCCGCGTTGCGCCGCTTTTATTCCACCGCGGAGGCTTTTTCGCCGCTAGCAAAAGGTTCGCGAGCCTCTGGTTTTATTCTACGTCGGGGCTAGAGTCCCGACGTCGAGCAGAGAACGAAGAGCTGGCAAGGTTTTTCGCCGACGAGCGACGATGAGCGCGTCAAAGGGCCCAACGACGCTTTCCTCGCTGAATATGGATACGCAATAAATCGGAACGAGCCGCGCGACAGGTTCGTCTGCGCGTTGAACCTCTCGGAAAAAAGCCATTGGTCAATCTACCGTCGCGATCGCGTGCCTTTCCGCTTCTGTCGGCGATGATCTTTCCCCTGGAAGGGAAAGGGAGGAGGGAGACAGTTGTCACCAGCGGGCAGAAGAAAGGGACAAGACTGGGAGGAGGACCGCGACGTAACCGTGTTCCCACGTCGACGCGACTGTTACATTGTGCATATAAATCGCGTCATAAGACGCGTGTACCCTGGGGCCGATCCTTCGCATCGCGGTACTGGTTTCTGGCGTATTCGTCCGCTCGCGTTTTCACCCGAGGACTTCCAGTTTTTTTCCGACCATGGGTATCCGGCCCCCGTCCATCGATCATCCATCGTCGACTCACAGGCCCGCGTACGCGACGTATGTATCGGTTTTTCGTAGGGACGCCGGTATGCCAGCAGCCTTGCCTGCGAGCGGAATCGCGCGGAATCCTCTGCGAGTACGAGCTGAAACCGCGCCTCGACAATGGTTCGCAGATTGGGCCAGGCGACGGATTCGTTTCGAGGTTGAAGTTTTGATCTTCTCAGCCGTTGCAACGAATCTCTTACCTAATGCCCTCCGGTTCTTCCCTATCTACGATACGAGCCCCGGGCGCAGAAATCGCCGGCAATTAGCACGCTCGTCGACGAACAAACGAGCCAGCGTATCAGGCTAATGCTTCGATATATCGATCCCCCGGCGACGAATAATTATCGTGCTCTCGCTACCAGCGGCGAAGGGGCTGCGCGACGGCCAGCGTACCTCGGAGGCTACTTTAAAGGCGAGGACGCGAGCAACGGCGGCGCGGGGCCCAGGGTGATATAGTTGCTGGGCCCCGGAGAGCGGGTTGCGAGCGGCGCGCAGCTCCCCGATGCGATCGCGCCGAGTAACTCAGGGACTGGCGGCTGCTTCTTCTCGGCCCCTAGGACTGAATTATAGCCCGTGGCCCCGGACACTCGCCAACACGCTTCGTCGTTTAACCCCTTGCCCGGACCGAGCCCCGAAGTGCATTCTTACCGTCCCTCCGCTTTTCACGCGGATTCCCGTGGAATCTCGCGATTCCCTGAGAACGCTCGCCATACGGTCGTGGTGCGATGATTCACCTAACTGCACGCGGCTCCGGGCGAGAAAGTCCTCGGATGTTTTTGGGAAACAGCGTTTTGGAGCCGGGAATATTTACCCTTATTCCGTGAACCCGGGACCTTTGCAGTATAAGCAAATTTGGAAAGTGTGCTTTTTCGCTTTGTATAAGTGTAATAATAATGTAATTAAACAAGTTATTACCTAAATTCTAAATTTTTTTGTTATAATTTCAATTTACAAGGTCTAAAGATGTTGTACGATTCTTCACATTTTTTTTTAAAGGTTTTTATTCGCAGAAAAACCGTGTCGCAAATTAATGAGCCCCGGTTACGGTTTGCGGTAACTGTAAATACATTTATGGAGTAAGGATTAACCTGGGAGTTTCTTTTATGGAACAATGATGAGGAATTATTGGAGTTCAGAGATGTAATTTTTTTATTTCAATCTAGAATGTTCTAGAACACTAATTATATTGTATATCTGATAATTAGACTGCGGATGTTTATGCAAATTTATATTTTCCATGGCACAGAAAAAACTAATTAACTTAAATAAAAGTGTCTTTTACTTTCTAAACATTATAAAATGTGTTCTATTTCCGATATTTCATGCTTTTTTGTATCTGTGCACATCCTGGTGCATTTTAGCATATCTGAAATCGCTATAAATGCATAAACATCCGCAGTCTACTGACAATATAGTGAGTCTATTCCCATTTATATTTGGTCACGAAGTGGCAGCCTATTAAAACTCTTCACTGCACTGCAAATATCAAAATTCTGCATATCCTACTTTCTTCAAATCGCTCTATCGTATTCTGACTAAACACCAAAGGAAATGACGAGTATTCCGTATGTGTATCCCAGATCTCTGAACACTTCCCGTTCTATCTGTCCTCCTCGTCAAAGGCTAGAAAGCTGCAGTACTGATCCGTAACTGCTGTAAACATCATTGCGCCTAGTTTGACATTTGGAAACCGTTTGACAAATTCCAGTCTACAAATCGCCGAGTTACACTGTCCATCGATCATCGAGCGATACTAGCACCGCGATTAAAATATCAAGCGTGTAAGCCGCGATAGCTTACACATTCCTCGCGCACGCATTACCAGACCGAGAGGATCGAAACGTAGACCGATGACAACTTCGCTACACGCGTTGCGTGTTGTCTGTTTTCGAAACTAAATTTGTAATCGAAAACACAACATCCTCCCCTCGGTTTCTTCTTTTTTTTTGCAACGGTCGAATCGCGCAGAGACGTGTCTACCGCCTCGTTCCCGCGTTCAATCGAAGCAGGAAGAGCTTTCGAATTCAGGGACACGCATTAACGCGACTCTCGAAGGTCATAATGCGTGTGGGTCACGTTTTTCGTCCCGCACGCACAATGCGTCGCGCGGCTGCCTTTCGACAATATGTTTCGGGGCCGTCGAAACGACGAGGCGTCGGACGGATACGGATGGATGGATGAATGTGGACGGATTGATGGCTGGGAAGACCGTGCGCCCCGGGGACGTACCACGGGGGTTTGTTTAGGCCCCGGGGCGCGAAAGCCACTCAACCCGCTAATCTATTTAGCCGTGCTGTTTGATATGGAATTAATGAGGCCTCTCCCCTCCCTGCTGCATTATGTGCGGGGCCCGATTTTCGGTTTACCTTCCGTCGGGGGGATGTAGAAGAACAGAGGGAGATCTCGTGTATCGACTTAGCAGTTGCTCTGCCTTTTCAAGCTGCTGGAAAGTCCCTGGGGGGCTCTGGGTGTGGTTCCTCTCGCACAGCTGCCTCCGGTCCGTTCAGATTATCGGGAACCGGGCGTTTATTTTCGCGTCGATCGGAAACAATTCAGGGCAGGTGTCTGTTTAAATGGGATAATCGGTGTCGGTGCTCGGACGATTTGTTTGTTGCGTGGATCGCGTTATAAGGGTTGAAGAAGATTAATACGAAGCGGGGATAAATTGTGCAGATGCTGATATCTTGGGGATGATCGGTTCTTCGACGTGGAGGTCTGGTAAAGTTTGAAACACAGATTCTACGTGCTTCTCATAAACTTTACCGCAGTGAAAAACTCAGCGATTCAACATGGAGTACCTCGAGTCATCAGTTCTCCTCCCAAAGAGGATTTCCCAGTCTGCATCACTCCACCGCTCAATAGGATCGACGCAGCGCAGTAACGATCGGCAGATCGGTCAAAGATCAAAACGTCAAGTCGAAGGGTCCCGAAGCCAGGCGATTTCGTCAGCGAATTTCCGCCGTGTTTACCGTAGCTTCCTCGAGAGCAAACTTTGGTTGTGTCGAAGCTCACGTGTATTCAACGCGGTCGAGTGCGACGCGACGCGTGTACTCAGCTGTCCGACGAATATCCCGAACCGCGAAAACAACATGTTTCCCGATTCCGCAATCGGTCAACGGGCGACTTAGAATCCTGTGACTCCGCTAGGCGTTTCCTCGCGCCGCTGAACACGCTGTCGAGGCTCGTGAATCGGGGGTTGGCCAAGTAGGTCAAGAGGTTCGGGCAAATATTAAGCTGTGCGATAAAAAAAAAAAAAAAGAAAAATGATGAAAGAAGCAGTTAAACGTGTAACGCGAGAAGGTAAAGAGGGAGAGCGAGTGGGTGGGCTGAAACATAAACGTTACCCTCGTCCGAGCTTGTTTGCCCGGAGACCGCGCGCAGTCTGCCGAGACTTTCGAGGTAAACAGCGCCGATGTAAACTCCTGTTGACACAATTACCGTCGGAGCTCTTGATTATCTTGCTTTCCGTGAGTCCACGCGAATCACCTCGCTCCCCTTTGACGCACTTTCCGCGGCGATACGCCAGCTGACGCGTCCAGGTACGAGCGTCGGAGCGTCCGCGCGACAGTCGACGGATGACGAGGAAGACCGAGGATCAAAACCGTACAAGTGTTACACACGGTCTTTATCGATGACATAGTAGTGTGTCATTTTGTTGACAGTGTTACGTTGTTCCTCGGCCAAAGCTTGCCGGACTCTGAAGTAGTGGTGTACCTCTTGCTCTACTTTTCAGCTTAGAAAGCAGATCAGTAGGATAGACGGAGCGTCATTAAGTTGTAGCGCTTTCCAACCCTGGACTTATACTTTGTGACGTTACACTGAATCCCCTGTTAGTGTGGTTTCTCTAACTGTAGTTTACTCTTAAGGACGTTGTCTCGTGTTGGAATCGTTCGATTGGAAATGGGATTCTGTGTATGATGATTGACTACATGTTTGAGTATATCTTTTTGGTACTTGTGTACGGTACAAGGTATTGTAGGTATTAGGCAAGGGATGAAATTGCTCTGTGTTTGCACGTGATGATAGTGTCAAGGTGTTAAATAAAGTTAAATTGAAGTTGAATAATTTTGGAGCAGCATTTTTATAGGAAGAACGACTGTGTTTTGTGTTTGAGTGTCGAAATGGAAAAGAGATTAAACAAGTAGAAACCTCATAAGACGATTATGAGGTGTCTATAACTCAAGATTACAATCTCATTTTGAAATCTGTTTTTGAAGTCCTACCGAGAACCTAAACTTCGACATTCTTGTAGGAAGCAGTAAGCTGAAGAAAACTGCGAAACAAATGTAATTAATGAACGTTTATTCGGGGTTCAAGGCGAACTCTTATCCGGGGAGCATCGGGGTATACTTATAGACTCGATTTATAGTTACTTTTTTTATGTTTTCCACTCTCTGTAGGCGATCGGCGCCTGTGTTTGTGTTTATGTTTGGATTATAACGATTAGGAGAATCAGAGTTGTCGGTTGGTCTTGGATCCTGAATAGATTAATTGGTTAAAGCAGTCGCTCGACAAGCGGAAGATCTGGGTTTGAATCTCGGTGCAGGATTCTTTTTCGCCTATATCTCTATAAAATAAATGTTTACGTGAAAACTCGAAACTCTCAGTGTCGTCATAGAATTTATATAGATTTTAATAAAAGTTTATATGGAATATCAGAGACAATTCTCAGCGAATACACGTGGTCAACACGTATCTTGTGTCCTGAATATAGTGCCTCTCATTGGCCGAACTAATAATACAGTGGATACTGGTTATTTGGAACACATCAGGACAAGTGTTTTTAACCTGATTAAGCGCTTGGTCCAATTATGCAATGTATTACGTAGAGATTCTACATGGGTTCTATTTTTTCTACTTCGTCCCAAATAAGCTCGATTAACCGGTGTCCCAATCAAACGGAATCCACTGTATATCAACTCACCATCAGGCCAATTGTAACTTAAGTAACCACTTATTTAACTGTACATATGATCAATATACTCCACCACAGCATTTATTTATACTCAATTTGCAATACATAGTAACCAATAAAACTACAGTATGTAATTCTTAAAAATACAGATGATCGAATATTCAAACACATTGCAAACTTTGTACCTACATTCAATTATTGGGTTGGAACCAAAGTTCATTGCGTATTTCAATTGTTTGTATCAATTGATTGTATTTGAAAAATACCAAGACCTGAGCAAATGGAATCATGAAACTACCTCAAAGATGGTAAAGAGTAAGAGAAGAAAATGACAGATATGCAGTTGAACAAATTTATGTACAGATATTTCAACATTGCTTTAGCATTTAATTTAAAAATGCTATGATTTTTTATTTCAATCCACTATTTTAACGTTGTCTTGTAATAGGATTTTTTTACACTGAATTCAATGTAGCTGTAGTAGATCTGTATATTTGGCAATTGGATCATACACCCATTGTTCTACAAAAACATTGATATACTTGAATTGGAGCAATTTTTTTATTACAACGGTATGTACTACACATTGCAATGAATGCAATGACAATTTAGCTTAATCCTCATGTACTTTTTGAGTCTTTTTTTGCCCATGTCAGGTTTTCTGTCTCCTAAAAATTTTCCTAATTTCGAAAACAGTTTCATGACATTGCGTTAATACGTTCCTCTCGAAAACCTAAAATTAAACAGTTTTTATTATTATCATGATGTTAAGAATGTAGATAATGAATTTTATATGTAGTGTTAAGAAATAAGAAACCTAAATATTAATACTAAATTTCCCCAAAAATAAAACAGTTATTAAAAGAAATAAAATACTCCAGTGTGTCAAAAAAGACCCTAAGATCCTAGTAGAGTGAAAAATTCTTTGTCTATATTTACAATAGCGTGCTAATAACACAAATTATATATTTCAAATGAAGAAATTTGAGAGAAACGCACCAGAGTTTTAATGCCACCCACTTCAAAGATCTGCACCAATACAGGAATTATTTCCATTTGATGTTTCAGTGTCCTGTGACAGGGAGCACGTCGTTGGCGTCGTCGTCGGCCTCGCCGGTGTCCGGTGCGATTCTGAGCGTGAGCGGTTCGTCGCTGGGCAGCGTAGCAGGCACGACCACGAGCCATCCCCTGGGCGTAGCTGCCGGTCTGTCGAACGCGAGGATGGCGGTGACCAACGCGGTGGTTAGGCCGCCAGGCAGTCCAACCACCTCGGTCAGCCCGTCCCAAGGTCATCCGCCGCCGACGACCGGCGGCCCCACGCCGACCGGAAGGTGTTGCGATACCGGAAGGCCGATCTTTACGGACCCGTTGACAGGCCAGACGGTCTGCTCCTGCCAATACGAGCTGCTCGGCGGTTATCAACGGCTGGGAGCTCTACCGACGGCCGCGCTCTCCATGTACAGCGCGCCGTACGCGGCTGCGGCCGCGGCCGTGGCTTCCGAAGGCATGGCCGCCTACTTTCCTAGCCTCAGCGCCGAACAGGCGCCCTTCTACACGCCCACGGTGAGTTCCACCTTTCATTATCGTATTCGCGTCGCGGACCTTCGAAATAGAATGATTAGGTTGGTGCAAAAATGATCGCGATTTTCGCCAGCGTAAACTTCCGCGATTATTTCGAAGGAGATCTTTATTTCACTGCGTTTGTGTAATGCAAACGGATCTCGAGTATTTTTGCACCAACCTAATGCCTCTCGCTCTTTGGAATCTCTCAATATCAGTGAAATCGGGACCAAATCTCCAGAAAACGGTGGACCTCAGACTCTTGCTTGCAAATCCCGTGGTCGAGGCGCCGTGACAAAAAATGTTAGCACCACCTTTATATGAATGTATTATCCATAAATAATAATCGCCATGGTCCCCATCGATAGGGTGCCGAAGCGTCCTCCACAAAATCGCCGTGTTATCTCGCGTCGCGAACTTCATCGCCAGATAAGGGATCGTCGATAGCCCATCTCGAACATTCGCCTTCGAATCTCGAACTCGGGAATTCTTCCGCTTCGGAGCCGCGGGATTCGTAGTCGAAGGAACAGCTCCTTTCCGCATTCGGTGCATTATACAATAATCGAGATGTTATCGCGGTTAAAGGTCCAAGCGGACGAGGAGCGACGTTAATAGATGGTAGGAGGGGAGAGGGAGCCGCACACTCGTCCAGGGCGAGGAGAGGTTATCGGACCACACACAAAGCGCGTACACGAAGAAAATAGCCGCGAAGCGTTAATTTATGAATCCGTTCTGCCGTAACAGTGGGACACTGTCGTGTACGTCGTCGGGGCCCTGGCCCTGTTATCGTCGCTCTTTATGATCGAGCTTAAGGGGCGAGCGCATGACGCTCCTCGTAACGAGCGCGCGGCTACCTTTCCTCGCTCTACTCGCGCCGGCCGGTCATTAAGTATCGTTTTTACTGGAGAATCTTTATCTTTGGTTCCGACCCCCCCACGATTTCCCTCGGCTTTTCGGTTTCATTCATTTCACTTTGTCCGGCACGTGGATACGGATGTTGAGGCCGGTGGCAGTTTCACCTGGGCACAGCGAAGGCTAATTTCTTACGTATAACAAAAATGTTGCAGTTCCTTGAAAGGGTAATTCCCGAGATGCTTTTAAACAACTTTTTCCTTTGCGAAAATGTAAGGTAGGGCTTTGTTAACGAGTTATTAACGGAAAACGTTGACCAATAGGAGAGCGAGTACAGCGGATGAATTTCAGCGCGCGCCCCAACTTTGAGTAGTATTGGCCCGTCATCGTCCGCGTCATCATTAATCCGCTGTACTCGCTCCCTAATTGGTCGGTGTTTTTCGTTAATAACTCGTTAACAAAGTCTCACCTAACATTTTCGCTAAGGAAAAAGTTGTTTAAAATCGCTTCAGGAATCACCCCTTTCAAGGAACTGCAACATTTTTGTTACACCCTGTATATATGTACAGGGTGATTTTCTCGCCAGTGGACTCAAAGGCGCCGCCTAAACATAAACGCGAAAACCCTGATTTTAAGAGATCGATATCGATCTTGAGATCTCGGCGAGGATGACTACTTAGCAGAGACGGCTGTGTGCGTACGTGTGTGTACTGAAAATGAGAGTCTCACAATTGGAACACCTAACAAAACACAATAAATCGCCTCTTAATCGACAGACGAGTGTATAAAAACCGGGTTTTTTGTCGCTATGTTAAGCGGCGGCACTGCCTTTCCACTGGCGAGAGAATCACCCTGTATACTGCTTTAATCAAGTATAGTTTCTGAAGTAATTTACTTTTTTTCCAAGTATCGTTTTTATGCGTTGACACTTTTTATATCTTAATAGTACCACGTTGAGAATAGAAACTTATTTCTACAGTGATAAGTTTTTGCTCTCGTAAATAGAAATTGGAGATTAGAAGAAGAAATAAACGGCGGAGGCCTTCGCTGAGCTTCATGAGTTTTTGGAAATTTAGGCAACCTTGTTGATCGTTACAAGGTTCGCCTAATCGAGTGCCTTTAGGTAGAGCAGATAACTGATAACGATATTTGTATCAGGTATCGAGTTTTTAATAGAATCACTTTAATGTAATTATGTCACTTCACCTTTCTACTGATTATTTCTCAAGAAATTTATTCTTCCTCGGAAACGCATGCATATCAGCTTTCAACGTTATTACTAACGTGTATTTTGCCATCAGGCAACACTCAAGGATATCCTCTTGCCGAGACAAGAACAAAAACACGTGTATCTAGATCGGACGTCAACTAAATAGATCCAGATACTAAGTTTTTACATATTCTCGAATTAAACTGATTAAAGAACCTGATACAGGGGGAAAGCCCAACCTTAGCCTCTCGGAATATAGAGATATTCCTGCGAGATAAGAATCGCCTGTTGTCATCTCTGACATTACATCCATTTCAATTTAATTTTAATTTGAGCACGATGATAACGCTGAAATTAAAATAACTCCTCGAGTTTTGTTACTAAAAGTATGTTTGAAGCACCAATCAATCGAAATTTATTCTTTTCTTCTCTAATCGAATCCAACCTACTGCGGGTAACTAATTACGATCGGCCAACGATGACTGCGCAATTCGAACACGACGTATAATTAATGCCACTGATGCAAAACTAATGCATATAGGCGATGAGAGAAAGAGCGAGGGGTCGAGGGAGCGAGGCGTTCTATGGTTCTATTATTCCTACCGGTTGATGGAAGTTTAAATGCAGCGTGTCGCAGTCGTGTGGTCGAGGGGTTACGGGTTACAGAAACAAACAAGACTGCCGCGTATCGATTCTAATTATTCTTATCGCCGTTTGCCCAGCTATTTTTCTCATTAACGCCGATTAATTGGAATCCCGTGCGAGCGACAATGCCAATTAACCTCTGCGGGTTCGTCTAAAAATGAATTTACCATTTTTCAGCGTAGATTGCCGCCACTGTTTTCTTTTACGCGATAAGTGGAAAAGCTAATTAAAAATTTCCACGACGGGGATTGGGATCAGAATTCGGCATATTTCGCGAGCAGAGATTTCCAACGTCGTCGAAGATACTGCAAAGTTTTCGTTCGTTCCGCGACTAAACGAGCGATCCGATTTAAAGTGACTCTTGGCTAATAGCACGACGACGGAATTCCCGTGTTTTTCTTGTATCAGCCGCGCTAATTACTCGCGCAAGGCGTCGCCACGTCATTAACAAGTATAATTACCTGGGTTGCAGGCTGCTGGCCTCGATCTGAAGGAAAATCTCGGGGCTGGAGCTGCCGCGGCGTGGCCTTATCCATCCGTGTACCATCCTTACGACGCCGCTTTCGCCAGCTATCCCTTCAACGGGTGAGTTTTCAAACAACTTTTATGGGATCGACTCTCGTTCGCCGCGAGAATGATTGCGGGCAAAACTGGGTGAGAAATTGCTTCACCTCCGCGCGGAGTCTAAAACTGGCAAGAAGCACTCATTCTCGGGGTGTTCGGAGTCGATTCCTCGATGAGACATTAAGCGATAAGACTCGGTCGATAAAAACGCTGGACGGGATCTGGTCGTTAATTAAGCGTCTTCCATGGGTGCTCGGTGGTTCGAGCGGATCGGACTTTCCTCGAAGCCGGTGTCGTAGAAAATGACCGTCTTCCTAAAAAAATACGCGCGACCGAGGCGAACCGGCGGAAAGGATTTCATTGAATTAATCGGCGCGAAGTGACATCGGGCGGAAAGTTTTTCTCGGTAGTCGTCGAGTTATCTGTTCGACGCGCGCCGAATCGGCGACGTTCCTGTTTTGCAGCAACGACGGCAACACCAGCAAAAGTGGCAGATCCGCGTCTTTTTCGCTCGACCAGAGCACGCTGGCTCTCCTTGTATTGCTCTCGATTTCGTCCGGTGGTCGATGTGCTCGCGCAGGCCTAGATAACGCGCGGAGGAGAAACACATAAACATTCCAATAAATTAGCGCTCCGTTGACCCGGGACTGTCGCTTTAGGCGTTTTTATTCTCGCGTTACGCGCCTCGGAATCGGTCAACGCGTGTCACGATGCGCGACCGGTGAAAGGTCGCCCATTTTGATAAATCGGAAATCGTATATCGGTCAGCGGACGCGATTAGGGGATTTCGATGACGCGCTCGAAGGTGGACGGTTCGAGCAAGATCTCGATAATTAGTCGGCTTATCGACGGCCTTCCGGCCCCTTTTTTCGATCCCGCTTCCCCTTCCCGGGGTCGTTTTCAATTTCTACATTTTTTTTTTTCGACCGCCTCTCTCGCGTTCCGTTATCGCATCGCCTCGCCCAGAACAGGCGACGAGAATACTGCGCTTCCGAGCGATTTGTAAGCGCGGTTTAACGACTTGTTAACGCGTTAGCGGATTGTAAACAATTAGAGCGGGGAACAATGTCGCGCACGGAGCACCGGGAGGGAATCGGAGTGCATCGCCAATAATTCTCGATAAAAATGATTGCTCAATTGCTTCTTTGTGCTCTCGGTATTTATTCTTGGAGCCGATTCAGAATTCGGTCCAAGCGCGACCAGTATCGACCATTCACAAGTCCGCTGATATAGGGAAACAGAATTAAACGGTATCGACGCCTCCTTCTATCTTAATGCACCCAAGCAGAATGCAATTTTATTCAATGTACTTCGCGTACATTGCACAAGCTTCAAGTATCTCGCAATAAGCAGAAGACGAGACGTAGGTCATGGTATCAGCGTTCGCCATCCATCTTTCTAATTAATTCGTTATCTAGTCCTCGGAAGGCTGACGGTCACGTATCACTGGTCGACCCGGTGGTCGATGCCGCCTGACGACACACTCCTCGTGCTCGGACACCTCGTGGAATCTATAGAGGCGCGCGTGACGCACTTCCGCTGGAAACTGCTTCGTATGCAAGGAAGCGATCGGGTACTACAGCTTGCTTAGCATCCATTCGGTCTAGTCGCTTCGCGCACCGGGTCTTCCTTTTACCGACGACCTACCGCCGGTCCAAACCGGAACCGACCGACTCTGCAACGCGATAACAATTACCGGAAGATCGGGGATATGCACCTGCAGGCCCTCGCGAACCGTTCCTATCGCCTGACCGACATTACGCACCCTTCTGTCTATTATTTTACATGTATCTATGCGAATATCTGGACAATTACTCTTTTCAATGAATCAGTAACATACAAATTACTACTATCATGAAATGCTTTTTTTATTGTTATATCTCATAATTTGTACTTGAAGCGCATAGAAAAACTGTGGAATCATTGAGAAAGAGTTTCAGGATAGGATCTAAAATCATATAAATATTTATAGAAACTTCTATAAATTAATTTTGATAAAAGTATTTAATTATTTTCTATTGCTATAGCTGAAATATTAAATATACAATCTTTTTGGTGGTTTTGATACTTGTCGAACATCCATATGAATTAAAGTTTTTACACAAGTAGATTAATAAGCATTCTTTAAATGTGACTTTTGTATTTAAAATACAGAAACTGTTGTTTCGATATATGCTCATGCTTTAAACAAAAGATTTCTAATATTCTCCTTACTTTGGCCTTCTGACTAAATAGGTATAACACCTTAAGGCTGCGGTCACAGTAGAACCGACATCGGACGATTCGGCCGACGTCCGACGTCGCATAGCGAAATATTCGACCCGAAAATGTGATCAAAACTATTCTATTTGTTTCAATAAAACTTAACTGTTTGTGCATTATGTTCTTGTAAATATGTATCAAATAATTACAGTATGCCATTTCTGAGTGTTTTTAGTTCTATTGAACCGAATAGAATAATTATTGTGACATTTTCTGGTGAAATACTTTGCTGTATGATGTCCGACATCGGTTGAATGCGTCCGATCTTCGCAAAATCATTGGGAAACAAGTGCAACCGAAATTATCGGTTGAATTATAGCCAACGTCGGACGATGATCGGACGAATTCAAAGAAGTTTGTTTCAATCAAATCGACCGACGTCTGACGAAAAAAATCTGACGCTCGACATCGCGTCGGCGATTTCCCAATGCTTTTGCGAAGATTGGGCGCGTTCAACCGATGTCGGACCAGAAAATTTCACAATAATTACTCTATTCGGTTTAATAGAATTAAAAACACTCATAAATGGCATACTGTAATTATTTGATACAATTTTACAAAAAAAGAATGCACAAACAGTTAAGTTTCATTGAAACAAATACAATAGTTTTGATCATATTTTCGGGTCGAATATTTCGCTATACGACGTCGGACGTCGGGCGAATCGTCCGATGTCGGTTCTACTGTGACCGCAGCCTAAGAATGTCCACATTCTTATGCACAAAAATGCATATTTTTCCATTCTAAAATATTCGCCTCCTTCGATTTCTTGTCTCTAAATGCATACTAATATTGTAAAAAATATGGAACTATGTTGCTAAAAGCCAGTTTTTCTGAAAGAATGCCAATTTTCCAGCGAGTGAATTATGCGTAACCTTTTACCGAAAGTGATTATTTGAACGTTTTTGCAACGCAACAATGCAAACACGAATAATATCTACGCGACGCGTGTTATCGGACCGAACAGAGAAGGTAATAATTTACGTTTCGTGTCGAAGTGTTTTCAAGGTGTCTGCTCGAACACAGCACGCTTTCGTTGTGCGGCGCGCGAGCGCTTTTACATTGTCGTAGACAGCGAAAGAAAAATTGCATCCACCTGAATTGCGTTCGAGGAGACTAATGTGCGGGACCCGGCGCTCGCTATCTCGATGGAAACGCGAAATCACCGACGTGTCTGTCGCGCGAGAAACAGCGAGTTTTACACGATAAGCGGCCGTTCTTTCCACGTTTTCGCGAATGATTCGCACGCGCGAGTCTATTTGTTGCCAGCGTCGGACCCGATACGTTATCGAACCTTCTTTTTTTTTTTCTCTCTCTTCGCGCGAATAATAAAAGCTGTAACACGAGATTTATTTCTGGGTGTCGCGCACGATACGAGAGTTTTCAGCATTGTCTTTGGAATTCCCGTTGCGTTTGTTCGATGGCCAATGATGCCTCGATGCAACCGCCACGGAAGGACGATAATAATGCGCCTCGCTGCTTTCCTCGATAACTCGAACCGCCTCGCAACATTTTGTTAGCATCGATAATTCGTTCCGCGTGTAACCTATCGCTCGGCAAGGCTTATGTAACGCGCACTTGGAAGTAATCGTAGGAACAACGCGGAGCACTTATCGAATCGTGTACCGACAGAATTCGCGATTGTAACGGGGGTATATCTAACCACTTAATAGACGCGTTGATTAACACATTCGACGGGAACGTTTATCTGTTTTCGTATTCTCCCGGTCTATTTCCGTATTTGCGCTCGGTCGAGTAAAGTTTTACTCCTCCCTCGTACGGCGATTGCATATTTATCAGCGTAGAAAGGTCCCCGGTATTATCTTGCTTTTTTTTTCGCGCGGCTCGCCATTAGCATAATATTAATATATGAATTTTCTAGGTGCAAACGCCAATAGAATATGTAATAAATCATTTTAGTTATTTATTGGAGTAAAATACTGAGAGCGTTAGCTTCGGAAAACTAATGAATGGACGTCGAATTTGTCGTGCATTTACATGCTTGCGAATGTTTTGACAAACTGCGAATATGTTTTACTTCAGAAGATAGAGGTAATTAGTCGTAAGAAACTGGGGCTTGTAAATCATTTGCTTTTAGTTGAAGCCGTCCGACTCTTAAAAGATTCTTAATTAAATACGACGACCATTCCTTACATTATGCAGTCTTTGTTATCGTCTAACATCTGTCTAAATTTTAAAGAAGTACGAACTCGGATTTCGGCCCAAATATCCAAGCATCAAAATGCAATATCCTCGACACGACTTCTTACCAAAAATTCCACTTGAAAATCTCTTCCTCCTTCTAATCAACCTCTATCAAGGGGTCACCAACGATCGTCAGCAAACGCGCGTGAATTCCCAAAGGAAGACCGGATGAGCCGAAACAGCGTCAGACAGATCGGACACCGATAGGACGGTCGAAAATCGGCGAGGTGTCGTTCGAAGGAGATCGAAGGCATTATGCCCGGGCGCGCGCGGCGGCCGTTTAACATAAGCATACAAAAAGCCAATAATGCAGAGTTGGCATGCATAGCCGCGAGGTCTCGGGATCGTGCGGGTTAACGGTCTCGTCTTTCCGCCGGATTGGCCCTGCTTCCGGGGACATATAGGGTAAACAATAAGAAACAACCGGCCGTGTATATCGTTGTAGGAACACAGTCCGCTTACGTAGCTCGCGCTCTATGTCCGGCCTCCTCGTTTCTCTCCTCCTCTCCCGCCCCTCTCGCGCCCTCCTCGCCTAGCTACAGAATCGTCAACACGTATTATTAAGTGTGTCCGTACAACGACCGATGTGTTGGCACGCGCTTCGGGGCCTCAGACGCGTTTAAGGATGTCAGGACGATCCGCGAATCTTAATCGATCGCGTCGCGAATCCGATTGGGGCGATCGAGGCGGGGTGCTGGACGTGACTTCTTGCTGTTTTTGGGGCTTTGATCTTTGAGCTTTTGGAGCGGGAAATGATTATGCAAGTTTAGTTAATTTTCTTACGAAGCTCGTGCCAATGAATCAGTTTTCGAAGAACTTCGTTGAACAGATTTTTTCAAATTTCCGAGACTGTGATTGCGTTCTACAATTTTTATACTGTAAATTAAAATTCGCTTCTGGCTTAGGATTGTGAAAGTGCTGATGGTGCACTTTACCGGAGGGTCTATGAAAGTTGCTGCCCAGGAATATTGTGAATGTTATTTACCAACCGTATAGAACGATACTCGACGATCCTATCGTAGACCATTTAACGTTGTCAACAGCTAGAGTACAGTTCCGATAAGATCGCTTATTTGATTTACGCATCGAGCACGCTGCCAACCCTTTCTGAAGGACCCGCTAAATATTTGCTGTCTTCGGCAGCAATGGAATTATATTGAATCACAGCGCACTTGATTCGTCTACTAACCAGACCTCTCGCTAGATTGTCTGCCCGCTGGGCTGTAGTAAAACAATCTGAAGGATGACGGATACATGTAACTTATTTCTTTGTTTTTCTGCCAATGACGCCATCCACTTATGAGTTACATATTATTCAACCCTTTGAAGATGGCTGACATTTGCTTCAATATGCTATATGTTAATTCAAAAGAATTTCTTCAAGTTTAGTTTTCTAGCATGCAAAAATTGTACGTACAGTAGAACCTCGATTAAGCGACTCAATATTTGTAATATAAAATGCTAACTTTCGGTAGACCACTGTTAAACCATGATCAAAGTTTTACTCCATGGGGTATTAAATAATTGAAACTCTGAATACTAATAATTAGAGGTAATTGTGATTTGAATAACCGAGGTTCTACTGTTGAATTGCAGAGTTTTAGACAACTTTCAAGACTACGAATTCTTTCTAAACCCATGAGCCGAGTTATCAGCACTAACAATCCCAAAATGTTGACACCAATCCCCTTGTTTTAAAGGATTCGACGAGTCTCCGAATTCCCAGGACAGAAATATCCGGAATCCATCCCCCAAAGTAACGTTCCCAGAGGCCCCGTTCGTTTATCAAACTCGATCCTCCTCTCGATCCATCGCGAAAGCAGGAATATTCGGGACTAATGAGTCAAAGCCCGGTGCCTCACGGACGTGTCACGTCCCCAGCGATGATGTACGGCCGTTTAATGACCCGGTTTCGGTCCTACGGGGGTGCTTTTTGCCCCCGATCGACGCAAGGGTTGCCCGCGTCGGGCGCGCAGCCGAAATGAAAAGTCAGCGACACGCGTTTTTCGTTAGCCGAGGATACGTTCCCTCTCGCCTTCGACATGCATATGACAGCGGTTCTCGGTCTCTCGCGCTTTTCCCCATTAGCCTTAATGGACGCAGATTAGTACTGTCGGGTGCGCGCTAAGATTTAATGACTCGGCCGCGCCCCTCGCGTCTCTCGATACTCTCGGCGGCGTCGTGCGCGCGGCTAGTCGAGCGCTTTTACGGATAACGCGTGTAGACAGTGAAAGGTCATGCCTCGTGAACGGGTACCCGGCGAGAGAAAAATCGTCCCGGCTGAAAGATTTATTGGCCGATCGTTTAATGAACATTGCGTTGCTCGCCGCTGGGACTCCTTGATCCGAGATTTCGTGTGGAACGGTGGCTTGTTTTTTCTTTGACCTCGGGGATGCATGTGACTCTCTGTGTACAGCAATTATTTTAAGCTTCTGCGATGCGATAATGATTGTAGATAATTCTAGCGTTCGATGACATCATGAAACGACTTCGACTCGATTCGTTATCGACATAAACTCATGAACTCATTGTCCTCTTTATTTCTCGCGGTTAATCTCTCATTTTCTGTCGATTTTGCTCGAACAAGATAGTAATGACTTGAGGAATGTCTTTTATGCCACCAACTTTGGCAAGTAGACACCGTATAAGTTTCCATAACATGTTTGAATACTCCGCTATCTCGTGATAAGACTTACCACTCCCCGGTTATCGCGCAGATCGCGTATCCTTAATCTCACCTTTCTTAATCGACCGACGAAAGTCATGCTCGCGCGTTGTAACAGTAGAACCCGGAGACGCAAGTGTAGCCCAAGAACGATACACGCTCTGTCGTTCGGGTTTTGTAAATTTTCGCGAGTTCCCCGTAACAGTGAGTCCGCGGTAATCTCGGCTAACGATAATTCAAACGGTGGTTGACTTTAATCGCGGAACCCGCTGCGTGTCTGTCTCGAGATGAATTAAAACGATCGCATGACAAAGTAGCGGACCGTGTATCATTTTATATAAACTCCGTTACATTCGCCGAGGGACGGAGATAGCGGAGAAAGAGAGAGAGAGTGAGAGAGGAGGCGGGACGGGGGAGGCAGCGAGGTTGTATAATCTCTGGACTGTCGGGTCGGGAGACAGACGAGCTCTTTGTGTGTAGGTGCGCGTACGATCGTGTACCCGCGAGTGTTCTCCTTCAGCGACGGATCCCGGCTTCGGCACACGTAAACACCCGTGCACAGAAGAGCGACCGTTGTACACACGTGCATCGGCGAAGTTTACGATCGATCTGTCACGTTGCAACCAACTGGTAATAAAGTTGGATGTGGAACAACCGACTGTCACCGGGCTCGCAAAACTTCCTCGCGACGCGTCGACCCTCTCGGCGCTTCTGCGAGCTTAAACGCGACGCCGACGCTACGCGACGGTGCTTTGCTCCTCGCGTAAACCGCTGCGGTTCCTCTCTTATTGCTCTCCCTCTTCCCGTCGTCGCCATTCCGTGCCGATCATTGATCTACTCTACTTTGTGCTCCTTGGTTCTGCTTGGTTCTTCGATTCACATGAAAATTACTGCAAGTCGCTATCTTTCTTCTTTCTCGAGGCGATGATAGAAGGTTTCAGCGAGATTATAGAGATGCAAACATAGATTATAATGTGGGCATCAGTTCACTAAAATTCCCTTGGGAGACTGTTTCTTGTTATTGAGAGTTTACAATTGTTTACTAAATACTTGCTTCTTGAGTTTCCTGCGCATTGAATTGGTAGCACTGAGTATCGAGCTTAAAAAAAAAATAGATACTTGAGAATCAGATAACTTCGATCAGCGCCTTCCTCGATATTCGAATCTCCTCTCCATTAGAACAATCAAGCAGCAAAGTAGATCGTTTCCCAAGTGGAGCGAGCGCTCCAAGGGCACCATGGAAGAGGAGGCCGGACAGATGAAAGGGACCGCAGGAGGTTGGCGTGGCTTCGCGGTTGATTAAGCCGAAACGCGACCACGAGACCAGGAATTTCTACACTCGAGCGAGCGCGTGCTGCCCTCGTGCACGCGGTGTCCACGAGGAGGAAGATGGCGCCGTGAACGAAATGGCTGCACCTTTGCCGTTGATAAAAGAGCGCGAATATCCCGCCGACCCACCTGGAAAGGTGTGCGGCTAAGCCGACGGGGGGACGGAAGGGAGAGCCGTTGACACGGAAGGGCCGGGAGAGAGAGCGAGAGGGAGGAAAGAAGTCGGATATCACCCCTAGTTACGAGTGGTAACGAGGGGCGGAGTCGTGCGAGTCGCACACCTGCCTCGTTTCAAACTGCCCATGGTCACTCACCCCCGTTTTGATCCCCTTCAAGGCTACGCCTTGACAAACGCGTCCACGCTCTCGGCCACCCTATCGGCGAGGGTCGCGAGGAATGGCCGTTTCGGTGGACTTTAATGGTCGGTCCGCGTGGATTCGCTGGACTTTGATGGTTGATCGCTTTCCTGGATCCGGGGTGTTTGTATCTTCGTGTCGGAGCGGTCGTTTCGCGACACGGAGGGATGAAGCGGGATTGCTGTTGTTGCGGAACGCGATTGGAATAAGTGGTAGAGCTTTGGTTACGGGGAGGTTGAAACAGATGGATTTTATTAAGTAGGGATGGGGTCCTGTTTAATTCTATCATTGGGATTTTGATGTGATGTTATGGCAGAGGATACACAGTTCTAAAGTAGGGCTCGAGATTTCAAGTGAACCGAGTGAGATACCCGAGTACCCGGGTACTCGTGAGATACCCGGGTATACCAAAATTACCTGTACTACCCGGGTATCTCACGGGTACCCGAACGCATGAGATAGACAAGAATCTCATCCCGAATTAAGCCGAATTGAACCGAATTGAGCCGATAGTTTTTCGGTACGTATTTGTGGCTTTAAAAATAAAAAAATATTTCAGAATGAAATGAATTCTGTATACATGATGAAAATTGAATTTAATGGACCGTGGTTATGTTGAAAATGTTCGCTCTCTCTCTCTCTCTCTCTCTCTCTCTCTCTCTCTCTCTCTCTCTCTCTCTCTCGCGCGCGCTCTACTTTAAAATCCAGAAACACATACCGAAAAACTGTCGGCTCAATTCGGCATGAGATTCTTGTCTATCTCATGTGTTCGGGTAGCCGTGAGATACCCGGGTAGTGCGGGTAATTTTGGTATACCCGGGTATCTCACCCGGGTACCCGGGTACCCGGGTATCTCATAATCAATAGCCCTATTCTAAAGGTGGAGAATTTTGCATGAGCTTCTGTTCCTCCTACTGTATTCTATTTTTCACACCCCTGAAACTATAAACTATGGTACACCATCAACAAATTTTCTTCCGTCTCAAAAGAACAACCCCAGACTCGACGAGTATCGAGGCAGATGCGAGCCAGAAAAAAGATAAAGCCATCTTGACGCGTCAAAGCGCAGCAACCCCCAATTCTCTTCGCGCTCTTCTCCGCAGGGGTGCGAAACGGTAACAAAGGGGAGCGGCGAGGCAAGAGTGGCAGAGAGGAAGCGAACCGATTAGCGATCGCCATGGAAACAAGCTGCCGATGCGATCTGCTTTCCCTGTTCGCCAGGGAGAAGAGGGGGTCGAGATCGCACGCGCGCGTACGCTTCTGATTGCGTGTATATACGCGTATATAATACGATTTGTATATAGGTAAACGCGTCTATATTCGAGCTCGACGCGGGCAGTCGGAGTACGAGCGACGTATTTAAAGCTGTCGAGGATATGGCAATTCTGGATGTGGAGGTGGTTCGGCGATAGCGGCGAAGGCCGAGCGAGAGATGGATCGGGAGAAGCGTGCAGAGGTGCGCCACGGGGGTGGAGAACGAAAAACTGGTCGGCGAAGCGCGAGGGGGATGGGTGGTTAAAGAAGACAGAAAAACAGACGGAGCGAGAGGGAGAGACAGGCGGACGCGGAAGAGGCGGAGAGATGGAGGAGCCGTGAGGGGGAGGGTGGAGACGGAATCGGTAGAAAGCAGCAGTTCCCGCTCTCGGGGGCGGCTGGGCTGTTATCATGAGAAACAAGCTTCCACTCTGATTTTTTAATCCGATCCGCGCCCCCTGCCACCGGCTGAATTTTAAAATAACTGCAGAACGCCATTTGCTCCTCGCAAACAGACCGGGGTTAAGCCACCCTCTTCCTCCCTTTTCCTATCCGTCGTCTCCTCCTCGTCCTCCGCTCTGTTTTCACCAGCCTCGGTCCACCGTTCCTCCGTCTCTTCCGCTCTTTTCGCGTGCACGCGGCTCAGCCTTCGACCCTCCGCGCGACACAAGGACACACTCGCCCCTGGACCAGGGAAAGAGAGAAGGAAACGCGCGAGAGAATGTGTGTCCCGTTGGAAGCGGCTGCGATGCCAAATTGAAATGTTTAGCGCCTCGTTTCAGCTGCTGCGAGTCCCGCGAGGAACAGAGACGGATGCGACCGCTCGCGAACACAAAGGGTGCGCGCAGCCCGCGGAGAGATACGGGGGTGGAAGAAGATAGAGGCGAGGTCGGGAGAGATAGCGCCGCGTAGGCCTGCCGCGGGGAAGGGTAGATAAGTGACAGTTTTATTAATTTTCCATCTCCACCGCCTGCCACCCCGACCCACCCTCGATCCACAACCAACGCCGGGAACGTCAGTCGCGCGTCCACACACACCCTCTCTCCCCCGCGCCGCGTCTCTCGCTCGGCAAGGGGGTGAAAATAAAGCTCAATAATGGCGGCTCCCCGTCACGCCGACCCAGTCGACAAAGGTGCGCTTCCGAGGCGACTCCGGGGGGATTCGGATCAACGATATCTCGTCGTTTAGAATGTTACTCGCTGCCTTCGTCACAGCGGCTTGACTTCCGTTGAGAATACTATTCAGTGCATCTACTATTCCAGAACTACAACATTTTTATCCAGAAATCGATAAAGGATAAATATCTTGCTAACACCTTTGAAGTTTCTGCTTTCGTAAACCTTGACAGATTTCCTAAAAGCCACTGCTACTTCAGAGATCCCAAAAACACATTATCCTGAACTATCCCTAAGCCCGGCGATCCTGCCCCGCGACTCGTCACGAAGGAAACATTAAACAGAGTAAAGGATGTAGAAAGGACCGCAACGGGCGCAGGGGGAGGAAGCTCGAGTGGAGGTGGGACAAGGGAGAAAACGTAAGAAAGCACGAGGAGAGAGAGTAGGGGTAGCGAGAGCATCCCGAGGTCCCAGCCGGTTGGTCGCCGCTGGAAAATTTAATTTCGATCCCGTCGATTCAGCAGTTATACCGAAGTTTAATCTTTGATAAGGGTTAGTCTTTTAGTAATGGGATCCCGGGGGGTCGGTCGCTCCGGTTCGACCGGGTGGCGGCGCGCGAGGGGAGGACGCGCGGCACTCTCGACTCCTCTCCACTCCACTCCCGGATGGAAGAAAGGAGCTTAAACCGTTAGATAGAGATCTGCTCTCGGGATGAAAGTAGTAGCTACCCGCTTATATCGTTCCTCTAACCGAGCAGGACTCGGACTTTTATACCGGGCTCTCTCCGAGGGGGGTAAGGCGTAACGAGCCTCACGATTGGATAAGTTTCCCGACACGAGCTTCCAACGGAGGCTTTGCCTTCCTTCTTCTTCCTCTTCCTCGTCTTCGGCCTCCCCTTCCATCGCCGTCGCGGTGTCTCTTATCCAGTTTGCTGCTATAACGTATCGCGACTTGTGTACCCGGCCCCCGATTGCCTTATATCCGGGTCACGTGCATCCTACGAGGATGAGAATGTCCGAGGACTTAATAAGGGGAAGGGACATGGATTCCATTAGGGTTTGCGTTCGATTCGTCGGCGCGATTATTGGAGCGATATTGGGGCTCGAGTTGAGCGAGCTGAGTGCCTTTAATTTGGGGATGAGACTATTTTTTTTGGGGAAAAATTGAGGATTCTTATGCATTGAATTGAGTTCCAGAATATGGTATAGTAGTATCGGGTGCAGGGCTAAGAACCCATTTACTACCACGTACTGAATTATTTGAAACTGTTTTAAAGTATTTAGTTAGGTGGTATAACAATACTATGTTAGAATATTTGATTAGGTATTATCATTACATTGATTTAATACGTTTTACGGGTGATAGCAATAGCTTTTGTAGTATTTTGTAGTAGTAAAAGTAAAAAAAAATAGAGATTCAGAAGATTAAAAAAAAAACTTTTGCTTCAATTAAACATATTAGATAATAACAAATTTATGTTTCTGGTTAATACAAAAAGTCTACAATAATGTAAGACACATTTCTTAAAACATTAGTAATTGGGTATTTTACCCTATTGTTGCTTAGAGGTTGCTTTATTTGTCGGTTCTAGTTATGGCATGGACTTGAACGGCGCGAGGCGGAAGAACGCGACGCGAGAGACGACGAGCACGCTGAAGGCTTGGCTGAACGAGCACAAGAAGAACCCGTACCCAACGAAGGGCGAGAAGATCATGCTCGCGATCATCACGAAGATGACATTGACGCAGGTGTCGACGTGGTTCGCGAACGCGCGGAGACGTCTCAAGAAGGAGAACAAGATGACGTGGGAACCGAGGAATAGGGTCGAGGACGAGGACAACAATAACGAGGACGACGACAGTGGAAGGAAGAGCGTGGACGAGAAGGATCGCCTAGGTGAGTCAGGATTTACGATCAAAATGCATTGTTTCCACGTTTCCCACGGTGTGCTTAGCTTCTCCCTCTCCCAGTAGCCGAAAGACAAAAATCGTTCTCTGCTCCAGACTCGAAGGACTCGGGCACCGCTTCCAGCGAGGACGGCGAGCGGCCGGCGCACCGGATGGAACTCCTCCACGGCACGAGTGGTGGGTCCGGCGGAGCCCAGGGCAGGACGGAGAGCGAGTGGAGCGAGTCCCGGGCAGACAGCGGGCCCGACAGCCCCGAGTGTCTGTACGACCAACGAGAGCCGAGGCACCCGCTGCAGCTCCAGCACCCGGCGTATTTGCCGTCGACGCACGGCCGGCTGCTCCGTCACCCTTCCCCGGAGAGCACATCGCCGAGCAGTCATCACCTCCCGGCGAGCACCAGTGCGCCGTCCACGGGCACCGGGGTGACCACGAAGCCGAGGATCTGGTCGTTGGCGGACATGGCGAGCAAGGACGGCGAGCAACAGAGTCCCAATCCCACCACAATGACGGGCCTCTCGTCGCCCTACGGCGCTGGCAGCGGTGGAGGCGGCGGGGGTGTCGCGGGTGGAGGTGGAGGGAAGCTGGTGAGTCCCTTGGCGAGCCGTCTGCCGCCTCATCACCCGCTGCACACCGCGATGCACACGGGCGCGTACGTCAGGCCGCACCCTGACTTCTACCGGAATCTTTACGGCGCCTCGCACCTCGGCTCCGGGGACATGTCCTTGCTGGAAACGTACTCGAGGACCCTGGGCGGCCTGAGTGGTGTGATGCCACCGTCGACGGCGCCCAGCATATTGACCTCCCCCTCGCCGGCGGTCTCCGCCGGCGGCAACGTGAAACCCTTCTCCATCAACGGGGGCAGCGGCGCCCCGGGCGGACCCGCGGTACTCCTCACGACCGCGTCCTCCGGACTTTCCCCGTCCTCCTCGTCGACGGCCTCCTCCGGCGGGTCCGACCAGTCGCCCCATCCGAGCGGAGGCCTGCCGCCCACGCAGGAACTCAAGTCCCCCGGGCGAGTGTGATTTCCGTGAACCCCGTTGGACTCCGAATCGAGGTGACTGAATCGAGCCGAAAGGGTGGACGGTCGCGCAGTGTGGTGTGGATGACAATAATCAGAGACTACAATCTTGTAATTAGTGTACAGTATCTGACCGACAGAACGAGATATATATGTATATGCCCCCATGACTTTTTCCACCCGATTTTGACCTCGTTGGTCCTATAGGCGGAACGAAACCGAGTGGCCGCTCGAGGTGTTTATTCATTCCATATTTGATTCTCTGCGTAGGAGACGGAGAATGCGCCGATGATTCGCGTGGATTGTTTCGAGGAGTGGGAGAAAGTGGTGGGAGTAAATTGAGAGGGGCCTTGAGCGGCCAGCCGATTTTGTCGCGGCTATAGTCTTGAACCGTCTTTCGTTTTCCCTCCCGTCCCGCACCTCTTCTTCCTCGTCTCCCGTCCCTCTCCTCGCCCCCAACGACAAAAGGGAAACGAGAGAACGGAATCGTAGGCCCCGTTTATCTCCGTAGCAGCAGCAGCTATCGCGGTTTAAAGGAAAAACAAAAAAAAGAAAAAACTATCCCTAGGCGTGTCGACTCGACGGTAATGCTATACATAAAGTACTATATATATAAATACACGATGATAATAATAATTATTTATGCGTTTGTAAATAGTAGAGAGGGCCCAGTAGAAGAGCGTCCGGCCAGTGTATGTATTGTATGTAGAGTAGGTACGATATTATTATTATAATATTTGAGGATCATAATTCATACTAACGAACGACGATGACGATTATTATTATTATGATTATTATGATGATTATTATTATTGTTATTGCAATGTTTATAATATTATCGATTCACGTCGACTCGGTCGATCATGACGAGGTATGGATCGTTGATCGCTGCGACAGATTACGGGGCGGAGTGTGCGAAACGCGGGGGAGTCGCGTTTCGGTTCCTACGTTCGTAAGTATTATTTATTTATTGTTTTCGAGTCATTTCGCAATTAAAATACCTTCTTTTTTAACAAAACTATAAACGAAAAAAATCATCTACTTCTGTTTTCAGTTTGTTTTCTCGTTTTTTTAATTGATTTTATCGGCTAATCGCGCGAAAGTCGCGCTCGACTCCCCTCGTAATCTGTCGGAACTTAGAATTCCCGTTGCGCCCCGTCATCGAAAGTCTCGGAACAGAGAAACATAGTCGAGCCAGGGAACCCCAGATACGTACTATAACACTGAACTACCCAGGTTCCGCGAAGGGTTGAAACGGTACGCGACACCTGCAGGGCGCAGCGACTGTCAACATATCATGTCATGTCGAGAGTGAACGATCGCCATCACCTTTTAGTCATTCGTGTCCAAAATTTCACGCGAGCTCGCCGATGCCACATTGGCAGATGGCTTGCAGACTGTGTCCTTTCGCAATAAACGAATCATTATACAAAAAGAAAAACCTGCCAGGCCTCGTTGTTCTTTCCCTGTCTACCCCGTCCTACCATTGATGGATCGTCGACCGGAAAATCACCTTCGACGGGTGAGAACGGATTCCTGGGAAGATAGGTGAGTGAAACCTCTTCTTTGTTCCGCTCTTACTTTACTTTTTAACAAAGCTGGGCTATTTACATTTTGCTTTTAAGTCTTTGGCTGTTATTGAACTCTGTTCTGGCTATAGTTAATTACTAATCAACCTTCCCCATTGCAAGTTGCCATGCAGTTTCAAGTAGCATGACCAAAACGGTCAGAAATCCTCTAGCAGCCGTTCAAGGGAACAAATACGCTCGTGTTCCTTTAACGACTCGAATTGTCCGGCGTTCCGCGGAACGTCGAGAGGAACGCACCGCGACTGATTATGCCGTTGGTCAGCTAATCGCGGCGCGCATGCATATCCCGACGGAGGCAGACAATACGCGCGGGCAGAAGAGGAGAGCGAGCGATCGAGCCGAGCCGAGACCGCAAGGGGACAGTCGGTCGGCGGCGGCCAGATGAATATGAAACGTCCCCGTTCTCGGAACCGGCCTTAAGATGTACTTATAAAAATGCAAAGCGACCGACTTCTGGGTGGTTGCGGGACAAGCCTGGTTATTAGTAAACATTTAAATCGACAATCGCTATAGGTATACGGGACAGCGGGGAATGTCTCTCCGGTTCCCTTCCTCGCTCTCTCTGGCTCTCCCTCCGTCGCTGTCCCACGACCGTGGCCGATGGGCCCTGTCGTCCCTTCTCGCTCGCTCCCGCGGACAGAAGCGCAGGAGCGAGGCAGAGGGGAGGTGGACAGAGGCCCAGAGATCGACCGTGGTGGAGGAAACAAGAAATCAAGCCGCGGGACCACCCGCTACGGCCTTGGGGGCACCGAGCCGCGGATCCCAAGGAGGTCCATCCCGTCTTCATGAATCAACTCGTTCCTGAATCGGCATAAACCTTCAAAGGGTTGTGGGGGTCCTTCCTCCTCGCCCCCTTCTCGCTAGAGTCTACGGAGTTATGCGGACGCGTCCCTGGCCCTGCCTTTGAGGATTCTCCTTCGTGCTCTAATTTTATTTGGGCGCAGCAAATGGGCCACGCGGGGAAACTACTAATCACGGTGTTTGATAAACGCGGAATTCTCAGAATTATTCATACGAGTCGTAAGGCTTGAATATATTTTATAAGGATCGCGATTTCTCCCCGAATAACTGAAAGGAAAATCCAAGCAACGCCGCATCAAGTCGCGGAGAAAATGAAATTAATTCGTCGGCGAGGATCGGCCTCGATCCGGGGGCGCGAGCAAACGTCTAATTTTAGAATGACAAAAACGCATTACGACGCGGCGTTAATGCGGCGAACGGCATCTAAATTGCTCGGTAAACCCGTTTTACGCCACCATAAAGATACCGATGTGCAAAAATGCAAGCGCACAGGGGCGACGGGGGAGGCTAAGGCGGCGTTTCCACCGGGGCGACCAGTGTCCCTGCAACGCAGATAAACCGACCCATTACCAATATAGTAGCCCCAGTTGTAAAATGATCGTGTCGCCCGGGTAGTAACCGAGACAACGCTATCTACCGCCAACGGGGATGATGTTTTTAGCGGCATTACCCCGTTTCGGGGGGAGAGAGGACGATAATCGACCACTTATCTTGCGAGTACATGGATACTGTGGGAACACCCTTAGAGCGTCCGGCGATTCGACGGGGGAATAAACCGCGATTAATGGGCTCTTACAATGTTCTCGTACGGTGCGTTCTGGCATTAACTTCGAAGATTAACACCATTTGCTCTGGACGTTTTGCTCGGATCTTGTTGATTCTAGGGAGAGTCATGACGCTGTTCTGTCGCTGTAATGGCTGATCGGTAATGCAGTCCTTATTTCCTGGTAAAACTTTCTGATGAATTAAATAACTAAGAGGAGTATATTTTTCAGGACATGTAAACTTCATGGTATTTGCTGTAACCTCCGCTCACAAGTGTAGAAAACTTTTCTGAGCCAAAGTAGTTCTCAATCTCAACTTCCTACTGAAAAAGTAGATCACTTGAACAACTTGGTTCTTCCATCATGCCTCTTCGAGTCCCACGAGTCAGGTACCGCTGACCGCTGACAGGTTCAGACGACGCAAGTTATCAGCGAATGGCGAAGTCGGACGTGGGGAAGGAGGGAAGTTCGGGACGTAGGGTCGCGAGGTCCTCGAACTCGCCTTCCGCGGAATCCTCGTAAGTCTTATCCTGCGAAGGAGGCTGCAAATGGGCGCAGGTTGGCAGCGGTCAGCCAAACGCCGGGCGACTCTGAGGGAAGGTGGCGATAAACTATACTAAACTGCGCTCCGTGGCGATGCTTTATTGGCTTTTATCGAGTTTTAACGCAAGCACACCCGGATTCCTTTATGGAAACGCCGTTAATTTTACGACGCGGGCATATTTAGCCCGCGGGCGTCTCGTAAAATCATACTTCGGTCGCGATAAAGTTAAAACATCGGCAGGTTTAAAGCAAAGTTCGCCTCGTAAATATGAACCGGGGGTTAGCTGGCAACTTCTCCCACCTGATACAATATATATAAACGTTCCTATGTACGTGAGCATGCGCCTGTGTACGCGGAGGGGGTGAAAGTATCGCGGAGAACCGTCGAGAGGGTGGCTGACGGTGCTTTCACGTCGTTATAATTAACTTATGGTAATTAACGGGCTCGTGGGCCAGGAAAAGATTTTTATTAGGCTTCCGCGTCTTTTTAACTTTTTTATCGCGCCCGTTTAATTGAAGTTTTTCACGGTGACGGGAAACAGTGGCCCAGAGACGCGCCTCGGTTATCAGCTTGTCGTCAGGCTTGACGGGAATCGGACGAAAGCAATAGCCTCCGCTCTTTGCACCCTTTTTACCCCGCTGCTTCCTGTAACACACAAAGAAAAGATTATTCTTTGTGATCCGCAGTGGAACTTTAATACTTACGAAAAAGGCTGCATGCACTATCAAACAGAAATTTGAAACAAATTTTCTTTTGATTCAATGTTAAATGAATTTTTATTCATGGACAGTTATTGGTAGATCTTCTACTTTATACCCATGTATTATTTCTTAGTTTCTACTACGGTAGACATTAATAGTTATTAAACTCTACTCAGTGGATTTAACAGATACCCGTGACACCTTAAATCCGAGTATCCGTCCACTCCTCGCGCACCCGACGCGTCTACAAGCTTGCGGAGGAGAGCTTTTGTGCCGGGTTCACGGCAATAAATCTTCCGAAAAATACTTATCCCAACGAGATTGGGCCGCGGTGGATCGGACAGGTAGCGGACAGCGCGAGGAGCGTGTCGCTCGTAAAATTCGGATTTGTCCAGCGGTCGTTAAGAGAGAAATTCAAAACCGTCTTTTCGTCCCGGTTCCCCTGCGGTCCTTCCGCCCCCTCGTTCCCCCTTCCGTCCTCGCGCTCTCGACGGACCGCTTCGAGAGTAATCTGCACGGTCGCGGGACGATCTATCACCCGTACAACGAAAGTTTGACGCGACGTCAAAACGCGGACCCGTTAATTTTTCATGTCGTTTCACCCGGAACTCGCGCCGGTAACTGCGTCCCCCCTCGAACACAGCCCGTGTACACACAGGAACGCGTCCTCCTCCTGATCCTCGACGATGGTCCAGCAACTTGTTTCGACGTTGCCATTCATTATTCACCTCCTACACGGGTACGCTACCTTTCGACACACGGGACGCGGTCGCCGCGCGCGAAGATACGGTTGCCACGGGGAAAAAGAACGGGAACGTGTTTTACAAAGAGCTCTAGCTCGGGCGACGGCGCGCGAAACCCCGCTGTAACTTGGAGATTTCGTGTAGCCGAGGCTGCGGTCGTCCTTCAATCGTTCGTGAAACCTTGCTCCTGTGAATTGGGATCGGATCCTGGACGCTCCTTGGGAATTATTTAGAACGGAGCTTTGCTCTCGCGTCGTTCTCTATACCATCGCTAGTAAGTTAAACGCGAGGCACTAGAATGGTAATTCTAACAAAAAAATAATTCGGTGCTGTTAGTTTTTATAGTCAGGAAAATTACTGCTTCGTTGTACAGTTTTTTTTTTCATAAATTTTTGATCTTTCATGCTGATTTCTGAGAGTATAAGTAATTTTACAGTTGTATCGGGGATATGAAACGAAGAGGAAATTTCTTAGAATGAGATCGCGAGCTTTCCTCGTTTTTTCCTCGAAGAAGATGCTCGAGTAACCAGCAGCTGAATCGGTAAAGAACGCCGGGGACGTCCTCGACGATCATAATATATCGTCGACGTCTGCCTTTCCGATTTGTGGCCTCGGTATCGAATGTTTGATGCGGCCGCTCCTCTTCGACGTAGGTCCCGGATACCGCGGACTATCTATTGTTCCTGAATAAACCATCGTACGGCCGAATACCAACGGCAGGCAGTAACTCTTCGACTTCCTCCGCGCGATTACTTGAAAAAGTCGCGTGCCTGTTCCCCTCCGCTGCGCTTCTTCCACTCTTCGCGAGTCTAACAAAACTTACTGAAAATCCAGCGAACTTCGTTCTCTCGAATACTGTGCAAACCTTTTACGAGTCCAAATCGAAAGCAAAAATGTTCAGGATTCTTTGTTCCTCGCTTCTGATCTCTGTCAACATCTCGACAAACTGAAAAACCGTCTCGCAAATCTTTCGCCCGAGTTTCTCCAAAATCCAACGACACTCAACGCTGAGATATTGCGGAATCCTCGCCAGGCGCGGCGCTCGACTAAAGACCGAAGAGCAGCGTCGAGAGACCGGAGATTCGCCAGGCAATAAACCGATTTCGACCAGCGACCGCGTAATCCCTCTAAACAGAGCGTTTCCCGTGGTATCCGAGGCCTCGGTCTCGATGCGTTCGCGAGGCAGAGAGTGCCGCGGCGATATTTCATTCGGCGTACGATCCCGCGAACTCGGCAGCTCAAAGACTTCAAAGGAGGCTCGCGAGTTGCCGGATGTCCGGCTGCTCCGCGACACCGAGGCCGCTTCGTCGTGGAGGCGAGCGACAGAGAGCGAGGAAGAGACGGAGGGACGGAGCAGACGGAGGAACGAAAGTCAGTCGTAGAAGAAGCCGAAGGAGGAGACGAAGGAGAGAGAGAAAAAGAAGGCGAGGAGGGAAGCTTACCGTTCAGCGAGGTACTCGAATTCGTTCCAGGGCTTGTCGGCTGGCAAGTACGACATAAGTCACCTACTAAATTAGTGGGCAAGGGGCGGTGCATAATTCACCGCGGGTTAATTGGCGAGCGTTTTCACGCCAGCCGCCAGTCTGTCAAAGCGGCTACAGTTTAGAGAAGAAGAAGAAGAAGACTCGGCCGGGACAGACGGTCGCTGGTATGGAATCAATTTTTAAGCGGTTAACGGAGCTGTCTCCGCGACCGGCCCCTGAAATCAAATGGAAACACGACTGCCAGTTAAAAGCTGAATTAATGACCGACAGCGATAACGCCGCGCCGACCAGACAGCATTGTTGCGCAACAGTAATTGTTCGCCGGCTGTTTGGATATTAGATTTAGAGGGAACCTCCTGCCCCGTTGCTTTTCACCTTCCATTATTTATTTAATACGATTTGGGTGACTCTCGCTTCTCTTTCAGACACTTCAGACTTCGCATCGGAGATGTTTTCTTTGAGTGCGACAACATCCTCCACCAAAAAAGTCGTTTCTGTGGCACTGGATCTCACCGCGGCCGCAGTTCCATCCACGCGCTCTGCCGAAGAGCGCGGATCTCTCGGTCGGCTCGTGCTTGTTTATAAATACTGCGTCTGGAGCAGGCGGCGCAGAAGAGCCACGGATATCTGAGCAGGGTGGAAGAAAGGGTCAGCAGGAAAAAGAAGCCCGCTGGCAGCCGACAACCGCGACAGACGACGCCGAGCGACGCGGATGCCGCGGCGCTTCGTTAGGGACCGCGACGATATGACTTATTTAATCGTCCGGGATGAACGTTAATGCTCCTCCCCGAGCCCCCCTTGGTGTTAGATCGTGGAGGCAAAGTCTTTCTTTTTTAGCACTTACTCAGGATTTATTATATTATCGCAGTACCTAGCGGCTACTCTCTTTCTTTTCTCCGAATCTTGTAACCGGCTCTTACAGATTCTGTAAGTACTTTTACAAATCGATTACTCCCAATTTAGTGAGTTACAGAAGCCGCTGCGTGCGATCATCGCCGAAACAAACGTAGTGGAAAGTTACAAATTTATGCCAGAGATTAAGGTTGTCATAGTTTCAAGAGGAAAACCTAAAAATGAGTTAAACGTTTTAAACGCTTGCATATCTGGAATTAAGGGATTTACAAAGTTATCCTCATATAATTAAATAACGAGACGTCGATGTCGTTTACAGAAAGGTGCAATATATCCCTTATTCAAGAAAGCATCGTGGCACATCCACGAACAAAATGCTCGGAGGCTTCTTCAGCCGAGACCGGCGCGTGTAGAACGATGTCTGGCGAAGCGAGACATTAGAACATTCGTCGGGGACGGTTTTGGATATGAAAGACATCAATCATTATAACGACCCCGTGGGACGGAGTCCCTGTCTTGAGGCGAGTCTGACAACCGGGGGACTTTTAATCTCTTTCAAACTTTTATAAACTTTTTCCCCTCTCAATTCTTGATCGTCGAAATTTTCTATCCATGTGGAAAATCAAGCGCGACTCGAAATCCTTGGGGCGACTAACTCGACAGGCTTCCAGCAGCTTAAACGGAGTCGATCCCATCGATTCTTCAACTCGTTACGATCTCGTTCACACGACGCTGGGTCGCGAGTTTTCGTCGAACGCGAGCGGTTCCCGGGAGAGAGACCGATCGAGAGGAAAACCATCGTCGGCGCGTTGCTCGCCGGACACGCGCGGCCACTAATTATATCGGCGACTCGTGTTTGCCTTCCAGGAAGCCCGTGGTCGGTGGAACGGCCACGTCGGCTCCCGTCTACTTCTCCTATTCCCTTTTGATTTATTTGCCGGCCTTCCCGATCGCGGCTCCCTCGCGTCCCAGCGGGCAGCCGGCCGCGGATTCGGGCCCGACCGATGAAAAACTGTATTTAATTAAACGACTCGGAACCGAGCCACGACTTGGGGACAAGAACACGAAAACTACGACGTGGAAGATGACTGGTGACTAGTCGGGGGATCGCGGGCAAAAACACGCTATCCCCGGCCCCGATGGATGACGAATCAATCCTCGGGACGTCCGAGTCCGAACGTCGATGCAGCCTGTCTCTCGAAGGGGGGACGACGCTCCGGGTCTCGATTCAGCGGGGCTCGCTTCTCTGGGGGTCGAACGGACCAGCGAAATTTATTTGCTCGGACGGAGACGCTAGCTCGAAACGTCTGCCGTTTACATTAGATCTGAATTCCTTGATACCCTTTCCTGAAGCGAAACAATTTTTCGGATGATTTATATCGACTCCACTTTGTCGATCGAGTGTTTTATTTGATCGTCGACGCACCGCGAGCAGTGCCTCGGTCATTAGACTCGTGTTTTCTAAATACTGTCCACATGATAGTTTACTCTTTCGTCGAGATATGAAGTGTGTGGTCCACGGTTCTGCTGCGTGAAGACGAAGACAAGGGTGACATGTGGCATCGACGTAGAACAGACGCATTCCTCCTAGAAGGATCGAGAGACCGGGTCAGGTTACGAAACACTACGCCTGCAACGTTACACTTGGACAAATACTCGAGGGACTTTACGCGGCGTTCTTCCACCAAGAACATGCTCCACTTCTTTCCTTCCAATATCGGTATGCAAGAATAATAAACGAGACTCACTTCGCGCAGAGCGTTTACACGCAAACACGCCAATTACGCCGAATCGAATCTCGGTGGTGAGATGCATGCGATTGATATGCAAAGCTAGTTTAAATTATCAGTCATCAGCTACGACCGATCCATTCATATGAGTAGCTAACGAGCGTCAACTTTAATCGACGATCTTGCTCAACGGATCAAGAACTTCTGCAACATCCACCATTTTTATCCTGAGCAGCCGCTTTTCTTGCAGCATAGAGTAATTACCACTACTTAAGGTTTAATTGCATACAATCCGACTACAACAAAACTTGAAGGATCAGGCCTAATGGATGAGCGATGAAGTAGGTGCACCGAGTCGTAAGAAATGAAGTAATCGTCGTCGCGTCTCCGTCGTTGACGCTGAATACGAATCTCGCCGCTTCCCCAAAAGGATCCAAAACCCGTGACTAACGGAGGACTCAAGGATCTCCGGTGTCGTCGACCTGGACTGTCCTCGCGATCTAACACACGCGACTAGAACGCGCGGCCAGGGCAGAACTCGGTGGCACGTCATCCCGTGGTCACGTCTCAATCAGTGTCTGGCCAGGACGAAGCGAGGAGGAGGCACGCGGTGGCAAGAAGCTCCTCGGGGCCTGGCTAAACGTGCCGAATGTTAATTACGCCAGCGGGGATCCCGGTGTTCCGTAGAGGGCCCCCAGGTGAAAAAGTCCTCGTTCGGATCTCGCCGATCCTTCGGCGGCCTGCGCGCCGGTCGATTATGGGTCCACGGGGCCGGCGCAGCGATATCGGGGAAAGAAACGCTGCCTGCGTCCCGCTGCACGCCCGTCCCCGACCCGAGACCCCGATCGGGCCCGATCGCTGCTCGGATTAACATTCTGAAACCAGCGGGACACCGTCGTCTAACGAGATAATTCACCGTAAAAAGCGCAATTAAAGGCTCGCCGCCGTTCGTCTGCGTCCTGCCTCCGTTTCTTTCGCGCTCGACGATACAACGTGATTACCACGATGCTAATTTCCTGACAATCTAGATAGCATCGGGCCCCCCGACGGCCTGTTATTGATCGACGCGACGAAATTGTTGCCGCGTTATTGTCGTGCCCCGGAGATGAGCTTATTATCGCTTTCGTTGTCGACTTGTTTTAATCAGCACCCTATAACTTCAACCTTTGGAGCTCTCAAATTTCACAGTTTATATAGCAACTTGAGATCTGAAGTTCGCAATTAGGCTCAAAGTTGAATATATGATAGTCATACAAATCAGCGAATTTAGTGACCACCTTGTCACTGAGTAAATGAAACTAAATAATTTCCTTGAACGTAAAATCCCACAGGTCTGCCACAGAGTTTCCAGATTAGATCACAAGACACTCAATCCATTAATTCCCCAATTGCTCTAGCGTTGCTCCTCAACTTTGCGACTCCGGGGCAACAAAAGCAATCTTCGCACGCGCATTCATCGCGACAAGGGTTCGTTAAGCCTCGAGCTTCGGTGGCATCGCGCTTTGATCGTCCGCCGCGACAATCGTAACTCAACGAGAAAGCTTTTATATCCTCCGCGAAGCCGGGGCAGCATCCGGCGACGGTTGTTGTGACACGTCCGCGACGCCACGTCGTAACATAATTAGTAAATACAGCGATGTCCCCAGGGGGTGGTGAGTTTTGGAGGGTGACTAACAGTAGTTCTATTAATGTTTGTTTTCCACGTGGCATTGCATCCGTACCGATATACATCAGCCCGGCCGCGATTTACGCGCGCATCGCGCGCTTTTCCCCTGGCCCCGTGTAGCCCGTCGATCTTTCCTCTCCACCCTCGCTGCGGACGCTCCGCGCGCGCGTTATAAATAAATGGCGTTTATTATGAGAGAATCGTCAGAGTGTGGGCGAAGGGAGCGAGGCGGCGGGGGCGACACGTCGCAACAGCGTCGAGGCGCGAAGCGTCAAAGTGGATTTATGATATTTTCCCACCGAACGTTCGCGGTGTCCCCAAAACAGCGGCGCGGAGTCGCCTTTGATCTGCCTCCTCTCGGGTCCCGTTCGCGCGAACCGTTATCGTTTTCAACGAACCTTCTCGTTAGGTCGTCCGCGACGCCGCGCACCCCCTCGCGTATTCCCCCGTGGTTCGCTGACTCGTCGGACTCGCAAAATCGTATTGATCCGCGGATCATGACGGATCGAGCGGGCTCGGGGTGAACGATGCACGCGTTAAAATGTATGAGCCACGCGAAATAGATCGGCGAAATAAATCAACATTGGTGGAGGCGCGCGGAGATGAATGGAGCGAGCCCTCGACGGAGATACGCGGCTCCTTGGACGATTTAATTCTTCGAGACGAGTTTATCGCAGCCCCCGATGGGAAGCGGGATCCGCTGCGCCTCGCGAGGCACGTCGAACTCGATGGATTGCGAGGAGAATCGTTTCGTATGGACTCTTTTCGAGACATTGTTCGAGGGAGAGAAATGAATTGTCTTCAGATTCTTTGATTGCCATATGGCGATCGCATCTTGGGAGAAATGTTAATGAATGTGGCTCTGAATCTTCCTTCTGAAAATTTTAATATAATTAGACTCGGAGGTCTGGAGATTCCAAAAAGGGATCAGAAAAACGTAGTTTTTCAGGCTTAGAGAAGTATGCATTCCTTCCACTAAATTTTTTCACGTTCCATTGCACAAAAAGTGGAAGATTAATGTATTGTAGGAGTCAAAACTCGCGCAAGGATCGAGGCTACAAATTGCGCGCAATGTCGATGCACAGATGGATCTCTACAAAATCGATTGTCTCCCATTACTGCGGCGCGATAATTAATTATAAATAATTAGACGCGATTCGTTAAAATATCCGGAATAAATTCGTGACAGTGCAGGCAGCCCTAACGATCCCTGTCAGACAAACGACCCGCTCCCTTCTGTCATTCTTCGTCTTCGCCGTGAAGGAAAGAACCGACCCCGTCACCAAGATCGTTACGTTGACGGATTCGTGACTCCTGCGAGCGACGGAAGTCACGTGGTGGCGCCTGAGCAACGTCGAGATACCCGTGGATCCACTCTGTTCTTAGAATTTCAAAGGAATTTCCTCGATGCGTGACTTGTTATCAGTTCTTGGTCCGAAAAAATAAATCTGACGATCCACGTTAGTTAGACCCGTTTTCCACAGTTTACTGAGTACAGATCTGCTAAATCTCGAGCTACCTTTGAGAAGCACCAAGTACAAAAGGAATCGCGTCCACCGTACCATAATCACCGCCAATTACAATCAATTCCCGAAGCTCCAATTGTAGATCTCCGTGAGAGACGCGTTCAAAGAGGCGTCAAGGATCGGTCCGAGGTCTCGCGTGGTACGATCCAATCAAAGAGCTCGTCCGAGGGGCCTTCGAGGCAGCAGCAATTATAAAACAAAGCGAGAAAGAGCGCGAGAGAGACGGTTTCGCGAAACCGGTCCCGCTTTTCACCTAAGTGACTCACGAGCCTCTGTGATCTGGCGAGCGTCGCGCAAAACGACGAGAGGACGATTCCTCGCGATGCCGGTTCGCTTTGTGGGCCTGTCGCGCAAACGAGCCGGGCACAAATCGTCGGGGTATCCGTTTCCCCGACGACGCGGCCGCGAGCACCCGGGGATTTAGTCGGTTTCTGTCTCCTCGCCGCCGCCGCGCCGCGGAATCGTCCGCCGCGAAAAGGGGGATCGTCGGAGCGGAGTGTTCCCTCATCAATCACCGCGTTCGCAGGCCCGTTTATTTTAAGTCGGCCGCGTTTTTTAATACACACGCGTCATTAACGCGGCCTGGCACCTACCGGCCCCGAGAACGAGGAGGCGGAACCGTGTCGACGTGGCGTACGATTAGGTATTCGATGTTCGCCGCTGACGAAGGAAGTCTCGTCTCCTCCGCACGGCTGCGGCAGCACGTCTGCGCCAAGGTTCCTTTGCCAAATTTGAAACGGCCGGTGATCCACTCCTCTCACGTGCTTTTCGCGAGGACGTGCTCTTTGTTCCACTAGTAGATTTTTCTTTGGTAGACTCTTCCTTTAGGATTTCGATCCGTTTTCGGTTAGGATTGCATCAGTCGGCGAATAAGGATACAAGAAAAGATCTTTATTATTATCATTAGACAGCGGCGTTTATGGCAATGACAAATATGTAAAAAATCTATGAGATTGTTGTAAAATGCCAAAATATACAAAATATCAATAATATTATTCAAATCAGAATGTTTAAAACATTAAACATACTGTTTTTCGAATTCCAATTCTTTATTTGTGCTTGTAAAAATTTTATTTTGCATAAAGATCCGCTGTCTAATTATCATTATATACTCATAAACTAATTATGAGTTTATTTCTATCCAGCAGAAAATTGAACATTAAATTTCTAACAATAAGCTCTTAGCATCTTACAAAATTTGTTTAGTGACATTAGAAAATATTAATTGTTAAATATTATTAAATTAGTTTCTCAGATCAGCAGAAACGAATTTGAAGGTTGGTAATTTAGAATGAAAGAACAAACTATACCGAAAGTGTTTTTGAGATGCGTGGACTCTGATTCTTTCTAAAAGTTGTGGGAAATACAATATGTGTTGCCAATAATTAATCCAAACAGGAAAATAGGACGAGCAATTTTCTTTCAATCAGTAAATGTTTGCAAGTTTAATGACTTGACATGAATATCACAAGAATAATCAATGATTCCCATAGCAAATCTGTCTTTAAAGTATTTGTGTAAAGTCCTTTATTCTGAGAGCAATGAGAAAGTTTCGGTTATTGATACTACGACACAGAAGGAGTAAAAATTCTCCGTTTACCGCGTTTGAAAATGGATATTGCACTTCCTGGTACATCACACGCGTTTGTCTCGAAAGAGTTAAAGCACCTTCGCCAAGAGTCTTCGAAGCGATTAGTCCGCGAGGATCCTCGCTTCGAGATCCAGTCTTCTCGAAAATACTAGTTACTCTCAGCAACAAGCACATCTCGGAGAAAACGTCTCAATCGTGTCCCCAGATTCTTATCCCCCAAGCAAATCTCTATTGAACGATCTGAACATCTTTCACGGCGAAAGCTGGTCGAAAGTCTGCCTTATCGCGTCCGCTCTTTGAAACACGACGTGCAACAAAGCAACTCGAGTCTCGTTGCTCTCCCAACCTCGAATCCTCTAATAATCGAGTCTATTATCTCGCAATAAAAGGACTCCATTCGGCGCGAGGTAAACGCGGATACTCTTTGCCGAGGCGAGAGAGGTAACAGAGAAAACCTCCGCAGCGATTTTTCGTATTTATTAAAGCGCAGTTAAGCCAGCGGCAGCCGCGGTATCGGGTTCTTCGTATTTATTCGATGAGTCGTCGAATACGTAACGGCATTAACGACGGAACTTATCGAGCGAAAGTTTTATCGGCTCGGCCGGCACAGGTGTGCGCGCACGTACGACTCCACCGGAACTGGTTTGTACACGGCCGTTTTTTCAAGTAGCCCCGGCACAATGCGCCCAGTATCGCTATCGAGTATTTGCACAGTTGTTAGGGAAACGCCTGGCTTCATCGGCAATCCGGTCGTCAAGATTTTTGCCTTGCGACGGAGCTGGTATTTCAGCCACCCTCTCCTCTCCCTCGTTCCCGTGTTCGCGTGTTGCAAATTCATCCGACGAAAAAATACACGGCGCCGCGGGGAAAAGGTGGCTGAAATGGGAGAAAGATTTATCGACAACGCGTCGAATCGTCGCAAATCTTCGAAAGCGTCGAGCTCGCGGACAATTTAGAGGCGACGACTGTCGCGGGGGGCGCGCATCGACGCGACGCGACTCGGAGAAGAGGCACGCGCAGAATGTTTCGTGTCACGATGCCACCGTACATGGCGAAAACCATCGACGGTGCAATCTTCGCCATTGTCTACCGGCCCGCGCGGAACGTATACAACGATGCAATACGCGGCTACGCTCGCGTATGAATTATAGTCGCGCGGCCTTTTTTCCCGGCTCACCCTCGCGTCGCTTCCATCGCGAACACGATCGATGCGTTTCCACGAAAATCCTCCATGGTGCACCGTCTTCGCGAAGCACTACGCTGCAGGCGGTTTCGTTTCAGTTTGAGTGCTTCGTTTAATTCCATTTGGCCTTTGCGGACGTTAGGGATACTTACTGGGTTTGCGAAAAGTGATTCGAAGCTTGTCAATGCTGAGGAATGGCGACTGTTATTCGGCGGTGTTTAAGAAATAAAGAAGAATTTTTCCAAAACCTCAACAATAGAGTCATTCCTTCCAACTGCAGCCAAACCAAGGACACCTAATTAAGGGTCAACCACGCACCATCGTTTACCCGCATTTCCTCCAGCTCTTAATGGCCCACGCGATCGAGGAGCCCCAACAACGTTCCCCCTGTCCAGCCACCGAGTTCCGCGACATTTACGATCTCATATTTACCGGCGATCCGCCCACGCGCGTCCACCCTTCACCGAGGGGGAGAGCCAATTAACACGGCGACAACACCGTGGTCTCATCGCGATCGTCGCGTCGATCTCTTGACGCAGCGGGCCTCGCCAGTGGCCCGATTAAAATTCATTAAACCCGGCGAGATTAGTGCGGTTCTGGAAATGGACTCGAAAGGCCGCGGGACGCATATCAATCGGTTGTCGGACCGAAGGGACGCGCATGGGAGGGAGTCGACCGTGGAAAGACGCAACGGGAGGAAAAGGGGAAGAAAGGGCGACGAAGAGGGCCCCCGAGAAGGCGGAGGAACTGCGGCGAGCGAGCGAGAGGGGAAGAGGGAGAAACTGGCGAATGAAGGAGAAAGAGAAACGGAGCGAGTCGCTAATGAGAGCGACAATTCAGTGTGTCGAGCACAGGCCGCGTGGAATGCAGCCAGCCTCGGGTTCCAGCATTCATAAATTTATTCCCGCCGCCTTCTGCCAGCTTCGTTTTATCGCCTGACAATATGCCGCCGCGACCAGTTCACCGGAGCCCTGCCACGAACTTTCAAAATCGACGGAGTCGCGGGACCACTTGCCAGCTTGTTCTACTAGCTCGCCACTGATCGATCCCGACCATCTGAGAATACTGTTTGCAGCCAGTCATTTAATAAGGAAATCATTTTTGTATGAAATTCTGAGCTAGAAAATTCCTCGATCATCTTCTGGCTTCATGGTTTATAATCTTGCGACGCTCAATAAGAATGCCAAAAGAATGCTGCACTTTTTATAGGATTATTCATGTAGTTTTTCGGTGATTCACAGATTTCTGAATTTGGGAAGATTGGTGAAATTACACAGATAAATAAATTTTTCGCAATTCATAAAAAAACTGAATGCGAACCTAATTTCTTACTTTTCTAGGTTTTTGAAAGATTCAAAAAAATTGTAGGTTACTTCTTACAGCCTGTATTATATTATACAATCGTTCATTGAAGTCAATATTTCAAGCTTTATTCAATAAGACCAAAATTCAGAGGATTCTTACAATTTTCCATGCTTTAACCATTTAGAAACACAATTAGCAGTCAGTCATTTAATAAGCAGATCTTCGATGTCCACAAACTAGACTAACATGTTTTTTATTTCTTCAGAGACTCCAAAATCCTGTTACCTTCTTCCCGCTTCTTAAAAAAATTGCTGAACTACCTTAAAAATGAATTATTCTCCTTCCGCAAGCAAAAATTCAACAGAACCGAATTAGCTTTCCACTTCCGCGCGTTGTCACCAACATCACGGAGCGAAGGCCCAGCCTATTCTAATTACACGAACAAGGCGACAACTGTGCCAAATTAGGATACATTCTTATTTACCCAAATTCGGGTGGGGAAAGATTAGGTGGCGCACGGGGGGCGGTGGTCGGAAATCTGCTAACGATTCCGGCCGACTTAACCCGAGTTTTACGCGCGGCTTTAGCTAAGACAATGGCGAGGCTCCGGGTTTACATTATTTAATGCCCCCGACGGCGGTGGTCGGGGCGTTAATTAGGCGGTGCTCATATGCTAATACGGGGGACTAAGCTCCGCTTATTCGCCTAGTAGCTGGCATGAGCCGCGTACAAGCATATTGCGCTGACTTGGTTACTCGGTTACGGTACACGAAGCCTTCAGCTAGCCCTACGTGCCGTACCAATCCGAAACTAACGCGCCTCTCTGTGACTACGCACACATGCATCCTTCACGATCACGCACACAGGTTCAGAAGTCTCTTTGGGCTACACCTACACGGCAGCGCGTGCTGCACTCGCACCAAGCCCTCGCTCAGCTATTTGTCTCGCTAATATCTGCCTCCCTTCCCGCCCCTTTATTCCCTGCTCCTGCGAAGGTAGCTTTGCTAACCAGACCTTCTTACCGCGTTGCGAACGAACGTGCCAGCACCCATGAGAACAACACGGCCCACCCTCTGCACGACCCTCTTTGCCCTCTGCGCCGTGGCCCTCGACTGCCGCGTTTGGCTGGAATAGAGGGAAACGTGGGATACCGATTTTTATGGAAGATGGAACTTCTGACCCGCGGGTAATTAGCAGACAATTCGAGCGAGGAGTTTAGAAAGTGCCGAGTTCAGTCGGAGAAGATTGAGGAAACTGCAGGAAGGCTGGGAAACTGCTTCGAGTGTTCGAACTTCTTTTTTAGTTACTCTACACGAGTACGGATAATATTAGGATAAAGATATAAATTATCATCGGTATAACACGTAAAATAGCTCTCAACTACTTTTTCTTTCACCGCAATATATTCAAATTCGACAATCGGAGGCCGGAAATTTGAGGAAGAAGAAAGAGTTAAATTTTTCCAGGCCATCTGAACGAGGGACTCGAATCGTCGCCACGAAGAGGCGCGGCGGTTCGCATCAAGGCACCTCGTCGCCTAAGATTCCAGTGAGATAGGAGAGAGGATCCGGTGCCACCATCGAGATCGGTATCTATAGACTAAATGGCCCCTCGGAGGGATCAGTCATTCTAACACAACGATCGGAACGATGGAAGAGAGGCACCGAGCTCCTCTAGTCCGTGTCCTCGGCCGCTTTAATTTATCCGGGCTGACGCCGAGGAAGCGCGAACCGTGTAGCCCGGTTGAATTGTTCGACTAATTCCAGGCCGGGACCACCGTGAAATCGAACGTCTCCCCGCGATCCTGGCGAACTTTAAATTTAGATCGCACTGGGGAAGGATCCCCTTGTGAAGTCGCTGGCGGATTCGTCTTCCTTCGTGGGAGCTTTTGAGTCCGCTGTTGGCTGAGAGAAAGATTGCGTACTTGAATCGTTCTGTAGAAATTAGGGAGAATCTAGATTGAAGATTCTCGAAAACAGAGCAATTAATTTATTTTAAATAAGAACTGTAATCGGCCTCTCGGTGATTAAATTATCCTTGAGATGTTATCATCTGGAAAGTAATTATATACTACATCGTTTATTTTTCAACATATCAAAGCTTCTTTAGTTTCCATCTTCGAAAAGTCGACTTCCATCGTGAAACTTATCGCGCAGTGGAAGTGAATTTCACAAGAAACACTTGTTCGTGTCGCGCGATACAATGAGATCGTTTCATATGGATGAAGTTTTTATCCACCCACTTAATTACAGTTGTACCGTTTATAAATACGACATTATAAATACGCGCGTTTCGTGTTATTCGCCACGGGCAGATCTTTGATTTACGGCGCGTTCCTCGAATGAACTCTTGGCGCCTCCGACTAGAAAGCCTCATTAACGCTTTGAATTATAATGGCGAGCGCGTTTCCGAAGTGCGTAATGATTTATCGCGACAATTCAGGGGCTTCAATTGGGTCACTTCTCCGCTACTAGCAAAACTTCAGCCGTTTCGTTCGTACGCATCTCACAGAACGCGCTTCGGGAAGACCCATTATTCAGTCTATCGCCTTCTGAAACCACCGCAAAAATTCACGACGCCGACGTCCATTCAAAATTCCTCGTCGAGAGGGAAACAAAGAAACACGAAGACCTTTCCAGGCAAGGAATCTCCGATTATCGCTTGGTCCTGGCCGATGTCGCAACCGAAGTGACGCTGAAAGGAGTTCCCAGCCACCCGCGAGTGACACACAGTCTCTCCCATAAACGGCGTGTACGGCCGCGATGGGATTCGAAGCTAATAAATAGCGACTCCGCGAGTTCCCCGGTAAACCGCCGTCGGCTGACTTACAACCGATCGTACGATCAGGCCTAATACATCTAATGAGCTTAATCTATTTTTGTCGGTCGTGTAAGGGCGCAGCGACAAGACGCGGCAAACGGCCGATCAATCAGCTGCTTCTATATCAGTAAATAACGCGTACCCGATCGCCCGGTCGAGTCGCGTTTTCTTCTACTGACGTAATGAATTCCCTGCACCGGTCTCCGCCGCGATCGCTTCTCGCTCCTCCGACGATCAGCCGCCGTTTCTTTCGCCGGGACGCGTCGACAATTATTAAGCGGCGTTAATTGAAACTGGTCGACCTGTTTCGATGAGGATTATGACGCTCGGCTAATTGAGATCCTTCGTTACCGTGTGTGGGGTACATAAGTTCTTGCCGAGGTGATGGGAATGGAAGATGGGAACCTGTATCCTGGGACTTAGTTTCAAGTCTGAAGTTTTCTGATACATGTGAAGATAGACTTGTTTCTGTAACTTATTGATAAACAAATCTCAAATCCTTTTTTTTTATTAGGAGTAGGTATGTCTGGTCTTTTATACTTTTTTACTCCTAAGACACTGTTTTTTAGAATGTTTCTGGTCTTTAAAGATAAATGTCAGTATCTCAATTCAATATCTCAGAAGTCAATTCAAAGTGGTTCACTAGGTAGTTGAGTAGCATTTAACGAAATAGTGAACGTACATTAAGTTGTTCTTGCTTTCTACTTAGAAACTGGCTCGAAATTTCTATGCAGTGTTTATTGGCAATCATATAAGGTTATCCAAATAGAGTGTCATTTCAACAAATGGCATTGAAGTTATTCCCCCGACCATTCATAGGATTCCAAATATTGAAAGTTCCTCCAAAAATCAAACTTTGAAATGTAAGAGTGTCTGTATGTGTATACAAACTGAATGTGCTATGCAGTGTGAAGATAGAAGAGAACTTTGATAGCAACGATATAACAAGTTAGAAAAGATTGATTGTGTCGGACTCTTGAATAAAGGAGATCTAATTTTTAAAAACACTTATTTATTTCCGTCTAACAAATCAGAAGTGGGATCTAATCCAAGTGTTCGGTCTAGTTTATGGAAATAAGGAAATAAGTGTTTTTAAAAATTAGATCTCCTTTATTCAAGAGTCCGACACAATCAATCTTTTCAAACTTGTTATATCGTTGCTATCAAAGTTCTCTTCTATCTTCACACTGCATAGCACATTCAGTTTGTATACACATTCAGACACTCTTACAGAAAGTTTCTCCAGAAAATTTTGGCCCGTTGCACCTCGGAATCCCCGACGGTGATAGAAGTCCCGCGTTTCGCATTGAAAAGAGTAGAACGTCGGAAAGCAAGGTCGCGGTCAGGGTGGATGGAGGGGGTGTCCGAACGCAGGGGCCAGGGGCAGCGGTGGCCGTGCAGCCACTCACCGAGAGGATGTACCCTCCCTCTTCTGGCGCTCGCGGTGATCGGACACCGGGAGTATCCGGCGAGGTATTCGAGACTCTTGTAGCCTGTCCTCGGTGGATGGACCACGGTGTGCACGCCGGTGGGTGAGCACCGAGGCGAAGGTGGAGGGAACCGCGGCGCATCAAAAGACGCCGCCACCAGGATATAGGGTTACCGACTCGCCATAGGCCAGGTTATTCCTCTTAATAGCCTGTATTGGGTTAGGACGGCTGTATATAGTAGTTTCGAGCTTGCCCTCTCGGTTCTCCACGAGCGTCCCTCTCCTCCGCCTCCTCCGAAACGTCCTCTGCCCCTATCTATCCCTTCGGTCCCTCTTCTATTTTCTCGCGCGCGAGCGAAACGCGGCCTCGTCTCCCCGCCTCCTCACCCTCCGTCCATTTGTAGTCGGCGAAGCGTGAGCTGTAGACACGACGCTGTCGTCGGCTCGACAATGGGAACCCCTTACGAAAGTGTACACCTACTATTCGAGGGAACAGGGCCCCGAGGGCCTCGGCCGCGCCGGCCACGATATCCGCGGACAGGGGTTTTAGGCCCGATGGAAACTCCTGAGATCAAGTGATTTTAAAACAGGTGTCGGGAGTCGCGCCGTTCTTTCACCGACACCGCCTTTGTCGGGGAACACGGTGTGCACGACTTTTCGTCGATCCGTCGGCTCCTGTTGCGGCTAGACCCATCGGGACCAGCCTTGGGCACAGCTTAAGATTAGAACTTAATCGGTGGGTTTCCTTTCTTTGGGCCTCTCGTTTTATTCTGGCACCGACGAGTTTTCAGTATCTATCTGCTGCAGGCTTCTGGAATGGGTGGAGAAGCCTTGGTGTGGGTAGTGGTGACCTTGAAAGAGTTGCTGAAGCGAAGGTGTATCTTTATGGGATACACCATGAAGTTTTGGGACTTTTCTCAGACCTCAGAGTCAGTGGAGCCGAAAAGCTGAAACTCTAGAAGCTGGAGTTTTCTTTTAAAACTTTGAAAAGTTCTGTAACCTGCAATTCTATCAATTCTTGCTGTAAAAACGCTTTGCGAGACATTTAACCATCATAGAAACTCCTCCGAAGCGCCGCCTTTATTTGTCCAAAGCGAAATCGACAGGAACGGAGCCGAGGGAACAATGATGCTCAGTATAATCTGAAAGTCAAAGTTATCGGCGGCGAGAGCCGGCTGGTTATATCTGTTAGACATTTATTCTAATCTCTGGTCCCCGGCTCCGGGGGCTCTAAATATTTCTTAGGACGATCAGGTCCTCGCCTATCGTGTCCGGTTACTGCGAACACAGCGCGGCGAAGTTGTATCCTCTCTCGACCAGGTTCTCCCTTTCCTCGACGCGCTCCGCTCGTCGACGTGGTCTTCTACCTCTTTGAGCATGTTTCGCTTGGTCTCTGGTTTCGAGAAAACACGCTGAGGTTTCGGAGACCTTTATGGGCACGGCTTAATGGCCGGGTATGCGGTTAATGGACACAAACACCGCCCTCGAACTGGTTATGTCTCATTTACCGATTAAGATTACATGACACGGGCCCTCGCCACGACTTTTATTTTCCTCGGCAGCGGGGACTCGGAAGATCGGTATTCCTACGCGACCGTTCATTAATTTTTGATCCCGGGTTGACCGACAGAGGGACGACCTTGCTCGGGTCCGCGACACTTTCGGTTTTCGGTCGTTCCTTCGTTTCCCTGATCTTGCGAGAGGAAATCCGAGGAAGGCGGTTGACAATTTTAATTAATCGAAGCGGTTGGTCGCGTTGCGTCACCGCGTGTTCCGAGAACCGGCGAATGAGCTGCCTTCTAGCTCGTATCAACAGCGATACTCGATAATCGGTTGGAATACCGAGAACTAGTTCACGGAACCGTCGTGTCATCATTTACAGAACCATCGACGACACACATCAATAATTTGATAAGCGGATGTATGGCTCCTCGATGTAACGCGTGTAGAGTAGCTTGGTAATTACTATGGCCGATATAACGAGGCTCTTTATAGAGAACTGAATAGGATTGAATCGAATCGAGGTTACACCATTTCCTTCTGATTTAATACTGACCGTAGATAAGTGGGACGACTTGGTTGAACGGTGAAATAACATAAATCGCTCGTTAGAAAATCTCGGCACGAAGCAAATAATTTCCAACCTTCAAAAATTAATCCTCTTACGGATCTCTGTCTGGTTTTTTCTCGTGAAAATAATTTCAACCCCTGCGAAGGCAACGTAAAGAACGCGAACACGCGGGGATGTCGACCGTTCCGCGATAACGAGACCTGCTGCAGCTCGTTGCATCTCGTCCCCGTTGCACCGGATGCGACGATTATCCTCGCCGATACACCGAGTCGATCGTTAAGGAGATGTCGGCTCGGCCGTTCGTGGAAACGGCTTCTCCGGCGCAGGGCATGAATCCTTCTCTATATGTGCAGTCACACCGTCGAGAGGTGCATCGGGATGCAGCGCCGGCTGCGCTACCGTGCCCCTTGATTGGATGCAGATTGCGGCCGATGGAGTTGTGCCGGATGGAAACTGGACGATCTCCTGTCCCCCCTCGATAGAGGCGTCAGTTATGAAACCCTTCGCGTCGGATCTCGGGATCTTGGCGTCGCAAATGGCCAGGGAAACACGGCGCGGAATATAATTGCATCAGAAAGTAAATTTGTTGAATATCTTTGTATTAGTTATGGTATTTCTCCCGAAGTCAAAATGTTCTTCGTTCCGGTCAATATAGAAAAATGATGTAGCAGTGGTGTTGAGCTCGGATGGAAAGTTTTCTGCTGCTGATGTATCGAGATTGTCGAAGAAATATTAGAATACAGTGAAACCCGTTGAGCTCCAAATTACTTTCGTTTGGATATCGGTCACCGTGCTACCGCCATTCAAGGGACTTGATCGAACGAAGCCACCCATCGAACCCCGAGTCACCCGTTCGAACAATCAAGATCTTTTCTTCTCGTTCGCCGCCGCCCCCTTCGCTTAATCGCCGTCAGGTGGTAAGCAGAGGTCAGAGGAGAGGCGCGCGAACGCGAGGGCTCGTCATTATTTATAATTTTCCGCTCGGTGGACCAAACGAGCCGGCGTCCTTCTGTTTCCACGGCCCCCGGAGAGAATGGCTAAGGTCCTTTTCTTCTCGCGTTCGCCTCGTTCCTCGGGCTTCAACGACGAGACCGCTTTCGTCGACGGGAGACGAGAGGAACGAGAAGGCGAAGCGCGAAGGAAAAGAAAGAAGGAAAAAAAAAGAAACGAAGAAGAAAGAGGAAGACGGTCCCGTTCGCCCCCGCAAGTGGAAGAGGCGTCGAGAGATGCCCGTTTCGATAATACCTGAGACAATGACCGACCGGCGTCGTTACTCGGCTGGAAACGCGCACTCGCGAGGACGGGGACACTCTTACACCTGGAATCAATTTATCAAAGGGCCGAACTGCACGGCCGAGGTTCAAGCGTCGTCGACGGAATTCCAACTTCTTTCGCGTGCGTATTGTTTCGAGGCCGGTAACGATGGAGGACGCTCAATAGATAGAATCCACGGTTTCCTCCCGCTTGTCGACGACTACCAACGCCTTTAAATACAATGTCTTCTGCTCTCGCAGCGATCCATGGCTCCATTCATGGATCCCTCTAGGAGTCACTGCAATTCTAGCGTCTGATGCAGCGAGTTCCAGAGCAGATACGTTGCTTGTTCTTTTCACTGCTTCTAACTTCGATCACGAGAAACTCACAGCAATCTTTAATTTTGCATTAGAAAACAAATAGCAAAAAAATAATACGTGATTCCCCACGTTCAGGACTGGAAAGATTGATTCGGAACAATTTTACAGTCACTTTCTGTACAAACTGAGGATTTTGTAGCAAGAACGATGCATTTCCATTTTTGATCATTTCTTAATTATGACCTGCAATAGAATGTGAAATTTTACACCGTTTTTCTATGTTCTACAAACTTATTACCAATACTATTTAGTGTCTTCGTTTTAATATTAAGTCTACGTAATAATTTTATAAACACTTCATTTCTAATCTACTTGAAATAATCCTTAATTTTTAAATTCCACTTTTAAAAAGTTACATATTAGATTGTCTAATACATTTGTGCAGTTTCTTATAAATAGAGAATTTGCAGGTATTTATATTGCTAGATATTATTTGTTATTTTTACTTATTTTTTTAGCTTCCAAACTCTCTTCATCAAATCGTCGATAATCTTCGAAATTATGATTTGCCAGTTAGAGAAAAATTTCCTTGCCTTGCAGACTATTTTTTCTCTTTAGTGTTCTTGTAATAGTATAATTTTCACCATAAACAGCACAAATATGTCTGACAGATTTATAGATGCGATTAAATGCATAACGCAATACATGTCAATGTTCGTTTAATCTGAAACATTATTGCTGTTAATGTCAAATGGACACTTCCAATACGGTTTTGACACAGGAAAATAAAAGCTTGTGGATAAGAAATTCATAGTTTTATAGGCATACAACAGCAACTGAATTTTAAATAAATGTATGCTTTATTGTCTAAATATTATGAAACATATTCTCTTCATAATATTTTACATACTTTTATATCTCTGAACATACTTATAGCCTTCTGTAATTTTAAGACTACCATAAATGCACTAATATTTGCAGTCTATACATCACCAACAGGTAATTGTCATTCAACGGAATTTATTAGAAAATAGAAACAGCAGGATTTTACTGGACCACCTAATACATTGATAATCTTTCAAGATTTCTCAAGAATCAGACACATCTCCTTCAGAATCGTCGAAACAACGGTATCCCGGATCCCCCGCATCCGCATCGACGGCCCGACAAGGTCGCGAAGGCCACGTATCCGGCGCGACCTTTGGTACGAGATTTTTGCAGTGGGCCCTTAGATACGACCGGGTGATTAAGTCAGTCTTTAACGGGGAACGAGGGGGCCGTGGCATGGACACACGCACGTTACACCGTGGTCTCGGATAACGAGAGCATGCCGAGGAACGTCGTACACATCTTCCGCTGGCTCGGAGCTCGTTAGTCGGCCTACGCGAGTTCACGCGAGTTAGCGCGCGTATGTACGTTTCTCTTCTTGTTCGCTCACAGGGGCCTCGCCCGACTGTCCGTTTGTCCGTCAGCGAACGGGACGAAGCGGCCCAGCTTCGAACAACGAACAAGCGTTTTCGCGATCCTCGCACCCTGACGTGACGTTAATCACGACTACGAGGCTCGGATCTATTTCGAAACGATGCTGACTCCTGATAACGAGCTTATTGTGTACTTTTTCACGGCCGGTGGCTGGGCTTGGGTGTCCCTCCGCTGCCGTGGATATTCTCCACCTCGGAGGATCTGATTTCGTTGCGAGCAGAATAGAGCGAACCTTTTTTTTTTGTTTAATTCGTGCGAAGTATCAGTGTAAGGAATAGATAAAATTCGGGCGTCAGATTGATTGATACTGTGGGAATGGGTATCATTATCTGGTGTTCGTGTCTTCTGTGTTGGTTGCTGAGGGAACGATGGCGTGTATGTATGAAGTGTGTGTTGAGTGTGTACGGAATCGAGTTGAGATTAGACGTGGATTATATCATTAAACTATTTTTCAATTACATATTATTATAAAAGTAAATAAAACGCTTTGGCTAATTTACGATTTCCACAATACTTTGTAATATTTTTAGTCTTTTTAGTGGGCTCTACGATCCGAGAATTCTTTACAGAAGACCTCCGTTTCCTCATATCCTTAAATATTTAATCAGATTTAAATGAAGTCCCGAAGCAATCCTGAGACGAAGTTCCGAAATTCATGAAATGAGAACCGATCGCCACTTATTTCTACCTGCGAATCTAAATCGTTTCGTTGTTGGACTCGTTTTACTGGATCGCCCCGTTGCCAGAAGTCTCGATTTCCGTGGTGAACCGAGGAACAGGAACCGCTAGGATTCCTGCATTAATGGCGGCCGAGGCGCGGAATTATTCAGCGTGGACGAAGACAGGTATCGACGGAAAACGCGGCACCGAGAGGCAGTTTCTTTCGCGACGGGACCGGGGTCTTAGCATAAATCCTACGCGTTGTACACGGGGCGAGTATTAAAGCGATCGCTTATGCGACGAGCTCGCGTTAGATCTCGCTGATCGGCGGCGGCGATAAACGAGCTTGTCGAAGCATTATTAGCGCGAAACGGCGTAACAGTCATTTTTCCCTCATTTCGGATTCAGTCCGCCGGTAACATTGGTTTCTTGGGAAACCAAGGCCTGGACGATTGCTTTCGATTCGATCCGAGGATTTCGTGCAGGCTCGGGTGTAATTCACGGTGGAATCGAAGGGGAGATCGCTTCGCAGACAGGATTTTTCTTCAGGAAGTTGACCTTTAATTTTGTCGACTGAGAGTGGATCCGATTGAATCTCCTGATGTCAATCTCTATTGCCTCGTGTAAGCTAAAGGCAGTTATATATCGCGCTCAATTAAGAGGGAGAAAGTTAAACAAGCATTTGAACAATTAAAGAGGTGAAACACGGTGAAGGGACTTTAAGCCGATAGAAACACTGAAATGACATTTTCGTGATTTTTATTCGCGGTTACCTCTGACAATTATCGAACCCCCGATTATGGCATTAATTAAGTCCAGCATGCGCTGAATTAATAGTGCAACTTTACAATCTAGAAGTATCCTTGTCAAAATTTTGGTTGCCACGTTTTTGACAAGGGGAATGAGCAGCATCAACCCCTGAATTTAAGGGTGGACCGTTTGGAAAGTTTATTTGAATAAAACCAACATAAAGCTCGATATCGCTGTTCAGGTTTATGCATCCGCGTATAACACAGGTTGTTTCGCTTTTAATGATCGCGCGTAAAACATTCGGCCTTGATTAAACGAGACATTGCGCGGCATCGTGTCGTTCAATGTCTCTGCCAACCTGCTCCAAGTAATCATAGATTTTATTTTTCCCTGAAATCGAATTTATATCGCGACTCGATGAGAGACGCGTTTTTTATGCACACCTTTACTGTTCCCCGTCGAAACTTTTTACGCCTGAGCTTCTCCGAATTTTCACCATTCTATAGAAAATATTGCTGGTATTTTTCTGGTGACTCAATTGCCAGATTCTAGCCAAAAGCTTACCAAGTTCCCGTGTTCTGGCGTTTTCGGAAAAGTTCGACGAACTTCAGCTCGACTTCACAACGAAGTTAGAAAGGGGATTCGCGTTCCGCAACTTTCGCCATCGATGCTTCTGGTTGCAGCTCAGGAATTTCAGGTGCAAATCTGGCTGAAAGGAGACGCGATTTTAATACTTTGTCGATATCCGTGTTAAGGTTTTCAATCACTCGAAATTGCTAATTTGTGGTTTCCTTGGTGGAGTCACGATACGATTAATCAATCACCGGGACAACATATAATACACGTTTCGTTCAATTATTAATATTCAGCAGTATCCGTATTAACATCCCGTCGATTAAGATCAGTTCAGTGATTTCAAAGTCTTGTACGATATAAATTAATTAAGTTCCGACAAGACGTACGGGCGACATTAATTTCCAAAGACAGGTATCGACTCCTTCTACAAGATAATTCCTTTTTCTCAATGTCTATTCATTACATTCAAAATCGCTCCAATCAATATCAACTTTCCTTCACGGTTTATCAGTAAAATTCTTCCACTTTCACCTTGGCCGAGCTAATTTTTCACCCATTTCTCTTCCACTTCGACATTCTTTCATTCACAGAGAACTACTTTCACGCTCTCCTAGTCGCTATCAGAAACGCTTCAATTCGCGCTGCAATCGCGGTGTCCCCCCGTCCGTCTTCCAAGCTGACGCTACAACCTGTTTCGCATTAATTGACCAAACTCGCCTTTCACCGAACCCGAGCGCGACGAGTTTCGGTAGCGTCGTTGGATCGCTCTGTGAATTTTCACGCGCGTCGTGTTCGAATCCTCCGTTACCGACACACGCTAAATAATTACACCGTTTCGAAGAACCGTTCCATCGCCTGTCGATCATTGTCGCCGCGCTGCTAAATGAGTGATGCGGATCGCGAGCGACTTCAATGATTCCAGGTTGTCGAGTCTTTGGCATGCATGACAGTAATTTGGCGTGTAGTTAATGAAGCGGTTGTAACGAGAACTGAACTGCCATTATTCTACGACAATAATTTGCCAAGACCCTGCACCTTTGAAATTATTTTCTTGCATTGTAACTATTTAACTGTTGAAGTCATCAGAAATGAAATACAGACATATTTGAGAAGCTATCCTTGTAAACAGATAAGACGTGGCATTTTTTCCCTGTATGAAGTAGTAGTTGTGCAGATATTCGGGTGTGCATGTCGCGAAGCAGCACCGGAATCACCTGCTTTTCGTTGGCGCGTTAGTAGCGCCGTCCGCGTGGCACTTAAACGGATGAACAGAACCAGCGGACACGGGTATAAATTGAAATTTACGAAGTTGCCGGCCGGAATCGCGTGATAGGCCCCCGGCTCGTCGTTTTTCTCGTCGCGGCGCACCCGCACGATCGCGGGGAAGAATCTCTCTCTCGAGTAGCGCACACCTCCCGCCTCCTCCTTTCATTCACCGTTTCGTGCCTCGTAAGTCTCGTTCCGTACGTTTCGCCGGTTAAATTAACGTCGACGGTAATCGGCCCGCGGCCGCTTCGACCAACGCCTCTCGGAATCGCTGACCTTCTTCGCTCGCCGACAATTTATCCCCATTGTTAATCCCCGCCGCCGCGCCAGCATTGTTCTGCAACTTCTTCGCGCCTCCACCGGAAACGGGGAACTCTACGAGGTTTCGAGTGAAGAGGATTAACTCTATAACTATAGTGTATCTGTAACTAGCAAAACTTTTTCGTGAGTGCATAATTAAAGTGTGTTAATGGAAGCGTGTGTTGAAGATCTTATCAGTGGCGAATGAATCAGTCAGCCTCAGAAGCTGAGATTGTAACACACCAAGGCACGGTGAAGGTGAACAAGAAGACGAAGAGAAAAGCACGAAGCAAACGACTTCGCGACCGCAGGAAGAGCGCGGCAAACAAAAGCATTAAATTGAGGAAGCAAAAAGGGGGACAAGAAGGAGCAGGACCCAGGAGAACAGTAGACTGAGCGGGGATAAAAAAGTCCTGAACAAACGGGAACAAAAGATCAATCCGAAGGAAGAGTCTGGTGAACAAGTCGGGGTAGAATGAAGACAAGAGAGGAGAGAGGAGCGGCGCTGGGGACGAAAGTATGAACGGACGACGGAAGGAAGGCGACGAAAATTGGAACGGAGTTTCCGAAAACGAGGGGGCAGTGGCAACGGGAGAGAAATGAATTGAAATCGCGAACGGGGGCGGACGGAGGCGAGAGTGAAGGGTGGCGGAGTGGCGAAGGCGAAGACAAAGGGCCGAAATTCCGTGGCGAGGCGCGAGCAGAAGTAGCGGAGTGCCGAAGCCGCGAGGAATGGTGGCCGAGCTAAGCGTGGGCGGCCTCGCATCCGGCCTAAACTCCGAGATAATATAGCGCCGGTCCGCCGAGACATTTGCACCATCATTAAAATTCGCGATAGCGGATCGAACAGGCACGGTGACATCACCCTCGTTCGCGCGAACCAACTAAACGAGCGTAGGGAACGTTCGCCGTGTAAAACCTCCCTGCTCGCCTCCTCCTCGCCTCCCCCCCCCCCCCCACCCGACGAGAAGACCCTCGAGGACAACGTCGACGGCCAGCAGGACTCAGCGGCGTAACGCAACGCGATACACGCGGCTGGCATGCGTATAATGAGATTGACGATAACCTTCTGACAATTAGCGCGAAATATTCCGCCTAGCGGCGGCCTAGCTGGATCTCGCGCTCAGATCCCATCGCTGAAGGAAGTCCCTCGTTCCTCTTTTTCGTTCGTTTCGATTCGCGAGGATCGCTGCTCGTGCGAATTTATGGAGGACTGGGGACGTGACGGTGTCCTTTAATAAGGGGGGAGATGTTTGGCCGATTGGATTAATTGATAGTTTTCGGGATCCTTTTATTGGGAGATATTTTTGGTCCTGCGATGGGAATAATTTCTCGGTAGCGCAGCCCAAGTATTTTTCTGCTAGTTCCGTGGGAGGTTGGTCGAGATTCCGTCGGCAGATTTCGAGAATGGTATTAATTTTCGCGGCCGGGGATGGCCGGGCTTGAATAATTAGAACGGGGAAACGATTCCTCAACGTCTGACAGGAAGGAGTCATCGGGCGGCGACTCGTTACGCAAGGACAGGGGTGTAACGTGTTATTACCAGCATTAAGGTTAATTGTCTCCCCTTGGCTAATGCGGACCGAGCTTCGCCGGTGGGTCGATCAACGTCACGGCGGGCTATAAAATCGCGATAAATCGCGAGCCGATGCGCCATAAATTACGCGAAGAGGACGGCGAAGGAGCGCGAGGAGCCTGAAAGATCGTTCGCGATTGCCTCCGTAATTTATACTTTAAGAGTTAATATAAGATCGAAACTGGAAGATAAGGGTCCAGTTGGGAAGTCCATTAGACACGCAAGATACTTTTTACGGCCCACCATTAAAGCAACTTTATCATATTCTTATGGAATACGAACTGATGCCTCAACTTTGCCCCTTTGGGTGTAATAGGCAACTTCTGGGCACTAAAAAAAAACGGAAGTCTCATCGAGTGTCTACTTTCGCGAATTGATAAACGAGCCGTATAAAAACTGTATCGCGTAACACGAATCTTAAACTATGTACTTGACCATCGTTTGAAGTCCACGGAAAGATAACAAAGAAATACTACTGTACGATCTGAAGAATCTCGATTAACAAGCTTGATACGCAAATCAAGACTGAAGGCTTTTAATAGGAATTCTTTCCCATTTTTTGTGGACCATTATTCTTCCAATAATTAAATCCCTGGATGCACTATTTGGACTCATAGTCATTTCATAGAACAACTTGTGTACCTACATTATTATTAAAAGTACTTTTCCCCGTCTTAAATAAAAAATAAACCAAGATCAGCACAATATAACAATTATTTCAAATCACGGATTATTGCTCATTGATAAATCAATCCTCCAAATTCGTTAAGAATTCCCCTCCCAGCGTTCCCACTCTGTGCAGCAGAAGAGGCAGTTCTTCCCACAGGGCGAAGGTAATCGAATCCGAACGGACAGGACTCGTTCGAGGAATCGCGTGGCCGGTTCTATTTCTGTCGAGAGGGGGAGTTAATCAGCGCTTAGTCAGATCGACGGTGCCGTGACGGCCTCCTGACAGGAACTCCGTCGGGATCCGTGGCCGGAGGTGTTCGACGATCGTTCCGACGAGCCGAGCGATCGGCTTCCTTCCGAGAATCTGCATACTGTGTACGCAGGATGTCCATTAACGCCGACCCGCTATGGAATTACACGTGTTAAAAAAAAATTAAGCCTCTCCGACGAGTCGGCTACCCGCGGGAATATTTATGTAGATTCGATGATCGGAGGCCGAACCCGGCGCGCCACCCGCCCCTGCTAACGGTAGCCGGGAATGTAAATGCGTCGCGCATAAGTGCCGACGAAACTCACTTGCCTCGCGAGTCCGCGGATTCCGCCGTTTTCCGCGGTGAATCGCAAACGAGCCGTGAGTTTCGATGCGAACGCGATGCGTAGAGATGCGGAGGTACCTTTGTGTTCTGGCTGGTGCATTTTGGAGGGAATTGGTTCCGTGTGGAAAACAGATTTTTCCGGGCAGATTTCTTAGGAGGTTTCAAGAGTTATGGTCTGTTTCTTACGGTGAACCAGTAAATGGTATCAAAATGGTATCTTTATTGAGAAATATCGTAGTTGGACTTGAATCACGAGTTGCCTTCGAAGAAACGGTACCTGAGAATTCTCCAGGTTTCCAGTAAATCTGGTACATTTCAGAATAAAGTACCTCTAATCTGTAATTTCACAGGTTGCTAAACGTTCATTACCGAATCGATTTAATCGCAAACACGTGCAAACACCACGGCGCCCCGTTAATCCGGCTTCATTTCGCCCGATGTAGCCGCAGCTCCGACACTCGCGTTATCTCCGATCGCGCCAAGAGAAATCTTACAATTAGTATGCTAATAAAAGCAATAGCGACTTCCTCCGTCTCGGAGACCGTCCCGGAGATCTTTAATCTCGCCACGAGCTGGACTCTCCTCCCGTGCACGCTTCCGGGGACGTTCTTCAGACGCGTCGAACGTCTCCGGATCGTTTCAGGCTGGTTACAAGAGATACGATTGTGAACGAGCCCGGTTTTAACGGTAGAACGCGAGGCGTCGCGACGCCTGGAAGACGCGCTCGTACGAATCCGTGGAGACGGTTGAATCCTATTAACGTGCTCGACTACCTCGACTATAGTCCTTCGTTCCTGACGATAAATTACAATTATTCCGTGAAAGTACCGTGAACCGCCGAGTGTATTACTGCCGCGCGAAGAATAATCCCTGAGAAACGAACCCTGCGGATGTTCGTTAACGGGGGAAATTAAAAGTGGCAGCCATCGTGTTCGCGAGTGGCGAATGAGAAGTCAATCTGATGCTTCGGACTGTTTTCCGCAGATGTGAACCGCGACGGCGAATTCGAATACTAAGATGCATTATTCTTCTCGAAGATAATTAACGCTACATGTAGCAAAGCAGTTAGCAACTTTAATTCCGAAAATGAATACGGGATGAAGGGGACCGTGAGTCACCTTTTCGCCGAGAGTAACCGCGAAATTCTTCGTCTTCGAGGAGCTCTTCGCGCGTCAGTAATTTTTAATTCCGCCGCGGGAGGGAAACGAAGGAGCCTCGAGATTGCGAATCGGATCGTGGGAGCGTCGCAGGAGGATCCTGAACGAGTCTATAGATCGTGAACGTATCTCGAAAGCGGGCTGACGAGCCGTCAAACATTCCTAGGCGTTCTCCCTCGCCTCTTTCTCGTCTCTTTGTGAAGGGCGCTCGCGCGGTCGCGCTACAAATCCGGCAAACTCTCGCGAACGACGTCTCCTGAATAATTCAGCGAGACCGGTCGCGGTGTCCTACGGGAGCAGCCGTTGATTGCCTCGGGAGGAGCCTCATCGGCAGGAAATTCTCCAAGAATCCCGCTGCTTCGGCCGCGATTCAAAAGAATCGAATTGGGACGCGCGATCGCACAGGAATTCCTTCGCACACCCTCCTTTCGGCGCACCGACGATTATCATTGGAGTTACAATTTCCACCTAGGGATCTCTAGAGCTCCTAAATTTGTAGTTTCTCAATAAAAAAATACGAGTTCTCAGTAATATTTAAATAATTTAGGCTCTGGGAAGCTTCTAAAAAAAAATTAAGAAAATTTGTTTCAGCTTTCAAGCATCAAATTCTCGCCTAACTAAATTCGTGTCGAATTAATGGATCCCCACGGATATTTTTTTAATGCAACAAAAATGTAGAAATCTTTTTGAAAGGTGGTTGAGACCAGAACGGTGACAACGGGGGAAGAACGGGGCGCGGACATTATCAGACCGATACCTGTCCAGCACAATCGCATTTCCGTCGGCGTCGATCTGTTTATACACGATGCCGGACACGCCCGACAAATATTTTTCTTGGCGAAATTCTTCCCTGGCGGCGAACATCCCCAGGGTGACGATAATGCCTCGAGACCGGGATTACCGAGCGCACAAGCGCGAGGCGTTCTAAACAACCCTCTCTCCCCTCAGTTCTCGTGGTGCAAGGTGAAACAACTTTTGACGACCAACACCCGTTCGACTTTCCCAGGCGCGAGAGATAAACTTCTGAAACGTCTCTCAAACGGGAGTTCGCAGACCCTGATAGTTGCGAATCTCCATGTCCTGGTTTATTCTGTGCGAGGGTGGCTTTCGTTCATTTTATTTACTTACTGTTGCAGCAATTGTTTTAATTTGGAGAAAAATGTGAGAAGATTTGTTTGAAGAATGGATAGAATTAACAAAAATTATGTCCTAAAATTAGGATAAAAGATTTCAATCTTTTACTCAAGTGGCAGTAAATAGTTCTGATTACAGTATTTAGGAATTATACGATTTGATACAATGACTTATAGGTTTGTTCACGTGGATTTTATGTTACTTGACTGTGAAATTCACTGTATTAATTTTTTCTTTCAATATGGATTGAAATTTAATTTAATTGAATTGTTGCTCAGTTTCCATGATTTTTATTTTTTACAAGCAATTATCTTTTTTAGAATTTAGACGAATTTAATACACCTATACTTTCCGTGAACAAATTTGCGAATCACTGTATTTCTAATATAAAATACTATTAAGTAGTTGAAAATTATTTATTAAGGCAGGGTTCAAGTTTTTCTCAAAATTCTACTGTATTCTTACACCTAATATGTTTAATAATTGGTACCCTGGTTAATAAAAAATGGAGATATAGTGAAACCTCGACTAACCAGCTGAATATCGGAGTCAAACTGAAGCATTTTCTCGATGCAGAATTTTTTTACTTTTAGTGTATCATTATTAAATAAAAATTCAAGGTTTATTTTAAATTTTAGTATACTCTCATTGCTATTGCATGGAATAATTTCGATTTAGGATAATAGAAACAGGAATAATTAGGAGTCTGTTCATAGAGAGTTTATTGTGATTAAGAGTGTGATAATCGAAGTTCTTCTATATATTAAACACCGGAAATCCTTCTCAAAGAAGATCAAAAGCGTCTCCAAAATAAGCTAATGGCTCGAGAAAAAACGGTCGAAGACTCGACGAAAGCAATGATCGAGCAGAAGGAGGAAATCGAGGCTCGGAGGAACCCCGAGTTCGCGCTCCCCGCAGCGATTATCGCGTCCTCGGCTCCTTTCGCGTTCCAGGCGCCCCTTCCGGCGTGATTTCGCGCTCTTTCTCGCCCGTCAGGGTTGGTCAGATGCTCGTTAATCTTTTTTACGACGCGCCTCCGCTGAAGAACTCCGTCCCGCCGCTCTCCACCCCGTGGGGGTGACGAAGGAGGTGTCGCGCGCTAATAAATAATTTCTCGCGCGGTCCCTGTAGATCTGGTGATGATAACTCGGCTGAAATACGCCGGACACAGGCCTTCGGGGAGGCGCGCTTACACTGCACGCATCTTCACCCATACGCACGCTCTTCGGCTCGCACACAGACTTCATTACCCGCGCGCACACACACGTTCCACGGGAGAAATGCAAGGCAACTCGGGAAAGGGAGAAGAGGTGTGAACACCTACACGTGTACTGATCTTGGGGGATGATGGACGAGGCTGGAAAATGTCCCGAGAATGGATGCTTTTATAACAATATTCCTTTCGATGTTCCTTCTATTTTGTTCGATAAACAAATTCATGAACAGTTTTCAAGAAATTCCAGCAGAAGTAATCAAAGTCCCTGAAGTCTACTTAGATCAGAGACGATTCTCAGATGACAAAAAGGTGAATCCGAGCCTTAGATGGCTCAAAGGATTATTTGACAGTTTCTAAAGTCCATCTGGTCCTATTGTAGACGTCGCAACCGCGGTTAGACGATACTAAACGGGGGTTAAAGAGTTTAGAGGGAGGTGAATGGCGGCGAATCGCAAAGGGAATTATGTGCGAGTGGTCGGAGAACGTAGGACCGAGTCGATTCGGTGTACCAGAAGACAAGGTATCCCGGGGACCAGTCGGAGGTCGCGGAGGCGGCTTGCAGCCAGCCAGAAAAGGGTTGGGAGGGGTGCGCGAGGGCGAGGAGGGGCCCTGCGGGGCCACCGCCGCCCGGAGGGCCCCGGTGGTGGTATAAGAGTGCAATTAAAATGCCGCGCTAGCGCCACTCAACGGCAACCGCCGATAAATAAACGCGACTACCGCCGCACCAGCAGGCGAATAAGTGTGCAGGAGGACTGTTCCGTAGCCAACCAGCCAGTCAGAGGTGCTGGTTGCCAGCCTCCTCCGCAAAGTCCTCTCTCTCTCTTTCTCCCTCCATCTCGCTTCCTCCCCCTGTTGTCGTTTCACTTTCTCCCGGGGGTTTTTCCTCCTCGTCCGGCCCGTGCACGCGTTCCCTCCCGCGGCGGTGTCACCGTCTCTCTTTCCCGTGCACACGCACACACAGGCGCATCCGCGCGCGTGTAGGGACAGACATTCTGCCTTCTGCCTCTGGCGCTCACAATAAAAAGGTGGAGACGACGAGCCTGTGCGGCCATGTTCCTCATCCCCTTCGTGCCAGGGTCTCCGTATCCTCCCCTGCCCCCCGGCACCCCGTCGCCGCGTTCCTCGCCGCCGCTGCTTTACTCCTGGCCACCCTCGCGCTGGAAAAAACCTCGTAACGTATAGCCGCGATCTAATTGTTGGAATTATTGTCCCCCTCTGCGCCGTAAGAAAACCAACCGCCGTCGCGGAGGCGACGGCCGCGCCGCCATCGCCGCAACTCGCGGGGGTTGGAGGCCTTCGAGACGATCCTGAGGACGCGGTGGACATGGGGTAAGCGATCGCTGGGAATTTTAGGAAGATTAGAGGTCGAGGATTTGTCGAATTTCGAGAGTGGGTAATTCTTAATGTGAGTCTTTGAAAATATACATTTTTAGTAGGGTAACTCTTTTTATTTGTCGTTCAAAAGCACAGGAAAATTGATCAAAACGTGGTAATCGAGTAATCGCTTTAATGGGATCTTTTTCTTCTATGCGAATCGTTGAGGCGCCCAGCAAAGCACTCGTCTCGCGAGATGAAAACGTTCTTTTTTACCAAGCGACCAATTAGATCGAATGCTCGGCAGCGCGCCTTAATTATCCCCGGGTCCCGTCGATGCTTTACAATCGCGCGTTCACGTGCACGCGGCTCGAAAAGGCTACTCTCACAAGAGACGCGCGCACAATGGCCCCGGTTATGAGCGTACGGCCCCGCTCCGAAAGGAAAACCACTTATTATCTTACTGTCAGGAGGGTGGTCGATTGCGCCGCATCGGCAGGAACGGTAACGAGCGCAGCAATTACCGCACTCTTTCATAGACCGATAGCGAGGAACCAGAGAGAGCCAGAGCCCGTCTTGGCAGAACAATGGCTCGCGTTTCGAGCCGCGACCGAGCTACCGGGGGATAATTCCTCCGTCGTTTGCCGTCTAGTCCCTCCGATCCCTCTGGCTGTTCGACATTTTCTTACCGCGACGAGATCACAATTTTACGCTTCGTGTCTGTTTTCTTTCTTGAACACTCGGGGAGCTTGAAGAAAGCTGGGAAGAAACGGAATATAGTAGCCGAAGTTTCGTTTTAGTACTCGTTTTTTGTTTTTTTTGGAGGGGGATATGTTCGGTGAGAGTTTAGAGAAAATTATTGGTACAAAGAGGTTGTAAGTTGTTGAGGTATCGAGCTGGATGGGCTACTTAGGTAAGTCGATCACATTCACTTTCTCACGCGATGGACTTATGGATGTGAATGGAGGCTGTGAACCTTGATTCTTTACGAATTTACGATCTCTGCGCGGTGCTTACATAGTAGGCGATTTTATGGCAAAGTCGAGTTTTGTTTAGGCGACCTTTAGCCTCCAAAGATTCTGCTCTGTACAAAACTCAATACAAGGTTTTGAATTTTGGAGTGTAAATTGAAGCATCCACTTTCGACACTAATTAATATAGCCAAATTAATCAACTTCAACAAGAGTCAAAATCATCTCCTTCCAGTGTTCATGTCATCCATCTCCTTGGATCCCCTAATACTGGTTATAAACGGGTAAATAAACAATATTATTATAATTATTAAACAAAGTCTTTCACAAGATTTAGACCATAAATTAACACTAGATTTACGGAGCATGTAGAATTGAATGGTACTATTATTTTTTATATGCTATTTAAACTGATATTAACATTTACACAGAATTTGTGAAGGCCACCAAAATACAAATTTGAAGCAAATTAAACAGGAGTCTTACATTTCGAAAATATGAACATAGAAGTGAAATTCAGTGTGTCTAATCATTGTTTGAGTCCAAAGTTTTAATCCAAATAACATATTAACAACAAAAAGATTAGAATTTGCAACTTCGTGTTAGGTCAAATTGACCCCATTTCTATATAGGACTTAAATGAAGATAAAGAAATGTAAGAACATTATTTTCTTTAACTATATATTTTTTCAAAAATCTGAAAATCTGATAATCCTCCTCAAACCTAGTATTAAAACGCATAATCAAATTCTAAAGAAGATCAAAATATTTTCCATCCAATATGCGTATTATCTTTCTTCTTAGACTCTTCTGATACTTAAACAAGATTATTATTTTAATTATACCCCAGTGTATTCACAATTTCAGCCTATTAAATAGACTTCTACACCTTCCCTCATATCCAAAAAAAAATCCTCCAAAGACGGAAACAATCACTCACCCTTCCAGGCTCATAACTGCCCCCGGAAGCACCGCAAAAACGGTGCGATCGCGATCGGATCGACCCTAAAACCTGGCGGCCAACGTGCTCCGCGGCCGCGGATGGGCCAGGAGTTGCACACCGCGAAAAATGTGGGAATTAAAGGGTTAACCGCAGGGCGGTTCGCATGTGCACCGCGAACGAATACAATAACGCGGTGCGGGCCTCGCCGCGGTCGAAGAGTAGGAAGCGCACGGGGATTAGGGCGAAAGGGCGAGCGCTCGGCGAGCCGGTGAAGGAGAGAGAGCAAGGGTCGGGGGGGTCAGTCGTATTAATATCGCGTATCGGACAGCCATGGCAGAGGCAGCCGGAGCCGTCCACCAGGCCGATATGAAATCATCGCGCCGGACGAGGGAGTGCTTCGCAAATAGTACAGCATAATTGGAATCCATCCGGCAAACACGAGGTCGGCCGTGCTCCAATCAATCTGTCGCGGACGCTCTCCGTCTTCTCGGAGGGCGCTGGTCGCTCGTAAAAATTCGAGTCGACACGGGCTCGAGCGGGTGGCGCGAGGGGGGGAGGGCTCGCGCGTAATTAATCTCGCGCCCGAAGGAACGGACGAGGAGACGGGCCTGGGGGAGGCGAACGGCGGGAGGGACGAGGCGCGCTCGATCGGACTATGAATTTTATGACGCGCAATAAAGATATTGCTCGCGACGTGACGGGACGCGTTCCGGGCGATTTCGGCGCTCGGCTATGAACGGCGGCCGTTGTCGGACCCCGCGATATATCTTTCGCCGGCGGGTTCGTGCGAGGTGCCCCTTGACTCTCGCGCGTCCGCCGATCCTGTTCTCCCGACGTCTTCCTTTCTCAGCGATTCCCGAAATTAATAGCCGGCTAAGTGGCGGTTAAATTATTGCCTCGTAAATATCTCCGCGCCCTCCACGCGCTCCCCGCTTCCGTCCTCGCCGAGGACGGGGGTGCGAGCGTCCCTCCCCCTCCGATCGCGCTTACTACATCCCCGAAGTCGAGCTGCTAACCAGATAGCTGCTATCTCTCGAGTATCGGATCGCGTCGATCGAGATGGGAATAGGTCCTTGAGTAGGATAGGGGGCGCAGCTATCTGGTGTTTAGGGCTCCTCGAGTATCCGACGGGGGCGGTGAATAATGGAGGCCTTTCAGCGTCGAGGATTTTTGGAATCTTGAAATCGACGAACACGGAGGCTTGAATTACTCGTGACCCTCGCGTGACATGGCGCACAGTGGGAAGAAAACCGATTTCACTGGCCAAAAGTCAATTTTTTGGTTAAAAAAAAAATAAAATAAAATAATTTACTTAAGTAATAGAGGGTTGTTTACCATGCACGAATATAAAAGGTTTCTTTTCTAGGATCTCTTATTTTCAAGTTATACGACTTTGAACTAATCTAGGTGGATACCGCAACCGTAAATAAATTAAATAGAATTTAACAGAACAATATTTTTTGTTTCATTTCCTTTTAAATAATAATACTGTGAGTCTTTTACGATAGAATGAAGCGAGTATGGATGAAATTATTTAATTTTACCGCCTAGTACGCCTTTGAGTTGATGACGTATATGAAACAAAAGAATGACGACATTTGACAGTTCTGCTGCTAACGCCATATTGTTGCATCATATTTCTCCGATCACAGTGCCAAGAATTATATCCATCTGTAACCGTATTCAAATATTATACTAGTTTAAAGATAATTATATCTCAAAGGCGTACTAGGCGGTAAAATTAAATAATTTCATCCATACTCGCTTCATTCTATCGTAAAAGACTCACAGTATTATTATGAAACAAAAAATATTGTTCTGTTAAATTCTATTTAATTTATTTACGGTTGCGGTATCCACCTAGATTAGTTCAAAGTCGTATAACTTGAAAATAAGAGATCCTACAAAAGAAACCTTTTATATTCGTGCATGGTAAACAACCCTCTATTACTTAAGTAAATTATTTTATTTTTTTTTTTTAACCAAAAAATTGACTTTTCGCCAGTGAAATCGGTTTTCTTCCCACTGTGCGGCGCTCGAATCGCACCGAGGCTCGAGTAAAAAATCGTGGCCACGGCGGGGGTAAGACACTTGCGAGGGAAATCGCTCGAATACAGCCCACTTAGCGTACGATATAAGATAAGGCGAATATCGCGTGGAGGGAAAGCCTGGAAGCGTGTTGGAATACATTCGTTTGATAAATTGCGCCGCTCGTACGTGCACGCCGATTAGACCTCTCTTCCTCGCATTATCGCGGATCTACCTGCGCCGAGGGAGCTCCTTTCTTTTTCGGAAAGTCTGCCCCCACCCCCGACAAGCTCGCCGGAATAGAAATGTTACGGCGGCGTGGCTCGATTATGGCTGAAAAGCAGTTTTATGCGAACGAAGCTCGCAACGCGCGCGAGATAACAGGATTTACCACGAGTATCCGTTGATGCGCGGGCGGCGTGGAACACGTGAGAAAACTCGCCGCGGGGATTCCACGGGCGAAGGCTCGTCGATTAAATTAGCGGCGTGATCTCCAGGAAGGGATAAGGGAAAGGAAATGCTGGGAAATCGCGCTGCCGGTGATCCCGATCTGCTTCTGGGATCATTCGAAGCGGCTGTCTTTAATTATTACCAGTGAGGAGGACTTTTGCGGCGAGGGGAACTTTCGCTTTCTTTAGCTTTCTTTTTTTTTTTTTTTTGGCGATCACAAAGAGGAGACACGCGTATAAATAATTTTAATCGACGGCAGTCCCGGCGAATGCGCTCGAAAGTTTGACAAGGTTTGCCGCGATATTGATGGACGCGTCGGGCGAAGAAACGAGGGGGTACATCTGCATCGTTGTTTCCAGATGAACCCACGCTGCGAGACGTATGCTCCTACGACAACGGCCAAATTTATCTCGTTCTGTCGGCGACAGAGGTCGAGGACTTTCGTTGGACTCGATCAGAGGATCCTTCATTCGACTCCAGTGTTAATTCAACTTAGTTCTTTATCCGAAAAATATCTTCGCTGTTTTCGGCACAGAAAAAATTAGCAAAAGGTGGTGAGGAAGGAAATTCTGACTCACTGATAAGTATCATAGGATTAAGCCGGCAATCCACCAGAAAGCTAAGCTAAGCTATGCTATGATATGCTATGTTTAAAAAAAATTAACTTCGATACATTTTTATGGATCCGTTTCCACCAAGAGCTAAGCTATGTTAATAAAAATGTATTGTTTAAACATAACATAGATTAGCTTAGCTTTCTAGTAAATTCTCGGCTTTACTCTGACTAAAACAAGTTAATCTTTGTGACTTCTGTCGTGGTAAATAGACTGTGGATTTTTATGCATAATTAAATTTTCACAAGCACTAATAAAAAATTGAAGCTTGAGTAATGGAGTAACAGTGTGTCTGATATCTTAAATATTGTAATTCGTATTATATTTTTAATATGCTGTATGTTTAGGAATTTAGATAAATCATAAATTTGTCATAAATTTGTACATATCACAGTAGGGCATAAATCAACTGATAATTAAAATTGACTAATTATCTGATTAATCATTAATCAGAATTAATAATCATTAGTTAAACAGTTTTCATTGGTTAGTCATGACTATATAGAATAAATTACTTACAACTCTATTTAATCATTAGTCATTCGTTATTAGTTATGACTAATCATTAGTTATTACATTTGATTAATCATTAGTTGCTAGTGTGTTTTTCTACATATTATAGATATGACAACATATTTCAGGATCATCAAAATCGGAGTTTAGATATTTACTATTTTATATCAAAAGATTATACAGTATTGAAATATATTTTTTGTTATCATTCCGTGGCTTTTTTAGTTTATCATTTTTAGTTATTAGTCATATTTAAATTTTGATTACTCATTTAGTCATTAGTTACGGTTAAAGTTACTCACTAGTCAATATTTATTATTCGTGTTTAATAAAATTTAGTCATTAGTCATTAGTCATACTCAAATATTTATTTAATCATTAGTCGTTAGTCAGTAATCATATTAATGATTACAGTTTGCCCAACTCTGGTACATATGTATTTAGAGATATAAATGTAGAGAAATTCGTAGTATAAATTTAAAATTTCTAGAGAAAGCTAAGTTGTTCTTTAGTTATGAGACTAGTAATAGTCATCGTCTCTCCTCCAAATCAGCTAGAATACGGTACAATAGTTTTCAAAATATCATAAAAGAGATCTTCCTTCTTTCTATCAATCACGCAGTTCAAAGTCATTATAAAACATCACAACTGGCTGTCTGACAAACCTCTTGTACGTTTTTAAAAAATGTTTTACAGATCCAACAATACCAATATCCAAGGCTCGAATGTCAACTCGACGCAATCGTACTCAATAGTTGAAATCACCCCACGAAGGAAATAAAGCCGCCCTTCCGAAGGGTATACAAACACGCCCTTTCGCCGCACAGTCCGATCAAAGTGTTCGTCTCACCCTGATGATGGCGTGTAGAGAATGATCATCAAACAACGTGTATCCCGTGCACTGCGTTGCGAATGCCCGTAATGAGCGGGACACGCGCGTATCGCGATTCCTGAACAGATCGAGAGGGGTCAGAACTTTGTCCACGCGGTCGACCATCGTCGCCGAACACGAGGGTGGCTCGTGCTTTGTGCAGTTTATGGGCTCGACAACGCGTTATGATTATTCACGGGGTTACTGTGTTTTATTGCCGACGCTCGCTGCCTTGCCGGACGCGTCGTAGGTGTCGAAGCAGTGTCACGGGAATTAACTTCGCGTCAGACCCCTTCACCCGCGAATTTTCCGCTCCCCCTCCCGGTTTGATATATCGAAGTGTCTTCGGCAGAGTCTCGTCGAAATTCCGGGCAGTTCGTTGATTTCCAATGATCGCCCGAGAAGTTTGTCCTCCGGGAATTTTGGACATTCTTGGGACGTCCCTACTTTCATTGTTAAGGAGCGGCTATTTCTTCGGTATTCGAGGAGCCCCGTCTCCCCTGGGAACGCCTCGCTTAGGTAGCGTTATTGGGAATATTGGTATCATATCGAGGCGGGGGTACAAGCAATAATACGGTGAGCCGATCATCTGAAACCTGCGAGTCTGGCGTGCCTGGTCTCATTCGTCGCATATCGACGATGTCCAGAGGCCGATATGAGATATCGTCCGGCGGAACGGTAATCCACGCGAGACGGTAAACGTATATTGCCGCAATATTTCACGAGGCGGCGTGACGTGCTGCGTAACGTCCCATCGCCGCTGCACATCCAGAAAGAACGATGTCCTCGTTTTCGCTACGAGCTTCATCGAGCTTCTGTTCCATTTTCAGAGAATTTAGTGTAGGAACTACTCGTTCGATACTATATTAAATGAACAGAAATTGTGTTTACACCGTTCCTTAATTAGTTTTCCGAAAGTTAATCATCAAGGGAACGCGACGGGTTTCGGCGGTTCGTCTCTAGCAGAGAAAATACTGAATGAGAACAGACGCGAACCGACTGCGACGATAGAGAGCTACGAGAGTTTTCGACTACTGCTTACCACATCGAAATCCAAATACGTACACTAGCAACGTTTCGCAACGCTGCTTCCTGTTTCCTGGCCACGGCCTCGTGTACTAATGCAGAAACTTGTACTTCCTGTGTAATGCAACTTGATCGTTTTCAGGGAACGTCAGCGAATTTCGCGGAATGCGCCGTTCCGTTGACACGAAACCAATTTCGTGGCGAACTACTCTCCGTCGCGGAATTGCTCGAGAAATCTTCCAACGCTGCAACAAAAAATTATTTTATATTTATTTAGATTTGTTTTAGTTCTCGAATAAAATTATATTCACAGTTTGCGCGTGGAAGCAAGTACGTGACAGCGTTTAGCCTTTTACCGAGCTTTTTAGCCTTTTTATAGAGAAGGTATGTAGACAGAAAAATGATTCTAGGTTCTAAATATTGTTTATATTTTTGGAACTAGTCTGTCACTGGACTTACGAGTGAATTTTACAACAGTAATTTGTCGAATTAATAGTATGCGAAATATTTTAAAAGAATAAATTATTTCTTGATCGGTTTTACCCTTATGAATTTATTAGCAGTCATAGTCTGGTTTATATTAATTATTAGAGCCGATGCAAACGAGCGATACGAAGTCACTGCGATCATTCCGATTTCATATCAATGACGATGTCTGATATATTTGCATCTAAAAAACATAGTAGTATGCAGATTCGCAGCGAGTTTTCGTCGCTCGTGTGCAGCGGGGCTTAGACTGCGCATTTTTATGTAAATTCCTATTTCTGTAGAAAAAAATAAAAATCAGAAGCTCACTAAGCGTATCTTATTTTCTAAATAATACAGAATGCAGATATTTTATTTTTCATATGTACTCTGTATGTTTTTTTAGCCTGCAATCATTTTTGTAGATTATTACATACTGATGCTTGATATAAATCATAAAAATTCACTGTGTTTTAGTTATTATTATAGAAAGTCAAAGTGATCAAAACTCTCACACTAGAAGTCATAAGATTCTGTATTCTCTTTCTAGTATTCTGTATCATTTTCCCTCGTTCTGCGTTCCTCTTCAATCCCAATAATCAAACTACCATCAAGGTATCGCTGTATTCACAAAGTCTCTCATCTCCAACGATTACTTTCTATTTTAAGACGCTTCCCAGCGACACTAGAGAGTCGAAATGAAGGAGCAAGCAAAGTTCCTACCGGAGGCACGCGACAACAGCAATTTCCCCGTCAGGATTATCATTCTCCGGCGGTTGTATCGGACCGATTTCACGGGGGTTCGGGAGCATGGGGTTCGGTCATCGAACACGCGGCACTTAACAGCGTGGGACAACGAGGGGGCAGAGGAGAGGGGAAGCGGAGGGCAGAGCGGGCACGAGGTCGTCGGGGGAGGCAGAGCAAGGGAGGCGGTGGCGTTGGTCCGGCGCAGGAGTCGCTCCTTTTAATGCTCGGCCTTTGCTCCGAATTTATGTGCCGTCCCGTGCAGTTTAATTCGGATTAAACTTATACTGCAAGGAACGAATTAAAGGGATTTGCGATTGGACACGTTGTATATGGACGGTCGCCGTTCCGTCGGGGTCGAACGGGCGAGGATCGGCGGGGTAGGGCGCCGGATTCTGGCTGCGCTCGACGTCGCACCAGTCAATTTGATTTATCGGCACGACGCCTCGCCTCGCGTCGCGACGCCACCCTCCGAGTCTCTCCTCTCTCGCGCTCTTTCTCGTCCTGCCTCCTCCTCCCCCGTCCCTCGTTCTATCTGTTTCGCCTCCCTACGCCCCCGCTTTCGCGCATCGCGTACACGTACCTTCACGGGCTACCAAGTAACGGAGGAAGGAAAATGCCGGGGGGCGCACACAGACCCGTCAGGCCATTCGACGTTGTCTACGGGCATATCCGGTTTATCTTTTACCGGTAGACAAGTCCATTTAACTTCCAGGGCACCTGGACCTGCGCGGTTCTTTCGTGCCACGGACCAGGGACACGGATGGATAGAGCGGCTTCGACCACGCAGATAGCGGTTTAAGCTCAGAAATGTAAAAGCGATCTCGCCGTTCGACGCTTCGCTGGCCAGGATAACTGTGCGGGGGTCAGAGTCTTTAACTTTTAATTGGACTAGATGCTAAAGCCACGGTTGACAACTTACTGTCGATTATTTGTTTATTTATTTTGGGGAAAGTGGGGCACAGCGAAATGATGGGACAAAGTCATATATTGTTTTCCACAAGTTGCAGCGATGGAATCGAAACCCAATTTTTGTTTTACATTTTAATTTGTTTATTTCAATGTATCTAGAAAAATCCAAGAAGTGAAACTTTTTGTTAAACTAAGAAGAAATGTCATTTATACCAATTGTACCAACTATTTTTCGGGTCCAATTTTAGTATTTTGGCATCGAAACCTGCACGACGTTGTTTTCCGTGAGTATGAAGTATGAAGACTTGTGCCTGTGATTGTAAGGCAAAATGATCTCTGTCACATTTTCGAGATATTGGCATTTAAAGTTTCAAACATCAATAATATCTTATGTACTTAAATTTTCTTATCTTTTTATTTTTAGTGGAAAACATTCTTTAACGTATTCATTCTCTGGCAAAAATATGAATTTCACTTTCTGGATTTCAGTCAAGACATAAACTCAAATTTTTTGAAAATGTGAGACATGTTATTTCTTCTCCTTTATTATAATTATAAAATTACATTATTGCATATATAATATTATACGTGTATATATTATATAATTATCTAATTATCATTTTTTCTTTTTTCTTTTATACTTATTCTTATACTTATATTGTATAGACCATGTCTTCACTTATGTAACAAAGGGTTCATCCCGTAGATTATATGAATAAATAATAATAATAAAAATAATAATAATGTTGTTTTGCCTTAGAATTACAGACGCACACATGATATTTCAGAAGGATGTAGAAACCTTTGCAGGGTTTTTATTTCTCTCCAAAAAGTGAAAATATTATGACTTTAAATAGTCAATTGAATTGACCCAGAGTATAATTCAACAACTGGGTAATTATCCTTACCAATGTGGTCTCCTGTTTTCTAAAGCAACCATACGATGGCAATTTTTTAAGAAATTGAAATGCAATCTCTGATCCTCGCCGAAAGACTCACAATTCCGAAATCCAATTGCACGAGACAATAGGCCCAAAAAAAAAAAGAGCACCGACGTGACAGGCGGAAAACGGCGGGTTCGATAAGCCGAAACCGGGTCCCAATGGACAGAGGCTTCTTTCTCATTTCTCTAATCCGATGAAAATTATAAAAGGGCTGCTTTGGCGGGGTCGGGACGGGCGGGGGTGGAGGACAGAAGTTTCTCTCGACGTCGGTACTCGCTTGCTACCGGTGTATAACGCGTTTTAGAGATGACCCAGAACCGTGGAGGCGGGGCGACTCTCGGCTGAGCGCGGATGAGCCGGATTAGCTCCTTACCCCCTTAGCTCGTGCCTATAACTGCTGATGAATACGGATTAAGGGAGCACTGGCTGTGCACCAAGTGCGAAGCTACTGGTCTCGCGCGACTCTCGGAACCCTGGCCGTGATTTCCACCCCCCTGGGCGCGGGCGGAAGACGGAGAAAAGCGGAGACCACCCCTCTCCCCCTCGGCTCTTTTCCCGCCGCGCCGAGGGAAGCACGTTAATCCCTCTTGCAGGACCAAACACTCCTTAGTTCGAGATTAACTTCGGCCGAGCTGGAGACCGACTCTCTCCCTCCCCCGGCTCTCGATTCTTGGCTTCTCGCTGCCTCTGTACACCTAATTAATGCAAGAATTCCGCTCGCGGACACGCGGAGAATTATTGCCGCGCGGCCAAATTGTTCGTCGCGCTACCGCGTTTCGACTCTCGAACCCCCGGGTTACTAAATCACTGCGCCGGCGAACACGTCGCTGGAAATCGTGAATTCCTCCGGCTCCCCGCTGTTTTATTTCGGAACAATGGAGGGGGTAGTTACATAGTTTGATAATTAACCCTTTGCACTCGACTGTCTTCTATAAGTGCGCTGCCTCGACGTTCCCCTGAGCTTCCAGCGATTGGTTTATCGGAAGTGTTCCTCGCGGAAAGCTTGCGATTTTAATTCGAGGAATGTTCGCCCTTCGAAAACCTTTGCTCGATACTTCCACCCTGCGAGCTCGAGTAACCGCGTTGTAAAGAATCTTCGAAGTTCTCTTCGGTATCCTTCGTTCCATTCGAACTTGTTCCAGCGCCCGGCGATCTCCTTCCTCCATGGTCTAATTAATTCAGGAATCTCGCGTGCGCGTCATCAGGAATCCCACGGTCGGAGCATCTCAGAGAAGCCGGTCGAGCAGAATCCCGAGGAGGTTTCGACGCGGTTTCGAAGATCCTCCCCGCCTACAAGATCCCCAGCAAAGTTTTCCACCGGCAATCGTTAGTTTAAAGGCAAACTTTGCCTCCGAGGAGATAAACATTGGGCGGGGATTCCTTCGTTCCAGTTGAGAAAAAGGTCGAGGGGTTCTGCACCCGCGGTCAAGCCTCTATTTGAACGCCGGATTACTAATTATTTACGGATAATCCGAACGCCACCATCCGCGCGGAGTTTTCGGTCAGCTGGATCCACGAGGTTTGACAAACCCGCAGATTAACTTCTCGCCAAGGCATCGATAAATCTTCCGTAAACAGTCCGAATCTGTTTGGGATTTGGTCCCGTCTTTGGCGGCGACTCGGCAATCCTATAGACGGGAATCCTCTTAGGAAATTAGCCAATGAGATTGGGAGACAAATATTAGTAAATGGTTGGAAAATCTGATTATGATGAAAATTCTGGTTTCTCAAAAATTTCTTGATAGCAGTCAAAGTAATTGATCAGGAACACATTAATTTCGAAGATTCATCACTCTAAAGGTGTTCGATTCGCAAAAGGTTGAGTAAACTTCCCATGACCGCGTTCTCCGATGCTTCCTCGAGGATAGCGAAGAAAAAATGGCGTCGATCATCCCCCCCGCGGCTCGTGCCCGACGAAATCCGCAACATCGGCGACGAGGGGTCGATGTGGCGGATAGTAAAGAGGAATAAAGCCCACGGAGGTGGCTCGTGCATCCGGCAACTCTTCTCGACCAGGTCTGAGACCCTCGATTCGAGCGCGGAGCGGTGCACTTCCCTCTTCCCCGGCTCCTCATCCGGATTCTCGTTCGGCACTTTCCTCGAGCCACCGCCTCCACCCCCGACCCCCGGCGGAGCCTCTTACCGGAGCGGGTAGGGACGAAATGAAACCCTCAATATCGGTGATTGCTGCCACAAGACGCTTCTTTGCCTCCCTCGGAACGGGAACGCTTCGTGGCGAAAAAAGGAGCCGGATCTCACCCTCTCCCTTCCGCCCTCTCCTCGACCTCCGCCCTCCTTCTCCAGTCAACCGGGTGCCACCCTTCGTCCCTCCTTCTTGCGCGAAACGAAGGGATGTTGACTCGCTGCTCCGGCTCCAACTTTTATGGAGATGCATCCTCTAATATATCCGGGACCCGCTTGCTCGCGCTTGTGTTTGACGAGCGTACTTCGCGAAGTATATTATCCGCCGAGTTCTCCTCCTTCACCCCTCCGACCTTCTCCTTCGTCGACTCTTCGCCCTCGCCGCGCCCCGACCTCGTCCTGCCCGAGTTTATCCGCGGACCAGCCGCCTCCCGGATTCCCTCCTTCGCCGGAGAATCACTCGAACGTGATTTCCGGTGAGGATAGAATCGCTTCCCCGAAGAAGGATGAGGCGCGCGACTTCGCTGGGCACGATCCGTGGAGAGAGAACTATCTCTTTGAGGGAGAAATTGGAGAAGCGGGGTGGTGGGAATGATTTGCGCGAGACCGAGACGATTGTGAATTGGAGTTCGCGTTATTTGAGCCACTTTGATGCCCAGCGAGATTGTTCTTCGAAGGCGATCGATTTTCGGGGGTATGGGAATGATTATTGAACTGGTGAAAAGATTATTATGTGGTACGATTGATTATTTTATTATCTTATAAGTCGAAAGTGATATCTCGCCTTTGAATTTTAGTGCTGTGGTTGATACAAATGTAATGCAAATATTACAGTTTTCTTAATTAAGTTCTTAATTAAGCTTAATGACAGAGTCAAAATTGATGCTCCCACTTGGTGCAGAAGTTTTTTTATATGTGTCAAATTATTGTTAAATTATCATTCAACTTTTACTCGAAATTCTAGTATATTGTTAATATAGCAAATAGTTAAAATCCTGGATAACAAAAATTGGAGATAATTGAAGGCCGGTTTATCGAAGTTCTACTGTACCTATTGTGAAGCCTTCTACTATTTGTCGATTTGTTTTAAATCTCAAAACTTCCTCACGATGAAAACTAAAAGCAAAAATTGGAGACCTTGTATTTTCTCTTTTTTTTCGGGCTCTAAAAAATGCGGAGTGTCTCATTACAGCGGCGTGTCAAATAATAATAATTTCATAAACACCAAAGAGATAATTTCAGTCCAAGCGAGAGAACCTTTACCTGCTATGTCTCCCGCCCAAAGAGATGATCTTTTGCTTTGTCATTCGACCACCAGCACGGTAACTTTCCAGTTTCCACCCTTGGGGGGGTTGTTCAACTGGATGGAATGGGGTCGTCAGGAACTCGGAGAGGGTCGGGCCTTCCTGCCGCTTTTTCCCCCCCGATATAAATAGCCTTAATTAGCGGCCGTTCATTGGACACAGTTAATGGATCGTCGGATTGCGATACGTTTAGCGATCGCTCCAAAACCACACGTCCATCTATCGGCTTGATCGTCCTTCGTCAGTCGGATGAGAGTGCATTTACTTTGAATTTTAGATGCCTGATAATTGAGCCCGATTGGAACGATTACCTTCGTCTGACTCTTAATTTTTCTGTGAGCCAGAGAATTGATTACAAAATCCGATTCCCCAGAAAAACCTCAACCACTTTCGTCGTGTTCCTCGAGATTGCTGAAGACAACGTCCCAGGATTGCGTCTGTTCGTGTATCGATAGTCACTTAAAGGCGGGGTCTCAGCTAACGAAGCGCCAGTGTTCGAGCAGCATAAGCCGGTTTAATACCCTTAAATGAAAACAATACGATGTCGACGAGGGGATAATACTTCCGGCTGAGACGAGGTGTCGGAACTGGCGACGAGAAAGTCTAAGAGGCCCGTGAACGTCACCACTTCGTACCATTCATCTTTTAAAACACTGCATGCAGAGGTGTGGCCATTTCCTATCACGAAGATATCTCGTACATCAAATACTCTCAAAATCTTGCACTCTACCACCAAACTTCTTAATTTAAAATTCCACAAAAACCCCGAAAACAACTCACCAAGCAATTACAATTCTTTCAAATCCACTGCAAAGTGGTCCCATTTTCGAATTCACTCAAACAAGCCAAGTACCGCCAGAAAGGACCGAGTTGCCCGAAAGGAGGCAAGAACGAGAGGGAGGGTCGGGCCGGGGGGCAGCAGAAGACAAAGGGGGAGGCAGTCGCGGGCCCCAGGGGCAGGATTTATGCGGGCCCGAAGGCAGAGTCGGCGCTGGCGCCAGCGGCGGCCGCTGCCGTTCCTCCGAACCCGCGGATGCCGCAATAACTTGCATTGTGTACGCGAGGGGCCTCCGCGTAGGAATCTAACCCGGCGGGCCCGCGGGTCAAGCCGGCAGGAAGACAGCGAACGGGCGGAGGAGAAGACACGGACCGGTCGGGACATTATGCCAGGAGGATGCTCTTCTAGAAGGCCGGCTGCTCCTTCGCGTGTAATCGAGCCGCCTTCTCCTCCGGCTTCCTTCTTCCTCTGTCCCTCTCCCTCCTTCATCCCCCTTCAACCACCCTGTGCGACCGTCACGAGTTTCGTGTCGGATTCTGAGAGGGGTGGCTTCGACGTTGTTACGCTCCGAGCGAAATTTTTGATCTCTGATTGGACCCAGTGTGACCGCGGCATTGCGCCGTTGTAGGAAGTTCCTTCTTAGGAGGCGAGGATAATTTGTTGAAGTCGAAGTTGAAGGAGCTGCATAATGGTGAAGTCGGTGGGAATGTTGAAGTTTAGATAGTTTAGGTTTTGGAAGGTGGGAATAATTCTTTTCATGGGGTGTGAAATTTGTGGATTTCTACTGAAAAAGATTTTAAAATTCAAGAACTGAGGACTTGATAATAAGAAAGCGATTTTGCTTTACCAGTTTAAAAAAAATAGAAGAGAACAGTGTAGAAAGTGTTAATTAAAGGTAAGATTGTAAAGAAACTACTAATCGAAGAAAATACAGATATAATTTTCAGACTTACGTCACACGATTTTTTATATCACACAATTTTTTTATGTAAGTATGTGCATAATAACTAAGAATGTCCAGTTAAGTAGTCTAACACGAATCTGCCTCCATCTTGCTAGAAAATTCTAAATTTTGATAACATGTAGATTCGATATGAATGAATGACACCAAAAATAATTCAATGCTATGAAAAAACGCCAATCCTCCAGAAATTAAAAATCATAAAAGCTTCAGGTTACTTATGTTTGAATATAACAAAATTCAATCACCCCCAGATCACAATCAATCCATCAAAGGACTAAATCCTGATTGCCATAATCCCTTCACTTCCACAATTTCTGAACCCCATTAGAATCCCTAATAGTGTCTCCAGAAAAAATTCCGGAGCCGCGAATCGACACGACCAAAGGGCTGAGCGCAATTCCCAGACTGGGCATCGCTCGGTCAGGAAATCCTTAACGTCGGTTGACGGCGTGGAAGGAGGCAGCAGCCGGAGATGTCGGGGCGCACCTGCAACAAACGATATCGTATTCGCGCGTGGCCAGCGCGGACCACACCATGAATGGAGCCCACGATCCAGTTCAGGCCGTAACAGCGAGGAGGAGCAGCAGCAGCATCAGCATCAAGAAGCGGATCCCTTTTTGCGGGGCGCGCGTAGCCGCCGCGTTATTGTCCGTCCGACGAAAAAGGATTTATCCGTCGGGCATCTCGCGCGTACTTTGTCCCACCTCGGAGCGAGGCGCTGCTGCTGCATAATGTAACAACGGTTCTTCGCCCGGGCGAAACGTCAAAGCCAGTGTGTTCCGCGAAGATTTAGGGAGGGTGGGGTTCCTCCGGGGTTATGAGTTATGGGCCGGACGGATCTGCCCCGCGGCCGCGGCTTCACCCACTCTCCTCTCTCCCGTCTGTCTCTCTTACGCGTGGCCCTTGATCCACGCGCGATACCGCCGCCGCGACTCATTGTGTCGCTGGGCCCGGCGTTCCGCGCTGCCCGGGGCCGAACAACGACCCGAAACGCACAACGGGCCCCGGTCTTCGTCCCACCAGGGTATCAGCCCGGGACTCTTCCTCGCCTCGGTGAATCGGTCCGGGAGATTGCCGCGCTTGATGAAGAGGTGGTCGGACGGCGAACCGGGGTCCGCGGGGGCGGAGGGACGCGGCGCGAGAAGAGTTTCGCCCATTGTGTTGGCGATAATTCCAGTTACACGCGATATGCCCCCTGAAATCCTAGAGGTAGGAGAGCCGCGGGGGGACGCGGGGCGCTCATCGCCGCGGACGCCAGCATCTGTTCGGGTGGTCCGAGGATCCTCCGCGCCGGCGAGAAACCGCGCAGCACGGTAGCCGGCGTTGGCTGCTTCACGGTTAAGCCTAAGGACGCCTTATCTGACGCGTCATCTGCCTACCGACTTGACTCTATCTCTGCCGGCCTTCTTCCTCGTCTTCCAGGCCCCGGATGCGCTGCCCGCGGGGAGGACGCCGGGGAACGGGGTGTCGGGCCACCGCGGAGCGTTTCTAATACCTGCTACTCTCGCGAGATATCCGTGAGATATACCTTCGGCCGCCGAGGATGGGAGATCCCGAGATCATTACCGCCGATTGATTTGGCTGCGTTCCTCTTAATGGCGTGTCGCTCGTTATCGAGGAATCGCGATCTAAGATCGTCGACTGGGTTTATCCTTAAAATCTCCCGGCAAAAATATGACAAAAAACTACTGGGTTTGCTCCTCTCTGTTCTCTCTTTTTCGCAAGAGCTTCGCTCCATTTCGTCCACGATGCAAGATTCCTGGATCCAGAAGATCGAGCAAGAGCCACCAACGACGACAGGGCAACATCTGCAGCCTCGTCGCCCGGAAGTCCACCGGGTCTGATCTTGATTTAGCCTTCTCCGGTAATCTGGCCACCCTCCCGAACATATACGTGTTCCTCAGGGTTGCGTCGAGTTCACACCGTCCCCCGGTGTCTCCGGCAACTTACTATTCCACATAATACGCGTTCATATCTCAGGATTATAAGGCAGCCTGAGAGACAGGCCATCCTGCGGGAAGGGAATTTTCTCCCGGTTGGGAGAAAAGAGACGGAGTCAGGATCGGAGTCCGTGGAACGAAGACAGAGAGACAGAGAGTCGGAAAGACGCATCCTGAAGAGTGGTCCATTCCAGCGTGACTTCGGCACGAGAAAGGGCAACGACGGTGTTCGGCGTGACGTGGCTTTACAAGCTTCGTGCTCGGCTCTCTCCGCCGAGTGACGATACGCTTTAAATCCGACGACACGGGCCACGGGGAGCACGGAGGCGAAACAGGGGGTGGCTTTCAGCGTGCAACGCGAGCATGTGTAATAAGGGCCGAAGAATTCGCTCGGCTGGCGTCGACGGGAATGCCAACTATGGCGTCCTCGTTCCCTCGGTACCGGACGCCTCCGGAGGACGTCGCATTCGTGCCTCGAAACCGTGATATAGGTGCCGCATGTTTGCCCTCCACTTTGGTGGTCCTCGATCTTAGTTTCTTTGGGGGCCGATTGACCCGACCGGCGAACGCCCGGTTGCCTTCTTTATGCTGGACCAAGCGGATCCATTCGTCTTGGATATTTGATATCAAAATTAACTCCGAACGGGGCATTGCATTATAGCATAATAGGATCTATTATTCATGATCTTTGCTAGCCAGAATTTTTATTTGGTGTGCTATACTCTAGATCAACTCAACTGGTCATTCTAGGCTACCATTTTATTTCACCAACTCTGCTTGGAACCTCGAATGAGACTTCAACTATATTTTAATAATAGAAGAATAAAAGGTCTTGAAAATAATTTATACTACCTTCGACCTATTTTAACACAGTTTAAAACTCTGACTGCCAAAGTAGTTGCATTAAAATTCCTTTAACATATGCAATGATTTTAATTCCGAATAAAATTATTTTCAATTCATTTCTCCGTTTATGTTACAGCACTTCTCTTCTTCATACTATTCATAATCATATAAATTAATATTATTCATAAGGCTCTAAACAGCTGGCACCTAAATACGGGTAACATGACAGTCCAAGTGTCAAAACGAAATGAAACCCTTTAAGTGATTGACGCAATTGCATTTAAATGGCTTTTCAGATAACCTACAGTTGTATCGCGGTGGTAAACATCACCAAAAGCTATGTATTAACGGAATTCGAGAGAAACTGAAGGAATGACCCAGTTAAGAATATCCGGAGCAACCGATAACAACAGATATTTTATTTGCTTAGAGTATATGCAAGGGGCAAGTAAAAATATAAAATCGAAGGTTTTGCAGTAAGAAAAGGTCCTGAAGGAACGGACAAAAGACTGCAGGGACTGCGGGCGAGGTATATACACAAGAACACAATTTCGGATCAGAAACACGTACCGCTGGGGAAACTTGCTGTTTGTCCACTTCGTTCGGTCGCCAGGATCCACGTACACACCATCAGGAAATTACTACTCGAAGTGTATGCCGGTCGAGGCGGCGGAGCCACTGGGAAACACAGCTCACCGAGTTTAATTAACTTCGGACGGCTGTTTTCTGTCAATATTTTCGCTCGGCCCCGGAACCCGTGACTCGCAACCTCCTTCTTACAATGGTCTCCGTGCGTGACTGCCGATCGGAGATACCTCATATCCACCATATTTCATTAAATTGAAGATGCGAACGCAGCTCACCGAGCGGACTGTCAATTACCTTGGGGTGAGTTACGCGGCTCTCCGAAACGAGAAACAATTTCTGGGAAAAGGAAGAGTACCTTAAACGTATTCCACGGACGTTGATCGATCCTCAAAGTGCCGCGGGGTCGACGGACAAGGGTGTCGAAGGGGTAAAGGCAAATTTCTTCGTCGTCGGCCGCGTCGTCTATGCAGGACAGATACAAAGGCGGGTGACCGGGTACGTGTTTCACGCCCGAAACCGTATCGTGGTAAATACACATTGTGAAACACGCGTCACTTTGAATAATAAATCAATTTCGAGGGACAAAGACGGGGACCCCATGATTATGTATGGACATCGAAGGTGGCGCGGACTCGCTCCATATAACCACTGCCTGTTGGCTCGAGGCTCTTTGATGTATTGAGTTGGCCCGTGTCGATTTGGTAAGTACCACTCCACCCGACCGTGGGGGGAAACGGCCACCCTCAACCCCCGCAACTTCCATTCGAAGGGCAAACAGTCGACGCCTCCCCTTCCGTCTCCCGGCCACCACTTTGCTTTCAACCTTCGCCACCCCCGCTCGCCCCCACTCGCCCCTCTGTGTAGCCTCCGTCGTGTATCCTAGGCCGCGAAACTAGTTTCGTATCAACTGCCTTCGGTAGTCGGTAGTTTCCTTAACTCCTCGATCCGACCCCCTTACAGACGTGCCCTTGTATCCTGACTGTTCGCCCGCTGTAATAACGTTTCGGCCTCCTCGGAAGGGACTTTGAAGCGGCGGAAAGAGGGCCCTTGTAAACGAACCTGTTCTCCATTCGAACTTTACGCGCCAACGAGCCAAGCCTCCGTAACCGTTATTTGCGTTTGCTCTGATGGAGATTGCTATTAGGGCTGATTCCGTCGCTTTCGAAACGTTGAACCGCATATTCGTCGACTTGGCCCTCGAATTTTTACGATTTCAGTGTTTAGTGACGAATGCGAACCGTATCACACCCTGTAAGTGGTTGCCTAGGTACTCCAATAGTGTTTTTACCTTTATGGATTGGGACTAGAAAGTGCCTAAATTAGTTGGGAGAAAAATGTTGCACTTCCATGAGCTGAAGCAACTACCACAAGAATGGTAAAAGTTTGAAAGTCATGAAACGCTTCCATTAATACGAGAAAAGTTTTTCAGAATTTTTTATGACCGCCATGATCAAAATATTTTTAATACAGACATAAAGAGGACTTAAAAGCCCTTTTCCTGAAGATCGTTCCACACCCTTTCGATCGAGAGCGCCTTAAGAGAGCTCGTCGAAGCAGGAAGCCGTTGGTCGACGGCGTAAAAACGAACGACGCAGACGCCGAAGAAAGAAGGGTCTCGGGGTTAGAACGTATAAGTTGGCAAAGGTGCTAAATCAACATTTTTATAAACTGCTTAGTATTCATAGGCTCGGAGTGTGGTAGCACCTATAACGCGAAAACGAGAGGGTTCGATCTACGGGAGCGGTAGGAGCCAACAGCGGCGACCAACAGACGATGGAGGCCATAATTTTACAACGACTATATTATCGCGACCCGTTCTAACGTGGAAAGCGGTTGCCGGCCGCGTCGGTTGGGGGTGGAACGGTCGATAACGTTTATCGGCAAATCCGTGTTATCATTTCGCGGATATACGTTCCGTCCACGCTCCTGCGAGCCACCGGGGCATCCAATATTTTATCCAAGCATTAAAAGAAGCATCGTACACAACCACGATGGGGAACGATCGATCAAAATCAAAATCAATTTCGCAGCGGCGCAAATTTTCAAAGGAGAGTTCATCGCGAGGGCCAATTGCAGGGGCGCTTTGAAAGAGCCGGGAGCTCTCGTCGACGCGATAAAAATTTCGTCGAAATTACCCCTCTGCCGAAATTAGCTCGAGCTCGGTATCGCTCGAACGCGCAAAAAACTGTCAACAACAGCGGGGAATATCGTTAACGAGCGCGCTACCGCTCGCGCCCGTTTCATCTCCGCGCGATACCCGTTCGCGCCGCGCGCTCGTCCATTGATATTCAACATTAAATTTGCATTGGATGCACGCACAGCGAGCGCCGGGAGTTTTCGCCGGCAACGATCGCTCTGCCTACTCAGATTCGCCCGGTGGCCCCGAGAGGGGTTCGGCGCGGCGGGGGTGGGCGAGGGCGCCAACGAACGGCGGGTTAGGGTAAAACAATCACGCAGGCCTCATGCATGTTAATGCGTTGTTAGGGGCGCGTGAGAGAATCGGGGTTGGCTAGGATTGAATGCCCAATATCAGCGAACCGCCCTCCCGGAGCCCGTGCCGTTTTCCTCGACTCGCTCAGAAACCAATATCAATCTCGTCGGGTCTCTCTCTGCGCCGCGCCGGGCGCGCGATCACGCAGAAGCGGCCCCGGCGAAACCGGCTCCTCGATCGCGACACCTCGTTTGTTACCTTCCTCGTTTTGTTCCTGGACTCCGGTCCTCGGGGTAAATGGTGCGTCTACGATTGGGGGGCAGTCGATGGATGGCGGGTACGAAATTTGGTAGCGGTCGGAAACGAGGACTGATGTTCCGCTTGGAATTTTCTAGCCGTACTCGGGCCTCGGCGTATCCCTCGTTGCCCCGATTTTTTGGAGCGGAAAATTCTGCTTTTTACTTTTAACACCTCCTGCATAGTTTTCACCATTCGCAAATTTGAATTTGTTTTCCCACGTGCTCGAAATTGCTGTCCAGTAAGACAACTCTGCGTTCGACCGCAGAGAGCGTTGGAGAGCTCGAAAGAAGGGGTAGAAAAACGTGAAAGTTAGCGAGGCAGGTCGCGGCACGAAGGAAAATCGTTGTTTCGCGATCCCGCTAACCGCGTATCGGCGCACATTCAGCGAAACGAAGGGCTCAGAAGATTACCGAGGGAGCGGCCGGAGCCAATGAAAACTCCTCGAATTCGGATTAATTGAATAAACGGGGGCTCCCAGGAAATCGTAATAACGTTCCACGCGTTTCCCCTGTCGCCCCTCAGGGGGACGCGGTGAAATCAGATAAGACGCCATGTTGGGGCACTTTCGTGTCATCCCGGCCGGCCAATCAGCAGCCAGCCGGGAAGCCCCTTTCGCGCCGCTTAAAACGTGGGGGGGAATGAGTTTTAAACTCGTCCGGACTGATCCGCTGTAATTAGCGTTGGTGATCACTGGCGCGGCTAACCCGTTCGTAAGGATGCCCCTCAAATCAGAAACAAAGGCGGGCACCGCCCTGCCCCTTCGCCCTCTGGCCCTTGTCCGATCTCTTCTTTCGCCCGCCATCGCCCTCTCGACCCGGCTTCGAAGGCCTCTTTCGGTGTCGATTATAGGCCCAGGAATCGATACGCCGCGGGATTTAATCTCTTTAATCGGTAATTATCCCGGCCGCATCCCCCGCCTCGCCTGGGTCGACTTCGCTAACCCGTGGCAGAAGCCAGGAGGGACATAAAATTGGGTTACAGCCGGCGACCGAACGATCCTTCGCTCCTTCCACCCAGGATCGGCCACGTTTAAAAATGTCCGCGTTGACCAGACCTTCTGGACCCTTTGATCACCAGTGGATTTGGTTTCCTTCGCGCGGATTCTTACTCGGAGGTCCGGGATATTTAACGTGACCAGCGATCGGTTCCATAAGGAAGGCATTGCTCGATTTTAGGAGGCGGAGGATGTCCTCAAGCTGTCCAGTCGCAAGCTGATGGGGATAGTTTTCATCAACGTGGGATACTAATTTTTCGCCGGCCGAATTTTGGATCAGTGATTTAGGATCATCGTGGATCTTTCGTCAAAGCAGCGGGGATGAGATTATGGTTTCTATCCGCTGTTGATAACGAATAACTAACATTCACATGGCACAATATTTTAATGTACGTAATCACTGTTAAGTAGCGGTAAAAATTAGTTTCCTCCAACGAATTCATTCTATTATTTTCCAGATTAAGGAGTGTTTTACTGTGCTTGATTGAATTAAATTTTGTTTTGTTTACTTATTCTGATAATAGCTATTATCGATAATATTTTTGTAAAACGCAGTGTCTAGGTTAAAAAAAAATTAGATTTATAGTTAAGAGGAACGTAAAATTGTAAAATCATGATTTCTTCTCTAAACCGTTTTTTAGAAAATGGTCGCCATGACATCTCAAATTTTATTTTGTATGTACATCTTCAATTAGACAAAGATATGTTGCTTTTTTATTTTTACAGCTCGAAGAAAACGAAAAAAATGAGGAAAATCGACAATTAATTTTCAAATACGACTATTTAACAAATTTTTTATATTTCACTCCAAAATCCAAATCTGGTACTTGCGATAACTTAATATGGCTAAATAATTTAAGAATCCTTTTGGCATTTTTGTTCAAAACGAACAAAATGATCAGAATTTTAGCAACCAGTCCAATAATTTTTTTCGAGGTTTCATGTCTTTAGCAGATAAAATTTTTGTTTGTAGTTCAGACTATATTAAATATAACAAACGGTTCAGTATAAAAATCTTCCATGAAGTCCTCCCAAAAATTCCCGAAAAAAGTTTTAAAAAATCGCACGTCACAGTAAAAAATCCCCTTAATTAAACAAGAGAACAGCGACCTCCATTGAACTAAATTCTTCAGCAACCGCTAATCTAACCACTTCCAATGCAACTGGAGGCACGTAGAACGAATTCCCGCTACTTCCAACCACGCACGATTAATCAGCCCTGCATCCAGAGAGTCAAACGAGCCAACTGTAGTAAGTCCCAAAAAGTGACTGAGGTTTTCCACCCGCGAGACTCGCAGAGACTCGGTAAAAACTACGCGCATTCAGGCGTCCCCGACAGATTTTTTTTCCTCGTCGCTTAATCCCGGCCATAAATGAATCAGAGTCGTCCGTTTCGTGCCACGGTGAATGGGCTTCCCCACGGCCACGGATCTCCTGGTTTCTCAGCGTCGCGCTGCCACCGTTCCTGCGTCGCACCGGAACGGAAAGCCGGGGCGAGGAGAAGAGCGGTCCGTGGCGAGCAAACAGCCATCTGTCAAAAAGTCAAAATATACGAAGGGTCTGGCATTGTCCCGTGGGTCCTGCGGGATTGCTACTTAGCGTCCTCGTATAAACCCGGTGTCGCCTATTATGAGGCCCGCCGTGGCTCGGCTGTTTTGTACGACATCTGTATACCACGATGTCCTACCGATCCTCCGACTGTTCCGTCGCCCTACACCGGCCCTTGGTGCGCCTCCTGGGCCACGCAGTGAACGTGCCCCAGGATATTCTCCCGACCGTGTCGCCAGCCGCGTTACAATGGGAATCGCGTCGCGATCCGATCCGAAATGCCCTGGAAAAGTCGACTGCGCGGCAACAGACGTCCCCTTTGTCCCTCGACAAATCGGGATCGAGCGAACCGAAGAGGGGGAGAAGCACCTCGTTTCACGGATTTACTGACTAATCGCGTTTGCAGAAGTCGAGGATGTCGGCGCAATCGTGGAGGAGGTGGAACAGAGGTAGAAAGTTGCTGGGAGATCCGGTATCCTGACGATGATACTGGGAAAAGGTCTGAGAATTCTCTGTGTTTAAGGGTTAACGATGGGCAGAGTTTCAACTAGATAAATGGCAGCGCCGAGGGACGTCTTCGAACCTTGACCACAAAGGATGCCCAAATGGAGCAGGAAACATTCCGTCAAACTAGCACCAAAGAATGGTGACTTCAAATTTCACCAGAGTTCCATGGTTTGTAATTGCACAAAGACGCAGAACCTCGCAGGACGCCTGACCCACTGCACCAGGAGTCCCCGAATCGATTCTCGTAGGTTCCAACGTCATCTAAACACCTCATCGAATGAGAATAGCCTCGGTGCTAGAAGAGACCAGTGTTTACAAAAATCTGGTCGTGTCCATTCCGGCTAAATGGCAGGTAAACGACGTCCGTCTCTCCCAGCACGAGCGCATCCCGTCGCGCTGCGATTCCTTCTCGTGCCGATCGGTCATAGAGACGGATTCCTGGCTGTTGGCCGTGCCACCGACGAGGAAGAAATAATTGCCCGGAAAAGCCACGTTTCCCCGCTAACTTCGTGACGACGGTGAATGCAGCGTGGCAGCGGGGGACGATCTGTTGTGACCGTTGCCACAATGAGGCCTTTTGCCGGTGACACAGGGCGCTGTGTAAACGCTTCCGAGCGGGAGGTCAGGACGGTGATGACTCCTTTTGCGCCGCGAGAGCTTCTCCCACGGAAACCGGGCCTGAAGAGAGGAATTCGATTCTCTTTTGTTGCCGTCTCCGGACCAGAAAACGATGACTCTATCCCCGTGGGTGCTTCCCCCGCTCGGGTTGCGTAATCGCTTTCACTTTTGTTGGCTTAATCCCGGTGAATTCTAAGAAAGTCCATTGAGTCCCAAAGTCGACGTTGATCTTGTGGTCTGGAGATGAATCTTAGGAATTTTCAATTTCGGTTTCGGTGTTATCTAGATAGGTGTTCTAATTGGAGCTTCAATCTGCGGAATGGAGAGAGCAGTTTGGCGAGATATCCGGATGCGAAATCACGAGTCGTTGGCGGGACGCTAAAGGGCCCATCGGACTGCCCCGATTTCGCCTCGGTCTCCATCGAATCCAGGGGCCGCGGTTCCACGAGGTGTTCTCAGTGTAATTCGACGGGCGTAATTCTCGTAAAGTTCAATCGTTTGCGCGGCCATTCCGCCGGAAATGGCTGCTCCCCGCGGGCTGGCGATCAAATATCAGCGTATACACTTAAGCTGTTATGCAAACTGCGTCTCGATGTACAGCGCGGCTGCTTCGTGCCCGTTTTGATCGCGGCCATTCGCCCGATTCTGGATACGGAAACGCGTCGTTATGAGCTACGGTATTGCGTATTAGTCGGAAGTGCCGGGGGGCGCTGGAAACTTAAAACCTCGAATATCCTATAAAAGAGTGCCGCGCATTTCGATTCTGTATACCGCATCGAATCCCGCGAACCTCGAAAAAAGGAATGACTTCGGCTCGAGGAACAAAACGATTCCACGGTGAAAAAAACGACGCATGTAGGCACATTAGATCGTCATTTTTCGTGGTCCAGCAGGACAATTACGGGGGCCCACGGTAACGCGTATACATTTTAAAGGAGGCACACATCCTGGCGGAGGAGAGTGGCCACTCCGGCGACTGGTCGTGGAACCTGACCACCCTGAGCGGCATGATTTATGAGGGAGCCGTCGTAATAGCGCGCGATTCACCGCTCACAGAAAATATTTGTGCCCGAGGAGCCGATTGTGCGCGGCCGGAGATCTGGCCAAACATTTTCATTTGTGGAAGACGAAAGAGAAGGAGAAGAAGGAAGCAGTGACTAAGGGAGGGAGCAGAGAGAAAGGGGGGACTGGGGAGCAGAAAGCCGGAGGACGCGCACCGAGACGGCCGCACGTAATAATGGATTCAACGATTGGGAAAAGTGAAACGTCAGGGAACGCGAATCGCCGTGCCCCTGTGGTCCGTCCCTTCTGCTCGCTGCCTCATGCATCCCGTGGACCACCTGCTCGTGACGTCTTATTTCGTCCGGAGGCGACGAGCAGCCCGCGGCGATTGCCGTTTAACGATCGCGGCCCACGTCCCACGGATACCTGTAACGCCTTCATTCATTACCACCTACCGCTCGCGCGCCCGTCGCCAATTAATTAATTGTACCTTCCCCGCTGCTCGCTTAACGAGCCGTTAGTTAGGCGTGGTCGGGCGACCTGCCCGGTGCCAGCCTTCGAAGTGCTTGGAAAAGCTCTTGGGAAGGAGATTCAGGCTGTTGACATGTTCATTCGGACGCTTCTTTCCGAAATTAATCCCTTCTTGTCACGACAAGCGGACTCTTTGCGCCGGGTTCGCTGCTCTTCTGGAGATTACAGCATGGGCAGCAGTGGAAATCGTGAGCAAATTTTTTATTAACAGATGAGCTTGTTTTATTTTTGTTAATAGTAGTAGGTGGAGAAGTTTTCTAAATGCACAGTTTGCCGGAAAATTCTTAGAACGATTTTTTTTGGACATATTAATCGATTTTTCAAGTTCGTCGCACGCGAAACAATTATATTTGCATATATGATCGCAGTATTTTATAAAACATACTGCATTGCAACACACCAGCTCACGCTTCAATAATAGTGAACAAATGTTTGTCCAAAAGTCAGATGACAACAATTTTGCATTCATTCTAATCATCGAACGTACTATGTGCAGATTTGTATTTCTTCCCAAAATTTAAACTTCGTATGGAGGGATCAATACCAATCAATTTCATAATTCAGAAAATTGTAACGCGGTACTTAAAAACAATTCTACAGAATGATTTCCTTAGGGCCTTTTGGACTCTTTTCGAACGTTGCAAAATTTATATTGACGAGGAATGACACTATGTAGAAAGTTAAATCAACAAATTTGGTGTATGTATAGGATTGATGAAATTATAAAATTATTTCCGGGAACTTTCTGGATAAGTGTAGTTGCCGCTTATCCAGGCTTTGTTTATGTCTATTTACTGTTTTATTTTCCTTATTACGAATTTCAAGAAACTGAGTCGAATTATGACACGACAATTTGCTTCACACGTGAAGAACACTTCTCTGAATTTTCATAATTTTCGATCGTTAATTATTATACAAAGTATTGAGGGTCAAGAAGGGGGAACGTATCGAATCGTTTTGCGGTAGGTTCGAAGAAGACATCATCGTCTGGAAGCGAAACGCGCGTGGACGAGGAAAGAACTTCCGACGAAATGGCATTGTGATCCCGAAAGAGACGTTCCCATTGAGCTCCGTTCCTCGGACGAGTTCGAAGGGTGACGTCGGTGTGGGTGGCATTTTCTCACCGCGAGTTTTTCGCTCCTTGGTCGTTTGGAATCGCAGACGATCCGTTGAATAGAAGGCCTCTCTCTCCCTCACTCCTTGCACTCCTCAAATCGCATTTATGCGCGAGTTACGAGGCGACCCTCTTCTGCCTACTCCACTTTCGTATACCTTTATGGGTAGCTCCATAGAGACGTCAATCAGTCGGCGTTGCCATCCTTTCACAAATAATTCTAAAGTCCCCCCAGTCCCTTCGTCAATCGATCCGAGGCCTCGCCGCTTCCTCGTCCTCCTCAGACCTCGGGGTCTTCTTCCTTCATCCCCCCACCTTCCTCGACCCGTCTCTCTCGCGCTCACGCAATGCAAGACTCGCGCGAGATCCGCAAATCGGGAAACGGCTACCCGTCCGCATCTGCACGGATCCGACCACGGATCGAGGGAACTGGGAGAGAGGAAAGAGCATTCGGACGATTCTGACGCGTATCGCGCATCTGCGAGATCCGCCCGCGACGGTGCCAAGAATAGCGGGCATCGCATATCCGGTCACCGTGATCTCATCGCCGGAAGACACGGCTCGTCGAATCAATTCGATCGGAACACTCGCAGAAAGATAAACCTCTTCCACGAATCCACGCGATTGGAGCGATTGATCCTCCTGACGCTACACGCTCGAAACGCTTCGCGTTCGTCGTGTTGGTAAACAGGGCTGCGACGTATTTTTCAGTGAGATTGGAATTTTATTTTTTCCGGTTTTTTTCTTCATGGATGCAGTCCTATTTTTTCCATTTTTTAGGCTCGAGGCTGGTAAGATAAATGAATACTTACAATTAGTGTTGATATCTAAGTTAACATTAGAAGCAGGGGTTTTATACATATTGTGTTTAATATTGTTGAAGAAGGAACACTGCGAAGTACCTTCAAATTTTTTTTTATGTATACATTTATTTATGTAGGTGAGGGTGTATGAAATAGTTTCAAAAATTTGTGAGAACCACCTCTTCTTTGTTTTCGAGAAATGTCGAAATTATTAAAAATATTGAAATTTTTAGATGTTAGTCGACATTCACCAGGAAGATTTTATTCATTTTGCAGCATTTATAAAAAAAAAAAAAAACGGAGGAAATGTATCTACCCAATTTTTTTAGAGAGTTCTATATATCCTTCACTACATTTGAAAATAATTCAAACCACAGTATGTAGTTTATGAAGAACAGGGAAAAATTCTCCGTCAAGATAAAACACCAATTCTGATTTTTCTACCAAAATAATTACTGCTCGTAAAATGTATAAAAATGTTCAACCTTCGAGGGTGAAAAATATTTACAACCTTATGCTATCATTGAATAAAAAAATATTATTTTTGAGCAATATTCTAATATTTGCAACAAATACTGAATTGTAGATAGTGGTTTTTAAATCCAAAACAGCACAAGTATTAATTATATTAAAAATCAACCCCTTTCAAATAATAAAGTAATAAATCTAAACGACTAAACTACTCTGCAAGATATTAAATTAAACAATACGACCAATAACTATAAGACAGTCACTCTAATTTTCCTGTCGAATTTTTTCTAGCATAAAGCAACTGAATCGAATGAAGAATTTTCCTTTTATTACGTCCTTCGTGCCGACTCCTTTTCGAAGCACCGTTCGAGGCCGTAAAAAGGTTCAATTATCGAAGTACCAGCGTTCATCCGCGGTCCGATCTTTCACGGTGCGGCAATACAGTTTATTGGTCTCCGGGCGGGGTCCAGTCGGTGACCTACCCTTCGCGGCCGATCAATCCGGGGGAATTCATCGGGGCTGGAATAAATCGGCGTTGCTCGTTTCCTCGGGAGAACAGAAATATCCAATCGGCGAGATTGTCGCGTCGCCGTTTCCTCTGGCGGCGCGGCGAAACGCGCCGGAACAGCGCAGAGAGAAGGTTCGAGAGGGTGGGCGAGCGTCACGCGGTTCGAGGGAGTATGGGTTGTGCGCGCGGGGGTTGGGTGGGTGGGTGGGTGGGTGAGCGAGGAGCGGAGAGAAAATTCAACGATGTGCGGGAGACGAGACGCGCGGCCGTTGTGATTGACAGGAGGCAATATGGCTGTGCGAAGTCTCCCTTTTGCTCTTTGTCGGCCGCGTTACGCAAGCTGTTGCACCCGCATCTGCGCATTCATGCAAAGTCAAACCGTCCGTCCGTCCACTCTCGTCCATCCGTCCGCACGTCCGTACGTCTCTCGTCTCCGATAATCGCTCGCGCGCTGCACCGGACTGCTGCATTTTTTCGTTCGTTCGTTCACTCGCTCGCCACCCCCCGACCAAACCCCCTCGGCAATCGATTCCCGGCAACAACTTTTCGTTCCAGAGGTGCATCTGCCCGCGAGCTGCTTTCGCGCCGCTCAGAAAACTCCCGTAATGCGCCACCGTGTCCGATGGACGAGGAACAAAAATTGATTTCAACGGGGAGGAGCTGAGGCAGCTTCTGATTATGTTAACGACGGCTCTCGGAGAACTTCTGGTAAACGCGGAGGACTCTCTTATGTATGCTGCTCTAGATAATAATTCGAGATGACGAGAAAATCTTTGGGAGGATTTGGAATTCTAATTTATTGTAGTAGGTCTTAATCAGGGTTCCGAAGATGGAATTCAAAAATATTTGTTAGAAGATTAGAGAACTACGAATCTACTAAACCTGATGTTCAGGACTTCCAGTGTCTCTAAACCAAAAAGAATAAAATCTCTCGGCACAATAAAGACGAAGTTTCAATACAAAATATCAAAGAAAATTGGAGTAAATCTACAGAGTTCCAAATTTTTTCCGAAAAATCCCGAAAGCAACTTTGCTAAGTCCCGAAGAAAATTAGGAAGTCCCACAACGAATGCCAGAGAACTCATCCTGTTGTCTATACCCGAGGGTTGGCTGAAACATCCCCCGAACGTGGGGTAGCAGAGGGTGATATCTATTCCAGGGCGCCTAGAGGCCACGTTAGCACGCATTGGCTGTGCGCGGGGCGGAAGAGATCTTAGAGGTGTATATATCGGCGTTAGGATCGTTTGTTTCCGCGGACCGTTTAGCCAATTGCCGCAACAAAGGCGCTGCCGGCTCGCGGAGGGGTTGTTTGTAGCCGGAGTAATGGCCGCCGAGGTAACCCTCCCTTGTCCCTTCGTCGGGGCTTCAGCTACGGCGAGCTCTCGCTCCCACCCCCCCTGGAGCTTGCCTAGAGACAGAGAGAGGGACGAGAGGAGGAGGGAACGAGGCACTCGATCTACCCCGTACGGCGGAGTATTCCGCGCGGCTGCAGGTTTTGTAGGTAGATATGGGGGCGGGTAAATCCGAACAGGAAAGCAGCCCCGGCGCGTTCGAGAATCGGGGATTTATTCGGAAACTATTGCACGAGGGGGCGGTAGGTGTAGGTGGCGTAGGAATAGGTGGAGGAGAGGCGAGTTTAGAGGGCAGGGGTTGAACCCGACGGTGTGTACTCGCGCGGCGCGTTGGGGGGATGGTGAGACGCGGGGGAAAAGGAAAGAGAGAGGAACGCGCGAGAGGATGGAGGGTGTATCGCTCTCTCCCCCCGCGTGCTCGTAGCTAAATGCTTCCACCTCTCTTTCGTCCTGGTCGCGCCTCCAGCGACGTCCTTCGCCACCGGCGGATTCCCTCTAAACAGCTCGAAAACGCTCAAACGTAATATATTATCGGCGGTATACGGAGCGGCGCGGCGTATTTATCTGAGGGGGTAGCGGCGGACGACGCGGCCGAAAGAGGGAGCCGTCGTAAAGCTGCCAGCGCAAAGTATTGCATAAATAAGTGCGCTAGCGAAATATTCATGGCCGTGCCAAACCGTCCTTCTGCCTCTCGCCCCTGCCGCTCCACACCCTCCCCTCCGCCACCCGCCGTTCTGTCGACCATCGCGAGCCGGTCCTCCTCTCCGATCCCTTTTCCTCCTGCGCGAGACCATCAAACCTCCGCCTGAGCCGGATATCCCCCGGCCGTCGTTCCTATATAACCTACCCCCGAAAACCGTGGATCTATTCATGAGCGTCTCTATCAGTAGCGCCTCGTCGATAAATTTACTCGCAGCCGATGCTCGTATCGCATCCAGCCGGGAGAGAGGAAGGGCGTATTTGCGTGCGAGCCAACCCGAACGAGGAGAAACGGAAACCGTTTCCTTCGATACCCGTATGCACGGACCGACTATAAATTTCACCTGGTTCCGCTAACCCCGATGATTTCGCTTCATCCCGACTCCGCGCTCTTCGCAATTGTCCGACCTCGCCGCAAGGATGCTCCTCTCTTTTATCACCACGATGCGGATCAGTTGTTTGACTAATTTAGAACACTACTTTAACTCAAGTTTAGGGATTTCTATTAAATTAACTCCGTAGCGACAATCTCTATGTCTAAATAGTATAGATTATAGATTACAGACTGTTGTTTATTTAGACTCCGTCGATTTCTATACTTACGTTCTTTCTTTTGTTTAACTAATATTAATTGCAATTCATACGATGTAGAAAAGACGACGATATAGGAATAACAGTCTGTATGACGTTAAAAAAAATTGGGCCACAAAGAAACGATACCCTGTAGTACAGTATTTTCTCGATATAGGCTCTTTCCTCGAGACCGGAGACGAGCCTATATCGCAGGGTAATACTTGCACTACTTTGTTTGTAATGTGTCGAACGCAGAAAGAGACAGCGCGCGAAAAAGACGCTGGTTGAGAGACGGATGCCGCTACTGGTGGGGATAAAATGCGAGCGTGTATCGTACGGTTTCCTGCGAGCCTATATTGAGAAAATACTGTATAGTTTCTTTGTGCCCCAATTGTAGTATCGAGTATCGTTTCTTTGTGTCCTAATTTTAGATTCTATACTCTATAATACATATGGAGGACGTTTTAGTGACTGCAAGAAAAAAGAACGCGAAACAGTTTTGTACAGTTTTATCAAAATCCTCTTCAATCGCATAAAAATGAAATTACGACTTGAACTCCGTTGTTAAAAGGTTAAGATAGTTACTGAAGCAAATAAAATACACGAATGCCTAAAAAAAAACTGTAAAGATCATAGAAAAATTAAAAGAAACGAAGCACCTATCCTCAGCTCTTCGAAAAGGTGAGATATACTTACTACTCCCCAACATAGTTATACTTCCCAGCACGTTTTCAAAGTTGCGAACTCCGAGTTCTCAAAAATGGAGCCTTCGCGTCATCAAGCCTTGTAATTATCAACTTCCAGAAGCGAAACCGCTCCGTTTTAGCCGCGTTCTCGGTTAAAGCGAGCATCCCCCGATCGTCCGCCAATAATTCTTGCGCGGAGGGGGGATTATTCAAGAAGCCGTTTATGTTTCCGCAATTAACCACCGAGGGCCCGGTCGTATAAGGTTTCGATCCGGTTGGGCAAAAACCGTGGGTGTTTCTCGGTTCGCGCTGAAAACGCGGCGCGCGGCGTCTGGTCCGCGGCGGTAACACGGGGCCGAGCGAGGAACGGAATGCGAAGAAAACCGCGGGGCAAGAGAGGCAGGATAGGCTCGGGGGGGAGCGATAAAAAGCGAGAAAAGGGGGATAAGTTTCGAGGAGCCGCGGCCACGTTTGTTCGAGAAGAGACGTAGGAGCGGCGTCCGGGCTCCTCCCGATTGTCGTGCGTACGGGTATAAACGTAGGCAAGAAAGCGAGAGAAGAAGGGTGATTAATCTTGCGGTCTTCCACGTCTCAAGGCGCGGACGTGCGTTATTGATGGAGACTTCTTTCGACCTCCACCTCCGTCCTCGCCCCCGCCCCCCTGCTCCGCGCCCTTCGTCTTTTTCTCTCGCTCCCTCTTACCCCGATCGCGACCGCCCTTTCTTCTAGCCTCCTCGACAAGCGCGTTGCGTGTACCGCCTAAGTACCCCGCGACGTGTTCCTCCCTCCATTCCCCTCGGAGGGAGACCGGGAGATCGCGATCGACGCTCGCACCCCCTTGAATCGAGCGAATTCTTCCGACCGGTCGACGTTCTTTCCCCGCCTCGACGTATTTTGGGCGGCAAGAATCGGTTTAGAGGTTAGTAGGGTCCTTTTGCTCGGTCTATTTCGGCTGTGAAATGGAGCACGCGACCGCGGCGTAAACGTTCCGCTCGAATTTTAAGCGTGATTCGGTTGATCGCCTTCGAAAGGGAAACGCGGTGGGGGCGGGGGAACGCAGCGAACAATTGTTTTTAGAATTTCGAAAATAACGCGGGCTCGATCGATTGCTGTTACGACGGTACCGAACAATGGTCATTCTGAGTCTAATAAAAAAAGGAAAAAGTGCATCGTTCGATTGTTTTCGTTGAATAAAAGCGATGCACTGGAAATATAAAATTCTCCTCCGTTTCAGCTTCCTCGATATATTTTCCCTCGATCGACACCAGTTAATATTATTATCGAGCGAGCGACTTACGCGCTACGAAAGGGTTGATAAAGTCCCTCAGTATCATCGACGACCGCGCACCGGGTAATAAATTACCAGTCCCCGGAGGGGGATAAAGTCATCATGCACCTCGACGCCATCGAACATCGCGCCCGAAGTATTCAAAACAAAACGAAATCGATATTTTACATCACGCACCGATGCACCGGCTTCGTCGAGGAACTTATTTTCGCGAGGCACGCCGCGCGACCGCGGTGCACGGATCTTTACATCGAGTTACCGCGGATATCCAGCTGCGAGGTCGTTGATAAAGCCAACCACGTCCTATTCCCTTCGCCTCGCCCCCTTCCTCCCGGTGTATACCCCTCGACGGGGACGAAGAAGTTCGCCCGGGGCACCGGGGGGGGGGGGGGGAGGGGGTTGACGACCGCATCGTTTCTCTTCATCCGCAGCTGTAAGCCGAAGAAAGAGAGGGCGGAGTGGGTTTACGCGGTTTTTCTACCGCGCGTCATTAATATCCGTTGCTGCGACGCCTCCTCGCAATTTGTCAACATCTGATATTTAATTTCACGCCCTTTTACCTTGTCCCTGCGTGCGCGCGGCCGCCTGTGTGTGTTGGCCACGGCGCAGGTGCGCGCTGACCGCTCTTCGAAAACCATCGCTGACGAAAGTCCGCGCTCGCGGAATCTCGTTTGCGTTCTTCAAAATCCGAGGGACGAGCTTAGGGAAACCGTGACGGAGATTCAGAGATGAAGATTAAGTAGTCGATGATTCAGAGGAACAATTGCCAATCCATATCTAAAATAGAGTTTCCGTTTTGGTTTCGTATATTGAAATGGAAATGTGCTGTTCTTGGGACTCACGAAAATAAATTACTGTTGTTTCAGAGAGTGTATTCTTATCGCCAGTAATAGGGTTGCCCAAATTTATGGCGGACCCTCGCAGCGTCGATTTCCTCCGTCAGTTGGCGAACTGTCAACGATGCTCACGTGCTAGAAGTCATTCCCGCAGCGAGGATCCAAAGGAAGTAGCGAGCCCTTGACAACGGAAATAGCCGTGTATCGGCAAAGATAAACAACCGGTGTGTAGCTGACTCCCAATATCCTTCGATAATGCGTAACATGTGCTTAACTTAAGCCAGACTCGACCCCTGGGGAGGAAACTGTTAACTCAAACCCTGCGACATCCATGATCTCCAACAACAATATTATGCGAACCAACAGTTGTACATTTATTTCTGATTGCATGAAAATGAAGACCGATTATCAGGAGGTTTGATTCTCTTACCAAACATCCTTATCAATTTACCAATTATGAATGACATCGAAATTACGCGAAACGTCGCATCATACCCTAAACGCAGTGTTTACGAGCATCTTTCATCGTCCGTCGCGCCTCCCGGTTTTTTCCCTTTCATCGTCGCTGATATACCGAGGCCCTGGTAGCAGCAAGTAGATATAAACGTAGCGGCAACCAGAAGATAATAGACGGTCGGCGCGGCGGCCTCCCGGGTGCCGTTAATCATCGGGGATGAGGCCTCTGTATACGTGGCGCGGCACGATGCGAAACCACAGGGATACGACGCCGGTATGACGTGGAACCGGGGACTGGGGGAGGTTATGGCGTTAGATGGTCAGTTCCAAGGGAAACGGAAGTGACCGCACGCCCGGAGCAATAGGTATCCCGTGGGGCCGGCTGATGGACGCTGCCGGCCCTTTCTTCCTCCGTCTTGTACGGCCCGTGTTTCGCACTTAATTAATCACTACAAATCGCGGCCGAGTCAAATGGCGCCGCGTTCGCCAGTCATCGACCACCTTACGCCTCTCTCCCCTTCTGTTAATTGAGTTATCGATGATGCTTTCGGTTACCTGGCAGCTCGTCAGGGAAGACCTTTTCATTAACGGAATTTCGAGAGGAGTGGTCGTGACGGTAGTCATACTTTTGGGGAGGATTTGTGATCTTTGGGGAGGATTTTCTGGCTGGGGGAGGTTGGATTTGTGGATTGGACTTGATTAAGATGGTTTCGAGGTGTGGGAACAGTGGAGATGAAGATTTATGTAATAATTTCCTGGTTGGAGATTGGAGGGTTGGATATTGCTGAGGAATTAACTGTGGAGGGATGGGAAAATGATTGTTTTTAGGCGATTGTTGCACGTTTGTTTTAAAAAGTGAAAAATAAATAAAATTAAGTGGTAAAGTTACTGGAATAGGCTTGTGAAGTAGTCATAATTGAGGATAACTCATCTTCTTAGCAGTAGTTGATGGAAATTTACTTACTCGTTTAAAATTAAGTATCAATAAGTAATGCTACTGAAATCTATTAACATTTTCTACTAACTTTCATTTTAGTAACTTGTATAATTGCATGTTTTAGTAGATTTCAGTGAATTTCGGTAGATTTTTAGCGAAAATCAACAGAATTCAGGAGAAACTAGTAGATTTAAAGGGATTTAAATAGAAAGTAGTGTATTTCAGTAAACTTTACTAGAAAGCTAGTAGATTTTGGTAGATTTCAACAGCACTAAGTAGATTTAAATGGATTTCAGTATCTTAAATAAAATTTAACAGAAATAAAGAGAAATCGAAATTGTATTGCCGTAGATTTCAGACGATTCCAATAGAAATCACCAATAAACAGTAGATTTCAATGAATTATTGCAGAAATCTTTAAATTGTAGAGGATTCCAGTAGAAATTTTCCAGGGAACATCTGTACGTTTTACTTGATTTCAGTAAAAACAAATAGATTTCAGTGGATTTTATGGTAGAAATCATATACAATAGGACGGTTCGCAGAGAACGTAGCATTTTCCCCAACAACTTTCTAAAAACCAGACAAATCTTCTCTCCTAAGACATCCCCGATTTATTGCCAATTAACTCAATAATATCAATACTCTCACACCCACGCAAGTCTTTCCTTTCCTTTGACAGAAACCCTTTCATTCCGAGTGTCGCCTGAACGAAGCGGTCCTCGCCGTGTGCAAGCGCGCGTTAAACGTTTCGTAATCCTTATCCCTCCCCCCCCGGTTAAAAAGGGACAAAAGCTCCGCCGCGGTGAGATCGTTCTTCAGGTGGGGTCCAGCGATTCGCGGCGGAGTATCAGCGCGGAGGGCAGGATCGCCGTGTGAAACACAATTGGTATTAATGCGGGAGTGGTATAAGGTCGAGATAAATGATGGCTCGCTTTTAGCCTTTTGCTCCTTTTCCATTCGAATGGAAAATGGATATTAATGGGCCGTGCAGCGTCGGTGGCTGGCTCGACAGCGCGCGCATACACCACGCACCCGCACACAAAGATATCCACGCACAGCCTGTTGCCTATTGCACGCGCGCGATGCAAGCGCGAACGCGTCCCGAGGCGGCTCTAAACCGTCGTGGATGGACTCATCAGGCTGGACATGCCTCGTTGATTATACAACCTCCCTGCTCATTACCGTTGCTCCGAAAGCGACGCTCGCTTTACTCGCATCGTGAATTCGTCGCTGCTCCGGGATCCCGACGATTCAGTGATTAGCGTGTGACCACTTCGCCGGGGAAACGATTCTACACGTCTATCCCTTCGATCTAAATTATCTGGCTGCCATAATTAAATGGAAGTTCGGGCCAAGTGCGTAAGAGATGATTATTCTTTCTTTGGGAACCGGAAAGAAGTCAGCGAATTCACGTTCTACGTATTAACTTGAGAGTCCATTCTATTTTTTGATGATGAGAGAACCGATTTTTTGTTGTTTGCTCAATTTTGAAGCTTGATGCTTAGAGAATATGTTCCTGAAATCCCAAGCAGACATTCTGAAAATTGACTGAAATACAGCGAAAATAATGAATGAAAATCGGCTTTCTTTTTCTATCGGCAAGGTAGAATGGGCACTTAAACAGTAATTAAATGTATAGTGATAGAAAAAATATGAGTTGAATAACCAGGATATAAAAATTGAACGTTTATTTCTGCTCAGAAAAAAAAAAACATTGAATTTTTATATCCTCTTTGATCTACCTTCGATAATAAAAGCCATCTGAGAGGAGCGACGCGGCACGAAGATGTGCGATATAACATCGCAATATTTCCTTTGCCTGGGCTATTAATTGCCTCGAAAAGCGTCGGTTTCGTAAGCACTCCGAACGTGTCATCGGATTTCGAGCGGCGGGGGCTTACGGCTTATCCCCCGAGGGCCGGAATTAGCTATCGATAGAGGACAGGCCGGGCAATTACGAAAGCGTCGGCTTCATACTCTAATTATACCGGCACAGAAATCAATCGAACGGCTCGCGGAAAAGCGGGGACGGAAGCTGTCGTCGGCAATCCCGTTAGGGTTGGTATTAGGGTCACTCGTGACTCAGCCGCTCGTCTCGTTTTATCCGGTTCCGTGCGATTCGCGAGCTTTCGCCGCCTGGACAATAAACTATCGGCGGGAAATCTAGATGACTGGACGTCCGTTAAATCGGAGTCGTCGCCGGGAAATTGACGGCAGAAGTGGAAAGTAATCGTTGGCCGAATATTGTTATCAACCGTCGATCAATATCGGGGCTGATTAGCTCGCCGTGATTGGCTTCGAAGCTAACAGCAACTAACGAGACCACTTGAGCGTGCGTTATCTAAATCATTATGATCGAGGAAAACAATTGTGCCAACCAATTTTCAGATTAAAACGACGTCTCGACTGCGCGCATTAGACTCTTAAATGCCGTGAAAATAACAGCAATTAAACCCCACCGATAAAAGTTTCCAATTACCAGGTGGTTCTTGCTCGAAGAGACGCCGATTTTTGTCGGTTGCTCGTTTCTCGCGAACGAAGCGTCGAGGACAGTGGATAATTATGCACGGGGCTTGTTAACACGCGTGCGGACGAACGCGGGGGACGATTATCTGGGCGTTTCGCGTTCGCTCTGGGCTGCAATCGAAGAATATAATTACGTGTATCTGCTGCGCGTCATCCGCAATGCTCGCGACGCTCGCTCGCCGAAGCTATTTCGATCTTGTAAGCCTTCGGTGTGTTACGAGCGTGGTCGAGCGGCTCCTTATCCGAGCGGACAGGGCAGTTTAGGTACGAAACCGTCGCTAACAGCTTTTTAAGTAAGTAATAATCTGTTGCCTGGTCCTCGAACAGAGGTGAACACACTCCGCTGAGCGATAGGAGGACGGTTAAGCGGCGACCCGCCATAGCCGCCAATCAACCTCATTAAAGCCACGAAACGCATTAGCTTATCGCCGTGCGATGGCCTGGGTACCTACTTTACCAGTAGCCACCTAATATACACCTAAAGTCCACCCTGCTCCTTCGATCCTCGCTCGCCGAGGATAGGACTTCTCTCCCTTTCCCATCTTCGCCTTCGCCTCTTCCTTGTTCTTCCTCTGTGGACTCCGCTTCCACAGATTGTAGTGTTTTGCGTTTGAGTGCTTTTGTTTTAGCTCTACTGGAATTATAATAGTGCTGATGAGTTATAGCTGATTGGCATTCAAGCTGCTCTTGATTTTAATTCAGTGATTGCGAAATTACGGAAAGAGATTTAACGAACTCACAAGGATTAATCTACAAGTATCTATCATTTGCCTCATAGTTGGAACCGATCACCGAATGCAATGAATTACTTCTGAGCCCCAGAAAGCTGGTCAGCCTTTGTCTGAACCATAACGCAGACCACTCAATTCAATTCGTAGTCACTTCGCCGATGGAAGCGATCCCCGCGCGACGAATGAATTCTTATCGCTGTTAATTATGTTTCCGTAGAAGGTGCAGCAGCGTCCCCCAGATGAGTCAACGGGGCTAAATGGGATCGTGGACAGTGAAACGCGCCTCGAACGATCTGCTAGCACTGTTCGAATTCGATAGAAGCGGCAGATCGCGATACCGAGGTCGGCACAGTTGGCCGATGCGGCCATTAGATAATGAGCGCAGCGTTCGACATGCATCGGCGTCCTAATGTATCGATAAGCTGGGAACTTATCAGCGGCAACGACGGGAAACAGTCGGTTCTTTATGTTCAATTCTAATCATCGTGACGTCGGGGAACAACTGTTCGATATCTAAATTCGTTTGCCAGAAAAGTGTTTCCGAAGAATTCGTGGACCGACGGTAATTTATATGAAAAGGCATTAGTCTCCGATTCCCCGATTAAAGATCCCCAATAATAACCTTAATTTCTCGGAAGTGTCGGGTAATTGAATTCCCCCCAGAAGTCGCGGGGAACAGGTTCGGTTTTGTTATTATCTCGACACGGCGAAGTGAAAGTCAGCTTCTGTACAACAAACTCAGCGCGCATAAGGCTGCCGTTTAATTACATTAGGCTCATTGTTCCTCGAACAGATAAGCGGCGATAACGCGGCCACATGCCAGATCATTAATCGTTTCGGTCAGCGCCGATCGATAGAGTTTGATCGAGTTATTGCTGTACTCGTTCGCCGTGGATTTGAATAGCGCCTGAGAAAATCTTCGATTCCGCTTCGTTCTCCGTTCCTCGTCACGCCACCCACGCGAGTTCAGATATGCACCTAGCGTGCTGGCGTGACAAACGCGACTGATAGTGTTGGTTATATACTAATTCGAGCGGGAACATCGAGCGACAATCGTAAATCGTCGCCTGCGCTCACGTGCTGCTGGCCAATTGTAAAAATGGCCGCGAGCTGGACGCACAGGAACGCGAACCTGGCAAAAAGTCGACCTCGCTGAGATATGTACATCCGAGGGAATTCCCCAGCACTGACTTGCAATTACGCCTGAGAAGGTCTCGGTAAAAAGGAAGGTCTCAGCGTCCTTCGACATTTTGGTGGCGTTGACTGCTTCGGTCTTCGCGCTTTTGGGAAGAAGGAAACGCAAATCGAGACGCGGATCAGAAACACTGAAAACTATTGAGGAAATTCTTCGCGAAAAGTAAATTACGAGATTCTCAACGCAATTGATTTAATTTCATCCATCAAGAGCTCCAAAAGCGAATGTTCCAACTCATCAAAATCCAGTCACCACCATCACTCACGTTCCGCCGAAACCAGAAGCTACGGGTCTCTGTTCGAGGAAGCCGTCAGTCGAGAAGAATGACAAGAAACAGTAGATAAACCAGGAGAGAGAGAGACGCGAAGAAGGGAGAAAAATCAGTTTAGGGCTCCGTAAAGGGCGAGCAGTCACAGATGGCCAATTACCTCCGACAATAAACACAATTTAATTCTATATTCATTCCACTTAGCGCTTAGGCATGGTAATCCATCACGGGGGATTATTTGGGCTATCTCGCGGCCGGCCCACAACACACCTACACCCGATGCCGGCCGCTGCACCATGCCAATGCATTACCCTCACACGTGCACCCGTTGCACCGGCGCGGCGTCGTCCTACGTGCTGCTGCTGCACGCACGCACGATATCCGGCCGGCTAATGCGTTCGTGCGCTACATATTTATGCCAGAGATGGCTGATAGACCAGCTACTGGATGCGATTGCTCCTCCGGTGGGCCCCCATCAACCCACCCTCCGGCATGGCTCTAATCGTTTTCATTGTGCCGGAAATCTCGCCACGGAGGTGAGGGAAGACGCGATTGGAGGTGTGTTGGGAGGTGGGGCATGAAATGGAGACAGAAGGGTGATAGATTTTAGGGGGAAGGTGGACAAATTTGTGCAAGTTGAAGGTGCGATGTTTTGGGCAGGAATGGTGGATAGTGGGGATTTTTTTGGTCTAAAAAGAGGGCGAACAGCATAAAAGACCGATTTACTGCTGAATTACTGTCACTATTAATTATTCTACTTGAAATATTAATTAAATATGGAGAAACTATGTATTTACAGAAAAACAATGAACAGACGAGTGAAGAATTTGTCTTGCCATCATTTTTATAAGACGATCCAAATTTGCTAATTGATGAAGAATTTTTATTGCTTATTAGTGAAAGACAAACTAATAGACTATATCATAGACTACAATATATGATATTACGTTTATTATATGTAGGTATAACATATAAAACAGTATTTAACCTTTAGGAGTTCTTCTACAAAATTCCTAATGTGTAATAATTATTATTGTTAGCATTGTTAACAATCTCAAAAAACAGGAAACATAAATAATAATAATTTCTTTACATTTTCTACAAAATTAAAAAAAAAGCTTTTAAAGAAAACTGAAAGCAAAACTGCTTGAGGGATAATTTACTAACATAATAAAATAACCACAATATTTTAGATTTTAGATAATACGATCATAAAGAGTAACAGTAATAGCACTTGACTTTATAAAAAATAGTTACTTGTTCTAAATAACAAAAAAATAAATTAAAAACTTGTGCTTTCAGTAAATAGAAAACAAAATTCTACAGTAATGTCAAAATAAAACCTTAAAGTGACAGTAACGGTATGTTTTACCCTATGAAACATTTGTAAATCATGCATAGATGGAAAATGAATTAATTTCTCAATTTTTTCTATCGCGATAGCGAAAATACAAGTGCGCTACGCGGGTATAATCGCTCCAGCGCGACTGAAATGTATTAAAATAAAAAATAAGTGAACAGCGAGCGATAATTCACTCTGCGCATGAATAATACAGAGAAATGCCTCCGCCGTAGGAACAGCACAGCCCATTACGAACATTCGCATAAACTCCGCGTTAAATTCACCCTCGAAGTAACTTCCGTCTCGCGAGAAAGCCCGCAGCGTTCGTCAGGTAAGCTGAGACGGTCGTCGGCGTCGCCCCCGGCCGCTTCTTATGCAAATCAGGCGGAAAAACTCGCGTGTTTTCAACGTGTTTTAATTATTCAAGCGACAACTTTCCGCAATGAAATTAGAACCGGCGCGCGCGTTCGTGACTCTCGGCGACAAGTGTTTTGCTTATGGCCGTCGCTCGGCGAGCGTAAACGGTGTGGGGGCGGGGGTTAGGTCGGCGTGTCTCTAAATCCGCGGCAAGAAACGGAGAAACCGAGAGGAGGCAGTCGTCCCTCGAGGAACCCGCGACGGGAGGGAGGAGGGCGAAGAAAATTAAGAGAGTACGGGAAAAGCCGGGAGTGTTATCTCCGGGTTGGTAGCGTCGACGAGGTGGAGCTCGCTCGCGGGGAACGATGTCAAGCGACTGTCTGCGAAACTTTGAAACAAAACGACGGCCCCGGCTCGACGGAATCTAGGTTGACGCCCTGTCGTCACCGCGGATCCGTGGATTCTTCGGCGCGGTGGAAATTGTACGTCGGCGGTATCGCGCTGTCACGGACGCGTCGACAAACTCCCGTACCTCGTCCCGGGGATCGTGTCGTTCGAAAAAGTTGCTTGGTCGCCGCCTAAAAACGACTTCGTTAGAGCGAGCTAGATTCCTCGCTCGATCCGTTCCCAACCGAGGCAGTTTGTCCGAGCAAATGAAACGATCGCTACAAATCCAGCGATCGCTGGATCCGACTCTGTTCTCGAACTGCTTCCATACTAATCGGCTGATCTGACTTCTTGCGGACGCTCTTCACGGACCCCGTCAGGCTTTTTCAGGACTCTCTGGTGCAATAAATATTGAGCAATTAATTAACATCAGGTAGTAATTGCGAGGGAAATGTTTCTTTGGTCGGTTTGGATAATGAAACCAAATATGGGGAAGCGGATAGTCCAGGAAGCGCAGGTGAAGCGGAGGCTGCTTTGAAAGGGCGAGCAGGAGTCTGCGGCTTTGAAATATGCTCGCTGGTCATTTCCAACTGGTTGTAGCTTTCAAGGCAGCATTATATTTATCATTCCACCTTCGAAATAATATTCATCTGCATCGTATTCACAAATATTCATCATCTAAAGCTTTATTCTATCACCTCCAAAGCGATTTCCCAGTAATTCTGTTTCCATGCTCCATCTTCCAAGAACCCAAACTCCCAAAAATCTCATCGGATTGAAAATGCGAGTGGCAAGAGTCGTCGAACGCGTTAGGCCGAATTCCAGGTTCCATGTAACGTAGTCGCAAATATAGCGAGGTGCGCGCGAAGGGCGGTATAGTCGCTAGTTATTCGGTAGTAACAATAGCAAGTCGTGCCACCCGGAGCATACAGGCCGTTTGTATGAATGAAATTATTCGCTTCTAGGAATATATAACCCCGACGGAGGAGGCGAACGGGGAACAAAGAAGGAGGAGGAAAGTGGTGGAAAGAGAACAGGAGAGCTCTCCCTCTTATGTTTGCGACTCGCGGGCGTATAGCTGTTGATTGCTCGGCGGCAGCTGTGTTTTATGCGCTCGCGACTCTGCGACTCGCCTTTTCTTATATTATATTATATCGGCGTGTTAAACGCCGGCGCCTTCCTGTTCCGACAAACTGTGAATATTATATTCGACGGGGCTCGTTTAGACGCCGCCCGTTTTTACGGAATCGAGACGAGCGCACCGGCTTCGACGACGATGCAACCGGAGGTTTTGCATCCCCCGGGAAATATCGCCTTCGCAGACATGGCCCTTTCTTTCTGTCGTTAATGCTTCTTTGCCGGGGATGTCGACTAGTCGAGAATCGAACGAGGAATTTAATGTCTGGACGAATATTTAGTCGGTTTTTGGCGGAAATTGATTTTTTATAGAAACAGACGAAATTAATGTAGTTACTGAAATTTTGCTTTTACTGAAGGATATTTTAGATATTTGACATGATGGCTAGTTGTATGATGCAGTAGGGAATTTGGTGAGTAATTCAAAATTTTTTCAGATTTTTTTAAAGGCTTTAATATTTAGTAAAAAATTATAGAAGAAAAGAGTAAATTTACTCAATAGGAATAAAATCCATCTTCTATATTATTCTGGAAGAAAATTTGATTGAAGGCAATTGGGAATACTCGATTTAATGGGTACTTGTATGATGTAGTAAGGACTTCGATGGGTATCTCAGAATTTTTTCAGACTTTTTGAAAAGCTGGAATATCTAATAAAAAATTGGGAATAAATTCCACGTTTTCATATTGCTTTGAAAAAAAATGTTATTGAAAAAAATGTTTAACATTCGACTTGATGGATAATTGTATGATGTAGCAGAGACTTTGACAAGTGTCTCAAAATTTTTCCCAATTGTTTGGAAACTTAGAATACTTAGTAAAAAATTTTGATAAAAAAGAATATAATTTTTCAAAAGATATAAATTCCATTTTTTATATAATTATTGAAGACAATTTTTAATATTCGACTTGATGAGTAATTGTATAAAGTATTAGGGACTTTGATGAGAATTTCACAACTTTTCCATATTTTATGAAAATATAGAATACTTAGTAAAAGATTAGGATACAAAGGAATAAATTTCACCTTTCACATTATTCTTGAGTTCATAAAATAATTCATGTATGTATAATTTTTATATCGCTAAAGCAGAGAATTCCTCTTATTTCCTGTTCTTCTCTTTATCTAATAGTATCATTCTGAATCCCAAAGTCTCTAAACCTGCTGTAAAATAACTGCGACCTAACAACCGAAATAAAAGACAATTCGTCGAAGTTACAAACAGTTCCAACAAAGATGCAGCGAAATGGAGTCCCTGGTAGGAGGGCACGAATGCACCGTTTCGAAAAAAGGAGGAATCAGCGAAAAGAAAGGGAGATTCGTTGGTGGCTGGATCCTGGCCCATTGTGCGCCGCTCTGGCTCTGGCAGCGGCAGTCAGAAGGAGACGGGCGGTCAGAGAGCCGGGAGAGTCAGCCTTATTTATGGCTATATTAATCCTTAAATGGTATCTAATGTCACACCGGCACGGACAGATCTATCTGATGGCAAGGAGAGGACCGTGAAAGAGAGGGAATCCCATCTCCACCAACAGTTCTCTGTAGGACTTGCTATTGTCGTACGTATTCATACGTGTGTTTTTGTGCGTCCGTGCTGCCGCTGCCAGGCACTCCTATACCACACCGGAGTACAAACGACGGTGTCGAGTTACCGGATGGTACACCACGGGGTGTCCGTGACTTATACCCTGTTTGGTTACCCTGGTTCTCAGCCCCACCTCTCTCTCCTTTCCTCGACACCCCCTTCTGCCCCCCTCTACACTCCCCTAGTCCAGCGTGTGCACTCTGCCCCGCGGTTCGTGCCGCACCGTCCCTCTTACGACCAAGATGTTTTGCGAAACAAACGTTTGTATCCGCACGCTCGACCGACCGAGAAACCCCATCGACTGGGGGGCGACGATAATAGGCGGCTGACCTTTGCCGTTCGCGTAATTACCCCCAACTTGGCCGATGCGGATGAATTGGGTTTGCAAACGGTTCGGTGGTTTCATCGGGGGTTGCGAAGGGAAGTGTTTTGATAAGTGGTTTTCTTTTTGGGCGATGCGTTTGAACGGTTTTTGGCATTTTGTGTGTTAGGATGAGGGGCGAGGAATTAGTCTGGGTGGTCTTAGTTTAGCTGGGTAATTAGGACAGAAATGGTCCTTAGATGTTCAACTCGTTAGTAGTTCATTAAATTTAGGAATATGTACTAATTGCCTTAGTTAGGCTTTAGGTACCAACGTAAGATTGTGCTTATTGGGGAAACAACTGAATTGACGAAGCTACTTTAAAAAGAAACGCAAAATATGTATTATCCTTAGACTGCGATTGTATATAAATCTACGAAGTTGGTGATACATTTTAAAATATACGATATATCAAAAATATAACTTATACTGTAGTAGGACTTTGATTAACCGGTTTAATATTGAAATCAGAAGTGCAGCACTTACTTGATGCAGATTTTTTTTATTTTTGATGTACCATCTTTAAATCAGAGTTCAACTTTAGCTCGTCTATTGCACAGTTAGCGCTAGTGCATGGAATAATTTAAACCTATGATAAAAACAATTAAGAGCCGGATGTTCGAGGTTCTGCTGTATTTAGAAAAACAGGTAAATTAATATTCAAACTTCGTTTCTTTATTTGGGGCTGTAAAAAATTGATCTCGCATAAAGATCTCCAGTTTAATTGTCACTCAGACTGAATTGTCAAAAACTTAACAAAATTCAAAGTTAAATTAACACAATCTACAGGTATTCGTAAAAATTCCATAGTGGATAACGTTTCACTTCGTCAAAATGATAAAAGGCTTCAAATAACCTACCGAACAGATTAATATCCTCCCCAATCAATCTCGAAAACCACAAATCATTAATCCACAACCACCCACGATCCGTAATCAATTACCGCGCGAAATCCATTTCCCAAACGCGACGAAACGCTGACACAGCTTCCCCCAAAATATCGGTAAATTCGTCATTACCAACAAGACAACTGAACCCTCTCTTACTCCCGAAGAGTGAACTATCGCGAACCAGGAAATCAGATTCACCAGAATCGGTCATAAACCGAGTGATCGACGTGAACAGGCGGCATTAGTCGAAGGAGGGAATTGAAAAGGTGGCGCAAGGGAGAAAAGATCGAAAAAGCTCGGGGAGGAGAGAGCGGAACGCGTCGCGGAATAATGCACGACGGGGTGCACGGCTTGCATTTAATCCAGCAATAACAGAAATATCAGTGGAGGAGCACAATGGCCGGCAGATATATCTGTTATATGCGAGGTACGACGGTCTCCGGCAGCACGTCTGCGCATGTAAACGCGTCCGTGTCGTGTCGTCGTGTAGCCGAACGTAGGAACGCGTAACACACAAGGCACCGGTGGACGGTGGCTGGCCGTTTGGTCCGGGTTATTGAGGTGTCACAGCCAGCGGCAGCAACAACGTGCGAACCAACCGAGCCGGGGCTAATGAATGGCGTCCTCCCTTTTCTTTTCTGCCTATGAAAAATTATTGTTGTTGCCTGCGTCCCCCAACTACGAGGAGGGAGAGAGAGAGCGACGACTCTCCGTCGATCCACCACCGGTGATCCTGGGCTCTCTTTATCCCTCCCGACCCTGCCGATGTCCCCGATACTCGATGCTCCGAGGATGGCACCGAATCCTGTCCTCCGCGACGACGGTGGTGGCGCGGCGCCCCGCGGAGAAGCCAGCTGGAACTGTTTCGCTTCTCCTCCGAGGCTCCATTGTCGTCGCACACGCGTCGTGCTGCGCTCCCTTCGTGGCTCCCGTGGTGTGCGTGTTTCGCGCGAATTTAAAGCAGCTTCGAGCCAGGGAACCGGGGGAGAACGCGGAACGGAAACGAGTGCAAGAGCTCGCAGTGGCTAGACACGTATACGCGAGCCCCGGTTCGATTGTTGCCGTCGGAGCGGCCGCGCGCATTTGTCTTGATAAAAGGGGGACGAGCAAATTAAAAGTAATGATTTGTAGAAATATTTCGGTCCCAACCCCCCAACCCCCCGAACCCTCTCGCCCCGCCCTGTTCCCCGTGTTGCTCGCCGTTTCTCTTCTGACTCCTGCACGCCGATGTTCGCCTCTGCCTCGCTCTCGGTCTGTCTCCTCCGCTTACTCCAGGGAAATGGAGCCATTACGGCAGCTAATGCCTCATCTGTTAGCCGTGCGAATCCGGCCTGCTCCTGCGGGGCATGCTTACAACGCTCCATTTATATAAAGCGAAAGGATATTCTGTCGACTGTGCTTACACGGCGAACAGGATGCGGGAAATTGGCAGGGAAATATCGCCGACGGAGCGACGGACCAGACGATGCATTTTTAGATGCATCTGGAAATGAACTGCTTACAGTCTCTTGCTAATCGTTTTGTTTGTCAAAATTTTTTATAATTAGAAGCTAATGTTTTCAGCGGTGGTGTGATGTTCTTTATTTTCCGGATAATTGGATAGACAGACGTAATTTTCTGTAGTTAGCTGATTTACTGTGTCTGGATTTGTTTTGTGACTTGCACTTAATGGGAGACAGTTTAAAATCAGACAGTTAAATTGTGAGAATAATAGGAATTATTCTCCATTATAGGAATTGAATAACAATTGCTGCAAGTTTTTACTTCATTTACTCTCTTATTATAGACAATTATTTTTAGACTGCAGACACGAGTTTCATGAAATAAAATGTAAATCTAGATAATAATTATTAATTGTATGAGATACATTTTATAATAACAACAGAGGATAATATAATATTAGGTTATTCTACATATAATGCGGTTTCTCGTTTTATAATTTAATTCGGAGGTTTAAGAATTTTTAAGAAACTTCTAACTTATCTGGAATATAGGAGATTACGCAATAGTGAAATGCAATAAAATAATTCAATAAACGCAAATTTAATTTTTGTTTAAGAAAATTAGTCTTAATATGCACTATTTATAGGATGACATAATACTTCGATAAAAATTCTATGTGAAACTAACTTTATTATTATCCGATTTTTATTAAAATCAGTACAGCCATTGAAAGAAAAAATTGTCTCAAAAAGTCACTGATTCCAAAAAAAACCAAAATCTGTTTTTAAAGTGTAATTCATATATTACAAATATAAAAATATGACAAGGAAGTTCTCCAAGTGCTTCCAAACCTTCACTAAAATCTTTAGGGAAGAACTTTAAACACTTTCCATCTTGAAATAAATCCATCCACCCCTACAAAGTCCCGGAGAGCAATATGTTAACAAGAGGAACTCGCCGACGCGCAACGATAGCTCGAGTTTTCTTGCGGGTTCGATATCTCCGGTTTGCCGGAGCTCTAACGCGGATCAATGGAACGAAAAGAAGAAGCCGCCGCGGCGGAATCGTGTATACGAATGCCCCGTAATCAAATAAAGGGGAACAATGTTGGCGAACGATGCGAGTCAGCCAGCTCAGCAGCGCGATTCCGAACCCGCCCGTTCCTTGTCCTGGACACACCCCCACCGTAACCGAGCGAACGCTGTTATCCGCGTATCCTGCGACTCACCCCGTGCTCCCTTTTTTACCCTGTATCCGCCGTCCTCCTCCTCGGATCCCCGCGCGTTCCACCCGCGAGTAGTAACTTCGTGACCCTGACTATACGAGATCAAAAGAAACGAACAGGTCCTGCGGGCAGGACGCCCCACGGACCCGAGGAACGATAATGCTGATGGACGCGTCGAGGTTTAATTTATGGCAGCGATGTCTTTTTCGTGAAGTCTGGGCTCTGCGAAATCTGATCATGAAAGCGTCATCTGTTTCCTTTGATTTAGGAAAGGATGTAGGAGATTCGGATTGGGAGGGTTGTTAATATTTAGGGTCGAGTTTTTGGGATTTGAAGGAATGGAGAATTGAAAAGTTTGATATTGGAAGCGTTGCGATAGGCTTCGTTGTTTCATGAAAAAGTGAGATGCAATTGATAGAAAAATTCTTTGCGCTTTGAACTCAATTGCAGTGGAATTGAAAGACAACTCTACAGTGCGCAACAAAATTTTCTACTACTTCCACAGTGGAAACAATTAACTTTAAACCTACTTCTAGTTTTAATCAGTGCATTCTTCATTACTTTCCCACGCAAAACAGAAGCCCAAAACGTAGCCAAATATAAAGTACCCACACCCACGTTCCACCACAAAAAACAGCTAAATTACTATCTAATTCAAAGGGTCCCCAATATTTGCCCAACGTCCGTGCCCACTTTGTCCTCCCTCGAACACAAGCTCTCCAATTACGAACATTTTAATAACACACACGGCACCGAGTCAGATACACCGAAATCAAGATGAGCTCAGCCAAATTGGACCGAAAGTCGTTTGAACAAGCACTCCAGGTTCCTGTGCCACGACACACGGAGAAATAAAGTCATCGAGGTACATCCCCTGGCCCGCAGAACTTCTCATCCTGATGAATATTCCCCGAAGACCGGGGCCAGGGTATCAAGGGGCCAAAGGCTGGCAGGAAGCTCTCGATGGTAGATAGCGTCGGTACGTTTGTCTTCGTAATAATATTGACCCGCGACCCGAGTGTCTCACTCGGCCGAGTTTACAAACGCAAACACGCCGGCCGAGCCGGTTAATTAATGTGCGAGTTGTAACGATGTTAATTTACAATAACGGCGACGGGGGAAACGGCGCCCCCGGCTTAATCTATTTCCCCGTCTACGCCGCTCGGGAATTCGTCGTGAGACTTCACGCACCGGTTAGGATATTTTGTCAGGTTTTTTTCAGGATGCATTAAATAATCTAAGTAGAAATGGAAAGAGGGATGGTTTATAAACTAGTATCGTATTGATAATGATGTGAATTAGGGTGGAGCATGAAATTTAGTTTTAAAAATATTTCTGCAATATTTTATTATTTTAATGTCTATGTTGGAAACAGGTCTAGTTAGAATTTCATTACATTTATAATATTTTAAGGATTGATACCAGCTTATTAAAGAATATTTTAAATGGGAAAATCGTACAGCGGATTTTAAAAAAAAATCTGAAAGACTTTTAATAAATTCTTTATCAACTTAGAAATGAACAAGCTAAATTAAACAAAACCAATATTTTGTTGCTATTTGTTAAACAATTCCGATAGAAATATCGTCATATTTAGAAGTCAATTTTATTAGTCTAAGCCTAGTGTTACTATTTGCAAACTAAATTTTTATAGATATGAATAGTCTACTTATAAAGGATACTGATTCATAAAATCATCTTGTAATAATCTTTCAATGTAACATAAGTGTGTTTAAAAATTGTAGTTTCTGAAAAAGAAAATTGCATTCCTTTTTTTAAAAAATTCAAAATTCAATAGGTTGGAATGTCTAATACGTAACTTAAAAAATATAGTACATTATTTATTCGCACGGAAGGATACATTCATAGTATCTTGTGAAAAATGCGAGAAAAATTATTCTGTTTTAATAGCTAGATATACTGCGGTTTTTCACGCAAAACCAAATTTATATAAATACCAATGAAGAATTGAAGTTTTAATAACAGTGTATTTTACACTTTAAATATTGTAATTTGTATTATATTTCTTAGTATTTTGTAATATTTCGTAATTTATTAGCAGCTTCATGGATTTTTAACCGACTTTTACATGTTGAAATTGATAGAAATACATAAAAATCCACAGTCTACTAATAAGTAAGCACCACCCTAATGTGGATATAATATTCATTTAATGTTGAAAATGTGTTCACAAGTGTTCACAGTGTCCAAAATGAAAATCCCAAACAGTGATGCTAATTGTGATAAAAGTTCACTTGCTATAATTTAATTTTGAAAGACTCGATTTTATAGCATTTACATTTTCACTCTAAATTCACTGTCCTACCCCTCGAACACTAAAATTCTCGTAAAAAATAATTCGAACCTTTAAAAATAATTCCTGTTCCAAGAATGAAGCTTCGAACCTCGCAGAAGGTTTCGAAAGCGAAAAAATGCCTTGCTACCCAAAATCTATCAGGGACCAGTGAAGATGATCGCCCAGCGACGAAGCGGAGGAACCCATCAGCGTCCGGTCTGGCGCAAACGATAAAAAATGCATCCGTGGCGGGCTGCTGTTGGCCGAGGACAATATGTTTCCATCAGGGGCGGGGATCAATCTTGGAGAACGTGAGGCCGCGTTATCGTGCTCCTCGCCGTCGCTCGGATTACCTTGGCCGGCTACGTGGGAGTCGCGTCCTGCGAACCTGGGGTCGTCGCCGGCGACGAGGGAGAGAGAAATGTCCACGAGAGGTCGGTCCTTTGATCAGACGCCGAAGACGTATGCGGTTTAATATTGCCTGACCCGGGAGCGATGGAGAGAGAGAAAGAGAGAGGAGAGAGAGGTCAGGTCTGGCGGTCGTGGTCTCGACGGAATACACGTACGATCCGTGGCACGGTGGAGGTCCGGTCCACTCACCGCTCGTCTCGTTGACAAATGTCTCGAGCATCCCCTGGGCATCCTCCTCGAGGCCCTGGCTCCGACGTCATCCCTTAACTCGCTCCCCGAAGCCGGGCCTCGTGGAACGAAACGTAATCCCGAGGAGACGGGTCACCCTCTTTCGACGCGCGGAGAGCATTCAATTACTGCGAGGAGGAACATCATCGACTGCTATCTCGTCGACGTGGCTCGCGATTGGATCGAATTAACCTCCCCCTGCGGAGGTGCATCCTCTCGCGGACGTCTGACGGGGTTTCCGATCGTTTAGGAATAGTTCCATCCTTATTTTTAAGCGGGATCAAATTATGGAGGCGGAGAATATTCGCCCGTAGATTCTGCGGCCACATTTCGAATGCCTCCGCCAGTTCTATTCTCCGCCAAATTTGGACAACGTTGAGTGGATCGTTTCTTTCCGAAACGAAGTAAGAACAAAAACCTGACAGCGGAAGAAATCACATTTATACTCCGGGGATTTTAAGCCGGACGACAGTCAATTGCAGTTCGCGAATTTCATTTATACTCGAAAATACCTCGGGAATATTTTTGCCCCGGCGCGCGGCAAAAACGGTCGGAAAGTATCGAAAACTGGTCGATTAAGGGCGTCGCGAGCAGGAAATAGAATTATACCGTTTTCTTTCAAGACGAGCACTCGCCAACAACACAAGAAGAAACACTTTTCCCGTTCTTCAGGGGAAGAGGAACCGGAACCTGTCGTTTGAAGGGCATGGATTTAATTTGCCGCCGTCGCTGCGTGACGAGATCGCGCGTCGCCACCGAAAATACGACGTCGAGGTTTGTTTTCGCAACCTCCTCTTTCGCGATACACGTCTTCGATATTGTCTCCGCTTGCCAATTCATCGGACGTCGATATTTTCATCGCGCTGCGCTCCTATTTACGCCCGCGGCAAATTGGCACACGTTCCATCGCATAATTGAATCACGCCGCTTTCCGTTCCCGCTACCGAATAAAAATTAATCGTCCGACGTTTATTTTCGGCGGCGTCCGGTCCGATAATGCCGCGAAAATATCGCCTGGTTGTAGCAGATATAGAATTACCACGCCGAAAATGAAGTCGCTGTCGGCGGGAGCTAACAATCGCTTCGGATACCGTTCAGAATGAAATATTTTTATGAGATGATTAATAGATGCTCAGAGTCGCACGCAAAAATTATTTGACCAGTCGAATGGAAGAAATTTTTTGCAGAATAAAAATTCAGAGCTTTCGAAATCGGTGCATTAGAATTTTTAAAACCCTCATTGAATTCATAAGAATCAAATGTTTCTATTTAATATTAAAATTTTACTGAATACTCAGTACTTCATTTGGATCGATTTGGTTTCGTTACCTCCGAAACAGAATGAAATCGCGAAAAATCTGACAGGCGAATCGGGAAAACCTGAACGGAGACGGGATAAATTACGGCAGCTATTAACAAACCCCTGGCTACATTACATTTTACCATCGGCTCGTATGCTATTCCTGTATTCCACGTTAATGCATGCTGATCACTTTTCGCAACTCGACGAGCAGAACTTTTTACTCCAAGCGACGCTCCTTTAATGGAGATCGGAACACGCAGGCTAAAATCAGATCTTCATGTGTCTCGATGTAGTATCGAACGGAAACCAAAATTACGCGATATTTTCCGAATACTGCATTTTTAGCTGCCTGTTGTATTGCGGGTTTGCGAATGGAACTCCATAGTAAAGAGAGTTATTTTACGCGAATACCTCGCCCGAAGCTATTGATCTCTATTTAAATTTAAATACGACAAAGAATTTCATTTACATAAAAAGTTTCTGCAATTCCGAATCTAGGATCCTCGTTTCACGGATTCGAACACGTCCCGAGGAGCTCCATGAGAAAGGATTGAACGCTTTAAAACGCCTTGGAAGCAGAATTCCCGAATATCCGAGGACATAAACCAGCCTTTATGTATTCATGTCCATGCAACGTGTCAGGGGTGAGCGTCCCAGGCGGTGGCAGCGAAGGAACTGAAAAAGGGACGTGGACAGGGAAAAAGAAGAGGACCGTCGGGGGTGGAAAGCTTGTAGGGTAAAGGGGAGGAAAAGTTTACAGGCCGTGTCCGAGTCTGGTGGCGCGGGGGGAAGGGCAGTCGATAAAAAATGTTTCTCGCGCCCGAGATAATAAAAGTGCGAATAAGTGGAGGGCGTCGATCGTGGGGTAGGGGGGTTGAGATGCGGGAGGGTCGGGGGCGGATGTTTGAAATATTCTCCCGTTCGACTGGAAGCTCGCGATGGGAAATCTTTATTGATTCGTAGCCGTCGACCGAGGCGTATATGGCTCGGGGTCAATATGATTTCTCTTCTCGGTTCTCCCGTCGCTTGTTCCCTGTATCTCCGCATACACGCGCCTGTGGAAGCGTCGGCCGACGGGGGTGGTTCCCCGTGAAATGAAATCCTGTCTCGACGATACGCGTGCTGCAACGCTCAAGCCTCCGCGGCGATAAAATATTATTGTCTTCTGTCTCGACGCTGGATCCGCCGATTCTCCGCGAATTTTATAGCCGCGCGGGAAATTATTATTTGTTACTTTATTTATTTGCTCCTTTTCGTTGGCATTGGTAAAGTACTCTGTGCTTTGTGGACCACCGAGACACAGTGGTTTATAAAATTGATTAAAAGACGACAATCGCTGACTCCCTGCTCTTACTCTTAATTACTGTCTGCAATAGAGACAGCAGTTCGCAATTAATTTGTTACCCCGAATCACCCTCGGCTAAACGATATTTTCTGTCCGATTTTGGCATTTTTTCGCCCCTCCGAAAATCACCCTTGTATCTCGCTAGAACAAAAGGAATCCTGTTGCAGGTGGTTCTGAAACGCCAATCGTGGAAAGTAGCTCCCCGACAAGGTACACGCGCACCTCAGACGTCAAATTAGCAACGCGATCGATCCTCCAGGGCGGAATAGTAACGTCAAAGCACCCTCCGGTAGCGGCTGTGTGTTCGCTGTGCGTATTCTCCGACGCGTTCGAGTTTGCCCACGAAGGAACCTGCTCAAATGTTTGCTCCCGACGCGTTTACGCGGCGCAATGTTAACTGCGAGGCCGCGTGTACATGGATCGTCGGTCGACCGAGCACAGGTGAACACGAGGGTGACAGTGAATCGTTCGCAATCGCTCGTAATGATGGAAGACTTGTACGGTAGCCGACCTTCCACCCCGCGCAAATATTGACAGGCGAATCGCGGGCCAAAGCGGGATTCCACTTCCTTTGAAAAATTTTAGATCCTTCGGATTCTTTCCTTGAAAAGGCTGAGGCTTTCATCGACACCTTGTCCATAGAATTTGGGGAAAGGACCCCGAACAGTTTATATGGGATTTTGGCTACCGGTTAAATTGGCGGATTTTCGCCTTTATTATAGATTATGATGTCCTCTGCAGGAAATATATAGGAAATTAGGGTCGCTGATAAAGGGTTAGTGATATACAGCCATCCAAAGTACTGTTTATCGCTGGTAAGTTAACAGTCGGAAGATATGCGGGTCTGATCGATTGAAGTGAAATAAGCCACCCTATTGCGGACGCGATCAAGCAGACGGATCACACACATCTGTGTACTTATTATGTCAATATATTTATTTACTTATTAGTACTCAATTATTTTTAAGCGAAACTGTCTCATCAGCAAAAGAAGCGAGACATGCTTATCCGAAGTATGATTTTACTTCATTACAACGCTCGGCCAAACCTTTGCATTGACCCGAGAAAAATTTTTTTTAATTTATTGGGAAACACTGGAACACCCGCCCTACAGCCCAGATTTTCCCTGTGTGACTACCATGTGTTTGGACCACTCAAGGAAGAATTGGGAGAACGTTGTGACGACGATTAGAGACACGGTCAATTTCATTCTTCAGTGGCGAGATTAAAAAACTTCCAATCCGATGGAAAAAAAATGAATACATAAAAGTGGAGATTATGTAGAAAAATAACATGTGTTCAAAACGTTGGTTACTGTGACAGTAAATTAGAAAAAAATTCTGGTTTATGTTTGATCCACCCTCGTATATAATACTTGACGTATTAATTTTCTGTAATCCTACATACAAGTCCTATATACTATGCTCCTATACATTTCTTGTAAAGGACATCATAATCTCTAATATAGGTGGAAATCAGCCAATTTAATCGGTAGCCAAAATTCCATGCAAACTGTGCGGGGTTCTTTAATCGTCAAAGATTAAAATCGTCAGAGATTAAAACTCGAAAAAGGGAATTAATCCATTTCTGAAATCTACATTAAAAAATTCAACATCGTAGGACAGAATGATCATCCACTTTGTGAGGGTAAAAAGAAACAATCCAAGCCTGTACAGCAATTGCGATACATTCTAATTCAAAGCACACCCCGAAGATTTAGCAATGTTCCCGAGCGTAGTACTGGGCTCCGACTTAACTAAACTGTTAGAGAAACAGTCTGTCGAGCGATCCAGTGATCCAGTTAACTAGCCGGCAAATCTTTAAGGGCAACAATACGCGCAATCTCGCACGGCTCGAGGGTGGATTCTGGGCGTGTCTCCATCTGGCGACTCGGCGCGTATTAATTAATCGACGCGCAGCCGAGACTAACTGCGAGTTAATAAGCAAATTGCCACGCAATAAAGTTAGCGTCGAGTGGAGCGAAGAGAAGGCGAGCGAGCGATCGAGGGGGATGGAGGGAGAGAAAGGGAAGGTAACGGAGTCGGCGCCCTCGTCCCTTATAACAGTTACACCCTCCGCGGGGCCGCAGATGTGGCTTGCTATTCGCGACCCCCCCTCGTTGCTTACTCTACGGCACACCATATAATTTAATGTCATTCATCCGAATCGCCTATAATGCTCCGCTCGTATTAAAATCTGGTAAAAATGCCGCCCACAACCGTAGGAACCTCGTGGACGGAATTACTACGTTCAGGTTTAATTAATTCGATGGCGATGGGGGAAAACGGTGTATCGCGTTCAATGCGAAGTAATATTTATTGCCTGAACTGTCGCAACACCTTCTGCGCTCGGTGCGGGATTCGCTAATTCAATTGCTTCATTCTTGGGCTACACTGTGGACACTTCTAGGGATTGATTAAAAATTGTTTCTTTATGATACCATTCAGGTGCAATAACTTCACTTCTCAGTTTATTTCTTCAATTTCAACTCTTCAAATCTCCATCTGCAGCTACTCAAATTTTTAATTTGAAGTCTTCGAATCTTTAACTTTCAAACTTCGGAGTCCCGCCTTTAACTTTTAAAATCTGTAAAACTTGAAATTTTCTAATATCCAACTTGAAATCTTCAAATCTCCAACTTGAAATTTTCAAACCTTCAATTTTACTTCTACAAATTTTTCATTTCAAATCTTCTAACCTTCATATTTCCAATTTCAACTCTAAAAATCTCCAATTTTTACAGTTCGAATATTCAACTTAAAATGTTTGAATCTCTATCTTCAATTTTGAATTTCCAAATCAATGGGATTACACATCTTGTCTGGTTGAACCACGATTTTCGCCACACACTCTGTATTTATGTTTGTTTAATTTAATAAGTATGGTTAAATATCACATACTATTTACGGCAAAAGACAGTGATAATTAGACTGCGAATTTTTAAGCAAAATATAATCTTCATAAGCAAAAATAAGGAATTGAAACTTGAATAATGTCTCAGTCTCTAAATATTGTAACTTGTATTAAGCATTTAACTTTTACTATATTATGCTATCTGTTAACAACCTCATGGATTTTCGCATATTTAAAATGATCATAAATGCATAAAAATCCACAGTCTAATGATAATAAAGACAGTTTATTCTCGTATACGAGTAGTATTACAAAACTTACATTCAAAATTAATTCGACTGGATCCTGTTTGCCTAAAAGGTTAATAATTATTTCAAAAATGTTTGCTTATCATTGTTATTAGTCAAAATTTTGCGTATAGTAATCGGTTTTCAGCCGCCCCTAAATTTAGTCGCGCAGGTGCAAATGCACCTTTTGTATCTCCGCTAGGAACGGCCCTGCTATCAACGCATTAATGTAGCAGTATCTCTTGATGCGATTTTTCTATCGAATGATCTTATAAAGAAGACACGAGGATCAATCTCCGAGAGTTAAACGATATTCATAATCGACAGGAGTTCGATAATTAATCAGCGATATTTATCTAATCAACAATGTCCCGACGATGTCTCCACCAGATCCTTACAGCGAAACGATCGTCGCAGATGTGAAAACGAGTCGGTCGCGGATGAATCGTCGAATCAATCATAATATTCCGACAATTAAATATCGCGAAAATTAGCGGAGAGCAACACGGAATCGCACTCTCGGCTGGTAGAAAGCCGACAAGCGGATCGGGATGTCGAATAAAATTATCGTTTCGCACGACACCCTTCACCGGTTCCATCCGGATACGTTCGCAATAACGATAATAATACTTCATGCAAATCCTTTAATATCCGTTGATGAAGCCTGCACCCCCCCCTTCTTGCTCGGAAGGGATCACGACACCCTCGGGGATGTTAGACGCGACGTCGCTCTTCCCTGGACACGACCGACCCGTCCATCGATTCAATGCAGTTGACACTCTGAGAAATGACTCGCTCCGGCGTCATTATAATATCGTCCCGACGCGTTGGGGCCGAGCGAGTACGCGCAGTTTCATTATATTCGCGGGCACGTCCTCGGCGTCATTTGTTCCCACTGACGCCTCAAGACGCTTTCGATCATTTTGGATCCGTGAATGGATCGAGGAGGTAATTTGCGCGACGTCCGTGGGAAAGAGTTGGAAATAAAACAAAGTTCATCCGTCTTCGAGGATTTCTCGCGCGCGACAAATCGGAAGGAACTCGAAACCCGACCGACGATAGACCAAGTTTCCCAGTTACGGAATCGGTCTCAACGCCCGCGCTTTTTAAATTTCAGAACACCGACTCGAAACCCGACATCCTCCACCGCAAACGGTTAAACAACCGCGACGCGAAAGAGATCCAATCCGTGCCGCGTTAAGGGCCATTCCCATTCCAACCGTATCTTCCCGGAGCCGCGAGCCGAATCCCCCCGACGAGGTTAATCCCTCGAGGAAACGTGGAACCCGCGAGGACGAAGGCGACGAAAGGAGCATCCTCCGCGCGTGGCCCGGCCACGAGGAAGCGGTCGATAAGTAGGCGGCGGATTACCGTAAACGAGCGTCCAGGTCGCGATTAATTAAACCTGTGTTCGAAGCGTTGTCGAGCGACCGCGAGCGAGACGTCGCCGTGAGAGGCGAGAGTCGAGGGGGCGAAAGGGACCACGGCGAGGATTTGCGGGCACCGGGAGGGCGGGAGAGTCTGTATAAGCCAGCGGAACACTCGTCTACTAGATGTAATACCTGAATACAGTGGTAACGGGCGTGTACGGCAACTGCTGATAACCCATCGGCATACTTACGCCGGCGAGGTGTCATCGGTAACCCACGCGTTACATCCACCAGGTGTGCGCGTCGACGTTTCGCGTATCGCGTTCCCCGCCCATTCAACCAGGGGGAACTCATTAGCAAATGCCAGTTGCGGAATCCTGTGTTCGCTCAAACCCGTGGAGAAGATCCCTTCGTCGTGTTGACGAGCGAAGCGAGCTGCCGTAGATGGCGAATCGGTCTCGCGCTGTCGCCGAGCTTAATGATTCCGGTTTAGGAAGCTTGGGCGAGAGGACATTTTGCTGGAATCTCGGTGTCGATCTTTGTGACGCGTTTCTGTGACTAAGTGGGGAAAGAGCTCTGGAGATTTTAGGATGGACTGTTTATTCATTTCGAATTGGAGTGTTGAGTTCTTGGCGATTTTTCTTGATGAGTTTTGAGTGGAAGAAGGAAAAATGTAAGAATTTTCAGGGAATATTTTCGTAGAAACCAATAAATTCAGCAGAAATAGTAAGTTTCTTATTCTCGAGACTAAATGATTGATAACAATCATAACTAAATCATGGATTCGTAGGTATATAAGATTACAGTGATTTAATCTTTAGAGCTTCAATACGAAATATGTTTCCTACCATTTAATTTATTACTCACAATTAAAACAGAATATTTAGGTCTTCCAGTTTAAATTGCATAATTTGCTCATTCAAAAAAAAACTGTGTCTTCTTCTCATCAAATATTAAAAGAACCCAACTACCTACAACTGCACAAGAAACCCCAGCACAATTGCGCCGGAACATTTCCCAGAAAGTTGTCCACGTGTAAGCGGCAAGGAAACAGCGGCGAAGACAGCCGCGAAGGAGCCGAAGGAGACTTTTTCCCGCCCCCGTCGACCCCCGTTTATAAGCCGAGGGAACGGAGGGGTTCGCGAGGCTGAAGCAAGAGGGAAGAATCTCTCCGAAGGAAGCCTCTCGCCCGATTCGCCGGCGTAGACTCTCGTAAAGCTTAAATAAAGATAACCGAGGCTTAGGGTTGATATCATGCTGAGGGGGCGTTACGGCTGGTTGAGTCAACGAAATCAATTTATTCTCCCCACTCCGTGGCAGGCGGCGAGCGCCACCCCTCTTCGGTTCTCCTTTGCGCCCCGTTGCTCGGCGCGGTGGAAGGGAAAAACGGGGTGGGTGCACTGCGGCGCGTATACATACGTACAAATACGTCGCCGCCGCGGATACAACCGACCTCCACCCCCTTCCCCACCCCCTCCGAAACGTATATACACAGGGTGGCCCTGGAGGCAGCGACTCCACGCACACGGACATTTGTGGAAACGTAGAACAGGGTTGAAGCGCGATCGCGCGGAGACTCATCTGGTTTAATGGTGAGTTTATTTGGGTCGATGCCCCACCTTTTAATCAACAGGATTGCCTCAGACCGCCTACCGACACGGCCACCGACTGCCGTGTAGGCTCGCGTTTCTGCCTCGCCGCGTAAAATCATCCCCGTGAACCTACCCTTCGCGCTGCCTCGCCCCCCGCCCCGTCCCTCGCGCTTTCGCCACTTTCTCCCGCAGAGCGTTTCTCTTTCCCTCGCCCGCGGCGCGCCCCGTGGAAGAGACGAGCTTGCGGCTGCTGGTTGGCGAGCTTTCGAAACCGCGGAGACGGTTATTACCGCTGGCTAATCCCGAGCTCGTTCCCTCGCCCCCTACCAACTCTCTCGTCACCCCCTTTTGTTCTTCCCGTTCTCGCCCGGTACCCTTTTTGCCTCGATCGTCTCTTTCCCACCGCCATCCCCGTCGTAGTTAGCCCGAAGAATATCTTTTCGTCGTTCGAGACGATCGAGTTGCCACTTAAAGACGTAGTCACTTTGCGCGCGATCCCGGGGGTTGTTCCAACCCCGAATAAATTGGGTTTGTTTAAGTGCCTCTTGTCCGGAGTTTACAGGGAGATTCGGAACCGGTGCGCGCCTGTCCCACCCTCGAGCTTTCAGCTTTCGCGAGGCGGAGAAAATGTTTGAATAGGATTGACGGGGCTGTTGCGACACTGAGCGCTTTTGCGTTTTGATTTCTGATTTATTATTAGACGGAAGCGAAGTAAATAGTCAACGCAATTGTTTGTGATTTTTAAGAGTTTCAATAAAAATGCAAGATTCTCGGCAGGACTAAAAGCGGATTCAATATTTATTTATTTATTTATTTATTTATTTATTTATTTATTTACGGGCAAAACCCTTTGGTACAAAAATTACAAAAGAAAAGAAAAATATAAAGTAAAAACTCATATTATTCTACAATAAAAAAATTAATATTCCCGATCAACTCGGTCTACTTTCAACTTTGCCTAAATTTTCCACTTTCGCAAAATATCAAAGCTCACTATTAGCCAACGCAAACTGAACATCAACCAGCTGGAAGCGCGTATCGATGCCATATATCTCGCGTCAGTCGAAGACCGTCTGTCCAGCCCGGTAATCCGCGAAGGGTCGACCGCGGGGTTGGAAAGGAAGTATCGGGTCAGAAAAGAGGAAAGCCAATATGGACACTGGTCAATCCGATTTCACGGACCCTCCGTCGACCGTCAAATATGTTATTGGATCTCCCCCGTCGCGATATCAGCGTCTGGAAGCGCGACCGTCGCGTCTGGACACGGGACACGGCATCGGAGGCGGTGGCTTCTTCGAGGGAGAAAGATGGCTCAGTCGACCATCGACGATATCTGGAACACTGCTTCGACACGCAGCCGCATTATACGCGGACCTGGACGCGATCTATTATTGACGACACGAAGTGAAGATCGTTGTAAGACGTTGGTCCGGCCAGACGCTACGATGGTCAACTTTCTTGGACGGACGTCTGGGACGCGGCCCCATGCAAATTTCAGGCGAAAGTGGAGGATCCGGTTGGCCGTGTCTGGAAACACGGTTCTTGGACGCATCTTGGCACGGGGGATTTTCTGTGATTGGTGGGTGGGTTGTTCTACTGGATGAGGTAATGGCACTGTTTTACAACAAGCATACATTTCAGGATAAAGTTCAAAAGGAGTGATAATGAGCTTGGAATGAGCAGTGTGTTGATAAAATTCAGTTTCACTGGTTTCAGAAAATAAGTAGATAGAAAAACTTTAACATTTTTGTTTTTACTTCTACATTTAAAATAATGAATTTTCTTTTTAATATACATATACGGCTACCATTTTTTAAAAATATGCAAAGTAACAGTTGGAAGAAGAAAACTGGTAGATGATTTCTTTTCTTTATAAAAAGAGTCTCTGAAATTCTTTATGTAAAAAATTATTAAAGAATTAACTGTAGCTTGCAAGGAAAACTATTGAAAGAAAGGTATTATATAATGAGTAAAAAATCATTTTGCTTGAATCTACAATTGCTGCACATTTTTATGGAATTTTGATGAATCCATCTTACCGGTAAGTGCTATGGAATTTCATAAATTAAAGTGTACAAGCATGGAAGTAATCTACCGTAAGTAATTATAAGAAATTAAATGAGTTTCTGTTTGCTGTCAAAGAATTTCAAAGTGAAGAAATATTCATTGATCCCCGAGTTTAAATTAAGTAGACAGATCTATAAAAACAAATACAGAAAAAGCTGCATTAACTAGAAGTAAGAGAAAAGTTTCAAATAAAACTGGAACCTTGATTTAATCTTCCTCAACCATAAATTGCACTTTTTTTGTCATTTTTTTGGATCTCTTGTTTTTAGACGAATTTCTTTACCTTCAGGCTTCAGGATTCCAAAAACTAGAAAATATTCACAAATAACTTTTAAGGCATCTACTACATGATGCAATAAATTAACAAATTTTTTTACTGAATGCCATACGCAGCATTTTCTTAATTTCGAAGTTAATTGAGTGCGAAATATTTCTAGTGTCATAAAAGACTCAAGGGTGAAAAACGATACATTAAAAATAAAAAAAGATTCTCGAAGGTCTACTGTATACATCAAGTTAAACATAAAAAATGAAAGAAATACAACAAAGTACACATAAAACGCCCAAATCAAATCACGAAGGTCTACCCAAGCCCTTCAAGAGCCACAGCGTTCGAAAACTGTGTAGAATACGTGTCGTGGAGGACCCTAAATCTCGATATTCTACAATATCCCCACCCTTTCGCTCCGTCCACTATGTCCACAACCCCGTGTATCTCTCCGGTCCACCGTAACGCTGGAGATCAACTGATTTAAATTCCAGGATGGTCGTGGTGATCGGGTTCGGACGCGACCCCTCCCTTCCGGTTCCCCGTCTCACCGACGTCAAAGAAAAACGGTAGCCGACGGTGGCCGATAGCGGACAAGCCCGGCAGTTTTGCAACTCTCTTCGCGGGCGCACTCGAGCCAACCCGATCCTATAAATCGTGCGTTCAGCAAAGTAGTAACGCCCAGCTCGTTTCGCTCGTGGTCACAAACGGAACAATGACGCGCGGCTGAGAGTGTACCCTTACCGGTGAGACAGAAATATGGCGGTCCTCCTGCTCGATTCAGTTCACCGTCGAGGTTCGAGTCGAGAGATAGGGAAGAGGGTGAAGCGGAAGTAGTGGAAACCGAAGGAGGGAAGGAGACGGGCGTAGAGAGGCTAGGAGACTCTCTCTCTCGTTGCCGTGTGCGCGCGTACGTGGCCGACGGTAAGAGGGAAAACGAGGAGAACGAGAGGGGTGGAAGGGGGGAAGCGACAGTAGGAGGAAGTCGCGGCTCCACCTTCTTAATTCAGGGAGAGGCGATAAAAATGACAGAGCCACTGCTCGCCCGCGCTGACTTATATCCATTTACTACACAACGGGTGGCTGACAAAAAATAAGAATGGAATAAATAATAGCTTGCTCCTCATTCAAAGGATAACAAATGCGTCTCTGAAAAGGCTCCGGCTGACAATGGGGTGGAGAGTCGCTTACACCGGCCGCCCTGTATCCTCTCTCTCTCTCGCTCTATCTCCCTTAGCCCCTGTGACCCCCTTCGCCTCCTCCTCCGCGCCGCCTTCGTGTAATGAGAATGCCCGTGTTCCTGCTTTTCGGAACCACTCCTGCAGCTTCAAGCTTCAAGGGAAAAGCAACGAAAAGGAACTGGACCTTGACAACGCACAAATTACTCCGTCGTGATTCCATGTCATGGAATACATTCCTCTGCGTCGTGGATAAACAGTTTTTAGAATCTAGAATTTTAGGAGAAGGGCTATCTAAACTTTCGTTGTATTGGATAGATCAGAATTTCCTTTTTCTGCATCGTACCTAAACGATCTCTAGAATCTAGAATTTCGGAAGAAGGGTTTTATCCAAACTTTCCTTGTATTGGATGAATCAGAATTTTTATGCCTAAACAGTTTCCTGAATTTTATTAGAAGAGTTATCCAAACCTTTATAGTACTGCATAAATCAGAAAACAGTCTCCTAAATAATTGTTTTACCCCCCTCAGTTTAAGATCTAATCCTAAGTAGTACGTACTCGCGACTTCGCTGCCGGTAAAAAATTTGGAATTGCTTGTCAGTTTTCGTCAAAAAAATATTACGTAACAAAGTATCTCTAAATGAAATATTAGTAGTTATTAAAGTTTATTTGCGCGAATGAAAAATCGCACTTGTCACTTTCATCAATTGTTCGAACTGATTTACAACGATAATCTCTAAACGTTTCTCTGGGTTAAAATTTGGAACATAAGAAGCTATACTTTGTTAGTAATTATTTGGATGTCTCTTAAAGCAATTTAATCCTTTGTAACCTAATTTATCTCTTCAAAAAAATGAAATTCCATATCGAAGAAATAAATACAATTTCTTACTAAATATATTAGACCACCTAAAAAATTTGTAAGAGTATTTTTAAATAGAATTCCACATAAAACACAGTATTGTTAATTATGTTCTATTTATTTCCTATATACAGGAGCTCAAAAAGTAACAATATAATTATTCACAATTATTAACGTCTGCTTACTTTTTTCTTGCTTTCATTAATTACAAAATGATTCCAAACTTTTGAACGATCGTATACGTAATCAAATACGAATTATTACACTGAGTTCCCTACAGCTATAGATAACGCTGAAGAGCCAAAGGAACCCAAAAAGGGGTCCAAAAGCGCGCAGTAGAAGCAGCAAGGGCAACAATGAGCGATTCCAACAAGGTCCCCAGTCTCACGAAAGGAGCAACGCGTCGACTTATGTTTCGGTGTGTATGGAGCAGTCGTAAAGCGACTAAATCCGCGTCACCGGTCAAAAATAGTCGTCGAGGAGGGGGAGGGGGGTTAAAGAAAGGGGGACGCACAGTCCCGCGTGCGAGTAGGGTACGAGGCTTTTCTTCGTCCAAGAGGGGGCAAGGTGAGAGCACAATGGCGCGAGCGGCCGCGACGCATTGTGCCCGAGCCGGGCCTAATCGGATTATAGCGTGCGCTAAAAAGAGCAAACGCCCAAATCGCATTTATATTAGCTTCCCGTGAATGAGTCGTAAATATTTATGTTGCAGAAAACCCTGGGTGTATGTGGCGGCCACCGCTAATCGGTTCACGAATGTCGTCACAATTGGATCCTGTCCTGGGGGCGGCTTTCGTGGCGGATCCTGGGGACCCTCTGCGAGGAGTCCTGAGACGATCTGGATTCGCTTATGAATCGGTGACAATCGTTGACAACTTGCTGACGCAGTGTTCGCGGTGGATGTTTTCGAAGGTGGCACGGGTTTTGAAAACGGGTTTGAATGGCGCGGTTTCGAAGAATGGTGATTATTACCATCGAGCGGGAGTTGGGTGAAAAATCGCGACTCGGTTTGATCGCCATTGTGCGCCGATATTCTGGCGAGTTTTACGAAATTCACCCCGATGGAAAGTAGACGGGAGGGGGGAGGAAGACGGTAAAGCGACGGCGTAAAAAAAGCCAACACCTCCGGCGAAGTGTCGAAGAGCCACCCCCTAATTATTCGGCATCAGCGAGTCTTTAGTCCGTGGGACGCATCAATCACCAGAACGTTGTCACCGAGCGGCGCAAATCTTGTCCGAGATTGCGAGGGTGGTGGAATGACGAGGGGGTCAAAACTTCCCCGTTCGACGGCGGGTCGCGGCTGCAAATGAGTTTATAAAGGCAATATCTTCGTTCGTGGTGTAGTTCGTCGAACCGCCACAGCCTGGTCGTCGACGTCGTCGCCGCCCCTTTCCGAGGGTAGGGCGGCAGGCAAAGGGAGGTTGGCGCTAATAATAAAGTTTCCTCGGGTGGTTCGACAACGCGTAGACAGATTTTTAAATTTCCCGTCACAAGAAAGCCTCCCTCCTCCCCTATTCTCCCCGGGCGCCGCGCTTCCTTCACCCTTTCTCCCTGCTTCTCTCTCTCTCTCACTCGCTCCGAGATCTTCTCCTTCAACCCCCGGGTTCTCGATATAACCGGGTGGCGATGGGCGAGGGGTCGGCGGAGGGCGGCTCGGTCCCCCAAGACCGAGGGAAAAATTAATAAAGTTGAGGAACAAAGTAAGTTGAATGGCGTAATGCTGCTGCTGCCAAGAGAGGCGGCGGAGGAGGGTCGGTCGAGGCGGAGGCGGAAGGCTTCCAAGGGTGGACTTTATTATAACGGAGTGTCGAGTCTTTTATGCTCCCTCCGCCCGTTCTCCGTCTTCTTTTTCTTCCGCCACGGCCGCCCTTCTCGCCTCCCACCTCGCCGCCCCTACTCTCGAGGTGGTAATATACACGCGGGCGGCAGTCTTACTCGGCTTTGTCGAGGCGGCCACCGCTCTCCTCGTCTTATTTCGTCGTACCACGGTGTGTCGTCGTCGTCGACGGTGGATGCTTGCTCGGCCGCCGCGAGGGCGGGCCCCGTCACTTTCCTTGTCGTCGACGCCTTGGCGTTGTTACAAAATTGACTTTGCTCGCCGGGAATTCGGAGCAGACAGAGCGGCTGGCACCCGGCCAACCCCGACATTGTTCTACTCGTGTAATCATCTCCCGACCGGGCGCGAAATATTGTTTCGAAAATTTCCTCGGTGTCGAGCGACGGGACATTCGTCCGCTTCGGAAACACGCTTCTGCCTTGAAAGCAATTTGTTCGGACCGACCAACTATCATTTCTAACTTTGCTCGCTTTTGTGGACCGTTAACTAGGTTTCGACGTTCTTCAAGTTCAATCACCGAGGATTTCTACTTAACGCGGATCTGAGAATCTAAGCTCACAGGTAATAGATCAGAAGAAGGTCTCACCGCGCTCGCTAAATTTACACCGCTCCGAAGCTCGCTTTTCCCCGGGACCAAAAAGGATCCCGAAAAAGTCAGCGAAACGTGGAAGATTCCCGAAAGCACCCCGCTCGTTCCGAGCCTCGCATGGACGTTGGTGGAATGGCCGACGCGGCAAAGAGGAGCAAAAAGGCGAGAGAGACGGAAGGAAGAGGCGCAAAGAGCGAAAGAGAGGCGATCGCTCGCGCACCGGTTGATGGACAGCGGCGCCAATTTGACGGTCGGAGGCTCCGGCCACGTGGGGTTCTTTTTTTTCGGTTAGAGAGCGCCGAGAGGAAGGGAGGAGGGCGGGCGACCACCCCAGCGAGCCTCCCCCACGGGCGACTGCCAAGAGCCGCTGAATATTGCATCGGCCGTTTGAAAGGGCTGCTGCAACGACGAGCGAGTCGCTCCAGCGGCAGAGGGATTCCGAATGGGTATGAGGGAATCGGCTGGCACGGTGCAACCGGCCAGAGAACGAAAAAGAGAGGAGTCGACGCGGCCCACAGGGGGTTAGGGTGTAACGCTGGGTGGCGTCACACGCTGCCCACGCCACCCCCGCGCACCACCTGCTCGGCTGGAACCGCCGCCGCCGCCACCGCCGCCTCCATCACGGCTCGTCGCTGCATATCACACGTCGGTCAAACGCCACTCTGCGCCGGCAATGAAATCGCTATACGTTCCCTACGTTCGTTCGCCTACGTATTATACACACACCGACGGTGGCCCTCGCGTCCCACTGTGTGCACGCGTATATGAGAGTACGCGGAGGCTCGTTCTCCCTCCGCGCGCCGCCCCTCACCCCCTCGGTACCGTGCATACGAGCGAATTATTTATTCCGCCGAGGGCGTCGATTGCCGCTCCGACGGTTACCAGACCCGATCCGACCGATTTTCGGCACGGCCGACCGTACATACACCTTTGTTTCCCGCTGTTTTTCTTCTTTTGCCACGCCCCCGCGCTGCTGCCGCCTCCTCCTCCTCCTCCTCCTCCCGCCTCAACCCCCTCTTGGAAACTTCGTTTTCTATTTTAGTTGATTTTATTCCTTTTCGGTCTCGTTCGCCGCGCTCTGTTTTTATTCGGCCGATTCCTCTTCCTCTGTCGCATAAACACACACGCGCGCCGCCCGACCATTTCACGGGGAAGAGGGTGGTCGCGAACTGTCGCGTGAAATTTTTTGCGAAGACTTGGGCGATCCGGATCGATCGCAACTCGAATATATTGGACGAATATTGCGTGTACGCGGTGGCGGAAGAATGGATAGTGGAGTACTCGGTAATATCGATAGTGGACGAGGAGGCAGAGCCGGCGGGGGGAGGAAAAGCGAGTCGAACGCGTCAGGATACCGTCGTCGCATTCGCCTGGTTATTTATCCTGTCTGCCGGGTCGGGGATATATTTTCAGGGGGGCATATTGCCGGATTCTACGGTCGGCTACCGGAGAGTACTTTACAGCCGTGAAAAGAAGACGACGACGAGGCGCGAGGAAATTAAACGTCGAATCACGGAGGGTTCGCGTCCCTTCAAAGGCGAGGCGTTACCAGCGAGATGGTATAATCGCAGTTAGGCTCAATTCATTAAGGAGTTTAAAGGGCGACGAGGAGCGGGGAAAGAGAGAGAGAGAAAGAGGGAGACTTTAATGGTTTTCCCAATTACGGGGCCGGAGTCGATGAATAACGAGTGCTCCGAAACTGCTCTAGTCATCCGTAATGAAATAAATTAAAGGGAAAAATAGCGTAATTATTGGCTTGTCAATCTGTGCTCGGAAAACGACCGTCCGAGATGTAGCCTAAAATCTCGCTATCGGAGGGTTTCATCCCCCTTGGAGAGCCATTAACTGGAAATAACTCATTAGACTTATTTAACAGTCTCAGGAGCTGAACTGTTATTCGCTTTTTGAGCGTCTGGTGACGCTCTGTGTCCACTCGAAATTTTATTCAATCCCCTTTTGATATTTATTTATTTATTTATTCATTCATTCACGGGAAAATTTTCCCATTAGTATACAAGTAATTATAATAATAGCAGTACAGTAGAGGACTAATTGACTTACATAAAAAATTAATAAAAATAAAATAAACTAAACTATAAATGTATATGATGATGTAAATAAGAATTAGACACGGAAACAAGAGATAAAAGGTAAAAATTCAAACGTATACATCACAGTAGAGAAAGGAAAATTACAAAACATCATAAATTTGCTTCCTGAACACGGAAAAAGAGCCGCAGAACATGTCCAGGTTATGATCACAAGCATTTACTGCCATGCATACTCGATTAATGGTATCGGTATGTGAGAAATAAGAGGTGTAGCTTGCATGGAGAAATGTTTGTGATTTTCTTAAATATCGTATTGGTGCATATAAATTGACGAGTTCAAGGAGTTGGGGACATTTGATACAACCATGCAGAATTTTGTAAAGAAACAACAAATCAGATATTGTCCTTCTATTCTCTAACGACATAAGTTTTAGCTTATCCATGACAGGATTATAATTGTGATCAGAGAAATGCATCCTTACCCCAATCTTAAATGCGGCATATCTGAGAAACTTATGCTGCACTCTTTCAATCTGTATCTTATATTTAGCGTAGCGATATTGTTCTGTACTCTGTACGGAAACTTTTTAGAAAAAAACCTTTAGTTTCAAATTCACCTGCTTCCTACTTTTCTAATTGCAACTACGAAGTCCTGATCTATAGGACTCAACTCATCAAGATTCGGATATTTAGTTTCCTAGAAATTCATGGTCACGAATCAACCGTCCAATCAGTCTCGATCACCTTGCGGGAAATATTTCCCCCGCTTCTTCGGTTTCCGCTCTCCGATCGCCGGAGTCGGACGCGATAAGCAATCCAGTCGCGTACAAGTCCGGAACAATCCCGCGAGGGACGACGACGATACGAGCCGCCATTACCCTTAGAAAAGTGAGATTTGGATGCGACCGGCGTCCCGACGCCTAATGAACCCATCAGACCGACGCGTGCCCTCCGCGGCAACTTGTGATTAGACTGGGCATTGGCCTTCTACGATTCCTGAAACTTATCTAGCCGCGCTTCAATTACGCCTCGAGATCCTCCCGACAGTCGTTACTCGGTATAATGTCGCGGCTAAGATGCACGCGGATTGCCTAAATGAAAAGGACCGAGGACGCTGATATAGCAGATTAACCGAGATATTAAGTCGATGCTGAAGTGCTGATGAACGTGGGTCTAGTTGATGGCCAATGTTCAGTTAGAAGGAGGATAATTTGTTGAACTTGATGAACTTTTCATGTAGTAATGATGAATCATTGATATCGATTAACCTTTTCATGGAAAAATTAATGTGTAAAGAATTTGTAAAGCGTGAAATTCTTCAGGCTCTGAACAAAAATTTGTTGGAGCTTCCAATCTGCAGATGAAATATAGAGATGTCAAAAATAAAACACACTATTATTCGAGTTTCAATTGTTTCCTCGTGTCTGAGAAAATTTGAATTTACATAAATATTTAAATACAGTCTAAGTAACAATTTAGAAGTGTCTGTCAACTATTTAAAAAATGCTTTTTAATAAAATATAGAATTACTTAAACTCTAGATATTTATTTACTTTCCTATGAATTTTCATGGATTTTCCAAGAAAAGAAGAATCTGACGACCTACGCAAAGAGCAACAATAATTTATTTCGACAACATAAATGAATTCAATTTCCAGCATTGCTTAAAAGGTGAAAGACACACGAAGCTTCGAATGCTTTAAAACACTTTAGATTGAAAAATTGATAAATAGTCAATTTAAGTTAATTGTAACTGAGCATTGCTAAGTATCAATCAAGGTAATTTAAATAAAATTCAGAGAGCGAGAATACCGAGAAAGTTCGTCAATTGCTCAAGAATTAAATCGACTGAACGAATAAATCGAATTTATTAAGAATATCGTCGGGGATAAAAAGATCCCTCAATTCTCATCTCTTTCCGGTTAACCATAGCAAAGTATCGACACCGAACAATGATCTACACAGGCCACTCTTATTCTCTCCGGTCACCGCAACAGAGAAGAAACCTTCAACCCCTCGGCCTGTAACCTCATCAATCCTCCGATCCCAGTAGTTTCCAAATAAACCAAGATTTATCGACGTAGGAACCTCTTTCTGTCCCCGGTGGTAACCAGCCAAATTCGTGTAATTCCCCGGCGCGGCGTTCACGGTATGTAACAACATCTCGGTCTAACGTGCGAAGGATCCATTATCCCAGGAGAGGGTCGCGTAGAATCGGCGCTCGATCATCCCGCAGACAAGCGGATTCCAAATATTGACGCGGGGCCACCGCAATCCGGCCGAAACTTCCTCGAAAAGCGAGGCCCTGAATGCTTCGGCGTGTGAATGTGAAACGCGAGCGCCAGTCACCTCCTGAGTCCGTAACGCGCGGAGAGCGAGCGAGAGAGCGAGAGAGAGAGAGAGAAATAGAGGGTCGGGGTGGCAGGGAGTCATTCGAAATGTGTTTTCACGAGTGACCGTGTAATGACGAATAATGGGGCCCTCCTGGACGGTTCGTTCCAGGATTCAGCGCAGCGTGATGTACGAGAAAAGCGATCCGGGATGACTGATGACCACGGCGAGGTTGCGTGGGAGGGGGACGAAGCGGAGGAACAGGTAGCCGCGTCCTGGATCCTGAATGAAGAAAGAGTCCTTCCATTCCCGGAACCTGGACCTGCTTCGTTCCTCGCGTGTCCCTCCCTCCGTGGCTGCTTCTCGGCGGGTCGTCGCGGGGGACCGAGACGGAGGGTGGAGGAAAAAAAAAACGAAAACAGCCGGGGGCAAGAAGAGAGAAAAGCGAGGTTCAGCTCCGGTGGGCCGACGGAGCAGTCGTGGCCGCATTATGCGCAGAGCTTTTCGTAGCTTGTAAATACACACGCACGAGGATTATGGATGCTAGCGACTCGCGACAGCCTCGCTGAATGGGCCCGCGAAGGGCCCCAAGGACCCTGGAATGTAATAGGCTTAACGAGCGACCGGAAAGGAACCGGGACCCTCGATTTATACCTCGAATCGCGCGCCCCTGGGCCCCCGCGACTTAAATGACTCGCGCGATAAAGACCGGTCACGTAACTAACGCGTGTTTACCCACGCACTGGCTTTTCCTATACACACGCATACAGTAAGCTGACCCAGAGACTCGATCTTGACCTCCGCACCTCCCCGCGGACCTCCGTCGCTTCCGGTAATAACTAAGGACTACGCCTGTCAGGCGTATTTTACGAGATAATCGAGCCTCCAAGGTCCCTCCGCGCTTCTCTCGGATTTAGGAGAGGACTTCGGGTTCCGCGATGGTTTCACGCCGCACGAATGCGTGTACAAATATTTTGATACAGGCTTTGTCAACGTCGAGGGTGTCCACCGAGGGCCGTGACTCGCGGTGCCAGGAAATGGATGATTAATCGACCCGTAAGAAAGGGATGTCGATTGTACATGGACAGTTTGGAAACGGTGAGACGAATATATGGTCCTCGCATCTGTTTCGTTCGGGGCTCGGTGATAGCGCTTCGATATTGTGTCCGCGGGGAACGTGTATCGATAATCGTGCTTGGTCAACGCTCGCAGATGCTGAACGACCCTTTGTATTGTAATTCGGCCACCAATATGTCCCTTTCCTTAATCCTGCGTGGGACCGTGTTCTGCGGTCGAAGTTATAATTTGCCGTTCGATTCTTGATAGAAATCTGAGGTCCATTTATTGTACCATATTGATACGATCCTGGAGATTGATTGGGCCTACATAGCGACTTCTGTTCTGTTTGAGTCACCTAAAATGTGAAAATTCTCGCAAACAGAAGGTTAGCAAAATTTGAATTGGTCCCGATAAAAAAATGTTTCCAAGTTCCACGAATTTCTATCCTACGAAACAATTTATCGTCGATAAATTATGCTACTAAAGAGGCGCGCATCAATTTGTAGTGAATTTTTTATAAACGCCGCGTGTATGTTACAACGAATCAAAAGCAGAATATGAAACAGCACTTTACGCTATTGCACTCGAGCCGAAGACCATCAGAACTCAATTTGTCCGTTCGATCAGCGGGCAGAACATCCTATCAATATTGAAACAACGGAATCGGTTATTTACGAATCGTGCTTAAAACATAGGACAGGTGTTTACCGGAGCGGCACTCCTCGCGGAAGCGATATAGTTAATTAATCCTGGAAGGCGGGCTCGCGGCACGAATATCCATGAAACATTGATTCGACCGCTCGAGCCGAGCCACGGGCCCGCTGATATTTAACTTTCATTACTACCACGACACCGGGACTCTATTGATATTGGCTTAGAGAGAGCCGCGGATAAGATATTTCAGTCACGCGTGCACCGCCGCTTTCATTCTTCGCCACTGAAGACGCTCAGATATGCGAGCGGATAGACGCGAGGACGTACGCGGCACGGTGGCCTATCGAAAATTAATTTCGCTCCGATCGAATCCTGAACCGACTGCGGATGGGCGAAGGTGACTTTCCGCGCCGATCGTCGATCCGTGCGATCGTGGAAAATTAATTCGATTCGGATCAATCTTCGTTTGATAGGCAGACTCCGGGATGCTGAGAGGTTTTGCTAATTATTGGATTCGTGAATAAGGAATAAAAGATGATTAAACATTTTTGTACACCTTTTTAGTAGGCCAAAAAATATTATCGAGTTTTTCGTCTGGTGATTCTTTTCAAGATCAGCAAATTTTGTCTACGAAGTTTCCACCCCGTGTTGAACAAGGAACTCGATAGCAAGTTCCACTCGAAAACGCGAGAAATGAATGATCGTGTACTCCATTATCGAGAGTCGAACAAGAGACTGTCGATACCAGTGGCAAAGATCATTTACCCTAATCTCCCGGTAAAATGAACGTTCCCTCGGTGGTTGCTCTTTCGTGGCCGGCAACCCTCGCGATCGCTGGGGGCGTAGGCCCTCTGAAAGAGAAACGCTCGTTCCCGAAACGATTCGACCTTTCACGACCGTAACGATCGTGGACGACATTAAAAAGGAAGCAGTCAGCGAAACGAAGAGCGACTTTATAAGCGTTTCTCCCGGGCGTTCGAGACTGGTTACGAGCGTTGAATAGCGAGAGACGAGGGTACGCAGTTTTCTGCCTCCTTTTTACGATTTGTTTACAGCTGCTCTGCCCTCCGTGAGGCCATTATGCGTCTCAACGACTGCACGATTTAACCACCGTTTCATCAGCCCGTCACGTTTCAGCTTTCTAATGTACCGTACACAATCGTGCTAAACACGAATACTTCCTCGTAATTCTGAATTCTCCATTACTCGCGATATTATCGTTTTGCGACTTCCAACCTTAAACTCAACAAATAATCAACGCTCATAATTTCCCTAATCACGCGAGCTTTTATAAAAAAAAAAAATTGCCTTCCTTACCAAATGAATTAAACGAATCTTATCCAAAACAATATGCTGCGCCCCAATCTAATGCCTCAGCGTTATCAAACGCAATGAGCCAGTCGATAAACGACTCGCTCGCATACTCGCATTAAGATTCATGCAAAGAGGACCGGTCGCGGGGAGCCGCGTTTCCACGCGCGATTTCACCTCAATACCGGTCGAACCGATACTCTGGTATGCGGCTACGTACGCGCGAACCTTATCTTATCCCGCCAGGTGGTTGCTGGTCACCAAGGGGTATTCGTACTTAATTCCTTATCTTGTAAAGCAGCGCACTTAAGATTGCCCCCTCTCCCCGTTACCGAGGTGCGCACTCCACACTTATACTTCGTGGCGCCGTGCATCCGCGTCGCATTGTCTCGGCGAAGACGCACGAGGACGCGAACAGGTACGCGTGGGCGAACCAGACGATCGTTGCACAGGTGACCGTCGGTCATCTCGATGGCAGCACCGTTCAAGGATCCGGCTTTCGACAGGACGACCGTTTTGTCCAGGCCCACTTCTCCAGGCTACTTGCTGCGATCGCTTGGGATCCGGCCAGGAGGCCTTCAAGAGGATTTAATTATCCTTGAATTGATCACTTGCGAAGGGAGACGTTCGTTAGATCGTTTGGACGAAATTTTACTGTACATAAATTTTTTATTTCAGCTGTGTTCATTTTTTTGTAATAAAGCACGTGTAACGGAACTAGAAATCAGACTAAAAGCAATTACAAACTAAGAGATAACAATTAAAAAATAAAGTGGATCTTTAAAAAAAAATCACGACATTCAATAGGTAGCAAAATTCTCTAGTATAAAGTCACACAAATCCTGATATAGGAAGACTAAAAAATCCAATGATTCCAATTCATACAATGGTTTCGAACGGTTCTAGAGTTCAATTTTAAATGGAACCGAATGGAATACAAATTAATTAGCAACGCATTTGGTTAGGAATGGAAGAGTTTAAAAATTTTAAGTGTTTCCATTGGATCTGTTATTGATGCCAGAAAATTGCTGATAGTCTTACATTAAGACTATGTTCCTAAAAAAAAACTAATAAAATACATATAGAAACCTACAACCGAACCAAAAACCGCCAATATAAAAGACTCAGAGCCTCCAACAAACCCAAAACTTCTAACGCCTATCTTCAAGATACTTTTCCAGCTTTCCCTTCAAAAAACCAGGGAAAGCTAACTACGAGAATGGTGACAGATAACGAACGCGTGCAAAACGAAAAGAGAAGTGGTCAACGGCCGCGGAGAAGGAGAGAAGAAGAGCCGATACAACGGATCCGGTGGTTCCTATTGCACAATGAAAGCAGAACCAACCGCCTACCTTGCCCCGAGATCACCTCCCGCGGGCAAAACCTTTTAGTCCTTTCCTTCGACACACGGGAGAATACTCCGGGGTGGACAGTTGTCATTTGGTCCGGGGCAAAGCAAAAATATGCAGCGAGGTTGGGGGGTCGGGGAAGTGTCCGCTGCTGGCGGCCAACAAATTGGCGGGCTGACTTTTCTGGTTTTATACTCGGCGTCGCAGTAGGGGTGAAATGGCATCGTTCGTCTGAAAGGGAAAAGTCGTGTTCGCCGGCGCACCGTGTCTAAAGAGCTGTCGTCTCCGTGCCTTTGAGCGCGCTACGTCTACATCTATCGCGAGGGATCGAGGAGCGACGCGTGTTTCTGCTATGATTAAGGGTGTTCGGGGTTCGAAACCTGCTTGGAAATCGTCCTCCAGGGGTTGGAAAGTAGTCGAAGAAATATTTTTTTATCGCGAGAGCGCGATGACGCAAGGAGGTGTCCTTGGACACCCGCTGCGACGAATACGGTGGGAATCGCTGTTCCTTACCTCGTGCATCGATCTTGGGAAGCGGTTGACTTTGAATTAAGAGTCGTATCAGTACTAGGGCTCGAGATTTCAAGTGAACCGGGTGAGATACCCGAGTACCCGGGTACTCGTGAGATACCCGGGTAGTACGGTTAATTTTGGTATACCCGGGTATCTCACTCGGGTACCCGGGTACCCGGGTATCTCATAATCAATAGCCCTAATCAGTACTAACGATGTCACGAAATTTCTAACGGGGGATAGAAGAGCCGCGGAAGTCGTTACTCATCGAAAGAGCCACTTACAGGGAACAAGCAACGTCCGTGTCGCTTGTAATCGCGGGTCCGGTTGACGGCTCCGTAAGCGAGGTTCGTTGTCGAGGGTAAAAATTTCTTTGGAGAACGCGACGGCTACCGGTGGCGGCCGTGGACAAATGAAAAATCGTTCGACGAGGGGGCGAACGAGGAAGACGGGGGACGCGGAGGTCCCGACGCGACGGGGCGGACAGAAAAGAAACGCGTCGGAGGACACGGCGCGCGGACAGAGGCAAACTCGTTAGGTTCGAAATAGTTGGACCACTACTAATTCAGGCTGACATAATTGGGGGTGTTTGTTACCTGCACACCCTCGTACCACCGCTCCTCGTACAAGATCGTATAACGAAGAAGAACATGGAAAACCTCTTCGGGCGATCCTAGGGGTCGATAGGCGATGCTATCGTCGCCCGACAGCTTGTAGCCCAGCGTGCCCTCATCCTCCGCCCCTCCGCCCTTCCTCCCCCTTTCCAGCCCTTCCTCCGCCACCTTCTTTCGCTTCTGTCTCCCACCTTTCCGAGTCCTAACCTCCATCCTTTTGCCTTTCGATCCCGGTACACCGTGAGCTTCCTCGCCCCGTTCCTTTCTCCGCTATCTGCCACGACTTTTCCTTCCTTCGCGATCTCTCTCTTCCTCTCTCGCTCACTTTCGAGAGTTCTCGCTCTATCCTATGTCTATTCGATATATACGTTGATGTATACCTATATAAGGAACCTAGGCGATGACCCTCCGATAGCCAACAGATAGCCGCCAGATATTCGCAAACTGGAGACAGTACTGACTCGTTCCACCGCGAAATTCATGCGTGTCTACAGCGCCTATCAAATCAGGGATCCCGAAGAGACAATTGGAGAGATTGTGCAGTGGAACCTCGATTCACCGACACGATAATTTATGATACAAAATTGTAATAACTGGTAGATAATAATTAAATCACAGTCTTAGGTTTAGTAAAGCTAAGCTCTTACTCAGGGACGGATTTTGAGAGTTGCAAATCAATATCAAGCAAATACGCAAACAAGTTGCATATCACACCTTGAGGCTCAATTAATCCAACACATTTTATTAGAGAACGGAAATCTATGCTATTACTGTCGTCAAAAAAATAAAAAGTTATAGGCAAAAATATTTTACTATCTCTGCCAAATTTCTTTCACTCCAAATTTTCCGCCCTAGGCTGCAGCCTACTTAGCCTATATGTAAATCCGCCTCTGGTCTTACTGTACCCTTATAGCTAGTGCATTAATTAATTGAAATCGTAGGTAAACAAAATCTGGGATGAATGTATTTGAAGTAATAATAATAAGGTTCTACTATACTGCAATCGTAGGAGACTTTTCAGAAAATAAATATTAGGTTGTTGTTGTTATGGAAGACCATGACTTTTCTTGGAGGAGGGAATTATGATTTTTATACTTTGGTTTAAACTCATTCAAAAGAATGATTTTAGTTTCTGGTTATAAACTGTGTAGATATTGTAGAAAGAAACTTTTACTAATGAAATAATTAAGTAATGCATCTGTGCTTATTTACTGTATTAGCAGTTTGAGTCTCATGTCACTTACATGCAACTATTTGACAGCTGTTATTATGATTGAGAATAATATTAACGTATATGATTTTAACCCTATTACGGTCTTCGAGTTTTCTTTTTATCCTATCATGCTTTTTATTGCTTTAAGTAACTGTTTTCATTTTACGAAAAATATAAGAAAATTAGTATTAATATCTACGTCAATTGTTCCTTGATACTTGATAGCCTATTCTATTTTATTATCCACATTTAAAATGTTATGCAAATAATTAAAGTTCATTGAATAAGATCTTTAAGGGAAACGTAATGAGATTAAGTGATATTACCTGGACTGTCTAGTGGAATTCACGACGAAAAACAAAATATTCTAATATAAATAAAAAAAAATGATTTTGAAACAGTTTTATTTTAAGCTGCAGCAGATCTGCTTAGCCAGTCAAAGAGTCAAAATTCTAAAAAAAAAAAAGAAATTCTGTGCTCCCGAAAAATGTATAAAATGCGCTTCTGTGAGTCTTTGTGCCGCGAAATGAATATGCAGCGATTTTTTCGAGTGGACGTGTCGATTCCCTTGAATCGTCCTGTACGAGTGACCGAGTACGGGGTTCCTCCATCTGCCGTAAGTCTCGTTCCCGGCGATTACGGGCGGTCTGAATCAGAATGCGCGTGCTTTGTATTTCTGTATCGTTGGTCGCGGTCGCCCGGTAACCCCGGGCTTGATTTACCGCGCGGCGTGACGGTAGATCCTGTCTGATATTTCACGTATTGCACGAGGCGCAGCCCGCGCTGCATTTGCTTCGGAATCATGCCACGGACTCTCACCCGTACCCCCCTCTCGGGTTCGATAATTGATTTCGATAAGCCCTCGATAATCGTGCTCGGTCCCCCGAACGAGTCATCCGCGACGGGATCCATTGGACATCCGAGCATCCCTTCGCTTTTGCCTCAATGGGCACTCTTTTGGAGCCCTTAGAAACAAAGCCCTCCAATCTTCCTTTTCCAAAAAATTATAGTGTCTAGAACACAAATTTTTTGAGAGAAGAGAAATAATCGTTATCCCTTGTTTAAGGGGATAGTCTCAGTGGTAATTGCAGACTGGTGACTTTACCGGCAAAAGTGGCCAAAATGTGGGTTCATGCGAATCCACTTTTCGTTCTTATATGAGAAGATTTTGAGCTGGGAAAGGGCTCATTCGAATGGGGAAGCTTGTATCTAGCGCGCTCTGGTCGTCAATCAATGTAATTTTGTATATATTTGGAAATATGAGTGTTGAAAGGTGGGGGAAAAATCGAAAAAAAAACAGTCATTGAATTTAGGCATTTTTTGGTATTTAAAAAAGTGTTTTAAGCAAAATCAAGACCAGAGCGCGCTAGATATAAACTTCCCCATTCGAATGAGCCCTCTCCCAGCTTAAAATCTTCTGATGTAAGGATGAAAAGTGGATTCGCGTAAACCCACATTTTGGCCACTTTTGCCGGTAATAAAAAATTCAGGGAGCAATTTGTAAGAAATTATTTCAGAAATTGATTAGGTATTGTAATGTAAGGTCCACAGAGAAGATGATAAAGAGCCTCTTAATATTTTGACTATCCACTTACTTTGCTATTACTAAATACAGTGTTGACTCGAAGAAAGGCTGGGATTCAGAATCGAGCGCAGTCCTTTTTCGAGTCGGGTACGATCTCGGTCACGCTCAGACGTCGTTCTTTGAGTCAACACTGTAAAAGTGTTCTTATATCAGGACAATACTGTTGACTATGGATTCTATGCATTTATGTCAATAACTTTGTGAGACTGTTAACATATGCTAATATAAGCAAAACACGCAAAATATAATTTAAGTTAGAATATTTAGAAAATTGGACATACTGTTATTCAAGTTGCAATTCTTTATTTGTACTCGCAAGAAATCCGCAGTCTAGCTATTACAATTATATTACGGACGACAAAACAAACGCTCGTGTGACCACAATTTCAATCTCCGTCAAAAGCAACGCCCGTCGCGACGGACGTCAATTTGTCGCTCGTGTGGCCGAAGCCTTTTATCATCAACATTTTTTAAGTTACATTTCTAGTTATGTTTAAATTGTATCAAAGATACAAAGTGAAATCTAATCTATTTTGTTTATGTCTGAAGTGCGTGATCAAAAAATGAACATCGCAGTGGGTAGTTTGAGGAACTCCACCAGTTTTTAAAATATCGCGTGCTATAACTATATAAGTGACTGAAACGCCTCCAAGTGCGAGGATAATTAAATTAATCTTCGTCACCCCAGCTCCGAATTCCCTTCCAGGAGTCGGAAGGCGTGTCCCCGCGAGCACCGCGGCTAATTTCAAGCGAAGACCCCTGGCGGCAGAATGCGCTCACGGACTTGCCAACTTTTCCGTATGTATCGATGTTCCGCGAACTTTCTCGGCCGAAACTCCGTGGGACCACCTGAAGTTGAGGCTGTTTGTCTAGCCGCGACACACGAGCGAGAGCAGATAGCGGAGCGGAGGCGGCCGCGCAAATATCTTGATCCCTCGGCAAACACCCGGTCACACGTATATTCTCGGTAGAGAGGGTGGTCAGAGGGGGAGAGATGGCCGGTCAAAAGTGACGGGAAAAATCCGCGGACGACCGTGTTTGTCTCGAGGCCCCGAAGGAGGCGTGTTTGCGCGCGCGGGGGCGGAGGCGGAGTTGGCCGGTTGTTCAAGCAAAAACCGACGGATTTAAACTCGAGTCAAGTGTGTTGGCTGATAAAGCTTGGAAACATCGCGCGTACGTGTAAACCGCGCCCCGGTGCCCTGCGCGCCCGCGCGAGTATATTTCGCCCTTGGAACCCTACTCGAGCAGCCAACAACTTCTCTCGACAAACGGTTCTATGTAGACAAAACGCGGCTCTCATCGCGCCCCACCTGCGAAACTACGGAATTCTCGTCAACGAGCTTACTATTGCGGACACTTGCCCGGAAACCGAGGTTTACTCGGGACTGCGCGGACGAGGGTGCAGCGGTGTTTTTATTTTCGCGGCGGGCATGGGGGTGGCTCGTCGGAGAATTATTTTGTTTCCCCTGCGAGGAGCTAGAGCCTTCCACGAGAGCACAATAAGCGGAGGAGTTTTAGTGTGCGTGTATAGAAATGCATTTTCCTTTATTTTGTTTGTATATTTCTTTTTATAATTAGGTATTTTTGAGTGATGCACCGACTAGGGTTTTGGCCGACTAGCCGACTAGCCGATTAACCGACCTCCAAGAAGCCGAATAGTCGGCCGATTAGTCGGCTATGCCGATCATTTTCGTACACTGCGCCACTATAAAATGAGGCAAATCACTTCGTTCATTTTCATTATCTTTCGTCCGTTTTCGGACTCTCCTTCATGCGGAGAGTTCAAAAAATTTCATTATCATACTTTACTCACCTTTATTACAAAAAAGATTCAAAATTTATTATTGTTTAATATTATTTAGAAAGGAAATTGTTACATTTATTTTATTGCATTCTGTTTTTTGTTTTAAAGAGTTTTTTATTTCGATAAAATAAAAAAATAATAACCAAAATTCGCAATTGTTAACTGGTATATTAAATAAATACTAATTACTATTTTTAATGTTTTATATAATAATTATAATTAGGTTACATACAGATATGTATAAGTATGATAAATAAGTAAATATAAGTACAATAGACAAAAAACATTTTTTTTTGTAATATCACGATATTATTGCTATTAAAATTCAAGACCGATCAATCGGCCTTTTTTGCCGACTAGTCGTCGACTACAAAACTGGCCGAATAGTCGGCTTGACCGACTAGTCGGCCACTAGTCGGTACATCTCTAGTATTTTTGTTTACTGTTCCTGCTTTCAACAAGTTCTCCGCATAAAATATGTACGACTAGGTATTAAAAATATTTTCAACGTGAATCAAAAGATGACAACTGTAAAGCTGTTTCTCGAAAGAAAATAGAGGAAATGGGTAGAGAAAAATGCTGCGCTGTCAATGAAGTCTAATTAGTAGTTTTTCACGACAGTGGAATCCATATCAAAGAAAGCGGAATCAAAGCTTTGAATTCGCCACTAACATGAACGTGATAAATTGTGCCTTTTTCAGCTTCCTGTTTATTTAAATAGCGTCGCAATTCGGATCATAAAAAAATTGTGATAATCAAGTTTACAGATGTAAGTTAGCACGAGAAACGTGACAAAACTGGATTAACGTCACACGTGTTTTCATTCCGTTTCCGACACACGATCGCCTAGCCTGTATTTTCCCTTGCACGAAACGATACAGCCACCCATGGGAGTACACGTGTTCCGCAAGTTTTCCAGAAAATATATAATTTTCGTGGAGAGGAACCCCTGCTGATCGGTAGCCGACCGAAGGTTCCTGGGGCCTAATTACACAGTCGCGCACGGGGACTAATTTATGCTCCGGTCGGATTCCTGTGTTCGACGAAACCGATTGCGTTTGTTACGTCGTTTCGGCATTAATACACGAGGTCTTGATAATTAATTCCCCGTGGCAACGCGTATTGCCTTAATGACTGATAACTATGATTCATCGAATACGCATGAACAGCGCTGTGAAGCTTGCGAAGAATGAATATTGAAATAAATCACGGACAAATCGGAATTTTTTACGATTCTGGTGATTCTCGTTAGTTCGATTGTCAGATTGTTTGCAGTTTTGTTAAGAAATATAATGTATACGCAATCGTTTTGAATATATTAATAATTATAGAAATGAAGAAAGCTTTTAAAGAGGAGTTAGAACTGTAGAAAGAGGATAAAAACAACAATTGTAATTTTAATATACTCACAAATTTTTGATGAATTGAAAGCTTGTTAGATTTTCACTCGCGATGATTCTTAATCATTCTAGGAGTTTAACGAGCTAGGAAACTGACTTCGTAGCTTAGGAAGAAGACTTGAAAATTGTTGGGTGTGCTGTGAAACCGAAGCGTTCAAGCGGGCAAAATATAAACGCTGAAACAATAAAGCATTTTCTTAGATTTCAATGTCGCGACGATTCAATATTATACTATACCGCAGATTTCTATGCATTTATGGCAAATTTCAATATGCGAAAATTTACAAGAATGTTTACAGGTTCTAAAGCATACAAAAATGGAAAAATGCATAGCATATGCAATATTACTTAAACAGAGAATAAGACACTGCTATTAAAACTTCTGTTATTTATTCGTGACTGTAAAAATATGAATTTGCACAAAAATCCAGTCTAGTAATGACTGTCGACTTTTAAAACTACATGAAAATTTGACATCTTCTTTCTCTTAACATCTAATCTTTCCGCCCCGAGGAAACGTTGCCCCGAACTTTTTACTACAATCCACAGAAATACAAAAAACTATACAGCTTCCTGAATGTATAATTAAAATAAAAATTTGTACCTAGCATCCACAATTTTTATGTAAACACGGAATTTCTTTAGCCAATTAAATAGTTGCGATTCTATACACAAAAGAAAAATTCTAAAAATTCTCTTACATGACCAACTTCTCCATCATATAATTAGACTGAGGATGTTTATGCACTTATAGCAATTTAAAATTTATAAAAACTTATAAAAATACTTTTAAAATATAACATTTAGAAAATAAAACTAACATGGATCTAAAATTCTGTTCCTGTTACATGTCCATTAAAATAAGAATTTGCATACACATCTGCAGGCTAATCATAATATTTTCGGGATTTCCTAACTCTAAATAATCTGCACAAAAATATTATATACGGAGTCAACTAGCAAATCATCTACCACCAAAAAGTTTCTCGCCAAAAATCGAATCTCCTGGGACAGCAACGGGATGCCAAGATGCAACTAACAATGGATCACTTACAAGTAGACCTAACCGGAGTATACAGGGTGTAACAAAAATGTTGCACGTCCTTGATAAGAGTGATTCCTGAGGTGATTTTAAACAACTTTGTCCTTAGCGAAAATGTTAGGCGAGGCTTTGTTAACGAGTTATTAACGAAAAACACCGACCAATCGGGGAGCGAATACAACGGATACGAATGCAACGGACCAATAGTACTCACAGCTGGAGCCCGCGCTGAAATTCATCCGCTGTACTCGCGCTATGATTGGTCGGTGTTTTTCGTTAATAACTCGTTAACAAAGCCCCGCCTAATATTTTCGCTGAGGAAAAAGTTGTTTAAAATGACCTCAGGAATCGCCCCTTTCAAGGACGTGCAACATTTTTGTTACACCCTGTAGTTCACTCGATCCTAAAGATCGCAAGCGTCGCTGACATATTGCCCCGGTCGCGATAGCGCGTGTCAGAGAGTTTCTGGGAGGAAGACGAGCCCGGAGGTCCTTTCTGGCGACGTATTGTAACAAACTCGTGTAATACGAGTCCGTGGCCCCTCCGATCGGGTCTCTCCCGTGTCGTGTTTACGGGTCTTTCTCGACACGCGTGTTTCTCTCGGCGCGGCTTAATGGCCATATTTTCGGGACCCCGGGACCGTAAAAGTGACAAAAAGCGGCGACACTCGTGAGCGCATGTTCCGCGTCTGTCAACGCTCGTACGGGCTTCGCGGTGATTTCACGGCTAGCCGTGTGTCAACCGTGCAGGAACACACGCGCGTCCCTCGTGTTTCGCCGTTAAATAAGCGATAAAACGCGACGGCGCGGCGCGGCGTTTTCTTTTTTCCGCGAGCGAGACGCATATTTCCTACGTCGAGTCTCCGTTTCGCGGATTTCTTTGCTCGCGAATCGGGTGACTCGAAAAATTTATATTATAATAATATTATATTATATATTATAATTTATATATATAAATTTCCATCGCAATATCTAGATCGAGAATGAAAAATCGAATAACTACAGCATTCTACAGTTTCTCTGAAGCCTTCTTCGAAATATGATACGCTCGTTTACAAATCTTTAAAAAAACTGCCCTCCTTGTACTTGAAAAACGAAAAGCGTTTCGAGAATTCGCTCACATTTATAGATTTTGCAGCACGACACTCTGAAATACGACTCAGCGTGATGTTTTGGACAGACTGAGCACATAAAGCTTCATAAAAATAATGGAAGCGTATTTCTCCGAAAGACCGAAAATTGTTTGTCAGAAACGGTCAGGCAGAGATCAAGGTAATATCAACATCGTCTGTTTGCGAGCGCGATTCACGGCGCGAAAAGAAGGCGGCGTAGAACCGGAAATAAACCGCGCAGCTCGGTATTTATAAGCAGCAAATGACAAAGGTGACAAGGCGAGAAAATCATACTACCGTCCCGTATTTACGTCCTCCGCCGTCAAACGAAATAGCTCGCAGGTTTCCCTCTCTCGCTGCGTCTGAAAATACTTGGCCAGCGCATCGGACCGAGACTCGCACGTATATAACGATACACGTGTACACGTGGATATCTAATGTTATTTCCTTGTCGTTTCCTTGGACGCTTCGTCCAGATTTACAGGAAAATTGCATTTCGACGCTTCGAACCTTCTGCGAGGGGATTATTCGCCGCTGAATGAATTGCTGACTCAAGTACTTGAACTCCCCGGGAGAATTATAACGCAAACAAATTTTTTTTATTGAGAAGAATCTCAAAGATTTCACATCAAAAATGTCTGTATAAGAAAATGTCGACTCCGATAAATCTTTCAGAATTTTTTTGGGCTTCTTGGAAGACTGAAACAACTGATTTCAATTCGGTTTTCCCACGAATTAAAAAAAAAAGTATTTAAATATTACAGAAAATGTGTATTATCATAAGCGGAAACGCTTCCAAAAAATTAATTTCAGAAACATAGAAGTCGGCGCCTACAAAGTTCCATAAACATGAAACCTGCGCGAGTACAGCGCGATAGTCGGCTTGAAATCGCTGCCCATCCCAGACGATGATTAGTATCCGACGTTGAAACGTCCGAGCCCTTCCGCTATCGTATTTTCGAGGCTTCGGGGACGGCGGAGCGAGGAAAAGGGTCAATGAAGAGGCGTGAAATATACGATTTCATAGAATCGAAAGGAGCAGCGCGACGGCAGCTTCCAGGAAACGAGAAGTCGCCCGGTCCGAGATAGCAGAACAAAGGCTGAAAAGGTTAGGGGGTAGAATCGGGGTTGCTGGGGTCAAGCGTACAGATTAGAAGAAGGCATTTCTCATCGATAGGGTACCATCGAGATATCCGGGTCCGAGTCCTTCAGGATCGCTCGAGGAACAATATAACGGAGCGCGTGAACCGCGGGCCTCTCGTTCCGACTGGTGAACACGAGCTTCGGTCCCCTTCCACCTCCCTCACTCCTTGTTATTTATCGACGAGATAAACCGTTCTGGCTGTTAAATGCGTCGGTTTAACATAAACACCGATAAGTCGACCGCGAGAGGCCCCGGCGACACTAACCAGACGCGAAAACCAGAACGTGGAAGGAGGCAGTTAAGACGAGGAACTTGTCCCTTTTCTATCCGTCGTTTTCTCGCCGTTTTCTCTTCAGCTTCACCGATCTTTCGCCCCTCTTGAGAAAGCTAAATGACCGGAGAAGAGAGAAAAAAATGTTTGTAACTGAGATCGAACGATGACCGAAGTGTTTTGCTCTCGAGGAGATAAATGACTTCACGAATTATGGGATTCTGGAATGACGGTTCTCGAGAGACTCTCGACTTTTTTCTTCGCGGCTGAATTTTCCTGAGGGTTTTCTCTTTCTTTATGATGCAGACGAGAGGTGTATTCACCGTGCGCAGTGTTTATGTCATGGGTGTATACACGCACAGTAGACGAGCACTTAGGTGAAGCATGAGAGGGTGACGTTGTAGCTGATACACTTGACACATGCCAGATCGAAATCGTGTTGAGATTGTGGACCCAGCTAAAGTACAGTATCCTTATTGAGTAACTGGCATAATTATTGACTTCTTTTGATTTTTCTCTTTCTACTTAATCTCGCCATATATTATTTGCTATTTATAGTTTAAAGTTATTATTTTCTTTATATTTGTTGTTCGTCATCTATTGAACTGTAGTTAACTACTTGTATACTAATGGGAATTGCTTCCCGTATATAAATAAAGAAATAAATAAATAAATTATCTGGAGATTTAGGAGAGATTGGAACGATTTCTACTGTGTGGAATAATAAATAAATTCGAAAACCATCTACAGATTCACTAAATAATTCTTCACTAAAAAAAAAAAAAATCACAAAAACACAGGGCAAAAAATCGTTCAACTAATTTTTATTCCTGTACGTCAACCCTTTTCGCAGCCCCCCAAAGAAACACAATCCCAATAATAGTCCAAGCAAATCCACAATCACCCTACCAAACACCCACGCACGTCGATTCCGAAAATTGATGCAAGCAACCGGGTGCATCCCACACGAGGCGCAACAATATTAATAATTAATCACGACAAAGCACGGGTGCCACGCCGAGAACATTTCTGGCGAGGGTTCGCAACGTAATTTGCAGAAATCGCATTTAATTTGAGGAATTATCGTCGACAGCGACGACGTGCGTGTCCAGAGGCTCGGCTCGAGGATCGCGAGCGAAGGGAAGAAACGCGCGTGGGCCGCGATATCTGATCGCGTGCACGCTCGCCGATCGATATCAACCGTGCAGATATATTCGACGACCGGATGAGAGATGGTCCTTGTCGCGAACGCGTCCCGAACAGCTTCCAGCAGCGCGCGAGTCTTGGATTCTTGCGGCCCTCGACGCGCGATCGATGATAGCGATCGATAACGCGCGTTCGTCATCTGCCACGTCATACTTTGGCTTTGTACACGCGTTCCCTTCGCGATTTGTCAAATTAGCATGCGTTACGGGCGGCAAATGGACCCTCTAAATAACCTGCGATGGGTATTTTTGTGATGTCGATTTCTTTTGTATTGCAGCAATGGGAAAAACTAAAACAATTAACGTTCTTGTAATTATTTTGCAAGCGTTAATTGCTGAAATGTTGCTTCGAATGTTAAATGCTCCCGTGACGTATAATAAATATCTCCGGCGGTGTACAAACGCTCCCTCGATTTTCGCGGAATTTACCGGAACGACGACGAGAGGAAGAGGCCCCGAGGTGTGATATCCGCGCGAATCGCGGCATAATCGAAAGAGATATCCCGGGTCGCGTTAATAGCCACGGCAGCGGATTCGCGTGCACGCACACACCGTTGTAACGCGCGCACGAAACGCATTACACACGCGGAAATGCCGGCTACACGCGTAGCGTAACGGATCCGGACGCGGGTATAATTTACGAAAGGCCAACGGGGGCGGATGTATATTCAATTATCGGCGATCGAGGAACGATTATCGACGATTGGCCTCGTAAATTTCCACGGGAATCCCGGCACAGCCTCGCGGCTATCCGTTCTCGTCGAGCCTTCGACGGTGACCTCTCGGCGATTGCGATCGGTTCGGTGGACACCTACGACACCGTGCATTATTGTACCGATCCCGCCTTCCTGAGAAGCCGAAGCATCGATTTCGGGATGGGAGAAAATTATGCGAACACAGCAAATAGTTAAGCTATGGAAGCGAGGAAATTTGAATCGTGAAAATTTTCTAGGATTTTTGGTAAATAAAACTTGTTAATTCGCTATGATAGATTGAAGTTCGAAACTTGAACAAACACTTTAACCTTTGACACTTTTATTCGATGCATATTCGACAGCAGTTAATATACATTGTGCACAAAGTGGCACGATTTGCATGAGAAAGCGCGTTACATTTTTGCATTGCTTGCTGCGTTGACTCATTGCTCGGAGACCGGAAAACTAGAAGGTTCTGCAATGTTACTATTTACCGTTTAATGTTATACGGTGAACTGTGACCCAACTATTTCCCATTATGAATATTTCATTGTTCTCAAACGACTTTGTGCTTTTAACACTGTTGCGCTTTGATTATGCATATGTGTTAATAAATATTCAAAGGTTGAAACTGATGTGTATACAAGGTGCTCCAAACGGGTCAAAATGTAGCTACGTAATTAACGCAACAGTTAACTAATTATCCTTAAATCCTGAAAAATTTAGTATCCCGAAAGCGATCTATATTAATCTATAACATTTATTAGGAATTTTCTGTTCGTTTCAAAATATGTATTTGCGGGATGTGAGCGATGCGTGATAGAAAAGTATGATCGTAGCCTAATGCAAGGCCTTCACTGTTGGCCGTTCGGATAGATTGTCGTTGTCAGGTTGTTATGCGGATCTGAGTCAAAGAAGAACAGAATCGATTGAACTATTGTAACGAGAAGACGTGACGTAATACATATCTAATATCTTTTACCGACGCGAATTTAAATCATTTCCCACATATTCAAAACTTAATTAAACGAAGAGTTTAATTAATCATGTACTTTGAGATTATCAGAAAGTAATAAATTATTTTAATCATATAGACAATTTATTTATGGAATGGATTGAATGATCAAAAACAATTTAAATACAGGTCACAATTGAATTCCAACACAGAATTTATATCTTAAACAATTCAACCATTCTGTTTTCTTCGCGTTTAACAAATCGCGGAATCGATATTTACGCATGCACATAATCAAAAGTCGCTCGTCTTCATTTTATTCAATAATGTCCTTCTAACATGAAATAAAATGTAACTCTTGTAACAATCACACAACGCAATTATGACTTGCGTATAATTACCATTGTTGGTTCCGGTGAATTTACAAATCATGCGTTCGTTTGCATCGAATCTCCATTCGTTAGCATTCCGTAGACGCGTGTACAACAATGCAGAATGTAAATGTTCCCGAAAGGGGCTCGTGTTTTTCAATGTCTCGCTGCTTCATCGTTTTGCCGCGTCGATACAAATTCTCTAACTCGTAACTATTCCAAGAAATCAAAGCTCTCAGATTTACTTTTGAAGATTCAGCGACACCTGACGCTATAACTTTGCGTTGCAATATAATAATTTCATTGGCAACTGCAACTCCAGTCATAACCAACGAAAACTATCTCACTCGCCTATTTTGTCACTCAGTAATTAATCGCTCGTTTCACGGTTGGCCACCAGAATCAAGTAATATCGAGACGGTCGAGCAGTCAAATATATCGTCGCGAGTCTAGTAGACAAAGCCCCATATTAACCCACTAAATCAAGCCACGGCGGATTTACGATAGCGAGGATAAGGCTCGACGCTCGTCAGCTCGGAATAAATCCCCCCGATCTGTTTACTTATAAAATACAATCTGACGAGCGCGTATAGACGACGCTTAAGCGGCCGAGATTTAAGCGTGCGTTAGTCACGTGGTAATATATTACCACGGCAAAGTGGCGGGTCGTTGACGCTCATCCAGTTTGTTTGCCCGAAGCTTAATGGATACACCTCAAGGACCTTCGCGGTGCTTTATAGCCGCCGGAATCGTTTGGACTTGGTCCAACGTCCGCGACACTCGCCACTTTTGCCTCCCGACACCCTTGCACGGCCCTTTGATAACGAAAATCTTCGGAATCATTAACTTCCGCCCGACCAAACCTCGCTTTCAGCTCTCGCATCCCGGTTGCATTCGTATCTCTTTTAGAACTGAGAATTAGATCTGCTTTGGAGCTTGAACAGATGGACTAAAATAACGACGCTGGGTAATTAAAATATTTAGGACCATAAATAGGCAACTTAGATCGAGATCAATTTTTTGCATAGAATAGCTCCATAAATTTTACACCCTTTCATAGCCGATTTTGAGGATTATTGATACAAGGGAGAAAGGATCACGTACTTCCAATCGACGAGGAATTTTTCGAAGAACGCAAAGTGGCGTTTAAACGAATGAAATCGGCGTTCGCGAAGGGTACGTCTGTCAGCAGATGGATCGAAAGAAGTTCCGCGAGGGGCGGCGAGTCACCAGGGTTATTTATCGCGCACGACCCGCAACCCTTACCGCACTGTTTCTTCCCTCGACTCGCGAAGGGTGTGTCGTTGACAAGGCTGCTCCTAATGAAAGCTCACCCTCGCCGCCGGGTTATGCTTCTCGTGGCTTCTTGCGCCCCCCTCCCAAGACGCGCGCCGATCGCTCAAACATCCATTATTTACGTCCGCGACGGTGTCGATATTATTCACCCTTTTCCCTACCCTTCTATTGGCCGGATCGCGTAATGAAACTCCCTTAAGCCTCGTCTCGTTATTTCAGCCGCCGCGCCGCGCCGATCGCCTTGACTCCGATGTCTTTCCTTTTAGGAGATGAGAAACTTTCTCGGTCGACACTCTGTTTATCTGCTCGCGACACGTTTTATATTAGCTAACGCGCTTCAGTCGTCAATTTCTTGACTGGTTCTCCTCGGGGATGCTTTTAGCCTTCTGCGGACGGATATTCTCGGCCATATATAGGGTGTTCCGTAAATAGTTTTTAGTCGATCCAAGGAGAATACATATTTTCTGGGTGTTTAGAAGATAAGAATCTTCTTAATTTGGCTGAAGCGTTGCGTCATTCTGAGTCGTTTAGGAAAACAGAGTTTGCAACGATTCGTTGATCTCAATTTGGAAATTTCATGAGATGATCTATTGGGTTGGGTAATAAGTTCGTTCGTTGGCAATAACTATACATATTTTCGAGAAAAAATTGATTTAAACTGCAACGAGAGAGATGCCGGTGTATTAAATATTTTACATGAATTAGTTTCATTATATTTAAAATAACTTCGTATGGGAATTAAGAATATTGTTCGAGTTCCGTACTTGATTAATAAGAAACTTGTTGTTTGTGATTCTTTAATAATGTGATATAAAAGTTTTTAAATTAATTGGTGGAAGAAAAACGTAAAGTTTGGAAAAAGTTACCGATCAAAGTTAGAAAACATGCGTTTAATTCTCTATCGAAGTAGATTGCGAAATTCTCTTAATAGAAATTGGTAAACAATTTTGAAGAATCTTTAAATCGTTCAAAAATTTTAAAGAACTAAATATGCATGATGGTTGAGTTGCGTCCTTTTCACAAAATTTGTCCTTGTGATGAGTAGAATGTGATTTAGACAAAAAAAATATTTAACCCTTTGACCTTGAATTTCAGGATCAAGGTCAATATTGCGGCAACTTTTCCGCAGCATTTTCCACTAAACTAAGAATGAAGAATCCCACTGCAGTTTTTCAATTTTATATCAAATTATTTAATATTTTTGTATAACAACCAGAACGAAAACAGACTGACTATAATCTCTACAGAATCATTTCCTCCATGCAATAATCTCAAGCTTCCAGTCCATGCATTCCAATCCCCGTCGATTTCAGCACGCAACTATTCCCAGAACCACAAAATCCGAACATTTTCTTCGTCATCCGCATATCGACATCAAAATACAGCCTCGATGGGCCGACTTCCACCTCGAGAAATCCTCGGAATAACTACTTAGAACAGTTAACCGCTCCAGCATCTAACATCATAAACTGCAATCCTTACTATCCGGAAACCGACGATTTTCCTCCGCCAAACCGATCTCCGTAACGCATAGTTTTTACAAACATCCGAACGCCGGCTTTCCCATCGTTCGTCCGGTGGAAAACAGCCCTGTCCTCGGCTTATCCGCGACATCGGCGATCGCAGGCTCTCCCCGCGACTCGATGCGTGTTCCTTCGTTCCGCTTCATCTACCATTCCGAGTACTCGAGCCGCTAATTGCGCGATTTGTTCGGAATCTGAGCGAAGCTGTACGGTGGCCGCTTAATATCGAAGCCGATGATGAAACCGCGCGGCGAGTTCTCGCGCGACAACCTGGGAGCCTTCTCACCCCCCCCACTCCATTTTATCTTTATAGATCCAGTTCCTGGCGGACGCGAAACGCCGCTTTCGGCTACCGGTATTCCTTTTTCTCTGCTTTCCAACTGACGACCGGGCTCCCTGCGTCGCCCCGTCGCCACCGCACTTTGTATCTACACTTATTCGGTTAACGCGAGACATCGTTGCCGCGGAGCAGCTGTTAATTACGCCATTTGTCGGGACGCGGGTCGATCCGCCGTTTCTAATGGGCCTCCTGCGGCTGGAATGTCGATGCACACGCCGCGGAGCATAAATATCGCCGCGCTGATCCGCTCGTTCCTTATCGACGAGGAGCCAGTCTCACTTTGCGACACTCACGGGGGACGATTTTCAGGCCCGATAATGATTCACGGTCATCGACGTATTGGACGGTTTCAGAGGAGCCTCGATGCTTCGATAGTTTGTAGATTTTCGGGAGATTAAGCGTGTTAATGTATGTGGATGCTGGATGGAGGAATACAGTTTTATTATAAATAGCAATTGCGAAGATATTCTCGGAGGATCTGCAAATATATTAAATGTTCTGCGATAAAGTTGTAAGTGAACGAGGAATCCCATGTTTTGTAACGCCTCGTTGAAGCCTGAGATGCTGCTACGTAGTTTGGCTGGATGACAAGTGGAGCTCTCAGAGGAATATAAATTGGAAGATACCGTGATTAGATAGGTAATTGAAGAAATCATTGCGTAAATACGAAGCTGACAGTATTCCGGAAACCTCATCTATTCGACGATTTTCAGAACCCATTATTTTATCCACGGCTATAGATTACGTTCTCTGAAAGATTAGAGTTCCCGGTACTCGGTCCATTTTCTCCCGATCCTTGCATCCCTATCGAAATTCCCAATCTTCAGGCCAGTCCCATAAATAATCGACCGATTACGATGATGCACAAACAGTTCCGGTTCCCCGATCTGTTAATCGGTACGAGTGCAGGCTCGTTAAGAGCAGCCTTCCCTTTCAGCTGCTGTTCGACAACCTAACATCTCGGCACAAGAACAATAACCATAAAGCCTCGCGATAACGGAAATAAGAGGGGGCCCAGAATCGGCTAATAACTGAAGCGGGGCAAAGAGATTAAGAAAACATCATCGAACGAGGCACATAAAATTTCGTCCGATGAATGAGAGCTTGTTACGCAAAACCGTTCTTCCGGTGCTATTAATTTCGAGAATCTCGTTCGATGATAACGCGGATAGCGAACGAGTGTCACCAAATGAATGCGCGTTGTTATCTCGTTGAACCGCGGGTTCGAGCCGATATTTATACCACGGATTCCTTGGTGTTCGCCGATCGAGCTCGAAGTTCACTCGACTAGGGAGAAGAGAAGGAGCCTTATTTCGCTGACGACGCGATGCGATGGATGGAAATTATGTCAGCCGAGGCCGGACACTCGGAAAACGAATGGCGGACAATGCGGTTATTGTGATGGCGCAGAGCCGTGTTTTTCCAGGCGACGCTGCGTGGATTATTCAGCGGCGTTTTACCTCGACGCGCATAATTGAGGAAGCTTGTCCGTCTCCCACGCGCAGGATAAACGCTTCGACGCGGAAAATCGCGCGTCAATCGGTCCCCCCTTCTCGATGGACGGCGCTTCTTTTTCGCCAATTACAACGATAATTCGTCCTGGTCCAATATTTATTTCGTCGCTGCGGACGCTTTTTCGGCTGAAGAATTTATTAGTCGACTGAAAGCCTTCTCATACGCCCCAACGAATTCTTTATTAGCCAACTTTTATTCCCTGTGTGGGAGGAGACTTTTGTACAGCTTGAATTCCTTTTCATCATTCAAAACTTTGGAAACACTTTCTAAACAAAGAAAGCAAAGGCTGTTTTATTTGAGAATACAAATCTAAATAATTATTCTTTATTATTTTGAGCTTTCGTAGATAAAAAATAAATTATAAATAGAAATTCATGGGTTTATGAAGAATTTTATGTAAAAATGCTCTTACCAATCTTTTAGACAATTCAATGTATTTAATCAGCACTGTTTCTCATTTTTCCAGCATTTTGTTCATTAAATTGCAGTAAAAAGCATTCAAAGAGATAATCTAAAAAGTATAGTATATTTTTATCACTGTTACTTTATGAATAATTTATAATTTCAATTGTTTAATATTGTATAACGTTTTGTATAATAAATGTCGGAAGCAAGAATTTCTTCAATTATACAAAACAAGAATCAGTAACTAATTATTACACTACGGAAGTTTATTAAGCATTTATGGCAATTTAAACATTTTAAGAACTACAAGAATACTTTAGAATACCCACACATATAAAAAGATAATACATTTTAAAATATTTAAAAAATGAAGCACACATTTATTTAAGATTCGGTTGCTTCTGTATGCCGCCGCCGCCTATAAAAATATGAATCGGCATAAACATTCGCAACTTACTAATAATGTTATCTACAATATGTAGAGAATATGAATGACTTTGTTATATAGCAAGATTTTAATGAAAATTGGCAGATGATCTCAAATTTTTGGTTCGAAGTGTAGAGTCAATCTCAGGCTGATTCCAAAACCAAGAACCATGTCCGAAGTGCAAAATGTGTTATCTGACTAAATTTGCAGCACTTGTAAATTTTTTTCACAGACAAGGCTCGTCGAAAGTGTGTTCTACACCTCAAAAAAATTAAAAAATCGATACCTCGACGTATTTAGACGCAACTTGAGCTAGCGAAGGGTCCATCGAAGTGTTAAAAGAGTCCTAGGTACACCGCAAAGGCTCGTAAACCATTCCACCGGCAATGGCAGACGATAATTAAGTTCCGACGAGAGTTTGCGGAGAGTCCCTTTCTCTTTCGAACCTTTATCTCCCAACGAGAGCGGCGTCCTCCTCCCTTTTTCTCTCCCTCGTCCCGAGGTCCTCCCACGGCGCGGCCGCTCCGCGGGAGGATTGTTACGAAAGGATTTGCGGTAATCCTCGATCTAATTTGCATGCTGATGGTAATGGATGTGTATCTTCCCCGTATTCCTCCGGTTTTGTCGCCGCCTGGCCTCCTCCGTCCACGACTTCGGGAACCGCCTCCGCCTCGACTAACGACGACTCGTCCCCCTGGCGAACGCAGCTGGTCGCCTTACCTTATCTCAAGGTTACTCGCACCTGTCCCCAGACCCCGAGAGGCCCTCGTTTTTTCGATAAAAACTGGAAGGAGGATCGCGGAGAGGATCGTCGATCGCGTGACCGCTACGCGACCCGATAATTAGCTCGTCCTCGATCCGGAGGTTCGGGGATGACGAGTTTTGATACACGATACTTTAATGTATCGCGATCTTGCGATTAAGACCGCCGAAACTCTGCCCCCGTGGCCACTTAGGGCGTAACGAATTATGTAAATCGCGGTAATCTCCGGCGGGATCGACTTCGGGGTTCGCTCACCGACCTTTCTTCGGGAGATCGAGCCTCGCTTCGTTCATCGGGAATATCGAGAGTCTTCTGTAATTAATTTAATTTCGTAATGCAAGCGGTTGTACGGGCATCGATGGCTACTCTTTTCGGAGTAACCGATCGTTAGGCTCGTTGCGGTGGAAGTGCCTTTGCAACTGTGTATGGAAGAGGTTGTTGAGGACGATAGTGATCTTTTGAGAGGGTTTACTTTGCTTGATCGAAAGGGGAACGAATAAATTGAGGATATTTTATGGGTGATGTGCGATGCAATAGGTGAGGATTTGGTTAACAAGACTGGGTCAGAGTTTCAGAATTCTCTAGCAATTATTAGACTTTATAAATCTCCAAATTTTAGAAAAGCCTCCAAATGCTTCGAATTCTGTAGAATTTCTACGTACTCTGAAAGGATTGACAACCTTTCAGCTTAATAACGCGAGAGAATGATCAGAGAAAAAGTCCTATCAGTAAAATAAGGAGAACTAAATAATGGCACTACTGGAAAGTAGAATGGTACAGTCCATACCAAAGGAGTCAAACCAACGTGAAATGTATTTCAGGACATTTAATAGAACTCTTGATCTAAATAAAGTTCTGCGAAGGTAAAGAACCAATTCCAATCTCACAAGCCCAAAAGCACCTTTAATCACGCACAGCTAATTATTCGAATTATCAACCTCTCAATCCGGATTCCGTAAAATTTGAAGCCAATTACATAACAATTATTTTTGGAATAAATATCTTTGATTTCTATAGTACAGTCTTAAATATTCTGCACAGATTTATTGTAAAATATAGTCAGAAGATTTAAATTAATTGTTGCAGTAGCTGAAAGGAAAAATTCCCATCATAAACAGTAATTCATTCTTTTTGCATCGAAAACAATGCTCCCGCTGTCCGCCTACTTTCTATCACAATTTTCTCCAATCAGAACTACGAATAAAACTTGAGTATATTGAACAATTAAAGGATTAATGAACATTAATGAACATTTTCCACAAATGTTCCCAAAATTCTCTCTGAAGACGCGTAGAAGTCTAACTCAGAGTGTCAACCATTTGAATTTTTCTCGCCTCCAACGACAACTTTAAAATCAAATTCCCCCGGTATCAAGGGGTTAAAGAAGACCAGGGCGCCGTCTCTATCCGCATCCCCCGGACAACAGGACGATCGGAAACGAACAGAGCTCGTTAGCTGCCGGACAGGTGGTACCAGGGGGACTTGGGGAGCGGTTCCATCGGCAAGGCCGCGGTCAAAGACGTTACCAAGGAGCAGTGGTCGGTATCCCCTTCGGATCGGTCAGCGGAGCGTATAAGGGAACCGATGCGCGGCGTAGCGAGCGAGCAACCGATCACGTGCAGGAGAAACCGAGGCTACCACACGAGGCGGAGCATGGACGAGTGGACAAAATAGGAAGACGAGGAAGAACGCCCACCATGGTCCCGCAGGCCTATCGGAGCCGACGCCGATGGAAAAAGAACTCGACTGTTAACAAGATGGTGCTCACTCTCGACTCTCGACACCGTGGCGTGCTCGCGGCAAGGTCTCCCCGTGGTCTCTTTCCTCCGAGGACGCGACCGACCGGCGCCTCTCTCCTCTGCGTCTCTCTCTCTCTCTCACTCTCGGTCTCTTTTGGTCTCCCCGTGTCCACCCCCCTTCAATATGGCCGACTTCCCTCACCCTTTTTCGACCTTAGAGCTCGCGACGAGCTTCCTGGCCTTCTCCGTCCCTTCCTCAAGGCTGCCGATCCGCCGTCGCTTTTCGAGGATTCGTGTAATCGGCCCCGTCGACAACACTTTGTTCGGACATTATCGAGTACACGTCGCTTATAGATAAGTAGTCCTTACGGAACGGCTTCTGCGCTCAGATTCCTGCCCTTCGATCCTCTTCCTTGGGCCCGGCTTTGATAGAGGGCATTGTGGTGTTTATAGTTCAGAGTTTGGAGATTGTCTTTTGTCTTTGACAGTGCTTTTTAGTAAGTGTTTAAGACTTGATATTGCTGGATTAATCGCTTTGACGAGATTCTTATTCATTGGCTACATGTAAATAAATTTGGGGAGCTAATTTTGTGGTTAGAAGAGGCTGTAGCCTCTGACCAAGTGTAGATCATTATTATCTAAAAGAGGATCGAAGGAAGTTAAAAAAAATCTGTAGGACTCCAGTTTGAAGAACTCTAAAGAATAGGAATTTCTATATTCACGACCCTCTAAAAAAATGTTTGTACCTTAAAAATAAATTTCAAAGTATCCATCAAATTCCAGAATCCAAAATTCTATCTTCCCAAAAGGAATTTCAAATATTCTTCACAAAACTGGGATAAATGCTCTGAAAATTTCACAAAGCAACTTTTGCCGCCATTTCACCGTGCAGAGGAAAAATATTCAGTCGTCGGCGTTATTGATATCCTAGCAGCGTACCCGTGATATTTTTGAACCGGCGAATATCGGGTGACTTAGTTACCCGATACGAATTATCAGGCGGCAGGCAGTTGCATGTGAACGTTGTATTGATTACACGATAAGTTTAAAGGTTGGGAAACACGACATCTAGGCATTTATAAGTGGGTCACGATATCTGTATCGGCTTGCAGAACGCGCCGGTGGAATAGATTAGGCCTCGTGTAATCTTAGCCTCGGTTTCCACCTAATGGCCACGTCCTACAACATCTAAGAATGCTTGCATGCGATTTTACTTGCTAATAAAAAGAATTACGTTTCGACGCGTGACACGATGCTCGAGATTTCCTTCGCGGCGCTTGTAAACTTTCCTCGGTCGCTATCAAACAAAAAAGACCACTACCTTTCTTACCTAGGAAGTCCTAATTTAATCCCCAATCCGTCCACAATTTTTATATCTAGCGGAGGACCTAAAGAAAATGACTACATTCTGAAATTAAATCGTTGGAAAATTTGCTGAGAAGAAATTAATAAGAGGCAGTAGTAATTAAATAGAACCTAATTTCACAAAACGCTAGCAACTTCCCAGTCGACTAATTATCCATCAGAAATCCCGGACCACTTAACAATTCCATCCTCCAAGTAAATCCACCCCGGAATTCCGGCCACCAGGAAACGCGCAATAACTTTGAAAATTCATCCGGCGAACAGTCGCGGCATGCGGCTCGAATTAAGCGTATTTGTAGTACAGGCACATTTCCCGATTCCGAGCTCCTTTCTTTTCAGAGGCAAATGGCTTTTGGCACGCCGACAAGAGGGCAGCTCGTCGACGATCCTGGATCCTCGCCACGGCCGCGAGGGTGGGATCCTGTGCGGCGACCCTCATGTAAATTGCTTCATACCACGAAAGACCGCGACCGACGATTGCGCGGGGGGTGGAAGCCTCTCGCAAGTTCGGGTGGAGACGGCAGAAACGGCAAAGAGCCTTCTGCTTTACGACCGCGATATGACCACGTTCTAGACTTTATATTACTTCGAGCCATTCGACTCACCCCCGCCGATCGATGCGCCCTTCGAGTCGGGAACCGTTCGAATCCCTCCGCTGGAACACTTTGCGACTCCTTTGACATTTTTCTTTTTGATTTGGGTGCGGAAGAGGATTGCATTTTGGAGTTTTTTAAAAGTCATTTCATGGGAGTTTGAGTGGTAATTTTCTGAGGTAATTTGTGAACATGTGAAGAAGGATGATAGTAGCAATGACTTCATAATTATATGATTAGATAAAAAGGTGCTTAATTGTGGGTGGAAATTATTAATGTTTAGTATTATTATTGTTTAGCTTTCAATGTAGTTGAATGACGCATAAACTAAAAATTATTAGACTACAGATTTTCATGCATTTATAAGGGTTCTAAATATGCAAAAATTTGCGAGACTGCTGACAGAACGTCGACTATTTAATTTGCAATTATCGTTAAACTTTCATATCTAGAAGTTCAATTATTTCATAACTATAACTTTGAATAAATCTTGCACTATAATTGAATAATATTGTAGTAATTTTGAATATCACTTATATCTTACGAATAATTAACTGAATCAGTGTATGAATTTCGTTCTAAAGCGCCAAAAGTATACAAAATATCAAAAATATTGTACATACAAGTTACAATATTTAGAAAATAAGGTACACTGTCATTCAAGCTTAAATTGTTTATTCAGCTTTGTAAAAATGTTATGTTTAATAATAGATCTGCAGTCCAGAAATAAAAAAAAAAAAACAATCTTATAGTTCACACGTTTGCCAGAGATATTATAAAACTTTCATTGGTGAAATAAAATTAAAAGTAAGTTTTAAAGAACAAACACGAAAAATTCTAAGGAAAGTATAATATACCTCTTGCTCCTTCTTAATTCTAAATCCTGTGACCACAATTTCAAACACCTCTCAGAATAATTTTTTAAGATTCTAAAAGCTCAATTTCTAGCACCTGCAACAGTTTCTAAATTCCCTAATCACTATCAGTTAATCAATCTACCCCTTGCTCATTAAAAACAGTTCAACCCCATTCGTCTAATTTCTACTGAAATTTTCTTCAGTCACCGCGAAGAAAAGTCGATATCACCGGAACAATTAACCATTCATCGAGCGTTCGAGAAGCATTCCGACGGTCGTATCTCGGTCGGCCCTTTGAAAGGGAAGGAGTGGACGGTCCGTGTACTGCGTGGCGCTGCGCGGCGCTAAAGGGCCGACGCGGGGCGCCGTGGAATTTATTGGCGCGTCCGGCACGTTTCGGGCTTCTAAATGTAAACGAAAATCTGTAACGCCCGGCGTGGCCGGCGAGGCGTGCACGGGAACGCAGTGTCCTCCCCTAAAAGGGCGCCTATCCTGTCGATGGAGGAGAAGAAGAAGAAGAAGAAGCGGGCAGCGGCGGCGGCGGCGGAGCAACGGAAGGGTCAGAGAGAGAGAGAGAGAGAGAGAGAGAGAGAGAGGAGAGAGGGAGGGGGTGACTGGCGATCGGATTTAAAGGGGGCCGCTCTGATCGACCAACAAGTGGTGGCGGCTCCTTCAAAGGATCTTTCCACCTTGCTCTCTCGCTTCCGTCCCGTGCGCCCCGTCCCTCCGACGCTCACTCCGTCTCTCTCGCTCTCCCGCGACGGAGTGACAATCGGGTCGCCGTGGTATTTTCTCCTAAAATGCCCACACCTTCGTTCCGAACGGAGTCTCCTCTCCCATTAGATTAGATGTGTTCGGGACGTTGGGATGCCGCGGCGGAACGAAAAAGAGGCTCGACCGACTCTCGACACGGACGCGAAACGAGGGAGACGGAGAGAGAATGAGGGTAAAAAAAGGAACGAGACCGCCGCATCCCCGCGACAAGACTACTCTCGCTTAATGATGCGCCGCGCTAGCGATCCGATTCCACGCTCCTCGCCCTCCCGCCGATCGCTTGTGCGCTTCTTCCACTCGCGGACGCGCACCGATCCTCTCGCTTCCACTCGCTCGATCGCTCGCCGGATTAATTTGGAATTCGTTTCGCGTTGGTGAAGTATTAACCCTTCGGCCGACCGGCGGACACTACTGTGTCGTTCCGCGTGCTTTTGTTGCGACCGATTGTGAGCCCGAACACTTTACGGTCGTATGTTTGCCGTGTCCTCCAACCCGGGGGGGGCTGCTTTTTTCGACGCGCGGCGATCGCGCCGTTTCGAGAGCTGTTTTGAAAGTTTAATCGAGGGATTCCTCGGGCGCATCGGCGACGCGATAACGCGATGATCGCCGATGTCCGAATTTATTAGATATATTTATTTAGGGATCGGATAGTAGAGCAAGCAATAAAACGGAGTATAGAAAGATACTTAGGGCTTAGGGGATATGGAGTGATTGTGAGATCGGAGTACAGTGACTCAAATATTTTTTAAAGGATCTTAGGCATGCGGAAAATTGTGATGCATGGCATCGACTACTGTGTTTATGATGCTGGTTTGCAGCATGTGCAGAGTGGTAGAGCGAAGTTGCAGGCGATTTGCGACGATGCAAAAATCGGGATACCGTTCTGCCTATGTAGTGATTTATTATTTTGAGTTCCGGTTCATTGGTCAACAGTGAGTCTTTTTAATTTGTAAGCCTGAACATGAGCAAGCGAGATTAAAATATGTAGTGAGTCACTACAAGATATATGCTGGTATCACGGTGTCGTTTGCCTCTCTCCAACCCTGATAAAGCTGGCCGCAATGCTTAGGAAACCTTGTGATAATCCTTACCGAAGGACTAGACTTACACCCAAAATACTCAACATGTAACCATATACACTTCTGCATGGATAAAAAATGATTCCTCATTAAGAAGATCCAGTAACAATTCAATTACCTGAATCCAGAACAAATTACATCAGAACCTTGATTAGCCGACTTAATGTTTGTAATATGAAATAAATCGTTGTGGTCTACTTGCTAATATATTCAACTTCTAATTTGACATCTTTTCGTATGAAAATCTAAAAAAAAATGATATTTCATACTTTTCACCCTAAAATGTGCAGCACTTTACAGCGACTTCTATAATTCACTTAAATATAGATATTTTCTAATGAAAAAATTTCCTAACTAATATATGCACATTTAAACCCCACATCAACAAAATTTCTACGAAGTATGTGTATCCCAAAAATAATAAATAAAGAATACAAACTGTTGTTTCTTATTAAATAATTGAAACACTGAATAATAAAAATTAGGGATAATTATAATTAGGATAATCAAGGTTCTACTGTACCCCAAAAATGACAGTCCACAACAAAATACTCCAGGTTTCGAGTCCTAAATATTCTGCAAGTGTGCTCTCTGCTTCCCCAAAAACCTCGGACAAAAAAATCGTGGAATACTAATGAAACCCAAGGGTAGATAACGCCTCCAATCAAGACCCGAATCAAACAAGCATCTCGACTTAACGAAAAAGGAAGTCGGCGTTGGTTTCGAGTGACCGGAAGCTCCGGGGGGTGTTCGCCGATCGAACAAGGGGGCACCGTAAATTCTATCGTTCGCGTTGCCATTAGCAGGGCGTTCAGTGATAACGCGGAAAGGGGTTTCGCGGAGGGCGTAAAAGGTACAACGCCAATCGCGGGGTCGCGGGCCCGCCTACATCTGTTGGCTCCATATAATCGTTTATACGGGCTCGCCAGCTGATGCCGGCCCCCGCCATATAACCAACTTGTATGCAAATTATATTCATGCAATGGGATCTCGTACGATTACGTAGCCGGTACCCGGGGCGCGAGTTTACAGCGGCAACACGCGTATAAACCTCCGCCGGATAGATAGCCGTGTTTTCGTGCGGGTGTAAGTGAGGCCGGTCGCGCTCGTGCGCGCGAATTCCCCCTCGTCTCCCCTCCCCCCCCCTCCCGCCCTCAGGCGTTGTCCCCTCTGTGGAAGTGTGAACGCGAAAGTGCGCCCCCGCACGACTCCACCACGGCCAACTCGGAAACGTGTCCGCGTGTGTATGTGCGTGTGCTTCGCTCTGTCTCCCGTTTTCGCGCGCGCTCAGGCCCACGGAATAGTATCTGGCCAGTGTTCAATTATGTACCGAGCCCGCCGCTTACCAGTAATTTCCCGAATACCGCGATAATCGCTGTTATTATCGTGCCACGCTACCTGCGCCCCCTTCCTCGCTCCCGTCGCCCCTTCCTCCTCGGTCGACCCCCTTTATCGCAGCTTTCCTCGTGTCGTTATTGCTATGTCCGGGGAGCTGAGGGGGGCAGGTCGCGCATCCGCCACCTTCCTACGTTAATTGGACGGGGTCGTGTTACGGTTTAATTGTCGCCACTCTTAATTATGGCGCCGTGTATCGGGACTCGGTGTCGCGCGCTAAATTATCTTCGGGGATCGTTTCCGCGTGAACGGCCCTCGATAGCGACTATCGAACCTGGTCGTTAGAAATTAAGCGTCTGGGTGCGCGGTTTTGGGGGAGGTCAGGGCATTTTCATGGAGATTGTGAAGAGAATTCAGACAGAGATTTTTTTTTTCCTGTATCGCAACAGAAAGTGAAGACTGGAGAAATTTCTCCGGGGAGACGTCAACCATTCAACAAGTAGAACATGAGTGAAGCATAGACACCTGAGCTTCCCCTCGCGTGACTCTATATTGATCCAAGGGTAATCAAAGGGCGGATGTATTTTAATGACGATTAAAGCCTATGAAGTACGGCATTAAAGCAGGAAGCTCGTGCTTCATAAATTCCGCTTCTCCAAAGCCAATTCCCAGCGCCTCGACTCGTGTTTGTTCTATCAAAGGCGCAAGCGACTGAAAGCGAGGGAATTCGTTTAGAGTCGAAGAAATTCTGAATCCCGAATTTTGTGTAACTAATTCGAAGGTATTGGGGTCTTTCCAAGCCTATGGTAAACTCGACTAAGCGGCGACACGTGTGTGAACGATGTAGGCGACGACGGATCTCCGTCATGGCAATTTCTAAGATTACAACCGCGTTTAACCGCGGGTACACGCCGTCTGCTAGTTTACCGCTGGAAACTGCAGTCTTGCAGATCGTCGGATCTGTCGCATTGTTGCGGGATCCTCTCGTGAACGCATCATCCTCGTCCGGATTAATTCTCGACGTTCCGGAGCGATAACATCCTTGTGCAACTTGATCGCGGCGTTCCTGCCCCACCGACGCGACGCGGCGTCGCGATGTTAACGACTTCCTTGCTCGTGCGTGGGTGTATCTTCATTTCCTTCAATCTCCAGGAGAAAAACAATATAAACGATAGTTATTGTTAATTTCCTACATTTTCCGTGTTATCCTTCCTTGCTTGGGATCAACAGTATCCTCCTCAGAAAAGAAGAAAGCTCGCAGTGTTCAAATGCGATCCTCAAATCCCGCGACTTCCACCCTGCCCCATAATTCTTCGCGATCACACTCCCGCGAACACTAAGGATTCACGCCGAAAGTGACGTCGCCGTCGTCTGGATTCCAAGAAGAGGGTGGAAAGAGGGGCGTCGGACGACGAAGGAAAAGACGATCGGCATCGAACGCGGAAGAAAACCCCTTTCGCGCTGTTGCCTCGACGGGAATTATTTAAATGGATTACCGCGGCAACTCCGTGGCAAAGTTTTCCGGGGGATTCGCTGATCCGCTCTTAAAATTTAGATGGATTATAAGGAGGGAACGACGCGGGGGGCGGCGAGGGGCGAAAGCAAGAAGACGGGGACGAGAAAACGGTGAACGTCGACTGGGCGGGCAGACTTCGTACTTATTATACTTAACGGAGGACGGCGTCTTTTTAAAGGGACTAACAATGAGGGATGGTGCTCGCAATCCACCCACCTCCCCCTCTGCCTCCTCCCGCGGCCCACCCTCCCACTGCCGCCCTCCGCCCGTCCACCCGTCTTCAAGAAAATGTTTAATGCCGCGGAAAGTAAGACGCGGTAATTAATATCCATTATCTCTCACGCTTGGCGACCTCCGTCCAATTAGCACCGCGGATTTCCCGACGCGGAAACCCGGGACGCATTAGGGGACACTTTGGCGAACTCTCGTGATCGCGGAAATCATGACGATCGAAGCGGTTCCTCGGGATTTCGACGATTCGTTGGTTTGAGACCGAGGGGAAGTTAACTGGGGTTTTAGTTGGTTCGTTGTCGAAAAAAGTGGAAATTTCAGGGTTTGAAGGAACTCTTTGAAGCAGGAATGAATTATTTTGATACCATATGGATTTTATAATTACTGTAAAAAGTTGATTTTTAACTTAAACCAAAACTCTCTGAAGCATAAAGCAAATAAAATTCAAAAAAAGGAAAAATTCTACTAAGGAATACAGCTTTGTATCGGTGTACAGAATTATAAAATTCATATGATATAAAAATAATACCATTGTGTCCCAAAGACTCCAAGAAAATATCAAATCAAGAGTACTATTTATGATAGAAACTAGGAATTGCATAAATACAGTGTTGACTCGAAGAACGGCTGGGTTTCAAAACCGAGCGCAGCTCTTTTTCGAGTCGAGTTCGATCTCGGTCACGACCGAACGAGGAGACTCGTACCAGCGAAGAAGTGGTGAGGATAGAGAAGTCTCTTTTTCGAATCAAACTCAGGCGTCGTTCTTTCAGTCAACACTCGAAGTTTGTCCTTATATCGGGACAGTACTGTAGATGGCGAAAATGGCTAATATATACATAGAAATTGTTAACGTGGAGATGAAAGAAGTAGAAGAAAAAGTTTCAGTCACAGTAAATGTTACCATAAGATTTCACTAATATCTCGTGGTGGAATTTTCAATAAAAAAAACTTTGTAAAAATTTGTTATACTATTGATAGGTCTAGAAATATTTTAGAGTCGATTTAAATAAAATCGAAGAGCTGTATCGCAATTTTTAAGAACTGTGACTTAAGAAAGCTATTATAAAAAGTACAACTTCATTGCATCACAGGTAAGTAATTGAATCAAAGAACAATCAAGAAGTACGCTACTAATCCACATCCTGAACTCCCGAAGAATTTCGTTGCTCATCTTGTCTGCCCACCTCAAAGGGTACCCAGAATCCGCTCGCATCAAAAGGTCCAAAGGACAGCCTAGGAGCATCCATCGCGCGACTAACGGCGCGATGCAAAAGAAGGGTGGAGAGTAAGGGGGTTGAAAATTCATTTGTCTAGCGTTGCGAGTGCATCCTCGGCGTTCGTCGTACACGACTCGTTTCGCATTCTCGCTCTAATGGATTGCGAACTAGCTCGTGGAACGAAGTTGTCAGCGGTTCGACGCTGACGTGGACCGCGCTGAGTCGCGCCGCGTTCAAAGCGATCACGAGGAGACTCCTTCCTCCTAGGAAGGCCTGCGCTTGCTCGCGGTGCTCTTGCTACACAACCGCGGGCACCGATAACTCATCGAGACCTCTGCCCTTACAACCCAGCCACCACCGTGAGACGCGTCCGGCCGAGAGACCGGGCCAATGATTAATGAACGGACCGCGAAAATGTACTCGGATTAGCGTCGTCCGGCGTGCCCAAGCTTGTTCCTCCGCGCAACTTGTTACAAAGATTCTTTTCATCAGTCATCGGAGATATTTCTGTGCCGTTTAATGGACCGAACACGCCGCGGGAAATGTTCCTGGGCCTTGGTTGGCACGTTGCTCGCTTCTGGTCGACTAATAACGCTGTCCTCCTGGACGCTGTCCTTTCTATACTATCGCGCTCGCGAGAAGATCACTTTTCGATATAAACGAATGCCTGTAATAGTAGGAACTAGAAAATTAAACTAGGAAATGGAGATTTTTAGGTGCTCTGTCACAAGGTAGTTGATACTTCGATGGAGTCGCGTCTTTGAGAACACAGTAGATAAAAATTCGATCTTTAAAGAGCTTTTCCAGCTTCTGTGGCATCAACAAAATACTATACAATTCTTCCTCCGCGATTTGGCACCTACTTAGCCCCCAGAATTGAAGGCCTTAATCAATCTCTCGATTACAAATCGCCGTAGACCAAAAGAAACATAAAAGTCCATCTCCACCAGGGATATCTCCATCGTTAACGGATTTAATTCATTTATAGCGCCCTGAGAGACGCAATCGAGCACAATTACCTCGCTACCCGTCGATTAATCTTTATCAGGCGGCCTCGGAGCGGATCCGTGGCCGTCTGAAATTCGCCAGACAAATTTCGCGGGGTTTTCGCGCGCGTCGCCCGTTTGATCTTCCCCCTATTCTAATCCTGCGCGCGGGGCCAGCAATTCGTCGACTTTCGTTCCACCACCTGACTTCTAACCTCCGAGAACCGTGATGCTGTGAAAACCGGAGCTTGATGGATGGACCGACGTCGCGTAAAATATACGCGTATTCGCGTCGCCAGGGCGCGCTCACTCGAGCGTCGCGGCGATACTTTACGCGGCGTCGACACGCGTTCCTCGCAACGTTCAAATAAAAGTGTTTTCGGTTGCGATGACTGACATCCCTCAAACGACTGGAATTTACTCCAATCTTAATGCCTATGGTGTTTGCAATTCGATGGCAGTTTGATTGGAAATAAAATTGGGAGGCTGGAAACTCTCAGAAAGTTTCTTGAGTTTCTGTTTTCTGAGGGTTGTTCTGAAATTTTTGCCCCATTTTTTGTGAGTTCCTTTTTTGGTTAGACATTTCTGAGACAACGCGTGAATTGATCACAGAAATATGTATCGCACTTTTCAAACTATCATTCCTACTAATAAATAACAGAGAAATCGTAAAATATATACAGAGTCCAGTTTTTTAAATTTTTGTTCATTCTATTCAATTTCAGGTTTAAATCCGGTACTTCAAAATATGATAATCAATCTCCAAAATTTTATTTTCCATTTCATAGTCTACAACGATAGTATATTAAGCTAAGATATATAAAAAAAAATTGCCAAACTTCATGATATTTTTTTAAGGTGGAGAAGGAAACTCCCAATAAAGTCACTAAAACTACTCAACTCAACTTTCTCTCCGAGCTTTCGGAGCTTTCATAGAGGTTTCCCCTCAACGCCGCGCCGCGACACTTCCGCGTCGAATTCGTCAAAGTCTCGACACCTCGTTTGCGCCGGCTCGCCACCTCCGCCCCGGTCAAGCCTATCGTAAGTTTGTTTGTTCTCCGTTGAGGGTACCGAGTGACTGATCACCTCCGAAACCGAGAAGGGTTTCCCGCGGCAAATCCTCGAGGACAGGGGTCGCAGCCGTGGCTTACGCGGTCAAATATCGTCCTCATAGGTCTCCAAAAACCGTCTCAAACAGCCCCTCAAAAAACCCACCACTCAAACAACTGCGTCAAATAGAAACTGAAATGAATACCTCCTCCACTATCTTCCACAAAAATCACAAAATTAAGACTCAGCTTCCCAATTCATCGCTTTCTTCGCACCGCGTCCCAATTCATCCTGTTCTCGTCACCCCTTTCACTCGCTAAAAATTCCGACGATCGGCCCACACCTCTCCACATCAAAGAATCGTAAGCGGAATCGTCCTCCCCGGCGAACGACGGCGTTGAAAGCTCGCGCCGCCGCGCCGCGAAAGACGGTCGTTCCTCGCGGAACGCGGTGTACGAGGAGCCAGGAACACGTGTCCGTCTCGCGACGCGTTTTCAGCGACTCCCCGAAACGCGAAACACGAATTCGTACGGTGTCGAGGGGTTGCGAGGGGGTTGCGCGTCCTTTTCGCGCCCGTTGATCGACCGTGCAACGCGCTTACGCCTCCGTGGCACGCCTCGATAACAAATCATCGACGGACCGGCGCGTCTTTGCGCGCGGCTCGCGGGGTCGAGGCCTCGGGAAGCTCCCAGCACCGGGACCAAGGGGAAGACGGTGGAAAAGATTCATGGGACGTACGGACGGGAATAGTCTCGTCGACGAGGCGACATCGACGACGACGACGAAGACGCCTCTCGGTCTCTGTACCGATGACGAGGAATGCGGCTGCCTCGGCCTGTGAACCCGCGTCTACCGATGGGTTTCGTTCAGGGATCAGCTTGCGGTCTGAGACTGGGCCTTGGCTTAATCTCGGTTTCGTCATGGATAAGCTCCCACCGCCGGGGAAACGCGAAAATTAATTTCCTTCGGATGGGTTAATTAATGTGTGCTGTGACTCAGTCATTTGAAATGATTGCAACACTTTCTGAACTTGGGGAAGAGGCTGTGCGTAGTTTATGAACAGTAGGAGTTTGATTAACTGATTTAATATTTGGGGTATTTACTAGTAATAATTAACAGATCATTGTTCATGTCATAAGTGAAATTTCTGTCGAACTTCTACTGAGATTTTATTACTGGACTACATTTCCTTTAAATATCTGAATCTATAAAAACATTAATTATTATGAACTAATTATTAATGTATATATCGAAATTTTTATAGAATCATAGCCAACAACAAACACTAAACTATTAACATTTTTCTTAAAATTGACTTATTTGTCGACTTTATTACTGGACTACATTTCCTTTAAAAATTTGAATCTATGAGAACACTAATTTTGATGAATCATAGACAACAAAATCAAAGAAACACTACATTATTTACATTTTACTTAAAATTGACTTATTCGTCGATTAAAATAAAATACACGATTGGGTCAGAAAGACCACGAAAACAGGATTAGCAGGATTATATAAATTATTAAAACTCCGAGTACTCAAAATCGAAAATAATTAAAAGACGAATAGGATCGATGTCGAAACCAAAGGAAAAAAAACCACAGATACATTGAAAAATTGATAATAATAAGTACAGTGAATATACCCAGGAAAAATTATGAAACCAAAAATTGTGAAGTAAGAAAAAATACTTGACCAATGGAAGTAGTTTCATTATTAAACACCGATTACAGAACAATGATTTATTGAGTTAGCAAATCAAGTTCGTTCGGATTCTCAAAGTAGAATTAATGACACCTAACGAAGTTATATCCTAACCTACTACTATAAAAATCACCCCAAACTGAACCCTAAAAAAATAACAAAATTTTCGCTCCAACAAGCAAAAACAATTTGAACACCATCAAAGCAAAGGTAACAGAAAAGAGACAACGCTGAGCAAATCAGCAAAATACTTTAAACAGCCCTCATAATTCAGCATATATTTGGATCCAGCAGCTATTTATAGCCATTCTACAGAGTGCAGCGCGCGTAATCCACGCAAGCATTCGGACTATGACGGACGACTCGACTTTATCATGGCCGGGTGCCGCTAGAACAGGGCTAATTTTTAATCGAGCAAGCCACGGTACGCTGGATCGCTTACTTCGGTTCAAGAGAGGAAAGGAGAGAGAGAGAGAAAGAGAGGAGGAAAGTTCTCTCGGAAGGAGGCGGTTCTTGGGGCGAAGGTGAGAAGAAGACACAGGGGAAGGGCTCCCGATACCGCCACTTAATGCCGTGGCTCGAAATTAATTAAACTTTTGCGTTCGTTCCCGGGGCGATGGCGGGGGAGGTGGAAATAAAACGTTGATGACACGGCAACCCCGGTTCCGCAAAGCCCGACCCCGCCCGACACCGTCGCTCCTTAATGGGAAAAAGGTAAACGAATTCTCACGCTGTTCCATCGGTCTGATAAAATAAAACGGACTGCCTTCTCCTTTTCATTCGGCGCCAACGAGCGAACAACGAGGGAGGTAAACACCAGCCACCGCGATAAGAGCTTCGCGCCACCCTCGACTTGCTCCGTTTCTTTTTTCCTTCCTTGGGGGTGTTGGAAAATTTGCCGCGTCAAAATCGACACCCTTGAGCTTCCCTTTGGCGACGATCCCGCTAACGAAGGAATATCGACGACACGACGGTGGAAATTAGAATGCGCGATGGAAGGAAATATGGGACATAGTAATTAATCGAGTTGGAGTAAAGGGATGAGAGATGTGAAAATGGCAACGTTAGTAGACGAATATATAGTGAGGCGGTGAGCGGCTGGGGCTGGGACAAAAGAAAGCAAAGGACATAAAAACATGTTGTCCTTTACTATTCTGTTACCTCGCTGCTCACCGTCTCACTATATTTGCGACCATAGGGTAATTTGATGTTGGAGCTGCGATTAACGATAAGAGCTGCGATATGAATAGGATGATAAAAGAGAGAGATATGTTCTCTTTTTTGTTTTTTTACTATTTCGTTGCTCTTGTCGTTTATCGCAGCTTCAACATAAACCTACCCTTAGTCATAATCGCGCACGCGATTGTATTAATATAAACAGCTGTTGCTTTGGCAACAAAACGAAGTGTTAAACAGCATATCTAAAATAAAAGAAATAAAATTAGATTCCAGTGAAAAATATAGTTGTACCTTGAAATGATAATATGTTCACCCCGAACACACTAAGAAATTAGAGCAGAATTATATTTCATATTACATACTACCAGATCACGGCGCGATAAAATGCTTCATTTCGACCTCGACATTCTGAACACACCATCGGCTAATTAAAAGTTCGCTGGAAAACTCGCATTGTGATCCCATTTTCCTTCTGGGCCATTTAATTTATACCCGCGCGTGCAAGCGCGCTCATTATCGGTCGGTACACCTCTATAATTATCGGGACATCGCTCCGCGCGTATAAAACGGGCCGGACCGCGAGGCCTCCGGGGCCTTTCCGGTTATTCAATCGCGTGCGCGCGAGTCACACGGGAGTTCAAAGCGATGCATATTTATAGGTTCGTTAGCCGAGTGGAAAGGAAACGAAAGAAGCGGGCGAAAATTCGCGGGCTCCTCCGCCCTCTACCCCCCCTCGTCGTGCTTCCTTCTCCCTTTCCGCGAAGCGTGTTGATTCGGCAGCGAGCAGAATGCGCCCGATGAAACGGGACGACACATTTGCCGGAGCGTTTCCGTTCCGGGAACGCTGCGCCGGTGGAACGTCATAGTCGGGGGCGAGCAGCACGTGCTGTGCACACGTTAGATTTCTGGAACGATTGCACGTAATCGCGGGATACGCGGGGGGAATTGCTCGCGGTTTCCTGCGCGTGACGAGCGTGGGCGGAAAAAAAGGAAAACGGTGCCATCGAGCCTCTTGGAAGCCTTCTTCTTGGACAGGGAAAATTTGAGGACTCTGGGAAAATCGAGATCTCTCAGACTTGGAATTCTAAAGAATCTCCACGTTTTAGAGTTGGAGAAACAGTAATCAGCCTTTCGGAATGCTTCTTCTTGGATCAGAAGACTCTGATGGACTCTGAGACAATCGAAATTTCTCACAGTTAAAATACTAGAGACTCTCCAGGTTTTGGAGTTGAAAGAAAGGTAATTGATCTCGAAATGTAAATTAATTTGGTAGACTTCTGGGGGAATGTAAGCCTCCACTTTTTTCCCAAGGGCGAATATAAAAAACCGGGATTCTTCACCTCCATCCGCCACCATCGAAATTCCAGCGTTCGGCCGACAGAAGCGGCAGAACAGAGGTACCCAAAACAATACCTACACCCGAAAGGGGAAGTTTTTCTTTTGCAACGAGGGGGGAGGGAGGTGGTACAACGTGGCGCCACCTCGGCGGCGGTGCGGAGCTAACAGCCGCGTAAAAGGCGAAGAAAACGAGTGTCGAGAGAGGGCTGGCCGAGGAGGAGGCGGCGCGGAGGATGTGGGAAGAGAGGAAACAGGCTATAAAACAATTGACGCGCGCTGGGAATCAAGGAGTATCCGGTAAACCTGTTTTCTGTAGCCACCGTCGAAATCCTCCAGGGGCTCTGTTCGGCCAGTTGAATGGGAGAGAATCTCCTCTCGGAGACAGCGGCGAGCTCGATCGCACCGTCGCCGCGGAAATTAATGAAATAAAAGCTCGAGAGGGGGGATGGCGGAGTCGTCAAGACGGGAAATACGACGCTTATTGAGGCGAAATAAGGGGGATGAAGGTTCCGGGCGACGGAGATGCGTGTCGCTACAAAGGACTCGCCTCGGAGGATTCGGATCTCATAAAACCGAGCCCCGTCCCGTTGTGATCTCGTCCGCGACGGTGATCCAGGGGTACGGCGGGGGTGGGAAAGGGGCCACAATCGCGGCGAGCAATTTTTGCGACGGTTCGACGGGGGTCTCTCCTCTTTTCGCCTCCCTCGCGGCTTCCGCGTCGCCGCGTCCTTATTCTCTAAATTGTTCCCATTCGAGGATGAGCGTCGGTGGTTCGTCCCTGAAAGGCTCGTTCGCGTTTATAAATCTCAGTCCCGGGAGCGGTGGCGTCGTTCAGCCGGAGAAAGACCGGCTGGAATAGACGAGCGCGGAGGGAAAGAAAACGGGTAGAGCGACGGAGTAGGAAGCCGCGATAGAGAGTTGGAAAGAGAAGAGGGAGAGAAACGTTTCCCACAAAGCGTTCCACCCGCCTCTTCGCCGCTGCAAACCACCTCTTTATGGAGTCAGCTCTGATCCGCGAGACGCGGGGGCCAGAAAGAAAGGGCGAGCCTTCCAGGGTCAGGGGAGAGACCAAGGGGAGAGGAAACGCGCGGCGGCGAGGAGAGAGGACCCCCGTCCTCGGAATTCCTAATTCTACGAAACCGTCGGAGAATTCCCGAAAGGTTCCATTCACCAACCTGGGTCCGGGCATATCATTAGCACCGTTTCCAGGTACTCCAGGGGCCCGCGGTCTCGTGTGAATGGTAGGTTTAGTGACTTCTCTCCTCTGTCTCTCCCCCTGCCTCATCCTCCTCCTACAGTCGAGATCGGTGTCTCCTTGATACCCTTGCTCCCTCGAGAGCGTCTTCGTCGATTCGTCTTGGTCGTTCTGCCTTCCATACTACGGTCATTGCCTGTTCATATACAGGGTGAGTCACTTCACTCTGTATCCTTAAGAATTATACATACAAGGTCCAATCATTAAGTGAGGATTTTCATATCATAAGATCGATTTAAAATTTTTCTTTCACATTTTTGAGGAAGAGGAAAGTTTATTTTATGGTATCGAAATAATAGACTGTACGTATTTTCAAACTCTATTAGAAATATTATCACTAGAGCTACCGATGGAAAACATACATTTTTCTATAGAGTACCAACACGACAAATTTTTATAAAACTAATACTTATTTATACAGGATGTAACAAAACTGTTGCAGTTCCTTGAAAGGGGTGATACCCGAGGCGATTCTAAACAACTTTTTTCTTAGCGAAAATGTTATGTGGGGTTTTGTTAACGAGTTATTAACGAAAAACACCGACCAATCAGGGAACGAGTACAGCGGATTAATGATGACGCGGTCGATGGCGAGCCAATACTACTTACAGCTGGAGCCCGCGCTGAAATTCATCCACTGTATTCGTGCTTCTATTGGTCGGTGTTTTTCGTTAATAACTCGTTAACAAAGCCCCACTTAACATTTTCGCTAAGGAAAAAGTTGTTTGAAATCACTTCAGGAATTACCCCTTTCAAGGAACTGCAACATTTTTGTTACACCCTTTATATTTCTTTGTTTCTATTCGACATCAATTCCACGTAAACGTAAACATGTTTTTCAAAATAAGTTGCATTCAACTTTGCGTTGGACAGTTCAGAACTTCACAGTGGGAAGATTTTTTAAGTTCCCGAGTTTATCAGAGCAAAAATATTGAAAATCCCTGATCGTTGAATTTCATTTGAATTTCGCAAATTTAATTATCAAACCTCATACATTTTTCAGATTAAGGAATGGCATTAACTACACAAATTACAATTAGATTATAAGGTATGCATCATGCGGAAATAGTAATAAATTGGTGATAAATGCGTGGATTACCAAATAGTAAGAGATATTCATAAAATTAAACTAGTCTAAGTTGATCAAAATAGAGTCCATCGTAATACGAAAACGCTGAAGAACCGAGACCAAAAAGGGGAAAAAATTTGTATACCAAGAGAATTTGAAAAAGTGAACCTCCTCCTAACCCCGTGACATTCCTCTTAATTTCTTTATTCCGTTTCTTGGACACCTTTCCTCTCCCACCTCTCCCAAACCCTTTCTTCCCAAGTTCCAAGACATTTTCACATCAATATTCCTTTTTTCGCCAATAAAAAATGTTGTGACTAAAGTGTCAACCATGGTCTGTGACAATCGAGAGCGTTGTGGCAACACGAGAAGAAGCCTGTTCGTTTTTTCGCGAGGCGTGTAACACGGCTCGAACGCGAAAGAACGAGAAAGCGTAGCACGGTGGTCGTCGAGTGGGCGGTTTCAGTGCGGACGAAACTCGCCGACGCGACGCGACGGGTTGAACAGCGTACGTCGTCGCCCCGGTCCTCGGGTTAGGACGCAATGAACGGGGCCCCAGGTAAGCGCACAGGTACGTACCGAATCGACAACGACAACGACGACAACGACGACGACAAGGGAACCCTGCTGCTGAATGGCCAGACGAGGACCTCGTTAACTATGGCCTTGGCGCCGTTCGAGATGCCCGCTTTGATATCGCGCCTGAAAACTTCCAGCCGGCTCGTGGCCTGCTCTCTCACCTTCGTTCCCTCTTGCTCCCGCGTCGCCCGCCTTTTTACAACCGGGAGGAACCGAGGCTCGGCGCGGTTCGATCGATCGAATCGACCCGGTCCCGTGTCAGACAATCTCCTGCTGTTCGATACGAGGCCCGGAGAAATACGTTTCTCTCGGATTCGAGGCAGTTTCGGGGCAATGAGACACAATTGGAGACGCAGAGAAAATATTAGATTACGTGCCGATAATTGAGGAGATTGTAGCGAGAGGTATGCTGCTCCATATTTTGAGAGTTCCTTTTTACTTATAATGTGCAATATACGTAACAAAAAAATTGTACATAATAAATTATACAATTTAGTGCAAGTCAGATGCGGCACCAAATTTGGAACAGTCGCAAAAAAGGAAGAAATAAACACTAAACAATTGAATTATTGCTACTTATTCTGAGAAAATATATATTTTTCATCTATACTCAGTGCTCAGTACCTATTTAATGTAAAGGCAAAACAATAATTTTATAAACACTTCTTTCTAATTTACTCGAAATAAGTAAAAATGGAGCTGCATTCCTCTTGTTGCAAGCTCCTAAATTACAAACGGAGAACAAGTATTAAATTATGTGTAGATATTCGGAAATACAATTTGTAATGTAGAAATTTCTCAATAAAAAAATTCAGGGTTGACAATATTTTATGTACAAATTTTTTTATGTGCGATGTGAATTTTTTGGAGTGAATGAATAAAGTGAATAACGAGAAGAAGCAATCAGTACCTATAGACATAATCTGCAAAATTTGTAATCTTAATTATCTTCCAAAAAAAAACTAGTTCGAAATTCTTCTACACAGAAATTATTTAGTCGACTCTTCGCAATCGTCAACAGGGATTTAAATAAGGAATCCGCCGGTACGAATTTAATTGCGCGTACACACAAAGCGATCGTGTAGTAGCTAGTTGTAGCTAAATCGATTGAAGGTACGTGTTTCAATTTGCTTTATATTTGCTCAATGAGTTTCGAAATCGCCATTCAACTGGTTCGACACGGATAGGTCGAGAACGGTTGAATGATCGATGTCGTGGGTGGTCAACAGCGAGGACAGCCGTGTGAATGAGTCCAGTGTTCGATGACTCGTTTATGTAGGCCGTTATCAGCTTACACGCGAATATCCGAATGACCCGAGCTCCGTGCACCGACAAAAACCATTTATTGTTCCGGTCGTTTTATGGATTCGCTTGGTCGCGCGGCGATGATGCGTTTCGATAAACCAGAAAAGAGTGTTCGCATTTTTTCAACGATCCCCCCGCGTAAGATCGCGAGAGATGAAGAAAAATCGTCGGGCGTTGCAGCGATCGGAGCGGGATTCAATTTTTGCAGATAAGATCGATACGGACGAAGGTGACTACGCTGGGTCTCATCGCAAAATTCACCGCATGTAGAACAATTTGCGCGAACCTGTCATTTAGCGAAATTACACGTCAATGGTAAATTATTAATTCTTTAATCATTTTGATTGCACTGACACGATACACCGCCCAGGGCATTAATATTCGCGATAATTACGTCAGATAAAAAACGTGTCCGATATCGTTACAGGCTCGATGCAAATTTAATCCTTGTCGCCGAAGCGGTTAAAAAATCGCTCCCGATATTTCGCAGACATTATCGCGCTAACGCGCCGCGTTCTTCATCAGCCCGCCCCCCCCCCCAACAAAATTCCGCGTCGCGGACATATTTCTTCGACCCGTCGAATCGTCCTGATTAATATTACGTCGGGGGCGAGGCCCTGGTGAACCCCGCCAAGAGTTTGCGCGCGATCCACCGCGCCGGCGACAAATCCGTCCGCGCGTTTCGCAAAAGACAATCCCGATTTATCATCCAATTGGCGTTCCCCGACCGTGTAGGTACGCGTGTTCGTGAGTTTTCGACCGTCTTCTAATCAGCCCGCGATGTACTCGCCCGCGCAGGAATCTTTATTGCTGGCAGCTCGTTAGCCACCCGTTTTCATCTCACCGACAGTTACTGGACCAATTATTAATAGCCTTCAGCGCGCACACCCTCGCCTTTGCGCTTGGCCCCCGCGCGTCGCTAGACGACTAATAATTTCTGGCATTCTGCTAACGGAAATATAAATAAATTAGGCGCCCGTGTCACCGTCGCGCCAATGGTAACCCTTTAACGATCGTTATGATTGAGGAGGACAATTCAGTGTAGTCAGAACGCGGAACTGCTTGTATTGTAATAAACGAGTGGAAAACGACATTGCCAAGATGTCGGACAGGGGTACAGGGATATAAGTAGTACATTGTCACGTTTAGAATACTTGGCAGGTGACGGCTGAGTGGCATTCAAAGATCGTGTTGAAACCAGTCAGCTTGTTTGGCGACCACTCGTATTAATAGTCTATTAAGGTAACAGGGTTACAGGTGTATTAGTGGAGCAATTGATGCTTAAAGAAGCAACCTTCGTTCAAGAATAAAACTAGAAGATGCGACTGATACCTTATGGACATTTTCTGAAGAACCAACTTCGATCGCAGAAGAAAAATAGAGAAGAAGACTTCCTCTTCCGCCAAAACAGAACATATTCTGAGCTCAAGAATACCTTACACCAGGGGTGGAGAACTGTGGCTCGACCTTGAAGTGACTTGTTCCCCTCACGGCTTTCTCCGCCGAGCCGACAAACAGCGGTCCCCCACCATACCTGCTCACGCATATATGTGTGGTGACTAGGCAGGCAACGGTAGGGTCGACGCTGCGTTCAGGGGAGTCAGCGGAGTGAAGGAGCAGGTATGGTGGGGGACCGCTGTCAGCCGGGTCGGCGGAGAAAGCCGTGAGGGGAACAAGTGACTTCAAGGTCGGGAGCCACAATTCGCCACCCCTGCCTTACACCTGAAACCCTTCCTTGAAAATACTGGACAGATAGATTACACCTCGTATCAGACTTCACCTCGCGCCTCCATCATTCATTCCACCTCTCCTGCACGCAACCCTTCCCTACCATTAGACATCCTTCAAGCCATCGCGTAATTATCGTATAACGGAGCCACTCGCGTGACAACGGAAGCTCGGCCTATCCCGGCACATAGAAGCGGAGATACGCGCGGGGGGAGCGAAAAGCGTCGACGAGGTGACCGGAGGGGGATGACGCGATCGCGGTTTAATAATAATTCGCGACCGGGGCGGCGGTGTTCGGATAAGATAACAGGAAAGGCTGTTGGTAATAAGCGGTAGGTGCGGCGCGTACTCGCCCCGCGTATCGGCGCGGGAAAGCGAGCCGGACGGAAGCGAAAGAGCCGCGGAAAGAGGAGACAGCCTCTGGCGCGAGAAGAACGGAAGAGCCAGCAACCGGGGGAGAGAGAAACTAGGCGTATGCGCGGCGTAGAACATACGCTTCATTAACGGATCATCTCGTGTTAATATCTACTTTATCCCGGGGCTGACCGTATCAGCTCTGGCCAGGCGCACGAATACCAACGGATACCAACAGGACGCGCGGCAGGCCTGCAATCTACCCTATCTCGCCGGCGCATCATCGTCCACAGCTACACCCTGCGCGGTGCCAGAGGGAGACGCGAAGAGGGAGCGGAGCGAGAGGTCAAGAGGGACCAGAGAAAGAGAGAATGCGGAGAGAGAGAGAGAGAGAGAGAGAGGAGTCCCCCTCCGTGTCAGTTCGACCTCCGCCTCGATCCTCTCTTCCTCTTCCCGCCCCCGCCGTGTTCACCGATGTCCTTCTTCCGTTGGCCCTCTTCCACCGGGCTCTCTGTGTTTCACCGGTAGAAACGCGTCAACAACACCTCAACTCCCACGATCCACCGCGCGCACACGGATTTCCTCATTAACGCGCGAGTATGTCGCCGCCTGGATCGATAACGGAACTTCACCGGTGGCGATCGCCGCGGTAGGTGGCGAGCTTGCGTGTAATTGGACATTTTCGTCCGGGGCCCGTATCTGTCGCGCGCCGAACGTAATTGCCGTCGAGTCCTACCGACGGGGATTGACGGCCCCGATCGTTTCCTGGTGCACCGGGTTCGGACCGCGGACGCAACCGGTCGCGATGCGTATTCCCTGCACAGTCAGGTGCATCCAAGGATAATTTATCGTTTCGAGGTCTTCTTCGTCGCGGCGATGATTCATTGAGATCGCGGTGACTTTGAAGGAAATGTATTTAGATTTGTTTAGTTCTAATGAGGGGATTTTGCGAAGTGTCTCCTGAATTTTAGAACTAAATTTTTTTAGATTCTGAAGAACAATGTGCAAAATAATCTCAGAAAATTTCACGGAGCTTCTTGTTCCCCTTTTTGAAACATAAATTATTAGGGAAATAGACGTTTCTGCTGACGAATAAAACTCGCTCTTTGCTTTATAACTGTACCTAAATCATTTTTATTTTTCATTTTATTTGCTTTTTTATTTTGGGAATGCTATTTTTATATTCTACGCTATTCACGGTGCAGGATAACTTGTCTGATCTTGCCATGATTTTCAAACCTTGCTCAGCTTCGACTAGGTATTTTTTTATTTTTTATGCCGATGCAGGGTTGGTTTTTGGCTAGGGCACGTGTTTATTACTGCGCTGATATTCTTTTTCGCGGGAGGATTCGGTCTTGAAAAATTGGGGATCAGCTTTGAAAGATAGTACAACTTGCGTAGGACTTTGCTAAGAGTAAACTTCAATATTTTTTTTAATGATGCTTTACTATGTTGCAGTTTTCGCGATGAAACGATAAAAAATGTTCCATCTCGATCTAAGAAGCAATTCTGTACCATATTGTCGACATAAATCGAGATAAATACGTGTTAAAATTGATCTCTTGTCTCCTTCGCTCGCAACGTCACCCCAAAGGCGTTCAGAACACGCCGGTAGCGAGCGCATTAACAAAGCGTACAAAGTTTCCCGCGTATTACGGGGATGCATAATTCCAGCGTAACGCTTGGAAAATATTCGAACACAGGATGGGTAGACAGAGTGAAAGGAGGTCTTAACACGAGCGCGAGCACGTAGTCAAATTGAACGTGTAATGGAGGTAACTCTCGCTCATCGTTCTCCTCTCCCCCTCTCGACCTAACTGCATAGAAACTACGAGCGGCGTGTAATATTACGGAATACCTACATACCATTACACGTCCTGCGTTATATAAAGTGCCCTGGCTGCAGGCGATGCTCCTGCCTCGCGAGCGTAACACGATCGTGCTCCGCAAAACAACGAAATTCTGACTGCGATGGGGAACGATTCAGGATAATTATTTCTTGTTTCCATCATCGACGGATCGACCGCGATCGCGATTAATAATAAACGAACGGAATCGGTTACGTAAAGATCTCATTAGAAATAGTAAATATTTGCAATACGATCTTATCGCGAGGATCTACACTTTACCGCTGGATCACTCTGAAAATACTTCGTTTCGTTTCCACGTTCGCGTGCTCCTCCGCAATTCTTTTCAATATTCCGGCCCAGACTCTCGGCTCACGCCCTCGGGCGTATTACCGCGCGTGTTAGCTCGCCCCTAAATTGAACGAATAACAGAAGTAACTCTCGCTAATCATCTCCCACCTCGAGCATAACTGGGCTGACAAACTGCGGGGGTGGTCTAATATTACGCGAGTACGTACATACTATTACACATCCTGGCGGCAATGGCCAGGCGGCGACGATACGCTCGGTTGGTAGGATATCCTTCGGAACACCCCACAAGGGGCTCGTTTGTCTAACCAGCCACCCCTTCCCCTCGCTAGCGGCGTATCCATGAGCACGTGGTTATGCCCACTTCGTCATCGGCCACGGCGGGCACGAATGGGAAGAGGAAGTGGGGGGCTGCAGCCCCCGTGATACCAGGCCGCAACCCACCCCTTCACCGTTTCCCACCACCACGGCCGCGCCGCTATCTTCCCGGTGGCCCATTCCGCCCCTAAATTGTGAGTAATGCTGATTATGTAAAAAGACTTTACGGGACGTTATTACCGTCGTTGCGATTACGATGTTATACGAGCCGCAGGGCGCGCGCAGCCCCCGTGGCGCTCGTAACTCCAACACCCCCGACCGCCCTTCTGCCGCCTACAAGGTCTAACGTCTACCTTTCCGCCTCGCGACTTCGAATTTGTCTTTGCGAACGGCAGGCTTGATCGGATGCAACGGCGCTTTCTTCGTCGTCAATGGGATATTAAGTTGAGCTTATTTAGAGTGGAGATTTTAGTTTCGATGTATGGTGACGGGAGTGAGGTTTATCCTAATGCGAAATGAGAAACTTTCTTGTCTCTTTTTTGTTTTGTTTTGTAGAGTTATCTAGTGTAGTAAAAGGGTTGACGGATGGATAGAGGAGTGCAGTAAGATCTTGAGTAATAGGCTATTAATTGTCTAAGAATTTGTATTATTTTAAGAGTTAGGCTACTATCTTTGAGGTCTAGAAACTGCTTCATGAAAAATGTGTGTGAAAGATTTTATTTGATACGTATCAAAGAATATAAAAATATTTTTTGTTTTTTTTTTTTTTCTTTACATACAAAAACTACGCAAGTTGTACTATCTTTCAAAGCTGATCCCCAGTTTTTCAAGACCGAATCCTCCCGCGAAAAAGAATATCAACGCAGTAATAAACACGTGCCCTAGCCAAAACCAACCCTGCATCGGCGCATGGACGCAAAGCCGATCAAAGGGAGTCCGAATCGCGGCAATTCCGACGCGAATATTCGGGTGAAACCGACGCTTGTAAGCAGACCGAATTACCCAGCGATCGACCAAAATTTTCCAATTGCCCTGGCCGCTAATGCGAGTACAGGATCCGGCCGGTCGATTAACATACTTAACTTCTCAGCCCCGACCGACCAACTACCCGGAGCGCACACTCTAAACGCGTCGTGGAAACAGTTCTGCGCGGTTACAACGGCGATCGAATGTAACGAAACGAGTGGAACGCCGCGTGGAGAGGGAAGGAGGTGAGAACGGAAGGAGCAGAGGGAGGGAACAGTGGGTGAGAGAGGAGGGTGGAAGACTAGATTCGCGGAGTTTTCGAGGAGAGGAGGATGTTTGTCTTGGAGGTTTGGCTGTAGGAGAGCGAGGCCAAGTCCAGGAAGCGGGCTGGACGACAGAGGGCCAGTAAACCGGAGGACGGGGGTGTGTGCGGGAGGTTGGTGTGCGAGGTGGTAGTCAGCTGCTGTCAGTCCAGTCCATCCGTCCGTTCGTCTGTCCACGGCGCTTGGTCGGTCGTGGTCCGCAGTCTGTTACAGCCAGACACAAACCCCACCGCCTTTCGAGGTCGGAGGTGGATACACGCTTTTCTACTTAGCGAACGGCCACCCCCAAGGGGGTTGAAGGCCGAGACCCACCCTAATTGCGTCCGAGAGACCGGACAAAGCGCGACTCGTGTATGTGTGGCGCGCGAACGCGCACCATGCCTAGGAGCTCCGCCGAGAAGGAGGGAAGGATCCGTGCGCGGGGGATGCGGAGGACGAGGGAGAGAGAGAGAGAGAGAGACAGAGAGAGAGTGAAAAGGTGGTTATGTCCGGAGCCAGCCGTTCGGTTCCGGTTCCCACCTCTTGTCCGTCGGTGTACTGCCCTCTGGCGGTCGACACCGTGTACTACAAAGTTTGGCGGACTGAATAAACTTGGCGGCCGACCCTCGGCGAACTTGGAAAAACCGGACAAGCCCGGGCTGAAAAGCTTCGCCACCGCGGAAATAAAGGGAACCGAAGGGGGGTGGACGCGCGGGGGCGGAGGGTGAAACCGTTGCGCCCTGATACCCCCTCGATGCTACATTCTTTTCAGCGTCCGTTCGTCGCGACGAAACGACTGGTCGGGGGCTGTTTGTTCGCGACGGTCAAAAGTAAAGTTCTCTTGATACCCCCTCGTATTAATGCTCGATACTTTCCGCCTTTTACAAGCCCGAGAAGCCCGACCGCTTTTCAGACTTTTTAAGAGTCTCGCCTCTGTCTCCCACTCCTCGCCTATCGCCCCCTCCGACCCTTGAAGTTTTAGCGTAATAGGGGAAGAGTGTTTTCGAGCGGAACGCTTCGATAGGTCAGAAGTTAACTCTTACGGTGTCTGAACCGTGAGAAGAAAAAAAAGCGATACTCTGGAAATTGCGACTCTTTTCGCCTATTTTTATATGGAAATACCCTCGACGAGCGGACGAGAAACGCGCTACGTGCCTGCGCCGTTTACGTAATGTCGTTATGAATATGCATATTGATACGCCGCTGTAAGTCCGCGTATTATGCGACGTTATGACTGGCTTTATTAAATAACAGCGAGGCGGTAGTAGTCGATACGCAACGTACCGGCTGCAATTTTTATTTATGTATTATCGCGATCGCGCGATATCGTTTTATGGTAAACGACAGTAAAATAAAGTGCTACGCTGTCTCCATTATTCGAGTGCTCGATTATTCATACGTCGGAAAAGAATAAATGTCGGTTGACATAAATCTTTTCAAAGTTAAGGCTCATCAAAGAATCACAACCTTAGCAAAAGAGTCCCGCAAAAATATCTTAGAAAATTGTCTAATCATTTTACCATATTTCTTTCACATTAATATTTATTTTGTGTATCTAGTATATTTTGTGGTATTTTTAATCTCAGATATTCCATAAATCATATTACTGGAAAGGAGAAAAATTTTAAATCGCTTCAGATTTCCAGGTCACTTAGGTAGGTATTTATTGTACCTGGCATAAAATTTTTGGTTGAATACAGCAACACCGAATTAGTTTAAAATACCTCAGATTTTTGACATGTAAAATATAGAGGTTCAAATATAAAAGAGTATGAAAATATTAAATCAGTAAAAAAATGAAACTGTTGCTTGTTGTTAAGAAAAAAAAAAAACAGGAAAAAGAATGGTAATTGAAAAAGAAATTTTTTCCAGAATTTCTGTCAGATATTTTTTTAAGCTCTAGTTAGATATTTTTCTAAGCTTATGCATTTGGCATGCATTTTATAGCTAAAAAGTTACTAATTATAATTTTGTAGTGTTTAGCCGAAAACTTTTTGCCAAGAATATTACTATAAATTGCAGCCAGTATCAGAATCACGCGACTCAGCTCCAAAATTCTTATCCGCCATGACAGTTAAAAACACTTACAAAAGAAGAATCTTCACCGCGTCGAAACGATCAAAATTCTCACCAAGCGATTGCAACATTCTCCTGCATCTCTCAGCCAGCGGCTTCATTTTCCTCCTACAGAAGAACCATTACCATTACTATTATTAACATAAATAACACTAAATCTAATCTTAGTAACTCGCGACTGGCATTTTGGACATCTGCACTCTTCAATCCACGTCATACCGTCTCTAAGCGCCATCTCCATGAAACATATCCGTAATACCAACCGCGAGTCACAAAAAGGTCCGATAGTCCGATCCGTGAGGGGGCCAGGTTAATTTATCGCGTTCTGCTTATTGCCGGTGTGCAGTCTCTTTCAGAATTACTTATCCCGCGTGCTCGGCGGATATATCGCGGCGAGTCGATAAATCAATCTACCTATTACAGAGCGGCTCGGGGGAGAAAGGGTCAATCGAGGCGGGATGTCGTAAAAAGGCAATCGTAAGGAAGTGGAATTCGAGAGAGGACACCGTGGCGGATCGACGTCGAGTGGTGAGCGTGGGTATTCGCGGTGGTTTCGCGATCGCAGCGCCGCCTGGGCCAAGAGGAAAATTCGATAGAGGCGGAGTTCGAGGTGCGGCCTTCTCTCCACGCTCCTCCCATAAGCTCGAAAGCTGCCCGCGGGGCACAGTCGCCGACCGGCGCCTATGGATCTCAGAAGCTCGCCGACGAGACATCGTGGCGCGCCCTGGCGGCGATTCTTCAAAACGAACCTGAACCTATTCCTCTGACAGAAACTGAGACCCGCGGACCTGTCGTCGAACTGCACCGGTTCGTTTCCGATTCTTTCCTCCTTATCAATTACTATCAGTACACGAGGTGTTCACAGGCATTCAGTTATTTCTCTGTCATTAAAGATTCTAATAGATGCAACAGAATCGCGGAAGAATGGTCAAGTACCGATAGGATGAGTTTACGAACGACCGACGCATAAGTATGTGATTTAAATTTTGTTCGAATTTGGCGGGGCTTGATGACGCTGTTAAACAATTGCTGGCAAAGTTATACTACTTGTTAGGAAATCTTAGGCGATTTAAAAAACAATACAAGGAGATTCTTAGGAGAAGAGTAAGATACATAAATTTTGTGAGTCTATTAATTTGGTTATGATAATTGACTCTACTGTAAATAACATATGCGATTGAAAAGTATAAAATCCATGTGTTCACAAATATACAAGATACTCCAGCATCCTATTTTTTCCAATACTTTCTCTAGTTGACGAGAAAAATCCGAAGATATCACTGATAATATTTCTGTCTCTTATTCATTGATTTCATATATAAAGAGAATTCTCTTGATTTATAATGAAATTCTAGGAATAAAAATTAATATACAGAATGATCTAAATCTCAACCAAAAAACTTTGTCAGCATATTTCGGATGTTGTTAAAAAAAATTGCCTTTGGTTTCTATGCACGCAAGAGCGAATATTTACAGTCAATTTGAAAGAAAATGAAATTTCGTATGAAAAAATCATTTTCTATTTCCGACATATTTTTTCATGTAAAATTGTCCCCTTTTCAATTGTATTATAATCACTGTATCACTCTGTATGTCATAAGTACCTTCGATAACCTCAAATTTCCTGTGCCGCGATTTCACTTGCTAAGTATCGTAATAATAGCAAACATTCGCAAACGAAAAACGATATTTAAATTGGCAAATGACCATCGAATAATGGAAACATTCTGTCTGAAATTCAACGAGTTAAATAATACGCTCGAGATCCGGCTTCGCACTTTTTCCAGTGATGTTTCTATCAGAATTCGATTACACGCAGCATACACTGAAGTCTACTTGAATAAATATGTACTCACCAGTTGATTATTGCGTATAATACTGCGAGGATAGTTTCTCGCGTTCATCGTAACGATATCTTCCACTTTTCACTCATAAATACTCGCGAGCGTCTACTAAGATAGATGCTTACTACCACTTGCAAGTTAATCACACTAATTAAGGGCTTCGCCATCTTAACCTATTATTCATCTCGGTCAGAGAGGCTCCCCATGGTTGGTGGGTTGCGTTCAGCGCCACTGGATCACGGTAAACATATTACTAAAGCATTATGGGAGAATCGTAAACTTTCTTCTTCTGGCAAAATATCGTTACAAAAAATTTGTAAACAGTTCAATGTTTCAAAAACAAAAACCTTGAAGTATTATTGAAAAAATGTACGGATATCTGAGAAAAAAATTGTATCGCATAAAACACCATAAAATATGTAGACAATAAATGTTGTATTTTATGTTGCCCCTCTAGATTCAACTATAGTTCAATGTCACTTACTAGATTGCAGCAGTGTCGCGAAAATTGTGAAAGAATCTGTTGTTAGTGCAAGTTTAGTCGAAGTGAATGTCAATTGTTGTGATTATTTCTGGAAAAAAGCTAGTGCGCCTAATCTTGGGATTAATAAACGAGGTATTTATAACTAATGTTTGCTATTCAGTAAGACTTAAATATTCACTGGCAATTTAAGAAGTAAACGAAGTTTTCGGTTAACCGAATCGCCACATTGCAACAACATTTCGAAAGTTCTGACATTTTATATGCAACGTAGAGTGAAAATTTGATGGATGCTTATTAGAATACGATATGTTATTGCAAAGTAGGAAAGTTAACAACGTGACTATGTGATAATTCGGAATTTCGAAAATCTTAACCCTAAGACGCTCAAGGTAAAAAAAAGTGTAAAAAAATGTCCACAAAACTTTGAGCAGTATTCTTTTTATAAAAGAACCTGTAGTTATAAAATAACCCTTCTTTAAACTAACCATAAATCCAACACCTTGAACGTCTTAATTTTCAGACGGAATTTATTTATGCTTCAATTTAATACTTGTAAATAATTTTAAAAAACATGAAACACTTAGAAATATCGCAAAACTTCTTGTTACAATTTCTTGTTACATCTTGTTACAAAAACATACTTAAGGTAATTCGCAGAAAAAATCGGACGTTAGGTTATCCCCTCGTATCGACACCCGATCAAAACGAAGCTCTCGATCCGTAAACCTAGAATCCGGGTTGGCAATCTGCGATAGAGTCGTTCGCTGTGCCGTCGGCAGGGACAATGAAAAATAGGTTACCTTTTAGTAAATCGTTTTCGAGGACTGTAGCTGTAGGGAATGAAGATCAATAAAACAGCGAGAGGAAAAGAACGATTTGAGGGTGGCTCCGGTTTCAAGGCGACGGTGGTGGGTCGGGTGGGTGGGTGTCGACGGAGGTAGGGTGGACAAAATAGGGGTAGTAGGAGTAAGGATGACGGGGTAGGAACGATACTTCATTCAATTTAAATGAAACTCGTATTAACGGTGTGAAATCAGCGAATTCAATTAGGCGAGCTTTTATTAATACAACATGATTAATTAAACAATAGCTGGATGGAGGGGGGCGCAGGGAGGGGGAGGGTTCGGTGAGTCGCAAAGGGTTGTCGGGAGAGCGGCAGATGTTCGTGGCGTCAACCAAATTATTAAATGTCGTAAGTTGCGCGCCCTACTTCGAGCCCCGGGAATATTGTAAATAAATTCTTTCGCTTCCTTTCTCATTTCTTATTTTCTTCTTAATTTTCATTTTCTTAATTTAATCGTCGGGTATCATCAGATTTTTGAATGTGAAGTTCCGTGGTTTTTTGTGGAGAGTTTACAATTGGTGTTAGTTTTGAAAAAAGCGTTCAGAAATTTGCAAGTCGAGGCGTATGAAATACTGCAGACGGTCGCACTTCATTATTCCCGATTATGTAGTCGACGGTACGTTCCACGACCTTGACTTCACGGGGTCGAGCCGAGCACTTAACCGCTCTCTCCCATTAACGTGGAAGCAGATGTGAATGCACACGGCTGAGCCGTGCATGCACGCTCGTATACCGTGTTCTAGCTATTAGTCAGCCACTCGAAATTTCATATAAAGCCTGTCAATCACCGCCGGGAGTTATTTGTCTCAGGCAATCGACGTCCTAACGAGTCGGAACCGTGGCCGATTATGCACAGATTTTAAAGGCATCGATCATTCAGTCGCTCCGATTTTCAATATTCTGCGTTACCGGGGATCGGTGTCCAATTAATTGGAAAGTTTCGCGGCGCTCGATAGAGGCTATTCCCCCGGGGAAAAGTACTCGTATTGTTTGCATATCAAAGATGGAAATAACCCAGTTTAATTAGATACCATAATTCGTCCTACTAAAATTTTATTAAGGAGGAACAACACTTTGATGCCCGAAAAAAGAGTGTTTTTTTATGAATTATTTTTAAGACGCATACATTTCACAAAAATAATATCGATTAGGGATTTAGATCTGCATACATTGGATTGTATTTGAAAATTTTTTCATTCCAAAGTATAACTAAATATTTAAGCACGTTTAGCTTATCGCATAAAACAGAAAAACAATTTTTTAATCTATATTAATGCAGTTTCGGTTAAGTGTACGAAAATTTCGGATGAAAAAAAATATTAAACATAATTTTTTTTAATTTCCGCACGCTTAACCGAAGATATTTTTATGTGGAATAAGTACGTAGAAGTGGAAATTGATTAAGAAAATTGACTCAGAGAATCGCTCAAGCAGTTTATAAAACATCATTTCGAGAAAAACGCGTTTAAAGTTTCATGTTCATGTACTTCGTTTATGAGCAACCAATTTTCAGGGCAGTGTAACTTGTTTATTTACATGAATTTTACATTCAAATTTTAGGAATACAATCCTCAAAGGTTACATTTTCAATTTATGTGATAAGGAAACAGATTTTTTTGGATCCATCAAAGTTTATTGTTCCCCTTCAAATAAAAAATTGATTTATCTATTTCATATTAACTTGAAAAAAATTCAGTTCACCTGAATAAACGACTTTACAAGATTTCTTCTACAATATTTTCACCTGCACCGAAATACACACGCATTCCGTGTATATATATTCTGTCTACTGAACCGTGCAGATGGAAGGATCTTCCTCGCGACCGTTTCCAAAGGACACGTAGGATTTGTTTACGAAGGGGTCGTGAAACGTGTTTATAAGTGGAGCGGAGTTTCCCTTTGTTCTCGCCGAAGCGAAGGGCACAGAAAGCTCCGGGCGCGTTTCTACCTGGCGGAAAGTTACACGGGGGAATTTAACCGAAAAATCACTGTTCCGAAAAACGAGCCTCTCCAAACTCTCCCCTCCTCGCGACATTCGGCGCGCAGCGACGCCTCAGTATTGTGTTTCCAGCGATGGATTTAGAGATTAGAGAAAATGCAAATGGCGCAGCTGTATTGACCGTTCCGCCCTCGAAATACACACTGCGTCGAAGATAGGTTACGATTTTTCCTAGGAAACCGCGAAGGGAAGTCGGCCAGGGGCGGACTTATTTAGGAACTTAGCTTCTGTCGCCGTTTCCTCGAGAGATCTCAACGAGACTCTCCTCTCTCCCCCTTTTAGTCCCTCTCTTCATATCCGGCCGAGCACACGAGTCTAAGGTTTAGACGAACTTTTTCAATGAAGATTATTCCGAAGTCTGCTAACTACTCCGTCGAGCTCCCTTGAGGGCTCCTGCCAACTTTTTTCATTCGCCTAACTTTCCTGTGGCCGGCGTCTGCTCTCTATCCAAAGGAGAAGGTGCGGGGGCAGGTTTAGTCCGCCAGGAAACACTGGAGACGAAGAATCTCGCGTAGTTATACGCGCGTGTTGCGTTTATTGCCATCTTAAGACTGCGCTCGCCCGCGAGTAGATATTAGCCCTTGAACGCGCAATATTTTGATACTACCGCGACGTGGATATCCGATAGAAGGGATATCAAACTTCCTCGATGGTATGCTCTTCGGTCATGTGAAATACTTGGTTAAACTTTGAGCTCAGACATTTTACCCATCGATTTCAAGTTCCCATCGCGAGATCCACTGATGGTTCAGCACTGTTTACAGAAATTCCTCAAGTTTTTTCTATTATGGTTGGTAGATTGATATCATGGGATATTTACCATAATTTTTATAGGATGATTCAAGTGACGAAGAAAGAGAATTTAGTTTTTTGGAGTTGGGGGAAAATTAACCCTCCACAGAGAAACAAAGTTTTTGGAATTCGTGGATAAATTAAACTAAAGTTTAATTTCTTAATCTTCTAGGTTCTTAAAAATTTTTTTAAAATGTTAGGATATTTATTAAAGTCTCTAGTATGTTATGCTTGGAATTTTATTCAAGAAAAACAAAATTTGGAGAATTCTTAGAATTTTTCATGCTCCAATCATTTGAGAATACTGTTTACATTCAATCATTTAGTAAGTAGATTAATCTTTTTCTGGTCCATAAACTATTTGTATCATTTCTTGGCTTTACAGATTCTAATCTTGCGATTTTCAGAAGAATGAAAAAAATTCGCAAAGCTTCCTATAGGATAAGTTTATTTAATTTTTCATTGATATGCAGACTTCTAAATTTTTTGAGATCCAATTGCAAACCGAATTGGAGTCTAAAACTTCTTATTATTCTAGATTTTAGAAAAATTCAGCAAAATTATAAGATACTTATGAAATACTACATTATGCAATGATTAGTTAAAGCCAATTTTTCCAAGTTCTCCGACGAAAGCAGAATTTGGAGGATTCTTGCAATTTCCTATGCCGTCAACCATACGAACAACTGTAGTAGGATTATTTTTCACATGGAATCTCGCTAGTCAAAAAAAATTCCTCAATCATCTTCTGCCTTCATAGTTCATAATCTTGCGTTTCTCAGAAGAACGCAAAAGTTTCTTCATAGAAGTCCACCGCATTGCCCTCCATTACCCAGCATCTTCTCAAAGAGAACGGCGACCAGTCACAACGTTCTTAAAACACCCGGAAGGGTGATGGTCGACGAGTCGGTATCGTAAAATGACAAGTCCCCCTCGATTAACGGCCAATTATCGATCTCCCGTCCGCTCGAGACGCATTACCGCACCGCGCGCGCGTGTACGTCGTCGGCGACCGTCGAGATCACGATCGCGTTACGTCTTGTAGCCCGGGTTGGAAGGCACGGCTGGAAGACGCGCCGCGTTCCTGAAGAAGGCTTCCGATCTCGGGCGATTTATCGCTCGTTAACCCTCGGAGCCGGGCGGACTCGCATAATGACCGTAAGAGGAATGCGCGCATTCAGGCGTCAGGTTCGCGGCCGCGGCGCCTCGTAATTGGTCCGTCATTCTTCGCCGCGTCAAAATACACAGTCGGGTCCAAACAGCCGGACGTATGAATGGTAGAGAGAGGAGAGCTTCTGAGGGATCTGATTAGCGACGCGTGGATCTCTCTCTCTCTGAACGATCGACGCTCGATCGTCCAGAAAAAGGCGTGACGAGGGGAGAAGAGCCGGAGGAGGAGATATCCTCGTCCCTCGATCTTCACCCTGGACTTTTGACGTTCATTCGGGTTAACCTCTCGAGGCAGGCCTCTTTTCAGCGGCAGAATGAGCCGGCCAGTGGGCCGTGACGCGGCCAGCGTAGATAATTGAACGTTTCAGTGGCTGGCTGCCACGAGTAATAACGGCATATATATACATGCATACACCTGATTGCGAGGGATCCGGACTAACACGGGGATTTCAGGGTTTGAACCGTGCGCGAGCATCTCGTCGAAACGTCTTCATTATCCGCTGACAGCCGCGTCGACCTTTGAATCGGGATGCCCGGTCATTTTGGTTAGGGTACAAGGTGCCTGAGGTTCGAGCTGCTCGCTGCTCTGTCTTCATGGAAGCATTGATTTCTCCATGGTGCCTCGGTGACTTCGAGTTTCGGTGACTTGCAAATCCCGCTGGGAAAAGCGTAGATTAATTCCGGGAATCACTAAAGCAGGGAGTGATTTTGTGGGCTGAGTATTTCGACTTCCGAGCGACCTTCTCCCAAATCTTCCTTGTGTCATCTTCAGCAAAGGCTTCTCAGTATTCCTTACTTCTTGAAATTAGAAAATTATGAATTCTGGAAACTCGAAACTTTCTTGGGTCTGGAGGGTTTCGACGGCTCGAAGATCTCTATTAAAATTCATTCTCTACAAGTAGAAACAGCGAGTAATAGACAGACCTTGCTACCCAGACCTTCCATAAGCTCTCCGTCACTCGATTCCAGTATCGATTCTTCATTCCCAACGTTCATCAGGAATTCGTCGCGTTCTCTGCCAGCGAAATGGCTATTTATCATTCCCCATTCACCGATAGGAGCGAAATAACGTTCGAATAATTGTCTCTCCTCCGTCGAAACGAGTCAAAAAAGGGAGAGAGGGGTCGGTATACCGTGTACAGTCAGCCCGAACCTATTCGAACCGGATTGCCACAGGGTCCGCGAATATTCGAGCGTGATTACGCCGTCGCGTCGGCGTTTATATATTCGGCCACTCTCGGCCGCGACTTTTCTATCCCGTGCGTCGCAAATAACGAGGCCGGTGCATACACATTCCGAATATTGGCAATCGAGGAGGAGGGGGGGAGGGGCATCGCATTTAATTTGGGCTCCCGGCGTCCGCAGGAAACGACAAACATTTTGTTCAAACATTTGACAAACACTCGTTGCGCCCGACTCGTTCCGCCCGTCTGCCTCGTCCGAAACAACTCTGTCGCTTCGGCAAACACGGCGAAACCGAGACGGCGCGGCGGCGTCGCCCGTGAAAAAGAGGGAAAGAGCCGGGGGGAGGGATGCTTGTTTTGCTACTATCCGCGCGGCCAAGTCCGCTGGGCTGCATACCTTGGGGCGTTCGTTCGCCTCGTCGACCTCTTCAACTGCACTCTTCTTCCCCCGGTTTCCCACCCCCTCTTTGCGCTTTGTCGTCCACTCTTCCTCCGCGGCCGTGTCCGTGTGTCACCCAGGCATTCACCGAGCCACCCACGCTTTTGCACGGACTCTATCGTTCACCTGTGTTTCCCTGAACTCTCGAGTTTGGATTAAGTCTCTCATTCGATGGGAACTTTTCGGAAAGAGATTTTAGGAGGGAAGGATTTATGACAACTTTTTACTTAAACGGTGGAATGTTTAATTTTATGGATCGTTAAGGAGCAGGAAGAGGGGTTGAAATATGTAGCAGTGGGATCCGAGAAGGGATGTGAGAAAGGAAGGTGAAAATAAAGGGTTGTGAATTAAGGTAAAGGATTGAAAATTTGGAAAGGAAACTGGTTCCATTTGATTTTTATTTGCATTTTTTCCTTGAAATTTTTGGCGATGCAAGAAAATGTAATACAAGTTGCAATATTTTTAAAACAGGGCATACTGTTATTTAAACTACAAATCTTTATTTGCATTTGAAGAAGTTCGATTTTAAATAATAAAAATAATAAATGATAAAATAAGTATAAAAAAATAGAAAAATTACTTTTTAAAATACTATAGCAGACTGTACAGTTGATAACAAAAATATTGGGATATTTGTATAACTTTAACTTTTATGCAGACTAGATAAAACAATATTTCAAATAGGAAATAGTAAATAATGTAGTTTATTTTGTATCATACATATTCTGTTCGATCCTCTATTCTTCAAATTTTCTTAAATTCAACTCGCTATGAAACTCACCAAAAAAGTCAACCTAATTTCATTTCGTATTCTACTAACTTCTTATCATCTTTGCATCTACAATGTCTACCCTTCGGCCCATAAAACAGCCTCTTCACACACTTGTAATTTTGCTCCAAAACCAACAACATTAAAACGATCATCTTTATCCGAATACGCGTTAACTTCCTCTCGCAAAAAATCGCCAATAAAATTAGCATCGCATACGACGTATCCCCAAGGCGTAAAAACAAGAATGAGAAGACATCTTCATACAGCTGTAGATCAATTACCTCCGATACGATATCCGAAGCATCCACTATGCGAAATGACGTGGAAACAGAAGGATGTTCCTCGAGCCATAACCACGAGACGCAAGGGGCGCCCAGGGAACATCCGTCCGAACGGTGATCGCGATTTGTAATAACTATTAATTAGCGGGCGTCCGCGGCGTTACCTTTCCCTCACGGCGTCTCGGCGTGGCCAGGTACATCGAGCATATCCCCTGGGCTAAATGGGAACGTCACGGTGCCCGTGTAAGTGGCTTGTCTAACATTTTGATTAACACGTCTCTGGCGGAGAGACGAGGCGGGGACGGCCGGCGAAACGCCAGGGCCCGCGTCCTCCCCTCTTCGATCCTCTTATTGTGCGTACGGGACGTAGGTTGGTATTAGCTTGTCAAGGAGAAGGCGGACTGTCACTCAGGAACCTGAAAGACTGTCTGACTGTCAGGAGGTGGGTACCGACGCGCCCGGGTCCCGTGGATCGATCTGTTAAAAACATGTTTACACGCTACCACCGCTTTTCGCCTTTCCCCCCTTCGTCACACCGCCCTGTTCTCCCTTTTTCCTCGACACCCGTGCTCCAAACACGAAATCCCCCCGCGGTCGAGCGAACGAAATTGGACGGCCAGAGCTCCGTCGTCTATTTGCTCTCGCCGTCAAGCGTATCGAATATGGAATTAACCTTTCTCTACCTGCGAGGGGCCTTTGGTAGGTGTGAACGCATCACGGGGGCCCGAGAAATAAGGCCCCCACGAGGTTCTCGCGATCGCGTCGAACCGTCGAGAGAAGTATTCTGGTTTTCTTTGAATCGAGAATACGTTTAGGTGCTCCGGGGCTGAGTGGTCTTAGGGATTGATCCAGCTTCCGTGAGACGCGATTATCCCGCTTCGCGCGAAATATCACGCGCGAGCCTTACTTAATGTCAAACGAACCTCGGACGTCGGTTCGATGGATCGTAACTGCGCGCGATAATTGCGCCAGTTCATTTGGTATTCTCGTCGGACGATCGGTTTTATATTTCCTCGCCTCGAATTATCATACGTTCACTTCGCTCCCGACGCTTCGGCCGGATTAAATTTTCAGCCTGGGACCGGTACTTATTTGCCTTGGTTCGTGTTAATAGGTCGTTTATACGCCGTATCTTCGCTTAAATAAAACGCGAAACCCATGCGAATGCAACTTGTCATTTGTAACTCCTGCGCGTCGAGCCTTCGCTCTATCAAGAACTGAACTCGGGATATTGCGCTGTATCTACTATTAGTTCGATGTCTAGGAGCTCAGTTAATAAATATACTTTGAAATAGGTTGTAAATTCTTATTAAAATTATCCTTCAGCGCAGGGAAGTTTCTCTTACCGACTGCAATTTTCTTCAATTTAATTTAATTCAGAAAACCAATTACAAGCATTCATATTTACTTAAATTTGTTCTGCAGTCAACTTTCTCTCATCGCAATAATAATTAAATATCACGTACATTAACGAAGACCCGTACGTTCACTTATGCAGATTACAGATGTACTCCTGTCCTCCGAATTAATTTCAATATCCTTCATAACTCGTCATATCGAAGAGAAACGAGTTCCAAGTCGAAATCATTTCAACCATACCACTTAATCCTGTCCGTAAGCGGAGTAAGTGAAACCACTCGGCCTAAAAGCGTGCGATTGCCGGCGCAATCGATATAATCCAATCGTTCGAGTATCGTCAACGTTTTACTGATCGATGAAATTTTTCCGTTTCGCGGACGAACCAGTTTCGCGTCGCCGATACAAACCGATCTCTCTCTCTCTCTTCGTCTTTTGACGCGGAATTTAAATTACCCGCTCGGCCAGGCGGTCTAACAGGTGTACTCCAATTAACAGAGTTCTCTCGGGGGGGAAAAAGGTTAAGCGAATTTACCGGTTGGCCGCGATTAAAATTCTGGAACAGCGTCTCGATTTATTATTGCCCGTTACTTCCAAAGTGGCGGACTATTCACCCCTTTAGAGGAGTTGATCGTTCTTCGAAAATGTCTCCACGCTTTCTGGATCCTTTGATCGCGAAGGTATCGCATATTTCTGACAGTAGAAAAAGAAGTGAAGGAGGTTCTTTGGAAGTTTGTCTTCTTTCAGAGACTTCCAGGGTCGCGATGTTAAGATCACGCGGACTTCTTTTTTAAGTTCGATACAACTTCGATATCAGAATTGAAAGATTTCAGAGACGCAGGTTCGGTAGCATCTATTAGACGTTTTTCGGAGCAAGTGACGCACGCTCGACAAATGGTCGTCCGCCTATTTTCAGGCCTGTCTCTCTCTTCGCCGGAGCAAATAAGCACGGTTTACAGTCGAGGGTCGAGGGGTTCACGGCGTTACTTATGCAACGCAAAACGGCCCGCTGGAAGAAGAGAGGCCGTGCTCCCCGCGCCGGGGTAGCAGCCTCGACCAAATTCATGCCCTCTTAGAATACAACCCTTGTGCGGAAGGGTCGCCCCTATATTACTTACGTAGCCGTGGCTCTCGCCCCCTTTTATATACGCAGAGTCCCGCGTAATACTCCTCTCTGCTACGAACCACCCCCGGGGTTGGCACCGCTGCCTCGTTGGATCAGTCTCTTCTCAAATTACCCATCGTTTAGAACTCGTTTTCACCCGCGAGCGCAAGTGCATACAAATATCTATGCTGATCGACTGGAGTCTCCTACGAGGGGGATGAATTAGGTGCAGTCGATCCCTCAACGATCCGTCGTGTATTAAATTGAGTCCGGAATTCCTTTGACCCCTACAAGGTACTATATTTCTGATGGTACACAGAACATTTTCAGTAAATTAGTTTGAGATGCAGGAGAGGATGTGTGAAGCAACTTCAGAAAGTAGTTAAGTGGTTCTCTTCCCTATTTTTGAGAAATACATTTTTTAAGAGGAAGAAAGTTTTGGTGATTAGAAGTTTTGCTCTCTGGTTTGAAATTTCTAGATTTTCTATCATTTATTTTTCGGAAATGGATGAAAGGAGCTTCTCGTAATTTTTTGAAGTTATTCTATGTAACTTTTACTAGGTCTAAAAAAAAATAATCGACTTGCGAAGTACTTTAGTATTGTGAAAAAGTATTTTTCTCAACTCCGCTCTTCGTTTCCAAAGAAACCTAATCTTCGTCTTCAATTTCTAAGATATTCATATCAATGCCTATGACATCGAATGACTTGGCGAGAGACGATCACGATCGTCACCAGGTCTGTTGGAAGTTGATTTCTGTCCGTTGAAACGCTGCTTCTGATTCACCGCTTGCCGTGGACTGGCTCGATCGCTCGTCACCAGGCCTTCATCCGATTATATCGGGGCGCCGATCGAAAAATCCTTTGAACGTTAATCTCGCCTGTTGAGTCGTTCCGTGGACAGGCGCCTTAACGAACGATCGTCAAGGGAATCGCGAACGAGAACCGGACCGATGCTCTGCGCATGCCTCCGCGCGGATCGCGATTAAAGGTATTTAGATCCGAGGAACACGAGGAAAGATCCACGAGGATTGCTCGTTCGGATCGAACGTCGCCTTGGAATAATGGAGACAGTGCTCGCGATTTTACGGCTATCGGAGATTACACTCATCCAATTATTCGAGTTAAGCATCGTGACTGGATGATTCAACTCCCCCTCCTCGATATCGCGAATATAAATTTCTGCTCGGGGTTCTTCTTTTGTCAGGATTAAATCCGCGGGGAATTCAATTTGAGGATCGTCCTGGTTGTTTTATCTTGTACTTCGCGATTAATCACGACTCGATATCGGAGGGCGGCGCTTCGGCGCGAAGATTTTTCTGAAGTGATTGATGGGATACGATTGCCTTCACCTTCGCCGGATCTCCTCGAAATCTTTATTTATTCAAAGATATCGTCGGGCTTCGAAGTGGCCGTGTAACTCGATGGGGGGAAAACGATTTCTTGATAAGATGGAATCTTGGTCGACGATGTTCCTCTCGCGAAGTACCATCCATAGCGCGGGACATCGCGCGGTAAGAACGATTCCAGGTTGCGCCGACGAAGTATGGATTATCAGGCTGAGCCGGTAGCCAGACACATTTGTGTCTTCCTCCTCGGAAGAGTCTTTGCGTGTCCGATGCTAATGAACTTCCCTCTCTATTCCTCGCACGCGTCATCGATCATTGCTCTCGCGGCGAGAGAATCCGGTGGAACTCGATGGTTCAGCGTCCCGACGAGTGTACGCGCTGTCGACAGCTGCTTTATTCTTCGGATTCCGCGGCGAGTGGCTGGCGGATGAGAGCGCGAAGACGGGGCGCAGGGGCGAACGCGGGAACGGAATAGAGCCGTCGAAAGGGAGGGAACGGGAGGAAGGGAGGATCGAGGGAAAAGGGGAGAGAGGCATAAGTAGGCAGCGACGGCATCTTTGACAAATTCGATTCGCGTGTCACGGCACACGGAACACGCTGAGAGCCGGAAAAGTGGAGGGTGTTCCACTCTCGCAGTCGCTAAATCAGCTAAATGGCTGGCAACCGAGGGTTGGAAACCTGTGTAACGCGAGGTGTGACAGGCGTGGCTGACGCCATCGGCGAAATCTTGAATATTTGATGCCCCGCGTCGAGACGCTCGCGACCGACCAACCAGACCAGATAAAGAGAGCCACGGCTTGAAAGCGACCCATTCGCAATCTCCCGTCAGCTGCGAACCGAGAGAAATCGCGTCTCCCACTGCAGGATCCTCCAACCTTATTCGTCATCGTATTCCTCTAGCATTATTCCAGAATCCGAGCGTGAACTCCTCGGCCAGGATCAGAATCTCCTATGGAACCCTTGTTAGTGGGATGAAGGAAAATTAGTGGGCAGACATTTCGAAGTCCAAATGCGGGGTCCAAATTTTTTTAAACATAGGGAAAGGTACATTCTTCTCTGTCTTCGATAAATAAAACATCATGCTGCAGTAATAATGTCTACTGATAAATGTTTCTTAACACGTTCGTCGCCCAGCGCAATTCGGTTGGGTTTCTCGCGGGGCCCAAATCCAACTGTTGGAGCGCCGAAACATAAACAGAGCGATAAGCGAATTCCATTAAATTCCTTTTAAAAATCCAACTGAAAGTCCTATTAACTTGAATAAGAAGAGCGTCATCCATATTTGGGTGACGGGGCTCCCACGGAAGCATACCCGTCACCCAGATCTGGGTGACGCGGCGACGAACGTGTTAAACAGAATTCATCAAATTTTCACACTGTTTGTAATTTCTCGAGAATGCAGAAGAGTTGCTCTTTACGACTCTTAAAAAAATGTAGACCCGCTTCGCAATGTCCCCTCGTCAGGATATCGTCTTTGCACGACATCCACGCTGACCACGATTTCCACCCCGCATTATGAGTCATCTACGATGCCAGTTGCATTAGCGTTTTTACGACGTGTGTTCAGGACATTTCTCCACGAAGACGTTGGTCCTGGAAGACGATTGAATTAACCGCCTTAAAAGCGGCGATCCTGGGTGGACGGCTGTCCCAGGGATCATCGAGGTTCATTTCGAAATGGCGCAAACAGACTTTTACTACCCTCCGGGCAAACAGAACTCGCGCGACGAAGCGAGTATTCGTCCCAGCACTCATCCAATTAATCATTTTACGATCCATCCGGTTTTTCTCCGTGGGCCCTGCCACACCCACTCGCATTCATTCTCCTCTCCTTTCCGTCGTCGTCTTTCCGCGGGGCGCGCGAGAGGCACTGGAAACAAGCCCGGCAAGCTCCCATTCTGCTCGCCGCCTATTGATTTATATTCACGCCGCGTTGTTCGACCACTCGCCGGACAGAGCTCCATCATCCGGTCCAGAGAAACCGCGATAGGAGGCGGAACACGCTCGCCGCGTTTCTGAACTCTTCAAATTTCTAACGGGGCGACTGGATCGCGCGGCGGCCGTATATCGCGCGCAACTCGAACGGAAAAGGGAGCAGCGTTCGTGACTGTCGACGATACGAGCGTTGCCCGCGCCGACATTAATGCATACTAATGCCCCCGGCACGCCGCTATTCACTTTTCGCGGGGATCGCGTGTACACGGCCGGGCATTAATTCACGATCGCTCCCGGTAGCTTTGGAGGAAATCTGTTCGCGCGAACTGCCGTCGTTTAGAGATCGTCGATTTTTAGAAGGAAAGAAGGAGACCGAGATCCCGCGTACGCCTCGTCGATTTCATTACTGGCAACCTCGCGTCTTGCATTCAGAAAAGCTGGAAACACTCCTTCCGCCAGTTCCAATAATAATTACCTTAACGATCTTCAGTCCGGACGAAGTTCGTCGAGCTAATCCCCGATGTGATAAAGAACGAACAAAAGCAACAGAGACGAGGAAGCGGAAAGGAAGAGAAAGCCGGGGGGAACGAGCGTGTTCGTGAAAAGTACGAAATCGTCGGTTGATAATGGGCGCAGTTTATCAGCCCTGCACCCCTCCCAGCCCGAGTAAAATCCGGCCGCGATTTTCCGCGGGGAGCGCGGGCGCCGCGGCGGGGGGCGGTTTCATTGTACGCGCGGGCTGCAAACAATAATCGTGACACGCCGGATTGCCCCGGCAATGACAATGGAATTGATGATATATCGATTGCGCGCCGCACCGACGACACCGTATAATTGTTTTACAACGGCGCCGCTGCCGATAGAGGGCCGCGTAAAACCTCCGGCGAGCGTGTATGCACGCCTACGCACACCCTCCTCGGCCGATCGAGCAACGACAAAAACAGTGAACGCAAAGGGAAAGATGCGGTGGGGGGTGCGGCGGGGAACGCGATCATTCGCGAATAATTATTATTGTCCGACGCATCGGACCGGTTGTTTACGAGATATGCAAGCGGCGAACGCGGCCCGGGTACACCGAACGATTGCGTGAGAATCGAAAGGTCGATCGAATACCCGTTCTCGATAGCGCCGCGAATAACAGATGCTCCACGGCTCGATACCTTTACTGATCGTCGCACATTCGATTCCCGTGCAACTGGCGCGTAGTTCTTTCTCTCATTTTTTTATCTGTCCCCGACGATTTCAGTCTTTTCGAGTTCTAAACGCGGTGAACTGAGATATTAATATCAATACCATACACAGTTCGAGTTTGTCTTACATATTTCTTCGGGATATCCCGGCGCTCGGTGCTCCTTTCAAAGTAATCTGCTCGAGTGTCTATTAGATACTGCGAAGCATGAAATGAAAATGAGCTATGAAATATAATCCGATAATGTTGGACCAGTTTTATCACTTAGTTCGGATTAGCAGGACGGTTCGAGGCGGGACGTCTATATGCAGTCTATGGAGGAGCCGGACTCATTTTAATCCGAAGCTTCTTGCCCGAGTCCGCGCTCTCTCTCGCAGTGACATTAACATGCAACCTGCAAGAAACCTGAATCCATTCTAATCCGCTGATTCTTGCCGTGTCCTAGTACTTGTCCTTTCCTTTCGAGTAAGACATCTGCGCGCGATCTATAAGGAGCTCCGATTTATTTTACTTTCATCTTCCTGCTGACGTCCCCATTACTCACTCTTTTTCTTTCAAGTCGCCTAACAAACCGGAGTCCTACAACCTGCAACCCATGCAACCGCGATACTGTTGCGCGACTTAAGCTCCCCTTACAAATTTTCTCTGTAAACGCGGAACGAGTGCGATGGAACGCGCTTCTTAAAGGCAGTCTTCATGGCGTCGACACGGCACAAGTCGGCCGAGAAATAATCCAGCCTTGCCTCATAAGCAGCGTGTCACATGCAAGCGCGTTGTTGCGGGAGCGGATGTGTTCGTTGCGCTAAGAACAGGTGGTGCCTAAAGGGCGGAGAGATTTGTAGTTTCATTAGGCAGCGGCTGCTGCTTATGACGTCGGGACCCGGTTGTCTACAACCACTTACATCGCTACTTACCTGCGTCGTAAGTAACCTCTCGCCGGATTCAGACGCTCTGAGACTCGCGGAGCGGGTGGAGGCGCAAAAACTACCCCATGTGCGCCTATGAAGGGGCTGCTGCGATAATTTTATTCGGTTGTCTCTATCTTAGAAACTTTGGGACGCGAAAAGTTCATTCATCCTATACGAACTTTTTTTTTACAGACCTCTGTAGTTGCAAAAAATAGTACAGGGTTTTGATGATATAATTTGATAATGCGACAATGATGGATATTAATTTTAGAGCTGAGACATTCTTTTGAGATCTGATCACGCGATGGTGGGGGATGCTGAGACTTAGAGATGTCAAATAATTCAGATGGCAGTTGTTTGTTATAATTTCGGGACATTGATTAATCGACTCTCAATAATTATTACTCTCAATAAGTATTTCATGGTTTTAATTATTTTACATACAAAAGTCTGTGAAAACTAAAGAAATCCTTTTTTTTAAAGATTGTGACAACGTTGACTCTGATATTAAGTCAATTAGTCGAAATTTCACTATAAGCGTCATAATAGAAGAATTTTCTTCTAAATTATAACTTATAATAGAGAATCCTAATGTATATCTATTTTGTTATAATACAGAATGAAATCTATGTTAATTAGAAGCCTAAAGATGCTGTTCTTCAATCCTAATTGTAAGCTTAAATTTTTCCTGTACCCTCATGAAATTAATTTTACATCCCAATTTCAGCCTTCCACCCTCACAAAAAATAAAATTAAATAAACAATTGGTCTCTTTAAAAATAAATTTTATTCAAATATCATTCAACCACTTCTATTCTTTTTGCAGATAACACAGATCACTGGCCAAAGAGCACCGGGATATCCAGAAAAAATGGCGGATCGAAAGTTTGCGGCTTCCCAGGACCGCGAAATTGGCTCCGAAACGGGGATCCAGGCTCCGAAACTTCCTGCTCGATTGCCTGCGACGCGTCGAGAGGACGGGTCAGGTAAGGGTACGACGAAGAGATTTTAAAGAAGTTGGCCAAATTGCGCGACGATCTCGAGGAAACGACTCTCGACTCGCGTGTTCCCGCGCTCCGGGGGCACGTCGTCGAGAAAGTTTTTGATGCCGGTGTCGCGTTTGGCTACCCACCGCTTCAATTCCGCATTCATGCATTCGCACGAAAAAGATGCAGATGGCGTTTGTATAATACTAGGGACGGGGAAAGGGCAGCTGCGAGGATCCACCGATTTTGCGGAACGATCTGAATAAATACGCGGCTGGGCCCTTGGCCTCTTCTCACGCGTGACGGAGCACCAACTACGGGCCCATTCTGTCCTTCCTTTTGTTGTTCAATTAGATGTGTGGGGGGCTAATCCGTCGCTCTTGCCGAGAAGTATAAATATTTCAGTGGCATTCGTAAATCGAAAAATGATAAGTGAAGAATTTACTGAAAATCCTCGAGATTGTCGCTGGTGCTTTTGGCTGTGCTTCATTTTAATTCGTAGACGTTAGTGGAAGTTGGACTTGAAATTTATAGATTTTGAAGGCGCTGTTTTGCTATTTTTCTCAAAATTAATGAAGGAAAAATAGAAATGCGACTGGACCCGAAAAGATCCAAGAAATGATCTAGATTTCATTCGCCTCTAATGCGTAGGTATTAGGGAACTTAATTTTTGTTTTAAAATAATAAAAATTTTATAAAAAGGTTGCCAAAGCTCAGGGTTTCCCAGTTTCGCCACGATATTTGCTTTCAACAATTCCTAATATAATTATCATCTCCAAAATTGAGTTCTGTTGGTATTTTCCAAAAACGTCGTCCACAAATTCATTTTCCAAGAACTAACCCAGCGTCACCTCGTTAATCCGAGTGGCTGACGAAGCCAAGAGACACGCGCGTTACAGGATTTCGAACCACGTCACGGTCCTTTGAAATCGCTCGCCAGGATGATCATCATTCCCTCGTTTCCCCTGTCGCTCCTCTTTTTTTTCTTCTGTTGCAGCCCGAACGTGCCTCGGACTCTGATCCGCGGATCTCACGGGGCGCGGCGTGACGCAACCGCAGCAGCTCTCGAGACGTCCCGTAACATCCCCCCGGAGAGCCAGTGTGTGTCACCCTCAAGCCCCGTTCGGACGGGTATATCGAGTCGATAGAAGTGTCGGGACGTGTTTCTGGCCGAAGGCGCCGTAATTACGGGTATCTTTTATAGGCAAGAAGGAGATATTTATACAGCCGACGCGCGGGATGATCGAGGAGGCTCTCTTTCCGAGGATGACGAGACCTTTTCGATCCCCCGGTTCCGTGGCGGGCGGAGGGAGGGACGCCTTGTACTCGTTTCTGACCCGCGTTTATTCCGTTCCTCCTTCCTCGTGCTCGCTAAATTAAGCGGCCATTCAACGGGAATTCGAGGCCGAGAATGTTTCCCGGGTTGTTTGCTTAAACGCACAATACGTCGCTACTCTGCGGAGAATGAATCGATCGAACGGTATAACGAGGCGCCATCGTGAAATCTGATGGACGAGCCTGCGATTGCTACAAGACGGGACGATAATGGAACATGGGATCCGTGTGGATACCGTTCTGGGCGTGAAACTTCTCGGATCTGTTCCTGCGTGGAGATGGATTTGATACAACGTTCCTTTTTTCTTTCGCGATCTTCGAATTCTCAGAATTGGGAAGCTTTAAATATTTTTTCTACGTAGAGTGAGTCAGTAGATGGTCGGCTTAACTGATTCCGATATTTGTATTACGATTTTGTTTAGAAATATTTGTTTTATGAACAAAATTCAAACACGTTGTGTAAAAAAATGTGTAATTTCAAAGAAAACATTAGTTGTATATGATAGAATTAATTTATGTAACTATAAAATTATAAAAATTTTATTCATAATCTGTATCATGGACATTATATATCATGAAATATTTTTCTGCATACAAAAATCACTTTTATTAAAAATGTTAGGTTTCTAACACATGCAACAATTTCTCTACAAAATGATGAAACAATAATGTAATTTAAAAACCTAGTTTCTCCATAATTATCGATTAATCTAAAATCTGTCCACCTATTAAATATCGTTCACCTATTAGCGTGTTTATCATACGTTGGATTTTCTCAAAACTTTGATATGGAAAAAATTGATTCCTCGCGTTCGCAGTACGTACAGTGTTAACTCGAAGAACGGCTGGGGTTTAGAACCGAGTGCAATCCTTTTTCGAGTCAGGTTCGATCTTGGTCACGGCGGAACGAGAAGACTCGCACCGGCGAAGAAGTGGTGAGGATAGAGAAATCCCTTTTTCGAATCAAACTCAGGCGGTGTTCTTTGAGTCAACACTGTAAGATTGTCCTTATATCGGCACAGTATTGTATAATCGTTTGATATAAAATTGCTCAGGAATTTTTCGAACCTCAATAGTTGCACAATATTATAGCATCAGACTAACCAATTAACCATTTCCAGATCGAAACTTCTATCACCATTTACTGAATTTCTTTTCTTTAGAACAATGATCCTGTGATTTTTGTTAAAGTTGCAAGTATCTAACGCAACCCTCGATTGTCATCAAGTGCCATTTCTGCCTCTTCTGCGTTTTCGTCTTTCTCTAATTTAGATTTGAAAGATCAGGCGTTCTTAATTTCGAACCAAGGGTTCGATTAGTCGTCCGAAGGAATGTAAAATTCGAGGAGCGGCAATAAGGGGTAGATAGCGATGGAGGGAGAGACGGTGAGCGAGTTAATTTCATAGCTGATCACCCCGGGTAATCCGAGCAGGGGCGGCGTCAGTGATGCGGAAAACAAAGCTGCAGGGTGCGACGAGTCACCCTACCAAGCTTTTCCGAGTCGTACGTCATAAGTGCTTCCGCGCTAGATTCATCATCTTATAGCAGAGCTTCCCAGTCGGGTTATCCACTTTTTCCACCCTTGTCGACGATGCTAGACGGTACGGTGACGGGGATTATTCTGCTTGAACCGGCTTCAGACCTCGCTCCTCCTTCGTGTAACAAATCTTCTGCTTACGAGTCCCTTCTCGCTATACCCTTGACTTCCTTCGACTTCTCGTCGCGATTCTTCCAGCAAAACCGTCCTCTAGATATTTTTAGTCCAACTTATCTGAAAAACTTTCCTGTACCTTCAGCAATACTTGAGGGATGAAACTCTGAAATGTGCTTCCACCCTTAAAATATTATTGCTCTTATAGTTCGCTCGATAAACCGAATAAGCTCCCTCAAAATCGTCGACAGACAGAGTTGCTCACATTCCTTATTAGAATCTCGACGAAACTCCCGAAATCTCCACCCTGTCATAAAAGTACAGCTGCCACCCCGCCACTGTCGCTCGCCATTAACGCGATCCACGCTTTCCATTCGTTAGCGCCACTTAACGTTTTACCTCCCTCCGGTCGCCGCACCGTGATCTCGCAACAACCGTAAACGCATCAAGCGGCGCGAGTAAAAACGCGCGCACGTTCCACCCCCCGTCGGGGGCGATTTTTACGCGTGCATAAAACCGGCGTCGTTAAACCGCACGCCGACGTGGCCCGTGCGAACGAGGCTGCGGGGGCTGGGAACGGGAAAGATTGATACGAACCTCGAAACGGCAACAGGGAGAAACGAGGAGAGGAGAAATCGAGGGAAAAAGGAGAATAAGAAGAGCGCGCGGGGCGTGAGTCGCGTACACACCGCAGCGCCCTAATGGTGGCTGCTTACGAGTTGATTTATTTATCGAAGTGGCAATACCACGACGAATCCACCCCTGAGAGGTCGGGGCCAGATTATCGAGGCCCCCGTGTGTATCTTTCTCGCGGCTCTATGGACGCATAATAGACACGCGCGTGATAGACGAGAGAAAACGGCTCCTCCGCGTGTGTCACGTCGGGAATTGCCACCCCCTGCCTCCCCCCCCCCGGGCACGGGGTTATGCCGAAGAAGTGACGAATGTGCGTGCAACGGGATACACCGCGGAGGGTGGAGAGCGTTTCCGTTAATATTTGCTTGTACAAGCCTGACACATATACTTCTCGTGTTTGTACACGGTTAGTAGATGGCCTCCGACCGGGTATTATTTCTCCGCTTTCGGGAGTGGAAATGAATTTTTTTCGAAGCGTCAGACTGACAAGAGGGTGGGAACATATCGTTGAATTTTATTATTTAGATCCTGGACATTTTCTCATGTTGTCAGGAATTAATATACGGTCAAAGAAAGAAATTTTTTTTTATAACTTCAAATATACTTTTGAACAAAGAAACGTAAATCGATTTACTGACTTTTATTTTTTATGGAATAGAATATTTTGAAACTGTAAATATTTGAAAAAATTTTAAAAATTTCATATAGCATCTTCCAAATTCAGATCGTAATAAAAGATTCATGTAAAAATTTATTTAACCATATTATTATTGCAAATATATAAAATGTAGAAACTTATCACATTTTCCCAGACCTCAAAGACGTCGATTTACGTCAAAATCTTCCTTTATCTTCATTTACCTTGATTTTATTCTGTTGTGTGAATTTCTATACTGTTCAATCGACCGAAAAAAATAGTTCAAACTCTTTGATGTATCTGTTATCTTATAAATATCTCATCAATATTTTTTCTGCATGTATCAATATTTTTAATTTCTAAATGTGGTCTACATTTCTGACCCTCCTCTGTCAAAAAAATCCTAGCGATGTCTATAAATAGTCTCTGCTCTGAAACCTAATCCTCAATTGATTCTCTGTGTAAATACAGACCTGCGTTTGAGCTAATGAATAATACAGCTCTATTTGGAGCACAAAACATTTTTTGACCGATCGTAGTTCACTATGCTGAGAGAAGTATGAATTGTAATGACTTTAATCGGAAACTCGGAGCTTTAGGACGACTTTGAAAGTTGAAATTGGATACGTTAGCGAGAGTGGTTCAATTTCAGTTCTTCGCAACAGCGTTCGACCATTAACACGTCGTGTACGCGCGTACATTATTATGTGCGGCATAGTAATCGGTCTTGGGAGCGAGCCACTCGGCATCGGAATCACGTTTCCCATAATCTCCGGTAATCTCATAAATAATGCGTCGACTACGCGCGACGTGACCGTCCAGCTCGTTTGCCAGGCTTTAAACCCAGCCAATTCGTGCCTAGAGCATCAAAATTTCTAGGGTGTAATTTACATCGATAATCCTGCGGTATAAGAAGAACACGATTTGTCAGGACTAACGATACTTCATCCTCCTCCTGTGTAACATTCAATATATTATGCGCATTGAATGGTCAAGTTTTACGCGAGTTCCCTCGGTGAGCAGTGCGACGCCAGGCGTTCATAAAGTCATTCTTGAGGCAGTAAATCCTCTTTCATTCCCATCGGACTCAATACCGAGCGAAGCTCTGCGTCCAACCATCGTCGCCCGATCCCGATATTCCAAACGTTATATGTATATACATGCAAAATAAAAAACTGAACAGAGCATCGCGAAACAAAAACGCGTTATGCATAGGATGCAATTCGAAATCCCTTCGCCTCTTTTCCCGTTTCCGTGCCCCCGAATTAATGCCAAGAAAATCCCAGCACGGTCTCCAATAAAAGCCAACAATGGTTCTGCCAGGTCCTCCTTTTACAAACGGAAAACGAAAAAAAAGAGAAGGGAGAAAAAAAGAGGTTTTTACGTATCCGGCTACACACAAAAGCACGTGTACGCCCGTATGGAGACGAGGAAGCGGTCGCGAATCACCGAGTAGCCCTCCATATTCCCAGGTATTCGACCTCGATTTTCATCCCCCCGTGGATTCGACCAGGGGTGACGCGGCGGCGGTGGCGCGCGCGGAGGGTGAAACGGGATTGACCTCGCGATTTGACGCTGTGCAAACGCACCGGCCAATTATCTGCAGTCTCCCCCTTTTTCGGATTTCATGCCCATTGTGTGCACCGACCCCGCTGTCGGAGGATCGCGCACGCAGTTTCTGCCCTCGCTTCTATCCACTCTCAGCGCCGTTGCGACGTCGTTTTCTCTCATTTTTAACTCCCGCATTGGTTACTGAAACGACTGATCCAACCCTTTCAGATCGCGATTAATCTCTGTTAAATGAAATCTACGTCCGATTATGGTTAACAGATTTCAGCATCCCTGAAATTTCAGGGGTTGAAAAAATCTTGAATCGTTGCAGATTTCTTCCCCTCTGACAAATCGCGAAAAGAACACAGGTTGTCCTGTCATTTTTCACAGAAGGTCCTTCCAAACGACGAATCAGACAATATCGACACTCGAGTTCGATAGTCGTAACGCATATCTACACTACCGTCCAAAAGTTTGGCATCACAGGAAATAAGAGTAACAAGGACTTTCTCAATCGACAACATAAGCTTGTATTCTTCATAACTTTTTGGATTTTTATAAATGGAAAAGAAATACATCATAAATAACGTTGCTCTGTTTTATATGGAATTCGATTTTAAAATACTCTTACAATTTTTTTAGGCAGTTCAATATCTTGGAAAAGCGATTTTTTTTAATTTTTTAGTATGGAGGGTGTTTAAAATTCAAGGTGCCAAATTTTGTCAATAAATTCTATGTAATAGGGTCATTCGGGGTAAAAGAACGCATCGGGTAAAAGTACGCAGTGCCGTTTTCTCTGAGGGGGGGACGCTGGCCCATCAGGATTGAGTGCGCGTGGGCCGCCATTTTGGGTCAACGCCTATTAAGCGGTGCGAGTCGCGCTTTCTGAATTAAAAATAAAAATTTTAAATTGTCGTGTTATTTCGATCTTTTTCGTACCAGGGAAAAAAGTTCGTGGGCGTATTATTTATGTATTTTTAGAGGAACGATTTTTTCCAGAATAACATTTTAACCTAACTTTATTGGAATTCGAACTAGTACGAATTGTTTTGGTTACCGGTCAAATGGGATAAAAGGACGGGGGTAATAGTACGCACTGGTATTTAGGTTACTGTCTACTTGTTTTTGAGCTCTTAATAATATTTGGAGTAAAAACATATCTGCTCTGATAAAGGCTTGAACATAATTTCGTTTTGTTGAATCTATGAAAAATTATAATTTTATGATAGTTTCCTAAATTTCCTAATTTCTATTGTTTTTGTCACCTTTAGTTAAAATAACACCATTTATTAAAAATAATATAAAAATATGTTCCATCTGTGTATTATTTATTCATTTTCTTTTACTACACCTGAATGCATACTTCTACTTTACATGCGAACTTTTACCCACACGACTGCGTATTTTTACCCACATGTCAGGGTAAAGGTACGCAGTCTGACCAAGTCACTCTTTTGCTTAATTTAAAAAAACTCGTTATGTTTTATGAGTCTATTAAATATGCTACCGATAGCGCAAAAAAATGTTCCTAATATCATGGTAGTTTCGGCTCAGTGCAGCAAAAACAGCAAAAGTGCGTCCTTTTACCCCGAATGACCCTATTTGTTTCTTGTTTAAACCCATAGAATAAATTCATAATATTTGGAATCTCAAATTTTGGTTATCAAAATTTTATTCTTAGATTATTCTTATATTACCTATTTCTGAAAAGATTTTATTTTCCAATTCGAAGAAAACGTCCAAAGATCATCAAACTAAAACAGTTCAACATTGGAATCACTTTCTATGATAAATAATATAAGTCACAATTTTTTCACTCATATAAACCAACTTCAGCAACTAATTATATCGAATCTAGAAGTCGTCAAGTAGATTTTAGCAAAAATGAACAGGTAATTTCAAATTTTTGGCCGATAGTGTACATTCAAAGACGCGTCACGCTAGGCGACTATGTCGTTGCCAGTCTATTTCCGTTTCGTCCCCTTTCCTCCGTAGGACACACGAGTTCTTGCTCCAAATCCTTTCGATATATACATATGCGGACCGGAGAAAGAGTCGGGCGAGAGATATCGTAGGGGATGAAAAACGAGGGGGTTGAAGGGACGAACGTCGCGGAGAAGTTATACGGTCGTCCAAGTGGCGAGGACAAAGGGACCATTTTATTATCGAGTGCCACGGTCCCTGCGAAACTCCTCCGTTTGACGCGCTGCAATAATATTTTCCCGTGTCTCGCCCGTTATATTGGCCAGCTAATTTATGTTGTGCTGCACTTAACAGTTCCCCGTTAGAGCAATCTTCGCTGTCAACCTCCTGCTTCCCGGAAATCCGCCCCGCTCGGTCGTTTCGCCATCGAATTATGCCGTTCTTAATGGTTTGTTTTGGGTCAGCAGAGATACTTTCCTCGCCGCGATTGATACGATTTTCCCTGGGAAACAGTTTTTCCGCGACATCTCGGCGCTCTGTCACGGGGGTTGACGGAACGCGCTTTTGTTGTGAATGCGCCCGTGGATGCCGGATGGAAAAAGTGAAAATTTACCAGAGCCGGTAAGCGACCCCTGTAGAAGCGAAATATCGCACAACCGGCGAGCGTGTTGAACATAGTCGACGTTACGACTGTTTTATTCCGTTAATGCCTCGTGCTCTGTCCGTCCACCCGCGTTTTTATTCGCGAACACGCAGCGTTTTGTATTTTGCAAGTCGTAAAACATCGCACGCGTTAATGAGCGGCCGGAAAAGCGCGACACGCGGCGATCAAAGTCCGACAATATACCCCTCGAAGTCGCGAAAAGAGCAGCTTCCAAAAAATAGTTTATAATTTCTCGCATTAGATACCAGTCATACAGCGCTTCATAAAGTTTCATCAAAACCGCCTCGAGCTTCGAAAAGGCGTACACCCTTGCATATTTTCCGCCCCCCATCGCGACACAGGGCTGGATAATAATAAAACCGAAACCAGCCGCGTTCTATATAAAACCGAAGCGGAGCATTTTTCCAGCCGCGCCGTGTATTCGCGTCCTCGCTTTGAATACAGCGTCCGTAGAACGGCAATAAAGAGTTTTGACAAACGCCAAGGGGGCGGGGGTGCACCGGGGGGGCGGAGGGGGTTGCGAACCACGCTGCATCGTCCGCGGCTTGGTGCACGCTGCGCATGCAGCAATGCATCGTCCGCTTTTTCATTTGCCCCGGAAAAACGAATGAACGTCGCTCCTGGCGACAAACGGCGAGTACACGTCGCCTACACGAATACGCGAACTAGCGTTTATGCGTTTCATTCAGCGAATCGCCGCGCTCCGATCGAGATAATACATGGTCGCCGGTGCTGTGATAAGCAACGTGATCGAAGTCACAACGTTTGGTATAAAAACAGAAAGCCGATAGAATTTTTAGAATTAGAAGTTGTCTTAAAAATTTCGTTATACGTTGGGAGATGTCAGTACCTCTTAGTTTTTACAGATCTAGATCATTATTTATACAGGGTGTTTCAAGTTTTATTGGTCGAATAGCATCAGTAGATTCTATGAATAAAAATAAGAACAAGATATAGAATAACTCGTTCAAAGAAAAAAGAAAAGAAAATTGTAAAAATTTACTGTTTCCTCAAATCTAATTAAATTGCATTTGAGCGAATGCCTTTCCGCGCTCCATGAAACGCGAATCATCCTCGTCGCGACTTTTCCGTTTCATCGCAGTAAAAACGCGGCGAAAATTGCATGGTCTCCGCGACGATAAACGACGAGAACACGTCGCGTACACAGCTACACGACCGAGCGTTTCGCCGGTCTCGCTTTCATTTCGCGAATCGGCCGTACGTGTATTAAAACAAATCATTGTTCGTCGACGAATAATTCCGCGGCAGGTCGCGCGTCGGTTCCGCTCCAGCTGCGAACCAGTCCTACTTTTTTACGGACTCTAAAGCGGCGTGCCATGAAATTTTAATATCCGCGTTCCTCGCCTTCCGCGTTGGATTTATATTACGATTACACTCCGCCCGGGACCACCCTCGCGCCGCGCGCGAAATTCCGCCCCACCGACGCAGCTAAATAATAACAACGGCATTAACATTTTACATCGTCCGCTACGCGCGCGTTTTCCAGCCGACGGGAAGGGGTGACCAAGGGGGAGGTGGCATTTGACGCGGCGAAGGACGAAATTTCCATCGGAGGGCCGACGGAGAGAGGCTTGGAGAGGGAAGACTTCATTTCGGAAGCGGCGTATTTACGGGTGAATTGAAATAGATAGAAATGGGACTTAAAATGAATCTGCGAACGAGACTGAGACTAATTTTGAAGACACTGGGATATTTCAAAAGGTTTTGACTCATAATTGAAGGGCTGGGGTTCAAAGTAACTCGTGATTCATTAGAAGAGATCCAGCTCCATGATCCTTCTACCGTTTTGCTAATATTTCACGGTCTTTTCCCCACTTTCGCCCTCAGTACATTAAGCCCGACGACAAAAATTTCCCCGCGCAGCATCAATATACACGTTTGGCCGAATGACAACACGTTGTATCACACGCTGGGTACACACACCTGCGCCCTGTCGTCATCCCGCGGGCTTACCAGCGGGACCCACCCCGCCGGCCATCGACCTCCCGACCCCCCCGGTCGAATCATCGAACGATGAAACACTCGATTACTGCATTAACAATGCTACTAATTCAGCGCTGCGTGGCCGTACAGTTCTCGCGAGGCCAGGCAGATTCAACCGGCGTGAATTGGAATCGATATCGTGACGCTGCAGCGTTTCGAGCCGCGATTTCGACCCTCCTCCACCCTCTCCCCTCCCTCTATCCCGTCACCTCTCCGGTTTCGAGCGTGTGCAGCACGCGTGTACCACGGGCTTTCGGCGTGGCTGCCGACACTCGTTTTCCGCTGGCTGTTAAAACGGTTGAAACGACCGCACGACCGATACGTCATTCCGCGATGTTCACGACCGCCGCGCACCGAAACGAGCTGCCGACACGATCATCCCCGGCTAAATCGTAATCGCTGACTCCCGATTTCCACGCGGCGTAATGAAACTGCCGCCTCCCCCGACCTCCCGTTCGACCGGTTTGTTCCGCGATCAACGCGTTTCATCGATACGCCTTGTAACAGACCCACCGCTTTTCAATATTCCCCGGCGTTTTGTTTTGTACAAGCAGATGCGTCCCTCTGTTTAGCTTTTTTTCCGCGCTGTTTTTCGCCGGGCTTTGAAGCCATATTTATTTATAGCTCAAGTCATTGAAGTTTAGAATTTTATTTTATGGAATCAAAGATTAGACTTCGATGAAGATTCATGAAAGGGGATTGATTCGTGAGGATAAATACTTGGATCATAGAGAACTCAATTTGGAGGACAAGATGAGAGGATTGGCAGCTCTCAGGTGCCATTGTTTAAGTGTTTTCTTAACTTGTAATTGAATAATATTTCTAAATCAGTTCTTTCAGTTTAAATCATCGGACTGTAGATTTCTATGGAAAATTAAATTTTTACGAACATAAAGATTTGAAGCTTCAATAAGAAGCTGTGTCCTACTTTCTGAATATTATAACTTGTATTATATTTTTGATATTTTCTAAAAGCAATCGAGACTGGAAAACTCATCATCCCTTATTGTTTCACTTGCCAATCAAGTTCCCAAGTTCCCAGTCAAACAATCGCACCTCCCAACTAAGAAACAAAGAACACTTTTGCTTGGGAAGCATAATTCTCTATTTGCGTGAGTCTTACCTAAGTCTTTCGACACGCATTATACTAATATTTCTATTATAAATCAATTCTCCTACTTTACGTTATCAGGTTTCGGTCAAGCTTCTAGTTTCCAACATTTAAAGGTATTCAATCCTCCATTAACCTGCCCATCGCTTCGTCAACCTTGCACCGCGTAGGTCCACTAGGAACAGTGCAAAGAACACATAAAGGTAGTCGATGTCAGCATCGGGACAAGAGAAACGCGATCGTATGGCTGCTCTGCGGATTGAGCTCGCTCTCCCCATCGCTCAGGCAATGAATACGAATAGGTTTCAAGATACGATCTCTCCCGGGATACCCGGTATGGAGGGGTTAAATTAAATGATTTGCATAAGTAGGTGGGTGTCGACACCGGCAAACATTGACAAACGCGTGTGCAGCAGCCACTTTGTCTCCCCTCCGCCCCTCGGTTCCCCTGTATCTCTCTCTATCGCGCTCTCCCCCTTTGTTTTTTTCTCCCCCCGTAAGCTACCGTCGGCTGAAAAGGGCCGTCGGTGCTATAAGGAAGAATATATTATTACGGATAATGGAAACAGCGAGTTCGACGTAAACCAGTTGCGAGATAAGAGGAACGCGCACGAGTCGACACGTGTCGAACGGGCTGCGGGTCACTGATACAGCCGTTCGCAATTACGGTACACACGTTGCTACGAAAGCGAGCCAATCGGGACGATAATCTTCGCCCGGTTCCGGCACGAACGGAATTAGGTGGCTCCTTAATTACCCGTCGATCAAGGTTGCGCCGCGTGAACTGCTCAAACTGGACGAAGTTGCTCCAAAATGAAAAACCAATCGATGAGAAGCGACAGCTTCTCGATTAAATTGCTTATACTGCGCCTTATAATTTATGTTGAATATTCCACTGCAAATTAGCGCTAATTAGTCGCTTCAAGCTTCTTATTCGTATTCTTCAATGTTTCTCGTTGATTTGATGTTCTTTCATCGAAGAAAAATTCTGCTGTCACTTCTGTAAGTTTGATTCACGTAGAAATTTAAGAGGAAAATTTATTGTTTTTTTTAGTTGAAACTATCGATCCTTTTAATGCGTTCAATTTTAAGAAACATTTGAAAAAATTAGTGTCAGTGTCAACGTTTGGTGTTGCTAAAGATTCTATCATAATTTAAATGTGAACATTAATAATTATGTACCAATAATTAATATTACTATGAATTCAGACTTTTACGAGAAACACAGGAGAGTTGAGTGTTGGAGATTTTTCCAGAAAAACTGTTAACCCTTAAGTAGTATTAAATTAATTTTTTATCTTTGATATAACATTTGAGGGAGATCTTGTAGAAAGTAATAAGGGAACGTATTCATATATTAATCCGTTTGTATAAAGACTTCACAGTAATCCCGTTATAATCCTATTAAATAATTGATACTGATAGTATACCTCGTAAGGCTGAATATTGATAGTTGATCTATGTTTCCATCCTTGCTGAATTTTAAATTAAAGAACAATAAAAATAATTCTGGGAATGTAAAATAAAAGATGTTCCAACTGTCTCAACATCCCAAACAAAACCTCATGAGTCAACCCCAAAATGACGTGGCGAAAGAGTTGAGGTAAAAGCATTCTAGGCGACGAACTCTGAACTATTTATCGTAAGCGAGGGTGGCGAGGTCGGGCGAGGAAATGACGCGCGGGAAAACGTGTCGTCCGTGGAGCATTTGGTTTGTAAACGACGATCTCTCGAGACTGCACCTCGAGAGCCGCGACCCCGCCCCCGGGTCCGAGTGTTTGCCGTTGTTGCGACAACGGCGTCACGTGTCAATTCGCATTATTACTATTTGTCGAGGAGCCTTCGGCGAGCCGGCGAAGGACCAGCGTGAAGGGGCGACCCTTCGTGGGAAAAGCCAACACAAACAAAAATAAAATAGAGATAGATAAAGTGGCGCTCTCCGATCGGCCCTACAGGGGTCGGTCCCCCTACACCCTCGCGGGTCTCGTCCACGCGTTACTTAATCCCCGGATTGACTCGTGTCACTTATTAATATTTTATGCAAACACCACGATTTACGGCCACGCGGCCGCATTACCCGCCGGTCTTTGCTTGCGAGCCACCGATAACCGTGCACCGCGAACAACGGCATTATCTCTCGGCTGCATCGTGACGGATCGCATTACGTCTTGATTCGAGATGCACCGTTCCACGCTCCGCCGCTTCATCCCCTGCTGATTATTGGATAAAGTCGTATACCGTGGAGAGTAGACGATAGCATCGGTTATCAGCCTCGAGGATGGGGAGTCTGAACTTTCGCTGAATTGAAATTTTGTCGGCGGGATAGAGTGCTTGTAACATTTAAAGAGATAACGACTAATAGAATTTCAGCACTTTTACTTTGAAAATTCAGTACAGTACGTAAAAAGTAAATAATGGTTCACTATTAAATTATTTTCCATAAACCTTCAATCCCAGTCGAACAATTTTTTATTTTTTTAGACTTCGCGAAATTCGATTATGAAGTCACTGAAAAATTTCTTATCACGTTCTCTAATCAGTTTGAGACTCGCTATCGAGTTATCTAAGTCGACATTCAACATAGCAAACAAGCTAAATAAACAAATTAGTAATATATCGCCATGAAACATTTCTCAATAAAATTTTGATTTCATTTGATCAATTTTCCATTTTTCGGCTTTACAAAATTCGATTACAAATTAATAAAAATATCTTACTTTATTTTCTGTCAAATTTAAAAATAACTTCATCGAACTATCAGTCTAATTCCAATTATCATTGCCGACACGAGGAGAATCGAAATCGACGCTGTTCCGAGGTCGTTTCAGCCATATTGTTCCCTCCACTGGGCTCTTGTTCTCTTTTTTCGGTTCCGCGCGCAAATCACGGGGGCGAGGATGTCGATGGGGGTCCAGGACCGTCGGAAAAGGTGAAATCTGCAAGCCAAAACGAATCAGAGTAATCCTCCTCGACGCGTTCTCGAAAACCCCCTTCGCCTTGGTCGGCGGCGTAGAGACGAAGTACAGTTCGCGCGGAGAAAAGGGCCGACGACGGTCGATGAGCATTTCGCAAATGGATCTGTCTCTTTTTCCCGCTTCCCATCGCTTTCCACCGTCCTCCTCCTGTTTCGCATTTTTTCTCTCTTTTTCGTTCGCGTCACGCTGGAAGCGGTTCACCACCGATGTCTCCCTTTCATCCTCCCTCCGTTTTTTTCGCTCTCCTCCGCATTTTTATCGCTTCGTCCTTCCTCCTCGGGCGACGCTCTCCCTTTCTTCTCTCGTCCTTTGCGTTGATCCTTGTCCCCCCTGAAACACCTCTTCCTTCCACCTTCAATCCGGTTTCTCCGTCTCGCCAATGGTTCTCGTTGGTCCTTTCCTCGTCCACGGAAGCTCGACCTCCCCCGAGCCCTCGTAGCTGTCCTTCGAGGAGCCCTCGTCTCGCTTTAAATTGCTGATGAGCATTTTTAGATTGGTTACGTTAAGTGAATTGGTACATAGGCGGCACTGTGTTCTCCCGATAAAAGTCTTTAATGAATCCGGGGGAAGATGGGCCCGCCACGACCGCGATAGTATTAACTCCCTCGCGTGGCTCTGCTACGATATAAACTCGATCCGATTATACGCGGTACAACCTATACTTAGATTGGGGACACTGTTTTTGTAATGAGGCCGATTTTAGCAATAGCATCGTGCTTGCTTCTATCATACTGTGAGATGATTTGCTATTAACTCTTTAGCTGTGGAAGTTTTATTTTTATACCGCTGGAATGTTTTAATTTTTTACAGTGGTACAAAGTTCTATATCCTTTAATAGAATATTTTCTTCTTCTCGTTTTTTATCCTTAGACTTCAAAAAGTTAAGTGCCACGGTTTCCTACCACCTTATAGTAACTATAAAATTAAAGTTATATGAATATGATACAATCATGCCTTAAAAAGGTAACGGAAGTAGATCCAGGGTTACGAAGCTAATTTTCTCCAGAACCCAGACACACCTCTGTCTCAAAAGTTCCTGAAAGCGCACGAGGATCGGAGCACGTTAATTACATGCTTTCGACAGTCACCTGCAAGTGCGTGCAGCGTGAAGAGAAACGCCTCAACCATACAGATTAGATAGACTTTCGTTGAGAATGAAACCCGGAATCAAATGCGATAAATCCTGGACCGTGAACGCGTTCCGAATGATAGATCTCTCGTGATCAAAAACGCGAAGGATCCACTGCTGAAAAGACTTCTGCTCAGCTAGAAAATAGAAATGGAGGATTAGAATTAAGTCAGAGTTTAAGTTAAAATATTTCAGTTGAAACAATTCTCTAAAATTTAAGACCAAAGCTACAGTGATTCTAAAGTCAGATATAAATTTTGAACAAACTCGATAGGAAGAGAAATTCAAAAAACGAAGTCAGAGCTCAGGCGTGCAAGCCTCAAATATTCCGTTGACAGAGGAAAGCCCCATAATTGGAAATACTTGCGTCGAGCGGGCAGGGCACGCCACAATGGGAGTTTTTCCTGAGAATCCCGTCGGGCGAGCAAGGTGGCGAGCGAAAGCCGCTGACACACGTAAATACCGGTGGTGAAAAGAGGGAAGATAGCACAGCGAGTTAATTAAAACCCTCTCGCTGGCATTAGAGTCAAATCGTGGGCTCCGGCCCCCTGTCCGTTTCTCCGCGCGCCTCACCCTTCGCTCCACCTCTTTCACCCCTTTCTTGCTGTCTGGCGAGCGGAGGGACAGAGAAAATCGCCGGTACATCGGACCCCCGCCGCTATTCCTCCCTCCCGCGGGTGCGCCTCTGCCTTCTGGCCTCATCCGATAAAAGGAACGGGTAGCTGGTCGAATGCGTCCGGGACCAAGCAACAACAATAATGTCGTCGTCAGTTCGTTAAGCGTTTCTTTCAGGTCTGCTCTCCGTCTCACCTCCTCTCTCGACGAGCGCGGAGCTCGCGACTCTCCGAGATAACCAACCTCGTCGTTGTGTCGAGGGGAAAGAGGAGGGCCACCTACACTCCGCATTGCCCGGTTCCATCCAGTCGTTACGACATCGGCACGCGTGAGTGCGTGAGCTCGTACATGCGTGACTTCGTCACCTGAGATAATATCGGCGAACTGACCATCTATCATCCGTCCCGCGATTCCCCCGCGACCGTCGCCCACGGGAACTATGCGAGGACCTGGCCTCCTTCGTGGCACGTCTTCTGGAAGAGTGACTGGGGTCTCCCCCGGGCACTCCGAAGCTGACCGCGAAGAATGCGCCGTGACGAAGCTACTGTTTTCATCGGAACACCATTGTTGCCCCGGGGAGAACATTTTTGACGTCTCTTTTGGGAGACCCTTCGTTCTTTTTTCTTTTTGGGTAGTTGTATTAACGTGGGACGAAGTGGTTTGAAGCATATTGCAGAAGATTTGATTAGGATTATAGAAGAGTTTCAATTAAGTAACTTGGAATCGGAATGAAATGTGAAACACGGAATTGAGAGGAAGAATTTTTTTAGCTTTGTTGCATTAATATTGTATTAAACTCAATTTTCCATTAAATCTTCTATTATTTTTAGCGGAGTGAATGTTGGAGATACTGAATAATAGAAATTGGTAATAATTCAGAATTGTTTCGTCGGGGTTTGACTCTATTTAGACACTAAATTTGGAGATATGGAAGTTTTCGTTTGGTTAAGTAGTATTCTTCTGCAACTGTCAGACAAAGCCATCTACATTCTATTTTTGAGAATGGATATTTCTACCTTAATGCAGATCTCGAATCTAGAAGTTAAAAGCAAAATCCTTAAGAAACAAAAACAGAATATAATAAGCTACAGATCCATACTGATATTTAAAATTTCCAATCCCAACAGCTACTACGAAACTAAAAAATTCATGGCTGACATCATTTCTCATTACAACCATAGACTATTACCTCGTGCCTAGTATTACCTGCCAACTACTAATTCTCATCCATTAGAAAGTATGATCGCTCGATACAAGAATTCCTAGCTCGCAATCATCGATTACCGTCACTTAAAATGTCATCCTCTAAGCCATGAAAGGTCCCAACACTATTATTAAAGTCTCTCGCAATTTTATTTAAGCAGCAAGTACTTGTTAGCAAGGCCTGAAATTGGATACGTCAAGACCTGCTGTATATCGGAAAGGAACAAGCACCACGGGGATAAAACGACTGGGCGCAATAAATTCGCGGAATAAATGCCGATATAGAAAACATGACGGTACGCGAGGCGTACACGTGTGCGGTTTTGTACATCGCCGGGTCCTGGAGCCGATCAGCGTTAGGTGATTGATCGCTGACACGCAATGACTCATCGCGATTACCGCCGCGCATTGTTCGCGAAGAAAAACCTCGCGCGGAGGACGATAACGCGTATTACTCGTCACGCGTCGTGACTTTTCACCGAGTCCGAGCGTCGATCGCTTCCTTCATTCTATGCGCTCGCTGTGACGTCTACATCGAGTTATATTCGCGAATATTTGTACCTCGAAATCGCCTCGATGATCGTTTAGACGTTACTGAATTATAAAACTGTTTTACTAGAATGTAAAGTGCTGAGAGAAATCGAAATGCCATCGTGTTAACATGATTCATGATAGAAGATCTTGTATCTGACTTTCCTGAGTAGTAGAGAGTCGTTCAAATGATTTGCACTTGATTTGCGCTTCAAGAATTTCCATTTTCTATAGAATTGACAGTCAATTGCCTCAACTTCTGTCAAAGTTGAAGTACAAGAATAGCTCTCTAATATTTCCCAGCAATTCATGGCAAATGGTAACCGTAATAGAATGATTTCCGCAAAGAAATTTGTACTCCTCCCCCAAATTCTTTCATCGAGTCAATTTCCCATAGCAGTCGCGTGTCCCTTCACCACCCCTCCGCAGCCAATTACGATAGCCAACGTTCCATCGAACGCGTCAACGAACTTTGCACTCGTCTTTGAAAAGCAACCCTCGGTCCCAGGGTTCGACGGTCTCGACAACAACCGAACTGCTCTGTTGCGGTTCTAGTAGCAACTCGAATAATCGTGTCAACGGTATTATGCGAGATGCAATCCAACGGGCGCGGTGTCGTAGACAGAGATGAGATGGAGAAGGCAGAGAGAGAGAGAGAGAGAGAGAGAGAGAGAGAGAGAGGAAGGACGTGTATGCGCGTCGAGGCGGTGTCTCGTTAACAAAGCGAGCCGTATACATTCGGTAACAGATGCGAAACGATGTCAATCAGAGCGTGCACGCGCTGGGGTCGCGCCAAGTGATTGACATATTTTCCGCGGTGAATTCGGCCGAGTCTCGCAAGGACCAACCGGATCGGATGCGTCGCATAAAGCACTGTCTCTCCTGTCCCTTCGGCCAGAAGAAGCTCACCGTTGCGCGGTTCCCTATCGTCCCGCGCCCAATTTGCAGAGAGCCCTTCCCCCTCGCGCTTTCACGTAATCCCATGATCTCACGGGATCGCTTCCGATCCACGTAACGCTACTTTACGATTCGCTCGCCGACCGAATCCGACTCGAGGATGACTAAACATTCGTATACAAATACGACGAAAACGGAATCTGCGAAATTGTGAGCGCTTCTTCGTGGTGGAAGAGTTTTTCGGGGGGGTGAGTTTCGTTTGAGCCTGCAGTCGATAAGCTGCGATCTTTTTCTGAAATCTGGCGAATTTTCGGGGAAATCGGCAAAAGCGAAGATTCGGGTCAACGGTGAGATTACTTCGAGGGTGATTCTATTATCGAGAGGGTTTAAAGGATGGTATCCAGTCAGGAAGTCGAAAAAATAACTCGAATTTTAAAAAATTACAGCTTCGGAAAGTAGGTACATCATTTTGGAAATATTCCTTGAAAATTTCTGATGGATTCCACTAAAATTTGTGGAGATAAAAACACTTATGACAAATTTTTTAATTAGCTTTTGATACTTCAAATGAGTTTCTTTCAGAACAATGTTTTCGATGGTAGTGAGTAAGATATTTAAAAAATTCCGTGGCTGATCGCAGGTTATTTTTATTCAGTGTATATTTGCAATTTTTATGAAGGAGGAATAGTCGTTTTTTTATTGCGAAACTCAAAACTTCTGCTTCAAAGAGTCATTATTTTCAAGGTTTTAATTTAATGTGTATATTTTATAGTATTTGTTAGAAATCGCTAATAATTCCACACAAATTAAAATGTTTACACAAAGAAATTAGTAAATATTCTTCAATTCTTATTCTTTTAAATACAATAAGTCTCGTACCAATACATGCCTATGTTTTTTCAAAGCAAATTCTCAAATATTCGCTTACTATTAGCCTTCTGACTAGGTGCAACCCCTTAAGAGAGAAATTTCAACCCCCCACAAGTAACCAAAAATCTGTAAAGCCTAATTCAAGAGTCCTCCACAAAACCCCTGGCATCTGTAGCTCGTGTCCACTCTAAAAACCCCGAAACTCCCGTCACCGTTCTTGCGCCACCCCTGACAGCCTCTCAAAGCCAAGGACACCCCGCGACATCACTCTTGCATCACGGCGGACACGAGCCTAACGGCAGATGGACGAAATTCGCCGTCGACGCGTCCATTCAGTTCACCCCTCCGCGGTCGGAGAAACTGTCAGGAGCGCGAACAACGAGTTAACATCGATCCACGACGAGAGGATCGTCCAAGGAAAGAAGGAACGTGTGGCTCGCGAAATGGACCTGGGCCCCGAATGGGGTGGGCCGTGTCGAGTTTCGTGCGTCGTGACAGCGAATATGCGTCGCCTGGCAGTTGTATGGACGCCTAAGCGGGCCTGTCTGTCGAGATTTGAAACGTAACACTGTAACACGCGGGTTCGGGAACGATGCTGGGGTGGAAGAGAGGGAGAGAATCTCGGGCGCCGACAACTTCGCCGCCTTCCTCCCCCCCAGAAAACTCCTGTGTCTCTCTATCCCCCCGTAGGACCCCATCGTCCTCGCGCGTCTCGCAGGCTACGAAACAGGGCGACACGTTTAATTGGTAATCCGTTTAAAGGATTAGTAACTCACGATGGGTATTAGGACGTGTCGCTGGTCCGCCTGCAGCTTGTCCGTTTCGCACGGACAAGCCGAAGGACACGATCCCGGGCCGCGTCGATGGATGCTCCTCGATGCTGGATTCCCGTGGATCGAGATGTCGAGGTCGGTGGCCTTGTCGCGGACCGATTCCTCCGAGATACGCCCGGATCAGCCCGCGAGCCTTCGATCTTGCTCAGAGGTTCTTCATTCCTCCTCCTCCTCCTCCTTCGAGATTCGACTGGACTGTTTTTAACACGGGATTAACTGTAGCCTTCGGGGAGCCTTGTCCGACAAGCTGGACACGATGGGCGCCTTCGAATTTCTTTGGGCCCGTCTTGGACTGGAGACTTCGATTTAGAGCGAGGATCTCAAGATGGATAGAACTTCGAGTGGGTAGCTTCGAATATGTAGCAATTCGAAATCTCTAATTTCTGATCGATATGGGTATAGTAATTACAGTCCCTTCCCAATTTATTCTCGTTCCAAAACAAACTCCTACGGAAAAGTTTTCCTTCATCCTCAAGAACCAGTCCGGCTTTCAGGATTAACCCAGCGAGCACTCCGCATTGACGAGACCCTTTTTTCAACGATCACACGACTCGTCGCACACGTCAGTGGCAATAGCGTCCCCGGCAGAAAAAGGTCGATAGATCTCTCGAGTAGTTTTCGATGCAAAGCGAGTGTGTGTGCTCGAGGGTGTCGATTCTTTCGCCTCCTGTATCGCTTGCTCCTTCTCTCTTCGGGGGAGTGTTCGACACGACACCGCGGGGCGTGCTCACTTTTCAAACGAGCTTACTCTTTGCCAGGCAAGAGCACATAGCCGTAGGGGCGGGAGGCTGGGTTTCGAATCCGGCCTGATCTAATAGGGATTAACAAAGTGACAAATGTAAGAGTTAGTGATGGGAGGGCTGGCACCCCTTGCTTCGCCGGGTGCACCGGCTCCGTCGAGGAAAAAGAATTAAACGGCCAACTTAATCGGAAACTGGGGGCCCCCTTCGTCAGTTCAGTTTTATGTGGGACGATAGATCTTTATAGTAAAACTTGTTTTCATTGGGCCTATAACAATGATATATATCTTTCTTTTAGAAATGAGAAACATGTTATAGTTGGTTCTTAATTTTTTAGTGAGTTGAAAAAGTAGACTTGGAATAAGTGGAACTGAGGAATTTGTTAGAGTTATGTTACAGTGGTTTGCCTAAATACTATTTTAACTATTTATCTTCTTTTTTTATTATTCGCTGCCATTGCCAAATGATCACGTGAGTCACTATTAATCATTCTAACAAACTATATAGACTTCTGTATAAAGTAACAAAATTGAGGTAAATGTAAGAAGCAATATCCAACCTTCTCCATACACTGAAGTATCTGCACCTTGCAGCAATTTATGAACTTCAAAAATATTCAATTACCTACTCAAGAGAAACTTCATCGCATCGGAAAACTTGAACAGAACTATGCATACGTTTCGAGATTCTTATCCAATAATTGACAATTACTATAAAAATATAATGCCAACTTCCTTACAAATTATTCGATTACTCGGAAGAAACTTCATCGCATCATATAATTTTCAGGCAGGTGATTCGAAATGTTTACCCAATACTAATAATAATGATAATAAGCAGCATTGTTCATCGACTTAATTCGAACAAAGGCTAAAGTGAAGGGTAGAGTGCGTCGGTTACGTTACAGGCATAAAAGTGCGCAATAAACATAAGTAATAAACGTTCCCCGATCCTCTCGCGATTCCACACACGATCGCCGCGAAATTGATCGTTTAACTGCTCGCAGCGTTCCTCGTTCCTCCGCCACGAGTGTACATTTATATTCTTATGTAAGATCGGGGTAGATAGACGCGAGGGAACCGCTTAAACATCGAGGGAACCAAGGAGCAGTTGCAACCTGCAAAGGAACCGCGTGTGCCAGGGCCAACGAACGATTTTCGTAATTCTTCGATTCCGCAAATTTATCGTCCGCCCTCGACGGACTCTGTGTTCTCCGTCGATCGATAAATCCATCGATACCGCAGCGCCATCGAGCGAAGGCGTATCAGATCGTCTTTTAATAACGAGGACACGGCTCGGGCCAGAAATTATCGGCACTTCGGACGCGCTAAACTCCTCGGTATACGCCATCGATCAGCTGGTCGACCACCTGGCCTACTTTTATCGATCATCTCTATGCTTCCGAGATCAGAGATTTCTGGTATAATAATAGACAATTGTTACCGTGGCGGTCTTCTTGTAATAGCTTAACGGTTAAACTGTTGGCCGTGGTCGGTAGTAGCTTGTTATTCCGGTGTTTTATTAAACTTTTAGGGGGATGGTTTTACTTCTGGCGAGAGATTTCGAGGAAGTAGAGGAAGACAGAAAAGGAAGCTTTAATGTCAGTAGTTTTGATATTTCGGGTTCCGTTTTTATAGTTATTCAGACTCTGTGATTTGCATTGGATTTAACTTTGAACCTTGTGTGTGTGAACATAGGTATTTTTGGTCTCAACTTTGTATTCTACTATCTTTTTCGACAATTTTTATAGTTGACAAAAAAATCTGGACATTATTAATAACTAGACTGCGGCTTTGTAATATAAAACTATAGTCCTACTCTAAATTCACCTACCTACCAAATTATCGTCTGTACCAAAGTCCATTGTGCAGAAATCATAAGTTCCTGACAAATGAAGCTACCTGATCCAGTTCCACTCATAATAATTGTCCTAATTGGCTATATAAATCAAGTCCTCAAATCTACAACTAATTTAAGTTATCGACAACTTGTAATTTCTGCATGGTATCCAAGCTGGATCACGTCAGGACCTCCAAGTGTCCCGGAGGCAGTAAAAGAAGGAAGTATCGGTACCTCATGGTGGGTCCACGTGCACGTACGCGGTACAGGACACGCGTAACGTATGATCGCGAACGGACAATGAGGGAATGCGAGGGATGCGAGGCAGAATGGTTTTGCAGCGACGATTCGTCGTCGTCGCGGTCGTGCTTGTCGTCGTTGGCATCGTCGCGAGCTGGACACGCGGCCACGGGGAATGTTATCGCGCCTGTATCGTCCGCCGGTTTTCATTACCATTCCGTGCCCCCGGAGCCTCGGACGTTGCCCTGAAAAAGTCGATTTGATTTATTGCGAGCCGCATATCCGACGTCTCGTAACGTCGTCCTGGATGCCTGCCCTTTCTGCATTTCGAAGGCACGGATCCCCTCGATCACGTTCGCTCGAGTTTTGCTCCGACTCGATCACCGTTTCGGGAGATTCTCTGCAATCGTCTGCATTCGTCTTGCGACAAACTTCGGATAATCGGCTCCCGATTTTTCCCCATCTTGACATGTGCTGTGTTCCTCTTAAAAATTCTATTGTAAATCTAAAATCTGCGGCTTCCAAAAAAAGGGTTTAATGATCCAGGAAATCTCTGTAAAGGAGGATCAAGGGTTTCAATACCCATATATTGTATAATCATTGTATAACAGCGAATCTTAATGTTATTTTTTATTTTAAGTGTATCAAAGAGGGCCACCCCGTTAATAAATAAATAAATAAATAAATAATCCTAATTCCCCTAATCAACATAATACAGTTAACTCGATTAGCCAAGCCGAAGCCAAACAGGAAACAGTTCCTATCGCAGCCTTCGCTCGCGTAATTCCTTCGACTGCAACTTTCTAATTTCCCCCGGATCATTCGACAGGTAAACGTTCGATTTTTTAATTAGCGAAGCAACTATACCGTGCTGATTGTGAACGTTCGCTAGACACGTGTAACGGATACGTAACCATATGCAGGTACGAATTAAACTAATCGGTAAAGGGAACAAGATAGATGTAACGAGCTGCAACCGCGTGTTACGTCAATAATGCGGGTATCTATGACATCCGTAACCGGTTCGACTGTGACCGTAATATCGCGCCATTTCAACCTGGATTTCGCCCCTGACTCGATAACGCGCGTATTTGTCCGGCGATAATGCGAGCAATAGCGCGCGAATAAATTTGCCTATCGAGTCCCGGCGAAACGTCCATCCATGGTCACGCGTTTCACTTTGCCACGACATCCTCGCGAATATACTTTCAGCTAATACCTCCTCCCACCTTCTGGAACAAAGCCACTTATCTTTCCCCGAATAGTCGTAGTTACAAAGTCAATAGACGCAACTATAACCGGGCGACTCCAAGTATCCCCCATGCAGGACACGTTCTCGAAACGCGAAGACGCTTCTTCTCCCGCTATGCCCAGCCTCTTTTTCCATTTGAATATCCGCTGGGTGCTCGGCCGGCCGGACTCCTCGCGGATAATTAATGCGGCGCTGGAACGGGGCAGAAGAAGAAGAAAAGCCTGCGTGCGTCCCGTCATCCGGGGACGAGCGGACCAACCGAAACGCGTGTCCTCGCGTGAGAACCGACTTGTCCCTACGGTCCGGTTGGTATGTAAATATCCGCTGGCCCAGAGACACTGGAGCTGCTTACGGGGCTCCCTCCGATATTTCAATGCCCGTTGCGAACAGTCGTCGCGAGTTATCACGCAACACGAGCAAATACGCCGAGCGGAGTCACGCGTCCCGCTCTATGACCGCTTCTCTGACAAGTAGAACGAACCCTGGAGGCTGAAGAGTCTCCGATAAGTTTCTCCTCGTTTCGCCGAAGGATTTTGCGGGTCGTTTTTATTCGAAGCGCCTAATGTGCAAACAGGTTCCCCCCTCGGGGTGCACGAGTTTTGCGCGCGTTCTCGGAACGGTTTTCGAGCGACGCGATCCTCGGGTTTCCTAAAACGAAGTTCATCGGGGCGCGCGGAGTTTCTTCGGCGCGGAGAAAAACGGATTCCCGGGGCGATTGGAATAGCGAGTGTCCCTCGCGAGGAACCGTCGGAAATATATCATAATATCTAGTCGAAATCTTTAATTTCCAACTTGTCTCCGACGAAAGAAACGCGGCCAATCGGATGCTATCGCTGCGTTCACCCGTTGAGTATTCTCGCCGCGACCGTCGCCGCCGGAATAACGATTTCCCCCGGCACCGACGCGTCCCGCTAACGATCCTTCTGCTCTCTGTCGCGTCCTGATCGACATAATTCGCGTTATCCACCCGCGGGATGATCCTCGAGCGAGCCGCGCGCAGACCACCGCGCAAAACCGTCCGTACAACTCGGGACACTGATTTATTTCATCAGCCGGCCCGGCAGCGAATAATTCGAACGTTCGCCCGTTGTCCCGATGCGACGACTCATTAACATTCCGGCGTGTATATCGAAAGAAGCGGAGAGGAGCCGAGCGGCCGGCCCTCCGGTGTATCCGCCATAAAGGACTCTCTCTCGCTCGCCTTCCTTCCTGCTCGCCTTCTTTCGACTCGTCCTGCCTTCGACCGGCCGATCCGCCGTGGCTGTTTCAGTGCCCAGACGCTACCTGGCCACAGTCGACACGCGCGCGATACGCTCGCGCCGATTCCCGAATTCCCGTCAAATCGTTCGCGCGATTTTCAACGCGGAAACCGCGGTTCCGAAGCCCGGGAACGAGCCGAGTCGAGGACAGAGACCGTCGGACGTCTAGGCGACCATTCGTCAACGTGTGTCTAGGGTGAGTGGAGGAACGAGGAGGTGGAAACACGTGGAGATCGTCTCCGGCCGCTCCGCGTGGAGGTCAGCGAGACGCACAGGTTTTGTGGATGTTTGTTTTAGAAGACGCGCGACACGTTTCATGCATGGGAACTTTGAGTGGTGGTAGTTATTAGGCGTGATCGTCATGTTGCGGCGAGTAATTCTGTCTACTCCATGCTGAGCAGCTGACGGCTTCCACGCGAGTTCATGGTAGATTTGATATGAAACGGAATTTCGATTAGATATGGTATTCTTCGATTAAGCAGACGGCGAGGAGAGAGGATAGAGCGGAGTTTCTCCTTTTTCCCTGTTCCACTCTTCAAGGAACTTGTCAAGCTCCGCGACAGTATGAGCGCGTGAAGATTAAAGATAGTAGCCCGTGGTGTTCTTATTGAAGTGGAACTTGTAATTCCTGTGGCTGAACGTGTGGTAGACATTGACGTGCGGTCGTGAGTGGATTCGAGATCGATCAGAGTTAGATAATGATTTATTGCTGTGTAAGGAAAGGCTTTGTCAGTTTTCTTCCCGTGAGAATTGAAGAGTGCTCGTTCTTGGGAAGTGTATCAATTGTTGCTTTTTTTTGTGATCGAGGGTGAAAGTGGGCTCTTGGTAAAGCCGATGGCGCCACTGTACGGTACTCGATTTTGCTGCTACACTGTGCGTTGCGTCTCTATCTATAGTGGCAGCAATTGTTTTATGGGATTCATTACAATATGTATATTCATGCAAATTTGATATTCGATCTTTGATACTGCTGATGTTAGCAGACGATTTGTCACAAATTCTGTGTAGCAATTCTTGTCCTAATAATAGAAAAGGTAAAAATTTGAAAGTAAGCATAGAATATATTTTTCTTTGGGTAATTTGCTTTTCTTTTGAGAAACATAAACAGAGGAAACTCAAATAGATGAGAAGCTCGCTGCCTGTCCAAAATCCTAATTTAAGTCTCTTAAGAATCAACTGATTACTATCTCCTATAAAAAATCCTACTCAAAGTACAAAAGAAACAAATTATAGATCCAATTCAATTCACCCACTTTTCAATTTCCAAATATTTTCCACTACAATTACTTAACTCTACAATCAGCTTCCCTTCACTCGACTAAAAAATTGCAAATCCTCAAAACACGTGGCCCGCGCGTCGATTCAGTATTCAGCAAACTGTCGTTGTTTTATCCCCCCAGTCCAGCTGCGGGCACACATCCATATAACAACACGTGTCCGTGCAAAGTAGACTTGTTCACCGGGTAGAACAGCGCCCGGAACAGCCAACCCGAGTATAGAGAGATCGCAGACGAGATTCAGCGTCGAGGGGCTCCGCGAGGAATAAAATCTGGCCGCATTATTCAATCGGTGTAGCTTGGCTGGAATGCGCGGATCAAACTTAATATAATGCGAGCGGCGGGCGGAGAAAAAGCGAGGCGCGCGGGCGCGTGCGGTCTCGCATGCGGAATATCGGGATCGACGACGCCGGGCATCGCGACGCCGACGGCGCAAATTAATATAAACGACGCCAGGCCATCCCCCTCGGGTCTGGTTCATCGGGTATGCGTGCCGTGCGAGCAATCCGATTGCCTCGTCGTCCTTCGAAATACCTCGCCAGCATCTCGCGCCGCATCTTGATCGTTGGATTTTCCGTCTCCACTCTTTCCTTCCGTTTCCCGACGCCGCGAATGCTGATTAGGCCCCCTTCCACCACCCTCTTCGCTGACTATTAGCGCCCTGAACACTCTCTGGATTCGATTATGCCAACGGAAGGGTGTTTGTTAGGTGAATTCTTGCGATAGGGTTGAGAATCGTGATTTTTGTTTAGGATTCGTGGAAGAGATTAGTTTTGCATAAAGAGGGTTTTATTGATTGGCTTAACTTTAGAGGAAAAATAATGACACTGGATTGACAACTGAATTGACATGGGTGATAATATATAATTTGCATTAAAATTATGTAGTGAAGATTACTGAAAAAAGAAGAGTTCTATAAACTACATTTATTGAAACTTATAATTTCTCTATGCTATGAAAAAATTTTGAAGAATATTCCATAATAATTATGTATTCATGAGAAGATTTTTTTTTTTATCAAATAATTATTATCGTTCTGAAAATATAATCAATTAACTATATTAGAACAAATTAGGTATTTCAAATTTATTTTTAACGTCTGCCAAAAAATACACTCGCGCCTTTATTCTTCTTACATGTAAAATAATCATAAAATTGTGTTCATAAGACAATAATTAAACTAAAAATTAATTTTTCACAGTTTTCCATATAAAACACTGAATCCATACGCGACTCTGTCCCTATTCCAGAATTAAATCACGCTTCAAATTTTAATCAGATTTTTGCGGTACTTCCATCGTCAGAATATCGAATAATTAAAACTCTGAATTAAAAGAAATCATTAATAATTCACCCACACTCTACCGAACTTCAATTCTATAGCGAAAATAGATCTCCACATAGATAATCGATGAATAATTCCTGTATCTGATGAAATACCTAAATCCTTTCCTCCAGTAGCGTAAGTCCATCCTACACAGACCATCATAAGCTCCCCGTAGCGTCTGCCAAAGACTGGAAAGAGCGCTGAAGTGCTCGAGTACCCCCAAGGAAGCGTCATCCCCCGTCAGCGTATCGTCGGATCGACACTCTCATTTCGTTAATTATATGGTTGAAACAGAGTCGTTTCGCTGCCTCCTCCGGGCCCCTTCTTTTTCCTCCTTTCTTCCCGCGTAGAACGGAAGCCACGAGGATCCCGTGTGTGCCAGGGGCCAGCTATCCAGACCAGGGTCGTAAGATAAACTCCTCATTAGCGCGACAAACCGCGGAGGCTTAATTACCGCGCGGCGGGTGGCCGTTCCTCTCAGCCGTCGGTCCTTCGAGGCATTCGCGACGTCGTTGGTCGTCATAAAATTCCCCCGGTTTCGCGACGAGCAGTGCGTCTCGTCAATTAAAATTGTCGAACGCACGTTCGGTTGCCTCTTCTTATCGTCGGGCCGCGGGTGCACGTGTGGAGCATCCGCCGCGCTCGCTGGGCCCCTCGAAATAACGGATAATTATCGGGAACCGATTATCCGGGAATTTTCGAGGATACCCGCCGATCGACCGCGTCTCGATTACATATTTCTTCATTACGACCCACCGGAGGTCCGTTCCTCTCTCCCTTCCCTCCCCCGAGTTGTGAATGAACCTGGGACAACGGGAGCTGATATCTGGGGATGTTAATGGCTGCTTGGTAAACTCGTTTTGTCTGGGGAGAAAGTGAGATTTAATGGCTACTAAAGGGTCCCATTCTTTTAAGACAATTTTTATGCAAGTGTGATACGATTTTTTGTGGCTGTTTTGGGATGGCGGATTTTCTTCCCTGGAGAAGCACGAAGTTTATAGTATGAGACGTTTGAAAAATTTTAAGGATCCCTTCATTTTTTGTAAATGGAAATTATGTATTTGATGCTTTTTTAATTTCCGACAAAAAAAATATTAAGGTACTTACGCTCAAAAATCATTCATTTAAATGATGCAGTAGAACATCGATTAAGTGGCTATTTCATGTTTCTGTTATGCTGAATTCTAATTATTTAATGTACTAACGATGAAAATACAGTAAAATGTCGAGTAAACCTTGAATTTTAATTTAACAATAATGCATTAAAAGTAAGAAAATGTTGCATCAGGAAAACACTTCAGTTTAACTCCGATATGAAGGTGCACAGCAAAAACGTAGAGAAGAAACCAAATATAATACAATATGAAGAAACTGAAATTAAAACACTTTTTAAACCAATGATTTTTTTACCTAAGTACCTCAATACTTTCTTGTACAGAATTAAAAAATCCAGTAAATGATAGATACATATACCTGTAAAAAAAAATGTGTAACTTTATTCATGCTACGTTCCTCTTAAAAATCTGTTCTATTAAAACTTGAATTATTAGCATATCATTATAAATGTGAACAATAAATTTTCGTGGAATCTTAAGGAACAGCACTAATATTTTATTTGAAATTGTAGGAGGAGGTTTAAAAAAATAGAGGTTTAAGCAAGTTTGAAAAAAAAATGAGAGATAATCTTAATATCTTTGGTACTTCTTCAGCTTTGTAAAAGACACATAACATATAAACTATACGATAAACTATATCACCTGTAACCATTTAATTTGGCCTAACAAAATTGTTTCATTTTCTGCCATTTTAAACTATGGCTTGAACCAATTGCGTGGGGCAGCCTGTAGGTTTTCAGATAGATTCTAGTGTTCGCGAAGAAAGAGTTTCTGAAATGAAGAAGACAGCGTCGGTGAAGATGGGAGACGGTCCTTTGTTGCGCAATTTACACGGTTCGCCGGTAGAAAGAGATGTCTCTAGATTTACGTGAGCGACTCGAGACAAGAGATTGAAAACGTCAACACGTCGAGAGGCGGAGGGACAAATCCACGGTCGTCGGGGGACCGGCCAAACGTAAAGCGCGGGCTTTCGAGTGCAGACTTTACATATTTGTATTCTACTTTCGTCTGTTTGCCGAAACATAATATTTCGGCCCCGTAGAAGAGGAGCCGGTTGTCGTTTGCGTTTGCGCCGACCAGACGGGTACTTCCTTGGCCCTCCTCGACGCATCAAGTAGCTTTGTCCCGTCTAATTTTTCCTCCCGCCATCGATCCCGGCCTCCTCAACCAATAACAATCATCCTGCGTCCAAAAAAAGTCTCTTCAGTTTTCCTCCCTTCCTGCTCGTTATTTCGCTATTTCATTACTCTACCTCCAAACCCCAAATGATGCGTCAGCCGAACAGCCAAATCTCTTGTGTAAAGAAGAAAAGAAAACTCTGACAATTCTAGGTTTCCATTTTATTCCACGAAGCGGATTTTCCCCGCACGCGCTGCCAACGACACGGCAACCAACTTGTCCAGGAAAATGCTAACAGCCCCGACGACTCGCGATCGAACGGCGAGAGACTGAAATTTCAGCAGAAGTCGCTCGCCACGCACCACCACCACCGGTTCCCTCACCACCCACCCACACGCGTGTGTGGCTCGAATAGAAAGGACGCGGTCGACGGGGTTGCCCCGAGTGGGTGGTTCGAAACGATTGTACCCTCTCTCTCTCACTCTCTCTTCATCCCTCGCTCTTTCACCAGGAACGCTTTGTAGCCCGTAAACTTTCTTGGTTCGACAACCCTCGGTCGGTCTCGAGGCGGAGGAGACCGGGAGAAACCGTAGGAACGGCCGAATCGAGCCGTTTCCAGCCAAGTTTTTCCATGGCGGTAGCTGCGCAATCATTTGTTCAACACACCGCCAACAAATCCAATACGCTGCCGGCCAACGAACACACGGATTTTGTTCCTCCCTCTGTTCACCGCCGACTCCCTGCAGCCCCTTCCTCGTCCTCGCCTTTGTTCGGCTCCAGGATGCACGGAGAGGTCGCGAAAGATGTGTGCTGGGCAAAGTTCATGCAGGGTTTGTGTATTGGCTTTTGAGCTTGTCTGAATTTGGTTTGGGGTTTGGGAAATTTCGTTGTGGTAGAATAATTATAGTAAAATTTAATTTAGGAGGACAATTAGAGATTTCGTTTCTGTCGCTATGATGTACTATTAGAAAATTTCAAGTGGTTGTAGTTATAGTTTTCCTTTTATTTGAATTTCGTAAGGTCTACGGATGTAAGAAAATTTACGGAAATTAGAGTTATTATTAGATTGCGGAATTTTGTGAATTTATAATGGTTCTAAATATGCAGAAATCTATGAGCCAAAATTTACAACATATTAAGAATATAACATATAAACATTACTTTTTTTTAACTAAATTCCTTGTCGAAAATCGACGTGTAGGAAGTCTGTAGAAAACAGTATGTTTTCTGTCGGTAGTTTTAGTGTTAATACTATTTTAAAAATGTTAGATACAATTTGCTATTAATTCTAATGTTCCACATTAAATTTGGAAACGAAATGCACGATAACAAAATTGAAAATAGTTGAGAACCAGACAGGTATCTATAGAAGATTACTCTCAGTGCTTCCTATAAAATCCTCAAATGTAGAAATGAGTGGACACTAATTTTGCAAGGTTCTCTCGTATCCTGACCTAAAGTAAAAGTCTTGGAAAATTCAACTTCGAAGCCTTAATAAAGCTTCAAGATTCAGGTCACTCCAGAAATTTTCCATAGAAGAATCTCAATATTTAACCTCCACTTATTAGACCTCCATAATTAAAATCTTCTTAGTCAACTTTTTGAGCTCTCCTCTACGAAATACGAGTGCCTAAAATCTTGAGTAGCTTCTCCAGATTTCTTCCTAAAAATCATAAGAATGCACCTTCGTATTATTTTCGTCTAGTTTCAATCTAAACTTCAATTTTTCGAGCGCTCAGTTCCAATGATCTCGCATTTGTCTCCCCAGCCACGACAATCCCCGCAGCGACACTGAAATACTCGCGAGGAGTCTGAAACCCGGTCGAACGTTTCCCAACTATCTCAGGAAACAACAAATCCGTGGCACGGTTTCCATTTCCCAGCCGAAGGAGAACGGGAAACGTCGAGGAACACGACGACGTTCGTGTCCCGCGTCACCGCCGCGTCGCTCGGAGGGAAAGCACGGTGTTCGCTGCATGGAAATCAGTTGTCGCGGATCGATTTCACGGCGACACGGAATTTGTTTGTACCAGAAGAAAGCCCCGAGGAAGGGAAAACCTTTTCCAGTCGATCCGAGGGCGTCGCTCGCCCCGTCCAAGCGTAGGGCGCCGAGAGGCGGGCGGAACGTGAGAGGACTCTGGATTTATTCGAGAAACGCTTCTCTCTCTCTCCTCGCTCTGAAATGGCGTTCCGCGACGCGACCGATACTCGCAGGGCGTGGAAAAGGGCCGATTCCTTAATATCCCCCGGAGACTCAGCCGGGGGATCAGATACACATCGCTCGGGCTCGCCTATCTATTCAATATGCCTCCATTATTTGGTAGGTGATAAGGTGGAACGGCGGTCTCTTCCCTTCGCCCGTCCCTCGGTTATATCTGCGCCTCTCTCCCTGGGGGCCGCGTCGATGAGCGATAGCCCTCGTTGACTTTCCTTCTTTTTGTATCGTTCCTCGTCCCGACAGGCTCGCTCCACCCCCGCCAACGCTGTTTCGCACCCTTATCGAGTTGTCGGCCGAGATCGTGGACAGTGATTTCGCCTCGCGAACGTCGTGTACGGTGATAGCGCTAACAAGCTCCCTCTTCGATCCATGAATCCTGCGAAGCATCGGTCCCTTCCTCGTCTCACCTCTGACCTGGGGTAACCGCGTAGCCGTGCCACCCGCTCGAAAACTAGACACGCCGAATATAAAAACCGACCGAAGAGGGTGGAAGCGAGGGCGGCGAAGATCGCGCGAGCATCGCGCCACACAGCCCCGACTTCATTTGTGCAAATGTATTCAGTCGGTGCATATTCGCGGAACTCGCGACATCGACCTTCCTTGTCGAATCACACGCCGCCGCGCACACACGACCCCTGTCGCCCTCCGCCCTTCCTGCCGGCAGGGCCGACGGTTTTCAGGCTGCCTCGCGAGCGCTTTTCACCGAAGAAACATGGTGTACGTTCCATAAAGGCAGCCGGTATCTCGGCTCGTATCTCCACGGCGAAACCGTCGGGGGTGTGCGAGCCCCCGAGGGTACACAATGTGCCCCATATGTTTGCGGGGGTGTATAATGCCCTGCGCCATCGGGGACCTCGATCGAACCCTGCCCCTCGCCCGCTTTCCCCCGGCCAAACCACTCGCCGCGCCGGGCGAATTCGCATTCCGTCTCGGTTTCTCCTCCGGCAGCGCGATGCAATTTTTTACGCCCTTCGGCCTCCGCCACCGGTGTTCTTCGACCTGGAAACACCGGTTTTCGCGGAAGCTTTCAATTTGTAATTAGACACTGAGTTCTCGATCGGATTTCGATACACCGCGCTTTTATCCGGGATCGGATTATTTCGTTCGCGGAAGCGATCGGTCGTCCTGCGTTCGGGGAATCGCGTCGTAAAAAATTTACTTTCGTTGCGGTCAGCGACGTGGATTTCTGTTTCTTCTTTTAACTCAGTTTCATTGGCAGAGTGCAGCTTTTATTGGTACTCTAATTTTAAGATTAAAGAGATTCGATTCCGAATTATGTGTACATATATAATCGTCGTACGAGTAGAATTTGTAAATGTTCGCATCCGTTCATCCACTGCAATTCATCAAGGCTGATCGGGCTTTGAACCCTACTCCGTCTCGCCAGCATCCGCTTAAAAATCCCCGAGTTTCGCCACTTGTCGCGCAAAAAATCCCCGGATCCGAGGAATTCCTCGGAATTGGAAGTGGCTCGAGTTTGCAATTTTAATCGTACAAAACAGGCCGCGATCTTCTTTTCACGGGCGCGGGTTAATTGCGTTCGGATGCGTTTAATGACGGAACGGGACTGCGGAACGCCAATTAAGCCGCGGAAACGGTCGATACACCGTGGTAAATAGACGTCGCGAGCCCCGAGCAGAAGGATCGATCGAAAACGCCGAAGGGTCCGTGGAAGTTGTCTGCAGGCTCTGTGCGGCAGGGCTCGCGAATCGCTAGCCTAGGTTTTCTCTCTTTGTCTCGGTCGCTGTCCCTCATCCACGAGATGCGGCAGTTTGATAATCGATCCGGGCCAGACGCGTTAATTATTTATCAGGCGGCACGCGCGACTGGCGATCGTCCAATTAAATTAAAGCGGGAAGCCGGGATCGGTGGCTATCGGCACTCGAGCGACCCTCTGCGTCCGCGCCGCGTTTCGCCATCGCTATCTGATTGACGCGAGCTGCGAACGCGCCACTCCGTCTGTCCGCTCGCGCAAAGAGCATTCGGACCGAATCCATTAAATCTCGTCTGTGCCCCCGGCACGGCTCATGCAATCCTCTAATTTCAACACGTCCGACGACGTCTTTCGACGCCTAATCGCCTTCGCCGATTCTACGCCTACGTTGGAACCTCTCACTTTCTACGGTTTTTGTAATTTTCCTTGGTGAATAGCAGTTTTTATAATGATTTACTGGTTAGAACGTCATTTAGAAGTGGGTAGACTTCGTTTGAGAGTTGTGGTATCGCCAAAATTTTTTTTAAGCCTTTTATAGTATTTAGGATTTTTTCTGAATTAGTGGTCTATTTTATTTTCTTTACTAATTGTTTTAAAAGATTAATTTTATAATAGCAAAGATTGTCTCGGTTAAGATTCTCAAGGGGCAAATAGCAACGTTAAGGAAAGCACTTAATTGTTAGAACTTTAGAATTTGTAAAAAGTATTTAGAACTTGGAAAATGGATAATAATACTAAAGATTTGGAGAAAAAAAAAGTTTGCATAAGAGTTTATAAAATTTTGGCCACCTAAAGAATTGAATCTTTAATTAATTAACCCTCTGTAAACCAGGTGAATAAAAATTTTATCCTACCTTATCATAAATATATGATTTGAATAACAATGTACTTCAAATTGATGCTTTATATTTTTTATTTGTATATTTTGCGTCTATTAAAAACTTCACAGATTTTTTGCATATTTCGAATTTTCATAAATGCATAAAAATCCACGATCTAGTTATAATTATGTATTAACTCGTTTAATCGAGGTTCTGGACTACAATCTTCAAATAATGAAATCTCCAAATCTTCCAATCAGTCTTCCCATTTAATCAAAGTAATTATTATTTTTTAGACTTAGTTCCTAACAACACTTGACACTTAACCTTCACAATTCCTCAAGTAACAATTGATTCATATCCAATTTCGGTGCCTTAAAGTGTCTCTCTATCAGGGAATTGGGGAGCGAGACTACAAGGCACGTTTTAGCAAATTTCTGGGTCGTAAAGGGTGGCATTTAGAAGGCAGGAACGCCTCGCGTGCCGATCGGTCGTTTTGAAATTAATGGGTCTAATTAGTTCGTAAAGGAAACCATGTACACTGTGTACACTGGCTGGTTGGACAGCAATTATTTCTTCATTCGGTCGACGAGACTGTACGCGGGCGTTTATGTTTCGCACATTTAGTTCGTTATCATTGATACACGTCGACAGTGATTGCGGCGAGGGGGACGCTAGTCTCGTTTTTACGACACGACAGTAATTTTCGATACGTTGTTACGTGTCCGGCGCATTATAATTACAAATGCAAATTACGGGCGCTGGCTGACGAGCAAAAATTAATGGCGATAGAATCGATGCTTGCGCGAACACAGGGGCGGACATTATTGCATCTAGGATACTTATCGAACTCTACACATTTACCGGACGTCAATATACCGCGTCGGAAAACTGAATTTAAATCATACATTTATTAAAAAAAGGAAGTGATGCAAGTTTCCGAGACATTCTCCGAATTCCGAAAGTATCGCATAATTCCTTCCACTTATCATTTCTGGTTTCAACCAAGTGTGTAATTTTCGTGCCCCGTCCAACGGCTCAAATTACACCAGATTACAGAAATTGCGCGTACAATAATCCTTCAAGGTTCTCCTTTCCTCAACAATGTAGACACAAGTAATCGTCCAGAAAACAAAGTCCCAATCCGTTCCCAATTCCGCGGTAGCGATAATCGCGCGTATCGATTGCGAAGTTACCTCGTTTCCCGCTCGCGTCGAGGCTCCACCTCGCAGGGCGTAAATTACCGAACGACCGACGGTTGTCAATTACAAGAGCGAAACGCGTGTTGGCGAATTACCTGGTCGCCATCGAGCACCTATATCGACGCCACCGCGTCGTATCTCTCCCTTAAGCGCGCGTCCTTACGAGCGCCAGGACCAAAGGCAATTTCGGCTCCTCCGTGGGCTGGAAACACGCGCGGGGCACCGCGGGATCGATACCCGCGCGGATACCCCCTCGCCGATCGTGCCGATTACGCGGCCCGAGCGGATCCGCGTAAAATTGCTTAAACGTAGGAGAAGAGCTCGCCATTACGACCGGGCCCCATTAAATGTAATGTACGACCGGTAATACGTGCTCGGGCTCTGCCTCGTGCATCGCCGCGGTCTACTTTTCGGACGGTGCCGATTGTACCCGATCGGGAACGGTTATACGCGGCCCGCCAAACGATTATCCATATACTGGGTGGACTTATTAATCCGATCTTCCTTTGGGAGGCCACAACGTTTTATAGTTCTTTTTAGAATTTTTATTTTTGGGTAGTTTCTTTTGGAGGATTTCGGGTGGGTGGTGTTTTGGAATTCTTGGTGTGATCTATGCACATGGCTGAGTTATCCTTATTCTGCTTGGAGCAACTAATTTAATCGTCCCTTAAGGCTTTGACTTCATGAAAATACGAACTTCACGGAGAAACTTCGACGTGTATTTCATAAGAACTCTGCGAGATTTTCTAAATTCGATTATTCGAATAAAAAAAATTATAAAGCAAGCAAATAGTTTGAATTATTAATTGCTTTTTAGTCACACCGTAAAACCCCATTCGTTACAATCATCTAATACCTATGTATGAACTCCTTAAGAAATCGAGTTTGAAACTAACCAAAACGGTCCACCCAGTATATTCCAACCCTTAAATCCCTAAAATAATATCATAATTTATGTACACACAGCGCGATGAGAGATACGAATGAAGTGCTTAATTTTTACAAGCCGTTGTGCCGCGAGGTGAACGCCGAATAATCCAATTATCTCCATAAGGAACCGAGATCGCAACTCCTGAAACGAGTTCCTCTTCCTACCCACCAAAGAAGCAGGAATTCCTGTAAACGCGATTCCCTACTATCTCCTAATACCATGAAAAAAAGTTCGAACACGCTCCTAAAGCTATCCACTCGTCGAACCCCCGAAACGGGACTAAATGCCCCCCCGGAACACCATAACTCGCGCAGAAAGGGGAATCCGCGATGGCATTTTTCTTCGGACGGAGGCAAAGGACGCGTAATGGCGCTGGCATGCGAACCGGGTGTTTTGCGAGAGGCCGAGTTCCAAAGAGGTGCATTATGAGTTCCGAGATAAGAGTTCACACGCAGCTGGCATCCAGGTACCGAGCGAGGCTCTTTAACGAATAACTTGGCCGTATAAAGGAGCGCCTTAATCTTACGACGACCCCCGTTCCCCCCATAAAAGAGGAGGATCGACGAGGACCCCTCGTCGTACGGGCGACGAGGGGATCGACGGTGCCGATCGCGGGATCGCGATCGATCCGAAGCGCGACGGGGGAGAAACGGATCTAAACGGGCAAAGAATGTCGCGCGCATGTCCTACCATGAATAGTATTGTCTACTTATGCCTCGAGCCTGCTACTACCTACCGGTGGAATCGAGTGACGGCATTCCGCGGCTAGATTCCTGAATTTAATGCCGCACGCGGAATGGAGCGAAAAACCATGCTCCCTGATAGCCTTTGATACGCTCTAATTGGTATTCGGGGATTATTTTTTCGCTCCCCGTAGCGTTTCTTGCCCTAGCGTAATTTTGCATTTTGTTCGGAGGGACTTTCTTTTTTCGCTCGACCTCAAATACAATTACCTTTAGCCGCGGCGAAGGAACTTCCTTCGACGCTTCGCTTTCGGTTTCTGCGTCGAAAGGGAAAAGGTGAAATTTCCAGGCCGCGTTTGCTCAAAAACGAAGGCAAACCTTGCGCGCGTTCGCGAGCGAAGATCGAGTGTCATTTGAATATTCAGCACTCGCAAGAGGCCCAAGGCCGGGCGATTAATTATCTCGCGGCGTATAAAGGAGCGACGTTAACACGCGAGGAGCAATTAAAAAATATTCCTCCCAGTTTGGCGGCGATTCCAACGATCGAAGGAGCCTAGGACAATAAAGCTTTCGCGACAGTAAAGCTGTCGCTCGGCCAAGTCTCCGCGCGCAGGTGTATCGCGATATAATTAATTTGCGTGATTCACGATAGCGTAGACGCGTATAATTTTATACGCGGTATCGTCGCTGTCGCAAGGCGGGCTTCCAAAGGGTTCTGCACGTTCGCCGCTCGCGTCGAAATACACCTGTGCGGACCGCGACAGAGGCTTAACGAGCCCCTCGCTTTCCGGAAATAACGAGCTTTTACAATCGCCAGCTGCCCATTACGTTTCCACTCGCCGATTCGCCGATCCGTGGACGATGCCCGGCCCCCGTATATACTATTCGTTATAAACGGCGATCTAATAATCCTCCTCCGCCGTCCCGTAACTCAACAAATCTCGTTATCAAACGATCGGCGAACGATTCTTCCCTCATTACTACGTTTATTGCCTGGGGGCCGCGAAAACGGGGCCGTAGACGATGACCGTTCGAGAGAAGCATAACTCCTTCCTCGTTACGCGATCCCGCGCGGCGATTCGATAAAAATTGCGGGTAATTAGCGCGCGAAATCACGGAGCCGCGCAGGATTTACGACGCGAGTGCCAATAAACGATCCTCGACGATCTCACGACGCTGAAACCGCGTTCGGCTAATTGTCGATTTACCCGTTCCCTCTCGATGCTCCGCGCGTTTTAATTAAACCCCCGACGGGGTGTGTTCCTTCGCGCGAGTAACGAACGCGCGAACGAGCTTTTTGGGCGGCGCTTGCGGTCCATTATGCCTCGTGATCTCGCGAATTTTAAACTCGGCTGAGTACTCGATTTTACACTTTATTATGATGGCAGATTTAACACTTTGATCGGTGATGCAGGAGTTCAATGAGATTGCTTTTTGGGGAGTTATTTTTACCCTGTTACGGTCCTCTTATATATCTGATTTAGAAGAATTTTGGTTATGAACGTGTTATAATAATTGCAGACGACATTTTTTTCGGGACATTTAGGAATAAAAAATTTAATTAATGATACGAATTTTATTATATTTTTTCTTAAAACTGCAAGAGATATTGATTATATCTAAAATGTGTAATTTAGTTTAGAAAAATCCCGAAGATTATAGCATTTAGTTATTTAGTTATTTTTAACCGTCTTCTTCATTTATATTATAGTGTTAAAAAAAAGTCCCTGAAGACTGAAGAATTTATTTTTAATTCTCTTCTTCAATTATATTGTAGCCTTTTTTTATTTTTTAACGGTTTTCTCTTTGGAATTCTTGGAAATATTATTTATAGTTATAAAACTTTCCCTTCTGCTTCTATTATAATTATAAAAATATATTTCATGAATTATGTAACCCAAATACGCTAAATGAGTTAATCAAAATACACTTTGCTACTGTTTTATGATTATTATAATTATTAAGATGCACGCAAAAATTGTGAAATTTCTAGGTCGCCTGAATACGAAGAACATTGTAGTCTAAGAGCTAACTACATAAAGTTTCATGCCATTTCAGTCAAACTAAAATATAAAAATGATAAGTTTCGTACGTTCAGAAACTTTCCACAAAACTCAATTGAAAACGGACAAAGCAAGCATTCTGAGAATAGTAGCAATCCAGGAAAGCTTCTGTTCCCGGTAAGTAAAGTTGCCGATAAAATACGCGCTAGACGATTTTCATGATCCGATCCGCGCTCCTATCGTATCGAGCGCCGCGGGGGATTATCGCGGGTCAGGAAAATATCTCATTTTCACGCCTCGCGCGCCCCGTGTCGCCCGGTGATCTACGCCGACGTTGAAACTTGTTCTGCAACTTAATCGTATAAACGAAGTAACCGCGCGCGAGATTGTATCGGGCGCGGATATGAACGCCGACTAATTAGCACTTCGTTATCTGACCTCGTAAAATTCATACCGCGCCGGACGATGTACACGGTCGCGTATCGTACGCGGGGCTACTATAAAAGCGGCTACGGAGGGATTCCATCTGGTAGGAACCGTTTCCTCCTGTTCGGTTCCACTTTTTTGCCTCGTTTTAACTAGGAATACACGCGATTCCGCTCCGCCTGCGGCCGGAAGTCGCGCCGCGCGCCGCGGCGTTCCACGATGGAAGACATTGTTGCGTATCGCGTAAACGAGGAGGCGAGAATCGTCGAGATACACGTTAGTTATTCCAAATGATTTAATTCGAGACGATGCCGGGCGTCTGCGCCCGCGCGAGGGGATGTTATGGACGCATAGCTTTATGTCTTTCCACTTCCTCGCGAACGTTTTAATTTCTCCCGTCACCGCTTATAAAATTCTAGAGTTGCACGGGAAATTGTTTCTCCGTGGTCGTAAATTCTCATTACATGAGGATTATGAGCTGAACCAGTGCCGAGTTTCGGAATTGTAGACGAGGCATTTTGCTTGCTGCCGGACAGTGTGGAGTGTTTTTTTATGGTTGCTTGAAAGCAGAATGCGAGGAAATTGTAGAATTCATAGGAATCCTGTAGTCGTTGAACGATAATTTGAAATCTTCCTCGCGATTTAGAGGACCAACGATTTTGTGGAACACAAGTCTATCAGACGTTCGAGATTCCTCGAAGTTTTCGAAATTTGTACCACAAGCTGATTAAGCAATTATTTCTGAAGAGATTGAGGAATATTATCGTAAAACGAGCCGCTAATGAGGGTGTAATAGAGGAACGGAGGAACATATTATTATAAAAAACATTCTGTTATACAAATTGAGACATAAACTGTTCGTTCCTTGAAATATTTCTAGCGAACGTATTCGGACGAAATGATCGGAGCGCAGATACGCGATCTTACGTATACCTGAATTAATTAGCAGGCAATCGCCGTCACTCTAATTGGACTAATTAACGGACGTTAAGCAACTCGATACGCCCAATCGACAGCCTCTCGAAAGCTCCCTGTTGCGAAGGCGCTTCCGTCCCCCCACGCCAAAAACTCGTTCTCCTCGTAATATGACAGCCTGGAATTCCAGCCTCGCTCGTTCGCGCGGCTGATCGATCGGACGCTCGCTGCTCGGATCCCGCCTGTCGTCGATCATCGATCACCCCGACGATGATACGCAACTTTGCATCGCGTTGTCCCGACTTGTTCACCGGATACCTCGGATTCCAGGCGGTTTGTGCGTCGGGCAATAAGCAATCAGCGCCGCGACACGTTACCCAATCCTTTTCGACGGGATTGTCGATGGTCAGGAAAGTTGAGGCGATTTGTTGAAGGCCCGGCAGATCTTCACAACTGCCAAAGCATTTGTAGAAGCGCCATCAAATACCCGAATTTATATCCTCTTAAATCGAAGACATGCCCTTTGCGATAAATTCTCGGAACGAAACTTCCTGTTTTACATAAACTTCGCATCACCATCATCGCTGATGATTCCCAATAAAAAAATCGTTTCTGCTACAATGTGATCTTCACACCAGCTGTCTCGATCGCGATGAGAGCGCGAAGCAAGCGCTGACTCGTCAGAGATTCAACGCGCCTTGTTAAGATAAGCGGTGGCGAGTCCGATCGCGCGAACCAGCATATGGCATCGGTTCTATTTCAACAAAATAGACAGCGCCCTGTTGCTCGGAGACTCGAATACGGGCGATTATGGTTGGGGATAAAGGAAAAAATCGGATGGAACAGGTGCGCTCGCGCGCGCGAGCACAGCTGGCTACGGACGCACCTTTGCAGCCCTTTTATCAGAGCTGCAGCAACCAGCGCGGCGCGGCGCATCTCGATCTCGCGCCGAAGAGACACCCGTATCCCATTGTTCCGGCTGTCGTGTTCGATTGCGAACGCCTGAGCCGTCGCGTTTTCCAGCGATACGACGTCCTGTCGTCGTCCCCTTATCGGGCCACTCGCAGCCACCTTGGCAGCCTCGAATAAGCGGCGTGACTTTGCTCCGTCGGGCTAATCGGATCGAGACGCGAAAACGCCAATCCTATAATTCCGCCGGGATGGAGTCCCGCGACTCCCCCTTCGCCGACTGGTTTTTCCATCCCAGGGAATCGACAAGACGTTCCCACACGAATGGTCATGTCCTCGAATTACCATGTCTCTACTCTCTTAATCCCCCGTCCACCGGGTTCACATCGGCCGATCGCCTCCTAACGGGATGACAGGTTTCTCCGAGAAATTGATAAGCTTCTGTTCCTTTTTCCTGCGCGTTATCTTGCTGCCGGACTCTGCTTCGAGAAAAGTGCGGATCTCTTTTATTTTATGCTGTCTTCATTAAGTAGAACTCGAGAGTATTTAGAGACTTCGGTGCCTCGGGCTTGCAGGTTTTATTTCTTGTTCGACAAATTGAAATGAAGATCGTACCATGGAATATTTTACGATAATGTTGAGAATACCTGACAATTTTATCGAGCGTGCTTGGCAGGAATAAGTAGATCTGGATGGTTAATAGTCAGACCAGAAGTCCTATGGCTAGGATAGAAGCGAATCGAATAGAAGCAACAACTCTGTCCGTGTTTTTTACATTGTGATAAAAATGCACATTTTAATTACTCATATTACTTCATCCCAGTTTTCTAGATTTATCACACCAGTTCGTTAATTATTTTAAATCGTTGTTCAGCATGGGCACACTTTTTCTGTGAGACAGACTCATGCGAACATTACAAGTCTTATGCGGATGTAAAGTACGTTATTCACAGTTTTGCGTTTAAAATAAAAAGAAGAGCTTTGAAATTTATTATTATTGAAGCGCTCTTCTTAATTTAAGTACTTTTATTACTACTAATGTGATAATTATTTATGTAGATGTGATTTATACATATAAAAAAGTAATCATCCTTCAGAAAACTGGATTCAGCATAATGTCTGTGAAGAATGAAAATTGTGCTGATAGACGAAAACGATAGAGAAGACAGAGTAATATATTTGCGAATAATGTGCCAATAAATATCAGTTGATCTCAGTATCAGTGAATTATAGTTTTTAAAGCAGATTCCAAAGCTTTTGTTCTGGAAGTTTCAATTTTCTTTCAGAAATTTCTGTATGATTCAATTCACATTAAGCTTTGTGGCGAATCTGGTATTTCTCACTTTCTGATTTTCTGTTTACAGAAGAAAAAGTTTTAAGTTTCTATGTTTTCTCTATTCTTAATATTAAAGCCAAATAAGTAGTTTATAATGAAAACTTAGATTTATATTGTTTAACTATCATTTACTTACTATTAAAAAGAGAGTGTCTTCAATTCATCTCGGTCTAACAAGAAAAATAAAAAATCTCGGATTTAACCCTTTCAGTGAAAATTACGAGTCATGCCATAATAGCGTCTGGTTTAAAAAAATTGAATTTCATTAGCAATACTAAAATTAATAATAAACGGAATTTCCGGGTAGTAATTTTCCAAACTATTAAGATTCTAAACACTTTACTGAAACGATCTCAAAAAATAAAAATAGTAAATCTACATAATTAAATACTTTGAACAAATGTGTACATCTTAAAAAAAATGATAAAGTAAGAGGTTAAAAAATCCAAAACTCTCGATGTTCCCAATCAAGAGACCTTCAACCTTCAAAAAATCTCAGCGAATCGAGCTCTTATCGACACCCAAAGCAACCCATTAAGATTCTCCTCCCGGATCGCATCGAACCATCCAAAGAACCGTTCGCAATGGTCCATCGGGACCACTTCGAGATCTCATACCTGCATCTCGTTCCCCTTGCGCTAGATATGTTGTACCTGGGAAGTTAAACAACGCAAGAAGAGACGAGCCACGAGAATATTGAAGGCGACAAGGCGATGAGCGCAAGAAGGCAGCGTACACGCAATTTCTCAAGATTACCTCGAACGATATATCGAGGGCGGTTTTTCTGCCATCGAGGGTCAGCAGTTTCCTCTGAATTTACAGAGAAGGCCGAGGGGGCTTCGCTCGTCAAACCCGCACGATAAAATTAACTTGTAACGTCTGGAGGCAAAGGCGTTCCGCGGCGCTGCCTCTCGAGATTCGCCCATTCCGCAAATTAATACGTGGCCGCTCGAAACGGGAACAAGAATTTATTTCCTCCGGCGTTTCCCTCTCCCCGTCGTCTGCCTCCTCTCCGTGTCGCTTGGCCCGGGCTAATTAGATTTTTAGGAAGCGCGATTCCTATCGAAAATCTCGGCGCTCGCGACACGGGGGCACCTCGGGCAATTGAAGCCTCCGGGCGCTCTTAATAACCCGAGGTTTCGCAGATCCCGCGGCTAGATGCCCCCCGACAGGGGAATCGAGTTGTTATCTCGACTCTCCTATGGTTGTAACAATAAACCGTGAGATGGTGAACCGCGATTTCTAATTAGCCGACTGAGTAACGAGTAGGTGGAATCTTAAAGCGCCCGCCGCGTCTACATGTGTTACGCTCCTTCTCCCCTTCGTTGCTTCCTCCTCCTCGTGGTCGTTTCGTGACGAGAAGAGACGCCTTCGCGTTCATGATTCGTACGGCGCGCAACAAAACGAGCTAATTAAAGAAAGAAGGGAGATTCGAAGCTGCGTGTCGATAAACTCTCCTTTCTTTATCCGCGATTGTGCAGCGACGCGCGCCGCCGAATCGCCTTCAACGCTTTTATCACCCTTCTTCTTGCCCCACCACCTCGTCCACTGATAAGGCGACGTTATTAAATTATTCCATTGTCGCTATTAAACGAGCCTCGTTACCTCGCTTCGCAGTTGAGATGTAAACGGCCCGCAATAAAAGCTGCTGTATCGCGCTTCGGAGTTTTCTCCCTTCTCCCCCCACCCGTTTTTCACCGGTTCAGTTTACAACCGGCGTTTGAGCTCGTAAAACGTGTTCTATCACACTTGAAATGGATTTATACAATTATGCTCGCTACGGAAACCGCGGGCACACTCGCGAGTTCCTTCGTCTGTTTGAGGGCCCGGTGCAAGGCTTCTTGTGGAAGGTAGTTTGTGTTGGGGTAGCTGAAACTTGGAGGAAGTTCTTTAAAACATTGTCAGCTAGTACTCTAATGGAGTTGGATGATAGTTCCCTTTTCCTGTTTCTTTATGTATTATATTTCGTCGTGGGGATTATGATAGTTCCTTTTCTTGTAGGAATGGTTTTTCAAGATCATTAAAAAGAATTAAGTGTTTCTTTAAAGGATTCTTAATTCCTGAATTCTATTTTAGTTTTGGAAGTGATGAATTTTTCTTTATAATTATTATTTTTTTAAAAAGAAAGATCAAGGAACAGAATTTTTTATCATGTTTCTGAACAAGAACAAGAAATTCTCACATCAATATTTAATTAGACTGCGGATTTTTATGCACTTATGACAAAATTCTGATTATCTAAAAATCTATATTTAAAAAATATGGCTCACTTTTATTTAAACCTGAATTCTTTGTTTATGCCATGTTTATTTAATATAATATTTGTCTTAGATTTGTCTGAGCGTTAAACGGGATCTACCTGTATGATAGTACCTATGAAACTCTTCTAAAAAATCTAATAATTCTTTCATTTCAAATAAATTAAGTATAAATATCTCCAAAACAGATCACAGAGTAAAAGAAATGATGAAAGAAAAGAACTCCCGCCGTTTCCGCAAATAATCTGCTCAAAGTTCACCGGTTTCCCCTGATCTCCGGCGTGAAAAAGCTCGTCGACTGTTCCTCAGGCAGGATCCGCGGGAATAGCCCAGAGGGGTTGGCCCTTTCTTCGCGTTCCAGGGGAAGGGGGCGAGTTGGATGGAAGAAAAGGCGTCCAGGATAGGTGGTGACCGGGTCTGGCTCGAGTCGCGTCGGTAGACAAATATCGCGAGCGCGCGCGAGTTTCGTCTCGCTGCTGGCGACGGCGTTCATTATGGTCGCTTAATGGCGCGATTTACCATTGAAAAAAGCCGGGCGACACCGTCTGAATGAGCCATTACGGGCCGGTCTACAGAAATAATTATCGTAGCTTTGACAGAACGGAGGGGCTCGGTGCGCGAATGCCTCATTGCCGGTACACATCCCCAGCCGCCGTGTGTCGCCGCCTCTAGCAGCATCGCTCGCTTGTTCCCTCCGCTTCCCCCTCGACCCTCGCTCCCCTTTTCACTCTATCCCCCTGATCTATTTACGATACAAAGGACCGTCTCTCATCGCGACCGACGCGGAGGAGGACGGATAACCGGAGAGAGAGAGCAAGAGAGAGGCGAGCCAGTCAGTCGGCGATTCTCTCCGGTGGCCTCTCTTCGGAAAGGCAGATTGTTTGTTTGTCGGGAAGCTTCTCTCGTGCGCGCACAAACAAGTGGAAACAAATAATATCCTGGCCGCATTACGCGAAGGAGTCGATGGAGAGAGCGACTCCGACGGAGGCGAGAAGGGGTGGACGCGACGAGGATGGGGGCGCAGTCAGGGTGCCCCAGGGCGACGGTAACGAGGTGAACGAGTGCCGCGAATCTACCGTCATTAATGGTCGGCCTCGGGCCCACGCGTCCTCCACTCCCTCCATCAACTCTCGTTTGTATACTTATTCCTCGTCTTCTGGAATCTATCCTGCCCACTCACCCCTCTCTCTCTCTCTCTCTCTCTCTCTCTCTCTCTCTCTCTCTCTCTCTCTCTCTCTCCTCGGCCCGTATATCACGCTTTCCAGCCGACTCGACGGCGAACGGAACTGGAAATTGAAGAAGTTCGATTGATGGCTGCTCGGTGATGGGTTGTTAGCGACGCGTGGCGGTTGTTTCCATCAGTGGGGGAGAGTTGTCTCTCGTTTCCTGGAGAATGATAGTTCGGAGTGTGATCTGGCTTGTTTGGGGGTGGAAAGGGGAGTTCGGTGAAGTTTCGGGTAGTTGGATTCGTTGCGGGATTTTAATCCTTCGTGGCGAGAGGAATTTAACCATACCGAGGCATTGGAATATTTATCAAGATGTTTTTTTTTTCTGTTAAATAGATATATTTGTCTCATTGAGTTAGAGTGATGAACAAGTAGTTGGATACAAAAATTCTTGGAGTTTTTAAGAGTTCCAGTGACAAGAAAAATATTCAGGATTTCGATATACTTTTTGTGCAGGGAAAAATTTATGGACAATTTCTAATTAAAACCTTCAATAGCATACACACAGATAGTGATCAATAAAATTAAACCACTGCTTAGTGAACTTTAGAATTACATAGAATTATTTAAGCCCTTTAACTTCCAATGTTGCACTGGTGCAATATTCATTTTAAATACACTATTTTTACTTTTACTTTTCTACTTTCGTCGTCTATTTGATAGTGACTATACGTCGTCTATACTGGTGACTTTACAATCACGAGTTGCAGTACATGTATTAGGTACATATTTTTGAGATTACGATTTGAGGTTCTGATACTTAAAGGGTTAATCTAATCTTCTAATAGTTTCCTTAAGGTAAACCAATACAGTTGCACTATATTCTATCAGATAAGTCATGCATGAATTGTATTACGGAAAGTAACAATCAGCAAATATAGTAGAACCTCGATTAACCAATTCAATATTTGTAACATACAATTCTAATAATTACTACATCATTAGTAAATCATGTTTCTAGTTTTAATGGTAGTCCTACTCTATTCTTATACCTAGTACATTAAATAATTAAAATTGAATATAATTCTAATTCGAATAATCAAAGTTCTGCTGTTCACTAGTAATTTCCTCAATAACCTAAAAATGGGGCAATGAAACGTATTCATACACAATATAATCGTCAACAAACTTATTCAAGGAAGAAAATTGGCCAGGAATAGTCGTAAACTCAGCATCCTCATAAAATGGAGCCTATCCGACTAACCTAACCGCAGATCAGCCTAGAAATCACCAAGATGATGATACGCGGTAAAGATGGAGGAAAACCCTCGCTCTTGGTTGAACACCGAGATCATATGTTCGCACAAGACATCGATTATGAAACAAAGCGGTCCTAGAGGTGTCGTAAACTCGGGGATGGTCCGATTCGCTTAGTAGTTGACCCTCGCGTCGTAAAACTTCGTGATCCTGTTACTGGGCGGCTGGTTGATGAAACATTAAATCTGCATCAATTCCATGACCTTTCTTGGTGGAGTAATTTTCCTGATAGTACTTTGGAAATTGAGTTAGCAGAGTTAGTTTCCGTTTAACTACTTGGGTTGGAATTTTTGACTTGATTGCATCGACCAGAAGTGTCGAAAAATTGAAGTGGAAAAGTCGAGTCATGAGTCAGACACGCGGAGCTCAATTTTGGTTCGAAGCTGCTATCAGTTGCGAGAGGATCTACGTGGTTAATGAAGATTAAAATTTGGGAACAGGAGCTTCTAGTATTCTGAAACTTTTGTAGAAGACTTTAAAATTTGCGAAAAATTAGATATTAGATTAAATATTGATATAATTAGAATAGACTTCCTTTAATCTAATTTAAATATTGGTTCTCTCTTAAAAATTGTAAATGGAACAATTTTTATTATTATCATGAGACTGTTAATTTTTATTCAAAGGAAAAAAATTTAAATAAGAATATATCCTATTTTTCAAAGGATGTTATATGCATTTTATTTTTTATATTTCATGCATTTTGGAATGTGTAAATATTCTTATAAATTATAAATTCTTGTATATTGACATTTGTCATAAATGTATGAATATAATCAGTTTATAAATATATCACTTTTATTATTCTGGACGTAAATAATTAATTTTGAACAGAATGTCAACAACAAATCTAAATGACACTAATTTTCTTATATTTAAATTTTCCAAAAAATCTGAAATAGTTATTGAAAGAAATAAAATGCAGCGTTTGGCGAAAAAAAACTCAAAAACCCTAAAAGAGTTAAGGATTCTAGTTATCTTCACCTCATAAAAAAAAAAAAATATAGAAACTCAGAAATCTGCACGAAATATCAAAACTCTTCTCCGTATTTTAATGAACTCCGCAACATTACTTCCTTTTATCATATACCAATTAAACTTTCCAAATAATTATATATTTCAGAATTAACAACCTCACGTATCTTTTTAGAGCCTAATTCCGAACGGAAAGCTACCAATATAAAACCCCCCACGTTTGCACCGTCTTCACCGCCGACAATGGTTCGCGATCCAGGCAAAAATTTCTCAGACATCAGTGTCGCCCATAAATATGCAAATGTTCGAGCGAAATTTCTCAGCGATGAGGCGGCAGATAAGCCGTCCGCATCCTAGAGCTAGGCTCCCGCGTTCAGGATACCCAAACGGTGAAACCGACAAACCGTCCTATCCCCAACGTCTCCGCGGAGACGCAACCACCTGTATATCCGTTATTTATTCTCTGTTCGACCGCCGGCTGGCTTAATTGCTCGGCCAACATCGGCACCGCTACCTCCATTAGCCCGCGAACGGCTCGGTGCGGCTCCGGTACGCTCGCGACCGCTTCATTTACGCTTAATACGACGCGTACGTGCATAAACTCGGCGGCGCGAGTTCCAGGCGTCTTCGAAGGAGAGGGAGTCAGCGTGTAACTCGCGGGCTGCTCGACCGATCGGGCCTATCGAAGGGAAAGCCTTTCGAGTTTCTACCCGTTGTTTCTGCGTTTATCCGTCGCGCTTGCACACAATCGCGACTCTCCTCCCCGTCGACCCTCGCCCCCTCGCCGCCCCCTCGAAACGCCGACCGACTACAAGTCCGCTCGAGTACATTGCATACACGCCAGCTAATGGCTCGCGTTGCACAGGTAATCCCACCGCATGATCGCCTCGCTGTCTGTCTTTCTCCCTTGCCCGAATCACGTCGACACGTTGCGTCTTCGCGGGACACGTGTAAATTTATATCGACGACGCTGATCGCCGATCGGCCTCGCTCGAATCCCCCGAATCTGCGAACCGATTGCGTAACCCTAAATCCGGGACCTCAGGGCCTTGGGGATGTTATTGGAATTGGAGATCTTGTTCAGGGTTTTTTTACTTTGAGAGGAAGGGACAGAGATTTCCTCTCAAATCGCAGGAATTGATTGTTATCGGTTAAGTACATCAGAATAGAACTTGCCAAATGATTGATTTGTGGACGTGACTGACCTAGTCATGCGATGAAACTTTGAATGCAATTAATTTCGTCACAGAATGAACCTTTGAATACGTTGTCTCACAATTAGACAAATTCGTCTGACTGACACTGATAAAACTACTTTGATTCGTCGACTTTCAATGTCCTGTACAGCATGTCTGTCAATGAACTTCAATCTTCCTGAAGCAGAAGTGACCGATTGATTAATGCAGCGTTTACTCTGTCATAATGACCGACCTCCAGTGTTAACTCCGAGCTGAGAAACGAGCCTCAGCCGAATCCTCGCAGCCATAATTCAAGCAGGGCCACTTCGGCAACCGCTCGCAGATATCAATCTCCTCGCCGCGGTACGAATTAATGCCCGTCCCATTTCGAGCAATTTGTCCGACGGAAGAATGAACGATAATTGCCGATATCGGTAACCCTAACCCCCGTAAGCAAATACCGTCGAATTTATTAACGCGATCGTTATCGCGGAAGCATCGTTACTCTCTCATTAACGTGCAGCGAAATTGCAAGCGAGAACATTATCGAAAACCGTGTCACTCCCCTGCGCGGTATTTACGCGATCACGGGTTCCTCGAAAAAAGAATCTGGAGTCGGTTCGTGTCGTGCCGCGCAGCTGGCTCCTCGGAGATTGTTGCCTCTGCATATAATCGGGGCTCGAGATACGGTTTCGACATGGGTGCGATCGGGTAATCGCTTGTACTCGCTTTCGCGTGGACGAGGAACGAGCAATTACGCGATACTCCATATAATCAGGTGGATCGGGCCGAGGCAGGGGTAACGGAAAGCTACGATAACGCGGAAGGAATCGATCGGGTGATCGTTATCGGTTGTTATTGCCGAAGGTTGCGGGAAAAAAAAATCGGTTGTCGACCCCTTCGGCGATTCTTCGCTAAATATTCCTCTTTTTTATTTAAGGTGATTTAGGAGCTGTTGAAAGCTTTTAGAAGTTATTCGCAGGCTGTCAAAATCTGAGGAAGGTTGCAATTTGTATTTAATTCACATTCAGATTGCAGTAGCGGACTAAAAAATTACCTCATTTTCAAGTGATTTTATTTTTCGACGGAATCTATTATAGTAGCAATAGAAGCTTAAAAACTGTCTAAACTCTTGTTAAAATTCAATTTAGTTAAGTAATATATAAACATTTTATTCAAGATTGAAAAGAAATAACGCGTTTTAATACCCATAAAAAAATTGATAAAAAAGTTGATAAAAATGTAATACTTTCTGGGTGGCACTTGTTACTTCTAAGAGGGTCTCATATCTTTTTTGATGTAGAAATGATTTTCCTATAGTCTCTATTAAAAAAAAAGTGATTCACTCAATATGAAAAATATTGAAAATTGTTTTTGCTACAACGTAAAAAATTTTAACTACGTTTTTAAATTACTTTTTAAAAGTGATAATTGTTCATATCAGTCCCAAAAATGTGTTGTTCCTATTAAATATTCGGTAACATTGTTGGTTGATGTGCTAGTTAAGTAAATACAAGGTAAACTCTAAACTCCAAATATGTATATGAAATGCATATGAAATTCGTAAGTTGGTATGAAAAAATGATAATAATAAAATATAGATCTCACAAATTCCTGTTAATTAGTACAAAGTCTTTTTGAATGTTCTGCAAAACACAAAAGTGGAAAATTTTGTGTGAATTAGCATGTTAAATAATGAACAGGAAGCACCTATCACAACCGGGCCTATTATTAAATTTTTGTCCTCTGCGAATCCACATGAATTCTAAAAAGTGAACTGGAGAGGATAGAAGGGAAGCCAGTGCTCGAAGCAATATTCCCGGTCGTCAGTAACACTCGCTTCCCGGGCGCAGTCAGTGCATTATTTACAATAACTTTCATTGGCAACGCCGGCGATATTTCTCGGGCGGCGGAAGCAAAACAGCGGAAACGCGGTTTTCCCACCGCGACCCGTTCCCCCCGCGCCTTTTTCTTCCACGCCGGAGGTTTTTTCGAACATCGACAGATTTGTGGATAGCCGATGCTCCCCCCGGCTCTATTCGTAAAATAAGGATGCGCGATTCGAGGCTCGATATGCTAGCCGGCTTCCTTCGAGGCGTATTCCTCGAGGAACCCTCCCTCTCGCGCACCCTCCGGGAGCTTTCACAGCCAGACAAAGCCAGCCCTTTCCGCCAGTCTTCACACCCTCCCTATTCTCCTTCCCCCTCGCTCTCGCCCCCTCAGTTTCTCCGTCTCTTCCACCGGAGAGAATCTGCCTCTTCCACCGGTGACCCTCTTGCTCTCTCTTCTTCCTTCCCCCCTCGAAAGGAGAACGTTCGAGGGGGGAGACTCTCCACCCTTCGCGGCTCTCTTTCCGCGCCACGGCGACGAAGCATTGATTGCAGGTTCACAGTCTGGAACCTCAATTGTCGCATCTAAGGCGCGCTTCCACGCCTCGAACAATCGCCTCGCTGCCGCTTCCTCTTCTTTCTCACCCTCTTCCTTCGCGCGACCGCCCCCCGACTCTTCCTCCTCCTCGTTCCACCCTCCGTTCCGCGAGCCGGGTCTCGTCTGAAAACGAGAGCCACCCCCCAAAGACTGCCGCGGCGTCGCGTTGTTCCGCGCCGCGACAAAGTATCCGTCGAAATGATGACTCCTGAATCGCGTGCCGCTTGATCCACCCCCGACGACTTCTGATTCTTGAGGAACGTGGAATCTTCGCGATTAACGAGGCTCCACGACTTTCGAAGTGATCTTGGTTCGGGGCGGAGTTTATCTTCGACTGTATGCTGAATAATTCTGAAGGAAATATTTTTTTTATGTACTAACAAATATTATTTGTAGAAACGATCATAGAAGGATCGAAATTAAGATCCTCTCACATCGAGAAAAATGTCCACAGATTCTATTGAAATTCTGCAATATTTAAATCCCTAAATTTTGTATTCTTTCTCCAAGTCGAAGTCGCGAGCTCAGCTCAGTATAAATACACCGCCAAGATCTTATCCATTTTTTAACATCATTTCTCTCCATTCGAATTTCGAAGCCCGCGAGATAATTCACGAAGATTCGTCGCCCCGTATCGGGGGAGAATCGGCATTCCCGCGGCAGGGAGCTATTGAATTATAATCGAGTCCGCTTAAGTATTCTTCGATAAAGAACCGCTTGGCCCCGGCAATTTCGTGAAACCGAAACGGGTTATAAGACGGCGCTTTCTTTCGCGTGGCCGTCGCATCTCCGGTGTTCGGCACAACCCCTCATTATATTCGCATCGTAGCCGGTTATTAAAGCTGTTTCTCACTTTTATGAAACAAAGAAGCGCGAATTAAGCAATAAATATATCCCCCGCCTTCCCTTCGCATCGTCAACCGGGGCGGGATCGAACGGCCGTGACGCGAACCGCCAGGTGCGTCGCACCGTTTAACAACGAAATTTATACCGCGGGGATAATTTCGCTCCTGCCGTTGCTCCTTTTTTTCAACGCGCAGCGCCGCGCCGCGCGTATATATTCGCGCGTATACGCGAAACTCGTGTATTTTAATGCGACCGCGCGACACAACTGTCGTTTCAAGTTCTCGTGCATTATTGATCGGCCTTTTGCCGTTCAAATTTCGTTCGCCAGTCGGATCTGATGTCCCCGAGTAAAAGTTAACCTCCACTGAAAAGTTAATCGCCTGAATAAAGAATGTCCGCGAAGAAGAAGCGTTCCCTCGAATCAGGAAAACACACGGACGATGGAGAATTTGACTTCAACGCCTTGGGAATTTTTCTGCAATTTTCAGCTTGTGCACTTTGAATTGATACAGTTTCCATTTTATTGCGTCATCCTTTGCATTTATTTCGAGGTACAAAATATTTCTATAAAAAAATTAGGAAACATTTCGGAGCAATTTCCTCTCGAAGAAACATGAAAAGAAGTCGTGGAACAAAAAGACAATTATTAATACAGGAATATTAACGCAATAATTTTGTTTCTTTTTCCAAGCCAGAAAAATTATGAATTTTGGAATCATTATTTATTTCTAAGTAATTGTAATTATTACTACTACGCTTTGCTAATATTTATTTTGAGTAAGCATCGTCAGCATTTTCGCGAATCCTCCCCCGCGCGGAATGAATTGCAACGCGTAACTGGATCCGACGAGGCAACGGTGTGTTTCTGGGCAGACTCGTACGTATCGCGCAAATAAGTTAACACGACGCGAGTACAATGGGCGAGCGCGGCTCGTTCGGGGGGTGTGAGCCGGGCATCCAGGCGAGGGGGTGGTTTGTTGCGACAATGGCGCGGTTACTTTGTCCAGGAAGTATAGCACCACCGCTTCCCCGTCCCCCTTCGGGGTCTCCGCCACGAGACGCTAATGCAACTTCCGGCGAAGCCCGAGGAAACGAGACGGAGATATACAGCTTGTATTAGGAACAGTTTTACAGGCTGTTTCCATAGGAATCCAATGAAAGCTGCGGCCTCGTATCCAAGCAACGATTTCCTCCTATCGGATCGATGCGCTTCCTTCAATCCAGCTTGCTTTTCTCCTACAAGATGAAGTTTTTTTCTTAGTCTCCTTAGAATCTCCCTCGAACCTGGATTAAAGCGCGGATACCATCCAAGCATTGTTCGAGATCTTCTTGAAATCCAGAAGAATTAAAAATAGCATAATCATTTTGTTGCAAGAGGTTTTGGATTTTTTTTAAGGGTTCCGCACACGGTCAATGATATTGATATTGTCACTATTCTTTCTAACATCTCTCTTTCTTTCTAATCTTCAATCCTATCTTCAATATTGACACGCGCTCAATAATATTGTCAATACCGATAGATACTGACAATATTATTGACCGTGTGCGGACCACTTTATGGAAGGATGAATCGTTTAAGTGTAGATAGAAGTAGAACTCTGTTCCGGAAAGCAGAAATAGTGAGTCAGCTTTGTCAGAAATTTAATGGCAGCAATTTCCCCGTAATTTCTTATCGCTCGTATCGCTTCCATAAAACGAATCTCGAGATTTGCTTAGCGTCTCGAGGAATCCCTTCTAAAGAACCGCCACAATTACCGTAGATCCCGCGGTGTCCGTACCAGAGGGGCGAAGATGTGCTTTTCTGATCCAAAAAGGGCATTCATACTTTCCTTAACGGCGAGTGCTCCTTCAGCCCGGCGACATCGAGTGGTCGGTTCCTTTGAAATAAGAATACCCTTCCCCGGGATCCTCGTTCTCAAGGATCGTGTCTTTATTAAAGGATCCTGAACGGCCTATTTCGTCGACTACGCTTCTCCCGACTCCCATCCTTGGCCGGTTACGACGCGGCTACGGCTGTAACCACCGCTAGCCGCCTCGTTGAAACTTTTTATCGGTACTTCATTGGTTCAATGCCGGCATAATTAACGCCATTCGCTCGAGCTATCGAGAGCGCCCGACTTTACGCCTGACCTGGAGAATGGAAACTTCCCGTCGAGAAGTTTAGCTCCGTGAAGCACCTTCTGGGGTTAGGCTATTCAGATTTCTTGTATGCTTTTGTCAAGTGTATGGCTTTTCCAGATTCTACTATGTTGGGGGATGATAAATTTTGTACCTGGGAAATATGAAGATTAACCCACGAGTACAGTTGTTTCAATCCTGGTTTTGAGGTATAGAAAAGTGATTATAGAGTAGAACCTCAATTATTTGGATTATAGTTATGCTTGGTTTTTATTATTCAGAGTTTTAAGTATTTAATACACTATTAGAACTTTGAATACAACTTGAATTATGATTTCATAGCGGTGTACTAATTATAGAACCTCGATTAATCATTTTTATTATTCTATGCTTCAACTAAAACTTGAATTTTAAATTAATGATGCTATACTAAAAATAAAAAAATTGTCTGTCAAGGAAACACTTCAGGTTTTAATCCAAAATTAAGCTGGTTAATCAAGATTCTAGTGTAATATAATTCAAGTGCCTTGAAATTGCAGTGTAACAAGATTCTCAAAAAATTATTTGAAAAGTAGATGTTGACCACAAAAAAAGTAATCCTTAATCCTCAAATCACTGAATAAATTTAACTACAAACAATTTTACTTAAAAAATAAAATATTCTGCGAAGAATTACTTCTAAAATGACCTAATACAGTAAAAAATTGTTCTGAAGCGATCCTTTTCCTAAGCAATAAAATTTTTGTTAAAGCACTCCTTATAATCTTTTAATTATAGTAAATTAATTTCAAAGAATTGATAAATCCTTGCTTTCCAACTGTACCATACAGTTTCAAACTGACCTAACAAAAATCCTGCATCGCAACATTTCCGTCACAATCCCAGTGCAGAGAAGCTAAAACTTACATAAAACTTGCATAGGAAAAAGAATTGTAATTTGCTCAAATATCTTACTTCAACCTACTAAAAAAAAAATTAATCCCACCCCCAACTCACTCCACTTCTCAAAAAGTCAACCGATGGTCCTCACGTGCACGTAACAAAGTACAAGTGAAATGACAACCGTACATCGGCCGTCATAACGCGCAGTTCCCCAGCTTGGTAACGGAGAGTCTCAGAGGCGGAGGGGTGGCTGAGACCGAGGATCGTGGAAGTAGCTGCGGGGCGTGAGGATGCAGTCGCGCCTAATGCGCGTTTCGTGTCGACGGGGCGGCTCGTACAGACACGGAAAAGGAAAACCGTTCATCGCCGAGGAGACCTTCTCCTGGACAAGGGGGGGTGCGAGACACGTGTTTCCACCGTCCCGATTACCCAGCGTCGCCTTCTTACACGCGTCTGTTGCTCCGCTCACGGAACGTCGCCGATGAAAGCCTCCCGGCGACGGTGCTCTGATTTATGCAAGGTATGAACATAACGCTCGCTGTGTGATCGGGGGTGAAGAACGAGAAGACACAGAGACGGGAAACAATGGAATAGGATCTGGAAAACTTTGCGATATCAAAACGCAATGAAACTTGGAAGCATAAAGACGTACATAGAATGAAGACTTCATAGCAACGAAGAAGAAATAGGAAGAAGAAGAAGCAGAAGAAAATTGATTTGGGTTGGATTTTAATGATCTTCCTAAAGAATTGAAGACATTAAATGTAAAAAAAAAAAGAAATCTAAAAAACAAAATTTCAAACTGGATTAAAAACAACAGTAATATATCCTTAAATGTTTATAATTACGGCCTTGTATAGGAACAAAAATGTTTTTTAAAATAAGATTCGTGAAAATAATTGGAAATGTGCAATGCCTCAAAGGCCCGTAGTATGTAAGTTTTCTTTATTTGTTTTTTGTATTTTCTAAATTTCACGGTTAAACCAGACCTATGTACAGGTAACTTTGATTACCTCTTTAGGATGTATGTTTCGTCAGTTATATATGTTTAGCGATGTGAACATGCATGTAATATACTCTGGTAAATAAATAAATAAATAAATAAATAAATTTTGATTAATTCTGATTAAGTCGTGGAGATGAAAGGATGAATAGATACCGAAAGGAGAGAAGAAGAGTGCATGGGAACACTGTGACAATCGATTTAGTAATGCAGAAACACAGAAAAATAAAGGAACGAGAATACTTCAAACCTAAAACGAGGACTAAAAAGATTCCAATCTCAAAAGAGTTTCTCCAATGAAAACGAAGTCGTAGCCAAAACAGTTACACCCTCAAAAATGTCTCCCCCAATCCGTAATCTGAATAGAAAAATGGCGTAACGCGGAAGTTCGATCGTCGGCGTGCATAATGCAGCGAACCGGCTCGCAGAAGCCATGAATTCAAATTTAGTTTCGAGCTTCCGAAAGGAGCCCGAAGGATCAGGCTTAAATCGGTCTCCTCTAAACTCCGAGTAGATGTAGGACGTAGGTGACCCGACTTCGGACACCCTCGCTTAAGAGAGCGTATCCACGGCGGGGAAGGAAGGACGAAGATCGGCTCTTCGAGGGGTTGGAGGGCGCGAGAAGAGGAAAGAGTAGGGTGGTCCGTGGAAGGGCAGGGAACGTGAGCTGTATCGCCAACCGCGGCTTTAATAAACCCCTTGGATTCCCGACGACGCACCATTGTGGCGGAGTCACCCCGATCCTAAGGTGGCTGCCTCCGTCTTCCCCGACCCTCTTCCTCCTGCTTCCCCCTGCTCTCCCGACAGCCACTTCGCCATCGTCTTATCCTCTTCTTAGTCCTATCTCTCTCGGGAGTCTCTCAATATCCCTTTGTTTAGGGTGCTTACGAGCAGTCGGAGCAAAGATGTCGTGTGCCAACGAGAGGAGGCGCGCACTAAACCCCTCGACCCCGAGACTTTGCCCGGATTCTCACCCGACGAGTCCTCCGCTCGAATAGCGCGACGAAACGGACGATCCTCCTGACCCTTTCGATCCGCGAACCTTGCTTGTACTTCAATTCGTGCTTGCTCTCTACGCTCCGGTATCGTCTCGGCGACCATAAACGCTGGCTGTGACTTTTTGGTCGCCTTTTTTCGACTGGGATTGAGATCTTAGAATTTCTTTGAAGACTGCTCGATGGTCTCAGAAATTTTATTTTGAGTTTCTGGTGACTTGTTTTAGGAAGAATTTGTCAAACACAGGTAGTATGTTACGGGTTTTTTACATAACAGTTTTCGATAATTAAATCGAACTTAAGTACTCTTTAAACAACAATTTTTTATTCCAGAATTGAGTAGATGTTCTGATTTAGAAGTGTACCTATATTTTAGAAGCTTCTTAATCATTTTTTTCTGAAAGGCTTCAGAATTCCTGCAAATTTTATTGACACTTCAGTGGTTAAGCCCTACGAATTTATTTATATAAAACTGTTTCTACAGATTATTTTGCAACGAAAAAATTAACTTTCATTGTTAGAATATGAAAGAAAATGCCTTAAAAGTTTTGAAAAAATCCACTCAACGGTTTCATAAAAAAAATTCTCGAATATTGGTTTACTTTTAACGTCCTAAACCCCTTAATTGCCCAATGCCTGCAGTTCATCATTTAAAAAAGTACGTCTTCAAGAAAATTTTCGTCTAGAAAATCCATCCCCTTTCAACATCTCAAAAATAATAGAATATTATTTTTAATTCCATTACGGAATTATCTTACCCCAACTTAAAGCTACCAAATTTCCCAACAAAACTCACTCCTAACAATAAATGTCAAAGAACTCAAGCGAAACGCGTAACACAGTCGCGCTTTTCCTCCCTGGACGGAATTTCGCGGTCTCAAGAGGCAAGGGGGTCAGGATATCAATCACTTTGGCGCAGAGAAAGAATAAAAACTGGCGAGGCACGTGGGTCAGCGGCTCGTTCGACCCATCGTCGGGTTTTCTTTCGGCACGTGGCCTCGTCCGCCCATCCAGTTTAAGGGCCATCGAAACCGCGCACGCACGCGTCCGTGCCCCATTGCTCGTTTCGTACCCCGGTTCCGTTCATTAGAGCGCCCCGCGGGCAAAATACGGCCGCGTTTCCGGTTCGTCGAAGCCGCGTACACATGTCGTGAAGTAATCAATCTTTAACCCCCTTTGGTCGCCTCCGTCACCGTATATTTTTCATTTGCGGAATGAACGAGGGACGGGTTTGACAAATCGGAGGCGTTAGGCGAAATCCACTTTTGGTGAGGCATGCGTGAACGAATTATGTTGCAATTGGGGTGAAAGATACTTCGAGAATTACACTAGGACCTCTATTAATCGTCTTGATATTGAAGTCAAAAGTGGAACACATTTCTTATGAAGAATTTTTTACTTTTAATAAGCTACACAGTAAATTAGTTGAATCAGCTTCAGTCACACGAATTGTCATCGTCGGCTGAATCGATTAAATTCATGAGTCCATCACCTGGGGAATGTAACTGAAGCTGATCCAATTAATTATTTACATTATTCCGCAACTTACGATCTCTACAAAACACAGCAAACAATCAATATTGTTTGCCAATTCAAAACGACAGTCCATAAAATCTCTGTCCTGAAAAATCACAAAGTCCTCAAATTAAATATTAATTTCCAAGCTCTTCCCAGACCTACAATCAACCCCAAACCCTTGGCACAATACAAATAGGGGTGACGCAGAGAGATCGCGAACAGTTCGAGTCGTCACTGTGAAGATAACCGGCGTCGCGAGACAGGATATCGCGTTTTACCGCGGCGATTGCAGGTGAAAACGACTCGCGCCGGATTTATTCATAAAGGGACTTGACGAGAAAGCCTCCCCTCCCCCAGGGTCGGGATAAACGCGGGGAACCCAGGGAAAGAGAGGGGCAAGGGGACAGAGAGAAAGAGGAACGAGTGAGCGACGGGCAACAACACTCGGATTCGACGGTATACGCGTCGCGTTTATATTAAAAGCTTGCAAATTCGTCGCGAGCGCGAGCTGTCCCGAATGCAAACGAGGAGAATGACGAGGAGAGGTACGTTTGGCGGAAGCGACGGCTCGGCGGGGAGGGCGGCGGGGTGGATAAGGGATGGAAAAGCGATGGAAATGTGGATATTCGAGCGACTGGGGGGAGAGGGCTTTTTCTTTCTTTCTTCCTCTGTCGACTAATATTAGCGCGAGAGCGCCGCGCGGTCGGGGGAACCGTGGACGAGTATTTTTAATTATTATTTACGAACAAATGGGAGTAACGAGGGAAAGGGAGGCGCGGGAGAGGAGGGGGAGACGGAACGAGGCAGAGATGAATATGAAAAAGCACTTCATTTTTTTAATTGGATACGCCCGGCCGCAGAGCGGCCGCTCGAGCCCGCGACCGACCGACCGAGCGCACTTCCAACTGAATTTTAATTTTGATTAAACGGTGAAAAGCTCGACGCGAGGCGTCGCTGTTTGCCGAATTCGCCGGACGACGCGACGCTCCGATGGAGAACTGTATTTATGGTCGCGGCGATGCTCGAAAAACCGTACGAGCTTATTTTATTTCAAAGGTGAAACGAGGCTATTCCCTGTTCCTTCTCTATTTGCGAGAGAAAAGCTCCTCTTTGGTTCGTTGCTTTTGTGATTTTTGTTCAACCATGTGGGCCAAAGTTGACTTAGAATCTCGAGGTAACACTTTTTGGAACAAAAACTGCGTTTGCAATTTTCCTTCCTGCCTGCGGCGTCTCTCAGAAATATCTCATTTGCGGTAAGAAAAAAATTTTTTAATCTTTCGAGATTAACTAATATTTCTGATATTTACTACATCATCTAAACTTCGATTTGATCGTATTTGAAACAGAGAATAAGAGACTCAAAAGAAACCAGACCCCATAAAATTCTAATCAGAGACAATAAAGAACGCGAACCGTCGCTCGCAGTGTCCAAGTCGTAGAAAGTAATTAATTCGAAAGGACGTCTCAGAAATAATCGCGACAGTTTGAACGCGAAACGCGAAAGGTGGAAACACGGACGGAAGGTTGAAGCAGCGTTCGCTACGAATTTGCCGGGCTAATTTTTGACGCATTTATGGTCGGCGCGCCGCCTTTGGCGACGGGTTTATTTCTTCTCTTTGGCAAGACTGCGCCTCCGAGTACCCTACAGAGCAAAAGTGTGCTCATGGTAAACGTCCAAGTGGTTTCTTGGAAGGAAGAACACGGCTACCAGCTTGCAAAATAGGCATTCGTCGACACTAGCCACCGTTTACCTTTAGTCTCTATTTGTACTTATTCTCTCGTGGCGAAAGTTCTGCCTGTCGTCGCCGCCGCATCGCTGGCATCGAGTTTTCAACTACCGTCCACGTGAATATTTATCTTCGCGCTGCCGGAGACACAGCCCCAATTAAAAGAAGGGACTATGCTAATTTTAAATCTACTCGACAAACCAAATCGTCTCGCGAGATTTTTTCCCCATTTCCTAGAATTAATAGAAGACGAGCGAATCCTTAAAAAAAATAATTTAACCGATCCCCGAATCAAAAGTAAATAATTCGTAAGATCTTAAACTCAAGAAGAAATGGTTCCAAATGTCCGAAAATGAAAAAAAAAATATGCCAGTACCTCGGTGAAGTACACGATTCTTCGTTCAGTCCACTTCAAAAAACAGTCCGCGATCTTCGAGTGCCCCAAAGGTACTCGAAGCCAAGAAGAAGAAGAAGTGCAAGGAAGGTCAGCAGAAATCCTTGGCCCGACCTTTCGGCTCCGTCGGCCGCAGTCAACGAGTGCGTGCGACCAGCAGCGAGCGCGACAGGAGTGCAAGGAACATGGCCGCCGAAGGATAGGGTTTACCTGGAACACTTGTGCACGCACAGGTAGGCCACGCACGTACACGCGCGGTCAATTGCCCCTCTTGCCGCGGCTCGAGGAGGTACCGCCCTCCGGAAGTACGGCCCTGTCGCAAACCCTCCCTTTCTCTCTCCTCTCTGCTCTCTTCGTCCGTCGGACGGCATCGCCGAGGGGTCGTGTGTGCACATCTATCAATGACAAATGTACTCGCGTGACCGCGCCTCGCCGCGTAATGAATATCGGCCCACGTCGGGTTCCCAAGGTGCCAACCGCGTTTCACCCGTCGTAATTACTGCTCCGATGGTCGTGCCACCGGTTAAAAGATCAACGTTTAGCGGCTAATGGCCCGAGAAAGTCCGCGGCCCGTCGCGGATAATGATCTTCTTTTCTGGGTGCCCCGTGTAGATGTCCGACCGATTTCGTCGCTGACAATCGATTTTACCAGCTGATTTTCCGCCGATCTGACTCGAACGGCGAACGATTCCTCGCAAAATCGGAGGGAACGCTTATTCCTCACGTGCTGACAGTTTAAGGGGGAGTAATAGATATTAATAATGAGGAAGATTGGAAGGCGGAAGTTTTGGAAATCAATTATTGCCATCAAAAGAGCGAGAAGAATTTATTGTGGAATTTTTCCCTTCACTTGCTTTATTTCTAGTTATCAATAAGATTGGAATTCTATCATTTTTTATGAAAGACCCAAAAGTTATACACGGCGATTCTGTCGCTAGTAGACCCAAATAAAGTCCCGCTTTTTGACGGATCATAGTGGTAACACTGTCATTAAGAAGTCGACGACCAAGGGTTGGTTCTTTTTAATAACAAGGGTACCGCTGTGATGTTTAAACGGTGACAATTGCTTTGTGTCTACTAGCGAGAGAATCACCCTGCATCTACAATCAGTGACAATGATAGTTGCCCCTAGGGAAGAATATGATGAGGAAAAATGCTTATTTCCCACTGAAATATACAGGGTAGGACACTTAAAACCGGCCACCTGAATAACTTGGCTGTTATTGGTGATAGGAAAAAATGCATCAGGCCAAAACTATTTGGTATCGAGGGACTGATCAGCCGATGTTACTAGTTTTTTGATAGGTGGAGGTGTCTAGGAGATATGAAGGTTATCTCTGTTTTTTTAAATGGAACGGTGTTTTTTTACTCACAATTTTTTTCCGTCACAATTGGCTTAACCCAGACCACGAATGACCTTTCCAATAAGTCATTGTATTCGTCTTGAAATACTCCATCAGAATGTAAGTAAACAAACATATCGTTCCATTTAAAAAAACAGAGATGACCTTCATATCTCCTTGATGCCTCCACCTATCAAAAAACTAGTAACATCGGATGATCAGCCCCTCGATATCAAATAATTTTGGCCTGATGTATTTTTTCCTATCACCAATAGCAGCCAAGTTATTCAGGTGGCCGGTTTTAAGTGCCTCACCCTATATAAAATACAGTATATAATGATCACTTTTCCTCATCTCATTTTTTCCCTAGCGGCAAGAATCAATGGCACTGATTGTGCTACTCATTGTCAGTATCAGCGTGTCACTTGACCCCTTGATGAAGCTAATGGTTCGCTGCAATGCTTGCGAAACGTTAGGAAACTTCTTCCTTAAGAACACAGCTTACACTCGAAAGCCTCAACGGTGAGAACTCTACGATGCCAGGCCGTGAAAGCCTCAAATCTCTAATTAACCTAAACATTTTTTCTCGTGCAAAGGTAAATCTCAAATTCCTTTCAGTCTTGCATCCTCTCTAATGATTACCATAATACTTCTGCACAAGACAAAGCGTATAATTGCTTGAAGAGAAAGTTTTGTTACTAATATCATAAAATGAACGTAAAGCGACAGAATCTAGGAAGTTCGGGCACCGGGTAACAGGCCGCAGGGTGAGTCCCAGGCCCAGCGACAGCGTCGTCTGCGAGTCGAGCCACGGGGGACATAATCCCCCCAGAAAGTTGCGCAGGCCGCGTCGTAGCGTCTGGATCGCAGCCTTCACGAACATGTGTCTGACATTTTTAATCGTCGGATTAAAATAACTGATGCCAAGGTGTAGCCTTGGAATCCATTATCCGGCGGATGAGCGAACGGCCACCCAAAGTGTCGCGTGTCCCGGGAGAGCTGCCAGAGCCCCGACGTGAACACCGCTCTAAGCCCCTCGCTGTGTGTCCCTTTCGATTTCACCAGGATGCTGCGCCCAGGGACAAGCTTTGGAACAAAAGAATCGCGAGGAGAGAGGGTGGTCCCCGAAGGGGGTAAGCCGCTTCCTCCGACTCCGAATATTAAGCGGTATAATCGATGATATACCGCGCGCCGATACAGGGAGAAAACGAACCTCTCGTTCGCCACTCTTTCCTCTTCCTTTATCGAAGTCGAAACCTCGACTCGGCTATACCGTTCATTTATTTATTTATTTATTTATTAACGGGAGTCCTTTGATACAATTAGAATAATATCATGAAGATTCGCTGTTAGATATGGACATGGACCTACATCGATTAATAAAAGATTCAATCGAACAACCAAAAAAATCGAGTTGGTTGGCATGCATATTAGCCTGTCTACAACGTTTGATACATTCGTTGGCGGAAACGTTAGATCTACAAGAAGATTCATGGAATAATGGGTAGATTCTGAGAGTCCTGAGCGGAGCATTAAACTGAATTAGACTTCAAATTCTCCGCGACATCTTAGAAGATATACTATTTTTTCACTGAAAACGCATCGAACATTATATGGGCATTTCAACTGTCTCAATTGTCTTCGCTTAAATGCGAACCGTATCTGCGGCACACTGAATTTCTTTAATAGTCCATTATCTTCTTTTAAACGTTCGGTTAACTTTATAGTGCATAATTTGTAATTGATCTATAATTCACATGTAACATTATGTAACTCATAACAGTCTATTTTATCTCATGTTATTCTATTCGGTTGCTTCTCTGTCACCGCTCTCGCCTTTGCTTCACACATATGTAACAAAGGGTCTTGACCCGTTGATATTTAATAAATATTATTATTACTATTATTATAAAATATCAGGACAGCCGATATAATGATTTGGAATCTTAAAGATTAATGTTAAATCAAATCTCAGTCTACGTTGAGCAAAGGAAGTTTGAGAAAATTGAGATATGCGTCATAATTATAACAAGTTTTCGGTATAGGCTCATGGATCTTATAAAAGACAAAACGTAAAAACTTGTGCTGAACTTTTTCGATGGAATATGGCGTACTAGGGCAGAGTAGAGGATTTCGAAGGTGGTGACTTTTTTAAAATTAGAAGCTGTTCTTATGAGAAGACCAAAAGCTCTAGACGCCGTTAGGGTTATTCGTTCAATGTGCTCAGCGAAGGAAAGATTTGAAGTAAAGTTATTTTGCCTAGGGTACTGTAAATAATTTCATTTCCGCGCGAACGAATTCCCTCGCCGCGGAGACACAGGAGGAAATCGATCGTGTCTGGTCGACGAGTCAAAAAGCAACCGCCGCACGATATTCATCGACTCCGGGAGGAGTTTATGTAAATCTTGAGGCGAAGTTTCGACGCGGCGACGACTCGCGTTTCCACGCGGATTATTTCTCGATCCGGTGGAAACACCGTGTACCGGGATCCGTTCGCGCGCGTGTACGAGGAGGAAACGAGGAGCTTCGCCCTCGGGGCGAACGATCGAGAGATTTCTTTATTGCGGAGATAATAATGATCGGACCCTCGGCCCGACTTAAGAGTTCCCTCGGGCCTCAGTTTACCAGCAAATTACTCGGCATCCTGCACCCAGCGGTGTAACAGTCGTACGCCTATTTTAAATAACCACCGGCTGCCCTCCTCCCCCGACCCTTTGGCTGCCTCCATTCTACTTTTCAGTCGAGCCGAAAATCCCTCAATTACGGGGAACTTACTAAATGGAGTGTGTTCAGATGATTGGAGATGACTGATGTTCTCTTCCTTATTATGGGGCTTCATTTGGAATTTGGAAGCAAGAAACTTTGTATGTCTGATATTTAGGTGTCAACAAACTTGACTTGTTTGGAGGCTAAGAATATTATTCATAGACATCGGATCATTATGCTAAATAAAATTTTTATAGGCATAAATAAAGAATGGGAACTTAAAAAACAGTAAGTTTAATGTTGTAAACATTGCAGCTTGAATAATGTTTCTCATATTTTGTATATTCTGGTACATGTTTACAGTCATAAGCATAAAATTCACTGTCTAATTATTAAGCTTATATTAACTCGTTCATGTGTCACAAAAGATTTGAATGTGATTGTCTAGATAGTACCTACATTTGCATAATTATTACATAATTACAGAAAATACCAGATGGAAAAAAATTAAAAGAGTGTATATTATCACTAGACTGCGGATTTATATGAAATTCATATTTTCATATTTTTATCCACAGAAGGAGTTAAATTTATATAAAAATGTATCGTCTTCTAAATATTATAAAATCTATAGAAGGTTTAATGTTTTATACATATATTTCTGTATCTATGCACATCCTGGTGCCCTTTCGCACATTTCAAATTAGCATAAGTGCCATAAAAATGTGCCAGTCTATCTAAAAATCGTATAAAAATTAAAATATAATATGTAGACTGCCGATTTCAAGGCATTTATAAAAAATATCAGTAGGTACGAAAAAATCTGCAACGTCCTAAAATATACAAAGTATATAAAGCGAACAACATATTGCATTATTTATTAAAATGAAACATATTGTTATTCAAGCTTCGGTGCCTTCGGTCAACAAAGATATGAATTTACATAAAAATCTACAGTCTATCAATAGTCATGAACTATTTTTGGGTCTGCAAAAAGAAAATAATCCAGGCAGACATCATTAAATCCTGAATTTCTCGCAATGTCCCGAAAAACCCTATAACATGATATAAAATATAAAAAAATAGAGTCCCTAAAAATATAAAAACTTGTGCTACCTGTAAAAACATCCATGTTAAATGAATGAATTCTTAAAACATAACACCCTAAAGTCAGGAACCCGTGGTCGACGCGTTTCCCAGAAATCGATTTCCAAATGATACGTTATCGGTCTCGTGGAGGCCTAAGGTGTCTGCGTGCACAGGTGTCCTGATGCGCATAATTCGAGAAGGGGGCGTTCGCGGGGGCGGAGACGGAGGAAGCGAAGAACCCTCACGCACACAGGCGCCCCGTGAAACGAGGGTGAGATACCGGGGTTCCCTCGCCATTGACGTAATATTTCGAGCAGACCGTCGTTTCGCTCAGTGCTCTCCTTCGACAGGAAGTCTGGCTGATACTCGTCGAACGATAGCATCGACAGCTCGAGCTGTCGAGTACGTGTGCCCGGTTGTCCGACGGGCTAGAAACTTTGTCGAATGAACGAACGTTTACCTTTTTACCCGAGAAATCGGAAACTTGGAGTCAGGAATCGCAGTTCTTGATCCCCTGCGATTAGAGAACGAGAAGGTTATCCGGAAATGTTAACTCGCTTGAAGGAAAAATGAAAAATGTTGAGATTTTTAAGAAAAATTCCAGTTATAACTTTTCTTGAAAAGAAATTGTAGCTGTCTCTAAAAAAGCAAATTTTAAATTGCCTCATTTTTTTAAGGAGATCCTAACTCTGATATTTTTCAGAAAATCTAGATCTTTTTCAAAAGCGTTGAAAATTGTTTTAAACTGTGAAGATTTACAGTGTCTGATGCATACTTCATCAGTCAAAGTCCCTAGAAATCAAAGTATCTTGCATTTCCATCAAACTTGTTCAAAAATTCTAAACAACGAACCCAATTCGCAACAAGTTCAACACCAGTCCTACCATATTTTAATAACAAACATCTCCACTTTCCAAATGAATAACCGACCCAGCGAGTAACTCGCCAAGAGATCCTCTCGGAGTCCAAAGCCAACGGCGAGTATCTCCGGAGTTATTAATTAGGGAGTCGGCAAAAGTTGCGATCACGAGTACAAGGCGCGAGGCCGGTTTCGGAAATCGGGACCGCGGCAACAGCAATTTCTGTCGACTATTAAGTTGCCCCGGCCCCGGAGCACGAGCAACACGATGTAGCCGAGTTCGGGGCGACGAGAGGACGCGGTTCCATTATAAACTCGGCTAAGCGAGGCGAGCGGTTCATGGCGAGGAGAGAAGCCGCGACGAGAGAGGAGAGGAGAGGCCCTCGGATTCCGCACCCCGCTGCGCCACGTCGGATTCGCGCGCGTGTTAACACGACCGTTCCACGCGTGCGTGTACGCGACGCGCGTTCACACACGCTTCACACCTGTCCGCCCCGACGGCGGGGCACAGCCGAGGAAAGTGTCGCTAACTAACTTGGCCCGCCGCTGCGAAAACTCCTTCCATCTGTATCTGTTGCCCGAGCGCGATGTACCTTGAGTCCTCTTGGGGAATAACGGTTCACCGAACACGCTCCGCGACAAGGATCGTTCTCTTATTTCGCCGACACCTTCGTTTATAGTTTTATCGGGACTCGGCGCGACGCCCTGGGTCCAGGTGAGGGTGGAATCCTGGGAAACGAGTTTTAGGGAGCGTGGGTCACGTCAAGCGGAGACAGGATCTTTGGCTGGAGTTGCTGATGGGAATCAGAGGTGGTACATAAGAGTTGGGGGAGCATCATTTTCATTTTAATGTAATACAAAATGGCAAACGACTGCAGAAATTTATATGGACTTTGCATTGGATATAGAAATGAGTTCCTTCCGATCTTTGTGTATCATGAAAGTTCTATTAAGAAAAAGATAAAGTAGCTCAGTCATAGAAATACTCACTATTGTTATTAATGATGTTACGCCATTTTTCTGGCAACCATTTTCTATTTTATCTAGGACTGAATTACTATTCGAATTGTATGAGGATATTTTTTGGAAAGGACTCATTTCTACATCTAATATATTATAACAAATGCTAAATTATCTCTACAGAAAAATTTACGTTTATACACTTACTGACAAAAGTTAAGGAACAAAATAATCGTTTAGGAACTACTTTATATATTTTTTATTTTCTGAGATGCATAGATTGGGATTAAATGAAACCAGCATTTTGTTCATATGGATTCCAAATGTTGGTTAATCGTGAAATGTACTGTATTCGTTTCTTCATTTAATATAGATTGTTTTCATCCTCTACGTTTAATTGTTGCTCAGTTTCCATAATTTTTATTTTGTACAGAAAACTACCTTTTATAGAATTTAGATATATTTAATACACTCTTCGTAAATAAATTTATGAATCGCTGTACATGTATAAAAACTATAATTGCTATTGAATCTTATTTTACAATTAGAATGTAAAGAATGGGAACACAGTAACTGCCAAACGATTATTTTGTTTCTCAACTTTTGTCAGTAAATGTGAATAAACTTATGCTAACCTTTAGTGAAAATTCTGAATGATGATTCCTCGGCATGTTCTCTCCAATTACTTAAATTGGGAATTTGGTACTGATAATGGTGTTGGATTTGAGAAATTTTAGCTCTTCTCAATGTTTTATATAAGTGATTCTTCAAATAAAAAACCTTGAAAAATCTGTAGAAACTCTTCAGACATTTTGTACTAATGGATCTCATGGAAAGTACTCGGTATCTACGATTCATCTAAAATGTTTATCTGTTGCCCATCTTTCATGTACAATGAACTCAACCTTTCGAAACGAAAGGAATCATAATGTTCTTCCACGCAGATACATTTCATTTCCGAGGAATAATCAGCAAAATTAAAATTAATGTTTCTCCGATTGCACCCCTGCTTTCTAATTATTCGGCACAACTATAATTACACATATTTTATATGAAAAAAAACTTTATTCGCATGCTATCTGAAAGATACAACATGCTCTTCATCAATCAACAACCGAGGAGTAACAGAAGTAACTAGACTGACTCCGATCATGTTATCTCGAGCGTGTATTTACTTAAGTCCGCGTATAACATTAAATTATAATAAATGTATCGGAAAGTAAGTTATCCTCGTACAGGCACCGAGAGCTATTATTACACTGGTTACACTGGGTGCTTGCTAAACGCAGTTACCGTTACACACATGTTATTCCTGCTTGTAAGTAACTAGTATCGGGTATCGCGATTTACATATGAAAATAATACGAAGCACGAACGATTAAGTTTAATCATCGAACGTTATGCAACAGTAGACTACCTGCTATCAGTCTCTGGTCATTCCCACTTTGCCAACTCCTTTCGCAATGCATAAAGAGAAACAGGTGACTCGTATTACTCCACCAAGAACCGAATTTGTTATACCAACAACCATGATTGAAACCCGAACCAACGCTAAGTGGACATGTTTTAATCATTCTTGCGAGTACCTACTGTGCAACGCGAAGAATCCACGACTGTTTCGCCCGAGGTCCAAGCAAAAACTTACCCCCGTAGCACCAAGCTACACCTGTTACCCTTTCGATATTCGATTCCGATACGCGAAACGCATCGAGGCCCGAGCATAAAACAGCGAACCCGCCGCCTCCTGGACCTACCGACAACGCCGACGGCCGAGCATCTTTTTTTCTCTCTCGCGGCGGACTCAGGGCTCACTAATTAACGTGGCCGGAGCCATCAATTTGAAATTGATCGATCCTTTTTACCGGAAAGTGATTTGGCGAAGGGGAGAGCGGCGAGCGTGCGCGAACGAGCGACTTCCTGCGACGCTCGCGAACCCCGAAGCGATTCCCTTCGCGTTCGACGACGACGTTCCTCTAAAGGTCGAGTCACACGTATCCGGATAGGAACGCCCGGATATGTGTGACTCGGCCTTAATTCGTTAGGATCTTCCGGGGACACGTTGTTCCCCAGACAAAAACGGAAGCGGAGCCGCCGGCACGTCGATGTTTTGCGACCCCGAGGCTCGTTCCATCATCGAAGCTGTCCCGTTGCGAATACATCGCAAATGACGAGGCATAAAACGATATCGATAAATCAGGGTGTGCCTGACCACGTACGATTTCAATTTAATAAAATGACTTGCTTCTCTGCGCGGATCCACCGTCTGCCAGACAATGGAACACGCGAAATATTCTCTGCGCGAGGCTTCGGGTACTATCCACTTGCTGGAGGGAAACTCAGAAGATCTTGGGAACTTCTGCGCAGCGGATCTTCGAAGACGCTTTAGACCAGTGGTGTCAAACACGCGGCCCGCGGGCCGCAAGTGGCCCGCAAGACCTTCGAGTGCGGCCCGCGGCCCAAAACTTGAAATTAATTTTATTACCAAAAAAATACAATGCAACACAATGCTGAAGGAAAAATATAATGAAATTAACATTCCAGATTTTTATTCGTACTTGCCGGAACATTTTATTGAAATGCGTATGTTTGTTGCGAGAATCTTGGCAATGTTTGGTAGTACATATCTATGTGAACAATTATTTTCTGTCTTAAAGACTGATAAAACTTCACACAGGGTGAGGTTAACAAATGAACACTTAAAATCTATGTTAAAAATATCTTTATCCCAAAAAATTACACCCGATATCGATAAAATAGTATCTGCAAAAAGATGCCAAGTGTCTAGTGAAAAATATTAAGTCTTTTAATTCTTGTAAATTTATTAAAGAAAAATAAATGTAAAGTTTAAATGAGTTATTCTCTATTATAAATAAAAGACTTTTTTCTTCGTGTCTGCGGCCCGTGGATTTTCTTAAACTGAATTTGGTTGCCCATATTCATACATCAGTTTGACATCACTGCTTTAGACGATCTATAGAGTACTATTAATTAACCAAAACTTACCACAGTTTCCACGTATCCCTCGAATTAACGACGCCAGCAGCGATGCTGCAGTAGAATCCTCGTCGCAGCAGCAGAAAGTCCCAAAACGAGCTCGGCTCTCAATAATTGTCCCGATTCCCTCGCAACAAACAAGGTCGGTCTCCAAGTGCGACACAGAGTATAACGAGTCCCAATTAGCGAGCAGAGCCGAGGATCGCGACACGGCAAAGGAGAAACAACGGTCCCCGGATCGGGATACGCGCACGTCCCCGCGCGATGCATCATCGGCGGAGTTTCGTAGCAGGCCACCTCGTCGCGGTAGCCTCTATAAGGCGATGACCGCCGCGACTAATTAGACTATTAGCCGGCCGGCGGAGGCAGCGATCGGTTCGAAAAAGGCGAAAGCTACGCGGCCACCTCGACGTGAGCGAATGCGGTCGCCCGGGACGGACGTCGCGGCACCGCGAGGCGTGAATTACGGCGCGGACTTCTTGCAGCTGCGAACTCGTACCGATCCCGCGGACGCCCACGTGCGTGTACCGAACTCGACGGGGATCGTTCATTTTCAATTAGCGTCCGCGTGACTTCGCGATGACGCTATCCTGGACGAAAATCCTTTTGTTATGGAGCTCGACGGGTTGCGTTGCGTTTTTCTTGATTTTCGATCTGCTTCTTAAGGTGCAAGTATGTTTGGGAAGTCGGTAGGATTTTGGGGGAATCATAGACTGGAAGAATAGACTGCGCATCACGGGGAAAGCGGACGGTCCAACTTTAGAAAGAGTTAGGATGCTTTGGTAGGACTTGCTATCTCTTTCTATTCTCTTGTTATCTTCTATCTGTCTCATTCTGCCCAAGTTCCTCCCAAAGTATTCAACTGTCTTCAACATCGGGCCACGGCTGCATGCTGACGCGCAGTCTATAGTTACTATGTCTATGGAGGGAATGGAGAAGAGCTGAGCGTGTTACAAAATCAGGGATGAGGATTTTGAGGGGGTTGTTGGCCTAATGATTAAGGTTTTTCTTGGGGTGGGATTCAGTTGTGCGTTTCATGAATTGATGTTCTATTGTCTTCTTTATTAGGAATAACACTTTATTTTTTGAATGAGGAAGATAGGAAAATTGTGTGAGAAAGGAGAAGCTGTTGATGTCAGAGAATCAGAGAATAGAACTTCTGTAAAAACAAAATTAAGACACTTCTTTGATAGCAATTTTTCACTTCTTCTTCTTTTTCTATGTAGACAATTATTAAATTATAGTGAAAATGTTATTTAAAGTTCTACTATTCTTTATTCCTCAATTAAATATCCTAGACAACACAAATTCTGAATAACTGTGAGCCAGTGAATGGGAGTCTCATTCTACTTAAAATCCTGAACTCTGCTCGAAACGTAAGTCACAGTTCCAAAAGATTCTTTGCCTCAACTCGGGTCTAGAAAGCAGAATTTATGTTATTATCAGTGAAATTAGTGTATCAAACAAATGTTTTCCTTCCAAAAATATGAGAATTTAGTAAAATTGAAGGTCATAGTCTAGTATTGGGGATCAGAACTGTAAATTGCATCGTTAATATATTATAAATAATCCTAAATAATCTACCATCTGAATTAATTATCGAACCTAATCTCATAGCAATATGCTAACTTCAAGCCACCAGTAAACTTATAATTCACCATAGACCATAGACCGTCTTTCAGCCCGAAAGGGTTAGGAGGAGATTTAGAATTATAATATATAGACAAAAATATACAGTTTATGAAGCAACGAGAGATGTGGAAGGTAGTCCATCATCTCGTCCGCAACTAATAAAGCAGTCCGAAAGTCGGACAATATTTTCTCGGGCGCAGCAAGTGGCAGAGTGAGAAATGATCGTGGTTGAATCTCGAACGACCAGGTCGCCGTTTTCCAGGTGCAGACGAGCGTCGTCCGACGGCGTCGGCGGTTCCAGCCACTCCATAATTCGCGGCCCGTCGTGAATTATGGCGAGTAGGTTGCGTACCTAACAATCTACTCCTCATCGAGGAGCGTTTGTGCGCTTGTCTGCCCCGTAATGCCTTCGTGTAGCTGTATTTTCCTCGTCGGTAGCGATACCGTACCCTAAGAACGTAACTGCGTCCAATAATTTCTATCTAACGAATTTTCGTAGCACGTAAAATTACAACGAATAGGAAGCATCGAATATTAGAATTTCTACAGTCTTGTAGCACTCGTTAAAATTTGTTTAGAGCGCCAAAGTGATCAGGGGCAAAAATTGAAAAATCTAAAAGTTGTAACATTGGTGTCACAAGTATTTTAATTTATCTTTACGGAAAATTCCTGCAAAAAATAAAAAGTGGACTTGCGAATCCCGAAACAATTAATATTTCAAAAACGCAACCAATTCACTGAACATCTCCGTGGAAAGAGCAGTCAGCAGTCCGGTTAAAAAATATTTCCGCGGAAATGAAACGTCCTGTACAGAGGAAGATGAATAGTACAAATTCATGAAAATTTTTGTCGCGACTAATTGGCGGACCAAGCGAGTGGTCGAGTGTAAAAAAAAAAAAGAAAAAAAACAGGGAAGAGTTTGGTCCGAACGGGTGACGTAACTAATGCAGCGGCTCGCGCGTGTTTTACACTGGATAAATTGAGACAAAGCGCGAAAATTGTGGACGAAAAGGACCGGCGATGCGTTACATCCGTCCGGCAATCTGTGTCTTCGTCACTTTTATGGATTCCGCGTTGCTCGAGTTCACTCGAAACCGGCGACACGCGTGTATTTTATGACGTGTCTCTAGCAGCAAGCGCCGAACGGCCCCGGCCGACCGTAAAAATAACCACGCTTGGTACACGAAACGGAATTAAAAAACCGGCCCCGGCGAAATAAATGGTGTAACGCGGCGATGATAAAGCGCCGTGTCAGAGATCGGGATTGCCGCGGTTTGAATTATGGTGACGCGAACTTTGCCGCCAGCCACGCGTCCCGGCGAATAAATAAACGATGAGCACCGGTCTCGCTGAATGAACTGTTCGAAAATTGAAATAACGAAACGCCCACGCTCGCGAAAATTTCGGGACAACAGGACTTCAGTTTGGAAGCACGCTGGAGAATTTTTTTCAAGGGTTAATTAGTCATCGCAGTATTCACAACACCCGAACTTATGAAAATTCAGACTTTAGTACCTCAACAAATTCAGAAGATCTAAATCTTTCAAGATTTCAATGTTAGGACTCCAAACCTAAAAACTGAAGATTTTTAGAAACTCAAAAAATTCCTAAACCCTTCGAAATTCAAGTACAGGGATTCAAAAGCTAAATAAAACTGAAGATTTCTGAAGACTCAAAAATTTATAAGATCTAAATCCTTCAAGATTTAAGCACGAGGACGCCAAAACTCTGAAGACTGAAGATTTATAGAAACTCAAAAAATTTCTAAACCCTTCAAAATTCAAGTACGGGAATTCTAAAGCTTAAAAGAAAACCTGAAGATTTCTGGAGACTCAAAAATTTATAAGATCTAAATCCTTCAAGATTTAAGCACGAGGACTCCAAAGCTGCAAAGATAGAAAGATAATCGAAGACTCAAAAAATTCAGAAAGCTCCAAAGCTCCAATACCTGAAGATTTCTAGAAACTCAGAAAATTCAGAAGATCTAAATCCTTCAAGATTTAAACGCAAGGACTCCAAAGCTCCAATACCTGAAGATTTCTGAGATTTATTTGACGATACTTGAAGCGCAGGGAAATACCTGGACCACCCAAATTAATTTGCCCAGCAATATTACCAGGCGTGGAAACCTAATTTCACCGCGATCGAAGGCGCAGAGGCCGGCGAATCCAGCGGCAGAGCCTCGGTTCACGCAGAAGTGAGCCTCGATAGCAATCTCGCAGCGACATTCCCGAAACGGCGCGGCGAAAGGGAGGGAAAGTATCGGAATCCCTCGGTGTAGAGGATCGTGGCCGTGTCCCGGGGAATATTTACAGCGGAGAGGATCCAAAAATCGCGGCGGGAGAGTATAATGGCACCGCGCGCGTCCCGCGGCGCGCCAGAAGATCGGCCCGCTTATCGGCGGATCGCGGAACGAATTTTTGCGCGAAACACGTGTTAAAACATGCGGGGACGTCGCGTAGATCGTTCGCCAAATCGGGCGAACCGGGTAACCGGGCACGGAACGGAAATCGCAGACTCCAGGGGCCAAAAACCTGCGCGTCCCTTCGCGTGTAACAGCTGTTCTAATCCTGAACTTTCGCTTTGCAGAAAAATGTTCTCAGAAAAAAATTTTTTAAGAATGTTTCATTATCGGAAATTATGATTCTGTACTTCAAACAAGTGGATAGAACCTGAAATGTGAGATTTAACAATTGTAGGGTAGTTTGGACTCAAGAAAATGTAGATTAAAATTTATTAGATGATTTGATAATTAATTGAAATTAGTTTTTAGGGGCAATTGTAACCAAAGTATTTTCTTTTTCTCTTATTAGTAGAACACTTCTAACACTTAACATTAGATTTAAGGACGGTTATTATACCCATATTTTTTTCTATAAAGTATTAATATAACAGATTTATAGAAAAATGCATGATTCAACAAAATAATTGATTTATTTGATGTCAGTTTAAAATTTTAAAATATATACGTACAATGTTTGTTAAGATTCAACTGCATATAAAAGAATAATATTCTTAAATTTGATGGTCTTCGTAAATTTAGTGTAAAATAATAAAATTCATAATAATTTGACCTCATTTCTAAAAATTTTTGTGCAGAATGGAATAAAATAATCATCCCCATCATAATGAAAAAAATTAGCACCGTATTCAAAATTAAAATTAGTATTCCACTGAAGAAAATATTTTTAAATTCATATCGGAGCATTATTAATGAGTAGTTGCAACGAAGAATATCGTGAATAAAAGAACCAAACACAAGGAACCGATCGAGAGAAAGAAGCCTGAAGTTACGGTACCATTTGCAAGCATGGAAGCTCGAGCACCGATGAACTAAGTACGTAGTTCGAAAAACACGTCGCTATCGGCGGTTCCCGGTCGCGGTATATAAATACGTCGAGGATCGGCGAAGGGGAAAGGGAAAGAAAGCCGGAAGAGGGGGGCCCGGAGGGAGAAAGATGACCGTTGGTCAAGCGTCGTCGACGAGCTCGTCGCCTTTGTGCCAGGAGCGGGTTCGCCAGCCGTCGGAGTGGCGCGCGCTCGCGCGTTCACCGGAGCTCCCACAATGCTATCTCGCCGGTGGGATCAAATTGTCGAAGAAGGAACGAGCATATTTCGCGTGACCCCGCGGTAAAAGCGCAGCAGCTCGCGCGCTCAATTCCTCTCGAATACCTCGATATATTTGTCGCTGCTCCCTGCCGCATGGGCCCAGCCTCCGTACACAGACAGCGAGACGCAACCCTTCACCCCTTTCTCTCCTCCGCCCCCTGGCTACCCTCTCCTCTCCTCCCCTCTCCGCCTCGTGGTCTGCTCTCCACGAAATTCCTCGCGGTATAAATCTCGGGGGAATGCGCCGCGGGGTTTACCTGCGCGATGCAGTCGGGGATCTGACTGGTACCGATTCCGAGCCGATCGAGGATAGGAACCGGGATCCACCTTCCGGGAACCCGAAAATTTGCTCGACTCGAACCTTTCTTGCGGAGGGGAGGTTGAACTTTTGTCGGTATTGGTCGGGTGTATTCGGTATTTTTTTCTTTTTTTGGCAGGGTTTGGGAATTGAGAGTTTTTTTTTTTTTTTTTAATTGAAGTGTTAGGGATATTCTGAGGGAGGTTCTGAGTTTTGAGGACCTTTTGGAGTTGGCTTTTGTCTTTGGTGTTTTTTTATTTATGTGGAAGTTTTAGTACTATAATTATTAGACTGCGGATTTTTACGTAGTTATGGTAGTTCTAAATATGCGAAATTCTATGTGATTATTGGTCCTCTATGGCAACCAGGGGTAAAATTCTAAAGATTTCAATTGAAGGAAATTTTAAGGCGAAGGAGACATAAAGATTAAAACAACCTGTATTTCTGTCTTTTCCAAGCAGTTAAAATAACAAATTTTATATCAATTTAGAATTTTCTACGAGCAGCTCACAAAGAGTTGATAGAAAGTACAAGTAAACTACGCATTCTGGCACCCAATGTATTTGAAATTTCTACTTTCCCATTAGAGCTTTTAGAGAAAAATCTTATACATGTCTGTGTCTTTTGAAAGCTGCTCAAAAATTAATTTGCCTATGATTTTAGAATTTCTAATGACTAGTCCACCAAAAAGTGAGAAGAAAACAGAAGAAGTAATCTACTTATTCCAATATGTAAATTTAAAATTTCTATTTCTATTTATATCTATATATTTCTCACTAGAGTTAAAATACCTATGTCTCAATCTCTTTAAATTGATTGAACAATATTTTATTCTCCGTTTCATAATTATGTCTTATTATTTATGCCTTCGCTTTCTGACAGTACATACACTTGTGAACAACTTATTTCGACGATAAAAAAAAAAATTCTCAATGACTATCTCTCAAAAAAATTGAAGGTAAAGGTGCGTTTTCAGGTGACAATAAATCGCGACTTTTAGTGCCATAACCGTGAAAACTGAAAGTTGCATTATAATGATACTGAATTCATACCATGAACTTGCAGTGTCATAGTGTCATGGCATCAAAAATCGCGACTTTCAGTGTCACGTGAAAACATATTTCAAACACGAAAGTAAACTAATCATTATAGTACCTACCACATTTGAAATTTCTACCCTTTCACCGTTGCACCAGTTATGAGTCACCCTGTACGATCGGCTGATTGCACGGTTCGCTCAGCAAAGCGTCTAGTTCCGAGGCTCGTACCAAGGAAGCAGTCCGCGTGATGCAGCAGCGAGTAACGGGCGCGATATCGATACCCTTCACCCGGTAATTAAATAAATCATCGCAGCGGGTCCGATCGAAGGCATCTCTGGAAGCGGTGCCCGGTCGGCTGCCGACACCTCCTCGACAGCGGCGCATAGTTCCTCGGCTGAGACGCGATATATACGTCGTGATATGTATCTGCCGTAAACCCATACTTAACAGCGTGTCGAGCCGCTGGTTCCTCCAGCACGATGTCCTCTGCCCCCTCCTGGGCTCTGCGTGCCCCCTGTTCCCTTTCACTCGCAACCGCCGCTTCGCGTTCGCTCCTTTCCTCCTTCGTTCTCCTTCTCCTCAACCTCTCCTCCTTCGTCCAACATCTCCAACTCTCTCTTTCCTTTCCTTCTCCGTCAAAGAACCGCAACAGAAGGGACATTAAAATGCTCGCAACCCTGATGAATCCCCCGGAGCTCGCGAGTTTTCAATTTCCTCCGCGAACTCGCGACAGCGAGACGCCCGACCCACCAATTTGCATGATAATCGCGGATCTGGAACGGCGCGGCGTGGTCGATCCGCGACGACAAACGTTTCCTACCACTTGTCGCAGATTAGATACCCGACGACCAACCCTCTGTCCCCCCCTCGGAGCCGGTTCTCACGGTCCACGGTCCACGATGCGTTTATCGATAGGCCCTCCGGCCAGGAACCGGGAACGGATGAATATCAACGATGCGCTCCGCTCTCGCCGCCCGACGACGGGTCCTTGTTGTTGTTGTTTCAATTTCTCGGGGTCGATGTCGAGCGCGCGTATCTCGGCGATGCCGTGTTCGAGGCGTTGGAGCACTTATTGTCTCGCTTCATGGGGACGATTTATGGGGGGACGTTACCGTGTGTTATAGAGACATTTTGCACGGCGACGCGAAGTGGATGTTGCTCGATCGCGAGCACCGATCGCGCCCGACGATCTTTGCGATAAATTAATATCACGGTTCGGGGTGTATTGTTCTTCATAGTGGCCGCGATTGTGCGTGGAGGATTCTCAAGGTGGGAGATGGAGGGGTTAATCCTGGAATACAGGGATTAATAGAGGCTTGATTGGTGTTAGGGTGGTGGGAAAATCCTGGTGGATCTTTTCAGGAAGAGTTATTGGTCTTTTAATTGGGAGAAACAAGTAAACTTATAGGGTACTATTTAGAAATTTATGGATCTCAAAAGCTCCACCTTCTTTTTGCATTGAACCTCACCATACGTTATAATAATAGCCAAAATTGTTGAATTAATTACATTTATTTTAGATTTAATAATTCTACTCTTAATGTTTCAAATGGATAGAATTTCCTTCTCATTTCTTTATAAACCTTTGTACAACCAAAACATTGCTTCAATTCTATATTTAAATAAATAAAATTTAACGTATCTGCGCGTTAGGCAAAATTCACGTAAAATACTTGACCCTCAGGCGGTTTTTGGGACTTTTTTAGTCCAGTCATACTTTTTAGTTTCTCTAATAGTTTTTTCAGTTTCAACAAAAATTTCAATGAAGAAACTATTATTACAGTAGAAGCTCAATTAATCAACTTCATTCTTGTAATATAAAATGTTCAAAATTCATGAGCCATTAAATTATACTCCAAACTATACTTGAAGTTCTACCGCATTGATTGATACTTAGGATAATAAAATTATTGAATAATCGTGATTCGGATAATCGAGGTTCTACTACAATATTCATGCTTTCTATTTCTTGATTGACATTAATTAAAAAACTAGTTGCCTATATTCGTTATGATTTACTGACAATAAAAATGATTACACAAATCCGGAGCTTTTGAAAGAAACGCCAAAGGGTTAACTAAACCTTCAAAATTTATATCAATACAAAATGGAAAAATCTAATCAAATGCATCTAATATATAAGCCAACAAAAATTTAATCGATCTTCACTTTTTTCGTAAAACAGTTCCACTTGTATTTTCCGATTCCGTCGCAGACAGACCGTCAGCCCCGTCGGTTCCGTCGACGTCCAAGTAGGAAGAAGCGAGGCACCATACCGAGGAGAAGGCGGCAGCTGCACCGCGCTCGAACAAAGAGAGGCGAACGCATTATGCCACGAAGCTCGTTAAAGCCGCTGCTTATCCGCCGCGGCGAAACCTCGCGAAATGCCAATAATTGGCGCAAAAATGCGAACTTATCTGCGACGGGTGCACCTGTCGGTGGAAGCGGGCCGTGCATGCAAATGCAAGAGGTCCGGCCCCGCATACCAGAGATTGATATCTGCAATAAGTCGCCGCGGTAAACGAGGGTGTAACCTGCTGCACGGTTAACAAGCCATTCCCGTCGCGGGAATACGCTTTCTCGTAAAGTATTGAGGTTAAACTTCCTCGTGTTTCCGCGGGCGAAGGAAGCGGAAAAACGCACCGCCCCGGGAAAAAAATGAGCGGAGCCGCGATCCTCGCGCGGCGGGAACGCGAGGGTGAGCGAGGACTATGTTCGATAAAGCGTCGACGGGCGGACGGAAATCTCGTTTGCGTGCGACGAACGGGCGACTGCCGTCTCCCTGCGTCGTCGACGACGAGGCGAGCGGCGACAGGACACCGAGGAGGACATCCATTTTGATAACGATTCGACGACGGGGGAGAGAGTCGGGCGACTCGCGCGCACCGGGACGCTGGAAAATCGAGGCAATTCCCAGGGAGACGTCGGGTAAGCAATTTTCTTATCGGCCCGTCATTTCCGGTCGTTTATCTCATGGCTTGTAGTTAAGAAGGGACATTGATTAAAGGGCCATTTTAACTCCGGGCTAAAATACTACTGAGTCGCGCCCGATCCCAGTCAACCGCCCCCGCACCCCCTCAACCACCCCGCCCGCTCATTTCGCTCCTTTTGATTCAATTTACGAGTCGGATGGCGACGATAAAGCTGCTCGACCTCCTGACCCGCCTCTCCCCTCGTTTCCTCGACCACCTCTTTCGGTTCCGCACCGGAAATGTCCGCGTCTCCTTCCCCTGCATCGAGCCACCTGGATCCACCCTCTCCCTCCGCCGAGGTGGTCGTGTTTTACCTTCCTTCGTCCCCCCCTCGCCTCCACCCCCGCGCGCGACCTCGCCTCCGGGGCCTTTTATCGCGCCGAGATCAAATCATTCGATTCCTTTCCACGACTCGAACGGCCATAATCGCCGGGCTGCTGCTACCTTCACGAAGAAAAAGAGCGCCCGGCCCTATCTCCGCGCTCCTTCTCCTCCGCCCTGGAACAGGACGAATCGGATGGCTCTCTTAACTCGCGACCGAACGACCACTAGAAGATCCTAACGCGCCCTCGCGAGATAGGCGAACGTCGCGGGTGAATAATAAGCTTGTTGCCTGTTAGCTGGCGTTCGGCGAAAACGGGGAAAGTAGCGGAATTCTGTTGGGGTGGAGATGAGTTGGAGGGTAGTTTAAGCTGGAAGTTGAAACTATTTATTTGGAAGTTGCTGATGTTAGAATTGTCACTTCTGGTTGTACAGGGAATTTTTATATCACCACTGGAAGTTACTAATTGTTTTTATATTGAGAAATTATTCTGAAAGAGAGTTTTAATGATTAGATGTAGTATTTAATTTTTACGGTACCTTGTAAGTGGAGATAGTAATGATAACAGGAAGTAAAAGCAGCGAAAATAGCCCAAAGTAATCTTCAATCCTGCTACATGTCTCTTAAAAATTTGATTTATTAGAATTTGAATTATCAGCACATTATTATGAATGTGGGTAATGACATTTTTATTGAATATCAAGGCACAACAAACTGTAGATATTAAAATTGCAACAGGTATTTAAAACTAAATAAAATGCATGATTTGATAAAAAAAAACTCGAAGACCATAGCAGGGTTAAATAATTTTCTAAGTTTTTCTGGCAAAAACAAAAATCTAGAAAAAGTTCGTAGAAGTAGTAGATTTTGCTAGTATGTCTGTTTAATGCTTGCCGTTTCTACTTGCGATCTTCCATGCCCATCTTATCTTCTGATGTATTACAATTTGTTTTAAAATTAAAAGAAAAGATTCAAACATCTAAATCCCTAAAGAATTACATAACGCAGTAGCCAACATATCAATAATTAACCAAAACTATGATTAATAATTTTCCATAAGTTACAGTAACCAGCATCTCAATGATTACAAAAAAAACTCAAATATTAATTTTCTTGTAGTCAAAATAATTCCCGAGAAGTATTTCATATTATTTTATATTATTTTTAGGGTAACAAATTATTGATTTATGACAAATAATGACTGCTTCGTCCATCCAAAATATCTTCAGTGAAGAATTTTTAAAGGATCAATCGAATAAATATTTTTCAAATTCCATCACAGATAATTTGATCACTAAAGCAATAAAGTAATTTATTTAATTATTAACATGTCGTAACGTTTGAATGGAGTAACAAAAAGCTTTTTACAATATAGCACAACATTCTGATATTTAAAAAAAAATTACAATATCACTGTACGTAATTATTTACACCCTAAAATAATATACACTGTTATTCTGTGTACAATATTACAATACAACTGAGAAAGTCTAATAGCACAGTAAAACTGCACCACAGTTCAGAATCCCGGCGTGGCAAGTACAAGGGGGCAAAGAAAAGTTACCACTCCCGCATCCCCCGAAGTGTGTATCCGTCTCCCAAAATTTCCAACTGGAACGCGTAGTCAGAGTGTTCCGCGGCATCGGGGCGGAAGCGGCGCGGCTTCGTCGGCGAGTACAAATTTTCCGTGAAATTTACATTTTAATAACAATCGCGGACCGTCGCGAGAATTCGCCGAGCAGCCGGCTGAAGGAAGATCAGCGCGCGGAAGGGGTTGGACGGGTGGAAAAGGATGAGAGGAGAGGTGGGAGCAGGCAACGACAAGACGCGACCGAAGTTTGATATTTCGCCGAAAAGTCCTCGCATTGTCTAAAAGTTGATGGCGTCACCCCAAGGAGGAAGATAACATCTGGTGCTGCCTCCATCAACAACCCACCCCTGACGCCGCGCAACCATCCCTATCCACCGAACCGAAGGAAACTCGTCTTCAATTATTCTTGTACCCCCATCCTTCCGTGTCTCTCGCCTTCTTCCTCCCTCTTTCCCTCTTCGAACCCTCCTTGCCTCTCTAACACGGTTTCGCCGCGTCGCCACCATCCGGTTCGCCCTTCCTCCCTCTCTCCCGCCCCCGCGTCGACCGCCCCTCCCTCGGCTCTTTCGCCGTCTTTCCGTCTGTCAGCCGGTTGAGACGAACAACGAATTTATGGAATTACGAAAGGCGAGGCGGGGAATTCATTTGCATGCCTGAAAAACGCGAGCGTGTACACGTCTGCGCGCGTGCGTTCGCGCTTCGTGGGGCGAACGGGGATGACACGTCGCCGAGGGATCGCGGTAATTGGATCGTCGCTAGGCTGAAGCGAAGAGAATTCCATTCGAAGGCGCTGAGACTTTGATTTAGACGATCGAAGCGATGATTTGTTAAATCGCTGAGAGTTGTGTGTAGTTACATGCGAATATGTAATCCTGGAAGCAATGGAATTCGCTGTCGTGGGAAACTTCGCTTCGCCTGTCCAATTCACATCAAGGTTCTCAGGTCTTCAATTCAGATCGAATCTGCATTCCTGTTATGCTCGCAACTCTTGCTTCGTTAGATATTAAACGGATAAACTGAACGAAACTAACCGTAGATAAATGAACGGATTGTTGAAGAAAAAAATTGTATGTGAAAACTGACTGTGAGAGACCGCAGGGTTCCGAAATACCCTCTCGAAGGAGTCTTCACCCCCCCCCCTCCCGTTTCTTTCTCGCCGCCTTCGAACATAGTTTCCGAAGCGAGCCACGTTAAGTGGCTGCTAATCCTATCAATCAAAATATATTAAGGCAGGGTCCGCCTCCGGGGTGTCCGTTCCACGGCGCTCCACCCAGAACTTCACCCTTTTAATAAGCTTCTGCCGGAGGCAGAAGGTACGATTTAAAGAGTTTTCGCGGGAAAGAAGCAAGTTGCGTGCCGAGGCGGACCAGAGACACCCTTTGAGGGTGGCCTAACTACTTAATTCCGAAAGACACCGCGACGCTCCGATCTCCTCGGCTTCTTTATCCTTCCCCTTTCCTTTGCATCACAAAGGAACCGCAGGAAATCCCAATTCTCGTCGAACGACATCACAGGATCCCCCAGAATATTTTATTCGACCCTTCTTCCCGCTCAACATTTTGGTATAAATATTGAAAGCGCGTAGACATTTAATTTTAGAAAATTACTTCCAGTAATTTTTTATATTTCATCTCGAATCTGATTATTATTCATTTTATTTTTCTTAATTATTTCCTCATCCTTACTGAACATTCTACTTTGTTCTTCTCTCAGATCTCATCTACTGAAAGGAACAACATATTGCTCAAAAAGCTCGTTTGTAAAGACCACAACGTCTGCTCTCCCTCCGCAAATTATATCCACTCATACAAGATCAACAATCTTCCGCAGAAAGGCAACATGTACATTAGCGTAATTGATACGTTGCTCTGGTTGGACAACGAGCATTCCCTTGCGCAACCGACTGTGATCGTTTCGACGAAGATTTCGCTGGAAGAAACGCGATGAGGTCGCCTCTTATAAATTTTCATCGCTAGAGGCTGCACTCCCCCAACGGAGGGGCTATTAATTATCTGTCAGATTTAATTATCCCGAGGCTGATTCGACGGAATCGCGTGACTTCGTTTCCACACTCGGACTCGGTCTGTGTGAACTCGCAGGACTGCAAAACCAACGGTGAATCGTTCGCGCGAGAAAACGCGTTGCGATGCGATCAAATGGCAAGTCGCTTCGACATTCCCATCGCGAAGATGTCTAAACGCGATAATTAAGAAAATTATTGCGACGAAATGACAGGATTTCTTTTATGAATCAAGTTTCTATAAATTTCTTTCAGGTGTTTGTCTGATCTTGCCGTTCGTATTAAACGCGTTAAGTAAACGAGCAAGTTTTAATAATTGCTCCAAACCGTTATCGCGTTAACGTCGATACGACGCCGAGCAGTATCACGCCCGAAATCTGGCGTTCGTCGCGTTCACACGTGTAACGATCACCGTCGCCCGTAAAGCAAACGCAATTTTCATAATTGCAGGCTAGACAAACGCGAAAATGCGACCCGTGTCGGTCGGCGAACACGCGAGCTCGTTATTACGCCCCGTTAAATATCGTTTGCTAATTAGTTCTGTCGACGTCGACTGATTTCCATTCTGAACACGGTCGGACCCTCGACGACCCTGCTGTTCGGATATGTTGCTCGAGAATTATATCGATATTCTACGGAATCGTCAAAGAAATCTCAAACTCAATTTTAAACTCACAAAATTTCTTATTCATCAGAAAAAATATTGTTAAACCTTGATAATAGAGATACTAAATTTTTTTTAGTATATCTACCTAAAGCATTCAGCAAATGAGTTACAATTCTGGAACAAGTAAATTCCATTCTGATCAAAAACAGAAAAAAGGATCCATCACTAAAATGCAATATCTCTAACTAAGAAAAAAGAAATCTAACATTACAGTTCTCCAAAAATTCTAGCAAATATTTGTCTCACTCCAATTAACAATACCGGAAATTCTCTGTACAATCCTGCGAAATTATAATCTGTGTAGCATTAGCGTCAGCATTGGCAAACGCGCAGAATCGCCTTCTTAACAAGATCTACAACGTAGGAGACGTAATCAAATCAAGCACCGGCGCGCGAGACGAAAACGCGAAAGTGAGATACCATTGATTAACGAGAAGAGACACGAGAAACTACTTCCACGACAAGCGTTCTTATGACGATCCTGCAACCGAGAAATTCCCGTGCTCCCGGCAGCCGGTTCGAGCGAGCGTTTTCCTTGGAAACAGCCGCTTCCGCGAATTCGCGGATCAATTAAAAGGAACGCGGCGTCAGGGCTGCTCGCTGGCAGATTGATGGTTTTGCCAGCCAGACATCGCCCTGGCACGCAGATCAATCGCACGTGCAAGACTTCTTTTGGACGAACACGATCCGTACGGCCGAGGTGCTGAACGTAAAGACCGAGGAATTAATATGGCGCGCTTCTTGCTTCCTGTACCTAGTTTTCAATATACTACGAAGTACTAGCGGATGTAATTTTTTTTCTGTTTAACTCGGGGATTCATAAATCTTTAGGGGGATGAGATTAACGATGGTGATAGTTGAGAAAAATTTTGATTTCATTTCTAATGTATTCGGGACAAAGTGTCTTGGATCTGTAATAGTATTATTATTAGACTGCGGAAGTTTATGCAAATTCGTAGTTTTATAGATGCACAACAGCAACTGAATATTAAATACATGTATGTCTTATTGTCTAAATATTATAAAATGTATTGTATTTTTGATATTTTATTGTGTTTTTATATCTGTAGGCATTCTTGTAGGTTTTTATCATTTTAAAATTGCCAAAAATGCATAATCTTCCTCAGTCTAATTATTATACTTACATTAATACGTTCATGATGTTTCGTAGGTTGTGGAAATGTGAGTTTATTAAAATACTGTAAAATATGGGAACTTGGATTAATTACAAAAGTTCTTAATTTCTCAACTTCGGGAAAATAATGTAATACATTTAAAATTATTAAAAAATACTTCAATTTTTTTTCTTTTTATTCTTATGAGGCAAAAGATCGAGAAATAAAATCCAGGTTCGCTGAGTGCATTATACAATACTCAATTGATACAAAAATAAGAATTAGATATTCATCTACAATTCCATAAAATAGACAAATTGAGTGTCACAAATCCAAAGATGCAGCCCTGATCATATAATAACTATACTGTGGATTTTTATGCATTTATAGTAAATTTAAATATTCAAAAATGTACAAAGATGTGTAAAAATAAAAATATGTACACTATATGGAATGTATAAATTGTCGAAAATACAATACACATTATAATAATCCGGATATGAGTCATGTTTGTATTCATTTTAATTCTTTATCCGCGTCTATAAAATTATAAATTTCCATAAACATCCGGTAGTCAAAAAATAACCTAGTTTGTAATGTATTAGTGCTTCACCTCAAAAAATGCTCAGAACTAACTTATATCAATCCGCCTCCAACGTTCCATAAAAGTTCGAAACGAAACAATCTCCTCGCGGTCCTCCTGCCCCCGGATCGGAAACGCTGTCACTGGAGCGTCGAAGAAAAAGGTACAAATCATTGGTTCGCTGTCGCGACGGGTCGGACTCGAAAACACGTCGCCGCAACACGAGCGTGAATCCCAAAAAGAAGGCTCTCGTCGGCCTCGCGAGCAGGGAAGATGACGAGGCGAGCGGGTGGCTGGCCCCGAGGCTGATGGAACGCCTCGGCCACCCCCGCCCCCGTCGCGAGGATGCGCCGGGGTAAGGTGCAAGGTACAATGCTTGGTGGGCACAGTGTGTCCGACGTTTCTCCGGGGAGCGATCAATGATAGGCCGGGGGTACGAGTCACGTGACCTCGCCGCGGGGAGTTCGCGCAATGCATCACCAACCAACCACCCAGGCCACCCTCCTCCGCGCTTCTTCCCCAACGGACCGACCCTCTCGCCTCCTCTCCGCCGCCCCACCGCCTCGGCCGCCCCCTCGACACCCCGCAACACCACCGTAACCAGCCGTCCCGCATCCTGTGCCACCCCACTGCTCGCCTTTCCAGCCACCCCCTTGTACACCCTCTGGCGCCTCTCTCTTTCGCCTCTGGATCTACGTCCACCACCATCGCCGACCACCACCACCGCCGCGCTACCCCTGTTTTCCTCCACCACCGCTATATCGCCGCCGCCGCCGCCGCACAACCACCCCCGGCACCGTCGCGTCGTCGACGACCAGCAACGACGACGTCGTCGTTACCATCTCGACGTTTCTCCTCTGTACTCTCCACGGCGCAGACACGCCGAGAGTACTAAACGGGGTTGTTGCTACGTTGCTCTTAGCGACCAGCAAGTGTCGTCCTCGTCGTCGACGTTGTCGTCGTCGTCGTCTTTGAGGAGACGACACTCCCCTGCGGTCGTCCACGACCCACCCCCGCAGCCCCACGCCCCCGCCACGCTTTATTTGTCCGGCGGTTTCTGATTGATCCCGCGCCTCTCGCGATCGCCCCCGTTCCTTCGATCCAGTTCCACCAGTGTAATTGAGAATCGGTGCACTCTAGAAGCATTCGACACTTTATTGCCGGATAGTTTGAGTATGATAATGGGATTTTTTCTGGGTTTCTGGATTTCATGGAAAAAATTCATCCTTTGTGGAATTTTGTTTTCTTGAGTTTGAAGCTTTGGTGACGTCAGGCTTCTTTCGTGTTCAGTGATACGCTAATTAGAAGATTCTTTTCTGAATAGGCTACTTCAGGAAAAATTATCTCGAGGTACCTGACTTCAACTGATATTCATTCCATTTTTTTTTACTTCGCGTTAATCGACGATTCACTACAACTAATGCGAAATAGTTTTTCTCTATCCACAGCCTTCAAGCATAGTTTAACTATAATAATAAATTTTTGCTAGGTTCCTTAATTTTTTTTATTGAATGTCACTTCAAAATTTCGGTGACGTCGGCCTTTTGTAATATTAAATGATCTACTAATTACAAGATTTTTCTCTGAATAATCTACTTCAGGAAAAATGTTGTCGAAGAACCTTCAACTAATCTTCGTTCAGATGTATTTGTTATGGTTCCCAGAAATCGACAATTTGCAGAAACAAATGTCGAATATTTTTCTTCGATCCACAGCTGTCAAGTAAATTAAATTTATTTTCCTTGTACGTACTTCATTCCCTCTGTTTATGATAATAAAAAATTCTGAACACCGAGTTCGCATTACACATTACACACACGTTCCGCTTAAGTAGAACGTGTCCATCGGTCAGGCAGGGTATCGTTCGGCGAAAGGTATTCATAATGGCATTTGAATTCCGCGGTCAGTCGCCTAGTTACACGATTATATGACAGGAAAGCGAGCGTCCGCGCGTTCGCATGAAAATATACGGTAACCCCGTGACCCATGGGAAATCATGGCATCCGTTACTCCCGTCGAGGTGACTCGAAAGGACCAGAGAAAAATTCTATGCATCTGTCAGCCGCGACGCGTACGTTTCGCTCGGCGTTTCGGTCCGCTAACGCGGCGATAATAGTAACGGGGCGAAAAATCTGCGGAATTGCGTTCCTTTTTTGCGTTCCTCGTCCAGACACTGAGACTCGGATCCAGTTGCTTTCCCAATTTTTCCTCAAATTGGCTATGAATTGTTATATTTAGGAAATCAGAAATCTGTACGAAAATTTCCAAAAATGTCGCAAATTAATTTTTCTAAATGGATGTCGGTTTTCGTTTACCCAAAATCGAACTCGTTTAAGTCGCGGGAAAATCGAATTCTCCGTGAAATAAATCGAGTCGAACTCGACTAACCAAAGCACAGGTTTTTCCGCGATTACGTGACCGTTGAGGGGAATGAAGGAAAAAAATTGTGTCAACAGATGGAAATTGCGGGCGGCGCGATTAATGCGATTCTATTTAAACGGGCCGCGTGTAAAATGCGCGCCCGGTGTAACTGTGTTCCCGTTCCGCATCTACATTCTCCACGTCTTTCAACCCTTAACGCCGCTGTTATATCGCCCCGAGAACCGTCTGTTTGCATACTAAAAAGGTTTAAAACTCCCGGGACAGAAATAATATTCGCACGGTTACGAGCGACGCCTATGGCATCCCCGATCATTTCCAAGCTGACGTGTCAAGAGTTGGTTGCGTGCCGCTTAAAAATACACTTGATCCTCCCACTTCTCGTCGGACATCTTTGATATCGATCTCCGGGGATAATTGACCGCCCCATTACGCGGGCAACAGTTTAGAAAGGGAAATTATTGTGTACTGGACTTTAAGTGGCGAGTAGACAGTAGTTCCACGGGTACTGGAATTGCGTTCAACGCTGTAATTTAACTTTCCTACTTTCCTACCAATTTTAATTCATTTTCCTTGTTAGATCAAATCACAAGGTAACACGAAGTCTCAGGAATTATTTCATAGATAAACTCACGCTTAGCTTACACTTTGTTCCTCAGATGTCACAACATATTTTTTTACTCAAACGCAGATTTATTATTTTTTATATTCCTTTCTGAAAAAATAGATCATAAAGAAATGAAGAAGATAAAGACCAACATTTGTAATAAAGTAGTTAATTTCCATGCTAATTTTTGCAACTCTATTCCATCATTGCCCAAATAACATCAAGTCAAGGAAAACAGATTTACCCGCGGCTCGGGTAGGAAGATCACTTTACGTATCAAAGAACGACACGGTTATCGATAACTTAACCGATCGATTCCCGCTTTCACGATCCCCTCCCGGAAGCAAGTGGAATAACCCCGTCATGCAAAGACAAAGAGTCGCAGCACCCTGCCGCCCCTTGGATCGCAGGGGATGCCGAAGCGAACGGTGACTTTATACACCTATTTTCAATCACGCTCAGCCACGATAAAGGACTTTCCACGGCGCGCGATCGTGTACTACCCTTCGGGCACAGGATTTTGTTTCCTGCGCTGCGATCGAGCGCGCGCCAGCGAGCGAGCGAATAAACACGTCGGGGACACGCGATCTGATATTCAATATCCTCGGCTTTCCCCTCGGGAGAGTTTGCCGGGGATCTCCAGCCAGCATACGTCGGATCCAGTTTCCGTGTGTTTCGAGACCCGTTGGATATAATAAATACGTTTCTCGATCTTCCAATATCTTGAACTTATCGATACCGTGGTTCTGCTCTCCTTTATAATAGCAATTATTCCTATCAGAGTTTCTTTAGTTTGGGAGTCGCGAATTTTTTCGGATTATAATTATGCAGATGGACGTATTTACTATTTTTGCTGTTTTGCTTACTTGTGCGGGAAGCTTAATTTATTTCTCTTTTTCATCTTCTTTATCCTCTTACCTGTTCAGTGTACAGAATATTAATGATATAAATCAAAGGAAGTTGTATAAAAATTAGGGCAGAAGGAAGTGTTAATGGTGAAGCCTTTTAATAAGATCAACATAAAATCTTCAAAGAAGTAACTTGATCCTTTTATGTTCCTCTTAAAAATCCAGAATTGAACAACTTTTAATTAAGTATGTAGGTAATGAATTTTTTATATAATATTAAAAAATAAGAAATTCTAATATTAACACTAAATTTCTCATGTTTTTTCCATAAATTAAAGAATTGTCAAAAGAAAGAAAATACTTTTATGGGTCAAAGAGACCCGAAAATTATTCCAGGGTCCAAGACTTGTCTGGGAATATTCAGCAACTCATTATCAGTCAAACAGGAAAAGTATCAAGTCATCTCATAGGTAATGTCTTGATATTTAATAATAATTAATTTTTTATTCTTCGAGTAAAATTATTTGCTGTGATAATTAATTAATTACTGATTTCTAGATTATTTTCTGTGACCAGTTTCGACTCTTCAGATGAAGTTTGAGATTCTTATTTGAAAATTTTTAGCACTTCATAATCAGAATTGAAACAAGAAAGATTACTTATGAAAACCTTCAATACAAAAAAATCTACAAACATATTTCTAGTCATATTTAAAAAATATACAAAATATAAAAAATAAGCTATATACTCCATTATTTCAAAAAATAAAAGCTCTTGTTCTTTACTTACGTCTATAAGAACATAAATTTGCATAAAACTCCACGCTTTAGTGACGACTTAACGTAATACTATATTTCTCCCTTCATCAGCATATCTTTCAACCCAAAATTAAAGATTAAAGGATCTTTTCCACTTTGCTTTCAAATCTCCGCCCACCAAAGTGATTCATGTTCCTTCACCCGGTCTGCGACAAGTGTCCGTCACCCAGTGACAGTCGAACTCTTCCACCGAGTATATTTTGACAATTCCTTCGGGAACGTCGAGCACCCGGACAGACCTCAATCCCGTGGCTCCCAGTTGTCCATTAACTCGACGCCCTTTAATGCATCGCGTCCCCGCGATGGCAGTAACTGGCTCCACGGTGTTTTGACACTCGCCGATGCGTGACGCTGCCCGCTCCACATGTCGCCTGATCCATTTTGCACCGCGATTTATTCGCCGTCACCCCTCTCGCTCGCACCCCTTCGACCTCTCCACCCTCCACCCTGGAGAATCGAGCGACGAGATAGAGAAAGCCTCGGTATTTCATTCGAGGAGCCCAGGAAGAGAGAGAAAGAGGGAAGGTGGATCGAGGAAACAAGGGAGAAAGATGTCGTCCAACCGGTCCGGAACTGGACGAAGTGCTGCGATCCCGCAAAGATGTGTGGCTGGAACCGGAAACGGGACAGCGGAGGGTATAAATTGAATCGGACCGTCCTGACGCGTAAAAGCGACTTCGCGCGCCCTTTAAATTCCCCGATACGCGATTCCTTCCGTTCCTTCGGTGCGACGCCGCCGAAGACAACCATTACGGACCGGAAAACGCCAATAATTCTGGCTGACAACGCGGAGCTTACCTTCGCTCGACCCCCTGGGGGATGCTTCGGGGGATTTCTAATTCGATCGGCTCGATTTTCCGACTTCCGTTTTGTGGTAGCGATTTTGATACGTGTGGAGTTTTCGTGTTTGTCTTTGATTTTTAACCGACTCACAGTTTATTGTGAATTTATTTCGCTGTGTAGTCTTTAGATGCTATAAAATTGCAACTCGACACAGTGGAATTTTCATTAAGCGGACTTCAATTATTCACGATTTCTATTTACAGATTTTATAAAACAGGATTTCGAGGAAGATTTGAATTATTTAATTTCTTCGGTGATTGTACCAGATGTGTGTCCATCTTTTTTTTTCTTTTTTTTTTAATTCAAATATTACTTGAATGGAGAATGGATTTTAATTTTTTATTAAAGGTAAAGTCTCGAAAAAGTTAATAATATTCTACCAAAAATAAAAATAAAGAATGTTGCAATCTCAATTTTGATTTAGGCAATTTATCAAAATCCTACTGCATCAGGAATCAATTTCTGGGATACAAAACTAGCCTCAAACTTTTTTTCTCAATTACAGTATACATTTTCCTGACTCTTTACGAAAGACAACAAAAATACTTAAAGATGAACTTTGGTAACATTAAAAATAAGCTAAAATCTTTGAAAATTGGAGGACTAAGCCTTTACGCAATAGTATAACTCCTGCAAAATTTTTAAAATATTCATTTGGTGGTTTTTAAATTATTTAACTTTCAATTTAACATTTATTCTTATGATAATACGCAATATTGAGTCAAAAATCAAGAATGAAGTTGTTAACAGTTGCATTTAAAGTAGATTCCAACAATGAAGTTTATAATTGAAACCTTATAATTAGATTGCAGATATTTATGCAAACATTAACTTATTATTATATTACCGCAGTCTACTTATTAATATCTGGAAAATATATTAACTTTTGGCTAAGATTGTTACTAAAGTTCAACCTTAAAACGTTCCTATCATCTAAAATCTAAGACACTCCATAACAACAAAATATCAAGTCAGTGGAACAACCTGTCACAATCAGACCGCATCAAGTTGCCCCCTCGATCCACCCACGTCTCCGCGGAATTCCATCGCTCCGAAAGAAATTATAAGGACCGTACTCGTATTTCTCAGAGCCCAGCCCAAGTTCGCTCGGCGCCCATTGAAACCATCGGAATGTCCTTATGAAACCCGAGGCGGAGAGTCGACCAAAGGAACGAGGCAGAAAATCGCGCGGGGCAAAAGCCACGTCCAGTCGGACGTTTATCGGACACGGTGGTCCACGGGATCAGAGCTCGAATATTCTCGTCCGGGTTGCGGTAACCTGTGGCTAGCTCTCGGCTTAGATACACGGAGCTTAGATCCGCCTTGGGTTTGGTTTAGGACCCTCACGAAGGCGATACGTCAACGTCATAATGGGGGCCATAAATCCGGCTCGCACGCGCCTAAACCTCGCTCGTGGAGACCGCACGCGGACCACGCTCCGCAACCGTCCATAATCCGCCCCCTCCTCGCCTACGAACTTAGTTTGCACGCTGACTTTGTTAGATATTGCCTCGTTCCATCCATCACCATCCCGGCCTAATCATTCGGATCCGGCGATATGGAGCGCGGCGTGGGAATTCGTGCGAGCATCTGCATCGCCGGTTGTATTTCGGACATCCAGGGACTCTGTTTCGAAATTTTAAAGATTTCGGAAAGGATTCGACGGTGGGAAGATGAAGCGAAACAGTCAATCTACGAGGGTAAGTCAACAATTGTCCGCACTCCGGTTATGTTAAATTCTACACCGGATAAATTTTGACGTACCCTCGTAGAATTAGCAAACAGAAAAGAAAATAATGGAACGAGAAATGTTCCACATTTTTCCTATGCCTTTCACCGTTTCACTTCCACGCGTTTTCAACAAGTAATTTTCTAATAAACGCTGCACACCCACGCGAGGACCATTCGATAACGAGCCGAAGCGATTCGAACTGAGCTTTTTCAACGACGGACTCAGTGCACGCACGGTCGACGTATATTCACCGGCGGACCCCAGGTATCGCGATTCATTACACCGTGTTTAGATAATTAATAAAGCGCGGTCTACGTAAATAACGCGGACGGGGGTATCGCGGTCGATCGCGCCTCGCCCGGAGAGAGTAATTTTACTCGGCGTTTCCTTTTCCCTTTATCGTCGCACGTAGGCGAGCCGGTGTTCCGTGTTTCATTCGCAATCAGCGAACGGCGGCGGCCGCCCTGCCTCCGAACGGTGTGTCGTTCATGGCCGGGGCGTAAGTGGCGGCAGTAACCTGGAAGTTATCGCGCGGCCGACAGGGTCGTAACGAGCACACGTAGAATGCAGGTTACCGGTCGAAGGGACGGCATTCTGCCGCGTTGTTACGGCCACTAAGACTTGTTTACACTGACGCGTCCACACCGCGATGGGCTTGCAGCTTCTCCTTGAACTTATCGCGGTTTTTAATTACTCGCCGATCGCGACCGGTCAGCTGCCTGCGGATTAAAAGTCCGATCGACTTGTCTTTCGTTTCAGTTTTTAAGGAAAGTCGATGCGAAGAAACTTCGGTTTACCGATTTTTCTGGAGATTACGAAAAGGTTCGAAGTACTATAGATTCGAGGAATTGTGATTTTAATTTTATTAGGCCCTTATTTTATGGCGCGAACCGCGATACATGGGAGCTGCGCGTTTATCAGCACCAGGGGTGAATAATTAACAGTCTGGATACTCGGTTCTAAGTGGTGTCTGCGGAGGAATTAATTCCAATTTTCGCTGGCGATGCAAGTAACTCTAATTAGAGGTCTAGGGGCGTGATATATCGTATCAGCGAGATTTCATCTTGTTTTAGTAACCAACTTCCGTGTTCTGTAAAAGTAGAATAATAAAACTCCATAATATGGGGAGTTCCCATATTACTGGACAGACACTTAAGATTTCCTTTAAGTAAATCGAACAAAAGGACGTTTCTGCAAGTTCACGGTATTAGGGTAAAAAATAGAGAAACAAAATCAGCAGCATTATCAGGATATTAATTTAAATTAACATTAAACTTTAATGCATGTTTCTAAAGGAACTACTGGCCACTATTTCAAAACAAGTAATTTTTTATTTAATAGCTTCAAAATAATTTGCATGTATGTAAACCCAAATATATGTATATTTAATTATCAGAATATTTATAAATATTAGAAACTCTCATTGAATGAGTCCATTTTTTATAATTCTAAAAAATATTGAATCCAATCTTCATCGTGCGGTTTTAAATAGATTACGTACCTCTTCTTTTTTGTATTCTCCGATGTCAATGCTCTTATTTTATTTATTTTTCATGTTCGAGTTGTTTTCTTCGCCATCGGGCACTCGTCGGTCTTTTTAAATCCAATCACACTTCGTGTTTTTTGTAATAGTTTTTTCAATTTTTAAAAAAATTAAAAGAAATTATTATTAATCTTTGAGCTTCTTGGTTCTGTCCATTAGTTGAACAATTTGTTGTCTATATTCATAATAATGTGCTCATAAAAATGATTACAAATCAGGTTTTGAGGAGAACGTCTAAGAATTAACAAGTTTTCCTTCTCTTCCCTAATATTTTTGCCATAATTAAATAATGTTTTAGCAGTATTACTGTCCGAAACTAGAGAACAATTAGTCCATTAAAAAGAAAAGTCTGCTTTTGTGAAGGAATCTATTCCATACAAAAATCTGCAACGTAATCGGAAAATTACTCATCACAACAAAGAATGCTAACTATATAATATTCTATATAATATTTGTAATCGCAGAACTGTAGTAGATACAACAATTTATAATTTGCAAGATATACCAACACCGACATTTCGTTAAAATTAAAGATCCGATCTTGTTCTACTATTTACCGGTGCATGACAGGAATATTCTACTCGTCCCCAAAGGAAGATCACACAGACTTCAAGATCCCATAGCCAACATGAAGTTTTTGTCATAATGACAAATGTGTTGCAGCGGAAAAACCGCAAACACGATGGTTTGATGAATTCATCCTACAGACCAACCGTGAAATTTCGCCATTCACCTATTTCAGTGCTGCAATCTTCTTATCACGAAAAACATTCGGTCACTTTGGTCTATAAGATTCTTCCACCCTGAACCTAAACAAAAACCCAAAGAGTGCATCAACCTAAGGTCAGATCCGCGCACTTCCAGAAACATTAAATTTCCACACTAAACCCATCCCAAGTTTCGTCCCATTTCCAAAAGACTAATTATCCACCGCGCAGCTTCCGCGCTTCCAAGTGACAATAAAAGACACCGAACCGCGCGAAGATCGATAAACCCCGGAGTTCCTTTTCCGGTGAAACTCCCCCGGAATCGCGTGGCCTCGACGCAGTACTTTTGCCATGAACCCCGTCGCCGTCGAAGGATCCCTTTTCCTCCGGTTCCTCCGGGTCTCGGCGGTACGGTCAGGAGATCGTAGGTAGCTTTACATCGCCGCGTGTAGCTACGGGTACACGCCACCGCCGGGAGACAAATGGCGGCGGTTATCTCGAAAGAAGCTATGGAAGGAAGAGGGGAAGGTAAAGGGAGAGAGATAAAGAGAAATACGGGAGAAGAGTGGAATCGGTGGGGAAAGGGGCGAGGCGGGATGGGAGGGAGCGGGGGAGTAAGGAAGATGGGATGAAAACATCGATTGCAGGGGCTTGTAACACCGCGGTACGAACAGAGGGATCAGGCCGAGCGATAAACCAAGCGGCCTGGAAAATGCCGGATCAACGGCGCGATGTTTCAGCAAAAACTGTCTGGAATCGGTACAGCCGCGGCTCAAGGTGACCGAGGAAAAGGGGGGTGGCTGTAACGGGCCAGAGAAAGAAGAGTTATCTGACTGAAGTCCCCTCTCACGTGGACTGGTGCAGCTAACCGTACATGCCCGTAGCCAGTCTTGCAGTATATGCTCCGCACGTACTAGGTGTCCGGGAAATGGGTGGTCGAATTTTCTGCTTTGCCGGGAAAGCGTTTTCTCTTGGCTGGGAAAACGGTTCCGTAATTTGGTAATGGAATGCTTCGAGTTATAGAATCCTGAGAATTGTTTTCGACTTTCGGAGAAGTAGGACAAAGTTTCGAATGAGTGTGATATTTCTCGAACACCCAGTGTATCTCTGTCGCGTTATGTGCGACGTTATATCGCTTACCCCCGTGGACTTGACTCGACCCCGTCCCTCCAACTGCCGCGAATCCCGACGGATTTATGAGGAAAGTAATACGAATTAAACTGACGTCTGTCCCTGTTCCACGTGTGTATATGTACGGCGAATGCTGGAAAGGAGCCCACGGGATCCGGAGACAAACGTTGTGCCCTCGGGAGGACAGAAGTAACGTTTAACGGACGGAATTTTGTGTGAAAGATGTAGCGAGATGCATTAGTGGTGGAAATGGGCGAGATTTTGGGTGGAAGATATTTTAATCTTGGAAATGTGTGAACAATTGGATCTTACTTTTAAAGATTTTCAAGTACATAGAACTCTGCTTCTCAATTGCTGTTGGTGTGTCTCTGAGAAAGGGAAGGAGTGTATAAACTAGTTTTTAAGAAATTAGAAATGCCACCTCTGATGCAGGTGCAGTACCACCAGGTTACTTGATCATCGTTTTTCTTAAATTTAGCTACTATCAGTAACTTATCGTCTTATGGTAAGCTGTCCAGGAGAAGTTACCCACGGAGCCACCTTTGCAAAATCATCTCATTGGTGGTAAAGTAGATAATTCATACAAGCTGAGAAAATCAATAATTTACTGTAGGATAATCATTTTAATTTAATCTTTTTCTATCCTCTTGAAAATGTGACTTTGCCTAAAAATCTGCAGGCTGCCTATGCTAAATTAGTTATCATAATCTATCCACGCGTTGTCTCATGTTAGCATTAATGAGATATCCTGTTTATATTGAACAAACAAATAAATTATTCAATAAATTCGGTCGATAAATGTTCAAAATTGATAGTTATCACTAAATAATTAGATAGTTAAAATATTTTAGATAGTTAATTTATATTTTATATATTTTAGATAGTTAAAATATTACAATATTAAAAGATTAAGAGAGTTAATTCGAAAGAGACGACGAATTCAATCGAAAAACTTGCAATACTCATAATAATTCATTAATTAATAACAACAGTTATTAACAATTTATAAAAAATGACGAGTGCGATTGTTATTAACAATACAGGTAGAAAAAATTAATGAAAATAGGGCTGTAATAATTATTTTATCGCAAATATAGTTTTCTGGAGAACTGAATTAAACTGACGACTTTCAAGTAACCGTCAATCTCCGGATACAAATAGAGCGAGAGGACGCGAAATTCCTCAGTCTGCGGCGATCCGCCGCCGGGTGCGGATCGCCTTCGCGGGCCTCCTTGGCTATCGCGAGTGCCTGGGGGACATCCGGAGGACCTGGGGTGGACCAAGCGGCCATGGATGGACAGCGAGTGGACATCGCTGACCATAACTGACCACTGGTCATCGGGGGAGTTTCTGATGCCGCTTGCAGCAGATCGCTTCAGCTGGCCTCTGGGACCTTCCAGGACCATCGAGGCCTCATAATGGACATCCAGTGGACATCAAATTGTGAGATCTTTACTTTATTCAACTTACTAATCGAAATTCTTCCACAGGTTTTCTTCGAATGGTTCGAATCGCCCCTGCGATTCTTTCTGCGTTGACATTGTATGGTTTGAATCGCCCCTGCGATTCTTTCTGCGTTGACACAGAATGATTCGAATCACCCCTGCGATTCTTTCTTCGTTGACACAGAATGATTCGAATCGCCCCTGCGATTCTTTCTGCGTTGACACAGAATGGTTCGAATCGCCCCTGCGATTCTTTCTGCGTTGACACAGAATGGTTCGAATCGCCCCTGCGATTCTTTCTGCGTTGACACAGAATGACTCAAATCGCCCCTGCGATTCTTTCTGCATTGACATTGTATGGTTTGAATCGCCCCTGCGATTCTTTCTGCGTTGACACAGAATGATTCGAATCACCCCTGCGATTCTTTCTTCGTTGACACAGAATGATTCGAATCGCCCCTGCGATCCTTTCTGCGTTGACACGGAATGGTTCGAATCGCCCCTGCGATTCTTTCTGCGTTGACACAGAATGGTTCGAATCGCCCCTGCGATTCTTTCTGCGTTGACACAGAATGACTCAAATCGCCCCTGCGATTCTTTCTGCATTGACATTGTATGGTTTGAATCGCCCCTGCGATTCTTTCTGCGTTGACACAGAATGATTCGAATCACCCCTGCGATTCTTTCTTCGTTGACACAGAATGATTCGAATCGCCCCTGCGATTCCTTCTGCGTTGACACAGAATGGTTCGAATCGCCCCTGCGATTCTTTCTGCGTTGACACAGAATGGTTCGAATCGCCCCTGCGATTCTTTCTGCGTTGACACAGAATGACTCAAATCGCCCCTGCGATTCTTTCTGCATTGACATTGTATGGTTTGAATCGCCCCTGCGATTCTTTCTGCGTTGACACAGAATGATTCGAATCACCCCTGCGATTCTTTCTTCGTTGACACAGAATGATTCGAATCGCCCCTGCGATTCTTTCTGCGTTGACACAGAATGGTTCGAATCGCCCCTACGATTCTTTCTGCGTTGACACAGAATGGTTCGAATCGCCCCTGCGATTCTTTCTGCGTTGACACAGAATGGTTCGAATCGCCCCTGCGATTCTTTCTGCGTTGACACAGAATGATTCGAATCGCCCCTGCGATTCTTTCTGCGTTGACACAGAATGGTTCGAATCGCCCCTGCGATTCTTTCTGCGTTGACACAGAATGGTTCGAATCGCCCCTGCGATTCTTTCTGCGTTGACACAGAATGGTTCGAATCGCCCCTGCGATTCTTTCTGCGTTGACACAGAATGACTCAAATCGCCCCTGCGATTCTTTCTGCATTGACATTGTATGATTTGAATCGCCCCTGCGATTCTTTCTGCGTTGACACAGAATGATTCGAATCGCCCCTGCGATTCTTTCTTCGTTGACACAGAATGATTCGAATCGCCCCAGCAATTCTTTTTGCGTTGACACACAATGGTTCGAATCGCCCCTGCGATTCTTTCTGCGTTGACACAGAATGGTTCGAATCGCCCCTGCGATTCTTTCTGCGTTGACACAGAATGGTTCGAATCGCCCCTGCGATTCTTTCTGCGTTGACACAGAATGACTCAAATCGCCCCTGCGATTCTTTCTGCATTGACATTGTATGGTTTGAATCGCCCCAGCGATTCTTTCTGCGTTGACACACAATGGTTCGAATCGCCCCTGCGATTCTTTCTCCCATTTCTTTCCTGATCCCCAGGGGGCTGCGGGGGTGCCCCCCCCCCGCAGTACGGGTCTGGCGCACCCGGGGCCCCGAGCCCTCCACCCATCGTGGGGTGGGGTCCTGTCCCCTTGTTAGGGTGCCCCATAGAACCCATAGTTAGGTAGGCTACTAATCAATTGAATTTTTCCCTCTAGCTTCTACGAAGAAGAAGAAATACGGAACGAAGACATCGAACGAAGACGTCGCAACCACCGTGGGATTTAGTATAAGTTAGTATAAGATATAGGATTTAAGGTTTAAGGACTAGGATTGTAACAGTCACTGTAAAATTGCCAAGGTATTATTTGTTAGTTTTGTTTGTTCGGCAATTCGCTCCTCATCTCCGATGAGGAGATTACCTCTGCTTCTACTAATAGAAGCAAGTGATCGGCTGTGGAATCGGCACCGATGGGTCAGTCTATCCCTTGGGAGATCGGTCGAGGGAAAAGTGTCCCGGACGTAGGGAGGTGCGTGGTACCGCGCATCTGCCTGCGGAAATCTCTCGGGGGCAGGTGCCTCTTGGTCAGTCGCCCGGACTCAGGTCCACGTGGCAGAGGTCGCGTGGCTCCTGCGATGGGAGCAGGGAGGGAACCTGTTCTCGCGAGGTGCCGAGCACTTTCCTCTTTACTGCGATCTCGAGGTGGTAGGATCTGCACCATCGAATGTCGATTCTCAGTTGCGACGCGGTAGAGTCCCTTTTCCCGCTTTCTCGTAATAATACCTTGGCAATTCTTCGAACTGCGAGGATGGGTGGAACTTTGATTCCATTCATCTGCGAGGTTCGCTAGATTAAGATTCGAGCTGAAGGGATGGAGGGGACTTTGATTCCTTCCATCTCTGAGGTTCTCTAGTTTTAGGATTTTGTAAAGGAAGATCGATGGAACTTTGATTCCATCGATCTCTCTCTGGGTCTCCACTAGTTAATGTAAGATTTGGTTTAAGTTCCTATTGTAAGGTTCCTTGTACAATTACCAAGCAATCATTTCTCAGTTTTCTTTGCTCGTTTATTTGCTCCTCATCTCCGATGAGGAGATCACCGCTGCTTCTATTGATAGAAGCAAGTGATCAACTGTGGAATCGGCATCGATGGGTCAGTCCATCCCTTGGGAGAGCGGTCGAGGGAAAAGTGTCTCGGACGTAGGGGGGTGCGTGGTAACACGTATCTGCCTGCGGAAATCTCACGGGGGCAGCCCTGTAAGCCTCTGCGGTAAGTCGCTCAGAATCAGGTCCACGCTTGCGTGGCTCCTGTGATGGGTGCAGGGAGCGTGGTCTGTCGTCGTGAGGTGCCGATCACTTTCCTCTTTACTGTGATCTCGAGGTGGTAGGATCTGCACCATCGAATGTCGCTTCTCAGTTGCGACGCGGTAGAGTCCCTTTTCCCCCTTTCTCATAACGATAGCTTGGCAATTCTTCGAACTGAGAGGATGGATGGAACTTTGATTCCATTCATCTGCGAGGTTCGCTAGATTAAGATCCGAGCCGAAGAGATGGTGGGAACTTTGATTCCTTCCATCTCTGAGGTTCTCTAGTTTTAAGATTTTTGTTAAGGGAGATCGATGGAACTTTGATTCCATCCATCTCTCTCTGGGTCTCCACTCGCAGCAACCTCCACGTGGTGAGACCTGGGCAATCGATAATAATCGAGCTAATTGGCTGCGAACTTGTATTATAGTAGATGTAAGATTATAGTTATAAACCAAACTTAAAAATATCGATAGATGTGCGATCATAGTTGTAACATAGATTTAAGATTGAATATAATGAAGTATAACTTGTAATAAATTGTAGTATAATAAAGAAAGATGCTTGAATTTCTTTCTATCTCAATCCTAATTCCATATTTCATCTGGTATAAAATAAACATATTCTGCTTTCTATTTTTAGTACCTTAAAATAGTTGACTTTGAAAATTTTCTGAGTTTATGTGAGACAGAAACTTGGAAAATTATAGAATGGTAAATGAAACATAAAATATTTAAAAAGTGTATAGGAACTAATGCAAATTTGAATATTTAAGTCTGCTATTTATTTCTACTGGAATGAAAACTAACAATAAAGTGAAAGTGAATTGATACTATCCAATACAGAAGTGTTTGAATAAACGGATTGAAATTGCCCGCCAGAATCGTCTGCTCAAGTCACTGGCGACGCCAGCGGCAAGCCGTTGCATTTCATAGAAACAACTCCTACCGGTCGATAAGTCGTTTAATTCAGTGATATCAGAATTCAGTGATACGAGACAAACACCTACCGCCCAATCATGACATACCGCTGTCTCCCACTTTGCATTTGTCGCATTTCCCGCACGCGATAAGTACTCTGGCGTTTGTCCTACGTTCGGCGATCATGGCATCGTTGAACATAATCTCGCGTCCCGAATAACCGCGCGAGGGCAAACATTGTGTCGACTAAGTTAATCGAACAGGATAACGCGCCTATCAACATCTCACCGAACGAAATCCCGGAGCATACTGACAGGTATGTTCGCCTCGTTACTTCGATTCGCGGCGTTCTTCTCGTTCCAAAAAATATCGTCAAGATCCACGGTGTAGCATCCTCTTTCCATTCCGACGCAAAAAACTGACGTGGCAACAGCAGACATTAGCCGCTTACTCACACATGCACGTTCATTCGCTTTGTATATCATACACGCCGCGAAAACTCACGCTTGCAAATCATGTAAATTGGATGCATAACAAATGAATTCTAGCTGTCGATTAGCCGTGGAACTTGTGTACAATTTCCTATAGTAAATTCAAACACTTGTTCTCCAGCAGCTTTATTTCATTTTAAGACGCATTTTCATCGAACCGGTACTCTGCATAGTGGTGCCCTTCGTAGGGCAGCGGAGGAAGCAAATGAGAAACTCGCGCGTTTGGAATTGAGTAAAATTATAAATACCAAGTTTGTAGGAGAGTAAGCGACGATTTTTTGAATTGATAAATGTGCATTCTCAAAAAATATATACATAACGATGTTTAGATTGCTGTTAAATATATATGAGAGCGCGGAATTGTTTGAGGCAGATTATTGATAAAATATATGCAGCGCCGTTTTCAATCAGAAACACGACTTTCCTCGGTCGCGACTAACATTCATCGTTCAACGTTCATTTAGAGCTTTTTCACACGACGATACGCGTATGCGATACGTATCTGTCAACAAGATATTTGCGCGATACTGTATCCAACTAATTTCGTAGCTCGCGTCGGTCGCCTCGAAACAGAAAAAGACGCAGGAAAAGTTGCCGGATGCCAAATATCTGTATCGCGATACTGTATCTCGCGAGAATCGCCGTCTGAACGCTTCCATAACATTGTGTGTACCATCGGTATCCTGCATACACGTATCGCGATACGCGGTATCGTCGTGTGAAAGAGCTCTTAGTGTCGATTAAATTTATCGATTCTCAAACGAGCTCGGTGTTTGAATACAATTCGAAGTCTCGATTCCTGGCGCCACCACGCGTACATTTGAGAAACATCGAGGCAACCCTACGAAGGGCAGGAAAACCGGTAATTCGATTCCCTTCACTTTGCGAAGCGAAGTTTATCGCCGAGCCTAATCTTATCTCGCGAATATCGCAAACTTACGAACGATCGCAGTCCGTTGCTAATATTATTATTCTTTCGTAATGGTCATGTAATCTTATTAGTGTTTAATATAAAGTTTTCTCGGATTTACGTGAACTCGGTCGTAATCAAATCGGCGCAATTCGAAAGGAGAAATATTTCATATTTTCGCAATATTAAAGTTTGAATGCTGAAAGAACGAAGTTATGCAAGGAAAACGTACAATATTTTTGTAATTTACCGTTGAAAGAAGTCGCGAAACTTTCCGATTTCTTTTCCACTGTCGCGGTAACCTTCGAATTAATTTTACGGATCTTTATCGATTTTAAAATTTTACGAAATTATCGAGCGAATCGATCATCGTGTTTGATTATTCACGTGGAAAATTACAACATAACTCTTTCCGAATGGAATCATTAATAGCATTGCCTCCGGCTGTAAAAATAATATTCTTTGAATTGCTCTTATTGTGATGTTTACATGCTTCGAGTATTTTATCCGTAAACGAATCACATATGTATGTTCGCATTGATAAGCGCCGGGTGAATGCGCATGCCAACGCAGCCCAACATCGCTTATCAGTTATTAAACCATCAAAATCCAGATATTCATCGTTCATTTACATGGTTTTAGCTTTTCGATATCCACCGATGATACATAAAGTCAATAATTGCGGGAGTATTTAAACGAAATCTAAATTATATTTGCAATTTAAAGGTAGTGAAATGTTAGTCAAAATTACTTTCCTTGTAGATTGTAGATAAATGATTTACGCTAGGGTCACACGAGCGACAAATTGACGTCCGTTTCTATGTCTGTCGCAACGTCCGTCGTAGTATAACATGAGACAGACGTAGAAACGGGCGTCAATTTGTCGCTCGTGTGACCCTAGCCTTACTGGTCATAATAAATTATTTCTGCTACCATTGAAAGTATAAAAAAATAATTAAATAGGATATAAACGGATCTAAGGCGTTCATTTGATGGTGATAAAAAAATCCTGTAAAAGTCAATTTAACGGTTTTTTCTCCTTCAAGATCACTTCAAGGTCATGGTGTGAAGATCGTTAATACCGAGTATCACATCGCATTATAAAAAAAATGCATGTTAATATGTAAAAAAATATGATAACCTTGATGAAACGGTTAAAATGACCCCAGGATTTTTGTATCATCATCAGATACACACTTTAAAATCATTTATACCCCACTTAGTCATTTTTTTACTTTCAATAATAATGGAAAAAATACTCGAGTTAAGATTAACTCCCTGCATTATAATGATTCTGATGTATTTTTTATACTGAATTCGAATTTGCAATCAGATTATTTTGTCCATTCCACAATTTTTTTTTTGTAATCAGGCTTTATGTTAGTTAATAATAAATAAGCATAAATACATAGGGTGAATTTAATTTCCGCTTAATATGTACAGAAGAAATGAAATCCTGAAAGTAAAAAAATTTTAGGATGCATAGAACAATGAATAATAAAATATGTTGTGTTATCGAAAGTTGCGTGTTGAGTACGAATGGTACAAATTGCATGTATAAATACAGCATAAAAAAAAACAGCAAAAAAAATATGAAATTCTGTGGAACCAAAAAGGAGTAAAATTTTGTAAACCAGTCTTATTAAGGAATCCTCGAGTCCCAAAATGGAACAGCAGTTCCATTTCGCGCGTAATAACTCAACCGTTTCTACGATCGCAAGCATCTCGCGAAATTGTAGAAGCTCGCGGAGGTTCTGGAACCGCATCGTCGCGGTTTCCGACGACTACCTCGAAGCTTTCAGAGCAAATCGACCGAGTCAACCGACCCGTCATCTTCTCGAACACCGTAATTGCATTAATGGCGATGACCCGGCTCGCAATTTTCATCGTGCGCGGATCGTCACCGCTCGCGGCGAGATCCATCCCGACGTCGAAGCCATTTCCGTGTCAAATATCGCCGGATATCTTGCCGTTTCTCCAACGGGAAATCGAATCGCGGTGGAATTGAATTCTTGACCGCAACCCGCGGTTAGAAAAGCCTTTAGCTGGTATTTCCCTCGGCTCGGCGACACGAATGTCTCGCTGAACCTCAAGCTTTCGGTGCGCGTTTGTTGCAGGGATGTCGCGCAACGTGGAACCGGAGGAGCAGGTGCCTCTTCTGCGACCGGACGAGAAGCTCCGGAGTCGGATGAACACCTTGGCTGATCACTTCACGGCGAAATACGACGTCGAGCCCTCCTTCTTCGTCAGAGTCCCCGGAAGGTACGCGAAACCAATTTATATTTGCAGAGCTGTTAACATTTTTATTCCTCTTTTTCGCGTTCGTGTTTTTAAATAGCTTACGCGTTGACGGTGTAAACATCGATATATTTTTCCTGACGTTGTAAGCGGTTCGATTTCGCAGCGCAACGGCTATTTTTGTTCCCGTCCTGTTTATTTTAGCAGACGCTTATACAGCTGCTGATGAATCCAATTCCTTTACGAGTAATTGCGTTTGTTTTGCTCGTCGATTCTACAGAGTTAATTTAATCGGCGAGCACATCGATTATTGCGGCTATGCCGTTTGCCCGATGGCCATCGAGCAAAACATCCTCGTCGCCGTGGCGCTCTCGAAAGACGGCGACATCCGACTCACCAACCTGAACCCGAAGTACAAGGATTTCCGGTGCAGCGTTAAGGACATCAGGTGAGCGAAAATCCTCGGCCACTGTCGAGGTAGTTTTTTTTTTTTTTTAAATTGCAAGATAATCCGTTTATTATCTTTCCCGTGAAATAAAAATATACGATTGGAAATTTCGCTTGATCGCAAGCTTTCAGCACGTCGCGAACGCTTATCTAAGAAATTTCTCCGCTTCTCGCAGAATTTTATAAATGAGATTAATACGTTACAAACTTCACCGTCGGAGTATAACTCGATTACGGCTCGGCGAGCGAGTTACGTAGCGAGTGAACGCGGCTCTTGAAAATGTAAGTGGAGTCCCGTGTTCTGTTTCGCTCGCGAAAATGCGATCTTAAGTCGATTTGCAAATGATCTCAGCTACCGGGACGCTGTCAAGCATACGTCATTTCAACAACAATCAACCGTTACAAAACATTTTCGCCTCGCGGAACGTTTCAATTCGAATTCCCCGCGATCGGAATTTCTCACATTTTTCACCGGTCGCCGTCGAGCTCAATAATTCGCCGGAAAATAACGACGCGCGAAAGCATCGTGTCCCGGGCGAAAAACATATTCCGGAGGCAATTCGACGTGTTTGAAATTCAAATAGAAAAATCGGGGGGCCCGCGGTGATCGATCGACGCTTCGCCGCGGATAACTTCGTCGTTCGCGCTCAACTCGATCGGCGAATCGTCGCGTCGCCGAAAATAAGCCCCGAAAAGTAATACGAAATTGCGGGGGTGCGTCGGAATGCAATTTCGCCGCGGGAAAGTCGCGCGAAACGCGTTCGCGGGGACGGAAACAAACGGCGTTCGGTCCGACGCGAGATAATTCGCTGGAAAATCCGCGGCGCTTCTTCGACGCGCGATTAAAACAGCCGCGAAGACAACGGAAGGCTGATTCGCTCTGACGACGGGTTATTGCTACCGTTTAATGACCGCGTATCTATTGTAAATACTCTGTATCGCGAAAGAAATTCGCGAGGTTGTAGTACGAGAGGCGATCACGCGTGCCGCACGCGATTTCAGAATCCTGATAGAGAATCGTTCCTTCGGAGGAGACGGAGGAAACATCGGGATGTCACGCGAACGAACGAGGAGAGATTAGATAACGTCGACGGCAAATTTTCGGGGGAAATTGGAACGAAGCTAAGACTGGGATTATTTCGTGCGATTATTGAAAATTTACAGAACAGCAGTGAATTTATTATTACTCAAATATTGTGATATTCAAGGATTTCGGCATTAGTGTTTCTGTGCAGATATTTGTCCAGGTCCTCTAATATTTGGCTGCTGGAACTTACGGTCGTTCAAATATGCGGATATGGTAATTCCTTCCTGATGATTGTAGTTTGTTCATCAGGGAGGAGGACCCGAGTTTCTTGCTCTGGTCGATCGATTCCTCGGGAACGTATTTTAATCTGCAAATGACCGGGAGCACGTGTTTACGTCTTCAAATAACTCGAGAGGAAATATTTGCGAAAAGGTAACGAGTCGCGTTCGGTCAACAGCTGCATGCACTGTTGCTTATTGCGTAACAATTGCTTGGAGTTACTTGCAGCTGGTTTCCTTTATCGAGCGTAAAAACGCGGTCGGTGGAAGAATCGTGATCATTGTGTTTCACCATTGACCTTCGTATCGCAACTATTTATGCTGACGTTTGGAACAGCAGTCGCGTTTCGATCCCTCTGGAGCCACTAACGATAAAACGGGATAAAGTAATTGATATCAACCTTGTTACCCACTTTCTGATTCCATCAGCTTCACTTATTAATACGCCCGTATAGAGTGGAATTTGATTAAAAAACTTTCGCGAAGCTTGTTTATACAACCCAATTTACCAGCTGAAATAGTGGTAGCGTTAATCTCCGTCCCGGTTTCGATGTCCTCTTAACTCGATGACGTCAAATTCGAATTTAATAAAGCTTTCGGAGCGGAAGCGGCGCAACTTGTTGCAGCATGTCCGATTAATCCTTTTCCCATCGAGCACCGAAGGTGCAGCAACTTTTGCATAGGATAACCGCGATCTTCCCTCGACGGAAGAAAAAAATGAAGCGGACGGGAAAAGCATAATGCAACGCGGTACAGTTTGGTGTCTCAGAATGACACGCTTTAACCTTCTTTATAATTCCTTTTAGAATTTCATGCGACGAATGTCTCAAGCGTTATTGTAAAATAGACTAATCCCTGCTTAGTTTCTGATGATCTTCAAACAGACGCAGAAGACGTTCTCTTAACAAAAATACAATTGAGTTCGATATTTTTTCATAGTGCCTGCATCAAGGACGCCAGCGCCGGACCAGAATGGTACAAATATTTCCTCTGCGGCGTGAAGGGAGCTCTCGAAGTGATCCCCGAAGAGTGTGCACCCTCGGGAATCCTAGCTGCAATTTGGGGGAACATTCCGCCTAATTCAGGCCTCTCCAGCTCGAGCGCTCTGGTCTCTTCCGCTGCTCTCCTAACAGTGCACGCAAGCAAGGTAAGCATTCCACGTTTCCATAATAGCCACCCATTATTAATACTCCGAGAGACCCGAATCTTCCCCGTTCGGAAACCCACCGACGATCACCAGCCTTTTTCTACTGCCATTCAATCGCGAAACGAGCTCGCAAACAAATACCACTTCGCGACGAGGGTTATTTAATGCCGACTTTAATTTCGAATCGACCATCGCGCGCAAAAACTGCACTCCGCTTGAATAATTCCTGCTAATTGCAACGTGTATCATTACCACAATCACCGTCTACCGATTCGAATGACTCGGTGCAGGCTAATTGCGTAATAACTGCGACTAATGAACGGCGCTATTGCAATTTTCATCCCCCCAATACACCACTCCGGCGATCGACCCTCTCTCTTCCATCAATGGACTTTAGGAAGTAATAGCGGTTCGGAAAAATGACTGGAAAATTTCTCACATACCTCTCCCCCGCGGTGAGATTAGCAGTGCTTTTCCAGGGATGAAAGAGGCAACTTCCGTGCGGGGTTTACCGGACGAGCGATCTGTTTAACTTCCCCCCTTTGAAAGAATTACTTACTCGGAAGTTTTATCCGGATCGAGAGCGAGGGGGAAGGCGGAAATGATTCATCTTGCACCTGGAAGATTGTCTTTCGAGGCAATTACGGATGCGCGGACCGATGATAAAAGCAGGGCCGATCCTTTGCTGCCGGGGAATATTACTGGGGACTTTGAGAACCGGCGAGAGGAATCTTGATGAAATGTTTCTGTCTCTTTTGGAAAATTGACAATAATTGTCTCTTGGGATCGCATGCTTAAACTACTCCCTCTATCTCATTTCACCGGGATGAAACTTGGATATTGAATTAGTTCACAATGTCCTGTGTTGATCTACAGGATGATTCAAAATCACCTGCCACATGGGAAATATTTTTTATAATTCTTTGAATTCGAGGAATATCCAGCGTATGAACGTTGTTAATGCAATACAAAATATTAATCACGCTATTTTCTCGTTGAAAATTTACACGGTAACTCCAGCGGAAATCCACAGATTATCGCAAAAGCATTTTTTAAATATAACCTACACGACTAAATTCCCTTTACAGCTGTTCTTGTTTATGTGATTTGCACATCTACAACTTTTATTTTGAAGTGCGTTTAATTTTCCTATACCAAATTTTCTTTCATAATTAAATACATTAACGAGATATTTCTTTAACGAAGAATACTTGCAGAATAATGAATTTCTAGGAATTTGTCAATTTTATGAGATTATGCATTGTATGGGAATTAATAGTGAATATTAATGAATGGACAAATATTCATTAAAATATAAAAAAAAAAGAAAAGTTGATGATCACAAGACTCAAGTTTCAACTGATTCAAATTATGTTCTTATATGGTTTATCTTGTAGCTAAATAAATAAGAAATCTATTAATATTTATATGAAATACAATATTAAAAACGAAGTAATTCCAAAAAACGCTGAACCTTCCGCATTACTTAATACTTACACTTCGTGCCCAAATTTCTTAATGTACTCTAACACTTTTTAAATAAGGAATTACAATTGTTCTATTTGAATATAGTGTGTTTTGTCGAGTTGATGAATTTATTTATCATTCTGTCAGAATTCGCCGGTTCAATCACAGTGTCGACATCTTGTTCATTTGCGTCGTTTGTGAATTCTTATTAATGTATTAAGTGTCTTATTTCGTGTTTGTATTATGTTGTTTAATTTTAACTGTTCTCTAAAATATTCTAATAAATCTTACACAATTACATTCAAAATTGGATCAAATACGTGCAATATTATCTTTCCCCGCTCTGCAAACATCTTACTCAAAAAAACTTTAAAAAAAAACACATTGAAAACCATCTTTTCTCTAACAATGTTACAATGTAACAATAACTGAGGTCATTTCGTCGATTGTTCCTTTTTCAATCAATCCGGTTCCAGATTTTTAATGCAGATAACTATCAAACAATCCTGGAATTGTATTCTGAGATGTACCGATCTCAGTGATAAAACAGCTTCTTTACAGTTTCAACATATAAAAAATGAAATAAGCATTCGTCAATACTAATTTCAACAAACTCGCAACTTAAATGTTCATTCACGGGTCAATTCACCCTATCCAAACGATTCTACAATAAAAAGCGACGCCCTGTAAAACACAGGAATCGCCGACAAATCTTCCTCGCAGCGACGCAATTGGTAAAACTACGTGATTAAAAGACGAACCGCGGAATTAGTGTCGCGTTCACCGCGACCATTTCGTCGCGATTAAATCACGTACACACGATATTCCGACCCGTTGCATCCGCTGCACCCTAGAAAATCACGCCCTCGCCCCCGAGATAAGTGAAATTTCGCTTTCCTTTCCGCCTCTCCCTCGGAACGACCAAAATCGATGAGAAAACTTCCCTGAACCCTAATGTCTTCTTCGGCGGAGTCGCAAGCGCCGAACTCGTCGCCAGATCTTCCTCATTATGCCTCCATTGTCTTCGAATGGAGTGTCCCCAGGATTTTTCGTACCCTCCTGCTCCATTGGCCGCGATTCCACTCCAGATGAAAATCGAGAACGTTCTCTCGTTCATACGAACGGCGCACAGCGGTCCGGATCGAAAAATTTAGTGACTTTTTGTCAAAATGTCAACTTTCTCATATTGATATCTACTGTATGTGTATTATTTACTAATTGTCTATTAGTCTCGAATATAAAAATATTACTTAAATCTAATGGAAACAATAGTGGCAATGGACACTTAAAGTTAAACATTTTAGAAGGAGTATTTTTCATCCCCTGAAATTGTTTTCTTTTATTAAAGTATTCTGATACTCTAACTCAATATTCTTATTTCGTGTTTTTTTTTTTTAAATAAAGAGTATTCTTTCGTAATACAAAACGATGCCTTACATTAATAGTTACTGTATCGAATATATTAAAAAAATAATGCTAAATGAAATATAAACAATTCTCAAAGTTCTGTACAAATACTAAGAGATATCTTTCAAGTCCCAAGGAGTCCCATTTTCTAACAAATTAGAATGTTTTCAGTAAACTTTCCTCTACATAAACATGCAAAAATCAGTTCCACCTTCGTCCGGTTTTTCAAATTATTATAGTTCAAAGCTGTCGATGTTACGTAGCAATCGCTTCTGCTTTCCGCACTACATTCGTATTCTCCGACCCAACCTCTCAAACCGATGCAGAGTTCTTCTCAAAGAACTGTTTGGATTAGAGTCACTTGATATGTTTATGCTATGGTACAGATAAGCTTTCGAATGAGTCTTCGACTTTCTGTCTGCATTCAGTTAAAAGAGAACCATTCGAACGTCCACAGTGAGACTGTCAGAGCATTTTTCGCGTGTTGAAAGTTACTGTTCATTTTTATTTCGTTTTAATCATTTCATGTCTTATTCTAATAATAATTCGTAGTGTTTTAATTTTCTTTATGAACTAAACTTAAGTTATATTAGTGTTTTTACTGTGTGTGAATTAAATTTAAGTTATATTATTTAGTGTTGTTTGTTATACTATTTTGGTCTATTTTATTTTACATCTACATAATACTTCATTAGTTCTGTTTGGTAAGTACAAATGACTTAAAAACTTCTTACGTAAGTCATTTTTTACGTTTGACATTTTCTTCTTTGTTATTTAGATATTATTTGTTCTGTGAAAATGCAAGCTTTTCGCAAAAATAACGACTTATATAAAACCTTGAAAGATTCAAAGAGAGATATGGGTGATTATTTATTTTTGCACACGAGAATATCTGAAAGGATCAATATTTCTTCTAAAAACTTAGAAGTATTAAAAATATATTTAAAGTACTAATTGTAAATGTTTCAGGCAGCAACGTCTTTCAATTACACGGACTATAAATAAATAATGATAAACAAAAACATTTGAGAGTGAATACTGACAAAGCATAAAAAAATATTATTTTTTAAATATTTTATGTTATTAATTATATCTTATTATTGGTATATTATAAAACCGTTATTGTTATCACATTTTTCTCTTAACCTAGTAATAACCCATCACCTCTATAGTATTCATTTCAAATTTGGTATCAATATACATTATGGTTCAAAAGTTATACAAAAAAGTCACTAAATTTCTCGATTCGGACCACTGTGCGGCGCCAGTCGATTTTCCAGTAATCGACAGGCGAATCGATTTTTTTTGGAGAGGCTATTGGCCCAGCTGCATCGGAACCTACGCGATTCGGTATATCGAGTGCTGTGAATTTAACAGAATTATGCTGTTGTCGGTGCGCGGAATCTTTCGATCGGAAGATTTCACGTGATCTGATTAGCGGAGATTGAAATGGACCTCGTTTTGTGTGGAAATGAAGCGAACGGAATACTTCGGCTCGCGAAACGCGATATGAAATTGGATCGTTTATTGGAAGTTAACTGGGGAACAATCTTTGCAATAATTTGATACATTTAACTAGCTGGATTTGTTTGAAAATTTCGCTAGAAATGTCGCGACGTTTCGCTCTTTCATTTTATCCATTTACCCTGACTTCTGTTTCAAGTTGAATAAAAAAAAAGTACGCTGAAGAATTTTTAACGAACTGCTGTATAAAATTCCTCGACGGAACGGACCGACTCCTTATTACGAATAGAGACGACTGTCTACCAAGGGGAGAATTAATATTCACGCAGCAAAATTTCGTTTCATTTGCATAACGCTTTTTAAATGCCCGATTCCGTTTTCCATCCCGTAGATTGTAGATCATCGCGGTTCGTTTCTCGGAAAGAAAGGACGTGTGTTGGTTCTGTGATTAAAAGCTTTCTCCTTCGCCTACCGAGCAATTTCTACGGGAAGTTCTCGCGTCGCTCGCGAAGACCTTTCCTAATGTTCGAAAAGTCAAAGAGACTTCTTGATTCATCTCTTGTTTTATCTCTGACCAAGGAAACGAACCGCAAAAAAAAATACCTAATCCAATGAGGATCCACTGCAGCATTGAATCAGGTTCCAACTCGCTCGCGGAGGATTCTACTCGAAGATTAAAACAAATTTAATTAGCAATTAAAATAGCTTTAGCCGGACAATCGGGAAAGTTTGCTTTGCCAGTTAAAAAGCAGTTTCCGACTCTCTGTCGCGTTCGCAATCACCGAATTCGCGCGGAAGGGGTGAGTAACGCAAGAAAAGTATTTGCCTGGTCCCGTCAACGCTGCGAGGCGAACCAAAAAAAAAAAGAACTTCGCGACAAGCTGCAACCGTGCACAGAGAAGCGGATCTCAATGGATGCGAATTTCCCAGTGACAGTTTGTCCCCGTGTTGCAGTATCAATCGTCAAAACGTGAACTGGCTACCATCTGCGCCAGCGCTGAGAGGTACATTGGCACTCAAGGCGGTGGCATGGACCAGGCGATTGCCTTTTTGGGAAAAGCTGGTGATTTTTTTTTTTATCTGATTTTTTTTTTTTTAGTCTACAGACGTGGAAATATTTTGCCAAAATTTGAGAACTTGTTTCGGGCAGAGAATATTATCGAGAAGTTTCTCAAAGCTTGGGAAAATATTTTACAACTTCGGGATTACTTTGGTACGTATGTTTACGGCATTTGCACTGATTCTCGTTAACATTTGCGAAGGTTCCGCGATGTTAATCGAATTCAACCCAGTGCGTGGCACCGACGTCACACTACCGGAAACCGCAGTGTTCGTAATAGCTCACAGCCAGGCCTGTCACAACAAAGCCTGCACCACGGATTTCAATTTAAGGGTCGCCGAGTGTCGACTGGCTGCCCAGGTAACGTGATTATTCGCCAACATTCGGCAAACACGTAAATTATTTGCGTTGCGTGTAAACGTAGAAACCAGAATCAACTCCCCGAAAGTCGATTAAAAACAAGAACCGTCGTTCTTTTAATATTACAAAATCTACCGAGAATTTTCTGTTCAATTCTACTCCTCAATGAAATGCGGTATCTCCGCTCTCGTCGCCGGCATAAGGTTCGTATAAATTACACCGTTTCGAATAATTAAGTTAAGATATCGTCGCGGTTTGCATAGTTCACGAAGCTCGCGAAAGTCATTCTTCAGTGACAGTATTTTCCGACGAACGTACCCGTCTCTACTTAAACTTTCAACGCTACAACACCGCGGCGCACGGTGAAGTTTCGTATGGCGACGCAACTTATAATGGGATCGACAATGTCTCTGGAAAATCGGTTAACCGAAGGGAAAGGTTTTTTTTCGAGGGAGACGAACTCCGGGCGCGAAGACGAGCGTAATCTCTGTTGCCGCCACTTAGCTGGAACTAATTAGCCGAGGACACGTCGCCCACTCGGTAGGAAACTTAAACGAGCGTCGAGTTGAATGCACGTGGCGCGCCCGACAAGTCTGATCCGTCGCTAAAGGCGCCTGGAAACTGGGAACACGTGTAACATCGTGCGCGAACGCGCAAGGACGCGCATAGCGAATATCCCGTGTAGAAACTAGGGCTATTGATTATGAGATACCCGGGTATACCAAAATTACCCGCACCACCCGGGTATCTCACGGGTACCCAAACACATTAGATAGACAAGAATCTCATGCCGAATTAAGCCGAATTGAACCGAATTGAGCCGACAGTTTTTCGGTATGTGTTTCTGGATTTTAAAGTAGTGCGCGCGCGCGAGAGAGAGAGAGAGAGAGAGAGAGAGAGAGAGAGAGAGAGAGAGAGAGAGAGAGCGAACTCATTTTCAACATAACCACGGTCCATTAAATTCAATTTTCATCATGTATACAGAATTCATTTCATTCTGAAATTTTTTTTTATTTTTAAAGCCACAAATACGTACCGAAAAACTGTCGGCTCAATTCGGTTCAATTCGGCTTAATTCGGGATGAGATTCTTGTCTATCTCATGCGTTCGGGTACCCGTGAGATACCCGGGTAGTACGGGTAATTTTTATATACCCGGGTATCTCACGAGTACCCGGGTACTCGGGTATCTCACTCGGTTCACTTGAAATCTCGAGCCCTAGTAGAAACGAGCAACCTCTACCTGCAGGCATTCGAAAAGGGTCCGTTTTTATGATCGGACGCAACATCACAACGTCTACACGAGTGATTCGCTGGCGCTGTGCGCGTCCTTGCGCGTTCGCGCACTGATGTTGCGCGTGTTTCCACGCGCCTTGAAATAGAATCGGGAACGATTCCTCGATCGCGGAGGTATAAAATAAGTACAAACGGAAATCCGAAGGACTTCGGTGCAAGAATAGCTGTAATCACGATCGAAAGCGTCTTTGTTTAATCCGTTTCTTGACTTCGAGCAACAATGAACGCTCGAGGAATCGTTCGAGTATGAAACTCCGGAGCGACTGATGAAATTGCTTCTTGATTAAGTTTTACGATTGTTACTCGACCGACTTTGATCGATGCGACTCGGATTCCTTCGTCTCTCTCGAGCTCAAGCACCAAAACAGTTTACCTAGACTGTAGGCAGTTCTTGTGTAGATGACAATCGCAACGTTCATACACGCGTAGAAAATAATAAAATGATTACGTACGTATAGTTAATAGCAAAGAAAAGGAACAAGGATTGGAGGAGCGTACAGCGATTAATCGACGTCCAGGAAAGTCTCGGCTTCAGCTCCGGCGAAATGGTCTCTGTGGTTACAACCGAGCTTCACGAGGAGCCATACACTTTGGACGAGGTATGTATGTGACGTAACATTCATCATAATAATGTCCAAATCCCTTCTCGATATCGTAGCTGTCGTCGAAAGACCTCCATCGAATCCTGATGGTTATTGTAGTAGATAACTTCGAGGTATAGTTCGAAGTAACTGAGGTTTCATCTAAAAATCAGGAAAATACTTCGTAATTTTTTAACAAAAAATTTTTCTATGCAAAAAGTCATTTACTTCCAATTAATTCAGCCCTTTATTGCAGAAGTGGTGTAAGTAAAAAATTATTAATAGTGGATGATGAGGGATGAAGTAAAAGTTCTGTGAAATGACTCTCTTTTCTTATAAACCACTATAAAGTTATAGTTTAAGATAATAAATACCGTTTTTTATCGAAAATCAAGATACATAATTTTATTCAATATTCTTTTGAGTTGCAGCATTTTCGCATTGAAATTTTTTTTAGATTATTCTATCTTGTTCTGTTATCTATTGAGAAAATAATGACTATACAAAACAGATTGAAAATTAAGCTTTCCAAATGTGGTGGTAAATTAAATTTACAAAAAAATTGATCTGCACCACTTGTGCGTTAAAAAGCTCAGTTGAAAATAGCTCAATTGTTGAATAGAGTGAAACACTATTTTTTTTACCAAGAAACAAATATTTTTACTGACATGTAAGAACTACATACAACACGGTTGCGGCAAAGACGATGTCTATAAAAGTCGATCGCTGAAACGAGATCCAGCAAGTTATATTAAGAAAAATGGTGAAGCAATCATCGCGCGGAACTTCATATCGCGTCAATTGCCCCCATTTTCTTACGCCGAGTGCACCAGCTTCCCGTAAATGCAGTTATACGGCGCTCGCGGATATCGAGAGCCATTCGTTCAAGGAATGGGGCGATCGAATTCCTTCAATGCTTTCTAAATTTGGTCGAGCATCTTGTTCCACTCGCGTCGAACCACGAAAGCGCCAAGACTTCGGCAATAACGGAATCGTCGGGACGCATTTTCCGGGCAAACCGAACTCGTTATTTTTCCAGATCAGCGAGAGCCTCGACACGACGACGCAGAAGCTCAGAGATATATCGTTGCTCGGATCCTTCGACGATTCGCAGAAGTTCAAGCTCCATCAGCGCGCGTTGCACGTCTACCAAGGTGAGAGTTTCGAGTAGAACTACCATCGATCACGTCGAAGGTTTCTCCAAATAAATTCCGCGTCGTTTTGTCTGCTCGCGATCGCGGATTGACGGAACCCGCGCGAAATGACGCGGTCAGAATTTATCGCGCCGAGCGGAAAATTGCGAAGCAGCCGGTTTCCCTTTCTTCGCGCCTCCACGAACGCGCCTCCCGTATTTATCAATTTGGAAAAATTCTCCGATATCAGGAAGTTTCCCCCGCAAACAACGATTATTTATGCCGCAATTTTTCCCCGTGGCCCGCGTTCCGCTCGATTTCCGCCGCGTGTTCGCGGGAATAATTCATGTATGCAAATGCAGATGTTACTTAGACCAGAAGTAATCTAGCGGTCCGTTTGAATAATGAAAGAATCCGGCGAGTTGAACTGCTCCCCCCGGGGCGATCGAGGAGCCGTTTCCTCTTCATTTCCCACGCACCCGACGAGCCGAACGTTGACGCATCCTTGTTTCGCGAGGGAAATTGGCGGACGCACGAAGGAAACTCCGTCGCTTATCAATCACCCGAGCCGCATTCTTCCACGAAGCAATAAATTTTCGCGGCAGTACTTTATCGATTGCGACCGTTATTTGTTCCCGACGCCGTGTGTTCGGCTCAGAGATGGGCATTATCTAGATAAAAAAATTATTTAAATAAAAATTCGAATAAAAGATAATCTGTTTTTATTCGTTATTCGAAACTACGAATAAACGATTTTATTCGATGAGAATTTATTCGAAGACAAGATAATTATTTTATTTGATGAGAAGTTATTCGAAGACTTAAGATAATTTTTTTATTCGAGTGGCGTTTCATTCGTAGCGTCGAATAATGTTTTCATCTTTATCTTCGTCTTTATTCGAAGGTTTATTCGAAAGCTTTGAATAACTTCACTCGGTAAAGTGCTCGGTGCCACTCGGGCTCATTCGGGCCCATTCGGCGCAGCTCGGAAGTTATTCGAAGCTTTCGAATAAACCTTCGAATAAAGATGAAGATAAAGATGAAAACTTTATTCGACGCTACGGATGAAACGCCATTCGAATAAAAAAATGATCTTTAGTCTTCAAATAACTTCTTATCGAATAAATTCATTTATTCGTTGCTTCGAATAAATATAAATTGGATTATTCGAACCTTCGAATAACGAATACAATTTTTTTATCTTTTATTCGTTATTCGAAATTCTTATTTAGATAAAGATTTTGCCCATCTCTGGTTCGGCTCAATCCATAGAATTTATTGCTGCTGTGGAAACGCAACGGAAACCGCGCGGAAGCCGCCCTTCGAAGTTCCCATTCACTTTTCGCTTCCATCCCTCGTTTCCCAACAATCGCTCCTGGATCACCTTAGTTCCACGAATTACCGATGAACGAAACAGGGGGATGACGAGGCGCCTGGCTAACCAGATACGCGCTAGTGAATGGAGAAAAAATAACTTTCTTCATCGCACAGTGATTGGACATTGAGAACACCGGGAGAATCACGATTTTTATTTATTAATTCTAAACATTTTCGTAACTTGTTGGACTGCTAATTTATAAACAATTGAAGAAAAAAAAGACTGGCACTCTTCGTTATAGCTATTTCTATTTTTATTATCTGGGAATCTATTAACTCTAGTAACACCTGATTAAATTGATGAATAGCGTAAGTTCAAAATTACGAAGACTATGTTATGATAAAAATAAATAGTATTCAGAATTCTTGAGTAATTTATCTATTCGATTTATATATATTTTCTTTTATGTTAGTGAAAAATAAGAATCATATTTACAACATAAGTAAAATAATTTCAGACGAATCTGAAATAGTGATTCGAGTTTATTATTTATATTATGAATTATATAATTCACCATTGAAATACATGTAGTTTCTCTTACAAAAAAAAAACTACATTCTGTTCTTAATTTTGTTTATAAAATATTACATCAAAATCGAATTTTCTTAATACTAACAAAGGAAACTTAATATTACTTTTCAACAAAAGTGCTCAATATAAGATTTAGGATTCAATGGTGATACGATTAATTTTGACCAGGTTTTCTCGATTTTTAATCACTGCGGATCACTTTGAGTTCAAAATTTTCATTAAAATTCTATTAAAATGCTGTCACCGTTTCGACTCGTTATGTGAATAACAGCAACGCGCTTTACTCGGCTATTTAAAACGATTGAATTTCGTGCGTTTGACTGCGCCACGGAAATGACACGATGGCTTTTATTTTCAAGCCGAGGCGGAGTATGCAAAATAGAACGGAGAGTGGTTGTGTGTCTGTTCTGTTTCTCCTGCTTACATTATTAATGGAGGTTTAACGTTTCTGTATTTCGTTAAACAATTCCTTTCAGTTTGACTTGCGAACTGGGTTATTCCTTAAAGTCGACCATATCTACGGAATATTTTGTCCATTAAGAAATGATCAGATCTAACAACTCGGCGCCGCATAATATTTCAAGTTTTCCAACGATCTCTTCGCAATGAAATTCTCATTCGACAATTTAATCCGTCCCCGTTGGTTTCCATAAATCTAGGTATAAATAGAACGGACAAAATCGTCAACCCTAGGCACGAATATATCCGGCTATAAATGCCGCGGCGCATCCCTTCGGTGGAACGCGATTGTCGCGATTATTAAATTTCGATCGATTAAACGGTCGTGTGATTGCGTATTCTAGAGGTGGACAGAGTGGTGGCATTCCGACGCATCAGCGAGGCGAAGGATATCAAGGAGGAGGAAAAGCTGCGGCAGCTGGGAGATCTGATGTTTAAGAGCCACGCGAGCTTGCAGAAGCTGTATGAGTGCAGCCACCCGAGCGTCGACGCGCTCGTCGACAAAGCTATGACTTGCGGTGCATCGGGGGCGAGGATCACCGGAGCTGGGTAAGTGCAAGCCTGTCCATGAGATAGCGAAACACGGGGCCCGCGGGGCTTGTAAATTTAATTTAGACACAAGCGAATACGTTTCGCGACTTAGGCATGCCACCCGGTGACCCGGAAGATCAAAGGAACCCGGGGAAAAAGCTTTGGCGATGGTCGGTGAATTTTTTAAGAGGCTTCGACCAGTAGACATCGATTTATTGCTACAGGTGCGCGCGAGTATTCGAGCTTGAAAAAGTAATATTGAACGCGAAAGCGACTTTTTTTTTTTATTTTCATTCTCTGTTGAGGTAAGTGCGAGAGAGATACCGCGGCGAAAAATGTGCGGCTTTGTCCATATTTCTGGTATATTGTTAATAGAAAATCGGAAAATCGGTTTTTATTTTTACAACGTTGTTTGTGTAGTTAGTTTAGATTTTTAGGTTTCAGAATAGTGAAAGCTAGTTTCCCATATTTTCTAAGATTTTACACTGCCTTATGTACTTTTACTTTTTAATGGAAAACATTCCTTTGCATTTTTTTTCTGTTAAAAATATTTCCAAAATATTTCTATATTAGAAATATTTAAAAATATTTCTACTTTCCAGATCTCAGTTATCGGGTAAAATCAAATTTTTTGGAAATGTAACAGCCACAGATATGTCGTATTTATGTTTATTATCATTAGACTGCGGATTTTTATGCAAAATAAAATGTTTAATAACGCATATAATAAATTCAAACTTGAAGAAAAATATGTCTTATTTTTTAAATATTGTAACTTGGGTTGTATTTTTGATATTTTATATATTTTGGTAGCCATCAACAATCTTGAAGAATTTTGGAATACTTAAAATTGTCATAAGTGCATAAAATCCGCAGTCTAATTATCATAGTAATACAAAATTGACGGTTCTTCATATTCTGACTTTTGTAATACATCAAGGCGAGTCTTTAGAATTTCTTTCTTTCTTTACCGCAATAAGTTATATTTTACGTAGCACAAGGAAATAAGAAAACGTGATACATTTCCCAAACATTTAAGATAGATGCCGCATTTTTGGTTGAGATATATTCACACTACTTCAAAAGAAGTAAATTTGACCAAAATTATTTCCTAAATATTTTGTAACATATAAAAGCAAGTTTGCTCAGAGTGCTGAGCAAATTTTTACACAACTAATTACTGGCTTTTTGTATTGTTTATTGGGAATGCCAAAAGTAGCATCATGAAACATTTATAAGACTACGTGTAATGAATCTGAAACGAAGAAAAACGGTAGATTTTAGAAAAGCAGAAATAAATTATCTCAGCCTACTTCTTCTTTTAATATTTCAGCGTACTTTGTATTTTCAAGGAATGATAATATTTCACTCTACCTTATTTTTACTTATTTTTTAAATTTAACAAGTTTAGATTGAAAATTAAACATTTTTCAGAGTGCGGCATCTCTTCCCGTAAGAAAAAGTTTTTAATTTAAATTCTTGAAGATGATCTTCAGTTTCTGTAGATGATATATGCATTGTTACTTTCGCTTATTTATATAAAAATAGTTGCACATGTTTTACTAACATTACCTATTCTTGGAATTACGTTTCATTATGAAATGTAGGCATATGTAATAATGCGGCATCTCTCTCCTACATTCGGTCACGGCGAAATTATGTCAATCAGAATAATTTTATCAGCCCCCGACCTGTATTTCTAAAGTCGACGCACATCTGGCAACGTGATTATGTAAATCTCGTATCGATTCTATTGCGGTGTCGATTATCGTTACGAATTCCAATTAAGACCAGATGCGCGAGATTACGACAGTATGGAAATGTTCGCGAAAGTTTTCTTATATCACCGAAAGAGAATCACGATTTTCGGGATGGAAGAAGAAGCGGAAAAATTTTTTATTATCTAGAGTCCTTTAACAACGTACGACGCTAATGATCTCGCGTGACCCCTTCGATCATTCCGAATTCGATAATGTCCATTAAACTCTAAATATACGCCTGTAAACAAGTTCCTGACACGCCTCAAACCCCAATCAGTTACGAACTACCCTCGTGATCCCAAATTGCAGCCTTGGCCGCCGTTTCACCGATAAAACAGAGACAATAAAATTACGTGATCGAAGGGAAGAAACGAGGAGCGACAGCGTGCTCGACAGAATAGCTTAATCGTTTTACGATAAGAATGCGATGGATTTGATTACGTTTCAACGCAGCCACGAAGACACCTTGAATCGCTCTAAAAATTTCTTTCTCTTTTCTTCGGTACTAAAGGATTTTTTACCCCCAGCTGCTTCGTTCTATTCAAATCACTTTCTATTCAGTCTTTTCAAGGATCGCATTTAATTTAAAAATGTTTTTCCACCATTCTCCTTTGCATTACATATAAGAACTATCTATTGTCGAGATCCATTATTTGCGATTAAACACGATACGACCACCGCGTAATTAAAAAAAATATGGAGAATGCAGCTGTGCATTTTTATTTCATGCAGGTGGGGCGGCTGCATAGTGGCCATCATAACGAAAGACAAGGTTTTCCAATTTGTGGAGTCGTTGAAAAAGGAGCTCGATCGAGACGGGATAAAAGATGGATTCAAGCCCGACGATCTGGTCTTTCCAACGGAACCGAACCACGGTGCCGCAATTTATACGATCTAGTTTCCGTTTCCTCCTCTCTTTCTTTTCCCTTTTTGATACCAAGTTTTTGTGATGTGTTCCTTTAATCAAATCACGAATTATTTTTATTTAGCTAATTAAATATTTCATTCAGTATAATTGAGGAGGCAAACGTGATTATCGTAATCAATGGTATTGTTAATAGATGTCAACTTATTGTATCCTTATTTTATAATTGAAATACACACATGCAATATCATACCTGCAATAACTGGTTACACTGTAAGTATCTTAGTACTTAACGCTCATTCGTCCCTTGTGTTAATTTGTCACAATTTTCGCACGAAATGATACATCATTCAGACATTTGTAGAAAAATTTACTTAACGCAGTGTGATTTTTATTTTTATAGCAACAACAAATGATCTATTTATCTTTTCATTTACTGAATTTTTCACAAATGACAAATGAGGGTTAAATTGATTTAAAGGTGAAAAGAAATGGAGAAACTAGAGGTTCGCCTTAAATTTTCATGCCCATGAATTTTCCAGTCCCAAAAAATTCTGGCACTGAATTAAAAATTGAAGAAAGCTAAATCGCGTAGGACCAAGAATTTGTTCCAATTCCCCCCATTTACTAAAATTTCAGCCAGCACAAACATGCAAAGTGATTTCACCTGTTACGCCAAAGTCCGGCGCTGTTATCGATTTCCTTCCGTCCGGCCGTATTAATGAATTTCTCGATAAGAAGTTATCGCTTAATTCGAACGAGTACTCGAACTCGGCTCTGCGTTCGACTCAATGGAATGAAAAATGTCGATCGCGATTTCAAAGACGTTTTCCAGCCAGAGGAATTAATCGAGCTAACGATAATGAAATCTGAAAAACACCCTCGACAAATATAATTAGACATTTACGATCATCGATGTCCCAGATCGAGTTTACGATTTATCGAGCTCTCTCCACTCTCCGCTGGCGCGAAGTCAGGCATGAAATTCGCCTCGTGAATCTCGCGCGAAGCAACGATCGTAAAGTATCGCGTATAACGAGTTCGAAACTGCGCGACGTTGAAATATGGACGAAATCTCGCGAAGACGCGAGAATCCACGGCGTCGAGGGCGGCTCGAAGAATTATAAAGTCCACTTAGCAGGTGGCGCACGCTGCACTCATTACGCCTCAATCCGCGCCCTTTTGATTCTCCATTGTAACATCTGAACGGGAACTTTCCTCATAATCGTTTCAGCTCCATTACAAAGTTTCTTGGACCCTGTTGGTAACCTCACCCTCGGGAAAATTTAAGAACAATGAAGTTCGCTTATTTATTGTCCTCTCTGCGTTTACAAATTAGCATTGAAAACACTTAAAACCGATGAATTGTATCGCGAAAGGTCAGAAAAAAGTTTCGGCTCGGCGACAACCGTGGATCCTCTATCGGCATTCCTACCAAGGAGAACAAATCCAAAATCCCCGAATATTACGCACTCGACGGTCCAGCCGCAGAGCAGATTACCGCATTAAATCTTATGACAGAGCTGTTAGAATGCGAAACTTTACTACTGAGACTGTTTCTGGTGCGTTGAAGTTAACGTTAAGCTAAACGCCGCGACGGAGTCCGTGTCGGACTGGCCACTTAATCGCAGTGTAAATCAATTTCAAGCTTCCCGATGAGCTTAAGCTCCGCCGTCACGTACTTACTCACGGGTTGTCAGGCTCTCCCTTCCGTTAATGCATACCGCGGCCTCGTCGCTTCCTCCGAATTCCCAAGTCCGCGTTACGCTGGTCATCCATCCGGAAGTTTCACGACGACCGTTGGAACTTTGTTATCCTGGGCGGAAATCCTACTGAATCCCGAATATATTTCACTGGAGTTCAAATCCTCCTAAACGGAGGATCGATCTTCATTGGAAGTTGCAAAAAGAGTCCATGTTTAGTCACTGAAATTGAAACGAGGGGATGACTTTCCTTTGAAGCAGAATAGAAAGTCGGACGAGTTTGAATTTCTCTCGGAGGGTAGGAAAAAAACTTTGTAGAATACAAAACCTTTTCCACGAGAACCGCGGATATGTTTCGTCAGCCGTTTAATTGTATTAGATGAATCGGTAGGTTTCAGTGGATGATATAAAGGAATAAAAACAATAGTAGAAGTTGGAAAGAAATGAAGAGAAGCTGAATTTTACGTCGAGGCAGTTTTCCTCGCTCGACTCGAACGCAAAGCGTGCCGGTGGAAAGAAAATAATTAAAAAGTTGCGAGGGAGCGAGAGCTCGCAACTCGCCCAGAGAAGGGCAATAATTTCTCGCTCCTATCGTTCGGGGACTCGCTTAATAATATGGCTAATGCACTCGCAGGTTACAAAACTTTCCTCGCGAATGCAAGGAGAAAAAAATGAAACACAGTTCGATTGTCTTTCGACGAAAAAATTGGGATATTGCTTTCGTTCTTTGAAAAAATGTAGCAGGTTTGAATTATCGCATTATGAAATACGATGTATGGGCTTTTCGAGTCCATCTGGAACTTCTTTAATACAACTTTTACTACAGTTTCCTCTATTAAATCAACTGGCAGCAATCCGCGCTAACTTTCGAATTTTCCGAAGTTCTTTTCCCTTTCAACGCGATCGATGAATCCGCGTTGAGAGTGCTTAGAGCTCGTGCATGAAAATGTATTTAAACGATAAAAAAAATAACAAAAAACTGCACCGTGAGGATGAAAGGACACGTTTCTCTGAACGCGTTTCTCCTAAAAGCTTCCAGGTTACGGCTAAAAAAGGAAGTCCCAGGCATTACAGCAGAAACGCTGAAAAATGGCTCCATTTATGCATACATCGCACTCGTCCGGGAAAACTCGTCAGCACTTCGTTTATTTATCCCACGCGACGCGCGATGCAACGCGCCTCCCAGATGGGGCCAAAAGAAATGAATCCTGAATTTATTCAGCACCTTCGGTGACCCATTGATCCCAAAGGCAAAAGGAGGCGCATTTACCCTTCAGCACATGCTTAGTGATGGAATTTCAATCGCTTCGAATCGCTTCGAATTCAAACATACGACGAAAAATTCCAATTGTTTCGAACATGATCCGTAACTTAGAACTCTTGAAAGTCTTTGAAGTCATGAACGGTCTTGAGTCTTGATAATCTTGGAAGTTCTTATTGATTAAATTATTATTATCTTTTTTTACATGTAAATCGCATTTAATATAGTATTGTACAGGATTGTAAGATATCAAATACTTATTAAGCTTTCAATGTCTGTCGCTGTATCGGATCTGTCACTATTCATCATTTTCTAATCTATCTAAGAATTTTAAGACTTCCAAGACTGTCAAGGCTGTTCAAGACTACCAAGGCTTTAAAAAATTCTAAGTTACTTCAACATTTAAATTCAAATATTCATCACTACCATAGAGATATAAGAATAGAGCGCACAAATCGTATAGATGACAACGGTCACCGACAGAGGATTAGAAAAAGAGCATATAGGCTGCATATAGGCTCCTCCTATCCTTGTCTATTAACCTCTACATATATAAACTACTGTGTGAAAATTATTTAAGAAATAATTGTGGAAGTTAAGAATACACTTATACTTACAAATGAAAACTACTATTGCAACAACAATTAGGTTCTTTCCGACATATGATACACTTTTCAGTCTGTTAATGTGAATTGTTGTCTGTTGTCTGTTATTGTGAATTATTCTGTGATATACACAGCACGGTGTATTATAGGTGTTCCGACAAAACACCTCTATCTAATTAATTTTTTATGATCAACAGATGGAAGTTCCTCTGGTCGCCGCTAGGGGCGTCATTGTCAAAACTCCGCGTATGGTATTTCTACTCAGACGCACTCTGGCGGTAGCTAGAAGAACTTCCATCTAATGTTCACACATTTCCGAGGAAACTTGCGACACCTGTATAATACACCGTGGTACACAGTAGCCAATATCTTTTATGTTAAAGAAACATCAAAGAAATGTCAAACTTCAAGGAAACACAAACGTAAATACGTATTTGAGCTTGTGCGCATATGCTCTATTCTTATATCTCTGTGATCGCTACACATGCTTCGCGCGTGCATCGATCTATCGAGTAAACAACGAATCATTTCCGAAAACGCATTCCGGCGCTCCGCCCACTCAAACACGACTCGTGAAACTGCGAACTTTTGACGCAATAGCAAAACAAATTAATAATAAAAAGAAAATTAAAAAAAAAGGTTAATTAGTTCGTGAGTGAGGACGATCGCGATGCCGGGGAAACCAATAATGGTTACGCAATTAGACTTACTATCATTAAGTTTAATTAAAATTCCCATTTCGATAACGAGGCCGTCGTCTCCGAAGGTGCATTTTTAATGAAGCATAATTGGAACGGTTCGCCGGGAACGACGCTTCGCAAACAGTTCTGACTACGACGCGACTTATGTTCCCCGATCCCGAGCGGCAATTTATATTTCCGCATTTCGCCGGATTCGCCGGACCTCCGGGACGCTGCGCGAGCAAACAGAACCTTGGCTAAATACTCGCCAAACAAAGCGCAGGATCTGCAATAATTTGACGCCCACCTGTACACTTTAACTCGCCGTGGGCGCATCGCGTTTCACCCGTTTTGATAAAAGATCGGATTGACCGGCGCAAGAGTCTTTGGATTTAACATCTTCCGTTCTATTTTTGCTCGGAACGTAACAATTCAGGCTTCTCTCCTCGGAGCTCATTAAAAAATCGCAAAAAGACTGAAGCACTTTCAAGCAGCTAATAAAATAAATCCTCCGCAAACCGTGGACGTCCGTTTTATTTTCGCCAGGTCTTTGCTTCTTCCCCATCCATCGTCGCGATTTATAGCCGGTCCGTGATACGGGAAACTGCTATTGCCCACGACGAGCGTGTCCCAACTCACGGAGACAACGAATTCGTGGCTTCTGCACGCGAGATAAATTCCGCGAGACCGAGTTCCGCTTGTCCACAGGTGTCCTGATTTATGCGGAACCGACGGCGTCTGTCCGAGACGCGAGGCGGAAAGTTACGGGCGCCTCGTAAACGTCGGACGTTCTGGAATATCATTAGCGGATATTAGGCGACGTCAGAGCGAATCACGGGGGCAGATATCGGCCGGCCGTAAGCCGCGCCGGGAAACGGAAACGCAACGATCCCAGCGTAAAACTTTCATGTCGGTCTAATAAAACCTCTCGCGGCTACTATCGATAAAACGAGGGAAGCCCAGTCTAATAAAACCGTCTGAGAGAAAACCGTTTCTATGGGGGGGAGGAAAGTTAACGATCCCGAATCCTTTGCAGTTAATTGATTTCCTGGATCGAACGGAGCTTTCGACCGTCAGGACGGCCTTTAAGTTCGAGTCTAAGACAGCGTCTAACATAAGTCGGAGAACGCTCGGAAGCCGGGCTAGTTAAGTATGCATGAGAGCCGGGTCCATTAAGGATTCCTGAATCCATCGATTTCTTTCGGCTACTCGAGGAGAGAAACGACCTTGTCACGGAAACCCCATTTTCAGGGGAGGGACGCACGAATTAGCGAAAAATTTCACGAGGTGCGGAGAAAGGAATTGTCACGGAGCGTGTGAATTCGTGATACCAGCCGAGGAAATTTTTACTTCTGCCGAATCGCGAAGCGTCGAGCTTACGCGTCTTTTCCTCCTGGGAGAAAAGCGCGGAATAGTCCTGGTTCGAGGAAATTGTCTCGGGGTTTTGGTGGGTGTAGGAAAGTATAGTTTTAGATTAGTTCCTGACGAATGTGCAAATTTGTATGAATTATTTGCATGAGAGAACGATGTTATCTTTTGTTGACGAATTGATGAAAATATGTTTAGGTTTATTCAGCTTTTTTTTATTCTTATTATAAATATTCTTTTTATTTTTATTATAAAAAAATATTCTCTCAAAATTTCTAGTCAATTAGATAATTTCGTCATATAGCAGATTAAAAAAAGGAACAAGCAATTTTTTTCAATCTTTACTAGATGTAATGAATACCATTAATACGATTTTCTATTGAATTTATTATTTAAACAAAACAAAATTGCTAAAGGAGCTTCCTTTAAATTTCCCACTATTCGAATAACACAACCACTTAACATCCCCTCGAACCTCGACTTGCTATATTCGAGGAAAAGCTTTGCATCCCGGAAACTAGAGAAGCTTTTCCCAAAGGATAACGTTCTCCGTCGAAATTCGGTTTCCTCTTCGCATCCCAGGATAATAAAATTTTGCCGCGAGTTCCCCAATAATCTACGTCGCTTATTCGAACGAAAGGTAAATCTGCGCCGTTTTCAAGCGAAGAAAAAAGACGGAGTAGGGGTTCAACAGCGCACGCGCTGGCCGGAGTTTCGCGCCGAGAGCCAAGCGTGCTCGCGGGTAGTCGTCAACGAGACATCGCATGTGCCGGTTATATGACGCCGTGACGCCGTCGACCGGCAATGTTTTGGTCCAAGTGAACCCTCCGTGAACCTTTGCTCTTCGCCATGAATCACCCGAAATCGTGTAGTTAGTGTCAAAGTGTTCGGGAATATTTTATTCGTTTTCTTCGAGTCGCGAGTTTAATGCGAGCCACGCGTCGGAAGCATGGCTATCATGCAATCCTGTTGCTGTTGGCGGTCCGTGAGGAGGGGTAGCTTCGCCTGCGCTATTTATTCCGGGGTAAGTAATTAATTCCTACTTCTATTAATTATTAAGGCGAAACAGAGTTTCGAAGCTTCGAGGCGAAGCGGAGTTAAGATACGAACGTGACTCCGTGTTTGTTTTCGGAGCGAAGGACAGTTTCCGTGAGCGCGACTGGTTGTGAATGTGGAAGCGAGATAAAACAAGTTTGGAACAAGGTATGATTCTAACTTTGAAACTTCTTTGGAAGGCTCGGGGCATCGTAAACCTGCTTGGGAGAACATTTGCAATTGTACAGCGCTGTGCAATTGCGTCACGTACCTGGCCATTGTGTACGGAAAATTGTAGACGCCGTGGGTAATCTGTTAGTGTCATGTGACAAAGAACGTTTCTGTTTCGCGGCTATATTTCAAATTGGTGTATAAATATTTTACGGTGTCGTGGAAATTGTTTCGGTACTCGGAATTTGAGTAGATACAATATGTACAGTACTGTTTCGATATAAGGACAATCTTACAGTGTTGACTCAAAGAACGACCTCTGAGTTTGATTCGAAAAAGGGATTTCTCTATCCTCACCACTTTTTCGCCGGTGCGAGTCTCCTCGTTCCGTCGTGACCGAAATCGAACTCGACTCGAAAAAAGGCTGCGTTCGGTTCTGAAACCCAGCCATTCTTCGAATAAACACTGTATTGGAAATCGTAAGAAATGAGTATTCAAAATTTTGTATTGTCATTTAGTATTAGAATGTGAATATAAATTTAAAAACTTTAAAGTAGCAAAAATGGCGAAAATAATTCTAGCAATGATTTTCGACTTTGTTGTATCTGGGCTAGAAATGAAATATCTTTGTCAGTACGATAAATGTTTATTGCAAGAAACTGGGAAACGAATTAGCGTGTGCTGCAAATTGAATTTCTCATGCCTTTGGTATTTTTCGGAATCTCTACACAGCGTTAATAAAAGAAAACAATGATAGTAAATGAATATAATAATAAATCAAACAATTGAAAAATTAATCGAATCTACAAAGCGGAATACTATCTCATTGAAACAGAGAAATATAATTTAAAAATGTCGAGGTCGTCATTCCTCTGTTTACGTTGCACCGAGCAAAGAGAAGATTAAATACAGTTTAATGAGAAAATATCACAGCGACATTTTAACCGGTATGGTTGAACCTAAAAAATCGTTGAGATCTGTTGCAGATTCAAACACGCGGAAAACGCTTTACACGCGAAGTGTTCTCTCTCTTTATCTCTCAGTTTCGAATAATTTATTAAACAGCGAAATTGTCAGCATTAATTAAAAATACGAACGCTGTTCCTCTGGTATTCCAATCGCGTGTGTAGGATATAGACAAATAAAAGAAACTGGAGAAAAGTTAGATATTAATGTCTCCTGTTTTACCGCCTTTATGAAGGAATCTGGCGCCTGGGAAATTTACACACACATGGAACTTTAGAATTAATGCGTTCTATTGTTTCTACGTGACCGTAAAGAGACCAATAAACAAGTGTCGTACAATAGACTGCATTGTGCATTCAATGATACTGTTGTGTGACGAGCTTCCATAAAAGAAGGTAGTTTCGCCTGCTCAGTACTTAAGTACAGAGGAAACGATTTTACGCGCGTGGTTGACCTCTATCAATAGCACAATGTCAATTTTGTTATGTTCCGCGCCTTGAAATTTATTGAGATTGATAAAACGGAAGTGGAAATCGAAAAATTCCTGTATAAAAAAAATTACAAAAATCTGAGGGATATCGAAATTATATAGGGTGAACCATGAAATAAGTTTAGATTACTCTGTCATTAGCTAGCCGATCACAAATTTTTTAATTAAATATACCACGGTTCAGATAGTGCTTTAAGATGATTATTGTACATTTTTTATCAACTCTTTTTTTCAAGAATTTCCAACAAATTTTTAAAGAATTTTCAAGAGTTTTCAAGGTCACTTTGAATTTTTCATAAGCAAACCTACAATTTTTTATACTAAAGGACTAAACAGTCATTTATTTGTCGTCTACGCGAGTGTGTTGCAGCCGATGTACACAATGTTGAACATCGTTTAAATTAAAACGATATTTTTTAATGTCTTCTCATTACAGATGAAAAAAAATTTTGTTATGATACTTACCAAATTCGTCTTCATATCCTCTGAAATTTGAAACACAGGTGTAAAAAATGATGAGGTTTATTTATAAAAAAATCCAAGGTTACCTTGAAAATTCCTCCAATAAGAAATCAATAAAAAATTTACTATATCTTAAAAATCTCCCTGGACTGTGCTATACTTGACAAAAAAATTTTTCAATCGGCCAGCTAATAACAAAGTAATCTAAACTGATCACGTTTCGTGGTTCACCTTATAAGATTTGTACTTTCTAATTGATTCTAAAATAAAAAAATCTCAAACTTAAACAGAAGAATCTATCTCTGAAACGCTCCAAAGCATAGCTGAGCTTCTGTCTATGATTAGAATCCTCCACAGCCCACACAGAATTCCCAATCGAATTAAATTTCCCTCCGCAGGTTCGTACAACATAACTTCTCCCCCTTCGCTCCCCATTTTCCTCGAAATATTACGAACGTTCCGAGTTCGATACGGGAGTCGCGCAACAATTTCGCTCGCAGCATTCTGCTAGAATGGTTCGTATAAAGTTGTAACTTGCCGCACGATTCAGATCTTCCGATAAAGACTTTAAACGCTTTCAGATTTCCCTGCACTCGCACGCTCGAGCGATGTATCGCAACTCGATTCCTTTCCCCTTATAAGTTCTTTCCTCCCAGAGCGCCAGAAACTTTGATTTCGCTTTATTCGTAACGTCAGATGTATTTTTGCAAACAATTCTTGACGCGCACCGAGAGACTGCTCCGAATTTTTCCTTCGCCGTTTTTCGTCGACGCAAATAATTGCATCTCTACGAATGGCACTTAGGGGAAGGTATCCTCTACTTTTATTTTTCGCTGATAGCATCATTCGATATAGAGCGACGGTAAACACTAACGAAGGTCATCTTGCAACACACGGTCGGAGCCTAATTCGATGACCGAAGTTAATTACGTCGTGTAGCTCGGGAATAGAATTAACTTCCTGACAAGTGGATCCATGCCGCTTTCCGTCCAGTTTCCAGCGCCTTCGGGGACATCGATTTGCACGTTCGCTGCGTGTTTACGACACAATTCGCGTGCCATTGCGTCCCACCCGCTTTACGGCGCGCAATTTTTTCGCCCGCTGATATATCGCGCGGAACTTTTCGACGTGAAAATACCGCGAAATAACAAATTCTCGTTGTTCGGCGGCCAAGTCGATCGCACTTGGAATTCGTTTTTCCCCGTTTCCCGACACCGCAAAGCACACACTCGGAGAACCGACAGCAGCTTCAATCACGATATCAAATACCGGGGTTTCGCGTCGCGAATCAACTGAAATTGAGACGCGCCAAGGGCGAATTTTATTGCACGCGCTGGGCGAAGTCTTGCAAATAGGGAAGCAAATGAAATCGTCGCAAGACTATTCAGAGTGCAATATTTAGTATCCTAACCTTGGCGATCTCAGACGATATAAAAAGATACTAGACAGAATCCTCCGACTTGAAGGGAAACCTAACTATGTCTCCGATAGTCGCGAATCCACAGGAAATGAAATCGCGTGTAATTAACGAGTTCCTTTGTTCTTTCCGACGCTATTAAAAAGAAATTGGCGGTATCGGACTCCGGAGGAATTCGAGATTCAATTCCAACTCGGAATCCCAGGAACAGAGGAGAAACGCTATGTGGGCAATATTTAAAGCATCATAAAGTCGCTGCGGAACTGAGTCGGTTTCGTTGAAAGCAGTTGGCCCCAAACCTTATTTCCCCGAGATTCTTTCAGTCGTGAGCAGCTAGATTCCCGTCCGAGGGGAAAAAAAAACACAAACGAGGGAATCGATCCTCGGTATCCTATTGGCAGCTGTACGAAGCAATTCGTACAAACGAAATTAGGCTTTTTCGGATTGACAACGTCGAAGGCATTAAGTAATTATATTGAGGAGAACTGGAACCGGCCGAAGGCAAAAGTAGAAACTCTTAATTGAAAAGAATTGGACGTGAATTGAAATTTTCACCGCGTGCAACGCGAGTTTTCTTTTCTCCCGTCTCGACGGCAACGAAGTTTCCGCGATCGAGAAATTTCGCGCAAGTTTCGTCGATGAGATGGACTCCCCGCTTTGAATAAAATATGTGAAAGTTCGGCTACGGAAAGTCGAAGTGTAGCTATTTAAATGTATGATAATATTCGATATTTTATTCAATGACTTCTATCTTTGCGTGGATAAATTACTTTTGAATGACTTGTCAGAGATTAGATTAAAGATATTCAGTACATTGTTATAAAAGCGTTCATGTAATTTTAACATATCAGCAAATGATATGAGTATATCTTTTTATTGATTGAATGAATAATTCATCTCCGTGCGCAGCCCGTTGATTATTTAACATCGTTGCATTCGGAATGATTATTTGAACAGTATTAAATTAATTACGTATATTCGAATATGAATCGTGCGCGAAATCCAAGTCCCGGGTGATTGGATTTTCCGATTGCGCGTGCCGGCTGAAAACATCGTTTCGCGTTATCGTTACGCATCGTTCTCGCGATTTCGGCGTCGATCTATGTCCGAGATAACGCACACGCGTTCAAGAACAGCAGCAATTAGAAACTAGACACCGATGCCCCTTCGTCGGTAATGAACTTGTTAAGGTTCTCGCTGCAATAATACCTCGTTTCCTTGCGAAACAGAATACTGCTCAGGATCGCGGATGGACAACTCGAGGATGGTACATTTCTCTTCGTAATTGCGTAATATTTCATCTTTTTATTCATCAGAAAAGTTACTCGTCAAATTACATGAAAAATTAATTACCTTGCTGTTGTGAATTGTTAAACCCTTGTTCCTTTGCCATAAATTTGTGCAGATAGGTCGCGAGTTCCAACAATGCGATATTTTATTTAATACATACGAATTATAAAATACAACATTATACCAGCTCACGTTTAATACAAATAAAAATTCAGTTTATGCGAGCTTCGCGTTTTCAAGATATTTTTATTCGGTAAAACGATGGAAATAATTTGTTTTTTGTTTTAATAGTTTTTAACATTTTTCTGTTTCGTAGAAACGATGCGATGCATAAACCACCTCTGAATTTATTTTGTTATTTTAGGGTGAATGGTGAATCATGAAACATGATCAACATTGAATATATTGCTGTTTATGAGCTGACCTAAAATTTGTTTATCTTGTGTGATATGGTTCACAGAAAGCTTTCGGATAATGATTATAAAATTTGTCACCTAGTTTTATTCATATTTAAGATTCACCACAGCTATAGATCATTTAAAAAGTTCCTGCACAGAATTTTCTAGGAAATTTAATAAAATCATACAGAATGCAATCAATTAAGAAATTTTTTTGATATATCTTCGATTGAGGTAAAGAAATATTTGCTACGATGTTGCGAAAAATAAAATGTTGACAAAAAAGTTACTATAACCATCTTTTAAACTGTGTCATACTCGATAAAAAATATTCGTTTGACTTATTAACAAAATAATTTGTATTCATCCTGAATAATATAAAAAAGAAAAAATGCAACCAACACTGTTCAAAAAATAATAAACCTCTATGTTATTATAATTTAATAAAATACGTATGGAAAAGAATATTTAAAAATTTGTATTGTATATTTCTTTCGAATTAGAATCAATTTCTATGTATCAAGCGTTCAAAAATTGCGAATTCGAACTATGCTTTCTATGATTTCTGGAATTTATTACAAATTTCGTTACCTGTATTACAACTTTCTGCGTCAAGATATCTCTTCAATTATTTCTAATTTGCAATTTTCGGGCCACCTTATAAGATGGGTAAGAAGAAAATAGTGACCCCATCGGTGTCAAAGGTCACGAACCTCGCGTTCTACACGAAAATCGAGGTCATTTGCAAAAATTTTCTATCGAGGGTCCCCTGGCCAAGAGGTCATATCCGTCCGGGCAAATGGAAAAGCCAACAATTCGCTTTCTTCCGGCCAAATGGGCCATCAGCTCCTCGTGGATCGTCTTCTTTACACCATCCGCCCTGCCGTTTCCCTTGCCGTTCAACGACTCGCGTAGCTCCGGTTTCGACGGCTTATTGAATTCGACGGGGAGAACGCGAGGATCCCTGAACGTTGCTTTGATTATAGTTTTATTCGCGTTATAATTCGACGCTCTATTGCACCGTTTCGCGCTACGCGTCTGAACGCTGACGCTTATATGTACATACAGGGTGTTCGGCAACGTGTGTCAGAAATTGTAAAGGATGGTTCTACACGCCAAAATAAGACGAAAATCAAGAGTAATGAAATCGCAGTAGCAGCTTTGTTTTTTAGTTATTAACATTTTAAAAAGTGGGTGAAAAGCGCCTGAAACATAGCAATCCCTAATTCAAAACACGGGCCCTCTCACTCAAACTTACATTCATTCGGTCCTTTTTTAAAATAATCAATATATCGATCCGCGAAAACAGCTGTGGTTTACGTTACACACACATCTTTGTTTCATACGGGTAGCTCTACACACTCTGAATATTTCGTAAAATTTGACATATACCATAGGAATTGCCATGTTTCAGGCGATTTTCGCTCATTTTTTCAAATGCTAATAACTAAAAAACAAAGCTGCTACCGCCATTTCGTTACTCTTGATTTTCGTCTTATTTTGGCGTGTAGAACCATCCCTTAAAATTTCTGACACACGTTGCCGAACACCCTGTATGTATAACGACGCGAAGATTGGCGGGGGTAGATTTAAAATGGCTTCTTTGGGTGCAGAAGTAAATGGAAATTATGTGGTAACTCGGTCTTGAAAGAAGCAAGCTCCTTTTGAGAAGTTAAGTAGGAGAATACTGATTTATGGGAAAATATGAGAATGAAATATGTAATTTCAAAGGAGAGTTATTTCGCTTTGAGGAAGCAGCTTGGTATGGCATAACTGCAACGCTTTGTGTCAGACTAAAAGTCGGCTAAAATATTTTTAATAGAGCCATCGAAGTATCCGTAGCGAGACATGTTGCGTCACGGAACGTTTTTGATAATGCACGCGCAGATCATAGCGGAAAGCTATTTATTTATTTATTTATTTATTAACGGGTCGAACCCAAAGATTATTATAAGAGAAAAAAAAAAACAAACCTTACATTTCACACTATCGAATATAATAAGGTATAAATTATATGCTCTAATTTTCAGTATTCATTATGGCTCTGCGCAGATTGCATTTAAATAACTTATTATTACTTGCAAATAAATCGATTTTGTCCATGTAGCTATTAGCCATGTTACAGATTCTACTGAACGGATCCGTTACCAAGAAACGCGAAGAATAGGATGACGGTCTGAATAACGTAGCTGTTCCGTTATGACGTGGAGGAGCGTTGACATTTATAAGACCCGTAACTAAAGGGTTATTTGTATGCCGGTGGATAGCTTTGTACAAAAAACAGAGGTCAGCTGTTATTTTTCGGTTTTCCAAATTCTGGATGCTGAATTCACTTGAAATCGCGCTATAATCATGACCCAGTCGAGACATAGGATGACCCATAGATGATATTTACATATCACGCCGAAGTATCTATCGAGTTTCATATTCAAACTTCAACGCATCAATATTTTTCCGACTCTCATCGATCGAGAAACCAGCGAATGGGAATACGAACACGGCCATTGGCTTTGCATTAAGCTTCGTGTTGAATATTTCACGGGTTGAAACACGGTGACAAAGATAGCGAAAGGAATCCTTTGTAGATTGTATCGCCGTTTGTTTATTTCCATCTTCGTTTAATTTCGATCCCCGGACATAGAACACCTATTTTGTTCGTTACGTTTAGTCACCGTTTTGTATTGTCGTCCACGGATTGCACGGGATTAAGTCCGACAAGTTCCGAGCGTGTACCGGGATAATCGGCTCTGTTCGTGTCGTTAAAGGACCAAAGAGGCTCTTTATGTCACGAAAATTCGCGTGAACGTGGCGCGTCATTTGATTTAATTTCAAAATATCTCCTCCCATGATCCGTGATAAATTCAACGCAATGAACCGGGAGAATACTAATTATATTGCAGTGAAGAATTTCGTTGTCGATATTTTTGAGAGAAACTGTGCGATCGAAAAGATCAAACGGAATGAAACCGATGTCTCTACACTTTCACGAGTGTCGCAAAATTGACGACACTTCGAATGGTCAAAGGAAGGTGAAATTGGTTCAAGGCCAGCCTAACTACCCGATAAAAGACAATAAAAGGAGGGGAAAGCAATTTCAATAACCTCCGTTACGCAGGATCGATCGTCCTTACGAGAAGACGCACCCTCAGGCAAAGCAAGCCCATGGGCTACCATCCTTTTTAACCACCTCGCGCTCCTTTGTATCTGTTCCAGCGGACAAGTTCTTGCTGCTACACCATCTATAACGCGCGTCAAATCGCTGGGATGATAAATACCGATCCTCTGAATCGAGTGAAAGCCTTAAAAAAAAAATAAAATAGTAGTATTACAAATAATTTATTTATTCCATCGAATCTCAATATGGGGGTCGCCGTTGTTAATTTTCTTTTTACGAATGGTAGCATTCATTCAGTTTAATATAATTACTAGACTGCGGAAATTTATGCATTTATAGCGATTTTGAATGTACTAAAACATGTAACGATGTGTATAAATGCAAAAACACATGAAATATAGAAAACAAAACACATGTTATAATATTTAGAAGGTACAAGACACTTGTATTTATGTTAATTATCTTTTTCTACGGTCTTGAAAATGTGAATTTGCATTCTAATAATTACATTGCTATTAGATCATTTTCTAGACTTACACAAACTGATTTCAAAGAATAAGAATTTTTTGGGTGGCAAATTTCAAAATTATCAAAAAGATAGAAGGCAATCATAGGAAATAATAATCAACATTATTATTTAAAAGCAGAATAGTTTTCGGAAACATTCTTTGCAGGATGACTCAATATAATCTATCAAGAATGTAATATTGATTTTTCATAAACGAAAGTAAAAGAATATAATAATTCTTTAAACATTTGCAACGTCAGTCCTTGATTCACATTCTAAAAATCCTGTAATACCTAGATATTAAATATAAGGTAAATGGTCTCATTAACAAACACTTATTAATTTATTGCTGTTTTAAGCAACCAAAACATTTGGTAGAGTATTTCATTTATTGTTTCATTAATTATTCTTGAAGTTTTCATTAGCTGTACATAAATAAATTAACATATAAATTTAGACTTAAAATAAAAGCAGAAGCATAAACATAAGATTGAATATATTCTTCACTATAATTTTCGTATAAATTATAGGTCATCAAAGATTCCAAATGGATTCAATTAACAAACCAGCGAGTTCAGTAAACACAATAATCTATATCTTATGTAAATATTATTTCTAAACAGTCACATTCTCAAATATCTGATAATGAGGGCGTTTGCCTTATACATTGAGACAGCTGAGTAGTATTAAAATACAATTATACTCATTATCAGCTGTAGTGAGTAAAATATTATACTCGTTGTCAGTGAGTGATGTAAAATTCCCGATTACAAGACATTTGACCATATGATTGTTTAAAAATATTGTTGAAACAATATTTACATAAGATATAAATTATCATATTCATTGAAGTCTCCGATTTGCTAAAATCGTGTTCAAAAAAGAAAAAAATGAAAAGATAGAATCATACCCCAAAATTCCTGTTTTTAATTTATTTTCTTCGTATTACTAAATTCACCTTACTTTATAAGCTGCATAAAAGGGAAGGAAGAAATCGGAGAATTACAGGTTACTTAAATATTATAAAAAGGGTCGCTACTTAAAAAAGGCTGAGACAAATTAATTTACTCTTCAACTAATTACTGCAAGCGTTCAGTTTCCAAATACTTACTTCACCAGCTCTCAACAAACTTCCCCAAATTGAGTAACTCGAAAGATTTAATCGACAAAAGAAGTGTCTATAACCCGGGTGGAAAAATTGCAGAATTATACGCGGGACATCGTGGTACACAGAAAGCCTTTTCCGGCACTGAGACACAACCCCGTTGGCAGCGAGGCGTGTCGAAATCGCCAGGACTGAGACATTCCTGATCCCTCGTTCAGGGGGACGCGATTCGAATTGAGAACTCTCGATTCCTTGGTATGGCTTGTTCCCATGAAAACGGTCCGACCGTGAAAAAAAATAGAGGACCGAGGGGCAGATCAATCGAGGATGGGGATCGATCGCGATACACCCCGAGGCTGAACCCCCAGTAGCTCCGGCAATAAAATGTGTAATCTTCGGAGTAACATTCGGTCCGAAGGAGGAAGCTGAAATTTAATTTTACATTAGAACATTGTCGTGACTTTCGACGGTGCTAAGAGGATCCGTCGCAATTAAGATCGTCGATAACGCGTGACTGAATTTGTTCCTCTAATTACGAGGAGTCTCGATCGTTTGGAAACGCCGACGCAGAACTGCATTGGGTGAAAAATTACGGATTACGGAGGATGGAGGAGATAATTAGTCATATTACGTGGTAATCGAAACGGTTTCTCTTATTGGGTTTGGAAAAGAAAATCTACTGCGATAAGTTTGCTGATCCATTTCGATCGATTTATTCGAAGTCCGAGTCAGTTTGCTGATACTAAAAATATTTAAGACGACTTTTATAGTCCATCTTGTAAATTACAGCCGCTCCTACCGAATTTGATTGTTTCCTTTTACGAGATTCTACCGAGTCGTATAAATTGGACTCTATTCTCTTCCAAAAGTTCTTGCAATCTCCTCGTTGCCCGAGAGTTTCGCGCTCGCGTCGTTCGAGCTTCCTTTTATCGGAGACGCATCAACCCCGGCACTTCGTATGCCCGGCATTAAGCAACATTCACAGAATAATAAATAATTTCGCGATAAAACGACCGCGCATTCATCAGCAATTTCTATGGATTTATGCGAGGTGATCAAAGTCAAAGGCGAAACTCAATTAGTTGGAAGTGGTACACGCGGTACTGCGCCACGAACATGATACTGGACCTTCGGTTTGAACAAGCGGCAAGTCAAACACTCTGTGTACACTGCGCGACGTATGTTGGCGGTTTAATTTTCAACTGCGAAATGCCATGGCTCTGAAAGGCAATGAAAACGCGCTAAGTCGGTTTCGAATTTCCATCTAGTTTTGCCGAACATTGGGAAAAACGGATATACCAAAATTGGAATAAAGTTCTTGTACATTTTTTCATGTTCAACAAGTTTTTACTGGATTAGAATGTATTACGTTCTACGCTGACTGAACTGAGTCCATTGAATTTTAGTATAGCTAGATTTTACTCCACTGAATTCCACTTTGACTGATTTTTACTCGATTGAATCCCATTTTGGCTGAACTCGCGTCACAAATGAACTTAGCGTTGTTAGATCTCATTGTCTGTTTGATTGAGCTTCGTTTCAGTGAATTCCACTTTGACTGAACTTGATTTCATTGAATTGTATTTTGACTGATGTTGATTTCATTGAGTTGTACTTTGACTGAACTTAATTTGACTGGATTTTACTTTGACTGAACTTAAGTTCACTAGATTCGACATTAACTGAACTTAACTCCACTCAATTCCAACTTGATTAAAGTTGATTTCACTGGATGTTATTTTGACTGAACTTAATTTGACTGGATTCCACTTTGACTGAACTTAATTTGACTGGATTTTACTTTGACCTTGATTTCACTGGATTCTACTTTGACTGAACTTGATTTCACTAGATTCTACTTTGACTGAACTTGATTTCACTGGATTCTACTTTGACTGAACTTGATTTCACTGGATTCTACTTTGACTGAACTTGAGTTCACTGGATTTTACTTTGACTGAACTTAAGTTCACCAGATTCGACATTAACTGAACTTAACTCCACTCAATTCCAACTTGACTGAAGTTGATTGGTTTACAGCTTTCACTGTATTTCACTCTGAATAAGCTTAGCTCTACTGAATTTCGCTCCTTTCAAACTTGACTCATCTGAAGACGCAGTTTCACAAAAAAAACTTTTGATGTGAAAACGCAGCTTAACTCGTACCTTGACTGACCCTGCACTTGACTTCACTTGATTCTACCTTCCCTAAACTGTAATAAGCTCTACTCAACGGAATTTAATTCTAAGTGTATCTACTTCGATTCAATTCGACTCAAGTTCGCATGACTCAGCTTAACGCAGCTGGACTCCACTTATCCGCAATTGATTCCACTTGCCGCGACTTCGCTTAATGAAACCGTAATGTGTCTAGGCGTCCATCTCGGTAATAGAGAAGACCTAACAGTATCCGTCCTAGGATATTGATACTAACCCATACTACTTGTTTCAGATTTACTTTACGGTGCTGGCGTTAACCACTGGCAGCGTGCTCCAAGGAGAAAGCCAATATCTGAGGGGGAATCGTTCCCTGCCGGAATCCATCAGCTTCCTAGAAACGGACACTATATCCCCCAGTAAGTGTCTTCGCGATAACAACGTCTAAAACACAATGAGCACGCAGGGAAACAGTTATTATCACCGTCGTTACTAAACCGAAATTCAATTCGCGGAACATTCGGTATGCAATTACCATTTCCTTCGCAAACTGATAACATCATCGTCTTATCCGAAACCCGTTTGTCTGTTGCTTCAGCGACAGTGCGAATTAACGTGATGCTGCTCCTGTGCTCGTGCTGCGGCGTTATTTGCAGCATCCTGCTTCTCTACGGTTTGGTGAAGGTAAGTTGCTTCACGGTTTCGATTAAGCGTACCTAAGCTTCCCTTTCGAAGTTCATCCAGAAGCGAACGGGTGTACGGAGCTCCCAATGGATACAATCTAGCCGGAAATGCGAAACGGATGGGAGTGAACCCTCGGAAGTATTCGAACGGATTGAACTTGTTCGATCCGGTCTTCTTTGCCGCGCGTTCCGTCGATGTCCTTTTCTTTTTTTTTGGAAACGGCACACGCCCTTACGTTGTCGTGGTTACGAGGGTCGTTTTGTCAAGCTGACGGGTCAGTGGCGGTGGTCATTTTTCAAATCTTAGTCTTAGGGATGGAGAGTTCGTCGACGCTCTGAATAGCCCGATTGATGGCGCGATATGACCTGGCAGATGAGAGATCAGAGATGCGAATCTTGGTTAGCCGTCCAATCAGCCGACTCTTTCTTTTCCGTGCCTGGTACTATTGCTACAATCAAAACCCTTCAGTGTGCTCTTCATTTGGCGCATTGGGTGTTCAGAAAATTGTGAATCCAGTTCTGAAGATTTGATCAAATTGGTACAGCTTATTCCTCAAAGATAGACAGAATATTGATAACTAGAATACTTGTTTCATTTTTTTTTTTTAAGAGTAGGATAAGCTTTGAAGTCTATTTATTCATGGAACACCTTATATTGGTCGCCCTCGTTTTGTAAATATGCTCGCTGTCCAACCCTATAAAGACGAATCGAGTGACCAAAGGGGAACCTTATATAGGCCGCCATTACCCAAATCCTCTAGTTTGCTCGCGATATCGATTTTTTACAGAGTCCACGACCCGTGTATTCCTTCACCCGATACTAACATCCATCATACTAAGCCGTAAAGTAATATTCCACGTCGCAGAAACGTGTGAAAAAATACCTTTCATCGCGCATTATACATGTGTCACATGTTGGACGCGAACAGGAATACGTAAGGAAAAATAACGACTCATTATGAATCACCGTAGCCTTAATTCTCATTCACAGTCTCGGAGACCCAGATTATTTACCGGCAATCTACTAAATTTTTAATTAGCGATATGAATAACGGTGGGACGATCCTTAATGGAATGAACCCATTGAGCTACTTCCATTGATTAATTAAATTTTGCTAAATTTAATTTATTTACCTTGCAAAGAGATTACGATCTTAATTCTCTTCATTCTGGCGAATATCACTCGCTGAGTCTCGATTTTCGTTTTAATTAATAGATTAATTTATCAACGCGGGAAATTTGCGGAGGTGAAATTTTTATTAATTCAGTTTTAGCATTCCTACGATACGGTTTTAATATTTTCGTGGGTTAATTTTCTTTCTGTTTAGGTTTTGCCGCGTATCTCGGAATCTCTGCGGCGTAATTTTCACGGAAGATCTACCTTCTTGTGTTAATAAGAAAGCAACCTTCTCTTTTGCTTGGTCGTTTGTCACGGCGCACAGTTCGTTAAGTCCCTCGTAGATGTTTCCTGGACCGAATGGTAATCGGCGGGGATAAGATTAATGCTGTTGTTCGAACACTAGCTTGTGGTTTATACCTCGATCATTGTTTTTAATGCCAACAGAACTTTAAAGCCAAATACGAACGAATAGGGAGAACAGAAAAAAGAGGAGAGATATAGAAATGAATTCTTTCCGGTATTTGAGTAAAATAAAAATTCTATTTAGAAAAAAATATTAGATAAGTGCAAAAGTTTTCCACGAATTTTTGCACTCACCTAATAAAATTGTTCAAACATTAAAATACTTACCATTATTATCAATGCTCCCACGCGATTGTTCTGCAAAACAATTTTTTATTTTATCTAGAATCAAATTACTATTCTAACTGTGCTAAAAAATTCGTCGGAAAGAACTCATTTCTACACCTAATAATAAAATCAACCGTATCGCTTCTTTCGATTTAACGTTACTATCTTGTGCAGCAAGAAAATCTAATGTCAATCTGCTTGACTCTAACTTTACCATAGTAATAAATATTGCTGACGACTCATAATAAAATGAAAATAAAACTAAAACCAATAAAGTAATCATGTCGTTGGTGATTTCAAGATCGAAGTAGAAGATGCACATACTTATCAGACACATACGCGTGGCCCCCCGTTTTCAAAGAAGCTTCATACACAGCAATCCAAAGCGTCCTCGCATCCCTCGTAATCACCGTCTTATCGCCCTCCTATCGGCCCCCCAGTTACTTTATCCCAAATGATGGACAAATCCAGCCTCCGGGGGCAGGACGATGCAATTTTTATCATCGTTCGCGGCCTCGAGTGCTCCGATACGGCAAAATTACGAGCGGATCGAAAACTGCGCGCAGGAAGACGAATAGTTGCTCGAATCGAGGAAAATATCATTCGCGGAGATCTCTCGATCCATAATTTCCCATCCCCTTCTTTCCATACCTGGTTACACTATTACTTTACGCGCGTTGTTCGAAAAAAAGATGGGAAAAAACGGGAAAACAGGAAACCGGCGCGGCGGAGAAAATTGCAAAACCGACGGCCAATCTTTCAAAATAACATTTGCCACGGATTAATGAATATGTATCGTGATTCATGAGCCTATGACAGGGTTAACAGGGGGTTGCTTCTGGCTGAGAGACAAAGGACGAAGATAATTAGAAATCATAGTGGCAGCTAGGAGACTGGGGGAGAAAGAAATGTAATCTGTGAAAAAAAAGGAGGATGGGGGTGGATGGGAGGACATTTTTTGGGACGTATCTGCTCAACGAGGGTGCAAAAAATTTACGAGCCTGATAAGCTGGCGTCCCTCTTGACTAGCATCATCCGGCCACAAAGTTTCTCCTGAAATTTTCCTCGAGATCGCATTGAATCTTCGTTGCCTCGTAGATTTTGTTAGAAGATATCGTGCGTAATGAGAATTTAGTCGAGATTAATGACGTAGATAATTGTGTTTAAGAAGGAGATTTTTATTTCAAAATTAAACAGTCTTAAATTTCTCGCGATTGAGATAACGAGTTTGTTCAGAAAATAAAGAGAAGAAGAATTCGTTGCGATAAGTGGTCCATTGAAAAAAAATGTATCCAGCAATCACAACCGGAAGGAAATTTGCGTAGACGTCGGTCGGCTGGCTATTTTGCGATCCTGGCATTAGAATAATCGCTGCTCGCCCCGTTTACATTAGCGTAACCCGTGGAATGGAAAATTGAATCTCCAACCGAACAAGTATCCCTCGGAGTATCCTTGGGAAAATACGACATAGGATTCCTTATGTAGAGTAGCTAGATTTCAATCTCGCCTCGAGGAAAGTAGACAGCTCATAACGAATTCCCATAGGAAGTATTTTCAAGCATCAAACATGTATAAAAGTTATTTCGAGACTAATTTTTACAAAACTCAATTGATACTCTAAGATCCGTTCTAAGAATCGTTCCGAAATTCATCCAAAACTTCGACCACATAGGAAAACACTTCCTCTCATTAATCCCGAAGTCTAAACTAAAAATTTGCACGAGATTAATCCAACAGGTTACACAGAATCAGTCACACGAAGCTAATCTCAATGCAACCAAATGATCGCTGGATCCCGGACCGCGAAAGTTGTCCAGGAATCACAGCGCTAGGAGATCAATCCTCGTCACGAGATGATTTATCGATCCCGTTCGCGCGAAATTTGCGCGGCTATGAATCACTCTCGCGTGGCTAGAACAACGCGATCGCTCGAAAGCCACACCCCGCTTGCTGATTCGCGACTGCACGCATTGAAACAGCGAACAATAGAGAAAAATGCGAAACTTTTTTCGATACCTTTCACGGGAAATGCATCGTTGCTCCTTTTCTATCAATTTGAGTTTACAAGAGAAAAGACGGATCCCCTAAACGCTTCGCGAATTAACTTTGCGACGTACGCTCGTTGCGTAAAAAGTAGAGGGTGGAGTCGATTCGACCCCAATAATGAACACAAGTGGAATACACTTTAACTAATTAAACACGCGAGTGTGTTTGCTTCGCCGGTGGATCAGTCGGAAAGATTGAGGGGCGGTTCGGAAGGGTCTTATCTCGGTGTAAGCCCCCGCCTTTATCATCTCGTGGGATTTCCTTCTCGCTTTCTTTCTCCTCGGGGAGACCGAGGTGTTCCATTGTTTCAGCGATTCGATTCCCGAAAATTGTATTCATTTCCGGGAATCGATACCTACTGCCATAATTATAAACCATGGCTAGCAAGTTTCAATTTTTTAACCCTCGAAAATAGAAGAATCATAGCTGACTTAATTTTCTTATACAATATAATCAATAACAAAATAAATTGTACGTCTATCCTCGAAAAACTAAATTTCAATATTCCCGCTCGAAACTTGAGGGGCAACAGATTATTTAATGTCAAGGCTCACCGATCTCTGCTCGGCAACCATAATTCTATTGATCGTATATGTACTCTGGCCAATTTATTCCGTGCTAACATCGATCTGTTTAACGACTCACCCGATTTGCTGCGCAATACACTCAGATTGTTGTTAAAGGAGTGACCCGTCATTTTTTGTCTTCTTTTATTTATGTTTATTTTCTTTTTTCTTTGTATATTTATTACCTTAATATTTTGGATGATCTATTGTACCAAAGGGTTTTTACCCGTTCAATAAAGTATTATTATTATTATTATTATTATTATTATAAAAGTTGAACTCGGTTCGTCGACTCGCGGCGGAAACTCGCGGATATTCTATTTCGCGACTCCCACTGCTAAATATATTCGTGCAGGTCGACGTTCCTTCTTCTTATCGATCTCATCATTCATTAATCACTCCGCGGCGAAATCGTGTCTACTCCGCTCGCCATGAATAACCATTGCAATTATGGTTTCACAAAGATCTCGCTGTTCGCAGTTTCGATCCGGGTTATCCGTCATCCGACCTCTGTCATTTTTAATAATAGAATCTCGTCGGTGCGACTATTTTTTCCGCGATATGTCTTTCATTGAAACGAGCGTGGGCGATTAATCATTGGCGGCAGAGAATCACACGATTTCAATTTTAATTTTCACCGATATACATGCAGTCGAAATGGTTAGGAAAATCTTCGGAATTTTCTGTCGGTTAGTTGCATCAATGCCTTAAATAAACAACGCCAACCGCAGATAATACCGATTATCGGATAAAGCTTCAAACTCTTTGCCGCGATATCCTCAAAGAATCGAATGGTACAAAGTCTCGTTGATCCCCCTTCGCATCCGATTCTCGCTACCGACGCGACGGCTCGCATCAGCAAACGAAAGAGATCGCCGGAATCCAGTTTCACGCCAGTTATGCAGCTATGAGCCACGCGCTCTGCAAACAACGAAGCTCCATTCATCTTCCTGGTTCGAAGCTCCGAACTCGCCGCTTTGAAGCATTAAAGTCAAAGCTGCTGAAGCATCGAGCAATCTCAACGAAAATCGAGCTAAAAGGAGGGAACCGTGCAATAAGGTGGATCCGCACCCTCTTCACGTGTTTGGTTCAGCAAGAAAATGATCGACGTACCCTCGAAACTGAAGCTTCCACGTAATGTACGCTGTCAGGACCCAGAGAGATGGACATGATCCGGGATGTCTGACCAAAGGAGAAGGTATTTGCTGTCCCGGACAAATACGCGGTGTCATTCATCTCTCGCAAACAAAGCGCTGGTTTTCTCGAGCACTAGAATACGAGATGACGGAGTCAATAGTTGTGTTAGGACAGCGAGTCGCCAGACTCTGACCATGATAATATCAGGAGAAAAATAGGATCGCAATTTCATCTGACATAGTCGACAAAAGAAAAGAAATTTAATCACTTTTATCCCGAAATAGAATAGTAACCTTCAGGTCCCTGTCGTTTTTTCTGAAAATGTTTCATTAGCCACGTCAAAGGTTGCGATTAATTTCATGTCTGCCATAAAGTGACTGTCTCCATTAGTGAGCCATTTATATATAAAAAAGTTGTAGAGTAAAATAAAAATATATAAGTAGTAATATAATAAATATATAAAAAGTAATGAATAGAGCATTTTTTTTATATTAAAGTTAGACTATGAATCTTCTAGAATTCGATTTAAAATTGTTATAATACTATTAATATTTTCTTAAAATTCGTATCATGATTTCGACAGCTTTACTATTACTAAATCAAACTTCAATTTGATTACTCTAAATTTTGCTCTAATTGTATTGTTAACGCATCGAATAATTGAAACACAGGATAATAAAAATGTGAAATAATTAAGTGCCGGTTAATCGAGGTTCTACTGTATAAGGTTTGTAAAATATGTACGATAATTAACATTAGATGTTAATCAATAATTATAGGCAAGCACACAAAATTGGGGGTTCATAATTTGGGACAGACACACAAATTGGAACCACAGTAATACATATATTCAATGTCCATCGAAAAGCACACAAATAGGGACAATAACTTCTTCTCCAATTTCAATGAAAACTTGATGAAAAGTTAGTCTTCTTTGTCTTGTAAAAATTTCTATTAAAAAAAAAAAGAGATTAGACTCAATACAAATTTTAAACAAATGAATTTGAGACCAGATAATTGAATATTTACTTCATAAAGGGAGCATGCTTGTTTAACAACACCCTAATAGGGAGAGGCAGTTACTCTATTTAGTCTGTTCTGCGCATTAATTTTTTTTCCCCGCCGACACAGGATACCCGCCCACATTCAAATATCCCGTGGTACATAGCTGAACTCATGTACCAAGGTCGCATTCGGTCCATTCGAATCCCGTTTGAAGGCAAGCAAGCCGCGTGAATGCAGCCGAGGGCTGTAGATCGTTTCTTTACATGCTTACATAAGCACCCTTCAGCTCTTCACGTGTCGCATTTTTACGGGCTTTCGCGAGGGAATGAAGCAAAGGGCGATGCAAAGGACGCCGTCGTCTTAAGAGCGACACCGCCTGGCTTCCCTTTTCTCCCTTTCGTTTGTTTCTCCCTTGTCGCCGGCTAAGGGAAGTCGATATTTTTTGCGCGAGCCGCGCAGCATAAAGCCGCCGCGGCAAAATAAAGGGGAAGGAAATTTCATCCATTTTTGCCCGAAAATTAATTAAATTCGTCAACCTGCCGTACGAGCCTCCGACAACGTGTTGAAGCGCTTTGACTTTTCCCCGATGACGCAAAGGCACCGTCAACCCTTTCAGCCTCTCGTCGCCGTCTGTCAAAAGCTTCGCAAAGTCCTATTGACTTTTTAAATTCACACCGGGGAAAATCAGTTTCCGATACCGTGACGCGAACCAACGCCTAAAAAACGTCGAACAACTTCCGCGAAAGTCTAACATAATTGCGACGGAAACACACCGAGACAATTAGGAGTAGACGACAATCGGACTCCCGCCGCGTTTCACCAACGAGTAAATCGTTATTCGCTTCATAATCGCGTTACCCTGTATCGCAACAACTCGCGATTCCTCGGCAAGACAATTGTCTTTCCGCTCTTTGAGAAACTTCCAACCCTTTTCCGTCGAGAGCTCGTTTTAACTCTCAACTTTCTTCGAAGACTTCACTTGGAAAGTGTCTCTCGTTTTAACTCGGCTAGCTGCAGCAGGTAGGATCGATTGTTTCGAACGGATTCGGGATAAAAGATAGGAGGGAGAATGAAGCGGGCGAAGGTGAACGAAAGATATTAAAGTTAAGGAACGACCGTCAGGACCCTTTTAGCCGCTACGCGCACCTTCATTCATCACTGTTCGCTTATGAACGATGATTTTTCAGGATCAACGCGTCTTCCTCGTACCATGGATCGTCAACCTCATCACCACCTGCGTCGTCGACGTCGTGCACTCCTTGTATCTATTCATCGTTGCTGTAAGTACATATTTGTTGAAGAAATTTATTAAATTACATTTTCAAGGGAAAAGAAAGTCAGCTCCGAGCTGTGAAAACGGAGGAGATTAAGAAATTATATGGGAAGCTGGAGATTGAAATTATTCTCGACGTTCTGCGAAATTTATACTATATGAAGGCTATGGAATTCAAGGTAAAATAAGAATGAAGTGAACAAAAATCAACTCTGAAAAGGAAATTAAAAATATTGGTATATTTCAGAAGCCTATAAAAATCCCTGCAAGATAAAAGAAAAACATAGTTATATTAGATCGACAACTTGCGAAAATTGTATTTTCAAGAGAAAATAAAAACAGTCTGTAGCTCTGCAAACAAAGAAAATTATGAAATAATACTGGAAACTGGAGATCGAAATTATTCTCGACTTTTTGCGAAATTTATTATATATGAAAACTATGGAATTCAAGGTAAAACAAAAATGAACTGAGCGAAAATCAAATCTGAATAGATAAAAAAATTACTTTAGATCTGTGATTCAACAATTTCTGGAAATTGTATTTTCAATAGAAAATAAAAACAGTCTGTAGCTCTGCAAAACAAGGAAAATTGTGAAATTATAAGCGGGTTTGAGATTTAAATTATTTTTGATTTTCTGCGAAATTTGTTATATTAAAATATGAAAGCGATTGAATTGTGGGTAAAACAAAAACGAACCAAGCAAAAATCAATTCTGAAAAAAAAATTAAAAATATTTGTGTAATTTAGAAGCAAAGTACTATTCATTCGACAAATAAGTCCATGAAAGATCCAAGAAAGCCGCGATTACTATAGATCTTCAGCCCAGAGCCAGAGATGTAGGGAAGAAAGTTTTTTCCCTGCAAATGGACCCGCATGAGAATCGTCCACGAAGTTCCGGCATTCCGGGGCACGTGTTCGAAAAGCCCCGACGCTTTTTCCGCCGCTTTTCGTGAGAACGAACCGCGTGACTCTCCTTTCGCGTGTGGTAAGAGGATATGTCCGCGATAATTGCTTGCTGCCTCGATCCCCTGGAGCATCCAGGCCAAAAGGAAGCTTTTCGGGATGCCGCGAAACACGACCAACGTCAGCTTCTGCCGGCGATAAAGCGAAATAAAAGAGAAAAATGCGATTTGAAACGGCTGTCCCTTGGAGACACGGAAATAAGCTTCGAGTTCGCACGATTCGCCGATGATCCCGTTGCAGAGAGATCTTTCGATTGCAAATTCTTTGACCCATTTCTGGTAAACGTTTTTACATTACCGCGTCGGGATGATAAAACATTTTATTCAGGCGTTTGACAATGTCCGTCGCGGGAGAAGGGAAAATTTAAAACCGAGTTTTCAAATTCTAGGGTTGAATGTAACATTGCGATAATTGGAAAATGCATTTTCAGCAGGAAAATTGTCAAGTTATTTTTCGTTGTCGGAGTATAAAATTGGAAAATTGTGTGGAAAATCGTGGAAAATTGTGAGCACTGTTTTCTAATTAGTTCGGTGAAATAGCTTCTCGTTTGCTTTACGGCATTAGCCCCGATATACACAAGCGACAAAAAGTCGCTGCGATTCTGCATACTACTATGTTTTTCACAAATGCAAATAAATTGAGCAACGTCAATCACATGAAATCGCAATGATCGCAGACGATCGCGGCAACTTCGTGTCGCTCCTGTACATCGGCCCTTATAATGGTTGTCAAATTCTCATTCGTTCCCATTAATTATGGCATTGAAGCATACTACGCAGTCTTAATTTCTGACTCCGTTCGGCGAATTATACGCAGCATTTTATCGAACTTCGCCTACAAACGAGAAGTGGATAGTCCATTACGAAATATATTAGCACTTTCAGGGAAATTGCGAGTGAAGTTTGTTCACATTAATTGGCCGACAAACTTCTCGTAAAAATACCACTCCACCTGCTCTCAAAAAAATTAATCCGTAACTGTTTACTATAACAACTTCGCCACTTCCAGTGCTCCTAGTTTTTCTAAGTTCTTACATTTTCCAACGAGAAAAATATCAACTAATTGCAAGTCACAGACTCACAATGAGCGAAACCTGTATCTACCCCCATTCATTTCCCCCTATCTCAACCACATGGAAATTCCGAATGTCGATGTATCACTCAATATTATCTCCATCCTCTATTGAATATCATACAGAATTATCTCCCATTCAGCTCCCCTAAATTTCACCCCTTGCAAGGCATCTCTCCGTATCCTTCTGACTCAGGCATAAATCAAATCCCGTATCGACCACGAATCTGGGTCGTGGTTGGCATGCAAGTGGCTAGTTTTTCAAAACCGAGGAGAGAAGAATTTCGAGAGGATTACTCGGTTACCGCAACTTTTCCAAGGGGTAGGCGGTACGATCTTGCAAAATGGGATCGAAACCGATCGCGAGGGAAACTTTCTTACCTTCGACCGACCTGTAACTTCGCTCGGGAACTTGTCGTCATTTTTAAACGCTTCCTTTCACGGTGCGCAACTTTTCTACCGCGTTAAAAGTTTTGTTACGGAACAGAACCAAGCTTTCGCTGTTGCGTTTCGCGTCGCCCAAGGATTCCATCCACGTTCTTCTACAAATACATTGTTCCGTAATTGCCGAGCTCCCCTACGAGCACGGTTTTTGCCACCGGCTTTGAGGACTCCGCGGCACAGAGAAAAGCTGCGAGATAATTGCTGCAGCGGCTCTTTCGGATTCGAGGCTTAAACTTCCTCTCGAGTTCTCGAAGGATTTTCGTTCGAGTAGAAAAGCCGGAGACACTTCAGTTTTTTGCCGCGGTCAAACGAAATTATAAACTTCATTTGGCGAAAACTTTATACTTCTCAAGATTTCAGTTTATAAATTGCAGAGAGCAAAAAAATACGAGGCGGTATCGACGAGAAGGAAATTTCTAGATTGTGCATCGCGGATATTTTCAATGGGAGTGGCGCAACTCTGCCGCAAAAAAGTTTATCTTCTTTAACTTCGGAGGATCGACGATTTTTGAACGACAGCATAAAGAACCGTGCCAGGTCTGTTTTTTACCCATCGTGGCTGTCGGAGGGTTAATAATTCCTCTGACCCCATTTGCAACACCGCTTAAACTGAACTAGTTTACCCCATGATGCGCTTCGTTCGCGAAAAGGAGATGAAGGGCCACTTTTAATATAAGTCACAGTAGGCACAAACTGGGCCTCATTTTTTATGGGGCCTATTCTAAATCTTTGCTCCACGTCAACTATATGAGTCAAACATTAAAGTACAATATTCAGCAGGCTTCACCACTCCGAGTAGTATTTTCAATTCGATTCTTCGTCTTCATCTTTTTAAATCTCCAACTACAAACTCTCATATCTTGAATTTTAACTTTCAAAATGTCTAGATCTGCAACTTGACAATTTTAATGTTTAAATTTTCTCTTCAAACTTTTGAATCTTTAACTTCAAGTCTTTAAATCTTCAGTTTTATATTTCAAATCCTCAACTTATTATAAATCTTTTCAGATCTCCAACTCGACCCCTCAAATTTCCACAATTTAATTCTGATAATTTTCATATCTCCAACTTGAAACTATTAAATCTTCGATTTTACATATTAAAATCTTGAACTTAAACCTCGACTTTAATCTTCGATTTCAGATTCTCAAGTTTTCTGTATCTGAATCTTTAAACCTTTAAATCTTGAACTTCAAGATTTTAAATTTCTAAAGTGAAATCCTAAAAATCTGCAAATCTCGAATTTTGATTCGTCAAATGTTCAACTTTAATGTTTCGAATCTCCGTCTTCAACGATAACCATTATATTTTATAGTAATTTTAGTTATTCTTCAGTAAATCATTTTTTAAAATCAATTTACCTATAAGCAGCGCAAAGTTTGGAACAACCAAATATTGTACAAAATTTTTTACTTTTTCAAATCATATTAGGATTTCTGCTCCATCCTGTATTTGCTAAAACGAAAGCTAGAAAATAGTCATGAAAACTTGAAAAGATTTATTTTTAAAGAGTAGAAATGTCAACTTTTATTTTCGATGAACAAAAAAAAATATGTTCAAGTTTCATTAACAGAAATAGAACTTTTTCTTTTAAAGTCTCCTAACTGTGCGCCTAGAGCCTCCAAAAATATGAAAGCGTCCCTGAGGATCCGATATCCTAAAAATCGACAAAAGCGGACATCCAACGTGAAAGTTTGAATGCCAATGCGTCTTCCAGCCATCCGGCAAACTGAGAACCACTCAATATATCCAGCTTATTCTCCGTCAGCCGACAAAAGGAGATGAAACCCCAGAAGAGAGAAAACCCTTCGGACCCATCCACCATTTTTCCTCGCGGTTGAAGTTAAAGGGTTGAACACTCCTCGCCCCGGAAACGTGACGTACGACGAGTGCTCTTCCCCCGACGGACGCGTCGACGCCTTCAGAGGCCGCGGCTATTGTCCACCGGTTGTTTCCACGGTTGTCTAACGTTATCCGAAAGTTGGCCGGTTGTCTGCTCGGCGAACCGAGCGATTTCGAGATCCCCGAGGAGAGCCGGTTCGCTGTTACGCTCGCATATTCGCAACACGTCGGTGACTCGACGGAGAAGTCCTTGAAACGGAAGCCTTTGAAACAAATTGACCGACACGGAAGGCCGTAATGGCTCCCCGGAGAACGGGCCAGGCTAAAAAGCAGACGTGCTTCGCAGCAGGAAGTTGGGGTGGGCGGAGGAGAGAAAGAGAAAGAGAGGGTTTAAAGTACCTTGCTCAGTCGGCAATTAGCGCGTCGAACTGTTTCGCTGATTTAATCGAACACTCGCGGGGTGTTCATTCAGCGGAAATGGCGACGGATAAATTTGTTGTAGCGGGATTTAAAAACGCTTCGGTGCTGTTAAAATAGCCGAGCATCGAAGAGGTTTTGCGACGGGGAATCGATAGTTTGCAAACGCTACTGAAAAATGAATTAAAAGTCGCGCGGGGATGGAGATTGAAATTTTTGTATTGCTTACTAATACTTTTTAAAATCCATTCTTTCACGCGTTGCAAACTTTTCGCGAGAAGAATCTCTAGTCGCTGTTGCGGCTTCAAGGATCTCGGGAAGTCGGTGCAAACAGTTTCACCGCGGTCAGTGTCGTAATTAGTAATTAGGTTATCCCCCTTGCTATTCTACCGCGAAGTCCTTAATTGAGATTCCTGCAGGCATCGCTGAGCACCGTAGATCAATCCTTGGGTAAATTCTATTATGTCACTTCGCTCACGCGAGGACACGCGGACGCGTCGTGTATTCGCATCGAGTCAATACGCAACCAAGTCGCATATCGATTGGATCCAGTTCGATTGTGCTATTCGTGAACGCAAGATAACGCGGAATTGCCGGAGAGACACTTCGAATACGCGAGCGTTTAAACGATTTAAACTTCGCTAGAATTTTTCAGACGATTTTTACGGAAAACCTCTGACCAATACCGACGATATCGCAACGCCGAAGCGCGTTCAAAAGCGTTGCGACGCAACAAAATTTTAAAATTTTAATTCAGAACTGGCGCATCTGAAAAGCAGGTGTTTCGGAGACCAACGGCGCAGTGGAGTTTCTTTTTTACTCTCCAGATGTAAACACGCATCTAAACGTTGCGCCACCCCTTTAAACTCACCCTGTGTACGTGACGTGTGTTGTGTACTAAGCACTTTCATATGCAGAGAGGCCAGATGCAAAATTTCCTTTTCTCACCCCCGGAACGACAGCCACCGGCGGTACGTGCAATCTTCATTAACGCCCTTACTGTTAGCGCACCGAGTTTTTCCACCCTCGGCGATGCAGAAATAAGAAGAAACTAAAACTCGTTTTCCTCGGAAACGTCAAACTATCGCTACGAAATCAAAGAAAGCAGGAAGTGTCCCCAATTTGCGGAGATGATCGTCCTCTTTCGATTTTTTCTCTCTTTCTTCGCTTCGATTATCATACGACACAGTAAAAGCTTTTGTTAAAATCATTGTCACTATTATATTTTTTTTCTACCTTGGCTGCTGTTTGCAATCAAATTTTTTGTACGTATTGAAGAGGATATATTAAACCTCATAAAATTGCGAGAAGCATTTCTCCCTCTTTTTTGAGAAATAAATTATTAATTGCGTGATAATTCCTAATCTAGGAAAAATTCATCAACAAGAAATTGCATAATTATTTCTTCAGAATGATGCAAAAGTGATCCTTGTAACTTACTGAGTTGATTCTACCTTCCTCTATTTCGCAAAAAAATTTCGGTACAAACTCCGAAGAATATTTCCAATACCATTAATTTTTTGCCGCGTTAGTAATTATTTTTCAAGGCCCTAAATTCAGTTCTCCATTTGCCCTATTTTTAACAAAATTCTATAGTCAATGGCTTCACGTTCAAAGCTTCAATTCCAACTGAAATTCATCACCATACAAACAAAAATGGTATTCATTTCCTGTCGACTTAAAACGCTCGCATACCCGAAAAATAATAAAGCCAGCAGAGAATCGCGCGTCACAAAATCACGTGACGAGGACGCTCCTCGATTTAGCGTCGACTATTCTTTTTCGCTTTTGCATCTACACAATGAACGTGCGCGATGAAATTTGAGAGGAACACTTGAAAATTGACAAGAACTCACTCGAGCCTCGAAGCATCGCAGTTTTGTAAATATGCGATCGCGTTTCAACGCGAAGCTATTTGAAACTGTTTCGACACGCTCTTTCCGCGAAAAATAAATGTCAGCAACGAAGAGAAAATTCCTTTTCCTACGAATGAATACAAAATGAAATTCGACGAGCAGTAAATCTCTGCCTATTTCGAGGAGGAAACGGGGGAATCTTCTGAAAACGAAAAAAGAATCCCGTTCTGTGGCTTCTCCCTGACGTTGCAATCTTTAAATGCGACGAGAGGGAAACGCATCCGCTTGTAACGTGACCGTTTACCGAGAAAAGGAGCGGGAAAAACTTCTTGTCGACTGCGTTGCGTTCACCGCTGGGAAATCCAGCGGCGTTTCGCGACAGATCAGCATCGAAAGTACACACTCGACTCGAAGAGTAGTAAACACGAGACTTTATTGCCTGCCTGTAATCGATTCCCCGCGTTGTAACGATCCTTCGATCCCGCTGACTGCGTCATCGCACCGCGTTTTCCCGAAACTTTAGGCTCTGAGGCAAGGAAGATCGACCAGGAACTCGGGGAAACGGAAATTCGCCTCTCCTCGCCATTATGTTTTTCCACGTTTTCCCCCGCGGACCTGAAAAACGACAGTGGCTGACTTCCCCTTAGCCGGAATTTAAATTACTCTTCCCGGAATTACGGAGTTCCATTAAGTTTTCAATTTCCCCGACGTGTGTCTTTCCGTTCTTTCGCGAGTTATTAAAATGGGGGGAAAAAAACACACGATTCCTGAAACTCATCGCGGCGAAAACTGAGGAGACGGTACAGTTTCCTCGTTACGTTTTCTTCGAGTGGCTTTCCACCTCTCGCTCGGCTAATTATACCGAGCAGAATCGACTTACATCGTCCCGTGTTTCTTTTAGCCCGTAGCGTTCGTTTCTTGCGCGCAGTCGATGGATCGATCGCGTTTCGCGGTCGCTGAGCAAACTGCCTGAGCAAGCTTCGCGTGTCCCTCGAAGGAGAAACACATACACACACGATTCCCTGCAGAAATTTCGAGCGTTGACGGGGAAAGCAAAGCGTCCTCCGCGAAAGGTATTTCAATAAACGTCGGTAAAGTGGACGGAACGGCTGATTGAAGAGCGCTTGCTGTATTTGGACGACGTTTAGTCGATGGAGTGGGATTTAATTTTATCACGATTTTGTTTCAGTCCACTCTTGACCCGACGAAAGTGATGCTGTACACGCTGAACTTCTTCCTTCTCTGCCTGAACGTGAGTATATTTCAGTCTGAGAAGCATCGCCGCGTTTGTTCCATTTTTTTTTTTTTTTTTGTTTATTTTTTCAGTCTCTGAAGCTTTGGACGGCGTCTTTCCGGGCATTTCTGTTGAATTTGTTTCTCTTTCGTTGCGCATTTCCTCCCTTACGATCGGCTCTTCGTTTCGTCGTTATTTTGGTTTCCGTCGTCCTCTCACGAGTTTTTTATTTGGCATTATGATGCGCGCAGGTAGAATGTGTTTACGTGATGGCGGCGATCCTCGGCTATATTCTACGTATCCTTTACTTCAGATTTATTCCCTGTTGTGCGTGATCTCCCAGTATCAAGAATATATGGCTGGTCGAGGCACTGCCACGGATGACTACGAATACAGGGTCAGTATTCTGACAGTCTCTCAGCGGAAACAGGAACGGGATAAGGGACGAAAAGTTAAGTGTATTAATTGTATTGTTCAAATGTTGTGACTCCCTCGCGAAGACAAAAATCAGGAACGTCGAAACTGTAGTAGATTCAATCGATAAATAATCAATCAGGAACTTAGGGTAATTATATAACAAGCAGGTTTAGGTCGCGATATACAGTATTGACTCGAAGAGTGGCTGGGTTTCAGAACCGAGCGCAGCCCTTCTTCGAGTCGGGTTCGATCTCGGCCGCGGTGGAATGAGGCAATGCGCACCAGCAAAGGAACAGTGAGAATAGAGAAATCTCTTCTTCGGATCAAACCCAGGCGTCATTTTTCGAGTCAACACTGTAGCTAACTAGTTAGCTGACTGACAAAGGACATTACCCAATCCATACACACCGATTTTGATGCACTTTTAGTATAGTATGGAGCTCGAAAAAATATTTAATATGTATTTTTTTATCGGTAATCATCCATGTTGAAGGGACGAAAATCGCCCTTAAAGTTGGGAATGAAAAACATATTTTATCGAATATCTCAGGAACTGTTAGAACTAAACTCAGGTTGCAATATGTGCGTTTTTTAATAGTGATTTTTATAATATAGACAGATTTGCACAAATTGTATTTATTTTTAAAAAATTTTAAATTTTCATATTTTTAGCAAATTTTTTTTTGTTAAACGTTGAGCTGTGTTCATCATTGGCACACGTAAACTATGTATCTAGACAAAAATACGGATAAACTAAAACTAAAAGTTGCAAATGAAATACAAAAATTAAATTTACCCGTAATTGTTGTCTAGTTAGTATAGTTTGCGTGTGCAAATGATGATGAAAATAACTCAACTTTAATAAAAAAAATTTTCTATCAATATGAAAATTCTTAATTTTTTAAAAATAAATACTATTTTTCCAAATGTGTTTATATTATAAAAATCACTACTAAAAATGCATAATCTGCAAGTTGAATCATTAATCTAGCTCTAATAGTTCCTGAGATATTCGATAAAATATGTTTCTCATCTCCAATTTTAAGGGCGATTTTCACCCCTTCAACATGGATGATTGCCGATAAAAAAAATACGTTTTAAATATTTTTTCAAGTTCTATACTATACTGAAAGTGCATCAAAATCGGTGTGTATGGATTAGATAATGTCCTTTGTGAAAGAAAATTGTCAACTATCGAGCTGATTGATGCAAGAACATATCGAAAATATATTCTCAGAACTATCTGAAGGAGTTTTAGGCGTAGTTCCAGAAATTTTTTCATAAGTTGTATGTTATTTAAAAATGAATCCAATTCTCTAAGCAGTTCTCGTAGAAAATTTTTTGTATACACAATATATGAAAAAATAACTAATTTTCCTACAAATTTATATGCATATGTAAATTATGATTTAAATATAGTATATAGAAAATATTGATATTTAAGATCTTTAATATTTAACCTTAAAACAATAATAGTCTTATGTTAACTGTGCTTATAGCTTTCAAGAGATTATTATTTAATTTGTATTGCGTATAGTAGGTATTTTCATTTATTTCGAAATCATAATGAGCAGATTTAAGGCGCACTATGGCAAAGCGCGGCGAAACGAATTGAAGAAATTGATTCGCATTGGTTGCTGCACTTCAGCCTAGTGCGTGCGGCTCCATGAGATCCAATTGTTTATCAAATTTTCTCTTCGCTTCGCAGCGCTTGGACGTGCTTCGCCATAACACGCCGCGTTTTAGGCGACGAGAACTGCCTGGGGAACAGAGTTTGTTTTTAAAAAACCCACATTTTGCAAAAAGAATTTCTACTGTGTGCCTAAAAAATACTCCAGTTAGTTCTGAAAATATGTTTTCAACGTGCGTCCACTCGATATGTTCTGCTCTTGTCAGTCAGCTGAATAATTGGCTGCACAATTTTCTCTCAGCCAACTGACTAGTCAACTACATCGCGACCTAAACTAATTACCCTTAGTAATACGTTTCCAACGGTTTAGGTACGATCGTATAGTGAGTGCGCTAGAAGATTTAATTTAATTCTTGCTCAATCAACAATCACTCGACATCAAACGGACCGAGATCCTTGTCAAAGGATAATCGAATTGCGTCTCGTCGCGATCAACCAAAATCGCTAGGGTGTCCAATGAGCCAGAGAGTATCAATATCAACCGAACCCGTTACCCAAGCAGAAGCTTCTTTTCACCCGATCTAGATACGTCGTATCAGGGTAACAATCTATTCCTAAATCAGATTGAACCATCAAGGGGACCATGAAACGGCTCCAAATACTCTTACATCGTTCCACAAACTGTGTTCAACGATAGACTTCATAGAACTAAAAAGGAAAATCACGATTTTCCTCGTTTATCTCAGAACCGTCCACTAAATTCTTTATCGTCTGTCATCGAACACTCCATAAATTTTCCCTCGAACTCCATTGAAACCCAATTTTCCGAATTCAATGTACGTATCGCCTCGCTCTACCTCATAGAAACTCCATCGCACACACAACAATCATAAATTACCAACAACCGCGGTCGATAATTTATTAAAGACCACCGACCTGGTTCTTTCGATTAAATTATTCATCAAATCGCGGTAACACGATGGTCGCGTGTAATGGCACGCACCGAGGGTATTCGATCGTGCTTCCAGACGCTGATTAATGTAGATTGTTGTACTGATTGCGTTATACACACGGATCGTATTCGCGTTCGCTGGTTTCTCTTCGAAGAGCGGTTGACGTCCTTTCTACGCGGAGGTCCTTCCAATAAATGTCACGCCTGCTGACAGACGCGTAGATTAGCCGGCAGCGATCCGCCGCGCCACCATTCAAAGCAAGATTATTCAATGTAAGATTCATGAATCCGGCTGACGGAGGGAAAAGTCGGGAAAGTGACCGCGGTCTCCGGAGTAAATAAAAAATATACCTTCTCCCATGAAAACGCGGCCGATTTACTTAAATGCTAGCCGGAAACGGCGTTCGAGGAGATAAAAATGGAAATTCGTGACGCGTCGAATGCGTTTTATAGGGAGCAACTTGTACATTTTATTTTGTTTGGGGTGCTTCCAGAAGCGCTTCATGTTTTTTAAATGAGGGTTGTAATGGGCGATGGGTCAGAGAATAGGCCGGTGTTTTTTTCATTGCAGGACGTGCATCAGTTTATTATTGCCTGCTTGACGGCGACTTTGAGAAACGACACCTTTTATCACATAGTATCGGTATATCAGTTTTCATCAATCAAAAGCAGAAACCATAAGTGGATCAGTTTGCACTCGAAGGAAAATTCACGACAATACATAACACTTTACTTGTAAACTTCTTTGAAGAAGGATCTAACATCCCTTCGAAGTTTGTGATTCTTAAGGTATAGTGATCGGAAAATGTGCATCCATGTTGATCTGAAACGGAAATCACAAATTACAGTGTTGACTCGAAGAACGGCTGCGTTTCAAAACCGAGCGCAGCCCTTTTTCGAGTCGGGTTCGATTTTGGTCACGACCAGCGTTGCCAGATTGCTGTTTTCGTAAATCGGGATAAAGACCGATGAAGTCCTGAAAAAGCGGGATTTTAATAGAAAAATCGGGACATGCGAACAAATACAAATAAATACAAAATATATTTTTATTTTCCAACTTTATAATAATAAACACATTAAAAATACATAGCTAATTATTATTAATGATTATTATAATCTTTACTTATATTTAGTAGATAATTTTAACTGAGTAAGGATATCTTTCTTTTCCTTTATACAGGGTGGTCCATGCAACTTGTGCACCTCTATAACTTCAAAAATATGCGTTGCACAACAAAATTTTGTATACAAAAGTTGCATGGTTTAAAGGGGTACATTATGTAGTGTATTTATTTTTTTTGTAGGTGGAGGCGTTTCGGAGATTTGATGGTCAACTTTGTTTTTTTAAATAGAATACTATATTTTTTATATCAAAATATGGAAGAAATTCGAATTCTGAGTAAAAAAGTATTGACCTTTATTAGCCCTAAACCTAATAGCTAACGAGTAATTTCACTTTATTTCTTGAAAATTTTCTTCACATAATATCAAGTTAGATAAGGTTGAAATGAAAAAAAAATCGGGATTTTCAACGTCCTGTAAAATCGATTTTTATCTGTAAAATCGGGACGTCTGGCAACGCTGGTCGCGACGGAACGAGAAGACTCGCACCGGTGAAGTGGTGAGCATAGAGAAATCCCTTTTTCGAATCAAACTCAGGCGGCGTCCTTTGAGTCAACACTGTAAGATTGTCCTTATATCGAAACAGTACTGTACTGTGTCTATGATGCGAATAGTATCTCTCTCTTTTCTTCTTATCTACTTGCTTTCTCTATTTCCGGTTTAGATTACCATGGCGCCTACCAATAGAAAACATGAACGCGTTTTCCAATCACTTCCTGTAGGATCACCATTCGAAGTTCGAAAAATGAGTTATGGTTCCCAGAGAATCTTATTTCGAGCGAATCGTCGATCGTGTTCGGCTCACGATCGAAGCACAATTATAAAATGGGTCTTATGAAGCGCCCTTTGAAGATTCCAGCAGTGAGGTACGCGACGCAACCCCCGACCACGACCGCCACGTCCTGCTTGAGCTCTCGTCGAACAGCGACCACCAACGAAACCAGAACGACCGCAACACCAACCCAGAGTCCTACGACGGGTCAGAATGCTCTTTCCTCGGAGAAGAGCCCGGTTCGTCCGCCTAGGAAGCACGTCCAGTTCCCGGACACCGCGTCGGACAGCCAAAAGGGTAAATCCGGTGAGCACACGCGGCTTGACACCTTCGAACACCGAGGGTGACCCTAATCACCAGTAGTTTAGTGCACGAAGACCGACCGGAGAAGTAGAAATACCATTCATAGTCAGACAAACCGATCGACGAAGTTCCTAAATCGCTGCTTTCGAAATTTATAGCTATATGATATTCAAAATTTCGCATGCGGAATTAATCGACTTCCATTCGCATCACAAGTTCGATCACAATCGGTACCATCAAAAAGCAAAGTGTATTTAACTTATGCAAAGACCACAGTGGAGCACAGGAGCCATTTGCAGCCACTCACAATTCCCCAAAGCGATCCAAGTTCCCCGCAACACTGGCAAGCCCGATTACATAAAACAGAAGATCGCCGGGCCCTTTGATCTCGCAATTATCCTCGCCCTCGCAAAGTGCACTTAACACCTGCTTCAGCGCTTTCTCTCGCTGCTGTCGCCTAGCCTGACCCGTTCCCAACGAATCAACAGCGGTCTCGAGACGCCCGCCCTTCGATCTGTGTGTTTCAGAGAGCTCCAGCACGATACTGGTGCCCAAAAGGGACACGGAAGTCGGACACGCGTCGCCGTCCTGCTCCCTGAGGCTCGAGGATCACGAAACCCAGAAAACTAGTCTGATTCGGCACACCTGAACTCGTCCGAATCTCTGATCTCGTCCACGCTCGTCGATTTGATGAATTATTTATCTCGGTCGACGGTAACAGTCTGTTGAACGAGAGAAGCCGACGCGATGTGACGGACCGTGGTCGAGTTCCGTCAACGAAGTCGTCGACGTCGACGGTTTGATCCGTCGCCAGCTTCCTTCCGTGAATCACTTGCAATCTGACGATCAACCCCCGAGATTGCGGCACGCCTATCGAATTTGCGACGGCGCCGTTTCACTATACCGCGTTGTTATTCGAGAGCCGCGATTGTCGACACCGAGTCGCAAATTCGTTCGGATTTTCGGGACACGGATTTGATCCGTGAAACTGTTGGATCTCTTCGCTGGAATTCTATTTTCCTTTCATATTTTCGCTAGACCATCTGGCGTTCGGATATTGAGTTTTCTTTCATCACAGTGCGATGTTGTGTCGAGGGTGCATAAATTTCCGGGGGTCTTAACGTTTTTTATTAATCGATATAATATCATTCGTTTGGAATATGACTCTTATAAATATCCGGACATTGATATAGCGTTGATTTCTGTATCTGGAATAAATATAGATAAATTTATTTGTTTATTTATTTTTATTTCACGGGAAAGATTTCTCATTGGCGTATAAAAACAGAACAAAAGAGATAAAAGTCATTTGCAATATAGGGTGTAACAAAAATGTTGCAGTTCCTTGAAAGGGGTGATTCCTTAAGTGATTTTAAATAACTTTTTCCTTAGCAAAAATGTTAGGTGGGGCTTTGTTAACGAGTTATTAATGGAAAACACCGACCAATCACGGAGCGAGTACAGCGGATTAATAATGACGCGCACGATGGCGGGCCAATGCTACTCGCAGCTGGAGCCCGCGCTATAATGCATCCACTGTATTCGTGCCTCTATTGGTCGATGTTTTTCGTTCATAACTCGTTAACAAAGCCCCACCTAACATTTTTGCTAAGGAAAAAGTTGTTTAAAATCATCTCAGGAATCACCTTTTTCAAGGAACTGCAACACTTTTGTTACACCCTGTATACTGAAATATAGTATCTGAATGCTAAAAGATAAAGAAATTTTGACTTGACACAAACCACTGTTTAAATGTTAAAAGAAATGTCGAAAAAAGTGAATTTTCATGTCACAAAAATATTCAGACGGTTTTAAAATTGCAGTCAAAATGACAAATATTGCAATTTTTTTATAAAAATGCAGTGTTTGATTGTACTTTAAATTGTTTATTGTGTCCAAAATTATTTTTTGTTAACAATAATTATTATATTTTACTTCTCTATTAGACTAATTTATCATGTTTTTATTAGTATTCATTATTGTTTTTACCAACGTTGAAGTGTAATTCATTGTGCAGGAATAATCATAACTTAATAAAAAACTGTTAATATTAGTTACCGAAAATTTTGAAGGATCACTGTATTCATCAGTTAAAATTCGAGTTTGTATTTTAACCGAGATCTAAGCAGCACAATTTATATTATTATCAGAAAGACAGAATACTAAGCGAATATTTCCCTTTTAAAAAGAAATTGAGATTTAATAAAATTTAAAACAATAGAAATTTAAATCTCGATATAAAAATGTGACACGCGTCTTTTTGCCTCAAAGTCATAGATTTCAATCAATATTTCCTGAACGCAATACCGTTTCAACAAAACTCGCAAGTGATAAAAAATCTCGAAGACACGGTCGATCGCGATCAGGATTCAGTAAAGATCCGAGCGAATTTGTTCCTCGGAACTCCTCCATCGCTGGCATTCGCGTCGCGTTCGAAGGAAGATTAAGAAAGTTGTGATCGATGTTCCACGGAGCAAAGCAAACGAGGAAGTTCGCCCATTAATGCAGAAACAGAAGCCTCACGAGGGGTAAAATTGACTCCGATCGGGACGAATCTGGCGATAAATGTTTGCGCAGTTGTCGATCAATATTGACGTTCTGCGTAGTTTGATGACGATTCCCATCGTCCGAGTAATGACCAGCGATCTTCCCACCGAAGACGGACGATTCTGTTCTGTCGACCTCGAAAGTCGATCACTGTGACTCGCTCTCTGAACAGATTAAACAGACTTTAAATGTTTCCCTCGATCGTCTCTCCTTTCTTCGAGATCGTCGGGATCCGCCTCGCGCGTGCGATTAACCGCGGAGGTTATTAATCGTATTTTTCTATTGTACGTTTTCAAACGAGAGCATATTTTCTAACGAACAGTGTTCCTCTTGTTTCGGACGCGATCTTCAACGAGAATAGTTTATCGAAGTATCGATTCGATCGAGTCATCGGAAAACGATGCGTCTGCTTTTCGGTTCCTCGAGTCGTGAAAATTGTCCGCTCGTGTCAGCACTGCTCGGATAAACGATCGCACATGGGGATCATTCGAGCACATTTATCTGAGGTTGAATCCTGATCCGAGCAGTGTTGTACTTCTATGTTCAAAATGATATAAGCGTTTCTTTAAATTACGGAATAACAGACCGTTCGTATCTTTGAATGTATATACAATTGTAAATTTGATCGTGTTACAGTACCTGTTTGTATAGATTCTGGAGAGGACTTTTAAAAGGCTGTTCGAACATTTTCAATAAATAATTTATGTGGTTTTTTACCAAGGGTTTCAATTATTTACATAACAGATCCCTCAGGAATTTTTCTACTTATTTTATTTTCATATTTCGTTTTATACAATTGAGCAGTTTCTAAGATTTACTCTTCGACGTTCACAGAGAACGCCAAGTCACTCGACGAACGTTCAACATCCATCGAAATCGTTCGGTAATTCATGCTTAAAATTACTTAAAGTAGTTCAACTCATAAATATCTTCAGTTGATCTTCACGCGTCCTTCCAACAAAAATCCTAGATTCACAAGATGAATAATTAACAATACACTCAGTTTGAAGACAAGATAATCAGATCCCATAAGCTACAGGATCGAAAGATCATCGATCACTTCTTGGGGAACAGCTTTTCCTTGACCCTCAAGAACGTATGAGTCTTCGTCTCGGGAAGGTAGAGCGCCAAGAAGAAAACACCAAGTGCGTTTAAACTAGAAATGATCCAGAAGGCTGCGTACATGCTGTACTCGAATGCGACGACGCTCCAAACGCGCACTACGACGTACGACCAGACGAAGTTGAAGCAGAAACAGAGTCCAACGCAGTTGGCCTTGACGTGCATCGGAAAAATTTCATTCACGACGACGAATGGCACGCTGCTCAGTCCCAGAGATAAACTAATCGTATAAAATATTATCGCGAGGAATGGCAGCGCCTGCAGGTGTTCGATTTCATAATCATTCTCCTGCAGGCAGAAATAAACTCCCAGGAGGAAGGTGCAGACAGTGACTCCGACGACAGAAACGGTCATCAGAGGTTTCCTTCCCAATCGATCCGCACCGATCGCGCACAATAGATACGAAAACAATTGCATCGCCGCCAGGGCGATGCTTAAATACGATTCCTGCCAGTAAAGATTGTCGATCCTCTCAAAGATGATCTGCGAATAAGCGATCAGGATCACGGATCCCGAGAAAGCTTGCATCGTCATGACGCAAAGGCCTATCAGGATCGCTTTCTTCCCTCCTGAAAAGTCGGAAGTTTCTGTGAGAGACGCATCCGCGGCCACGGGAAAAAAGTGTTATCAGAGTCTGCACTTGCCTGGCTGATAAGCCAAGTCGCGGATGGAGGCGAACACTCCTTTGTTCCTCGGCTCGGCCTCCACGGATCTCATCACCGAGTCCAGCTCCTCGGCGATGTCAAAGGATCCACGGAGAAACATTAAAGAGTCCATGGCTTCCCCGTAATCCTTCTTTCGCAGCAAGTGATAAGGAGTCTCGGGCAACCAAACGAACATCACGAATTGAAACGCGGATAACGTCATCGCCACGTAAGAGTACTCTTCCACAGAGGCAACGGAACCGACTACGTAGCCCAGAAGATTGCCGCAATAGTCCATTAACACGAAGAAGCCGCACAAAGTTCCGCGCGATTGCGGAGGAGCGATTTCCGTCACGTAGATTGAGCCCGCGGTGAAAATTATGCCGCCCGCTGCTCCGCCTACGAACCGCGCGAGGTACAAACTCTAGAAACGATAAGGAATTATGTGGATCATTCTTCTGTGGATCGATGCTCTTTTTCACTTTTGTATTTTCTTATTAAACTATGGAAGAAAGGATTGTTGAACTTCTGCTTCCATCAGACGGCTTCTTATTTACTCTGTGGTCGTTTGTTAAACTGCCAATGCAGCGGAGACGTTGAATAACGGGCGGAGAGACCGCGAGAAGGCAAACAGACGACAATAGAAAACGCGGAAACCGAAAGTCGGGAAGCGCGTTCAGTGTTATTGTTTTCTAATTCATGAAACAACTGTTCGCTGTTTTGCATCGTTCTCTCCGCGCTTTGATACAGGGACTTAATACCGGTATGATTTCGATACCGGTATGACGTCAACAAAGCTATACCGAAACCGATATACTACCGAAATAGATGAATACCGAAACCGTTATCGTACCGAAATAAGTGAATACCGAAATCATTAAACTACCGAAACCGAAATAAATACCGGTATTTTTTCGGTTTTTCTTTCAATAATAACATGGAAGGGTAGACAGGAATTTATTTTATACCGATACCGAAAATATCGGTATAAGTTTAGTCACTAAAGATAAGGTAATAACTTTTATTGATTAAAACTATAAAAATATTGACACAACATTTTATCTTTGTATGTATAAAAATGCGAATATTAGTGATTAGTATACATTACCGGTAATATTTTCAATATTTTTTCAATATTTTTTCATATTTTTATTTATGCATATCAAACCAAAGTTTAGATAATAATAAAAAAATATAGAGTACATGAAAGTAAACAACAATTTGCAATGAATGTTTGTCTTTATTATAATTTACACATTTATATTTTTGTCGTTAGTTCTAAGAACTAAAATATCATCACGAATAGTGTCAGATAAATTATAACGTAGATATGTCAATATATATTTTAAAATAAGAAAACCGAAAAAATTACCGGTAAATATAGGTAAATATACCGGTATTTTCATATATCGGTATGATGTCATACCGGTATTTGCGTATTTCGGTTTCTATAAGGGTTTTGGAGATATAACCGAAAAATACCGGTATTATAGGTACCGGTTTAAGTCCCTGCTTTGATATCGATATAGACAGGAATCGTTCAATTTCTATCGGCAGAACTACGGAAATTAGAGAGCAGAGAACTGATCTTAAACTCTAATTAAAATTATAAGCAATTTTAGCAAATATCCAAATTCACGCTGCGCCTGCAAAAATTACTCACCAAAATCGACATGCACCACGCTGTGAGCGACCAGCTCGAGACGACGGGAATAATAGCGCAGAGTATCGCGTTTCTCCTACCAACGACTTCAAGGAGGAACACTGAGAAGAAGCAACCGAACGCCTTTCCCAGCTTTAGCAGCGACACCGCCCAGGACGCCTCCTCGATGGTGATGTTCAAGGCCGAATCCTCGGCTAGCAGCTTCGGTATCATGGGAGACATCCATCCCAGGAACATTCCCGCGGCCAGCTGGGCCAGACCCACTGTCTTCGTGCAACATTCGTTAACGTTTGGACCCGCAATTTGTAGGGTCGTAATTTTTTTCTTACCCACGAAAGTCACCGCGTAGAGCCTAACACGCGACATGATCGCAACCGCCACGTGACGACGTTTCCACGAGGTTCGCGAGGGAATGAAGTGCTACGTTCCACGGCAAACATAATTACGACGATAAGAGGTCTTTGTCAGGGGACACCTACTGGCCACCTGCCAAGGTGAACGACGTCAGGGTGTGATAACAGCTGTTTGCTAGGCGGTCTAATTATTACAAGTCAAGAACCTAAAGACGCGTGTAATACTTTAGTTACGAAAAATGTTTCGGTTTAGTAGGATAGGGTGGCAATAAAAGTCCGGCGGATAAAATGTTCCAATATCGTTGATAAGCAATTGATAGAATGATTACATCATAGTGTTTAAAGGGCAAGAGAAAACGGAAGAATCCCTAAAACGCTAAGTGTAAGTCGCGTGATCATTTTGCTGTTTTTTATACGAAAAAGTAAAAGAATCATCTTGTTTTTTGTGATTTAAAGTAAATTACAATCAAACAGGATATGAGGCGAGTAATTCAAGATTGTGTGTTTCTTTAGTAGTATACGGGTGACATTGCTTATTTCTAAATAATAATATTTTTCAATTTTTTTATCGACAAAAATATGGAGGCATCATTAGGCAGTAATTTATTACTCCGAACACAAATTTATTGTTTCTTCGCTTAAAATCAAATGTTTAAAATTATTTTAAGAGACTTCATTAATGTCATTAATGTCAAATATTTGTTTTCATCAATTGCGTAAGAAAAAGTTAACTGGTTCGTAATTGATCAAGATAATCTTTGATATTTCTAAACAATCTGTCTTGAATGATCTCAAATAATGCATTGGAAAATTAAGCAATAAATTAGTTCTAGTAACGGTAAAAATAGTAAAAATGTGCTGCAGTTTTATCGTTTGCGTCAATTGTGACAGTGACGGTAGTGATTAGATTGTATATAAGACATAGTTACAATTTATGTATAATAGATTAAAACTAAAAAAAGCTTGTAATGTAATAAAAAATTAATATGTATTAGAAACTAATTTTTCGTTTTGCTTAAGCAATATTTATTAATATTTTTTGACCTGCATTTTTATTCTCTTGTTGAAGAAATTAGTTATTCATTTTCCTTCCAATACTGTGTATTAAAAAGAATTAATTTAACAAATATTTGTTGATATGAAAAGAAAATTTTTTGCTTATTTACCTGTGTATTACACGAAAAGGTGATTATAAAATATTAAGGGCTTTTTGCTCCATGCATGATTTAAAAAGTCCATATTCCACTGACAGACATTTTTTTATGTAACTCTATAAATAATAACAATATCCTGAAATAAACTGTATAGAAGCAAAGCGTAAAAGTTATAGTTTATATGTATAAAATACAACAGTTTATCTCTAAATAATCATTACTAAATTTTACAAAGGTTTAAACAAAAAAGACTTTCATTCCCACCCTACCCAAGTTTCCAAACACCCAATTGCTGGGCTGTCTTAATTCCCGGAAACTCAAGTTTCTAATCATTTAATTTACCACACGCTCAAATTTCCAACTTGCCAATTATCAACTTTTCCAAACCCAAATTTCTAATCACCCAATTATCACCGCCCTTACTTCCCAAATTTCCACGTACCAGCTTATCGGAATCCCCAACTGACTAACTCCAGAATTTTCTCCGCTCCTCAGGTGTCTAATTACCTAATTACCCAACAGCCCGCGGTCCGAAATATCCAATTGCTCCGCTCTCGGATTTACTTCAAGTAGAATCTGTCTCTAGAGATTTCGAGACTCCACCGAACCCGATAAACACGAATCTCTAATTATGGTCGCCTTAAACTCTCCTGGGAGGAACCATGCGCATGGTGTGGGATGTATTAAAGACGACGATATGACAATCGATCAGATTGGGTCGCATCAAACACGCGATGTATGAGCGAGGCAATACCATCATCTTTTACGTGCACACGCGATAGACAGTCATGTGCGTCAGTATGTATTTATTCCCAGTTCACATTGTACATATAACGGCATTGATTACTTGGATGTTAATTAATACGGGTTACAAGCAACCGAACAGTATCCTATATTCCACGGTGGATATTAATTCCATTACGTTCAATTTATTCGCGGTGAGATTTCATGAAATCTGATTTCATCGAGCGCCTCTCTATTTTTCGCCCCCTCGTCGGTTCGTTCGCTTTCTTCTACTTAATTTCGCGTGCGTAATGGTGGAAACTGAGAACGTAATTCGCCTACTTAATTCACACTTGCTTTTGCAACGTGGGCGAAATAGTATTTGCTATTAAGACAACGCTGTAACGGCCCGAAAAAGCAAAGGTGTCTTTCAGATTTTATTAATTGCAAATCGTTTTGGAACTTTAAAGATATTTTACCAGATATTCAAATTACAAAAAAAAATTTTTTTTAATTTATTTAAAGCAGATTTATGAAGTTGGACAATATCGTTAACTTAGCGTTGCAGAAAATCTGGTTGACAGATTTCCCATCCAATGGTTTATTTAAAATAAAGAAACCCAAAAAGTTTTAAAAATTATATGCATATGGCTATCACATGCCGTAGGATTTTTTTCCTTTTTTTCTTTTCAATTATAGTTATTAATTTTTTAACAAAATTTCAAATTTTTTGTTTAAAAGGTCGTCATTTTTCTATTTTGCGAAATTTTCAAAATTCCCTACGTCATGCGATAACCATATTCATATATGTAGTGTCTAGCTGTAAGATTTCTTGGTTTCTTAATTTCTAATGCACCGTTTGATCGAAAATCTGTCAATCAGTCAGCGAAGATTTTTTCGCAGCGCTCAGCTTCATAAAAGTGCTGAATCAAATAAAATTTGTGTCTACAGTTTGAATGTCAGGTAAAATGTCTTAAAAGTTTCAAGAAGATTCATTGAATGCTGCCCTTACTTTTCGAACTATTACCCTATTATCTCCCCTTAAATGATAATTACCGGACCATTATACATCGAGTGACAGCAATTTAGATAGTCGTTAGTAACATCACGAGCACACAGTTTGTTCACAAACCCTGAGTCGAAGCTGTGAGATTAAATATACATATATTGACAACGTGACGGCACGAGTAATTAAAAACCTCAAAGGTTTGAAACTCCTCATGGAGAAGCGTCCCTGAAAAGAGAAAGCTAAAGATCGTCTATTATCTCTAAAATTTTTAATTAAAGCACTCGCTATTAACCGCTCCAGATGTAACAGCATGTTTCCCGAGTTGCGTAATCTCACATGAGATGCTTGCACCTGTCGTCTGATCATCGTCGGGAGATGATTACTGTCAGTAGTAATGGATCATGCGAGATTAGCGACAGTAGTAACGAGCAGCGTGTATCAGACAGCGGTTTATGCAACCGAAGCACAGACAGGTAATCGTAATGCGGGAATTATTATTAACAAGTTAATAACGTAAATTTAATTGGAATGCTCGTTCCCCACGTCGTAATACCGTCGATCCGCGTACGCTCCTTAATTACTTTGGTCGAGCTCGTTTCGATTAATCATTTCGATCATAAGTGGATCAAAGCGTTTCAAAGAATTTCTAATGCCAGGAGCCCGCGATTTAAACTTTCCTCACATGTATAACCCCAGCGATAATCCTCCGTGTCTTAAAGCAATTGCCATGCACAAACACAGACGCACTGTCAGCTTCGCATCGAATCGGCTTAGCTTAGCTTCGGTACGAAACACGCATCGTTCAGATAACGTATGTAATTTCGCGCAGAAGTTGTCAGACACGCTAAGAGGAAAAGCCCAAGACACATTGCACGTGTCGCTCGCTTTCTGAACATAAAACGGACAGTCGCGGAGGAACGCGTCGTAAAGCACGAGGAAAAGGCGAAAGCTTCGGCCGTAAGGAAATTTCGCTCGTTTCGTTTTTCTTGCGCGTTTCACGGCCACGGAATTCCCTAATGGAACCTGAATAATAGATCGCGGTTATGAAAACGTGATACACGGCGCGTAAGAGAATCCGTTTTCCCGTTGTAAACGGCTTTAGCAGCCTAAGGAAAAACTTGTGAACCCCGGTGAAAGATCCTCTCGTAAACGAAGCAATCTGAAAGTTTACCTATTCTCCCTAAACTGGATTCTGAATACAAGGAACAATGAATGAGATGTACTCATAAAATACGAATCCATGCATTATTGTTGTTAGAAAATTGTCTGAATTGAAACGACTTTATGGAGTTAACGAAATTTTATTCAGAATTAACTTTAAGGTGGTTTTACAGAGAGATGTTTTACCTTTATAATAAACCCTGAAAGGATGACATACAATTTTTTTCAGTTATTTTATCGCGCTTTGAATGAAAAGTGAGCTGTCAACTTTGATACTACCCAAGATATGATTCACTTTTCGTTTGAAGAATAACAAAACAGCGACAAAAAATCGTGCATTCATTTTTCACAGCTCGTTGCAAAGGAGAAGCTTCCTTCTAAAAAATAATTACAAAGCAAATTCTGAAAAAAATTTGTTTAACTTTTATTTTTAAAATTTAAAAGGAAACAAGAAACTTAAATTTCTTACTTCGTTTTATATAAAAAAAAAACTATCTTTAAAGAAAATGAAGATATGGTTTAACAGCGTGAAAGTAAAAGCTTCACGCTGTAAAATGAATTCAAAAGACTATTATAAAATTTTTTTATGAAGTTACAATAGTTCAAATATCGACAATCATTCAGTCAAAGTGTAGTAATACCTTAATTTTTGATCGCAGTATTACATACACCAATTAATTATACTTCAGTAGAATCTGGATCATTATCCAAAGTAAAAGTGATTAAAACCAAATCAAAGAAGGTCTCAGGATTCTCAAAATCCTGAACAACCAGCAAACCTCTTATCTTATCAACACGTGAAAATTTACCCCGAGATCGATTAGAAATTAATGTTTCTAGCTCGCGAATCGAAACACAGTTCTCGTCAAATATTATCAATAAGTTTTGACAATCCCTAAAACAATTTTCGCCCTTGCAGTTTCTCCTGCAACTGCTGCAACGTTTTTCCCTTCGTCTCCGGCACGAAAAAGTACACAAAAGCGGTCCCCAAGAAGCTGATCGAGGAGAACAACCAAAACGGAGTATAAGTGCCATACTGATCGCCGATGATCGGATAAATCAGCGTGACGAAGAAGGAGAGCACATTCAAGAACAATACTCCGAGCGCGCTGCCGAGCGCCTTCACGTTCGTCGGGAAAAGTTCGCTGATCAAGGTGTAGGGAAGCGCAGCCAAGCCAAGGGCATAGGTAAAGAAATACAATATTACGCCGAAGGCCGGTAGCCAAGTGATCTCGGTGACGTCCTCGCCGGCGGTCTTGAGGAAAAAGTACAGGCCAACGAGCATCGTAGAGACGGACGTTCCGAATGCGGACGTCATCAGCAAGGACCTCCGGCCGAAACGCTCCACCACGCTGGCGCTGATCAAAGCGCATAGAACCTGCACGCAACCCACGAACATGGTGATGTATTTCCCTTCTAGACGAGTTTTGGCCGCGTTGAAGATCATTTCAGTGTAGGAGAGGATCGCCATGCTGCCGCTCCACTGTTGCGTGAAGCCGACGCCCAGGATTGCTATCAGCGCTCTGCGAAAAAGGAATCGGAAAACGTTGGGCTTTGATGAACGGCTAAGAAGATTTTGGGATCGAAGCTTTGAGAGTTGGGTGAAGAGTTTCTTGATTTTCCTCGTCTTTGCCAACTCAGAAAGACTGGACATAAATTATAAGGTGAATGTCCCAATTTCTGCTCATTTAAGCGTTCACTCGTTACGAAAAGGATGTAAAAAATTTATTTGCAGTAAAAATTTGCAAAGCAATTTATTAATACCTCGATAATGAATCAATTAATTCAAAAATATTTTAAAAACATGTTATATGACGTTTAATTATCAATAATTGCTAATTCAATGTAGTACTATAAATGTCCGTATTTCTGCTCACGACAAATAACTCACAAAAAATCTAGTAAAAATCCAGAGTAAAATACAGTAAACGTTTTTAGCATTAAATACGATTTATTTCTGCGCACACTACATTCGATCCGATTATCGAATCACAATGAAATTGCTGTTCTTCAGTCTAAACAGTAAGAATACGATCAGAACGAGTAAATTCCTTGTTCTAAAATTTTTTTCGTTGCTTACGTAGCACTTTCTTTCTAACAAACCTGTGCATCACTCGCATGAATGATCAAAGAACTTATAATTATTTTTTTACAATTATAGTTGAAACGTAACATTTATAATAAGAAAAATACGAAGTGATTAGAAATCGAGACATGAGCAGATATTGGGACATTTACCTTAGTGCCTTGGGAAATTATAGGTTTAGCTTTACTTTGCATTGTAATTCACGAAAGAGTACGTTCGTCCCTTGAGGGGAAATTACGAGTTCTATTCGCACAGTGTGTTTCCTTTAACCCTGCTACGTTAAAGGTTTAATATATTCTTTCATGAATTGACGCATTGTGCAACAGGATATTTTGAACGACTCACTTGCGATTCCCAGCGACATTCAGCAGTTCCCGCACCCCAGTGTCGTTGGCCAGGTCTAGGTTCACGGATTTCTCGATGAGGTCCGCCTCCTGAGAGACGTCCGCGGTTCCTCTCAACTGCTGGAGGGCTTCGATCGCCTCCGAACGTCTTTTCCGACGCATCAGATGGTAAGGAGACTCCGGTACCATGGTGGTGCAGATGGCGGACATGATCGGGAATGCCATCGAAAACAATGCCAAGTCCCTGACCTCGAGGAACGGCCCCACCACCCAATTGAACAATATCCCTATTTTAGAGAATATGGTCATCAGGCAGGTCAAAGCTCCTCGAACATTAGGCGGCGAGATTTCGCCCATGTACATCATGACGCACACGACGCCGGAGCCGGCGCTGAATCCGCTGATTAACCTTCCTAAGTAGAGATGCTGAGGAGAAAGGCGATTCTCTTTATCTTGGGATACGATTTTTGTTCGGAAAGTGGACTTAAAGAGGTAAATAGATATTAGACTGCTATGATAAACGGCTCCTTTTGAGTGTGATTAAAATGTTACTAGTAACTCAAACTATTTGCGCGTTTTATGATTTTTTAATATGGGTGTGACACACATTTTAAAATCAAGAGACATCAAAAATAATGAAAATTAAATATGTCACATAGTGTCAAAGCGAACACTGGTTCCAAAACTGTGAACATGATCATTCAAGAAAGGATCAATATTTTTAGCTGAAATTACTAAATCTGTTAAGCACTTTTCTCAAATGCATCAGACTTGCTTAGTGAGGTCGCAGAACTCTAAATTTTATTATACAGGGTGTAACAAAAAAGTTGCACGTTCTTGAAAGGGGTGATTCCTGAGGTGATTTGTAATAACTTTTTCCTTAACGAAAATGTTAGGCGAGGGCTTCATTAACGAGTTATTAACAAAAAATACCAACCAATCACAGAGCGAGTACAGTATACGAATTTCGGCGCGGGCTACAACTATGCATGGCATTGGTCTGTTATCGCGCGCGCCAAGATTCGTCTACTGTTCTCGCTCTCTGATTGGTTGGTGTTTTTCGTTAATAACTCGTTAACAAAGCCCCGTCTAACATTTTCGTTAAAGAAAAAGTTGTTGCAAATCACCTCAGGAATCACTCTTTTCAAGGACGTGCAACATTTTTGTTACACCCTGTATCTTGCTTATGGAATTATTTAAGAACAAAATGAAAAGACATTGATATTTGTAGTAAAGCTTCACGAATTTTTATTACAATTTTTCCACGAAGTTCTGTGTTGTAGAAAGTCTATTTTTTAATTTTTTGAAAAATTAATTACAAAACAGGATTCTTAGTTAAAAAATAAATGAATTCTGCGTTTAAATCTTTTTTTTAGGAACAATAGTTTTCGAGATATAGTACCAAATAGGTTTCCACTCCAACTTTAGAATCTGTTTTACCCCTTCAGAGTGAATTACCGCGGATACAAAAAAAACACGTGTCAAATATTTTTTCGAGTATTATATTACATCAAAAGCGCATAAAAATCGGAGTCCTTTTTAAGAATCTTTACAGTGATTTTACTTTTAGATGAGTTATTTGTAATCCCAAAAGTTTTTCAATGTAAAAATATGGAAAGGAATAGAGATTATTATTAGAATTCAGAAAATAGTAGAAATCTAAGCACAGTAATATACAGGGTGTTTTGCAACAGGTGGGAGAAAATGTAAAGTGTGATTCCAGACGTCAAAATAAGAGGAAAATCAAGAGTAACGAAAAGGCGGTAGCAGCTTTGTTTTTTAGTTATTAGCATTTTAAAAAGTGGGTAAAAAGCGCCTGAAACATGGCAATCCGTATGGCATCCCTAATTGAAAACACGGACCCTCTCACTCAAACTTACATTCATTCGGTCCTTCTTTGAAATAATCAATGTTTTCGATCCGCGAAAACAGCTGTGATTTATGTTACACACACATCTTCGTTTCATACAGATAGCTCTACGCACTCTGAATATTCCGTAAATTTTGACACATGCCATAGGGATTGCCAATGTTTCACGCTGTTTCACCCACTTTCTCAAATGCTAATAACTAAAAAACAAAACTGACAATTTTGACGTCTAGAATCACACCTTACATTTTCTCCCACCTGTTGCAAAACATCCTGTATAGTAGTAAGAAGGAAAATAACTGCAAATGTTATCGTTTATGTAATTCGAAGGATTCCTATGTTAAAGAGTGGAAAGAAATAAATACTACTATTTTTATTCTGGATAATAGGTAAGAAAATAAGAACAAATGTTGTCAAAGTAATACACTAAACCAAAGAAAAGTACGAATTTGTAAGCGTTATTTGTAATTCCAGAAGTTTTTCAATGTAAAAATATGGAAAGGAATAAATATAATATAATAAAAGTTGCTTAATTTTACTTTCAGATGAATGAGACAATCGGAATCGTGACACCCGCGCGGCATTATACAGCGTCCACTTTGACACTCGATAATTCTCATTATTTTGGAGGTATCTTAATTTTAAGATTCACGTCATCCATATTAAAGAATCGTAAAATGAGCAAACAGTTTGTTATTAGCTGCTTTTTAATAAAACCCAAAAGAAACCGTTCAGTAGTTTAATACTTATGTAAATCCCTTACACTTTAAACGATTTAGAAATTGAACGTGGAAAGATAAGAAGGAAGGACGAATTTACCCATACTGATGTCGCGAACGCGAGCATCAGCCATCCCGCGATCTGCGGCAGCGCGGTCAGGAATATCGTCCACTTCCTACCGATGATGTTTACGATGAAGACACACGGCATCACGCCTAAGGCTCCTCCGACAGTTAGAATTGACGTGACCCACGCGGCTTCGAAATCGGTCAAAGGCACCTGGCTGTCGGGTTCCTGTAATCGAGGCAACGACGGCGACACCCAGCCGACCAGAAGGCCCAACGACATCATGGACAAATTATCTGATAATATCGAACATTCGTGCAGTGTCTTTGGCGATCGATATCTATCGAGTGGATGCTTGTTAATCGGTGTCATTCGAGTGGAACAAATCACAGCCGCGATCGCGATAACGTTAATGTGCTATTGTCATAAATTTGGAGGAAAACAGGTTGCAGATCAACTGAATTCTACTTACTTGCAATAGTGGAGAGATAAAGCTTCTTCATGGTTCCCGATCGAGTTGCAAGACGAGCGAACGATCCAATTAACAATGACAAGGTATAAATAATTTTGTGAAAGATCCCCTTGCTATACGGTCTTATCGTTATCGAGTGAGATACAGGTTCTTAATTTGAGTCAGCTTAAACCGAAATAAATATGCAGAGATAGAGATTATAATGCTCTTGTGGAAATCGAACGAGACCGAGCGACGAAAACGCTTCACCCTAATTTTTGAGTAAATAAACTTTGACAATTTATTGCGGCGGACGTTTCTTCGTCTCGCTGAATAAAATGTATACAGGGTGTAACAAAAATGTTGCAGTTCCTTCAAAGGGGTGATTCCTGAGTTGATTTTAAACAACTTTTTCCTTAGCAGAAATGTTGGTTATGGCTTTGTTAACGAGTTATTAACGAAAAACGTTGACCAATAGGAGAGCGAGTACAGCGGATTAATGATGACGCGGACGATGACGGACCAATACTACTCTCAGCTAGAGCGCGCGCTGAAATTCGTCCACTGTATTCGTGCTCTGATTGGTCGGGGGTTTTTGTTAATATCTCGTCAATAAAGCTCCATATAGCATTTTCGCTAAGGAAAATGTTGTTTGAAATTTACTCAGGAATCATCCCTTTCAAGGAACTGCAACATTTTTGTTACACCCTGTATACGTCATTAAAAGGAATTAAGGGGACTAGACAGTCAGATTGAGCGAAAATTTAGCATTTTTTGACAATTTATTATAAAAATATGAATTGCAATTGTGAGTTGTACTTTTGCACAATGTTTAAGGGTACTTTAATGAGTAAGAAACAATTTTTGTTGATAATATATACATGTACACCCCCGCTCAAAAGTATGTGGACACTAACCATTTTTATGAAATTTGTATACTGTTGTTGTTAGACGGTTTTTATTGTTAAATTCTGTTACGTACATGTATGTAATGTATTACTAGAACATTGTATACAATTACTTGGAAACAATAGAATTTTATTTTTTTCGATGATACTAATAATATAATATTGGAATTGATTTTGAGTTGATACGTTGGATACAATTACTTGGAAACAATAGAATATTACTATATAGAATACATTACATTCATGTACGTAACAGAATTTAACAATAAATACCGTCTAACAACAGTATACATAATATATCACAAATTTCATAAAAATGGTGTGTCCACATACTTTTGAGCGGGGGTGTAAATAACTATATGCTATTATTGTCCAAAGTATAAGTGATTTTGTTGACGGTGCTGTGGTTTTGCAGTGATCCTGGTTGCAAAAATTTTTTTTTCTTGATTGTTCCTTTTACATTCTCACCGTAAGGATTACAATTTCGGACGGAACCTCTAGAAAAAAAAAAATTTATAATTATAAAAATGGCGACCATAAAACTGCAGAAGCGTGATTTTTCATGAAAAAATTTGGCGGTCTTTTTTTGTCAAAAAAGGGTTTTTATGAAGTTGCTTTGAGGTTCCGTCCGAAATTACACATGTTTTACACGTTTGCCCAACTTTTTTTAGATCAATCGGAACCTCCGTTTTCTCGCTTAAAAATTTCCAGCTGAGTAATAAGATGTCTCTAAAGGTTTCTCGATGTCAGCCTGTTGCTGTTCGGCAATTCTTCTGTTTATTCGGCTCTCTTTTTCAATAGAGCGAATCTTTATCCCTTTCGAGGCTTCTCATTTACCTCCGTGCGCGCAGGAACATTTTATGGCACGCTCGACCTTTTTGGCTGCCAAATGCTTAATTTTCGGAATTTCCACGAAAACTAAACGGCATTTTCTTCACTTTCAGAAAATGCAAAAAAAAAATCGATTTTCTGACTGCCTAGTCCCCTTAAACATAAATTTTTTTTTGTTTTTATGAACATCCAGCGATCCACAAGTGTAGACCGATGCCTTGAAACGGAGATCTGTATAATCTTAATATCAATTCGACACGAAAATTATGTTTTATGATCAAAAAGAATGTGATACTGAAGAAGTCTCGTATCACATAGCATCAACGATACGCTTTTGATTACAGAAATGAACATTAAAATGAGGGGTAATTAAGAATCATGCAGAGACGAGGATTAATCATGTAGCAATTACAGTTTTATTATTTAGAACTATATCGTAGTTTAAATAAGTCTTTCACACTCGGTTTATATTATGTTATGGTTAAACTAACTACTTAGAAAACGGCAGCACCACATTTTTTTATACATAATTTCGAGAATCGTTACAATTGAATTGTGCGATGAAGTATTTAGCTTAAACTATGTTACTGATCCCGTCCTACAGATACGCGTATTGATACTCATACTCACTCTCTCGCTCTCTTTCTCTCTCTCTCTCTCTCTCTCTCTCTCTCTCTCTCTCTCTCTCTCTCTCTCTCTCTCTCTCTCTCTCTCTCTCGCTGTTTCCGCTGCTCTTCGCAGCGATGAATGTCGATCGAACAATAAATACAATGGTATTATGTCTACTAGAAATTATACGCGTTGCATGATTTATTCACGGTACCATCTAAAGGCATTTACATCGTAAGATCTAACGAATACTGTATGATACAATGTTTCAATTATAAATTAGAGCGATTAATATATTCTTTTTCATTGAATACTGAGCTAAGAAATTAATTATTATCCAATTTGATAGTATAAATTTATCACAGATTCGTAATGCTTGGAGTGTTTTAATGTAACTATGATAAAAATACTTATTTACAATAATAGCAAGTTCCTACGTATCTTTTTTTTTTCGTTTGAACGTTAGAAGACGACGCAAATTCGAAGGTATCTTGAATGCTACTTGTCGAATCGTCAATATATTTGCTTCGCGTGTAATAGACAATGTCAAAATGAAGTAAAAATGAGTAAGAAACATAACATGGACTTAGATGCAACATTATGTAATAAATAACTCGCCTAGTTTCACCGTACGACGAAGGGCAATTGGCACGAAGGAGTACCGAAATACTATGTGCAGAAATGATGAACACAGAATTAATGCAAACTTATCATATTTCCGATAGTATGTAAATACTGTATTTTGTACATGTGCATCTACGTAAGAACACAGCCAATCATAACATTTCTTACATGATAATGAATTTGCATTTCTTTTCCGTTACAATTGTATAATACACTTTCCAATAACGACAATGTATAAAGCATTAGAAAAAAAAAAAAGTAGGAAATAAAAGATTTTGTTTAATTCTACAAACATTCCAACTATTACATTATTTCATTATTGTTTTCATGAGGCGACCGCTAATTATGTTGTTATCAATTATCCGCAATGTACTACTCAAATGTTAAGAACAATCCTGAAATCTATATTTGCATACAAATCCGTAATACGTATAAAAAAAAAAGTATATAACAATAACGTACATTAAAAGATGAAATAAAACTGTGGTTAATAAATGTATATATAAATTTGCATGAAATACTGTATTTGAATGTGCTGTTGAAAGCACATGTACCAATCGAAGGAATAGCCACTGCATCCGTAAAAGAACTTCATTCTCCTTGTTATCGTAAGGAAAATGTATTACAAATTTACTTGGAACTTTAATTTTATATAAGAATATAATACTTAAATGTAAAATTAACTTAATAAAAGGAACCACTTGCAGAAATATTGAATATGCCTCGACAACTGCTGGGCGGAGGATTTTCGTCGTCCGAGTTTTCATTTTTCCGCATCGCTAACGAATTTTGTCGCCCGAATTGAGATTTCTCGTCTTGACGCCTTAATTTCTCAATATACGACACGGTGTCGTTTTGTATAAGTTCCTGTAATTCTTTACTTAACGTCGACAGTTCTGGCTTATCGTCATCGAGACCCTCGAGTGGTGTCGATTTCTCATAAAACAATATGTACGGTGTATCCGGTGGTTTCAATTCTTTGAAATCGTCGAACGTCGCTCGCGATACGCAACTGTCGTTGAATTTGTACCAATTTTGCTTCGAATCGCGGGCATAAGTGAAATAATGGCCATAGTCCATGTTGTAACCGGAATGTACGACGGAGGCGTACAATTTGTAAGTTTCGTTTGTCGAACACAAAGGCGTTGTCACCGGCAATTGTATGATTTCGTTATACATTACTTTGTGACGCAGTTTCGTTCTGAATCGCGCGTCCAGATGGTAACGAAAATGTTTCAGTATCAAAATTAAATAAGTCGGAGCGTGGAGAATTTTAATGATCCTCTGCGCGTCGCACAACTTCATGCATTTGTCGCATCGATATTTATTCTCGCCAGTCAATTTCTCCGGCGTGAGATAGTAATTGATAAGATCTTGCACAGTTATTTCTTGGTTTTCCTGTACCTCTTCCGGGAAGCCCAGTTGTAAATCACGAAATTTGTCCGTATTATGAGAACTAGTAGCACACTGAGCGCACTGATAAGTAGTTTTACATTTCCCTCCCAAAACTCTATGTACAAGAGGTACTGGCGTACTTGCATCTTCTCCACCCACAGATTGTATTCCGCTGTCTGTGGAGTCTGAATGAGAGTCACTGAGTTGTTGTATGTCGGCCAAATCTTCTCCTGCAAGAAAACGTTTACGAAGTGAATACACAGCTTTATTCGCGGCAAGGATGTCGCATCTAAACACAATATTGTCTAGAAAGAGAACATTACCGTCTGTGAAATCTGCTAGCGACTGAGTTTTTCTTTCCAAAGGAATACTTTCAGTTATGTCTTCTTCAGTCGTCGACCGTTTAATAGTGCCTCCATCCTCGCTTATCGATGGGACACTATTCATTTCCTTATTATCATCATATTTAATATTTGTGTCATTATTTTCACTATTCATGATAGCAGATTTTTCTTGCTCGTGTAAAAGATCTAATAGATGGCTGTTAAAATCAGAATAAAACGTTATATTGCAATTGTAAAATACACATTTCATGATGAAAAAAGATATTGTCATGCAAACGAACTTAAAAATATTAAAAAGGGACTGTTGCTTCTTTATAGCGAAACAACTTACAATTAACAATAAGTATAAAGTATGAAGCAGAGCTACGGAGTCGGAGTCGGAACCGAAGTCAGAAAGAAAATATATCGACTCCAACTCTGACTTTTTTGTTTATAATAAATCGTTAATAACTCTTATATATATAAATAAATTGCTAATATTTGAGAATTGATTCAGTCAGTGCCAAAAAGATGAAAGACAGCCCTAAAAGCAACAAGTATCTCTACAAAATATTAGACTATATTAATTTTCAAAAATAAAAACTTTTTCGTTAGTGTTCAAAATTTACAGCTACATTTACAAGAAATGAAAAGAGTATTTCCTCAAACTGATATACATTTTCTAACCATTTCTTAAAATATTGAGAAAGTAACTGTCGTGTTCTATTACATGTGGGTCATTCCACGCGAACTCGAACACTTTTTGAAGTAACATCTCGGATTTTGTTGAATTTTGGATATGTTCTAGTTTTTGGGGATATATAAACGTGTGCAAAAGGATTTTTGAAAATGTTTAAAATTGTTGATTTTACAGCTCTTTGAAGTTTACTGTTCACTTTTTTTCTATCAATTTTAGCTCTTAAACTAGCAAACTAATAAAAATGTGCTTTCGGGTGCTTATAGTAAAGGCATAGGATTATATAATAAAAATTGTTTCAGTTCAGAAAATATTTTTTTTAACCATTTATTTTGCTTTTATTTTGCCCGCGGCGTTCGGCTGGTCGAATCAGTGGATTTCGACGCGCAGCGTACAATTCAATTAATTTTCCTGTAGCCAATTTTAAAGTGTCCATATTTTTGAAAAGTGGTCCGTAAAGGGGACAAATCGGACTATATACTGATTTTTGTTCAAATTTTTCATTTGTTTAAAACAATTGCAAACTAAATGGTTAAAAAAATTATTTTCTGGACTGAAACAATTTTTATTATATACTCCTATGCCTTTATTATAATTTAAGAGCTCAAATTGATAGAAAAAAGTGAACAGTAAACTTCAAAGAGCTGTAAAATCAACAATTTTTAAAATTTTCAAAAATCCTTTCGCACACGTTTATATATCCCCAAAAACTAGAACATATCCCAACTTCAACAAAATCCGAGATGTTACTTCAAAAAGTGTCCGAGTTCGCGTGGAATGACCCATGTAAGTTATCTGTTCCATATTCTTAAGCCTATAATACAATCTTTTAACCATTTATTCAGTCATCAATTATTTTGGGTACATATTTATTCAATTTCGAGAGTCGGAGTCAGAGTCGAACTCGTGAATTTTGACTACCGACTCTGCAGCTCTGGTATAAAGTGTAATATTTTGATGTAAAAATAAATAAAGACTAAAATAGTGATAATATATTAACCAGAGAAATTCTGAACTATCTTGCTGATGACCTGGTAGAAAATAATCAGGACGAGAGGCTAATAAAATTTCAGTTGGTGCCAAAGACATCCTCTTCGAGTATAATAACAGTGCAAACAGATTTTGCAGTTTTTTAAGTACAACTTGGTCAACTGTATTTGTTGAAGGCTTATATGTTAATATCTCATAACAAAATTGTCTACTCATTAACAACGCTTGTAGTACACTATTCATATAACACGTATTTCCAAGATTGGAAAGTCCAACTTTTCCAGATTGTGATCGTGATAACTCAGCGATTAGATCCTTTTCTTCTGTTTCTACTTTCCATACAGGTTCGACGCATGCTCTGGTAACAAGATGCATTTGCGGCTGCACTGGAAATTTACTTTCTAAATTACTATCGGCACATTCATTTGGAAATCTTAACATAAGCACTTTTGTAACATTGACTATATTTTGCATGCATTCCTTGCTCGATTCAGAGTTTTCCTTCATCAAGGCGGTTATCATCTTCGGTATATTTTCTATTATCTGTTTCGCTAGGGAAGGAGAACCTTGTCTCTTTAATATATGAAAAAAAATTGGGGAGACGTTTTGACGAAACACTGGCAATAATAAAGGTAGAAGCATTCTATTAAGCGTTGCCTCTGTAACCTTCATCAATATAGAATATTTATGTTGCTTCTCCAGGGCATATATAAATTCCATAATCCATAAACTTAATCGCTCGCCCTTCCACGCATGAACCCAGTTGCACAAAACTTTTAATGCTTGGGCCAATTGTGCATTGCACTGCGATTCGGAAAGAATCCAAGCAACGGCTTTTGGTATAAATATTTCATCTACCAACTCCAATATAACGGCTAACCAAGGTCCTGGATCTAGTTTTCGTTTTGTATCCGATATAATAGTATACAATGTTTGAAGACATATCAGTTTCAAATTGTCAATTTCGGAATTCTTCGACTTCATTAACAATACTTGTAGAAATTTTTGAACTTTAATCGCGTTGTCGTTCAACTCGGAAACCTTTTTCGGATCGGATGACATTTGAAAAGTCGACAGACACAACACAACTGCTTCGCAAAGTTTCGAATGATTCGCGATGTCCGGCAGGTATACGTCGTGTTGCAACAAGGTCTGAAGTATCATCGTCAAATGCGACATATTGTTTATCTTAGTGTTTCTTAACATTGCTGCAACATTGTCCGAAATCGGATTAACATAATGCTGGTTCACTACTAAATATTTCGCGAACCAGTCCATGACACTCGGAACTTCGTGCACGTTGGATATCGGGCCATTCAACGTTTCTCGCAAAATACATTCGTAATTATTTACCCCCTTATACATAGGCTCGCTTTCTAGTTTCTTTAGTTTCTTCCATCCTTCATTTACTTCCACACTTTTGCCAAGCACTATCAATTCAATGTATTGCATAATGTCGTATCTCAAAATTTGTTCGGCATCCATTGTTCATAAATTATCACTTTCACGTCACTTTAAACTGTTTCTTCTACAATTTTGAATTAGAACTAATATTAACCTCAATCAAGAATGACTTTCACGAAAACCTAAATGATTTTGTGGTCCTAGAAGAATACAAAAAAGTTTACGATGCTGAAAGGAACTATTCGTCATCCAAAACTAAAGGATGATTTTCATTAAAAACTCGAAAGTACGAATAAACTAACTAGAACTTCAAAAAATTCCAAAACTTCCGAAAGCTTGTGCTTTTTAAAGTGAATGAAAATAAACAAGATATTATTGTGCATAATAATTTTTGCTCTGAAGAAAATTGATACTTTATTTGCTAATTCAAGTGTTACGAATTTCGCGGAAAAAAGGTGGGAATTTGGACGTAGGTTGGTGCCCATGCAGCGGCATTACTCTGCTTTATGAAGTTTGAAAATATCGAGTTTATCATTAGAAAAAAACTTTTTTCAGGAGCCGAAGGCAAAAATCTCCGTCGCAAAGAATTCGTTTCTTCCTTCGAAGAAAATTCCAAGCTGCTCCAATATCTCCTAATTTTCTATAGAAAGGAACTTCGAATTTTGCTCCACATCAAACCTCGGCATCTCGATATCCTACAGCCTACAGCTAACTTCACGCAATGGGATACCTAAAGGCGAGTATCGCAACAGCAGAAAAGAAAACCGGGAGCTAGGGACATCGCGTCGTGAAATGTTGGCACGACTACAGGTTGTTTCGTCGGTTTCGACACAAGCTCGTTCGGGTCCGCACGGCCAAGAATAGCAAAGAGCACGCGAATCTAGCCGCCCTGTAACCGAGTCTGGTGAAGGCGACCGACCGCTCCCTCCGTGGTCCGTCAGAAACGAACGAATTTTAACCGTGATAATTTTCGTCGGGGAGGACGCGATCGGCGATAACCAGAGTCGTATATGGAGGTAAGAAGCGGGGAACGGCCGTTTCAGCGTGTCGAATCACGCAAAGCGAACTGAAAAGTGGCGGTGGCCTCGGCGAAGTGGAGGATCGGGAAAAACGCGGAGAAGAGAGAGAAAGAGAGAGAGAGAGAGAAAGCGAGTGCGAGAGGCAGCCGAGGAGAGGCGAAGAAAGAGAAGAGGAGACGACGGGTGCGAAGTGGTTATAAGATTCCGGAGTGCGGTACCGTGCGTGTTTTCGAGTAATGTCTCTCGAGAGCCGTTCGAGCTCGGCCCTGTTCAAGAGGGCCGAACAGCTGAAACGCTGGGAACAGTCCGAGACGAACCGTGAACCGGTCCAACCGCGTCAGGTCGAGCGAAAGATCAAGTTCTCCGCGGATTACGTGTTCCTGGCGGCGTGTGCGGCGGGCGACAAGGAGGAGATCGTCCGCTTACTCCAAAACGGGGCGGACATCAACACCGGAAACGTCGACGGTCTCACGGCGTTGCACCAGGTACGATACGTCTCCTGCTACACCTCCTCTTCTTTCCGCACTTTTGTTTATATACCGCGATTCCCCTTACGACGCGTACATACGCATATATACGCGCATACGTGCGTGAAACCGTGCACGTATCTACGTCCACACAACGATCCCGACCGAGTTTCTCCAAGTCTTGCTTTCTCCCCTATGTTTTTCCCCCTCGATCGTAAATTCTTATCGCAAGATGGCTACCACGTACACACACTCCAGCTGTCTAATTTTAAGTGCTGATCGGTAAAATTTCCTTCCGTACTCACGATGTCACGCATTTAACTCGCGGACGAACGGCAGGCCGGCTCCGCGCGGCTCGCAATCCTGACCCACCACGCTAAGCTTTCTCCCCGATCATTGGATCCCCAAATCATTTACGAATTTCAGTGTCAATTCTCTTCCTCGAAGGAACCAGCAAAACTTCATGAATATCATTGCAACATTCCTTCGAAATCCCAACAGAAAATCTTAGTTTTCCATTGCATACGTACGTTATGCATATGTAAACATGTTTCTACTGTTACGACTCATTATTTCATTAGAACATATCCTTGGCCTAATGAAATATTTTTATTATTGTTGCTGTCATCTTTCATTCAGTGAACAACATGATCTGCGTTCATTGACACTGTGTCTTTTTTAGTTGATTTCCATTCATCATGTTTTAATCAAAGTTTATGTCAATCGGAGAACAAAATTACGCTACATTGACAGAATCATTAAAAATTTTCATTCCACTGTGTAATTATCATCTCCTATGTAATGTTATATTGACTAGCATAAATTCGAAGCTGGGTCTAGGTCACAGAAGATTTCAGGATTATCAGGCAAGAGTTAATGGCATAAAAGATGCAAATAGAACTTTGTTATGAATTATTATATCATCTCTGTTTCTTAACATTTACATTGTGTAATTATGTTTTCAATAACATCAATTATAGTTATCATACATCATAATTATATTTTGCATCTATAGAAGATAAAGTTTAAGAGAAAAAGACCAAAATTTAAACTCTAATTAATTATAAAATGAAACCTTCAATATTCCAGTTATTTACAAACAGTTTTTCTCAAGAATCTACTTCAAATCGCTTAATTGAAAAATTGATGGAAAATATAAAATTTTACTTCTTGCTTTGTATTTTTATGTATAATTTATACTTGGATCTACCACATTTATTCTCCTCGTAAAGCTTTAAATATATTAATTAGTACACACATCATAGTTAATTGACATAAATGTTCTCAATGTACAGTTTTATCTTCTTTATTAATAGGATAATTCTCTCTGAAATGCTTAATGAATCACTTTCTTAAACATGATGTAAGTTTTAGCATAATACTTGAATAATTGAGACTGCTAAAATAGGTTGAAGTTAGGATAAGGCTAAATATAACCTGGCAAAAGATGTCCGTTTTGGTAGAAGCTCATGCCATAAAAATATTTTAACTGCTACAAACCGTGAAATGGATTACTTTATAATTATGTAATTACAAAGACAGTGGAAATCGTTTGCAAAATATCTGCAATTAGTGTATGTAACAGGAATAATTTATTTAAAAATATACACGGAAGAAATTTATTTTGTATAGTATAGATTGTATTTATTACCGTTATTTAAGTGGAAAGGAAGTTTAGGCATTTCATGGATTTGCGAAAATAGAATGTGAAAATACATCAGACATCAAATGCTATTTATAGTTCTCTGTTAGAAGTCGGAGGCTGCAGTATCTGTATTCTATGTGTCCTCTGTTTTAAAATGTTGCTATTTGTGTGATGTCGTATTTAATTTATATGAAACGTTCCTTTCTGAATATCGTTTGTGTAAATTTATATTTGCATACCCAAAAGGTATAAAACAAACAAACGATTTGACATCTCTAACGTATTTAGAATATGTCTCAAAATATTCAAACTATACACTACTTTTTTTAAATGCTATCGATTTATAAACAACTTTTTTTTTTTAGCTTTAAAAATTTTTTCCTATCTGTCCTTATCTGTTCTTCCTTTGCTATATAAATATTACGTTTTAAAATATTTAATTTAATCATGGTACTGTTAAAGGAAGTTATCATATTTCAATTGTAGGCATGTATCAATGATGATCTGGATATGGTCGAATTTTTAGTAGAAAAGGGAGCTGATATCAATCGCGGTGATAATGAAGGCTGGACACCGTTGCATGCAACTGTATCTTGTGGATTTATATCTATAGCAAAGTTAGTATCATTTTCATCTTTTTGTTCAATGCAATCAATCACTATCATCCATGTGCATTGGCAATCATTATACCATAATACTAATCATTCGGTGCCATTTTAAACAGAGGATTATTTGTTCTAGATATTTGATAGAGAAAGGATGTGATTTGGCAGCAGTTAACAATGACGGGGAATTGGCTCTTGACATTACGGAAAGTTATGAGATGGAGAATATGCTTCAACAACACATAGATGAAGCTGGTATTTATAGATACTTTCTCTGATAAAACACGTTAATCTTAGTCTTCAATGAATCACTTTGTTTACAGGTATAGATTGTTGTCAAGCTAGAAGGGAAGAGGAGAGAATAATGTTGAACGATGCCAGAGCATGGCGAGCAGGAGCAGCAGGAAAAGACGCAGCCCATCCAAAAACAGGGGCTACTGCGTTGCATGTTGCTGCTGCTAAAGGCTATATTGAAGTTATGAAGTAAGAATTTTGTACTTTTTGCTTTTTCTAAACTAAAAATCAGGGGTTGAAAACAGTTATGATATCGGTTCTAGTTCTCGAAATAGTTGTGAAGAACCGAAATGATGTTATAACTGTTATAGATATATCGGTTCTGGCCTATATCTATTACGGTTCCGGTTCTCCAGAACCGATATTATATCGGTTCTATAACTGTTATTTTTCGGTTCTTTATCAGTTTTGTATTAAGAACCGAAAAATAACAGTTATTTTTTGGTTCTTTAACAGTTCTTTATAAAGAACCAAAAAATAACAGTTATAGAACCGATATAATATCGGTTCTGACATCGGTTATAACATCATTTCGGTTCTGCATAACCGTTTCAATAGGAACCGAAATATAACAGTTTGAAACAGTTAGTTTCGGAACCGTTTCAACCCCTGCTGAAAATTGACAGTGGTATCAAGGTCTGCTATTTAACTACATTTAAAATTTGTATATTTCAGTATTTTGCTACAGGCTGGATGTGATGTAAATGCTCAAGATTTTGATGGTTGGACACCTTTGCATGCAGCAGCGCATTGGAGTCAATTAGAAGCTTGTGAACTTTTAGTCGAAAATTTCTGTAATATGGACATTAAGAACTATGCTGTAAGATTAAAATTATTTTACATACTGAACATGTAAAAAAAATTGTTTCTTTCACGACTTCACGTTAATAGGATCAAACCGTATTTGATGTTGCTCATTTGGATATATGGTCATCCTTAGACGAACTGAGAGAGAAGCAAAAACTTAAAATGAAAGATCATCCACAAATTATTAATAAAAAACAGCCAACTATACCAAAGAAACGGTTTGTAAAGCAACTAATTAAATGACTCGTTTTTCCGAAATGTGTTTTTCATGATAATTATTTTGTTACAGTGTATCAACGAATAATGAAAATACTGTAGCCACACAAGAATCTGTAGAAACCTTTGAAGAGGAGACACCGAATAAAGTTAAAAAGGTCGAATTAGAGATACAATCCGATAAAGAAGACTCTAGTACAGGAACGAACAGCGATGTTGGTGCGTACTTAATTTACTCTAATTCATTAACGTGTTCGCTAATTGGCATGCAATATTTAAAAGTTTCAATGAATTATCTACCCTCGATACTAAATTTCTAAACTTACATGCGTGTACAGAATGATTCATAAGTGTTGCTAATATATAGAATATTTTGAAATTCTAATGCTCGTAATATAATACATTCATTTACTTAAATTTGATTTCAAGTCTTAAAGTAAATACTTCCGAGCATTCTGTACATCGAGAAATGACCAAAAATATGAAATAGTATTTCACAATCATTCGAACTTCTTACATATTCTGTAAATATGCATTTGGTTTCGAAGAGTTTTCTCTGATTTACCGAAATTTCCGTGCAAATGATTGGGAAATTCTGACTTAAGTATTTCTTGTGAAGAATATATTACCCACTGTTTAGTTGCGCAAGTCTATTTTACTTACCTTAACAGCAATTTGTATTTCTTGTAACAATGCTGCATGGACAGAAGCGACGCGTGAAACAGATATGGAAGAGAGTGATGGTGAAAGTGAATCTGAGACTAGCTCAGAATCACATTCTTCCACTTACTCCAATCAATCTGATAAGTCTAACGAATCAAACCACTCTCCATGTCTTACAGATGATGGTGAGTTTTGTCTGTAAGACTGTTATTATATTATTAACGTTACATTTAATTGCATGTGTTAAGAAATACCTTCGGTTCGGTTTCGATTTCTTCCCCGTAACAAAAGTTCTTTTGAGTCATCTTTTGAAAACTTGGTTGCCGAATAAATTTCTCCATTAAATGAATGGATGCGTGATCCATTTCTTTCATTTTCTTTTGAAAAGAAAAAAATTTTGAAACCCAATCGTTACGAGATGCATTAATTGCGATTGAACATTACAGAGAAGAAGAATAGGGCAAACAGGGAAGAAACGACAGCACATAATCCACCGTCTCCCACCGATGCTAGTAAAGTTCCTAATCAGGTAATATTCTTACGAATATGCTACGATATATATTAATTGATATTGTAAATCACGTTTCTGCAAGATCTGTGTATTCCTCCAGGCTCCAATAATGCCTCCGAAACAACAGACTGATAGTAACGAAGAAGGGGTTATACCATCTTGGCGACGTTCGGGCTATTACAGAAATAGGATACAAAATACAGATACGACAAACACTTTGTCCACGAGTAAGTTGCCCCTAACTCCTGCGAACGCGTTACGTAACTTTGAACCACCATTAATTTGTTTGTTTTCTTTGCATATAATTAGGGCTCGACGAGAAGGATAAAAATATTAAGTCACCGACGATGTCGAATAAACTTAATACAGAATCTGACGTGGTATTAACTAGAACGCATAGTTTCGAAACAGACGAGAAGTGAGTGGAAAAAAAAGCATTTAACACGCAATGTTTTAACTATTAACTATTATAAATTTTGCAATTTCATTTATTGTAATGTACGAATATCGTTGATGTTTCTAAATTTTGTTTACGCTGCAAGTAATTGTAATTCATTCGCGGCAAAATTGTTTCGCATTCAGACAATTACATGTTCGTATTATAAAGTTCAGCATAGTAGATCACACCGAGCTTTACGCAAATATAGAAAATTAGTGTAGTTGTATGCATGGCATGATGCATGTTATGCAGGTTCTATGAGCAGTACTTGGCATTACGAGCTCGCATCAAGGCGTTTTCCTGCCCTACTCTCCATTGCTGCAACGCAGCTACTCCTACTCACACCAATACCACGACTCGCTCTGCATCTCTACGCGAAACCCACAGGTGCGCTCGTTTCGTACGTGATATATATATATATATATTAATGCTTTTAATACGTATTATTTCACTAGCATCGTCGCATAAGAATCATAGAAGAAACTGTGTACTAAAATGTTACGGATTCTCATGTCAGAGCTTCGTCATATTTTTTGTCGCGTGTAAAACTACATTTTGTACTTGTGATCATTAATTCACCGAGTAAACTCTCCTCGTTCCTCGCTTTTGCTTGGCTTAAACGAAGTATCACAGCTTTTTCTTCACGGCGAAACGCCGATCGTGAATCTCACGTTGATTCGTTGTTTTGAGATTGTGTAACATTAGAATCGGATTGACTTTTGACGAAATTTCGACGAATATCAAAACGAAATCTTATAATTCTTCATAATGTAACGACTATACTGTTTTGACTTTAGAAGAAAAGAAGGGAAATTAAACTTGGAACTGTCAAGACTGCCACAGGGAAGCAATACACTTTCACCAACATCTACATCTAAAACAATCGTGTCCAGTACACTGCCAACTACAGCTACAGCTACTACAATTGCCACAACTACAACAACTACAACAACAAGTCCTATTCCAGCTAATCAAATTCGCAGGTAAATATCGCACGAAACAGGAACGAAATAGAAAAAAAAAAAAAATTAGTCGTTAACAGATCCTATCGTTATAAAGTACAAGTTTCTTATCGAAAGACAGAAATTATAGTGACCGATGGTTATGCGTATATTTGAACGAACATGCCAATGCAAAAGCTGCGAGAAAATGTACACTTAGGCGTATGTTAAATAGTATATGTTAAAATGGTTTTAAAATCGAAAGTGATATATTCATATATGCATCGTACAATGTTGTTAATGTGGCTGGATAGTGTTCAACCAGTGGAAGCTACAACCACAGTTCTATCGAGTGCAAACAATTCAGTAGCAGTTCCTGGAACTCCCACTACACCAGGAGGGAGCAAGCTAAGTCCAGGAAATATCTTCAAGAATTTCTTCAAGTGGGTACTTAATGCTTGACCTGGGAAGATACTCTTGAAACGTGTGATTTTGCGTATCCTATGATATTTATATACACAATGTTAAGTTATTGGCAGTGGCATGGAAAGTTGCTTTGCAGTGTGAATATTTGTTTCATTTGCATACATATCACCTACAATATTACTCGTCCCAATAACCACTGCCTTGTCGTTGCTAGTCAAAATAATAATTCTAGTTCGAAAGTTTTGCCACTGAAATATAATTTCATTTTCTCAACTAGCTTCACGTTTCACGATAAATTTTTTTTTTTTTTTTACGAAACCTACTCCAGCAAACTTCCTGGTGTTAATTACAAAGCATTATAATTCCAAATGGACGGAATCGTCGTGGATAATGAAAAACGAATCTAAGCGATGCGTGCATATTAGTGGGTTCTTTAATATTATGAAAATATTAAGTTTCAGCATGTTTCAAAGTGTACATATTTGGTAAATACGCACACAGTATTTTTATTTTTTTATATATCCCACTACGAATATAATATGACACTATGGCCGAAAGCGGAAAAAATAACAAAGTTATTTTTTTATTGTAAGTTGAAAGCATAATTGTTTTATGTGATATTTGTAAACACTGCTTATGAATTGTGTTTATGGTGACGTTTAATGCTTCTTCGAATTTTTTTTATACGTTATTACGAAACTTTTGCAAATAATGTATGAATGTTATTTACGTTTCTATTTAACAACACGCGGATGATTTTTGTTCAGGTCCTTCGTTCCTCCTGTTCGTGACGAGGAAAGCGAAACGCAAAGGAAAGCACATGCCAAGAGGGTGCGAGAGACGCGGCGTTCCACTCAGGGTGTGACTTTAGATGAAATCAAAAGCGCGGAACAATTAGTAAAAAAGAAGCAACAGAACAGTGAAACTCCTACCACGGTACCAACCACGCAGGTGATCTTATATCTAACACAATGTTTTTACCCTCAGCTTGCAATATTCGCAAATAAACAGTTGCCAAAATTATTGAGTAATTATTCAAGAATATAACTTACACGCAATACGATCGTATTTGTTTTAATTTTTATACAATTGATATTTATGAACTATTTCCATTGTCCAAGCTTCACAAATATTTATTCATAATTTTTTTTTAAATAACCCAGCCTACAACTACTACCAGCAATACAGCCTCGATTACAGCTACAATAACAACAGCAACTCCCACTACCGTGACCGCAAACAAAACCTCCGAAGAACTTAACTTACCCGAAAGGCGGCCTTCTTGGAGGCTGAAAGTAGATAATGGAAGCAAGGTTTGTGATTAACGCAACTCTCGTACACGCATAAGATGCAAATTACGTTCTCATGTTAACTTCCAAACGTTCTGGAATTAAATTTTGATCCGTTGAGTACGTCGTTTGACACCGTAACCAATAACGCGAATACTATCGCTAACTACATCGATGATACTGGAAGTTTGAAAAGAAGTTCCGCTATTTAGTTTCAGTTGGAAGATGCCAATAATAGGACCTCGACGCTACCTAATCCAGATACAACCACCGCGTATATGAGGAGACCTTCTGCAGGTACAAGCGCACCGAGACCGTCGTCGGCTCCGGTCGAAACCATTGCGGCAAGCAGCGCAGAAACAACTGTAACATTACCACTCAGACGACCACTGAAACAACCCGAAGACAAGGGTGTGTACCAGAACTATTTATTTAGCTGAGATTTATAAATAATGTTCTCTTCTTCATGTTTGTTTCAGAACAAGATAAGGAGAACGACAGCAGAAATGCACAAGCCACGCAAGCTGTTATACAAAGGAGACGAAGGCCTAAAAGGAGGTCCACAGGCGTTGTCCACGTTGATATGGACGTTAGTATCAATTATATATACTTTTCATTAACTCGTCGCCTTTTTTTCAATTTATCGAATTTAAAAGAAGTTTCACGAATTAATTATTTATAACTGCATGTAAATATTTTACAGGAAATTGATCCTGAAAAACAAGACTTGACTGCTGGGGGTGATTGTGACGAGTCCAAAATCAACCATAATGAGGTGAGTGATTTAATATTATCTTATTAGGTTTAAGATAGTAGAAAATTGAACCTGAAACTTTGTACTTTAAGTGCATAATTTTTGCATCGAAGGAATTGAAAAATAGAAAGACGCAATACTTTCGGTTTTTTTTTCATCAAATTCGAAAATGCTATACTTAATTTTAAATCGCAATGAAGAAAGTCTTTCATCGCTAATTTTAATGTTTATTCGAAAATTAAGTATTCGATCCAATTAATTTTTTTTGTTTTCTCGATTAAATCAGTCGCTATTCCTTGCTATTATAATATGAACGCAATTTAGTGAACCACAGAAGCTTTGTGTTATTTTTAGGCTAGCCTCTGGGAAGATTAACCTCTATTCGTGCATGCTTCGTTAAAAATAGTTTTCCATTTCTTATGCTCCTATATACCATCAGACCATGTGTTAAAACTAATTTTTAGATGAAATACTGTACGGTATAATAATTTTGATGAGTTTTTAACTATACATTTATATTAGAAACGAAACATGAATATAATACATTAATTACTGCAATCACATTAAAATACAATATAGTTTTTTTATTAATCTATATATCGCAGTTGCCATAATGCACTAAAATGATAAAACAATTAAACTAACATGGTTTAAAATGATTTCTTAAGTGTATATTCAATTCGCATTTAAATAAAATAATTAATGGCAATAAAATGTCGAAGCATGATTGGTATTTAAAGACTGATTCGAACCAATGAAATAAGAACCAAAGAAAATCAGTTTGATCATGAACGTGGCCTAACAGAGTCTAAAAATATTCTATCGACATTTGAAATGATCTGACACTTTGACATTTGGAGATGGCTTTAAAGGCATTTATTTATTGTTTGCATGATAGGTACCTAAACGATCTAAATATATTTCAATAAAATACTAACAAAAGTAACTGATAAAATATTCAAACAAAATTACATTAAGTGATGGGGTAACAAAATTACATAAATATAATAACTCATGATTATTTTAGTTGCTTTGACTTTGAATAATTAACTATTTAATTCGTTATTTTTATTAGAACACAAATATATCTTACTTCAAAGTTAAACTGCTTTCAAATATATAATTATACGAGAAGCACTTTGACTAATTTAAATCATTATATTAAATGTTATTATGTAACTTTAGATTTATATATTTGACAACATTTAGTAAACGCACAAAATGTCTCGCGAGTGAAACAGAGAATATATTTATTCTAAAACACACAACCTTGATATTAGTGTAAGTCTGTGCGTGTGACCTATAAATAGCATACCAAACCGATGCTTTGGAGTAAACTGGCTGATGTCTTAAGTTCCTCCACCCAGTCTACGTCAGTCAAATACTTACTGTCATTAGATCTAGACCGTCCATATCAGTGTATACCTCGACCAGGTTAACAACCATTAAATTGATTGTTTTTCGTTTAAAATAATATGTAAAAGCATAGTGCTAATTTTACTCAAGTGCGTGTTAATTCAGTCACACCTCGAAAATAACTTCACTAAAGTTGTAAACAAAATGTCATCCTACAAAAAAAGATCCCAAGGGAAACCAACAACAGCCGCCGGATTAAGAGCTCAAGCATCGGCAAATGGAAGTTCAATTTTTGGAAATAGATCACGAAGTATTAGTGGATTGTTTCCTTTGGGTCAAAATAGCTATTCAGGCTTGCTAGGCGTTAATGGATCGAGCCCCGTCGGATTGCCGAATTTTTTAAATAAAACTTCGAAGAGCAACGACTCGTTTCGGAAAAGCCCTTACTCGAACTCGACGAATAATTTAAATTATCAAAATCTGTACACAACGTACGGTGGAACTTCGTCGGGATACGGAAGCATAACTCTACCATCGAGTGTTAATTCTTTACGTATTGCACCTTCCACGAGTAGTTATAGTTATTTAAATCATAATCCGAGCAGTCACTCGACAGCGCAGAGATCTGACAGTTTTAATAAAACGAAAACAAAACCGGACGTTCAGTTCAGCTCCAGGAGTTCTAGTCTGCAAAGTTTAGCCAGTTCTGAAGGATACATTGTAAGAGGATAGACGTAAATTTTGCCATAGAACATTATGCTACTATGTTTATAATTCGTATGTTAGTAGAAATATTTTTATCCGATTTTATGTTCATTGTCTTTTCAATTTTGTTTTGTAGAGTGGAAATGATCGTTCTGGAAGATCCAACAGACTGGGATCCATATCATCGTTGTCATCGGAAACACCATCATCCATGTCAGTTAGAATAAAATCTACAACTTCCGAGAACGGTGAATTAGATTACAAGAAATTATACGAAGAATCTCAAACGGAAAACGAAAGACTTAAAGAAAAACTTAAACGGTCGGACGAACAGTTAAAAGAAGCCAGAAGTTTATTAGATAAAGCACAAAGTGTCCAAAATAAGACGGTTCTGTCTGAAGCCGAGAAAAGGGAAAGGAGAGCAATGGAAAGGAAATTATCAGAAATGGAGGAAGAATTGAAGGTAAGGGATCGAAGGTTTTTTTTCTCGTATTTTGCTACTCTGAAAAATAAAACTATGATAAATACACGATATAATTAACTTAAGGAATTACACTTCAAACCGGTTAAAATACCTCAGTTTCAACTACAATATGTTGTCATATTTAATACAAATTGTCGATTACGTATTTCTTAGTTAGAATGCACGTGGCAGTTTTTTCAATTACGTTTTGATTGTTGCGGCTAAATACAGAGGAAGGTGCCAGCATTTCTGGAGTGGTTAATTTAAGAAAAGAAAACGAACGATAGAACGTGTAGGGCAGCTTTGATGCATTGCTTTCTTCTTTATTTGCCATTTCTTGGTGCTTTTTTTTAGTATTTTTATTGAATAATCACGCTTTATTGTTTATGCAATATAATGGTTTTAATTGGCACTTTTTACTTCCTTTTGATTTTTCATACTTCGTGTGGTTTTCGTTATCCATATTTTGCGAACAGTACACGAGAAATTGGGTTGTTAGTGTAACAGATGATGCGTAGATTACATAGCGTTGTCTGGGGCTTTTTAAAGACAAGCGAATTTGGGCTAATCGTTTCACTGTTTACAGCAATTACAAAAGCTCAAAGCTGAAAATGAGAGATTGAAAGCCGAAAATCGGGCACTTACCCGCGTCGTATCCAAACTCACCAATACTACTAAATAGGTAAAGGACATAATGACAGCATCTGCGTTAACAGTGTACATCGTACTCCACGTACAATATTAATTAATCAATTAATTGAATACTTACGACTTTTACGTTCTGATCGCAATATTAAAACTTTGAAACGATGTCGCTCACTGACTTCTCTTACAAAAACAGCTTCGCAAAATGTATCGTGTAATTATGATCATTAAAATAGTTTCTATCTCAAAGATCTGTAACAGCTTATCATAAAAGAATTTCAGGCTTGCATAAAACGTGTCTTTTAATGGAAATCACGCTATAATTTACTTAAAATTACATTTTTTTCCTTCTAGTCTACTAATTATACTTACAGATTTCTAGTATATACTTCTATTGTTTTCTGTGTATCTATACCTTGTTAGTATCTAAATTCTCGCAAGAGTACTGCTTAATAAAATTCATAAAAGATGTCGATTCATAATTCAATCACTTGTTATGACACAACCGAGGTATTTATCGCTTAAAAATTAAGATGTGAGACGAGTTTTCTTAACCGAAAATGGAATACGCAGTCTGTCTATCTTTAAACGCATGTCGTACGAACTTTTTAAATATTTTGAATTTCGATTTTTTTTTAATATTATCTCTTAGTTTAGGCCATTAAAGAATTTTTTTTCAAGAATTTACTTCATCATATATATGATTTTTCTCATTTTTAGAACAGATTTGTTAAGAGCATTTAAATGATAGTTCTACTTAAGTGGAAATATTTAAGAAAGATATGAGTTTTTTACCCGTTTCATACGAATGCATGTTCAGTGTACAAGTGTGTTTTTTTTTTGCACTGTATTGTGTGATATTTTATTTCTTAGTGTTCAATTTATGTGATTCACGTTTTCCATTTACTATATGGTATTAATTTTACAACCGAATCTAAATAATTAAACCTCTATATTTCGTAAAAATGAAAGCAGATAATTTCGTAATTGCCATGAAATATTAAATACATAAAAACATATTTTGCAGTTGTTTGATATCGCAATAACATTTCCGTGCATTTGACTATTTATACAAATTACAATCAAATTTTTTTACTTATATTTGTTAATTGAAAAAATATCTTAATATAATGAGTCACTTACATAAGCATAGCAGATACATAATACACATAAGAACAGAAAATACAACACTATATGAATATAAATATCGTAACATATAATAAAAGTAACGTGATATGTAACAATTGTATTGACGTTTAATTTTACATAATATGATTGAAATGCGAGAAACATGTCAGACTATTGGATACGTAAGTTCAATTTAAATTCCAAAAAAGGTTTGAAAGGATTAGCAGAGTATATTCGAGTTTAACCATATTTTTTCTACGTTTACAAGTTTTTTATATAGTGAGTTTTACGTTAATACAAATTTCACCCGCCTGTTACACTTGATTACATATGTTTACTCCTTTGGTTTTAGTGCATTCAATCGACAGTGCTTTAATTTTAAGGCTGTAGTTGTCACGGCACTCGCTTGTTTCCCTTCTATCTTGTTTTTGATTCTTTTATTTTCTTTTTATTTATTTATTCTTATTTATCATTTGTAATGTTGTGAGCATTTATTTGACCCACTCTGTAATGACATTGCCTTTGTAATTTTGTTTCCTTCGTCAGAAATGTATTTAGAAACGACATAAAGTGGTTTATAAATTTTTTTCTAGGTAATGGACCAATTGAAATGTGAAAACCAGAGGCTAAAAGATGAAAACGGTGCCTTGATCAGAGTAATCAGCAAATTATCCAAATAACTTCAATGGTCTTAACAAAAAAAAAAAAGGCTGCATAGCGTTTCTTATGTTGCATTACAGTTGCATTAAATAATTATTTTAGCTATAAAGTATCACGATCATTGCTAGTATTCTTACAATGTATATTACGTCATCACATTATTGATGAATTTATTCTTATGCTAGTAATTTATTTTATTATCAAGCAAATCAATCGCGTGGCTGTGCCAAGAGCGAAAAGAGACATTGCTCCTATTCCTAGAATTGTGAATAGTTGACCATAAAGAATCTAGAATTTTTACTTTCTCACATTTAACTCTTCCTCTCGAAGATAAATTTCATGGTTCATTTTAGAGCCGACGCTTTATGAAGCAAAATGTACTTTGTTCAAATTGATAAAAAAAAAGCATGTTCTATATGACAATTCTTTTTTCTTCTTTTTTTATTAAGAAAACACGTTATTAATGTTGACTCTTTATAAGGACATTTTGTAAATATGTATTAGATAAAATGATAATGTGGCATTTTAGAGATAAATAAGATGAAATTTTTTACTTACAAAACACGCATCAGAAATATATATATATAAATATCAAATTTATTGTACAAACTTGTTTCCATAATTGTAATGCAAATGAAAATATTCATAAAGTATTACAAGATTACGTAGAACAATAAAAAGGAGTGAATTAAGAGGATGACTTTCATGCTATTCAAGTGGCCTTTCCTGGAAGACTGCAGTTTATAAATCCTTCCGTCATTGCCATTTTTGCAGTGAACTGAAAATTTTTGCATTCAATATTGTACGTTTTTTAGAATATTCTTTTGCGATTCGTCGTTAGACAAGCGTAATTGAAACGATTAAACTTTTTCGATACGTATAAAAGCGCCTGAAGCTGATATATAGTTTCTAATCTAATTAATAGTCACACATCAACGATGGAAACTGTGTTATTACATTTAATAACTAATTTAACACACTGAAATTGCATAAAATTTCGTATCTTTCGCACGGCGTTATTTGTAACGAAGTTTTAGTTTTGATAATAGTAAAAAATTACAAGCTTATAGGTGATGAAGAAAGGAACAAATGACAATGCATAGGCGACATGTTTTTTAACGATGTTATTGTAAACAATTGTAAAAAGGATAAGCTGAAATAGATATTTCATAACGATGTTTGTTGTAGAATAACAATTTTTGTGTAACTGTTTAGTATAGAGATACTTTCATTGTATTGTATAATAGCAATATCTATGTGCTTACTGTATCTGAAAACTGTTTAGACGGAACTAGCATCACAATATACAATACTCGTTATTGTATAAATATGAAAAAAAGGATTTCGTACAATGTATGATAATCAGTTCAGTCTTTATCAAATACTTTTACGCTTTATGACGATCTTTGAAATCGTACCTTTGCTACGAACAGAATTCCGTGAATACTTGTAAATGTAATATCTGAAAAAAGCGTACTATTTATAATATAGTAATTGCCTGTTGAATAATCAAATTCACAACTGCCAAATGTACCATATAAGGATTAATGTAGATATACGTTGCTTCGTATACAATAAGATAATAGGGGGCAGGTAAATTTTTAAGAAGTGTTCGATAATTTGATAAAGATTGTTCTTCTTATCGTATTTTGTATCACTAATATAACATGACCCACCCTCAGGTATTATGTAGAAAAAGTCATTGAATATGGTCTGACGGTTTGTGAAATACTTTATAATATAATTAACACTGTTAAAAATAAAAATTTGTACTGGTTTAGACGAAATTTGACGTTACGGAGGGGACTGAGAAATCTTCTAGTCTCCACTTTGTTAAACCGCAAATATTTATTTCACATTTGATTTTGTATTTGTAACTACGATTTATAAAAAGTAATTTCTAGAAAGAATCGATTACGTTTTATATGATATTTTAAATGTGGAGATGTGTAAATACGCTAGAAAAAAAAAATAGATGCATCAAATTATATATAGAGTTATTATTGAAACTTTTTCCGTTCTTTTTATATCACAAAACATCACTATCAATATTATTTTAAGATTCATTTAATAGCCCCTTCATAATTTTTGAAACTTGAACCATATCTGCACGGTCTTGTGTATCTTTCACTACTTCGTGCATTAATTTGTTATAGTCCCTTATCTTTCCTGCTTTATACCTTCTTACTAATTTAGGATTCTTCTCAAGTATTTTTAAACATATCCTTTCCAATTCTTTCGTGTCGGATATCATAAACCAATTATTTTCTTCAACGACCTACAAATAATAAACAGTACTAATCGTCGATAAAATCTCCTTTCAACATCTTTGAATATTTATTTTTACCTGTCGTAATTTTTTTTCCGATTCACTGATAAGTACATCTAATAATCTTCGTAGTGTAGCCTGGTTTATTACTTTCGTTTGCAGTAGATCAATCGCCTCTCCAATACGGGTTAGATTATTCTCACTAAAAAATCATGACATGAATATACATATTCATTTCCACACTTATTTTACCACGAGACTGCTTACCAATATGATAAATTTAATTCATGCTTCTGTAAAAAAGGCAAGATTTCGCCAATAATAATCTGACTAACCAGCTGTGGGTTGCGGTCTTTACCTTCGTTTAGTAAACGATTAAATATCCGCAACAATTCTAAATCATTCTAAAATAATAAAAAATGACAGGAAATTTATTAACATCCAATCTCCTATTCTTCAAACATCAAACTTACCATTATTGCCATTGTTTTATAAATAGTAACACCCAGATTTTCAATCATTGTCTGTCGTATTTCTTTCGGCAATTTCGGCAATTGTTTATTTAAAGATGGTACATCGATTAAATTATATTCATTGTCTGCATTTTCATTAACGTGTAAATATAATGGAGGTAAGTTTGGTTCCGGCATAAAACGGTAATCCTAAAGCATTTATCATAATTAGACTGCGGATTTTATGCATTTCTGACAATTCTAGCTATGCAAAAAATCTGCAATATTATTAGCATATGCCAAAATGTGCAAAATATCACAAATATAATTGAACTTCGAATGTTTAGAATATTGAACATACTGTTATTCAAGTGCCAGTTCTGTATTTGTGCTTGTAATGATTTTATTTTGCATAAAAATCCGCAATCTAATCATAATTTTTAGAATGATTGAAGTCGCGATCATTATTCCTGTTAACAATTTTATAAACGTGTCTAATACATTACATGTCTGTCTTCCTTCTCGCGCATAACAATCGTTTGTTTGGCCACGGGGTCCCACGCACGAGTTTCATTAACAATTTTGCCTCCCGCTTCCAAAATTGAAGTCTGTCTTTTTATCTCGTACGTTATAGCGTTACTGACAGCACGCACGCTCCCGATATTTTTCAATTCCGTACGAATGCCTAAAGGTGAACCTTCTTTAGACACAGAAACGTTCGCGTCGACTCGCAATGCCCCTTCTACAATAACAAGCATTAATTTGAAACATTCATTGCACGAACTGTGTTTTAAAAAAGAATATACTGCAAACGAACCAACCTTCCATTTTGCACGAACAAGTGCCAAGTATTTGCAAAATCAAGCACAGCTCTTTCACAAGAGCCGCTGCTTCTTCCCCATCCGATAAATCCGGTTCAAACACCAATTCCATCAGAGGTATTCCAGCACGATTAAGATCAATCATGCTCCTGTAGCAATAATTACAGATTTAGATTTGGGAAAAATAAAATTGATTCAGAATTCCATCAAGAAATAGAGAAATTACTTCTTTTCAAATTCATTGTGTAAACTTCTTCCGCTGTCCTGCTCCAATTGTATTTGTTTGATTCTAGAGGACTTGAAGTATGGTTTTTTATGCGTGATTGAATTATATACAACGAAGTTAACTTCTCCATCTGAAGCGAAAGGGTTTTTATGTTGCGTAATTTGAAACCCTGCCTACACAATTGCCTAAGTAAGTATGTGGTAATGCAATGCTTCGCAAGTCGGAAACTGGATTACTTACAGGTAGATCAGGATAAAAATAATGTTTCCTTTCGAATGTCGACACGTTGTTCACTTTACACGACAGTGCCAATGCGGTTAAAACTCCTGCTTCTACACACTTTTTGTTTAATACCTATAAACAACGATGCAGTAAGAACTGATTAAATCATTTTCCAAAAATATTCTTTATACTTTACTGGCATTGTTCCTGGCGTTGCACAATCAAACAGCCCAACGCATGAATTAATTGGTCTATTGAAATTCGTGGAAGCAGCGGAAAATAATTTCGACTCCGCTGCAATTTGTGCATGAATTTCCAAACCAATTGTAGGCTTCCATTGTGATCTATAATAAACACTTTTGTTTATTTCCGATCGTGTCAACGAATTTTTGTAATGTACTTACGAATCTGTAGATGTTAATCGTAAATGACATTTTTTGTGTATATTTTTAAGATACTTTTTAAATAGAACGTGACATTTTCTGTGCACTATCATTTTCACGTTCTGCTCGAAAATGAAACGCAGTGGAACATAGGTTACATAGGTAACCTTTTTTTTTAATTTTAAAAATACTCCGTTTAAACAAGGGTCCAATAATTACGCGAAATAAATTCACACGAAACAGAGATTCCTGGAATAATATATATTTTTCGACTTTGAGTACAATCTATAACCAAGATTAAACATGAAATAACACGTTTAAATTAAATTACATGTTTCAACTGTAATGGAAATGACTACAAATTCTTGCAATTATGAACTTAAGTACTATATTCGGGTAAAAAAGTAATCAACATTTATATATTTATAATGTTGATCTATATTATTACATGCAAGTATATAAATTTATTGTTCAATATATTTTGGCTTTCTCAACTTGATTCTTTAGAAATTTACAAGCCTTTTACTACCTTGACGCTACAATCCGCAGTATGCAATAATGTTATTATTAAACAATAGAAAAGCGATATTTTAAATAATTTATTCCATTTTTTAAAATACTACCGGCATCTACTGACGACATCTGACATCTGTGAAGCAGCTCAGTAAATCTCAGTAAATCTTTGGATCGTACAAAAAGGTAAAAGATGAGAAAATGTCATGTATAGTGATATAGTGATATGTGATACATTCAAAACTTTTGAATGTATAAAATACCCATCAAGCTTTCAATATCTGTCTAAACTCTCACGATTCATGACTTTCAAACTTACCTACAGAGTTTCAAAATTTTCAAGAGTTTAGGTTTTGAATCATATTCGAAACTATTCAAATTTCCATAGAACTCAGGAGCGTGCCAATATAAGTACCGGGGCTCCTTTATAATAAATTAAACCACACTACAAAAGTAATAAATAATAATAAAAAAAATAATATTATTATCTAAAATCGTACATAAATTCAATATTTTATAGATACCAAGTCGAAAAGCGAAAGCACTAAACAAATTATTGTACTTTTTTACCATAATACAATAATTGTTCAGTAACGCCATCGTATGGTCAAGATAGGAAGTCAAGTATAATAAATTGATACACGTCACATTGTTACCATACAACGACGAATGTTTACATCGACATTTTCTGGTTACTGAAGTAAGAAAATAGCTTGTATTAATTATTTATTGTTGTCCATAAACTATATCAGAAATAAGAAATAATAAATGCGAAACTATCCGACATTTGACTTCTTACATGCAGTTTAAAAATATGTGGAATCAATAGGGTACATAAAATAAATCGTAATCGCTTCGTTAATAATTTAGAGTAAATTCGATTTATTTGCAGATGACGAAATTAATGGAATGGTTCTTAGTTACGAGTGTATTCTTCGGTGTATGGACTGCAGCAATTACAGGGAACATTAACTCGTTATTTATTACAGAATGGAAACAAACTATTCTTTTCCTACCTGTTATTCTTTTAGTTTTATTTGGTGCGTATGCAGCTACTATTATCTTGTACAGAGTGTTTACATTCAATAATTGCGAGAATGCTGCTACCGAACTACAACAGGTAATATTAAAAACTATATTTATTTAAAATCAGTGCTGTGTATTCGACTGATTCTATTAACGCAATAATTCTTTGTTTTAGCAAATTAAAGAAGCCATACAGGATCTCCAAAGTAAAGGAATACGTTTGAAAAACTAAAGTGTATAATAGCTTCATATTATCTAATTAGGATATATCTATTTCTGTAATTTATATTTGTACATATTTTTTAGAAACTTTTTGTAAAAATAATGAATGCAAAATATTCAGAAGAAAAAGTGAATGGAGATTGTATAGCAAAACATGGTCTACAATTATTACAAAGTACAATGAAGGAACAATAGTTACCTTTCTTTGAACAATAAAAATGAATTTGTATCAATAAACATACTTCATTTATTTTCTGTTTCGATTTGTATCAAATGTAATTTTTATTAAAATATTGTTACAAAATAGAATCAGAATACATTGAACATACGTTTTTATTGTAAAGTGTTTCTATTTTCTATACTTAAATAAAAATAGATACAACTATATCGATTTACCTTTAGCGAAGGAAACAGATCAAGAAATCAAGACAATATAAGCTTAAATCCTTGTACATTCTTTAGGAACGTGATAAAGTTTTATTTTATTACAGAGTATATTTACTTTTGGGTAATCTTTAAAATTCATAAAATTTATTACTCAAAGTGGTATAATTAATTACAGTGACAAAAAAAATTAATAAATTAATACAAAAGTACTTTTCTGTTGCTGTATTGTACGTATCTATCTATTGTATACAAATACAAATGAAAAAATAATGTATTAGAAAATCATTGAATTAAAACATATAATAGAACCTAAATAGATTTTTAACATCGTGTGATGTTGCATGGAACAAATTTCATCTTTGAGCAATAAACTGCCAGTTTTTACCACAGAGACAATCAAACTTTTCATTAATTGCTCATCTATTAAATGCTTTAAGTAAAATGCACATATCTATAGAAAATGGTAAGCCCACGAAATTTGCTGAGCATTAAAATATACGATATTAATCTGGAATGTTACAGTCAATTGTACCAAATGTTTTTTTTAGGCTGTATCTAACAATTTTGCGGCGTCTTCGTTTAAAAGCCAGTATAATTCTCCATTTTGTGGTTGTACACGAGCGGCGGGTAAACTTTCTCTATCTTGCAAAATTCTCTGCGAGAGATATTAAACAGTAAGAATGAAAATACAGCTTGTAGACGAATATAAAATTTGGAAATTATTTTCTGATACTTCAGTAGAATAATCACCTTGACAATATCTGCTTTGCTAGATCCAATAGCAGCAAATACGCATTTTTTTGCATTGTTTATCACGGGAAGAGTGAGGGTAATACGACTTGGGGGCGGCTTAGGAGAATCGTTAATAGGACAGACCCACAAGCTTGTTTCGTTCAAAAGTTTATGATCAGGGAAAAGTGAACATGTATGACCGTCTGGACCCAATCCCAAAAGAAGCACATCGAAACATGGAACACGATCAGGAGGAAAAAACACGGACATCTTCTTAATATAATCTTTTGCAGCCTCTTCAGCTATAAGTAGGACAATCAATGATTATGCAAGCAGTCTTTGAAAGAAACAAATAGAATATAAAGGAGACATAATAGATGTAATCTTTTACCAGACAGATCAGGATTAATTTTTATAAATTGATCCTCAGTCACTGGTATTTTGCCAATTAATTTCGATTTGTATTCTCCGTAAGTTGAATCATTATTATCGAAAGGGACGATTCTTTCGTCGCAGAAAAAGAAATACCATTTACTCCAATTTGTCGTTATGTTAGGTAAACTCTGTGCCAATAATTGCACCATAGACCCCCCTAATAAAAATAAGTATTTCAGTATGTGAAATTATTCATATTTTTCGGAATTATAATTTCGATATGAACATATATTTCATAAATTTTAAAAGATCAGATGTAAAATAGACTTGAGAGATATATTAACGGTATAGCTGAAAAAACAGTTAACAACGCTAAAATAAATGGAAAATTGTTAAAATAAACTTGAAACATTAGGCACCCACGTTTTTATATTATTCATAACCTATAAATCAATGCGTTTGTAGTTCGCACAACTTGTAAAGTTTCGTTTAAAATATACCTGGTTGATTCAAAGGATATCAATGTACGCGATTGATAATCAATCATTTTTTTTTCATTTCGAAAACGATAAATCAAATCGATATTTATTCGTGACATGTCACCTGATAATCCAACTTTGAACGTATCACCACTTGCGAGTGCCTCTTCGGCACTCGTTTGAAGAAGGTTAGACAAACATGACACCACAAGTCCATCCCGAGGTTCAATTAATATTTTTTCCATGATTCCTGAGCGGTTTCTAAATGGTACCTGAATTTATGGAACTGTACATAAACGAGGAACTCGACACGGAGAATGGAACTAAGTGCTGAGCGTAAAGATGCAAGGTAGTATTAGTTATATAGCATCGGTTAACAGTAATCAGAATACAGCATTGGACATTCACGATGACACGTGATAAGCTCGCCGATAACTATGCTTTGAACGTTACCATGATTGCGTTTTCAGTTTGTTTCACACAAGAACGTCTTTTTTCGAGCGTCACAAAATTGCAATATGGAGTATGTTGTTAATTCGAAAGAGAAAAAAAATTCATAGCTCATACTCGAAAATAATAAGCTTTATTTATATAACCTATGACCAGGCACTTTACTCCAATATCAATTTTTAATCCATGCTTCCTAATTAATTCGTTATCGAAGCAATCCCGGTCTCGTCGCACAAATACGATTTCAATAAATGTATTCGCAATGCGAAACACGTTTCTCTGTTCAATCAAATAAAGGCGAGATTTGTCAAACGTGTCGTAAAAAAAATGAATTTTGATAGATATTTTAGGTTATGAAATGTCTAATGATAAATGGAACATTGAGTCAATGAAGCATTATGGTCGAGTCAGAATGCATAAAAGTATGCATTTTGTGAATGCGAAAGTACGTTAGATGATTACTAGTTAATTATTTAGACACCGCTACATAGCAATAATGTCATTTTGTGTGCGACTTGCTCGCAGTAAGCCCATCCGCATATTAGGAGGCATAGCAATGAAATGCTGGGCATTCTCCGGAACGTACATACTTGCTTGTTTTCTCTTGTATTGGTTGTACGGTGGAATCTCTGCTTTCTTCCTTCTGTGTTTTGCCACAACAGGTAAATTCACCAAATCGCAAGCAATCGAATTCTTTAGATCCCGCAGAATACATAAATTCATTTACCATTGCAGGCATCTTGTATCACAGAGAAGATCAACTCGTTTATCGTCCCGAATGGCCAGCTAATTCTCGAGTATATGTTCCTCCTCCTTCGCTATTCGATTTACCTTATCAAAGCATATACACTAGATCGGGAGATGGCACAATGCTGCACATGTTCTTCATCTCACAGCCAGAGGATAAAGTAAAGAAAGCACCTACATTATTATTCTTCCATGGAAATGCTGGTAACATGGGGCACAGGTCAGAGTTAAACTTGCAACTGCGTTGCTGTTGTCTTAAAACACAAAATAATAATTCCAGAACGATTTTATTTTAGGCTTCAAAATGCAGTTGGATTATACCACAACATCCAATGCAACATTTTAATGCTGGAATACAGAGGATATGGATTATCGCAAGGCTCACCATCGGAAGAAGGTTTATACATGGACGCCCGTGCTGGAATTGATTATTTATGTAGTAGAAATGATATAAACAGAAATGAAATCATTGTATTTGGAAGATCTTTAGGTAATGCATAACTACGGTCGATAGCTTTTATCAGATGCAGCATTACATTATTCTTTTCTCTTTACAGGTGGCGCAGTAGCAATTCATTTAGCCACAAAACCAGAGAATTCTCAAAGAATTTGGTGCCTTATACTTGAAAACACTTTCACCAGTATTCCTGATCTGGCAGCATTACTTTTTGGAATGAAATTTTTACAATACCTGCCACTTTTTCTATATAAAAATAAGGTACAGTATCTTATTCGAAACTTGACTTTGTCGTACAATTAACTAAGTATTCAACTACGTCTGTTATGTTTATAGTATCTATCTATTCTCAAAGTGCGGTCAGTAATGGTACCCACACTGTTCATTTCTGGGCTAGCAGACACGTTAGTACCGCCGCGTATGATGCAAGACCTCTATAAAGCTTGCAGAAGTTCTTGCAAAAAAATACTTCCGATCGCGGGAGGTACCCACAATGAAACATGGTGTCAGCCAGGATATTATCAGAATGTAAACAATTTTTTAAACGAATTAAGGGAAAATCCTCCTGCTCAAGTGTCGTCCAGTCATTGGCAGATAGACGACATATAATTAAAAAAATATTTGCGATGCTCATTTTACGTCCAAAGCGATAATATATTTTAAATACTAGGTCAATATATTTTCAGGAACAGAAGACTTAGTTAGCATAGTTCGGAATACCATCGATTTCTATTGTGATCATTGATTCAGTTAGGGCCGTAATTTAGCTCGTAATTAACAGGGATCAATCTTCTATTGAAATATATTACCAGGATCTGTACTGAAGTACTATAAAAATATCAAGTCAGCGAATTGTTGTAATTCAGATTTAGTAAAATTGTCTGTCTCGGCTAAAATTTGAAAATAGTCGAATCAAAACAAATCCTTCCAATGAGTAGAGCGTTTTGTCGATATCAATTTAATGTCAGACGAATGTTCATGTAACGTTAGTTTAATATATATAAAATCGGCTGTTTTTTACATTTAAAAATATACAAGTGCTATATATTTATATGTATAAATTTGAGAGTGTACGAATGTATATGTATGTAATTTCTTTTATGATACAATATACTTATACATATGCATGTATATATGTATATATTCGTAGCATATGATTTAAAATTATAATTTTTCGTGTAATCATTTCTTATTTTTGTAATAACATTAAATTCAATTAATGTTATTTGTCATATTATTTGTATGATAGCCATACACGTCGAATGTTCTTTAAAACAATTCTTAAATTTCTTAAGTACACAAGCAACAATAATTTTGTATAGAATTTTTGTCACGTTTTATAATTGCTTAAAAAATTTAGTTTTTTCAATTACATCTGCAGAAAACGATATATGGGTTCGTGTACTAATGAAGTATGTTGCGATTGTACCGTCAGTGCATTAACATTTAACTGTGCAATTAGTATAGTTTCGGTGTTACAAAATGTTAAATATTTAAAGAGATAATAACGGTATCTAAATTATAAAGTATATTAGAGGGAAAATTTAGATTAAATAATTGTTTGCTTCTACGTAGGAACGATTTGAATAATTTTTATGGAAACAATTTAATTAATTAAATTAAAAAGAAAACGTAAGAATGAAAGATTAATAAATTTATATACTAAAAAATATGCTTTAAAACTTTCTGTTAATTCTTCTCTTTCTCATAATTAGCCTTCGTGTCCAAACAAAACCTATTATTATTAAAATCGTCAATACAGATATAGCTGTTGCCATAATGGCAATGACAGCAGGACTAGAATCAAGCGTCACAGACTTGACACTTGCTACACCTGCAATATTCACTGCAGCTTGTTCATAAAAATCTGATTTATCCATACAGAAAATTTGACCCTTCCATCCAAACCAATGTACCATTCTAGTTTTCGAAATTTCAGGAGGCCAATCACATCTGAAAGAACATAGTAAAAGACCTTAAAGTGAGTGAAATGTTTTCTTTATCGTTTATAGACACGTACCTTAAGTTATTTAGAAAACGCGGCTCAAAATAATAAAGTTTCGGCACTAAGTCATTTAACATCCACTGCAATGAACAATCGCATTTGAATGGATTTCCTTGCAGATTGATACTGTTAATAATTGAACTGGCATTGTGTGCGATTAACTTTTGCGGTATATAAGTAATTTTATTATTACTCAAGTCCAACTAATAACAAATCAACATGTTACTGACTTGCGATTGTGTAATGCTTTAAAACGATTTTATAAAACTTACAGAACATAGATTTTGTAGCATATGCCTCAGAGCTTCTTCATGAACAAACGATAACATTTTATTATTGGATATAGTAAGATTGATACAGCTTTCTGCTGGTGCTTGTAATTTTTTCAGTGTATTTTGTTCAATGCTTTTTAATACACTTATATTACTTGCAACAAAAGAATGCAACTTTAGCTCTGAGTGAAATGTTAAGTTTGGAATAGGATTTTGGCTAACATCAAGAGAAGTCAATAAGGGAAAATTCTTTATAGAGACTGATTCAGGAATGTAAGAGAAATTATTATGCGATATGTCCAGAACTTCCAATCTCTCCAATAATAAATCTGGAAACTCAGACAACATATTTCCACGGATATTTAAATGTTGCAAATATTCTAACATGGTTAGATTCTGATGTATTTTAGAGAGTTTATTGTATTCTAAGTTTAATACTTCGATTTTAAATGGCACAGGAAATATTTCTGTGATGGAATTATATCCAGAATTCAATTCTATCAGAGACTGTGGAAGTACTTGCATGTCCAATGAAGTAAGAAAATTGTTACTCAAGCATAAAATTTTTAAAGAACTTAAATGCATAAAAGTATCATTTTTTAAAGCATGAATTCTATTGAACGATAGATTCAAATACTGCAGATTCGGTAGCGATTCGAAAGATAAATTAGACAAATTGGAAATAGCATTATATGAAAGGTTTAAGTGAGTAAGATTTGTTTTAGCTTTCCCTATTGCGTGTTCTATATCAGATATGTTATTATGACTAAGATCTAATGTCAATAATGCAGGAAGTGCCGCCAATAATGCGTCATCAAATTTTGTTATAACATTTTTAGAAAGATTTAAATTTTCAAGACTAGACAAGTCCGAAAATGTATCTGCATACACATTTTTCATTAAATTATCAGATAAATCTAGCTTTCTTAAAGCTGCTAGTCTCTTAAGCAAATGTCTAGGCAGATTGCTGATATCGTTTCCAGATAAAATAAGCTTGTTAATTGTTTGTCCTTCATTTAGCATTAACAGATCAGAACTGAGTATGTTATTTTCTTCCAAATTTTGTCCATGACAGTTGATTACTGATCCTTCATTTACTGGAATATAAAAACTACAGTTTACTGAAAAGCTCTACAAGTAAGATCTTATTTATACAAATGAAAATAATCTTATTTACCTTCAGCAGAACATGAACATGTTGAACATATATCGCACACAGAACTTGATATTATACATAACAAGTTAAATATAATTAAACGAAAATAAACAGGCATTGTACTGGTTATAATTCACACCAAAGACATTTTATACTTGAACTATCACAGCATTATTGGCCATTACTCACACTGCACGGGGTGTAGCATTGGTTTAGCCTCACTTATGATAACATATCTGATAAATGTGTTTAACAGGTAATTCTGTATCTGTTTCCTTTCATACCTGGAATCTATCTAACAACCATAATTTCCAGATAAGTATTTACATCTTTTTTTTTGTAAAACAAACTTTTATTTATATTTTATACATTTTCATATTACTATAAAATATAATATCACTGCCTCAATTATCGAAATAAATACTTTTGTTGCGAATAATAAAAATTTGATATGCTATGATTTCTTAAAAAAGTTCATCAAAGTAGTCTGTTTAGTATTCTTCTTTCCTTTCGGATCCTGACGCGATTCAGGTGTGACAGACTTCTTTGGCTGTTCCACTTCTACTTCCTCCTCCGAACAGCTTTCATAAACATGTACTTTTTTCGTTACAAGATATCCGTCCTCTTCAAACGTTTTATCTACCATCTTCAAAACCTTACGTTTCCCACCTTCCAGTTTGACTTTCGGTGGAGAAGGAGAGCGTGTTCTTACAGGGGAAACACGCTCAGGAGAAGGCGGTGCTTCCATCTCCTCGTCTTGCTCTTTCTCAGATGATTCCGTATCGCTAGAATCGGACTGTATTGTAATACGTTTTCGTTTTTTTGCAGCATTGTTAGTTTCTTTGCTGCGATTACGTTTTTTCCCACGCGCATCAGTCTTTTGCTTAGTCTTTTTCTCTGAAGTATTCTTCTTCTCTGTATTTTCTTTTACGTTTGAAGTAGCAGGTTTCTTGTCTTCCGGAGACACTGAATTCTTATTTATCTCAGCACTTATACCTTGTTTTAAGAAACTACTAATTCCACCTTTTTGCCCATTCTTTTTCGAGGTATCGGGTGTAGTTTTTTTGGCCGACGATTCTTGCGCCTGATTGGAAGCTTCTACCTTAACTGTTTTTGTATTAGATGACTCAGAAGATGGACTTTTCTGTTTATTGCTTATGTTTTTGAACAAATTGTCCATACCCTTCTTTTGATTAGTTTTCTTTGTAGTAACTGACTTCTTTTGTGGACTTTTCTCCTTTTTTTCCTTAGTAGATTCAGGCACTTTTTCAGCGTTAACTGGTTTAACTGTCTGTTGGGGAGCACGTTGTATTTCTGTAGATGCAGCACCCCAACGCAACGTATGCATTTCTTCGTCGCTGCGATCATTGTTTTCGAAACATTTAATTGCACTAAATCTAACGTCTCCCTTTTCTGCATTTCCTAGAACGTGCAACTCAGGAAGCACTTTTTGAAGGCTATAAATGTGTTCGGAGAGAGTTTCCGCATACTTTTTCTTTGCTACAGCTAAATCTTTTTCTTTTACAACTTCAACTCGCATACCGCCATCCGGCAAAAGTCCCATCAATAAAAAAACACAGTCAAAACTTTTCTCCTTTCTATATTTCTGCCAAAATTCCCATAAAATGCATTTCGCCACGTTAACGTGTATTTCCAGCTCTTTACTTAACCATTTGTAAGTTACCTGAAGTTATTTTAAGATAACGTAAAAGTTAAAAATAGTGTCAACATATTGCAAAAATTCAGTATGATCAAAACCTGTTGCAACAAAATATAATTAAAAGTACTTACCAATTTGTCATTATCAAATATAAATTCAGTCACAGTTTCCAAATACGTATCTAGCGACTTAATACTCATGTTTCTTTATATTTTTAATACAATATACGGATTTTTATATATAAGAATCACAATTTGTTACACTTATCTCAACAAATGCGCGCGAACTTGTAGATTTCAAGATTACCAATAACAGCACGAAGATTACTATGCCGAAATGCGTTGCTCAAGAAATCCGTAACTTTGATAAAGTCTGTTTCAATTATGAATCAGGTATGTATTTTATCCAATGAATCAAATTATTTAGATAAATTATTATATCACAAATTTGTACAATAATTAATTAGAAATATTGAGATTTATATATTTAGTCATTTACGGATAAAGTCTAAATTATGATAAAAAATTCATAGATTTTGTCATTTTTTATACGAGCTACTCACGTTCATTTATGCAAACCGGATAAGACGTTTTAAAATATTTCATTTTACTAGACGTCGCGGTGCATAATACGCAACGATAATTGCATGGTAGTGGCAATACTAAAGTTGGTGAAAACATCTTTCAGAACGCAAATTCTGCCAAATGGAACGGCAAGCGTTCACGTAACAAACAAACTGAATTGAACGATTCCTCGTGGTAATCGGTTCGTCGTTTCGAAATATTTGTGAGTGAACGTTGTAATATATTTATGTAAAAACGAGAAAGAGGAACAATGGTCTCGGTGATGCAGCCGTTCATGGTAAGTCGGCAATATTTAAAAGGCAAACGCTTTACCGGTTTTCTTCTGCGTTTGACAATTCGCTTTACGATCGTTGATTATAAATTCGAAGGATTAAATGATCGTTTTACTATGTTGTAGGATGTTGAAAGCTCAAGAAGCTACATCGATGAACTGTACTCGCCAGATCCCCAAAAATGCTTAGAAGCAATTATGTGAGTAAAAGTGTTACTTAACCCCTAAAATCGTTTGCTTAAAATCTCACTATTTGTTGAAGTCGTCGCTAATCACGCAATGAATAACGTTAATACTGCGACATTATTAAGATAGCTACAAAACACACATTGATCTTCTTCTTTGTTTGTAACAATCTATACTTTTTTTGTTCTTTTATTTTTGAGGACATTGTATACAGGGTGTCCGAAAATTTTCTGGCTAAACTGTGTCAGCATGTTCTACAAGTAGAAATAAGTGAAAAATGTCAGATAAATCGAAAACTGTTTGTACCACTATGTATAATTTATTTTTATCCGTAGAATATGTTGGCACAGTTTCATTGAAAAATTCTAGAATACTATATACATGCAACATCTAATTCAGATTCGTTCGCATTTCGCAGATGTCTCAAGAATTCTGTCATTGGAAGCAACAGACAAAAAGGTTCTGTGATAGCTCAAGGTGTAGTACCTCGTTTGTTGCAACTCCTCGGTGATTTGTCGGGCATCATCGGAGATCGTATAAGACTAGAGTCTGCAGTGACTTTGGGTTCCTTAGCCAAAGGAACGGATCAGCATGTATTGGCACTCATAGATCTCGGCGTAGTGCCATTACTTTTTCAGGTTTTATTATCTACACCGATCTCAGACACGCCGCCAGAAGGGAAACCGAAAGTATCAGATTTGCTAAACGAAGCGTGCTTGCGCTGTTTGCGTACAGTATTTCAACATCCAGCAGCTCCAGTTCACTCAATTTACCAAGATCCCGCATTGGTGCCAAGATTAGTATCTTTAGCGAATAGATCTGTTACTTGTCAAATTTGTGTAGCGACGATTTTGACAACAGCGTGCAAGGTAAAAAGAAGAGTAGATTGACTATCCTCTTGGACGAACGTTAACATTAATTTGTGTCGTTTCCATTAGACAACGGAGGAGCAAAATGCATTGTCGAAAGGAGGCGCGGTCGAAACATTAGCAATGCAGTTAGATTCTCCATTACCAGACGTGCAACTATCGGCTTTAGCTTGTTTAGCAAACATGTGTTACAAAAATTATAGGGTATGCGTCACAGTTGCTTCAGCGACCACGAGCAACACGATGCAGGGCAGACTTGTGCCCGTGGCGTTGGGTCAGTTGATGGGTCGTGATAAGAGCTCCTTGATTCAGCTTGAAGCTGCAAGATGCATTACGTATATGCATCGAAGCGGAGTTTTATTATACAAAGATCCGAGAATCGTGTACCGTGCTTTGCCTTGTTTGGTGAGGCTTTGCCACCGAGATCGTCCACCTCGCGAACGAGTAGCCGCCGCCGAGACTTTGGCTTTCCTTACCGAAGTGAATACTGAATTACAGCGTTTAGCTTCTATCAGTAATCACTTAATCCCCACTCTCGCAGAACTGTTGCGACCTCATCCTCACGTAAGTACAATACGCTTGCCAATAAATTAGCTCGATGCATCTAACGTTGTCAATGTTTTCAGGTGCAAGATGCAACATTGACGCAAGATATGAGACAAGCGGCGTTTAGAGCGTTCGCGTCTCTCGGCGCCAACGACGAAGACATTCGAAAACGTATTATTGAAACAGAAAGTCTTATGGAACAAGTAGTATCCGGTCTTCAAGATCCTGGAGGCTCTCACGTGCGTTTGGCAGCTGTTAGATGTCTACATTCTCTTTCCAGAAGCGTTCAACAACTTCGAACAACTTTTCAAGATCATGCCGTTTGGAGGCCGCTGATGCAGTTGTTGCACGGAGCAGACAAGGGATTGGAGGGTAAAACATGATATTACCTTTATCATTAAACATTCATCATATATAAGAAATGTATATCACATAAATCCAGCATTTACAGTTACTGAATTAATGTAATCTTTTACAAAATTATTCCGCCTCTCGAATTACTTAAATCATCTTTACTGAAAGCTTTCGAATACGTCGAATATTTTTGTACTCTTGAATCATGAGATATACAGTTTTGAGATGAGAAATAAACGCTCATTTATCCTAATAATTGTTAACAAATTATATTAGTAATGTGTACTTTTATTAATGATTAATGTGATTGTATCATATAGGTAGAGGCGAAAGTGAAGTTGATTTGTTAACTGTCGCTTCGAGTACCTTATGTAACTTATTACTGGAATTTAGTCCAAGCAAAGAACCGATTCTCGAATCCGGTGGAATAGAGTTACTGTGCTCGCTCACCAAACGATGTACGCCGGCGTTACGATTAAACGGAATCTGGGCTTTGATGAACGTGGCTTTTCAAGCCGAACAGCAAGTGAAATTACAGATTCTGTCATGTTTGGGGACTGACCAAATCTTCTGCCTTCTGGCCGATCAAGATATACCAGTTCTAATGAAAACGTTGGGTCTGTTACGAAATTTGTTGTCAACGAAAGCACACATCGATCGCATAATGGGCGAACACGCTGCCCACGTTATGCAAGCTGTAATACTAGTTCTAGAAGATCCGGGACACCCGGCGGATGTAAAGGAGCAAGCTCTCTGCATTTTAGCGAACGTGGCTGATGGAAATCGAGCAAAAGACCACATAATGGCTAACGAAGATGTGCTTAAGAAACTTATGGATTATATGGTTCGTAAATAACAGAGAGATTATTCTTCATTATGCTTCCAAACCTTTTGTTCTTTCGTTTACTAGAATAACAATAGTACGCATAGTTTCGCGATTTTTGTTTCTTTATTTTTTAAATAACGCACTGATTATAAATGCAAGAATATTTTATTGAAGCAACAACAGGAATTTATAATCTTTTATAATATCAATTCAGATGCATAAGAATGTAAAGCTGCAAGTTGCGGCAGTTTTTTGTGTGTGCAACCTAGTCTGGAGAGAGGAACCTGGATCCGCGCAACGGCAAGCACGTTTAAGAGATTTAGGCTTTTGTCATATTTTAAATCAATTACGTCAGAGCAAGGATCTTCAGCTGTTTGATAAGTACGATCAAAAATTTCTTAACTTAATTGCTTCATTTTGCTCGTTTTCAAAGGTGTTTGAAAGTTTCAACATTTTAAGTAATTACTACGAATTCTGTAGTACGTTTGTCTTCTCTTTCAAACACGTTTGTTTCATTTCAGGGTCAGAGCTGCCATGTCACAATTCTATGATGCCTAAACTTGTACCACGTTGCCGACGCAAATTAGGTTTTTGATTTAGAGTTCTTTTATACTCGAAATACAATTATATTTTGGTGTTAACACTGTGATCCTGTACTTTGTTAATGCATAAGCATTTTATATTTATATAGAAAAGATACAAAAACGATATCCCTGACGATGTAATCTGTTTATGTTGTATTTATTCTATTTAAAAAGAGAAATCAGTATGCAATGTGTCTGTAATTTAAGAAAGAAAAAAAAAGAAGGTATGCAGTGCATAATAATTGCTTACAAAATTTTCTAAACATGGATTGTTCGATACGTATTAATAATACATTAAAGAAATTGATTGAAAAGGTTCATACTGTGAAGTAATAACAAATTACAAATATTTGTATAATATACTTTAAACTTCTCTGAGCATATTTTATTATAAACGCATGTAGGAAAGTTAATAACTATTTATTATCACGAACAAATGTTTTTTAATGTATTTAAAAGAAATATTTGACTAGCACATCTTTACAAACTATAAGATTTTACATCTTTGGTACGGATCTTGATAAGATACTTACGGAAATGTTAATACTTTTGATTCTTACCATTTTCTTACTATTTCCATTAAAATCTAACAGATTCGGAATGTTGAATTTTAAACAATAAATACGAAATATCGATGTAAATATATGAAATAGATAATGCTATAAGTATTATCCTCTTTGATAAAAATAAAATCATCTCTTCTTCTCGTTGCTACAGATTGCAACTGAACGCATCATGATAATGTAATGTGAGCACTGTAAAAGATTAAGCAGATGCATTACTATCACCGGAAAGATTTTCCATCGGATTGTTAGCCAAAGGATCCAATTCAGCGAATAAGTCCAGCCAGGAATTCCCTTTTTGTTTTCCAGTTTTGCTCTTTTTCTAGGAGAGAAAAAGGATGAACGAATTATTTTTTTATGAAATACTATTCTTCCGAACATTAGAATTATAATGAAAGCAAACGAATTGACGCTTAGCAATCAATAAATGTCTGTTCTTACGTACTTTATCACCTGTATTATTAATGGGCATAGTCGTTTGTCCAATGCCAAGCGCCGCATCTCCCAAACTCTGTTTTAAAATATTTGGCGGTAAAAAAGTATCGCCGGACAATGCTTCCCATTCATTAGTGATGCTCGGCTTATCGCTGAGAATGTCGTTCAAGAGGACCATATTTTCGGAAGTCAGGGAATGTAAAGACTGGTCTTGACTTTGCGCTTCCAAAACAGAAAGATTAGCCAGATCGAAATTCGTGTTAGGTTTATCAAAGATACTAAATCCTGAATTTTGTTCGTCAAAACATTTATCTATGGCGGACTGATTCACTTCCTGCGTGTTATTAGTTAAATGCTGACTGGTATAAGAATTATTATCTAAAACTAGATTATCAAAAAGCTGACTCAGATCCTCTTTATGCTCTGTAGCAGAAGCAGATTGTATAATTCCATTCTTTGTAGAACTAGAACTCGTATCTAATCCTTCCAGATCCAATATATTCTTTGAATCGGATTCGATATCCAATAGTTTCTCGTCTTTATTATTTTCAAACGTATTTTCGGTCGGTTTTACTTCTTCAGCTTCCTCTACGCCGTCGTGGTAATCCATATCAAAAAACGATAATCTGTAGCAGAAAATTTCATCGTTAGAACAACACTTTTTATTGTTGACACATCTTTTAAACTCGTGACTCACTTGTTTTTATCGTCAGGATCGTCGTCGCCTCCCGTTTCTTGCGCTAGTTTACTCGAAGGTTCGGCAAGTTCCCTTACCACCATGAAATCGTATCGTTGGTAGCCTTTAAAACTGTTTGCTATTGTAGAATACGCTTGCGCAGACTTTTTAGTGAAGCTTAAAAGCGTGCTTTGGTATAAAACCAAAGCATGACTGAACATATTGCACCTTGCTGCTGTAAGTAAGTCTACCTTCTGAAGGCAATCTAAGGCCAGAGTATCAAACGCTAGTTTGCCTCTGTGGTAACAAAAATGTAATAAATACGAAATCATTTTTTTTTGGCACTGCATGCAAAAACCAGTATCGATAAACAATAATACTTACTGTCTAACACGTGTTTGAACTTTGCGAAAACTTTCCAACTGTTTCGACGTATCAGGATCTAATTCCTGAGAAATGTTCTTCATCCAGGATAAAGCAGCTCTGTACTCCGTACGAGCTTTCTCCATTGCTTGGACGTTCTGCAACGTATCTTCGATAGCTCTCTGTCTAAACGTTTCCACCTCCTGATACAATCGACCCAGCGGCGCTCTCAAAGCGAGTCTTTGCTGACCGGAATAGGACAACGATTTCCCGACTGCTGACATCATCTTTCCGGCTCTAGTTTTATCTTGCTTTCCAGCATCTTTAAGGAACCTTCCCATCGCATTTTCTTCTTGCGCGAGGTCTACATAAAATTTGTTACAGGGCAATCCTTTAATTACTTTCCATTGCTTTTTCGTTCTCTCCAATTAAAACTTGCTTTCAACTTACTGCATAATCTTTCTTGATATTTGTCAATGACTCTTTGTAAATACGAACACGACTCTTGAATGTTACGAAACAGTTCCAGTTTAGCGTCCAATTCCGCGTCCGATGCTATTATACATTCGTCTTCCTTTTTTCCTAATTTCCGGAATAAGGCTTGTTTTGTGACCCAATATTGATGTTGCATTTTTGTGATGGCAGAATTGTCGTGCATATTGGTCCTTTGCACCCAACAGTCGAAAGCATTTCCAGATAAACCTGGTCCGCCTCTGTTGCTAAAAGTTACGAATATGTAGACTAACTGGACGAAGTATTTGCATTATTCAGCAGTGTTCATGATAAATATGCTAATGAAAACACTGTGTCAGATAATCGGTCTAAATGCGTGGGTGGACGTCTTATCTCGTAACGAACGATACACGATCCATACATCGTACAAAATAACACGCAGTATTTTAATAAAATCAAATTTCATTAAATAATAATAATTGCTTCGCAAAAACACTTACTATGCGTTCATGATGGAAGACACTGGGTTTAGTATGCGAGTTGTGGTTAATGCTTACAGCTAGACAAAACTTGAACAATTTCTAAATGTAATTTACGACAAAATGAATGATTTACAAATATAATATTCATTTAACACACATCGCTAATACCTTGTGAAGGCTTAACAGCACTTTTTGACCTTAATACTGGCAAGAATATCGACACATACTGCTGCTGTCAATTTGACAGATCAAGATAACACCTCGTATCGTATGTATGGAGTTTACTATTATTTGTCACCTCCTCAGGATCGTATAAAGAGTGATTCTCATGAACAGGAACCTTAGCGAAAAGAATTTCTAATTAAAATTAGCAAAATTTGTTACAAGAACCGAATAATGAAATTCGGAGAACACGCAGGAACAGTAAAAGCAATGTTCGGATGAACAGAATCTTTTATTTTTCAAAATATCTATGCGTTTCACGTTGAGTATCACCATCAACGAGAATTAATTGGCGTTCGTAGCCTCCTGGTGGTCTATGCGAGAGATAACATTAAAAGAGGGCAGACAAGTTGTCCTATCTGTTGTTTCTAGGTCGCCGTGACGAACGTAGATCCTGAGTAAAAACAGCAAAAAGGCAATGGCGGCTGTTCCTTAGGAGGCCACCAAATTTATTATGACAAATTTCGGAAAAATGTGATCTACGCGTTCGCGTTCAACTAAAATCAATTCGAGGTACGTGTCGGTCGTTTTATCGTGCAATCCGTGTTCCCGATGATCGCTGCATTTGATGCATTCCGATGTATGCCACATGCAACCACATGTGGATTTGGAATTAACGAAGACTTTATTAGAACAACATAAATGACCATGGGATATAATTCTGTTTATTTCTCTCAGTATTTTTCACGTTCGGCATCAAACGATGCACTGACCAGAATAAAAATCCCGAATTATTTTATTCTCATTATTCCACTTATGTTGAATCTCTGCCCTTGATTGAAAAATAAAATGTTGCACGATCGGTTTATACGCACTTCAGTGCGATGTACATTTATAGCAACGATATTTTTACTCGTTAAATCTTTACACAAGTGTTGGTACTTTATGATACTGTAATTAATAGTAAACATTTTCAAATAAATCGAACGTAATTTTCATTGTTAATCGAACGAACGAATGTATGTGTACATGTCGAATACGTCAAGTAAGAATCGTCTAATTATACGTAATAATTTCTGTTTTGCACTTTTTCAGTACTTATATTTCAACGCTATCACGTATGTTAAGTTGTAGTTTTAATTTAATTTGTATTATATTTTCGCCTAACTTTACACGATTATTTTACTTTTATAAGTTTCATTTATATTCCGTCACCATTATATTGTAACAAAAAATAAATTACTTTATTTGTAGTTATGCTTGTTCTTTTTATTTGATCATTTATTCCCTATTTATTCTTACACGATCGCTATATCATTTAATGGTACAAATATTCTCATCGCATTGCTAAATAAATCCCCATAGGTGCGACCTGAAGGCACAGGAACGATATTGCCTACAGGAATAGAGATGGCACACAGTATGCGCAGACAATGGCCAGCAAACAAATGGAGCAATTACTGAGCTCAATGAGTAACGAATGGTGGTTAATAGCGAAGCGAACAGAAAAGATCGTCGGCAGGCAAGACGGAGTAAACTATCGAGTGTCCTTAAGTAATGAGCGAGACTCGGTATCATTTCTACTCGGTCTCGGACTTGTGTGAAGCCGACGAGATAGGGGTCCTTCTTTTGCAAGATATTGGCGACCTGGAATTTCCAGAAACTGCGTATTCTAAGCAAGAGGATACTCAGGACCTTGAAATCGGTATGATAATTATAAAAACTGTTAAGCGAAGTGTAATAAACGATTAATAAATATCAATAAAATATAGCAGGTAGTAGGACAGGGAGGCAAATTAGCTCCCAACCGTTCGAGCTGGATTCACCAGAGGTCCATTCGACGGTCCATTCATGGGACTCGCATGCTAATTACCATAGTCACTACAGCTGTGACGATCACCATGGCTCTTCCTCAAGTCATTTGGTTCTTTACTGCGACATACAGGGGCATCTTAAAACAGCTATTGGCTTTGTTAGATTATTACTACTTGTAAGTAACGCTGCACTCTTGCGATTCCACAAACTCTGGAACATTATTAAATGAAAATATTTGCATAGATATCATCCGCAGCGTGTTTGGCAACGTTGTGCAGTTCCGGCACTGCCAAGGTCAGCTTGTTTATGTTGCCTTTAGTCGGGCGGCTGCGTTTCATGATCTTTGTAGCTGTTTTCTGTTTTTTGGTCACTGCATTGCTCCTCTTCCTTGATATATCGCACGTTGTCTATGTTTTTCCTTTCAATTGGGCGAAATTGGTAAGTAATCGACGATTCGCATAACATTTTTATTCTATTATCGATGTTCAAGCTAAACATATTTTACTAGTAATCTTGTGTTTTGACTGATATATCTGATAGTATCCACCTCTTATAGAATGCTTGGGTATTCACTGGTATAGGCTTATCTTATGCCTTGAGTAGTGCACTATTAGCATGCTCTGTATGGGAATATCACAGCGGAGGCTGGGTGCCAAGACGCACTCGTTCCCAGTTATCCGCTGTCGCGGCACTCGGACTATCGTGCGCGATGCTAGCATTCCTACTTTCATGGATACACGGTCGCAGCGGATCTAGTTGTCGAAGTCCAGACAGTCGTAATCATACGCCGACGCAACTTTACAAGCCCGTTGACAATTCTTCCTCTTTCGGAGTAAGTAAGTTTCTCAATTACATTGTCGAAATCTTATTTAAACGAATATTGACAAACACGATCCCCATTATCGCAGGTTACTCTGAAAGAGCGTAGCCCTAAGAGGCCCGCTTCGTGCGCTGCCGAAAGCCAACAGTCGAGGAAGCAGAACACGGACAGCGATACGAACACGAATAATGGTCATCACGACAGTGAGAACCACGCGAAGTATAGGCAGAGTATCTACAGAAAGGACGAAGAGGACGAAACGGTGATACTAGTTCAACAGGCGGCGGAAATTTAATGAGCAACAAAAACCGATAGTGGTCGTACTACGGACGATAATGTTAGAACTAGACATGGGTGCCGCGACAATTGCCTCTCCGATCGGTAGAGCGAACTCGACCTTGGCTCGGTGCTGGGCACGGAGACGGTGGTTCTATGCGAAAATAGAAAGAAAACTTTATAAATGCCAGTGAACAATAACGCACAGGACTATTGTGGCATAAATGAATCTAGTTCAATGCAAGTGACTCGAAATGGTTTTCACTGGGGGATAGAAAAAGGAATGGACGTAACTGTGGCGCGTACTGCCATGCGATCTGAACAATGGCATCCACCGTCCGATGACGTTCAACCTTGTTCTAGTAGAACTATCGACCCTTTGCGGCTTTGCCTGATCGAATTTAGAAATTCATGAAAATATTGGACTCGTTGCAGTGGATGACATTTGGGAACAGTTACGTAATATAATAGCTTCCCTGAAAAACAATAGTTCATTACTCTGAACTGTTTTCTCTTTTTTACATTAATAACAGAACAGAAAGAATATCTTGTTGTTTCATGAGAAAAAGAAAACTAATTCTATTATATTCCGAAATTCATTTGCCCGAATCGAATGTTTCTAAAATTTTGTACATATAGCTGCACTAACGTTGAAGTAATGCACAGTGACCATAGGAAAAATTCTGCAACTCTACTTTACGACCTTCTATGTCTATGTTCTCTCGTCCCTGTGCATAAAACTAAATGCAACTCGAACTCGATTCAGTTTGTTGATCAGTTACTTTTAACGCGAGTGCGTTACGATCGAACATTACAGTTAAATTCGTGAGACAGAACCATCATGTTTCGATATTTAAGAATCCTGTATAAAGTTATCGCTGCCTTGTACATTATGCTGCCAAGAAGATAATTTCTCCTTAGTTGTTTGGATTTTTAACGTTCTGCATCGTAAAACCAGAACTGCCCTCGTCTCATTCCAAATATATATAGAATAATGTATCTATATAAGTTTTAATGGGATGGTTTGTAAGTATAAGACTAATATTGATTTTTAATACTAATATTGATTCCATGCATGCTCAAGAATCAAGAACCTACTGAAAAATTGACTATCAACTTTTTTTTTTTTTAAGAAATCCGCAAACAGCAATCCTCTATATTTGTTGGTATTATAGTTTCATTTCATATTTCTGATAAGAAGAATTAACGAACGAATCAGTGTGCATGGAACGATTGTTCAGATTATGTTACTTCAATTATACCTTGAAAATGAAATATATTTATGCACAGAGATGGACTCGAAAATTGATTTTAAACGTTTACTAAAATCACTGTCCACAATCTAAATCTGTATTTTTATTTATCGATGAACGACATCAATCGGACGGTTTGAGGCAAGTCCATCTTTATTTTTGTAAACAATATATGCACTATTTTCAATTACTGTATGCAACTTGAAAATGTTTAGACGGGAAATCTGACGAGCAGCAGTGACATTGCATTTACTTCCTTACTTTAATGAGCCTTTAATCTTTTTTCTTTAGGTCGAATATTATTATACAACATTGTCTCTTTACCGATTCACCAAATTGAAGAACAAACTAATTTTTAGTACATACATATCGTGTTAGAGGTACAACTCATCTTGAAAGCTATCGAAAGATTGCGTTTCCTTGACCAATTGGTCTTTAAAAAAATCCCTTCTATTATATAACTGGTATACAGACTCGGAGCGGTTTATATATTGGGACCTCTGTTTCGTTTTCAGTTGATCGAATCAAGACCACTACAATTACACGAACAAGGAAAAGTTAACTATTCTTGATTAGGGTCGTAAGCGACAGCCACTTTGTCTTTTGATACAATACTAAAGTATACATACACATCAGACATCCAATTACATGTCGGCGTGTGTAACGCATTAGTTGTCTAATCAATTAATTAGTGTAAGAAAAAAAATGCGTGTTCATATAGGATCATATAAAGAAGAAAAAAAAAGGATAGTATATATTATGGAGGCTTCGTTGTGGCAAAAATTGATGGCAAACGTTGATTTGGTTCGTTTGGGGCACAACGAGGATATATAAATGTAATTTTTCTTGTACATGGTATATGTTGGTATGCTGGCAAAAATGTTTGAAAGTGCGAATAGATTTCACAGAAATGTCGAAAGGAGAAGTTACGTGATTGTAAGATATTTAGCTTGCGAGTTTAACCGAAACGATGAAAAAAGTATGTACAGACACTGCCAGAAGAAATATAACGCTCTTTGAGTGTCATGTATATCGAACGACTTTATTACTTTTCAATAACTTTAGTATCTGAGGCTTTACCTCGCTACGATCTGCAATACCTCATGACAAATGAATTGTTAAATTTATATTTAGTATATGAATCTGCAACACTCGTTAACTGTATGATTTTCAACTGGAAACGCTTCAAATCATGGCACAAATATTAACAAAGAATTGAACATTTAAAAACCGGAATGTAATGTAGAACGTAGAGAAGAAATGCATATTCGTACAGAGTGTGAATATGTTTCATTTTTATAAGAAAATCGTTAGTTTTCCGATGAATTTATTTTTTTCTTACACACGATAAATAATGTTGATTGGAAGACAATTTTGTTATTAATCATGCCAAGAATGATTAAAATCTTTATGACTTATCTAAAACATTTTCTTCTACTATTTATTGTTCTTCCTTCCAATCTTCTAACTTCGAATCATTTTCTTCTCTTATATCATATACCTCATATATATTATTTCCTTCAAAAATTTATTTATGCTTCTGATTTAAAAAGCAACTGAAATATATGTAGAGATATTTGCATCATAAATTATAATAGAACTTATATTTTTTATTCTTTTAATTTAATTAAATATTTACTTAATAATTATTTTCAATTCACTGAAATATAATTTATGATAGTTTCGTATTTTTATTTGAAAAGTACAACTCATTAAATTATTTACTTTCTATAATTAGTTTTGAATTGTAAGAAAATACGGAATACCGTGATACATTTAACGAGTACCACTGTATTCAAGCAGAATAAATAATTTGTAAGCAGCGCAGTTCAATAATGTAAAGAATCCTTGCTTGTGCACATTTCTCTTGTTCATTGAGCACTGCAACATTGAATAATGACAATCCAAATGAGACATATGAGCTATGCGATGCAAGAACCCTTTGGCCTAACTTTTTGTTTATCGAATGATACGACTAAAGAAAATGTAAGAATTCTTACGAAAATTGGTCGATTCCAATTCCTAATTAAATACTCATACTAGTATTGACAGCAGCAACCACAGATGAATTAATTAATTAATTTCCACGTTTCAGGATGGTGCTGTCAATATTAATAACAATAAACATCAAATATAACAATGTTTCTATTTTAAAATCATTATGAGGACAGCACGTTGATTGTTGTCAGAGACAAGGGAAAAAATTATTGCGAGTTGTTGAATGTAATTCGATGAATTACCAAAAAAAAAAAAGATTACACACCTAGCTTGTTAATACATTGGTAATTTGTCGCGCGTCAAAGCGATTGTTCTGGACAATAACGATCAATGATTCGAATAATACCTAAGTTAGCAATTGTCGTTTATTCTTAAAAAAAAAAAAGTCATTTTGTATATCTAAAGCTAAACGAATGAACGACTGTTGTATAGCGTAAAACTGTACAAAGTCGCGAGTGTGTATGATGTTACATGTTAATTATGAATATATCACAAAATGTTAGAAATTACGAGCTATTTTGTTTTATATTAATCAAAGGAACATGTGTACATTTGTTAGTTGTCATAAGCATTAAGGTTCGATTGGTGCCAGTAAGGATGTAACGCGTATATGTGCAATTGAAGAAGAAATTGTCACGCAATCGTCCAAAATACAAACGAAATTATTGCAAATACTCGCGATTAATCTAGCACTCACAATTGTTATCTTTTACCAGTGCCAAAATAAATGACAGAAATATATACATATGTATACGAAATATATATGTATACATATTATACGTATGTATATATACGTACAAACGTATAAATGATTCCATTAACTGAGACTGGTGCAAGATAAATAGAAGAATGAGAATTTCAATCGATTATGTACTTTCATAATTGAACAGCCTTCACTCACGTTACTTGTATCATTTAATGATCCTTTAGCAAATGCAATTTTGTCAGATCTCTCTGCAACTGTGCCGCTTTCATTTCAATTTCTTTTTACGAATGTTCATGTAATCAAATACATTACAAAACATGTATTTCAAAACTTAGCGAAACTAAAAGCTTTACGGAGCTTCGTCGCAGTCCATCAATTATTTATGTTACTGTTCTCTATTTCTTTCAGTTTATCGACTATTTCTTCTAACTTTTTACGTTGCACGCATTGCTTCATTTGCTTATTTTTATCTTGCGCGAAACACTGAACATCCACCGTTTTTACATAATGTAATACAGAATTCCTTTCGAGCGAGAAAATAAAATAAAAACAAAGTATTTATAACAATCTAGCATAAAAGTATCTTATAAAAGAACCAGAGAATATATTGCATTAAGAAATATAATCGGGAAACTTACTCTTTGTTCCTTGAATGTTGAAATGGGGACTAAAAGAAAAGAAGGATAAAGCGATTGAGATAATGAAACGATTATTAATACTTATAATGTAGAAAATATCCTACACCTCAATGCACTTCACCTGTTGTGGAAATCTTAATTGTCTCGTTGTTGGGTATCTCCAATTGTTACATCTTACCCATGTATACGGAGCGTTATGTACATTTGATAATTTCGATTGTGCTATAGTGTGCACTGCAAATTGCGGGTTTACACTCAATTGTCCATGTTGTTGCAACAATTGCTGCTGCTGATACGAGCAACTCGAATAATACGGATCGTATTTGGTGGAACTTTCTACAGACGATATTGCCAAGGAATTTGCCACTGCCACTGTAAAACAATATACAATATGACGTCACATTTTTAGGAGAATGTTAAATAAAAATTATAGAAATTCTAATAAACCTTTAGCTTTTTGAATATTTAATAGTGTATCATAGTAATGTTTCTTGAACGTAGCCAATTCGGTAACAGAAGGAGTTTGTTGTGAATGATTCGCATTTTTTTCTGTTTGCTTTGCTGCAGATCTGAACGTAAACAATGTTAATAAGCAAATTGTTAATCAGTGAATATTTTAAATGTAGGTAATTTTAACAGTACTTGTATAATAAGTTTTCTATGTTATCTTTTTTCTCACATTCTATTTGCGTTTTAATAGGAGCAGTACTTAAAACTTTCTGGTGAGATGTCTTTGGATAAACGTTTAATGATCCTGCTACTTTTCTCTCGGTTAATTTCTTTACGTCTTCTGACGTATGCATTTCGCTCAAATTACTTTCATTATTTACCGACATGCTTAACTGTTTCTTATTTTCTAGATTTTTGTGAGTTGCAAATCCCCAATATTTGGATGTTAAAGGAAGTGTATGCAGAGATTTAGTTTGCGTCAATTTCGGGAATTCTGCATAGATAAAAATGTTTTGAATATTTTTGCATAAGTCAGCAATCAATGGACATGAAATTAACTTCATTACCATTAAATGTGTCCTGTTCAGCACGTTCCAAAAAATTTTCTAAGCTTGTCTTAAGTTTTCTACGAATTAGAAAATTGTCCATTACAAAATTATCTTCTTTTGATGCCTATAATATCGGTATAGAATGTGTTAATTTAAATATTATATGGATTGTTCCAACAATTGTCCTAACTAGAATGTTTCTTTTTTCACCTGACTATTTATTATGGTATTTATTTCTTCATTACATACAACATCCATTTTGTATATATCTTGTTGAACTGCTTGTTGCTCTGCTTTTAACTCCTGATCGAAACGTTTCTGTTTCGCCATATTAAACATTTTATTTTCATTTGGATTATTATCGTAATTTTTTAGATTTTCTTCTGCATTAGAAACTTCAGTAATGTCTTCTTTATGTGAAATTACTTCCGTTTTACACAAATTCTTTTTGTAACAAGTGTTATCCTGTAATATTATTTTTTTAATCCAATCGTAATAGTTATAAAAACTATTTAAATTGTAGTTTTCTTTATTAATAATTAAATAATTAATGTATACAAACCTGATGTGATGTATGGGATCTGTTAGCTATGTTCCACTGATTACAATTATTGAGTTTGTCAATTGGTAATTGAAAATATTTGTCATCTGTTGACTTGAAAAATCCTTGCTGACAACTAGGCGAAGAAACTTGATAAACATTGTTCTTATATAAAAGATGAGGTGTATGGACCCATTTATATTTCAAATTCGATTGAACTTCTTGTTGGTCAGTGTTTGACAGCATGTTTTCCCTGGCATTGATATAAGGCTCTATGCACGGAATATTATAATCTAATGTATCATACACATAATTCACGTTCCTCACATGACTGTGAATCATAGAAATTTCATTAGGGGGAAAACCTCGAAATACCTCAGATATTGAAGGTACAAACTGTTCAAAAGAAGATGATAGTTTATAAATTAAAAGCAAATGTATAAATAGATGAAAATATTAAATTGTACTTTGGATTCATTTTTACATTGTCATCCAGTTTATGATTCTGAGAAGCTGTGTCAGCTAAAACATTCTGCCTTGGGTGAATCTCTAATTTTTCATTTGAAATCCGTGTATTATGTTCTTCTTCGGGCACAGCAGTAGTTCTTGAAAAGAAAAATAAAATAAAATAAAATGAAATAAAATAAAAGTATCATTATACAGTAAAGGCACAAAGAACTCTGAGTAAAAGTCATACTTTTGACACATAGGCATGTTATTAACTGCTCCAATTAAGCCAGTGGTTTTACATATTATATCTCTTATTGCTTCATTCGAAACACCTTTTGGTAATGGTACTATAGAGATTATCTGCTGCTGTGTGTTGCTATCAAAATTCTCTGATAAAACAAGAAGAGTCTTCAATACGTATTCATATGCAGCTATACCATCATCAGGATGGTATCTACTTAATAACTGGTTCATAGCATTAAAAATATGTATATTTTTCGAATTCTGTTGTAAAACAATCCTCGATAATGGAAAGTTTTCGAATACAGAAGTGAAATTTGCCATGGTGTCCTTATTCTCCATAACCACTAAAATAAAAAGTTCATTGAAATATCCTTAATGTGTTAATCATTCTTTTCACCAAACTTTTTCCTGAGTTAAAACAAAAAAAAGAAAAACGTGTAAAAACATCACTCGAAATACTTAAAAGAAATCATTTTGTTGAAAAAAATATGTCAGCTGAAATTAATGTTAGGCATTCAAACAATAAAATAAAATCTACTACAATTCTTAATATTACATTTGAAATATGTTATTACTTACTATCTTTAGACTCTTTCACATCCATTTCAAGATAGATTTATAAAGTAACAGCTTTTCTAATGAGCTCAGATACGTAACAAAATTCATCAGTACAATTAATTGGTAATTACCAAATAATGAAGACAGCTGCCACGGTGTTATTATTACCGACAAATGACTAGCGCTTTTCTCGCAAGTTCGTTTGCAAGTCGATTGAATTCGGATTACAAATCATTGTCATGAAATCGTTCTGCTTTCATATTCAATGGATAAGAAATAATGCAATTACGCAATACTTTAGCAATAAAAGAGACGAAGAATTTCAATCAACGAGACACGAATGTTTTTCTATTTCTGCAACTGTCTATCTTAAATGATTTATTAAATCAATCCTATTTAATTTTTTTAACAATGAATTTATAGATAGATAATTTTTAGATAATAAAAGGTCATGGTATACGTTAGAGTGCACTGACACGGACGAGAAGGAAATTGCTTTCCCATCCAGCATAATGAGATCGTATTAACTAATTATAAAACACAAATGTACCTTCTGTACGCGATGGATTATTTTAATAAGAGTATTAGTTCCACGTTAATACTCTCAAAAGCTTTGCAAGTATTATCGTCTGACCACTCCTATATAAGCGAGGGTAGAACGCAAACCCATCACAGTTAGGCAAGATGTTTCTACCGAAAGTTCTTTCACTTTCCTCTTGTCTAATAGTTTTAGCATCTAGTGCAGTCGTTAAAGTTCCTGCTGGATCGACATGGCCAAATATCGCTCCGAAATCTGGTAATATAAAATACTCCATTTCCACCGTTCATTTCTTCTCTCGTTCACAAACTTATAGAACATGTTTCTAGCATACTCGAGGGCCTTGGGGCCACCAGTGTCCGGAATGGACACCATCACGGTCCCATACATGCCGAAGTCTCCGCTTTTTCCAAAATTCGTCGACCCTAAAGCGATGATCTCGAAAAAGACCGATCTACTGAGTAATTTATTCGGAGGCTTAGGACCCGCTTATCCTACGGGTTTGAAACCGTTCATGCCATATCCTACGAGCGCGGTGAGTTTCTACGGAGCTTCCGACGAATCCCAGCCGCTGATCGTTTCGGCTAAGAGCGACGCAGAAGACACTAGCAGTTCTTATAAACGTGGAATCTTCGGACCATTCGGCGGCAAACCATTTGGCCCCATGTCTCCTAAATTCGGAGGCATGTCTCCCTTCTCAGATTTCAGCGGTGTTCCGGATTACAGCGCGAAAGGCGATTTCTCCCGCAAAAGAAGAAGCACGGACGATTCTTCTATGAAGCAGCTCAGAGCCATCATGGAAGATGCGAAGCCGGCAACGAAGGACTTAGGACCTCCGCCTCCTTATCCTATTCTTACTCCGATCGCTGAAGAACCAGAGGATGAACTGGATGTGTTACTTAAAGCAATGGGAGACAGCACCGCACCAAAACAGTATTTGCCAGGAATGTTCAGTCCGTTTGGACCCATGATGGATCCATCCATGTTCATAGCGAAGAAGTCGGCCTTTCTGGATACTTTGTTCAAGAATCTTGCCACTACTACTACCACTCCATCGCCAACGGCCACAGATGCTCCAACAACAGTAAGCACGATCGTTCCTCCTGGCTTCTGGCTTCCATCCTCAGTAATTCCCTCTCCGACTGAGTACACTGAGAAGGTAGCGAGCTTCTTGGACCAATTATTCGAAAGCTTGAAACTGAACAAAACCGCGGCTGCGAGCGGAGCTGCGGACTCCAAAAGCAATTTCGCGAGGTCTGTCAAAGCTGGCGAAGACGCTGCGCAGTCAAAAATTGCGAGATCCATCGACGATCTCTCGTCGATAAGTGCTGCCAAAGACACCATCGTTGACAGTATAATGACTGAATTAGGAGACTTGAAAGGGAGTATGGTAACAACCATGAACGACTTGATCGCGTACGAAAAATCTGCTTCACCGGCGGCAGCATCAGCGAAGAAACCTTTCAAGCCTTTCGCACCAGGCATGTGGCCGAAGCCGGCTGCTGATGGAACGCTACCATTCCAACAGAAAATGGCGGTCCTGAGTCAAGTGTTTGATATGTTAACAGATTTACAGAAAAATATTACCGCAGCAGTTCAGAACGCAATGCAAGCTAAGCTGGCTTCCGGTGGTTACTCCGAGGAACCGATGAGTGCTAACAATCCGTTCGTGGCTAACGATATTTTCTCTGCCAGCAGTAGCATGCCCGTGAACATGAGTTTTCTGGATGCCATCAAAAGCAAACTGGGAACGCTCAATTATGAAATGCCTCCTTCCTACGCGGCAGATCCTTACAAGTTTGGACCCAAAGTAGCTAGAACATTACCCAAAAGCCCAGCATCGTTTTGGGTTGCATACCCAGACAGTTCTTTTGGGACAGAGAAACGAGAAGCGAAGGATAATTTAGAGTCGCCGACTGCTGAAGAAGATAGTCCTAAAGGACAGCCAGAGGCGCGGGGAGTTAAAATGCAAATGCATCAAGGATATCAAAGTCTGCCGGCCGGTTCCGTGGAATCCGTGCAGGCAGGTGGAGGATCCACGCCCGGACACCAAGGCGGTGGAATCAAGTTGCTCGTAAGTATTTCAGTTGAATAACGAAACCAGAGTAATAAAACCTTCCGATGGATTTTCGTCGTTGCAATGTGTTTTGGCGAATACGATCGCGTTACTGTAAAACATCTGAAGACGGTAAACGATCTTATCATCAACATGATAGCTTCATTTGTTTTCAGATAAAAATGCCTGTATTGCCTAACGTGCAAGTGCCAGGCTTTCAGAATTATAATTACGAGAACTAGGTATGTGTAGTTAGTGTAACATGAATATCGAAGACATGTTCGTTTGTCGTAGGACGCCAGCGATTACGAGGACATGAACAACTGGGCCAATTGGATGGGATATCAGAGAAATGATTATCAAGGGCGCAGGCATCACAACCATCACTAGACTAACCCGTCGCTTATTGATCCAGCAGGAACACTTCCATTTGTAATTACAAATTTCTATCTTTGAAACGATCACTCTTCTCTGCATACGATATGAATACACATAACATGTACGCTTGATAATTTGTTTGAATAAAGTATGTTTTGCAAAATATATGAGATAGGCATGAGCTTAACAAGTCTGGAAAATATACAATACGTTTTGTTTTATTAGATTTTATATCAGACTTATGATACATGCTATATACAGTTTTATATGCACCGAATGCAACAGAAACGTATGCTACACGACATCTATTTATCTCAAGTTATTTAACAACGACACACACGAAACGATAAAATTATTATACGTACATCAGTCAAGCGAACACCAGCGCACATGGACGCAATCCTGCATCAAGTGCGTTGCTTTGTTTCTCTGTAATCAGCAATGCATTGCACGCAGGGTAGCGTTAGTGTGTTAGGAAGCACCAAAATTAATAACACGAGTTCGATCTTTGAAGAAACAATGGAAATACGTTTAGTTCGTTCGTAATGAAAAGTTCGGTTCACTTTCCGTGTTATTCTTTATCTAACGTCGTCTAAAGTTATGAAAACTACGGCAGTATCGGTAAGTATTGACGTTGGATGTCTGTAGGTTTTCTCTTAAATAAAGCCTTCAGTTCGTGACTAAAACGTTAAATAACGGATCGTTTGCGCGCTTCCGTACGTTAATCTTAAAAACTTTGGTACATTACTAGCGATTGTATTATCACATTGGTAAGGATGGATCACTATCATCTGCCTTTCGTCACTCTAGATATAAGATGTTCCATTTGTTGATCGATTCTAAATACCATATAAAAGGACGCCAGAACACTGCTTAAAGTTACTAACAGTCCCAAACCCTCGAATATTAACTTGGGCGCGAAGATCTTCCAAACCATTAAATGTCGACAGTGTATTGTTGCAGCGAGCATACTGCCAAAAGTCTATAACGTATACATTGAATTATTTCTCGTAACAGTAACGCTTAAAATTTCTCAACGAATTAATCGTCTATTAAAAATGAAAACTTACTCTGATCCCATGAAGCATAATATATTTTCCTGCGACCGAGAAAACTCCAGCATGAAATATAGAATCTTGTTCAAACAGAAGCAGTTCCCCTCTTTTCATATCATCATCCGAAAATTTTACTTTAAATATTTTCGGAAACACCAGGTATAAAGTGAACGGCACAATCACTAACAGTGGTAACGTTGCGCCTAATACAATATGCGATCCGAACGTGTTTATTCCTGTAAAGATTCATTAATTAATCAGCAGCAATCATGTTAATATTAAAACGATCAGAGCTGTAAGTACCGATTAAGATTGCTGGTAGTAAATTTCCATAAAAATGTCCACCTGTTCCTACAAAAGCGGCATCCCAATGAATTGTAGGAAAAGATGGTTGATGCCCAGTTGCATAAAAGAAGTATTCAGCAATCAAGAACCAACACAATAGAGCTGGTGTCGATACTTCTACAAGCTCGGCTGGTTTAGAAACGACAGTATTAAAAGAAGAACCAACTACATTGCACGTGCATTATCTACGTAAGAAAGATACTTACACACGCTGTTAGCATTTTTGTATCTCTCAATTGCAGATAAGCCCAATACACAGGCACAAGATATAAACATCAAGAAAGTACTGGGGGATAATATATCTCCTAACAGTAAAGAATATAGCAGCATGAGAAATATGCTCAATGAAATAAAGGTAGCACTATAGGCTGTGCCTAAACCATACACAACCGGCGTTTCATCCGTCTGTATCTTCTTATGGTAGATCGATTCTTTTATCTTCTCAAATAATCGCGGTACTATATTCTCATCGTGGTATATATTAATCGATTCTTTCTTCTTTGGCAGTAGAAATATACTGAGCGGACGATAATAGAGAACGAAGATCGCAAACAAACTCAAAGAGTATACAATGTTAGGCAATGTGCTCACTTGCCACGACAATGCAAATTTTACTTTGACACATTTAGGTAAACGTTGAAGAGCCCAATAACAACCCATGCAAACACCGATTACAACCGGACAATACTGTCCTACCAGAACGCTGGGAGAGAAACCAGAAAGATTTCCACAATTTTGCAACCATAGTCTTGTTATTGTGATATACAATACGAGTACGATCAATGTGACGGCGAGTAAAACACGTTCTAAATTGTTCGAGATTATAGAACCTGCTTTGCCAGTTATGAAGGTGGAACACACGCGTTGCTGATGTTCTTCTCGGCAACGCCAGAAGTAATGGGACAGTCTTATAGAAATGCATGCGATTAAACCAACGAATATTATGACAGTCTTCAAATTTGATTTGGCATGAGGTTTCGAAAACGGTCTCGCTTTTCTTTCCACATGTTCGTTGGTGTTGTCTTGCTTTAAATTAATTGTCAATAACCAGAGAAGAGTAATCAGCAGAAAAGATAGTACGGTATCTTCTTCGACAATGTAACTGTTAGAGAAAAGGCTGCATACTGTTAGAAGAAGTATCACTCTGGTAACGTAGATGAACTTTTTCAACTTGCGATAATTGTACCAACTCATCGATATTACATCCCAGTTCTTAGCGATCAATACTACTAGCAGAATTATAGACACTGTGCCGGTAGTGAAGAACGTAGTATTTTTAAATTCGTCTAGAATGTCAAGGAAAAACAGAACAAAAATTACTAGTGCAACGATTAAGTTGACAAGAATACAACACTGTAAAAATGACGATTGAAATATTTTAGACATACGACTTTCCGGAATGCCGGTAATAAATAGGTAAAAGAAAAACAAGGTACAAAACATTAAAATTAGGCCTTTCGACATTAGGCTAGAATCAAATTGGACCCAAACTTCGTAACAAGTATCTTTAAGTAACTTAAAATAACTTCTACTGCTTTTAATAAATAATTCAAACTCTTCGATAGTGTTTACATGTTTTATCTGTTCGAGTAGTTTGTTATACATGTCTTCCAAGCTTTCGAGTTGATCCTTAGAAAACAGATAGCTATTCGTAGAGTATATGTCTATATATTTCTTTGTTTGTACAATGTTTTTCCACATTGAATGTACTGAATACCATAAATCGTCTTCTGATTTCCCATTTTTTGCGGAACTTGGCAACAGATTAAGTATAACGGATCCCAAGTTAGAGAAAGGTATGGGTACTCCGAGAATGGATGCCAACGTAGGGACAAGATCAATCTGACTGACGATGTTTTCAGCCGAATTATACGTTAGAAGAGGTACAGTGGAATAAACAAACATTGCAGCTTCAATCTCATTTATACTTTCGCCTCCGTGATCCCCAGATTCCGTCATTCCATGATCGCCAACGACAAAAAGCATCGTATCTTCCTCCAAGGATTCGGTTATCTCTTTTATAAGAGTATTTGTGTCGTTTAATTTCCTGGTCATTTCAGGATGATTAGCGCCGTGTTTGTGTCCGCAATGATCGATGCCAAGAACGTGCGCCACAAGCAGGGACCAGTCTTTCTTTTTCAGTTCGAAGAATATGCGATATCTAACGTCTTTATCGACGCTGTCCAGGTCCCAAACATTAAAAGATGGCGACGGGAACTGACGTTTGAATTTGCCAGGAAATAAATTGATCCAGGTATCGTCGCCCATGAAAACAATACCTTTAGAAATGCTTCGATCAATGATGTTGTCTTCCTCTATGCTTTCAGAAGCGAAGTTAGATCCGATATCAATGAAAGTAGGCAAAGACCCAGTGGTAAGACCTTTTAAACGCTGCATGGTTGTCGTTGGAGGATCTGCCATAAATTTGTATAAACGTGAATTCGTTGGTCGATTTTGCAGTAGCTCGTGAATTATCGGCAGCTTGTTGCGATAATAGGACGAAGCAGAATCGCTGTCGCTGTACCATTCTGCGAACTCGTATTTCAAAGCGTCGACGACCAACAACACGACACGCGTCTTTCTTTCGAGACACGTGGCCGCAGCGACTTCAGGATCTTGAAGAAGATTTTCGACATTGCAGCTGCCGACGTCCGTGCAGTATTTACATTCTGCACGTTCTAATCTAGACACACGATTAAGTAGAAAACCGCTTGTGAAAATAAGCAAGCCAGCTGCCATTAAATACGAGATCCATCCTTGAAATATTAGATAATTCCATAGTTTACTCATTTTTCCTCGCGGTCAGTTATTTCATTACGTTATTCAAAAAGAATGCGATGGTAAAGGAACTTCAAAACGATCTTAACCTATTCCTTAGCGTGAATTTTTTCTTCATCGTCGTCACATGGTTGTAGGAATTATTTGTAAATTCGTTTGACAACTGCTTTAGAGATTAATTGTTAGGAGCAAGAAAAAAGTAAACGGTTATCCATGCTTTCAAATGATGCGTTGGATGCAGAATAACCTCAACCAGGATACTCAATTTAATTTCGTCCTTATCCGTATGGCGCTAAATTTTAAGCGTGTATAGTTTCGCCGCAGTGACAAGAAGGCGAAGTTACTTGTTCCTCGTTCGATATGGTAGCGATAAAATCATTTTATCTGCATACAATAAAATTCAATCGATAAGATAACAAAAAGTTTTCCAGAATTATTCGTTTTAAAACTTTGAACACTGATAAATAAATGCAAAAGGAAGATATATTTTTAAAAAGTACACTTTCATTATGCATTATATAGATTCTTGATCGAGAATAATTACGATCATATTCATTTGTTAATATCGCGCGATGATATTCCGATCGTTCAGTCAAAATTACAATTTATATTCAGTGACAACAGTGTTTTTTCATTATGATGCAATGCATCAAACATCTCAGTTGTATAAATCTCATTAGTCTGGCGAATCAGATCGCCGCAAACAATATTACTAATACAGGAAATTCAGAATGCAATGCTGATTTTGATAAACTATTCAAATGGAGGACTTTTAAGACTGGCTTCGACGAGGCTAAATTTGTTCAAAAACCAGTATTTCTATACATTCATAAATTTACGTGTCCCGCTTGTCACAAACAGAAAGACAGATTCGCAAAGTCTGTCCGGTTGATGGATCTCAGCGAACGGTAAATACTAATGAAAAAAAAAAAAGTTTTTTGTAATTACGAAATCTTCTTAGAGGTCGCTGTAATGACTTTCATTTCACGACAATGATTCATCGATACAGCAATACATTGCAATGTTGAAATTAGTTCGTCGATCTATCGGTGTGAAACGATTCATTTGCAGGTTCGTAATGATTAAAATAGAGATGGCAGGTCGTGATATGCAACTCCTATCCGCAGCACAGTTTCAACCCGACGGAAAATATGTTCCTAGAATTTTATTCTTCACGCCAGATGGTGTTTTAATCAAAGAAGCCTACAATAAGCATTCCACTGCCGATAAAGAGCACAGATATTTCTATAGCACAGCCGCGCAAGTTATTGAAACCATGCTATACGTTTTGAAAGAGTACACCAAAGACCCGACACCATTAATATTCGAGCACGATGATGTGATGACAGAAATTTATAATATGGACATGAACGACGAAGTTCTTACTCCGACCTATTTAGATTAAATGTGTTGTGCAGTTTCGTGCATGGTGCAATAAAAAATGTATTACGTTTGCAAACATTTTTTTATTTCTTTTTTTGTGGAAGACAATAACGTATCTGCTGCTGCATAGGATAAATCTTTTTGAGCGTCAAACGAATGTTATGCAGAATCAAATAGGGTAACGCATGGAGATGTTAGAGATGTAGATCACAAATCATAAATTGTGGTTAAAGTGTAATTTTGAATTCAATTACGAGTGATTTTCTGTAATCATTAATTGTTACTATAATTACAATTTGACGGCGTAGTTTTAGAAAACAATGTGTTATTGAATTAGTAATTACGCTTTAAACATGATTTGTGATTCGTATTCACCCAGATAGCCAAATGTGTTCGAGCAGATTTTTTCAGAACCTGCCATTACAACATTTTGTTGTTAGATTGACAGCAGATTTGATGCAGAATCTGTAATGTACAGGACTGTTGATAGATTTATGACAGAAATCGAACAGGTCCTGTTGACTTAACCTGATGGCAGGTTCTGATGACATGATCCGCTCGATTTCTAACACCAATCTGCTTCCCGATCTGCTAATACAGGCCCCGTTTGCAAAATGGCAGCTTAGTGAGGAAACAGACAGCTATGGATTTCTAAACAGATTTGGTGCCAATTTGCTGTTAATCTGCACGCAGATTTAGGGCAGATTACATTTTGTCCAACTCTGACCTGTATATAAATAGAATGATTGACCGTTTTTAGGGAAAGTGAGAAATAGAATCATTTTCTTACATAATAAAATGTATGTTTCAATAGTCCAAATATTTTTGTCCAAATTATGTATATTTGTAAAAATTATGTTATATTTCCTACTTTTCTTGAAAACAGTCGGTTATGGGTAATTTATAATATTATCCATCTCGCAAGCGATTGAATACGATTTAGTTTTTTAGTAGAACTACTGGAGAATTACTAAAATTACTATATGCATAATAAAATATTTATTCTGGTATTTGAAAATTTTAAACTTTGAAGTTGAACATTTGAAGAGTTAAAAATGAAAATTTGAAGAATTTTTAAGATTTCAAATTAGAGATTTGAAGACTTATAGTTGAACACATTTGAAAACCTAAAAATGGAAATTTGAAGAGTTGAAGTTAGAAATTTTAGGACTTGAAATTAGAGATTTAAGCTTCGACTAAAGCTTAAACTGTGATTTAATAATGGTCCACTAGTTCTTATCATTTCATATTATGTATATCAAGTCAGTTAATTGAAGTAGAGGCGGTCAACATCTGTGCGCGTTACCTTAAGTTTATTTGCAACCAATCTGAACGCGAGTTCGCGGCAGGCGTAACCTTTTGAACACTGTTCCCGGTGTTCGAGTCTGCGCCCATACATTAAACACCCTTGCACATCAACCTATCGCCGGCAACCCTAACGGCGCTTGCGTTTGCAACAGTTGCCACATCGAGCAATGCCGTCGCATTGGTCGACACTATCTAGGGGTCGTAACCACGCCCATTTCACCCTCTTCAAGTACTCCGGATACAACGTACTGAAGAGTCTCCATTTCTCTTCCCCCGCGGAATTCGCAGCTACAATACCATCAAAACGTGCGTGCTGCAATTTCCATCGGGGTAAAAGCCGAACTCAATTTTTAATAACTGCGAAGCTAAATTGAAAGGGGAAAATGGTAAGGGAGACTGGGGATCAAAGTAACTTTTGTCCTCAGCCACGTTTTTCAAAATAGAAATATTATAAATTACAAACTATGCAAGATTTGTTAAATCAAATACAAGAAATTACGAAGACATCTAAGAATATTCTAGCAAATGATTGACTTAATATCTAAATTGTAAGTACGAATATTAACAAAAAAACTAAAAGGATAGAAACTACTTGAATGATCTAAATACAAATTTAGCTCGATTACAAATATACAACTGATGTTATCGCTCAGAGTCAATAAGCGAAACAAAAGGAACATTATAAACATATACATAACTGTATAAAGGAAATACAGTGTTGACTCGAAAAACGACTGGGTTTCAGAACCGACAGCAGCTCTTTTTCGAGTCGACGGAACGGGGGACTCGCACTGGCGAAGAAGTGGCGAGGATAGAGAAATCCCTTTTTCGAATCAAACTCATAGGCGTCGTTCTTTGAGTCAACACTATAAGATTGTCCTTATATCGGGACAGTACTGCATTCTGAAAACGTTTGTGGAAGGAGAAAGAGGGCCTGTTACTTTCACCCCGCCGTTACGTTTGTCCCCGGTCTCCCCTAGATCTGACAACTCTCTAACAAACGGTAACGCAATTTTGTACCTAGCGACGCCAAGCCAAGTTTGTACCAAGAGGTTTGTCAGTAGATTCCTTCGAATTCCTCGAAGGTCCGATGCGATCCTCGGTCGAAAATACATACGATGACGTGCACGCAACCAGAGACTCCTGGACAGAGAAACGGCACGGAAGAGGAAACGTACGCATATGGGTTATGTATGGATCTCCCTGGTCTGCTCTGTGTTTGAAGGGTTGCAGATAATATATAGCCCGTTTCGGCGGAGAGTGCTTTTTAGCTTTGACCGTTTCATCCGGCGTCGGTCGGCCGGTGGTATTGCGCCCTCCCTCCCTCCGCCCCACGCGGATATCGACGTACCTATATCCACCGTCCGTCACGGTTTTTTTTTCCACCTCGGCTCGCTCGCAGCCCTGGCCCCCGACTCCCCTTCCGTCCTCGCGCTCCAACCACCGGCCGGCGGTCAGGGGCTTTAAAAAATGAGCCGGGGGACATTATTTTTACGCGACCCTCCGCCCCCGTTCCCCCGTTTCGCGGGGGGTTCGAGTGACCGGAGAACCGTCGCCGTTTCCGCCGGCGTAGCTCGCGATCCGCCGCATCAGCGAATGTGCAAAAATCGAAGGGAGAGAAATAGTGAACCGCTGGGGTGGTTGGGGGGGTAGGTGGACCGAGGGAGCAGAGGAACGGGAGAAATCGGCGACCGTATCGCGGGGGAGGGAGAGAGACCGGCGACCGGAGGATCCCGAACGGAGGGAAAAAGTTGCGGCGAGGTGTGAAGGTGAGGGACGGAGGGGATAGGGCGAAGGAGGGTGGAGAAAGATTATATATCTCGTCTCCCACGTTCGTCCGTTTTGCGCGCGCGGTCGTTTCGAGGGTATGGATGTGGCCCCGTGGATATATCGCGAGCCGGGAAGCCATTTTCAATTCAATCTGTTAAAAGCACGTCAAAAAGTCATACGGTATTTCACCGGCGCGGTAGATCGCGAGGCAGCGGCTTCGGCTGGCGTCGGTGCCGCGGTGAATGGCACCTGGATCCGACGAGATATATGCCTCTGCGACGAGTTCAAACGAGATCCAACCGTTCCCTGCATCTGAATCCTGGAGACCCGAGTCATTGTGAACCCTCAACATTTAGTGCGCGGATTTGGAAGAATGATGGGTTCAAATTTTCGGCTCTCATCGCTGGATACAGAAACAACTGATACTTTATTTCTACAATAATCTTTTTTCTTTTTCTTGGATTTTTAATACTGAATACGTCAGAAATGTCGGAATTTTTAATTTTGAGGTATTTTTAGTCTTCGATCTCGGAACTTGTATAGTTTTGACGGCGATTTGAGTCTGTTTTGGTCGTATTTTACCATTTATTCTACTCACACGAGTTTTTTTTTTTTTTTTTAATAAAACGGAAATGATCTGACAACCCAGGAATTAGTCACAAAACTTTATTGCTCGTCAGTCGTTCGATCTTCCATTTTTATAACTCTTTTCTGACGTATCTGAAATGAAAATAAATCCACCCATACTTGGCCATTTTTGTCAATAGTATTCATTATTTGAATTCTTTGAGTTCTATATATGAAAAATCGATTGAGTAAGAAGGATGAGCTTTCGTCTACGAATTATCATTTTTTCAAATATCTAAACCATTTTTCCGACGAGTGCATTTCTAAATTAACGAACGGTCGAAAATGTCTTCAAACAATTTATTGACTCCAAAAATCTGAATGTTTATAAAAATGGAATTACAAAGCTTATAAGTAATTGGAAAAATGCATAGATTATAAGGGTTCTTTTTATTATAAAGATTATGTTCAATTAAAGCTATCGCTAAAAATCGGACATTTCATGTAATTATAATTTAATAGCGATGTTAGCAGAATCATAGATTCTTGAATTATTATACTGTATCACTAGTACAAATTCTTTGCGATCAATACATTTTTTCTGTTTTTATTTGTTTTGTCTTTTTTAGAGAAAATAGATTTGAAACTATCCAAAATGCAGGATATTCAAAATTAGCAATTGCAGTAGAAGCATTTTTATTACCAAAGTCTTAGCAGTTGATCGCGAATGATGAGTGAGACAAAATACAATGAAATTATTATCAGACAGCGGATCTGCAAAATAAAATTTTTTACCAGCACAAATAAAGAATTGTAATTTGACAAACAGTATGTTTAGTATTCTAAAAATTCTAACTTGAATAATATTGTTGATATTTTGTATATTTTGGCATATGTTAACAAACTCGTAGATTTTTTGCATACTTAGCATTGCCATAAATGCATAAAATCTGCTCTCTAGTTATTATAAAACATTCTTTAATTCATTATTAAATGCTTTACAAACCTTGGCCTCAACACTGAAGACAAAAAAAAACAAACATTATATAATCAGTAGTCTGCGGATTTTGATGCATTTATAACAATTCTAGATATGCAAAAATCTAAGAGACAAAATGTGTAAAATATCAAAACTATAATGAAGGCTAGAATGTTTATAAAATACAATTTCACACAGTTATTCAAGCTTGAATTCTTTATTCGCACCCATAAAAATTACATCTTGCATAAAAATCCGTAGTCTAATAATCACTAAATCCCGAATAGTAACTTTGTTCAAAATTTACAAATGATCAACTTACGTCTCCATTCACCCAATCCCGATCTCAAAGCGCTGCGCACAAACGCACCGGATTTAGAAAGGCGAACCGAACGCTGAAGCATTGAAGTATCATTCAGCGAATGCCAGAACGCATCGATGTAACCAAAGGACCGCGCGCGATTCAATTTCCTCCGGCTGCTCTCTTGTCCCCGGTGTTTGCCAGTTGACCCACAAACAGGTCGCACGCAGTGTTCCACCCACGCAGTTATCGTTGATCGCGCACAGCCGCCGATACCTGCTCGGTCTTTGCTGTAGCCGAGGTTACGGCCTAATCTCTCTTATCCGATCAGTACCGATTCGATCGTTGGTGTCGCCGATCTGGCGCAATGTTGGCAAACATCGTAACGCGATACAGACGCGATCTAGATCTCGATCTACGCTCCCTCGGAGTGTAAACAGCCGAGGGGGAGGATCCTGTGTGCACGAGTACCTGCTCCGGTACCGGCAAATCGGACACTTTTCGAAACATCGGAAGGTCAGGGGGTTAAGAATCGTGGGAGAGCGTTCGAAAGGATCGTCTGTGCTCTTTCAGTGAACCTTACATTGTATCTGCCGGTGTTTCCCGGATCAATTTGTTTGCGTGGGAGTAAATGGATCTCGGCTGACGAAGGTGCATCGAAATTTCGAGAAGTGGAATCAGTTTTGGGGAGATGGCTTTGAATGGATGATTTTTTTTTTAAAACGAATTATTTAAAGCAGAACGATAAATAGAGATATTTTGTGGAGTGCTTTTGTATGATGCAATTCCAATCGGGGATAAAAACTTTGTTTAGTTTATAATCTACAGAGTCATGTAAACGAGGCAGCGGAGGGGCGGCCTGATACTTTGAAAGCAGATGTGCACTGGCATAGCTATTGGTTTATTGATTTATCCATCGGCGCGTATGTTCGCTTTTGAGTGGTTGATATGCCAGAGTAAAAAATGGTCCGTCTCGGTGTACACCGGATATCGACGAATACCCGTTTCGCGCATACTTCCAATGTTGCTCAAACCGTCATTGCGCTTCTGTATATTGCGTTGAATGATTGATAAACGCGTCGAAATATGTAATTTCGCGTGCAACTCGGTCGAACGCTTTTATTTCGTAGCGACAGACATTAAATTCCGTCAAAGACATCCAAATGTAATAATCAGTCCATTTTACTAGTTAATGCGCAATACGCGGTCGTGCGTTTACTAGTCATTACTGCACAAACAGTACTGTTACGCCACTTTATGTAGCAATACAACCATGACTATGTAGTAATACGATCATGGAAACCGTTGAATAATTTGAGAGCAACGATAGCGAAACTATAAAGATGCTGGAGTAAGAATTGTTTTATATCTTTTTTACCTCTTTTCAACCGTGATCTACTTTCTTCTTTTTAATAGATTAATTAAAACACAGTAAAACCTCGATTAACCCGTTCTTTAATTTTAGATAGTGAAAAGTGATAGACTTTCCAGTAAAGCTTAAACTTTACTAAAACTAAAGGCTGGTTCAGACTCGTTTAATAATTTAGTCGAGTGGCAAATAACTAAATACGTTGTTTTACTAAGTTAGTCGACGAAATTTTAGTGTTCATACATAGTAGATTACTAAAATACTTGCCACTTGACTAAATTATTAACCGTGTGTGAATCAGCTTTAAACTTTAGTAATACTGTAGGCTCTGTCTAGTTTATTCTTACCCCTACGGAAAAATGTGATGAGGAAAAATGCCCATTTCCCACTGAGATATATAAAATATACATATACAGTATGTATACAGGGTGGGGCAATAACTATTAGCACCTCAGATATCTCGGAAACTATAAGTTTCACAGAAATATTTGCTGAAATAAAATTGCACAGTACGAAGGGGGCCATCCGGTGGCGATAATAGTTTTTTTGCAGGTGGAGGTACTTCGGACATTTGAAGGTCACCTCCATTTTTTTAAATGGATCGGTATATTTTTGCTTCCGTATCGTGATAGAGGATCTTAAAACGAGTTCAACGACCTGTTACAAAAGGTCATTGAAGGTCATAGAAAGTAGAGAAAGGCGATAATACTTACGGTTTTGGTAGTAAATGAATCGCCTTTCTCTACTTTCTATGACCTTCAATGACCTTATCTAATAGGTCGTTGAACTCGTTTTAAGATCCTCTATCACGATACGGAAGCAAAAACATACCGATCCATTTAAAAAAATGGAGGTGACCTTCAAATGTCCGAAGTACCTCCACCTGCAAAAAAACTATTATTGCCACCGGATGGCCCCCTTCGTACTGTGCAATTTTATTTCAGCAAATATTTCTGTGAAACTTACAGTTTCCGAGGTATCTGAGGTGCTAATAGTTATTACCCCACCCTGTATGTGTAGTGTGTATGTATAGTATATGCATATATATATTTTTTATGTATACACTAGTGGGAATAGACACTTTTCCTCATCCCATTTTTTCCCTAGGGTCACGAATCAATGTCACTGAGCGTACTAAAACTAAAAAAATGCTGCATCAAGGAAACACTTCAATTGTATTATACTAGCATTCGCAGTGGTTGTTATAAAAAAAGGTGGCAATAAAAATTGAAAACTGAAAGTGAGATCCTAATGCCTGAGTATTGGATTACACGTGAAGCAATAGCATACGAAAAAAGTACAAGTAAATAATAGGTGCATTTAAATTCAAATACCGGTTCCTTCGCAGCGCACCGAGATATAGTTACTTTGGTGTTCGCATGACTAAGTCAAAAGTAATAATACCATTGTGCTCGAGGCACGGCGAACGCGATTCGTTCATTGTGCTGAACGCGTAGACAGGCACGAGTAGGTAGGCACCAGTAGGCACTGTAGGCAGGCACAGAGAGAGAGAGATATATACAAGGATCCAAATCATAGAATGCTTAACACATAGAATGCTTTTATTCCATTCTCATTGCCGGGTAAATAACATCTGTACATTAGATCACTATAAAATCGGTCGCCATTGGCGAACGACAATAGGGCTTCCCCCCATTGAAACCTCATTGTAGAACATGATTCAAGAAAGGTTCGTCGCTATGACGGTGTGCCCGTGTGGTTTACAGAGGAGCGAGCTCGACGGATCCGTGAAATAAAGACAGAGGCGAGACGGGGACGAACCGCAAGCGGCAACCGTGACCGAGCGGAGCGAGTGGGTCGGGTAGGAGTGAGAGAGAGAGAGAGAGGGGGGAGAGGAGTGGAGAAAAAAATAGAAAAATGGAAAGAGAAGGAAAGGAAGAAAGAAGGGACATGTTCCTTCTCCGAAGGGAACGAAGAAGGCGTGCATGGTTAAAAACAGAGTCCCGGGCGAAACAAAAGGCGGAGCATAGAGTGAAACGTCTGAGCATCGCGCGGCGCATTGTGTTTTACGTTTGGAACGGGTTTTAAATAAAAGAGTAATGTGTTCGTCCGTTTCGCCTCCACCAGCGCGCTGACAGAAAACACACACGCGTCTGATACGCGGCGGCGTCTGTACGCACAGAGTTTATCGAGGGTGAGTAGGTAGGTGGGTACGCGGTTGGGTATGTCCCCCTTTCACCCCGACCAGATATAAACTCTTAACATCTTGGTGGAACAGCGTGCTCGGCCAATCGGGTGGGTGCGCGGGCGTGGCCGCGCCTAAGCGCGGCTTTGCGTTTGGCCGAAGCCCCGGGGTGGAACACTGTGGCACAGTGTTTTATTTCGCGCAACTGTGGAGGGGCTGTTAGTTTCTGCCCTATCCCTCCCCGCTGAAATTCCTCCTCTCCCTAACCGACGGTTCCCTCTTTCACCTCCCATACGGTCTCTCTCTATCCCTCACCGCGACGCGATCCGTCCGTCCTCGTCCCGCGCACGCGCTCGCTTCTTTTCCCAATTCTTTCTCTCTCTCGCCGCGGTCTTTCCCCGGTTCACTTTTCCACCTCCTTTCATGGCTTTTCCTCTACACTATCCGTTCCTCTCTGTCTCTTTTACCCTGCCCTCCGCGGTTCTTACCCCCTCGTCACATTCTCGCCCCCCGCCCTCCCCCACGCCACTATGATCACTCGTCTCTCTCTCTCTCTCTCTCTCTCCACCCCTCCGGCACGATATAAATCCCCCACCTCCTTACCCGTCCGCCTTCGGCTCCCTCTTTGCTGCCGACACACACCACCACCGCCACCGCGCTTCTCTGTCTCTCCGCGCTACCTGAATCGACTCTCCCGGGATGCTGCAATTGTTGACAATGCCGGAGAGCGAGAGAGAGTGGCGCGACAGGAGTCGGGGCGATTCCGCATTTCGTACCCCGACACCCGTACGAGCGGTGGTGCCGCCGCTCTTCTCTGCCGGCGAACTTTCGGAAGTGTGGGCGCGTGCGCGCGCTCCCAGCACCGTTCGAGGCCTTCTCTCTTCGCCGCGTTCGTCGCCACCTATTTCGCGTCTTCCCTCTCTCTCGGCTCGCCGATCTCTCCTTCTCGCTCCACGGTGCCGGTTCGAGAGTTTCGTAGCGGAACGCCGCGTTTAAATGTGATTTCTTCGGTTGAAGTAAGAAGAGGCTATTCCGGAGGACCGTCGCTCTCTCCGTACTCGCCTCGATCCGCGGGCCTGGAGCCTCGCTCTCTCGCGCGAGTAACGATCGCGCGCGGGGAACCACCTCGAGGTCCTCTCCGCGGCGTACTTCCGCGCTCCACGGAGCGAGAATTCGGTGGGACAACAAGTTTTTCGGTCTTCAAGAAGTTCGCGGTTATGACGGACCATAGTGATCGATCGCGGTGATCTCGGGCGGTTTGGAATGGGACCGGCGGCGCGTGTCAGTGCACACTGGGCTCCATGCTCGCCCGAAACCGATCGTTGGTGATCGCTGGTCACGGCGATATGCCCGAGAATCGACGCAGGTGACTGTTTGATCGCCGATCCTCGAATCCGTCTCCGCGATCCCAGTGATCCACGGTTCTTCTTGGTTCCTCGTTTCCCTCGCCGTCGCGCCGGAGAGAAAATCGTCGCCGCGATGTCGTTGCCGCGGGGTGTCGGCCTCGGCGTCGACGTCGGCCAGCTGATGCAACACCAGCAGCAACAACAGCAACATCACGTGCTACCAGCCGCGTTCTTTCTTCGTGCCAGTGCCGAGAGATACCAAAGGACACCGAAGTGCGCGAGATGCCGCAATCACGGCGTCGTTTCGGCGTTGAAAGGCCACAAGCGTTACTGTCGATGGAGAGACTGCGTGTGTGCGAAATGTACGCTAATCGCCGAGAGGCAACGGGTCATGGCTGCTCAGGTAAATTGTCCAGTCGAATTGTCTGAAGAAATAGGCTTCGCCACTCTGCGAGCGAGTTCCTTTGAGATTATTCGGAGCTCCATGATACGTCTCAACCGGAAGTCGGTTTCTAAATGGTTGCACCTTGATCCACTTCGGTTCAATGTACTCTTCGCTACTGAGCAATTTTTTAATGCTATTTTGCCTTATAGAAAAAAATCGCGAGAGAAAGTTGAAAGTACAGTAGAACCTTCATTAATTGCATCAATATTAATGTCAAAGCAGAAGCATTTCCTCAATGTAAAATTTGTTTCTTATTAGTACACCGTCATGCAATTACAGCTCAACCTTTACTCGAAATTTCACTGCATTCTAATTCCAAGTATACTAAATAATTAGAAATTAGAATAATAGAAGCAGAAAATTATTGCGAACCGGTTAATCAAATTTTAAATTTTTGAAGTCGAGAAATGAAGTGTGAAGCATGATGTCCATGATTTATAGTTGCATCGTGTAGTAAGTTTGACACGAGACCGGAAGTGGATCGCGTATTGCTCCATTTGAAACGATTCACTGAGAATTTTATACCTAAAAGCATCCTTTTGCACATAGTAATAGATGCTTAAATCTGCGCGATTTTTTGTAAACTAAAGTTACTAGTTTAGTTAACGTCAATTCATAAAATATTGCAAATTGTATTATTGCTATTGTCGACGAACAATTTGCACGTAAAGGAATTTCGAAAACACGGCGACCTGAATACCGGACGTTTTCCATAGTTGACAGTACCTTTAGATACTCTACGATCACCGTGATAAAGAACGCGCTAATAAATGAAAAATGATCTCAAAATGAAGTGACGTCAGCGGAATTTCGTCCGTGAAAACAGCAGGGTACCTCGCGATGAAAAGCATTCCGCCGCGACGCGCGTCGAGGGTGCCGTTTCCTTTTCCCGTGGCATTCATGAAATGAATCAAGGAAGTGTGAACTGATTCAATTAAAATCGACCGGGAGGGTCTCTTGAAACATGTGACTTTCTCCTCTCATTGTTTCCTGTGTTTTTTTTAACTCGAGGGGCACTTCCGACCCACTCCGCAACCGTGAAAAGACTGTTGCCGTCGCACGCGGCATTTCGAGCTCATTTTGCGTTTACACTCGTTTCACGCGTGAGTGTTTTCAGTTTCGGTTCTCTGCAGTCATTAAATCGTGTATGAAGTTTGGTACACATAATATTTACCCCTTCGTTATTTCTTTTGGGGCGGATATTGTCACATTTTTTAGACTAATATTGAAAACGCATTTCGCATTCCGTGACGGGAGCTCAGTGCTAATATCGGGTCGCGAGATTAAAGCGAATGGGGGTTGTACCTTGGTGCTTGTACTGTAACGTTATACTTGGGGACCCTTTTATGGGATCATCTCGATACCGTGCACTTATAGTGGCGCCTTCATGATCGCTCCTGTATCGTATCTCCTGAGATATCTTCGAACGATATATTACAATCATCTGAACCCCTCCGGAGATCAGATTTTATTTGATGCTTCATTGGTCACGTGATTGATGATTGCCATTTATTGGTGCTCCGATTATTAGGGAAAACTTAGTTCTTATTAAAACTTAGCTTCTAATTTTATGGAAGATTTCAAATTTTAACTTCTTTGCGCCATATTTTGAAATTACTTAACACACATGAGTTTTATTTTTAAAAACAAAACAATATTAAACTGGTAATTCAAAAAGTTGCTTCTAGAACTTCATTCCTTCTCACAAACTAGAATAATGGTCCTTATTAGTGTGCCTTTCCATTTAAATAAATTGTGAGAAAGGATTATCTCTAAAAATAAAAGAAAAACATTTATTTTTCAATAAATTTAATAGTCTAACTTAATAAAAAAAATGTTGTTCTTTTATTTCTTAGAGATATTCTTTTTTTATAACATTATTTAAATATAAAGGTTCATTAATAGAGACCATCACTCTAGTCTTCACTGTTCCTTGAGTCCGTAACTAAGAAAGCAGCTCATAGAAAATAGTTTACCATTCTTCTAGTTGCCATTCTGCATTGTTAAAACACTGAGAATCGATTTGCACCTCACCAAAATAAAACTGAAACCAAACCAATAAATGAAACTGAAAAGAAGACCAATTCCTTAAAAATTCTTGCTACCACTAAACTTGTACTCAAATAATTCAAATCTCCCACGTTTCTCAAGTTTACCATAAAGAACTCAACCCTGAAATCATTTCTACAGCCGCCGTACTTCCTCCCCCGTGGTTCCCCATAGTTTTCACCGAGTTCCTCGAAATTTCATGGCGTGTCGCGATTTCTAATCGCAGGAATGGGTCCACAGGTCGCGTTACGGAGGCAGCAGGCCCAGGAGGAGAGCGAGGCGCGCGAGTTAGGGTTGCAATTGCAGTACAATACAGGCAGCTGCACCACCGCCCCCGTTCTCCCCGGTGCAGCGAGTGCAACCACGCCAGCTGGTAGTCCGCCCCCGCACCCGGCCCATGTAGCGAGTCCAGCCGGATTGGCGATCCCGGCGGCGGCGGCAGCCGCAGCCGCGGCCGCGGCCGCACACATTCAAACCCAACTGCAACACCAGCAACCTGATTGCGGCCTCCTGCAGCGAAAAAGGCTCCCGCAGGACGAATACAGGCAGCCGAAGGTCGAGAAACAGGAGCCCATTGTTGGAGGAGTCACAGGTGAGTTGATGAATTTCCAAATTCAACGACATTGGCGACGTTCTTCAGAGATGCTTCGATATCCTGTGATTAGATTGCGGGAGAGTTGAAATCCGATGGTTTCTGGGCATTTGGGAGCCTTTTGGGACTCTGAGTCGTGGAAGTATATTGAGGTTGGGAAAACTGCTGATTGGGGTAGATTGGGGTGAATTGGACGTGGTTTGAGTATTAGGAGATGTGAATAATGAGAACTTTGTAGTGAGAAGGCTGTAACTCTGGTTTTAACAATTTCTTATTGTTAGTTAAAGGTATTCAATGTGCTTAGATGAAGGAAATTATAGTAGATATCGTTTTTTTTTAATTCTAAAATCAATGCTATTTACTGTACACCTAATACTATTTAATATTTTAATGGTAAATCAAAGCCATAATTTTGTAAACATTTTATATACATGTACGTATACATGTACCTAGTAATGGACAAAAAAAATTGCACCATCTCAAAAATACAGTAACTCACAAATTTGTTCACAAAGACTATGATAAATTTGTTTAAATTTTACAAAAGGTATTTGCTTTTGCACAATAGGAATGATGAAATGAGTAATTATGAATTATGAAACTGAGAAATAAATTAAACGTGGAAATTGGAACGACAAAGATTGACAAAAAAAATATAATACTGGGAGTTTCATACATGTGAACGAATTTGTAAGTCATTGTATGCGATGATCTCATGAATCGATACAATAAAATGCAACTCTATTGGAATAGATTATGAAAAACTATTGGAATACCATCTGTCAATAGTTTGATACAATCACAAAACTTGCAATATAAGCACTTAGATATTATTATAGACTGGTAAATACCTTTTGAGTTACAAAAAGAAAATGATATAGAATTTGTGCAGCGTAAATTACTGCAAATTACAGGTAACGTGATTTAAGAAGCTTGGACTGAACGGTGTAGCAATTTAGTAATTTTTCTTCTTAAAAGAAGTGTATACAGTGTACAAGTTGTTAAAAAAGAGGATATGCGATAAAATGTGTTTTTAAGGAGTGGTGCAATTTTATTGCTCACTATTTATATTTTCAATTTGTTCAAGGTAGATAAAAACAAAACTGCATTGCTTCAGTTGCAAGGTTATCATTACTGATAACAATTTTTAGATTCAGGGATTTCGGTTTACGTTGCGATCACAATTAAATAAGAGTAGTGTTTAGGATCTAGAAGTAGAGAAAATTACTGGACGTGATTTTTCTTGATCACAAAATATTTCTGCAGATAATTAAAGCCAGGAGATAAGTAGGGATGATTAGAGGATGATTCTGTTAACACCTTCGCTGCGAAGAGTTTCACAGAAGCGAAGGGTTAATCTTGTTTAGCATCTGATCTTCTGAGACCTTCGCTTTGTAGTCCTTCGACACTTTCGACATAAAACCTTCGGATCAGAGAACATTCAATTCTTCGGCTTCATTTTGAATGTCCCTCAGCAGATGATGTTTTATATCTCCGTGTATCTCAAAACTTAGAGAATCTATCTTTTACGTCTTCGGGGTCGTAAAGTTGAGGTTCGCGAGATCGTTGACCGAACGCTGACGAGGGCACGCGTTCTTACGAGAGTGAACGGCACGCGTGTGCACTCCACGAAGGGTGAGAATGAAGGCAGGAAAGGCGAAGAAGCCCAGAAAGGAGCGAAGGGTTGCGCGGCGGAGAGATTTAAAAAGCCGCCACTAACGAGTACGACTTCTTGGTTTGAGTGGTATAATAAGGGGCCAGGAGTTTGGCCATTATTTACTTAACATTATGGTCTCTGGCCACTTGCCCTATTTAGCCGTGTATGTTCACGCACGTTCCTAATGGGCACTCGTAAGCAATTCATGCGTGTCGAACGCATGCGCTCTCTCCCTCCCGGTTCCTCTCTTCTTTTGGTCACGTGCCATATTTCCGCTGCTCGCATTACAGTTTTCCCGGAATGCCGGAAAAAAAAATACCATTTGCAACGATCGCGGCAAACTGTTCTGCCAACGATTCGCAGTCTCGCCGAATTCGACTGATCCGCCCAAATTCGACCGTCACACAAATCCATTAAACAATTAACGACAACGGGGGAAACATGTGCAAAGATATCCATGAATGAATTCGCGGTTCGTCGGAAATCACGTTCCACGATCCTTTTCCGAGCTTCAGGGTTCAGCCAAAGGGGAAGAGTTCCAATTCGCTCGGTTTCAATTACACCTACGGCTCTTCCTCGCGTGCCCGAAGGTCCTCCTCCGCCCCCGGAAAGTCGAGGGGTCGGAAGCGCGCAAGAAGATGTCCCCTCCCCCCGCGTTCGATCTTCGAAACAGAGTGCTTACAGTAGTGCAGAGACGGGCCGCGTCTTCAGTCGGGAGAAGTTTAGCCGTAATTGAATTTCTCGGGCCAGTGCCTACCCACCGCAGGGGATTCTCGACTGGTTTGTTGGTTGCTCCGGTCTCTGTATTCTTGCCTTGCCTCCAAGATCCTGGGTTTGCCAGGAGAGGGTTGATGCACACACCCTCCTTCTTCCCCCTAGACGTAGACAGACTCTCGACGATATTGTACGCATCTCTTAGATACCACTCCCCTGTTGTACTCTGTACCAGTTGGAGACCGGTTGCCCTTTGAACTCTGTCTACGGACCGAATCCTCGTTTCGTGTCCTGTCAATGGGACCTCTGTGACTCCGTCGGGAAAAATACTTTAGTGTATACGAAATCACCACCATCCCAACCGAGGTCTTCCATAACTACGCACATCAAAACATGTAGATGTAACTCCTGCTTCAAATCCTCAGCACAACGTATCTGCAGTCCCAGGTACCGCGCGTTCCAAGTCTCCCCGATTTCGTCTTCAACCCACCGTGAAGCGGATGCAGCAAAAGTTTCTCCCTTTGAAATCAACTGACGGCGAAGCATCGTTTTCCTCGGCCAATTTGGATGGCACGCATGTCGGGACTCTCGCATATCAAAGGGGGCCGAGAGACGTGTACCGCAGTCATTACGCGGAAAAGGAGGACACAGAGATTTGGTCTTTCCGCCGAAGGATTCCCCGAAGCAGGGAGGATACGGCTTTGTCGAGAGAGTCCGTACACACGCGAAGCGGAAGAACGGTTCTTTGTGTGTACGTGTGTGCGGCACCACCCTTTATCCCGAAGGATCACTCGGTTCTCCTTGGCTCTCGCGGGGTCCGCCGAGAGGGTGGGGGCCATTATCCGGCAGTTTCTCACAGTAGAAGCTTCTTCGAGTGTCCAAGAAACTTTGTGAAAGACCAGTTCGCTTCCGTTCTTCCTCTTTCGTGGCTGCGCAGGACACCAGGAAATTATTTCACTCGACTGTGTATACGTTCGCCCTTCCATTCCCCGGTCCACCCTCGCTTGGCGATGGTATCGCGACGGTTAGGAACAGTCGGCGGTGAAGGGTCTTCCAGGGTGACGGAGAGAAGCCTTTTCGTGTTTTCGTACTGTCTTTGATCGGCCGAATCGAGAGAGACCTACTTCTCGGAGCGGTGGGTGCGATAGCCTGTTTGAAATGTTGCCGCGATACGTTTCAGCTTGCCAAGTCGCTCGAGAAATCGAGATCTGGAGTAGGAGATCGCTCTTTGATGCAGTGATAATGCGGGAGTTCGAAGCGGAAGAGCAGACTCATTGTTTTCTGGATTTCCTGAAATCTACTGTGATTTGGTCATTTGTAAAGCTTTTTTGAATCGATTGGACCTCTAGGATAATGCAACTTACGCGAATTTGTGGTGGAAGGGGTGGATTTAAAAGGATCTTTAGATCTGCGAAGTTGGCTAGCTTTTTTTGTAAAATATGGATATTATTTTTTGTCCACATTTGTCCACCCACAATTTTCGTTTATCCACCCTTAAAAAAATTTGATGGTAATTTTCATGAACATTCCTCTTACAAATTCATGGAAAATGTTAATGGGATTTACCGTAAAATTGTTTAATTTTGTTATAATTCTTTTTTATTGGTGGTCAAACGAAAATCGTGGGAAAATCATGAGCAGTCGTATTCTACTCACAAATTAATTAATGAATTCAATTTAATAAGTTCATGGTTCAAGCTTTGTAATTTTGTTATAACATTTTTTTTAATATAGACAAACGAAAATATTGCGTGGACAAATTATGGAAATCGAATACCAGTTACAAATTAATGAAAAATGTTCATCGGCGTGTTGGTGTTTCAAGTTTTTTATTTTCGTCATAACTGTTTTTTGAATCCTAGTCAAGTGAAAAATTTTGTTCGAAAAATGTGAACGAATCGCGAACAAACGAATAATATCCTCATTTTAGAAAAATCAGCATTTTAGGGTGGCAACTTCACAGACCTAAATAGGATCTTTGCCTCGCAGCCGTCGGAATCTTGACAAAACTTAGATCGTTTTTCTTTAAAAAAGAAGGCGAGATATATTGAAAGCATCGCTAAGCTCATCGCGAAGTGTTTTATATTCATCCTCGATGGTATCGCTTTTCACCAAGCGATCGCGGCCGCCTGGATCGCTTTTCCCTTTCAATTTAAGAAGAATATTATTCGGAAGCCCGAAGCGACCGCGAAAAGAAGCGACGGTTAATCAAATGCCTACTTCACCAAAAGGGCTTCTGCTTTCTTCTGTTACATCTGCGCGCAGAAGAACAGAGTCGCGTGAGCACCTTTAATTAAGTCCGAAGGTATCACGATATTTTCTTCCGCCCGCAAAGGGAATCGACTTCGGATTCATCAGGTGGAATCAAAAATAAAGTATTAAGAATTGGAAAGCATGAATTTCGATTCTTGCACGATTTATCAGCATCGCTTGGTGCCACAATCGAGGTCCCACATTTTTCTATTAGAATTTGGAGATTATTTACTGCGAAGGTGATCTTCAACCCTTTTAAGTGAGATTCTCCGGCGCTCAGAACCTGAAGACGCGGATATAGTGGAAGATGCTGGGACTCGGGAAAAGGGAGATTTCTGTCGATCAAGAGCGCGGATCCTTCGCGATCGCGAAACTGAGCAAACGTTCACGTGGAACGGAGAAAAGGGGAACGTCGGTCAGAAGTTTTGTTCAAACACACTTGGAAACGTGCTTCCACGGCGGCGTTGCACGTGTACGTGCATTCGAAGGAGCGGCTACACCTATGCAAATAGGGATAGAGGACCACTCTAAGCTGTTCCCGTGGCCATGTTCCGCGAAGCCGTGCGCTGACTCTTTGCAAACAATGTTGCCAGGCACGTCGCGAAAACATAAGTAGCTGCGGGCCGCAATATTCCAGCTTCGCGAATCCTCTGCTTCGACTCCGACAACACTGAAGCCTAAGCAGAATCGCTAGAAAAAATCGCGCTCTTGAACCTGAACCTCCGCGAGGATCGCTGAAATAAAAATCAAAGCGTGGAAGAAAGTGAAAGTGGTCTGCCGAAAATCAGCCCAACTGTAACAGCGGAAAATTTTTGACGCTTCCGCCGAAACGGGGGGTTGAATTTCCGCGATGGAAGGAATTTCCAGATGGTGGAGTGCACGAGGCGTAAGGAACCCGCGGCGAAGAGGCGTCGTTTCTCGGTTTTCCACGGGATCGTGGCGAGGAGTCGTGACAAGGCGCGAGAGGGCAGAAACCAAGGGGCGAGGAGGGCGAGCCGGAGGAAGTGAAAAGAGTCAGAGGTCGAGTCCACCCTCCCTCCCTGGTTGGCGTTCAGCAACCGTTTACGAGGCATAAACGCCGAAACAAAAGGCGGCTGGGCGCGAAACAATTAAAAACGTTACGCCCGATCGCTCTCCACCGTTCTCCCCCCGATGGGGGGTTTTTTTTGTCCCTCCACCCCCTTGGCCGCGGCCCCGTGTTTCCCTGCCCCTCGGATCTCTGTCCTTCCCACTCGCTCCGGCTCTTTAACCACCCCTGTACCCATCGAATCCGGGGTGAGTATATACATCTCCCCCGCGGCCGTTTTCACCCCTTTCACCCACGCCACGCCGCGACACACGAAAACACACTGACGGGGATCTACCGACGCCCACACATTCCACCCGGGGGAAACAAAAGGGAATCGCGACGATTTAATGACTGATCGGGCTGTTGCTCGCTGTCGCTGTCGCCGCCGCTCGCCGTTCCGTCTTCTGCATCTCGTTACTACTGCCAACGACTTCGTCATCCCTTCGACTCTCACGCCCTGAGAACTGCAGTTACGGTTTCTCACCTTCGTTTGGATCTTCCGTCTCGCTTCCTGTCTTCGTTAGTTTCGTTTACTCGCTGTTCGGGGAATAATGGACGGTTTACCTCGCAGTGGGGGTTGACTTTCTGTTGGAAGTGAATCCACTGTTTCGCTGTTTCACTGGATTCCAAAGAATTGGAATGAATTCGAAGTGAATTCGTCTGTTTCGACTTCTCTCGGAATTTGAATGATCTGTGGAGGAAAACGAAGCAAAGGGAAAAAATTGTAAAAGATTATTTAAACATACATTTTGTGATATTCCATTAGCAATACACTTTTGCACAGAGTGTAACCAAAATGTTGCAATTAGGTTGAACTTTTTTTTTTGTTTTGTTTATTTATTTAAAGTCAAATCCACCTCTCGGTTATTAGTGACCACCTTAAAATACATTTTCATTTCTTAGGTCTATATTTGTACATTAATGTTTATACACGTACGTCAAACATGTGGCTAAATGTCGGTGTACATTCGTGTAGATAGGTATCAGTTATATTTTGTTATGTATATTGATCTCTTTGAGAAAACGTAAGATATTTTCACATTCTTTTTGGTTATTTAGTGCTTCGGGGGCTTTGTTTGCGAGTCTGAGGTTGTGTCTTATATTTTGGATGTTACTGCAGCTAAATAGGTGGTCCACCGATATTATACTATTGCAATATGCACATTTGGTTCGTTTTTATTTATTATATGCGAGTGTGTTAAATTCGTGTGTCCAATTCGTAGTCTTGTAAGGACAATGTGGTCTCTTCTATTGAAGAGCAGTGTTGGACTTTTGTCATATAGGTTATTTCGGATCGTGTGGATGTGTGATAGGTGTGAGTTTCTCCAAGCATCGTCTTCGTATTTTGTTAGTGTTCGTTTAAGTGTTAACAGAAAGTCTTTGTGGTAAATTCGTATTTGGTTATTGGTGTGTATATTTGTTGTCTGTTGCGTGCTGAGAGTTGAGGTATTATGGTTAGTTATTTTTTCTTCAGTTGGAAGAGTTTCTTCGTTTGGTTGGTTGATAAAAAGAATTCTGAGTTAGTGATAGATATAATCAAAAACTTATTCTGGTTGCTGTCTTTGATGTAGCCTATTGCTTTTTTGACGCCAACAATTTCGCATGATTTCTGTGAGAATTGGTTGGGTAGCTCGAACTGTGTATTCTGGGTTGGTGTTGTTAGGACGCAGTTTGTTGTTGAGTTGGTTTTCAGGGTTCTGACGTGTATTTTTGTCGTTTCCTTATCATTTTTGATGTCCGAGTATCGAGCAGTCGTCGCATAGGTTAACATCCAAGGAGATGTTTTATATTGGCGTCTTTCCAGGATTGGAGGTAGGTCTATTTTGAGTTTAGTGACGATTTCTTGGATTAGGTTGAACTTTGTTAACGAGTTATTAACAAAAAATACGAGTGGACGAATCTCGGCGCAGGCAATAGTGGGACAATGCTCTCTGATTACTCGGTATATTTCATTAATATCTAGTTAACAAAATTCTACCTAACATTTTCGCCAAAGAAAAAAGAGTTGCTTAAAATCACATAAGAATCATGCCTTCCAACTTTCAAAGACCTACAATACTTTTGTTACATATGTTGTATTATAGATTTTAAATGTCTACACTGCAGTCTTTCGATAGTGAAACATGAACTAAATAGTTCTCATTATTCCTGCGACTTTTATGTCTGATTAAATCTCAACTGTTTCACTTCGCTTCACTTTCCCCTAATTATTTTAGGTTCCCCATCAATTCCCTACGCTTTTCCTTCATTGATTCGTGCTTCAAGTCACCCGCTCGCTTTTTTCTTCAAGATTTAAATCCTCGAAGAAGAGTTAGATCCTCCTCACCCCTCAAATCATTCTCAATCTCTTAGCCCACGATTTTTTCAGTTTCTCAGAACCTCCCCGATTTCATCCCAATTAAACCGATCCATCCTTCCACATTCTCCTCGCCTCCCAGTCCAACCGATTCTCTTTCTCTTCCTCTTCCTCCGTCACCCGAATGCATCCTCCACCGCCGCCACTGCACAAACCACCCTTTCTTCGCTCCCATTTCCCCGTCGTTCACCCTCTGTCTTCAACCTTTTCCTCCCTTGCGCCCCCAATACTTTGCCTTTCTTCCTGCCAACCGGTCCGCCGGAGCCGATTTCCCGCGTGATTTTTCGCGCTGCTATTTTCCGGGCGTATCGATACGTAATAATGAGAGTCCTTTCGGCGTCGCTCAGCTCGCCGTTCTTCCAGGGCGGTACGCGTGCAAAACGGCCGTGGCAGCGATTGCTCGGGTCTCGGGCTTCGTGACTGGAATATCTCGCGCCGCGGCCGCCTTTCACCGCCGCGCCGTCCCATCAGATTAATTAATCTCACGGCATTCGCGCACTCTGGAATGTTTTCCGCGGCGCGGGCCGATCATCGGCTCAGAAAGAAATGAGAGCAGCTTGCGCTTCGGAGGAGGACGCCGATAATGCCGGGTAACGCTGAATCGACGCTTGCTGATTTCGTTGAAACGCGATCGCCTCCGGTCTGTCATCGATTTTTTTTTTTCACGCTCCGATGGAGGAGTGATTCGTCGAATAATCGATGAACTGCGAGTGGAATTAAGAAAAAGAAAGGATGTTGAAACTGTGGACGTTTCAACAGAAACGACTGATTCGAATGTGACGCGAAATCTTGCGAAGCGAGAGAAGATGATTTCAACAGGATTTCAACCAAGATTCTGCTGGCATTTTTCAGTGTCACAGCTCGCTATTTTTTCCTTTTTTTACCATCTCCGAAGTGTTTTCCCTGCGCGGGTCTCCAGTGTTTGCGCAGGTCGTAGAGTCCGCGACCATCGCGCCGCGTAACTCGCTGAAACGAGGAGAAAGGACGTCGTTCCGTCGGGTTCTGGAAGTCGCAAACACCCGGTTATTTTACGATCCTCCGAACAATAGGAAATGATAATTCATAGTGGGTGCTTTCTGCGACCCTCGCATTACCCTGGGACTCCAAAGGCGACCGAGTCGTGCAGCTAACATCGAGGCTGTTGGTGATAACTGTAACGCCTCGAAGGGGTTATTTATTGCGAGAAGTCGACCCGTGCCACCCTTTTTTATTCTTTTTCTCGCGACGGAACACAGAATCATGCTGTGTCATCGGTTTCACCCTCTTTTTGCCACCCTTTTTTTTGGGATGTCGCGAGTTCGGGAGAAAATGGACATTACGGATTTGAATTCCCCATTTTTTGAGTGTCTGCAAAATATGGAGCATCGAATTTGTGGATATCGACTGAATATTAATGTACTTCAATGGTGGACTATAGTTTACTGAAAATTACTACAGTAGAAACTCGATTATCCATTTCTTAAGGATGAACGATCTTAGCGGAATGTTAATCAATTTCCGAGATAATTAATGAGGCTTCTTCTTGTGATGAAAAATGAAAACCAGTAAGAAATGTTCATATTTTGTCCTAAATTTTTTTTTTGTCCTAAACTTGTGATACAACTGTTAGCAACTTCACTTTTAATTTTGTAATATATTTCCTAAAATTACGTTTCCTCGTAAGAATTGGAAGTTTAATAATTTACAAATTACCGAATGAATTTTTCGTTTATTTTAAAGATAAATTCCTCCAATTTTCAAACATTTTCACTTATTTTTAATGTTATTGTAGTTCATCCTTAAATTAAATGCTAAATAATTTAAAAACTACCGAATCAATTTTTTTTTTAATTTTGCGGGAGATTTTTACTATTGCATAAAGATTCATTTCTCCAATTTTTAAAGAGTTTTATTTATTTTTAATGTTACTGAAGCTCATTCGTAATTACCTCTGTTTTTGTTATTCAGGGTTTCAATTATTTAACACATCAGAAATAAGCTTTTATATTCCAAATATTAAGCCTGTTCAAAAAAATTCCACTAAGTATAATAACTTACTGCTATATTATTAAAATAGTCGAATGAAAAAGAATGAAGGCAAAATATGATTGCTAACAAAATTTGGCTACCTAAAATTGTTTGCTACAGTTTAAACTTTGCTGGCCAAAATCTGATTCTGATGACCGAAACCCGATAAAAAATCGTCGTTCTAATTACTATTGTTTACAAATAGCAATCTGACTACCCACATTTGCATAATCCTTGTTTCGTGCTAGAAAAGCATTTCTACAAATCAATATTTCTCTAAGCCACTTTAATCAACTCAATGTGTGCTGGTTTCGTTCTAATTACTATTCTTAAACCACTCGTGGATCAGAAAATCATCAACAGTGAATTCCACGCTAAATCCTCGCTTCCACGTCAAGTTAACCCAAGTTACGCCAGCAAAAGCTTTGAGTTCATACCTAAACCGAAGTGCAGAAGAAGTCGGAGCCGCAGTAAGATTCGCTATCAATTAACCCACTTCGCCCGCGAGTTCCCACACTTTCCGCTCCACATTCTGACCGATTCCGAGTCTCGAGCCGTACAAAGGCAACCAACGCAAACGGAATCGTCATCGAGCTCCCCGTCGATAACCGGAGTCGGCCGTGCGGGATGTACGGTCGCATTCTTACGGGGGTTGCGGCGGGATTAATTGGACGTGGCGGGCGTACAAGTCCGGGAGGCACTCTTGACCGATGACAAGACGCCACTCGAAGCAGATACACGCGGGGCTGGAGCGTGTGCACACGTCCGACGCGTTGTTGTAGGTCTACGCCCTAACCCCGCGGCGCGGCGCGGCGCGTATCAGCCGTACGGTGGAGACAGACGCGGACAATGGAATCATGCGAGGACAATGCCGAATAATTTAGAATGGCATATAGATATCGGGAGCTTCCGGCCTACGGCGGCGCCGCATAATAGAGAATAGGAGTAATAGGACACAGGCTGCAGGGCAACTGTGGAGGACACGAAACATCCCTATAAATTAGGCTTAGGCCGAGCCGACGTCGCCGCCGACGCGACCGTTCGTTCGCTCCTCGATACAACCTCTTCTTATCGGAGCAGAGATTCACCCTTCGCTATACTCGACTGGGAACTTGGAACTGGGTGCTGGGCTGCTTCTGATTTCTGAGTTGTTTCTGGTTTCGGTGTTTGGGAAAGTGAGGAGGAAAAGTGGTGGAGATTCTTGCCAACGTAGAATTGAAGGGAGGGAAAATCTCTTAATTGAGGAGACGAGGGATGATTATTTAGGGCTTTAGGTCTTAGAATGAGGAAGGTTTCAGTGTATCAAAAATCTCGGTGTGTGATAAGTAGACTGCGGATTTTTATGCACAATAAAATTTTTAAAAGTATAAATAATGAATAGGAACGTGATAGTATTTTTAATCTTCTAAATATTTTGACTTGAATTACATTTTTGATATTTCGTATGTTTTGCCATGTCTTTACAGTTTCATCGATGTTTTGCATACTTAGCAATACTTGCATACTTATAAATGCATACAATCTACTATTTAGTGATGAGTTTTATTATTATACAGTGTGTTCCCAACGTTTTTGGAAGACCTCAACGATTTCTGTTAAATATTCTGTCTTTTCTATTTTTCCTCAAACTGTTTTTAAATGGTTTGATTTTCTCCATTTATTGAGATCCTGAATTTCTATATTCCTGATTAATTATACAGTCCGTGTTTCAATCCACTATAAGCACAAACATAATTATTACTCGTAGATAGATTGTGGATGTTTATGCATTCATGGCAACTTTAAAATTACAAAAACCTACAAGGATGCCTATACAGATATAAAAATACAATAAAATATCCAAAATATAATAACGTTTATAATATTCAGAAAATAAAACACACATTTATTTAAGATTCAGTTGCTGTTGTATGTCTATAAAAATATGAATTTCCATAAACTTCCACAGGCTAATTATAAAACGTCTACCTTATACATTTCGACAAATTTAAAATTGTCATAAATGCATAAACATCCACAGTCTACTTATAAGTTAAATCTTATAATTTAAAAACTTAATCACGTACTAGAAACAAACGAAACGATAATTTAGCTAAAGAAATTTTTCTATAACATTTGTATAAGTAATTTCTTATTATTACGTAATAATAATTTACATTAATTTACAATATAATTAATTTTTGTTGTATAATTTCTTTCAGTTTTCTTAAACTTGAACGTATGCTATGAATTTTCTGAATGATAATTTAAAATGACTCAAAAATCTGACCAATGCAAAATAGCACAAAGAATAATTCTCATCCAAAAACATATCCAGCCATCAACAAATCACTCTACTAAATATCTTCAAGCTAATCAAAAACATTACCAATTCTGGAGCACCTAATCTTTTACATTCCCCGACTCATAGGCTCGAAAACGAAACACGTTCAATGTCTCATCCCGTTCGTCACGCCCGACACCATATCAAATAAAAAGGATTCCATTCACCGTCGAATTCGTAATAAACCGTCTATCGTTACAGGGGGTTAAAAGGGGGTGGATAGCGCCGTGTGTACCTCGACATCGAAACGAGTTTTATTAACTTCCTCGTCTCGAAGTACAAAACCCCGAGGATACGTTACACCAAGGAGCCAGCGGCGGAGAGGCGAAGTTAGATCTCGTGTCGTGTGTGCCCGATGGCAGACGAGCGAGAAGGAACGAGAGAGATTACAATAAATCGCACACACCCTTCTCGAAATACAAGACACGAGCGCCGATCCGATACCCGGGGATACAGCGGGGAGAAAGATTCCTGTTCGCGATACTGTGTTCCCTTTTGTGTCCCCGGTGTGTTAGAGGGCGTGACCTATCACAATGGTCTCCGTTTTCACACCTTTTCTCTTCGTCTATTGATTAGGGAGGTACAGTCTTTTTTCCGGGCCGGCGAACCGGGAAGGATAATCCGTGTTCCGGTTTTGTAAATCGGATTCGTCTCGAATTCGGTTACATTATCTTCGCTCGCGATTCCGTGATTCATCAAAACTGATTGGTGATTACTAAATAGACTGCGGATTTTATGCATTTATATTTATAGCAATATCAGGTATGCGAAAAATCTAGAAGACTGACTGTTAGAATATGCGAAAATATACAAAATATTAAAAATATTTAGTAAATTAAACACACTATTATTCAAGTTCCAACTCTTTACTTGTCCTTGTGAACATTTTATTTTGCATAAAAAATTCACAGTCTTAGTGATTAATAAATTGGGAATGTTTAGCAAATTCATATTTTTAAGTGCATAGAAAAAGAAAACAAGTCTTTCATCTTTCATATATCGTAAAATGTATTTTTTTTACTTCCGGGTTTATCGTCGCATCTTCTGTTAGGTAATTAGCGACGTGGTGGACCATATTTTATTCTATTCTTCTCTGAAATTGATTTTAATATTTGTTATGTCTTGCCACAGGATCTGTTTTAGAGTTTTGTTGAAGCGATTTTATGTTTTTCGTTTCCTGGAATGCCTTGATGTAATAGAACCCATGCAACAATTATAAATTTTCCATTGTTTGTTAGTTCGATGCATTGTTATACATAAAGCGCTTACTATCTCGTGCATGTTTTTTATTGCATCAATCGCGCTCAAGGAGTCTGTAAATATTACATGGTGTTAATGAAAATGTATTTTATTTTCGGTATATCATGCATTTTTGTATCTATAAACAACCTTATACATTTCAACACATTAAAAATTGCCATAAATGCACAAATATCCAGAGTCTAGTGATGACTCTGTCAATAATTCCTGTTTGCCTAGTGGGAAGAAAACGAGTGGTTCCAGGAAGGAAAGTAGAAAAGTCGCGTTTACTCGGTCCTCCACGTTGCTTGTAATTCATTTGCCAGCAAATTACTGTACAAATTTAATCCCGTCGCCAATATCAGATCTTCTCCCGTCGGTGGCAGAGGATACGACAGAGGACACCCACGCGAGCTCACGCTCACCCCTGTTGCGTCGAGCGAGAGGGTGATTTCGGGATCGAGACGGAGGGGTCACCCGGAAGAATGATATTTTAATAACTGTCTCATAATCCCACCAGCTGCGTGATGCCAGCGCACAGAGGCCCCTCCTTTTGTGTCGCGACGGGAATTTTCCGCGTGTCGCATCCAGCGGCTACATTAACACCCAGCCGCACAATATTGCATTCCTTTCCTCTGAGCTCGTGCCCCGTCGATCCTCGTTAATATCGCTGTCGGTCAAATTAAGCGTGAGAGGGTGTCACGGCGAGGCACTTTGGGAATTAGTCTATCAGCAGGTAGCCGCTACTAGCGATCCTTTCGAGCAAACTTAGGGCAACCCACGAGGGTTTCTTAATCTGTTAATTATCATCAAGCGTTTAGGAATTTTCGGGAGATCCTTGCGACGACAAGTGGAGCTTTGTTCTTTGTTGGATCACCGATTCTACATTATTAAAAAAAAAAGGAAATCGGAAGTGCGGAGATCTCTAAACAATCGAGCGACTCGCCTGAAATTCCTTAAATTAGGTTGTGTCGGAGTATTTCAAGCGGTCCAGCGTTCCAGTGTGCGAGGTTGTCAAGGAATCGAGGAGATCCGAGCGCGATTGGACCGGGCCGCTCTTGAAATTTTCTTCGGTGGTCGTTACCAAGCCGCTCGAAACTTGTATTTCTGCGGGGACGATTGGGTTCAAGTGAAACGGAAAACGGCGACTCGTTTATTTCTTGCGCGACGGTCGTTACCGGGACCTCGTTACCAGAAAAACCACTGAAACCCGGAAACTGCGATACCCCCCCGGCCTGCTCTTCTGTTTTTCAGCGAAGTTGCCATCGACGAACTTCTCCGGTCGGCAAAAAGGTCCGCGTACAAGCGATACGCAAATATTCCGGCTACGGGGGACGACGAAGTTAATAAAACGTTTCGAATATCGGTTGACTTTCGAGGAAGCAGAGTCTAAATTGCTCTCTAAACATATCTCGATTGCTTAACGCCGGTTTTTGCTCCTCGTGTATCTTCTTCGGCGTGTTTCAGCTCGAGAGAAACCATTTAAAATCGCGCACACAAAAGTGAACGTCGACTTCGCGTAAAAAGGTTCCGAATATCTCGCGTTCTACTAAATCGGAGTTTCACTTAAATAGAGACTCGTCGATTTAAGGATCCAGAAATTCGACACGTTGCTACACACACACATAGAGACATTGGTAATGGTTGAGCCATCACACATACACTGTGATCTTCTCGATATTGAGTCGTGGTGTATTTAGAATTTAATACTTACTGTTCTTTACCGCTTACTGCGCTCTGCATAGAGGCGGATTTACATATAGGCTAAGTAGGCTGCAGCTTAGGGCGGCGAATTTTGAGAAGCGGTAAATCTTGGGCGAAAAAAATTGAAAAAGATAGTAAAATGCTTTTGCCTGTAACTGTTTACTTTTTCCTCGATAATAATAATGTAGATATATGTAGATTTGCACATGTGAATAAAATAGGAAAGGGAATAGGAATGTGAATAAAATAGGAAACATTTGTTAGCCTAAGGGCGCCAACTTTAAAAATCCGCTCTTTGGCTCTGTGTGTCTGATCGTGAGGCCTTACGCTACTGTCTTGTCATTTGGCGCAAACTTCGTGTCAGTCTCACATTTAATGGAATACAGTGTTGACTCAAAGAACGGCTGGGTTTCAGAACCGAGCGCAACCCTTTTTCGAGTCTGGTTCGATCTCGGTCACGACGGAACGAGGAGACTCGCACCGGTGAAGAAGTGGTGAGGATAGAGAAATCCTTTTTTCGAATCAAACTCAGACGTCATTTTTTGAGTCAACACTCTAAGATTGTCCTTATATCGAGACAGTACTGTATCTACAATAGTAATCGTCAGCTGCAATTTTTCGAATGTAAAAGTAAAATTTTCTTCGTTTTTCTATGTCGCTTTATGAGACAAAGTTATACACTAAATGTCAAAGTGTTATATCAACAGTTGCAAACTTGTAGCAACATTTTTGTTACACTCTATATGCATTATACACTAAAGAGTCTGGGTACTCGTTTAACAAAAATATTTGAATTAGCGAAAACACGTTCGGCCAGCAGAAATCCATCTGTTCTCAAGGTTGTTTTTAATCCCCAGTTTCATTAATAGTTCGGGGGTAACACGATCCCACTTCTGTTCCCCAATTCACCCCGAATTCCACAGTAACTTCCGTTGAAAGATTCTCGAAACGGCCCAGGCCACTTGCGGCCTCCCCCGCAGCTCCCGGTGGCCGTCCGATCGACATAAGAAGAATCACCATGTGCCTCGGCCCTCGATGTTGTTAGAAATAATTGCGAGCGAGAGAGAAACCACGTGCCCGAAGACTCTCGGTGGTTGAAAGTAATACCCAGGGTCCGTGGAGTGCCGTTATAACGTGCGGAGGCGTATGCACGTGCGCCACGGCCATTGAGCCCTCGCCAATGCGTGAAAGAATTCCTCGAAGGGGGTGGCGCGAGGGGGGAGCGTTGCCCGCCGAAGAAAGTCTGCTCTCGGCTGACCGCTCGTTAAAAAGTTTAACCGGCCGTTTATTAGCGGAGCCCCCGGGGCCGAGGGAGAAAGAGAAAGAGAAACCTCCAGTGAAATGTTGCCTTCCACCCCTGCGCGTTTCACCCTGCCGTAACCCTCCTCCGACCCCCGCATTCCCTTCGCTGCTCGCGGGGCTTGATTCTTGACGCGCACGCTTCCCGATAACAAGCTTTGCTTCGAGTGCCTCTCCGAGATGCGGGGGCGGTTCGTTCCTACTGAGCAACTATAACAAGTGTCCCTGGCGTTTAACTTAATTGCTGCTCTCGCTTCCTCCGTCGCGATGCTCAGTTTTTCGCCCGAGGCTTCGTCGGCGCTTCCTGGAGGTTCGAGTTGGGGGTTGAGTTTGGGGAGAAGCGGTTAGGTTGGTTCGATGGTGTTTATGGTTTTGGTGGGTTGGCAATTAGGTGACGAGAGGAATTAAGTGTTCTTGGAGGAGGAATTGATGGGTGATTGTGTAGGTGTTGAGGATTCTTTTGGATCTTGATTTACTGTTGATTGAAGTTATGTGGATGAGTAGTTGAGTTTGTTAAGGCTGAAACAGACACGTTTAGTAATTTAGTCGAGTGGCAAGTATTTTAACAGCTGGGCCAACTGCGGTTTGCTCATCGCCTAATAGCATAATCGCGGGAATATGTGGCATTCTCCGGGCCTGAAAGCCGTATTTATTGGAATGGTATTGCATGTCAACCACAAACGGTCCGGCCGAGAATACTCGTGCTCCACCGGGCCCCACGTGTAAATACGGCGTCGGGCCCCGTGCAATAAAAGATGCACAGCGTTCTTTGAAGGGTGTCAAGGATCCCGGTAAGAGTCAATTCGGTCGTGCGGCGTAGAACAATACAAAGTGTTTGTCGGCTGGAGAATTTCATGGGCATTGTGCGTATTAATGCGTGCTTTTTCTTCTCCATTGCGAACGATACGCCCTGTTTTTGTTCCAGGCACAAAGAGGTCGAGAATCTCTGAGAGCACTACGGGAACAATGCTCTCGACGAGCGACACCGGTAACGAAGACGACCGTGACTCTGACTCCGGTGGCGAACTCCTTGCTGACCGTCCATTGGGTAAGGCTCCCTTCTGCGTACAACTTCTGCGCCGATTCTACCCTCTGGGCACCCCTTTCGCGTTCCTCTAAAATCCCTCGGAAAGCCGCTCTAAAAGTTGACATTCTCACATGCTTTAGTATCTTCAGAGTCCGGCGAGTTTCAGTGGAGTAATGGAGACACTGGCCCGTTTGTGTTGCAGGAGTGCCAAACTCCGTCGGTCTGACGGAAAACGAGACGCCGAGGAAGCGATCCAGCAGTCTGAACGACTCCGAGGAAGGCAGCCCGGAACCGGGCTCTCAGAGTCCGACGCATACACCGCCTCTAACACCGGCTTTAACGCCGCAACGAGAGGACACGCCAGCGCCTGAGAACCTCAGCCTCCGTAAAAGCGGAAGCCCGCAGCAGACGCAGCATACCCTCCAACCGGTGGACCTGGTGCAACCCAGACCTAGCCCTCCGTTGCCTTCCCTGGCGGTGAGTCTTCATCCTCGAAGGATTTCGTTCCTTCGATTCAAACTCATTCCTAAATAGTCCTTTCACGATCCTGGGAGCGAAAGAAGTCTTAAATTACTGAAACATCTGTTGGGATCTGAAGAAGCTGCTCTATTAGTTCGCTATTTGGGATTGGGATGATCTAGCAGAAGTTTGAAGTTTTATATTTCGTGGTGGAGGAACGCTGATGTTGCTCTGCGCCTGAAATTCAATATTTTGTGGTCTGCTTCCAAAGTGGAACAGTGATACTGTGTTTTTGTGTTCAGGAGTAATTCAGTGATGGGGATCTTCTAGTGTGGGAGTTCTTTTAGGCGTAGATCTAGCTTTCATTTAGATCTTCTGGTCCTACAGATCCTTAGAAATTGTTTACTCTACCTTATTGTTTAGAGTTCTGTTTCGATCCGAGTACAAGTTGAACCAAAATTCTGCTTCTATCGAATTCCAAATCGAGCCCAAGTCCAATTTCATCTAAAATTCCACTCGCACCAAAATCCAGATCCACCAAAAATCTATCCAGCTATCTAACCAGAACACGAACGAGTCTAATCGTTCGTTAAAAAATAGAATTTGTTTCCTTTCTTCCAGGCTGCAGCAACAGCAGTGCATTTTCCCCCATACGCGCCTCTCTACGGACCAGCGGCGAGTTCCTTGTACTGTTCCCCAGCCCTGTACCAACACCAGCACCACCACCACATGCCAGAGCCTCGCGAGATCCAGATGCAAATGCAGATGCAAAACATCCAGCAGACCTGCGGGCTGCAACTGCAGCAGCAACAGCAACAACAGCAGCAGCAACAACGATCCCCGGTGGACGTTCTGCTGCGAGTGTTTCCCGGAAGGCGTCGCGCGGACGTGGAAGCTCTGTTGCATCGGTGCAAAGGTAGGTCCCCTGCAATCCGATATCCGCGGCTTTCATCCGCGGAACAGAACTTGATATACCCGGTGGCCAGTCCCTTTCAGATGATTCGGGAACCCCCGGTATTCCCTAATTCGTTCTCGAGTTTCCATTTTGCACCGCGCACGAATTTCAACCCTTTCGGCGGGGTCTAAGTCTCTCTCGAGCCGCGCGAATTCTTGGGACCCTGATTGATCGTTGTAGAGTACTTTAGAGAGATTCGAGGTGATGTGGAATGGAGGAATCAGTGTTTAGGTATTAATTTAGGACTTGAAGAGTTGGGGAGTGATAGTTTTGTGAGGTACTGTTTCGTGGGAGGACTTAGACATGCTGTTGGGAGCGTTTGTGAACAATTGTAGGTGTTAGATTAGTCTTTTCTCTTAATGTGTGTTGCAGTTTATTATTAGTATTATAGATACGTAAGATTAGGATAGGTGCGTTCATGAGTTCGCTGGGGGAGAATTAATGCTACTTGGTTGATTAAACACTTTATGAAAACTCATAGTGATAGCGATTTCACTTCGCTCAGAGTTAAGAATTTATCCTCGTCTGGCAGATACTGGATATATTTAGACCTATTTAGAGGTTTGGATCCAGCAGGTTTGGGGTTTTATATATTTAAATTCAAAACATCAGCCCTACACGATGCTAAAGCTAAAATCTTCTACCATTCAAGAGTTAACCCTTTAAGTCCGGAAATGATTTAAACTTGTTCAAATTTTTTAAGATTTTTGTAAGATCCTTAATAACTAGACTGCGGATATTTATACATTTATGACAATTTTAAATAGCTAAAAATTTGTAATAATGTTCGTGAATGCAAAAATATATAAAATATTGAAAATAATATATATTTTACAGTATTTAAAATAAAAAACACACTTCTATTTAAGTTTCAATCATTCTTTTATTTCTATAAAATTACGAATTTGTATAAACAGCATTGGCGAATATTTTGATGAATGAACATGAATATGTACATTTTTCTCCGTGGAACTTTTACTTTGGCCAAAAGTCAGAAAGAATAAGTTTCTACAACTAATAATTAAGTTGAGCCGACAGTTTGCGCCGTATCTTCGGTTAAATTAAGACAATTTTTTTTATTTCAATGTAGCTCTGTTCATTGAAGTATTCTTCATTCTGTTCTATGAGTTTTAGCCATTTTTCGTGTAACATCATTATTCCATCCCTGTAGAACTTCACACGTTTCGGGGTCAAAAAATCTACAAACAGCACGAACTTTCCACTCAACCCAAATAATTAATAAATATTCGTTAGAATGAATGTGGACTCTGAAGTCCCACTTGGACGCAAAGGGGTAATTAATCTTTGCTGAGAGAATAGCTCGAATTCTATCGCGCAGTATCAAGTTTAACCAAATCAAATCGAAACCAAGTAGCGTCGAATCTGCCCAATGAACTCAAAGCTCGACAAAGCTTCACGATTCCTGTCAGAAAGCAAGCAAGGTGTGTATGTCGCAGGCGACGTAGTCTCGGCCATGGAGTTGCTGGTCTGCGAGGACAGTCTCCAGCCGAAGTCGGCGTTCTCGCCGTTGGCGGGCGCGTTGGCGTCGGCCGCGGCGGCCTCCGCGTCGGTGTCGGCGGCGTACGCGACCCGCGCCGCGTACTGCACCACTCCCATCCCCTCGACCAGACACAGGTTCCTGGCTGCGCCCTACGCGGGCACCGGCTACCTGCCCACGGTGATCAAGCCGCCCAATCAGAGCCTGCACGCGAACGGGACCGGCGACGCCTATCGGGAAACCAGTCCCGACGACGCCAGCGACAAGACCAGCTACTCCGAGTGACCTGACGACGCGCAGGCCGCCACCTGGTCTTACCTGCAATAGCCCGGGGGACGATGGGCCGAGGAGGGAGGGACTTCGATCGGGGAGACGACGCGGTGAAGAACCAGCGAAGGATCTCGTGGCATCGGCGAACAAAACCTTGAAGAGGGGGCCTCTGAGTGAAGTGCAGAAGCCTCGAAAGGGAAACGCGATGCTTGGTGATCGAGGCGATCACCTTTTGGGATGATCCAGGGATCGGTGGAAGGATGAGAAGAATTGTCCACAACCTGAAGAATTGGCGTTGGTCTTGGAGGTTTTGTAGACTTCTGAAGAGCTGAGGAAAGATGCTGATTCCAAGTGATTCCGTTGAGGAAAGCTAAGCATTGAGCCTGTGGATTCTGGGGATTCTGAAGAAGACTTTGAAGACTTCTGAGGTGCTGAAGAATCACATTGATTACGACAGATTCTCATGAAATTAGTGTGTTACTTCCGAAAATCCTGAAGAAAAGTTTAAAGACTTCTTAAAACTGAAGGAATAGATTGATAGTGAGCTATTTTCTTGAGATCAGTGTGAAGTTTCTGGGAACCCTAAAAGAGACCTACAACCCTGAAGATCCTAAAGGAAACGCTGAAGATCCAAGGATCCCTGGTTCAAAGTCATCGTCCGAAGAATATTGATTCTCCAGTGAATCTGAAAAAGTGTCCAATTCTCCGAAAGCTCCATAAGCACCGTAGAAAAATCCTCGGATCCGTTCTGAGTTCGAAGCTCCTCGCTCTGAGTTCTCAGCAATTTTCTTCCCTCGGATGTCCGGATCTCATTCTGCAAGTCTCAACGTTCGGACCAATTTCTCCAGGAAGTAACTGCAACTGGTCCGATTCTTTCGTGCTATTGAAGAAGAGATTGAAGTCCCCCCGGAAGGAGGCACCGTCACACGGTTCCCCAAACACAGGTGCAACGGAGTTGATCTCTTCCGTCGGAAAACTAACACGAACTTCTCAACCACTGTACTCAACAATGCCTGACGGCGTGGCCAGTAAAACTCAATATACACTCCGTACTAAACCCCGTTTCTTCCTGCGTCGTTCGACGGAGCGAAGAAACCCGGCCGAAGCGTATTTAAAGGAAGTAAAATCCCGCGCGTCGAAGCAGTCGACGAACGACCTCGTTGTAACGATATACCTTTATACATGTGTAGATAAAGCGACCGATATAATTAAGACGTATGTGTGTAGGTGACGTTCGACATAAATATATCGTCGGAGAAGAGTAAAGGAAATAACGAATTAAGGAAACGGATGTGTACATAGCGCGTGGATCGCTTGAATTTACTCAAACCACTCGCATTTATCGATCAGCTGTCGCACTGAGCGTGTCGGAGAGCGTTGCGAGAGAGGAGAGAGAACGAGGGAGAGAGGATCGCGAGATCCCGCGGATATACCGATGATTATACATAAGTGTTTGCCTGTAAGTATCACGGCTCTAAGATGTTTAGATTTTGCGGCCGGACGCGTCGTTCTTTGTAGTTACCATATGTTAATCCGAAGAAATGTATAGACGGAATATAAGAACAATAAATAAGATATTGATACTCCACGTGAATCGCCTTAATAAATCCTCGAACGCAGTTCGTCCTCCCGAAAATTACAATTCCAAATAAAATCCTGAAACAAAACACCGTAACTATAATATACTCCAAATTCCAAATCGATCGCATCAGGCATTATGTTCCCCACATTCCCAACTTCAGAATCGCACATCAACCCCCAAAAGGTTCCCTTGCTCCCCCCCAGAAAAGAAGACACTTGTCCCCTTCAATTTCAATCGCGACTCTCCAATCACAGGATCTCCATTCATCCCAAGCCGCCATATTCGTAGCTCGAAATTCGTGAACGATTTTCCGATCCTCGTTACGCCGATCTCTTCCAGCAACAGGATCCTGGCCCCAAGATCGAGGATAATCCGTGATGGCAGGCGAAACGAAGGGTCGCGACAAGGAAAGCGAGACGAGCGCAGCAGGACGAAGGACAACTTCCAGTTGGCTGAAAAATTTCGACTAACGCGAGGAGGGAAGAAAAGGTATCGAATGTCGGATACAGTTGGCAGGTGCAGAAGGATACGGGAGAAGAATCTCCTCCGGGGGCTCCACGCTATAGAATCTTTGAAATCGGATCGGTTTCATGCTCGATCGAGCCCCTCGGGGATCCTCGAGCAGTCGATTTCCTGCGAATGGATTCCCGGCGACGCGGCTAATCGATTTTACCAGTCAATTTGCGGCACCGCTTCCAGAAAATCGATTCGCTCCCTTGTCGGAAATCCTCCGCGCGATCGCGCTTCGATCTAAGCGGCGCGCCTTGGATTATTAAGCTTGAGGGTGTTTGAGCAAGGGTTGCGTTTCAATGTTTTGGGATTCCAGTTTCTGTGCCATTTTAGGATGATCCGAATTCTGAACTCCGAAATTCGCAGCTCCTATTATATCCTCCATCTGACTTTAGCCTAAATCGATCCGTCGAATATTTCCGGCCTCCGTGCAGAGTTCCACCGTCATTCGATATCAACCCTTCGATAAAAACGCAGAACCAAACCTTCGCGTTAAAGGCCCTCCTCCCGACGCCGGATCCCGATTTCCTGAATCGCAGCGCCACGGCGAAGGAAAAAAAAAAAAAGGTACAAAACCGTCCCAAAGCGCAGATAGGCAGGTTTCCACCCTCGCGAAACGGAGTCACTTTCCCGCGGCAACGATACTCGAATTATAATTACCGAGGCGCGGAACGATCGGCCGCGGCTGCCGCTGGTACACCGAGGGTGTATCGATGAAATACCGATAATCGATTGCCCTCTACAAGGCATATATCCGGATAGGTCGATGCCTGAACACGCGCCCGGCGTTTCTATACCCGGCAATTTGTACCCCGACGGCGGCGGTGCACGCCGGTGCATTATAATGCAGCCGCGGCCGGCCCGCTTATTATTTACGAGCCGTGGCTGGCTGGCTCCAGGGGTGGCAATATATCGACACCCCGCGGAGTTTCCTCCTTTGGCTACTGGTTACCATTCATAATGGAGTATAATGGCTCCCCTCCGTCCTTCCGCGCCCCCAGCCACCCAGGGGGGGTTTAATCCGCAGTCAGAGAGTGCAACAACCCCCCATCGCTGTATACGCGCCACCCCGTGCTCGTCGACTGCCTTTCTCTCGTTGAAACTCTCTCTGTCTCTCGCCTCCGTCGACTGGAATTTTAAGGCGCAGCCACCTCTCGCGGAAGGGATTTGCTTAGAGACTTGGAAACCGATTTAGGGTAAGCACGCCGGTAGATGGACGGGACCCAGTAGATGGACGAATCGTAGATTAATCGATAATTATAAAAAAACTAGACGTTTTATTTGTATTATTGTTTTTCTATGGTGTAGAAGAAACATTTGTTATTATATAAAACTAACATTTTTATTAAAAACTTTTTTTATAAGCGAGAAAATGTTTCGTAATTCAATTGTACTTCACTGCCATGTGATAGTCACTCGTTCCTTATTGGAGACTACTCAGCGTACTCGTGCTTTCATTTAACTGAACAGCGTGTTTGGACGTATTTTTAAGAGGCTTCTAATATATGATTGCGTCAATAACATTCAAAATTTATAAACGGACGTATAAATAAAAATAAATATAATGGTAAAACTTAGAAAAATAACTGTTCATGTACTGGTATTGATTTTCCAACCTGAATCCAGTAGATGGACAGGATTGTATTTAATTTTGCCACGCTGATTTTTTTAAATAAACACGCTTAGTGAAAAAGTTTGCACATTATTGAAATGTATATATTTTTGAAAAAGATAATATGTATTGTTTATTGTATACTTTTCTTATTAGTCGTTTAGGTAGGTACATTATTGTAAAAGAATTTACAATAACTATGTTTCGTTCTACGTCAACTTATAATAATACTAACATTTGGGACAAACATTTACTTTGGCCATCAAGTGGATCAGTTAAAAATATTAAAAAAAAGAAAAACAACAAACAGCAATTACCATATGCTATTACATGCTCTAAATGGAGAAAATATCATAACAAAGTTAGAGAAGAGAAAGTAAAAAGGAATTAGAAACCAAAGGCAGAGTTTTGCAATGAAAGATTAAAAGTGAAGAAAATAAGGTACAGAAATAGTAAAAAAAAATAAAAAGAAAATGAAAAAAAAGAAAAAGTAAAGATTAGAGAATAAAACTCAAAAGTAAAAACAAAGGAATGGTGAAAAAAATTGTACAGTTAAGGAAGAAGAATAGAGATAAAACAAGAAACAAACTAAAGAAACTTGAAAAGAAAATCTAAGTACAGTTTCTAGGAGAATAATATTAGAAAAAATAGATTTAACCTGCCAATAAAAGGGGTTATACATATAACATCTCATTTTTTCTTGAATTATGTTCTTTGTTATAATTAAATAAAATAAAAACAATAAATAAATTGTACGAGTACACGATATTTCTTTCAAACGTCCATCTACTGGTGATATAGGCTGTGTGTACAATTTTCGTCATTTTACGCTTAAATAAATGAATTTCTTTATACAAAATTAATTTTTTCTTTAAATTTACACTTTCTTATGTACAAGGCATCTGATTTTTTTTCATAAAATAAATATTTCTAAGCAAAATCTTATATAAAGTTCGTAATCAACTAAACCGTCCATCTACTGGCGTGTTTACCCTATACCTGAAAGGGGCGGAAGTTTCGTTCGAAAGTCGTAGGTCATGATAAGCAGGAGCTCTTTGAGGGTTGATTCCAGGCTAATTTTCTGGCGTTAAGGGCGCCTGTGACCGAATTCTTGGAGCGATTAGATTTCTCGCGCCTCCCTCGATGGTTTCTTATTTTTCGGAGTCGCTTGATTTTGCAGTTGTAATTAGAAATCGTGGTAAAAATTAAGGTTGATTCCGCGTGTTTTCCCTGTAGGGTCGAACTGATTAACTAGATGTCAAGTATTCGAATTCGCAATTTAACGCTTTAATCTCTACCCTTTCGTAATTTCATCACGTGGAAACGTGGGAAACCTCGCGAAAACGTTCCTCCGGTTCCCAGTTCCACCGATTTGCCGGAAATCCAAAGGGTCGGCGTTCCAATAAAATCGCCCGAAAGCGAGCAGCGAGAGAGAAAGGGGCGGCACGCCGATTCCGAAACGGTGGATCAACAGACACGTCGATGTTTGTCGAATACTTAAAAAACACGATCCGCGGAAAAGCCCGCCACCCGAAACAGGCCGCCCCGCGTCGGGGGATCGGCTTTTAACATTTTTTCGACTTCCATCAATATTTGCTCTGGCGCTCTCCTCCAGGCTGGGAACGCGGCTTCACCCTCTCTACCTGTATCGACCGTGTACACGTGTGCACCCACGTATTTGCTCGCGGCCGCGGGCACAAGTGCGCATGGAAGCCGATCGACGAAGAGGAGAGGAGAGAATCCTACGTCCCAGGATCGCGGTAAGAGTGTATAGTGTTGCCGAACTTCGGCAAACAGGCCGCGGACGGTTTGTTTTTTCCCTGGCTGAAGGATATGGCTTCGTGGGTCCAGGAAAGACATACGAAACCGAAGATTTTGGGTACAGGAGAAATCGTAACGGGAACTGGTACCGTTTTCTATTTTTTCCCTCAAAGGAAAGAAGAGGAGAGGTCAAGGTGCTTTGGTTTGGTGAAGGTTCTTCGTTTTAGACCCCTGAGAGAGTGGAGGGAATTAATTGGGATTTTGGTTTCTGAGGGTTTGATACTATGCTGCTAATTGGGATGCGGATTTGGAATTGATTTTAGGATTAAATACCATTGCGGTGGGAAGGGTGTTGGCAGCGAGTTTAGGGGGTGGTTTAGGTGGAGTGTGGGTGTATGTTGGTTTTTTGAAGTGGATATTTGAGAGGGGAGGGTAGATTGCATTGAAAATAATAGGGGATACTTTTGATGGAATACTTGTTATTCGAATATGTTTCTCTGATTTCTTTTTTGACTGAAACATGCTTTGTGGTTTTCTCAAAATTTGTTTTTTAAAGTCAAGGAAAATGTAACAGATATGGAAACTATAATAAATACTGTACTGAAAGCAACAGAGTCGTCTTTTTAACCGGGATTGAATTCTTCTTTTGTTAGTGTGCTATTTGCTACAATTTTTTCTGGCTTATTCTTTTGTTTTAACAATCTTTTTTACTTTCAAGAAAAATATAAGTCAAATAGTCTGTATTTATGATAGATACTGTATAAACAATAAGAGGATTTTTTTATTACTGAATTCTTCTTATTCTAGTGCAGTGATACAATTTAACAGTGTTTATAATTTTAATATTTTTGTTGAATATAAGGAAGTCAATAGCTACAATAGATAATGTATCAAAAGGTACGAAATCCCGTTTTAACATAAATTCTTCTTTTTCTACTGTGTTTCTATGAATTTTCTTGTGGTTTAATGACGGCATTCTATTTTCCTTAATTATTTTCAAGATTTTAAGTAAAATATAAAACAGTTAGGAAGTAGGTAGCAGATTCTGCTTATCCCAGCTTTTTTCCATTATTTTTTCTGGTCGAAGCTTTCTATTTTCCTCAACAGTTTTTCTAACTCCAATAAAAATATAAGAAAGCTACTAACTATAATAGATTGTATTCAAAATAATGGATTCTCTCTTTAATTGAATTTTCCTTTCTTTAGTCTGTCCCTGTGATTTTTCTTTTGATTTAACCATGCTCTCTATTTCCTTGATTAATTTTTTTTAATTTTAATAAAAATGTGAGGATGTTTTATCTATGCTTTGTATTTCCCTCCATAATTTTTCTAATTTCAAGAAAAACATAACTGAACTAATAACTATAATAAATATTGTGTTAAAAATAACAGAATTCTTTTAGAACCGAATTTCCCTTTTTCTAGTAGGTTTCTATCATTCTTCTTTTTTTCTACCCTTCAACAATTTTTTTAATTGCAAGTAAAATATAAGGCAAAAGTCAGATGATTTTATTTATCGATTCTCCTTATCCTAGTGCATTACTACAATTTTTCACTTGCCTAACCATGCTTTCTACTTCCCCCAAGAAATGTTCTAATTTCCAGAAAAGTAAAAAAAACTCAGTATCTAAGTATACTAAATATTATATTTATTAAAAGTAACAGAAAAGTAAGAAAAACAACTCTACTAAATACTGCGTTTCAATCACTTTTAACACACTTTCCTTATTAAAAAAGAAAAACTATTAAAAAAAATGAATAAAACCAAATCCTCACAAAAAGATTTCTAATCGAGAAACGCCTATTTAACGGAAGGAACCGAGTTCGTAGGGTGCAGGAATAAATTTAACAATTTACCGTCGGCCAGGTGGTTGAAATCAGCGCTACAAAATGGAGAACGGTCCGAGGGGGGTCGGCGTTCCTGAAATTCTGGCGAGAATATCGTCGGGAAACGCGCGGCCGTTTCTTTGTGAACCGTATCGCCTCTATATTTCCGCCGGTATATCGAGGTATTTCATTGGGCAATACTTTATTATCTCTTCGTCGGGGATATGAAGCGGGGGTGGTCGGTCGGTCGGGTGTCGGGGGAGGGTAAAAGGGAACACCACCGTGGGGTTGAAATAGGACGAGGAGGTGGAGGAGGTCTGTGGAGGAGGAGAGAAACAGAGTAATAGAAGGACGAAGAGGCCACGGGCGCGGCGTTCGAGCGAATCGAGCTGCCGAGGGGCGTCACGAAACAATTCCCAACTGAATAATATTAGTATCTAACAATGGACGTGCTAAATTGAAATACAGAGAGGACCGCGTCACCCCGCATTCTCCGTATATCCCTGTCTTCCTCCTATCCGCGATTCCCCGGTATCGCGCGGCACCCCTTCGATCCCCCTGTGTGTGCGCGTGTGCACGAATTCGCACACCCACGCGCGAACGGGATTACCTTGCTGATCTCTCCTGTACCTTTTTCGCCTGCGTGTTGGTTCGAACTGCGTCTGATTGCACGCGCGCACGCAAGAGAGAAAGAGAGAGAGAGAGAGAGAGAGAAAGAGAGCGTGGGCGTGCTACCAGTTACAGAGAATAGGGCGAAACTCGAGAGGGGCGAGAAATAGCATGCAAATGAAATATTAATTAAATCTATTAAAATTCGCCGTCTCTTTCCGCGACCCCTGCTCTGTCTCGTCTGTTACCGTTCTGCGTTCTTTACTGTCTTCTTAGTTTTTCACCGGCTTCCCCGCCTTTTAACCCTCTTCGACCCCCAGATGCTTCTTCCTGGTTCGTTGCTCCTCCTTATTTTTTTCTCTCCGCGTTTCTTTTCGAATCTCGAGCTATTCTTGAAACTTCGAAACCGGTTGATCGAAGTTTTTGAAATTAGAAAGACTCTATTATTATTTACTTGCGAATTTTCAGAGAAGTTCAAATTTTCGAGTTTCGCTTAGACAGGAAAAAAAATAATAATAAATTCCCCTATTGTTGATTCGAATTGTTTATCAAAAATTGAAGAGTTTCAACTCTCGCGACTCCGAAACCGTTCGCCGCCGTCTAATACCAGAAGCGATTCCAATCGAAGGATCAGATCGCTCTCACCTTTCCCCCCGTCGTTCCTCGCCGCTATTACTCCGCTCCCCCGGAAGCGACCCTTCCGCCCACGCGTATTTCATCGTGCCCAGGCCGCGGTTCGCGCGACAAGGCCGCGCGCCACCATCAAATTCATTCTATCGCCCCCCGGGGGCATATTCCATTAATTACTTTCACTTTGCGTCAATGGCATTTCCATTTCAATGATCGTCGTCGCCCTGCTTCCTCGGCCCCACCCCTCCCGTCGTCCCCGTCCTCCACGCCGGCGCCGTTTTCACCGCGAACATCGCCAACCACCCCCGCGAACCACCCCTTCCAATGGAATTCGCCGACTCTTCCTCTTCCCACCGAAATACGTTTCGTATTGTAAGTGAAATACAACGGTCCATCCCCTCTCGTCCTCCCCATGTCTGACAAACTCGACGACGAACTTTCGTCCACTGTGCTCGTTCTTGGTCTCTTGGCTCACGGGGTACGCGGGATTCTTCTTTGGGGGATGAAACATTATGAGTTGCTTGTAGAGACAGCAGAGTTGGAGATAAGTAAAAGTTCTGGTTTACTAAACAATGGGATTAGAAAAGAGTTTTGAGGAATGTGAAAAATGTGAAGAATATGTTTGTGGTATCTTCAATATTTTATATGATATAAAAATATGTGGAATAAGGTATGAGATAATTATAATGAGATAGAAGATGAGATATAAGAATATGAAAAATGTGTTTATGGTATGTTCTTGAAATATAATGATTTTGAGGAAAAGGGTAAGTAAAAATTAGAGTTTGAATCCTCCACATTTCTTGAAATTTTGATGGTAGACAACAAAAGGTTTGAAATTATTGTTTTGAAGTACCAAATTGCAAACTTTCTACAATAAAAGCTAATAGACCTTCTAAAGTCAACAAATGCAATCGTAAGAAAATAAAAACTAGCTATCTTTCTGAGGTAAAAAATTATAAACTTTCCAGAGAAAAACTGGGAAAATTGCAAACCTTCTAAATTAAACTATAATACGGAACATTTTCTAAAGCAAACAATTACAGATATTGTAGACTAAAATACAGTAAACCTTCTAAATTACAAAATTGCAAACCTTTCAAAATAAAAACTTATTAATCATAATTATTACTATAATTTTAACTAAAAACAGCTAATTTTCCAAAGCAAAAAATTACAGTTATTGTAGACTAAAATACAGTAAACTTTCTAAATTACAAAGCTGCAAACCTTTCAAAATAAAAACTCGGTAATGTTAATTATTATCATTATTAAGAGATAAGAGTATTAATCACTTTTACACTGCATATTTGTTATCATGCTGATAACATCAATTTATTTCACAGTATTTTCTAATTCCATACATCACACATATTATTATATTCATTCAAATCCATTTATGTGATTCTTTCGCGTCATTTAAATATGAAACTATCTTCTGTTCGCTATTGAAAGTGTATAAAGACACGTTTGAAAGTTTCTATCGCATATCACACTCTTGAATAGATTTTGCCCAAGTTTAACTAATTCTAATAATAAAAGCCTTTAACTAATTCTAATATCACAGTAAATGATGAAAAGGAAAACCAACTTAATTTGCGTCAAAGTTATCTTAAAACTCGTCCCAAATCGTCGCCAGAAATCGCCGCGACAATAGATCCGATTCTTACGTAATGTTTGACTCGTGACCACAGCTTTTACGCAGGTACCGTCCAAGTTGCGACTCCCCTCTCCTCTCGGACACCGTTTTACCTGCCACGGTTTCGATCGTGTCCTCCTGTTTGCCCATCCATTATGGCTACAATAACAAGGAGCGTCCGCTCCATCAGCTTCTTTTACCAGCCTCCCACGTCCCCGTCTCTCGGTGCTCGTAACAGTCCATCGCGATCGGTATACACCGTGTTGACCCTATTCTCCTTTCAAACAGCGTTCGTCGAACCTCCACCTCGCTCGTCCCCGTTCACTCGAGGATCTCGAGGACGAGGCTTGTGTGCACAAAGTGGACGACGAACGTGGATGCAATTCTGTGCGTGAAAGAAGTACCTGTAACCTTCTTTCTCTGCTGATCGTTGCACACTCGGAGACTCGCGTCGACTCGGTCTCCGATCTCTTGTTTTACCCTTCGAGTGGCAAACAACTACACAATTCTTCATTTCGCGTGGCAATCTTATCTTAAAATTAAAACTCAAAAAATTAATTCCCCGCGTAAGAAACTTGATGCTGAGACTTTGGTCATTTTTTAATTGCGGAGACATTACTAAAAAGGACATCATGTGTCTCAGTTTTATTTTTCATCGCAAAATTGCGAAGGTCATAATCAGACTCTGTCGTCATTCCAACAGAATGACATTATTTTTTTTTTAAAGGTAGTGACTGTAAGGATAGCAGAGGGTTAATGTAGCTGCGCCTTAATACCCTGTCGAATCCGAAGACACGCATTCCCCCGCTGATCCTTTGTCCTTTTTACGGGCCACGTAATCTCGAATTCGTTCGGAATAGTTTCGCGGTGACAATGAGCATACCTACACCTTCCCCGCGCCCCACGGGCCACCTATCTTCCCAGGGGCAAAGATATTGAATACCGTTTCACATGCCCACCACGTAGCCAGACCACGAGGATCACGATCGTGCAGAGAACCTTCTAGCCTTTATCGAAGCAGCTTCATGGTGACCTTAACTGTTTTCAGGCCACCGTTCCCCCTGACCCCTCGGCTCCCTCTCGCTCTCTCGACCCCCTATTATTCGACGATATTAAAATTGTCTTCTATAATCGAGCCCGCTGGCCGCGGCTTGAATAATTTCCAGGGCAGCCCTGCTTCGAAGCCGACTTCGCTGCCTCCCTTTTCTGACCCAGTATTTTAATCCATTGGGGGATGTTTTCGGCTAGTTACTTTTACATCTTTGTAACACGATGAGACGAGGAATAAGTTCATTGGCTTCTTTTTGAGGGGTTGGGAATGGAAATGAAGAATTTTTAATGTTGAGTCTTAGCGATAGTTAAATTGAGCATTAGAGAATTTTAGATTTTTGGTTTTCAAATGGGAATGAAGAATTTTTAATGTTGAGTCTTAGCGATAGTGAAATTGAGCATTGGAGAATTTTAGATTTCTGGTTCTCAAACGGGAATGAAGAATTTTTAATGTTGAGTCTTAGCGATAGTGAAATTGAGCATTAGAGAATTTTAGATTTCTGGTTTTCAAATGGGAATGAAGAATTTTTAATGTTGAGTCTTAGTGATAGTGAAATTGAGCATTATAGAATTTTAGATTTCTGGTTTTCAAATGGGAATGAAGAATTTTTAATGTTGAGTCTTAGCGATAGTGAAATTGAGCATTATAGAATTTTTGATTTCTGATTCTCAAATGGGAATGAAGAATTTTTAATGTTGAGTCTTAGCGATAGTGAAATTGAGCATTATAGAATTTTAGATTTCTGGTTTTCAAATGGGAATGAAGAATTTTTAATGTTGAGTCTTAGCGATAGTGAAATTGAGCATTATAGAATTTTAGATTTCTGGTTTTCAAATGGGAATGAAGCATTTTTAATGTTGAGTCTTAGCGATAGTGAAATTGAGCATTATAGAATTTTTGATTTCTGATTCTCAAATGGGAATGAAGCATTTTTAATGTTGAGTCTTAGCGATAGTGAAATTGAGCATTAGAGAATTTTAGATTTCTGGTTTTCAAATGGGAATGAAGAATTTTTAATGTTGAGTCTTAGCGATAGTGAAATTGAGCATTATAGAATTTTTGATTTCTGGTTCTCAAATGGGAGTGAAGAATTTTTAATGTTGAGTCTTAGCGATAGTGAAATTGAGCACTATAGAATTTTTGATTTCTGGTTTTAACATTTCTGGGAATGACGAATTTTTAATATTGAATGTTAGCGAGGTTGAAGTTGAAGATTAGAGAATTTTAGATTTCTGGTTTCAATTTTGAAATGAATGATTCACGGTTTGAGGATTCTAGAAAAAATTAAGTATATCAGATATTATGTTAACATTCATGATTTCTTTTACCCAATGTTATAAACTCATTAAAAATCTTCTTCACTGTCGAATTTAAGTGTCCCCAAAGTGCCCGAAGCCTGTCGCACAGTAATCAAACGCACACCCCCGCGCCCACCGTGTATATTAATCCAGGATTACTTTCGAACGTGCGACTAATTTAATTTTTGAATCTCCCCTTCCAAGCGAGATTCACCGCCGCGACCCTCGACCCGTTGTCAATTGCAGGTCGACACCTTTGCCCCGTCGCGTGCGCCTAATCGCTTTAGAATTAACTGCACCCCTGCGAGCTTTTGTGGGGACCTTCGATATCGGGGATGCTGCGTGCCTCGCGAACGGGACTGGGTCGTAGCTTTTTTCTTCTTCGATTTTAATCAAACGCACCCGCGTGATACACTGCGATCCCCACTTTGAACTGTGAACTGTTTCAAACTTGAACCCACACGCGATTTCACGATCGAGTTCAGTTTCTAAATGGGACCTAGATGGTTACTGTAAAGGGGTAGGAGAATTGAGTTAATTGGGACTGGATGATTTATGAGAACTGGTACTTTTTAGTAACAGGATTCATTGATAGAGACAGAATTACAGAATTGATATATTTTCTTTTGGGCGAAGAAGCTCAGAAATTCGATGATGTAATTACTAGACAGCGGAGTTTATGCATTTCTAGTAATGCTAAATATGTGAAAAATCTACGAGACTTTTAACACATGCCAAAATATACAAAATACTAAAAATGTTATTCAAGTTAAAATGTTTAGAACATTAAACTATTTTTCAGGTTCCCATGTTTTATTTGTCTTCATAAAAATTTTATTTTGTATAAAGATTCTCTGTCTTATACTGCAGATTTTTATACATTTATAATGAAACCTCGATTATTCGACTTAATATTTATTAAATAAAATGCTAATGATTGGTAGATCATTATTAAATCATAGTTCAAGATCGAATTCCTATTGCAGGTACTCCTATATCTAAAGTAATAATTAATCGAAGTCCTAGATAATTAGAAATTGAGATCATTCTGATTTAGATAATCGACGTTCTACTGTACCACAAATGTAAATCTGTGAAAATCTATAAGTTGTTCCCAGAAGTCAAAATACACAAAATATTAACAATATGTATAATAAATTTTGTAATATTTAGAAAATAAAACGTTTTCTTTTATCCAATCTGCAATCCTTTAGTTCAGACTATAAAAATTATAGTTTGCATAAATGTCCGCGGTCTAACAATTACTTTTATATAATTAATATCTACTTCAGTTGCATTTTGGAAGCTACTATCTAACTTCCTATCAGTGCTCTGTTCCTATCAGAGGTCTGAGACAGGCTAGAAGTAAAATCTCTAACTATTAATCAGTCCTTCAAGAGTTCCCAATTCCACCTAAGCTGCTCTCACGGAGCAATTTCTCTGTCTCTAACAAACCCAGTTAAAACGCTACGCAAAGAAATTTACCATATAACCTCATCAATTGATTTTCGCTCTATCTACACCCCCGCAATTTTACCGCGCTCGCAACACCGAAAGCCAGAGAAGTGGCGAAAAATCGCGCGGCCAGAGGGGCAGATGCATTCGAAAATGCAGTTGGTCGACGCGCCGGTCGCGGTCGCCGCCATTTGGTACAATTTTTTCCACGAAGTTAATGTTAATCAGTGGCCGACGTGACGTGGATGAAGGGTGCTCGACTGGATTTCATGTCCGGCCGCTGCCAGGCTTGTACAGCTGTACGCCATAAACGCGCTGCCATAAGTACTTTGGCAATACACATCTCGCCGGACTCATCCATTACAACAGGCTAGCGCGATCCCACTCGTCCTCTATCCGCCACCGCAACGAGAGAATTCATTTTATAACGTTCATTTCGGAAGCGAGCGTATCGGCGCGGACCCGGGGTTAAAGTTTCCCGTTTTCCGGATTCTTTTTCGAAAGCTCCCACCCGCCGAAAAATGACGTTTTATTGGACCGCGATAAAACTCGACGCCTCGCATCGACGCTCGAGTGGCCGCCGATTTTCGATGCTTCATGACGATCACCACCCCACGCTTCCATTGGCATTTACTGTTGCCATTGCTGCGTTTTTAAACGTCCCGTCGATCGGTCCCCTTTCGTGACGCTCGTCGTCATTGCGGATTTCCGAAACGGGTTCGAGTGCGCTGGAGCAGTCATTGTTTTCGAAGAAATTGATTGACGAGCTGCGGGAATGTTTCCGGGAAATGGGAAACGTTTTTGAAGGTTTTGTTAAGGGACAAAAGTAACATTTTTTAATGGTGTCCCAGGTGCAAATTACCATTGGCACTTAATTAATATACAGGGTGTTAAAAAAAACCATTCAATATTTATATGGTGTATAGGATACACTGTACTGAGTAAAAAAGCTTTAGTAAACATAGGTCGAAAGGTCAACCGTTTCTGAGATATAAATATTTTTGTTTGTTATTATCATAATTGATAATTGTAATATCTATCTACAATCTACAATCGCCGATCCACAACTGACTGATTCTCAATGAAATCTACTGTCGGTACTTGAATAACATTCAGAACGCGGTTTGTAAACACTAAAGTAAACATCGCATGCGATGGAAGCAAGTAAGTCAATCATGATACTAGCAAATAAAAATGTTTATATCTCAGAAACGGTTGAGTTTTCGACCTATGTTTACTAAAGCTTTTATAAATATTGAATGGTTTTTTTTTTAACACCCTGTATATTAACGAGGGAGGAAGAGTAACGTTTTTAATTTCAATGTTCCAATAGGACATATGTTTTCGGCGCTAAAAGATTAATCATTTTTGGAAATTTTTTTCTGAAGGGGAGTTTAATAAATTGAAAATGTTAGAAGTGTATCTTATTTTTGAAACCTCTATTTATTCAAAAATAATTTTTTGACACACATTTGTCCCATTTTTTCTCAATTTTATAAATATGCAATATACAAGATATGCAATATACAATAATAAAAATTTAACAACAATTTTGTAACATGATGTTGTAATAATAGAAATCATTGGGTCAAACTTTGGAATATGTGGAAAACAGGAATATTACGTCATTTTCAATCAAGTAAACGAATGGTTTTTGAAATTGCGAATTTTTTAAAGTCGCGAATAATAAAAAGAGACACAAACAATTAAAAATTTTTTAAAATTGCTGGATGGTCCTTAATCCTGCTGCTCTCCTCTTAGAATTTTCATTTATTACAATATATAGTATTAACACATCATTACAAATGTAGTCAATGAAATATTTACAGGACGTCAAGGAACAATAAACAAATATTAACACTAACCTCCTTATATTTTTCTTACAATTGGAACAGTTATTCAACAAAATAAAATTGAGGATTGGGTCAAATAGACCCGAAGAGAACAGCAGGGTTAAAAACTGTTATTCTATGCACAACGGCACAAAATTCAAGAAAAAAATGTTCAAAATAGCTGAAGCTATAATGTCTAAATAATTGAAATATGTAAATCTGAGAAAAATGCATTTAAAGTTAGGAAAAACAAGAAATGCTAGAAAATATACTCAATTCTGCTACGGTCTTCGGTTCTTTGTTGACCTAATTTATCGTTTAAATAACTTTTACAATTTTCAGACAAATATAAGTAAGTCAGTGTTAATTCTCCGCATTTATAATGATGAGCTAAATTAAACTAGATTAACTAAGGTTCTAATAAATCGAATTTTTAAGAGAAACGAAAGAGATAAGCTTAATCTTCCATTGTTCCAGTATACTGCAAGCTCTTCGGTTTCTCAATCTGCACATATTCAGCACTCCACGAACACTCGATTTCGTTGACATCGAAACTCGATTATTTAAAAATTGAGGAATCCAAATGTTACAAAATCCCATCAATATTCCTACAGTTTACGGCACATCGTATCATTAAAAGTATGACGAGTTCTGAATGTCTGAAGTAGTTTCGCGAGCCCCTTTCTCAGGACATTAATATTTTTCTCGTTATTCACCGAGCCGTGTTCGTCCAGCGGTACGACGATATCCTCGCGAGGATCTTTGTTCGCGATTGTACAGGCAACAGGAGAAGATCGTTGCACAATGAAACCCGCATAAGAGGCATTAGAGGAGCGCGCGTACACGCCACCCTCGCGGAGGGCCGACGGATTTTCACAAGGAAATAAGTAAACTCGAGATTAACTCCTTTATCCGTCTCATCCGCGATACCGACCCTCCGGCGAGTTCACCGGAGCGCTGCGCCCTCTCTTCCCCCGGGGGGAAAAGAGAAACGTCGGAAATCGGGCCAATCTGCGGCTCGCCACCGCGACAGATCTTAATCGATCCAATTAGCGGCGACTTTCCGGCGCTAATCGCGTCCGAATTACGAGCGATTAGCGTTCCCCTTTTCGGCCCTGCGGCGCGTCGAAGAACACAGAGGCCCATTAAAAGGCGGACGGGGGCCATTAACATCGCGGCTATCAATTGACCGTTCACAAAACAACTCTCTTTCTCTCTCCGGGGGGAGAGAGTTCTCGTCCCTTTCAACTCGACGTCTCCCCTCTCTCCGTCGCGGCCCGAGCCGGCACAGAAAAATCGCGTGCGTTCTCTTGCGCGCAAAGCGAAATGCACACGCGCTCGACGCGTCTCGTCTAACCGCGGCTCTCCCATTCATTCGCGTTATGTAGTGTACAGCGCCATGTAAGTATAATAAATAAGAACGGGTCGAGGACCCATTGTGCCGATTGTTTTCGATGACCTCGTCGAAAACGACGAGGCATGTCGGCGGGGTGCGCGCGCCACGGGGCACGGACACACGGAGAGGGAGAGGGGCCCGCACACACCCCTGAATCGGGGCTCGATTTTCTTTCTGTTTCTTCCTCCCCCTTCGAAACTCTTCCTCCCTTCCCCGCCGATCGCGGTTCCCTCTTTCCAGCCCGGTTCCTCCTGTCACTCCTTCTCTCTCTCTCTCCGACTCGGTCCCGTCGTCGTCTCTTCGCCCCATTCTACGCCATTATATTCCTTTTTTTATTTCCGCGAAAGTCTCTTAAATACTCTTTCACAGCGCGGAAGGGAGCACCGGAGGGAAGAAAGGGAGAGGCGCAGCGGGATTCCAGAAGACAGAGGCTGGATACTCGGTCACAGTAATACGGCGTGTACGTGCTCAACGCCCGTACACGAGTAGGTACTTGCTGCCTTTTCCCGGGTCGGTTAAGACGGCATTTTCGAAGCGTTCCGCGAGCTTCCAGTCCATCAAGCAACCGATCCCGCGCCCCCCGCCGCCCCGACGGACGTTATAATACTCCGTCGAGTGTCTCGCCGTCGATCCTCGCGGGCCTCGATCTCTCTTTTCTCTTGGTCTTTCTTTTTTCTCCCTTTTTTTTTTTTGAAGGGATATATCGATCGCGAACACGCTCGGGCGATCCGGAGGATCCGGATCCGGGAGATCAAATCCTTTCTTAATCGCTGAGCAGTCAAAGTGGGACCATTGTGCCATCCTCTTTGGGATCACTGTATTTCTGTTCGAGAAATTAACCTTTCCGAGGGCCGCGGTTGCTGACAGGCGGAGCAATTTTTATGCATCCCTTCGGCGAGGATCTTGCCTTTGGAAGGGATCAGAGCGAGTCGAAGAAAGGTCCTTAACCTGTTAACCGGTGGAGGCGAGTTAACTCATCATTAGACTGCGGATGTTTATGCAAATTCGTATTTTTATAGACGTAGAACAGCAACTGAATCCTAAATAAATGTGTGCTTTTTGATATTTTGTTTTATTTATTTATTTTGTTTTACTTATTTATTTTGTTTTATTTAATTTTGAAATTTGCCATAAATGCATAAATATCCGCAGATTATTCATTATTCTTCGAGAACCTATTATGGTGATGAATTTGACATTTTTTATAATTCTTTATGGTCTTTTATTTTTTTTCTCTAGATTCTAGTTTCGTGTACGTATCTATATTTTCTACTATTATTGAATTCATACTATTGTATTAAACGGTTACCAACCCGTTTATTTTTGTAATATTGGGTTGGAACAAAAGTTCGTAGCATTTTGGAGTGAAATTGCAAGACAACCTTGAAATATTTGTATTAGGTTGGCAAATAAATTTTACTCCACTTTAAAAAACTGAAGGAACTTATTTGTCAACCCAACAAATATGACGTACAATTCTTTGACAATCTCCGAACTTTAATAATGCATTTTATTGGATTGGCAAATAAGTTTCTTCAGTTTTTGAATGTGTTGTGAATCGTAACAACCGAACGAACTTATTTGTCAACCCAACAAATATGACGTACAATTCTTTGACAATCTCCGAACTTTAATAATGCATTTTATTGGATTGGCAAATATGTTTCTTCAGTTTTTGAATGTGTTGTGAATCGTAACAACCGAACGAACTTATTTGTCAACCCAACAAATATGACGTACAATTCTTTGACAATCTCCGAACTTTAATAATGCATTTTATTGGATTGGCAAATAAGTTTCTTCAGTTTTTTAATGTGTTGTGAATCGTAACAACCGAACGAACTTGTTTGTCAACCCAACAAATATGACGTACAATTCTTTGACAATCTCCGAATTTTAATTATGTATTTTATTGGGTTGGCAAATAAGTTTGTTCAGTGCTTTAGTGTGTTATGGATCGTAACAACCGAACAAACTCATTTCGCAAACCAATACATATATTAATTTAAATATACATGTGGCGATTTCTTTTACACTTTTCGTCACCTTTGATGTAGTTTCATGATTCCATTTTTTTTTTTTAGTGTTATTCATTGAAAAACGCTACGAATTTTTGTTCTACTCGATCATAATAACAAAGAACATTCTCTCACCCCCGCCTCATGAGTTTCATAATAAAATTGAACGCGAAGCCACAGAGAGGGTGGTTCCATGGACACGAAAAAAAGGCGCAGAAGTCGCGGCGTGTTCTGCGAGGAATAGTAATATTAACATAAGGCGACGATAAAGAACAAGCGAGCAAGGGCGAAAGAAAGACTACATATAATTTAAGGACGGAGGCAGGGGTGTAATTTTTTTTCTACCCTTCTAGAGCGTGGCCAGAGCACGATATGGGTGGGCTCGTTTCGCCAGCCTGCACCACCCCCGCCTAATCCGGCTCTCTGCATTATCGCCGCGCGATAGCTACGTAGAAAATATAACGCGGTATATAGGCAACCTTAGGTGCCGACTCGTGTCACCCATCCGAGGCATTACGATGCCATTTCTGTGGCTATTATTATCCAGGACTCGGATCTTAAATGCGTCTGCCGGATATTGCCTCCTCGTGGCCGGGCCGATAAAAATTTCCATGCAAATTATCGCGAGTTACGCCCACCACCTTTTCTCGGTTCGCTCGTGTCTTCACCCGCCTCCCCCTCGTTTCTTCCCTTATCTTTCCTGTTCCGTAATTTCGATCCCCGACGCTGTCAGTCTCTTCGATGGTAACGAATTTCGTGTTATAGGTATCTATGATCAGTTTTTTGGAGGAATTAGGCACTTTTTTTATACTATCGAAGAACTGCGAACTGTGCGCGAATCGAGAAAAACGTGTTGATAGTGTTTCATAATTATTCCTGATTGTTCGTTAGTATGTGTGACATTTTATAGCATGTGTTTTATTTTGCGAACGCACAGTGGCGGATAAAAGAAAATTTAAGAAATAAATTGCACACATAATCAGAGCTTGTTGAAATATAATTTCGAATAGTAAGTAGTAAATAATCTATTTTATTTTGGATCATGTATTCACTTTTGAGAATAGAATATTTCATTGGCGAAGAAATTGTTTTTTTCTAATATTTTAATAGTATTTTATTTAATTTATTGCTTTTCGGCTTTACTGAGCAAACATGATTATTTATCTATCTATGTATGTATTTGTTAAAATGTTCAGATTTGCGGGAAAAACTAATACAAAACATTTTGAACTTTTAAAGCCTAATAGTGAGTCTCTCTTTATCCATTTTCATATAAAGAAATATTTTAAATACTATTTATAATACAAGGTTCAAATATTTTATTTTGATCTTTAGAGTTTGAAAGTGAAAAACACTTTATTTGTCGAATCGAAAAAACCGTGTCAAAATTATTAAATATACATCAAGTTGTTTGAATTCAAATACATACATATAGTAAAACCTCGATTATCTGACTTTAAATTATTCCCAATTTTTTTCAGCTAGAGTTTCAATTAATTAAAAGATTAGGTATAACAGTACAATAACAGTTTAAGTAAAACTTGAACCATACTTCAACAATTTTCAATTACTTATTACTAATAAGATATTAGTATTTTATATTAGAAATATTAATTCGAACCTATTATTTTTTCTTATCTAAAATTTCCTTTTAAGTTTCTTTCAACAAGTAAAGTAGAAACTCTGAACTTTACTGAATTTTACAACGCGTCTTAAATAGTGTGAACGCCGCTTAGAGCATCTTACACTCTATAAATTCGTCTCCAATTAGCAATCGTGAAAATACAGTCATAAAACTTGTAATCAAAATTAAAGTTAATGAATCGTAGAAGTTGTAATAAAACTGAAAAGTCCCAAAGGCAATCCTTTGTTTACGGAAAATAGAAATGAAATTCGAAGGGAAGGGCGAACAACGCGATGACTTTTCGATTAACCGGACAATTGCTCGTTTGGCAGATTATTATGGTAATACCGTGGGCGCGCACACGCGCACGCACACACCGCGTCGTCACTCCGTATTTCGATCGAATTATATACGCGCGGTACCGTCGACAAGCAACAGCCAATCAGTTAAGTCGAGCATTGTTTCGAACAAACACGCGAGTCAGGGGTTACAGAGAGGGGGGAGGGGGGAGTTGGTGGCGGTGTACCCCCTAATCCTTGGCGGCCTATCGAAAATCCATGATCGAAATATATCTACTCTGTCAAACGCATGCGTACCTAGATCCCGGTGCTACCCTTTCGTCGACAAGGATTTTTACGGCTTTCAATCCCGTCAGAATGAAGGACGTGTCGCCTCTGGATTTGCCATCGAAATCTTTGTTATGCACTTTGCCATAAATCAGAATGCGCTCGAACGCCGAGCCGAATGTGGATCAAATTGCGGTATATAAAATCGCTAACCCCTGCGAAAAGAATACCAACATTAAATTATTTCCGAAACCAAATCAAAACCAACAATTAACCCGTCTACCAAAATTCTAAAAATTTACGAAAAACAGAATTGGTCAGTTCAACTCCAGAAATCTTAATCTTTAAAATCTCCTTCCACCTTCGCCAGGATTAAAGGCAAAGATAAGGTAAATGCCCCGATAGTGGACAATGCTCCAGTAGTAGACATTTGGAACATAAAATGCTGATAATGAAAATTAAAGGCGTTAGAACTGCTTCAAAATAACGCAGCATTTATCAGCTCATTTTGAAACACTTCTAACGATTTTGATTCTTATTTTTGCCATTTCTCGCTCAAAATGTCCACCACTGGATCATTGTTCAGTACCGAGGCATTTTCCTTAATTGAGATAATCGCGAGCAGCATTTCGCAATTGCCAAGCGATTCGTTTCACTTGGCAACACTTGAAGGACTATTTGGATCGGAAGGAACGCGCATTCTCCGAGTCGAAAGGTTATTAATGGTGGTAGGGAGAGGCTTGACGTTGCGTCTTCTCATTTCATGGGTGAGTTTTCACCGCGGTTTAGAGCCCCTTGTCCCGGGGTGCGGGTCACGTGCCAACTCGCGCCGATGGGAGAACTATGGTCCGGGGGTCGGGCAACGGTGGGATTATCGTGGCCAATAATTTCGCGGGGTCGAATTTGTTTGATATACTATATCCATTGTGTGATCCATAGAAAGAGGCTTCCCACTCTCTATTGTGGAACGGCAGGGTCGAAGGAGTGGAGCGGAACAGAGACGGGGATACATCGCGAAGGGGAAACGGGAACGGGCGAGAGCGAGGGAGAACGACGGAAACGCAAAAGGGTGGTTGGTTTCGACCAGACTCACAAGTGGCAGCTTTTAATCTCTTCCAGGGATAACTCAACTCGAGCCTGAATTGTACCTCGTTACCAGCGGTTTAATTGCTTGTTAATGGATAATCGAAGTGTTTTACGGCTCGTCCATCGTACACTGACCATCGCTCCTACGTGGCGAAAATGTTCCACCTTTGCCTACGGCTGTTTTGCGAAATTTTAATTCGCAGGAGATCCTGCTGTTCCTCCACCCGTTGGCATATTAATAAAATATTTAAGGGTAAATTCGGATTTAATCCTGCTACGTTCCCCTTGAAAATTCAAAATTGAACACAACTTTTATTATTATATTGCTGAGAATGTAGATCATTTTTTGTATAATGCTGAGGAATAGAAAATTCGAATTCTAGTTACTTATTAAATTTCTCACATTTTTTTAATAAATCAAACAGTAGTTAAAGAATATAAAATACTCTAAACCCTGACGCGCATCATAGCGATAAAACAGTTATATTATTGATTATTATTATGACTGTGACCTTTCGGTTTCTTTCATTTTTCACCTTTTCAGCGAATAAACTATGTTTTTTGTCGCTAGTGCGCGTCTGGTTTAAGGGGTCAAAAATGACCCGAAAACCGTGGGCATAGTTAAAGACGCAGGAGAAAAAAATAGGCGGTTGGATATTTTATGACGTTATGTATTTTTCTTTTACTGAATAAATCTTGTGAAATGTTAAGTTGAACAATAAGTTCGTGCGGTTTGTATTTCCTCATAAATAAATTCCATCTAATAACAATGATATTGGTAATGTACAGACCACGGATTTTTAAATAAACTTGTATTTGCACAGATGCGAATATGGAACAGAAACATGTGTAATATTGTGTCTTATTATTTTAATAATGTTACATGTCCTTCATTTTTTATATTTTATATATTTCAGAATTTGAAAACATTTTCGTAGATTTTTGCGATCTGATATTTTTCATAAATTAGATCATTTGAAATTTGCTTTTCCTGCGTATCAACTCTGTTGTAAAAGTTTTTATTATACATTATTAGTTACAAACGAATAAAAATCTTCAACTTAAAGTGCTTTATGATTTTAATTGCAATTGCAAAGTATATTATACTGCAAGAATTGCACAAATATAGTTTATAGCATTTAGAGAATATAATTTTTCTTTAAATGGTGAGATGCTATTCGGAAAGTCTTTTGGCTTTGACGAAGAGAGTTTAGAAGTTAAAAATAACAAAAAATAATAATAATATGGTAACATGTATTCTATAAAGAGTAAAAAAAAAAAATGAAAAGCCATGAGATGTTGAAAATGTACTTGAAATGTACTACAGAAATTTTGGAAGATATACTTTCAGAATATGTAAGGATGTAATGTGTTTCAGTCATGCATAAAACAAATTCATGCGTTCAAATAGCATCCTTGAAAAACACTACGAACTTTTGTTCCAACCCAGTAATATAAATTCTACATTTATAAGAAACTGTGCGAACTTATTGGAAAACCTAATATATTAAACAAAATTTCAAAGTTATCCTGTAACATTCTGCAAACTATAATAACCAGACATCGAATTTTATGCTTTTATAGCAATAATAAGCATGAAATATATATGATATATGATATATAAAATATCAAAAATATAATTCAAGTTACAATGTCTAGAGTCTAGAAAATACATACTGTTATTTAAGTTTGAATTCTGTACTCACGTTGGTAAAAGCTTGATTTTGCATATAAATTCACAATAAAATAATAACAAATATTATAGCGCATTGCTAATGACTCTGAACCAAATTACAACGAAAAAAGGAAATCATGAATCGCAATGTTTACCAAGATAACTGACTCCGTGTTCAACAAATGGCATTTGAGTATAGTGAAAAGTCATGTCACCGTGTGGAGAACATCGGGGGAGCGATTAGCCTAGGCGCTCGCGCTCGCGCGGCGAGAAAAGTGGAGAGGGTCGAAGAAGCAATATAGGCTCGCGACCTATATCGACTGTAATTACGTGAAAGCTCTATATCGCGTCGAGACACGAAACGATTAAATCCGTCGCGAGCAACGGTGGCTCGATCGGACGCATAAAGCTACAGACGCGTTGGCAGAGCGGATCGGTGGCGCTCTAAATAAGGGAAGAGACACAGGTTGGGAGGTACGGTGCTAATTGAACGATCAATCTTCATTAGAAAACGGCTTAATTACAGTACAAGCTCCTCTCCTCGAGGCTCTTCCGTCGCGACCATCTTTCCTTCGCCTCCTTTTCTTCCGGGCGCCCTGGAAAGTTTAATAATTCCGAAACCTTCGGCGAGATATAAATCACAGAAGGTCCTCTCCTCTAGGCGGGCGTCCTCCTTTCCTTCGTCTTTCTCTCCAGCCACCATGGCCATAATTCGAAAAACTTTCGAGGGAACAAAAGTGAGGACTTTTGTTCCAAGTTTTAGTTCTCCCCGTTCACCCTTGGCCCCCGCCGACGGGGGCGCTGTGTTTGCGGAGCGACGCCCCGACAGTGTTTTGTTCGCTTTGTCTCTCTTCCTGTTAGGTATATAATGCCGTAACTGCCTGGACCATCTCTCCGCGTACCTCCTTCGCGTCCGACCGCCAAACGAAAGCTTCCGAGCACCTCTGTCCTTCTCCCTCGCCGCCGCTCCTCGATCCCTTCCCGACTCGCCACCTCCTTCTCTATCTCTCGCGTTTAACGCAAGGAGACGTAAAGTACGCGAAGTACGCAAAATGTCGAGGGTCTCGCGAGGTTTTTGTCAGCGAGAGAAGGATAGGGGGAACGAAGCACCGCCCACGCGTACTGAAGAGAGCTCCACGAACAAGTTCATACCGATTCTTCTTTGTGCCCCCCCAACGCGAACCACTAAATCTCGCCGCGCGAATTCGTCAACCGTTCGATCCATTGTGGAGCGCCGTGACAAGTTTCGAACTCGTCGTGGAAAAACCGCATTATGCTTAGGATGATCATAGTCGGTTTGAGAAATAAAGAATGTGGGAAGAACCTTCACACGTTTTCGGAGTAAAAACAAGAAGTTGATCACGATCATGAGATGATTAAAAGAAAGCTGATCTTTGGAAATTTTTTGCAAATGCTCCAATAGTGGACAATGCTTCTATAGTGGACATTTTGAACATGAAATGTTAGAAAACAACCAGAGGCGTCGAAACTGGTTCAAATATTAGCAGATAAACACGTTCTGTGATAAAGCAATTCCAACGCATTTAATTTTTATTTTTAGTATTTCACGTTCAAAATGTCTACTACTTGGGCACTTACCCTATTGATTCAAACTTGTTGAAACTTTTAGGTTTTTACTAGATATTTCTGTGGTTCTAAGGCGAAAGGTTTAAGGTACATCGAATCTCAGATGGTAAACATAATTGCACTGAACCCATACGGTGATAAATTTGACATTTTTTTCTGATTCTGAATTTATTTCTCCTCTTCTATTTTCTCTACATTGTAGTTTCTCTTTATTTTTCTATATGCGCTGCGGCTATCCTGAATCTATATCTATTATTTATTAATTTGTTATAATTTTGTATTCTAGGGTAATGATCCCAATTAACGAGCCTGTACCTATTAGTGTGCCTCTACACTTAAATAAATTATAAAAAAGAATATCTGTAAGAAATAAAAGAAAAACATGTTTTTAAATAAAGTCAAAGTATTAAACTTAATGAAAAAAAATGTTTTTCTTTCATTTCTAAAGAGATTCCTTTTTTATAACTTATTTAAATGTAAAGGCACACTAATAGGTTCAGGCTCATTAATAGGGACCAGTATCCTATATTATTTTTTATACACGTTTATTCTCTCCCACTTTTGAATTTATATATTGTACCAAAAGGTTACCAACCCGTTCGTTTTTAATAATAATAATAAAAAAACGCCGCACGTAATTATGTTTTCATTTTCGAGATATTCGCGTTCCAGGAATTCTGGATCCTTTAATTGTTCTCTAAAACGAAAAAACCAAGGATTTTCTTATTTTTAGTAAAATTACATTGTCGATGCACCTTAAAAACTATAAGAAAATCCAACATTGACTAATTGGTAGGACTTCACAACAAAAGCAATGATTTTAAACAAAAATTTTCGTACCATTTATGCACAAGAAATTATCTAGTTTCACTTTTCTTATAAAAGCTGGAGGTTCATCGAGAATGTAATTCTATAAGGAATAAGAAAATCCCTGATTTTTTGCGTCGACTTATGGATCGTAACAACCGAACGAACTCATTTCCCAACCCAATACATATATTAATTTAAATATACATGTAGAGATTTCTTTTACAACTTTTCATCACCTTTGAAGTATTTTCATGATTCCATTTTTGTTAAGTGTTATTCATTGAAAAACGCTACGAATTTTTGTTCTACTAAATTAAAGACTCCAGGATTCCCGCAAATTTGACACTTCGACGATGAAGTCCTACAAACTTATTAATATCACTATGTTTCTAAAGACAATTTTTTAATGAAAAAATTAACTTGTATGGTCTAAATATGAAACAACGTACCTTGCAAATTTCGAAATGATTCGCTTAATAGTTTCATGAAAAAAAAATCCCGAAAAATCAATTTATTTTACCGTCCTAAACTTCCCCTCTTAAGAGTCCAAGGAACTCCTTTAGTCCTGTTTCAGCGAGTCCTCAGAGTCGCAAGACCATTTCCCAGTGTCTGGAAGTGGGCGATGCCCCTCCCAAGAGGATTCAATCAAAATTTATGTAATCGAGTCGGGCACGCCGACCTAATTAATTTATTCGCGCCGGGCGAACCCGGGGGGCGGGGGATCGTATTGATTGATGCACCGCGAACGATAACCTCTGTCAGTCGAAACACCCGCGGGGGATAATTTTCACTTTGGCGTCGGCGTTGGGGTACTCAGACGCGACGCGAACGTTTTTCCCGGCTGCCGGGGCGAGTCGTTTTTTCGTTTTTCGGCGCGATCGGGTGGGTGTCGCGAAACGACGGCACCACAAGGAGGAAGAACGGGAGAGACGCGGCAGAGTATGATGACAGCGGAAAGACACGTCGTCCCCGGGCAATGCGGCGAGAGAGAATGTCGATCTCGTTTTTGCCGAACGGCAGGAAGACACGCGGAATGGACGGACGTTGTCGATATCGTTTTCACGAACGACACGTGCGTATAAGTTACGATGATGTGAGGCAGAGAGATCCATTAGACTATGCAATTGTCCACGTATTGCATTGTCAGCGGCCATGGAGACTCCTATTCAGAAATCGCGGAAGTCCCCAACGGGGAATATGCATTGACGAGAGACAGAGGATGATCGAGGACCCGGCCTCTTGTTGCGAGAAGGAAAGAGACGGGGAGAGAGAGAGAGAGACGGAACGCTGTGATCGACAAGGATACTGATTACTCGCGTTCTTCTTTTTCCATCCCTAATTGTCGGCCGTAAAATTCGTTTCCGTCGACAGAGACGATCCTCCGTGAATTTCTATCGACGCGTTCAAACCCCCCACCTTAATCCTTTATTATACTGCCAACGATTCTACGCATTGTTAGTTCATTACCTGCAATAATTAACAATTTTACTTGTCACACATATATAGCGTGCACCACAGAAATGTTTCCACGATTTTCAAGGATTGTGTTGTTTCTTCAGTTAAATAAGGACAATTTTTTTTTTATGTCAGTGTAACTTTGTTCATTGAAGTATTCTTCATTTTGTTCTATGATTTTTCATTTTTCGTGTAACATTATTATTCTATGCCTGTAGAACTTATCAAGTTTCAGGGCCAAAAATTGTACAAACGGAGCAAATTTTCCACTCCACCCAATATTTTGAGTAAAAATTAATAGGTTCTTAATCGGCTATAAATCACAATATAAAAAATTTAAAAAAAATTGTTATAAAGTTCATCTTGAATTTTTTTAAATGACATTACGTATTTTTGACTTCATATTGTAGTAGCTGATGTTAAGAAGAGTTCAACGACCTACCATATTCTGTCCTTGAAATGATCTTGGACCTTGAAATATTCCTCCCCTAATTAAGGATAACGCTATCGTTACAAGTTTTTTTTTATCTTGAACAAATTACAGACTTCAAAATGATGACTGATCAAGACAAATGTGAACTATAACGTACAGAAATAATTATATCTACATAAGGTGTTTTTATAATTTATTGAATAGGTCGAAATTAGAAAAAATGTTATGTAAACATATACATACTACTAAAAGCATTCTTAAAGAGTTTTAAAAATAAAACAAAATATGAAATGAACCATAAATAATATGCATTATATCATAATGCTTCTATAACTCCATTTTAAAGGTGGTTCATTACGTGTATAGATACTTATTTAATAAATGTTGATGTAAATATTGCAAATAAATGAATAAACAATCTCATGTCATATTACGTTTTATCCTCATAATTAGACTGCGGATTTTTATGCATTCATGATAATCCTAAACGTGTAAAAATTTACTAGACTATTGAAAAATACCAAAATGTACAAAATATCAGAAATATAACACATATGATATTTAAAATATAAGATACATTGTTGTTGAAGCTTCAATTCTTTACTTCCGTTTATAAAAATCGTAGCATAGTTATAAATTTTAATCACATTTCCAACAGTCTATATTCATTACGTTACCAAAATTTAGTCAAAAACAAATCAGAACGCCTTATATTTAAAAAATTCCAAGATTTAAATGCTACATAATTAATTTCTCTTCCTCTACCATATCAGTACTTACAATAACTTACGTAATCTACAATAATAGTAAAACCTGATTTCAGAAATAATTTCTACGCATTGCGCTACTGAAAAACTGCTTAAACAAAATATACCCAATATTTATAAAACACTTTGTATCGTCCCAAGGCCTCCGGAAATTCGATACACCATCTTCCTCTGGTATCTCACCTCCTAACACAATTCCAAACCACAACACACAATAAGCTTCCACAATCGTAATAGATCCGCGATTCCCTAATTAACTCAATTCGAAGATCCCGTCCAGTTGAATTGAATCTTTGTTACGTCCCCATTTTCGTAAAAACCAACGCGTACAGCTCGATCGAGGGTGAACACGGGTCTGAATAAAAACCTTTTTACATGGGCCACGAAAAATAAAGGAGGACGAACGGTGTTCAAGGGGAGGGAGGGAAGGCAGAAAGGGGGGAAGGTCGTAGTACGCGAGAGGAAAGGAAGAAAAATCTCGGATTTCCTCCTCGTTCCGCGCGCCCTTGTCTTTTGCCCTCTCGAGTTTCCTGGATCGTTCTCACCACGCCCAGCAATTTGCCTTGTGCTACAACTTTGCGATCGATTATTCCTCGATTACGGTGTAACGAGATATCCGGCCCCGGGTACGCGTCCCCATTGTTCCCAATCGGGGAAACCACATCGGCAACGGTCCCGACTCTCTCTCTCTCTCTCTCTCTCTCTCTCTCTCTCTGCGTTTAAAACACACGCGTCGCCGACCTGTCGTGAAACAATTATGGGCCTCCACTGCCCTTGCGTCGTTGCATTCATTTCGAATTACACAATGTGTCGCCGCGGCCATTGTGGCCACAGGCCCAGGACTGATTGACAGGGAAAGGATACGCGGAGGATCGAGGAATCGGCACAATGAGGAGGATCCTGCGTTCTGAGGTCTCGCATTCTGGAAGGAGGCTTTCTAAATCAGCTTCACGCGTCGAGACGCAATTCGGATCCGGGGCATCGAGGAGTTTTGAGGACGTTTGCGGTGGATCGAATAATCTTTGGGGGTTGAGAGGTCTCCTTGATTACAAGAGGAGTTGTAGAGGGGCGTGTCTTGCACGATTCAGTTACCGTTTGTTATTTTTCCAAACTCCAGAATCTTTGGCAACAGAAGATCTTAAGTTCTTGAGCTATGTCTACACTGAGGCAACAACAAGAAACATTTCATTGATGTTCTATAGGGTAACGTATACAGTTATTCATCCCTCTATACAATGATTGAACCGTTCAAGAAAAGTAAAAAATATAGTATAATCCGTTTCTTAGGTAATAAAATATATCTCAATGATCCAAATAATATTCTTGTTTCGAATACAATTAATATTTTAGTATACAGGATATTCTAAGCTCGACGCGAGAGTCCGAAATAGGAGATTCCTGGGGTGATTCTAAACAACTTTTTCCTTTGCAAAAATGTCCTCCAAAGCTTTGTTAATGAGTTATTAACAAAAAACACCGACCAATAGAAGCACCAGTACAGTGGATGAATTTCAGCGCGCGCCCAAGCTTTGAATAGTATTGGCCCGCCATCGTCTGCGCCATCATTAACCCGCTGTACTCGCTCTCTGATTGGCCGATGTTTTTCGTTAATAACTCGTTACCAAAGCTACACCTAACATTTTCGCTAAAGAAAAAGTTGTTTAAAATTAATTCAGGAATTACCCCTTTAAAGGAACTGCAACATTTTTGTTACACCCTGTATACGTTACCCTATAGGTTACTGGTTCTTATTAGTGAACCGAAACCTATCAGTGTGCCTTTACATTTAAATAAGTTGGAGAAAGGAATACCTCTAGACATAAAAGAAAAACCATACCATACGCGGAGTTTTGACTATGACGCCCCTAGCGGCGACTAGAGGATCTTCCATCTATTGATCACAAAAAATCAACCAGACAGAGGTGCTTTGTCGGAACATCTCTATACTCTATAAGAAAAAGTCAATTTGAAATTAATATTCTAAAATTGCCATAATTCAATACTTTCTTAGAGGTATTTTTTTTTACAACTTATTTAAATGCGAAGGCACACTAATAGGTAAAGGCTGATTAATAGAGACCATTACCATTATATTAGAAAAATCGCAACTTGTTCTTCAGTTGTTGGTTCAGTGTCGATTTAGATTTAGATTTGATTTAGAACACGTAGCAAGAAAATGTGACAGAAAAGTTCCTTTCTGTTTCCCCAATGAGCTTTCGATATTGATTTACTCAAAACGTTGGATCAATAAATGAAACTGAAAAATAAAATACCGTAAATTTTGATACAACTTCTCCACGATGGACGCGAGGCCTGCGAAATTTTTCAACCGTTACTACGTTGTAAAAATCGAACCCTCCTCCTCCCCCGTCAAGAGGGGGAGATGGTTTTTAAACGGCGGGGTATGTCATCCCGTGTCCTTTCAAACAATAACGAGAGGACAATGACTAGTTTGAAATTCGCGGGACAAAGCGGGTGTAGGCATGCTCAAATGGCACTTATAATGGCACTTATGAAAGGGAACCGCGGCCTAAGCGTACCTGTATCCCCCGCAGATATGCCCCGCCGTACGTGGGTACGATTGCAAAACCCTTTCACCGATTGGATTCATTGTACGGTTGATCCAGTACAACGCGTCCATTCTTCGTCGATAACCACGAAATAGGATCGTGGCAAAGCCACGCTCCGGGCAGTTCTTCCATTTCCGATTATCCGTTACCATTTCTTTTCCCCCAACGCGTACCACGCACTTTCATCGCCCATGAGAAACTACCATTTATTTATCCTATCCTCGGGCTCGAAATCCCACGAAAATTCTATTAGAAGGATTTAGTTGCTCTCTTTTGGTCAGTGAAAGGTTTGAAGGATTTAACTTCAATTTAAGGGCAACTGGAAAAGTCTATTGAGAAATAAAGAAAGATTAGAGCTTGAGAAATGTGATTATATTGGGTTGGTCAATGAGTAATGTCCGATTTTTCCAGGGAAGAACGTTTCTCCTCTTTTAAATGCAAAAGACTATGTTTAATCTATGAAATGCATTTGTAGCCTGAAAACTGAAGCTCATTTATCTCTTGTATCAAAACACAATTTTCTCATAAAACGATATATTATTCAGACATTTCTGGAGACATTTAATTGAAACTTTGCGATTTTTATTTTTTTTCCATAAATAATTGTACATTTAGCTTGTCGTGTAACGATTTTACTTACGATGAAAAGAAAATATATGCAAATTGAATTGATAGATTTTTTCAGTGTTTTTAACACTATTTATTTTTGCAGTAGATTCATTTTTTGCAATTTTAGATTCACGCCGTTTGACAATTGAGGGGCTCAGTTGTTTCGTTCGGAATTTTTAGAAGAAACGTAGCAGGATTAAATAATTGCCAAATAGACACGTTAAGATAAATGTCACGATTTCTGCTCACGTCCCGATTTCTAATCACTTCATATTTTTCTTATTATTATAAATGCTACGTGTGTACTATAATTGTAAAAAAATAATGATAAGTTCTTTGATCATTCATGCGAGTGATGCACAGGTTTGTTAGAAAAAAAGTGCTACGTAAGCAACGAAAAAAATTTTAGAACAAGGAACTTACTCGTTCTGATTAGACTAAAGAACAGCTATTTCATTGTGATTCGATAATCGGACCGAATGTAGTGTGTGCAGAAATAAATCGTATTTAATACTAAAAACGTTTACTGTATTTTACTCTCGATTTTTAATGCATTTTTTGTGAGTTATTTGTCGTGAGCCGAAATACGGACAATTTAGAGTACTACATTGAATTAGCCATTAATAATTAAACGTCATATAACATCTTTTTAAAATATTTTTGAATTAATCGATTCATTATCGAGGTACTAATCAATTACTTTCCAAATTTTTACTGCAAACAAATTTTTTATATCCTTTTCATAACGAGTGAACGCTTAAATGAGCAGAAATTGGGACATTCGCCTTACTTGTTATATCTAAATGCGAATTCTATTCAGAATTCCAAGTCGTTCCCGATGCGCCAGGACTATCCTTCGGGTTTCCACGACCATCCTCCGTCCGAAAAGTCATCGAGCCGTGCAGAAAGATCCACGGATAAGAAGAGGGTCCCGTTTGATCGCGGGACGGGTTGAAATGAGGTGAAAAACCAGCTCCCCGTGTTCCATATCACTCCGTTCCTTTGGTCGGAGATCGGGCCCCGGAACAATTAGCCCCGGAACGAGAGAAAAACCCCCTTTCTAGCGGGCCGCTGATGCGCCGCCGCCGATGAACGCACGACGGACATATTAGTATAATAAGCCAAGCGGGGCTCTGTGTGTATGGATGACGGCGAGACAACAAAGAGATTGAAACGAGGAGAGACGCGGCGGATAAAGAGGACGAGCTCTGACGGGGTGGTTGCACGATTTTAATGTGTGCCCAGGTGGTTACCGGTCGCAGTATGGCTCGCGGTTCGGTCAATTATTTCATATCTGCCCGTCCGACGCCGTATCTTTGTGATCTTCAGCCAGCGCAGCGGCGAGATTAATTAAGCCGGAAAGAGTTCACCGGATCGTTATCCGTCGCCATTGTGTCTTCGTGGGATTCGGTAGATAGATCGAGGTTGCGTCTTCGTTTTCTTCAGGTGCTTTGATATTAACCGACTGCGTTTGTCCGGTTTGTTTGCTCAACTTTTTTTTGTTGAGTAGATGTTGTACATTGTACATAGACATAATAAATAGTTAATAGACCGCGTGGTTTCTATGTTTTCCGTATTCTGACCGTGTCTAAAATTATTTAAAAAGAAATAGCTGCTGTACGATCCATCCGCGATCCATCGACCTGTGTATTTCTAATGATGCATGTCAGACGAAGACGAAATGGTGACAGAAAGCATGACATCTTTGCCTAATATTTGACGGTCTTTCGGGCGTCATTTTGAAGAAAGATATGTCTGTGATGTTGCGAATTAGTGATGACTGAGAAAACTACTTCAGAATAACACCACTAAGTGATACAACTATGATAATTTTATTTATTACTTAGCAGTAATGAGTGACACATTGATTTTCGTCCTGGTGATTTGTGAAATAGTTTAAATGTTTCTTCTCTTCGATATAACCTGGGATTTTAAGTTGGTAAGTATTTGGTATTTACTTCTAATTTGTAGACGTAGTACAAAAGTAGAACTCTACATAGCTTCTTAGGAATGTCTTTAAGAGTAAAAATGCGTTACAACGTGTTCAGAAAGTCCAGAGTTGGGGAAAATCGTGTTCGAAGTGTAGTTACTAATTTAATTAAAGGTACTAGGCAGTCAACTTGGCTTAAAATTTAGCATTCTTTGACAATTTATTATAAAAATATGGATTGAAATTGAGACTTGTACTTTGGCACAATGTTTAAGGGTACTTTAATGAGTAAGAAAAAATTTTTGTTGATGATATATACATGTAAATAACTGTGTTATTATTGTATAATGTATATGTGATTTTGCAGACGCCGCTGTGGTTTTGCAGTGATCCTGGTTGCAAAAAACTTTTTTTCTTGACGATTCCTTTTGAATTCCCATCATAAGGGTCACAATTTCGGACTGAACTTCTGGAGAAAAAAAAAAATTTATAATTATAAAAATGGCGGCCATAAAACTGCAGAAGCGTGATTTTTCATGAAAAAATTTGGCGATTTTTATTTTTTTTTTTTTTTGTCAAAATAAGGGTTTTTATGAAGTTACTTTGAGGTTCAGTCCGAAATTACACATGTTTTACGTTTGCCCAATTTTTTTCAGATCAATCGGAACCTTCGTTTTCTCGCAATCACTGCAAAACGAAGAGAAAACATGGTTTCGAGAAAAACGCGTTTAAAGTTTTGAAAGAAGTGCGTAGAAAAGCAGATTCGACATTTACCGAATCTTTACTGTACTCCCAAAAACTTAATTTTATCGATAAAATGAAGAAAGTTATACAAACGTCCCAATTCTGGCCACTTACCTCTATCCTTTCACGTTTCACGCACGCGTTTCTGTTTCTGTCTGAAACGGAATACTATCCTTCCATTATTTGATCAAACGAGATCACCAGATGTCAAAACGGATGAAGATTATATTGTTCGCTGCACAGAAGCGTAAAAAAAAGCGATGTCACGTCTGATTCGGTTGAAGCGACGATTCGTGGATGAACAGTCTAACCGAAAGGGTTCTGCCATGCTTTAGGATAATTTAGTTCAATCGATGGCACAATGGAACAGATCCTAACATGGAATACTCTTTACTTTTCACATAGTTATTATTTACCCTCAACCGTAACCACTTACGGCGCGAGCTGATTTTTACTCACGTTTGGTATTGTTACGAGCCGAGGGCTAAGTAGTCTGACCGAGGGTCAGATTCTTTGCATTTGTTATTGCTTCGTGGACGAACCAGCAAGTAACTTTGCAACCGCCGGGAGCCACTAGGCGTGGACGAACCAGTGTCTAACTCAGCAGACATCAGGAGCCACCTGAGGATGCGGAAGATTTTCGTGGACGAACCAACACTAAAGCTTGCAAGCGCCGGGAGCCACTAGGATGGATTAAAGATTGTGGACGAACCAACACTAAAGTTTGCAAGCGCCGGGAGCCAATAGGACGTGGACGAACCAGTGTCTAACTCATCAGACACCGGGAGCCACTTGTAGGTTTATGGAAAACGAATGCTTCGCAGGGGTTGCGAAGGTGTTATTATTGAGTTCGGCTAACTTGTTCTCTCAGGGGCGGGACGTTCGAGGAGGCCCGCCTCTGAGAGAACAAGTTAGCCGAACTCAATAGTGGTATAGCCTCGTAACTTATGAGATTATAATATACCTCCAGCGGCAAAAGTATACTGTTGTGGGTTCGTTACGGGTTCACTTATTCTTGGATATAGGAAAAGGTTTTGATTGAACTAAGTCCAATTCGGTGGCAGCGATAGAGAATTAGAAAAAGAACGCCTCTATGCAGCCTGTATCGCTTTTTCAGCTCTCTCACACGCTCTAGTCTTATATCTCCATGGTTGTTGCTCGAAGGAGACTAATGCTCGATCTTGCTACCAGTCTAAGCGTACTAAATTCGAGCTGGATTACAAATGAGCCGCTGAAGACGTATACGCGGCCCTTTTTATACTCGAAAATCTATGGGAAAAATGGCGGGGACTCGACTGCATAACGCATTTTTTAGAAAAAAAAGTCTAACGCAGGCGATGCTGATTTTCGGGGCAATCTAAGTTTTAATTGAATTGATGTAGCGGAAGTTTCTATCGGCCCTTGCATGGTGACTTCCAAGTAAGATCAAAGGTCTTAGGATAAGAGGTTTGAATAGAGTCCTTTTAGAGTTGCTTTACGTAACTCGTCTGCAATCGTAACTAGGGCTCTTACTATTACTCGGATTTACGGATATCCGAGTCTTGAGTATCCGAGTACTCGGATGCCCACAAAATTTATATTCGGGTACTCGGATATCCGGATACCCGAATTACTGTAAGTAAGTTGAAAGTAAGTATACTTTCAAAATTGAAAGAACAGCCTTCTATTGAAGTCATCCTGATAAAAGATCCAAAACCGGTCACTCGAACACTCGGATTCAAGCCTGGATACTCGGATCCGGATCCAAGTCCGGATACTCGAATCCGGATTTCGAGTTACAATGAGTAATTCGGGTACTCGGATATCCGGATAGTAAGAGCACTACTCGCAACAGTATCGCGAAAAGGAGGTCTGCCAATATCGGTTGGAAAAGAATCAGTTCGCGAGACATCTCCAGGGTTATAAGCGATCCGACGGGCGTCCCTCGTCGAATGGTATGAGCCCATAATCGGGTCTGATCGGGAACAACGGGAACCGGCAATAACGAGGAAATTAAAAGGATCGTAACGATGATCGGTTATCCAGCGGGGAACGTCGATGGCCGATGTCCCTTCCGCAGGAATCCCCCTTCCCGCCTTCGGCTCTCGTTCCTCCGAGGGGGGTGGGGGGTGAGGAACGCTCGCGGGGATGAAGAATCTTTTACAGGGTTACCAAACACGTTTAAATGCGGTTTCCTTCTGGGTGGATATGCGCACACGTCCCGCGTGAAGTGGTTCGCCATCGTGACGGTGTGTGCGTGCGGGTCGGTGTGCTCGAGGACCGATTGGTTGAGCCTTCGCACACGTAACCCCCCCGAAGGAAGGGAGAACGGAAAAACGTAGCGGGAGAAGGAGCAAGAAGGGGTGAGTCAAAGGGAACAGAGAGAGAGAGAGAGAGAGAGAGAGAGAGGAGGACGAGGGAGGAGGGGAGGGGAAGCCGTGGAGGTAGGGAATCCAATATAACTGCACACACGTTTATAGGGTCGATGGGAATATATTGGAGCGGATATTGAAATACTTGTTGGTAGTTTGAGTCGAAGGCGAGAGATGCCTTTCTCGATGCCATCTTGATTGCGCAATCGAGGCATCGGTCCACGAGTACAGAATTTAACGATAAAGATGGTACGGATTATAGAATCCTAGACGGGGAACCAACCACCCCCCTCCCTCCTCTCGCAACCCCTCTGCGCCTTTATCGCTCGCCTCGATCCTGGTTCCGTGGCTGTTTACGAGAGAAACGAATCGCCTCCTTCGGGATCGTGCGAGGGGCTTCCTGTGACCCCTGACACCATATGATTCTCGTTCGCGATCTTTGTACGGTGTGGGGGGGGACCGGGGTTGAGTAAGTTTTAACATTTCACGTTTGTTTCAAACGAGTCATTGGTATTTTGTTGACTTGTATATCAAAAGTTTGCTCACTTTCTTAGGTATGCAGGCTTAATTTTGAAAGTTGCTTTGACTATGTCTACATTGTAATTTCTATCACATTTATACTAATGGAAACATTAACGTTCCTTCTGAAAATTCTGAATGGAACGTTTTATATTATCATGTTATTCAGAATGTGAATAATGAATTTTTAATGTAATGTTGAGATATCAGAAATGTGACTGTTAATACGAAATTTCTCATATTTTTGAAGGAAATAAATAATAAATAATTATTAAAGGAAATGAAATACTCTAATGAATGTCCTAATTGTTGTAATGATGTAATAGTTTATTAATGTTTTAGTACCTAAATGTTCAAGGCCGAAATGTCCTAATGTTGCAATATTTTAATATTTTAGTATTGTAATAGTGTAGTTTTAACATTAATGTTAACAGGAGACTGTAAACCGGAAGCCATCCTTAAGCCGAAAGGCAAGAGAATTATAAATAAATAAATAAATAAATAAATAAATGTTCTAATGAGTCAAACAAGACCTGAATACCGTGGCAGAGTTAAGTCAACAAACGCTTAATTTGGGATTGGTTGACTTGTATGATTGGTTTAGTTGACTTGACATTTATTATTAATGCTGAAGAAAACAAATTTTAATAACGATATTAATGAAAATTCAATATTTATTTGCTCAGGGATGTTTACTATAACGAACCAGATTTATATTTTAGATTTTTCGTCTAGATCTAAATTCTAAATAGTCATTTACATATTTCAATACTGCGACACGAAGCGTTAATTCTGTGGCTTCAAGGAGAACGAGGCCAGTCACATTTTCGAAAAAAATTGAGTTTATGCCTTGACTCGAGTCTAGAAAACAGAGTTTATATTATTATCCTAGACAAAGTGAATTAAACGAAAATATTCCTTTGAAAACAAGGATGTAACACAATCGAAATCATGTTATAGTATTTTAGCAAACAAGACTTTAAACGCTCACGTTTCACGTATCTCGAAAATGAAAATACGTGACATGCGGCGTTTTGCTTTATAACCCCAGAATTAAGCTATAATACAGTAATTAGAAGAAATTAGTCAAGATCAAGAAGGATTAGCCCCAATCTTCCCTAGTTTTGCAAAATGAGAAAATGTACTTGCATTTGAGGGATTCGCACAGATGCACTGTTTTCTTTTTCGCAGTATGTAGTGTAAATTTTTCACCCCGTCCTGACGTACTTCTTTTCCGATTTCCAAGGAAAATCTCGAACCTTTGATCTTCGAGTATTCTGTTGCATCTTCGACTTCAGTAGATTTTGCTCTTTTCTAATTAAAATTTCATCGAGAGGCTCCCATTGATCCGTGGCGCGTAATTGAATACCGCGCAGCACGGGAAAATCTTCCATTCAATTTACGCTGAAAAGAAATTTCCGTTCCGAATGAAGGAGATCCTCCGCAGCCACTGTACACCGTCGGTTCCCTTTCCCCCCCGCCTCCGATTCTTTATATAACATTTTGTATCGTGTGCTTTCATCGAACGAATACAGTAGAAGATAAAAAAGAACGACGTATCCTTCGAGGTTTCGCGTCGATTTCAACGAACGAGGCAATTACAGGGAACTATTGAACGAGAGTTCTTTTTAATGAAAAACATTACCGTTTCACACTCTTCGCTCACCCTTCTCCTCAGAAAATATTTAACCTTTTGTATTCGAAACTGGTTTCTCAGACTTTCCATGAAAACGGTCTTTTCGTTAAAATATCGGAGTCAATATTTACGTTGTATAGAAGGCTGCAAAATGATGAACAAAATTTATTAACACTCGGTATTCGGGATTTTCCATCTTTTTTTTGTTTTTATATTCTATTTTCTCGTGAGCAATTCTTTTGCCCGCGTAAATTCGAACGCCTGCAGATTGGTGACCTGCTTTCACGTTTAAACGTGACTTCACCTTTTCGACTCATTTTTCATATCAATTCATCCATACTCATTTTGCCTAATCTCTCTTTCTCCTTCTCTCCTTTTGTCCTAGACTTATGCATTAGCTCACTAATTCATTAGTTCTAGTTTAGTTTTAAGTTTTAAGTTTTAAGTAAATTAAGTTTTAAGTAAAAGTTCATTTCTGTTCACGTTCGGGTTAGGTTGCAAAACAGTCTATGACTGAACCTCGCCTTTACCGCACGAATTGTACATGTTCTTGTCCTAACACAACACAATTATGGTAATAAAGACGTTAATAATAATAATAATAATAATAATAATAATAATTCACCTACATTCCACTTACATCTTCATTTCCGAGACTCCCTGCGTTTATACTTATTATTACACTCTCGCTACATTTATAATAACTTGAGTTCAATTTCAAACGCCTCACCCAACTACAACAGAAACTCTAATGTATCCTCAACCGAATGTCCAGAAGCATCAAAAACAGTGACGCAGAAGCAGAAGCGAAGATGATTAAGAAACGAACGAGCGGCTTGAAACAAGGACGTTCTAATTTTCGAACAGTTTCGCGACGGAGTCGGTGCCGTTTTGCATATTTCTACATTACAAAAAGGAAGGGGATTAAGGGGGAAGATAGAATCCTCGAGCGCTCGAACGATTCTGTCGAACGGAAATGCAATTCGCCGCGGCGCGGCGCGGCGGCGGTAGTCGAGTCTCAGCTCGAGTCGACAGATAGATAGAGTCAAGATTCAATTAGCTCTAGCTGTCAACTGCATGATACTCGTCGATTCAATACACCTTTCCCGTTCCGTGTGCCCCCGCGCACATGTTTCTCTGTCGCGCGCGGCTGTGTGCGCCGTGTGCGAGCGCGTCGGAACGCGGCGCGCGCGAAACTTCACACGAGCGTTGCCCACGCGCGCGCGCGTATATGTGTGTACGCGGTCGGCCGCGTGAATGCAAGCGGTATGTAAGCGCGTGCATGCCGCAAAATTAGCCCGATCGGTGCGATCCGAGAATTTTGGAAATGATTTTACGGTGGCGGAGTACGAGGGCGCGCATAAATTTTCGACGAGCTCGATTTCACCGAATAATGAGTCTGACTATCTGTCGTAATAGAAGGCATCGATGATATTCAAATTCCCGATTAGTCGCGCTCAATGAGTGAAAAGAAAACGTTTTCGATGAGTGGACAATAGAATTCATATTCGTGGAAATACAATGAAAGTTCGAATTTCGAAAAATGTTTTTTTTCTATATCGCTTTTTTTTTTTTTTTTTTGTTACGAAGAGATTATAGAAATTCTGTGAGACACATTCTTCGTGTGCCTTCGATCGCCGTCGAGGACGGCTCTTTTTATTCCGCCCCCTCGTAATTTTCCCTCCCTGCGACGATCGGTTCGCAGAGGGAGCGCAACGCCGATTGATATAACGTTTTAACATCGTTTTAATTGATCGACCATTCAAACAAGTTTCGGGGTCGCTTTTCACCGAGCGTTTCGAAATACACCACCGAAAGAATATCGCGGAATTCTGTGGCGGCCCGTGTGCGTGTAGGTGATGTAGGTATCACTTATCCGAGAGCAGGGCGATACCAGCCATTTTCAATTTATTTCAAGAGCCTTTTCGTGGCCGGAGAAAAGAAGGGTGCCACGACTACCGGCAGAGAGATACCTACACAAACGACCTTTCCGCTCTTCTACCCCAACCTCCCGACCACCTCCATCGCAGGTCGAGACCAATAGCCGTTTTGCGAACCTGATATTAAGGTATTAAAGTTATTTCAATTCAAATACCAGCAGATAACGTTTAACTCCCACGAATGAAATTTCGGGATCAATCGCGTCTACTGAAATCGACTGAAATATTAAACGTATTATTTATTTATTTAGAGATATTGGTTGGCATTAGGTAGGGCCGCAATGACCCCGCTGTCCTCTTCGGGTCTATTAGACCCAATCCTGCATTCCATTTATTTAAATAACTGTTTCGATTTTAGGAAAAATGCTAGGAAGTTGGTAGTAATATTTACGTTCATTGTTCCTTGACATTCTGTAAAATATTTCATCGATCACACGTTTATAACGATGTGTTAACAATTCAAATTGTAATCAATCCGTTTTTTAAGAGATCAGCAGGGTTAAATGGAGACTAAGGGCCCTGCAGCCTCGGGCCCACAATTAAATAAATTTTCTGTACTGTTTTTCTTTTTAAATAATTAGAAATCGCACTGAGACCGGTGTTACGTTTGCGTTTCATTTGCGCGATTCGACTGCCATAATAGTCGTAAGTGCTGGGACTCAATGTGAGCGATACGCTTGATTATTATAATTACAACTGAAAAGTTCTTTTTCTAATCGGACGAACATTCTAAAAGGAACAGAAAACCCACTGATCTTCTTTCAAACTGTTGAATTGGATTATCGATCGATAAATAATCGACGTTTTTCCCAATGCGTATGTGTATTTTGCATATAGATTATTAATAACTACGTCTGTTGCGTATTGCGAGACAGAAAGATCGTTTTCTGTTTTAAGAGAATAAAGAATACGTAAAAACCGACCGGGTTAGATGATCGACTATCATTAGACAGCGGGTATTTATGCAAATTCATAATTTCATACAAATAAAAAAACGATTGAAACATTAGTAGAAGAGTAGTTTATTTTTTATATACAGTAAAATGTATTAGGTGAGTGCAAAAGTTCGTGTACGATTTCTAATTGAAACTCAACTAGAAATCGTGCCCGAGCTTTTGCACTCAGCTAATATATTATATATTTTTGCATCTATGAACATTATTACAAGTTTTCATATATTTGAAATATCAGATGTTGCAAAATTAAAATCAGGAAAAAAATATTTCCACCGAGATTAGAAAAAATTGTAATATTCAAGATTTATTTCATTATATGCTTTTTTAAAAAAAATTTCCCTTTCCCTTGCTACAGAAATCAAAGATGAAATCAAAGGATCTGTTAGCCTTATTGATAATGTTGATCATGTGCAAGAAGAAAATTTGTCAAGATATTGAACGCTTAAATCTCGTACATTTATAGAAGAGGAAAGAATAAAATCATCGATCTTGTATAAGAATAAATAAATTTGTTCCCATTGCGAGATATTCTACGATTTATATAATCCAAAATTTCCTATATAATCAATAATTCACTATGCTTGATGTATTGAATATCTATAATAAAAATATGAAAACCTCCGAATTGTTTTGTTCCATCAGCGGCTGTATTACACAGAAAGACGTCGGGAGTGGTTTTAATTTTAATCCAGCTGGGAATTTAATCTTTCACCGGAATTACATTGCGCTCATTGTTATTTCCTAGAAACGTTTTCATTTTTTAGCTGACGGTGGTGTAGTTGAAAATTTGTTCCCCGGCTTACAATTGAAAACCTTCGAGTTTAAATTAAAAGTTGTCTATCTCGAAAATACCGAAGCAAAACTGTAGTTTCTTTCCTCCAGGTTGTTCGCGATATAGTCATTTTTTAATAACCATTACGAAATGACGGTGAAGTAGTTGAATCGTAAAAACCATACCAAAACGTTCGTTTGAAAAAAACGCTTTTCGATATTCGCCTCGTTAATTTTTCCGCGAATGTGCCTTCGAAAAATATACAGAAAATATGCTCGCGAATTTAAACCCCTACAAGTATAAAGGCGGTAAGTGCGAGCAAAAAAATAATCGCGGAATGCCGCGCGTTTTATTTTGCTTTTACACTGGCGCAGTTCGCCAACTGCGGAGAATGTAAAATGATAAAGATTAAAAACATTGAATTCTCTGTAAAAATAAATTCTCTCTAAAAACAAAAAACAAGATCAAGTAAGTCTTAAACAATCGTGAAAATAATATTTTAGACAACAACAGACATGAGTCGGTAAATTCGCAACAGATTCGCGTTAAAAGTTCAAAAGCAAATTAATTTTTAACCGAAAGTCTACTATGTACAATATAAAATATACCCCATCGACTTGACTCCATTTCCCACCTTGTGCAACGAAAATACAAATTGTAGAGTTCTACGCATAAAACCTGTATATACGACAAACGCGGAGAGAATAAGAGAAGGAGAGCGAGAGAGAGAGAGGGCGTTGCGGCCGCAGAATTATTGAACCCCATTGCAAATGTGAGAGAACAGTCAGGGGAAGGAAAGAGGGAAGAGGGGGCGAGAGGAGGAGGGGGCGGCGTGGGAGGTTGGATGGGAGAGCGAGAGAGTTGTAAAAATAACGCAGTTAATTAGCAGCAAAACCACTTTACGGAGCTCGAGCCCAGTGCACACACTGTAATAAGCAAAGAACAACTCGCGGGCGAAAAACGCCCTCGAACGCGAGGCAACTGAAACGCGCCAAGGCTCCAGACGAGCCTCTTTCTCCCTCTCCCTCCATTCCCCTTCGCCTCCTTTCGTTTCTGTTTTGCTTTTCTCCGTCCTTTCTTCTTCCTCCGTCTCGCGCTCCACCGATCGCTCGTTCTTTCTCCCCCCGTTTGCGTACTGTTTCCTCCTTTACCGACCGCGAACAACGGACGTTTTAACAATTTCGCTGTTGCGCCACTACTTCGAAACCCACTGTGCCGCGAAAAAAACACGCTCCGCCGAAGGTTCCGTTTGTTCCGCGATTTTCCGGTCCCGCGGCATTCATTTCCTCGCGTCGAGGTCCGACTTCGACGCGGCGCACTTCAATTCCCGGCTGACCGTTCAAACCGTCATTTTTATTAACTAAACTTTGTTATAACGACAGCGCGCGATCGATTACATCTCTCTACTAATCTGCGTCCATATCGCATCGAACTAATTAAAGAGCGAACAAAGATCCTTCGAGCGTTCGCAAACGGAGTGGGGGGGAAAAGACACGCGGTGTCATTCGTCGAGCCGAGCAAAGCGTAAAGGTAGGCAAAACTTTTTTCCACCCCGCGGGAGAAAAAGAAACCGCGAGAAGTCTAGATGTCGGGAGCTGTCAGGCGCACAATCGCGAAAGATAGAGACGATTCCGCTGAGGGGTGAAAGGAACCCCTTCCGCGGGCCGCGACCCTCTTTTCTGCCCACGACAATGGTTCGGCGGGGCGAAATTGAATTGGCAACATCAGTAAACGACTGCGGGAGTTGCTCGCCGCGGACGCCGAAAAGGAGCGAAGAACGGAGAGAAGGAGCGGAGAAGAGAAACGGCGCGTGGCAGAAGGGGGTTGGTAAAGCAGAGACACGGGGAGGGAGAACACAGGCGCGTTTCACGCCTCGTGGATTTCAAACCGTTTGAAATCCAGGTGGAAATAATACAACTTTGCGTTCCTTGTTAAAGATCAAAGGGAACCTACCCCAATCTCGATTCGAGGTTCGCCCGTTCCTCGCGTTCCCCGTTCTCCTCGCTCCTTTCGATACATACGAACGAACCGGGTGCAAGACGTCTGATACCTCCGCGCGACCTATTCAAATCCATTTACGATGACATCGCATTGTTTCTCACGCGGCAAATCATTTCCCCGTGCTTCGAATCTTTGCCAGGCTTTTATTACCTTTTCTTTTGTTCACTCACATAGTTCAAAAGGCTTCTACTATGCAATTGAAACAGTTGGATTATTGGTTCTACTTCTTACTCGGTATTTATTATTCTTACAATATTATTTACAAATCGTCGCTTAAGTCATAATTGTGATATTCCTGAGATTCCAATTCATATACCCTTAATTTTCTTCTTTTCCCTGTACAGCACTATACTTTGAACTGAAAATAATTCATCTATTGTTGGATTTTATCGTATGATAATGCAAATCATGTACACTTATATATACTCTGAATTTTTTCTTAAAGTAGTTGCTTCCAAAATATTTTTACAAATACAATTTGGTCAAACAGAAAAACCATTTAGCAAATGAAATTTAAATACGATACGAAAAGTTAAAAGCGTAGGAAAATGAATAAAATTCTTGTTTCTTCGGAACGGAATTTGGTGAATTCAATTTTAAGGTCCTATCAAAAAACCTGTTATTTTACTGTGACACAAAACATGGAACATTGAACTTTAAAGTATTAAATAAAAATAACTAAGATAAGTATTAAATTAGGTAAACGGCTTACCTAAAGGATCGATTCTTTCGACTTCTAGTTTATCTGCTGCTCTTTCCCTCACTTGCACATACGTATGCCCAGAAGCTAAGCTTTCCATCATAACCAAAACGTACCTGAAAATAAACAAATAGATCGATTATTGTATTTTAATTGTTTATACGTACGTGTATACATAGATGTAAATGTGCTTTTAAGAACTCATTGCATTTGATCGATATCACTCACTGAATAATAAAAAGAACATATGATTACTGAAAACATTTTCCCGAACGTGAACTAACCTAGCATTAACACTTCCAAGTAAATTAGACTGCTGTATGTATACTTACTTGCTTTTAACTTTCTTAAGCAATACGTTTGTCAGAAACATGACTTTTTATTTTATTTCTACTAAATTCAGTATTTCAACATTAAATATTCTTGCGTTACGTGCAATGAGTACCTCGCTGCTTGTAGGTTAGACTTGCTTGTTTGTATTCGATCTACTTTACCATTGGTTGATTATGCTGAAAACATGATTTTTTTCACTTTTTTTTCTTCCATCGATAAATCTAATTGTTCAATTTCTTATTTTTTATGTTTCTTGCTAGAGAAATGTGGTATGAACAAAATTCTAGTATACATGTAAAGTTAGAAATATATTTATTTTTTTGCATCAGGTGTAAATTCCTATAATATAAACTTCCCAGAATTTCCCAAAATGGAAAAGAATCTAATCCACATTTACCGTCATTATATCGATAAACTAATCCATCGCAATAAAATAAAACAGTTGTAAAAAATGCAGTGTAAAATTTGAGAATAAGAGATAGATTATATTATCGTAAATGTATCGTGCATATAATAATCTACATGTAAAAGTGAACTGAAAGAAGAATCGTTCTTTCTGTAGTTTGCGTCATGACGTTGTCACTTTGCTGTTGGCCAAAACTTCTAATCTTCGTATCATTTTCCCAAGATCAACATCTTTCTGCAATTTTAGGTAATCTACCTTTCGCACGTTATGTATATTAACCCACACAGGCAACAATTTACATAGCAAACGTATATGCTCTTCTAATTCGGCGGGCGGCAACTTCGATCTGAATGAATTTTCTAATTTCGTTACTACAAACTCTACAGTTAAAACTCCTTTCTTCTCGGCTACAAAAATATTGCGTAAAATCTTAGCTAACTCCGGTAGTCTCGAGTACATTGCAGCTTCTTTGTCGGCGTTCGGAGTGCGAGTCATCGCCTCCAACGCTTTGGCGGCTTGCTTAGCTCGAACCTAAAATCATTTTTCGTTAACGCACGAACATACAAAAATCAGTGCAAAACAATTTACCTTCTCAAGAAGGGCCTTTGGTATGCCTTTGAACGTCGTGCTGAGGTAACTATTTTGCGTAGTGGGCGTAGCGGGTGGAGTGTCAACAACAGCGATATTAACTTTCTGCATGCCGACTTCAGTCGTCTGCGTTGCATTATCTTGTTCCTTTATCTCCGGGGATTTCGAGTTCGAAGTCATTTTTGCTTCCGCTAGTCTCTGCAAGGCTTTCTCCATGCGTGTGCCGCAGTTGAACAGTGCTTTAGCTTTATCTAAATAAAATTAACGCGTTAATAATCGATAACTTCGATAAAATATAATATCGAGTAGTAAAAGGGTCATTCCACGCGAACTCGGACACTTTTTGGAGTAACATATCGGATTTTGTTGAATTTTGGATATGCTGTAATTTTTAGTGTGTGAAAGGATTTTTGAAAATTTTGAAAATTGTTAATTTTAGAGCTCTTTGAAGTTTACCGTTCACTTTTTTCCTATTAATTCTAGCTCCTAAACTAGCAAACTGATAAAAATGTGCTTTTTGGTGCTTATGGAGCAGACATAGCAGTACCTAATAAAAATTATTTCAGTTGGAAGAAAAACTTTTTTAACCATTTATTTTGCAATTGTTGTTAACAAATGCAGGTTTTTCATAGCGGGGAATAGTTTAAAAAATCGAAAAAAATTGAGAATGTAGCCCTATTGTCCCCTTTGCGGACCACTTTTCAAAAATACGGACACTTTAAAATTGGCCATAAAAAAATTAATTGAATTGTACGCTGCGCGTTGAAATCCACTGATTCGACCAGCCGAACGCGGCAGGGTCCCTAGCGCGGTCCTTGCACAGTCAAATCGAATGGTGCAGGACTTGGCTAGTCGAATCAGTGGATTTCGACGCGCAGCGTACAATTCAATTAATTTTCTTATGGCCAATTTTAAAGTGTCCGTATTTTTGAAAAGTGGTCCGCAAAGGGTACAAATAGGGCTACATTCTCAATTTTTTTCGATTTTTTAAACTATTCCCCGCTATGCAAAACCTGCATTTGTTAACAACAATTGCAAAATAAATGGTTAAAAAAGTTTTTCTTCCAACTGGAATAATTTTTATTAGGTACTGCTATGTCTGCTCCATAAGCACCAAAAAGCACATTTTTATCAGTTTGCTAGTTTAGGAGCTAGAATTAATAGAAAAAAAGTGAACGGTAAACTTCCAAGAGCTCTAAAATTAACAATTTTCAAAATTTTCAAAAATCCTTTCGCACACGTTTATATATCCCTGAAAACTACAACATATCAAAAATTCAGCAAAATCCGAGATGTTACTCCAAAAAGTGTCCGAGTGCGCGTGGAATGACCCAAAAGTATAATTCTTACCAAGAACATCTTTGGCGCTCGTTGCTTTTTCCATGTTGGGAGGTTGCGGCAACTCATCTTGCTCGATCGATTTGCAGCTTTCAACATCAAACTCGGGATGCCAACGTAGAATTTTCTCCTTCGGCACGCGCATCGGCGTCTCCAAACTGAGTAAAAATTTCTCGTGTTCATCCTTCACTCTATCTGCAATTTCGAAAACGATAATGTTATCACATCCTCGAAAAAAATTTGATCAATCCTAATAAGTGAAACCATTACCAAGCAGAACATTGTAAAACTTCCTTCGTCTATCCAATAAAACTCGCGGTCCCATGCTAGCATCAGATGCAGTTTTCAGAACGTTATCCGCATCCGGTGTATTGCTTCCATCTTTTTCTTGAACAACAGGAGTGAAAATCAGTTCGTATTTCTCTTGTTTAGATGTAGAACCAAATGTGCGATGTTTTTCCTGATGATAGACATACGCATCTGGGAAGATGGTTTTAATTTGTGCAACATGCTCCAGGTTGAAGTTTTTCCGCAATAATTCCTGAACTGCTGGCTTCAACTTCTTGAATGTTATTGTTTCTTTACGATTGAACAGCATTGCAGAAACCTACAAAAACAATTGATTATTAAGCAGTAATATTATAAATAAGAAAGCAGCTATAAACACAACAAAGTTCTGTGTTCAAAGTACCGTATCCATGCATCTGAACGCTTCTGCCAAGAATCTGTAATTGTATGGTAATGCCAAAGCAGGAGTGCCACTTTCAGCAATTGATAGATATTGTTGATAAGCCGGCGCCTTGGTTGGACTGCCCTTCACAGGACTCGGAGTTGATTCCTTGGGTTCAAACAGAATTCGTTTTTGAGGACTGACTGACAGCAGTTCTTTATGTTTCATAGGACTCAGTATTTTGTTCGGCGATCTAAATCCTTTCTGCGGACTGTAAAAAAAATAATCAAAAACATTACGAACAACTCAAACATAAACACAAACTCTTTTTGTGCGTATCTTACCTCACTGGAATTTCAAGCTGTATCTTCTCAAACTTTTGTATCTTAGGTTTCTTGGCTTCATTCTGTTTCTGCAGTTTCTCCAATTTCTGTTCGCCATTCTTGAACCGTGCAATAGATGCTTTCAGCTCCATTAGTCTGCTGGATTTGTTAATCCTATTTTTGATTTCGGTCAAGGATATATCTTGCCTCGCCATTCTGTTCGCAGTCTTCTTAGGCGTAGTGCAACCAGCTGCAGAAAGTTCGCTAGGAACTGAATTTACGCGTTCGTTCAGATTGTTCTTCTTCGGAGTACCTGCAGACTTTTTCGGAGTATCTGGAGCCTTCTTCTTAGGACTCAACGCACCCTTTTTCTCAAACAATACTCGCTTCCCATCCAAATCTTCCACGATTTTCTGAAAGCTCTCTCGAATGTCTGTCTGGCCCTCCTGACCGGACAATTTCCGCGTACGCGTAACCCGAGGTTTGGCATTGCTTTTAGGCGTCTTTTGAGCATTCGATTTGGGAGAATCAAATTGAATGTTGCGAACAGCTGAGCTCGATTTTCCGTTTTTAATCGCAGTTTCTTTGCCTGCGACTAAAACAACTTTCGGACTCGTTCCCATTGCGCTTTCTTCATGAACTGGAGTCAACGATCCGATCGACTTGGAAACCTTTTTATTTACTGGAGTTCGATTTTGGCTACTCACCAACTTCGTCTGGTCGCGATCGAGGAGCAATACCTTCGATTTGCTTCGTATCTCGTCAGTTGCTTGTCGTTTACGCGTATTAAAATACGCCGTTACTGACGGCTGGGACATTTTTTATATACGGATATATAGCTGCGCTTTCGAAGTCCGTTAAAATTTTCAAAATCTCGATAACCTGTTTCTGGACTTCTATATGCGATGGTGACACTGTAAACTGCCTGTTAACGATAATGCCGCGCAAAATCCCGCCCTTTTTATCTATTTAGGCGCCAACAGCAGCCAACAGCACCAAGCCAGAAAGAACGCATCAGGAACAGATGTTATCCGACAACCACATAAAGCCCGCGAAATTCAAATTTTAAGACAATTAGACGTGCTTATGTCATTGCGGTTCAATCGTAATTAAAATCCAATACTTAGTTTGTAATGAATTACAATAGCTGTAACTGGTAATAGATCGCAGTAGCCATTTAAAACTGAATTTAAAGTCGACCAAAGTTAATCTAAACCGGACAAAGTAAAATTTCACAGAAATCATTACTAATATACAATTCGAGGATGAATTGTTACGTATATCTAATACTTTGTGTAAAAAATGTAAAAGACAATATAAACAGTATATAGTTTCGATTTTGATCAAAATTCTGACAAATGTTTCGCGACGTGTAAATATGGCAACGCCGATTCAGCATTTTATAATTCCGCTCTACGTAAAAATAAAATCTTTTAAAGTTTAAATAAAAATTAGCTACGTATTTAATACACTTATCGTTCAAGTGGTCTATAATCTAATCACATTATGCAGGGGTTACAGGATATCTTTTTAGATATACCTACATTAGTGAACATGTCGGTATTTTAAGTCTCAACATGTTTCGCGTTAGGAAATAAAATAGACATTAGCTTTCTACCTCGTTTGTAAAAATAGTTTCAACGTATTTTAAGTAAAACGTAGCCAAACATCAGTGGAATGTGGAAGTATCTGTCGAGAAACAACCAAACTTTAAAAAAGTCGTGCACATGTGATAGAAGTTTTTTATCTAACAAAAGTAGTTAATACTCATTAACATTATCTCGTAACATTTTTACAAGTAAGTTTATTGATTGCTACTAGTTTGACTATAATTTGCTTGCGATTTCCTCGAATTGTAAATTATACTTGTTTGTTATGATATTGTTACTTAACCTTAAAAGTATGTTAAAAACCGACTTTCCTTTCAGACTATGCGTTTTATTATGAACACGGGTTCAATGGTTAATAGGATACGAATTCTCAAAGAACGATTATTTTCGCCGAAATATTTGCTTTACACGAATGTAACAATATCCGTTTCTCTGTCTGGCATGGGAGACGTATTAGAACAACATTACGAAATATTGAAGGTATAGAATCCAAGTGTTTAAATGTTCGAAATTGCTTATATAGTCGTGTTCGCTTGTAGGGCGAGTGGGATAGGTGGAGTTTAAATAGAACCAGGAACATGGCTGGGTCTGGCATGGCTGTTGGCATACTATGTCATTATTGGTACAAATTTTTGGACGCCAGGTTACCTGGTCGTACGCTTGGCATTGTATTAAAAAAAGTTATTATAGATCAATTGGTGTGTTCTCCACTTTGTATAACAATGTTCTTCTTATCGTTGGCCATTCTAGAAAAGAACAGTTTGACAGAACTAAAAAATGAAATAATCGCAAAGGCGCATAAACTGTACATAGCAGAGTGGGTTGTATGGCCTCCGGCTCAGATCTTCAACTTCTACTTTCTGCCAAATAAGTATAGAGTACTTTACGATAATACCATATCGCTAGGTTACGATGTTTATACTAGTCAAGTAAAACACGACAAACAAAAGTGCAATTTGAAAGGTAGCAAACATTGACCAATCCTATTCTAGTAATAGAATAATTTTTTAAACGAATTGTAGAAAATTGGAGAGTTTTATTCCGAAAAACAATAATTCCTGCTGGTTGGGAAATTATACTGTTGAGGGCAATTGAAGGAATAGAAGCAAGAAGATTTCATCACAAATTTTATGACTTGTTTTACGATTGTAAATATTTATATGCAATGAAATCTAGAAACAATACATGCATATATAAGTCAGTAAACATTTTTTTTAAGTGTTTATTTTCCTTTTAAAAAATAAGACGAAATACTTAATTGGATATGCAAATTCATTGTATATTTGATTTATGAAAGTTTTATGAAAGAATATTACAAATTCACGTGCCTATACGAAAATATTTACATACATTAAGTAAAAGTGCCTTCTTACGAATGCTTCCTCTAAAACATCCCGTCATGAATACCTATAGGTACAAGAACTGCAATAAATAATAAAGAATTACGAGCCACCATTCTCCAATCATTCGGTACTGTATACGGCGCCAGGACTCGCGTCAATCTATGTATCTAATAAAACGAAACGTTACGTTACGATGTTATGTAATCGAATCTGAAAGTAATAAGCAGTAAAGTACTTACTTCGTGACTCGCGCATATAAAGATGAATGATGTGACTAAGAGATTTAATACTGGAAATCTGGGCAACAACACTAACACTCCGTGCGAGTCTGCTGCTAACCAAATGTGGCCTTGCGCGACTAGAGTTTCTAAACTAATCCGACCTAAACCAGCCAAGAGGGCTGAGTGTTTACCGCGTAATGCTAACGATGCGTTTCTAAGCGCTATATATCCTATAATCTATAACAGAAAGTCAATTAATTTCGAATTAGAGGTAAATATTGAAATGAATAAGTTATTACCGGTATGAAAGCCACGTATGAATGAATCTCCTCGCATTCCGATACCGAGTGACACAGTATGGTGAAGGTGGTATACGCCGTCAACGAAATTAACGCCAGTACAGAGGATAAAGCTGTTCCTGGAATGTGATCTATCCTCTGCAAAGCCACGAGGCCTGCTCCAAAAGTGACGCCCCACGCCACGCTGTACCTGTCCACCCTCCAACGCGACCACCATTCACGTATGTCGTCGTCGGTCGTGACGAACAGCGCTTTCCAAGGTCTCGTTACGAATACTTTCTCGAAGAAAACCTACCGAACGATCGAATATTACATACTTTTGTCATTGTATGAATTATGTAACGCGAATTGCGAATCCGTACCTCAGACATGTATAATATAGTGATCATCGATACGAGGCCTAAAAGTTTCAGAGCAAGATAAAGCAACGCTCGCGGACCGTATTCGGCCAAACTCCCGGAATATATTCTCGGAGGGAGCCACGCTAAAAAGTAGATAACTAAAAACCAGAACGAGACCAGCGGAACGAAGTGATAAAATTGATACGGCCTGTTCATGCAAAGGCATAGAGATACCGTTAAGAAATTCAGTCGAAACATCACCTGCAAAGTATAAATATTAATAAATATATTTTACAATTATAATTTTGATCGTAACGATTAGATTTCTTGTTAATACATACTCTAGCAAACCTTATTAGAGAAACGTCGCCAGTTTGCCAGAAGTAACAGAAGTGTCCGTATCCGGAAAGGAATAAATATGCCGAATTAATCAATCTCAAATACATGTAGATAGGCAAGACGTTCTTAGCTCCAGTAACGTGGTATATTAATACCACGGCTTGCATTAATCCTCTCCATTCGTCTGTTTGTTCCCGATTCAATGTTCTTGGTCCTCTTTCTCTATCTTCGGTAAAAAATAAACCGAGAGCCAGTATATAGCCAAGCGGCAGCCAGAAACTGAACTCGCTGTAGTATTTATTCTCCTTCATGAAGAAGTTAGTTCTGAATGCGGTATAAAATTAATCAGTTTATTCAGGAAGAAGGAAAATAAAATAATTGACACGTACCTGTCGCATAAATAAAAGTATGCTAAAATGATTGATAAAAGAGCCAACGATGTCATTAATGTGTAAGAGTCTTGTACTTCGGGTTGCTCGTTTTGTGCAACTTCGGAGGTATTTGTTTCCTCCCCAGTGTCTTCCAATTCGACCGTGTTGACGTGCAAATAGGGTATTTCGGAGCGGTAATGACAAAATTTTCTGTACAACCACATTCCACCGCCGATTATTATACTGTAATAAACTGTCGTTTGAATTTTATCTAAAACACGGCGCAACACGATTGATTACCATAAAGCGAGGCCGGATAAACTTAATAGCTGCAACGTCGTCGCTGGTTCTGGATAACTGCAGCAACTGCCGTCGTCGAAATTCATGTGATCATTGCAATAGGTGTTCAATAATATTTGAACTTTGTGCCTTAGAGACAAGGGACTAGCCAAATATCCGTCCGGACTTTGTTCCAAAACTCCTGTACCCACGAGTCTACTGCTTTCCCAAATGCGAGCCTCACTATTAGACAGTATCTATACATTACCAATGCATCAATAATTTTCCTTCTTTCGATGTAATTAACGTAGCGTGCATAGAATTAATTTTACCTTCTGCGCTGCTTTATTACATAGATTAATTTGCCTGTTATCTATGCCAGCTAATTGTGCTGGCAACCTGTCTTTCAACACTGGATCTTGCAGCATCCAGAGAAATCGTGTGTTCTTTTTGGCCAAAAAATCTACCGGCTGCACTAGCCTGACTAATCCCATACTATACTCGGAATATAGTTGAGTATCGCTGTTATTGTTTGCGAGAATTGTCGTTACTGCATTGCCTGCAATAATCAAGCTAGGTGCATCACTTTTCTAAAAAAAAAAAAAAAAAAAAAAAATTTAATAATCGCTAATACACATCGGTTTCTGTTCAAACTTTTATGTGTGAATATAGAAAGCTACCATCCAGCCTCTAAGGTCGTCGATCATAAAATTATCCAATCTAGGTCTCCATAAAAATTGTACATTTAATCTAAGTTGAGCGTCGTTAAAATTTAAGTCTGAATTTTGCGGTAGATCTGTTAAATCCGATGCTTTCCCATTCACTATGAATTGCGATATAAAAGATTTATACAGTTGCCTCATTCTGGCATCTCCGACGAACACAAAATGATTATGGTGGCCCATGAAAGCTAGATATCTCAAGCATCTGCGACTGTCTCTGTGTAACAGAATTTCTTTTTAATATATATTATTGCTTAACACGTTTCCTGCGGGGCCTTAAAAATGGTCTAAAAAGTTTAGTCCCATCGTCCAGCAGCCTCCTGCGATACAAGTTTAGTCAGATCTAGCGGACCTTTCCTCTCCACGGAGGGCCTTTTTCTGGCCGAGTCAGTACTTCTCCGGGAAACCTGGGACAACTCGATAGATCTATCGAGTCCCGCACGGAACGTGTTAAATGATATTCCAAACATTTTATAACTGGGAAATTCTTACGTTTGTGTATAAGAGTGCATCATACATCCGTATGGCTGCCATTCTTTGTCTCCTTTATATCTTCCTTCTGTTAACAACCACTTACAGGAATCGCTACCTAAAAGAATTAAGTGCGTTTAACTGTATCGTAAATGAACTATCGGGTCGTTCGCTACAGTTTTTACATAAAATCTAATATTTATAAGATGCAGCAATTTCGTGAATGCAAAGAAAGAGGTTAAACTAATGTATATGAATATTTTTTTTTACCATAAACGAGATGCATTAATCCATGATACAGAATAAAACAAAGAACAAGTGCAGTAGCTAACTTTTTTGCACTTGCCACTGTAATTAAACTAATAAAATGTTCCGCTGAAGTCATGAATAACTTCTCGTTTAATTACATGAGACACTAAAACCAAAAAGTTATCTTTCAATGGATCAATCTTAAATTCAAAGTATATGCAAAGTAATGACATAAATATAATCACCTAGATTTATATAGTCTTTAAACTATTAATTAACGAATGACAGTACATCGTAAATAAACGTACAATTAGAACGTGAGCTTTGTAATAGTTTACAAAGTTCCACACCAACTTATACGAGTTTATTTTGTATAAAATAATTGTAAATGCAACGTTCAGTTCCAACGTTCCCGGTCATTTCTGTAACGTGTGTTGCACACCTTGCACACTAACGAAAAATAACATCTGCAACGCAATTGATTTTTCGATTGGTTATTCGCACGTTGGTCACCAAAAGCCGACAGCTTTCAAAATTGCAGTTGCAATTTATACTGAAACTCCTAGAGTGATTGTATTTTATTTCTCATATTATAGATTTCTGTTTACTTACGTATATTTTATTTTCAATCGAAGTTGAATAGCAGAAAACAAGGAATAGTTAGGAACTGTAAGTCTATCTAGTTTAACTGAGAAAATTCAAACGTTCTACATTTTGCTCAAAATGCAATCGTTTCGATAAGGTTATTTGACTTGATCGATAAGTGCATGTTTTCTACTTATTAAACTTTGCCGATAATCAAGATAACGAAGTTATCGCACAGGTATGTTCAAGCAAAGTATACAGGGTGTTCACGTTATTGTCATAAAAAGAATTTTCAAATGTTTTCGGTTTATATTTTTTCTGTTTTTGTTAATCTAAATTTCCCTTTTTGATAAGATATGATATAAATGGGCACGTGCTGACGTATTATTGAATATAATAACGTAGATTTGATTGTAGAATTGATGTAATTTTTGTTACAATCAGAAATAATATGTCATAGATATGATGACTATTTAGAAATGCTACAATGTTGAACATTGTTTTAAATAAACTTGCAACAGGTGAATTCTCATATAATAGGCAGCTGTTTCGTTGAAAATTGACCCTTGGAAATAACTGAGCGCGATTTTTAAAATTACAAAAGTCACAAAGGATTTTGAATTTTCTCTGCATTTACGTCTTTCTATTTAAAAGTCTGTTTGGTAGATAGTTGACAGTGATGCTCAGCTTTTTGCAATATTGTTGACATTCGTATGCCAAACTATGTTAAATTATTTTTAGTAAATATCCTAAATATGTTGCATATTTTACTGCATACAGCGTCATCATCGGTGGATCTTTAAATAATACGCCCTTCGAATCCCAAATGGTTGCCAGATTACGATCGAAGATTCCCAATTAAGGAAATCCAGCAGCAGCGAAGGTGATAACAGCAGAACTATTATCAGTAAAGGGGTGACTTTCGTGGATTGTATACTCGCCCCATTACGTGGGCACGGCTGTCAAGTTTGACTGATTTACATACGTAGAGTCCCTACTACAACGACGCTTCGCGACTATTGTGTGCGGATCTTTTTTTATGTAAACGGTATAGTGCGGCCTTTTTAGGGGGAAGGAAAAAAAAATGCAAAACACTATCGATGCGGTGATTTTACGTTCTTGAACGGAGGAACAAACAAAACAAATCATCCATGTAAATTGCAACGAACAGCGGTTATGTTTTTCAATGGAGAGCAACACATCGACAATGGCGGCAATGTCTTCATCGAAGGTAAGTTAAAAATCGAAGTACTTTCAATGCAGATAGGTATTTGTCCCGTCTTTGCGTCGCGATTAAATTCGGTTCCGACTTGAAATCGTGTAACCTGTTCCGTGCTACCAGAAAAATGCGTTTTCAATCGACTGGAGTAAAATCCGTTCGCGTGTTACGCGTCAAAATTCGGGTGACGTTTCACGTCAAAGAAAACACGCTACCCCATGTCCGTATAAAAAGCATTAAACGTTCCCGTGGCATCGTTACGATACGCTAACTAATACGAAATGTTTGAATCATACTTCATCGATATTCCCGACGATATTCTGCTATTCAAAGTGTTTAAAAGTAAGTCGTCATACCGAGGTTCGATTTGTTATCTATTTATACTGCTTTTTATTTCCGCTATCGATTGACGATCTTATAATCACGATTGTGTCTATTATGTAAATGTTACGATATACACGAATTAACAAAGATTAAACTCTATAACTGCACTTTAAAATCTATTTAAAGTAACTTCCTTGACTGCAGTGTGAAGGAGTTACAATACATTCAAAGTTATTTTAAATACTCGACCTAAACAATGGATGAATACGGAATTTGTATACTACAAAAGAAGCGAATTAATAGACCAAACTCATATTTTATTTGTCAAACGAGTACTTCGTTGTTTGCGTTTGATCTTTTTTAAATATTATATTTCAGGTTGATTCTAATATACTTTATTTTTTAAATATTTAGCGAAGATTACAGAAGGAATTGATGTCTCTGTTGCGTGAACCTCCACCAGGCGTACGCGTAGATGGAGATTTAGCTGGTCAAAATTTAACACAATGGATTGTCCATATGGAGGGTGCGAAAGGCACCTTGTACGAAGGTGAAAGGTTTCAACTGCAATTCAAATTTAGTTCAAAGTATCCATTCGATTCGCCAGAAGTAACTTTCATAGGAGGAAACATACCAGTTCATCCGCACGTTTATAGTAATGGTCATATCTGTTTATCTATTCTGACTGACGATTGGTCTCCAGCTCTTAGTGTGCAAAGTGTTTGTTTAAGTATTGTATCAATGTTAAGCAGTTGTAAAGAAAAGGTAACTAAACCTTTCTCTGCCTATTTCACCATAAAATAATCTCTATAAAATCCTATAATGGTTGTTTTTACAGAAAAGGCCACCGGATAACACATTTTACGTGAGAACTTGTAACAAAAATCCGAAGTTAACAAAGTGGTGGTATCATGGTACATATTCGTTTTGTATGTATTCGTGTACAGCGTAAGAATTCAATAATGAGATCCTTTTTTCCCTTGTAACAGACGATACAGTTTAACAGCGACTGCTAGGATCGTTAACATCTTTTCAATGTGCAGTTATTGCTGGACCAATTGAAGCGACATCTCTTGTGTCTTAAGATGATTAATACTTCAAAGGTGAAAACGTTGAAGTAACTTTATCACGTATTAAACAAATCAGATGCATAAAAGCTAGAGAAACAAAGCAAAGGCTGCATATTACTTATTACTATTACAATAAAGAGGCAATGTAAAATGCGTGAGTTATCCATTTATAAATTATTACAACGTTACTGAGAACGGTGTATATGAGGCATCGAGAACGAAAAACGTGTCTAACTCACGTTTTTTGCGAAATCGAGTAAGTCGCATAAATGTATCTTAGTAGGCTATGTTATTTTAAACAGGGAAAAAATGTTTATTTTGCAACTATGTGCAACAGGAAAGGTTGCTAGAATCCTGTGCAAAAAGAAATGCTGTTAGAACACTATATTTTTAGATCGCTTATCTTTCAGTTTATTGAGTAGCAGGGTTAGTCCCTTATTGCTCTCAATGCCTCATATTATCCCACAATTAAACAGAAACAAGCATAGATTACAAAACACAAACGCTGAGAGAGGAGATGCACGTAAGATACTAATGTACGGATTAAAAAAAAAAAAAGTTTTGTTTTATCTATGTAGGGAATACGTTGTAAAATGATATCAGATTAATATATTTCAGTAATTATTGATAGTATAACACCAAAAAATACATGTTATCTCACTTGTTACCCCACTTATTTAGTATTCATTCTCTTACTGTGTTATTTAAAATAAAGGGTAAGCGAGTATTTTGAACGAATTTGCTGATGTGCAATTTGAATTAAGTATAAATATAAATATTCTCAATGTATAATTCCACATAGTTCCAATCACGTTCATTGTTTTAATGCTAATAAAGTACGTACTTTATGTGTTTAAAACGGTTACTCGATATTGTTAGGATCAGTGACCTGTATTATTGATCAATAAAATTCATCCTTTTGTAGTAATATGTAAAAAGAAAAGTGGTATTGTAGTTATTATTACTTCGTGTCATCGACCATTTATTTTGAAATATCAACTTGTAGCTGAAAAACTTCAAAAAGTAGTGGAGTTATAAAATTTTCAACCCCTTTCTGCATATCGAAAATTATAAACAAAAAATTATTTTTCATTTCTGGATCGATATGGCAGTTCCCTGGTACCACGAGATATCATGGAACGGTAAGTATCGTCATACTTCGTTCATAAGTTGCTACTGACTAGTATAGGTGTCGCTACGAAACAATTTATTGCCCACGAAATTAATGAACTATCAATTAACTTAATTATTTTTTAGGGAGAATGTATTTAATTCATCGAGCAATAATTTAAGATTTCAGTAATTGTAAATAGTGAAATTTTGTTAATGCCCCTATCAATTTATACTTCGCGTTTGATCCACTATATTTTTTTAAGGACAAGATAAAATCAGTCGCAGGATATTTTACTGTAAAATATAGATGGTGTACGAAAATACATGGTAATAAGGGAAAATGTGCAAGAGCAACAAGTAAGGAGAGGAAAATAGAAAGGGGGATGAAAGAGAAAAGGAAGGCGAGGGGGTGGAAGTTAGCGAGAATATTTTTACTCAAGCCTGTTAACTACACTCTGTTATTTTATCTCACGTACACAGTTTTTCCACCACTACCACGCCGTTATGCGGGGAATATAAGTTTTAAGGCGTGTTTTGATAGCGTCAGGGTGTGTCAGTCGGCGGGGCTTCCTACCTAATGGATCACTTCTCCGTTTATTCGTTCATACTTTTTCAAGTGTACGACCTCATGATACCTTGAGTTTCCTCGACATCACCAACTTCAATTATTTTGTAATCACAGATTCTTGATAGTAATCTTTCTAGTTTTATGTTATTTCTTTTATTTTTTTTTTTTGTGATACTCCGTTTAGAAGTTCCATTAGTCAGTGCGATGACAATTACGGTCCAGCCACTTAAAAAGTGTGAAAAGGAGAAGATAAAAGCCGGCTCGTCGCGGACACGTATTTACGTGAAACAATATTTTTGTTGGCTTTAAAAAGGCGGCGACAGAGAACTCTTCTCTCCCTTTTTCTTCCCTTGTGCCTCAACTTTTACTGTGCGAGGTGGATAAGCGAAGACACTGTCAGTCGTCGACTTGTCGCTAACACTGCCATTATTTTCGAATCTGTATCAACTAATAGTACAACCCGTTGCAGTTTTTCTTATTAGATAAAACTGATAAAGTAATTTGCGTGAATCTTCCCCCAAGATATTGAAGCCTAAAACCATAATCCAAGCATAAATTAATTTCTTACAAGATTGTAGATCATTTTATATTATAGTTCGATAAAATTAACATACATTGTGATATTTCTAATTTTCTAGGTGTATCGTGCAAGACACGTGATCAATGACAATAAGATACGCGTCGTTAATCCATTCGGGGCTTCCACCGAGGGATAAACAAACCGAATCGAACAATTTGTTTTTGTACGCTGCCTAAGTAGTCAACTATCTGGCACGCGAGCCTCGCGGAGCGCCGCACAGAGGAGTCGAAAGACAGTGAGTGAAAGAGACACGAGACAGAGCGACCGATAGAGAGGGAAAAGAAAGAAGGAAGGGTGAGGGGGCGTAGCATAGTCCAAAGACGAGGCGACAAAATCAATTATTTTGTTAAACAACAAGCTTTGTTGTGTTAGGTTTGCCAAAATAACCAAAACAATACAGTGGCTCGTAGCGGCCGCGTACGCGTCGGTTCATTCAGCCCAACCCGTGCCGCTCCCATTCAGATATTCGATCTATGGAACACGAGGATCATTGAAAGTCATTAAGCTTCGCCGAAAAGTTAAATCCGTTCCGTACTTAATCTTCCATAGATAGTAGATGACCGCATCGATTGGTCGATGAAAATTGGAAATGGAATACGATTCACAGAAATATTATTAGAACCCGGGTAACTCGGTAATTACCTCAATCTCCATTGCCGTTCCCCGTGTTGATACTGTCGATCCCAGCTGATCGAACTCCCGAAAATCCATCGTACGTGGCAACGTACGTAGAGGGAGAGCCGTAAGAACGGACGTTGTTATTACAGATGCCACTCGTTCAAGATCCCTGGGTATATTTCAGGCACAAAGAAGCCTCCTTCCAATCCGGAAGAGTGACGCCTAATTTTCCGGACCACGCGCTCGTGGTTTTCTGAAAAATCGAGGGAACTGCTGTACCGACGGGGCAATCAATTCATAATTTACCATTATTATTTGAGTTTATTTTGAAAGCGACGTAAGTCCATTTGCCTTTAAATCGAGATATTTAAAAGTTTTCACTTGAATGAATTTAAAAATATTGGGTACCGATAACGTAGTAGTAATTATGTTTTCCTGTTTCTGGGAACGTGGAGTTTATTAATTCAATCAGATTAATAAATATTATTTAAAAAGTAAGATGTTCTTGGGGCCCATAAATGGACTTAATCTACTTTTGAAATTAATAAAAAGATCATTTTACTTTTTGAAAATGCATAAGTTCTTTCAATAAATATAATATCCTTCAAATAAACAATTTGTGTTATGAAAATAGAAATTAGACATTTATTCACTTTTTAAGGGCGGAGACTGTTTCGAGGGTACCTCCGAATCGATCGGAGCGGCATTTTTTCTAAGCGACCGTTATCAAAAATGAAGAAAAAGGCGATTCATTTACTACCAAAACCGTAAGTATTATCGCCTTTCTCTACTTTCTATGACCTTCAATGACCTTATGTAATAGGTCGTTGAACTCGTTTTAAGATCCTCTATCACGATACGGAAGCAAAAACATACCGATCCATTTAAAAAAATGGAGGTGACCTTCAAATGTGCGAAGTACCTCCACCTGCAAAAAAAACTATTATCGCCACCGGATGGCCCCCTTCGTACTGTGCAATTTTATTTCAGCAAATATTTTTGTGAAACTTATAGTTTCCGAGATATCTGAGGGGCTAATAGTTATTGCCCCACCCTGTATATCGGTTGTGAATTGTTTAAAACTGAAAAAATCACATAGAATCGTAACTATTACAAACGTTAACTAGATTTTTTTAAACATGAACTTAGGCTACCTTCAAACTAAAAGGTTCATTTCGTCTCGGAAAAATATTTCTAAATTTTCAAAAATTCTATATGAGACTGATTGTGAACTATAGATCCACAACAAATAAAAATTCTGCACCGTTCCCAAACTCCAGATGTCGTTAATCGCATCATCGACAGGCGTCATTGAATGGTTCCATCATCGTCGACCGATCCTCTCGGTGTCGCAGAGCATAATTCTCCCTTTCCGCGGTCGTCGAGGAAAATCGGTGAAAGCAATAATTGCGAGAGGAAGAGCCGGGGATGTTTTCCTTCGCGGCGAGTGAAATGGACGGGGGGGAGGGGGAGGTAGAGTACATACATATCTACATAGAAAGAGAAATGAGGAGGTCGATGAAATGTGGTTGAGGGGGAGGGAGAGCGAGGTGGAAGGCGAGAAAGGAAGACGGTGAACGAGAGGAAGTAGGCGAAGAAGAATAGAGAACTCGGGGGGAAAGAGGAAGAGCGAGAGGACGGCGAAAAGGGAGCGAGATAAGAAGGGAGGGAAGAAGGGGAGGGAGGGAATTCGTGCTGAAATAACATTGGATGGCAGTGGTATTGTCAACCCCCGTGCTCGTGCGCCTCCACGCTCCTCTCCCCTTCTCCTTTCACATTCTCTCTGTCTCTCTCCGCTCTCCATCCGCCGAAACCTTGTCTTTCTTTCCCTAGACCGACCTATCCTAGCTCTGGCTTAGTTTAGGCACCAGAATGTAGGTGCTCCCGAATAGAATAGACGGCGCTGCCAGGAGGGATGAAACAACACCCCGTTCCCACCGATTTCTCCCTCGCTTCCTCTCTCCGTCTCCGTTCCTCTCTCCGCGACGCGCCGACAACGAGCCCGCGACCGTCTCTCTTCGGGCCCGGTTCTTTCCCCATCGCCTGTCTCCCGATCCGTTCCCTAAATGCGGCCAATAAAAACAACACCGCGGCCGTCGCGCGAGAGGAAGGGAGAGCCGCGACAGGAAAGATCGAGGATACGGTGAATTATAAAAATAACAGTGCGAAACGATCGAACAATTGGCCGATTCGGGCTCTGGACGTCCCGTTTCTACGGCTCGTGAAAAATCCCCCCATTCACCGTCGGTGACAACTGTCCGCCACCTCCCTCGATCCTCCGCGCTGTTTGTCTTTTTATTGTCCAACGACGGGCGAAAATTACGGGAACGGGCGTTGAATAAATAATGAGGGGTGCGCCTCTAGAAGGCTCGACCACTTTCGACCGTGATTCTTTGAGAGCCGTTCTCCTGTCGTGCGATCGACTCGTTCGATTCCCATCGCAAGCAATTACCGACGCCCGCCAAAATGTGCAGAATTGTAGTTCCAAGCGTCTTCTTTTCTTCGCACGATTTTTTGGATTTAGATCATTACAGTGAATTCTCGTTATAAGCGATCTAAGTTGAATCGATTTTTTTTTTACAGTCACTCATAGAAAGGAAAAGGTCGCTTATACCGAGAAATGGAACTCAACTATAGTTGGAGAATTTGATTGGTTACATCGCGAGATTCTATTGGTTACATCTCATAGCGACACGTGCAAGGGCGGACCGTTAACTTCGGGGGCCCTGGACTGACATTGTTTTGGGACTCAATTTACTCAAATTAACCAAAGTTTGGGTTAGTTGTACCGACTTGTTTGCCATTTTGTCGAAAAACTGTTTTTTACCGTTTTTAGAAAAAATTATAGGCGATAGACATTTCAGAACTGTTTTATTTGATATTTTACTCAAATCCAATAGTGTCGATAACCAACGATTAAAGTTTTTTAGGGCGGCAAATCTTGAGCAAAAGAAATTGAAAAAGATAGTAAAATGGTTTTGCTCGTAACTGTTCATTTTTTCGTCGATAATAATAATAATGTAGATATCAGTTCTAAAATATAAATAGAGTCTAAGGGTAGAAACACGTAAAACGCTTGTTGCTTGCGCTTTTTTTGTCTTTGTTTTTGTCTTCTCAGCGCGACAGTTGAACAAAGACAAAAACAAGCGCCAGCATCAAGCGTTTTTCGTGTTTGCACCCTTAAAGTGTGTTATGCAACTTATATTTGCGTATTTCCATTGCATATGTGAATAAAATATAGGAAAGGGTGGCAAACACTTATTAGCCTAGGGGCGCCAACTTTCAAAATCCGCCCCTGATAAAGACCATGCCCAAATTCGCTCCTAGACACATGATTTATCGACCGGATAACCAATCATACCTCAGAGCCTTGACCATAATATTTGAAATATAAAAACATGTATATGCATAGAGTAGAGTAGATGTAAGGCTGCGAGTGTTAGAGCCACAGACTGTAGTAATAAGTAGATTTTTCTGGTATTTTACTTCTCTATGCGTTATATGCTTCGTGGTTCTATGACGTAACAGTCCCTTATAAGGTCTCTTTTTTTTTATTTCTACACTGATTCAACTGGTGCAGAGTGAACCAGTTGCTGTCTCCTTCCGTTTTGTGAATTAGAAGAAGGCAGCCATTGATTTCTATTGTACTGGTACAGCCAGTGCCGGAATACAAAACGGACCTATAACGAATTGTTGGAACCTAAGTTGCTTATATCGAATTTCGTTCATAACGAATAGTCGCTGCTATCGAGAATTCACTGTAGCTTCTGTTTTAAAAGCACAGAAAAACTGATAGAGCTTCTGTAGCGATGCCTCCATGAATCCATCACCTGTCTATTCTCTTAATCCTTCTTTTACGGAGAACGGGTAACCACCACTCAATTTGCGGGCTAATATCCATCACTTACAGGGGGTGTATTTATAATTACGCGCTTCCTTCCCCGCCTCTCTCGTTTTCTCCGATGTTTTCCTACTTTCCGACGATGGCATTCCTAAAATTTCCTCCCGCTTTTCGCGCCACCCGTTCCCCTCGCGCCCCCAGAAATTCCTCCCGGTTCGGTTTCCCCCCTCGCGCTGCACGCGAGTACACGAACTCCTCGACTACTCGCCTCGGCGAAGTCAAAGAGAGATAAAATCTATAAATATGTGGGAGGCGCACGCGACCCATTCCAGTGTTTGTTCAACCAGGAATAACCTCCGTTTCTTCATCGTGCGCCGAACCCCGAGAAGAGGCTGGTTTTGCGGCTTGACGCAAGCCTAATCCAGGGTGATGCTTCGTTAACCACCTCCGGCGTACCGGGCGGCCGCCTTCGTTTTTCCGTTCCTCCCGTTGATCTTCGCCCTGTCGCGAAATTGTCCGCGAAATCCTCCTTCTTCTTTTTGGGAAGGGCGAAGGTGAAGTCTACGCAACGAGATCCTGTGAGTCCTGCGAATCGCGTTTACGGGGAATTTGAATATTTCTACTATGAAAGAGATCCATAAATTCTTGATTAGAAATAGTTGTCTCGATTCGAAACAAAGCGATCATTTTTGGAGACACTGCGAAGAGGTTCGATCGTGTTTTCTACAGTGTGTAACAAAAATGTTGCAGTTCCTTCAAATGGGTGATTCCTGAGTTGATTTTAAACAACTTTTTCCTTAGCGAAAATGTTATGTGTGGCTTCGTTAACGAGTTATTAACGAAAAACGTTGACTAATAGGAGAGCGAGTATAATGGATTAATGATGGCGCGGACGATGACGGACCAATACTACTCTCAGCTAAAGCCCGCGCTGCAATTCGTCCACTGTACTCGTGCTCTGATTGGTCGGTGTTTTTTGTTAATAACTAATGAACAAAGCCCCACCTAACATTTTTGCTAAGGAAAAAGTTGTTTAAAATCATCTTAGGAATCACCCTTTTCAAGGAACTGCAACATTTTTGTTACGCCCTGTATAATTCAGGGTAACTGCGTCGATTCCCGATTTCAGGTCCAATCGCCCAGGTCCTCCGTCGGCGCGGTATTCGAACAATTTGTCGACGGAACTTTGGGGAACTTCGTGAGGCTTCGTTCCGCTGGCAAAAGTTAGTTAGCTAGACGCGAACCGGCAGCAGACGGGAATTAGTTAGCGGTAAACACACCTCATCAATCTTCCTCGAACGTCGTCGTTCCCTTCTCATCATCGCGGCGCACCGTGTACCCAGACGATCGAAAATACCCGCGACACGTGTCTCCATTAAAGTGCTGCTTGCTGGGAATCTCGAACACGTCATTTTCTGGACGAATCGCTGCTCTACCAGGAACCCCGTTCGTCTTCGCGCGGCATACTTTTTTTTTTTTAATTCCTGGGGGACAGATTTACGTAGCCGCCTATCACGCGACCGGATTTCCGTGTCCATTCCTTGAAATCGCTCCCTTTCGTTTAGATCTCGGCGTTGAATATCTGCGAAAAGAACCGAGAAGATCAAATTATATTCCGTGAAATGGAGTCGCGACGAGTTCTTATTTAGCAGAAGCTTGTACCAGTAGTTCTAAGCCTTGGAAGTTGAGGAAGCTCGAATGACTGCTCCGATCGGCGAATTACTTTCAGCGCCGAATCCGCTCCAGTCATTAATCAGAGTCGCGAGATTACAGCGAAGACTGCGCAGACACGGGGATCGCCGGTTCTCGCGTCGTTGACTGAGAAATCAGAAACCAGTTCGAAACCGCGCCCCTTTCCCGTCGCTCCTCTCGCAATTAACGCGCGCAATCTTTCGCGGGGCTCGCAAGGAGCTCGGTTGAAGTGCTGTTAGAAGCATAGGAGGGCCGAGGCGAAGAGAGAAAGGTCCGCCATTCTCGACACCTGGCAACAGCCAATGGTAGGATAAAGCAGACAGGAGAGAGCTTTTGGTCCTCTCGAATGCCACACCCTTCATTGTGACCACATATCGACCGAGTCTCTCTCTTTCTCTCTCGCAGCTTCGGGGCTCCCGCGTTCGCTGCCACTAATTGTAAGTACTAGCGGCGTACTTGCACGCGCATGTGTCGGTGTCCACGGCTACCTCGAGGAGCGCGGGCGCGAGTACTAGGCATGTAGCCGCAACCGGTTGGGTTTCACCTATGGTGATTTCTAAATAGTTCTCATCCTGGGAACTTCTCGCTTTGATATTCTTTGAAAGCACCGGAACCACCTTTTTATCGCGGTTTGACAAGGTGCGTCTGCAATGTTTGAGCTGGTTTTATTAAAAAAAAATCCCTCGCTTCTTGGATTAGTCCGGAGTAAATACGAAATTCGTGTACCACGAGGTACATGACTGTGGCAGCTCCCGCGGTCAGGTTGAGGGCAATAACCATCCACTTTAGCCTCAGCATGGCTTCTATATGGCGCGAGAATGCGGAGCTACCCTAGGCAACCCTCGAATAATATTTTGATATCCCCCTCTCTTCCAGCCAGGACTTTTCTCCTCTCTCGTCCGATCCGCCACATATCAGCGGCAGGAAATTATTTTTCACACTCCCATATCCTTCGGCTCCCTCCTTCTTATTCGACCGGGGAATTGTGATGTTGTTCTTGCCGTGAGGAGGGAAGGAAACCCTGCTCACCCTCGCCGGTAAACAGGGATTCGTCCAATTGTTGCGCTCGATATGGTGGATTAACGAATGGGCTAATCGTTTCGGGTGGCGAAAATGGGAACAGTTGTGTAACTCGGGCGTCAATGAAAATTAATTAATAGCGAAATCCTCTTAATAATCGATCAGGCTACGCGCGTGGCAAATGGAAATCGTTAAAAATGATGAAGGATCGTCCGTGTAACACGGTGTGCAGGTACATTAAAAGGACAAACGAGGGCTGCAGCGCGGCTTAAATGTTATTTCATGCGACAGAGATTGCTTCTTCAGGTAACAACGCTCCCGTCGACGACCTAGACGGTGGACCTGCACGAGAGGAGTTCGTCAAATATGTATGCGGATAAACACGGAGAAGGTTGACAGAAATAATATCCGCAGGTGAAGGCGATCGCACCTGTCGGCGTGGGTACGAAAGGAATTTTCTGGTCTATCGGCAGGAGCCACGAAACACTTTCGATGATCACGGTGCAATTTTGTGCGTCGGATTAGAGCGCGATTTGATATCTCTTGCATGTTCAATAACGTAATACAAATATTTCCTTCGGGAGAAAGAGAACCGATCCGCCTCGGGCTATTAAAAGGAACCAATCGAAGGAATTCGTGCGGAAACATCTTTCCACAGTTACACGAATTATCCTCACCGATCCATCACCCTCGAAATCCAATGACCTGTTTACACAACAACGTCACTGGGCCAGGTTCACCTCACAAAGGGAATCAAACTCGCGTCGCGTTCACCGTATCGAATCGAGCAAATCCGCCGGAGAAATTTCTTCTTCTTTCCTGGTTCATCCGACAAGTGCGAGATTTACGTCACTGTGAAAGGGAAAACCTTTTTCTGCAGGTTTCCCCTGCGGGAAAACTAGCGTAGCGTGGCCAATGGTAGATTTAAGACGCTTTCGACTGGGCTGGACATGTGTCTATTTAGAATTACTTTCACTGTTAATCGACTGTGGAACAGCAGTTGAAGGGGTTATATGCAGTCAGGAGGCCGAAGTAAAGAGAATATTTGACAATTTTTTTTTTAAAGCATAAACATACATTGGTACAATACTTTTTGTATTTAAAAATGTAATCTTTTGAAGAATATTTACTAATTTTTTTGTGTAAAAATAATTTATACGGAAGTTATTAGCAGTATTCCATAGTCATTTTAAAAAAAAATGGTTATGCGCGGTGAACACTGTCGTTTGCAATCAGGTTACGTAAAATCAAATAACGCAAAAGGTTTCGTTAATTTATTAGTTTATCATCTGATTGATCGAAGGGATAATCGAAATATTATGTTAAAAGAAAATGATGACTATTTAAAGTAAAGTAAGAAATATGTATACATTGAGAAAAAATCCGTCGAACTAATAGTCTTTTATATCTAAAATAAGCTCACGAAGTTTGAAAAGGATTGGTGCAGTAGTTTTTGAGACATCTTGCTCATCGTCTTCGTAAATGTTGCTTCGAGAAAAGCACTTTTCAAGTTTCAAAAGCTAATTACTAAACTGCGGATTTTTATACACAATGAAATATTTAGAAACGCATATAATTAATTGAAACTGGAATAATAGTATGTCTCCTTTTTTCAATATTGTAACTTGAACTGTATTTTTTATATTTTGGCATTTATCAACAATTTTGAAGATTTTTAGAATCCTTGGAATTGTCATAAATCCATAAAATCCGTAGACTACTAATTATATATAATGAAGGAATTAATTGGAAATGTCAATTTAGTCAGATAAATTTGAAACTTTCAGGGAATATTTCTAAGATGAAATTGTTATTTTTAAAAATTCGATTTTTGTCTACTTCCTCACTGCGTATAACTCTTTAAATAGAATATCTTTCGAATTTGATAAGTCATTAATTTGTGAAGTCTTCGGTAATACCATTTTCTAAACCATTTCACTCAAATGTGCCTAGCTGATTTGATTTTTGATGCTTTTATGGAAGGAATTTTGTAAAACGATGTAGTGATTGAGACATAGGATTGACGTTTGTTGGCAGAATTCGAGCATAATGGCAAGGATCAGGGATTCCGATCCTTTTCAGCGGAATGAGATCACGCGCATTCTACGCGAAGGTTTCGACCAGACCACCGGAACAGCGGTCGATACACGTTGATTCGAGGATTCGAAACCGTCCAACATTTTGTACGCATTGTCACGGCCCTAAACGGATACTTCGCATTCAATTGAGCTCTATCACGGTGGTCCTTGCCTTCGCGTTTCGCGATTTCGCTTTCGTTCACCTGCTACAATTTTAAAGGAATTCGGAGAAGGATACTAAATTCCACACACAACATATAGTTACGTAATTCACTATACTCAAACATTACTTAAAATTGAACGGCTCTACCACAGGAAAAAAGAATCCTGCAAAGGGCAATTTGTAGGGGTGTGCGGCTACTCGAAATTACGGGTTCGGTTCGGGATCCCGAAAGTTTGTCGACACATAAATATATTCGGGGACCCGATTTTCGATTCGGAATCCGGTTTTCAATTCGAAACCCAATTTTTAATACACATAGCAAAATTACAATTTAAAAATTTAAATAGAAAACCAGACTGAAAAGTTACTGAGTCCTGATTAAAAATCGTGTCCCGAAATTACGGGTACCCGAATATATTTATGTGTCGACAAACTTTCGGGATCCCGAATCCGACCCGAGGCTCGGGTACCCGTATGTTTGGGAACCCGCACACTCCTAGTAATTTGAAATCAAGTAAAAGTGCTCAGAGAAAGAAAGTTGATCTAACCGTCGAAAATTCTCCCAGAAGCGGGATGCGAAAGACGCGGATCTTCCAGCGATTAATCAAGCAACGCGCAGCGTAGATTACGGAGCCGCGGTTGAGGATGGAGCATGATCCCCCGAAACATCGAACGGGAATCCCTCGACTGTAAAATATCCCGTCCATTACCGCAACTTTGCGGCTCGGCGCTAACCGCCTCATATACATATCAAGCGGACCACGTCAGCCGGAGCATGCCGAAGTCGTAAAGCTCCCGTGCACGCGGACGGGCGAAAAAGAATTCCCGGTGCCTAATTCGAGCTGTTTATCCAAGCGGTGTTTCGGCCCTCTTAATTCATACGCGCTGTTGTTGCAGCTTAGCCAGCGCCAAATTTATTAAAATCGCTCGCGACGTCCCCGTCGTCTGCTGCCGACCTAAGGACTTACCAACGAGTCTTCATCGCGTTCCTGCGCTAGTCGTTCTTTTGTGGAATCGGTTTTAAGATAATTTAAGACCAAAATGGAGGAGATTACACTTCCAGTAAATTGACTAAAGTTTCACTGTGTTTAAAAATTAAAGTCTCTGCCCTTCAGATTTCTGCTGTCCCTCAGAATCACTTAAGGCTGCTTCAGACACGTTTAGTAATTTAGTCGAGTGGCAAGTATTTTAGTAATTTGCTACATATTTATTTATTTATTTGCCAGAAAAACAATGCCGTTGCATCAAATATACACGTAATATACACGTACTATATTAGACCCAACTGACATCCTACAGAGATGCATAGAAGCATCTCTTCGTAGGTCTGGTCACAACATAAAGCTTACATACTAACTTATACTCTACTATATAAACTTTCCAATTTATAATAACAAATATATATTTAAAACAAAACAGTGAATATTATTGTTATTATACATACAATTTTATCCATAATTTCAACTTCTTTTTAATATTAATTTTGTCTTTAGTAATTAATTTTAGCTCATTCCGTAAGCTGTTATAAAGTCTGATAGCTACCAATAGACTGTTCTTATTACTGATAGTTTTTTTTTGAATTTGGGTATCCGAATCGCTTTTGTTCTTGTTTTACTGTTAGATTTGTGGTACTCATTTTTGAGATCTAGGTAGTGATACGTTAAACACTCTAAGCTGAATAATTGATTCAAATCAAAAGGGTAATTTTGAAAATTAAAAATATTTCTGTAGACTATTTTTAATAATCTTCTTTGCAGTTTTTGCAATAGACTTAAATTGTTTTGATATGCACCACCCCATGCAATTATACCATAGCTTATTACGCTATGGAAGAACGCATAATATAACCTTAAAGTTTCACATTGTATCATTTTGGCTAACTTGTAAAATATAAAAATTAGATATTTTGTTTCATTAATTATCCATTGTATGTGTTTATCCCATTTAAGATTATAATCAAAAATAACACCTAAATACTTGCAATGTTCCACCCTTGTTAGGCTTTCACCATTTACGATATATGAACATTAAAATTTAGTCGAGTAATTTAGTAAAACAATGCAGTAACTTACCACTCGACTAAATTGCTAAACGTGTCCGAATCAGCCTTTATTCTTTATGTTATCCGATTCAGACAACGGCTACGGAAAATCGTCATTTGTTTCGTTCATGTGTAAACCACTACATATAAAAACGCGACACTGATTTGGATTTTCCGTGTCTGAACCGGATAATATAAATCAGGCTTGATTCTTGAAACGGCAGACGCAAGTTGTCCGCGCTTTAATTGACCTCGAATGCAAGTATCTTATCATCCATCATGCATTACAGGATCTTCTCAGATGGAGGCTTGGAAAATCAAAGTTGCTGCAAGTTCGCAACATGTAGAGAGAAGCGAGGTGCCCGGTGCTTCAGTTCCACGGCGAGGGAGGCTCAAAAACGTCGCGGGAACGCGTTGGAGGTCTTCGAGGCCCCTCGAAACCGGCAGCTATGCGAAGCCACGACAGTCGAGCGACGAAGAAAACGATTTAATGGTCGGCGACTGGTCTTCGGACGGTGACGTGACGTCCGAGTGCAGGCTGCGTCGTGTCAGTGCGAAAGGGAAGCCTCGTGCACTCAGCTACAGACGAGCGAGCAAACGAACCGTCCTCCTCTCTCCCTTGTTCAGGATAGAACGCACACAGGCTCGGGTCGCGACACGACGTTTCGTTATTTCGCTGGAGCTTGGTGGATCTCTCGAAGCATTCCGAGACGTCCGCCTCGCGTGGATGTAGATCGATACCACCTGAGATGTCTTCGGCATGGTTTGCGAAGGTAACAGCGACGGCACAAATGTTTGTTTCCTTCGAAAAAGGTTCGGGGATGATAAGCGATAGCAGTTTGATGAACGTCTCGTTATTTGGGAGGGCGGAGAATCTAGAATATCCGTTCAGGGAGCGGATCAGCGCAGCATATATGCTAGGAAAGAGGAAAATACGTAAACGAGCAGGGGTATGGCGCAGCGTAAATAAAGCCCTGTGAAATTGTCCGCTGTTCGAGGAATCGAGAGTGCATCCGATGTGCAAATCGGTTTAACGAGAGGCCCCCCGCCGGCGCGGCGCTCCACCCCCATAAAATAACAACAGGCATCGTTTCCATGCGTCGCGTTTTCAGCTCGACGCCATTATCTCTGCCTGCTGCTGTTCTGGACCCGCGCTCACTCTCTGGATCCACGGCGATGATAATTCCGACGCTTTCCGTCGATCTGCTGGCGTCTCGTGACACGAAACCCTCTTGACGAAAACGCGGACTGCATTTCAAAGACTGTGAAACTCCTTTTGCCGCGATGGATTGTAGACAAACATCCAAAAATGAGATGTTCTTTGATAGTGAAAGGGTTGGTACAGTTTCCTTCGATATTTTCGTTGCGAAATTTTCGACCGTTACGCACTTCCCGAAATAATCGCGGAGGGCGAATTAATGCAGACGAGGGTGGCTCGTCGTTAAGAAAAGCCTTATCAGGGAACTGCGAACGCACACAGTTAACCCGGCAGGCATTTACGGGTGCTCTCGTATGGCAGGCCAGGAAAAGCCAAAGGGAGGGAACGTGCGCGCTTACGCCGCCGGTGTTTGTTCAGCCGCAACTTCTCTAAATCTTTTGTGCAGCGCGCAGGAGGGTTGCGGTTGTCTCGCGTAGAACGTGGTTACATATGTGTCCGGGTACCTATGTGCCTACTTAGCGCTCAGGTACACCCAGCGACTTCCTCGGGCGAAGATACCAACCGCGGACTATGAAAGCACGCGTTGCTAAAATAAGATAATTCCGAAACCGACTCGCGACCCCCTGAAAATATTGTATCACCTTATGGTTCACTCTTCCACAAGCTGAACCACATTTGAATAAAGTGCAGAGGATTCGTTAACCCTTTAAGTTCGGAAGCAATTTAAACTTGTCAATTTTTTTAAAAATTCACTTGTTGCTAGCCATAAACAGTTTACTTTTGGGTTCCGATGGTACGAACAGTTTCTTTCCCGGGTAGTAAAAATCACTAGACGCATCAAATCCCTATTTTACAATTAGCAGTAAGTATTTAATAAAGATTCGTTAGAATGAATGACACTCTGAAGTTCCAATAGAACTTAAAGGTTTACGCGTACAAATAAATAACTCGAAAGTGAAGGTTAGTTCAGTCTTAAAAAAGTTAAGAAAAATTATAGCAGACTCAGGACGATCTAGAAAACCAATTAACAAAATTCGCGAATCCCTAATCTCCAATTTCAAAACTGAAACGTAACTCTGCGCAGCACTCTCCTTGTTCCAAATGAAATATCTTTTTTGAGGAACTTCTGTTACCTACTACTAACAATTTTCCGAATGCATTTTTGTTTCTAGTTGATGCAAACCTTCTGTCAATTATCTAGGAAGAGATAAAAACTACCTCAATAAAAATAAATATCGCCTTCTACTTCATCGTGAAGGTCAAAATATTGAATAACTATCTCCTACACCTGATGAAAAGAAATTCCTCCAAGAGAAAGTCAACCCAAATATGATGAATGAAGATCCCTCAAGCAAAGTAGCTCATCCTCCTCTTCTATCATCTACTACTATCTTCTAGCATCGCTCCGCTTCAATGCTTGAAGTCAGAGCTGACCAACAACCGTTGCCAAAAGGGAAGAAGCGGCGCAAAGCGCGGAGGAAGCTTGCGGATCGCCGCAAGCTCATCGAGTTAATCAGGCTCGGGTCCGCGGGAGGACCGGAACCGTCGAACGACCGAGTCGTCGGCTCGTCACCTCGTCAGGAGCGTTTAGCTTCCGTTTCGTTTGGTCGGAACACAGATCGGCTGTCTAAAAGACACGAAGCAACAGCCAAGACAAACCTTAAATGCTTGCTAACCAAACAGTCGGAATTAGCCCGCGTTACCCGCCCACCGAGGAAACCGGTGCTTTCGCCCGTTTACTCCTCTCTATGGCTATTATCTTCCTGCTGCTGCCTACCCGTCGGGTTCTTCGTGCCCGACGGCGTCTACTTTTCGCCTATGTCGGACGGGGAAAACTAGCATTCCGTGAATTTTTTTCGCGTCACGGCGCGCTGCGAGTCGCTCGGGAACACCTGGGGAATCTGTCTTAGGCCGGGGTCCCACTAGAGAAAAGCGTGGCGCGCACGGTTCTGAAAACCAGCTGAAAAAGTCGATTTTCACGAGCAGATTCGTCCTGAAGTACTTAAAGTACTCTGTCAAGGCGCGCTTGGTACTTCAGGATGAGTCTGCTCGTAAAAATCAACTTTTTCAGGTGATTATCAGGACCGTGCGCGCCGCGCTTTTCTCTAATGGGACCCCGACTTTAGACTTTGGGAGAATTTTGAGGCCACGAGGATTTCTTCTTGGGTTTTTTTTGGAATGTTGGAACCTTCGGCGATGGAACTCTGATGGAGAGCAAATTGGTCAAGGCTGGAAAACATAATGAAAAATTTTCTGGAACCGGAAAGAGTTTAAAAAAATGTAAGAGGAAACTATCCAAGAGGTTTTCATCATAAATTCAATGGAAATTTATTTACAACTAAGAGCAGGCTTGGATTTTGGGAGGATTTTGTCTTGGGGATCTTTGGAAAAGTTGGAACTTTGATGGATTCTGATGAGAAGGAAACTGGTCCGCGTTGTGAGCTTTAATACAAATTTTCCAAGCCAAAGAAAATTGAAAAATCGAAAAGGAAACTATCTAGGATAGTTTTACCATGAATTCAATGAAAATTTATTTCAAACGAGGAGCAGACGTGAGCTTTGCGAGGGTTTTTACAGTTTAGGAAGATTTTTTTCTTGGGTGCCTTTGGGAAAGTTGGAATTGTGAGTGATTGATTCTGATAGGAAGAAAACTGGTCCGCATTAGAAGCCTTAATATAAATTTTCCAAGGCAAAGAAAATTCAAAAATCTGAGAGGAAACTATCTAAGAGGTTTTCACCATAAATTCGTTGGAAATTTGTTTATAACCAGAAGCAGACAGAACGGAGACACGAGAGATAGAAATGTCGGATGACAGGGAGAGGAAACGACCCAGCCCGGGACAGTCTGGCAGTGGATTTGTTTCCTTAAGGCAGACAATGAGGAAGGAAATGCGGCCGATACGTTTTCAAGAAAAATAAACGACCGCTCGGGGTGCTGGATGCGGAGGGCACACGGCAAGGGACAAACTTGGACTTCGCGGGGCCGTTTGTTTTCATCCGTGGCGAATCGCTCGCATTAGAATGTTACTAAACCCTAATCAAAATAAGGCGGTCCCTCGTGATTCCCCGGATGAATGAAACGAGACGTTCAACGCGGCTACTTTGTTACTGGAGAAACATCGTTTGATACGGTGCAGTGACTGTATGCACTTCCGACGATTTTGACGTTCCTTTAAACTTAAACAGATTCACTTTGAAGCCTTCGCCAAATATCGTTTCAAGATTAAAAAAAAAAGAAAAAAAAACTAACTTCCAACCAATCGAACAGTATCAAAAACTGCACCAGAAGAGATAAACAATCCCCCCCAAAAACAATCCACCACTTGTCCCCCTCCCAGACAAAATCCCCAACGAAAAGTACAACAAGACATCGAATCCGCTCTCCACCAGGCAACGAGGAAATAATGAACCGAAGTTGCGCCGGGTTCGGTATAAATCGCTTCATAATACAGTCGACTAAATCTCCACGCAACGCATACGGCGCGGCGAAGAGCGAACCACAGGAAAGCCAATACACGGGCAGACAGGGTCGAAAACGCCGGGACGAGGATGGCTGCGCAACCCTATCTGGCGGAGCCAACCGCGGAATATCACTGCACATCCAGATAATCCCGCTGGCCCATTGATATGCTGATGGCGAGACGTGTCGCGTGAAATTGCCACCCGGTACGCATTGTTCGGCTTGAATTCCAGCCGGGCCCTTTTCAACTTCGCACCCTCGTAACCGGGGCGGATTCAATCCTATCGACGCGAGGCAGGTTTCTCGTTTTAACGGTAAAACCGCGCGATTCCACCGACTCCAACCTCGCTCTATTCTGTGGACTCTGAATGATGCCACTGGCCTCTGAAAATTATCGCATTTCGAAGAACCATTCAGGGTTTTTTGTAGGAAAACCATTTCGCTAGTTGAATATGCCGACGTTGATCCTGTGCCGTTCGTGTGCTGTGGCTGTTTGGTGTACGACGGCCTTTAAGGCTACACTAATTAGTAAGATATCTAATTTGCTTCCAATTTTATTTATTTATTGACGGGAATAACCTTTTAGTGTACACAGGAAATTTTAATACAAAATGTATATTTTAACCATGAACAGCGGAGGGGGCTACACGGAAAAAAATGGTTCAGCTGATCTAGCAAATCTATAATTCGCTGGAAAAAATTTAATGTTATAGCTAAGCACCTCTGCTACTGCAACAAAGAAATTATATTTAAAAGCAATCTTGAACTTATTGATATAGCAAATCTAGTTTTGCTAGCTGAAATGATCTGTTACGGCAACAAGTCAGTTTCTCTACAATTAATTCATGGAATCGTTTTCTTCAATAAATTCCACTGTACAACACGGGTCTGATTTTGTAAATTTGAATAAACATTTCTTATAGATTTCGACGTGCTGAATACGAATCTGCAAACCGTTTTTTTTTACAGAACGTACAGTTTTTAAAAAAATCAATTTTGAAGAAAATGACAAATTTTCAACTTTGGAATTTTTTGTGCTTTTACCGTAATAGTTATTTAGTTGTTCTTGGCACGAAATGATTCTGTGGACTCTCCCGAATAAAATGATACAAATAGTTATTAGATTCTAGGCATCGAAATAGATTTAAATAACAATTAAAGTGAAAAGGACACCCAAAACATTGTAACATTGTAAGCCACCATGCAGCATGAAAAAGAGAGTGCAAAAGCCTCAGAAGTCTGTGCGATTTAAGCAGTTTGTGTAAAGCATCGAGTGAGATATTCAATAAATCAACATCATTTATCTGGGAGTTGGTTTCGTTCATAGCTCTGTTAATTGGATCGACAGAGGTAGATCTGTATGTAGGTAATTTACAATAGAATAGTTTACTATGTCTGAAGTGCCTTTGCGGTGCATAAAGATTTATAAGTTCAACAAGTTCTGGGCAGTTGATACGATCATTAAATATCCTGAACAAAAAAATTGAGTCAGCGATAATCCTATGGTCAGAGAGCGTCTGCAAATGCAGTACCTCAAGTATGTCATCATAATCATAGTTAGTGATGTCCATAGGAGTCTGGCTGCAAATCTCAGAAACTTATTATATTTTTTGTGAATAGGATTCCAAATTACAGAAGCATATTCAATATGAGGTCTAACTAGAGAAGTATACAGCAGAGTGAGTGTCTCCTTATTTTTGAAATGCTTGGCAGATCTAGTTACGAATCCCAAGGTTGCCAAGAGCTTTCTTGACAGACTTAGTATAGTGAGGTTTGAAATCTAAGCATGGTGAAAAGGAAACACCTAGATCTTTCATTTCGAATACTTCTTTAAGTATAGTGTTTTGCAATTTATAAGGATGGATTAGTTGATTCTTTGAGCGAGAAGCTCGAATTACCACACACTTCGATATATTGAACCTCATGTCATTATTCTTACATCATTGCTCGAATCTCAAAAGATCAGAATTGAATTTTTGTGTGTCTTCTATATTCTGGATTCTCCTAAAAATTTTAAGATCATCCGCATACAGGAGAAAGTCTGAATTTATAAAGATATGCTGCAGATCATTGATAAAAATATTTAATTTAACAGTGAACAAAGTTGGGGGCCAAGAGACTCAAGAGAAAAAAGGTACCATAGATGCATATTGTGTCCGAGTACCGAAAGTCAAAGTGAATGAATTCCCTTCGACTGAATGGCCGCCCAAAAGTTTATTTGTTAATCTCGTTTCTTTGCCGCTCGAGTCCATTGTTGATGCGTCCGCAGCGAACAGAAGAGAGAAAAAAATCAGGTCCCGCGGAAAGTGGTAATGCTAACCAGATTAGCTCTTTTTCTCTTAGCGGATTTGAGAAACAGCAGACCGGGGCTGCATCGACGTGTTTGTTATCTTTATGCGCGATCGCATCGGCCGCCGGCCGCGTCATATTCTTGCATGAAAACGCGGTGGAAACGGCGCAGAGTAAACCCGGACGAATTACAGGCCCCGTGGGAGATACGATGCAGAATTGCTGGGCTTGCTGTAAAGACAAACACGAAGGAACGCGCAGAACATTGAACAGGGTAGAGCCAGAGCCGCGGCGAAGGTGAGCCTCGTTTTTCTAAGCTTTGACGGCGACTACTTTTGTTAAACTGACCTATTTGATTTTGAACTCGAATTAGAACCGGTTTATGCAGCCGTTTATGAGAAACTTTAGACTCTCTCGCTGCTTGGATTTATGCTGTTATTACTATTCTAGGCTTCTGGGTGCGAGTCATTGCTACTAGTGATTTCAGTTCAACATTTTGTCGGCGTTGACGACGCGATCCTCACAAAATACGAAAACAAAATCACAAATCCTCTAGATTTAAGATACAAAATTTCAACATTAAAAATTTACGATTCTTTTATTTAAGCTCATATGAAACTCTCTGAAGAGAATTATAAAGCTGTACAAGAGGTGTAATCAAGTATTACAGTTTTCGCATATAGTTATCTAAACATATACATATAACAGTACATGATATACGCAGTTACTATTGTGTATCATATAGTGGTAGCTGCTAGCTATCGGTATCTATACTTTTAAATCACATTTTTTAAGGAACTTGTACATTGCAAGGCACGCTTTGATATTTGATTTGTGCAGAATGGATCTGATATTTAATGGTGGATGTAGACTAAGTTTGCTTAGATCTTTCATTAAGTCTACTCTTTGAGAGTCCAACAGTGGACATTGCCAAACTATGTGATTTAAGTCTTGTGTTTCGAAGCCGCAGTTGCATTTAGCGTCATCTATTATATGTACACGAGCCAATGATGCGGATAAATTATAATGGTCTGATCTGCAGCGGTTGATTATCACAATGAGTTCGCGAGGAAGATCCTTGAGTGAGAACCATGGTTTGGCATTGTCTCTGTAGTAAAACTGAAAAAATTCTTTTCCCTTTATTTGCCCTTGCTGATTTATGAGTTTTTTAGTGGCCAGTTTACATTCACGTTTGAGTGATTCTCGAAAATCGGTGAACGGTATAAGAATGCGCTCGTCGGTTTGCATTTTGGATGCTAATTTAGCCATATTGTCAACCTCCTCATTGCCTTCTATGCCCGAGTGAGATGGGACCCAGACAAACTCTATACAGCTGCTGTTTGTTGTGGTTTGCTTGAATTGAAAGTATTTCACCGATTCACTCAGTGCTCTTCTCTGTCTTCAAAATCCAAAAATAGATATAACGACCAATTACTATATCTTAGAAATTAAAAAGAAAAAATTTACGATCTCCAAGAAAATGAAACATCTAAAAACATGTATAGAGTATAGTAAACTATATTAATATTCCCCGAACGACTGAACCAAATCAATCCAGACGCTGATTAACTCAATTAAGCCCGAACCAATCGCCGGTTTCGTTCCGTCAGTCAAAGTGTCAGGAGGATTGGACACACGTCGCGCCTTCAATCGCGGAGGTCTCTGAGATGGAACGTCGATCACGATTTTCACCGAGGGTTTTTCTCGCTTCGAGGTTTTTGCGGCGGAACCGTCGCGTCGAGCGTATTGGTTTACACGAGTTCGCCGGGTCCCGAGAATTAAATTTCATCGTTATGTAAACACCGAAAGACCGGGCACCAGACGAGAAGCATACGGAATCCGAAGAGACTTCCACCGGGTTAATCCGATCGGGTGATACGGTGGCCCCTCGACCAGGCGGAACCGTTTCTTTCACGCCGCGGCTCCTTCGCGCTTCGCGCGGTAAAAATATCCGCCCCGATGATCCCCTTCCTATACTTCCGATCGGTCCACCATTTCGCGAGAAATGGGACGTTTCGTGTCAATTAGCGCTATTTCGAGAGGATCCGACGATCGGATTCTCTCCCGTGGCCTCAAGCTCCTTGGAAGATGTGTGGAGCCACTTTCTATGAAATTTTCTTTCAAACGAAACAATGGACAATGTGCTATTTTTATTGCGGGGAAATTGCATCTAGGTTTATGTAAATTTGAGTCATCAAAATGTAGCTACAAGTTCACAATAACTTCTTCAGGAATTTTATCTTATATGCTAGTTCATTTTTTAGTGTCACAATTTTAAGGCTGAAACAGATACGTTCAGTAATTTAATCGAGTAGTAAGTATTTTAGTAATTCACTATATATGAACACTAAAATTTAGTCGAGTAATTTAGTAAAACAATGCAGCTACGTGCCACTCGACTAAATTACTAACCGTGTCTGTTTCAAGCTTTAGAAAGAGACGCATTGCTTTCGAAGGATTTAGTTTTTCTTTTTGGTATTTAAATTTAGAAAAGGGTGGCAAGTTCTACCAAAACTATCTAACTTTTTCTAAAGTCGAGACATCCATTTTCCTAGAGATCCGCAATCTACAGGATGTCTCATAATAAGAGTAGGAAAAGTTAAGAAGGGATTTCTGTTGCGATTTCAATCACCCTATTTCCTTAGCAAAAATTTTAGATGGGACTTTGTTAACGAGTTATTAGCACAAAATACTGATCAATCAGAGAGCGAATACAGCGGACGAATCTCGATGCGAACAGTGGTGGACCAATGCTATTTAGACATAGTTTCAGTCCGCGTCTGGATTCGACTCGTTCTGCGATTGATCAGTGTTTTTTTTGCTAGTAACTTTTTAACAAAGCTTCACCTAACATTTTCGCTAAGGAAAAAGTTATTTAAAATTACCTTAGTGATCACACCTTAACGGTTCTTACACTTATTCTGGGACACCCTGTATATTTATTTATTTATCTATTTATTATTAATTTACGGGAAAAGAACCCATTAGCACAAAAAAGAATAAAGATACAAAAAGTACGAGCTAAAAAAAAATACAATAAAAAAAAGAAAGAAGAAAGAGAAAAAAAATTACAAGTAAATTATAAGTAGAATTAGAAATTACGTTAAAAAAAATTGCGTAGTGCAGATTTAAGCGCATATTACTATGCTTATGCCATTTTTAAGCTTCATGGGGATAGGAGAGCCTTCGAGGCTTTTTGGATATTTCAGAAAGAAAAAAAAAAATCACCTAATATTCTTCTTCTTTAAATTGCTTTTTTGCATATTTTGAAAAACCAGTACAATATATTAAAAAGTGCATTTCATCCTATATTTTAAATTGTAGGAGTAAGAAAAGAAAAGATAAAATATGAAAATATAACACAAACCGATAGAAGAACCTCTCAGGCTCTTCAAATGACTGTGCAACAAAATGCTATAATTGTGAATGAAATAACGACACAATTGAAGAAAACGGAGAAGTAACTTCACTTGTATCATTAGTAGAGCGTAAACGCTGCTATTTTGTTCAAATAAAATCAATCGCATGTCAAAACAAGATTCTGACAACTGCAATAAGATTTTGTTTAAAGCATTCAGAAAAAGGATAGTGGAATAATAAATAGCGTACCATTATATGTATAATAAATTTACTACGCATTGTGCTGAAACAACAAACTGCATTAAAAAAAGTAAAACAATTTGTTTCCCAATGTTGTTTGTTTCACTTCTATCCGTTTGTGTTCTAAAACCATTCTGTCCTACTAAAGTTTAATAAGTTCGGTCTTGAAAAGGTGAAGAACAACTGCAGCAGAGTCAACGCGATCTAAATGGAAAACCAATTAACAAAATTCGGAAATCCTTTTTTTATAATTCTCCATTTCTACAGAAACTTTTTATCCAAACTGTAACATAACTCTGCGCAGCGTTCTCCTTGTTCCAGATGAAATACGAACACGAAGGATTGTCATTCATTTCGGCCTTGAAACGGCAAACCTCGTGGCAGCCACTTAACTCAACGATTGTTTGTGGAAGCGGAGCACCAACGTAACAATTTTTTCGCGATGATTCGCGAGCAGCCTGCGTCATCGAGGGAAAATCTACTTTCTTTTTAGCGTTGTAGCATTGACGTAACGCGTCCGCCCCGAAATCGTCGGGTTTATTGTTTCTGCCCGGGCAAAAAAGAGCGTTCGCGTCGGTCTGCATGGGATAGGTCAAGGCTGCGGTTTATTTGAAAAAGCTTCGAAATTTCTTAAACATCTCGCGAAAGATGCTTGTCGACGGATCAACGTAGAACAGACGGAAAAAAATGATTATTGTTTCGGCCCGTAATGAAACCGTGACCCATTCTGATTAGCGTTGCCAACACTTGTTCGAAGGAACGAAGAATTATTTTCGGCGAGATTGACTCATCGTGAAAGTGTATCGAAATGCAAATGGCGGACCTGTAGGTGCGCGCGTAATCGATAATTATGGGATCTAATCCTGATTATAACTGAAGTTTGTTTTACTATTCTGTTCGAGTAGAACAGAGTCGAATAAAGTTATCAGATGTTTGCCGAACAATGCATTGTTGGAGTAAAGCAAGTGGCTAGAATTTTGCCTCGTTAGACCAGCAAGCATGTCGAGTTGATTAAGCGCGGAAAATTAAACGAGAAAATAGGTAGGACGTTACATAAGGAGTTTATGTGATTGCGTATAACATTGCGGAAAAAATTGTGGTATCAAACATTAAAAAAGATTTTATATAAGCTTTGCGTCATGGTATGAAGCGATAATAAGAACTATAATAGTTAGGAAATAATAATAGATTACAGAATAATTTTTCTTCATAGTGTGGAAAGGGAAGAGCGCCGAGGCTCGTCGATCTTATCAAATGGATTAACCACTAGGGAAACGCCGGGACCACCGGCGACCGACGAATTTAGATAGAACGCAAGCAAAAGACAATTAAACTTTGGCCGAAAGTTCGAAAGCGTTTCGTGTAGCGCCTCGGGGCGGGCGGGAAGCGAAAGGGAGCCGGAATCGAAACACCTACAGCAACGTCGTTTCATTTAAATGAAAATTAGACGCTGCTGCGACCGTCGCATCGATTTTTCCATTTCCATATGCGCGCTTTGTTTCTCTATGCACATACGTACCTACTTAACGCGAATTGTAGTTTCATGAGTTCGACGAACAAATCGAATCGAAGGAAGATGACGGTTATGTTCGTTATCCTCGAAACGAAATAGAATATTCGTCGCCGATGGCGCGGATCGATATGTCGTAGACCCGGAGAAGAAGTAGAACATCCCGGGGATCGAAGATATTTTGAGAAGCTGGATAGAGAAGTTCGGGGATGATTCACGAGGAGGAGCGTAGAAATGGCAAGATGGAAGTCGAGGTGTCCTGTCGAGTGTTTTCGCAAGGCAGGAGTCGAACCCTTGGAAAAACAGACGCCAAATTGAATCCCTCGTCTATAAGAACGCGATGTCTCTTTCCCTTATCTATAGAACTCTGCCACTCGAGCCTTTTCCCTCCGATGGGGTTTCGACAGTTTCTTCCTTCGCGGATTACACACGCTACGTACCCTATCTACTCATAGGTTTCCTGTTTAGTAAACGAGATAAGCTCACGGGAGAATACCAATTACTGCTGTCAGGGGGAACTTGAAGACGAAAGCAAATGGGAATGACAGAGATAAATTCCGAAACACAAGGAAACGATGATCAAAAAAATTTACTTTTGATGCCTGAGAACTTCTGACGTTGCTATACGTTTTTTTCAAATACTTTGTAATTAAGTAGAACGTAACTAAAGATTGTATACGGTATGATTACTTTGTTTAAATAGGAATCCACGAAAAGCTATATAAACAGGGTGTTTCAGCTATTAGGTGCACAAATTAATTCTTGGTTCATTTAATCAACTGTAGCACTCATTTAATCATAAACTGTTTCCCGCCCAATTTGTGGCTGTATAATGCAAACATAATATACATATATTAAATACAGAAAGTGGAACGGATATAACTTCAAAAAATTCTCCGTGAATGGAGCAAACAAAATAACACATTAGGTACGTGTTTACTTTTTGCATTTCATTTAATAAATATTAGCTTCGAGGCTAAACAAATGATCTGCGACGCATTAGAAGAAAGTGAAAAGTGGTCTCAGAGTTTCCAAATGAAAATTCTGAGCTTGAGATTCAGAAACGTCTAGAACAAATCAAAAAATTGGAACACAATGTATCGAAGCAGCTGTTGACCGAAAATCCATGCCAAACCCAATCAGAATTTGCTGCGGCGTTAGGAATTACCCTACAAACTGTTTTTATCCGGTTGCATAAGCTGGATTAGGATAAACATTAATTTTCATTTACCAAAAGGCGAGAATTAATTTGTGCACCTAATAAATAACTCTGCTACCGCTAATACCGAACTAACTTTGTTATTCGTGCAGATTGCAGATATGTACTAAACAATTTTTCACGAGAACGTTATACTTCGGAGAGAACATAAGTCTGTGTAGATCAAAGTCCAAATCTCGGAAAGTATATCCTTGAGATGACCTTGACCTACACAGACTTATGTGTCTCTTGAAATACAATAACTTTCTCGTGAAACATTTTTTTGTATCTGCATAAACAATAAAGTTATTCAGGGTGGCGGAGTTATTTGAGACACCCTGTATACTCTTATGTTTCCCACTTTGCAAATGAGACAAACTTATATGGAGAATATTAAATACCGTGGCGACCGAAGGTGTTGAGATTACCTCAAGTATATCAATATTTTGTGAAATAATTCATACATGATCCAAGCCATAGGATGTAATGCAACTCTGTTGAAATACATTATGAAAACCTATTGGAAGAACAAGTAGCAATACTACTGATGTAGTCACAAAGTTTGCAAAGTATCTATTTTGATATTCGACAAAATGTGTTGTTAAACAGTGGTAACATTCTATTGGCTACTACTGCAATTTCTTTGCTGGGGGATTAATAGAACTCCTTGAAGACGAAAACGAATGACAATGACAGAGATAAATTCCGAAATATAGGGAAACAACGACCAATTGAAATCCTCTGATATCCTCTGATCCGTTTAAATATATTGCAACTACTTAGACTGCAACTTTAAGGTATGACTGAACCTTTATTAAAATATGAATCCATAACACGTGATCAATCATGCGACACTAAGATAAGAGGATCAAATTATTGCACCTACTAACACTTTTCTAAACTATTCAACTAACGATCCATACTGACAGGTGACAAATAAGTTCCATTGAAGTTAGATACAACGTATCAGATCCCCGTCAACGATGATATGGAAATCAGCATCAAATTACCACATCCACCAAAATCACCTCCTCCCATAACAAAACCTCTTCTTCAGGAGAACCGAAAAACACTCCCAATCAAAAATCCAGAGACACGGAATCGGCTCAATCGAGGCACCACGTGGTCGACGAAACAATCACTTCCCAGAGCAGCCTAACAACCTGTCAGCCCACCGGAACAGACAACTCGCTGCGACTCTCCCGATCTCCAAAGTCGAAGGGGCAGCTCCTCGATCCCGTCGAATCCGTCGATTCGATAACACCTGGTGCAGGGGAAAAGTATCCGACGGTCGCGCGCGTAAAAATTTCGCGAGCACTCACACCACGGGGCACAGGGGACACATTTCCTCTCGCTTTTGTTGCGTCGGCCCTGCGCGAGTCTCGAGGGCGTGACTAAGTGAGGAACGTCGGCTGATCGTTGGCAACGGGAACCACAGAGGCGTCCACGTTCCGCATCTGGTCTCCTAGAGTTTCATTGGTCGATGCCCGTAGGTGGAGTCACATGATCGTAGTTCGGGATTTCCGATTGGCGGACGGGAAAATAGGCGGCAGGCCCGTGGACGCGGTTCTCTGGTGATTTTTCGAACGGAACGGGCCACGGGACACCGGGGCTCGCGCAGCCGTGCTCGACGCCTTCGAACACTTGGCTCGCTCGCGAGGCCGAGGCCCCAGTGTGTTTTTACTCGGGGTTGAGTAAACTCCGGCCTGTTGTGTATCATAATACGCGTGCACGCGGCTTTTACGGGGTTAGCCTGGCATCGACCACCGGATCGCGGCTCTCGTTTCGCGCCACGCCGCAAGTTTCTCGTCGCGGAACGGACCGCGGAAGCGTCGAGCGTCAACAAAACGCCGTTCGAACGATCGCCCAAGTTCCCACCGACGGGGGTTCGATCGTCACCGATTCCCGTCCATCGATCTTCGTTGATCGTGCGACGCTGCGTCGCATTCGTACTCTGAAGTTGTGTCATCCAGTTGTGTGATCCATAAGAATTGACAGACCAAGTCGTGAAGAGTCTGAAACCCTGAAAAGTGAAGTTCGACGAGTGTGAAAATTCGGAACAGTGACTGATCTGTATCAGTGAGTGAAAGTTCCGGAGGAATTCAGAAGATGATCGTCGTACCTGCAGAGTATTGAGTGCTCTGCTCCTGACAGTGACTACAAAATTGCACGCAAGGTGTAATCGTTATCCTAGGTCCTTGTCGAAGCTTCCAATTAGGCGCGAGTCTATAGCGAAGATGCATACCTTATTCGGGGAGCAAAACGCCTACTACAGGCACGCGACAGCCGTCCCCGTCGGCATGGGGACCCCGTCGTACCCAGGAGTAGGCGCGACACCAGGATACTACGAACAATACCGATACGGCGGCTACGCGACGGCGGCAGGTTACCCAGTGTCAGGAATAACTCAACAGCACATCCATCATCCGGGGAAGGACATGGTGAAGCCGCCATATTCCTACATAGCTTTGATCGCCATGGCGATACAGAACGCGCCCGACAAGAAGATCACCCTCAACGGCATCTATCAGTTCATCATGGAGAGATTCCCCTATTATCGCGAGAATAAACAGGGCTGGCAGAACTCCATCAGGCACAATTTAAGTCTCAACGAGTGCTTCGTGAAGGTGCCGCGGGATGACAAGAAGCCAGGTAAAGGCAGCTACTGGTCCTTAGACCCGGACAGTTACAACATGTTCGACAACGGTTCTTATCTGAGACGTCGCAGGCGTTTCAAGAAGAAGGACGCGTTGAAGGAGAAGGAGGAGGCGATGAAGAGGCAAGGTTTGGTCCCCGAGAAACGAACTCAGGATGACGCGAAGCCTAGCAGCATCGCAATCCCGCCGCCGTCGGACGCCGCGGCGAAGAAGCTCTCAGCGTTGGAAACAACGCTGTGCAAGCCGAAGAGGGAGCCGGTGAACGACGCGGGGAGCCACTGCATGGCTGTCCAGGCTAAGTACGGTCTCCACAGTCCCATTCAGGAGGCAAAAAGTGCGGCGACCACGACGACAACCGGCGTCGCGGTGCCTGGACAAAGTGTCATACAAACGGCCTTAGGGCACCAGGTGCACCAAACCCACCAGGTCCATCAGGACGCTATACAAGACGTGTCAATGGGTCTGGATCCCACCAGCTTCAGCGTCGACGCCCTGATGACCACCAGAGAGAACAGCGCCGCTCTCATGACCAGGGATAATCAACACCACCATCCCCACGGTCTTCAACATCCGCACCCTCACTCGCACTCGATCATGACGAGCAGAGAGTCGATGGGCGCAGGTGTCGTGCCCAGGGACCATTTGTCTGCCGTTTGTACCACAACAACTACGACCACCGCCGCCGTCGCGGCGATGATGGCGACCACAGGCTATGGACACGGCTCCACCGTTCCGAGGAGCAACGGCTCACCCCCTGGGAGTATGTACGCGCCTTACTGCACACCCACTGCTGGCTATATTATGGATCATGCGGAGTACAATTCGAGGAATCATAATAACGCCGGACACTCGCAGTGGTACCAGGAGGCGGCTAGTCCGGATACTGCTGCCATTTATCAGGACACTCAGTCGCCGAGCTGTCAGCTTTACAGGTGAGGAAGATGCTTTAGATTCGATTTAGACTGTTGGAGAGGATGATTAGTCAAATTGGGGACCATTTGTGCTATCGACGAATCCTTCACGAGATAAGTAGAATGAAACACGTACTACAAAGTAGCAAACAATCGGAAATGATGACAAGTAGACAGCGGATTTCATGCGATGCTAAGTATGCAAAACAACTACGAGACTGTTGACATATACCAAAATATACAAAATATCAACAATATTATTCCAGTTAGAATGTTTGAACATTAAACATACTGTTTTTAGGTTCCAATTGATTATCTGTGCTTGTAAACAGTTTATTTTCCATAAAGATCCGCTGTCTAATAAATAAGATACTGTCAATACGTTCTCCTCGGTTCGTACATGACTATCATAAATGGTGGATAGCGTAAATGGTCCCTTAGGACGAATAAAATTTCTGGAAGAAGAGTAGGAAGACTGCAGATGATTGTGAGGTGTTTTTGATTTGTTTCTCGCATGTAAATATTAATTTGCCTTAGGGATGTAGACACTGGGAACGTAGAGGATTAGAATGAGGATTCCTCTTTAGAAATTGAAAATAAAAATGAAGTTAACACCTCATAATAATCGTGGAAGAATCAATTTTAAACACAGCTATCAACACATTCGACAGCTTCTTGGAAATTCTTGAACCTCTTGTTCATTGACTAACATTACTCAGATATTGTTTGCGATTTGGTAACCAAAGTTATAGTCAGGAACTTTTAAGATTCTCTATCATCTTGGAAGTTCAATAACTATTACTTACATATTCTTATGATCTGGTAGCTAAAGTTAGAATTACAGTCAGAGTTTTATCAGATTTTCTGTAATAATTGAAGAACAGATGAACTACTGTGCCTAATTCATTTAGCTTCTCGCAAAGCAGTGATATGTGAATGCCAGAATTGTGGCTAATCCCAAAATATTTGTATTTTTCAGATCCAGCCCTCCAACCCCCTTGTCAACGAGCGCAGCCCCCTCTCCGCCCCTGTACCACAGATACTACCAAGACTGCAACACGGTCAACACCAGCGGCAACCTACCAATAACGCTGCACAAATACTGAGAATACCGAAATTCAAGGCCTCATCATCACCGGGGCCTTGAAGAGCACCACAGCGATCACTATGACCCGAGTTTGGTTTACGTGAAGCAGGAGTGGATTCCCTCCACGGAGGAGCTCGCCAAAGAGTGGAACTAGAGATAAGTCACAAAAGAAAATCACATCCGACGAAATAACGAGGGAACCGATCCTCGATACTGTTTTAACGAACGCTGTGTTCGAGTCGCACGCGATCGAATAACTTGTAGATAGAAGATTATTCACGTAACCGAGAGCCGCGAGTGTGTAATTTTAGAGTCGTCGTAGGCGCATGGATGTTAACGAATAGAAGAAATTAATAGCGATTTTATCGAGAAGAATTGTTTTAGCCTCAAGTATTCGGTGTACTTGGATAAGAGTTGGAACTGCATCGCTGAAGTTTTAGGAGATTTGTACTTCGATCGTCGGTGACGATGACGACGGCGACGGTGGGTGATGGTGGTTCCGAGTGAAACGAGTTCCGGTTTGTTTGTTTTCGGGCTTCGATATCGGATCGAGGGAGAAGTAGCGAATAGGGGACGGTTAGAAAAAATAAAGTCCTCTCCGAAGCTTCGGCACGAGGTTCGATGCTTTTAAAATCGTTATTGCGATCAGCGAGCACGTGTTCCTCCTCGTTTAAACGCAAAAAAAAATTTTGTACACACGCGCGTGTCTGTCTCTCTGTGCGTATTAGGGACTCGCGGAGTGACAAATTCGTGGTTGCGAAGCAAAACCAGATAAACGACGACGAAGACGTATTTTGATTTCGGAGACGTGGATGTTGAATCTGGAATCGAAGACAAGTTTAATCGTTGTCTGAAGACTACTCTGCATCATCCACTGAAAATACAAATTTTATTTTCTAGACTTTAACGAATTCGTGAACTCGAATTTTCCGAATATTTAACTTGCATCGTTTTGCTTTACAACCACAAAAATAACATCGAACTGGCCGTCGCTGAGCCGAGGCGATTTCTCCCAGCGCCATCGTTTTCTTCGTAGGGGAAGAGCGAGACCCGATAATTGAACGTCTCTACAAAAAACCGTTTCCAACGCGACAATTTTTCTGGTAACTTCCCTTCGTTTTTTTTATGCTTGCCGATGTTTGTTTTCCTTTCCCTTCGTTTAACGAGATTTTTAAATTGAATCTCAACATCGATCGTTGTCCATCGTACACTGGCCGCAGAAGAAATTACATTGAGAAAAAAATTGCACTGAAATACGGTTTAAAAGTCTGTAAAATTCTCCAGGGAATTTCGAAGCGTTTTCGACATGGTTACCAATTTTTCATCGCGAAGAGAATTTAATCGCTCGTGACTTTTGCCGAAGCTGACTGTAATTAGAAGCGAGATGAGCTGCGAATGTCAATGACAATCGTCAGCTGAACAAACAGAGCAGAGGTCTCTCTCCTGACCTACGATAATTCACTCAATTCGAAATTCCTTTTCTTTCTCGCGGCAATTCCGCGCAACTGTGCAAACTGCCCGTTTCAATGAGTCGAGTAGAAAAAATATTTTATATTTGTGACCAGCTTGAAGCGCGTAATAAATTGATCCTATCGCGGAAATAACTGTAGTAGGATGATTTTTAATCAACAATTCGATTTCTATTAGGAATTAATAGATTTTCCGTATGTCGAAGTAGTCGAAGTTTCAGTGATTTCTGTTTTTATATGGATTTTACGATAACATGTATGTGAAGTAGAAAATAGAATTCATTCACATCTGTAGATTTTTTATTGTTAATCTTTAAAGCGATTCTGTGAATCTTCATAAAAAAAGAATGTTAACCCGTTCGCCGTCATTTTTGTTAGAAACCATTTAGAATTTCGCTTCTGTTGTAAATTATTTTCCTCTACTTTAACACTTCGGTTGTTTCATGGTTTTTTGTAATTAATAATTTAATTTTAATATTTTCACTAAATTACAGCTTTGCAAATTAAATCGACTAGCAGAATGGCGGCGATCTGGTTAACGTTTACAGATTAGTAACAGTAACAAGTTTTCTCGGTCGAGTTGATTGAGAAGTAAAATAATCTCATAAACAATTCGTCGCAAAAATAGTCAAATGCAATTTATACTCGGCTAACAGATTGTTAAGCAAATCCCAGAAGGATTGCATGCGACTTGCGACGGAATCGTTCGAAATCGTGAAAGTTTCTTCGTAGTGAATTTAGCGAAGCGTAGCGAAGATGGTGATTGTTTAAAAAAAAAGTCGTTGTAAAAAGAAGTCGTTTGGGGGGGGTTGCGAGGTTGAGTGTCTCGTTCATGTGCATTTATTTCGTAACGTCATTCCTTGCAACCGATGTGCGGCGTGTTGCACGAGATTGGTCGTTTCGACGAGAGCTGAGATAATTAAATATATTTATTGATAACGGATTATGTGAATAAACGAAGTAACAAAAAAAACGAAAACACGGAACCGTATCGTAGATAGATCTCTGCGTGTATATTATTGCAAAGAGTATATATATAAATATATAAATATATAAATAAATAGTAATAGACTGTATAGATGACGCTATATATGTATAAATAGACAGATATATATATGTATACAAAAAACGTATTGGTATTACGATAAAATATTAATACTACTACCGCAAAACTATCGAACGTAGGCTAAATCGAATACCGGAACATTGCGAAATAAACGTAAATGAATCACAAATAGAACTATAACTGTGTTGTTTTTTCGAGATATCGATCATCGAATCTCCACCTTCACCTCTTCATTTGGTTAAAACTTTCCCGATATGGAAGCGAAAAATATCGCAAAATTTATCAAAAGTGGCTCACTAATTTTCTTTTTTTTTTTTTCACTTTCATAAAATATCTTAAGCGGTACTCATTCGACACTTTTCTCTCGCGTCGAATGTTTATTGATTTTACGGAGCCAACCACAGTGCACGGGGACTGAGGAAAAAATATTACATTTTTCACCGTTAACGACACACCGGCGGCCGCAAAAACACGCGCGAAAATACGAGCGCAGTGCAAACAACGCCGCGCGCTAATGCGATTTTTTAATTAACCGTCGCCCGAGCGAAAATCAATTCCCATCATCGAGCGTATCGGAAAGACGGAAAAATGTCCCGGCTTGTTGACCGGACGCGACGGAGCCGCGCCAAACAATCGACTCCGAATTAATAAACCCGCAAAAAAATAGTCGCGAACCGAGCCGCAAAACTGAACGGTGACTGCGCGCGCGATAAGAATAATAATAATAACAGAGGCTCGGCGGGAAAAGGCGGGCGTGTTTGAAACCTCGCGAGATCTTCAAACACCGTTCGCGCATTCCGCGGCACTTTGTTGCTTCTCTCGAACGCGGATTGATCCTGTCGATTATTTCTAGTCGCGCGAATCTGCGAAACATTACTTCTCCTACGCGGAACGCGTCGGGCGTGGGCGGTAATGGAAAGGTAAGAATATCCCGCCTGTTCCTCGGGATATTTGCACGATCGAATGACATCGAACCGCGTAACACTCGAGGAATCCCGGCATCGCGGAGCAATTTGCAGCGTTTAGAATTCGGTCGAGTTCGACGATGGTCTGTTCTGGAATTCTTGGAAGCCAGCCGAGCGCGCGCCACTTAAGATATTTTATATTTCCCGTGTGATGCTAATTCGTAGGCGAGCTCAACGTCATAACCTAAATCATGGCTCGACGTTTAGGGCGTCATTGTGACGAGTGTTTCGTTTTGAGGGTAACGAATCGGGGGAACGCCGATGCGTCTTCTCGAAGATGGGAAGCGAGTGGATTTGCGTCGAGCCGCGAGGTATTTTTTTCGCGGATCGTATCTATTATAACAGAGTAGCCAGCACCGTTTCTGGTCGAGTTGCCGATGGTTTTCGCTCGAGGCGGGATTTAACTGCATCTGCCGAAACACGTGCTCCGGATAAAGCCTCGGCTTTGGGTTCCGTGCCACCGCCAATCCGTTAGTTCGCCGAAAGATAGAGCGTGTATACCTATCGGCCAGTTAGTGGAATCCCTTCGAGCACGCGTCAGTCTGCTCTGTTCCTTTCGCCTCGGGGTCTCCAGTTTATGGAAAACCCAGGGTCGAGGATCTCGGGAAGGTAAACGCGTGGTGTGCGCCCTTTTCAGAATTCACCGACGCTTCTGCCCCTCGTCCACAGTAGCCAAGTTAACCGCTGTACACACAAATATCGCGTAACTTCTGCGATTAATATATGGTAACTTGTAGCGATTTATTTCTGTAAAATTGTTCGCGTGTCGTTCGCTGTTCACGGTATCAAATCACTACAGGGTGTTTGGGATAGTATAGGCAAGCTTTGGAGGTAGTGGTGGAGAACTATCGATGGCACTATCGATAGCTATCGATAATTTTTGCTATCGACAATTGTCGATAGTTTTTCTTAACTATCGATAGTTTTAATATACGCTGTAATAGGGGTAATAGCGTAGGAACACTAGGGAATTCATCATCGCCCAGGCATCTCTGTGTGCGTTTTGCGAACCCAACCAAATAGGTCGCGATATCTAGTTCACTTTTTTAAATAAAGTTACATATACGGTAACTTGGTAAGCAGAGTGTGGTTTTCCTCTTCCTTCTATTTTCTTCGGTTTTCTTTTTCAAATTTTCCATAATTATTATAAATATAAATTTATAAATATATAAATTCTTAGTTTATTCGTTCAGTTTTGTTAATATTTACATATATATGTATATATTTAGTTTATTAAAGTCATTTGCTAATTAAATTCCAATTTAATAATTAAATTTGTCCAATTTAATAACCAATCAATTGGATCAATTAATTAATCCAATTTGTTAATCCAATTTGTTAATTAAACATAATATATATTTTTAATATTTAATAATATATCGATTGTATACTTATATATGTATGTTAATGTACGTATGTATGTACATACCACCTAAAACTATCGAAAACTATCAATAGTAGACAATGAAACTATCGGAAACTATCGATGGTTACGACTATCGATAGTTCTCCACCACTATTTGGAGGGGTGATAGATCACGTAAAAATAAACAAAAAACTTCTATATGACTTGGGTCCAAAACTCAACCATTTTTGAAAAAAACTGTCATAAACATTTAAGCTATAAACCGCTATAATTCAAAATAGGAACGTTTTTCGTAAGCAATTTCTTCGCTAAAATAAAGATTACGATCTTGTTAATCCAATAAGTACAGTAACTGTGATATTGTTACCTCGTATCGCAAAAAAAATAGTATTTTTCTAACCCCCTAAATTACCCTTTAAAATCGCGATAATTTAAGGGGTTAGAAAAATATTATTTTTTCATTTTTAATTAACAAGATCGTAATCTTTATTTTAGCGAAGAAATTGCTTACGAAAAACGTTCCTATTTTGAATTATAGCGGTTTATAGCTTAAATGTTTGACAGTTTTTTTCAAAAATGGTTGAGTTCTGGACCCAAGTCATATAGAAGTTTTTTGTTTATTTTTACGTGATCTATCACCCCTCCAAAGCTTGCCTATACTATCCCAAACACCCTGTATAATGCAGAGCCGCCCTCGAACGCGACCCAAATTTTTTTTCTAGCCAGAGAATTGTATTGCAAATAAGTATTGCGAGTCGCGACGTTTCTCTGAATCAACCGGAGAGGGAAAACGATCGTTTGCTTATTAATTGGCAAGCGGCGGCCACTCTATCAAAGGCGGGATTAAATTAGCGATCGACGGGCGTCAGAAGTGGTATTTGCGCGGAATGTAAACTGTCGGGATGGTGCCGCGGCATTAGCCTCTAAACCGTGCAAACACACGCGGTTCAGAACGAGCCGGCCACATCGGGGCAATTTTAGAGCGGCGGAATATCGAGGGGTGCAAAAGTCGCCGGGACCCTCGACTCTCTATCTCCACGACAAACACTTCAAATTATCCGCCTGGCGGACTGCAAATACGCCTCGGATGCGTTCTATGTGCTGCGGAATTTAAAAAGCTCGCAGACGCCACTTTTCGTATTATTGGTTGCGCGATGAGTTGGAGAAATGAATCGGACGATGATGGAAATCGTAACATTTGTGAGGTTTGTCAGGACTAAAACGACTAGCGAGGGTTGAAGGGATCGAGCGCTGTGGATCTGCCCGGAAAAACCCACAGCTTCCCATGAAATTTGATTCTACGGGGTTTGTGTCTTCTCCCATGAAACTTTAGTCTCGGATGCTTTTAGATGCTCCGAAAGTTTAGGAAAAGGATTACTAAATGCGTTTTGAAAAGAATACTTTATAGTGGTAGAATCTCGGTTAACCGACTTGATAGTTATAATCTAAAACTGAAGTGTTAATAACTGGGACAAAAGACCTATTTACTGGCATTTTAAGGTTGATATTGACAAAAGCTTTTGATTGTCTTTATTACTATTGTAATAGGCTCTAATTGGAGCAAAAAATTGTTACCCTCAGATTCCCTATTTTTGTTTATTAAATCATTTATTTAGAAAACATATTTCGAGCTATTACTAAACTGTGGATGTTTATGCAAATTCATATTTTTGTAGACATATAATGTCAACTGAATCTTAAATAAATGCATGTTTTCTTTTATAAATATTACAAGATGCATTTTATTCTTGATACTTTATATATTTTTACATCTCTAGGCATCGTTGTAGGTTTTTATTATTATAAAATTGCCACGAATGGATAAAAACATCCGCAGTCTGACTATTACTGTTACTCGTAAAACACATTCAATTTTTTCTGATACCTGTATTATCTACAATCTACAACATTGTATTTTTCTATATTAACCCTTTGACTTTTTATTTACGACGATTATTGAAATAAACTTTTACTAAAGTATTAAAAACAACAGAAACGAAAAAGTTATAGTTGTGTTTAAAAGAAAATGATAGACACGTGCACGTCTTCAGGAATTATGCAATTAATAGCTAATAATTGTACGATTTTATTTACTACTTAAAATAGCTTACACATCCACAATCCAAGAAAAATTATAGTGCAAGGGATTAACATAACTTGAATATTAAAATTTTATTCTCTCTTTTAGTGCCTTTAGTGCTCTTCTCTTTCAATATCAAAAGTGTCATCATTTCATATCATTCAATCATCTTGTAAAAATTACGGGTTAAAATATTAAGTGCTGCTTTTACAACCTTATGGATTACAAATTCAATTGTAAATAGATTCATTTTTTTTTGTAGTTAACATGATATTGTTAAAGTAACAGTAATTCAACAGATGACAATCGGTCTTTTGCCCTGGTAGACCATTTATAAAATCCTAATAATAAGCTTTACTCAAAGTCCTTCTGCATTCTTAAACCTGGTTTATTAATTTATTGAAATCCTGAATACAAAAAATCAGGAATAATTATGATTCGAATAGTCGAAGTTCCATTGTATTCCTAATTGCGATCACCTAGAATTATCTTTCATCCCTCAAAAACAAATTCCCTCAAGTCCGAAAGTTTTCCACTTCCTCAACATAGAACTCAACCTAATTGCGCGAAGGTTACATAATCTAACCCCGCATATCCATGACGTAAGCAATAAAAACCGGACACTTTCCGTCGCATTTCCATCTGGCGATACGAAAAAAGCTCCGAAAAGTCTCGAAACAGGGATGTGTTAAAAACCGTTGGAAAGTTTGACGTCGTCGGAGGCGAAGTTCCCACGTGTGGCGTAAACATCGTCTGTGGAAAAACCACGGGCTAAACGACGATCGCTTCAACGGGAGGAACAACCAAGCGACGTTCATCGTTGCTCCTCCACTTTTTCGCCTCCTTTCATTCTATTTTTCCTTTTCGGTTGCGTTAACCGCGCGCGCGACCGCGGCTGTATTAGCGGTTCGCGCAATCATCAATTTCAAACAAGTGAAAGAAAGAGAAAAAAAAAAAGTCGGGGCGACGGGTTAGTTAAACAAACAGCGCTCTACGAAATGGAGGCGAGGCGAACCTTCTTCGCGTCGAACTCGCTTGTGGACTCTTTCTTCTTCTTCTCTTCGAACCCGAACCTCTGCCTCTGCTCCGGGTGAAAGCTCGCGAGATTGTGCTCGCTTCGTGAAAGAAAACCGTAATAAACAATTACTCACAGTGTGACGGTTTTTCTGGGGATGATTTGGTTCTGCCTCCTGGTCGCGGGGAAGTTCCTACACTGTTTTTTTACCCCTTTTAGGAGTTGTAAACTTGCTTGGATTGGTGTCAAGTGCAGCTGATTGCAATTCCGGGCGCGGAAGATTTTTTGACAGTAAAATCCTAAAAATTAAATAGAACTTTCGGAGATTTATAGTTTAGTTTCCCAATCCATAATAATTTAAGGTAAAAGATCCATTTATTGTCACAGACCAAATTACAGGCATTTTAAACTATTTTACTTAAAATGGCAAATAATTGCGAAGTTAAAGTGAAAGAAAATTTAGTATGCAATTTAATCTGTAATTTGTATGATGGAAAAAGCAAGATTTAATTTTCTTATTGCTTTAATAATTATTTATAACATTTTTTAATTGAAGAAAATTTTTTAATTGATTGGAAGAATAAAGACGACGAATTTTTTACGACGATATTTGAGTTAGTAATGTAACAAAATATAATGTTTCAGATTTTAGACAATATTAAAGATTACAGAAAATGATATCAATTATGATTCAACGATTCATTGAGGCTCTTAATTCCATATTTAGATGGTAGTGAATGGTACAAGCGTTTCAATAATTTTTTAATTACTGTCACGACAACATAACTTATTTTACTTCTACGTTCTGCACAATAGGTAAGATATTTATAAGTAGACTGCCGATGTTTATGCATTTATGGTGATTTCAAATGGACTAAAATGCATAAAGGTGTGCCTCGATGCAGAAATACATGAAATATCGAAAGTAAAAAAACATTTTATGATATTTAGAAGGTAACAGACACTTTTATTTAAGTTTCTTTTCTTTTTCTATGCCCCTGAAAATACGAATTTGCATAAACATCTGCAGTCTATTTATAAGTAAATATTTAAGTATGTTATTATAGTGTATAATATATATTTTTATCTAAAATATTTTTATCGAGAATATTTTATGCGCATGTAGAATCAAAACTTGTTTAGAAATCATTTAAAAAGTATTTATTTTCTTCACTTTTTAAAACCACTTTTTGCCGTATTTTGAAGTTAAGCATTTAAAATACAATATAAAATTATCATTTAATAAATTTATTTTTTTAACACAAATAATAAAAGTGGTCAATTAGTAAAGTATGTTCGACATTTGGTGTCTTTACTCTATACGCAGCTTTATAAAGTAGCCCAACTTTAAAAAATGAAGTTCGAACTAATACAACGAAGGTTTCGCGCTTAAACACCCTCAGCGAATTTCCGCGAATATTTTTAACCGGTAAAAATCCAGCCAGAGAAGGCGAGGGCGAACGCGAACGGCGAACGCGGCGTGAAGAGGGAACGAGCGGGAGCGAAAGGGGGTTTCGCCATCGTCTGCTCGTCCAAGGGAAAGACGACAGGTGCGCGTTTCCCAGAGACCCGCGGCAAAACGCGAAACTGGAATCGCTGCCGGAGTGCCGTGACCTAACCTCGATACACGCAGCTCCAGAGCTTCTATCCTCGCTGTTGCTGCCTCCCTCCATCTCTCCCTCGATCCCCTATTGCTAGGATTTAATTTCCGTGGTCTTTTTCAGGGTCTTATTGCTCGGAAAATAGCCACGAAATTCTGAGGAAAAATGGGAACTCGTAGAGCACCGAAGTTCATTTCTGGAGCAAAGGGTTGAAGCAAAACTCATGTTCGGATAATTCCGCGGAAGGGTAGTAAAAATTTGCGATTCTAACGGTTGAAATAAAGAAGTTGGAATGGACATCAAAATACTGTATCGCCTCTGGTCTCTTGTCCACCGAAGGCGATCAAATAACCGAGGTAATGCGGAACAGAAGGGTTAAACAGTGAAGCAACGGCTGGTCCAGCAAAGCGAAACTTTGCGGAAACGGTCGAAATTCATTCCCCGGCGCAGAAAGAGTCCGAGCGAAGCGAACCTCGGAGGCCAGGGCATGGAAACGCGGCAAAAGGAGAGAAAAGGGGTCGAAATGGAAGGACAGAGTCTCTCCCATGGCGGTGGATAAATAGAATTTCATTTACATCCACCGCGGTCGCGCTCTCTTCGAGCGAAAGGGGGAGAGAAAAAAAAAAAAGAGGAAACTCTGCTGGAAGATAGGGAGAGCTCGAGGGAAAGAACGAACGGGGGGAACGAGTCGAAAACGGAGCTCGAACAGGGCCAATTAAAATTGGCAATCATTTCCCTCTCTGTCCCAGGGCTCGTCCTCTGCTCTTTTGTTCGATCGCGTCGCGCCTCTCTCAGACGGCCAACGGAAAAGAGGACAAAGGAAAAAGCGACGTCGGTGGTCGACGGAAAATGAAAAGGACGAAAGGAAAACAGAAAGAGAAGCAAAGTAGCGTGGACCGATGGAAATTGGCTCGCTTCGGTGTGGAACTATGGATGGGTCCGTCGGTATCCGCGGCGGCCGCAGATCGATAGTCGAGACTCGAGACACGGATGTGGAGTATTCCGCCCCCGCGCCGCCGGACAACGCCGTCGCGAGAATCGCTCGAAAGCGGTTTAGCGAACGGACTGAGCTTCGATATATGCGTGTCTCTGTCGCGGGGAAAATATTTTTCGAACCCCCCGCGGAGAAACTCGATCCTCGACTTCACCGCTCGCTTCGTTATTAACCAACGCGATCACCTGCAATTTCGGCTCTGAGCGATAAGCAAAACTAATAAGGCCCGGGAGATAGTAATAATAATAATATTTTATTTCCTATGGGATGAACCCTACGTTACACAATGTAGATAAATGATAAAATACAAATGAACACAAGAACAAATATAAATAAAAATACAAAAAATATACAGGGTGTTTGGGATAGTATAGGCAAGCTTTGGAGGGGTGATAGATCACGTAAAAATAAACAAAAAAACTTCTATATGACTTGGGTCCAGAACTCAACCATTTTTGAAAAAAAACTGTCAAACATTTAAGCTATAAACCGCTATAATTCAAAATAGGAACGTTTTTCGTAAGCAATTTCTTCGCTAAAATAAAGATTACGATCTTGTTAATCCAATAAGTACAGGAACTGAGATATTGTTACCTCGTATCGCAAAAAAATAGTATTTTTCTAACCCCCTAAATTACCCTTTAAAATCGCGATAATTTAAGGGGTTAGAAAAATATTATTTTTTTGCGATACGAGGTAACAATATCACAGTTACTGTACTTATTGGATTAACAAGATCGTAATCTTTATTTTAGCGAAGAAATTGCTTAAGAAAAACGTTCTTATATTGAATTATAGCGGTTTATAGCTCAAATGTTTATGACAGTTTTTTTAAAAAATAGTTGAGTTTTGGACCCAAGTCATATAGAAGTTTTTTTGTTTGTTTTTACGTGATCTATCACCCCTCCAAAGCTTGCCTATACTATCCCAAACACCCTGTATAAAAAGAAAAAGAGGATAGCAATAAATATAAAAATATAAAAGAAATCGGCATGAATTGTTTAATCAGGTTGTATTTCGTATTGCTTTACACGCAGAGTTTCGAAAAGCCGTAAGGGAATCAGAAAAGAAGTTTAAATCATTGCAAAAGGTATTTGCGGTAATGCAATGTGATTAGTGCAAGGTAATGCAGATGTGCTCTATTTTTCTTTCGGAACCTTTTTGTTTTGGGAGGTATTCGTTTTTTGGGAGAAATTGTATGGGGTTTGTTGATCGCCTTTTTTTTGGTAGGCAATTGTCTTTGACTCGATGGAAGTTTTTAAAAAATCGATGAGGCCCAGAATTTTAAAGAAAGGTTGTTACATTTTTCTGTTTTGATTTTCCAACTCTTAAGTAGATTTTTGTAGCCGTTGTGGCTCTACACAATTATAAATTAATAACGATTTTTTTTGCGAAATCAAATTTCACAGATAGAAATAAAGACGTGAAACTTGAATACCAGCGCGTTTAATTTCCTAAATATCACAATTTATATTATATCTTTCATATGTTTTATATTTTGGCACTTGTCAACAGTTTTCCAAATAGATTTTTGCATATTTAGAACTGCCATAAATGCATAAAACTTCACAATTTAGAACACTTGTGACAATTTACCTATGTGACAACCATATTGATAGCCATCTCCCCTATATTGTAGCAATTACTCCGGAAATTCTGTACAATGTAGTGTAAATTATTTTGAAGCCACCATGACTTTGAATTGTATGCGGTGTTATGGAAAGGGCCCCAAGTCGCAGGGGACCAACTTCTTTTGGCGGCAACGTCGAACCATGCCAGTCATTACAGGCATATCCGCGTGTACGAGGTCACGCTTAATCGCCGTTTAATTCGAAATAAAGTAAACAACCGCGGTCACAGTCGAAAATGCAAACGTCATAATGACGATAAACGGTAAATCGGTCGCGGTGAAACGTTTCCCAGGCGGAAGCGAGCGCGAGCGCAACGTTTACTCTATGCTAAACGGGCAACAATTTGCCCGTTTTCACCCGGTAATTTCGAGTTTAATTGGCACACCTACCACAACGTACCAACACACGAAGGAGAGTCTCCGATATCAATGTCTCTCCTCGCCTCGTCCTATCCTCCGTCTATGTCCTGAGCCTGTGACGCCGCTCGCGCTGTCGCCTCGAGCGATCCTGACGCGTGACACGTTATTACGCCATGGTAATTCGAATTTAAAATAGGCAATTAATTAACCGGCGCCGGGGCAACGAGACGCGCTCGAATTACGTCGCGCTCGTGAATACTTCATGTTTGTTTTCCGAATCGTTTACAAGCATCGAGCGAAATAATTCCTCGGCGTCGCGTCGATTTTCGCGGCGATCGAATTCCACAATTTTATATTCCTTCGAGTTTCCCCGGCGGACAAAAATAATGCCAGAAAGGTGCGAGCTATTTTCTTCCGCTACTTTCCACGAAAACTTTCAACCCTTTCTGAAAGGATGCAGTAGTTATTATGTAGCCGGCGTAAAACGCAAGACTGTCGCCGCGGAGGAGAGGCCTACTTCCGAAAGTGAAAACTGAAAAGCCCAGCGTCGATCGTTCCTCGGGCCACCCGCAACGAGTGCACCAGCCCCCGGTGCTACCCGCGGTGTGTTTACGAAATTACGGATGATAATGTAAGCATTTTTTCACGCTCTCCACGCGTGTGGGTCCACGCACGGCCGCGGTGTGCTCGCGTGTACGCCGCCTCGTCCCCCCGCGCCCCTCGGGGCTAATTTTAGGGTGTTCAACCCCCGTACGGTATGTTGCCCGACACCGTGCCTGTTTACACGCTCGTACGGACCACGAAATTCTGACACTGAATGCCATTAAACCCGTCCAATGGACTGCTTTTCTCGGAATTGCATCGGGTTCGGGTGGACCTCGACCTGAATGCCATTAAACCCGCGCAAAACCATTTTAATTACTGAGAATTTAAGGGGAAGTCGAGTTTAGGACGGTAAAAATAAATTTATTTTTGGGATTTTCTTTTTACGAAACTGTTAAGCGGATCGTTTCAAAATTTGCAAGGCATGTTATTTCGTATTCAAGTAATAACAGTTAGTTTTTTTTTTTTTAATTGTCCGCAGAAACGGATGTACATTAATAAGTCCATATCGCCCGTATATTGAATTTGCGAGAATCCTGGAACCTTTAATTCTTCTCTAAAATAAAAAAAAAATTAAATTAGACGATTTCTTGTGCATAAGAGGTACGAACATTTTTTGTTAAAATGATTACTTTTCATTTGAAATCCCATCAATTTGTCAATTTTCCATTTTATTGTAGTTTTTGAGGTTCATGGATAATGTAATTTTTTGAGAAATAAGAAAATCCTAGAGTTTTTCGTTTTAGAAGTGAATTGAAGGCTCCAGAATTTCTGCAATTTTGACACTCCGATGATGAGGTTCTACAGACTTATTGATATAATTGTGTTTCTGAAGACAATTTTTTAATGAATAAATTAACTTTTATTGTTTTAATATGGAACAACACACCTTACAAATTTGGAAATGATTCGCTTAATAGTTTCGTAATAAGAAAATCCTAAAAATCACAATTTTTTTACCGTTCTAAACTACACTCTCCCCTTAAAGTAACTCCAAACTTGGTAATTGCGAATTTTTATGCGAGATAAAATGTTTAGAAAGGCATACAATCAATTGAAACTTGAATAATAGTATGTCTTATTTTCTAAATAAATACTGCAACTTAAATTATATTTTTCATATTTTATATATTTGGCATCTGTCAAGAACCTCGAAGATTTTCAGAACATTTAGAATTGTCATAAATACATAAAATCCGCATTAATACTTAATTAAAATTATTCTAAACTTTGTCTTCTCATTCTTAATCCGTCGTGATTTTCTCGAATCTTTTATGGTATACCTAATACACACAAGGAAAATGTTGGCCTATAATTTCTGCGGAATGAAAACAGAGCCGCATGTGGTTCCTATTCTCTCTAAAAAATATTTTTAATTTATTCATCATATAGTAAAGATCTAAAAAAGTGTCCCACAATTTTTTCGATTTTTTTGACAATCTGCGTGGTACAAAAAAAAATTAGTCCAAATACAAAAGATTCAGGAAGATGACAGAAGCACAAATAACATAAAACACAAAAGATTAAAAGAATTTTTTTTAATGAAACCACTAGGTTTAGCAATTGTTCCAAGAAGGTCCCAAAATTAACCCTGAGATATAAATAAAAAATTCTGTATAGTTTCAGGTTTTCGGACTTCCGTCGAAGGAAATGGACCCCGCCGACAACATTGTGCCGAAAAGCGATCCGCGATCGGCACAAACGGCTTCCGCCGGCGTCGGCGTCTCTCTTTGGGCCTCGTGTTACGTCATTCACGGCCGAATGCATCCGCCACGCGTGCATAATGGCGTGCAAGAGGAGAGCGAAGGCTCCAAATAGCATTAAGTCATTGCCAGTGGGCAGTGGTGCGCGTGATACCCTCCTGTCGCCTACCGATCGCATTGTTGGGCCGTGATGCGCGTGTACAGCATTGAGCGATCCACCTTCGGAGCCCGATCTCTCTCTCTCTCCTGGCCAGAAAAATACAATGAGATCATTGTTTCGAATTCGAGTTACGGTGTATTTGCTCCCGTGAGAAGGCGGATCGCTGCTCGATCGACTTTTATTTTTCGTAGGGGATCAGTCGTGGCGGAATCGTTTTTTAATGGTGTATCTTTAAAAATTATACAAATAATCGAACAAATCAGAAATTAAACATACTGTTATTCAAGCTCCAATTCTTTATCTGTGTCTATCAAAATTTTATTTTGCATGAAAATCCGCAGTCTATCAACGAGGAACTTGTGAACTTGAGTTTTCGATAGTGGATCATCATGAATTCCAGTTCATTCTATTCAATTAAAATAAAAGTTTTCCCTTTGAAAAAATTTGACAGCATTTTTCTCATAAATTTTGAGAACAGTCGCATAAAATCCCCAAAAAGTGATCGTCTCGTCGGAAAGGAGTAAAAATATCATCAAGGATTCCTCTAACCAAAAAAAGAATAATACTAAGGCAACAATTAGCAGAGGCTGGATTGCGATGGGTTCCGCCCCTAAAAAGGATCATCCCCCTGAAAAAGATCATCGTCCCAGCGAAAAGGGGGAGAGATAGAAGCAAACGCCGTGGTATTCAGAGCGATTTCACGGTAAATCGAGCGTTTCTTAGCCGTGGGTCCGGTGCGCCCTTACGCAAGTCCATTGTTTGCGACTGCCTCCTGCGGTGTCACGGTAGAACGAGAACGCGGACGCAGATATCGGGTCGGCAGGTCGTCGGATCCTCGAAATAGCATTACCAGCCGTGGTCATAATGGCTCAATCGGTGCGTCGTTGATGCGGCTTACAGTTAAAAGGGAATCGGTACGCGGAATCCGTGGCGGCGAAGAAAGGAGGACGGCAACGGAGGCTGGCAAACGGCCGCCTCGATCCATTAAGGCGATACGCAACAAAGGGGATCACGCCGTATGCATATCCTTGGACGAGCAGGAACGGGAAACTCGCGTCAGAAATTACGACGGAAAATGGTTTCGCGGTTTTTTTTTTTTTTTTTCGGTGTTCGCGTAATATCGAGACCGGTTCACGGAACAGTGATAATCCCGGCGGGCGTAAATTATTGCGTGCTTGATGTTTTAAATGAAAATAAAGATAATCAGGAACGAGGTTCGCGCAAATAAGCTTCTCGACTCGGCAACGGTTATTATCGAAACCGCTGCCGCGGAGATAAGGGTCCTCGGATAGGGTGGGTACAGGGCGATGACGGTGATTTAATATTTTTCTTGTTATGAGTATAAGCTCGCCAGTTTATTCTGAAAACACCGGCCCAAGCACCGCTTCGTGTCTCCTCGTGCAAAACCACCTGCGCGAACCGAACACAACCGTCGCGGTATCGTCATCGGATCTTTACTTATTTACCCACATATTTACCTCGTTGACTTTTCCAGCTACTCTGTTATTCTTGAATGTTTCCACGCGTCCGCTTGATACCCTGCCTCCTTTAAAACCAGGATTAACGTCATAACTGCTCCTGCCGACGACTCTGTTGCTACTGGCTTCCGATTTTTCGAGAAAAATCTTCCAAGGTTTGACTGGATAAGCATAGGGAATCGGCCCCAGGAACGAATTTGGTGCTTTTGTTTTTACTAAATGTTGATCTTTATCTAAGAAACTGTGCAATTTTAGACCTCCAACCCTTTTTTAAGGGAGATATGGGGGGTTACAATTATAAGCTAGGGTAACAGTCCATATTAGTGTGCTGTTAAGCAAGCACGTTCCCTTTATGAAGTAAATATTCAATTATCTGGTCTCAAATTCATTTGTTCAAAATTTATATTGATTCTTTGATCCTTTTTTTTTGTAAAAACATTTTTAGAATATAAAAAATATTGTTTTCGTTAAGATTTCATTAAAATTAGAGATGAAGTTATTGTTCCTATTTGTGTGCCTTTTCGATAGGCATTGAACATATTACTGTGCCCCCAATTTGTGTGCCTGTCCCAAATTGTGAGCCCCCAATTTGTGTGCCTGTTACAAATTACGAGCCCCCAATTTGTATGTCCCCCAATTCCTGTGCTTGCCTATAATAATTGATTGACATCTAATTTTAAGCATCGTAAGTAGTTTATAAACCTTATATTTTCGAAATAACAATGTATTTACAACCACTTTGAAATTCTCCGTACTCTAACCTACTGCACTTTAGTTTCAGAAATTAGGTTAAATTAGGTTAAGTTTAACAGTCAATAGATGTACATAAATACGGACAACACATAAAATTCAACCCTATTTGTGGAAACGCTTTTAAAACTGTTAAAAGGTTTTAAAAGTGCCCTGAATACTGTTTTTTCATAGTATCGAACGCTTTTCTTCTGTAATTAACGTTTCAATTGTCGTAAATCATATTAATAGTTCATTTATTTACTTACAATTAGTGAACATTCCTTAACATTTTGGTTAAGGAAATTCGATAAAGCTGCCGAAATCATGATACGAATTTTTAAAAATTATTAATAGTATTATAACAATTTGTAAATACAAAATGTGTGTTCTATAAATATATATATTCGTAGCCTAACTTCAATAAAAAAAATACTTTATCCATTAATTTTCACTCGTTTTTCTCTAAAAGTTATTTAAATATAAAGGCACACCAATAGGGACAGGCACACAAATAGGGACAGTTACCCTATTTCAGATTTTTTCTTCACAATGGTAAAACGCAAAACGAAACACCGTAACAAAAATCGTGGATTCTAAGCTATTTAGTAATATGTTTGCGACAGTGTTTTTTTAGAAAGAATGGACGAATTGCTGGCGCGTTGTATTCACATCGAGGGCAGCCAGCGTGACGGTGGCTCGCGCGGGCGAATCGAAAACAAGAAGCAAGGAGGAAGAATGAGAAAAAGGCGGTGGTGCGCGTCCTGCGTGATTATTTCGAGAAGTCAAGGCGTCGAGGCGCGTCTGACGAATGCCGCTAACGAGCACCGTCGACGATTGACGAAATATTCTCAGTGCGTGACCGAATGTAACCACGGCTGACACTCCGACGGCCTAGGTAAAACGGAGCCACGAGATTTTCTCGTCTCCATCGCGTCGTTGCACCAGGATGAGCTAAAAAAGCACGGAGATCGATAGTATAGAGGACAGCACGTAGCGTAAGCTTTCTTCCTTTGTGCTGCTCGTCTGCACTTTTCCCGAATCTATTTTTTCTATACTTTTTGGTCGAACCATGATTCCGAGAAGTGGACTATTGGAAAAGGGTAAAGAGCGAGTGTTCCTCGCGCGCAGAAGGTGTTGAAGTAGGTGTGCCAAGTTAAATATACGCGTAGGACGCGCAGGCAGGACAAAAAGCACTTCCTCTTGTCCGACGAGTGCACTTTGAGGACCGAACGCCAGGACGTGTGGAGGCGAAATGAGAATCTTTGTTCCCTTACTGAGGGCACGCTACTTTTTCAACAATTCACCCTATACGTTTTAACCGCTGCATATTGTTGTTCTATATCCAATTATTTTTCTCTATTTTTGAACTCTTGACGCAGATAAAATACTCGTAGAATAAAATTCTCACATCTTCAATCATAACAATAGTAATAATAAAAATACTAACAATGCTTGATCAATTTTCTATGAGTATTGGACTCCGAAAAATTGTCTCTACAGCAGAACCTCGATTAGCCAAACAATATTTCTAACATAGGATACTAATGATTACTAGAAAATTATTAAAACATTGATCAAATTTTGCTCAAAGTTCTACTGTACATTTATACCTAATGCATTTATTATTTGGAATTCTAGTTAATAATTTTTCTATAATAATTTCTATAATAATTCTAGTTAATAATAATAATTCTAGTGTTTTATAACCACCATTAAACCGATTTACCGAATGTCCAAGTATGGACAAATTGTAATGATTCATGGATACTAATTTAAAAAAAAAAGTTAATAAAAATTGAGGATAACTGATGCGAGAGTTGGATAATTGAGGTTCTAATGTATTTTTTATCCATACTGCAATTCTCAAGTTTCCTTAATTTTTAGAATCCAGGATTTCAATTATTCATTGCATGATGTAGTTTCAATTATTCATTGCATGAAGTAGGTATTTACAATAGTACAATAAGACTTTGAGTAAAGCTTGAACTTTTTAATAATTTAATAAATCTGTGGGTATAAAACAAAACGATAAAACAAAACGACGCAAATTACATTATCAAAAAATTTGAATTTATGCCTAAACTCAAACCTGAAAAGCAGGATTTACATCTGAATTTACAGAGAAACATCTGATACATGTACATTATTTTGTTTTAGAAACACAGAATTTTCCACTGCTTATAAACAACTTACAACAACTCACAGACTTGTTCACATGTATCTGAAATGTTAATTGACTGTAGAATCGACAATATTACATTTTTTCTAACAATTCCATAATTTGTATTGCGCAAAGGTAAATACCTTGTTCAGAATTCAAACAAATTTAACACACTCTTAGTGATTAAATTCGTGAGTCACTGTATATTATTAATATCGAGTCTGTTAATCGAACTATAACCTACTATAGGAGTCAACCAAAGAAAAATCGGATTCCCTATCGATACAATAGTGAAAGTAGAAATCCGAATAGACACTGTCAAAAGACAAAAGAGCCAGTCGCACCGATCCCCGTGCGTCTTAGACGCGCACCCAACTGTAACCAGCTCTTGTTGATGCTGGCAATGATCTCTGTTGACATAACGCAACTTGTCACGGCCGCTGTTGAATATTAAGAACATATTATGACAGATACAGGCCGGGCGGGGATCAAGAAAATTAGATAGCGCCCGCCACCCGGGATAATAATAATCGCTCGCCGGATCATGAGGCGCGTGACAGGCAATTATAAAAAGATCAATTTTCGCCTAAACCAGGGGAAGAGCCGCCGGAGATCTTATCAACCACGAGCTTTACACTTCCCTGCGAACAGATACTGCGTTTATTTAATCATCGACTTTGCCCGTTCGACTCGGGGATGAGGGATTCTACTAATAACTCGCTTCGAAACCGCCGTTTATCGAAATCAAAGGTTCCTCCCTTCGAAAAGTCGATAGGTAAGCAAACTAGCCGTCAATCCGTACTTCATGATCTATGGCGATCATTAGGGAAATTTCCCTTGAATTACATAGTTGCACTGGGAATAACTTACTGCGCACTTTATGCAGCAAATCGCAGTTAACGCCGCGGCAAAGATAGTGATATTAACTCCAGGATGGCTAAGGGAAGGGTAAAAAAATTTACACAAAATTTTGAGTGGTATTTTTTTCATAAAAAAACCCGTGGACATAAAATAACTCTTCTTAAAAGAGGAAGCTTATTTTATTAGCCGAAAACATAGCAAACTTTGGGAATTTTAGCGATTCAGTTCGTTGGAAATTTGTACCATAGTTTACTTAATTTTTAAAGAAGTTGTAGCTTCTTTTCTTTATTACTTTTTAATAATAAACACGGGGTACTTGTCCCTATTAGTGAGCCTGTCCCTATTAGTGCGCCTTTATATTTAAATAAGTCGTAAAAAAGAATACCTCGAAAAATCAATGGAAAAATTTTTTTTTTATTTAAGCTAAACTATTCATGCATGTGTTACAAAAAATACTATTGCATTTCTAAGCGTTCAAAGTATAGTAAGAATTTTTAAAAAATGTACGTCACGAATCCGAGGGTTTTACACAATTACCTTGTTAGAAACGTTAAGGAACACGTATTTATCATAAGTTCATTGTATTCATTGTATAATAAAGATGTTTACTTTTATTAAAATATCACAAAACAAACCGTTCTGAAACTCAATTTTCGTTAAAGGAGAAATTCTCAAATGTTGATATACTTTCGGCCGATAAACTAAGATTTCCCTTAGACTGACCATAAATTTTCCAGCACCTTGGGCGACCTAATATTAATATCGAGTTAATATTGAAAAATACAATTGCACGAAAGTTTTTGCACGCTTTGGCAAGTTCGTTGCGCCTCCTAGAACCAAAAGTTTTAGTATACAGAAAACGGGATGCAGAAAACAAGGTCGAGACGATTTTTTGTCGAATCCTTTGCGAGGCCTCCGAACCGCGGCCAGCAACAGAGCAATAAAAAAGCTCATCGGACCGACGTGGCGTGTCTCAAAGCGTCGGTAATGGGGCTTGAAAGCTCCGGCGGGGGACGGGGGAAAGGAAGTAGACGCGAAAGAGGTGACGGGCCGAGGAAAAAGAGTCGGCCCAGAGACGAGAGACATTCGTCTTCGGAGGCGTTCAACCGTTTGATAGCGGAACCACCCAGCGTTGGCATTGCTTGCCTCGCTTTCAGGGGAGGAAATCGGCTGCGACCGTCGGAAGCCGGTTACAAAGTGACAACCGTGGACTTGGATTTCCATGGGGGGTGGAATATAGATACAAATTTGTCGAGAGGCGTGTCAAATGAAAAGTGCATTTCATCGATACAATTCGTATTAACGTTTTTTTTATTTTTTAGAGCTTATTCAGGGCGACAAACCATCGTGTTTACATAAACGGAGGTTGGTTTTTCGATCATCCGTTTCCTGCAACCCCGAGACTTACGCAGTCGACACTTTCCTGCCCCGCTAAAATTGGTGGGCGGACCGTAGCCAGGAATTGCTTCCGGTACTCGTTAACACCTAGCGATTCTATTCTGACGACGTGAACAGACCGTGAAAATGTTTGTCACTCGAAGATTAATCAATTTTTATACAGCACTTGTTGATTAGGTAGATTATTATATGATTGCAATTATTTTATACATTTTGGACTACAAATTTTTAGGTACACGGTTCGTTCAAAAAGTTGTCAGACTGATTTTTGAAAGACATATTTGTAGCACGATATTTAAAAGTATAATGGAATTAAATAATAGGATATTTTCTGAGTTTCCCATGATTCTTCTGTTTCGCAATGTTTATTTGCTGTTTAGTAATGCGTAGTGATAGTTTGATTTTGTGCATTAATTTTGTAAAGATAAGAGGTCTGTTTTCTATTCCTGTACTTTCTGAACTAGTGCAGAACCAACCACTTGCTATCTCCTTCCGTTTTGTGAAATAAAAAAAGATAGCGATAGATGAGTTCTGAACTAGTGCAGCCAGTGCAGCAATAGAAAACAGACCTAAGTTTTCACGTGACAGTAAATCGTAACTTTTAGCGTCATGACTAGACTGCGGATTTTATGCATTTATGACGATACGAGGTATGCAAAATCTACAAGACAGTTAACATGCTAAAATATACAAAATGTCAAAAATATAATCGAAATTAGAAGGTTTAGAAAATTAAACGTACTGTTATTCAAGTTGCAATTCTCCATTTGTGCTTGTGAAGATTTTATTTCGCATAAAAATCCGCACTCTAGTAATGACACTAGCGCTAAATTTATAAAACGAATTTTCAGTGTCACAGGATCAAGTCATGATTAGACTACGGTTTTTACGCATTTATGGCAATTCTAAGTACAGTAGAACCTCGTTTATCCGATTCTCAATTATCCGGAATTTTTATCAGCTAGAGCTTCAATTATTGAAAGGATTAAATATAACAGTATAACAAGACTTTAAATAAAACTTGTACTATACTTTAATCGTTTTAAACTACTCATTAGTATTTCATACTAGAAATATTAAGTCAAAAATCGAGGTTCTACTGTAATAAGATATTATTAACCTACAAAACTCAATTTTTTATTGCACCTATCTGAAAACTTCTTGAACGCACCTTGCAGATAAAATTATCACAGAATGATCAAGGATTCTTTTCTTCAAGAAATTCGACGATATAATAGATTCTATTTTCCAGAGAGATTAATTTTTATAGGTTGTATGTTTCACGAAGCAAACAGTTTTACCTCCCACATTGCCAACACTCAGCATCGGCGCAGATTCCAGCCACTGATCAGACCCAATCGCAAAAATTGACCGTGCCCGTCGTAATTAACACCCGTTAAATTTCGAAGACCCTCCGCGGGTATATGTATAGCCCAATGGGGGGCTCGAGGGACCCCACATCAGGCCCTCGAGACGCGTCAGACCTGTCGACGGTGTGGGTGGATGCGTGCCCGAAGACGAACGGTTTTTTTACGTGACGCCAGACGTTCCTTGCGCCTCGTCAAGATGTCAACGACTTGACCGATGGATCGACGAACTACTCCCGGAACGCCGTCTGGATCACGCTTTCGCATAGAGCCGCGTGATCGATCGGGAAGCTCCGTGATCGAGGGAACGGGTATCGAGTGTCTTCTACGTGCCTCCGAGCTATTTCTGGAAATTTACGATTATCGTCGGCCCATTAAATACCTGGATAATTCGGCTTCTCTGCATTGTTATTGTCTGACGGAACTCTTTGTGAAAAACATGGGAAAGAAAATGGTACTGAATGGCCCTTTTTGGTTATTTTGGTTTTGGAATACATTTGAAGCATTTTTATGCCATTATGAAATTTTAGATTCTAGACTTTGAATGGAACTTTCAGAATTATTTTAAAAATAAAGGAGCAATGTTTTAAAGCGTTTTTGTGCCTTGGTGGAACTTAACATTTTTTATGGGAATCTAAGAATCACTTGAAAAATAAAGCAGCAATATTTTAGCACATAAAATATAATTCTAATATTGCATGTGAAAATACTTTGAACTTTCAAAATTTATTTCTGAAAGTTCAGTAATTATTTGACTGCAGATTTTTATGCAAAACAAAGTTTTTACTAATACAAATACAGAATTGGAACGTGAATAACAATTAGTTAAACAGTTCAATTTTTTAAATGTTCTAACTTGAATTATATTTTAGATATTTTGTATATTTTGGGATATGTTATCAGTCTCATAGATTTTTCTGCATACATACTTAGTATTGCCATAAATGCATAAAATCCGCAGTCTAGTAACTATTAGAAGCATTTTGTGGCATGATGGAATTTTAGACTCTTTATGAGAATCGAAGAATTACTTGAAAATTAAAGTAACAATTATATTATTAGATGCAAAAATAGTTTCAAGATACTCAGGGCCCTTATCAATGAAAATAAAATAATTCTGTCCCTCATCAAAAAAAGGAATTAGGGTCAGTTAGACAATTCTGCATGAAATCTACTACATCCTCCTAACCTTGAAGATATGTTGATGAAATTCATCGAGTATAACTAGTAGAGAAAAGGAAATCAAACTATAGACTCCACGCGAAAAGATCCCAACGTTTCTTCTATTCTAAGTCCATTCCACCCAGCAGTACAATCGCGTTCAATTAACGATACCCCGAGTCACTCTATCAATTAAAAGCTACCACACTTTCAGATTTGAAACCCCATTTCTGTTCTCTCCTGAGCAAGGAACGCGAAAGATTCCAGCCAGGTTCTACGGACCACAAAAAGAGGAAAGTCAACGAGGAATCCCGACGCGGTGATACAACCAATCATCGCCGTTAATCGAATCAGTCGACATTCTTCGCTCGTGAGATCGCATTGTTTACGGGACGTGGCCGTGTCGCCTCGTCTCCGAATGAGATCGCATAAATAGCCTCTTCCTCGACGCTAGTCATTCCGAGGGGACTCATTGTTGACCGCGTCAAGCGTCTCTCTCTCTCTCTGTCTCTCTCCCTCTCTCACTCTCCCTCCTCTCCGGAGCAACTCTTGTCCACCGATCAGAGATGGATCCCCACCTGAAGAATCACAATGCGTGTGTGCGTGTCACTGTTGTGACGCAGCAACATGGAGACCCGGTGGATGCCGGGCGAAGGTAGCCAACGAGGGCTGGAGGATGCTCCGCGCCAGGCCAGTCAGCCCTCATTGTGCCTCGATCGAAAAATGACCACACGGATTTTTCTCTCGGGTTCCATTCAGCCCTGGAGTGCCTCGAGAGACCCACGAGTCACTCGTTCTCTCTTTCTCTCTCCTGTTTCAGATCCCCCGGACTCTGGGACCTGCACCCGTTCGCCTCGCGTCCGCTGTTCATTCATAATACCGATCCTCGAGTGGATGGAAGGCTCGACGGGACCGGATGGTATTTCGTTTTTTGACAGCCAACGCGCTCTGATCCTCCTTCGAATTACGAGTGTTTCGAATTTCGGCCGCGACCGAGTGCCCGGGAGCCGCGGGTATTTTGCTTATTGTATAAATAATCCGGCGCGATTCGATGCTGGGATTCGTTCGACGCACGGGTTCGAGTTTTGGTGGTTCCATGGGTGTCGAGGATTTCTTGATCTCTTTTTGAAGGAGAAGATTTCTGTCTCCGATGCGCGCGTGAACTCGGGCAGAATTATTGGAGGAATTGGAAGCCCACGATGACGAGAATCTCAAAGCAGTTTTTGATTTTCCGTTGGATTTACCTTCTTCTGCGTCCTCACAATTTTTCCATCGACCCGACGCCATCGACGCTCGCAGCAGCATGGTGCCGCGATGTCTGCCACGCCGTGGAATTCCATCGGAATTCATCTTTCCTTCTCAAATATTTGCTTTCTCGCGAGCCACTTGGATCACTTTGAGTCGCCCCACGATTCGGCGTTGAGAAGACGGAGTACGCCTCTCGTTGGTCGCCCATATTGACCATGAAACCGATTCCCTTCTACGATAAAATTTCGATTTTCGACTCGAACGTAATCCAGCTTTTAATCAAAGCTCCGCGAGTAAACTAAACTCTGTCGCGAGACTATCGCGGATCCGAAATCGAATAACGCCGGATTTCGTTTGGTACTCAGACCGACGATAAAAGAACAATAAAGCGTATTCCTGAAGACTATATAACCTGATCGTCGGATCGTTTTCGAATGCAAACTCTAGACTTTGTTTTTATTTCGCCAATATCTTGGGCGCAACTAGACAGCTTGGCACCTAGCACGGTGCCATCATCATCGAGCCGGACTTATTATTCTTCCGGCGGGATTCGTCGATCGCCGGAGGAACGTTTTCATCGTTGATTTATCTCTTGTTTGCTTTCTCTGTTCCTCGGGCGCGGAAACACGGCGAACGACCGATTTATGTACGGGTCCCGATATTGGGACGACGATTTCGGCGACGACGATGAAGCAGGACACCGCGTCGTCGTTGCGCGGCGAACGCATCTGGATCTCGCTCTATTCTCAGAAATTCTTGCCGATCTAACGACGACACGGTGCAATGATCTATTTTCGACTGTCCCTGATCGATACTGAATGTTCACGAAGTGTTCAGCCAGGCTGAAAGCACAAGTATTCGGATGCAAATTTTGTTAAATGTGCTTTGGATGCCTCCGAAGTCCACATTTGGAGGTGGCGAATTTTCTGTGCATGGGAGTCAAACAAATAATAAAAACGCATACAGTGACTCACACATTTGTTTATAAAGAGTATGTTGACTTTGTTTAAATCCTGAGAAAGGTATTTGCTTTTGCACAATAAAAGTTATAGACATTGAGAAACAATTAAACGTGGAAAATGATATGGCATAAATTGATAGAAAAAGTAGAATGCTAGGGAGTTTACAGTTAATTCACATTCGAAACCTCGATTATCCGAATCATAATTATCCCGAGTATTCAAGTATTTTATTATCCAATTATTATCAATCATTTAATGCAGTGAGTATTATAGTAAAATGGGACTTCAAGTACAACTTAAACTATAATTTAACCCTTCGCATAAGTGGTTACCGAGTTCCAGGTGAAAATTTAATTTTACTCAGATTCTGCCTTGAAATTTTCATTGTTATTAGAAGAAAGTTCAATCATTTCACTTAACTATCGCTTGTACATTAAATTAGAGACTCTGATAAGTGTAATAGAATTTTTTCAGCCTTTTTGAAAGCCCATAACAATAAAAGAATAAACGTTGAAATGAAAAACTTATCTCAATTGTGTTAGTGAAAGGATTAATAATAGTTAAGTTAACTAATTTTTAACATTTTGTATTACAATAAAATCATTTTTATTATTACAACGTTAATGTTACATTGCGGATGTTTATGCATTTATGGTGATTTTAACTTTGCCAAAATCTATAAAGATGTGTATAGATGCAAAAATACATGAAATGTCCAAAATAAAACACATTTTATAATACTTAGAAAGCAAAAAACAGTTTTATCAACCTTGCTTTTCTTTTTCTATATGCTTGAAAATATGAATTTGCATAAAAATCCGCCGTCTACTTATTGCAAATGTAAACAGCGAAGATTTTATAGTAAGTAATTTCAAAGAACAGGAAGCATGAATCTCAGTAATAATTTCTTCCGATTTTTCTTGATATCAGAAAAATCAAAGAAATAAAACGTAGGTACAGTTGGATCAAAAGAAGAGTCAAAGTATTTTTCTTCAATAAAGTGTGCCAAACCAAAGATTCATTCAACTTAAACTTCCGAAGAATTCCAAGACCCTGAAGAATCAAGGAACCCCGAAGAAATTTCGTTCCGACTACAAGAAGACGTTAATACTGACGAAGCCTAGTTATCATTAGCGCTCCCAATTGGTGCGCGAAGACGCCGTCAGCTGCGATCCACGAATTCCGGTTCGTTTCTGGAAGTAAGTCGCCCGGACGGAAAAGCGAGACGGAAAGAAACGAGGGTGGAGGAGGAGGAGGAGGAGGAAGAGGGTGAAAGGAAGCGAGAAGGAGGAGGTTCGTTCTCTCTTTGTTGACTTTGGCTCGGGGCCCCGCTTAGGTGGCAGTACGGATGGAAATATCGGCCGCTAAAATAATTCGACGACAAAGAACCGGGGCGATTCCAACGACAGGTCGGCAGCCGAGTATCGGCGGGCTTTTTAAACCCGCGACTACGTCTCTTGAAAATAGTCTTCAGGCTCGATCTCGTCGCGCGTTGTAGACGATGAAAGGCCCTCTTGCTTTATGGGGCCGGCCGTTCAATCGGAACGGGCGCGATTTAACGTGCGAATTGAAAGTTTAACGGGATCGTTTGTGCCATGATTTCTTGGAGGCTTCGTCGAAATTTCTTGTGCCGGGAATTTGAAATTTAAAGCTACGATGTCCGGGAATCTGCCGTTGAGAGGACTAATTTGTGCGATTGCGAAATTAACACTCGGACTGTTAGGGTGTCGTTTGTACTGGAGGGTGAAACTGAAGAAGCAAGTGGAGAACTGGAGAAAATTTAGAACCAAATAGATGCAAGATTTTTCTGATACGGAGGAATCTCATTTTAATTATAGCAAGTTGCAGTGATTCACAAGTTTGTTAAGATGCACTCCAAATATTGATTAACTGTAAGATTTACAATATTAAATTTTTGTTTCAATTTAGATTGTGTCCAACTTCCATGATTGTTTTCTCAGTTTTCAATTTATTAGTTTTCGTGAACAAATGACGAGTCACTGTATTTCAATTATTTGCTCAATAGTTAATTTTTAGGTGATAAAAGCATCAAATTTATATCATAAAAGTATTACTCAAAGATTAGAAAAATTAAATGCTAAGCAAATAATTTAAATAAGTTCGACTTCATCGATATCAGAAAAATGTCACTTGCATCCTTTTTGGTTTTAGGTGTTTCGTGCAATTGTGATCTTTTTGCACGTGGAAAAATATTTGTGGAAGAAAATTTTATGTTGTTTGATACGATCTTTATCAGTGTGTAGTGTAATTTTTGTTTCATAAAGAATTTACATGAACGAGAATAAACAGAATTAAAATAGAATTGCGCTTGGTAATTGTATTGATGAAATTTTGCAAAAAAGTGTATTGCATGATGACAAAGTTTATCGAACAACATAAAATTTTCCTGTACAATTGTTTGTATGAATCCAAACGGAAGATAGTTGAGTTGCAGTATAATAGAATTTATGCATATAGAATATAGACTGATAAATTTTAAGTACCCATAAGAAATGTCAATATGTAAAAATCTACAAGAATAGTAAAAAAAATATAAAATATACAGAAAATATAAGAATGGAGCACATGTTGCATTACTTAACACTGTTATTTAAACTTCAGTTCTCCATTTTATAGCATAAATATCTGCAGTCTAATTATTCCTGGCACTGATGAGTATTTAATGGAGATTATTAGAAGAAGAGATGTGCTTTATAATAAGTAATAAGGAAATGAAGTGAACACAATTAAAATTGCTGCATGTTTTGAGCTCTGAAGTCATTTTTTAATGAATCTACCTGCACAGCCAAAATGCTGAATAAAATGGACCTTAGAAATATTTTTTTTGTAAAAGAATGAGTACTCCAAAAGATACTCCAAGAAAAATAGTCTTTCCAGAAGATGTGGAAAAAGAAGCAGTGTGAAATCCACTTTCCTAAAGTGAACTCACAAGGTTCTAAATTAATGAGTAAACTGAGAATTTCAGTAGTAACTAAAACCAAGCAAAAAATCTGAGAGATTATTAACATATGTTAAAATATACAAAATATGATTCAAGTTAGGATACAAAAAAATTAAACATGCTGTTATTCAAAATTCACAGTTTTTTAAAGAGACATCAACTCCAAAAAGTGGTGCAAAATGAAGAAACTATAATCTAATAACCAATAAATGCTCTTTTAAACCGCGTTCGCATTAATATACATCCAATACTCAATCCAAAACATCTCACAGAACTATCCTAATTTTTTCAATCTAAATCATGATTGAATCCATCATTTTCAAACACCAAAACCGGCAGCACGAAATCCATAATTCCCTGCCCGGTCCATTTCACACGTGTAAACGCATCCTCAAGTCCATCGAACCACAAATCCAACAAGAAAGAAGGGATAACAAAATCCTTCCATCATCCCCCAAAAATCGAATGTCGAGGTTTGCGCAAAATATGAAGGAATATGAAGAAAGTCGAACGGAGGGGCGTGAAAAGCGAGAAGAAAAGACGGAGGAGAGTGGCTCCAAGGAACGTGGGAAAGCTCGTGGACGAGCGAGCACGAAGGATGCCCATGACCATTCACCTGTCAACTACCTTGTGCCTCCTCTTCTCCTCTCTGTGTTCCGCCGCGTCGCGGCGGCAGAGCGCATTGGCAATGCCATCGACTGCTCACGTAGTCGCGCCTACCAAAACATCCTCGACGATCCTCTCTCCATTTGACTCGCCATTCATCGCCGGTGAAACAGCTTAATATAATCCTATTTAAGGAGCTGGCGGCATTGTGACGGTGCCCGGTCAGTGGCTACGTGACCGAAATTATTTACTCGTTTATTAGATGTCGCTGACCGATCGGCAGCCTCCGCGAGGGATTTTGCGGTCGGGGCAACGCCGACGGGGCCCCATTGTCGGGCCCCATTATAGGTCGAGTGACGCTTGATTCGCGAACAAAAAGTTAATCCCCCCCAGAATTGGATTCTTTTTAAGCTGTTTTCGGTGGTCAGGAAAATTACGTGATAATTATTTGACAATCGTTGATAATCTCAAAGTGTAGAAAAATCTTTGAGATATTCTTTTGGCAGAATTTCGTTGGGATTAACTCAGAATTAATTTCAACCGCGTCTCGTTTTGAGTGTCTGGCGGGGAATTCGACGTTGTTAGAAAATTTATACGCCATTCGAGGAGTTCCAAACTCACGCGAGGATGAGCACCGTCCGCTCCGTCGATCCGGAAACCGCGGGAGCCACGAATCTCGCTGAGATCTTGTTTTCTGTGATGACATCTCGTATATGTACACGCGTATACACTTCAGCAAGCGCTGTTCTCCAGTCGCTGGCATTCAAGTGCCTCGAATTGCAATCTTATTTAACGTAAAGCAATGATAATAACATTTTTTTTTTTTTATATATATATATTTTTACAGATCTCTGTTGATCAAATATAAATACATACGACATTCAAATATCGACGTTTGGAAGTTCGATTAATTTTGATGAAACTGTTTTTGGAAAGGATGTAGACTAGGCGATGGATGCATCCCTATGGGTTATGGAAGTTACTCAAATAGAGCCGTATCATGGGTGGAAAACGATTAGATGCGATCGAGGAATTCCCGGATCGGCCTGTCGACGGAGTTTACACTCGAGGCTGGCCCATGGCTTTGCTATGTTAGGTGGGCCAACATAAGCAAACCTCTTGAGACGAGGCACATGTGGCCAACAATGGGCCAAATAGCGCGGAAGGTTACATGTGTAACGCAAGATAAGGACCGGAACCGGATGCTGGGAATTAAAGACAAAGCTTCGAGTCGGGGAGGGAGAACCTTGAAGAGGCCGACTGACCGATAAATTGCTCTTCGTCCTTTTCCTTCCATCATCCATGTCCCTCTTATCCGATCCTCCAAGAAAATTAAAAAACCAGGCAAATAAAAACAAACAAATTTCGCAATTTCATACCTTCGTTAATCTTAATCCCTTTCACGCCCAAAAATGTTCAAGTATCCCTCAGAGGTAACTAAGTGTACTCACCAAATCATAAATTAACATACCCCATAGCTTCTTTATAAAAAAAATTACACAGATTCATCTGTTTTTGTGAAAGCTACTCGAATCCCCAAAGTATGAACCAGTCCACCAGAACCATCATCAAAATTCCGAACTTGGAAGCAGAGCAGCAGGTTCGGATCTCCGGATCATCGAACCCTCAGAGCCTGATGACTCTATTCGAGGCTCACGCGTTTCTACGATTCCCAGTCTGACAGTTGGATCTCTGTTCGGAATATCGGGTTATACAGGCCACAGTCGAAACCTGTAACGGTATTCGTCTATATATCAGGACAATGAGGGCATTGTGTTCCGGTATAAAAAAGAAATCATCATCGGAAAGCGCGTGCTGGGACTCGACGAGACTCCAAGTTCATCCGTCTCGATCTCTTCAACATCTTCACCACTAGAGCTTCGCCCAGCGAATCATAAAACTGATATTAACTTCCGCTCGTTGGAAAGTCCCTGGGAGAGATTAGCGCGTAGAAACAACAAGCAAGTAAACTTTTTTCCCCCCCGCAAATCGATTACCACGCTAATTCGCAGAGGCGCGAAACGGTCCAGGGGTCCCAGCATGGGGCTCTCAGACTTTCGCAGGGATTAACCGCAAGACTTTCCTCGGTTCGAGGACGCCAGGAAGTACCTCGCGCGACCGGATTGGCCCACGGGATTAAAGGCAGAGGCGAACCGTGGCGGAAGAGAGCGAGCAGGTCCTGCGAGCGAGGTGACTCGCGAGGACCACCCGTCGGGACCGTTTAAAGGATTATCCTCGGAGGTGCCATCGTGTCAAAACACCGGCCCCCGCGTAGAATGGCTTGACTTCGGGGCTGGCCGTGTCACGGGGACGATCGTGATACGACGGACAGAAGGAGGATCCGTCGATCGTCCGCTTGACCGGTTGCACGGAGACCGGGCACAAAAGGGAGGGATCGGAGTTGCCGAGGAGTTTTAAATGCGCCGGCAGATATCGGTGACCGTCGATCATTGTTGCGTGTTTATTGCTGGGCCGTGGTTATTGCGAAAGGTTGAATGCGGGTTGATGCGCGGGGGCTGCGTGCTCGACACGAGTCAACAAATTGACACTTGTGCGAAGAATAATGTTATAATAAATGAAGAACTTGATTGGTATTATCAGTAATACCAGCATGACGCTTGTTGAATTATTGTAGTCTTTGAATAATAATAACAGTCGATAATAATTTCTGAAACGTATTTCAGAAATAAAAAGAATTGTAGTTTTTGAAAGTATGTAGAATATTTTATGGAGTGTAGTACACACTTTTCTTACGTGTTCAATTTTTATAATTATTTAAGTTGGTATAACTCATAATTTCGGACAGTCTAATATGCATTCTTTCTTTTTTATTTTAATATTTAAATATTTGTATTGGAATTGAAGTTTCTGTAGAATATTTCAGAAAAATAATAATATTACTCCATTTTTAGTATATCTTAAGGATGCATTTCAGTAACATGAACAATAAGCGACAATCTTTGAAAAGTGGAGGAACGAATCTTTTTGCAATTTCAAAACACTCCGCAAAATTAAAAAACGATTGATTCGGCAGTTTTTAAAATATTTAACTTTTAATTCAACGTGTATGCACGAAATTGAGGGTAAAATAATAGGCTAATTTTTATGAAATCTTGTGTATAGAAAGAATCAACACTAAACAAAATTGTCACAAAAATTCCCGGACAATTGATTAGAGGATTTTTTTAAAGAACGAACTTCAGTAACATTAAAAATTGCATATTGGGAAAATGAATCTTTATTCAATAATAAAACCCCACTCAAAATTGTAGAAAAATTGATTTGGTAGTTTTTTAATGATTGAACTTTCAATTTAACTTGTATTTGTATGAGAAAACACAATATTGCGATATTACAAAATTAAGAGCGAAATCGCAAACAGTTGCATTTTAAGTACCTTTCAACGAGCAAGTTTAAAATAATTAAAATAATGCTTCTGTTGCCACTTTACAACAGAGTAACTTAATATGGTTGACCCTAAGTTTATATTTTAAATTCCAGTCTCCCTAAAACCTTCACCAAACAACAATCCCAAAATTACTTAAATTGAACTATTTTTAAGTCGCCAAAACTCTCTAACAATATGCCATAAACCACTCTAACTTTCCCAAAAAACTTCTCCATCATCTAAACTTATAGACTGCGGATTTTATGCATTTATGACGAAACGAGGTTTGCAAAACATCTACAAGACTGTTAACATGTGCCAAAATATACAAAATGTCAAAAATACAATTGAAGTTAGAATGTTCAGAAAATTAAACATACTGTTGAAGTTGCGATTCTTTATTTGTGCCTATGAAGATTTTATTTTGCATAAAAATCCGCGGTCTACTTATAAAAATGTTGAACCTACCACCCAGAAAAATAACATTAGAGACTGTATAAAAAAAAAAAAAAGAAAATATTAATAATGAGGTGAAGAGTGTCTCCAAAACGATAAGAATAATCCAATAAACGTATTCACAAAGAAAATACAACGAACCTCAGTTCCGCACGTCCAGAAATATTGCAAATTCGCAGAATGTATATACGCAGGCCTTTGTGACTGAATTGTATGGGTAACAATCGCCTATACGTGTGTCTACCAGCGCCGCGTACCTCGCTGTCAAACAACAGCGTGGCTACCGAGCGCGTATTGTCCGTCCGCAGGCTGCTACCGAGAGACAAGGAGAAACCCGGGGCTGACAGTCAGCTCCCATTAAGGCCCATTATGGGCTCGTCGCGAAAGATACACAATATTCGCGTTGCACCTTCGTCGGACCGAACTTTCTGTCACGGCGGCGACTCGTTACGCCGACAGACAGACTGGCACCAGGCTTCAGGGACGATAACGAGTTCCGCTTTGTGGCGGAGGATCGATCGAGCTCGTTGGAAGAATACGGCTCTATGCATAATTGCCGAGGAAGCTCGTTCCCTCGGCGAATTGATTGCCAAGTACATATTAACTTGATTAAAAAATAGCGTGAACATCTTATCTAAAAATTCAACTGATTATTCACATCTCAACGTTTGAAGAAAATGTTAAGGATGAACTTAAGTACCATTAAAAATATCAGTCAAAATATTTGAAAATTGGAGGAATGAATCTTTATGCACTAATAAAATTTTAGAAAAATTGATTCGGTAGTTTTTTAATTAATTTGCAATTCTTAGGAGAAAATGCGCTATTGAGAAATTTGCAAGGCTCAAATTAATTTTCAATACGTTGACAAAATAATAAAATATTATCTGATAATAATAGGTAAGAGGGAATTCAACTGAATTTCTGACAAAAAATTATTATTATCATTATTGTTATTAACGGGCACAGCCGCCCTTGGGTATCAAGTATAAGTACAATAATAGTCTTATCATTGCCTTTTCGGACTGGTTATGATCACAGGAAAAAGTGTCTCAATATCTCGGAAATTGATTAACTTTTGACCAAGATTGTGACTGAAATTCATCCTTAAATAAAGTTGTACTTAATTACTTTTTAGGTCCCTAATTTCAAGGTTTTAGAGAATTAGGGATACCGTTTTCGGAATGATAAAATCTACCGTCAATAGGTTTCGCCAATACTCGTAATCAGTCAACAGCGCCTCGTTTGCTACCCGATGCTGTTTGTTTGCACAAACGTCGCATTGTTTCGCGCCGCACGAAACGGGAACCGCGAAGATCACGAATATCGCGTGACGAAGCCGTGACAAACACCCTCCTCTGGCGTTTCACACGTGCAGGCTGGACCCAAGCCGACAGAGGAGCCTGGAAGGAAGCTGGCGTCGTATTAATTGTCGCCGCCTTTCGGCAGGCCGTTAATTAAACGGTCACCGCCCAGCTTGGATGTCGACAGGGGATTTCTGGTGCCACGCTGTCTGTGACCGTCCCGGAAAGACGACCGCCCGTTCCTGTTTTGGGGCTCGGGAGGTCGTGTGTCCACTGTGTACCCTGGTCCTACTGGAATTTGGAACCTTTGCCCTTGCTCCAAAGACCGAACAATTGCACTTCCTTCTTTGCTTTGGTTAAATGAAAATAACTGGGTCTCAATTAATCGGATCTCAATTGTCTGTCATTTCTGGTATTCCAGATTTGAGTTACTCAAGGTCTGCTTTTTATTCCTGCGCTGGCTGAACTGGTACAGAATGAACCACTTGCTATCTCCTTCCGTTTTGTGAAATAAAAGGAGACAGCGATTGGTTTGTTCTGCGCTAGTGCAGCCAGTGGAGGAATAAAAAATGCTCCCAATGCCTTGGCAATGGGTGTTGCGTTCTTTCTTGATTCAGTGTGGGTGGAATTTCTGATCCAAAGGATCTCGAGATTGTGTCGCGGCGGGATTAAAGATAATTCAGCTCACGTTCGTCGATGGAAAATGACGTGAGTCGCGTTTTCACTGGCGATAGAAAACCAAGTGTCCGAGAGTCTGTATCCTTGTCAGGATTCCGAAAACGGTTCACTGTTTTCTCAGGCAGTCGGCAGGGCCTGCCCGATATTGGCGGCTCTCTGTTTTCTTAAGCAGCGGGCCCACTTCCTTATTGCCACGCCTGAGGAAAAAAAGAAGATAGACAGCCTTCGGTGCCACGCTGTCTGCCGAAGACGGCGTCCTCTGACTGCGACGGCGAGATCGGTTTTCCTTCTCCTTTCCCTTCATGGATTTTTGGGGAAGTTGGTAATTCGGTCAGGGAGATCAAACCCGCCAAGGCTGCGAAGCATTCCTTGTAAAACGTCTTGGAGGTCAGTATTATATCATTAATGTCAGGAGGGTCAGAAAAATTCGTCAGAATCTTCAGTTACATGTTCTTCTTCATTACATTTACTCTTCTATGTGAGATGTATGTACACTCCATATCAAAAATATTTATAGGTTTTTTGTATTCTTAAAAAGCGAGAAATTAGAGGTGGGCCAATGAAGCTTGACTCTTGTGAAGCTTGCCTACAGTAGAACTTCGATTAACCGGCCCTAAATAATTATTATTTCCTGTTTTTATTATCCTGAGTCTGAATTATTCGATGCACCAGCGATAAGAGTGCAGGACAATTGCTAATAATAAAAACATTCTGCATCAAGCTAATGCTTCGGTTTTGATCTTGATATGAAGCCGATTAATCGAAGTGTTCCTGTATTTAATTTTTGGATTTATTATTTTTAACTTTTATGGAAATTTTTTATAACTGAATATATGAAATTATATCCCTCAAATGGTAACCATTCTCTTATAGACAAAATTTTGCTCGTTTGAAATCATTTTCCATTATAACTCGTTTCCTACTTTAACCCTAAATTAATAAACTTAAATTAGTATTACTCTGTTACTAATTGTTCTTTTCATAGACTTCGAAATAAAAACATTTCTAATATGTCTTTTATTTATTTCAAGCAAAATATAAAAAAAATTATGAGACATATTACTAACATAAGCCATTACTTAAAAAATAGAAAATCGTACAAAGATTATATTAGACTAATGTTTAATGATCCAGAGTTAAATTCCTCATTTCAGCATGAATGTTCTTCATGTTTGTTCATTTTTTTCTTTTTAATAAATGGTTCATCCAAAATCAGTTGGGAAAATAAACAAAATTCAATAACTTTCACACGTTGCTGCACATCAGAAGAAATTCTATGAAATATTTTATAAGCCGCAGAAAAAAGGAGAAAAATACTAAAAAACCAAGAAGTTACGAATATTTTAAATTGTTTTTGTCAGCTCACATTTGTTTATCCATGCACATGTTTTTTAATCAGCAACTCAAGTAATAATTTCTCGAAAATTTAATAAGAAATTGCATAAAATATTTTATAATCCGAGCAAAAACACTCACAAACCAAGAAGTTACGAATTTTTAAAAATAGTCAATCTTTGTTGGCTCACTTTCATGTCTGTACATATTTTTTAATCAACTAATTCAAGCAATAATTTCTCCGAAATCCAATAGAAACACTTCTTCGCTCCCCGAGTTCCTCCATTATCCAGAAAGCCCCAACCAATGGTGACGACGTGTTCTCCCCTAGGTTCGTATCCGGTGACTCCGAACTTCGCGTACGTTCGCGGCCGGATCGAAGAAAGGCGCAGGTCGACGAAGGAAAGGGGTGGCCGCGAGGTGGGGTGCCGCCCTTCGGGAAGGGAAGACAGCGGCAAGAACCGAGAAACTATCGACGGTGAGGAGAGGGGTAGGTTTCTTTGTTTTGTGTGAAAACAGCCGCAGGGGTGACGGACTGTGGCATCAAAACCAAACTGAATATCGCGTCCGCGGCTCTTACGTCGTCGCTTCCGTGTCCTCGGTACGCGGACAGCCTCTGCTGGAAACCGAAGCGGAACCTACTTTTCGCGCGGGGTCTCAACGCGAAAGTAGGTGGGACGGATCGATCGACGGTTTCAATCGTGGAAATGTCTGACGCGGAATTCCTTGACGATTCCCTTCCACAGTTTCCGCTCCATCTTGTTTGGATTTCGTCCTCGCTGTTTGCTTGGCGCTTAACTTCAATTATGAACTTAAATTCAATTCATAAATTTATGGAGGATTGAATTACTTTCGAGGGTGGAAGTGATAAGGTGTTCAGAGTGTTTTCTAAATTTTCTAGATTACGGAGATTAGATTTGATCCAAACGCCACGAACGAAGCTTTCTAGGATTAGTGTAACTATAATATCCATCGTTCATCGCTTATTTATAGCGCTCTTCGGTTCCCCGACGCCCTTTTAACGATATTTCAATTCCGCGTGACGCAACACGCGGCCTCGTAAAAAAACCGCGACACACGAGGAACCCGAAGCGACGAAGTCGTCCGTCGAATAAACACGACGCTCGCGGCATCTGCAATTAAATTTCGTGACAAATCGTCGCCCCGCCGCGCCGTTACCGACAAATCACGGGTAATCCGTGCCTGCTTGTCCCCCGAGGCATTTATCATTTTCCCCCGGAGTTAGGCTCGTCGTTGAGGAACTCCTCGCGAGTTTCACCCATGTGCGCGCCGTACGCGATGGAGGGTCTTCGCGAAGGCGCGAAGAAAAAAAGAAAAAAAAGCGAGGAAAACGAGGGAAGCGAGGAGGAACGAATCGAGACGTAAATCAGGCGGCAATTAAAATTAGCGAGGGGTTCACGCTAAACGGCCCGGTTACATTTATCCGTCCACGGCTCTTTGATGAGTTTTCCTGAGAACGGCTCGGTTACCTCGAAGCCTCCGTCGGTTTTTCGACATTCGCGGCTCTCGTGGTTTACGCGTATCCGTTGTCGCTTCCCTTTGATGTTCTTCGCCATCGAAACCCTCTTCCTCTCGGCTCCTCCCTCGCCTTCCGTTCCGCGAGCAGAAGTTCCTTCGGCTCTTCCTCTTCCTCGATACTTTTTCTGCCGCGCTTCTTGCATCTTCTTCGTCCCCCGTTGAAAAATCTCCCCGAATTAAATCAATAGAAAATCCTGAGAACTACCAACATAATCGCATTAACCTTTCCACCGTCTTCATTCATAATTCCTCGCACGGGAAATTCCCGAAATCGCGTCCGAAGTCGCCCGACTTTCCACGGAGTCAAAATTCGGAGTTTCCAGATCAGATCGGAATATCCTCGACGAGTACGATTATCCTGCGGATCGACTGGTGGCGTTATTCAACCTAATCCGGTATAATCCATCGGGGATCGACGTTTGGCCACGTTGAACGGTAACCGCAAAGGTTTACGATTTTTTCCATCGAACGACTGGTGGCGTTGTTTGACGCGTACAAGTCGCTAATCCGTTGGTTATAATCTACACCCCATTTACACGGAAGTTCATCTATTTAACTTGCGGCGTGAATGGGAGACGCGCAGATCCGACGGGTCCCTTTTCCCGCACGTAGGTCTCGACGACGGCAAAGGGCGCGAGGCCGAAAGGGCCTCGGACCGCTGGATCCGTCAACGCGTAGGACCTACGATGGGTCGTCCTTGTCTTTCCCATTCTTGGTGTTTTAAGTCGTTCCAGATGGTCAAGGGACGAGGCTCTCCTCGTCGCAACCACCTACGCTGCAGGCCCTATGGGGTGGGACCCCCTTCTAAGCCGAAACAAATGTTCGCGGCGTGCTTTGCGATGGAACAAAAGTACGATTGTTTCGGTCGGTACGCGCTAGATAATGGGCAGGGAAATTTCAAGGGGCTGTAAATTGTGGCACGCGATAGACGCCAGTATTTACGGTGTGAAGTGCTGGCGGATGGTTCTTGCTAATTGAGGGACTTGGGAGATTTTTTGAGAATGTGGATTTCTATCTCTTTATGGAAATTTCTAATTTTTATCCTAATTTTATATATATTTTTTTTTGACAATGCACTGTGAGCCAAGTAATGAATCTTAATAGATGAAAAAAAATTATTTATCTGGGTTAAATAGATTCTTACAGGAACTAATAACGGGGTTTAATCATTTAAAGTACAATTTCAGGACCAGTTACTTATTTAGGCGACAATGTTTTGTATAATCTATTTCTCAAGGATGGTTGGGAACCAAACAAATTCAGCGAATTATAATACTCATTCATATAAATAGGTAATTATATGCGGTGTGTTTCTATCAATGGTATACATATAGGTAGTAATGGGGGTTATTGTAATGGAAAGATTTTAGCATTCCAGTTTTTGAATCGAAAACTAAACAAAAAATATTTGATTTCTTTGTTTCAGTTTTCAACTTTCAATTTTTTAAGAAGCGGCAAAAACATACTTTTATAATATGGTTGTGAAGATTACTAGGGTATTAGAATTTTTATACTGATCAGCAGACTGCGGATGTTTATGCATTTATCGCGATGTTAAATATGCTAAAATTCATCAGGATGTACATAGATGCCAAAATGCATGACATATCGAAATACACTTTATAATATTTAAAAAATGAAAGACACTTTTATTTATGGTGGTTTTCGATTTCTATGCCTTTGAAAATATAAATTTGCATAAGCATCCGCAGTCTACTGATCAGAATCTTAATCGTAGTCTCCATCAGTTGTAGAATCAGTTATATGTATAGTTGTGTTTGCGTCACTTTCTTTTTTGCAGGTTATTGAAGTAGTTTTTAAGTTGCTTTTTGTTTTCATTCGATGTTAAATAATAAAACATTTGGTAAATATATGTACTTGATTTTAGTATAAATAATAAAATAGTCTTAGTAATAAAAAAATAAAAAAATAGAATCTAAGTTACAAAATAAGACACAAACTTTTAAGGATCTCTGCGAATCCATTTACTTTTGCTCGGAAAAGTGAAATGCATGAAATAAAAAAATTAACTATTTTTTTGATACATCTATTTTGAAATATGTTGAAATGGATTAAGCTGTTCTTTCATAAAACTAAAGTACCTCCTTTTCTCTACAAAATTCGTGAAAGGCAAAATAATCTGCCCGGATTATCACCATTTATCATGAGTAAAAATATGAAAAAGAAAATTTTTTAAATCGTACCTCATTTGTTATTTAATTATCAGCCCTTTGTTATAAATTTGAACAACTCAACTTTTATAAAATATTAAGAAACAACAAACGCAGATACTAATACCACGTTTCTAACATTTTTCTTAAAATTAGAACAATCATTAAAATAAATAAAATGCAGGGTTAGATAAAAAAAGGACACGAAGATCGTGGCAGGGTTAATCACCTATAGGAATTTAGAAACACAAGCAAGCTGAAAATTGCATAACAGAAAATAATAAAAATTGTGAATATTTTTTCCACCATTTCGATTCGCTATTTGGCGCCCGATGCGATGGAGGAATGAGATAAGTCAATGAGGTAAAACCTTATCTCCAATATTATGCTAGAAACTCTATATTATCAGGTACCCCGGGAATTGTTTACTATAAGAGGCTCCCATGAATGAATATCTGTTTTTATAAACGTTCCTTTACATCGACTCCAAAAGATACCCGCTGAAACGAGGGTCGTTTCGAGACCCAAAAGTGACGCATCTCGTCCTTTAAGTGGCGACGTTTTGTTCGATCGCGAGAACTCTTGAAGGATATCTAAGTGGGCGCACGGTCCACGTCCACTATTTAGACTCGACGTGACGTGTATACTCATACGTTTCCCATTTTATTGCCGCCTAATGTTAATTGTGACGGGGCCCACAGACGGTTCGATTATTTTTTCACCACGACCTTCGAGGCAACCTTACCTAAGGAATTACCTCGCCCCGACGGAACGAGAGTTTTTAGACGGTTTCGACGAAATTGTCCTTAACGCCCAATGCGAGCACATTTTGGTAAACCTCTTCAATACCTATCACCATTTTACGACTCTCTTATGAGCCTGTAGAATCTCTGCAAGATATTGATAGCGATAACGTCGAGAAATCTCCAAATGAAAGAATTTTTAAGAAGACCACCCCAAATTTTTGTTAAAAAAAAAAAAAATCTAACAAAAGCACGTTACCCGATGTTCGCCGAAATTTTTAACCAAATTTTTTTTAGATGCAGTTTTCGAGAAATGAATTATTATTTACAATCGGATTATCTTTAAGGGGAGAATTCCATGTAGATTGCTAAAAATAAGCCGATTTTTGCAAATTTTTTACAGAACACCTATTTACCCTGTTGTTTTCCTCTTAAAAATCTGATTTATTACAACTTGAATTATTACACATCATTAGAAATATGGTCAATAAAAGTGCAACTGTCAAGAAGCAGTAAAAAAAGCAATAAACGTAAATATGAACACTAACTTCTTTTTTACACTAAAACTATGCATAGGAAAGAATATATGTATACATGTATATACAAGAGTGTTATATATCGAAGTTTACAGGAGTTTATATTGTTTAAATTTAAAAGAAAGAGTAGCATTAGTTTCAATTAGCATAGTAAAGTATTTTTAAATAAAATTAGTTTCATTATTATTTTTGGATAGTAAAATAAGTATAAATATTATTACGCTGTTGCACTAAACCCAAGAAAACCATCAGTTTATAAGCGTTTATGTAAATTCAAAAGTTTTTATGTTAAAATATGGAAAGAAATAAATATATATATATATATTAACACAGGCTTCCTCATATTTTTCTTACAAATGAAACAGTTATTTAATTATATAAAATGCAGGATTGGGTCAAATAGACCCGAGAAGAACAGCAGAGTTCAAGGAATCATTTTGAATCTTTCGGGACTGTATACAATACTGCTTAAAGTTAAAAGAAAATGTTTTCCAATATAAATGTTGGCTGCAGATGTACTATTGGAGAAAGTTGTTGCAGTCTTGCTGCTGGAGGTATAAATTAATTCTTTCAATTCTTTCAATTTTCCCTAAAATGAAAAACTTCAAGATGTTCCTTTATCTATGAAATTATATCCACGATAAACCAAAAATACTAACAGAAAGTATAATTAAAAATTCGTTCATCTAAGAAATCCTCCAATGTAGGAGATAAAAGTCTAAAGAAGTTATTACACACTTCAAGTCGAACTTATTATCATCGCAAAATGACCGATTAATTTTCGATTGCGTAATAAATTCTTGATTACACCTGACGACGTCCGAGGTGAAAAAAAGTCGAGAAGAACCTAGCGAAGGGTTATTTTAGCGTGGCAAGCACGGAACCCAGCAACTGAAAAAATATTTCCGTCGACTCATCGTGCCCCTATTGATATGCAGATTGCATCGCGCATTAGAGTCACTTGGAGGTATTGAGAACTGACCCATCGATCATCTCCAACCAAGGAAGAGTTTCGACGGACACGAATTCGATATTGGGGGAACAAATGAGCGTAATTCGTTGTCCCGTTCGTGCGAAACGCGCGGAGAAAAATGACGGGGAAGACCTGTCCCGATCTAACTAACCTACCTGTTGTGCCAAGGTCACGCGGAAGATTCAATATTGATTCAGAAAATATACGAAATCGGTCGGTGAACAGGTTGGGACAGGGGAGATTTGAGCGATGTTTTTATTTAGTCTGGGATAAAGTATTTAAGGATTCACACTGTGTATTACGCGAAAGTTTCGCGTAACTCTCCCTGAACCTGTTTGTTACATCGGGTATACAAATAACAACGGAATCTGTTTTCTCTGCAATCAGACTCTTTCTTCAACGACTTTTATTCTCTGCTCGGTTTCAACGTTTTTGGATTCAGTGTTTAAATCAGGGGATGATTGTGTGTTGTGTCTGATTGCCAGTAAATACAGGCAGGTGGATATAAGTGATTATCGGATTACATCATTATTCGTCTTTATTTACTCATCATTCATCTTTAAAGATGAATGGAGACATCTAACGGTGGAAATTGTGAATTTCGGCTTGGGGATATCGATAAGGCAGATTTCTGGCGGTAAAAGGAGGAGAAGTAAGTGTGAAGTGACTTTATCGACGCTGGGAACTACTTCGGCTGTTTCTACTTTATCAGTTGTGATTGATCAGTGGAATTTGAGAAGATCTATAATATCGATCACCAATTTTACAGAACGAAGATTCGTTTGCACTTCGTAGGGTACTGAATGGGCTAAACTTCCGAAAACCTGACAAACCGGATTTAGCTGAAATTTTGCAAATAGCTTCATTTTGCATAAAAACAATGTTTGCGAGAAGGATTTTCGGCGACTAGAAGTTTAAAATTTTGAATCTTCTTTTCGAATTTTTTTCTTTTTTTTTATTTCCTTTCTACCCCGACCTAATCCTGATCTCCCTTTTCGCCCCAACCTTCTTTTCCAATTGCTCTCTTTTTTTTCTGTGGTATTATATTGAGCACTGATATAATCACGATAAAATCTTATTGTTCGTTGGGTCGGTAACGTAGACAGTGATATTACAGGAGTAAAACGTTTTGAGCAATATTTTGAGTCTGAACTTCCGAATTGCCGAAAATCCTTCTCGTAAATACTATTATTATCTAAAAGGAACTTACTTCCAGGATTTTGGACAAATCGAAGCATAGAAACTTCAAAATTACAGGGACTGACACTGAAATGGTAACAAACATTTTTCGCATTTTTTTGGTCTTAAACTTCTAGTCGCCGCAAATCCTTCTCGCAAACATTGTTTTCATGCAAAATGAAGCTATTTGCGAAGTTTCAGCTAAATCCGGTTTGTCAGGTTTTCGTAAGTGCAGCCCATTTGTATTACACAAGATGAACAGATTTAATAATGGTTATTAAAAATCGGCGGATTCCAATATTTTAATTACTTTAAGATCGTTTCAAAGCAAGACTTACGTAAAACCAGTATATTAAATAGAAATTATGCGAAACTTTTTTAAGGGTAGGCAAAGGGCTGACGTAAGGGTGACGCAGAGAAAAGAAAGATACTTTTTTGGTATCATCTTCCCGCTGGACGGTCCAAACAGATGGTTCACGTCCGAAAGCTCGTAACGATACTCTGTCTTGTAAACAGAACACGGCGCAGAGAAAGTATTGTCGCTTCTGCTATCGCATCTGAACCGAAACCTTGCTAAAGAACTGTTCCAAACATTTCCGTCGCCGAAAGGGCGGGAGGTGGAAGAAAGAGTTAAGATTTATAACTTCCGGTTCGTCGAAGAAAATTCTTAGAAGATGGCGTTCGGTTTGTGATCGCACTTCTTAAAAACCATCGAGTTCCAATCGATAACGAATTACCTCGAACGACCTCGCTCGTGCTATTACCTAATCTAACACCAAAAGACGTTCTCATCGCAAAATACTCGAATCAAATCTACTAACATCGATCCACAATTAATTTCCTTAAACGAAGATCCGAAAAACAAGAAATCCACTCGTCAAAAATGTCAAAACTTTCCGTAATAAATTGAACTATTTACAAACCCATTATGCAATCTCCTTGAGGCGTGGCGTCGTTCAACCAGGCAACGGGATGTGGTATTAGGTTGATCTCGGTCATTTCCGAATTCGGGAAATTCGAGGAAATTGTCCAAGAATTCGAGGGTCGAGAAAAATCGCGCAGTTACCATCGACTCGTAACGCAGGCCGCAGTGTGTTCGCGACGGCTCCGTTTCTATTCCGGTAGGCCGAGTCTTTTAACAAACGGTCGTTAATTTTTAACGATGCCGTTAAACGCCAGCTCGGCAAGATGGCTGCAGCTGTAACCCTCTTCCAGCTCGGGCGAGCACGCAATCAACGGCCATGTATCTGGGGGTCCCGTGCCGAATTTCATACAGTCGATTTCGCGATCATGCTCTTCCGATTTTCCGTCGTTCTTACGGTTTCGCACTGCGTTAGAAAACGAATATTAACTCGCAGGCTCTGAAAGCACGCGGAGATCCGACGCTAATCGTCTAAACCTTACGATGGCGCGAACAACAAACCGTTTGAATTTTGTGCCACCGAATCGCGACGCGGGGAAATATTGGCGCTTCTGTGAAAAACATTCTGTCGTCATGTTAAATGTAAGAACGTGGTCATTATACGCCATGTTATCGTATTTTTTCACTAGAATTTATGAATTGGGAATCGTTACGAGGTTTTAAGCAACTCATTACTAATATTGAAAATGAAGTTGCGTAAAACAGGACTAGAAAAATTCTGGGGTACTGAAAGGGTTAACTGAGAGTTTGGAAAAAAAATTGATACGGACGAGAATAAATTGATGAGATGATTGTAAATAAATTGTGGAAGGACAGTTATAATTTTGATAGAAAGACAGCAAAGTTCCAAACTGCAGTGCAGTCGTGGACCGAAATGAAGGAGAACGACCGTTTCCCCTCCTCCTTTTTTCAACGACGAACGACGAGACAAACGAGAGGAAAAAAGGGTCCAAAGACCCGGGACGGAACCTCGGAGAGAGGTCGTGTCAGAACAACCCCCTACGGTAGTCAAGATCTAAACACTAAAACATTGGATTAAGTGGGGTACACACGTTGCGTAAACAGTAAACTCCACGGGGGTGCGGACCGTCCGGTGAAAAATTTCTACGCAGCGGGAAAGCGTCCCTGACAAATTTTGACAATAAAAACTAGATGATCTCTTGTAATTATCCATTTAAAGAGCCTTTCAAAAATTTAAGCGGTAAAACTGATACAATTCTATACGTACAGAAACAGAAACCACATTTCACCCTTATTTTCCTTATTCAATATATACTCTCAATTTTTTTTATTCAATTTTTACTCTCAATTTTCCTGATCTGATCTTAACTTCCAATTTTCCTGATTCAATCTTTTCTCTCAAAAGCACATGGCAGATGTTCTAATTAATATTTTTAAGGGCACAAAAAAATAAATTAAACCAGAATAAAAATTTGTCTCACCATGTAAATATTATACGATAAAGGACACTTGTCTTCATTAGTGTACCTTTACATTTGAGTAATTTGTAAAAAAAATACTCCAAGAAATAAAAGAAAAATATATCTTTAAAAATATGTTTTTCTTTTATTTGTAGCTTAACAACTTATTTAAATGTAAAGACAGTAATAGGTACATACAGACTCATTAATAAGGATCATTATTCTATTTTGCTGTTAATATTTTATATATTTATCTTTTCTATTTATATTTTATAAAATTACTGATGAATTAACGAAACATCCGGTTTCTAATTGATTTAAAATACAGTGAGATAAAAGAAAATGCATTCGACTTTAGGAAAGAAAGTAGAGATACCAGAAATCGAATATCAATTAGCAAATCAGAGCAGATCAAAAAATAATTAAATCTCTCTTGACTCTCTTTATATTAGGACTCTGTATATTGACTTTTTTATATTAGGATTTATTTCTTTCATCTTCTAGACTTCTAAAAAATTGAAAAAAATTTAAGGATACTTCTAAAACTGCATGATCATATGATAATAAATTACAAAATGTTTTTGGAGTCGCTCGACTTTAGAGCCAGACGTGACTTTTTCCCCACTTCGAAAACATTTAAGCACAAAATAATCATCTATTTATTTATTCAACGGGTGAAAACTCTTTAGTATCCATTCGCAAAAGTTAATTAATTAGCAGACGTCAGAGTGTAATAAACGGAGAATCTGTCGCTTGAAAATCATTATCCTCGTTTATCCTCAGTAAGATTCTCATCAATTTAGTAGTTCATTTATATCTCAAACGTGGCTAATTTATCCACTTAAAAAACTGAATCAGGGTTGAATCTCGCAGCCACAAAAAAATCCACGGAGGTAACGGAAGGTTAAATAATCGATATAAGGCGAAGATCGTGCAAATATCGAGAGATTTCTTTGGAGTGGCGAGGCACGGAATCAAGGGTAGCTTCCGATAGAGACTTACGTATAGGAGAGGGACTTGCGCTCTTTCCAAAATAGCCGCATCGGCGGATAAACATGTCTTATTTTGAGAGCCAGTCGCCTCCCTCCGCGTCCCCCTTCAGCCGGCACCGTCGAGCGAGCCTGATCTTACGCAAAAGAAACACTATCCAGACACAGTACGCCAAGGATGGACTGCAGAAATTCGGAGGAGAGAGAAGTTACCGGTGCTCGAGGAGGCAGGACGCGGTCCCGGCGTTCGCGAGGAGAAATTTACGAGCTACTGGATAGATTGATCGAAGGACGATGCTGGTCGCGACCTCCGGCGCAGACGACGCCTCGGCACTTCTCGCTCCGTGTCCTTTTCGAGAGCGACTCGATTTTTTTATCAAGGGTTCGAGTGGTGAAAACGGCCCGCCCCAATGTCTGAGTCTCGACGAGTTCGCTCTTGTGAGAGATGATGTCGTCGCGGAGGAACGACATGGGTGGTGATACTTGGGCGTTTCGAGGACTCAAGCGAGAAGAGAAAAAGAGAGAATTGCAAAAAAAATTATTTTTTTTTTAACAAATTAAAGTACCGAGACAGAAAAATATAACTTGCAGATGTTAGTTTGCATAATTTTAGATAAATTTACTGTGATTAAAAATGCAAGGAAATCCAATTCATGAAATCTACTTTCCTGACTTGTTCATAATTTCATCCTGCCTTCATGGAAAATTTTTTTTAGCATTAAATATATTGTTAATGATTTCTATTTGGTTTGGAAAATAAAATTCTGAACCAAAGAACCCAAATTTTAGACTTATTTTTGGATGTCCAGAACTCTGTAACAACTCTTTTCATTTAGAGAGGGTTTTGATAGCGAAGTTGGTACGGTTCAAAGGAAGAGTAAAGAAGACCGCAGTACAATGCAGCGAATTTGGAAAATTGAGTAAGTAGAGGACTGAAGGCGGTATGGCAACCACGTGCTGCTCCATTTTACCCCTTCCTGTTCGACCAGTCGTCGCGTTCTCGCCTGCAGGGCGGAAGGGCAACAAAAGCGAGAGGAGCAAAATTGTTTGTCTTGAATACAGTTTAGGACCCAATCAAAACAGGGACCGGTTTCTAAAGGAAAGGTATCCGTTTCCTCAAAGGAAGCCGAACCACCTCTGAACCGACCTTGCACCAACCAACCTGCAGAAACAGAGATAACTCCTTCATCCACCGTCATGATTTTTACTAACAAACGAATAGATCCAAAAATTGCAATAGAATATTTATATAAAAGTATTTCTCTCATTTGGAAAAACTGAGTTCCACTTTTCGATAAGCTTCAGATAAGTTTCTTTAAAATTTCTAGAGGATTTTTACACGTTAATTGTTTAACCCTGCTACATTCCTCTTTAAAATCCAGAATTGAACAACTTTTATTATTACCATATCGTTAAGAATATAGACAATTTTTTATATGCATAAATGTTGAGAAATTAGAAAACGAAATATTAACAATAACTTTTTCACATTTTTTCAAAAAATAAAATAGTTGTTAAAGTAAATAAATATTCTAACAAATCCAAAGAATGTAGCAGGGTTAAATTGAAACATTACAAATTATTACAATAGAATAGCGGTGTAATAAATTATGATGTGCAATCATTGTAAACAAATCTGCTTGGAACTTGGTCGTATAATTCTGATATTTTGAATGGAATAAACAAAATTTTCTTTACGTATTTTTAACAAAATGGGACCCAACAAGGTCATATTTATATATTATTTGATCGTGAGGGAGTTTATTACCTTATAATGGTAACGGTTAATCTGAGAAAGTATGAGAATAGTACAGGTATGGCGAAGGGAAAGAGTTAGTCGGATGAACATAGGGCAAGGGATGCGACACAGGAACATAGGGTTCGTGACGTGCACCCACGATCCGCGGTATAAAATTACGGTATCGTGTAAACAGAGAGTATCGTCGGCGCGTCTGATGGCCGCTTGGGTGGCCGTCAGGGCCTCACGTGTTCTCCACAAGCAGTGAGACTCTAACTTCAGCCTCGTCGAACAGACCGAGTCGCGTGAATCGCTCCAGAATCGAGAAAACGGGAATTCGCAGTTGACTCGACGAACCTATTCACAATTAAACACTCTAAACACACTTCTGGATCATTTTTTGCTAAGCTTTCATGCCAGAGACGTCATTCTGAAGGGAGGAAAAAATTTTCTAGACGGCTATTTAAAATTTAGAAGATAAAAATTAATCGTCAAGTATTTTAAAAAAGAAAAAATTGTAGGTCGCTTCAAGACATCAGAATTATAATTGTATGAAAGTCTAAAGTTCAGAAACTTTGGAATACTTGCCAAAGGAAAAAAAAACGGTTTTAATATGGATTCAAGAATTAATATATTTTAAACATGAGTTTTAATGCTTCTTGTATTAGCTGAGGGAAATTTTTTCTTAACTTTCTGTAATGTTTGTTGTTATCGATAGACTGCGGATTTGTATGCATTTATTAAAATTTTAAATACGCAAAAATCTACAAAGCGATTGACAGTTGCTAAAATATAAAAAAATACTACAAATATATTTCAAGTTATAATGTTTAGAAAATTAGGTAAACTGTTATTTAAATTTTTGTTTTCTTTTTGTGTTTGTAGGAAATTGATTCTGCATAAAAATCCGCAGTTCAATTATAAAAATGAAACGATAGAATGAATTTCCTTCGTATAAAATAAAATTTGCCTTGGTATTAAGCCAATAAAGTCAACTTTTGAAATTTACTCCGGATTCAAAAAATGAAAAGCGTCTATCTAATCCGTGAGATAAATGGAAAAGTAGTGTCAGTTTTAGATTTTATTGTCCCAATCACGAAAAAAAATTTGAATTGCTCAGGTTTGAAAATGTTGCCCACCCATAAAATAAAATTTGCCTCCGTATGAAGTGAATAATGTTCAATCTTTAAGTCTGCACCGATTTTAAAAAATTAAATAGCGGGGTTACCTTTAAATCATGGACAATGTTTTCATCGACGTTGAGTTCGTCGGCAATGTGTATTCACCGACACGTTTAAATCCCCGACAATGTTTCCATCGATAATTACGTGTTTCACAAAAATAATTAGGTCAATAAAGTAACAGTATGATACGATAACTTCAATTATTCGGCTCAATATTTTTTTTAAACACGTAATTATCGATGAAAACGTTGTCAGTGATTTAAACGTGTCTGTGAATACAAATTGCCGACGAACTCAACGTCGATGAAACCTTGTCGATAAAAACATTGTCGGTAAAATGATGGTCGATGATTTAAAGGTAACCCTAAAAAGCGTTTATTAGATCCGTGAAGTGAAAGGAAAAGTGGCGCTAGTTTCACATTTCGTAATTATTATCGCTCGAAAAAAATCCAATCGTCCCGGTTCAAAGTGGTTGTCTCCCCATAAAACAAAATGTGCCTCCATATAAACTGAATAATATTCAAACCTTCAGTCTGCAACGGCTCCAAGAAATAAAAAAAAAAAGCGTCTATCAAATCCGTAAAGTGAAGGGAAAAATCACGTTGGCTTCAAATTTCGTAATCCTTTTCGTCCCCCAAAAAAGTGAAAAAACGTCCACAAGCATCCAGTCCACAAGATGAAAGGAAAACTGGCGCCAGTTTCAAATTTCGTGGTCCCCTCCGCCCCAAAAAATCGAATCATGCCCATATCAAAATGGCCATCCCCGACGGATGTAAACACAGCAGAAGAAGACTCGCAGCGTGCATGTGAGACAGCCAGCCGCAATGTCTGGTTCCGGTCTGCGGTTTTCCTACGGGAACACGTGCGACCGAAACGGGGTTTTCTTCGGGTGGTCCCTCGATCCCCTTGCGCGGCGTTTTATCTTAAAAAAACCACCCAGGACTGTCGCGATTCTAGCGAGAGCGGCGTTGTTTATCGAAAAGGGAACAAAAGGATCGTACGAGGTCCCAGAGTCTGTCTCCCACTGGGTTCATTTTCTTTTTTAAAGATTGTATAATGAGTATCCCTGGCGGTACGTTTTTTTCGTTTCGCGGTGAATCGAAGACGATAAGCGAATCGCTCCGAGCGAAATGAAGCAGTTTGGGCCAACCTCCTCTTCTCTTTTGGAGACGTCGAGGGCTCGATTAGTTTTTTTTTCCAAGGGCCTCTCGAAGCTGTCACAGAAAACGTCACGGATAAACTTGGAAGCAATGAAATGGTAAACACAACTAAGCGCCACTATCTTCGAGGAGGATGGATCTCAAGGGAAAGAACAACCACTTCAGATTCAACCCTTAAGGCACGAGGTCCTACAAGTGGCCCATGAATTTAGGGAAATACGTAATATCTTTTGAAAATCCCCAAGCAACAGTATCTTCAGTTAACAATTTATAATTTCTGAGAATAGCTCGAGTACTTTGGGATCCGAAACTCCTAATTATATTAGTTATACAGTTTCGAGGAAATTCGAGGAAATTTGAAAAATATTTGATGATTTACAATATTTCCACACGGTGTTTCAAATGTTTCAATACTTCAAAAATGAAAATTTCTAAATTAAATTAAAGTTCCCTTTTTACAGAATACGGAGAAAAACTCGAAAGCACAAAAAAGCGTCGACTTAGAAAAATTCTGTGCAACTCGAAGATGATTAAAAAATTAGAGAAATGTTAAGAGAAATTAGGGATTTAGGATTCACGGAAAATTGCTAAAATCCGGAGAAATTTAAATTAGAAGAAGACAAACTTTTTGCTTATTGTTAGTAATCAAAGTTCAGCTGTTTGTCTACGAGAGAAGATCAAATATTTTTTGGTGAAACAAATTTAAGAGGTTTAGAATTTTGATAAGATTGCGCATTCGGAGCACAAAGTACTTAATAATTGAGATGTTAAAGAAGTTATGAAGACTCGTTGCAGGGCTCCAGCTCGCAAGCGAAGACAAGATGGCCGTGACGCTTCTCTTTCGTTGGATCATTCACCGTAAGGAAAACAAACTGTTTGAGAATTCGTGGTCTAGAGAGCACACGGCGCACGATATCGCTGGACGACATTAAATAATTGCTTCCCTTGATACTCCCCGCCCCAATTTCCGTGTTTCACGGAATCCACGTGTTCGAATGATTAATTGCGAGGGAACAGTGGAAATTTGCCACTCGCGATCACGGATTTCCACTCTCCTTCAATTTAGAAATCGAATTTAAAACTTGTTTCCAGGTCTCTCCAAGGAGAAAGTATTTTCAGCTTGCGTATTTAAATCTTGCTCCATTTCTACTTAACCCTTATGCATTCCTCTTAAAAACCTTACGTTCAGTCACTTTGTTACCATTTTTTAATAACTTGAACTTAATCATACCTTTTTTTTAAAAAACTCGAGAAGTTGTTAGTATTAATAGACAGTGTTAATAGACAGCGAATTTTATGCATTTATGACAATGCCAAGTATGCAAAAAATCTACATGACTGTTATCATTAGACTGCGGATATTTATGCATTTATGGCAATTTTAAATTTGTTAAAATTCATAACGATGTACATAGATGCAAAAATACATGAAATATCGAAAATAAAATAAATTTTGTAATATTTAAAAGATAACAAATATTTTTATTTCAGTTGATTTTTCTTTTCTAGGCCCTTACAAATATTAATTTGCATAAACATCCGCAGTCGAGTTATCATATTCCTAAATATACAAGTTCGAATGTTTAAGAAATTAAACATACTATTATTCAAATTTAAATTCGTTATTTGTGCTTGCAAAAATTTTATTTTGCATAAAGATCCGCTGTCTAGTAATTAGTAAAAGTTAATCTAAAAATTACTAGAGTTAAAAGGATTTTTATTTAAATTTCGTGTAGAAATTATATTTTGCCAAATGCAGCTTAAATCTAATTTTTGTATGTCGAATAACAGTATAATAAATTGAAATAAAAATGCCTTGGTACCGAAATGAGGAAATTTATATCTCCCAATACTCAAATATGTGATTGCTAACAGGAATGATTACAAAAGTGATAAAGAATATTGAGTTATTGAAGAGAGTGAAGTCGCGTTTAACGTTCCCTAATGAGTTCACCGGAATTTCGCCTGGCAGTCTCCAAACAGAGAGCCTCAGGACGTGGATCGAATCTTTCGAGGTTCGTAATGATACTGCGGGGTACGCAGAGCCGGGACACTTGATAAGTCCCAATCTGCTCCAATCTTTCAGGCCTGTCACTCGATACCCTGTCACGTGTTTCGACAAATAAACATTTCTGCTTCGATCGACCGCGATCGACAAACGGATCATTATAGCTCAACAGCGACGAAGGAAAGGTTTGTGAAAACACGCTCCGAAAAGGTTCCCAGGCCAAGGATCGAATTTCCAACAATAAAATTGACTCACTACGATTTTACACATTTCCGAGATTAATTAATGAGTCGAAAGTTTACGAATAATATCATCAAAAGTGAAGACTGCGAAGGAAGAGATTTTTTTTTCGGTTTTTAAAAGAGGATCGCGAGGTTCTGAATTTCTGCGAATAGGGAATTGTCGATGACGCTTCATTTCGGAGGAACGCTGATATCACCGAGCAAAATTTCCCGAAAATCACCACTAATTTCAGGGTAATCGATGGTGCACGAAATCGAGAGAGAAGGAGACTCGAAACGGAGAGCCGAAGGCGGTTCTACTTTCGGGCGGAGCGTGAATCTAACATCCCGTTGGCCAACAGGTGGACCAATCGGTTCCTGAGGATTTTTCGTGCCCGTTTCCTGGCATGTATGCTTCGATTCTAAAATTCGCTGCAACTTTGTTCCTAAGTAGTCATTTCCGAAAACATCGGCGGAAATGATCCTCATGTTCGGTGAAGCCAACGCTGCTCACTGCACAGAATATTCTACTCCATGCGAATGCAGGAAATTAAGCAGAAATTGTATGGAATTAGTTTGGATATTTAAAGTAAGATTTTTGTACTTTGAATTAATGAAAAGCCATTCTTATTTAACATGAATATACGTGGAGGAGGAAATATAGTGACAGTAAATATTTAAATTTAAAGAATATCTATCAAAACTACTGGGAATATTTTTTATTTTTTGATCAGTGCTGCATATTGAGCAGAAAATTGAACAGAAGCTAGAAAATTAAGCAAAAGTTTTGTAAAATTACTTCAACGCACAAGATAAGATTTTGATATTTAATTTTTAGGCTATTGAGAAATAAGTTCAATATTTATAATGCAGAAAATTGAGCAGAAATTCGGTGAAATTACTTCTAATACCTAACAGAAATAAATGCAACTTTACATAAATACAAATTACTTGAAGAATTCAAAAATTATTATAAAATTCAGAAAAGGTGAAAGTTAGACTCTGAATAATTAAAGCACTCCAAAAGGAAATGAATATCGTAATTTAAAAGATAAAGAAACTGCTGAACATATTTTTGGTTTCTAGATCACGGAAAAATCGTACATTTTCTGAGATCCAGAGAAATTATTATAAATGTAGAAAATTGAACCAAAATTATGTTAAAGTTCTTCCAATACTCAGGATAAAATTGTTGTATTTATATTTAGCGAGAAATAATTGGAACTTTACATAAATGCAAATTACTTGAAGAATTACAAATTCAATATTTCAAAATTCAGAAGTGAAAGTTGAACTTTGGATAATTGAAATACTCCAAAAGGAAATGAATATTGAAATTTGAAAAATACAAAAATTACTGAAAATATTTTCGGTGTCTAGATTTGATATTATATTTTGTAGTTGTAAGTTTCCTGCTGTTCCTCCTAATTTTTGGTATTAATCCATCATTTTCTTTAATATTCTCCACAAATTCACAAATAAAATAAAATTCTAAACGCATAAATTATTCCCCAAAAAAATTACTCCAAATATTTAAAACCCCACAACACACAAAACTGCAATTTCTTACCAATTATCTACACCCCGCTCTAACTTCACAATCCCCTAATTGAAAAGTACATAACATAAGTACATATACCAAACGCAATAGCAAAGCTTCGAATATTGCCAAAACCGATAAGACTTCCCAGTCACAGTAACATCAAACAAAAAGAAACAATCAATCCCAAAACCGAATATCTCAATCCCTCAATGTTCCAACAAACAAATCTCCAACCAACAAAAGGATCCACATTCATCTCCCCAATTCAACAAAACTCGCTCTTCTTCTCCCTCTCTCCCAACAGACGATTCAATAATCCTCGATCCAACGATTGCTCCAAGACTCGAAAACCGCAAAAGTTATGCAATCCTTAGCATCGACTCATCTTCCTGTCGATCGGTCCTTCAGCCTCTCTCACAGTTCTCCTCGCCCCAAGCAATCACCAGGCGTGACGGAAACGAGTTCCCCGAGTCGGCTCCCATTGGCAACGGAGACGAGCATTCCCGCCGCCGACCGACATTCAGCCAATCGAATCTTGGGGAATGTCTGCCCCTCTAAGCGCAGCACGCCCACGCACCGCGACGGGGAGCAGAGAGATACGGCGACGACGTGGCTCGCGTCATCGCGACGCTTCGGAGCTTCCACCAAGCTGAGAATCGTACCCGAGGTCCAGTCAACCGAAAACACTTAGCGACGCATCACACCGCGAACATCTAGACACCGAGTACAAATAATTCGCCCCACTCTTTGTGCAAACAAATTAATGTTGCACATCGCGACGTAAATAACGGGGCCGCCGCTTCTTTCACAATTGCGACCGCGTGGGCTGCCACGCGATTTGAAGGCGAGTTTTCGAGGTGACCGAGTGTTGTGGATGGAAGTTGAAGCAGATTTGGGAAACACTGAGGACTGAGGATTTTAGTGATTTGGAGTATTTGATACTTGGTTTCAGCTTCCGACGTTCAGTGATAAAGACTTGTTGTTGTTGAGACTCTGGTGTTTGTTCCAGTTGTGATTAGCGTTGAAAGATAGAAAAGGACTAAGAAATTAATGAAGAAAAGACTATTTATTATAGTACTACTGTGCAATTAGTGGCAATTACTTAATTATTAAATAGACCATATTTAGAGAATAGATCTAGGAATCCAAGTGAAGAATTTGTGAAACCACATCTTCAAAGTTTCGATTCCTGTTAAATTCTACTGTGAACAGCTTCCCGGAGTTGCTAAATAAAAAAAATCAGCAATCTCGAGTGAAAAAGCGAGTTCCAAGGCACAAATTCCTAGAATGTCCGCGTGACCAAAGGGCCCCATGGACCAGACAGTGATCGTCCCTTCAACGGCTCGCGGCAGCGTGGAGAGCGCGAGGATCGCGATGAAGAACGAATCGGAGGCGAGCCTACACCTCCAGGAGTCCACCGTCGCTCACTCGAACTCCTCCGCGGTGGTTCCACGATCGAGTCTATCCATGACCAGCAACCTTACTCAAGACCAAAGTCTAGATCCATTGATGATCAACCCGACAAGCACGGAGTTGCCAAGGAAACCTGGAGCACGTCGCCAGGAGAAACCTCCTTATTCCTACATCGCGTTAATAGTGATGGCGATACAATCGAGTCCTGGAAAAAGGCTAACCTTATCAGAAATCTATTCCTTTCTGCAACAACGCTTCCCATTCTTTAGGGGAGCTTACCAGGGATGGAAAAACTCAGTGCGCCACAATCTGAGTCTAAACGAATGTTTTATCAAGCTTCCTAAAGGCTTGGGAAGACCTGGTAAAGGACACTACTGGACGATCGATCCTTCCACGGAATACATGTTCGAGGAAGGAAGCTTCCGTCGACGGCCCCGAGGCTTCCGTCGCAAGTGCCAAGCGCTGAAGCCTCAGTACCCTCAGTATTTTTCTGGTAGCGGCTCGGTGGGTGTTCAAGCACCAGGGTACGAGAACTTAGCACCGGGGGGAATGGAGTATGCAAACGGATATCAAAACCAGTATCAGAATTATCAAGAGTACGCGATGTACGCTCCCGGAGCGGCGGTTTCTGCGGACTGGGCTTATCCAGAGGCGACATACAAAACTCCGCCCATAGCGGAAGTCACTTACAAGACGACGGAGGTGACTTACAAAACCGGGGAACCGTCGGTGTACAGAAATGGGGATATCGTGGCGTTCAAGACTGAACCTGGGTATACTAGAGGTCAGGATCAGCTGACTTACAGAGCGACCGAGGGATTCTCTGGGAAGGACCATCAGCAGCATCATTCGGACGCTGTTTACAAGGAGAACGATGCTATGATGCCGTACAAGTGTCCATCTAACACCGTGCCGACTACTCAGACGCCTGGGCAGTATTACGTAGGATACGGACTGCCGGGCGTCAACGACGCTGGGATGCAGGCGATGCAGGAGCAGACGGGGAATAGTAGTCCTGTGGGGAACGTCAGTTCTCCGCATAGCGGATGTCAGACTGATAATGGTGAGTGGTAACTAATTCATTTTGTGAGTAATCTCCGGGTTGGTTTTTGGGGTAACGTGGAATTGTAATTGAAACTCAACTAGGGATCGTACACGAACTTTTGCACTCGCCTAATAGAATGATGGAAATTGAAGTTGAAATTCTGACTTCGGGGATTCAGAGATCAAGAGATCGAAGTCGACGTAGAGATTCTAAGTAGCTGTCTTTCTACATTCTTCTAGAAAATTATTTGAAAATTAATAGTGTTTTGACGGTTTGGAGATGAAAATTTGAGATAGAAATTGTAAGCAGACACCGATGCGTCCGGACGCAACGGACGAGATTTAGCAGGGGATCTCGGAGTCGAAGACAACAATGACAATTCACGAGAGCTCTGGAGGGCCATCTGGAAAATCGGAGACAGTTTACGACCCCAGAGGCGCCGGGCACAGTAAAGCTGGCTACGTACTCGTTCTGAAAGTGTCCCGACGCGTTTAACATTCGCGCGATTTTAGAGTTACCCAAAATTGTCCATTTGAAGACGATTTTACACTACTCTGAGAATATTTTAAAGTCGTCTGTTATATTAGCTTTGAATCTATATTGAATCTAGGTTTGAATCTGATTCTATTTTTTAAATACAATATAGTTCAACTACCAAATCGATGAATTTCAATGAAAACAAAGAGGAACAATACTACTTCTTCAGGAATTTATTTTTAATCTTTCCGTAGTTCACCCCTTATTCTACACTTGTTTTTAGGCTACAAGCATATAAATTATCTTAAATATTACATAAAAACATAAAATATCTAACTATTAATCGCATGAGATTAAAATATAAAGAGGTAGATTTGCAGTTAGTGAAAACTTTTTCCACTTTTCTTTTTCTTCACTTCCAATAATTTAACCCTTAACTGGTACACTATTAATGTTAATTGAGCCCCTTAATTGACAAATGGCGTGAGTCCAAAATTACGAAAAATGAGTCTACCACAAAAATAAATAGTATTACGAGTACTTAAATCATCTATCAATTCAATTTCCACATATTTTCTTTTATTTTAAGAAAAAACTAAAAGCTAGATTTGCATCATAAGTAAAATTGTTACAGAAAAATGTGAAATAATAACTCCAGTTTATTATTAATAATGTGAATTAGTTTACTATTGAAGGAAATGTAGTGTTTCTTTCAAACCATGTTATCATAAGTATGTATAATTCTTTCACTTAATTTTCTCACAGCAAAGTTCTGTTCTTCATTCTTATAAAGTATTACACAAAAGTCCAATTTTCTCAATATTAAGAAAAGGGACTTACTTCACTTGTCAATTAAGGGGCTCAATTATTTAAGAGCATTACTACAAGATTATTGTGTTGTCTTTATAAAAAATGGATTCGTACTATATAATAGTCATAATGTTCTCCCTTATTAATTACTTCAAGGTTTCCCCAAAATGTTATATTAAAGGGTTTAACAACGCTTATTAGAATGTTTGATACACATAATTCGTATCACAAGATTCACACGTTATTATAAAATAAAGGGGTTAAAAATGGAAGCAAAAGGTGCATAGAGAATTCGGAGTTTTTGAGTCAGGGAATTTAAAAATCGAGTTAGTATCGATGAGAGTCCTCCTGTTACAGGAGTGATAGACACGAAATAACCAAGGTTGACAGGACCTATTAGTCGGGGCGACATCGCTGTCACGCCCCGTGCGAGAAAGTCGTAATTCGTAACTCGTAACCGAACACGTGTAACACAGCGTGACACGAAATACCGACACGCTTCCTGTCAGATTAATTTAGCGTGAACACGGTCAACGAGGGACACGGCAATTAAACACTCGTTAAAACCTGTTTTCCGCGACAATAAAACTCCCCCGATTCAGCCATTCAGTCACAATCCTTTCTACTGTATTTTCCACAAGAAAAATCTAAATTCCAATACAAAAAAGCAGCAGATAAAAAATTGAATTACATTGAACCCCGAAACTCTGCAAAAATTCTCCCAGTTGAATATTCTGAACGATGAAATATACCGAGTGCACCAGCTAAAATGCTACAGGCTATTTTCTCGAAATTGAATGAAAATACAGTAGAACCTTCATTATCCAATTTGATATTTATAAAATAAAATCATAGTTCCAACTTTACTCGGAGTCCCAATGAATTCTTAAGGCTGATTTAGACACGTTTAGTAATTTAATCGAGTGGCAACTATTTTAGTAATTTGCTATGTATGAACGCTAAAATTTAGTGGAGTAATTTAGTAAAACAATGCAGCTACTTGCCACTCGACTAAATTACTAAAAGTGTACGTTTCAGTCTTTATACCGAGTGCAATAATTAATTGAAACTGGAGATAATAAAAAATGAGGATAAGTGTAATTCGGATAATCGAGGTTCTGCTTACGGATTTAATTTTTTTTAATTGAATGATTCTTTTAATAGGCAACAAAATTTGATGGTATATCTGCTGGGGTTAAAAGAGGAATCCCTAAGATTTTTTTAAATGAGAAAAAAATTTCTCCTAACAGCGCGACGCTCTTTTGATGGGAGAATTAGAAATCCCCTCAGCACAATTCGTAGTAGGGTAAAGTATACAGTTGTTGACCCCCCTATACAATGATTGACCCTTTCAAGAAAAGTAAAAAGTATATAGTATAATCCTTTTCTTACATAATAAAATATATATATTTCAATGATCCAAATATTCTTGTTTCGAATACAATTAATATTTTACTATATCAGAAAAGGATTATACTATATTTTTTACTTTTCTTAAAAGGGTCAATCATTGTATAGGGGGGTCAACAGCTGTATACGTTACCCTACTCTTCATTTATGAATGAACCGATTCCATGAATGCAACATCGTATGTACGATCGCGTGATAAACAAATGATCGAGCCGCGGCGAAAATACACATTTTTTTATTGTATCGGTTACCGGTAGTCGCGTGCTAGCGAGAGCAAAGTCTCGAATCGCTTATCGCGTAAACATTTACAAGTGGGGTAAACAAGATGTTCTTTAATCTAAGTACATCGACCGTGCCACCTCAAACATTAGCTCGGTTCGTTTATTAAACCTCTCCGCGAAACCAGCCTCGGCTACTCGGATCCACGATCTTCGAGATCTTTATGGACGCTTTCGCGATTATCAACTAATAACTCGCCACGCGCTGATCTTAATTAACCCCCCGAAATTTGTCTTTCAAAACATTTGGTTCATTAACGTAACTTGAAACCAGAAGCTCCATTACCCGAAATCATTAAATTCCAATTAAACCTTCCATTCATACCGCGTAGAATTTTCTCAGAAATTCCTATCAAACACAAACTAACAGACAACCGAAACCATTGAACTTGCGACACCGTTGGATCCATTATCGCGATCAACAGATCGTTCCCATTCACGCGCACTCCCATTTATAAGTACGTACAATCTATTCCTTCTCCGCCTCGATACACCGCGAGAAATCGACAGGGGGATAAACGCGCCACCCACGCACCCTTCCGCCCCCTTCGATCCCTTGGCCCATCTCCTCGTCTCTCGTTCAGCCCGTAAAGTGTAAACGAGATCAATCTGCAGACGCGCCTCGGTTAGACCCCCGGTTTTCCTCTTTCTCTTTTTCTACACCGATCTCTGGATATATTTCTGGAACGCGCGCGCCAGCACGAGATCTAACTCCGCGACCACGGGTATCGTTCCCGAGGATCTACCGACGCGAGGCTTTTGTGCTCGTTCCACCAGCGCGAGCTTCGACGTCGCGGCGCTGGGCAGAAATAAAGAAAAAAAGGGAATTCGCGGCGAGAGTGTTTGAACGCTCGGGAAATCCGAAGTTCGAAGGGTGGAGATGGAGGTTTGTGAGTGACGGCACTGCCATCGGGACCACACACGACGCTGTTTTAAGACCCTCGTTACACTTGCCTTCGACCCGGAATTAAACCGAATTCCGATCGTCACTGGCGAGCGAAGCTTTTTTGAACCGTTCAATTCTGACGAGAAATAATAGTTCCTTCATTTGAGATTTAAGATACTTTATTTCTGGGGTTTTCGGGGTGAGAGATTTTTCTAAGGGTGCATTCGGACTGAGCGAATTCCTCAGAAGTTCGTTTCTCTTTGATAAAATTCAACTATCGAAGAATACCATAGACGTGGAATAAATGGACTGCGAATTTAGGCGAACGTCCGCCAACTATTAGAACAAAAATAGCATGCTTCGTGTCACCATTTTGCCTTTGTCTAATTTTATCTTGTCTTCTATCCCTCATTATCTGAAAAAGACAGGTTGGTGACCATACAACAGCGTTGGGCAAAATGTGATTGAATCGCTAGACTGCGAATGTTTATGCAAATTTATATTTTCAAGGGTTGTGATATCTGATATATGCAAATCCAAAGATGTTCTAAGACAATCATAATAAATTACTTTTTCAGTTAAGACAGCAATACATATTTAGTCAATTTTAACGACAAAATACAAATTTTTAATTATAAATAAGAATGTAGAGATTAGAAATAGGAATATAAATAAAAAAAAGTTTAAGATAGAACTATAACGCGACAACTAACAAAAAACAACGAAATTAAAATAATTTTGCAAGCAACTATGCTGTATCCAACGTCATGTACCTATTATTATAGAGAGATATTATTTCACATTTTTCTGTAACGATTTTATTTATGACGCAAATCTGACTCTTAGTTTTTTTATTGAAATAAAAGAAAATATATGCAAATTGAATTGATAGGTTTAAAGTATTCGTAATACTATTGGTTTTTGTAGTAGACTTATTTTTCGCAATTTTGGACTTATGCCATTTGTCAATTAAAGAGCTCATATGTATGTAGAATTTTCTATGAAGAATTCTTTTTTTTTTGTTATTGTTTTGAGCACGAATTGATGTTTTTCCTCGGTTGATCTAAATTCTGACTCCGATTCTGTAATATTGCGAAATCAAAGCTGTGCTCGAAGAGAAACCGAGATAGGAACGGAGAGAGAAGGACAAAGACCGAGTCGAGACACGAGTGAAGTGCACACTTGAACTACTCGAGAGCTGCCGGAGCTTCGGATTTATCGTACCTATACAAGGACTGATCTATCGTGAGATCTTTAGCTTTTCCTCTTCTTTCCTCCGGTTGCGTCATGTGTGGCCTCACAGTGCTCAAAAACAACCATCTAATCGCGAAAAAGTCATAATCTCGATCGTTTCATATTACATAATTTCTTAGCTTTCTAAATTTCTAAGAATCTCCAATTATTTTAATGAACAGTAAATCAATTTTGCGCCCGTATACAAAAAAAATGTCTCTCTTTCAACATAATCTATAAAAAAAAGTACCAATTCTCATATTTTTTTCTCTTATTTCAGGCATAAAAATGCAATGCTCGAACTTGAACACAAACAGCACAGGGACCGGATTAATCGACCGCAAACCGTCCCACTTCGGCCACCCAGCAGGCTCCGTGACCTTGAGCTCATTGAGCTCTTTAGGGTCACTGAATTTGAGCAACATCGGCAGCTTGAGCATATCGAATATACCAGGCACCGTTTCCTCGAACATTCATCACACGACGACGACGCCGTCGACGCCTTCGATGTACTACGATCAAATCAAATACAGCATGTGAATCGGTGGCGATTCTGAACGATTTCGGGAAACATAGTGTTGATCGAACTTTGGAACAGTGCGAATGTGTATTGTGTAAGTTGTAAAAAGGAAGAAACGATAACCGTGTGCTCAAGGAGTGAACATTTGTCGCGAGACGCGCCGAGGAATCTTTGTAGTCGCTTCGATTACTGTGCACAGTTTCAGATCTTATTATTTATATTTATAGCTGTCGATGAATGTTGTTAATTTAAGCACCTCGACGCGAAAAAAGTCGGTAGAATTAAATTGTTCTTTGGTAAAAAAAAATTGAGTTTCTATTTTCACCTTACAACTTGGAATTAATAATGGCGACTTTTGTGGTTTATGCTAGATGATAACAGGTAAAATTATTGTATACAGAAAAATATTAATAACATCACGATGACTGTAGAAAATAAAAAATAAAATAGATTTAATCGCCACTTCTTTGAGGGATTAAATACGTTCTCGAAATTTTTAGAATCGGAATTTTTATGTCACTGAATTCAAATATATTTTTTATCTCTTGTAATTTTATACGCGTTTTTTTCAAATTGGTCAGCATGACTTCAGTAATTTTTAACATTTTTTCATTTTAAAAAAACTTAATTTTTTATATTTTTTTTTACTATTCTAAGATCGAAATTTTAGACAAAAATTAATTTTCTTTCATTCAAACTGGCATAGCTTTACTTTCCACGAATTCGAGAGTTTTACTCAATGACTCATTGTTGCAAAAAATCTTTGCAAGATTGTTATTAAATTATTATTGTCAGTTTTGTTGGAAAATATGGAGTTTTTTGATGCAGAGTTTACAGCCACAGAAAACGAAGACAAAATAGAACAAACACGCGCCAAAAAATTTTTTTACATAAACAAAGATCTCAAAAATGAAATACAATTATAATAACTTCGATCTACTTCACTTCTCTTCAGAAAAAAATTCCTAAAAATGATCACTTTTTTGGCGCCCAGAACGTAATCAACCTCTCAAGGATTAATTTTACTGATCCCAAAAGTAGAACAGCCTTCAGTCTTCCGAAATAATAAAAAATAAAGACATATTCCTACCTTTTTAAGTAGCCTTTTCGAGGAATCGAGAGTCGGTGGTTCTAAATCCTAGGAGGTTATAAAACAGATAACATGGTCGTCGACGATAACTGCATACCGTTGAACAACCGTACTATGCGACAGTTTTCTATTGAAACAGCTTGTTTCCGTCCCAGCCATAAAAATCACGAACAAGTCCCGAAGCTCCCTTTGGGGCGAAGATGCTCTTATTTGAGTAATGTGGCGATCCTTCCCATGTTCCTTCGATGTCACGTGTTCAAATATTGCCGGCGTTCTTTGGCGAAGTCCATTCCATTAAATAACGATTGTACACTTCGCGGAAATGCTGCTTGATTATCGATCTCAGTCACGTCCCGAAATAATATGACACTCGATCCTGAGCCTTTTCTTATCGCGGTATAGGAACAGAAACGAAAAAATGTTATTGCAATTACCTTTGACTTAGAACATGTAAAGTTATATTGCAAACTAACCTAATGTAGACGCGACCTCTACTTATTTGTTTACAAGGCTTCGATTGGGCGCGAAAAATGGTGTTTACTTTTTATTGGTTGGATTGTTGTCGTCACTATTTCGTTACTCAATTGGCAATACTTGCTATTCTTCGAAAAAGGAACTAAAAACAGACAAATATTTCGGTGAAATATTCTATCGACTCGAATTCCAAACCTAAATGCTTATACTAATCCTCAAAAATCGCAATGCGAATATCGTACCGTTTAAAATAATGAGAAAGCCGTTCTTTCGGCGATTGACGGTTCGGTATTATCTAAAGCTTTCTTCGAATCAGTTTAGAGAGTATGAAGAGGATAGCTTATGTAATAAATTAGAGAACGCCACGCGAGATAGCAGATCGCATGTGGTGTCGGCTTACACGAAACAGATTCATCACCGACATTAATTTCGCATTAAGATTTTTCTATCGCCGATAGAAGCACCTCTGTTCATGATGCACGACGTAACTTCTTCGATTACCCTGCATTCGCGACTCAAAATAAAAAATAAAAACATATTTATTCCTCCTAATTTTTATGACATTAGCAAATTCCACTCTAACTAGAAATTGGTAGAAGATTTTAATTAATTCGTAACATTACTTTCTACCGAAAATTAATAAAACAGGGTTTTGAATATTCTACTTTGTTCGTTAAAACGAGCGTTGGGCGATTTTCATTAAAAACACGTGATGTCGATTCTAAGATATCACGAAAAGAACTACTTCTCGTCGGCCTGGAACGCACATAATTCCGACGACGAAAATGCACGAGCTGCAAGAGGAGTCACTCAATGACGCCGACGACAGGCTGACCGCCGTTTTCTATACGCGTCGCTTCCAGCAGCTCATGTTTCTGTGATATTTTTTCCGACGGAGCAGCCAATGACCTTGACTGCTTCGTCAAGAAAATGATCTATTCTTTCTCAAAAAAAGAAACCTGACTCCTTGTTCATCGATGACAATCCTACATTCCACAGGTTCATCGCATACTGAATCACAACCTCTACACGAAAATTTTTTGACCTAGAATTACTCTCGCGTTTAATGACTATCCTCTTGAAAGTACAGTTGATCCGAGGATCCACTTCTACTAGGTATTAAGAGTAAAACGAGTGACGGTTTTAAGTGACGCGACTTGAGATATATTTAATCTATCCGATAAGAAGGAAATTGCGAACAACTTTCAAAACTAACACTAAGGGGACAAAAATTTAACGGTCAGCGATAGTCACGTGATCTCGAAAAAATTCAAAAGAGCCACAGAAGCTTGACTTCAAAGTATAAAAAATAAGAATACAATATACATATTTTCCTACACAGAATTTGGAACATTAGACAGAATTACATTGTTTGGAGGTGTTCGTATCGAAACAGATGAAACGAGGAATATGGACGAGAAAAGGGTGAAGCTGAAAGAGGAAAGATTCGGTCTAAAGTCTAAAATAATAAATTGTGATCAGAAACTAAATCTTCAATGCGCAGGCGTCACTTACGATGTGTTGTCTGAAGTTAGACGATTATTTCAAGGTAGCCTGAATCGTCTGAACGTTGTTTTTGCATAAGATTTTATTCGGCAAGAAACTACCTTTCAAATATTGCCGCGCTTTTCACTATCTCTATCCTTGTTCCGCCAACCATTGGCTGATAAAAAGAGATAGAGATGTATATATGTTTATTACTAATCACGTGTACAGATCAGTAACATCCATAAAGAAGCGGCAATATTACATTTGTGTGGTACATAAAATTCCGGAACACATCTAAGGTGATAAAAGATTCCGAGTTCCGACACAAATTTCGTCACTATATAACCTCTCTTTTGATACGGACGTCACCAACAGGTCAGAGCAGTGGCGGTGGACAGCCGGCAATTTTATTCCTGAATACTGCCAAATCGATATTTTATTATTAATTTTAAAGCAATAATGGAGGAAATATTATTGAAATTACTCGTAGCTGATAATGCATCCATACAGCAGGTATGTTGAAAGAACTGACAATTAGTAACATAAGCACTGATAAGCACATTTTGTCATGTTCGAAAAACGTGTTCGTCCCTATTGATAGCCATGTTAGATACTGTCGGAATTATTTTCTTCAGTTCCTAATATAAATCCTGCCAAACGATGCTTCGTATCGTCAAATATTATGTCAAAAAAATGGATAAATGAATTTGTAGATCCCTAACATTGCTTTATTAATCATCATAATTTTTCAATCTTTTTACCAAATAAGGCTAGACCCACATGTTGCTTATCACAATCTAACTTTGCAACTTGTACATGCAATATAATAATTCCAGGGAACAGCGGAACTTAGAGAAGCTTTGAAAAACCCAGAAAGCATACCAGCGTTGTATCAATTAATTCTATCGTCAACGAATCTCCAGGTTTGATTTTTCATTTTACGAATACTTTGCTACCATCGTTCGTGTTTCATAGAATAAACGTCATTTATGTTTAGATACGACAATATGTAGCTGTATTATTCAGGAAACGTTACGCTAAAGGAATTTATTGGTTGAAATTACCGCTGCCCGTGAGGACCGAGTTTAAAGCAGTCATTTTGCAGGTAAAGAGTATTAATTAAAGAAATATGTGCTGTGAAAATTATATTCAAGATCCATTGTGTTTCAGGCTTTGGTTAGCGAACAAGAAAAACTTGTAAAAAATGCTATCGCACAATTGATAGGCACCATTGTCAAACATGAATTGCCCAATAATGGGTGGCCTGAAGTTTTACAGTTTGTACAGCAATTGGTTACTAGTGACAATTTAATTGAAAAAGAGTTGGGAACGTATACGTTGTCGATTATGACCGAAGTTTCTCCTGACACTTACCTCACGCATGCTGGATCGTTGGCAGTGCTTCTAGGTCAAACGTACAATAGTTTACAAGATTTGGGACACCCCGTAGCGTATTATACTCTGAAGATAATGCAAAACCTTACGCCTTTAGTTGGAGACAATCAAATGGTATGTTACATGCAATATTCGATTATTATATGTTTTTAACAGTGAAATATTCTTGCAGATGGTAAATGCTTATCATCAAATGATGCCCCAAGTAATGGGAACAATTCAGTCTCTGACTGCCACTGATCAAGACAAAGCTATTGAATGTTTCGAATTAATAGATGAACTTTGTGACAACGCATCTGCTGTGATAACACCTCATGTGAAAACTCTTGTTAGTATGTCGCTCGCTATCGCTAGTAATAAAGCGTTGGATGATGCCCTTAGAGCCAAAGCAGTTGATTGTGTTGGCTGGTTGGTTCGAACCAAGAAGGAAGCTGTAATCAAGCACGAACTTGTTGAACCTATTATAGGTAAGTTGTGTTTGTACAAGGAAAGAGTTTTCGAGGTTTAACTTTTTGTTATTGTCTTCTAGAGTTATTGTTCACGCTTATGTGCACACGACCTGACGACGACGACAACGAAATTTACTTTAACGATGAGGAGGAAAACAATACTCCTGTGTCTTGTAGCATCCTAACTTTAGCTCTGCTTGCAGTTTATTTACCACAAGAGAAATTAATTTCTCAGTTGGTAAGACTAAAATTGTTACCCTAGTTTTCTTAATAAAATACAGGGTTTAATATTAGTGTTATTTTTGCAGTTGCAATACATCGAACCCAGTATACAAGGCACAGACGTGTACGCGAAGAAAGCGTCGTATTTAGCAATGGCAGTTCTAGCGGAAGGATGTCCGGATTATATACGCAATAATTATCTCGAATCTTTCTTACGTTGCACTTGTCAAGGAATTACCAATTCTATTCCCGTAGTACGCAACGCTGCTCTTTTCGCCCTTCGTCTATTTTCTGACGCTTTGCAGCCAGAGATATTTCAATATTCTTCCGAATTTTTGCCTGTACTATTCGAGTATCTCAGTCAAATACGAACTCATATCAAACAAGAGAAGGAAGAATCCCCTTCGATTGATCGTATATTTTATACACTGAAAACGTTTTGTGAAAACTTGAACGAAAATCTTCTGCCGTATGTACCAACGCTAATGGATAGGCTTTTCGAAATTCTGAATTCCGATGCTCCGCCTCATGTCAAAGAGCTTTCACTGAGCGTTATAGGTACTGTTGCCACGACTATTAAAGAGCAAGTGTTGCCATATTTTGAGAGGATCGTTGCTATCTGCGATGGATATCTTTTCGAGAAACAAACAGAGGAAACTGTGTGTCTTCAAGTACAAGCGCTTGGTTTGTATGTTTAATAACACTTATGTTTTGTCATCGTATCAAATATTTATATTTATAATTTCTATTGCAGAAACTCTGTCCGAGCTTGCGAGAACAATAGGCGATCAAAATTTCGCACCTTTAACTGGCCGGTATCTAAACTACGGAATGAAATTGTTGAAGGAAACAGAAGATCCGGACTTAAAAACACCGCTTTATGGCTTATTGGCCTCGATTAGTACTATAATGAAAAAAGAAATGGCATCTGTTTTGCCAGAAATTATCGAGCACATGATAGAAAGTTTACAAAGCTCGGAAGGCGTGGTGGTGTGTATAATTGTAACAGAAATTATACCTAAATTGTAAAATGTTAATTTCTGGTCATATTTTATAATCTTTGCAGACTCACTTCAAGGATGATGAGATTTGTGCCTTCCCCATTTACGAGGATCTTAGCGATAATGATAATGAAAATGAAAATGAAGAGGAAGACATTGAAAACACGGATAATGAAGATGACGACGATGATATAGCAGGGTATAGTGTCGAAAACGCGTACATAAAAGAAAAGGAGGAAGCAATTGTAGCTTTGAAAGAACTTGCGGAACATACTGAGTAAATAATTTATTTATCTACTAATATTTCTACGTTTCATGTGATTTTTACGTTTGCTTGCAAAACATTCTTACAGAGAAGCATTCCTGCCTTATCTTCAAAAATGTTTCGAGGAAACCTTCAAATTAACCAATTATCCGGAAGAAGATATTCGCAAAGCAGCAGTCGAAGCTCTTTCGCAATTTTGCATTAACTTTTCGAAAATTAATACGAGCGAGGGGAAAGAAGCTTTAATGAAAGCTCTCTCGGTATTTGTGCCGAAATTGTCGGAGTTAATAAGATTGGACGATAGTGAAATTGTAGCTATTAGTGGCTTGGACGCTTACTCGCAACTTTTGAAAGATATAAAGTCCGATGTTCTCGTAGGGGAAGGTCACAGAGAAGCTATAATGAATTGCGTCACGGATGTTATGTCGTGTAAATACTTAATTCACATTTTATTATAATCTCAGTATTTCAATAATAATTATATGCATCATCATTTATTAGGTAAAACCAAGTGCCAAGAAGAAGATGAAGACGAAGAAGACGAACCGGAAGATCCGGAGGAGTGCGAAGATGTGGTCGAATCTGCTGGCTATGTTTTTTCCAATTTTGGGAAAGTAATTACTCCAGAAGATTTCGCGATCTACTTCCAAGCTGTGTTGCCGATGATCTTAGGAAGATTAGTACGTTTCTATCTACACAAAACTAATTATTAACTGCGTCTGTGTTTAATTAGTTAACGGCTGAATATTTTTTCAGGAAAAAAACAGATCCGATTCGCAGAGATGTTTGGTTGTTGGGACAATCTCAGAATGTTACTTAGGGCTTAAACACATGGTAGCTGCCTTCGTTCCACAGCTTCTTGCTATGTCCTTTTCGTTCATAAACGATCCTATCGCCGAGGTTCGCCATAATATATTTTACGGAATCGGAGAACTCGCGTTGCATGGTAAAGAAGCAGTTTATTCGTATCCTTTTTACAAACAGAACATTGTAAAATGATATTTAAACAATCTGAGGTATCGGTAATTCCTGAACTACAATATAGTCATTACCCCGAAATTTTACAAGTTTTATCCGATGCAATTGCTAAAGAAACTGATGCAGGAGCTCGTGATAACGTTCTTGGTGCAGTCGGACGACTTATCATAGCTAATTATTCCATTTTGCCTCTGGATCAAATATTTCCAGTGTTTGTTAACCAATTGCCTTTGAAAGAAGATTTTACAGAAAACAAAACAGTCTTTAAAAGTATATTAGCATTATACGAGGCTGGCCATTCCATTTTACAACCGCATATGCATATGTTGCTCAAAGTAGCAGTTAGTGTGCTGCACGAGGAAAAAACTGTCGACGACGGTACGTTTCTTTATTGCATTCCATCGATGTTAAATGACGACACTAATTCAGTGTTTTTAACTACTTAAATTTGAAATTACAGAGGCAAAGAGTTTTGTCATGGAGTTTGTCAAATCTGCACAGCGAGATTTCCCCAACGAATGGAATTCCATGTATGCTGAACTTCCAGTGGAAGTCACGACGAATATTCAAAGAATATTTTCTTAAATTTCGATCTGGAATTGAAAATAATTTTATTCCGACTTAGATTAAATGTGTAGACTGATTTCTTTGATATTGTCATCTTAAACAAGTGATATGCAAAATGTATCATTGTTTTCTTATAATTTATAAACAATTTATTGAGATTTTTTGTTCACAATCATTTATATATATGTCCATTGTTCGAATCTTAATATAATTATACAGATCCTGTTCCACTTTATGCCCATGTAAAAATACGTTATCAATCATCGTCGATAAGTGCAATTAATCAAAACAATAAAGTAATCCTTCCAAGCCTTCCCATTCATCCGTCATATAGTAATTAAGTATTTCATAACAAAAATGTATATTTTATATGGAGATATATATGTTGATTGCAAAATCTGTTAAATTCTAGTCTGTCAAGCTGCTGTTTTCTTCTTTATTAAAAAATAAAAGAAATACGTGGAAAATCATCGTATAATTGAAAATTATTTATTGGTTAAGTACTTCGAAGTTAGAATTTGTTATTACTGAAATATGCAAAAATATCGTAAGGATATGTAAGTACACTTTATAAAAACGCCAATGCCAATATCTGAAAATGTTAATAAAAAGCATATCGTACGATTATCGTGGCTTGTGTTTATAACGAATACGCAATAGCACTGCTTGTAAACATTCAACATGGCGAAAAAATGAATAAAATTGTTGCTACATACTTTTCGTAGATATTGTGTTTTTAATCCCTTAAAACCATCGTATTCATGGTCATTATTTCAATGAATAGAAGTCAAAAAATACGGCAATTATGCTGGATGATCATTTTATTACGTAAATTTCGTAAATAAAGCACGACAAGATGTAGCGTGTCACCGGTCACGAAATCACAGCTCGCATTTTACGAAAAGTTCTACTCTTCTCTTATATCTAGCATGCTAAATGATTGAAAAAAAAGATAACTGAGAAATCGTGAACACTTGACAGCAGTCTTTACGTACCAGTATTCGAAAATAAAGGAAATACACTGTAAATTCGAATCAAAACAAACGAACAACAGGTTGTTTACACCTGTCAATTTGATCGAAAACAAGGACCGAAACGAACTTGTTAGTAGTAAAGAATGCAATCATTGCATTTCGCAAAGTCAGTTCTACATGTTGTAAGTTATTTGTAGGCATTTCCTGTTAGTATTTATTCATAAAAAGCATTTTTGTTCATTAGTTATGGATAAATTGTTATATTTAGCAGCGCCCCTAGCGGCTAAAATTCATAAGCTTTGTAGCAATTCGAAAATGTTCTATCAATATGTAAACTAATTTCACGGTCAAAATTAGCACCTAAACCGAACGGCATGCTATGTTTACGATGCACGAAGTTCATATCTGCACGACTCAAGCATTCTTGAACTGCATCTTTCCTTGTAGATTGTACAGTTCATGAAAATACAATTGTGGCAAGCAGAAACGAACGTAAAAAATTGACAATTTTGTGTCGATTTTGTATTATTTATTCATAAAAAATAATAGAGAAAACTTTAAAAAATGTGTATTATTGTAGGGCCATCATTTTTGTAGGGCCATACATAGGGTGAGTGTGATATCAAGTATTGACAGTGTGGAAAATGTTGGTTTTATGAGTATTGAAGTTGTCGAAAAATCAGAATTTTCGGTAGCCATTGCTCGGCCACCCACCATTTTCTACCCCCACTCCCGCGCTTTCGCCTTGAAGGGATAAAAGCAGCACGTCTGGCGCCCCGCGGACGTCACTCTTTCTGAGGATTTTGGAGAGCACGGGCGTGTCATTAGCTCCCGCAAGTGTGTGCTCCCCCACACCCCTTTAACAGGTACGTTTATTACCAGTCTTCTGTGTAGCTCCAATCGTTCTTTATTACTCCGTTTACTTTCTAATACCGTTTTTATGGAATTTGTGTAATATTTTTAACGGCAATTCGATTTTTCGAAGAAAAAGCCTAGCCGACTTTCGCGTCTTCGCCGCGGTTCTCAATCTCTTAATTTCTACCGGTGCTTTTTTGAATTAGATTCATCTTTTCGTGGCATTTGTTTATAATTCGCTTGTTTCGTCTGTTACAGGTCTCTGACGGAAATCGAAAAAATGAACCGATGCTCCAATGACGCCATGATGGTAACGGTTTTTTTCAAACGAACGTTCTCGAAGGATTGGTAATATTAAAATTCGTTACATCGAAAATTGGTAACATTTACGCATATCTTTATACATTTGATGGTTTTTTTTATTGTGTTTTATTGTGAATTTTGATTGATTTTGTGCATTTGTGTTTTTTTATGATCTCGTGCTAAGATAAAGTGAACCATTTTTCCGACATTTTTTTTTATTGCTAACGGTTTCTTCTTGCTTCACTTGAAAGTACATAATATGGCGGTTATAACATTTCGAGAACTATTTTCGATTTATTGAAATTAAGTCGCGATTAGAGATCTTATGACGGTTATTATACGAAATTCAACGGTTTCGATTTTTTTTATTGAATTATGGTTGATTTGTGGATTTGTGTTTTTTGATCGATTACGGTAAAATAACGCAACGAAATATTAGATTGAATTTTATCATTTTTGGAACGGTTTGTTTTTCGCTTCGGTTGAAAGTATCCATCATGGCGGTTATTCTTTTTCGGCAAATTTCGAGAGTTACTTTCGTTTTATTGAAATTTAGTCACAATTAGACATCTCATAACATTTTTTATACGAAATTCAATGGTTTTGATTTTTTTTTATTGAATTATGGTTGATTTTGTGGATTTATGTGTGTTTTTTGATTAGTTACGGTGAAATAACGCGATGAAATATTACGGACACAATTTTATAATTATTCGAACGGTTTGCTTTTTGCTTCGGTTGAAACTACCCGAAATGGCGATTATTCTTTTTCGGTAAATTTCAGGAATTATTTTCGTTTTATTAAAATTTAGTCGCGATTAGACAATTTATATTTTTTACGAAAAATTTTGTGGTTTTTAATTTTTTATCGAATTATGGACAATGTTATGGATTTACAAACGATTTTTGATCGATTATGATAAATTGACACGAGAAAATATTACGACGCGACATTTACTTTTTTTGGAAATATGAGAATTTATTACACTTTAATGAAATTATTTCGCTATTATACATTTTTAACATTATTTATAAAAAATTTATTAGAGCTTCGATTGTTTTTATAAATTATTCATTACGAAGTCATTGAAATTGGATTTATACACCGTTTTCTATACAAATTTATACAGAATATAGGCATTACGCGATATAAGCACTAGTTAAAAATAAATTTTGATATTTGCAATAAGTTCAAAAATCAAAAATTTTTAATGTATTTTTAGTAACAAAGTACAGTTATAGTTACAAAAGCATTTCATACAATATTTAAAAATTTGTTTATATGAAATATTAAGGAAAGTGTAGAATAAATTAAAGTGAATGCAGAAAAGCATATAATAAAGAAATATAATAGAAAATAACAAAATATAGATTAGAATATAAAAATAGGTAACATATTATGTAGATATACATATGTATATTATCTTACTTTTTATATTATTAATCTTACTTTTTATATTATACATTGTATAATATAAAAAGTAAGATTTTGCACTTAATGTTCAAAGCACTTATGTGTCACTGTACTGCAGATATGTTATATTTGTTTGTGTGTGTTTGTATATTTCATGTATTTTGTTTTTTATATAATGTATTAATACCATAAACAAGTTTCTGTTATAGTGCATATTTTTAAGAAAACAGATTTACAAGTAACTAAATAAAAGTATTGATATGACTGCAAATGAAAATTAAAGACATGGAAGATATTGTATAAATGAAATATGGATTTTAATGTGGATTACAAATTTAATAAGGAGAAATAAAATATCTGTAAAGGTGCAAAGAGATGAGACTCATGTCAAGCAATTCATTGAAAACTACTTAATATTCAATGAAATTTTCTTAATACATACTTGTTTGAAATTGTTTCAGGTTTCAGATAATATTATGCTATTGCCTGGTGATAAAAGAGTAAGAGTATCAAGTTAATGATATCTTATAAGCTGAGCTCAGGAATTAATGTATTACTGTATTCAATTAGATGGGCAGTAGGGTTATTAGAAGTAGAAATCCGTTTATTATAAGTTGAAGTTTGAAGCTTATTCTATAGGAAATAAAGTAATGATTCTTAATTTCTTATGGAATATAATTTCTCATAGACGATTTATAATAGTATAATAGTAGTTTTAACAATTTTGCTCGAAATAACTAGGAGAATATTTAAATAAATACACTTTAACTGTAAATATTTGTATAAATATGTACATAAATTTATTTACAGGTCATAATTTATTAGTGCATATGATTTGTATCCATATCATTTGTCCTCGTTCAATTTATATGAATTATGTGTATATATTAATTTATATACATGAATAATATCAAGTGAATAATGACAATACATTTGTACAGATAGATGTATATTCCATAAAAAATTAATCTAGTTTAAAGCTTACAATTAGTAATTTAATGTTTGTACACGTAGATTTGAGGCGTTTAACATTAAGGCGTTTAACATTAAGGCATTTAACTTTAAGCCGCTTAACATTAAGTCGCTTAACATTAAGGCGTTTAACATTAAGGTGTGCGAATTCAGGCTCAGAAAGCTTAGATATGCCATATTTAAGTGCATAACGTTTAGGTGTGCAATATCTAGGTGCATAATAATGCTTCAGCGCGTGATGTATAGGCGTGCAATATTAGGGTATGTTATATCAACGCTTGTTTTACATCAAGGCATGTTTATATCAGGGCGTGATATATCTGGACATTGTATATCTAGGCATTTATTCTACCAAGGCATGTTAAAGCAACGCATATGCATATATTAAGACGTGTTGGATTAGATCGCGGGATATTAACACGTATTATATTAGACTATGTTATACCATTGCCTGAATTAGTAGGGCGTATCATATCAAGGGGTTGTTAGAGCACGTTATATCATCCGCAAACTGTTTTCTACTCGCGCCGGTTGAAAGAACGCGGAATACCGACTATATAATTGCGCTACGGTTCGAAATTGTCGCGGAACGTATTGAAATTCGGTCGCGATGAGATGATTTAGGATCGGTTACGATAATGGAGCGCACGCGAATCTTATGACGCGAACGTGGTGCGATGAGTTTTCCGCAAACGGTTTTCTTCTCGTGCCGGTTGAAAGAACGCGGAATACCGACTATATAATTGCGCTACGGTTCGAAATTGACGCGGAACGTATTGAAATTCGGTCGCGATGAGATTATTTAGGATCGGTTACGATAATGAAGCGCACGCGAATTTTACGACTCGACAGACTGATTCCGATTCCGCAAATTTTTTTCTTCTCGCGCTGGTTATAGGTACGCGAAATATCGGTTTTTTGTTTCGATAAATTTCGAAAATTACGTTGCAATTTGCAATTGAGTAACGATGATATATTTGTATAGAAAAATATATTCCATAAAAAATTGATTAAGTTTAGGGCGGTGTAATTTAACTTGCGTACATATATATTTGAGGCATGATATAGCTATTTAGGCATTTAATACATATAAGGCGTGCGAATTTAGGGGCGCGAATCAAGGACGTGTCGTATCAAGCGGTTATGCATTTCATTAGAGCATGTTGTATCTAGAATGTTATATGAAGGCCCGATATATCGTTGGCATGTTGCACCAAGTGGAGTTACATCCAGGGATTGCTGTACCAGGACACATTACGTTGAGACATGTTGGATCCCGGTGTGTTATATGAAGGAATGTTATCCGAATGAGTGTTATGTGAAGGTATGTTGTCTGAATAAATGTTGTGTGAAGGCGTGTTATCTGAATGAATGTTGTGTGATGACTTGCTTGCCGTGCTGAGTTGTTGCTTGCTTGCGAGTGGAGTTTTTGCTTGCTTGCGTGCTGATTGGTTGCTTGCTCTCTGCTACATTTAAGGCTTGCTTCGGCTACATTAGAACGTGTTAGTCTAAGGCATGATGTTTACTGTAAGTCACGATACTTTAAGATATGTTGCTTGCTGTATATATGCTTACTCTAAGGCGCAATACTTACTCTAAGACACGCTACTTACTGTAAGGCACGATACTTACTATAAGGCACGATACTTACTATAAGGCACCATACTTACTATAAGGCATCATACTTACTCTAAGACACGATACTTAATATAAGGCACGATACTTAATATAAGGCGCGATACTTAATATAAGGCGCGATACTTACTTTAAGACATATTGCTTGCTGTATTATATGCATACTCTAAGGCGCGATACTTACTCTAAGGCACGTTACCTACTCTAAGGTGCGATACTTACTCTAAGGTGCGATACCTACTCTAAGGCACGTTACCTACTCTAAGGCGCGTTACCTACTCTAAGGCGCGTTAACCTACTCTAAGGCATGATAACTACTCTAAGGCATGTTGCTTGCTGTACATATGCTTATTCTGCATCAATGGAGGGCGGTTGGGATGCGGAGCGGGCGGGTCTCCACACGCAGCAACCTCCTCGTGGTGAGACCCGGACAATCGATTTTATTTGCTATTTAATTACTAATTGTATTAAAACTAAATTTCCAATACAATTCATAATTATCTAACAAATAATTCGAGCTAATAGGCTGCGTTTTTTTTTTTAAATACATAACTAAGTAAATCAGTTTCAACAATAATTTAATCGTGGAAATGGTCGTATTCTCTACTTTGAAGTTAAATATATTCTTCACGTATTGTAACTTGACAAGTAAGTTCGTTCGCAATTTCGAATTGATTACGCTCTTGAAATCTGACGAAACTTATTTACCTATCGAATAAATTTATCATCTTTATCGCTTGCCAATACCAATACTGTCTGATCAAATTGTTCTTCAACTTGCCATCAGTCGTTAGCAGAGGACGCTGGAATCGGTCTGGAGTTTCTACATCGGTAAAACAGTATTTCAAGCACCGTAAAAACATCGCGGACCTCTGAAATCCATATGCAAAGCGATAAGTCCACTCCTCTACCTCAACCCTGCTTACAATTAGATATCAAACGCTGTTAATGATATCGAATCTTTATCTTGCGACGAGAGATAACCAACAGACCCATTGTGACTCCACAGAAGTATTGGAACAGTCATTTCTTAACTCAGTCGCATCTGATTTCGCTTTTGAACATGAGATCCATTTTTCGTCCATTAAGGTGTGTAAAAAAACGATGTGTGAACGTAAGTGCTAGGCATCGGTATCGTATGAAAGTTTGAAATAATATGAACTTCCATTAAAAAGTGATCAGTGTGGATATACTTGAAATTTTGAAAAACTCATAAAACTTGAAATAATGAAGTGCTACTAGTTTTAATTTGAATAATACGCTTATAAGTAAAAATACGTAGTAGAATTCTTCGTTATCGACGAGTTGAATAAAAAAAAACGAAATTTAAATCTACAAATGCTTCAAATATACTTTCTATACCCCAGGATTAATATAATTCAATCATGACGTCCACCTCTTCTGAAACTTACGATCTACATAAAATAAAAAATATTTTCATCGCTGCTGATCAAATAAAAATAAATTCCTTCGTGATACTCGTGTCTAATCACTGGAGCACAAACACGTTGCCGATTATAAAAAGAATGGCACAGTTCTGCGGCCATTACATGCGTAAGAAGCGCGGGATCATGAAGTAACCTAAACTCGCAGTGATCGAGAAAATTAAAGAGTCCTTCGTTATCGACCGGCACCGATTTCACGCGTCGCGTAATTAGAACGATACATCCGCGAAACAAGAGAACGTCCAAGGTGTTCACCTCAGAGTTTCGAATATGAAGCGTACTTCCTGCGAGGCATGCAACGCGTTCGGCGAAAGTGTTTCGTGTTCGCGTGGCGTCACAATGGGTTCCACGACCAGATGACACGGATCTCCGTTCCCGCGAGTCTTCTCCAGATCCACGAGACTTGTCGATCGACGACCTTCCGGCAGCGAGACAGACGGAAGTCGTAAAGCGTTGTCGAGGTTCTTCTCGTGCCATTGAGCCTCGCGGGTGAGTTAGTCATCGACGATCGAACGCGCGCGGTAGACCCACAGGTATATGTACACCCCACATACACGGTGTGTCGAAACACCTGCAACACTTTTTCCTCCGTTTGTCTAGTTGGCAGACTGCGATTTGAATAATGCTACAATTTTTGGAGGTGATGCGGTTGTAATTCTAGAACGTTGGTTGAAGAGAAGGAAATTTTGTGGGATACTTGTTTGGAGTTAATGATTTTTGTGGAAGGATTTTTTGAGGGTCTAGAACACTTTTATGAAAGAATTTTTAATGGTTTTGAATATTTTTTGGAATCTTGAAACTTTGTACAGTATGATTTTTTCGTGGCTCTCAAACATTTTTATGAAAGCATTTTTAAGGGTTTTAAATATTTTTTGGAAGTGTTTTGTTACAAATAGATTTTTTAAAGGTTTTAAAGATTTTTAGAAAGTGATTTGTTTGGGAGTTTTCAAACTTTGTATAAAAGGACTTTTTCAAGGGTCTCAAACTTTTTATGAGAGGATGTTTTAAGAGTTTTAAACAGTTTTAGGAAGGAATTTTTTATGAGTCTTGAAATATTGTACGAACGAATTTTTTAAGGCTTTTAAAGATTTTTAGAAAGCGATTTTTTTGAGTTTCTAAATTTTGTAGAAAAGGATTTTTGTTGGGATTAAAAAATGGTTATGAAACGCTTTTTGAAGGGTTTTTAGAAAGTTTATATTAGTTTATATAATATTTTGGAGGATATTGTAGCTTTTTCAAAGATCATAATTTTCGTGGAACAATGACACTTTTTTATGGCATATTAGGTTATTGGATTAATTTTTAATTAATATACTGCGATTTTAATGCTGTATTACGGTTATTTTTAGATTTGATTGGAAATATTGTAGATACCATAAAAAAGTTAAAATGGTTGATTTATTGAATTATTAGTTTGTAATGAAGTAAAATCCTATTTTATCGAAGTATTGAAGATAATGAATCTGGGTAATATATTATATCAGCTGATATTCAAAGTCAACAACATATACCTTCGAATTTCTATCAGAGTAAAAGTTCCTTTCTAGTATTTTTAATGTTTTTAAATGTTTCATTATTCAATATTTCAGTTTTCTTCTTTAATTCTTTGAGACATCATTATCTTATTTTGATAACATTTGAATTATATAATTATTAAAATACGTTTTGTTACTAAATTATAATTTTTTCTTGTGCTATGTGTTGTATCTTTGTACTTCAGAAAGTTAAAGCTATCTTCCCAAAGGTCTTATAAATGTAAGCGAAAACAAGTATCATAAAAATAAATGTAATTAGTCATTCCAAATATCAATCTTCAATGACCTTTATTCAAGTTCTCGTGATTGACTTCATAAACAAACACGACATTAAGAAAATCATTAACCCCACGGTGAAACCTTTAGTTAAAAAAAATTTTCAGTTTCCTACAAGCAGAAAAAATTGATGAGATCTAGTCCAAGGAACACTCGTCTAGGTCAGCTCCTTCCTTCCGAAACCAGAAAAAGCGTTCGACGGTTTTCCTCTCGTTCGCCTCGTTAGCATTACTCATCTCGTATTTAGAAATCGCAAGAATGTCAGGCCTGTTGTATAAGCATCGTTCCTTTCCGTGATGCAAGGAAAACCGGATATCCCAAATTTTCTCGAACTATCCCGGAATAACCGAATAACCGACTTCCCCTATTTACAAATTGAAACGTGCGAATCGTATTCGAATATCGACTCCTCCGCAAAATGCACTTCTGCTTCCGCTCGTCGAAAATACTCCGACAAATGTCGACCTCGAATTAAACATTAACTAAGTGTAAAAGCTCCATTGGTTGATAGAAACTTGCAACTGCTTGCGAGGCTTTTGTTTAGACTATTCTTTATTTGATTCTGCGTCTTTTCGATATCTTCTCGGTTGAGATTACCACTCGTACATTTATCACAAAATCCTTTATCCTAAGAATTCATGAAGTTATCGATAGTCGATTTGATCTACTCGATTTGATGTTCTTTATTACTTTTTTAGTTAGTGATTTTTGACATTTTAAGGTTGTTTATAGACATTATTCCAATCGTGGTGCTTTTATTAAGATCATTCTGAAAGGTTTTAAATAGTTTGACATTTGCTGACTTTATTGATCGTGAAGATCAGGAATGTTTCTCCTATACAGAGTGCTCCTTATCTTTTTTTCCAAATTGCAGAAAGATATTTTACAAATTATAATGAGAAAAAGTATTACATATATCAAGTTTGTAAGTATTTTGTTATGAAATTGTTAGCAAATATTTCATGTAACCTTTAGTGTAGACAATTATAATTTCATGTAACCTTTAATGTAGATAATTGCAATTTGATGTACAATTTCATAATACTTAGTCAGATAATAAGGAGGATCGAATTTCGAAAGATACTGTATTTGAAGGATTTTTTAACAAACCTTTTGTATTGTGTAATGTAGAATCTACTGCTTTATTATATACACATTCAGGCTTCTTAGAATTTTGTAAACAAATTTCATGTAGCATTTATTTTCTTATTTTTACTTATTAATTACAGTCCAACCATTTTCTCGATCACTCAAAAATAACTTCAGTGGTTTCTTTAACGTGTAAATGAGAAAGTTAACTTAATCTTAAAATTCGTTTACAAACAATTGCAAAAAACCAAAGACGGTAATTTTTCATCGCCTGAGTCATGTCTAATCAGACAGTAGATTGTACGCATTTATGGCAATGCTAAGTACGCAAAAATCTATGATACTGTTAACATATGCCAAAACATACAAAATATCAAGAATATTATTCAATTTAAAGCGTTTAAAACATTGAACATATTGTTTATCAACTTCCAATTCTTTATTTGCGCTAGTAAAAAATTTAATTTTGTATAAAGATCCGCTACTAATATTAGTTATCTTTCATATGATTTTCAAAATAGTTCACTTAATAATTTATTGGGATAAATTTATAGAATTCTTAACGTGATAAATTAATTGTATCGTGAGTATTAGAATACTAAATTGATTAAGGATCAAGGGTTGAATCCTTAAACGCACTTAAAAACTAAAAAAAATGTCGAGATCAGTGACTCAAAACCGGCGGAGCTTCTCTACACTGATCCAACACAATCCCACGCAACTTCGTGGATTTCCAATTCCAGCGATATCACGGTTTCCCAATTGCCTTGGATACATCGAGACACCGGTAGCACCGGGGCACGTGATAGGACACCCGAACAGACCCGAACAAAACGAGTCGCGGACGATCGACGAATTTTCGGACACCCTGTATGCGTGCACGCATATCGAGCGGAGTGGCTCCGATGGTGGCCGCGCGTCCTTGGGATCTCCACCATGACTCGAATCGAAAAGGAACCGTAGGTGTACGACCCGGTGTTCGTGGCTCGATTGTGGTGTACCTGTCTGAGCTCTCTGGCCATGCTTCGCGGAGATATCGCGCTAGTGGAAAGTTTCGTCAGACGAAAGTCGCTCGTTACGCGCACCGACCGCGCTCGCCGCGACTAAATTGTCCGATCCCGCCGATCAATTGTCCGAGCTGCGTGTGTCCGAATAGAGTGGTGTGCGATCGCGCGACGCGCCTGGACACTTCGCCGGATATTACGAACCGCCACGAGGGAAAAACGGAAATCGTCAACGATCGCGGGATTTCGGTGAGTGAGAGAAACCCAAACGCCTTCCTTGGCCGCTGAGGATATGCGGCGAAACGTGGAACCGTCGCGAATTAAGTTTATCGAGCCTCGATAATTGCGATCGTTGAGCCTCCTCTTGGAGGCTTCAAAATATTTACTGGCGATTTTGTTTGGGACGGTGTAGGTGTCACTGAAACTCGGTGGCGCCGTAGTCGAATTTCTGTCGAAGCATTTTCCGTCGAAGATGATGAAGTAGACTTTGATTTGATTGATTCTTCGATTAGAATTTTTATTTTGGTCGTTATTTTCGAACCTTATTTTGCTTTATAGGAATTCGATTAGAATTTTTTTTTGTCTTTGAATTTGTCTTTGCTCCATAGACTTGAGAATTTTTTAAATATACTTCATTTTATGAAAATTGGAAGTTTTTTTAGTACAGTGTCATTATTTTAATCGTCCAAAGTAAATATAGAATATGTAACCTACATAATTTTTTATCTGTTCAATGTTGAACTCCGGCTTTAAAAATTCCATCCTCGAGTAAATTTTTGAAATTCGTGAAAATTGAGTTTAATTAATTTAGGAATTTGGATGAGTAAATATTGGAGGGAGTAATTATTTAAGTTACAGTGTGTTGCAGTATTCAGTTGGGCGAATTCGCGTGCAAATAAAGGAAATTCGCGAGCAACCGATAAGCAAAGTGAAATGATTTGTTCGTTTTGCCACGTTATTTACAAGATCTGGTCCTCGGTCAATGACGAAACGCAATCGACTGTATGTCTCTGGCCGACGCGGTGTCGTAACAGTTTTTTGCCCCTAGAAATTACGAAGAGGGACACGCTGGCTTCTCCTTTTTTTTCCGTTGCACTGTAATTGCTCGTGACGGTTGGCGAATCGCGTGATTCAGCTCCTCCGGTCGCTCGATTATTCAGTGGTTAATCTAACGACGCTGATTATCAGTCCTGTCATCGACGCGTCTGTCGAAAGTTTGATCGATGGAGGAGTCGAGATCGCTTCGAGACTCGGAACGTGTCCCGTTTCGATGTGTATTGCGTTCGCGACGCGTTGATTAGAAAATAATTAGATGATTTACGGTTGTGGTTAATTATGTGTATGAAAATGGTAAAAGAGAAGGTAGATTATTGAATCCTTCAAAATTTATTCGTGTCGCAAGGGATCTTTAAAAAAATATAGAATTTTTAATGGGAACTAGACTATTTTGGGAATGGCTTCTAAAAGTTCGCGCGCTAATTAAATTACCTTGAAACCGTTTCATTGATAAAAGATGAATCTCCCGAGTGCGACTTTAATCACCTGCATCTATCGATCGCCTTAAGTCGACCTTGCTATTATACGAACACCTCGCGTAATGCGATTAACTAATTTCCAGAAAACATATGCACGTGCACTCGCGCTAATTACTAATTCCTAGAGGCCAGTTTATAAGTCCACCTCATTTTAATACGAATCACCGTGAAATCTACTTACGTGGATACGCGCAATTAGCGGGGATCTTAAGTATACCATTAACCCATTAACCGGGGTCAGTCTTAAAGTAAAAACCACTCAATTGTCTTCGATGCTATAAACATTTAAAGAACTAAAATCCAATTAGGTCACCACGTCCATAATTAACGTTACGCATGACCTTATATCCCTGTATTTTCCGACTCTCTCTGAAATTCGATGTCAAATCTTTTTTTACGAAGAAATCTATTTTTCTAACTCCGTGGAATTTTCGAAATTACCATCCAACGTTCCCTTTGTTGGCTAATAGGTTAATTAACGTGCTCCCCAGTATTTTTCCCGATGCTTAAGGTGGTCGAATACCTCGTCGAACGATGAAGTCACACGGGAACAGGTGATCGTTCAATTATTTTGAGCAGCACGATAATCGATTCGTTCCGTCGGCGAGGAAAACTTCCCGGCCGGGACAAACAGGCCAATTGTTCCCCGTCGTCCGCGAGTCATTAGCTCGAGGAATCGATCGATTTCGGCCGTTAAGAGTGACCAGGAAGGGCGACTGTTACGAGCTTCGGCTTCGCCGTCTCGCATACGAAGGAGCAAAAGCAGGATGTGATTAAGATTCGACGATTAAAAAGACGTCTGCGAAGCGGTGGCTGCGCGCTGGGAAGTCTCGTCGCGATTTTAAATCACCTGATTTATCATTCTTTTCGCGTGCGCGGATAAATCGGCCGTATTACACCGCGCTGACTTTTGTGCAGACCCGCGCCGTAATCGTCTGTTTTTAATCGGCGGTTTATTTACTGTCGCGTTTTCACTTAAATTATTCCTTCTATTTATATTGAAATTTCGTGTTCATTAAGAATCTATTTAAGACTTCTGCTTCAATTGAGTTGAGTGGCCTCAAAGAATATGATCTAAGTAAAGGATTTCGATTTCTTTCTTCCTAATTTCTGGCGAAACAAATGCGAGCCAATTAAATGTTTTTTTTTTTTTTCATTACCAACGACTTTCTCCTTCGGATTCACGCTGACTGCTCCTCAGTTGAAAAGCCGCGCGCTGGTATAGAAGTCTTGCCTTTTTTTTTGTGTGTGTGTTTTGTTCTACGCGGTTTCTTTTTTCATCGAAACGCCAACGATTCGAGAGTTTCGTCGGGGATTCACGCTTCGAGTTATGATTCATCCTCTGGCCGATCTTGATCCAGCGGCTCGCCCCCTGTTAATTTCTTGGCATTGAGATCGCGATCGCTTGACCGTGACTCAAGTTCTGTACAGAGGCACGCAGCTGATAGGAATCTTAACGCACGCATATATCACGACAAACACGATTACTTTATGTGACGTTGATCCGCGTTTTTTCGGACTTTTTTTTTTGTCTACACAGACTCAGAGTTTTTATTTTTCTCGAACAATTTATGCACTACAGCTTCCAATCTATATTTTTAGATCTTAAAAGTTGATCCTTACGTGAATGAGTCGCGTAAAAAAAATTGGATCAACATAAGCAAAGCTACCCTATATGATATTTGACTCTAAAAGGGAAAAAAGGACGAATTCACAAAGGGTTCTGTATCGCGTTCGCCGGCTGCCACCATAGAGTGTGAAAGTGACATTTTACAGGCAATAGCTCCATTGTAACCGAGCGTGTCACGGTTGAGTATCTCCCTCTTACTGGTGGAAGTAATGTGTGCATCCATGAATTAAACCCCTGTCAACAAGCGTGAAGTTATTTACCCCGTGGACGCTTCTGTCTTACGTATACGCATTCGTGTAGGCGCGAGCATATCGCGTTTTCAAAACAGATTCAGCTGATTTGTCATCTTTGAGGCGCTTACGAGGCAGATTCTTCTGCATTCACTGTCTCGCGTTCCTCGACTTATGGAATCTTCAAATTTTATTTTCCAGGGGTTCGAAGTTACACGACTATGAAATTTTTTTATTTGAGAAATATGGAATTTCAGTTCAAATTCTAGGCGTTAAATTTTTTGAGTGTTTATTTTTAATTAAAATTCTTTATTTCGTGGGGATTTTTGTGATCGTGTCAGAATATTTCTGATAGTTTCAGAATTTTTCGCGTGCTCTCGGAGTTTTCTCGCACTCCCAAAATTTTTACCGTAGTGCTAGAATTTTTCCAGATTTCCCCGAGTTTTTTGAGTGTTCCCAGAATTTTTACCGTAGTCCTTTTATTCCTGATTTTCCCTAGTTTTTTTTAGTGATTCAAACATTTGTCCAGTGCTCCCAGAATTTTTTCAATGGTCTCAACATTTTTCCCAATTTCCCCAAGTTTATTTGAGTGGTTTACGATTTTTTCCCTTGTTCCTAGAATTTTTTCAAAGCGCTTAGAATATCTTTGGTACTTTCATAAATATTCCCAATGATAGCGGAATTTTTTTTTCTGCATCCTTATGCAGATTTCCCTTAAATTCCCAAAGTTTTTTCAGTACACTCTGAATATTTCTGGCAGCTATAGATTTTTTCCATAGGTACTCCCAGATTGTTTCCCGATCCTCTCAATTTCTTTCCTCTAATTTTTGAACTTTTTTCGTGTTGTCAATTTTTGTAGTGGTTTAGAAATTTTCAACTTCTAAATTTTTCTGAATTTTTCCGATGCTCCCAGAATTTTTCTGTTGATTCTAAAAATTTTTTCCGATCTTTCCGGAACTTTTTTCGTGCTTTCAGAATTTTGTCCGATCTCTTGCAATTTTTCTCGTTTTTGTACCGATTCCCGAATTTGTTCCTACCTTTAACATCTTCAAGATCATCTAGCATAAAATGTTTTAAATTCAAATCTCTATATAATTCTTCAGCCTAAAACTGTTTAAATTCCAAAGCTTCTAGCCCTTAAAATTCCTCAAATCAGAAATTAGTAATATTAAAATATTTTCAGCTATAAAATTCTCGTTTCTCAAAATCTAGAAGTCACGAAACTTCCACTTTTCAGATATCCCATAAAAAAATCCCAAAATTCTCTATATTCTAGAATCTTCAAACTTCAAATTCCTCCATATCGCAGTTCCAAAACTCCCAAACTCCCTTAATTCATTGAATAAGCCTATACTATTAACAAACGAAGCCCAATTTGTATTCAGAGCAATCAACTCACCGCAACAAATCCCTCGCCTCCAACCCGCCTGAAAACCGGCTCTGAAACTTATCTCCATATCAAGTACAAGCTGTCGAGGCAATTACGGTTCGCCTGGCGCAACACGAACGCGACTCACCCACCGCCTCGAATTTCTGATTTCCAGTGTCGAATCGCGCTCTGTGGGCAAAGCTCGGCGTCAGCTGACTGGACGAGAGGCTCGTCGTCGGTCTCGAGGAAGGATCATGGATGTCGTCGACTCGTGAAAGGAGAGAACCGGGCGTCAGGATCAATCGGTCGACGAGGTCGGGAGAGAGAGAGAGATACACAACAGGTGGCTTTATCGCGCGGCTCGAAAGCTCGGAAAAGCGTGACACGCGGATCGGGTTTTCGCTGATCGACGGGAAAGAAGAGGGAAACGCGCATGTTGGTCGGGGGGAGGTGGGGAAAAAGGGGAGAGCGTCTAGAGTGGCCCATTTCCCTTATCACGATAAAGCCGGTGTGCTCTAACGGTAGTGCTTCGGAGGCGGCACACGATAGAAACCCGCGGTAGAGCCGCGGCTTCGGGGTGAGTCATTTCCACGTACGATCAGTACGGTCGTGGATCGTCGTCGCGATGGATCAAAGGAACGCGGGGTCGTCGCCGTCGTCGTCGTCGCTCGCGCTCTCGCGGACCAAGCTGCTCTGATCGGTTGAGAAGGCGTCGAGGCACCGTCTCGAAGACAATGGACGTCGAATGGGTCACCCGGGCTTCTTTGAATTCCCTGCAGATGGTGGACGATGGACGACGCATCGTCTCGCCCAACAGCCTCGACGAGTGGACCTGGTCCAGCCTCAGAGTAAGTATCCATTTTTGGCGACGATCTTTTTGTGCTATCACCGCGCTATGATATTCGAGGGGCGACGAAATATCTAAATAAGCTGGGAATTATGTTTAGTTTTGCAATTGTAATTTGTGTGCCTTGGTTTTTTATCAATTTTCCATTGGGAATTTGTAGGAAGAAGAAACTCGTTCGAATTCTGTGAAAGAAGTTGCATGGTTTGAAAGTGTGCAGATTAGAAGTGCTGATAAAAGTCACGTGTATCGTATTTTTTTTTTTTATATTTCAATATGTGGACGTATCAAAGAATGCAACGCGAGTCTAAGTATCTTTAAAGCGATATTAATTACAATCATTCTGCTTCTATCTATGTTATCTTTTCTAGCGTAAAAAAGAATGTTTCAACGTTACATTCTGATTTTCTTTTGATAACTATCTATTATGTAACTGTCTTCTTTAGATATTGTCTGCGGATGTTTATGCATTTACAGTATGCAAAAATGTGCATGGTAAAATATCCGAAAAAATAATCTCGATATTTGGAAAATAAACCACACTTTGTTTCCACTCACAAACTCCGATTTATCAGAGTTAAAATTTTTATTTACATAGAACGTCGAACAAAACAAACGCACATATATTTATGGTCGCTCGAAAACTAGATTTATTCGTTACGTTTAGCGGAGCTCTCTCGAATAACGAATACATTTTTATTCGAGTGAAATTGGCTCGAATAACGCTACAAATTTATTCGTAAATAACGAATAACTTGGCGCGCGAATAAAATAGTTAATCGTTATTCACGAATAAATTTCGTAGATTTATAAAATAAAATTCGCTCGACTCTGCGATCCACTATCTGCGCTCGCGAAATTCTGAATTTGCATGAACATTCACAGTCTCTCTCTACGGGCTCCTACATTAATCTTTCAAATAAAAATATTAATATTTCAATGAACGCAGTGACGCCGAACGGTTTGAAAATTCGAAAGACTGAAAAACAGGAGTAGGTGTGTGTTTGTTTCTGCCAGTTCCGTGGATTAATCAAGGCGATCTTAAATGGAAACTCGCGGGAATCCGTGAACCGGAAAAGGAGTAGAAGCACAGTAGTCGTAATGATAATTGCGAGCTCGTCGAGTGGTATACGGAAACCAGACTCTCGGATCAGGAAAATTTGTTCGAGGTTCATTGAAATTCATTTGAAATGAAGTGATCGGTAATTTTACGGTTGCGGGGAATAACAGAAGGACGATGTTACAAAAACATGTGTTACGACTTTCAAACAGCGGAATCTCGATGTTTGTGATAAATCGTCTTAGGTAATCGACAATGAGTAACTTGTTTTTGATTCTCGCAATTTCCTCGCGATACATTTTTCATTTCTGCCACCGGAGTTTCCAGCACGATCATCCATTTTTTTATTTAGATTTCAGGTGTTAGGCTAATGATAGATAAACACTTGTTTCCGTTTGGTGTGACGCTTGGCAAGGTTCGAGGAAACATCGCAGCTCGAACGATAATTTAATTATACGAAGAATGTTAGAGCGTAAACGATCGGAGGTGTCGGCGAGAGTTTTGTATCTCGCAGCATCGACGAATATTTCAATCAGATAGCGATCGATTGCTCGGATCCGTGGAGAAACTTTTTGATCGTTCGAGTCGCGTTCGAGGAACTCGCGAAGTCGAAGCGTTTGTATCGGTTTTTCCCTCTTTTACCACTACTCGACGACGTGGAAAAATCGCGCGCTTACGATGGGTTATTTGTTGTAACGTCGATACTTGGATCAACAAAACACTCGATAACCGTAACAGAAAAAGTCATTCAATCTTGATCGACGTCCTTCGGCGTAATCCGTTCAACGTAGAAACGTGAGTCGATAGCGATGTCGACTTTGAATCTAGTTGTCGGCGCTACGTGGATTCCTGAATTGGTGAATGAAAAATCTACAACTGTGGTTTCTACCTTAAGAACCCACGAGAAAGAATGATGCAAAGATAACGGGCAAATTTGCAAATTAACAAAAAATAATTCAAAATGGCGAATAGTGTGCATCAGACGTCATTAGACTGTGTGTAGATACTTTTTGAAAGTAGATATTCTTTGCCCACATGAACGTCATGTAGATGATTTTATCTTCTTCTGCTTGCTTTTCTCAGAAATTTTCGAAAGCCCGTATCGTAAAAATTTGTTTAATCGATAATAGACACAAACTATATACATGTGTATGTATATGTATTACTTCGAAAGATGAGCATAGTCTTTTTTCTAAATGATGTTATCATTCGCGAGCTCGAAAACATTTTGCTGCAGAACCTTATCGACGGAGCGCTTTATCAAAAGTTCTAATCTCCCCGCGCAGGAATGCTAAACATTTTCAGATATCGACACCTTGCCGTTACACAATAATATCGATTCCATTGAAAGTCCTCGTCGCTCGAGTCGATTTCGCGGTCCTCTAACCGTGTCACGCTTTCAAATTAATTTCGTTGGTGTACATTGAGTCATCGTTAGATTCCTCTCGCGAACACTTGGCCACAATAGTTTCTTGTAACAAAAATTTGTACAATTTCCAGACGAGTTTGCTTTCTTAATCAAAGTCGGCTACATTGAACACATGCGCGCAGACACTCTGTATCCCCGTGATTCACCGTCGATTGCTTTTTGTATTAATCGAAGAATGCGAGTCGATGTTCGAACGGGAGGAAAAATGCGGGGCAAATAGCTGTTCTATTCGCGCGTGTAAATATTATGGATCTATTTGCGAACGCATTTCCCGTGTGTTACAATCTTGTTGCGTAGTTTGCAACAACCTGCGCCGTCATAGGTCAATTTAATTTCGTGCAGGAGATATTTACACGCGATGCAAATATAAGTGGAGACATCGAGATACGAGGTCGCTATATCGATTATGATGAAAGAGTGCTTGAAATTGCTAAATTTTCTGTTCATTGCGGAGTCTGAGAATAATCATTTTGTAATTTTCAAAGAAACTTGAAGCTTAAAAAAACGTGAAATAGTTTGATATTATGTACAATGTTTCTATACGTATAGTTTTTCCATGCACTTGGATTATCTAAATGTCAGCCTTTTTGTGTTTCGCGCGTAGAAATCTACTATCATCTGTGTAGTAAAAAGATGTATCACGCTTTGATCTAATGGAACAAAGAGCAGCAGTTTACTTAGAAGTATACACGTTAAAGTGCAGAGAAAACTCCGAACAAATGACTTAGCATATTCATGAAAGGAATCATCGTCTCCATCCATGAAAACGCGTGCCCGCATACGCGCGGCACCTATTGCTTAACCTTAGGAAGCCTAAACTGTTGGAAGGTTGAAGGTCAGGTCAAGGTAGGGCGAGCAGGATTCTTCGGATGAATCTGCGCAGAATTTTGACTTCGTACCAAGGGAATGTCTTGCTTCGCAATGCGTCGCAGATGACTGACTGATGAGAAACAACGAGTATTCGAACACACTGTGTACATAGAGACGAATGATGACTATGTAGAAACACAGTGCATATGCAGATATTTTTTTAACTGTATATAGCCTTTTTAGTGATCAATAGTGACTAGTATTATGCTAACTCTACAAACGACACTACTGTCTTTTTTCCGTAAACTGGAATCGACGCTCTTTTGTCACCCACTATTCAGGTTCTTCTACATTCCATTATCTGTTTTTCACTGTTCTAGTCTTCAGTATTTCATTATTTCAGTATCTCCGAATCTTCTGTGTCGTAAATTTTTCGCGGTTCTTCAATTTTCGGTGGTCCCGAAACTTTTCCTGTCGTTCCAAATTTTTTCTTGCTTCTACAACTTTTTTCTTGGCCTTTTTCAATTTTTTCTTGTAGCTTTTGAATCTTTTCTCTGTGCTCTCAGAATTTTCGTGGTGTTCTCACAATTTTTCTGGCGCTTTCAAAATTTGTCCAGTGTTTTTACTATTTTCTTGACATTCTGTTGAATTTGTTTTAATCTTCCCCAATTTTCTCTGTGCTTTCAGAATTGTTGATACTCTTAGAATTTTTTTTATATTCTTAGAATTTTTCTGTAATTTTCAGAATTTTTCTTGCGCTCTCTGAATTTATTCAAATCTCTCCAATTTTTTTTTAACTATCCCTAAATTCTTGTCAGACTCCCAAAATTTTCTGATGCTTTCAATAATTTTCTCCAGCTTCCAGAATTTCTTCTAGTTTCCCCAAATTTTTTTCGGTGATCTCTGAATATTTTTTTCATATTTCTGGACTTTTTGCGGTGCATTCCTGAAGTCTTTTTGTACTCTCAGAATTTATTTGGCGTTCTCAGAATTTTTCTGGTATAATTCTCATAATTTTTCTGGCGCTCTTAATATTCTTTGCTATCTAATCTACAATTTGTCGCGATCTTTCAGAATTTCTCTGCGCCTTCCTAAATTTTTTCTGGTGCTCCTAGAACTTTTATCAATTTCCCAACATTTTTTCCGATGATCCCAGATTTTTTTCCATGGTCCTAGATACTTTTCCAGATACTGTCTTACAGTTCTTTCCGATGTTCCGCGACAGTTTTTCAGCGTTATCATAAATTTTTCAATATTTGAAATTGTATAGTTCCCATATCCTCGACTTTCAATTTCACAATCGTGAATTTTCAATTTCCTCCCATCCTCCACCCTCCAGCACGAAATACCCATTACCCCAGTATTCATCCCCTCCAAAACTGGTGCAAGAGGTTCCCCATAGTCGGTCAAGAAACAGGCTTCAGGCTAGACCTCCGGTTGCGACGCAACCAAGCCCGATGACGAGTAACACCGGGTAATTCGCTTATGTTAATTACCGCGCGAAGAGTGGAGACGCAGTGGCGGGAAAGAGGGAGACAGAAATAACGCGACTAGAGAAGGGGTGGGCGGGAGAGAAAGCGAGAGAGCGAGAGAGAGAGAGGAAGACTGCTCGGACCGGAGCAGCGGTGTTCGAGATTGAAGATCAATATTCGCCGGACCGAAAGGTTCGCCGCGAGCTGTGTGCGGCGTGTGCACGAAACGCACGCGCGAAACGCACGACGGTCGCGGCAAAGAGAGCGTGGGGAGGGTGGAGGAGAAGGAGGGAAGGTTTCCCCCGGTCCCGTCGAAAGTCTCCCGAGGCCTCGGCTCTGTCCGACCTGGCTGGCACACCGCCGCTTTCCTGGTCGTCGACGGGGAAACCGTCGAAAGGAGACGCGGTGCCGGGGCGGAGGCGCGGCTGCGCGCCCCACGTTTACGCGGCTCTCCTCCTGCGGCTTTTTATCGCCGCTTCGCCCAGCTGCATAATTCACCGCCAATCCGTCGTCGCACACACGTCGATTTTCCCCGTTCAGAACGCCGCCGGTCGCCGAACAGGACACGTTTCGGTCCTTGTGGAGACGTGTGTGTAAACGCGCGCGCGCGCGCGCGTGAATCTCGACGATATATCGTTCGCGATCGTTCCTCGTCGATCCTACGTTTCGCGTGGAACCATGTGCCAACGCCGGTCGTGACTCGACCAGAAGTGCGAACATCTTTCCTCGCCGATCTCTTCCGATCCAGCCGATCGATGGACTGTCGGGGATTTAGGAGGTAGGAGACTTCGGGGTCGTTTCTGCTTGCGAGTTCTATTGTTGTGTTCCTTGGTCTCTCTGCCCGTTGGAGGTTACACGTTTACGTGTAATATGAGATACACTTTCGGAAAGGTTCGAAATTTTGACGTACAGTACTTGCATTTGCTATTCATTTGCTTGAGCTTCTCGATTTTCCTCAGTCTCAGTCGTGATAAATTAAACGCGAGTCATCGATGCATTCATTGAGGTCAGAAATGTGTATCTTACGATGTGTTAGGTTATTCGTTGGTAATGAATCGCGGAATCGTGAAAAAGTGACGATTGTAACAGTGCTGTGAGGGTCCTCTTTGTTAATGGCTAATGAGCTCTGACGCTGTTCTTCCAATCAATCCTTTTTCGCGACTGCGAATCACAACCTAGCATACTTATGAAAGGCGAGGAATTGTTCTAGAGTCTCTCTGTGTATCTTGCAATGTTTACTCTGTATAATCTCGTGATTCACTACCAACTATACGCTCGCACGGTCTAGGCAAACGCGTTTCAAGTCACACAATGCAGCCGAGATTCGTTTTATCCTTTACCAAAGCAGAAATCAGTGTCGAGTAAGAACATCTAATTATTGGATTGATCAGAATAAATAATATCGAATAATGTTTCTGATAGGGATCAAAATTCTAGTCTAATTGAAAACAATTTACGCTATACTAGACAAAACATTCAAACACTAAAAATATTAAAAACCAGTTGCAACCATTTGGTACGGTTGTCAGATATAATATTATCCGACATTATTTATTGACCAACCCAATATTTAAAAAATTAGTATTCTCCATTTCCCTATCACAGAATTTTCGTCTCGTACTTAAAGAAAAATTATGCACCGCAAAGACTATCATATTTTCCAGCTAATGTCAAAGTATTCCATCGTAGAGTTCCAAGAAATCCTCGCGACTATTTTTTTACACTCCGAAGAAACAATAGACGATTTACCACCAGGTTCTCCCCCATTTCTCAGCGCTCACCTCTCCGAGGAAATGCAATGATGTCCTTCTACCTCGATGCTCCGAAGTGCAGAGATCGCGTGTTTTCCTCTAACGGAATGGCACACGATTCCCATATTGAACGTCGCGCAGGATATAAGTCGAAGGATTTTTCCTCCAATATTCGCGATCGCTAATGATGCTCGTGTTGCACGCAAAAACCTGAGATCTTTGCATCGCTCTTCGATCCATTATCGTACGCGTTGTTACCGTCGAAATAACTGGTTGCACCTGTCCAAGTAACGTTTCGTTCGTCGACGGAAAGACGATTCGTTCGAAAACAACAATCAACATTCTCGCCTACATCGAAACCCGAGAGAAGGAATTGTTAAGATGCTCGATCGTTTCATCCCAGACGCCGCGCGCCGTTCCATTCATGAATCCCCCGGCCGATACGCGAGCTTTCTTTAAATCAATAATCGCGGCCGGTTTAAAAGCGCGTCTGCCTCTCCCCGAGTTCCTTATCTCTCGACCATCTCTCTCGCAAACACCACACGGGCAGGTTTAATTCGAGCCGAACGATCGAACGGGAGCGCCGCGAGCAGTCATTCAGCTTTCGAATTAGAACGCTATTTTCGCGGACCCGTTTCGAACATCGTCCTTACTCAAATTCGATTTTACCTTCACTTCCCCTCGTTATTGTTCGTCGTTCGCCGCGTTCCGAACCGACGCTATTATTAGTCGACCGTTTGACGGGCCTTCGATTTCGTCGAGGGTAACGAGGCGAGCTCACCTGCGCCATGTCATCCGTTAAATTTCAATGATCTCCGGGTGAAAGTCGAAAGAATGTATTACAAAATGTACCTCGACGCTCCGCCGCCCGGCATACGATATTAATCGCGGGACGAGACGAGACGATACTCCTCCGTGTTGTAGGCTTGTTTGCGTCGCGATTGATGCCAACGGGATTCCTTTCCTTTCTTTTTCCTTCATTTCGACGCCGATAACGCTCGCTTTTTCCCAACGGAGCCGGGGGACCGTGAAATTAACGCTTTCATTGGCATCCGAGCGATTTCGTGCGGTCCACGGGCGGAGGAATCGCGAATTCACTTGCGATTAGCTGTGCCTTGATCTATGCAGGCTCCATGGGTCCTCCCGTGCGTAAATAACGAGGTATCATTCCATGGTTTCGAATTTCAATATTTCCAAAAACTCTGTTAAACCAATTTTCGCATTCAAACATTAGAAAAAATGTTGAATGGTTATTCGAATTAATTTTTTCTTAGTTTATTTAAAATTTGTTGGATTATGAAAGCATAACAAAGTGAAATGTACTTTAAAGAAAATTAAAGTAACTAAAATTCTTACAATTCTTCCGATTTTATACGGTGGATGATTAAATTATTATCAACACTGCAAAATTATCACCTTTTTTTTATTTATGTCGTTCAATGGACTTCAAATCCATGAATTAATTTTTTTCGTGACTAATTCCTGAAGATTAATTTGACTATAATATAATTATATTATTATAATTGTACTCAAAGCTAAACTAAATTAATTTCGCCTAACTTAATGTTAGTATCTGAAACCGATTTTTAAAATTTAAAACCGGTTTTCGAATATTGCAGATTTACTCCAAAAAACTATTTTCCAAACTTGGTGTTTAAAAATCGAGAAACCCTATTTGGTATACGTACTTTTGTAAATTGAGTCACGTTTGTACGAAATTCGCACCGCTGGAAGTGAATTTCCAATCGGAGTTGTACTGCGCCTCGAAACTAGTCTCCAAATCAAAATTATCATCGTGCATCTCGCAAGGCTTGGTGCCAACTTGTTCCGAACATCGACCCTTTCCTCTCTGGCCAGTGGCCAACTCTCGCGTGCAGTCAAAAGCCCCTGGCAGTTGAGAGATAAGCGAGGAGCATGAAACTTTAAGGTTCATTAGCAGATGATTCATCCTGAGCGGTTGCCCTGTGATTTAGGAGGAATTTTCGGAAATTGGAGGACTGCGAACTTGCTAGAAAAAAATTTGTTCGAGGAGTTGTGTTCGGGACATTTTACTGGAATTTGATTCGCGCAGTGATGATATTGGCTGCGAAGGGAAATCCACTCGGACCTAGGCATAGATCTTATTTCTGTCGATCAGCTGTCAGTCAAAGGATTAATTGGCATGCGCGATATCGAAAATATCGGCAACCGCCGTCAACTTTAGATAGAAAGTTCAAACACAGGCGGTCGCGCACGCCGAATACATAATATTCTCACGTGTGCTTTCACTTTCAGAAACAGTTCAAATACAAGAACCTAGAGAAGCTGTTCACCGTCTACCAGAGGAGGCTTCAGTATGGTTATCTATCGCTGTTCGTTCTACTGCAATTGGCCCTCGGTGCTACGTACTGTCTGATCCTGGTTACAATGGTGAGCGAATCGATAAGCACTTCGAATTGACATCTTCCTTGACACAAGATTCGACAACTTGGGAAGAGAGATACAGGATGTTCGAAAAAAGAAGATTGATCTTATGCGTCGAAATAACGAAAATAAGTTTTTAGGCATGCGTGTAAAAAAATCCGTCATTTGATGATGAAAAAAAAACGTGGAATTAGTGATATTATTAGACTGCGGATTGTTTATGCAAATTCATGTTTTCAAAGGCCTAGACAAAGAAAACCAATTTAAATACAAGTGTCTTTTATATTTTATATATCGTGAAATGCATTTTATCTTCAATATTTCATGTAGTTTTGCATTTTTGCACATCATACGTTTTAGCAGATTCAACAAAACATCCGCAGTCTAGTCATTACATCTTTTGATAAGTATCAGCGCCCGGGGAACTGCAACCTGACTTGCATTATTATGCAGCTTCTTGTATTGAACCGTCGGATATTGAAATTCTATTTAACTTTAAATAAATATGTGATATTTTTTTCTAAATGAAAAGCTTAATCAGGAAAGATCGGAAAATGGTATGATTTTTTTTTTTTAAATCATCCTGTACATTGGAATGGTTGACACATTTAGTTGCGTCAATTATTCTTTACCGTCTCATAAACTTGATAATTTGGTGACGTTAATGTCGTTAACTTGCATCGATATCTTCACATAATTAATTTTTGCATAAGTTTAAAAATATTTTCGCATCGGGATACTCGAGATAACGGCAGCAATTTGGAGAGCACAATTTTCAAAGGAGGCGTTGTTAAACGTTTCCTTTGTCACAATATAAATGATCGCGCAATATTTGATAAAACGCAATAATTCGGGACTTAAATTATCATCGGAATTTAAAAGTCAAAAGCCAGCGTTAAGTTTGCACAATTTTTCAAACGAAAATCATTCGGCGTCGTCGATGACAGTAACGGAAGCAACATTTCGTCATAAGTTTCCTTTTACCACAGACTACCACAGACTAATTTCTCAAAATCAAGTTCAATGTCTCATTAATTTTGTACGCACGGCGTAAAACTTATGCGCATGAATTGAAGAGCCAACCGATAATCTTGCGCGGTAATCGTGTCAATGAAATTCCAAATTGAAATGCTTCGTTAATGTTAATATTAAAAACTGACGAAAGAAAAAATTTGTCGTCGGTGTCGGTCGTAGTTCGAAGCAACGAAATCTATTTTCGCCGTCTCGCCGCGCGGTTAAACACGCTGTTATCACGGCTAGAGGATCCGTTCCCAGACAGCACGACTCCTTTTTTATAGCAGTGTTATTATCTGCAATGATATTCAGACATTTCCGAACCGTCAATCGCTCGCCTCGTAACTCCAGCTCACCTGAAATCGATACCTCCTTATTGGCAAGGTGTGTCGGTCGTTTCGTTTCCATCGGAAGACGCGCACGTGTATGAAAATTGTCGGTGCACGTGTGAAGCATAATATCCAACGCTGCCTGAAATATCATGTTTTCTCGTTATAGACTCATTCTTAGCTTTTTACTTCCGTAAATCGATTGCTTCATTAAATTTCCTCAGAAACGTAACGATCTTACTTCAAAATAAAATTTGTTCAATTCATTTTTATATTTTATAATTTGACTGCGGATTTTTATGCAAATTCACAACGCTTTCCAAATATCATAAACTGTATTTTATTTTCAATATTTCGTGTATTTTTGCAGCTATTCGCATCTTTATGCATGTTAGAACATTTAAAATCGCCATAAATGCATAAACGTCTGCAGTCCGTTTATGATATCATCCCATAGGTATATACTACAGAATATTTTATTTCTCAAGTAGGCAAACTTATTTGCTAGTTATGCTTAATCATTGATTTACAGATTGTTTTCTGTAGACTGCAGATGTTTATACAAATTAATATTTTCATAGGCATATAATTGCAACAAAATCATAAATCAATATCGATTTTGTTTTCTAAATATTGCAAAATGTATTTTATTTTTTATATTTTATGTATTATGGGTTTTCACAATTTTTAAATTGCTATAAATCCATAAACATCGACAGTCTAGTTTTGCGTAATCAACTTCTACTTTTTAAATCTAAAAATAGACGGAGATGGTGAATAAATTGATCCAAAAGAAATTTTTCTCATTTTAAGTGATGAAATGAAATCGGCAAATTCCTGTAAATTGATTAATTGTTTATTCCTTCAGGTTAATATCGAGAACTGCATGCCAGACGTGGTGGTGCTGAGCGTGGTGAGCGCGTTGCTCTGTCCCGTAATCGCGTTGTCGTTTCGCTCGAAGATCATCGCCAGGAACAACTATCTGCCGGTGATGTTGTCATGCCTGATCGTGGTGTTGCTGGTGGTCGGCGACCTGGCCGTCCCCCTTTACTACACCCTCACCTACACCGAAGACATACCTCCGATAAGGTAGCGCCGATAACGCCAGCAGTTTTTCTCCTCCGTTGATCATGCAAGGCCGTCGTTCGATTATCGTCGACGACCTCGCGCGATTTTCCTGTTTCGGGCTCGCGCGCAGTCGTTTAGCTCGCTTCCACGAAACCGCAAGTTACGAAAGATCGAGAATCGCTTATCCATATTATCTCAAGCAATTTTATAACCGCAGGGACTCGACGTATGTACTTCCCCGATCAACATCCGGCGAAACGATACGTCGAACGCAATCTTGTGGAACCGATAGACGAACGGTTGTGAATCGTTATCTTGTCATTGTTTCGATGGGAAGCGAATTAATTCAACAGGGGATCTTGATAGAATTCTCGTGGGTTTTTCTTTTTACGCGGAATGCATGCGCGAGGCAATTAGCGTCGCGCTAAATACACATTAGCGAAAAGTTGCGACCGCGACTCATGTGACTGTTGCATGCTGTTGCACATGACGAGCGTAACTCGGCGTGTTGGATTTAGTGATGCGTTAATCGCGTGTCGCGATTTTTATCCTTTTTCGTTTAACGAACGCGCAGCCCTGAACTTGCGAGTCCTTATGAGTAAATCGCCGTTTCTGTTTTAGGCCCGCGTACGCGACGCACGCTCTTCTGGCTTGCTACGTCTTCCTGCCGCTTACGAAGAATTTACACGCTTTCATTCTCGGCATCACCGCGACCATGTGCTACCTGGCGACACTTTCCTTGGTCACCTATAGAAACACCTTCGATAATTCTACCAAGGTAAATTCTCATCGTCCAGTTATAGACGAGGCGTCGCCGAAATGAGATGAGATAAATATACTTCCGGGTGATAATGGGCTGTTTAAGATAATTAGAGGATCAGCTGCTCGACTAAGTTTGTCGTCGAGTTAGCTACTTAGCGGCTTACCAGGCGAGACTAGTTTCGGAGCGTTAAGCGAGTGTCAATACTGCATATGGATGAAGGAACAGGGCATCTGTTTGTTCTCTCCGAGCGACTCACGAATGTCAGACGAAAACCATCGATTTCTGATTTTTTTCAGATTATCACGGACACGATATATTTCGTTTGCGTGAACGGGCTCGGACTCTACTTCCGATTCATGAATGAAGTCGTTATCAGACGATCCTTCCTCGATCGCCGGAAATGTGTGGAGTCGACGCTGCGGCTGAATTATGAGAAGGATCAAGAGGTACGTTTTATTGCTCAATTTTTACGCAATAGCATTCAATTGTGCCGTTGCATAATCCGTGGAAATGTTTAGGAGCAACTCACGCGGAGTATATTACCGCAGCACATCGCTGCGAAGATCAAGAAGGATTTTAGGGACATTTTTAAATTCATCGAAGAGCACAAGAAACCTCCACCCAAAGGACGACCTCATAAGTACTTTCCCTTTTTTTTAAATATATTCATTTCTTTTCATTATTAGCGTGAATAATTATTTTAATTTTTTCTAGTGATCTGTGCGTCGAGACCCACAATAACGTCAGCATTTTGTATGCCGATGTGGTCAATTTTTCGGGATTGACCGTGACGTTGCCAGTAAGAAAATTGGTGGAGACGTTAAATGATCTGTTTGGCAGTTTCGACGAGGCTTCCGAGAGGCACAATGTTCTACGGATAAAATTCTTAGGCGATTGCTATTACTGCGTGAGTGGAGTACCTACACCGAATTCTCAGCACGCAAAAAGCTGCGTGGACCTAGGTGTATATCCCCTTCACCTTACATCTTTCATACCTAAATCAGGAAAACAATGTATTGATTAAAATCTCTGTGCTCTCCGCATCTCAGGACTCGACATGATCAAGATCATCAAGGAAGTAAGAGCAAGGGTGCGTCGCGAAAGCGGGGTGGACGTAAACATGAGAATAGGGGTCCATTCAGGGAACATAATATCAGGGATCCTCGGTGCCAATAAATGGCAGTACGACGTTTGGTCGCGCGACGTCGTCATAGCGAATAAAATGGAGCAAACGGGGAAACCCGGTAAAGTACACGTCACGCAACAAACTTTGGATCTTGTAAACGCCAACGAGTATGATTGCGTTCCCGTCGAATCCCTCAACGACGAGATCCTGAAGAAGTACGGGATCAGAAGCTACCTGATCACGCCTTCGTCTCCTCCCGATTCACCGTCTCCGCAGGTGCGTATTTCCCAGTGGCGTAGGAAGCGGCAAACGACACGAGACGAAAGGAGGCTGCGCGTTTTCGCGCAGCTTCGTGCAATTCCTACGCCACTGTCACGCATGTTCAATCAACGAGCGAACTTCCGTCGAGTGTTTCGCATCGTTGACAGGCGAACCTTGTTGCAGAACAGCGAGAACACTTTGACAGTCATGACTCCGGATTCCTCCCCCCCGGTGGCTAATAAGCACTACGTGAGATTCTACAACGTCAGATCTACCAGCGTCAATTCCGGATCGCGAAACAGCAGACGGTTGACGACGACTATAAATAATCATGTTGACGTGCTGGCCAACATCTACAGACGACGCACTCACTTCATGGATTCCTGTTTGAGAGATTATCACCTGATGCTGAAAGCCGCCGACGCGGAGATGGAGAATGCGATCGAACAAATGCCTCTCACCAAGTGGGAGTAAGTCGCATTGGCTTCTGTTAATCTGGCGTCGTTCGTTCGTTGGCGGGATTAATTTTAAGATTCTGTGGTGTTTTTCTAGACAGTGGTGCAGATGGGAACACATAAATCCTCTCTTTCTAACGTTTCGACAGTGGAGTTGGGAAATACCTTTCCTCAAGGAACCAGATCCGCTCTTCAAATTTTACATCAGCTCCGCTGTTTTCGTCTTGGTCTTCATGGGTCTAATTTACTTAGTACCTACGCTCTTTCTTTCCGAGTATGTTATTTTTAATCGGATTCGAATGACGAAAATACGAAGCCGCTAATTCATTTCTAGGTGGCACACGAGCACCACGGTCAGTTACTCTGCGGCGTTGTTATTCTTGATCGCTTTGATGCCGATCGCTTGGATGCATTTCGCGTGGAGTCGATACAAAGATCCGCACGATGAACACGAAGGTCACGTTCCGCATCCTCGTAACAAATTGTTGTGCTTTCTGTATCAAACCAGCGTGAAGGTCAGTCTTACGCCTATCATTGAACCAGTTTTCATTCTGCTTTTATCGTTCTGCAAATGAATTTTTATCGTGTATTGCAGGTCGTGTGGAGCGCATACCTTAGAACAGTTCTCTACTTAGTGATAACGATAATGTTGGCTGCGTGCGCAATGTTTGACATGATCGTAAGTCGATTATACGGTAGAAAAGCTGCGCATTAGGTTCGACGAGGTACCTAAATCGTTGTGTGATTCCAGTTCGAGTGTAAAAACGTGGACGAACTCGCAAGCAGCAACGTGACCTCCAGCATAACGCAACCCGGCGCATCGAAGCTCGAGTGCGTAGCTACACCCTGGGTAAGATCGTTTAGTAGGTACTTGTATGCTGTAGACTCTCCTTTTAGTCGACTTTTTGCCGGTATCATAGAACGACGTTTTCTAATATCGATCCAATTGATTTTAGCAAATGACGCAAACTTGTTCCCTGGCGATCCTAACAAGTTTTTTGTTTCTGAGAGTCCATTACTTCCTAAAGCTAGTCATAGGCATCGCGGTAGTGGCGTTTTATTCGTGGAATGTTTGGATACACCGTTCCAATTTATTTCAGGTAACTTATCGCCAACCCAGTAGAATATGTTTTTCATTTTCGACCATGAATTAACAGCCTGTTAGCCGTTTCTACCTTCTTTCATTTGCTACGCGTTTTTTTCTTTCACAGTCGGGTGACAGGTGGAACCCTCACTTAGAACCGAGACTGGCGCATATTTTAAGCGTAGTTTTCCTTACGTTTTCTTTGCATCTCATTGATCGTCAGGTGAGCTTTCTTGAATTAGCAAGTATATTCCGTGTTACGTTGATAAAAGTCGACGAGCTTGTGTTTAACTCCCCTGACGATTCATTCAGGCAGAATACTTGAGCAGATTAGATTATCTGTGGAAGCGGCAATTAACCAAAGAGCAGGACGAAGCATTCCACACGAGAAATGCTAATAAACTTCTACTCCGAAACATTTTGCCCGAACACGTTGGTATGTTAATCATTAAATAGCACAAGGATGACAACATTCCCACCAAGTGTGTTTCATATAATTTCTCTTCGCAGCGGAGTTCTACTTAAACATGAACAGAACCGAGGAGAATGAACCGTATCACGAGGCTCACACCAACGTGGCTGTTATGTTCGCCTCGTTGACAGACTTGTCCATCGACGAGAGCAACATTCTAGAGGACTTGAATGAAATCATATGCGAATTCGATAAGTTGCTGTTTGAACCGCAGTTCGTCTGTCGAATAGAAAAGATAAAGATTGCTGGTAAATCGTCAAAAATAGATACAACAAACTTTTTCATCGCGTTTCGTAAGCTATCAAATATTATTTCAGGTACTACGTATATGGCAGCTTGTGGATTGGAAGCCAGTAGACGCGACTCAATGCGCAGTAGTACAGAAAGCGAGGAGAATTGTAATGACAACGTGGTCAAAGTGATGACACAGTTTGCGGCCGAGATGATGGCAGTCCTCGATAAATTGAATGCGAGATCTTTCTGTACAATAAAAAAACCGTACAGGTAAATACGAAGTTCTACATTCTCAAATACCTGAAGTATTAAAACGTATTTGGGAAATAATTGTTTTAGATTGAGAATCGGAATATCTCACGGTGAGGTAACAGCAGGCGTGGTGGGCGCACAAAAGCCATTGTACGATATTTGGGGAGATGCTGTGAACATGGCATCGAGAATGGACACGACAGGTGTTCCAGGAAAGATCCAGGTTTGTACACAAATCATTCGAGCCTCTTGATTGACAAGTGAAATAAAATTGGACTGGTGAGAAAATTGAGTGAAAGAATAATAATTATGGTAACATAATTTGAAATAAAAACTACATTTCTTTCAACAATGAACTAATTCACATTAATAATAATAAAGTGGAGTCATTATTTCACATTTTTATGTACCGATTTTACTTACGATGCAAATCTGACTCTTATTTTTTTTTTTATTGCAATAAAAGAAAATACCTATATGCAAACTGAATTGATAGCTATTTATTTTTGTATGTAGTAGACTGAGTTTTCGTAATTTTGAACTTACATCATCTGTAAATCAAGGCGCTCATTTGTAATAACACTCAACAACAGCCATCTGGACTTGTAACATTCAATACCCGTTTCTTGTAGATTTGTATGCGCTGAATACGAATTTGCAATCCTATTGTCATCACCCTCAGTTTTCGAAGAAATCGATTTTGAAAATAAATGCAATTTTTAAACTTTGAACAATTATTGTGTTTAAACAGTAATAGTTGTTCAGTTGACTTGCGTCAGATTATTCTATGAACACTCCCGAATAAAATGATATACATTATTATTGGATTATAAATATTTAAATATGTTTAAACAAGGTTCAAAGGGAAAAGGACACCCGAAAAGCACCAATTTTGGCAGATATTTTTTAATTTATTTAAAAAAACTAAGTCTAGCAGAAAATCTGAACCCACCACGCGATGCAGCAGACATTTTTCCTTCGGAAAGCGTCGACAGAAATGGTAAGTCCCGTTTTGTTTTCAATACAGTACCTACTATTGACGGCGCCATACGTTTTATCAAACTATTTCGTTTCTGTATTGAAAACAAAACGGGACTTACCACTTCTGTTGATGCTTTTCGAAGGAAAAATGTCTGCTGCATCGCGTGGTGGGGTCAGATTTTCTGCTAGACCCTTAAATTTTTTAAATAAATTGAAAAATATCTGCCAAAATTGGTGCTTTTCGGGTGTCCTTTTCCCTTTGATCCTTGTTTAAACATATTTAAATGTTTATAAAGAGTGTTCATAAAATAATCTGACGCAAAAATGAACTGAATAACTATTACTGTTTAAACACAACAATTGTTCAAAGTTTAAAAATTGCATTTATTTTAAAAATTGATTTTTTCGAAAACTGAGGGTGATGACGACAATAGGATTGCAGATTCGTATTCAGCGCACAAGAATCTATAAGAAATGATTAGTGAATGTTACAAGTCCGAAAAAAAGTTAAAATTTGTTGTACAGCGTAATGAATAATGAAATCATATAGGTCACAGCAGAAACTGCATCAGTCCTCGAACAGCAGGGCATCATGTGTAACCTTCGAGGAGAAACGTACGTGAAGCCGAAGGGATACGTGACGACGTATTTCGTAGGCATCGACGAGAAACGACAGCTGCAGAGAACGGATTCTATCGAGGAGACCAGTCTGTGATTGAAACGTTAAACCGATTCTTGAGGAATCAACCGCGATGGTTGCGGTAACCGTGCGCTGACCGAAGAGTCCGATGAAATGTGAGATATATTAGGTATCTAGGTGAATACGAAAGAGAGAGACGGAAGGGAGAAAACCAAAGAAAATTCGACAGACCAAAGAACTGACAGGGAATACAGTTGTCGACTGTAGTTCTGTGTGGAATACCTCAACTTAATCGAATAAGTAGAGTTTACAATTGCATATCTGTGAACTCGATCACCGGCCGAGTGATGCGAACGTTGTACATTGAAGAGGAAGATTTTAATAGCGTTTTTCTAAGGGAGACACTGAGGACGGTGATTTTATAATTACCATCGATAGGTCGCAAAGAACACGCTGCATACGCGACACGCTGTACAGTTGAAAAGATAAATGGCGTTTTACGACAGTGAAAATTGTCTTTACGCAGAAATTCGATGCAACTGTCGAGTATCGTTTTATTTAAGTATTTAAAATGTTTGTAAATAAGCTGACAGATTTTTAAATGGTTAGATTTGGGAAACGCTGCCCTGAACAATGCACAATCTAATTGAAAGTACGATATAAATGATCGATGACGAAAGAGCATTTGCATGAGCCATTTCAGTGACGAGGCTGAAGGAGAAAGAATTCGTCGATGTCCTAGATAATAAAGATATTTAAATAATCGAGATGTTTCTTGTACAGGTGCTCAACTCGGTATTTGAGTACTTAAAAGTATTTTAAATACGTCGCTCGTGTGAGCAATGAAATATTTTGAATATTCAACTCGATGACCAAGTGTATTTAATTAATTTGAGTATTCGGCTTGAAATCCGAATATTTGAGTGATCATTGAGTGTCCAGAATATTAATATGTTTCAACTTAAATTTAATTGGCGAAAGAAACTTAATAAGTTTTGATTCCGCGATTCCATTAGTCGATTCTTTTGCTCCCTGAACTTTGCAAGGGTAACTTTGTGTATGTGACAAATTCGATACCTATAGTGATTCGAGAGATAATCAAAAACAGGTATAATACTTAATTTATATCGATGCATGTGAATGATAATGACGTTTTCCAACTGTATGTTAAATGTACGATGTACCATATTCGGTAATGAAAAACAGGTAGCTAGTTCGAGATATTTATTGACGTAGGCTCTTCCAGGATCATGACAAAAAGCGAACGTTTTGAAAATCCATCCAAGTATAATTCGGACGTGTTTTGCGATGTCCGTTACGAAGTTAACAAATCTTTGTGATCGAAGGTGCTCGTAGATTTCAAAACTTCGCCTTAAAGGTCGGCGCGCACTATTACGAAACGCGTCGAAGCAAATTGAAGAAGTTGATTGCCTGCACTTCAGCCTACTATGCGCGACTCCATCAGATCCAATTGTTTCTAAAATTTTCTCTTTGCTTCTCCGTACTTCGCCGCGCTTCGCCACAGTGCGCGCCGATCTTAAAACGCCTGGATAACTCTAAACTTTCCTTCGTTCGTTTCGAAGAACATTTACGTTCGAACATATCCGTCTAGGTTACGATAATTTAATTCGTACTTTTTTACGTTTTCGATTAGAAATTAAATTTAAGCGGTGGAATTTTTAAATCTAACTTATCCGAATATGATGTTCGAAATAATTTAAATCCACCCCAATCCGCGAATTTCCAGTGATAAGAAATTTGTATTCCATCGATAAGTCCATTCTCGCATAATATTAATACACATAAGTACCAGTCCACGCCCTACGATCATTCAAGCGATGCTTCCATTTTACGAATCGTTTCACAAAAACTATGTTATCGGACCACATCGTCTACGTGCTTCGTGAGTTTTTATTTATGAATCATACGTTTCGTAATCAAAACCCCTTCGACCTGTTCATGTAAGTGTATATTGTGGTTTATATTAACAGAAAAAATTGTCGAAATATTTCTTTTTTTATGGAAAGTCAAAAAGAGCAAAATGGTAACCTAAATCCTGTGATTTTTATTACATCATATTTATCGTAATATTAGCTAATTACATACAATCGTATGAATTTTTGAATCGAAATCTGCAGCTACTTTAGGCAACACGCTTCAAGCTTGATTCACACTATCCGTTTAGCGGGTTTAGCCGACGGCAAGCTAAGGCATCCATTACCATGGTGTCCACTGCTATGGTCCCTACATATTAAAAATAAGCATGAATATATCGAGTTTAGTACCATTTTAATGGAAAAACATCAACATTTCACGGGTTCTCGAATCCCCGGTGTGCATGCTCCGAGAAATTCACCGCGGGACCATTAAGGTCAAGTCACACATCCGGGCGTTCCGATTCGGACCGGGCCGGGCTGTGTGGGTAAAGAAGAGCGAAGGTCTGTCCTCTTCTTTGCTCACATGGCCCGGCCCGCTCCGGATCGGAACGCCCAGATATGTGTAACTCGACCTTTAATCAACCTATCAGCATTCTTTCTGAAAATCCTGACCGTCACTTGTGGATTGCTGGACAGCCGTCAGATAAAATGATTAGGACAGTGTGAATGGTTTCATAAGAAACCCATTAGAGAAAAATTTGACGGTGCCTAATCGATGGCAGGCTTTACGGATAGTGTGACCAGATTTTGGAGTATCTTAGGTCACCGCCCGCTGTCTGACAGACGGCATAAGACGTTCCCATAAGGAACCCATTGAAGAAAGTTTTGACGACGCAGCGGGTAGTCGGTAGTCGGCAGTCGTTTCATGGATAATGTGAAACAAGCTTTAAGCTACAGTAGTTCTCGCTGTTGAAGCTTTCGGGTGTAAGCCGTGTCCATGAGGAAATGTTTTCCCAACGTTTCGCTAGCATGCTCGCTTCTTCAGGGGATCGAAAAACACACTGAAACTGACGTGTGTCTAGCGCGGTGCGCTATTTAAGTGTACCGAGTGTAAGTTCTGGATCATTGAGCACCAATGAAACGATGCTTCGGTTCACTGAGCACCAATGGTATGGTGTTTTTAATTGTTCAGCTGAACATTTAAAAAACTGGGAGGAGGGAGCTCCAGATAGGGTTCAGGTGGTAACCAGTGTCCCTGTCGATGTTAGGGTGCTTCATTATCTCCAACGTTTCCCAGTGAGAACTGTATGACGCCGGGCCGTGAAAGCCTCAAATCTCTGATTAAGCTTTAAGCTAGATCTACAGAAAGGCGAAGCCCGTTCACACTACGCCGTGCCATAACGTAACGTTAGAAGAAGGGAAGAAGAGGGAAGGTCTGTCCTCTTCTTTGCTCCCACGGCCGCTACGTACACGTTACGCCATAGTGTGAATCTGGCTTTATTCGACGCATTCGTAATTCGTACTGCAGCCTGCAGCTATGTTCATGCACACCCAAGCTGACGCAAGCGCAGGAAAAGCTGGAATCTAAAAAGGGGCGGAGTTTCGCTTCTGTATGGATGTGATATGTCAATCGCTGTTGGATGTTGGATGTCTGAATTTTTGAAGGTTATCGGGCAACGAAAAACTTTGCGATTTAATATAACAATAAACCGATCGAAACAGTATATTTGATCGATGCAGTAGATCTCAGCGTTCGATTGCCGCTTTTTCTTTATTTTCTCAAGAGGTCGCATTCCATCGTGACGGTGGACCACCCTCTAAATATACAAACTCTTTGATAAGGTGAAGGCACAGTATAGGTTAGGTATTTGAAGGAACACAATGGCTTCAGGCACGATACTGCAGGTGAGCCACCGAGATGCGTTGTATGTCTCATTATATCCGCTTTATTATTCAACTAGCAATTACAGTGATGTATCTGTTTGGCATTTCATAGAAAGCCATAGATCTGGTTACCAAAGCGACGGAAGAAGACCGTAACAAAAATTATGAGGAAGCGCTTAGGTTGTATGAGCACGCAGTCGAGTATTTTTTACACTCTATCAAATGTACGAACAGATTCGTAATATACCTTCTAACGCTTTGACGAAGTAGTGGATCAGAGCATTTAATATTGCTGTGGCTGTTTTAGATGAGGCGCAAGGAGACAGGGCGAAGGAAAGTATTAGATCAAAGTGCACACAGTACTTGGAAAGAGCGGAAAGGTTGAAAGCTTATCTGAAGAAAAATAAGAAGAAACCGGTGAAAGCAGCTGCAGATGATACTAAAGTGGAAGACAAAAAGAGCGACAGTGGAGACAGCGACTCTGACAGCGATCCCGAAAAGAAAAAGCTTCAGAGTAAACTGGAAGGAGCGATAATTATTGAAAAGCCGGATATTAAATGGAGCGACGTTGCCGGTCTCGACGGGGCAAAAGAAGCTTTAAAAGAAGCTGTTATCTTACCAATACGATTTCCTCACCTTTTCACTGGAAAGCGAATTCCGTGGAAGGGTATCTTATTGTTTGGGGTAACTTCTTATATGAAACATGATAATAATCTTATTTAAATATTTCTCAAATAATTGTGAGATATTTACAGCCACCAGGTACTGGTAAATCGTATCTAGCAAAGGCTGTGGCGACGGAAGCCAATAACTCGACCTTCTTCTCCGTATCGTCCTCCGATTTGGTAAGCAAGTGGCTCGGAGAGTCCGAGAAACTTGTTAAAAATTTGTTCGAACTAGCTCGTCAACATAAACCTAGCATCATATTTATCGACGAAGTAGATTCGCTCTGTTCGTCACGTTCCGACAATGAATCTGAATCGGCGAGAAGAATAAAAACAGAATTTTTAGTACAAATGCAAGGTAACGAAGTTGTGTGTTAAAGAGTTAATATAATATTCAGAAAGTTTTCGATTCGAAGTATATGTTAAATACGTGCATTAGGTGTTGGTTCGGATAACGATGGGATCCTTGTACTCGGAGCTACCAATATTCCATGGGTATTAGATTCTGCAATTAGAAGACGGTTCGAGAAAAGGATTTACATTCCCTTACCGGAGGAGCAAGCTCGCGCCATAATGTTCAAACTTCATTTGGGCAGCACTTCTCATTGTTTAACGGAGGAGGATTTCAAGAAGTTAGCGGCGGCCACCGATGGATATTCCGGAGCCGATATAAGTATCATCGTGCGGGACGCGTTGATGCAACCAGTTAGACAAGTTCAAACTGCGACGCACTTCAAACGCGTGAGAGGTCCGTCTCCGAAAGATCATTCCGTCATCGTGGATGATTTACTTACTCCGTGCTCGCCCGGGGATCGGGCCGCTATCGAAATGAGTTGGATGGAAGTTGATGGCGACAAATTGTACGAGCCTCCTGTCACCATGGTAAATATCGAAAGCATTCATTGTTTGCATTACGAAATGTCCAACTGTTTGACTACATTGCGTTTCATTTCCGGCATTTAGAAAGATATGTTGAAGTCATTGTCGACTACCCGACCTACAGTGAACGAAGAGGATATGACAAAGTTAGAGAAATTCAAAGAAGATTTCGGTCAAGAAGGTTGATACTCGGAATCTCCTAGGGAAGTAAAACGTTGTGCACTTCCAACAGTACGTTTCGGTTACACGCGCTTGCCTTATGTCTTATTTCAGAGGTGCATAACTGCGTGTTCACGAGTTAACATTCCTGTCCGGAGGTACTGCCATTGTAGGGGTCAAGTTGACGCTTGGACCGTGTTATACTGACGGCTCCACCCGAGTATAATGTAACACGCAACGAGATTTGCGTCTGTAGACGCGATGCGTGCACGTTCGACGAACGTTCACTGCGTTCGTGTGGTGTTGCGTGTTACATTCTCTCGTCTAGACGCGGGAGGCCGTGGAAAGACGTCAGCTCACCACGATTCCTATATAGCGATTTAGGGTCAACTCAGATGAACCACTTTCGGACTACATGACAGCCACAAAACCGTGGTCAGTTGTGGCTGAAGCAGGTTGAATACGACGACACCTCATTTCCTCATGGACCACATGAGAGTCACCATACGGTAGTCGGTTGTGGTCGACGAGTGGTCCATGAGCAATCGACGTGTCGTATTCAACTTCGGCCGCAACTAACTGATCACTGTTTTGTTGTCATGTGCTCTGAAAGTGGTTCGTTTGAGTTGATCCTGAAACAAGAACACGACATCGATCGATACTTAGACCATGTAAGAAATAGACACGGCTTCAAATAATTAGGTTGAAGCAAAGATAACGGGGAAAATTTGGCCCTCGTGACGTCACGCAATGATTTAAGATGACGTGTAACGCTAACTTCAGATATAAACACGCCATCTTAAATTATCTTGTGACATCACGAGGGCCAAATTTTCCCGTTATCTTTGCCTCGCTTTTTCTCGTGGATCTTCATGTACAGGCCGTGTCTATTTCTTATATGGTCTAAGGATCGACACACCATAGCATAGAATCTTTTTCTTTCTGTCTCATGCTGTCGCCGTTACATGGATAAATAATAACTGAAGCCGTGGCGAGAACAGGCGAGAAGATGCCTTTCGAGCATCAACTCGATCCCCATGGTGGAGGTGCCTCAGAAGAGAAATATTTACTCGTGAGCACGCAGTTATGCACCTCTGAATATAAGTAGTCAAGTACGAGTTTATTTTTCTATCGAGTGTATCATTAGCGTGACCGGCGCTCTCGTTCATTTTTGTGTAAATAATTTTGTATATATTTTTTAAACATTAAAAATAACGACTAATGTGATTATTCGATGTTTTCGAATAAAAAGTATTTATTACTGCGCACCAGATATAAATATATAATTTGTAAAACGAACATAAGAATGTTGTCTAATGCATTGTTCGACGAACAGTTACGATCGAATAAAAAGAAACCTCCTGTCAGTCATTTCTCTCAGTTTACCCATTCCCCACAACACTGCCTCATGCCCGATAAAAAAAGAATCCACCAAGCAAAATATGATATACCGAATTTCGAATTTTTTTTTTGTACGCGATGCAATGGAACGGTATTTCACAGTCCGCAGAGAAATACGCCGGTAGCAGACGTTAGCAACACCAGTAATTGCGGAGTATTTTTAGCGAAACGAAAAGGGACCAAGGAGTCTAACAAAAAGGAAACTTCATCTACCGTTATATGGCACTCAATAATCGCGTGCATGCGTGCACATCCGCGGCTCTCCCACGGCGTATTGGGATTGTCTCCTGGAATTGTTGGCAAATGGTAGGCGAAGACGATTTCACATGCGTAGTGGCCCCGTTTTCGTTCGAAACCGGAGTTTATTTATCCCTGATGTGGCTGTCCGCGTAGAATTACGTGTAGACCGTAACGAACGGTGACGACTATATTTCATTCAAGACCTTACCTCTTATCGATTCACGCGAAGTTTCATAGGCTTCGCACGGTTGAACTTTGCTCGTTTCGGAGGGAGTAACGCACGACGTCGATGCACACGGTATTTTACAGGGGGAGATCGGTATTTTTTTACACGTTAGTCGTATGAGTCATTCCGCGATCCAATTGTCCCGCTGGTCGTCTCGTTGACAGGAGTGGGACAGCGCGTGATAACAATTGCTTTGCCATCTTTAATGTGCGAAGTGTCATCGCGTTCCTCGGGCTCTGTGACTTTTGCCACACGCGCAAATTCTACGTATTTTCGTTGCGATACTCGCAGAAGGAAGAATTTGTGACAATTTTAGATCGCCAGTCGTCTTCTACGCAAGTTCCGAAACTCGTTTCACATGCGGTTATTCCGATGTGTTAACCTGTGAATGAATAACCTCTACACAGGGGTTACTATCTTTCTCGCACAGTAAAAAATATTTGAATAACTGTACGTTGACTTGGACAACAAAGAAGCGAAAATGGATATCGGATTTTCGTCGTACCACAACGGTGGTCCCACGAGGGAACAAGATTTTGGTAGACTCGCCCAAACGATCGGCACGTCGATACTGAAAATATCACAAAATGGTACGTACCAATATTCAATTCATTTTAAAGAACAGGATACTCAATTTGATTTTTATTCAACAGTATCTTCTATGCAAAAGATGGTCAATCAGTTGGGGAGTTCTACGGACTCTCAGGAACTTCGGAATCAACTGTAAGTTTCAATTTATTGACGTTAAATCCTTCTCTGTTGGATGAAACAGTTGCATCACGTGGAAATCCTTTTCAGGCATCAAATACAGCACTACACTCAACAGTTGGCGAAGGATACCAGCGTGCACCTTCGAGATTTAGCTATATTAGCTAACAATTCAGGATCGACCAGCCCAGGGGAACAAAGGCAACGTAAAATGCAAAGGGAGCGTCTTCAAGATGAATTCACAAGTGCATTAAACACATTCCAAGTAAGCGCATAGACACCCTTGTTTTATAATGCGCACATTGCTTCGGATGAATTCATTTGTGTGTCTTTTTAGGCAGTGCAAAAGCTTGCTGCCTCCAAGGAGAAGGAAATGGTTAGGAAAGCCAAAGCGAGCGCAGGTATTGCACCGTTTGGGGAAAAGAAGCAAGAGACGCTGATAGAGCTTCAAGACAGTAGAACTCAGAAACAAATACAGCAGCAGCAAATGAAGGAAGAGCAAAACTTGCGGATGTTGGAGGAGCAGGAAGCGAGTATACGGGAGTTGGAGGTAAATCAGTTTAATGATAAAAACAAAAAAATTCCTGTACGTTTCGTTAACATATTCACAAGTAATTATTTTTACAGAGTAATATTAGCGACATTAATCAAATCTTCAAAGACCTCGGTGCTATAGTATACGATCACGGGAATCTGATCGATTCGATAGAAGCTTCTGTCGAAAGAACAGAAGTATCTGTCAACGAAGCGACTTCGCATGTAAGACAAGCAAGTATGTATCAGAATAAACTGCGCAAGAAAAAATGTATATTGGTTCTCATCGGAGCGGTTGCGTTGTCAATATTGATCGGGATCATAGTGTGGCAGAGCTCTTAAACGCCTTTAAGCGGCGGGTAACAATTTTGCGCGAGTAGTATAAACGTTAAAAGACATAGCTGTATCTTCGTTGCAAGGTACAACGCGTTGGTGTGTTTCGATAACGCTCCTGATTTAATCGTAATCGCTTTGCACGAGTATCTGGAAAGTAATATCATCGGAGAGGATGAGAATGCAGAGAAGCTTGCATCGTTTTCCGTATCTTATCGATAACAATACATTTGTAATTGTGATAATAAATGGTGCAAGGTCTATTTTGCAAGAGAGGTGTACAATGGCAGGTCCTCAAGACTGCCCAGTCCATTTGTACGTTTCATTACTTAATACATACTACGAGCGCATTAACACACACGTATAAAGATATAAATATATATATATATAGAGATATATACAATACAGATCTATCGATGATGTAGTCGTGATTAATATTCCATATAATTTTATCGAAGTATACTCAAAGGGTATGAAAGATTCGTTTTAAATAAAGCTATTTGTGCGATTTGAAATAAGAGTTTTGCATGAGTCGTGTGAGTCGGAACGGAGTGAGTGAATTAGTATAATCACTATGTAATGTATAGGCGCGTTGAGGATATTCCACGGAATCCAATCGATAAATATTTAAATAAACGATTAACGAAATATGTAAACCAGCTGAAGATACTAACGGATGGTCGATGTAAGTAAATGTACTATATTTAAGAGTGTTGATTTATTTTAATCGAAATGTAATAAATTATATATAATATAAATCGTATTGTACCAAATTTAAAAAGAATGACTATTGTACGGTTAATATTCAATCGAAACTTTTATTAAACTATAAAGTAAAATTAATTTCTCTTATTGTACGTTCTATTAATATTTGTTATTAAATATGTGTTCTTGTATTCGCAGCTAAATTCACTAATTGTTTTAAAAGTTTGCCCAGACAATTTAAAATTCAGCTTGAAGTCAAAATTAATAAAACAGTGAATTCAAAGGAAACGCGCGTCATGTGTCGTATCGATACTTGTACACTGCGATGGGTCGATCAAATTTCAGCAAGTCGCGCAATTCGGAAAACACGCCACCTGTGTTTCGTTACCTGTAATTAAGTTCGTATCATTTGACAGTTTGGAGCAGTTTGGAGTCGTGCATAAAGAAGAAATGGAGTTGCAGTGACTATTTTACGTGGAAATACGCTTGTGCCAGCGAACTAAACACGTAGGAATAAGATAGAAAACACTGGTGCTGAATGAGAGGTGTAACAGTATAATGTTGAAGCACGTTTTCCTCGTCACGACGGTCATATTGATATGTCTGTCACAGTCCGAGGTTAGAATAATCACCTTGCGATTATACGAAATTTAATTCCCGGAATTCCTAATATTCGTGGATGGTTTCAGGCTCAATACGACGACAAACGATGTAAATGCATTTGCCCAAGTCTCGCTTCCGTGACAAACTCGTCGCAATTGTCGCTGGAACGACAAACTTACATCATAAATGTTCCACCTTCACAATGGTAATTAATATTCCTCCTGTTTAATTGTCGTGCTTGGTTTCACCTGTGTCACACCTGGAGATTGGATCCGCTGTAACTTCGTTTACATTTTAATTTATAGCAACTGCGAAGGTGTTGTATTATCGAAGGTTGGGGATCAGCTGAAAGGGAAGGAAGAAATTTATTGCTCGCGATGCGACTGCAAGTATGAAAATAGAAATACCACTATCATCAAGGTGAGCATTTCGTTATATTTAATCTCTTTGGTTGCCTATGTATTTGAAGCCTTCTTTGCGTGGTCGATGCTATCCTCTTTGATAATTATGATAATCTGCTAACACAAGCTGGAGTGGATAGATTTTCGTACATGGAAATAATTAGCACATACATTAAAGGATAAGTAAAATTCTTCAACAAGTTAATTCGAAGATAGCGACACAGTTACTTTGTCTTTGCAGATTGTGGTGATACTTGTTATTTGGGTCATATCCCTGTTGGTAATCTACATGTTATTCCTAATTTGTTTGGATCCATTGCTGAACAAAAGAATTCACAAGGCTTCTGCAAACATTGGTTATCACGAACATAATAACGAAGATGTGAGTTAATATTTTCGAGGCATAACATCATAAAAGATATTATATAATCGTTTCTGTTTACTTTAATAGGACGATTCGTCGATACCTCCTGGCACGTCGCATCCTATGGGCGAAAGGGGTAACGTTTTAAATCGCGTCGGTCACCAACAGGACAAGTGGAAACGTCAAGTTCGAGAACAACGACGTAACATTTACGACCGACACACTATGCTGAATTAAGTTGTACAGTTACGTTTCTAGAAAGGACCGAGCATGGTGAACGATAAACACGCAAATTATGAGATTTGTGGGCATTTACAGTTTTGTATATAATTTTACTCTTAATTTCTAATACTTTTAATTACGAGATAAGTGACAGGTAAACAAGAATCAATTCGTTTGTAAATGCTGGCAAATGGGAATTACAGTTAATAGCAATCATTGTACTGAATATACATTATATATATATATACATACATATATATCTAATACTTTTGAGATTTATCGGATCTAGTGTACGAAATAATAAAGTATTAAAATGTGTTATTTTTATTGGTAAGTGTATATATTTTTATGAAATCTTGGCTTAAAAATAAATCGAAGTATCTTACGGTGTGTCTCTGGACAGTTACGGGAGCTACATTGAAAAAAAGACACGCTTTATTAAAGTTGTCAGAAAATTAATATTTATTTACATTTAATTTGATTGTATAAATTACTTAGATATTGCAGAGTTGATTGAGTGAAAGAATTATTTGGAAGGTCGAGGCGGGTCTTTCGACGTTAATGCTTGGTCGACCGCGTCTTTTACGGAATCGTATAATGTTAAAACTAATGCTCCACCAGTACCTCTAAGAACATTCGAAAATGAACCTTTGAAAAACGCCGATACGCCTTCTGCTTTCATTGTTTTTATCCAACAGTCCAACGTGTTCTTGTACATTATTTCGTGCTTACTGCGTCCTGATTGCATCATCATACGTCTTCTGACCGTATCAAATGGATACGATATAATTCCAGCCAACGCCGTAACCGTCTGCGAATATTACGAACGCGAGAATTTTTTATACCTGAAATTCGCGATAAAAAAATAATTTACCTGTGCGATCATAAAAGTAATATATATTGGAGTATTCTTCGGATCGGGAAGCAAGTCTTTCAAAGTATCGTACAGACCGAAATACGCCGCTCTGTAAATAACAATCCCTTGAACGCTTACGTTAAAACCACGATATAAACCAATTGGGCCGTCGGTCTTGAAAATTTTTTTTAAACAGTCGGCGAGACCTTTGAACTCTCTTTTATCCCCTTGTCCAATATCCGCGGCTAATCTAAGAGGGGTAAATAAATTGTGTATTACGTTGTATTTGATAAACAATTGATGCGTATAGTACCTGGTACGTGCAAAGTCAAGGGGATAGACAAATAAGAGGGACGTCGCTCCAGCAGCTCCTCCAGATGCCAAATTTCCTGCGAATTGTTTAAAATACGCATCTTTTGGTACTCCGCCGAGAAATATCTTCTTAAATTTGTCTTTGAATGCAAAGTTCAATGCTTGTGTTGGGAAGTATCGAATCACATTTGCTAAGTTGCCTCTCCAAAAACTGGCGAAGCCGGTTTCTTTTGGTATTCGTACAAAAGCATCCACAATACCTGTTCAAATTGCATAATTATGATTAAATTAAATATTTTTTCATTAACGTTTTAACATACCCTTATAGCGTTCCTCTGGTTTTATATGTTTTGATGTGTGTTGTACTTGAAGCAATAATTTTACCCTTTCTATAGGAGCAACAGCGGTTTTTGAAACTGCGGCGGATATTCCGCCGGCTAAGAAATCTACTAAAAATGATTTATAATTTTCCATTTTATAAATTTTACATAATATTTTATAGTATGGGGTTACGATTAATTCGTTTATAGTTCGTGTTAATAAATTAATTCGCGGTTGACAGAAATCGATTTCACACTCTTTCCATGACTATATAGTTATCGATTCGATTTTTTTTCGACTTACAAACTAATAAGGAGAATAAATAAATACGTGCTCGATTATGTTTGATTTTAACGTTTAATTACTTTACATAAATTTTTTTTTTTTGTTTTTTTTGTTTTTTTGTCTCGTCAATTTAAGGCTTTAAATTGGTCATACAAATTTGTTCATTGAAGCTCTCAACGGTGTCTCAAGAACTATGCGACTACATTTTTCCCTTTCTTCTCGTACAAAGATTTAGATCACAGTAAATTCTAGCTAAAATAGACGCAAAATATATCGATGCATCTTTAAACGTAGGAAGTGAAATAACTAAACATTTATGTAAAGATATTTAAACTTTGGGGGACTAGATATAGTTACTTAACATGAAACCACGCCTGAACGAGTATTGCATACTAGCGTTTCCGCCTCTAAGATGTTCATACCCGTTAAGTATATCAATATAATTGGAAGGTACGCATAGTATATGTATCTGGAGGAATGTTTCGGCACATAGTGGCAAAGTTATACATTATGTATGGACAAGAGTGGACCGCCTTTGGTCAATATGACATTCAAAAAGATATATTTCGATATTTTTCTTCTCCTTTCATGATCTAAGTGCGCGAAAGATCTATAAAAAAATTAATAATAAAAAAATAAAATTTCATCCTTCTCAATCTATACTACAGCATAAAAATAATATGATACCGCGAAATAATAAAGATTCCGATAAAATATTGTACTATATCTAAATAGTACTCAATAGTCGATTAAGTAAAATACACATTCACTGCCTTCGTAACTTAGGCGTTTGCGACGAACTATTGCACACCGTTGGAATAATGTAATATGGAATATTGTGCGAACAGTATTCACAGTATTTCAAAACACGAATATCAATTTGGATTTTCTGGTCTCTTGAAAACATTCGTTCGAAATTTACGCTAATCGAACTTTGTTGAGTTGCGTTAAACGTTTACTTAACTGGCAGTGAAAATACTGAACTTTTTCATTCAACGAAAACTAATAAATTGACTCTAACATGTAACAGCATATTTAAAATAAATGTATATATATCAAAGATCTGATAAATGTTTCGTAAAAGTACAGTGGTGGTCAGGAAGTGTCCGAAATTCTTGTACTCCGTGTTTAAGCAGCGTGAACGGACTGGAAGAAAAATTATAATTAGATTTTTTGCGCGTTTTCACATGCTATGAATTTCACTACAAAATTCACCTCTGCGATATCGACGCCCGTTAAAGTCTTCACCAATTCTGGTACGCGAGTCACAATGTTCAGAACTTCTTCCGTCAATTTCTCTGCTCCAATAGTTCCATTTCCGCTCGAAACCATCGTTATCTTCTTTGCCTGTGATAAGGGCGCTGCGACTTCCGCGGCAACCTGTAAAATACAGTTTAGAAAATGTGTTCAATTGATATCACAAAAGAAACAGGTTTAAGTTACCTTTGGGAGAGTGTCGAGCATCATATCAATCATAGCAGCGCTCTTGTATTCGTTCCACGCGGCAGCCTTCTTTGCCATTTGTTCCGCCTCTGCTTTGGCCTTGGCATCGATAGCGAAAGCTTCAGCGTCACCGCGAATTTTTATGGCTTCTGCTTCGGCCTCAGCTTCCATTACTTGACGCAGTTTGTTAGCTTCGGCCATTTTCTCCAGCCTATACAAACATAATACAGTTCATTAATATTTATCAATTTTTTTCGGAAGTCTGAAAACTTTCACCTGTATTTTTCTGCATCGGCTGGACGTCGCACAGTCGCGTCTAATTCTCTTTCGCGTCTCATCATCTCTTGTTCTTGGACAGCAATTTCTTGTCCACGTTCGACCACTTTCACTTGCATTTGCTCTTCCATGATTCTCTGTTTGGTCTTCGCCGCTTGCAATTCGTATGCCATTTCTGCTTCCGCTTTCTGCAAATAATATTTACAGTAATAAACAGTGATAATTTATTCCTTGATCACGAGGAAACGTAAACTACCTTAGTTTGCACTTCGACGTCGTACGCGGCTTTCTTTAATTCGAAATCTCGCTGAGCTTTGGCGATCTCAGTGTCGTTAAGAAAACGCGCGGCCATTCTTTGCTCTTCGGCGATTGCCTCGCGAATTTGAGCGTCTCTGCGAGCTTCCGCCTCTCCGATTCTCGCGTCTCGTTTCACTTCGGCCGTTCGCGCCATCCCGAGCGCTTTCAAATATCCCTATAAATGACAAGTATTTAATACGTCCCAATGTTTCTGAGTATAGTTATTTTACCATTAATTTTTGTATAGTCGATATCGAACTCAGCGTTTTAATATTGATTCAGTTTTTAGTTACATAGAAGACAACATACAATAAGAGATGTCACGTGTGTTTAAATGATAGAGGTATTGCGAATGTGTACAGAAATCTTGTGCTACCATCGAAGCAAGGCACTCGAAAATATGCTCTAATATCCCTCATTTATGCGAATATTAACAATTTTTGCTAACATTCTTTGTATAGCAGTGCATTGGCATTATATGTAGTGATAAAACAAAATTTGAACGTACCTTTGCCCCCTGCAAGTAGCAAAACAAAAATGTATTCAATATTTACAATATACAAGAGTCAACTACATTAATTATTATAGAGATATCACACAACCAGTTAAAGGGGGACTTTTCAATTTTTCAATGACAAACTATTGGCATATTGAACAGAGTTTTTGTATCATTACATTCTAGTATCTTTTATGTCTTTTTGTTTAAAACTCTTCCTCGATTGTTGAACATCAAATAATATAGTAATGGAAAAAAGGTCGAACTTACTTCTTCGTCTCGAATATCTTTTAACGTATAGGACACAACTGTTATTCCCATGTTGACTAAATCGCTGCTGGCTACTTCGAATACTTCCTTGCTGAATTTTTTACGATCCTTGTATATTTCCTACGAGACGAAGATCAAGTAGGTTCAATGATATCGCATAACGATTTAATTGAAGGAATGCAAGACTGTGTCTATCTTACCTCTACAGTCATGCTTCCCATTATTGCTCGCTGGTGTCCTTCTAACGTAACGAGTGCGATATTATGTATTTCATCCTCAGATTTTCCAAGAAACTGCTCGCAAGCAGTCGAGAGCATTTCCTCATTCTGCCCTTGTATTTTGACCTATAAATAGGTAGTTAATTTTCCTTCGTGTAATTTGTCTATTTGTACACTTGTGCAAGTAAATTGAATTTATTACCTGAGCGATTCCTGTCACAGATATTGGAACCCCTTGACAGGTGTACACTGTTGGACTTTCGACTTGCAAAGTCATAGTGTTTAATGAAATTCTGAAATAAAATGAAAGAAATTTCAGAAGAGCACTATCGTTCCTAAATGCTTAACATTATAAACTTCGTACATATAAAAAAAATATGTAGCAGAAAGAATCTTATTTAATTATTAAACATTTACTCACTTTTGCACTTGCTGAACGATGGGCCATACAAACACTCGGCCACCAGGAACCAGTAGAGGCTTGCTGTAACAGCATCCTTAAACAGACGAGTCAAAAATGGAACGTAAATTAACGAGGAAACACCGGGCGTAAGCTGCAATTAATTAATAGCGCGTATTTCATTCTGTATCAATATCTTGAATTTGTATTAAAAGAAAAACATGAGAAAAAATGTATGACGAAAAAATGGAAAAATATGATTTAATCGCGACAATATAAAACTGATCGAACGTAATTAATGATCGCTCCGATATTCGCAGACTAAATGTTGCCAATCAATTAATTCGCACAGTACTCCTCCCATGTCGGTTTCTTCTCAGCACGCGAAAAGCAAATGGAAATCGCTGAGGAAACGTGTTTATTTAGTTACCTGAAACTACAAGGGCCTCGTTTGGGCCACATGTAACAAATCCGCAACTCATAGCCACACAAGAGCGAAAGAAAACAATGGTTGCAGTTTAATTTAAAGATATCGAATTTCAACGTAATCTCCCTACACTCAATTGACGTCGCTATGATGTCATTCTCTGATAGTATCGGAGCTTATGCCGCGTTTACAATGAACACTGCGGGTGTATTTATTATTTATATCATATGGACATTATGATTTATATACACGACGATCCATTTTTTCTGTATAACTAGAGTATTCTTGAAATCCGAAATAATGTACTCTGTACCATCAGAATTGATTGATAAAAAAAATAAGTACTTGCCCAAATTTTTTTAAGGAAATGAAAGTGTTCACCTTCTCACTTCTCATATGAAACTGATCAAATGTTTTAGAAACACCCTGTATACTTCAAGCATTCTTTTATATTTTATATCGTATATTTTTAACATAATTCAAAGAAATAAGTTGAATAATAACTAAGTTTATTTCATACTTTACATGTACGTACTTATAAATAATACACATTGCAAGTAACAAATTATTGACATTTCACAAATAATCTTAAAACCTTCTGAACTGTTTCTTGAATCTTTCATAATGATAGTCGTCGGTCGCTTTCTCTCCGTTGTCTTTTCTTTTCCCTTTGAAATCGTCTCTAGGAGCTGCTACCTTCTTTGCATCTTCTGCATCTTGTCTCGATTTTTGGAAATCTGTATCTTCTATGTTAACTGTAAAAAAAGATATAAGAAGTACTTGACCATAGAATGAGGAGAAACAGTAGAAAATTTCAATTACATACATCTGTTATGTTGTACAAAATTCACAGCCATATTCGTCGGTACAAATTGCGAAGGACCGTCCTTCTTTCTGTGCCTGTCCCACAGTAATTTTAATTTAGCTTCCTCTGTGGCTTCAATATTCCGAATTTTCGCTCTGCAACAATAAATTTCCATTCCTCAAAATTGTACCTCTTTATAAAAACCTAAAAAAAATGGTATAAAAAGAAAACTTACTCTATCCCAAGATCTACTTCTGGAATACCAGATAACATTTGATTCGAAAGCATTTCTTCGCTTCTGTGCGCTGAGCTTTGCCTCAGGTGTTCAGGTACTGCTTGCAAAGCCGCTTCTTCTGGCGAACAATAGCTTCCCTTCTCACTGTTTGTTCCATTCTCTGTTTTGTCATCGTTCTTGCTCTTCCTCTTCGACAATTCTTCCTCAATATATTTTACCCTGAAAAATTGAAAGCAAAAAATGTTAGAGTACTCCAATCAGTTTTCTGTAAATTATGAAACATTTTTATATGCACATTTCCTCATCCTCATCTCGTTTGTTGGTTTCTGCATTAAACTGTGTGCCAATCCCAGTTTCATATGCATCATTTTGTTTCAGTTTTGTGTTTTTTAACGCAGCCATGTTTACCATTCCTCCGGATTTTACATTGAAAGGATCTGACTAAAAAGATATTTTTTCGATGAAATGAGTCTCAATTTTTTATTTATTAATTGTGCTGAAAAACTTACTGTCATCACGTCGGGTGTTACATTTTCTCCAAGAGCCAATCCAACGATGTTCACACCTTTCGGTCGCTCCCGAAGCTTCTGTATAATTTTCATCTCTTCAACCTTCTCTCTAAATAAATATTGTATTTGTTGTAATCAAGTATATTAAATATCCTTCCAACTAATATTCCGTGATAAAATAACCTTTACTGGTTAATCTGTTACAAAATTTTACACAAAACAGCAATTATATCTATCATACCTGATGGAAGTTTCTTCTGTCTCAGCTTCATCTTCGTCCGATGAAACTTGCCGTTTTCTTAATGATTTTCTTGATTTCTTCTTGAATTCTATTTTAACTGCACCTTCCTCTGCACTAGCCATCTGGTTTAAGGAAAGTAATTGTACAAAATTTAATTATTTTTAATGGTGGTTTGTTGTTATTATAGGTAAGAAAGTGTACAGCTTCATCTTACGTTTAATCGTTGCACCGATGTTTGTTAAGAAAACGTCACGAATTTACAAAAAAAATACACAATACTACATGGCAGTTCACAATAATTAATAAACGCACTATTGTCATGTGTGTTTACAAATATCACGGATAATAAATTTATTATAGATGAGTTATCAATGGACGAGTGGCGAAAATCTCAACCGACGCATGATGATTTTCCCGTGATGCCGTTTCCCATCTAGAATTCATTTTTTCCTTGATCTTAATGCACGTGAGAAATGCACCAGCACGTGTTTACAGACGAATGTCAATGTTCCAACCAAAGTTTCTTAAGAAATAATTGATGAAACTAGATGAATGTGAATTTCAACACATTTCATCAACATGAAGAATAAACCGATTCGTCATAAAGAATCAAATACCTTTCAGGTACAAAAATATAAAAAAAAGATTTTTTTCACCGTGAAATGTTTTTATATGTTTTCTCCCTTTTGTAGTTTAAAACATTCACTGAAAGGGTAAGTGAAATTGACGTCGATGTATTTCACCGTGTGGCGCATCGAAACGCGGAGGACAATGAGGAAATCGAAACATACTTTCATCAAACTCTTCAGAAATGGAATTTCCTTAACCTCACCGAGGGTTATTGCAGCTTCAAAAACGAAGTACGCAATATCGTTACGTTACCTCAACTGATTAATCAGAAGCAATTCGTGATCGATACGTTAATAGAATATTTAGAGAAGAAAGATGTTCTGTTTCTTCAACCAATTTTGGAGTAAGTATAAAACCAAACGATAAGATCACAATTTTCTTACAAATTCTTCGTTTCAGATTGGTGGTGGCTGTTTCCAAGGATCTCCAAAAAGAATTTTATGAACACTTTCCTAGATTTTTAAATGTCATCACTAAGTTGCTGAAAACGAAAGATGCGGAACAAATAGAGTACACGTTTACGTGTTTAGCTTACTTATTCAAGTTTTTATGGAGGTATTTAGTTAAAAATGTGAAAACTATAGTCGATCTTCTACTACCTTTGCTGGCGGACACGCAGCCAGCTTACATATACAGCTTCGCAGCCGAAAGTTTTGCGTTTGTAGTACGCAAAGTTAAGGACAAGGAATCCTTCTTGAGAGTGGTACTGCATATTTTGGAAGAAAATCCGTATGGTCTATCAGGATGTGGAAAATTATTATTTGAAGTAATATCCGGTACACCGGGACAGTTTCATTCGTGCGCGGAGCAGATGCTTTCATTGTATCTGAACGCACTGAACGATGAATCTGTTAATCAGGATTTAACATTCAAATTATTAAAGGAAATTCTTAATTGCTTCGTGCAGCATATACATCCACAAAAATGTAGCATATTTTGGTCCGTGCTTTTAAACGTTATAGACACATCTACAGAAAAAAGTAAGAGCTTTCAGCCAGGAGCTGGACGAGAGAAAAGCTTGATTCTGATAATGAGATTGTTGTGTACAGTAATTAATTTTAAAAATGGAAGGTTTGTCATAGATCCTGTACCTCTGGCTAGGAAATTAGTACAAACTCTTGACATTTTTGAGAAGGACAACGACGTATTACGAGAGATAATAAATGGAGCAGTTGCTATTCTTTTAGCAACTAACGTTAAGTTGATGCAGGAGACGTCTAGCCAAATATTGCTGAAAGTTATGGCTGTGAAAGATGTGAAATTATTATACGGCGCTGTTGAAAGTTTGATACACTATTCGTCTTTTGAGACTTTGGTCTTGCCACAGATATTGAGGCACTGCGGCTCAACTGGCTTTAACGAAGATAATTTGCTGCTATTTACGAAAATAGTTAAGGCAAAATCGCCACCATGTCTTAATGGCATTAATTTGGATAAATGGAAGAAATATATTTTGGATGTACGAAGTATTGGAACTGATGGTACAAATTATCTTCTGGAGGAATTGAGACCTGTTTTGGACAATAATATTTCAGCCAATGCATTGAAAGCGTTCATCATTTTGCCACATTTAAAACCTTTGTCGGAAGAATTCCAGAATATTTTACAGGAGTTAATTATCGTTCTATATAAACGAATATTAAGTGATTCTATTGCTGAGACTGATTTAACTAAATCATCTTTCGCATTTTTATTGGCTTCGGAATCTGCATTTCACTGTCTGGAACCTGATGCAATTAATAATTTGATGACAAAAGGTGATATAAAAATATTGGATCTCATTGTTAAATATCCGAGAAATAAAATACTTTTGAACGTGGTGGATCTGTATGTGACATACTTCAGTACTTCGCAATGTCGAGAAATGTACATAAATCAATCCGCGTTTGATATTTTAAATAACAATGTTGCTCAGAATTTGAGTTCGCCTTTCAGCGAAACTCGCTTAGTCGTCACTCATTTGTACTCGTTATTTTCCGATGTTAAAGAAATCACAGCATCCGTAGCAAGTACAGAAAAAACTGCCATGGAACTTGCATATTTAGCAGAACGCGAACCTGTAGCGGTAAAAAATTATCGCGAAAAATTGCTGAACTTGCAAAGCTTGACGTTTGAGAGCAACTCAGTCTCGAGCTTAGATCCTAAATACTACGATTTTCCACTACGATATTTGCTGGGTACTTTGTACACAAATTTCTCTTTGCTCTGGGAACCTGTGAGTAAAATTATAGCTACTTATGCTACTAACGTGTGCGAGCACTTCTGGCCAATATTTTTGACTGAGTTGAAGCGTGAACACGATTCGATCGTAAATTACGCGCCTTTATTCGAGTGCAATGTTATCTCTGAATTAGAAATCGCAGTACAGAAAAGCAACGACAAACCTGATTACGAGAATCATAAGCTTCTCTTATGGAAATGCATGACGCATTTTTCCCACTTCTGTGAAATGAAAAACAGAGACCTAACAGGATTGTTCATCGATTACGTGAACGACAATTTTTTCAAGTCGAATTCTGAAGACGCCAAGTGTTGTAGCATTTCCAAAACGCAGGAACCAAATACTCAGAATGATACCATGGAAATCGATGCGCAAGACGATGCCAGTGAATCTGAAGATGATGAAAAAGAGGAGAAAGAAGAAAAAGAAGTTGAGATTTCTAAAACTACAGAATCGAAACAGATATTCAAGTTCGGTAAAAATTACAAAGTGAAGCTTCTAATTGCTCAGCTAGAGATATTTGACAAGGTAACGAATCCAAGAACATTGTACAGAGAATCGGAAATGCAGAAGATTTATTTAGATTTATTGTCATCGAAAAATCCCGATATACAAAAAGCTGCTTTAAATTGTCTTCTCACTTACAAGTATAAATATTTGCTACCATACAAAGACAATTTGTGCAATTTAATTAACGAGAAAAATTTGAGGAACGAGTTGACGCGATTCAAGATCGACAAAGATAGCAACATGATACAGGAGGAACACCGTGACAAGTTAATACCCATATTAATGAGAATAATTTATGCGAAAATGGTTTCGAAAACGGGGATGAGAACCGGCGGTAAAGCCGGTGGACACGTGAGGCGGAAAATGATTCTGCGTTTTCTAGCTGGCACTCAAGAAAATGAAATGATCGTGTTTACAAGAATGGCGTTCAAGCCTTTCAGGAAATATTTGTCACTTGAAATGGAAGAAAAAGTCAATTTGAAGCAACTTGTGAGTGACATTATCAACACCGTCGATTTGAATAATGTTATACCACCGAAACGTTTACAAAGTGCCATCAATCTGCTTTCAATTTTAATAGAACAATTCGGTAGCAAAATGGAACAAAAGTTGTTGCCTTATTTGCTCGGTTTGGTGATATGCATTTTGGCAGAAGTTCGGGGAATCTTGCAAAAATCAGACAAAGTTCACGTGGGATTCTTAACGTCGATCAGGAACGTTAGATCCAGTTGCATCTCGATCCTGGCGCGATTCTTCAGTCATTTTGAAAGCTATCAATGGAGCGAACACGAAATCGATGCCTTGTTCGATGTGGCAATATTTCCTTGGCTGGAAAAATTACCCATTGAGGGTATTCATAGTCCTACTGCATTATTAAAATTATTTATCACGTGGAGCCAAAATTCTCGTTACTATCCATTATTTATTAAACACCGCGAAGATGATAAATCCTTCAGTCCTCTTCCATACATCATGCAGCTTCTTTTGGGCCCAAAAACTCATCCGTCTGTTGTCAACGCAATACTCGAAATGATCGAGAAGATGGTAACTTTACAAGATTACGGAAAACCCAACGACAATGATATGGATACCGATGCAATCGTTGTTCCTTTGACACCAGTGCTTACTAATTTGCTCGATATAAACGAAAAAGCCTTGTCCAGTGGCGTAAATTACGGATCCACCATTCTTCTTCCTCACGTTTTTAGCATTTTGCAACACATCAAACATAAACTGGAAAAGTCGAATAAAGGAGTGGGAAGAACTGAATTGATAATTTTGTCACGCATTTCGGAGTTTGTAACAGATCCAGAAGCATGCGACACGCTCCTCGCTTTACTTGTTCCGATATTGGTTAAAAAAGTAACAACTGGAGCGGGAGAGGAAACGATTATCGAGCTAATCACTACGGTCAGAAATCTTATAAAGCATATTAAGAAACCGGAGACTCACGTTCGAGCAATTTTGCCTTTGCTTGACTCTATTTCAGCCGCTTCGGCTCGCAAACTCTTCCTGGAGCTCTTCAAAACAATCGCCGAAGGATCCTCGGAAGATTGTCGCGAAACTTTAATACAGAATTTTAATATAATAACCGAACTTAATGCGTGGGATCGCAGATGGATCGATCAACCAGATTTCCAAAGAAGACTCGACGCATTTACTCAAATTAAAACTGCAGTGGAGACGGATAACATCACGTTGGAATTCGGCGTGGCTGTTATTTATAACTGTTATTACTTCCTTAAAAATGAAGCGGATTTAGCAATGAGAGATTATTCAGGGCAATGTCTGAAACTGATTGGACCTAAACTGGCGAAGAAGCACAGGGAAAGTATATCGGATAGGCGTTATCTACTAGATGAGACGATCTTAGTGCTGCTGAGGAAAGGCATAGTTAGCAAAAATGAAGTCGTTCGACTTCAGTCGATTGGATTTTTGGGACACATGGCCATGGAATGTCCTGAGGTACATCCTGTTTTACGAGATTTATCGCCGTTGACGAATAAAATGGATCCTGAAGTGGATTTCTTTGAGAACATGCAACATTTGCAATTGCATAGACGAGCTCGCGCGTTCCTCAAATTCTGCAGTTTAGCGAAGACAATGAAAAAGGCGCCTAATCCGAAAACATTGACGCAGTTTATTCTTCCTCTGGCTTCTTCGTACGTGTGCAATGAAACTTATATTCAGAAACACGGTCTCATCGAAACTGCGATAGAAACGATCGGGACTGTGTGCAGACTTCTGCCTTGGTATCAGTATGAGATCGTCTTGAAGCTTTACTTGGGAAAATTAAGAGGCTCTGTTCTCTATCAAAGACAGCTTGTCAAAATAATTGTTGTTATTTTAGATGCTTTTCACTTTGATTTGTCGAAACATCAACCTGTAGAAGAATCTTCGGGATCTAGACAGGAGAAAACTGTGAAAAATAAAACGATTTCTGATGAGAAAGATGAGGAGAATGAAAAAGTTACCGAAGAGGATCACGAAGAAAATATTGACCCAGAAGCCGAAGAAAAATTGAATGAAGCTTTGAACTCTGAGAACGTGGAGAACGTTGAAGAAATCGTAGAGAAGAAGGAGGTTCAGGAAGATGTTCTTATAATGGAGAAGCAACTAGTACTTTCTCCATGTGGGGCACGAAGCGTTGTTTTCAGTATATCCAAGGAACTATTGCCTCAACTTCATCGTTCTATTATAGCAAGGACTAGTCGAGAAAGTAGTCACAAAGTCAACAAGAAAAAAGTTACCATGGAAAACGAGGAGGAAGAATTAATGCGAGTTCCGATTGCCTTGGCGCTTGTTAAGTTATTGCAGAAGTTGCCTGAGCGTATTTTGAATACTAATTTACCAGGGTGAGTATAAAATTCATACGTTTATGAACAATAAAATATTGAGCTTTAATTTTTGCGATAAATTGTTTCAGGATCTTCATGAAATTATGCTCGTTCTTGAAATCGCGTTTGATATCCGTTCGACGCGTCACTCGAGAAGTATTACAGAAAATTATGATTACTCTGGGTCCGAAGTATCTTCACCATCTTCTGAGGGAAATGAACACTTTATTAACAAAGGGTTTCCAAGTTCACGTTCTTGCCTTCACTGTGCAAGCAGTGCTGGCATCCTTGAAACCGTATTTCCAGAAGTTCGATATCAATCAAAATCTTCAAAGCATTTTATCTGTAAGCAGTATCTATACTTTAGTATCAGAATATAAAATTCTTTAACCAATGTCACGCGTTTTTAATATTTTAGGTGTGTAAAGTGGATTTGTTCGGATTAACCGCGGAGGAAAAGGAAGTCGTAGGAATCGTCAAAAGTGTGACAGAAGCAAAATCGACGAAAAGCTTCGATATCTTTCATATTCTAGCACAATACATCACCGAGTCTTGTTTAATAGACTTAATTCTGCCGCTGAAAGAGGCTCTCATAAAAACTCACTCGCACAAAACTGTACAAAAAGTAGTAGAATGTTTGAGAAATGTAGTCTTGGGTTTAGCTGACAACACTTACATACCTTTGGATCAAATGTTGATATTCCTTTATGGTGTAGTTTCCGAAAGCATCCCTGATCTTTTGCCCGGGAAAAAGGAGAAGCTTACAGAACAAGAAGCCGAGGCTCTGATCAGGCAGAAGCCAGATTCCTTCATTATACCACCTCAGCCGAAAAGTAAAGTGGGTGAGAAAGCCGCGTCGAGAATGTCGAAAAACACGAATACACACGTGATCACAGAATTTGGTTTGAAGCTGTTCCATATTCTCCTGAAAAGAGACAAAATATCCAACAAGGAGTTCAAAATCTTCATCGATCCTTTCGTACCACTCGTCAGCGATTGCTTGAAGTCTCAACACGTTAAAGTAAATTAATTTTGTTATTGTTTACCAATTTTACTATACAGGGTGCGACAAAAGTATGGAAACGGTCAAATATTTCGAAAACGGAACATTTTTGAGAAAAATCTGTTAGAACAATGTTTTAGATTTTTAAAAATTCTATTGAACGGTCGTATCCGTTTGACCTTCAGAGGTAAGGTCAAGGTCACGTCAAGGTCAACATGATTTTTTTAAATAGAACACCTCATTTTTGATCATCCAGTGTTAAAGCTGACGGTGAGACCTTTTCAAAACACTAGCTGATAACTTATGCTGTCAGCCTTATTGTTAGTATTATTTAGGGTGCACCTTGAGAAAGTTTCGGTAAATGTTCACTTTAGGGTACACCTCACCGATTTTGATGAAACTCAACTATGTTATAAAACTCGAAATTCTGAACAACTTTTTCCTATACATATAACCGCCGCTCTGCTTTGGTTTCCAAGATATTCGCGAAAAACCGCCGCTACTACTACATTGTAGTTAAACTTGTAAAAACGCTATTTCCTCATCGATTTTGATGGGATTTTTTTTAATCACTTTGTTTGATCATTCTGAACAACTTTTTCTTATACATGTAACTATCGGTCGGCCTCGGTTTTCGAGCTATATACACAAACAGTTTTGTTAATTATTCGGAATTGGGATGACCTTGAAATATGTTGATGACCTTGAAATATGTTGCCAAAGTCATCATTCTAAACAACTTTTTCCTACACATATACCAGGCGGTCGGCTGTAACTTTCGAGATATTAATATATTTAAAACCGTGAAACATTTTTCTCGAAAATGTTCCGTTTTCGAAATATTTGACCGTTTCCATACCTTCGGCGCACCCTGTATAAAGAAATTAATTCTGCGAATTTTATTGATCCACATTTTTTTCTTCCAGTTAAGTACTTTGGGTTTGCAATGCTTGGCATGGCTACTGAAGATGGATTTATCTTCCGTGCAGGAAGCAATCTCCGACATCTGTCCATCCATTTTCAATATCTTGCACAAGTATGCCGCAGCAGGTTTGAGCAAAGGAGACAACTTCGATCTAGTCATGGCCGCTTTCAAGTGCATGTCCGTAATCGTGCGCGACGTGAAGCATTACACAATTACCACGGACCAATTAAAAGCGCTGATGATGTACGCCGAACAGGACATGCACGACAGCGATAAACAAGCAACGGCGTTCCGTTTGCTCAAAGCGATAATCGCCAGGAAGATGTTTTTCAAGGAAATGTATCTTGTCATGAACAAAGTCGCCGCTTTGAGCATCACGTCCGAGCTGGAGCACGTGAGAGTGCAGTCTCGTTCCGTCTTCTATACGTATTTAATGGAATATCCCCTTGGAAAGCATTTGCATAAACACATATTATTTTATTTAACGCAACTCGCATATGAAATGCAACCTGGTCGACTCAGCGCTTTAGAAATGCTTCATAGTATTATCACTGGATTCCCTCTGGTAAGAATTTTCGACTTCTCTTTAAGGTAAAAGCACCAGTAGTTGACCAGTTAAGAAAAATATTTTACATAAATAATAATAGTGCTTGCTCGTTTGTTAAATAGTGAATGTCTACGTGTGAAAATGTTGTTTGAACTTGCTAGATTATGAAAAAAAGCTACTTTTTTTAAATAGCTATATTACTCAAATTCTATAAACATTTTTGAAAATTCAATAATTGCACCAGAAATTGACCATCCTTGAAAACGGAAAACTAGTAATTGACCATGCTGTTCAGTTAGCAAAAACATTACCTTTACTAAATATAAAACTCTATCGCAATTCAATGAATGAAATGATTTAGTCACAAGTTAGAAGCTTAAGCATTTCTTATCGTGAATTGTAGAGCTTTTCTTAACGACAGCGTTAAGAACAGGGACATAAAATTGACATTAATGAAATTACTTGTCCGTCGTTACGATAAACTAACGAATCCAACTAAACAAGATTTGGAGTTGCGTCGATGGATGGTACAGCATACCTATCGTGCCTTTTCTGAAAGATTATTTCATTTAAGAACCTTACTTTTCACACTTCCTGAAAAAAAGTCAACTACTGACGCGTGGTCAATTATTGGTGCCTTTACATTAGAGACAGGGAATTAATTGAATTGTTAATTTGCTAGAAAATGCTGCTTATGGAATCTGCACTCATTTTCGTAATGATGGGCGTGAGATTAGTCAACGATGACGATCCAACCTGTCGCAAGTTGTGCGCCAAGTGCGTCAAAGAGATGATCACACGCATTCCTTATAACAAAAGGAGTAAATTATTCGACGTAGTCATGGAATGGATGAAAGACAAGAAGGTAATCATATGAATTTTGAAATGCGTTATGCTTAATTGTTAATGCGACTAAATTATTTCAGATAATGCATCGCGCTTTGGCTGCACAATTGTGCGGTATATTTGTCACCGTGGAGAAAGATAATTTCGAGTCTCGCTTGAAGGAAATACTGCCTACTCTCTTGAAACAATTTCATGCAAATTTCAGCGATAACGATGAGCCAGGTCGGTTCGTGAAATTGCACGTAACTCGGTTAGAAATGCAACCTAATCTCAAGGATCCGGAGAGAATGAAGGATCATCATATGTTCCAAGTTTTGCAGTTATTATTGAAAATATCTGCGAACTGCACGGCATTTCTTAAAAGCGAGGAGTATAGAGAATCCGTCAGCTCATTCGCTGGTAACGAATCCATTCACAATTTTTCTTACGTCATCTATATTTCTTTAAACTATATAATTATCAAATTCTGCGTTCATTTCAGAACACTGTCAATCTTTGCTCGCGCATCCTCATCTCTGGGTTCGTCTAGCGGCTTCTCAAATGTTAGGCTTCATACTAGCAGCCTTGGATGCGGAGAAGATCATCGATCTCTTAGAAAATCCAGAAAAATGCGAACCGGAGACGACGTTTATGTACTCCGATCCTACCGCGGTCATAAGGAGCTTGACCTTAGATTTGATTGCGCAGTTGCAACCTGACATGGCTTTCGAGGATTTGGCAGATCAAACTGTGAAGAATTTAATTTTCATCGCGAGGATTTTGAAGTCCATCAACGCGCCTGACGTCGCCAATGCAGATCAAGACGAGGAAGCCAAAGAAAAAGACAGAAATCAGATTTCTTTCTCTTGGCTCGTTCGGAGGCTAAGAAAGTCTGTGAATATAGAAATAGCGCAATTTCCCAAATCGATTTCTGTGGTAGGTGCTTGTATTTTTTTATTTTTTTTATTTTAATATTTGCTGCCTGTGGAAATTGACGAGCGATACGAATGCTTTTTTTTTTTTTAGCGGACTGCCTTCTTCAAATGGGTCGCCGGCGCAGTGGCTACCATATCGATGGAATATTTAAACCCCGCGTTGTTCAATATTATGACGCCAATCGTGCGCGAAATATCGGGTACAGAGGAAACCAATACTGCCTTGCGACGACTGGCGAAAGAAGCAGCGAAGATGATCAAGAAATCTTTAGGGAACGAAGAATATAGTAGATTGTTGATTCGTGTACAGCAGAAGTTAGATATTAGGAGAGCGGAGAGAAGAAAAATACGCACGCAACAGGTGAATTTTGTGGAAATTTTTGTGCCAGAAGGAATCGAGAATTGTTATAAAATTCGTGGAATCTATTTTCTTTTATTACAGTTCGTGACGGATCCGGAATTAGCCAACAAACGCAAAATCGCGCGACAACAGAAGAAGAAAGAAGCGAAAAAGAGGAAGCTGGACGCCGTGAGGGGAAAGAAAGTAACGAAGAAACGTCCGAAGAAAGAAGTTGATTTAGAAATTATATAAAAAATGTTATTTAAAATAAATTTCTAATGTAAATACAGAGGTTATCGTAAGGATATTTCAGAAGGTGAAGTGCATTTGGAATTACGACAATGCTGTTGTTGTCGATTGTATAATCAGTCCCATGAATATGTATATCTTTTATGTACATGAATACGTGTTTAAACCGTTTAACGTTATTTTCAGAATTTCTAAAATAAAGCATTTCATATCACACCGAAAGATACGCTTGACTACAATATATTAACATTTAACATTCAAAATAAGTGAAAAAAGTTATTAGTTATAATTACTCGACTATGTTTTTCAATCGCTATTTTAGCTATAGACAGTGTTTTCTTAATTAGCAAGCAATTAATTTACTTGAATAACTAGTATTAAGACTTGCGATTGTTTTCGGTGAAGTTTAGCGCTCGAAAAGCGGACTCATAGAACACAAAATGCTGACCCATCTCTGCCATTTGAGAATTCAAACATGAGTAGATATTTAGATGTATAAAAAAAAAAAGAAACGTAGATACGTTCTATTGTACAAAATGCGAGAGTCGGAATGTCGTAACAATTTTATGAGTTTGTTGTTATTTCCTCAAAGTGCAAGTTTTGCATAACGAGTATTCATCTGGTTCGTTCTGGAAACCGAAAATTAAATTCACCAACTGGCTTAATTTACTAAAAGAGTTTTTTTATTGCTTTTGCGTAATGTGTATTATGGAAATTTTAAGTAGAGACCAGTATAGCAATGAAACAAATTGATAAAGAAAATTTCGCGTTTATTTTCGCGAAAGAGGAAAAAAAATCGCAATAAAAATGATAAAACATCTTTGAAATTAATAAGCATTCTAAGTTTTAAAAATTCTGACATCACCGCTAAATTTGAAGAATTTTGTTCTAATACCTTTAAACTTTAACGCGTTCCGTGCGAGCGAAGCCCAGAAACCGTGGTGAACTCGATAGATCTGTCGAGTCCCGCACGGAACGTGTTAAACTACTTTAATCATATCGAGTGCACACGAAATAAAATAGAAGAACCCGATTCGCATACATAGGGATTATCGCAAAATCTTCCGGAACGAAGTTTAGGCCAATAGAAACAGTGGAACAGCATTCAAATTCGAAATGGAATTTTTTAGATAATTCTAGCGATAATAATTGTAATTAATGATGATTAATCGTTAACGTCGTCACGTGGACGCAGCCGATTCTACGTAACACTATGCCTGACTGAATGCATCAGGTAAAAAAGACTCGTCTAACTATATCTATTGACGCATCGCCAACTCGTGTCTCTTTTCTTTCACTCTGATATGCTTATAAGCAACGATCCGAGAGCACACATTAAAAGCTTGGGACTCGGGCTTATCGGTGAAAGCGCGTTATCGGCGGTGGTTAAAACCCGTTAAAAATCGAAACGAACACTGAATTTGACCCATTGATATCGTGAACGAGGCATCCTTCCGTTGTTCGGTTTTGCTGCTCTATTCGAAAGCCTGTTTATCTCTCTCGGTACGGCAGTTCTTCTATCATTTAGGATCGATCATCGAAATAAACGTTTCGAGATGTCCGTCACCGTGATACTAGCCACCGCAGTACTGATTCTGTACGGTATTTTCGTGGCAATCGGAAACAAAACGAAGAAATCGCCGCCAGGTAACGGAAGTTCTTTTGCATTGTGTTGAATACTTAGCGTTAAGCGACGCGAGTGATCTCTTGTATGCAAGCCAGTACACGATCGATATTTTTTCTTTTTCTCGATGAAATCAACATATAGTTTTGTTATTTAATATTTGACAACTAAATCACAACACTGTTATATAAAGAATCTTATATGCTTTTGCAACGTGTAGTGAATAATTCCTCGATGACTTAATTGATGAATGGCAAGTGTCAGTTCCAGTCTCATGATTGATCTAATAAGATTAACTAACCGGTTTAAATTAATGGCTACCGTGTTCCGTGAATGGCATTATCACGTCATGGCATTGTTGCGTAGGATAGACCTAAATAATATAGAACTATTTTTCAAGACTATCAAGACAAGCGAATCTGTATCTTGGAAACTATTAATCGAATAGCGCTCCTTTTTTTTTCTTTCGATAAATTCAATTCAATCGCTCGCGTGACAAAAATTAAATATAATGGAAAAATACTTGCATCCAAAGTTCCAACTTCCGCTTTACGAATATGCGCTCCGTATTTACTCGATATAAGCTTACTATGTCAATTCCATCAATTCCCTTTTATTGCTTCTGTCAATTGTTTTCAGTCTCATCTCCGATGATAAAATACAATAGACTCGTATATAGGAACATAGGAAATCGAGCTGTACGGGAATTTTCTTCGTATAACGCGCATAATCTGAAGTGACATGTTTGAAATAATTATTGCTATGTCAACTTTTATTTTCTACGTGTTGTCAAATATGTTCAAATATCAAATATGTATAAATAAATATGTTCTATGTTTTATTATTTGGCGCGTTGTACGAAGAATCGTGTTGTACGAAGAATCGCGTTATATGAAAACAGTAGTTGCAATATCTTTGGCGCGTTATAGGAATATAGTAAGAACTATACCATATTAATTGTAATTCCGAATGACAGTTGAATGTATTTAAGGATACGTAGATTCTGTATCGTTTAAATATTAACGAGCTGATATCGCGAAACTAGTGTAGCCTCATGTATCAGATAACATTATAATCGTATATTTATGTGTGTATGACTTGGAAATACGTAGAAAAGCGCATTAAGCAATATTTCCATTTTTCCTGCCGCTGAAAAACTCGCTTCATCTTTTTAGGACCGTTCCCGTGGCCATTTGTCGGAAGTATATCATTCTTTAAGCGTCTGACCATCGAATTGGGAGCGCAGCATTTAGCATTCCTCGAGCTATGCAAGCGATATAATAGCGACGTGATCACTTTATGCCTCGGTAGCAGCAAGGTGGTCGTCGTTTCCGGAAACAAATGCGTGGACGCGGTTCTAAGGTCCGAGGACTTCGATGGGCGTCCTTGGAACGAGTTCATCAAACTTCGGAATTTAGGCAAAAGGACAGGTACTTGTTTTTTGAAATCTTCAGACGCGAGAATTTTTTTTTTAAGTAAGGATTTCGATACTCTGCAATTTTTTTTTTAGAGTTCTAGAACTCTGGGGTAACTGTTCCAATTACTGTTCCAATTTATTATGGAGAGTTACTATATATTCGTGTATTAAAGACACTATATGCGCACAATACCTGAAATATTATTTTTATAATATACTTCAATTCCTACTTCATTCGGAGGGGTTAAAAGTTTTCTGTTTAAGTAACTTTTAAATATTCAATTTCATGTTTTAATGCTGAACCGGATATTTTAGGAACGATTTTTCGACCAGTCTAAATAAAAGCGCTAAAAAGTCGTATTTTTACGTAAATAAAAATTGATAGTGTGCTTTTATGGAATAAACGAAATATATTTAAAAAAAAGAAGTAATGTAAATTATAGTATTCTGTAACATAAGCGCTTCTATTTTGAAGACTCCGTAATAGGTGCAATAGCTCTTTTCTTTTCTTTCTTTGGTATTTCGTTCATTATTAATAATTCCGTAAAAGAATTATTATTCGAGTATTCCGGAAGAATTACACTTACTAAAGGACACGATTTTTAGGAATCATCGATAGTTTATGATTTTTTAGCAACAATAAGCCCGCGGAACCACTAATCTGTCCGTAATTGGGTCAGTTACTCTATATAGCATTCATTTATTAACGGAAACGTGTTCATTTCAAAAGTTAGATACAAAAAATATGTTCACGGATTCTAAATTTTATATTAGCCTTTTATTGATAGCAAGATTTTAATGCAGGTATCACGATGAACGACGGTGCGGATTGGCGAGTGCTCCGCATGTGGATGGTGTCGACCCTGAAGACCTTCGGTTTCGGGAAGCGCACCATGTCGGAGATGATCAAGGATGAGCTGGTCGTGATCCTGGACAAACTGAAGGAGGGGGGCGTGAAGGAACTGAAACCGGTGATGACTCCGGCGGTGATAAATGTCCTGTGGTCTTTAACGACGGGAAAGCGATTCTGCGAGGGCCCGAAGTACGTTGAAGCTCCTTCCACGACGATTTCTCTGCTCCGAGGACTGCCGTGTTCACTATTTTCTATAGCATTTTCTCGATATAGCCTCGTAAATACTCCTCCCACCAGCTCGCGGAATTATTCATCACTTTCTGCGCCGTTCCCTCTACATGGAAATAATTTCTCTGCTTGAAATCACTTTAATTTTAACAACTCTACTCACGCAAATCACTATATAAGTGCATATAATTATTCATCGCTAAAGGAGAATATTTCTGAATAATTATAAAGAAACCACAAAGCGATAATCTGCAGTTAGAGTTCAAGGATGAACTTCAGTAATATTTATTTATTTATTTATTTATTTATATATATATATATACGGGAAGCAATTCCCATTAGTATACAAGTAGTTAACTACAGTTCAATAGATGACGAACAACAAATATAAAGAAAATAATAACTATAAACTATAAATTGCAAATAATATATGGCGAGATTAAGTAGAGCGAGAAAAACCAAAAAAGTCAAAAATTTGTTTTCTGAATGCCGAAACTGAGCCACAAAACATATCCAAGTTATGGTCAAATGCATTCGCAGTGATGCACAGACGGTTAATAGTATCAGTTTTGGCGTAATTGGAGGTATAGTTTGCTGGTAAAAACGTTTGCGATTTTCTGAGAGATCGTGTAGGCGCATATAAGTTAATGAGCTCTAGGAGATGAGAACAACTGATGTATCCGCATAGAACTTTGAAAAGAAACATCAATATTAAACATAATCGGAAATCCTTGAAAATTGGAGGAATGAATTTCAAATGACTTCATATTTCATCTATTAAATGAATCTGAATAGTAAAACTCCATGCAAAATTTTAGAAAAATTGATTCGGTGCCTTTTAAATTGTTTAACTTTCAATTTTTATGAGAAAACGTAATGTTGAGAAATTAAGAGTGAAGCTGCTAGGAATTCCAGCAAACAAGTTTATGAAAGAGGATCAACATTTCTGACTGGTTTTCATAACAAGAAGAAGCCTTATTAATATTTTGGAAATTGATTAACTTCTGGCTAAGATTGTTACTGAAGTTCATCCTTAAGTGGGCCACGCATTTGAGGCGCATCGGATTGCCGATCGCGCATTCTCTTCTCTAACGTCTCCTCTTCTCTTTCTCCGTCTCTCCCGCAGACTAGAGTATTTTATTAGCTTGATGGATCGTCGTACGCGGGCGTTCGACATGCTCGGAGGACTTCTCACCGCTTTCCCTTGGATCCGTTACATTGCACCTGAGGCCTCCGGTTACAACCTTCTCGCCACGGTGAACAGAGAGCTCAAGGACTTCTTACTGGTTCGTCTATTATGTAAATCAATCGCGATTTCGCGTTCATTAATAAATACATTGTTTAATAACCATCCGATCCGTTCCTCGCCTCGCAGGAGTCCGTCGTCGAGCACAAGAAGAACTACGTCGCGGGCAGCGAGTCGGACATGATAGACATGTTTCTCCGTGACATGACGCAGAACAAAGAGGCTAGTTCCCTTTTCAATGGTACGGCCACTGGAAAATTGCCTTAATCGCTCGAAGCTTTCTAGCATCTCGAATTCTCCTTCGCCATCGGCGAGGAACTCGTTGCGAAAATTTGATTTCCCGGTGAAATTTCTAATCTCTCGAATTCGAGAACCGAAAATCGCTTCCGTCCGCTTTAACAGAAGCACCAAGCGCGCGAGAGAAAGCCTCTTCGCCGCTAGTTCTCGCGCGCAAACCCCTTCAATGCGTAACTCTATGTTCTTCGACGATTTCCAGATGACCAACTGATGATGGTGCTGATCGATCTCTTCCTCGCCGCTTTCACGACCACGGGAATATCCTTGGACTTCCTGTTCGTCAACATGGTGGTACATCAGGACGTGCAGAAGAAGCTCCATAAAGAGATCGACTCTGTGATCACGTCTGACAGGCTTCCAGACTTGGAGGACAGAGCAAAGTATAACATCAATGTTAAACGTGTTTCTACGGAGATTTCTGAGAATCTGCAACCTTTACGAATAGCACGACCATTGATTTCCTTCTTTAGAAGTTTCCGCTTCAATTTGAAATCGTCTTTTCGCAGACTTCCTTACGCGGAGGCCGTGATAACCGAGACCCTGCGTAGGTGGACAGTGTTTCCTGTGATCGGACCTCGTCGCGTTCAACAGGACACGAATTTGGACCAATACACATTATCCAAAGGCGATACCGTTCTGATGAATTTATACTCCGTTAATATGGATCCTAATCTATTTCCCGAACCGGAGAAATTTAAACCAGAAAGATTTCTGAAGAACGGAGCATATTGCGCTGATAAGAACGTTCTAATTTTTGGGAGAGGTAGAATAATAAATTTTCGCAATGATATAGGTTTATTTATTAATATTATTTACAGTCTTTCGAAATTGTGAAGAAGATAAGAACACGTCATAAAATGAAATATACATATAGAAATTCTGAAAATAGTTTTATTATTAGACAGCGGATTTTATGCCAACAAGAAGAGGTCGCAGTCAATGGGTCATCGATTTTGACGAAACTTTTTCTGGTAAATCTAGAGCAAAAATAAGCTGTCGCGTGTTCGGCCGTTTTTGTCAATACTCATTATTTAAAACGATATAATTTTTTTTTTATTTAATATTTGATTCCATCAAGTTACTTAAATAATAAATTTTTTTTCTGTTTTGATTTTTTTTATGAATATATTTAAGTAGTTTTACAAATTGTTTCTTGTTAAAATTTTTTAAAATTATTTTATTAATTTTTATTTTATTTTTTTCATTCTTCAATAAAAAATTTAAAAAAAAAATACATTTTTTTATTTTTAATAAAATAATTTCAAAAAATTTTAACAAGAAACAACGTGTAAAACTACTTGAATATATTCATAAAAAAAATCAAAACAAAAAAATTCGTTATTTCAGTTACTCGACAGAATTAAATATTAAATAAGAAAAAATTATATCTTTTTAAATAATGAGTATTGACAAAAACGACCGGATCCTGTCGGCTTATTTTTGCTCTACATAGATTCATCAGAAAAAGTTTCGTCAAAATCGATGACCCACTGGACTGCGACCTCTCCTTGTAAGTATGAAAAAATCTGCAAATACTATTAACATATGCCAAAATATACAAAATATGAACAATATTATTCAGATTAAACTATTTAGAATATGAAACATACTGTTTTTCAAGTTCCAGTTCTTTATTTTTGCTTGCAAAAATTTTATTTTGCATTACGATCCGCTGTCTATTTATTATTCCGAGTCGGCAGAACATCGGCGTTTACTTAATACTTGAATCTTTTATTTTCCAGGAAAAAGACGATGCCCAGGCGACGCGCTAGCGAGGGCCGCGGTGTTCCTCCTCTTCGTCGGCGTGATGAAGAAGTTTTCGCTTCTGCCCGTCCCCGGCAAGGGGCCGAACACCATAGAGATAGACGCCGGTTTGGGAATCTCACCAAAACCATACGAAACACTGATCGTGGCGCGATAAATCATCTTCCCCCCGTGCGAAACCTGTCCGCGACCGTCGCAATCGCTTAGCATATTTTAATAAACGGATCCATCTGCACGCTAATTGAAAGCTAATCGATTGCTCGCGACTGGAAACAGGGCTTCACTTCTGCAGAAACCTGCACTTCGACGTTAGTGCATATTGATTTAATGTAGGTAACGAAGAAACGATTTGAGGAAGCGCAGAATAAAAACGTAACTAAACTATTTCGTTTTCTCTATGCAGTTATACGTCGCGTGTCCAAACCATGCGTCAATTTTTATCAAATTACAGGAAGGTAAACGTTTCGTAGATGAAAGTAGCTCGACTTGTGGACAGTCTCGTTTGTTTGACTTCAACAAATTTTTCTCTCAACTGTCGTTTATTGTTTCTGCCGCGTGAAAGTCGCTCGAACGCGAGTCGTGTTTTACGCGTTCGACGAAGTCGTATTTCGCGGAAGTCCAAATGTACCCTTCGTTGATGCCGCCACGTGGCGATTTGGTCCTTTATATCGACTCTCGACCCGCGGTAGACCGTGTTTTCTTATCGCTGGTAAACAGACCGACCGGGTTATCGGAGTTCAACCTACCTACTTTCTTGTTTGAAATAGTTTGTACCATTGTAGGTAGAATAAAGTGCTTTAATTTCGTCCCCCTATTGAATTGTAATACTGTACAGTGCTGTGCCTTGCCAATAACAATAAACAGTTATAGTGAATACGTTACTAATAATCACGCAATGAAATAAAAAAAAATTCCTGAACTTTATATGAATGTACAAATGTTTGGTTTTCTATACACGCTGCAACGCAACATGTGTTCACATTTCTATTTTTTTTTAGTTTGTTTGTAAGAGCTTCTATGAAACATTGATTACAATGCTGCATCAGTAAACTTTCAAGGTCATTATAGAAATTTTTTTTTAGACCAGATTTTATACAGACGATGGGAAACTTTAGGATGACGAAATTCAGGCTTCTTATCCTAATAAAATAGTATCGTCACCCTAATTTCTTTTCACTAGGAACAAATGAACACTTCATCTACTATTCTTGAACTTTTCTTTTCTTCTAATTTATTGGAAAGCTCATTTTATTATTTCATGCAGTTATTTTATATTCTTCAGTATATCAAATAACAAGGAAAGTTACTTTCTTTCTGCGTGTATCACGATCCAAGAATATTATTATTCTTGCCATAACGATGCGTAGCAAAAATGATAGAACCTTCTATGCAACGTTGCTCGAAAGTTTTTCTACCCTAATTGTTTCTGAACATCGTTGTCTGCCAAAAGGAGATTTTCAATGATCGCAAATACAATGAACGTGGAGGGAATTACTCGTTCGTTGGGCTAAATAAAAGACTTCTTCTTTTGAAATGCCATTTCTGGGGAAACTTCAAACTGTACCTTATGAGAAACTATACGGGGGTTGATCAAATATAAACCGGACTTTTGTTTTTGTTTTTTTTTTCATTTACTGTCACAGTAAACAAAGTTTTGAGCGCATATTATTTTTTTACATAATTTACACTGGTATGTATACATTTTTTTCATAGCATGGGAAGTTTTTTAATCCCGTCACTGAAGAATGAATTTGGCCGTGTCTCTAATCAATTACAGTAATGTCTCTCACATTGTCTCTACCTAGAGTGGTCTGAAACGTTGTTTTATTTATCCGAAAGTCAATTTTAAAGTTTTCTTTCCTTCGTTCTTACTTTTGTATTTTTGGAAAACTACAAAGGCAAGCGTCCACATTAAAAACACAGTATCTGTCTACTGAAACTATCTCAATTCGATTTCTAGCTGAAAGATAATGTGAGAGAATGTACTGTACGCACGCACAATTCTACACTTTGACCGTCGTCAAATCATTCTCCCAATTCTTCCTTGAGTGATCCAAACATGTGGTAGTCACACGGGGAAAAACTAGATTGTAAGGTGTTCCAGTGTTTCCCAATACATTTTTTTGAAGCGAAACTGACTCATCGGCAAAAGAAGCGAGAAATGCTTATCGGAAGTGTGATTTTGCTTCATTATAACCCTCGGTCACACATTGTTGCTTTAGCCCGAGAAAAATGAAAAAAAATGCAATCCAGTGGGAAAAAATATGTACATAAAAGTAAAAATTATGTAGAAAAATAACGTATGTTTAAAACTTTGTTTACTGTGACAGTAAATTAAAAAAAAAAAACAAAAATCCGGTTTATATTTGATATTTCGTACCTATTTATCTATCTATTCGACAATCAACTTATTGAGGATAGTTAATCGATATAAAAATCGCGAGCAAACTCACAGTTGGTCCAAAAATCTCTCTCTTTATGTCGTAGCTGGATTGTCAAGGTCGGATCTGGTTCGGAGCTTCAGGTAATACGGTTTCGGCGATATAGTGAAACCGTCGTAGCCGTTGAGGTCCGGTCTGCCGTGTTCAGGTGAAATTTCGATGTCGAAGTAATGGATAACGTAGGCGAGGAACAAGAATAAAGTAGTCCGGGCGAGTGTTTCTCCGGGACACCGTCTTTTGCCTGTAACGCGTATCATGGTTTAAACATTCTGCGTCGGTATTATATTCGAGGACTCGGAATCTTCCGCTTTCCACCGAATTCCTATTTAAATGGCGCCTCTTCAACAATGAGCGACGCGTGTCCGGCTTCGAGAAGAATTGATTCTAACTTATAAATTATGTAGCAGGAATTAATGAGCCTCGACAGATGCTAGCGAGGAGTTTGGCGGACAGCGAAAACGGAACTCGACGAAATAATTTACAAGGATTCCTCACCTAGACCGAAAGGTATGTTCGCGCCGTTCTGGCGGAATCGGCCGTTGTCGAGGAATCGTTCTGGTCGGAATTCTTCGGGACGATCCCAGTGTGCTGGATCGTTGTGCGCGCTGTGGTAATCCAGGAGGACGATCGTGTCCTGAAATAACAAAGATACATGTACTTTTCCTAATATCCTTCGAAGCTATTTTCCCCATACAAATTACCTTTGGTATCCGATGCCCATTCAAAATCGTGTCCTTCATGGTTTTATGCGGGACTCCAAACGGCGCCAGGATCAGGAATCTCTGTATCTAATTGAAAATTACTCGCCCATTATCACGTTTGAACAGTACCACTTACCGCGGATTCTAGATAATCTTTCAGTAATGAGCACTCGGACGTAATTGGATTTGGTAATCGCGATAAACGCGACGGTAGAAACTTGCAATTTTAAGAGTTAAGAACTAAACAGCCGATAATTTTCCTCACGATTAGGAAAGTTTATTATTAACCTAAGGTTGTTTATGCGTTCGTGCCTAGTTTAAGTATGCAAAAATGCGCAACGATGTATGAAGATGTATAGATACATGAAGCCTGGTTTAAGACGTTAAAAGTTAGCCGATATTCGAGAATTTTTTTTCACGAAACTGTTGAGTGGATTTTTCCAAAACTTTTAAAGCATTTTCTTTCATATTCTAACAGTAGAAGTTAATTTTTTTCGTTGCAAAATAATTTGTAGAAATAGTTTTATATAAACAAGTTCCTAGAACTTCACCGCTGAAATGTCAAATTTGCGGGAATTCTGGAGCCTTTAATTCTTTCTTAAAACAGAAAAGAACATGTATTTTCTATTCCTCATATAATCATATAGTCGATGAACCTAAACAACTAAAGAAAAGTACAAAATTGGTAAACTGGTAGGACTTTAAAAGTTATACTTTTGACTAAAAATTTTGGTACTATTTATGCGCAAGAAATTGTTTAATTTCATTTTTTTGTTTATAAAAGTTGGAGGTGAAATCGCGGCTGAAATGTCAGGTTCAGAATTAATATATGAAATTTAATACATAAAGGAGTCCAAAGTAGAAGAGTTTTAATTCCTCCGAATAAAATAAGAATTGAAGTATACAGGGTGTCCCACGTAACATTATTCACGATTTTTCAAGTACTTGTGATAATCTGACAAAAAATATTTTAAACAAAAATTGATCAGTTTTCGATTGTCAATACATTGCAATAAAAAGTGTTCTAAAATATTATAGCTCGTATCAAGACGAATTTAACGACCTAGTGTACCATGACCTTCGGATGACCTTGAAGTGCCATTTTAAAAAAATGAAAGTGGCCTTGAAAATAATAAAAAAAAAAATTTTTCGAACATTTTTTTATTGCAATGTATAGCCAATCGAGAACTGATCAACTTTTGTTTAAAATATTTTTTTTCAGATTATCGCAAGTACTTGAAAAATCGTGAAAAGTGTTACGTGGGACACCCTGTATATACAGGGTGTAACAAAAATGTTGCAGTTCCCTAAAATGGTGATTCCTGAGTTAATTTCAAACAACTTTTTTCGTAGCGAAAATGTTATATGGAGCTTTATTGACGAAATATTAACAAAAACCCCCGACCAATCAGAGCACGAATACAGTGGACGAATTTCAGCGCGCGCTCTAGCTGAGAGTAGTATTGGTTCGTCATCATCCGCACCATCATTAATCCGCTGTACTTGCTCTCCTATTGGTCAATGTTTTTCGTTGATTACTCGTTAACAAAGCCGCACCTAACATTTTCGCTAAGAAAAAAGTTGTTTGAAATCAACTGAGGAATCACCCCTTTGAAGGAACTGCAACATTTTTGTTACACCCTGTATATATATATATAATTTATTGCTCCATCCATACATAAGTAAATGTCTTTGGATATAATAATACTATTACATACATTTTCATGTCTTTTTAAAAAATTATTTCAGTGTCTTTAATACATGAATATGTAATTAACTCTCCATAATTGCTACGCCATCCGTAATTGGGACAGTTACCCTAGACTGTTTTGCAATCTAACTCTTATTTAGTTGATAATGGATATGAAGGTGTCGATATGAATTCCTGGGAATACGAATTTGCTTGGACATCTATAATAACTAATTACCTCTGCAATAAAGGCTTCCATCATGGGTAAGGAGGAACAATCGTCCAGAACGGGAGTCCGTGACCTGCCCACGACGGAGTTCAGTTCCTCCCGAAGTATTTTAATCCATTCCTGGTGCAAGGACAAAAATAGCAAGGTAACCGCCAGCGTATCGGTGGTGGTTTTAGAACCGGCAAGAAAAAGATCAAGACACACGACCAGTAAATTCTCCCCTAGAAAAAGAAGCGGAGTTATTTTTCAGCAAAAGACGAACGAATCACTCCGCGCGGGCAAACCAAAGAATTACGAACGATTAAAGATATTGTCTTTGCGCTCGCCGTTGCTGGACGATATTTCCAAGAGGAAGGCGTCGATCAGGTCCTGCGGCTGGTCTCCAGATAACCTTTTCTCGTGGATATTGATCTCCTCGTCGAGGAAGCTCCACAGCTTCCGAAGGATCCTCATCAATTCGTTGTACCCGGTCAGTTCTGGCATCACGAAGCGGAGGAAGGGCATCTGCGAGACTACGCCACCCATGGTGTCCATGAGTCTAGAAAAGAAAGAAGTTTATACGTGTCAAAGCAAATGAGGAATATTCTATTTGTTACCTGAAGGCGTCGTGGACGACGTCGAGGATCTCCGTTAATTTTTCGTCATTGTAGTCGAATCGATGACCAGCGAACATGAACCAAAGAGAATTGAGAACTGCGATGTCGAAGGCTGTATGCATGGGAATTGGTCCTTTTTCGCTGGCTCGCCGGAGATAATCGACCAGATTCTCTGCTTCCGCTGTCACCTGCTGTTCCATGATTAATCGGCCCATGCCAAAGGTCCTGAGGTGACGCATGGTGAATCGACGACACTGAGACCACGTGGCGCCGTCCGTGAATATTACGCCTTTGAGGATACAGAAATCGGTGTTCTAATATTTTTTAACTAGGGTAGATCGGCACGAATCGGTTCAATTTAATGGAAAATAAATGATAGTCAAACGATGAAAGTTTAGAGTTGGAGATTTCAAGGTGCGATGCGGAAAACTTGAAGAGTTTAAATCGAAGATTTCCAGTTGGAGATTTGATAATATGGAATTGAAGATTTAAAGACTTGATGTTGTTGGAAATTTCAAGGGTTAAGCTAAAGATTCAGGAGATTGGAGAAGAAATTTTGACAAATTCTCTATTACAAATTTTTAATTAGGAACTATTGGAATTTAGAATACCAGTAATGAATAGACGACGGATATTTATGCAAATTCATATTTTCGAAGGCATAAAGAAAGGAAACCAACTTCAATGAAATTGTCTTTTGACTTCTAAATATTATAAAATGTGTTTTATCTTCGATATTTCATGTATTTTTGAGTCTATGCACATTCTTATATATTTAATCAAATATATTCTATTTAATCAAATCAATCCTATATATTTAATCAAATATATTCTATTTAATCAAATCAATCCTATATATTTAATCAAATATATTATATTTAATCAAATAAAGTAATTGTATTACTATTTTTTGAAATAATTGTATTACTAGGGTCAGATTTTAAAACAGCCATTGGCGAATCTCGCCCTTTGCGAATGTAATCCGCAATAAAGACATTATTATTATTATTATTATTATTACTATTTTTAAGCCGAAAATTCACTGGAAAACTATTTGTAAGTTAAGCTATGCTATGCTAAGTTTAAAAAGATTAGCTTCAATACATTTTTATGGATCCGTTTCCACCAAGAGCTAAGCCAAGTTAATAAAAATATATTGTTCAAACTTAGCATAGCATAGCTTAGCTTTCTGTTAGATTCCCAGCTACAATTTATTTTGCAATTGCAGGAGATTTCTACCTTGTCTCTTCCCAAACGATCGCACCCTGAAGAAGAATCCATCCGGTCTGCCATTGAACTCATCCTGCAGAAGAACTTCCTTCGCCAAATTATAAGTAGAAATTACAACCACCTTCTGGCCCCCCAATTTCAGGCCCAAAACGGGTCCATAGGTTTTCGCTAGCTCCTGAAAGGCCACATAAGCGTATCCGTGCTTCGCTTTCAGCCGTCGGACCGTGAGGAAGCAGCCGACGAACGGTAGCCACTTTGGACCTGTTTCGAACATTCAGAAAAAAATCACGCCACTGATCACTTGAAGTAAAACTATAAATTAAACTTCTGCAAGATATCTGATTTGAGAATTGATGAATTATCCTCAATACCGTCGAGGATGTTCTTCGCGAAGAAGATAACACTGCGTGACTTCCTCGAGTAATTATTCAATTATTCGATGCACAGAATGAAGTAATATTTAACGAAGATTCTCAGACATAAATGATTCGCGATGCGGCGACGTACCAGGCGGAAAATGAGGCGGTTTGAGGCAATCGTAGAGGCAGACGATGAGAACGAGGACGAAGAGAAGTGTGATTGTCGCGCACAACATCTTCGGATGCACTGGGATATACTTCACTTCTTCACTTCGTGGTTACTAGTACCCCGGCATATATACGTACGGTAACAAAAAACGATTCTGGTGGCACCCCGGTGATATTATCAGCGTTGACACCCATGGCCTCCGACAAAAATATCTTTTTGTGCGAGGCTCGCTTTTCATGGTACACTCGGCTCGTTCCAGAGACCCTGGTACGGAAGCCGGTCTTCTTCTGAAACTTTTGTCTAGCGATGCGATAAGAGATACCATAGTTCCGTCGCTGTGTAGTTTCAAGGATCGTCCGTTAGAAATAAGATCGTGATTAGGGATTGCAATCCCGCGGGATTTATGCGGGAACATCTTCAATCCCGCGGGATCCCGCGATAATCAAGGGTTTGGTTGTTAAATCAATTAGGTGTATGCAAAAGCTTTAATTTTTGTTTAGTGTTCTCGTATTTATACATAATATAAGCATAATAAATATAAGTTCGAAATAGTTTTCCTAATTTTCTATAACTCATATAATAAAAAGAAAATGATGTTAAAGTAATTATATATGATGTCAACAAAAGTAATCCTATTTAAAAACGTTTGAGGAAAGACTAAAGCTTTTATATACACCTAATATACAGGGTGTGTATTTTATCTACGAACGCTTAAATATCTGGAGAAATATTGATGATGCAAAAAAATAGTTAAAACAAAACTGGTACGGTTCGAAGGGGCACTTATGATGCCTATATCAAATTGACTCTGTGATGACCTTGAATGGCTGTGTGAAGGTCCCGGGTACGTTTTTTAATGGAACACTATATTTTTTATTTTATATTCATATAGTTGACATTAAAACGTTTACAAAACACTATCTACACATCTGCATTTTGCGATAACCAATCTGGAGTTATTAAATGAGGAATCTTATGTGCCGCCGGTTAGCGTTACCCCATGTACACCACGGGGAGGTTGCTTGGTCGGACTTTGTACATCATTGTGACTCTAAAAATGGTACTTAAAACTTATACTAAAAATGGTTGTTTATTTACATCACAAATTTATAACTTTTATTAAAAGAAATACCATTTTTAGAGCCATCATGATGTAAAAAGTCCGACCGAGCAACCTCCACGCGGTGTACATGGGGTAATGCTAGCCGATGGTACATAAGATTCCTCATTTAATATCTCCAGATTGGTTACCGCAAAATGCATGTGTAGAGTGTTTTATAAACGTTTTAATGTCAACTATATGAATATAAAATAAAAAATATAGCGTTCCATTGAAAAATGTAACCGTGACTTTTACACAGCTTTTCAAGGTCATCACAGGGTCAATTTGATATACGCATCACATGTGCCCCTTCGAACCATACCAGTTTTGTTTTAACTATTTTTTTGTATCATCAATATTTTTCCAGATATTTAAGCATTCATAGATAAAACACACACCCTGTATGTATTTACGTAATAAAAAAAACAAACTTTATTTATGATATAATTATGTTCAATTATAAACCTCAGAATCAACTTAACAAAAACAAAATCTGAATATAAATTTAACTTAAAATAGCTTCTTCTTAAAAAAAAAAAAAAAAAAAAAAAAAAAAAAAAAAAAAAAAAAAAAAAAAAAAAAAAAACATAAGTTTTTATTTTATAGTTTATAGTATGAATGAAGAAGCAGTAGCTACGAATAAAAGGAAACAAAATCTCTTTTTCCTTACACTTTCAAAGCAACTTCAAAGGCTTGGATCGCGTCCACTACGCGTCATGATTCAAGCTTCTGCCGTTGTTCCCAAAATGCGGCGTGTGATTTCCTGCTCCATTGGATTCTGATCATAGATTGTTGCAGACATTCGTTGTGCGTATCGTCATTCGCATAGTTTTACACACAATCCCGCACACCTTGCGGGATCCCGCAATTTTTATTTAAGATACGTGCTGGAGCAAAAAATGATGCGGATCCTCTGGGATTGCAATCTCTAAATCGTGATGAAATCCTTTGCGAAATTATCGATTCGCCGATAAAAATTTCAAACTACGAGATGTCTTCTACTTTCCTCGAGGTCGTTGGTCCCTTCACGCGGAAGACTTTTTACTATTTAGAAATTTGAAAGCTGAAAGCAAGCGTATTGAAAAAAAGTAATGATTAGTGAATATTCCAAGTATGTTAAGCATTTAAATCGCGTTAAGATCTCCAGTTTGTTGATCTTGCTTCTCTACATAGTAAGTCTGATCTATCTTACCGCGTCAGTTCAAGTGGATACTTCCGTTTGAATCATTTCCTGCATCCTCATAACCAATAAATTACAACGATCGTTTTAATAGTCGTATTTATCGAAAAACGTAAGAGATGTAGTGCAACCCAACCGCGCGATAAGAACCCGACTTTCGAAAGCGTTACTAGATTATTTCCTGGTTGGACAAGTCTATCCGAGCCGGAGCGACACGACCGGTTCCGGTTTTCGAGGGAAATTCACCGCGATGTCTGCGAGCTCGAGCGAGCCGCTAATTATCGCGTCTAAAATCTCCGCGACTCGCTCCCCGTCACTTTTCTTCGTCTCCTCTGTCTCTCAAATCTCTCGGCTACTTCCTACATCTTCCACAATCCTAAAAAAAAAATCTAAGAACTGAAAACCGTCGCGTTACGCACGAAGTCTCAAAATTTCTCCCGAAAAGGAACGAAAGAGGGGGCAGAAGGTCTGACGCAAAGAGTGACGAAACGAATCGAGGAGAAAGACGCGGCGCGACGGAAAGTGAAAACCGAGGTTGGTTCAGGGTCGATTAGAAAATCCGTGCGCGCGACATTTCTCCGACTCTTTTTTTTTTCCCCCCTCCGCCGCGAACCGATGAAACGTTTGACCCTCGCGGAGCCTGGATCGAAGTTTCTCTCGACCGGCGCGGCGGTTCGATCCTGATGCACGCACGACCCGGTAAGGTTGCAAGGATCGGATTTATATATGCCGCGATTGAATGGGGTTCGCGCGCGCGCGCGCGCGCGTGTGGGTGCACGGACACTTTCTCCACGGTCGAGGTCTCCCATATACAACTAGACTTCCTTCCATAACAGAGCCCACTTTCTCCGATTTCGCGGCGGCCGCCGACGGGGAACCGCGTTGCGTCATGTCGAGCGTGGGCACCGCGATGACGAGGCGAAATCCTAATGCGAAGGTGTTAACGAAACGTTAGCCGACGCGTGTTTCGCATCGACAATTATCACTTTGACAATAGTAAACGTCTCTTTCAGGATCCGCGCGAGAGCAATCTCAGCAACCGGAAATCAAAGTCAAAGTTACTATAAAGTGACTTTGATTTCAGATTGACGAGTTTTTCGCGTGGGACACGAGGATCAGCAAAATGCAAAGGCTCAATTAACAAAATATTAATCAACTTTATTCGTAACGGCATCGGTTAACAAAGAAAGATAACAACAACGTCGTGTAAAAAAAAAACAGAAATATACATAGCAGGGTAGAACACGTTAAAGTCGAGGGCACCTTGAAGTAAGAGATAGCTGAAGGGCCGTGTCAGTCGATTAATCCTCCGGGAAACTTAACTACGACTTATTGTATACCTAAGGTAATATATACAGCAGCTTATGATACAAATATTCTCAGAAGGATTTTTGTACAGGCGTCACGAGGATCGACCGTCTTCTAGTTTTTGGGGAACGCGAAATTGGCGGGCGCGTTTTGATTCTGCAATACAGGCGGTGGCACCAGGTCCTGGCTGAGCGTCGGAGCCGCCGACTGGGACGATCTGTCCCATCGAACTTTGTTCTCGTCCACCTGGCGCTGTTGTCCCTGCGCCCTTTTACCCTCTGGACTCTGCGGAACCGCTTGGGTACCTTGAGCCTGATCCTTCCGGTCCTCCCAGCCGTGATGGTGATGATGGTCCTCCGAGGGGAACCATTCGGATATCCAAACGGGCTTCCAGATCTTCTTCCAAGCAGGCACCCAGATCTCCTTCCACGCGGGCACCCAGATTTGCTTCCAGGCTTCCTTCCAGGCGAGCTTCTTGTCAGGGATCCACTCAAGCTTTTTGTCGGTCTTCCATATCTGCTTCCAAGCTTCCTTCCATTCCAATTTCTTATCGGGCACCCAGATTTGCTTCTTCGCGGGCTTCCAGATCTGCTTCCACTCCTCCTTCCATATCAGCTTCTTGTCCTCCACCCAGATTTGCTTCTTCGCCGGTTTCCAAATTTGTTTCCAAGCGGGGACCCACTCTAATTTCTTATCGGGCACCCAGATTTGCTTCTTCGCCGGCTTCCAGTATTTTTTCCAGAGCGGTTTCCAGATCAGCTTCTTCTTCCAGAGATCGTGGCTAGTGTACTGCCAACCGTGGTGATCTGTTCCGTGGTAATGTTCCCCAGGAACGCCGACCTTGACCCATTCAGGGATCCAGATCTTCTTCCAAGCTGGTACCTGGATCTCCTTCCACGCTGGAACCTGGATCTCCTTCCACACAGGCTTCCAGATCTTCTTCCAAGCAGGTACTTGAATATCCTTCCAAGCTGGAACCTGGATGGGCTTCCAGACGGGTTTCCAGATCTTCTTCCAAGCGGGTACCTGAATCTCTTTCCAAACTGGGACCTGGATCTCCTTCCAAACTGGCTTCCAGATCTTCTTCCAAGCCGGCACCTGAATCTCCTTCCACACTGCCTTCTTCGTCGGCACCCATATGGGCTTCCAGATTTTCTTCCACGCGGGTTTCCAGATCTGCTTCTTCGCCGGTTTCCAGATCTTCTTCCAGCCCGGCTTCCAGATCAGCTTCTTCTTCCAGTAGCCGTGGTCGTGGTGGTCGTGATGGTCGTCGTGGTGTTCGTCGAGGCCTCCACCGCCGCCGCCGCCGAGATCTCCGCCTCCAGAGTGGCCGTAACCACCGCCGAGGTCTCCGCCTCCAGAGTGGCCGTAACCACCGCCGAGATCACCGCCACCGATGTCTCCGCCACCTGAATGACCGAGGGCTGCGATGTCCCCGCCACCGGAGTGACCGAATCCACCCCCGAGGTCGCCGACGGAACCGCCGAGGTCGCCGCCGTGGCCGGTTAATCCACCGCCTCCTAGATCATCGCCCCATCGCTTTTGAGCCGCTGTACCGTATCTGTGGGAAAGCGATTAGGAAGGTAATTAGTCACATCGCAAATAATGAATATTTAAAAAGAGTTGCCAAGAGTTTGGATAATGTTTCGAGACACGTACGGAGTCTGCTGCTGAGACTGTTGCTGCTGCAGCTGGTTCTTATCCAACGCTTTGCTCGCCACCAGAGCGACTTGCAGTAGCACCGCTAGTGCAGCCTGCAAACAATGTGATCGTATGAGTGGCGCGGAATTCTTCGGGCGAACACAATGGTAACGAGTACTAGAGGCGCGTAATTGCATATTTTTGAGGGGACCGTTAATTAAAACGTTTGTTCCAAGTCCCTGTGAAAGCTGCAAAGTATTGACGTTCATTAATGAACCGGAGAAACGCTCTTTTATGCACGTGCAAAAGACGGAACTCTTAACGGGTGCTCGTTTATGGAACATCGCTTTCGAAACTCGCCGCTCATCGTTAATCAGGTAACACGTTTGTCGGCAAACTGCGACTGAAGGTGAAGCGTTGTTTACTGTTCCGGTGTTTGGAATTTTCCCGGAAGAAACTAAAACGATTACGGAATGTACAAAGTATTTCGAAATTGAATTGAGTTTAATAGGAAAGATTTTCCAGAAGAAGCGGAGGTCTGCTTTTCGTTAGAGAATCGATGCAGCGCTGATTTTGAAGTAACGTGAAGGAAACCAGAGAAGTTGTGAAAGAGAACGAGACAACCAATGATTTACTCTGCACTAGTGCAACGAGCAACAGAAAACAGACGTTCAGATTTCGATAATCGAGGATCCTCCGTGGTCGTTCATCTCTTCAACCCCTGTTGATATACATATTTCACGACACAAATGTTCAACAATAATTTCTAACAGGACAAAACACTCCCTCAAATACTGGATACCAAGAAAATTTCCTCGCCCCTGAAAAAGTCAACTAAATCGTTAGAATTAGGAACAGATTCTACTAGAACACATGTAATACACCCAAATTGATATTTTATTAGGTGAGCAAAAAATTCATGTCCCTAACATTTAATAAGAAATGAGACATGAACTTTCGCACTCGTCTAACAAAACTATTTTTCACGGAATACCTGGAGCAAGAAGAAGCAATCGCGAATCGACGGTGCAGTTCTCTGAAGAGGAAACAACTTTACCAAACTCGGGTCGACCTGGTCTCAGCATCCGTCGAAGACACTCACTACTTGCTCCAGGTATAAATCCGCAGCACCCTCCAAGGACAACGAATCGAATTCGAGAACGACCACGAGGTCCGAAGGCGATGCGCTCCGCGGATAAAATATTTCGCGAATCCCGTGAATCTCGCGACCGTGACTTAGCCTGAATTTGCGAACTGACCGCGCATCCCGGGCGAATCCTCATATTTCTCGCAAATGCCGCCCGTCGGGCTCGGGCCGCGTACTCTTGTTCCCTAAGTGCAGGAAAACGTAACTTACTTCGTCCAATCAGCGGAACGCCGTAGTTATATAGGCGCGTATTCTCCCCCGTCGTTCAAGGCGCCTCGTGGTGTACGCCGACCAGGTGGGTGAAGGTGGTGGTAAGATCGTCCAGGTGGAGGAGGCAAGTCCACGTACGAACGGAGGAAACGGAGCTATGGTGGTGGGTTCTGATGGACGTGTATCACGGGAACCTCGGGTTCGTAGCGATGGGACCGATCCTTCGCTTGTTTTGAAAAAACAGAAACGCTGTGCTTGACCGAATTGCATGAATATTCGATATAAACTCGGGAAATGTTAGCACCGAGTTTATAGGGTAAACAAGATTTTCTTTTCCTTTTACTTTTTTTTTTTAACATCGCGTATTTCCGGTAACAAACAATTCTATGGTTCAATAGAAGCTTTCATTAGTCCATTGGAATTTTCTTGAATTTGTAAACCTAGAATAGTAAGAAATTAATCCTTCGCACTCGGGAATTTTGAATTTTTCTATATTTTGTCCCTTGTGAAGGGATATCGGAGTGCAAAGGGTTAATTTTTTTGTTACTTTGACTTTACTTTGGATTCAGTTTGCTTAAGTTGGGAAAGGATATGTTTATCTGTTTTTGATTGGATACTGAGAGTGAGAGAAAAGGGGAGAGAATTTTTTAGAAATTGTAGAGGTCGAAGTGATGTTATAGCGAGTAGGTGTTTCATAAAACATAGTTTGATATCTGCAATTTATTTTTCCTTTCTATAGATTTCTTGTAATGTTGAACCAAAAGTACGAAGTTTGGATAAGTTTGAGCAAATATTTTAGCGAGGTAAAGCGAGACTAGTATTTTTTTAAGTACTAAGCAGCTAAAATTAAGTTCGTAACGAGTACTTAGATATTTCGTAAAATATCAAAGATTGAGTAAAGAAAATAAAGTAAGATTAAACAAAGAATTTGGAAGTTTAAAAGACTGAGTAAATATATTAAGAAGAGAATTTTCCAGAAATTATAGAGATAAAGTTGAGTTATAACGAGTAGATATGTTATAAAAACCTTCTCAATGTCTTTCGTTTTTCTTTTATTTTTCTAGAGCAAGTTAAACAGATTTCTTATAAAATGAAATAAGAACCGAAAAAAATTGCAGTTCTTCCAGCAAACAAAGAAGACACAAAAAACATATTTAGAACTATTATAAATACTATTACTAGATTTTTAAGCAACCGTTACAAAAAAAATTTGCTAAGTCAATAGCGTCGTGATCCGACTTAATAGCTCTGATAGTCTTATTCTTCAGCTACTGCAAAGTAGGGTCTTCTCATGGAAATCGAGTTCGACTGTATATTAGATAACTGTTCAAGCTTTTATGCAAATAGGAATGATGTCACTGACAGTCAAAATTCTAGCTTTGCTGTAGTTTCCCGTGAAGTGAAACCTACCTGCTTGTCTATGTTGAACTGGAATTTTTGTGTGAACAAGGTGAAGATGTGTTGTAATACTTGTCGTTACAAACTCTAAGAGATTTAAAAAAATATATAACAGAGAATCTTGCAGGAACAAGATATCAATTGATTTTAGATACCTTAAACATGGTACAAGATTTTTCACTCAAATAAGCTTGCTATTCAGTAGAATATTCAACACATTCGATCTTATTTATTCTCCTTTGGTGCTAATAGTTGTCAAGTGGGCTTCTGGATGGAAGGGAACCTATTCCGTGTAAAACTTTCTCTATAGAACTTTATGGAATTCATTGTGTGGGACATCTGAATCAAGTTTGAGGCTTGGGATAGTCCACGAATAATTTCTATATTTTTCTGGCGAAGTTAGGAAACGAATTTCAGGATAGGAAAACATTTTATTTGATCACTGAAAATGATGAAGCTCTATCTAGAGTTTTCTAAAAAAATTCAGCAAGGATCTAGAAATCATCCTCTACGTAATCTTGACACTCATAAGTGTCATGAGTAGACTACGAATTTTTATTGAAAATCAAACGTTCACAATCGTAAATAAACAATTCAAGCTTGAATAACAATGTTGTTTTATTTTATAAATACTGTAGCCAGTATTACAATTTTAGTATTTGACATTTTTCAGCATCAGTCAGTGATTTGTCGAATTTTGCATAGTTAAAATTGTAACAAATGCATAAAATCCACTGTCTAGTCATGAGGCTTTAAGAATCTACTAGAATCATATTTATTAAATTTCTCAGCAAGGGGAGCAGCAAAAACTGCTAATAAAATTCGTGAATTCGACTTTTCAAAATCGCAGTTCCAGATCACGAGGGAATTGGTCCCATCGCTACCCGTTCGCTCTCCTTCCTCCGTGTCCGTTGTCCACCTCTAAGGAACCCCGGGCGATCTTTCTTTACGCCGCGATGGCCCATCGTTCCGGAGAAAGTGATCGAGAACGCGATCCGGTCGAGCGAGCCCGAGCGGGTTTCGTTCTCCTCGCGTGTTCCACGGCGACGGCGACGGTCTCCGTCCAGCGAAGGCGAAGTTCAGGGGGGAACGCAAGGTTATGTATCAAGGTTATACCTGGTGCTCCAGATCGTCCGGTGCCGTTAAGGGGATGTCGAGTAGAGGTGGAAAGAAATCGAGCGTGTTCTCCAAGCGGAGCGTTCGCCCGGAGAATTTTTTTCTCCCGAGACGGTTTAATCGATTTCGGTGCGGCGCCGATACCCGTCTGCAGGAGGCGGGTTTCTCTTCCGGAAGGCCTCAAGGCCTGGACCATCGCCGCTTTTCCTTTCGCGCATTCCGTCCGCGGACCGGAGAAGCGCCACGGCGGCAATGAATAATCGAATTGATGACTGGATGGACTTTTATGCGCTTCCACGATCGCATTTTTATTCAAATTCATGTTTTATTCCTTGTGCATCCAATAGCTGATATTATAGAATCGCCGCTCTTTGGATCTTTTTAGGTTCAACCAGATTTCATGGTAAACAATCTCCGAACTTTACTTTCAAAGCTTCGCCTTCAGTAAATAGGAATAGACTTCCTTTACTCGGATGATTTCTATTTATGCATTCGTTTGGTATTTCTATTTGTGCATTCGTCGGCTCTGAAGTTTTTTGCATTTTCCACAGATGTTCATAAAAATTTGTCAAGGTCAGCCAAAGGAAAAAAAATGTCAACCTCCGTCGAGAATCGCAACGATTTTCGAAACTTTCGCGAGGCTTAGTCGTCTCGAACGAAACAACCGGAGGTTGCGGCCACGCCGACTGCGTTTTGTTTGAAAAGCTCGTAATTGTGGCCAGGCGAACGAGTGAAAGTTCACATTTGCTCGGAGGAAAATTTATAAACGCGAATGCAATAATCCGAACGGCGGTTTTCCCTGCGTCGACGACCGACGATTACGGTTCAATTTCTACGAATAAACTTCGTACCTAATCGTCGGGGGAGAAATATCTGTCGATTCAAAACACGATCGTTTGCGCTAAAGAGCTTACCTAACCGAGTCAAAAACGATAATCCTCCTGAATTCGCGGGGCTCAGATGTTCTTCGCGAATGAAAGTGAATTCTTTGCTCCACAATAGAGAGCCAGACGTCTGAGAGCGCGCGGAACCGACTGAGTTCCGGCCATTCCAGTTCGTAAATCATTCGGTCGCTCCAGATTTTCGAATCCCGACCCCGGAGGAACGATCCTCGACGTTTCACCTTAACTACTGTATCCGGGATGCATGAACCTCTGATGTAACCACTTTTCTTCGGCTTTTCGAGCCAAAGCCGCCAATCTTTGATCCTGCGAAACTTTCGTGGAATTCTTTGGGTTTCTTGTACATTTCTCTGTTATTATTGATTGATTTAGTGGAGATTAAATATTTCTGGAAATTTTTAGAGGCTTTGAATTTCTAAGAAATTTGGGGGAAAAGAATTTCGGACTCGTGTTACGTGCCGTTTGATTTGCAGAAGCGTTTGCAATGTGGAGAGGGTTGCAAATTGTAATAAAAATTCAGTCTTTGAGGGACAGACATTTTTTTCAATATTCACACTTCTGTTCATAAATCATGGTACGTTTTCTTAGTTTGTTGGTCATCAAAATGATTATTAGGATGTTCATATCAGATGTGAGAGTTTAAAAAAAATTTTGAATTAGAATTATTTAAAAATTGCTTTATAAAGCTTTTTGACAAATAATCTATATTTATAATAACACAAATATTTCATGAAGTATTTCATATGAAAATCAAATTAATTTGTTTGTAATCAACTTATTTGCTAGTATTTTTATTTATTCTTTGACAGTGAGAGTAATAAAGGTTTTTTAATACGTAGCATGAATTGTTTATATTATTGTCGTTTTTTCTAACATTGTTGCCTGTTTTTTTTACGATTGTTACTAATGCTTCTTGTTACTATTTCATTTTCATTAATTATTATACTCATTGTGAATGTTATTTCCAAAAGAAATTTTAACTATCAAATAATTTTTATTTCTTCAAATAATAATCAATTCTTTATTATTCTTCCAATTATTCGTCTAGCCTCAAATCGTTTAATTGGCCAAATACAGAATATTGTGACATTTGAAATAATTCTTTATCAAATAATAGTTAGTATTATTTAAAATATTTATTTAGAAATCAGTATTTCAAATCAATTTCGCCCAATTCTGGTTCATAAAATTTACTGCTATTATTTTTACTCATTTCATTTCGCTAATTTCTTGAGCCATGTTCATTATATTAATTCTTATCCCAGGAAAATGGCTTATGAACTACTCTGTATATCTTTTATCTAACGCAGTTGTGAACCGAAACGACAGCAAACATTTTCACTCCAGATATTCGACCCACAAATCGCCTTGTAATAGCCACGCCGCTTTCTGGAATGTCGCAAAGGAACCAAAAGAGCCAAAGACACACAATTACGACAGTATTCCCGGAAATGATTGCCTCGCACTCGTTAGAAATTGTAGATAAAATGAGTAATCCCTTCGTTTCGCTCCGCGGGAAAAGGAAATTATGCGAGACTTCGTCTCGTCCATCCGGTTGATACCGGTTGTAAATTTCCTGTAACGTTCGATTTTCTTCATTGTTCGACTTTTATGAAGATTATTCCCCTTCCTATGGACCTGCTTTCACGGATATATTGAAGTTGAAGGTAATCGGTTTGGATCTTTACACGAATTTCTCCTCGGTGATTTCTTCGTCGCGTCCCTATCTCGAACAGTTGAGGATCATCCATCGAGGGCAACGAGCAAACGGGTGTTCCAAAGAAAGTTTTATCTCTCCTATTCTACCCGCGATACGCATCTTTCGGGCGTGTTGGTTTCTTTCACGAAAGGTCCTGGTAGTCTACTTTCTACCATAAAAAAGGTATCCCTCTCGGACGAAAGGAGAATAATAAAAGAGTTAGCAGAAACTGGAGCCCGAGGGATCGAGCTTAATTAGAATGGACAGTATTGGTCCAGTTAACTCCGCCATGCTCGAGGCGAGTCAATAATTTTATTCGTGGAATGCAAGAAATTGAAAGTTTAACTCGGTTTGAAATTTCAAACCTTTCCCGTGTCTCCGAGCTGCAAATGGTAGAATTTCATTATTGTTGCGGTGTTAATTTTACAACAGGCAATTATAATACATCCTATTCGGAAGGGAATCCTCTCGTCTCCCGTTTTTTGTCGGCGTAATTTCGCAGGAGTGAAAGGCGCCCAGTGATTTCATTCGAACAGCGTCGAACAGAGGTACGCGCCTCCACGCACGTTCGCATGCCCATATAAACAAACCTTATCACGTTACCTAATCGTTACTACTCACTGTCCATTGTCGATTAACACCTTCGACGTTCGGTTTTCGCCAATTAAAGTCGACGCGAGCTCTCTTCACATCGTATTATATAGCTAAGCTCCAATATCGAATTAATAATTATTAAAAAAACGCTGGGTTTAGTTCCTAAACCGTGGATAAATAATCTCCTGTGAGATTTTCTTGCAATTGGAAGAAAAATAGCATTAGGGTCATTTGGGGTAAAAGTACGCAGTGCCGTTTTCTCTGAGGGGGGTGAGAGGACGGGGACACTGGCTCGTTAGGATTGAGTACGCGTGGGCCGCCATTTTGGGTCAACGCCTGTTGAGCGGTGCGAGTCCCGCTTTCTGAATTAAAAATAAAAATTTAAAATTGTCGAGTTATTTCGATCTTTTTCGTACCAAGGAAAAGTTTGTGGACGTATTATTTATGTATTTTTAGAGGTAAGTTGTTTTTGTTGATTTTATATAGTTATTGAACGATTTTTCCAGAATAACATTTTAACCTAACTTTATTGGAATTCGAACTAGTACGAATTGTTTTGGTTACCGGTCAAATGGGGTAAAAGGACGGGGGTAAAAGTACGTACTGGTATTTAGGTTACTGTCTACTTGTTTTTGAACTCTTAATAATATTTGGAGTAAAAACATATCTGCTCTGATAAAGGCTTGAGCATAATTTCGTTTTGTTGAATCTATGAAAAATTATAACTTTATGATGGCTTCCTAAATTTGACGTTTCTAATTTCTATTGTTTTTGTCATCTTTAGCTTCATTTATTAAAAATAATATAAAAATATGTTCCATGTGTTTATTATTTGTTCATTTTCTTTTACTACACCTGAATGCATACTTTTACTCTACATGCGAACTTTTACCCACACGACTGCGTATTTTTACCCACATGTCGAGGTAAAGGTACGCAGTCTGACCAAGTCACTCTTTTGCTTAATTTAAAAAAAACCGTTTGGCCTATCGTCAAATATTCGTTACATTTTATGAGTCTATTAAATATGCTACCGATAGCGCAAAAAAGTGTTCCTAATATCATGGTAGTTTCGGCTCAGTGAAGCAAACACAGCAAAAGCGCGTCCTTTTACCCCGAATGACCCTATAAACGTAGGGCAGATGAGCCAATAAATGAACGCGTTACCAATAAATGAACGTTATACACAAAAATAAAGCCGGGAATCCACCAGAAAGCTAAGCTAAGCTATGCTATGCTATGCTATGCTATGTTTAAACAATACATTTTTATTAACTTAGCTTAGCTCTTGGTGGAAACTGATCCATAAAAATCTATTGAAGCTCATTTTTTTTAAACATAGCTTAGCATAGCATAGCTTAACTTAGCTTTCTGGTGGATTCCCGGCTTAACACATGATTTCTACCAAATTCAACTGTCATATTGTTCGCAAACATTTCGCAAACGCTGGTGGAGACCAATGAATTAATAAATCATTCATCGGTAGAGACACACCGATGAAAAATTGTTGCAAGAACACCCAGAATTGCCATTTATCCATTTCTTGATCCAGAAACTTCGAGTTTCGATTTCATTTAAATAGCATTTTAACTTTCGCGAAATTTCAGCTGTCATTCGTAAGCAAGAATCGTCGTTTAAACCGTTTCCTGCGTAATTAGTGTCCCCTCCCGGGTTGTCTATCCGGATTACGCAAGACGCAGCCTTTTAACATTCGATTAGCGCGTCGAATGCGTTTTCGTTCATTATGCCGCGAGCACGCGTTGCATGTGTGAGCACGCGTTTAGTACCTGGGCGCCCCGGGTACACGGAACATATCCGTTTTATCCCTCTCGACGGCGTCAGAACTTCAGTGAAAGTAACCCAGGCACCGGCGGGCAATTGATGTAACAGCTTCGTCCTGGACTCGGGTCTATCTCGTCACCGCGTTACGGATCGTGACGTCTTCTGAAACTGGGATAGATTGGTCGCTATTAATAAGCGAGCGCCTCGGTGAAAGGTATTCCGTTATTTCTTTGGGCCAACACTATTCGCGCCTGGATAATGCGAGTATTGTGCGACTATGTTTGCATGTGGGAGAAGGAGGAGCTAGAAAATTACGGAGGAAGTCGTGACAAGTCATGGCGTTGAATTGATGACAGTGAATTAATGACGGTTCTTTAATTATGGAAGGGAACAATAGTAAAAGTTGCTTGTCAATTACGAAGAATTACGTTGCTATTGGGATCCACCTTCTTTGATCGCTGGTGACCCGAGAAGAAACTTCGCGCGGACGAGAAACACCGCTGACAGGAAAAGCGATCGTCCGAACTTTTCTACCTTTTGTATTCATGAAAAGCTTCTGTTATAATTGAATACATAATTTGAGCTGCTCGTTCTAATATTTATGACGTTTTCGGGAAAATCAGGAAGCCGATGGTTTCTTTCTACAAGATCTTGAACTCGAGGCGTGAAACGCAATTGTCAAGGTTCACACCGGAGCGCGTCAGAATGCGCTAATCTCGGAACTAGCGGCTTTTGCCACTTTCACACATTGTACATTGAACAGAGGAATGTTTCCAGAGAGCAGGAAGTTATTTAGATCGTCGTTAGATCTTTTCGCGAACGCCGTGAATTCGACTGGTGAAATGCAGTCAGAGTAATTACACTGTCAACAAACCGGCATTAGAAAACTTGGACACTTCGCTCACTGAACTTTACTAGGAATACATGATACAACTCTTTTTTTTTTTTATCATAGTTTCTGCAGGAATCAAACGCAGTTTTTAAGGCGGATCGTTGATTAAAGGAGACCGACACCGTATTTATTAGAACGTAAAAATCTCTTCCATAGGAAGATAAATCAAGCATGGACATAAATATCCTGGCGCACGATCTTCTACGCGAATTTCTACGTCGCCCCCTGACATTTGATACGGCCTCATTGGAGGCGGATGGGAAAATGTAACCATTGGAGTGAACATCTTTAACATATTAGGAAGCATCACTGCATTTCCAGTCAACTGTAACTAATTACAAGAATTTATAATTTTATAGATTACATCGGCAAATCGTTTCGACTATTTTCATTTTCTCTGGCCTCGATGCTGCCTCGTCTATGCAGCAATTTATTCGCATCGGTCTGTTCCTGTAACCGCAAGACGCGACGCCAATGGATAATAGCCGAATCGAAAGGAAACTTCCTCCATGTGCATCCACGGGGTCATCAGGTTCATCCGAGTACTCTTTTCTCATGTGACTCGGTCTTCTCCTTTTCCCTGGGCTCCTGGACGAGCGTCGCGCAGGCGACTTCCACGCGACGGGAAAGTCACGGTCGTGAAACGTGTGTGTTTGCCTTCTAGGCGAACAACAACCTATGCAGGAGCTACGGATTTTCGACTTGTAAACGAGCGAGCGCGTATACAATCGCTTCCGCTATAATGAATGAGTAGAGAGCTGCCGGAGGATGCGCATCCCAGCGGAGGAGTCGCACTTTTGGGTCGAGAGTGAAACCGGCTTCGATGCACCAACGCGATCGAGCCAATTAAGAAGGCTTGAGAAGCGAATCGATAGAAATACCGAACAGGTGTATCATAATGAGCAGAACATCGTTTAAAGATTCAGTACATTTCGCTGGAACGCTGAAATTATTTTTTTGAACGAAGAAAGTGTATTTGCAATGAATGTGGATGAAATTGAAAATTGAATGTTGATTCAGATTTGGTAGGATATTTTTTCTAGCAGGGATTATTTATTTAGAGTATTAATTTTAGGAGAAAATTATGTCAAAATCTGGTGTTGGAATATTTGGTAGTCAGGATTCAGGATTGAAAAGTAATAAAAATCAAGAAGTGTGTTTAAAGAAAATTAAGAGACGAAGAAATTTATCTTCGGATCAGAGATGGGGAAAAATTAATGAATTAGTTTCTGTAAAAGCAAATTATTATGCAGAAAATTTCTGAAGAGAATGGTTTTTCATTGTCAATTTTCAAGGAAATTTTTGGTAAATTTCTTTTTTATTATTGTTAAATTTTGTTTCATTTTGTATTAGTATTTTTCCTTTAATTGAGGGCATTGAGAGAATTTCAGAATTTTTAAAATTTTTATTGTAGTCATTTATCAAGTTAGGTTTCACATTTTTATAAGTAAATTCATTCATACGTACGTAATATTTTTATTTAACTTTGATTATTAATTACTCAAAGTTTATCAAAAAAACTCTAAGAGATCCACATGATATTTTATAAAAAAATACTTTAACATAAGTGTTCTACCTAAAAAATTATTAATATAATTAATAATATTTTTTTAAATATAACATAAAGCTTAGAAATCCTGAAGAATTTGTTGAATTCTGAATAAATCTGTTTCAATTATTTTCAAGTAACTAAACTAACTGACAATATAACTAATAACTACCAATATCTGAAAATAGCTAATCTGGACTTTAATAGCTAAAGCAAAGGTATTTCCTCATCACTACATCGGATTAATGAATTGCATGCTCCGTTTCTGAATCAATGTTGAGGTCGATCGCTCGAGCATCGAACTCTGACGCGTTTAGAGGAAAAAAAAACCCGCGGTGCGTAAGAGGGAGACAAAAGATCACTTTCCCTGCAAGGAGTTCATTAATAATGCATAACCGCGCTCGTTATTTGTATGTAAGCGATCACAGGACTTTTTCCCATGTTTGCGCGGATTATAAATTCACCGATTACTTATATAACGATGTATAATTGTGTCTTCGCACGTACATCCGGAACTCCTCGCGAGTTCCCCCGCGAAGGTTTCCCGTCATCTTTTTATAACGTTTCATTTCTCCACGAGCCAATTTTTGAAGCATCCGGAGAGCCCGCCGCTTCCGTGATGATCGTGGCAGATGCATGGGTAGAGAGTTGCATCGAGTCGATGCATTCGAGACGATTTTAATTTCGAAAGTGAAACTCCCGACTCTGTAATCAATGATGCGCCCTCTCCGGGTGAAATCTCCGTCGGTTAATCGACGGTTCGATTGTGTGTCACGATGCAGTCTATCGATTAATGGCTGTCGCTGGTCTAGAAACACTGATTCGAAGTGAGAACTGGGTCAATCCTCGCTTCGCCAAAGTCTCCTACGTCGACGATTTTAATTAAATTTCGTGGAGTAGTATATTCATGGTTTACAGATATAAAGCTGCAATTATTCAGTTACATAGTCGTGACGAAAGTTGAAGTAAAATTTGAGGAAAATTGTTTAGATTGAAATATTTGGGTGGTGAAAGACTTTCGATTTTTTCTCCCGGATTCATATCCTAGTAGATAAATAACTGTTCATGCATGCAGTCGTCTTTTATGAGGCGCAGTGTAACATAAATTTATGTTTCACTTGTTTCATCGATAAATCTTATCCCAATATATGCACAGATACAGAATAATAATATATGTACTTGAAATTTCACGTGCATATTTTTACTTTCACCGTGGAACGATTTTATTAATAATAAATAAATACTCGGGGAGAAATTGCGTACAATAAGTTGACGCGATTATTCTTTCGAGAAAAATTCTTGTCATTGGAATTTAAATTCCAAAGATTCTTGAAGTTTTCTCAACTTTATTGTGATTTCTATTACAGTAGAACCTCGATTATCCGACTTAGTATTTCTTGTAATAAAATGTTAATAATTAGTTGCAAACGGTTCGAATATGGTTCAAGTCTTACCTGAAATCCTGCTGTCTGCTGTACTTTTGTAACTAGACAGCGGATTTTATACAGTTGTGGCAATGTTGAGCTTGCAAAAAATCTATAGGACTGTTAATATATCCAAAAATATACAAAATATCAACAATATTATTCAAGTGAGAATGTTTCAAATATTAAACATACTGTTTCTTAAATTCCAATTTTTTATTTGTGCTTGTAAAAATTTTATTTTGCATAAAGATCCGCTGTCTATTTATAATTAATTATTAATTGAAACTCTGGCTAATAAAAATTGAGGATAAATGGGAGTCGGATAATCGAGATTCTACTGCATTAACATCAATATTTCTAATTTCTAGAAGAAAGTACGAATATTATTCCTCTTTAATCATTGTATTTCTCGTTCCTTTAAATTGTATTAAAACTTTTCCATTCATTAAGGGTTTCGAAAATAAAATTAGAAGCTTCACTGTCAAAATATTTCATTCCAGTTTTTAAAATATTTCATGCTGTTTTCCCAAATTTCTACGTGTATTTCTCGAACAACTAGCTACCTGTTTACAATTATAATTACAGTCACATTATGAATAAGGTCTCCTAGCTAATCTTCCTCATAGCGGAGCCTCCTTTCTACCCATAGAAGTATTGCGTAAAAGCATTGATTATTCGTGACAGATTCGCATAACTATGATGATATACGACGCACACGGATTATTAACTAATGTAACCAGTAAGGATTGCATGACGTTAGGTCAATCTCTTTCCAAAGTATCAGTCAAGGGACAACTTATGAAAGCAGCAAGGATATCTTTCGCATGATGCGAGCCGTCGATGAGTTAAGGTCCGCAGTTTCTAACGCAAGTTCAATGCCTTGTCTGTTACTCTGTTGATGCAATGCATTATTGACAGGTTAGCATCGACGGGCGTGTAAATATTGATGGAAAAGCAACACGCGAAACACGAACACCTTCTACAGATGATAGGGGAGAGTCGTACTCACGGACAAAAAATATCCTGCATTCTAACACAGACGCATGCTAGTAACTTCAACTGCTATTAGTCAGACGTAGCTGTTTCAACTGTGAAATTGTTCTTTAGCTTTACTTACTTTGCAATTTTTCTGTGTTATAGAACGCAGGATATTTTTTGACCATGTGTACAGCTAGTTTTCACCTTTACTGTTAATTAATGCATTACTTCATTTGGATAAACAAATAAATGTTAGAGTCACAGCAATACATTCCGGCGCCGTTTTAACGTCAAGACTTAATTGATTAATTATATTTGAGTAGTCATGGTTGTCATACGTCATTAAAGTGCTTAAAAAACGAGTTACAATACGACAGAACTTGTGTTAAATGCTCTCAATCCTATTTGGATTGAATCGAGAATTCAAAGTTAAATTAATTTTGCGTGAAACTTTAAGAATTTATAACTTTAGGAATTCTGCAATAGAGATAAAAATTATTTAAATGCATTTCAAAAAATCTACACGAAGAAATTATGTAATCGATGATATGTTTTCTGTTTTAAAAGTGCGATTAAATACTCAAACAATTTTATAATTTGAGAAACTACCAAATCACCTTTTCTTTAATTTTGCATGGAAAAAGATTCATATTGCAAAAAGATTCAGTCCTCCGATTTTCAAAGATTTTTCACTTATTTTTTAACGCTACTGAAGTTCATCTTTAAATACTATTTGTACTAGAAATTACTTTTTCCAAATTTGATTTTTACCAAGATTAGCTCAAAGTATAGTACAAAAGCTTATAGAATGGTTGGAACTATACGAAGCTCCCCTACACGTCTTCGAGATGCGTTTGATCTCGATTCGAAAGTGAAATTTGTTTCGATCCGCGGTCAGCGATGCGCGTTATCTAGGTGAAATTACGTTTCTAATAGGCGGTGGTATAACCCGTCATTATCCTACATGTTGACCTGCATGTTTCATTCACGTGTTAGATGATTCCACGTTACGTGCGATGCAGAAGTAAATAAACCGTTATTCGATACTCGCGTAACTTTTCTATCGATATTCCACGACCGCCGTGTTTACTCTATCGGGATCATCGTCGAGGCGTTGATGCAAATGATGTGTAGGCTTACGGGCAAAGTGAACTGTTCCGTGCAAGAAATTTGCGACGAGATGTGGAAGTGGGGGCGAGTAAGAGAAACTTGTTGTGTTTCATTTCGGAAGGAAGAATATGTTTGGGTTGTACTACTTTTTTCGGAAATGATCTCAGTCGTTTATTATTCTGATTTCGTAAGGATTTAGTAACTCGAAGATTCCTACAATTTTTGGAGTTGAAGACGCGTGGGAGACTCTAGAAATTTCGAATTTTCGAGACGGCTAAAAAATATCAAACGAAAGCGAGATTCGCAAGATAAAAAGCAGATTGACGGAGGAAAAGTACTTGCACGTGCTCGTCTTCGTTGCAGCAAGTCATGTGAAAGCGGCCTTGCCGAGTTAACGCAGATCATGACGCGGTGCTTTTTGCCTCTTCGTATTCTGCATGGCCTACGAAAATTGACCAACAATTTAAAAAAAAAAAACAACGCGATATCGAACTTTCGAAAGAAACACTTGAATAATTTCTAGCTGCTCGGAGCAAAGCGAAACGGATAGTCGAACAAGAAGAAAAATGTGAACAAAACGATTGTTCTACGATTTACATACTGAGGGTAAAGCTGTTACGTCACACGTTCTAATAGAAAGTTTACAGGCTCGATGATTTTGTCTCCGATAGCGTGGATGTCAGGAAAACTCACGTCACACGAATGAATTTTCGAAGTAGCGCAGTCCACTTTGTGGATCGCCGGCTGATTCAGTTAATGAAAATGATCGTCCGCCGCAAATTGCTGCAAATCCCTCGTACGAACGATTCACTTTCTATTGGGTAATACATGTGATCGTATATGTCCCCTAAGCGGCGCGTCATACATAAAGCATGAACAACTTTCGATGTTTCGATTCGCTACAAATAGACCGAGAGTGCAAGGACACGCACGAAACCTGTTAGAAGGAAACAGTTACCGTCGAAAATAGTTTATGAATAATCTATTCGCCGATTCTTCTGCAGTTCAACAAATAAATGTGCGAATCTGTAATTTCAGTTTTACGCAAATGCCAGCTATTTCTATTCATACACGTGGTATATTTTCGTAAAAATTCCAGAAGTGAACTGAAATATTTCAGTGATTTTCTAATTTTCGATAAGGATTTTTAACTCTCATAAATAGAAAGAAATAAATGACAATCCAAACTGCAGTATTTGTTTTTTAATTTGAGTCATCTTTTATGAAAAAACTCAATTGGTAATGGAAATAATTGCATTTAATGTGGATGCATCATAAAAGGATTAGAGAGTAGAAACTTTTTTTTTTTAATTTGTAGTTGTTTTGCAGAATATCACTTTCTCTGAAATTCCCAGAAAATTGTTAGAAGTTTTTCATGAATATAAATTGTATGATAATTTTAGGAATTATGCTATAGAGCTAAAAATTATTTAAATGTGTTTCAAAAGATCATCACGAAGAAATTATGTAATCGATGATCTGCTTATTTTTTGCTTCAAAAGTGCGATTAAATATTTAAACAATTTTACACTTGTAATTACAAGACTTTGTTTGCTTTTATATATTTTATCAAATCCAAAGATTTTCGTGATTTGATAATCAAACAAGTGACAGTATCACTTGCCTAAATACTGTGGGACTAAGGTCTGTCAATGATTCAGCAAATGAGACTTGTTCAACAGTATCAAAATACGACTTTAAAGAAATTTAAAAAAATTTAGAAACTTCTTACAAAAAAATCGCGTGGATTCGAATCGCCTGCATTTCATTTAACTTCTTCCAAATTTTCACTCTCTAAAATTTGTCATTTCCAAAACCATAAAAGAAATTCCAAAAATGTAATGGAACCTCCAAGAAATTCTATTAAGGATAAATTTCAATAACAATCTTAGCCAAAAGGTAATCAATTTCCAAGATATTAATAAGGCTTTTTTCTGTGAAGGCAAGTAGTCAGAAATAACTAGACTGTGGATCTTTATGCAAATTCGAATGGTTAAGAACATAAGAAATGAACTAAAACTTGAATAAAAGTACATTCCATCTTCTAAATATTATAAAATATATTTTACATTTGATATTTCATTTATTTTTGCATTTATGTACAGAAATATTATGTACTAGAAATAACAATAGTTTTATTATAAATTCGGTTGAATTCATTCTTACTTTTTATTTCATTTTGTCAATGCATTACACATTTGATTTTTTTTATCATAAACTTGTTTGTTTGAATGTACCTGAAAAGCAGCTGCTAAGAATGAAATGCTCAAACTATAATTTTCCTTTTTACTTACCTGAAAAGCAGTGAAAAGTGCTTAAATATACATAATTTTCTGTACACAAGATTTCAAAAACTTTCGCTTATACATTTCGCAATAATATTTCATGAAATACGCGTTAAGTTGAAAGTTGAATGATTCAAAGCCATTGAATCAATTTTTCTAAAATTGTTCAAGGAGTTTTACTAATGCTTAGAGATTTATTCCTCCAATCTGCAAAAATGTTGCTTATTTTCAATACTACTAAAGTTCATCCTTAAATCTGTTTACTTCTCTAAATCTAATTCTCTACGAAGTTTCTAGTCTCCACAAACATTCCAGGTTCTCAAGAACCTGAATGCAACAGAACCACGCGCGTTCTGGCGCCTGCAATTGCATGCAGCGCGGATATATACCAGCAGCCACCACGCTGCCAAGTACTTTCACTGTCCGTGGAAGCCGAAGACACGCGAATCGGAGCTTTTCCTCAAGCTCGTATCCAACGGTACCGGTTCTCCGTTCAAGGAGCTGCCTCCACCTGTAGGAGGACGTTCGAAAGCGTTCCTTATCTCACGCGCGAGAAACGGGAATTAACCGTGAGATCCCGACGAAGAAAGTAGGGGGGCTCTCGGTGTTTATTAAGGTCGAGGTAATGAGGAAGACAGAGGAGTGCGCTGATCTTCGTGACCGACTTACACTTGCCACCAGAAACGCATCCATCTTTCTGACATCCCGTTGCATTTTCGTAACGCGCCGCTTTTACCTTTTTTGTCGACGCGGAAGAGAAAATCGATTGAGGCATAACTGTTCTTCTCTGAAATTTTCGGTGAAAGGAAAGTTTCCGAGTCTCCGTGGAATTTCCCAAAGTTTAATTCGCACTTCGGACACAGTAAAGTCGCGATATTTGCGTGTATTTCTCGTTCTAGTGTCATTTAAATTCAGAGGATTTTAAATTCAGATGATTTGAACGCAATCAAAGGGAGAAGCAATTGGTTCATCCAACTTGTTTACAAGTAACACCGCCTAAACTAGATTTCCATCTCTCTCCGGTAAAAACTTTCTTCTCGTTACGCGGTCCTCGACTGCTCGAGCGTTAACGAGTCCCGCGGCTTCCTCGATCGATCTTCTTCGCGTCCGCACATGGAAGACGTCGCAAAAAGCACAATCGATTAATCAGTCTCCTCTCGAAAGTCGCTTCCTCGTTGTTTTCGGTTACCGTCGAACATCCACGAGCCCGTGTATCGGCTCCGTGTACCACTTCCGGCGTCTCTTCTTCCTCCCGCAGCTTCTCTCCGCTCCCGCGCCTTGTCGCGGTGCGGGAGCGGAGAAAGTAAAGGTCGTGCGCGTGAATCGCGACCCCGGAGACCCTGGGACGCGTTCTTTCCCTCGGGTCTCATCTCTTATCCTTAGAAAGCATCTTCCTGCTCTTCCTTTCGTGCTGGCGCTTTCATCTACCGGAGGATTCAATGTTTACCGCCGGGGTCACGCGATATCGCGCGCTCATAACGCTTTGATGCGCTCGTGGGAATCGGAAGAACGCTTTTCGCACTTCTGCGTTGTTTAATGATACATGAGGGTACCTTGACGAGCGCTTCTCGCGTTTAACTTTCATCTTTGGAGAGCCTTTGTGTCGTGAGTCGAGGTTTTCTCTCGAATTAGCTACGCATTTGTTTGCGAAGGAATTCTGTGCGGAGTCATCTTCGCAAGAACTGAGTGTTTGTAGCACCGTTGCGAGGTTCGAAATTCGGGGGATAGAATTGCAGGAGCATAAATAAAAAAATGTATTTTATTATGGTAACATACACAAACATTGTACAAAAATATTGATATGTATGTACTTTCGTAAACAAATTGTTATTTACAAGTATGAACTAATTACATTGAGTCTACCCATCCGGTAGCAATTCGTGAATGGGGTAAAGTTGATGATGATCTCAGGGATGAAGCAATGCTGGATCTCGAGTGATTTGCCTGGCGAAAATTGGTTTTGTAGTTCTCAAATAAATACTCTTCCGGAATCTTCCAACGCGGAAAATAATTAAGAAAAATTTCCAGCGTCGCATTCAAGACTCGCGGCGATTTTGCGACTCCTCTCTTCATGAATTCGTATAACAATAAGCAAAACCTTTGATCGATCGAATTTTCCACGGGTACGTGAAATTCCAAGGTGTCCCTCGTGCATAATCGCGACGGTGGAAGATCGGATCCGTCACTGGGGCGTCGACTTTCGACTGGGGACCTTTGATCTCCCGCTACAACTACACTAGTGGAAAACTTAACAACGACGAGGCCGTCGCCGAGGATCAAGGCGGACCGAAGGCGACGACCGCGCGACAGTAATTTACTTGTACCCGTGGTGTTCGTCGTGGTGGGGCTCCGCGGGCACCCAAACTTTCTCCCAAACGGGCTTCCAGACCTTCTTCCACGCCGGCACCTGGACGTCCTTCCAAACCGGCACCCATTTGCTCTTCCACTCGTCCTTCCACACCTGTTTCTTCTGCGTGACCCAGATCTGCTTCTTCTCTGGTACCCAAACCTGCACCGACTCCTCCTTCCAGACGAGCTTCTTGTCCGACACCCACACCTGCTTCTTCTCGGTCTTCCATATCTGCTTCCACTCGGCCTTCCACTCGAGCTTCTTGTCGTTCACCCACACCTGCTTCTTCTCCGTCCGCCAGACCTTCTTCCACACCGGCTTCCAGATCAGCTTCTTCTTCCAGAGGTCGTGGCTGGTATACTGCCAGCCCTGCTGATCCTTGCCGACGTACTGCTCGCCCGGGATCCCGATCTTGACCCACTCCGGCACCCAGATCTTCTTCCAGTCCGGGACCTGGACCTCCTTCCACACCGGCACCTGGACCTCTTTCCACACCGGCTTCCAGACCTTCTTCCACGCCGGCACTTGGACCTCCTTCCACGCCGGCACCTGGACCTCCTTCCAGACCGGCTTCTGCACCTTCTTCCACGCGGGAACTTTGACCTCCTTCCAAGCCGGGACCTGGACCTCCTTCCACACCGGCACCTGGACCTTCTTCCACTCCTGCTTCCAGGTTAGCTTCTGCTCCGTCTTCCAGATCTGCTTCAATTCGGATTTCCAGGTGAGCTTCTTCTCCCATTTTCCTTGTGGTTGCGCCGGAGGTCCGTAGGATTGAGCTGGGGGCCCGTAGGATTGAGCTGGGGGCCCATAGGATTGTGCCGGGGGTCCGTAAGAACTAGAAAGTCCACCGCCTCCGCCACCTCCATGGTGATCGCCGCCGAAGGATCCACCGCCTCCACCACCTCCATGGTGATCGCCGCCGAAGGATCCACCGCCTCCGCCACCTCCATGGTGATCGCCGCCAAATGATCCATCGCCTCCAAACGATCCATGGTCTCCAGAGGATCCATGGCCGCCAGAGGATCCATGGTCATCCCCGAAGGATCCGCCGCTACTGTATCCTTGATCGCCGCCGAAGGATCCGTGATCCGAAGGCGCGCCGTAGCTGGAGGATGGGGGACCGTAGGAGGAGGATGGACCCGATGGGGCACCGTATGAAGAGGAGGGAGCTGAAGGTGCACCGTAAGAGGAAGACGGAGCTGAGGGTGCACCATAGGAAGAGGATGGAGCGCTGTAAGAAGATCCCCCATGGGACGAGGGTCCTGAGGGCACGCCGTAGGATGAAGATGGGGCGCCATAGGATGAAGACGGTGGGCCGTGGGAGGATGAACCTGATGGGGCACCGTATGAAGAAGAGGGAGCCGCTGGAGCTCCATAAGAAGACGATGGTGCACCATAGGACGACGATGGTGCTGGTGGAGCGCCATAGGAATCACTTGGAGATCCTACGCTTGGGGCTCCGTAGGAAGACGATGGGGGACCATATTGGCTTGGTGGTGGACTCAATGGAGCTCTGGAATTTGGAATAGTTTATTTTGTAGTTATTAGTCAGAGATACAATCAATTAGTCCGCAATGGTATGAACAACTATGTCAAATTTTGGAGAATTCAAAATTGTTTTTTAGTATTTTAATTTACATTCAGGGTATTTTAACTATGTGGGATCGCTTAAATATCTGTCTTGTTTTGTTAATGAAGTTAAATCATTTTATGAGGCACCGCTGATGGAAAGAATTTTTTTAAAGGTTACAAGCATTCCAAAAAATTATATTATGTATTTTTTATTTCCTTATTTTGTAATTAATCGCAGAAAAAATTTTACTTATCGATCTTGAAATAACTTTGAACTCATAATTATAAAATTTCGTTTCATTATTATGAAAAATATTAAAATATACTTGTATTCATAATTATTTACTGCATTATTGTTTTAAATAGACAATTTTAATTGATCGTCTATTTTTTAATTGATAAATTATTTTATTTTTTAAAAAGATATCAACAGAATAGAATCCCAAGAATTAAGAAGTATGTTAAACTTTAATATTTGTTTTATCTAACAAATAGGATGAAAATTTTCAGGACACGATTGAAATTATGTATGTAAAAAGAATGCATATGAAGGTGGATAAAATTTTTTCGAAGTCATTTTTTTACGGAATTTTAATGTCATCGGTATTTTTTTAATGGAATCTCAATTTTTAAATATTTTTATAGATTATTAAAAAGAAGAAATTCAATGATCTCAATATAGTATCTTAAAATGGTTTAACATTCCTCTGAGAATTTTTTTTGTATTATAATAAATAATACTGATATTTCGGGAATCCCATATATATAAATTTTTACTAATTACTGCAAATTTTGTAGAATATCTTCTTCAAGTTTTCATGCATCTCCAAATTTGTTATAAATCCTCTAACTTAATTTGTTCCCTATAATAATCATTTCCTAGTAATCACTTCAATGAATACGAAAATTTTATCAAAATGTCATTCATTTTAACAGACAAACGGTTTAATATTCATATTATTCTTCAAAATCTTCTATTTTTTAAAATGTTTCATAACTGACTGTATATCTACGCTATCAATTACTTTAACGATGTCTATGATGTCCCAAAAATTGATTTTCCAAATACTCACTCTTTCTTCGTCCTTATGGGGTCCCCAATAGCGGAGACGAGGAAGAAGCAACCCAATATTAACTGAAAAGAGGATTAGCCATTATCATTTCTGCAGCAAAAAAAAAAATGTATCGACAAGCTGCATTTCCTCAAATAAAAAATTGCATTATAAAAAAATGTGCTCCTCGAAATGAAACAAATCCTAAGACAGCCGGAAGAAAAGCTGAAAGCGCTGATCATCCAGCCAGAAATGCAAATGAGGCAATCATGGCACGTTAGTCATGTAGGTGACTGCAGCGGCGCTGTAATTATCCAGTAACACGGTACCACTGGAAATTCAATACCGATAGAATCTCTCCTATTCTGACTGAAACAGCGCTTCATACACGAGCATTATACTAATAATTAAACCCCGATTGCCATCAATATTCCGCGCGTCCTTCGCCCGTTGCTTTTCCTCCCACCGAAGGCAAACCATCAATATTTCCTACGCCCGAGAGTACTCAATTTTTCTTGACAATTGCCTCGCTTCACCGTGACACTATTAGGTTCAATTATTATCGAACATTCAGTCATTTCATATACTTATAGTCATTTCACGTGCTGTCTCTTCTCTTTTGCGGTCAGAAACTGACGAACGAAGGACTTTGGAACATCGCGGTTTCTAGAAATCGCTCTCCCCGCGTTCCGGACTTCGTCATACGCCGCGATGGCTCGGTATGAAAATAAAAAAGGCAATAAAAGAAAGGAGCTTGTCCGCCAAAGGCGGTCGGCCGCTTTTCCCCGACGGCGCCTTTAAAGCCGCGGGTTTCTGTCTTCGAGGAGTTCTCCCAAAAAAAATGAAAGTGTCCGCGTGCGAACCGGGAAACCGGCGTAAACAACTTCGGTGAATTGGGTCGACGTGGCCCCCCCTTTTCCCTTCGTCGGACTTTTAGCGGTCGTGAAACTGGAAGTATTAACGGCTGGACCGCGCGAAAGTGAGCCTCTCAATTTTATTCCTCGCCACCCGTCGCGGTTCCTTTTTACCTTTGCCCTTCGGTCATGAACGATGACCGTGGATCCCGCGTTCTCTAATCCTGTTACACGCTACGACGTCAAGATCGAGCACCGGAAAGTCGACACGGATTATCTGATCCTCGTTACACTCTCGTTACGGTCTATCGATCTTGTCGATCTCGAGCGATCCTCGATCGCCCCGAGCGATCGCGTACCTCCGGTAGCCGAGGTCGAGGACTCACGAAAGTTCGCCTTGATCGATAGAAAGCGGCTCCGCAGGATATTAATTTGACGCTAGAAAAGGAAAAGTGTGACGCGCTTCGACTGTTGATGGCTTCGACGCGCCGAAGATCATTCGGGATCTAGAGAATAAACTATTGGATAGATCTGAAAAAGAAAACGTCGACTCGGAGAGTAGCGAAGATCTCGTGGATCTTTCCTTCGATCGGATTTTTCTGCAGTCTTCGGACTCTAAAAGTTAAATGCACACCGTTGAACCAGGAAGGAAAATGAGTGTAGAATATCTCCGGTACGGTTTCACGAGAGATGATCATTCAAGGCACGGGCACAATGCTCGACTTTCCAATCCTGCACGGTGAGAAGCGACGGGAATACCTACTTAGCGCTTAGAAATCACGTGCGATGCGCTGAAATCATCTAATCTGTCAGCGCTACGTCTCGAAACTTATGTATAACCGGTCGAATGCGTTTCAGGTGCCGCGGTGGACCTGCGCTGCGAGGAAACGGGCTAAACAGGCGCCGATGGACCCAGACACCTGCCCACTTGCGCTACCTTTCGAAAACCTGAGCCCAGTTATGAGAAACCAATCCGATTCAAGTATTTCGTTAGCGAAATTATTATTTGGAATGTTTCAAACCGTTCGAAAATGAATCTAGGTCACACTGCAAACACGTCCACAGCAAGACTCGCGCGTTACCAAACCGAACCAATTTCCTTGCCTCGATTCTACGATTCAACCATGAATTTCACGAGGATCGGGTTCATCACTGGGCGCAAGTTCTCCCCCGGACACTCCCCCACGTATCGTCGATAACAGAAATCACACAGGTCACAGATGCACTTAAGTCACGAGCGATCGGCGAGAACAACCATGAATTGGACACTGACCAGGCTAGACCGCATCTTCGGACGACGGGGGTGTTCACCGCGGCTGACGGAAAAAAGAACGGCGAACGCTGCCGCCTTTTTTTTTACGGTTCGTCACTCCTCTGACAAATTCCTGGTGGCTCCGGGGCCTTTTATAGCGAATGTTTCTCCTCCGCCTAGGCTAGCTTGCCCTAAGCATAGAGACATTTCGAGGAGGGGTACCATGAGTGCCTCCGCTATATGGGGGTCCCGGCGCTCTTCGCCCGCTACATCCTAAACTCGCCTTTGGAGGGGATTAGTACGTCGTGTCCGTGGCTCCGCGATGAAGGTAAAAGGGGCATTTAGGTGCCACCGACGAACTCGTCGCCGCGAGACAAGCACTTTGCTATTCTTCGAGCGAACCCGGCTATTAAAACGTCGTTACTCGACTTTTGCGGCGATCGATCACTTTCGTTTTCTTGCGACGATGCAGATCGTTGCGTGTTGCCTTAGAAATGAAGAAGAAGCTTCGGGCGAGGAATTTTAGAAAATTCGTGTCTCTCGTGCTAGCTGAAAGTATTGTAGTTTTGAGAAACACAGTTCACAGTAATAATAACCGAGGCGTGGAAGGATGGAAGAAGAATAATTCTCTCTTACCAGTAGTCTTCGAAACGATTGTAACAATTGAATACTGCAATCATTCAGCCCATAGATTTTCATAAATGCTGGTATTCAATAATCACGCGTGTCACCACGCTCACAAAGCAGTTTGCTTTCACTGGCAGTTAAAAATATTTTATGCAATCGTTACTCCCCAGGACCTCCATTCCGCGCAGGGAAAGTGTTCAATAGGGCATTAGGAAATTCCCCGATCCTCCATCTCGTCGGTTTCGACGGTCTCATTAATCCCCAAAACCCGCGTAGCTAATAACGCCATTAGAATCGATTTCTATCGAGCCTTGACACCGGTTATCCCCATCTCAACCGTCATTAATCTCCGGAGCCTGTACTCTCCCGGTCTAGTAATTGATATGTAAACGAGTAATTCGATCGCATAACCGTCGAACAGTTTTAATTAAAATCGCATGTCCGACAAGGATTACCAATCTACTAATTGGATTCGGCATCGGTAACCGTGTCGACGGTCAGGTAGCCGTTCGACTTCTAGAAAGCACGTGTCATCCGACTGCTGGATTCTAATACCGGTGCGACAAATTTCTCCTGTTTGGGTCCACGTGCGTCTGAGAAGCGGATTTCGTGCGTTACCCAGTTGGATCGTCCGACGATTTACGATTGCGCAACTGGGAGATCGATCGCGAAAGTTTTGCTGGGAACGAGAGGAACGCTCGATCGTGATCGGTGTGGAAAATGTCGGGCGGTTCGCGAAATTTGCTTGCGAGCCACGGAGACGAACGGGATTGTCGCGTTTGAGGTGAAACCATACGATGTGTGGGGTCTTCGCGATGAGGGGTCGAGGGGTGAGGGCGAGAGAGAAGGAATTCCGAAGGTAAAGGAACGGAGAAATTATGATCGAAACGTGGAATCCGTGTCACGTTCGAATTAAATTGTTGATTTACAAAGTGACCGAGCGTGTGTCTACCGATTTCTTTTAATATTGCTCGATCGCGCCCAGCTCTCCTAAATTTTTAACTGTCGGTGTAATTGATCGTTAATTATGAAGATTTATTCAAACCGCATGTAAATCGCGCGATAATAGTTTGCACGGAATCGACAGGTGTACGCGCGAAGAGATTGATGCACGGATCCGAATTACGAATCGTCGGATTATCGTTCGATCCGCCGCGATTAGGCGATTAGTCGATTTATGAGTCTTCCGATCCCGCGTTTGGGACTTGGACCCAGTGAGCATGGGACCTTCAAATCTCTCCCTCTCTCTTTCTCTCTCTTGTTGAACAGGTGTTTCGCAATCGGGTCGTAAAAAAATGAGTCCTTGAAATATTAAGGAACATCCGTTTTCACGGTCGGCGAGAAAAAGTCTTCCGACGCCGCGGTATCAATTTCTAATGTCCGCTAATTATTCTCGACTTCTGCGAAGATTTACGTTTATCTAGGATCCATCAGACTTGAGTGATTCTAATCTAAAGTCGGATCTGAAGTATTCGCATCAATCAAGTTAGTTTGAATAATTTCCGTGCTTTCAACTGATTATTTTATCGCCGAAAAATTAATATCTCCATTACCTAAGTGGTCAGACGTTTTATGGTTTCCTTCAACGAGAAAAATAAAACGATGATCGTTAATAGGTTGGCGTGCATAGGTAATTGCGAGAGGTATTGCATGATCAATAAATTTTGCCGAAGAAAACGGAGCGTCGACGCGTTACGTATCCAAAGAGAAGACGAAGAAGCGATTACGCCCGAGCGGCGGTAAGTGTGCTGGAACCCGTAACCTGGAAGCGCATTTAGCGGCCTTAGAATGTGAGTAAAAGCCGCATACAGATGCATCGCGCGCGTCGATGCGCCGAGGTGAAATGCGGCGCGCCGTACGCTCCCGCCGGTTCGGTTTTATCGACTTTATCTGTCGTACAACCCCGTACACAAGGAGTCACTTTGACTTTCGTTCGATTCCCGGTCGCGGGGGCTTACGTCGCGTTTTGATACCTTTCACTGTGCCATCCTCTCGCTTCCGCGGTCGTTAGACGCCCGGAAATACGAAACGAGACGCTGCACCGGCGACCTGGCCGCGTCGCAGACTAGTTTTTTTTTTCATTCGAGAGGAAGAAGCACCGCGGCATCGACGACTAAGCAGTCCATCAACGTACAGTTTTCACTGTTGAGGCTTTCGAGAGTAATCCATGTTTCACTGTGTTTCGAAACTCCTGAAGAAGCCAGTTGCAATGCTAGCGAATCGTCGGGAAATCTCTTCCTACCGGACACGGCTTAAACGCGATTTACTTATATGTTTCTGATGTAAATAACCGTTTAAAACCAGGGACTTAATACCGGTATGATTTCGATACCGGTATGATGTCAACAAAGCTATACCGAAACCGATATACTACCGAAATAGATGAATACCGAAACCGTTATCGTACTAAAATAAGTGAATACCGAAATCATTGAACTACCGAAACCGAAATAAATACCGGTATTTTTTCGGTTTTTCTTTCAATAATAACATGGAAGGGTAGACAGGAATTTATTTTATACCGATACCGAAAATATCGGTATAAGTTTAGTCACTAAAGATAAGGTAATAACTTTTATTGATTGAAACTATAAAAATATTGACACAACATTTTATCTTTGTATGTAAAAAATGCGGATATTAGTAATTAGTATACATTACCGGTAATTTTTTCAATTCCGTATTTCATTATTTAAAACTTTTAAGATATTGGTAGTTATATTTTTACGATATTTCTAAGATATTTTTATTTATGCATATCAAACCAAAGTTTAGGTAATAATAAAAAAATATAGAGTATATAAAAATAAACAACAATTTGCAATGAATGTTTGTCTTTATTATAATTTACACATTTATATTTTTGTCGTTAGTTCTAAGAACTAAAATATCATCAAGAATAATGTCAGATAAATTATAACGTAGATATGACCATATATATTTTAAAATAAGAAAACCGAAAAAATTACCGGTAAATATAGGTAAATATACCGGTATTTTCATATATCGGTATGATGTCATACCGGTATTTGCGTATTTCGGTTTCTATAAGGGTTTTGGAAATATAACCGAAAAATACCGGTATTATAGGTACCGGTTTAAGTCCCTGTTTAAAACAGCGGTAATTTAGGGGGTTAGAAAAATATTATTTTTTCGCCATACAAAGTAACAATATCATAATTACTATACTGCGGATTTTATGCATTTATGGCAATACTAACTACGCAAAAAATCTACGAGACTGTTCATATGTGCCAAAATATACAGAAAATTAAAAATATAATCCAAGTTAGAATATTTAGAAAATTAAATGTACTATTATTCAAGTTCCACTTCGTTTTTTGTCGTGACAAAAATTTTATTTTGCATAAAAATCCGCTGTCTAATAATTATTGTACTCATTGAATTAATAAAATCGCAACCTTTATCTTAGCGAAAAAATTTCTTACGAAAAACGTTCCTATTTTTAATTATGGAGGCTGCAAGCGTAAAATGTTTATGACAGTTTTTTTTTTAATGGTTGAGTTTTGGATTCAAGTCATATAGAAGTTTTCTGTTTGTTTTCACGTGATCTCTCACCCCTCCAAATCTTTGCAATACTATGCCAAACACACTGTGTGTATATAAATTGACCCCAACTCCCGAAAACCTGAACAGTGAGAAGTGCACGATGCCGGGCCGTGAAAGCCTCGAATCTCTGATTCCATCGGCATGTTTGCTGAAAGCTGATCGGCAACGAAGTGTGCGAGCCTCGGTTACGAAAGTCCCGCGGATGAGATCCTCCGTTTCACGGAGAAAAGTTCAAGTACGAGGTTCGCCGCGCAGCTACATAGTGGAACAAATTTTCTTGGTGGAGGAAACGCCTTGAACTCGATAACCTCGTGATGTTATTTTTTTAAAATGCAGTAGAATGTCGACTATCCCTTTATTATTCCGAATTTCGGAATCTTCAGGTTTTCACGAAACTTCAGTTTCAAGTCAGTTTTTAAATTTGTTAAACATCAGTCGAAGTTGATATAAAAATTAAGTAGTTGTAATCTTGAGAAACTTTAATTTTTTTTAAACTTTATTTTCTTACACTGCGTTTCTTTTCAGTTTCTTTTCAGTGCCGTTTCCTCGCTTTAATTAAAAGACAATTCTTTTACTTGAACGTAGCTTTGTTCATTAAAATATTCTTCATTTTGTTCTTTGACTTTTAGCCATTTTTTATGTATCATTATTCTTGATCCAAAAATTTTACAAGCGGCATGAAATTCTCGCTCAACCCAATATTTCATCTTCTATTTATGCAGACTAATTTAATTATACTACGTTTCTTTTAAAAATTCGATGTATTAGAATTTTAATTATTATAAGCGAGTACAATGAAATTTTTATATTATTCGAAATTCTTATAGAACGTTAAGGAACAACAAACGCAAATATCTGATGTTTCTTTTAAAATTGAAACAGTTATTTAAAGAAATACACGATTCGGTCAAAAAAAGACCCGAAGACCAGGATTAAAAAAAACAGTAAAAATTCTATCTAAATCAGGTTTCAGGTTTTTGTCCACGCAAATGAGTTGTTTGTTCCACTATGAATCGTTTCCCTGCGAAATCTGTGTAAACTGAAGTCGATGGAATCGATCGACGGCAGGTGGGCGTTTCGACGTTGCGTCCCACTTTTCACCGATCTTTCGATCGTAAAAGTGCTGGGCAAACAGCGTCGACCGTCAATGAGTTTTCGGTCAATCGAGACTAACCTCTCGACCTTTGGCGAGAAGAAAGTATCGCGGACAAAGAAATCGAGCGTTTTCCAATGTTTCGCGGTTAAACGTCTCGGTAAAACATGAATATTATTGACCCTCGCGGTTCTGTACGTACCGCCGCGTCAGAGAAAACTGCGCGAGAATAATGACGAGAGTTTCTCGCTTCCAATAAAAGTACCGTTGACCCCCGCGATCGTCTTCATGCTAAGCGAAGAAGACCGTGAGACACTTGCTTGCACTTCGCATTTTCAAGTGAAAGTTCTGGCGCGTCTTTGCGACACGAAACTTCGCAGACATTCGGGGGAGACGCGAGACACTTTAATTGCGATAATTACTATACAACACGATCTTAATTATATATCTTTATATCAATTATAATTATGGTGCAAAGTCGCGTTGCATGAAGACGTTCCGAGCGAACCTATTTTCGATCAAAGGAAATCGTTACGGGTTTCACGGTTACGATCGTGTCATTTTGTGGGTTGCGCGTCCGCAATGACACCGAAAGTTACCATTAGGTGCATGATCGGGTAATTCGGACTTTCTTTCGATTTAGGGTTGCAGCTGTGTCTTCCCCGCATTTTATATTCCAAAGGATAATGGTGCTGGTTACTTTCACTGTGCCTGGAGCGCGTGCGATTGACAGTGGAGTTTGGGATCACGAAATAAGCGAGAAATCATCGTTCGTTATAATTTAAGAGGTCGTGTTTCGTTCGACAAAAAAAAGAGAAAGAATCGTTCCGTCACATCCGTCTGCGCGACTTTGAAGTCATTTCGAAACGGTGTAATTAAACGTCGCTGCCTCTTACGGTTTCGCTTTATAATACTTTGCTCAATCGAATTTGACATAACGATTACGAAATGCGCAGTAATCGATAAAAGTGAAAAGGGGTTCTTGTTATTTCTACTTTCAAATGGTTAATTTAGTGAGTATCAAACAGGGTTGTGAATATTATATTATTTTATTAAAAATAAGGTAACAAATAATCATTTGAAGTAATGAATTATCGCAGAAATAGCATAAAAAAATCTTTTTAATTTTTTGTTCAGGTCAAATAAATTATTTCCAAATAATTTTTTCTTTGAATAATTTGTTATGTTAGTTGCTTCATTGAAATAAAATAATGAATTTGACATGGGAGGTTGTTGAACTATATTAATCATACAGCTATATTTATCATTAAATTTATTAAAAAATGATTTGTACAAAAGTTATACAGTTTCATGAAGATCAGTCTATACATAGTAAAAACAATTTCATTCCATTGCAACTTTTGTAGGAAACATTTTTTCAAATTATGTAGCACAATTGAAATATTTTAGACGATAAAATTAGGCGATACACCCTCTATAATATAATTTTATTGTTCTTCCTTTACTTTCCTGAAAAGTAACGAAAATGTTCTTATGTTAGTTTAGTCCAGTTCTCAGGTATAGAAATAAGACACTACAGCTTAATGAATATTTTCCAATTATTTTATCTGGATAATTGTCCAATCCTGATCAAACAACTCTGAACTTGAATACAGAGAATTTTGAAAAGCACCGCTTATCTCATCGTTCAATTAATCGCGATAACGTCGACACTGAACAGTTTAGCTTACGGATCGACGCCTTTTTGGTTCCGTAACCTTGCAATCGCTGACACACATTCGATCAAAAGCAGAATGCGAAATCGGACAGATGATTTGTCACGAGTGACAAATGGCACGAGCACTATCGTGTCCCATTGAAATGCGTGTAGCTTGTTAAAAGTAATTGGTACAACCGGGAATCACGTTCTTCAATTTGTCCATTGGGGTAATCTGCATTCGGTAGAAATTCAAGTCTCGTTCAGTGCTATTACACGGGGTTAAATCATTGCTTTCCACGTCCCAGATTTTCACTTGTCGGAAACCATCCGTGCCAATTTTTTCCGAATTCCATGGAATATTTTTTCCCGTCACTTTTATCGTAGATAGAGTATACAAAACGTGAAAGCTACTCAATTTTTTTTGGTTTCATAATTATTAAGATCCGCGAACTTTTTACCATTTGAATTTTAAATAAAGAAACACGATCTCCCCGTGGGAAGCGAACGGGACGAGTTTTTCTCGAGCACGATGCACAGATGTATTACGAACACATAATGATCGACACGGAGTCTCTAATCATCGTCAAACGTCGGTGGAAGCCGCGAAGCGAGCAGCCCGGAGAAAGCGGCTTATAGCTAATCCTGTTTTTAATGACTGCATAACGTTATTCTCCGTCAAAAGAATGGTTTTGCATAGCGCGACTAGAAATCTTTCTCCCGAGTTCGGTTTTCCACGAAAAATCCCGGCGAAGAGGAATCCGGTATTTTGCGCGGATACTTTCGCAAAAATCATGCAACATTCGTTCTTAATAAACAATGATTATTTTAAGAGACTTGGTACATTACGGACATTATATTGTTCCCTAGTTCGTCCTCACTTGGAATACTGTTCCATGATATGGTCACCATATCATAGAGTTCATTGCGTAAAAATTGAAGATATTCAACACAAATTTTTGCGCTTGGCTGCCCGTTTTTCGGGTTGTTCCATGTCATATGTTGATCATAATTACACTTCTATCATGCTTAAGGTTAATCTTACGTCACTCAAGTGTCGTCGTCTTAGGTCTGATTTATTGTTTGCGCACAAAGTAATTAATGGTACTATTGACTGTCCGTATATTTTATCTTGTTTTAACTTATACGTACCTCGACCAGGCTTAAGACTACGCCCACTTCTCATGCAAGAGACTCATCGCACACTCTATGGTCAATGCAACGGTATCAACCGTATTATTATGCATGTTAATAATTTCTGCGCTAAGTTTGATTTCTTCTCTCCATTTTCCGTTTTTAAAGTTAGTGTAACGCGTAACTTAAGTGCTGTTTAAGTATTTTCGTCTTACAATTTTGTTTATAATTCATAATATATTATTGTACACTAGAGGGTTTTTATGCCCGTAAACATAATAATAAATAAATAAATAATAAATAAATAAATAAATAAACGAGCGATCCTTACATAACAATTTATCTCCGACGGAAGCGTCATGTCAATATCGATTTATAATCAGGAAAACTTCGGACTATCTCTCATATTTCCTCTTATCTTTCCAATCGCAATTTTCACCCGAAGAAAATTCTGTTAATAAAGAACCGTCATCAGCGGACACGCGATTCCTACGTTTCGATTTATTTATTGTACACGCGCACGCGTTTATAACAGAAGCATTTAACGCCGCGGAGGAAGATCTCCAGCACTGTCTATCGTCGCGGAATGTTCACTTTCCTTCCGCGTTCATGTAGCAATAATCGAGTCAAACGATTCACACGATGAGAAGCGAGATTAATGCATTCGGTCATTTTATCAGTTCGCTTTCGGCTGCCTGAAATCGGTTCGGAACAAGTTTCGTTTTCGCCATCGAACACGGTTCCTGATCTAACCAGGAAGTCGAGGGGATAGGATTTAAAGCGATCGCTCGGGTGTCGATATTCTGTTCACCGGTTTCTGCGGGCGATTCTGCTGGCGGGTTGTGCAACCGATCGGCCTGCTCGTTGCGTACACGCGTTCGCAGCATTTGTAACGCCGTGTACGAACCGTTGTACGGGAATACCTGATTACATGACTCCTGGCCCGCTTTCTGCCTTGAAATCGGAGGCCGGACAGAAGCCGGGAATGCATCTTCTTCGCGGTACATATTATTGTGGTTCCTTGATTATCCGACTCAATTACAGTAGCACCTCGATTAACTGACTTGATGCTTGTTAAATAAAATGGTAATAATTAGTGGAACGTTATTAAATTATAGTTCAGGTGCAAAATCTCTTCTCACAAATAGTTTACATCTCTAATTTCAACTCTTCGAATTTTTATTACAATAGAACCTCGATTTACCGAATTGATATTTATAAAATAAAATGATAATAATTACTTACTGCACTCTGATAGCTAACGCGTTAATTAATTGGAATCCTAGATAATTAAAAATGGGGTAATTGCTGTTCGGATAACCCAGGTTCTACTGTATTCAGCTTCCCAAATTTCAAATTTTAAATCCTTGACTCTCTAACTTTCAAGCTTCAAATTTCCAATTTTAACTTTAAAATCTCTAAAACTTGAAATATTCTTATATAACCCAGCTAACAATTTCCAAATCTCCAACTTTAAATCTTCAATTTTAAGTCCACAGATTTTTCGTTTTATGTCTTCAAATCACTAATATCAAGTTTGAAGATCTCCAATGTTTACGGTTCAAATGTTTACCTTAAAGGGTTTGAATCTCTATCTTCAACTTTGAATCTCAAAATCGATAAGATTTATGATAGACACAACATTACATAGTTATTTTAATTATTGCTTAATAATTTATCTAAAAACAGTTTTCTCGAAAATAACATCTCAGATGAAAAAATATTATAGGGTAACGGTCCCTATTAATGAGCCTCTACCTATTAGTGTGCCTCTACACTGAAATAAATTGTACAGAAGAATATCTCTAAGAAATAAAAGAAAAACATTTTTTTAAATAAAGTCAAAGTATTAAACTTAATGAAAAAAAATGTTTTTCTTTAATTTCTAAACGGATTCCTTTTTTATAACTTATTTAAATGTAAGGGCACACTGATAGGTTCAGGCTCACTAATAGGGACCAGTATCCTAGTAAATTTTTTACATCCTGTGCAATTTAACTACGATTTCTGTTCCACACTGTGTTTATGTTTATTTTATTCAATATGTATGACTAAATATAAATAAAGACAATTCCATAATAAAGGTTAATAATTATAAAGAAATGTTTGTTACAAAGTTAAAATTTTACTTATAGTAAAAGGCTTGCAGCCGTCCAAGGTGCAAAAGTACCTTTAGCACCCTCACCAGGAATAATCCTGTGTGCAGAATTTCTAATAAAGCATGCGTATATTTTCGAAATAATTTCTTGCAAAAAGTTAAGAGTGCTCCAGACTTTTAAATGGAAATGTATTTACATTACATAGTTAATTTTTCGAGAATAAGTAACTCTGAAGCAACCTATAATGACGATGTTGGAAACGAAAAATTTGATGCATGAAGTGTCTTGATTTTACAGTAAATTTTACCGCGAAAACGTATGCGTCGATGAAAAGTTATTAACAATCAGTTAACCTACTCCTATATGTAACCAACCCCAGTCTCCCTTAATGAGTCGCGGTTTACACGACTGTCTAATTATCTTCCGGCATCGTTTAGCTTCGTCTCGCGATCTCCGCGGCGATAGGGTGAACCAGGATGGTCAAGCCGGTGATTCCAATTAGATTCTTAAGTGAGCGTTAGCAGGGGAAACAGTCGCGGCGACACCTCTTCCGTTTTCGCGCTTCCGAGTTGAACATTACGTCTCGCCAACGACTCGTTGCAAAAAGATCGCACATCATTGTTACCCGCGCAGTGATTACCTGTGATTACCTGTGATTTTAATGACACCTTCGGGATCGTTTGATCAACATTACGTAAAGGATCGAAAAAGAATGCGTTGAATTTCTTTTTATTTTATGCTACAAACTTCGCCCACAATTTGCTGCGTCTCCGAAGCAATGAGAATTGCGCGCGTCTGGATTTCATACTGCGAAACGTAAACCGCTGCCGAAGCTTTTGTTTCCTTGGAGGCGTGTCTGTGGAAACGTACGGGGATCAGTCTGTTCCGTGCCATTCGTCTGTCAGAATAAACTAACTGGCCATTAAAATTTGCCGAAAATACACGACTGACGGTATTTCGTATTTTCGGGAATTAAAGTCGAATGCCCGCCTTAGGATTCCTCTTCGAATTATTTTTACTTCGCGTAGGGATCGTCACACCGCATTTCTCGTCGAGTTTTTGGAAAAAGTTCTCTTTCTTCCCAGACGCGTTGCACAACCTCGGATCTTTACGAATCCAACGCGCGAGAACGTTGTTGGAAACTCCTCGACTGTATTTTGCACGCAACCGCAATACAAGCAGCGCGTTCTATGATTTTAGATTTGTTGGAACGGGATCGGTGGCCGTCGTGAGCTGAAAGACGATCGAACGTTGCAACATGTTGATTGCTTGTTCTTCCTCGTAGCATCAATTCGATATTTTAATTTAGACGCGAGAAAGTTCGTCCACGGTGTTCCGAATTTTTAGATTCTTATTATAACGGAATGTGAGACTTTTCCCGAGGTATAAATATGTGAATTCAGAGAAAGTAAACGAGACCTTCAGGATTATTGAATTTCTGTCGAATTGTTATCGAAACCGCTTTCGAAGTCCAGGAAAATTTCACGCTTCCGTCGAAATAACCATATGCAGAGGCAAGGTTAGAGCCGTCGTTTAAATATGAAAGAAATCACATAAATTCCCCACACGTCACGAGGCTGAATCGCTGGAACGCGTTTGAATCGCGTAGTTGCATAGAATAAAGGAAGCATTCATCTTTCATCGACTGTTACGCAAAATACGCCGGCGGAATGCATCTTCTAGGTGCTTTATGAGGTCCTTCCACATTAACTCCACTTTGAAAAGTAATTAAATCCTTATTCATATTTCTATGGTTACTTTTCTATTCTCTACATATTTTCCAAATCCTTTCTTTGACATTCTCATACCGAATGCAACACAGCAAAAGACCGAAAGAAATGTCTGAGTGCTACATTCAAGACCTTATGGTCACATTTATCTTAAAGCGCAAGCTGGGGTCACATTTCAAAGTTTTGCACCACATAAATAAAATAAGTTAAAATACATATTACTCTGCAATAAATTCATTACATGTATAAACATTAGAAGCTGTTGAAAATTGCTTCTTCATTTGAAATAGTATTTTCGATTTGATTCTTCATTTCCAACTTTTCGGAACTTCAACTTCAAACTCTCAAATATTCAATTTTAAGTCTAAAAATCTCTAAATGTGTAATTTCAATTTTCAGGTTTCCAAATTTCAACTCCCAATTTCAACTTTTTAAATTTCCCACCTCAAATTCCCGGATTTTCAAGTTTTATTTTAAAAATCTTTAAATCTCCAACTTCAAATTTTCAAATTTTTAATTATTGTAACTCTTAAAATATTCAAATGTCCAAAATCTCTACTTAAATTTCAAAGATATTCAAATCTTCAATTTTAAATACTTAATTTTCAACTTCAAATCTTTAAACTTTCGAATCCTCAAATTTTGAATTTTAGCTCCAGGAATCTTTAAATCTGCAGATGGAAATTTTTTAATCTGCAACTTCAATCTTTTAAATCCCTAATTTTCACTTTACATTTGTTACTTTACATTTGTTACATTAAATTTTCAACCTCAGATTTTGAAATTTCAAAAAAAAAAACTTTCAATCTGCAATTGGAAATCTTAAAAATCTTGAATTATTGTAACCCTAAAATTATTTAAGTGTCCAAAATCTCTAAACGGAAATCCAAAAAGCCTCCAAATTTTCAATTTTAAGTCTTCAAATTTTCAACTTGAAAGCTTTAAATTTCTAACTTCAACTCTTAAAATCTCCAACTTCAGACCCTGGAATTCCCAATTGTAAATCTGCAACTTGAAATCTTCAAATCTCTAAATTAAAAGTTAAAATCTTAAAAATTCTTGAATTTTCTATTTTTAACTCTCCAAATGTTCAACTTCAGCGATAAACATTGTAGTATATATTAATTCGAGTAATTCTTCAGTAATTTTTATCAAACTATTCCTATTACACATAATTGTCATCTTCTCTAAACAATGAAATAATTTTTTTTAATCTCATAATGATGTTTCTAAAGCCTCCAAATGTTTAAACGCGGCCCTGATGAAGGCCATTCATCGGAATCGACCAAGGCATAATTCTCCTCATAATTTCAATTCACTCGGCACCGTGCGACCAAAATTAATTTCCCTCTGCATATACATACAATAATCGCGTCTTCACCCTTGCTCTCACCCTTAATTCGATTCTGAAAGGATCGACATTTACGCTCGACGGTCACGTTCCGGAAAAACGCAGGACTCCTCTCTCTCTCTCTCTCTCTTCCTCTCTCTCATTATCACCGGTCCCTCCATTATCTCGATCGTTGCATCCTGCCGGCTATTATTCCCATTATCTTTATTACCCGAGCTCATCCGAACGTGACGCCGATCGATCTTCCTAATTACACGCCGCCGCCGATATTTAATTGGTTTTTGTCAACGATTCTGTCTTCTGCGCGTCTCTCGGAAGCTTCCTTCAATCGTGAACGCGATCGCGTTTTCTTGGGACCGATTTCTGCACCCGCGGATTAATGAAATTGCGTCTGTGCATCGTCGATAGCGACTTTCACGATGCGACCGGCGATCGGGTGTTACGTAAATTCCTGATTCTTTGTCCAACGGCGACATAAAACCATCGATAATTACTTATTCTCCTCCCACGATGAAAAATTTAGACGAACGCGTTGCTCAACGATAATTACTTTCATTTCGGAACATTTACGTTGCGTAATTAGATTGGAGGTTTTAGGTATTGCGAGAGGCCAGGGAAATCAATCGCCTGCGGGCAATTATGAAAGATTGATAGTCTGCTTGTGTTATTTGTTTGGTCTCAGTACGATAGCATAAACGAATTGATTTCAACCAGGAAGTTGAATTATTGTAATAATCATTGATTTACATAATTCGAGGATAACTTGTCCTTGTTTCATTCGTTGTTTATGAGAAAATTCCGTAACAAATACGTGATGAAGTGTTCAAGTCTCTCTTGAATACAAATGACAGAAACAACGTAATCTGCGATTGCCAATCCGTGAAAGCGCCACTCGAGATCGATTGATACGATTCTGCGAAATATCGACAGCGGAACATCCTAAGATACGATCAAACGGGAAAATTGAATCGGATCGGGGATGACACGTGGGTCACAATGATCATTGAACAACTGTGTTTGCTTTGAAGTTTATAGAAAAGAGTATGCGAATTCCCGTTTGCAATTGATGTGTGAATAGAAGAATATGCCTACTGATACATTCCATTATTCCTCGCTATCTAACCATACTTGATTCTGAGAAAATACCATCGCGGCGCATAAATTAAACATGAGGCTTGTTACGTGGGACCAAACCTACGCGAATTCTTTTTGAAAGATAAGCAACAGTTATTAGAAATAACATTTGCTATTTATTGCTTTGGAATTATGAACTACGAACGTAGAAAATATTTTTAATATTTCTAGTCCAAAAACTGGGGAGGAAATAACTGTGATGCTTAAAATAAAATAAGAATTCAATTTTCAGAATAATCTACCTCTTAAATATTATTATTATTATTATTATTATTATGTTCGCTGATCCCCTCAGGGTTACAACCTCTTTCCTCATAAACTACTTATCTTATTCTAACTTATGACTATACTTATCCTAACTTACAACTAGCGCCGCTCGCCTTCCTCTTTACGCCGCTCTTAAATATTATTGCTAGACTGCGGATTTTTATGCAAAATAAAATTTTACAAGCACAAGTAGAGAATTAAAATTTGAACAACAGTACATTTACTATGAAATTAGTATTAATGTTATTGATGAATTTAATTAATAGTCGTTCTAAAATTGCCGTGATCCAATAGTCCGTTAAATGCATAAAATCCGCAGTCTAATTATCGCAAATGATATAATTTAAAAATCGCGCAAGTTTATGGAGAACGCTGAACTACTGCGCGTGCGTGTTTCACTAGCTGCGCGATCGTGGATCCGCGCAGATCGGAGGGAACGTCTCGATCATTCGAGTTGCGCTGCCTTTACTTCGAAATATGCTTCCCCAAGAGAAATGAATCTATCGCCGTATCGTTGCGTGTTCGGGAGAAATGTGGATGTCGTTTCAATTCTCGACGCGTTAAAAACACAGAAGCCGATAAATCACCGAAAGACCATCGAATTACGCGTTTGAATGTAAAATATAATTGTAGAAGAGAGGAGTGAAATATGGCCCCGTCTGTCATTTTATCATTATCATTTCGCTCCCTGTGTGGCAAACATTGGGAAACAGTTTCTGTCCGATCGCGCCCCATCGAATACTCAACCGATGACGCTATCACTTTCTCCTTCGTAACTATTTTTCACTTTCAACGTACGTGCGCGCTCGGCCGACGCTCGATAAAGAGCATTTCTCTCGTCGCTAAGCATCAATTTATACGAATCTGTCCGAGGTAATCGCGACACAAATTATCGTTAATTACGGCCGGCCGCGACGATTCCACTTAAAGAGGTAATCACGGAGCGCAGTTTTATCTGGAAAAGGAAGATTAACAGAGTGCTTCAGTTTCTGCTACTTTATTAACGTTCCCGACAGATTATCGCGATGATAATCGACAAGAGGACACAGTTGTTAACATGTGCTCATAGATCAGTCGAAGACAGCTGCGGATGGGTATTTTTGGCGGGTTAATTATGGCGATTTCAACGGGAGATCAGAAAATAATTATAGAAAAATGTACGATGAACGTAGAAAAAAATTTCGGAGGAATGATTTTTAATTTATTTTAACTGTTACAATCGTATGTTTATTCACTCCAACAGGTCACATGTGCATTCAGATCTTTTCCTACAATCATCGCATGCGCTCAAATCTTCACTACGTAATATTTTACCGTAATTTCTCGTCTGCCCATACATTTCTCATTCTACTTCTACTTGTCTTTTTTTTTATTTTTATTTTAGCTCGTACTTTTTGTATCTTTTTTGTGCTAATGGGTTCTTTTCCCGTAAATAAATAAATAAATAAATAAATAAATTTAACGCTGGCCTGAGATGTAGGATTGTCTTTTTTAATGAGCCAAGTTTCGGGTATTGCAGGCGATTGTTCCTTGTTGATTAAGTGCAGTGCCAAAGGTAGTTTCAATAGGAAAGTGGAGACAAAGATGTAATTGAGGTTTAAACATTTTAAGATGATTGTGTGAAACGACAAAGTAAATTGTTATAGTCGAGGTAAGACAGAAGATTGCAGTCCGGGACATCGCGATAAAGGATGTTCGTGACTGGGGTTCCTATGATGTTTCTGCAGCGCCTCATTTCTTCGACTTCGTAACCCAGCTTGATTGCGCAGTCTGTTACACGCATGGCCTATCTTCTTTCTTACATCTCTGAATAGACTGTTCGGAATTCTGTTAGGTCCTGCGTAAAGTCCTTCGATGTTACATAGAAGCAGAATTTTTATTTTGCTCTTATATATGTTTATTTGTTCTTATATTGACCTCAGATCATTTCAAAAAGAGAAATATGGAATCAAACTTTTCTCTCTTTTTTTGAAGACAAGAACGTAGAAAAGGTCACACGAGTGATTCAACCCCTTCGAAGATAGGTGCGTTATAAAAATCACGCAGGAGATCCAACCCCTTCGATGACAAAAGACAAGAACGTAGGAAGAATTAGGGTTTAGGCGACTCAACCCCTTCGAAGAAAGCTGTGGAAAAATTTTTATTAGTGAGAAGTTCCTCGATGATCAATGTCCAGGTTGTCCACTGGATGTCCACTGGATTGGACGTCTACTGGATGTTTGCTGGATAGTGAGGCTATCTCATCAGGGTTAAATAACAAAACACGAAGCACTTTGCAATTTTTTAACTGACAAATAATATTTTCCATAATTCTTCTTCGAATTGTTTCTCCTGCTTAATTATTAATAATTAGACTGCGGAAGTTTATGCATTTGTGGCAATTTTCAGATTACAAAAACCTATAAGGACGCCTGCAGGTATAAAAATGCAATCAAATATAAAAAATATAATGCATTTTATAATATTTAGAAAATAAAATACACATTTATTTAAAATTCAGTTGCTGTTGTATGTCTATAAAAATATTAATTTGCATGAACTTCCGCAGTCTATTAATAATGGCATGCATTTCATACAACGACTAGAATTTTCAAACATTCCCTGAGAAATATTAGAAGTTCATTGCGACGAATTTTACCACACAATTTGATCCTAGATAAAATTAAAAATTGTTTCCCAGAAAAATCGCGTTGGATCATTGATAATAATTACAAGCATTTCAGTAACTGAACAATTCTACTTTTTCTTAATAGAATTTCTATTTTACTCAAATATCGGAAAGAATTTATTTCTACACCTAATATTTCCGCAAACACTTCCATTTCCATTAAATGCCTCGAATTCTATGCCATGCAGTTGCATGCGATTATGCAAATCCTCGTTTTATAAGTACTGCTTGATGATCTACCTTCCTTTCAGCTCTTATACCATCGCGCAAGCCGAGGCTCGAACCAGTTAAGCCTAGGAAATGGCTCCATCTTCCAAGTAGGAAAAAGGAAATTAAATTTCACTCTTGTCAGGAACACGAACGTGTTAATTGCCGCGTTTGTCTCGTTCGCTTTCGCGGGTTGCCATTGCTTCTTCGAACGACACCGGAGGAAGATTGCCGGGAGATAATGATCAAGTGAAAACGCGCCTTTCGCAATTATTCCTAAATATTTTTTTTTTTTTTTCTCGCCGGTCGCCTGTACGTACAATTCGGCTGGGAAGTCGGTCATCGACGAGAAAGAGAGGCTGGCATGCAAATGACGATGAAAATTATCGCGAGGTCCGGACTTACTTACTCGGACACGCGATGAATTTATCGGAATAACTAACTTCTATCGGGCGATTAATTCGATGTGCACTCAAACTCTGTAATGTGCTCTGCAACGATCGTACTTATCATGAGAAATCGGATGAAAGTAAACATTGATATCAGTCATTCGACAAAAAAATATTGAAAGAGGTTTGAAGAGTAACGAGATATGGTCGATCGATCGAGACACAGATTGTAAGCAATCGTTTCTCCGATAAATTTCTGTTGATTTATTGAATACATATTGGAGAAGCGTTATCGTTGATTTAATCATAGAAATAATTGCGGAGTTGTAACGAAATTGTTTTAAATTGCGCTGCGATGGAATTAAGCGTTTTCACTCTAAAAACGGAACGCCTTCGGAGAAAGAAGACCACGTTGTTTCAGGATGTTTTACGAACAGTGAATCACCGATTATGGCACGGCGAATTTCACGGGCATCTCGTCAAAATTTCGGGAGATTCCGACGCTCTCCGCATTCCAGACTCGTGGCACAGAAACGGAACGCAAAAATCCGCGTCGCAAACCGGGGAAATTTTGATTGCGTTTAACACGCGAACACAAATTTTCATCTGCTGCGATTTCAATGAAATTGCTTCAAAATCTGCGTCTACGGCAAGATAAAAAATCTAAAACGTGAGATTACAATAATGCGACCGAAATCGAAATGAAGTCGAATTCCCCGCGTTCCTTCGGCAAACTTGACCTTCCGCCGAGGCCGCGGAGCCACGGTTTCACAATTTTCGGCCGGCACCTCGATCTCGCGATCGCGTCGATCGATCATTGCCCAACCGGGGGGACAGTGATTTGTCGTTCCCCGTTCAACAGTCCAGAAAATGAATTATCGTCGACGAGTTATTGTCACCGTCGCTCGCCGTGACGATGAAAAATGCCCGGTGCTTTTCGTCCGCGTGAAAGTCGGCTTTTTCTTACCGAGTATTTTCGAAAGCGAGCCTTAAGTCGCTCGTAAAGAAGAAAAGACGAAGGGGAACGAAATTCGGAGCGCGCCGAAGAAAACGTCGACGCGCAGTGTGACGAATATATGGACGTTCGGGACAAAATTCATAACTTTTAATTTAATTTATTACAGTGAATGCGAAGAACCCTTTTAGAACAAGTTTAAGAATGCAGAAGATTTGTAATGTGTAGCAAGTTTCTTCGAGAGATTAAATTTGGTTATATAAAATATTATTATTATTATTATTATTATTATTATTATAAACTGCATTGAACTTTAAAGGTTTGAAAATACTCTGTACGTTGAGGTTCTAAATCTGCATATTGAATGTCTAAAAATCTATCTGATTGTTAATTATATTACCTTTTTCAGTTATTCTGTTGACGATCTTGTCGAATTTGGAGTTGATAATTTTAACACAGAATGGACTTGGTAATTTTTAAACTAATCGATTTTCGATCGAAGACCCTTCATACTTTTTTAAAGAAGATGTAAAGATGACATTGATTGACAAGAAAACATAATTTCATTAAAAAACAATTGATGATCTTAATTTTTTATGAAATGAAAAGTTTCTTCCTCTTTTTTTTCGATTGCAATATATTGTTACGTAATTACTAATTAAATTTTGCTTGAAATTTTTTATTTACTTATCGAAAATTTGTGAAAAATCGAAAAGATTGATTAGAAGTTAATAAAAAAATTAATACTTGCCTAAAATTTCTTTTAATTGTACATTCTAAATAAATTATGTTTCACATCGTTGGATTCAGGGTGTGCAATTGTAGTACAACACTTCTAATAAAATCTAACAAGAGGTTTATTCAATTAGCGTTGCGATCTCTTACAAAAATGAGCGTTATGGTGGTGTACAAAAATCTGACGTCGAACTTTTTGGAGTCGATATACCTATATTAAAGTGAAAATGACGTGGAATAGATCGGAGAATGGACAGCGTGGAACTGTGATAGAAAAGGGACAAAAGTGCGTGGTAACTAAAGCTACTGTGCAAAATATGCAGAGAAAAAAGACTAACAATAAGATGAGCTCTGGCGTTTATGGAAGATTAAGTATTAACTGGCAGGTATCTAATAACATTACTCGTAACCGATGGTTCAAAGCGTGATTCATCTATTAATAAATATTTTTGTATGTCCGGGAAGTAATAGAAGAGCAAGTTTATTACTTATTTTTACTATTTTCACATTGCGTAAATTTGTACCGCTAAATTTAACGAGAATATCAAGTTTAATATGCTCCCAATTAATGTCCCAAGAATCACGGAGATATTTTTTGGTACATTTCTTAAAACTCAAGTCGAAGTTGAAGAATATTCAAGGTAAAAAATTGTGACAAATTATTGATATTATAAAAAATGTGTTCTGCAATTTAAGAGGACTTATAATACTAAACATAACTTATAAAAATTATATTAATCGGATAAATATTCTATAAATGACAAATGTTTAAAAGAATGCACTGAAAAGAAGAATAGATTTCAAACATTAATTTTGTTAAAAGATCGAAAAATTTACTGAATATTCTGAGTAGAGAGGATTAAAATATAGTGACTCACAGGTTCATTCACATTGACTGTAAATGTTAACTGACTATGAAGCCCCAGTATTACATTTTTTCTACGAATTTATCTCGTTCCAGATTCCCATTTTAATTGTTTCTCGGTTACCGTAACTTTTATTATGCGAAAGCAAATACCTTTTTTACAATCTAAACAAATTTAACATAATCTGTGAATCACTATAATAAACTATGAATTTGAAACTTCAGTTTTTCGGCTTTTGTCCATTGCTCATCAGACTGTGCGACGAGGCAAACACGTTCACGAATTAAAAATACATGAGCGATAAGGCTCTAATTATTTCACGGAGTTCCTCATGCGGAAAACAGATTCACGGGGAGTAATTTTATCGGTCGGAATCTTTCGATTGCGGCAACCAATTGCAGCCCACTTAAGACACCGAAAAATTGAGAAATCTCGTTAAGGGGATCGATCGAAACACTTATGTATCTAATCGCTCGGTCGTTAGCAGTAGATAAAGGATCGACGGACGGGTTCGACACTCTGTAGTCGTCGAAGGACTGTTAATCAGACAACAATGAGGGTTTTCGCGGTGCTCGGTTTTCTGGCGGTTTGCCTCGCTTCTGCGACACTCGGTGAGCAAAATTTCAATTGCCTTCGATCGGAGACTCTGAAATCGGAGAACGTTGATTACTAGTTCCGTCTACTGCGCATTAATTACTAGAAGAAATATAGAAATTCTGATTTCATTTTTACGATTCCCAAATTCGTTTCATAGACCACCAAAGAGTTTGCCGGCGACGAGTTCACTCATCTTCCCCAGTCAAAAGGTTAATTGAGTTCGAAATGTTTCGATGCTATCTAATAATTATTTGACTTTCTATTTAATTATACGATGGCTCGCTTAGCTTCACAGTGGTTTTTATTGAAATTTCACGACGAAGAGTAGCCCGTTGACGAAGAATTTCTTGCTTCTCTCGTTTACCTTGTCGCGACTTAAAACTTCGCAAATATAGCTAATACTCAGCGTAGAATGTCAATCCGACGAGCTACTCGTCTTCGCGCGGCTAACTTTCGACTCGGCCGTCCATCTCGATGTAGATTTTGTTGACGAGGAAGAATTCCACGGAGCCTTTCCGATCGATATTTTATCTTCACGCGTATCTCCGACGAGGCTATAATTTATAATTTATTGCGATTCGTAATGGGCGCCAATCATTAGCGTAACTCTCTGTTCTGCCGCGTAACTTGAGAGCCAAATATGGACACAACTGATGTTTTTATTTAACAGCCAAGAAGGGATTTGGACCTGGGGAACAGGAATGGGGATACGTGGAAGTTCGCCCGAAGGCTCACATGTTCTGGTGGCTTTACTACACCACCGCCAAAGTTTCCTCTTACTATGAGAAACCGTTGGTCATCTGGCTGCAAGGAGGACCTGGCGCATCGTCCACTTCCTATGGAAACTTTGAGGAACTTGGACCTCTTGACGTCGACCTGAAGATCAGAAATTACACTTGGGTAAGAAAACCTCTGGGATCAATTTCTCTTCTCTTATCCTTCGTGTTCCTTTGGAATATTTACTTCCCACTGTAAATAATTCTTATGACTATTGTAGACAAAGCGAAGAAGTTTTAATTCCATTCAACTTGCCGAGAGAGAAGCAAGTCAAACACAAAGTTCACTTCCTCGCTAAAATGTCTGTTTGCAAGTGTCTCCGCGTCCAAATGTTTGCCCGTCGATGAAACACGGAATTTTTAGCAACTTTTTCGCAGGTCAAGGATTACAATGTCCTCTTCATCGACAATCCAGTCGGCACAGGCTTCAGCTACTCCACGTCGCCGACGCAATACGCGCAAACAAACGCTCAAATCGCGAGCGACCTCGTCGAATGCATGAAAGGTTTCATGAAGGAACTACCGCAGTTCGCTAACGTTCCAACTTACATCACAACCGAATCCTACGGAGGCAAAATGGGCGCGGAGTTTGCGCTCGCTTGGGACAAGGCAAGAAATTCGTTTATTCCGAAATTTCCCGGTTTCATTCGTCATTTGTTAATCGTCAAATCCACAGGCGCAGAAAGCTGGAACCATCAAGAGCAACCTGAAGGGTGTCGCCTTGGGCGATGCTTGGATCTCCCCCGTCGACTCCACCCTCAGTTGGGCTCCGTATCTTCTCGCCACGGTACAGTTTTACGACTCAATATCCCTACTCTATATCTTCATGCCTGGAACTTCGTTATATTAAGCGCAAGATTCTCTTCAGGGCATGGTGGACACAGATGGTTTCGAGGAAATCGATAAATCAGCTCAAAGGGCGAAGGACGCTGCTGACAAAGGAGAGTGGAAGAAATCGACCCTCATGTGGGGTTTCACGGAGGGCGTGATCTCTAAGGTCACCGATAATATCGATTTCTACAACATCTTGACGAAAATGAGGAGCACGGGCAGACAGGTTTACTCCATGGAATCGTTCCTGTGGAAGCCTGCTTCCGAAAGAGGTACAGACTCGCGATTAATGAAACCGGACTGTTTTACCGAAAGCTGGTCAAACCCAATTTAGATGAAATTTTGCAAATAAGTTCATTTTGCATAAAAACAATGTTTGTGAGAAGGATCTTTGGCGGCTCGAAAATTAAGACCCAAAAGTTCACGATGTAGCCTCAGTGGCATTCATCTCAGGACGTTTTGTCAGGGATACCGTCAAGTACCCAATTCCTGATCACTTAAGAGTGACTATCGCTGTTTTTTTGAGGTGTAAATTAGAAAATTAAGCAAGTTCAAAAGGTTTTTTGATATTAATAATAATAATAATAATAATACTTTATTAAACAGGTTAAACAATCCTTTGATACAAAAGATTATTACATATACAAATAACAGTCTAGACAGTTATATTTAAATTTACACAATCAAAAGAAAATAACAATAGATCACTCTATCAGTAAAAATCTAACAAAGAAACAATTCGAGTAGCAGGTTGCAGTATATATATCGCTTATATTAATAATAAGAGTAAAATAACAGAAATAAAATGTATGAAAATTCAAAAATATATCAAAATTGAAAAATTCAAAAATATCACCGACTGTGAGATGAGGAATATAAAAATTGAAATACTCGTCTAAAACCTAAAACCTAAAACCTGTGCTAGAGAAGCCGGTTTACAGATGAGAGGATAAGCGAACGATATTTCGAGCAGAAATCTTGAAACTATTGCAGGAGTTTTGGAAGAAATCGAGGGAATTTGAATATTTGTTGACTGTTGTCAGTAAACGGTTTACGCTATTGTGATATCCATAAAGTGTTCGATGAGATTCAGGAAGAAAGAGCGTGAGCTAGCGTGTATATTCGAGTAAATTGATATTTCATCTTTAATATGGTATTTTAAAAAGTGAAAAAATGACAATAATTAAATTATAATAAATGTTTATCATGCTTGAAATACATGATGAACTTTTATTATATGGTATTACATATTAAAGTGATCAGTAATTGGATCCTTGACGGTACATGATAAAAAAATTTCTCTGAATATTGAATGTGAGCGTTTAATTGAGACGTTGACGTGGAAAAGCATATAACTCATAAAAAAAATCGAAAATTAGTTTTTTGACGGATAAGATAATAAGAATCCACGCCAGTGGCATGGTAAAGCCAGCAAGTCGCTAGAAGAAGTTTAGAAATATTTTATATAAATAAAATTCCTTTTTAACCGGCTCAGAAACGTTATTTGCCTGCCCTGTAAAATTTGGTTTTGTGACTTACATGCTTTTCCATGTCAGCGCCTCAATTATTGATTACTAGACTGCGGATTTTTATGCAAAATAAAATCTTCACAAGCACAAATAAGGAAGCTCAAACTTCAATAACAGTATGTTTAATTTTCTGAACATTCTAACTTCAATTGTATTTTTGATATTTTGTATATTTTGACGTATGTTAAGAGTCTTGTAGATTTTTTGCATACCTCGTTTCGCCATAAGTACATAAAATCTGCAGTCTATTGATTACTGTTAACTTACAAATAGTGATCAACTTGAGGTGATCGATTGCCTGGGAGATGTGATTATTATTTATTGCAGACTGAGATGGATGCCACTTGGAAGTGTGATGAATAGAAAAGAAAGTTTTTTGCGTTTTTCTAAACACGTTGCAGGATGCGCATGTAGTCACGTAGTCATGTTCGTATACAGGGTGTAACAAAAATATCGCAGGTCCTCGTAACGGGTGATTCCTAATATGATTTTAAAGAAATTTCGCCTGCAACTGATTACCTATCGTATTTAAGTTATAATAATTATTTAAAAATTTCAGTGACTCCGTTATTAAGCGATGAAGAATCACTGCCCAAACTAATGAATGGCCCCGTGAAGGCTGCTCTTGGACTGACAGTGGAACACGGCAAACAGTCGTCTCAAGTGTGGAGCAATCTGCAGGGAGATTTCATGAAGCCCGTCGTCAGCGTAGGTAATTGTATAAAAAGAATAGAATCCATCGATTTCATACCAAAAAAAAAGGAATTTATTCTATCAATTACACTATCACATATTTGTGTCATCAGTGGAGCAACTGCTGAATCAAACAGATCTGAAAGTGATCGTTCTCAGTGGCCAGCTGGACCTCATCGTCGACACTCCAGGTAAAGTCCAACTTCAATCGAAAGTGAAAGAAAGAAAGGTGTAAAAATTAGTTAGTAAATATTTTATTTTTCGTCTCCGATGTGTGAATCGCGCCTGTGAATCCGCAGTCGCAGCTATCGATCGATTTCTGCGTTTTCTTTTCTGCATCTGTTTGCTCTTCGCTAATAAAACGTGTCATCATCGCCAATAATTCTTTCGGTTCTCTCGACATTGTACGCATTCGGTTTTTGCAACGCAAACGAACCGAGCGATTGTGTAACCGAAAAATAGAGAGTCTACGAAGGTACAAAGACCCTCCGCGTTTCGTAATGTTTAGTGTTGTCGGCCCCCCGATGATTTAACTTCTGCTCGCTAACAAGCTACCGTCTTCAGGCACCCTCCAATGGGTCGAGAAGATGAAGTGGAAGAACTCCCACCTGTGGCAGAGCTCTAAGCGACTTCCGCTGGTCGTTAACGACATCATCGAAGGATACGTCAAGTCGCATGGTAACTTTGGGATGTACTGGGTCAACCGGGCTGGACACATGGTAAGCAATCGTCGAAATCCGATGCAAAAGAAAAGAAAGAATATCAAGAAAACCTTTTTAAATTGCTCACGGATCACCACAGAATGTTTCTTCTTCTTCGCAGGTGCCGAAGGACAACCCTGAAGGAATGGCGAAGATATTGGAAGACCTAACGAAGGAGAAATGAATCGAAAAAGCTGTGTAAATAATTCTAATCGCGCGCGGCGAGACTGCGAATAGAATAAATTCAAGTTTTACGCAGTTGGTTTACCGGGACTTTGAATATCTAATTTTCCGATTCCACTTTGCTTCGCCGGTTTCAATGATCAGCAATCGCTCTTATCTGAATATATTTTAGGATACAAGGCGTCATCGATTCACGCGTTAACGCGATGACGATTCGATTCCCTCCGCCCCGAGAATATTCGCGCGCGAGTCGATCGCGTTCGCAGAGCCGCGCGCTACTCGTTAGTTCCGAGAAAATTCGATTTTACGAGGCTGCTCGGTTTATTTATCGCGATCTAGTCGGGCCGAGGCCTCGGTTTATCCGAGGCTCGAAAATCCGCGGCGGTCTGAATTTTCCCACACTCGTAAAACGTCGCGGCAGCAACGACCAGCCGAAAACGAGGCCTGGGTTGGGCCCTGCTGATTTTGTCAATAACGAACGATTGTTTGGATTCGGCCGGATACGAGGCAGTTAAAACGAAACGATCCGCAAACAGGACCGCCTGCGTTCACGAGGCGTCGCGGATGCCGAGAAGAGGAGGCAAGAGGCTTCTGCGGTTGCCGGACTCGTAAATAAAACACCGGAGGAAAATATTCTTCCAACGCCTTTGGAGACACCATCCTATATAACGCTTCGTCAAACTATATCGAATTCATTAGCGACCCGCGCACGGTCAATATTATTGTTGCTAAATATTTAGTGTCAGTGGCAATATTATTGAGAGAACGCAGTGGATATTGTAGGAAACATAACATTTCAGGCGTTCAAGGTAGCTATGTAGCTTTCGTCACCGTGGAACCAGTAGTAAAATTGTCAGGAAGTCGAAAAAAATCGAATTTTTTGAAAAATTACAATTTCTGAAAGAAACTCCTAAAAATATTCTCTGAAAATTTCAAATTTGTCTGACTAGATTGTATAGAGATACAGACACTTGCAATTAATTTCCTCATTATATGTAATTAGTAGACCGCGGATGTTTATGCGAAATAAAATTTTTACAAGCTCAAATAAATAATTGGAGCTTCAATAACAGCATGTTTAATTTTCTAAATATTCTAACTGAAATTATATTTTTGATATTTTGTATATTTTGGAATATATAAACCATCTTGTAAATTTTTTATAAATGCATTATTATAAATGCATAAAATCCGCAGTCTAGTAATTAGCTTTAGAAACTTTCAACGCATTTTTCTCGAAACAACGTTTTCAAGGTGAGCAAAATATTTCAAAACCTACTGCACCAGTCTTTTCCAAATTTGGTAAGCTTATTTCAGATATAAAAATCTAGTTGTTGATCGAAGTACTTTTTTCTTAATGTATATTTTTAATTTTATGAACAAAAAGTAGCCGGCTTTTATCCGAAAAATTAAAGCTTTTACTTTAAACACTCACCATTTTGTTTTAACATAATATTTCGAAAATTTTTTTCGATTAATCGGAGGAGCAACTAACAAATTAACGAAATCTTTTGAGTTTTTTAATTTTTCATAACTTGATTCTGAACGACAGTGTTTACCGCAACACCATTTTTTGAAAGGTGATTATCGATCATCGCTAATAACTTCCACATAAACTACTATTTTTACATTAAATTTTTACACAATTTTTAGGACTGATGTTGAAATTGAAGATTAGAAAAAAAGAAAGATATTAGAAAGATTAGATACAAAGGCATTGAAGTGCATTGACACTAATATTGTCAAACTAGGATTGATCAATATTATTGACCGTGTGCGGAACACTATTAAAATCGCTCCGAAGCTTTTAATATTTTTTTAGAAAAGAATAACCAGTGAAACTCGTTCTAATCCATATTATCGAACCTGAAGAAACTAACATAAGCAATCCTTGTCGGAAGAGGAATTATTTTTACCATCTGTGTTCCGTCTTCAGTGAATGTTTTTCTTCGTCAAACCTCCCCTTCAATGATTTAGGGAATGCAAAACAGGAGCAGGATTAACGCTTGGACAATCCCGGTTGTTTTTCGACGGGCATACCGAGGGACCACGAATTTTTCTCATCCTCATGCGTGGACCAAGAAGCCAGCTAATCCGTCGGTTCAGCCGGTGATTTGTTTCTTAATATTTCAGGATGAAAGCGAGCACCGAAGGACTGCCACAGAAACGCTGCCCAAACAAATAACCGACGTTTCTTCCCTCGATTCCTCCGTCTCTGCGTCCCTCCTTCCGTTCGCGTCTTCGAAAACAGAGAGACGAATCGTTTCGCCCTTTGCGCTGGACCTGAATTTGTTGATACGTTGCTACTAAGAAGGAACTTTCTTGCCGAAAGCTACCTTTAGGCTACGGTTACAGTAAACGCGATTTCACGCGAAAAATTCATTAATTATAAATGGCTATATTAAATGCCCTCAACTCATCATGTTAATTTCTATGCACCTATCAGAATTTCAGACCTTTCTTCCTCTTTGTTACGCCAGTAGCTATACTATGGGGGTTCTGGACCAAATTCCAGCAAATTACGCCAGTAGCTATACTATGGGGATTCTGGCACAGTACAGTATAGTAGTCCAAGTACAATACAGTTCAGTACAAGCACAATACAGTACAAGTACAATACAGTACAGTACAGTACATTATAGTACAGTACAGTAAGACGACAACGCACGGTTAAGATAATCACCTTAAGATAAATTAATCACGTAATCAAATTAAGATAATCACCTAATGCCCTCTGGATTGGCTGTTGTATTGCATACCTAACCGTGCGTTGTCGTCTTACTGTACTGTACTATATTGTACTGTATTGTACTGTACTGTATATTGTACTTGTACTGTATTGTACGTATACTGTATTGTATGTATACTGTACTGTATTGTATTGTACTTGTACTGTATTGTATGTATACTGTACTGTATTGTACTGTATTGTACTTGGACTACTACTATATACTATACTGTACTGTACCATTTGGTCCAGAATCCTCATAGTATAGCTACTTACGCCTCTAATTATTCGCACTTTGATCCAATCAACCGTATATACAGGGTGTCCCAAACAAAGTCTAAGAGTCGAACAAGGGAGATTGCTGGGGTGATTCTAAACAACTTTTTTCTCAGCGAAAATGTTCGTTGCGACTTTATTAATGAGTTATTAACGAAAACCACCGACCAATCGGGGAGCGAGTACAGCGGATTAATGATGGCGCGGACGATGGCGGGCCAATGCTACTCACAGCTGGATCCCGCGCTGAAATTCATCCACTATACTCGTGCTTCTATTGGTCGGTGTTTTTCGTTAATAACTCGTTAACAAAGCCCCACTTAACATTTTCGCTAAGGAAAAAGTTGTTTGAAATCACCTCAGGAATTACCCCTTTCAAGGAACTGCAACATTTTTGTTACACCCTGTATATGACTATTGCTGGGAATTTCTGTGCAGAACGAAGTGGAAAATGTTTCTAATGTGTTTTTGATTAGTAAAAAATTAATTCCGCGCGAAGGAGGGTTGCGGCTCGAAACCGAGCGGCGCGGATTGTAACCCCGAAGAGCGGAAGGGACAAGAGGAGGAGCGGTTCCGAGAAGCCGCGCCACAGTTTCGGTATAATTACCGCAACTTTGTTTACGTATCGGCTCGTTTACTGCACGGCGTGGGTGTTGGGACAGCATATGTGTAAACAGCAATAAAACACGCCACCGTCGGGGATAGGTGGCCGCCTCCCTCGCCGGCGAGAAGCAGTTCTCTGGAAGGCGACGATGGGCGGAGCCCGAGGGGCCATCCTCGAGGATTCTACGTGTCAAATTAAACACCCTTCGTTAGAGAATTGGCCCGGGTCGGTCGCAAATCGCGTTCGCCAGTCAGTGCTCGGGGCTACGGAAGTCGGATCGCCGCGAGGATCCTCGCTCCTAACTATAAATTCCACTCGACCCGATTGCAATTAGAGTTCGTTTCGACTATAAATTCATTCGTGGTTTGATTCATGACCGAAATCGATTAGATAAAAAGCCTATAATCAAAAAAAAAAACGAATAAATTTTTATAATCAATAAAAGAAGAAAGTTCCTAACAAAAATTAAAAGTGCAATTCGCTGCTATCAACCCTCAGAAAAATAAAACAATTACACGTTCCACAAGAAATAATTGTTCTAACTAAAACTGTGCACAACAATGGGCAAACTGAACGAAGAGGAAGGAATTTAAAATCCCCGCCACCGGAAGTCCACCGTTCTCCGCGTTCTCCAAAGTTCGTCGGTTATCAAGTCTCTCAATGGAGCCGAGTACCAGCTACCAAGAGCTTCCCTATGTTTCCAAGAATTATGGATGCAATCTACGACGAGGTCCCGACTCCTGGACCGCGGAGGAGATCTTCACGACGATGTGTCCTCTGCCGAGCTACTACAGCCTGGTACCGGAAGTGCTGGCCTCGAGGACTGTCCCGGTTTCTTGGGGGATTCCACTGATGAGATTCAAGCCTCAGCCGCGTTACGAGAAACCGCCGTACTCGTACATCGCTCTGATCGCCATGGCGATCAACTCGTCGCCGAAACAGAGACTCACCCTCTCGGGGATCTACAGATTCATCATGGACAGATTTCCTTATTATAGAGAGAACCGTCAGGGATGGCAGAACAGCATCAGGCATAATCTGAGTTTGAACGATTGCTTCGTGAAGATTCCGAGGGACAAAATAGTGCAGGACGACGGCGAAGAGGATCAGGCTGGAAAGGGAAGTTACTGGACCTTGGATCCTTCTGCTAGTGAAATGTTCGAGCATGGGAATTATAGGAGGCGGAGGATGAGGAAGCAGAAAGGATTCTCGCAGGAGAAGCAGACTCAGCATCGTGCGGCTGTGACGGTAAGAGGAGTCGAAGAATAATGTTCAGGGGAAAAGTGATACAAGTTAAGGAAAAGAAACCAAAGTTCAGGAGTTAAATAAGATTAGATTGCTCGTTTTAGATTTTATTAGGAGCCCTTCTATTTGTAATTGTAATTTCAGGTTCCGTCGAACCTTTTGTCCAACTTGAAGCACGAAGCAAAGGGCGAAGAAAACCGCGAGACGATGAAGACGAGAGACGATGAAGCGGTGAAGTACGCGGAATCTCAAGGACACCGCGTGAAATCGATGATGTTCACGATCGAAAATATTCTGCGGAAATCCACGAACGAGTCCGCTATTTAGTCATTCGCGGTCGATAAGTTCGATCGAGATCGTGGCGGAATGTATGCGATGCAACGTTGGTTTAAAAACACTGATGTCACTTCGTTTATTACAAAAATGTTATTTTGTTATACATAGAACATCGTGTATAAAGAACTGGCAATTATACTAAAGTATAATACAATATGTACAAAATTATAAATTAATTAATACACGCGAGGAAGACAGTTGGTATGTAAGAATTACAATTTCAGCAATCTTGTGCAACCTGTCAGGAAATTAAGAAGGAATAGTCGAATGGATCGACGTTTCTTAGACGGAATACTTAGAAGAATTCTGGAAACATAAGCGGACGATTTGGTGGGCTCTTTTTCGATTAAAAATACTGTCTAATATTTTCTTATTTGCGTATCTTTAGAACATATTCCGTATTCAACTAATAATGCTGATTAAACAATAATAAAGAATTATTATTTTTTTCGCTATATATATTAATACATAAAATTATATATTAATATATATACAGTGATACATTAAAATTTATGTCTGTAATGGAATAAATATTACGTATTCATACGTATATATATTCCAGATCGGACATTGAACGAAACTAGTTTCTCTTAGCACCTTAAATAGTATCTTCTACTTAAAAAAATTGTTCCCATCTGATCCAGAATACGTAACATTACAAAATAATATTTAGACTTGTTTCAATGCAAGTAAGTAGCTCTGAGCTACCTATTGTCTCATAGAGACACAGAATGTATCTTGAAAAATGCATCGATTTCATTTATAAATAAGAACTATTTCTAAGCGTTTGGATTCTTCCTCATTAATTCTAGATCGGCGTCCATCATGTCTTTCACGAGATCCTGAAATAATATTTTCTCTTTTACGAATCTACTGATAAAAAAATACACTCGTAGAATATAGTAATAGATACCTCGAATGAAACTGTAGGATTCCAGCCTATCTTTTCCTTTGCTTTCGTGGCATCGCCTAACAATACATCCTAAAGGCAGCAAAGTAAACGATTTTTATTCATGAAATTCGATCATTATTGCGCAGAGTACGGCTGTTTGTTACTTACTACTTCGGTTGGACGGAAATATTTTGGATTCACCTTCACCAACACTTCACCCGTTTGTGCATCCTGTCCCGTTTCATCCACACCTTCGCCTTCCCACCTAATTGTGCGACCGACGTACTTGAAAGACGCTTCCACAAATTCTCTAACACTGTGTGTCTCTCCTGTTGCTATCACATAATCGTCCGGAGCTGGTTGTTGCAACATTAACCACATCGCCTAATAGAGCGTGAAAAATTTCGAATTAATCATTAGCATTAACACTTGTACATACACGAGTGTAGCGTGTATAAAGTCTCACCTTTACATAATCTTTTGCGTGTCCCCAGTCTCGCTTAGCGTCTAAATTTCCTAGTTCAAGATAATTTTGCAAACCTAACTGTATTTTTGCTATAGACCTAGTCACTTTCCTAGTTACAAAATTTTCTCCTCTACGAGGACTTTCATGATTAAATAATATTCCATTGCACGCAAACATGTTGTACGCTTCTCTATAGTTCACCACAATCCAAAAACTGTACAATTTAGCGCAAGCTGAAAATTGGAAGGCGTTAGTTCGGGCGAGTACAAAATTTATCGTATGGAAATCTTATGAAACGTTTACCGTATGGAGAACGAGGATAAAATGGAGTCTTTTCATTCTGAGGCACTTCTACCACTCTGCCGTACAATTCGGACGTCGATGCATGATAAAATTTCACAGTTTTTTCTAGACCGCAAGTACGTATCGCATCTAATAATCTAACTGTTCCTACTGCGTCTACTTCGGCGGTGTATTCGCTTACCTCGAAGCTCACCTGCAAAGAGCAGAAATAACAGGAGTACAGAAAACTGTTAAAAAAATAGAAACGAAAGACTAGGAAAAATGATAATAACCATGACATGACTTTGCGCTGCTAGATTATAAATCTCAGTCGGCTGTACGGCACTAATTACTTTAACTAAGCTACTGGAATCTGTCATGTCACCATAATGCAGCTTCATTCTACTCTGACGATGGCATTTCGGATCCGCGTAAAGATGTTGAATGCGAGCAGTATTAAAAGAACTGGCACGTCTAATTATGCCATGCACAGTGTACCCTTTTTCCAACAAAAATTCTGCCAAGTAGGAACCATCCTAGAAGGAGCACCAAATATTAATTCAATTTATTTCCGAGAAATTCGTTTTTCTCGAAGTAAAAAAAATTGGAGTTCAATTCGTGACAGTAGAAATAATTGAACACCCTAAAACGAATTTTGAACGTGTATCAAAGTATCAACAGAGTGCGAATTGTCAACCTTACCTGTCCGGTAATACCCGTAATCAATGCGACGCGTCTTTCATCGCCTGTTGCCATTTCAAAAGTTTATTAAGAAAAAGTGTGTTCTCTGCTTCGAATACGCGTGAATAACAGTGAATACTGTGGAATAATGCCAACACGACTGAGCGTTATCAGGCCTGATAAGGTACCACTCTTCCAAGTTCGTTTGTTTACTATACATTCGGCGGCCGCTGATTTAGAGTTCTACACACAACCTTTGAATCCAATGAAATAACCAATAAATCGACTTTGTTTTGAATTATTCATATAGAAATCATAAGTCATCGCAGAGCTTTATACTAATCTATCTCATGTATGAACATTATTTCAATTTGATCACTGTACTGGCAAGTATAGTACTTCGAAATACTAAATGCTTCCTTCTTTTTTTTATCAATTGCTTTTCATGCGCGAATTTCGTGTGCGAAATTCTAAATCACCCAGGTGATTTGTTGTACGATAGGAAAATTCAAAAAGGAACCTATTGCTGTCAATACATTCCTGTAGAGCATACGGAGGAGCCAATCGCGCATAATCGCATTAGATGTGTGCGTCGTGTCTATAGAATATTTTGCTTTGCCATCTTTGCCGCAAAGTGTAGTGTCATTCAGAGTGAAAAGTGTATTCGTCGATAGTCCCGATAAGTTTGAAAGAAATGGCTCTTCTAAACGCAACTCCAAATCGATCGTTGCCCGATTATGAAGTTCAAGGAGCCAAAACGCAGAATTTCCATCCTTATGCCGATAACGGAGGGTAAATTTCAAACGTAACCTCAACTCTCTCACCAATAATGTATTTGAATATAAACAATTATACATATAATTGTCTCGTAAGCATATTGTTCTACGCTTACTCGATAGACAATATTTCTCTACCTTCTTGAAATCGAGATTTAATAACGCTGTTCTTTGTATCGTCGTTGTAGAAGTGTCATAGCACTCGCTGGAGACGATTTTTGTATAATAGCAGCGGACACTCGTCTTAGCGCAGGATTTTCTATTTACACTCGCGAACAGCAAAAACTGTTCACCTTGTCAGGCACAACTGTCTTAGGATGCGCTGGCTGTTGGTGCGACACTCTCTCCTTGACTCGGTTGTTATGTGCTCGAATGCAGGTAAAGAACTTCAGTTAAAATTCACTAATGATTCTTCTCTCAGCCTGCTACCTAGCAATCGAAATATTTCGAATTTTTTCTGAAAGTAATAACTATAATCTTTTTTATACGATAGATGTATAAACACGAACACCAGAAGGACATGATAACACCAGCGATAGCCCAAATGTTATCAACAATGCTTTATTATAAACGTTTCTTCCCCTATTATATTAGTAACATTCTTGGTGGGTTGGACGAGGAAGGTAAAGGATGCGTATATCATTACGACCCAATTGGACATTTCGAAAAGACAAAGTATACAGCAGGCGGCTCTGCCGGAGCACTTTTACAGCCACTCCTCGATAATCAGGTATGAACAAATATATTCTCACAAGAAATACAATTTATTCCTTCGATCTTAATTATTCAGGTTGGATATAAAAATCAAGAGGGAGTAGAACCTGAGCCTTTGACGAGAGACAAAGCTCTTGCAGTTATAAAAGATGTTTTCACCTCCGCAGCAGAAAGAGATATTTATACGGGCGACTCGATCAACATAAAAATTATAACAAAGGACGGTATAGAGGATTCTAGCTTTGCATTAAGAAGAGATTAATAAAACGATATTAAATATATGTGTAATACCAGGTGTCTTTACAAATAAAATTGCTATTAAACAATATAATTAATGTTTTATTCAGTAATTTCTTTTATATACAACTACCATAATGAATGCTGATATTTTATTACATTATATGTTCGATTTAATTGCTATACAAATGAGCTGATACATGGTGTTTGATGAATATGTGCACATGTATGATAAATACTATTTCTTTAGAATGATGAAATTAAAGTATCACTATTAAATCATTGATTCATATGAATACACGCGTCGAGTCGTGCATTTCTATTCTGCATTATTGCTTTAATTCTGTAGTACTGCTATTAGTCTATATTAGATTTGAAAAAAAAAGACTATAAAGGACGAATTTCTTGTGACAGCGTCAATGACATGTATTTAATAATGTAACAACGTGTAAGATAACTTAATTTTGTTTCTGCATTGCGTTTCTTTTAAATTAATGTACTTGTTGTATTTTTATACATAAAGGCGTAATACAATGGTCTATTTTACAGTACACAGTAATATATTTAATAAAATAATATTTTATTTTATAATATATAATAAAGTAACCAAAGGTGAAGGAAATGGGAGTAGCAGTCGATTGCAATCCTACAATTTTCCTCACAATTCAGTTTTTGGGGAACAATGTGTAAGGGTAAAAAGTAAAGATTCTTCCCCCCGAGATTCACTTTTTGGTCCCGGGGGCTGCTAATGGTTTACCACGATCTTTTCCACGCAATTTTATTCCCAACACTCGTTCAATTTTACCAATCACCATCTGATTGGGAATCCCACGTCCTGCTTCATAGTCATTAATAACTTGTGCCTTTTCATTCACTCTCTATATCATGGAAAAAATGAAATCACTTGCAAAGCGAAAGCAAGCAAGTACTTAAATTATAAGTACTTAAATTACATAGGCAAACAGTGGCGTACCGTCGCAAGGTCTTTCTGAGACAATCCTTTGCTCTGACGTCCTTGTTGAATCAATTTGCCAAGATCGAGTGAAATTTTGTCATGTTTAAGTTCCTCAGTCTCTCTATCCAACTTAGCAGTATTTTTAGTTGTTACGTGTTGCCTATTTGTTCCTGCACCCCCTGATAAAGCATAATATTTTTCTATAATTTTCATGAAAAATCACATTATCTTTCCAAATTAGGATGCTCTCATAAAAAAAAAAAGAAAACAATAGATCAGCTGTGCATTGCATCGTAATGTTTACAATTTTTCAAAGACACATAATGTCACGTTGTTATCATTTTTACAATGTTTAGTGTGTAAATAAGCTCCTTGTAGCAGAAATATCGTGTCGTAAAATCGTACGATCGAATTTTACTCACATTTTGTCTGTGTTTCGATCGCATATCCTTGACGACGTGCAGCATTCACCGCCTGTAAATAAACACAATTATACAACAATGCGTGCGACGATAAGGACGAACAAAATACGATGAAATATTTGCTGAATAACGTTACCTGTTCCGATTTAAGCACGGAGGCTTTTGGGGGACGTTTTCGCAGAGTGATAGGAGCAGTATCCCAATCTGACATGCTGCAAAAATCTAATTACAGCGGCAATAACTGAAAATTGTATTTATCGACTTCGCACACGTAATATGCAAGTGCTATGTGCGCTATTGTAGTACATACAACTTGCTTCGAATCTTCCAGCAACTTCTCTTTACGTTCCAAAAACCATGATTTAAGGCACGGTCCCAAAATCGACCCGCGTCAAAATTGTCCAATTTTCACGCGCCCCTCCGCGATACGTCATTTATATATATTGTTTAATTCGTTCCACGTATAGATGAACATTTACGTCGAATCTGTTAAATATCAACGGCACTGCTTCGTATTCTTTTTTCTCGTGTAAAATATTTTATACAATCGAGCTTCTATATTTACCAATTGCGCATGAATTGAATGACCGCGACGTTTGAATCTCTGTTATTCTGTAGATTTGTAATCAATCTTCGTGCAATTATTTTAAACTACAATTTAATTTTGTAGGTACGAATTGGTTAAACGAACATTGAGTGATTGACGCCTTGAAAATTCTTACCTCCATCATTAATTATATCTATGCCTCCATCTATACAATTAATTAGGAAAGAATCGTGCGTCATTTGAATATTATAAATATATGTATGCATGTATAGGATCATCAATTATGGAAACGTGTAATCGATTTGAATAAACAGTTGATTGAAGATTTTATCTAGAATGTAGAGAAATAAGAAAATTATATTGATAAATTATCTGCATGCGTGTATATTTTTCGACTAATTTCATTTATGCATAACTATTCAATTATTTTCGTGACATTTTATTATAAATTCGTATAGCGATTATATTACATAACGTGTAAAAAAAATAATGCCAAAGAAATATGATGAACTTTTTTCTTTAATCTGTGTTACACACATTCAACGAACGTATTGCCAATCATAGTTCCTTATTTCCGTATGTCATGTGCATGACTACAAAGTTGCTCTTGTGTTTTGCGTCGATAATTTGGAGCACGGATCTATTTGAAGTATTTAAAACAAATGCGAAATGTCTCTAATTAAAACACTTTGGAAGTGTACATTTAGCCCTCGGCTATATCACATTTGCCAAGTAACGTGGGTCCCATGTTTGGTCGTACGTATCCAAAGTTGCTGTTATTCTTTCAAGAAATTAGTGCATTATAGGTTATACCTGTTTTAATTTATTCCAGAAAAACTACGAGCAAAAACGATTAGAACGATGGGGCGATCATATAGTAATTTGTGTGAGTATCCTAAACGAAATAGAGAGTTTAAATTACGATCGTACACACCGCGATATCGTAAAACGGTTGAGCAAAGCTACTTCATCAGCCATAGAAAATTCACTTATTTTAACTGGTGTGATTTTAGTTTACAGCATTTTGGTCAATAAGCTTGTACACGATACCGTTAGTCGCAATCTTTTTCTATCAACGAGGCACCACCGTATTAGACAACGTTTATTTGTTGAGTAAACTGATATTTGGTGCAGGCGCTATTTTAATTGCATCGTTAGCTGCACGCAGCTACGCTAGAGCCAACAATCCAATGTATTTAAAATTTTTGAAAGTATTAAAGGACGCAAGAGCACATTATAACGCAGAAACAAAGAAAGAACTTCTGCAGTATGATTTTGAGTTTTGGGCATGGCCAGTGGATTTCGACGTTGCAGACGTAGAAAGGTAACTCACTTTTAAAGTAAATCATAATGCATTTTTTTCATAATCTGATCTTTACGTATATTTTTAGGGTTAATCCTAGACAGAAATTAACATTAGAAACAATTGCAGCTTCCAGTGGTCGTATAAAAAGGCAAACTGGTAAAGAATTTCTGTTTACATTGCCTTGCAAACTAATATCGTATATTGTAGCACATACGTTCGCTATCAGAATGATTTATCCTGGAAGTATTTCGCTTCTCAACTGGGCACTGGGTGAGTAACTCATTTCATAAGAGTACGCATTATACAGTAAAATCTGCTTAAACCTAGGCAGTTTTCTTTCCACACGCCTAGGCTAATCCCTCCAACCACTATTTTTTGTCGGCTTGGACCATGGGAACTTTCTCGGCCGCGAGCTCGACTCCCGAAACAATGGGCTACAAAAGATAAGGATAGCACTAGGCATTTCAAAATGTTAGTGCTTGATTTTCACCTTTTTCCATCGAATTTTCACGAGAGTGACTCCAATCGATTCCTTATACTCGACCGATTAAAAAAATACCAAACACGACATAATTCGGTCCATAATTAACGAAACAACGAAACAAATTAATTTTCACGCTTCAATTCTAACTTCGCTAAAAGTAGTACGATTTACATGAAATTTGGTGTTACTTCAATTGGGAGAACGCTTAGAATCCAATGGTGAAACTTTTGTATCGATACAACGGATAAGATAGCGGAAACTGAGAAAAATTAACGACTCGGCGCTCGAGCGACCCTAGCCACGCACGTAATCCGATGCCGTCGCTTGGCGAATATCAAAGAATATCGCGTAGTCAGGTGTGAAATGTTTCCTTCTGAATTTTCATCGGTTACTAATTATTGTCGAATGTTTATAAAAATGATACCACATACTTTCTTACATTTTTCCGATGAAAATTAGTCGAAATACGACATAAATCGGACTATTTTTAGCGAAGTTAGAATTGAAGCGTGAAAATTAATTTTCGTTAATTCTGGACCGAATTATGTCGTGTTTGGTATTTTTTAAATCGTTCGAGTATAAGGAATTGATTGACGTCACTCTCGTGAAAATTCGATGGAAAAAGGTGAAAATCACTCACGAGTATTTTTAAATGCCTTGTCTAATATGGCCCCATTGTTTTGGGAGTCGAGCGTCCAAACACAATAAAACCAGTCAAGCGAGAAATCGGAGGTGCGAGATTCACTTCCCACTTCGCTTAAGTCTCGAAATACGGACCCGATTGCCAGAATCTTATGCGGAAAGTACTGTAATATATGATTGTATTGTAACGTAGTACATTGCCTTTGCAGACTCTACACTCCTTAAAGGGAGGCTGGACCTAATATCACACCGGGGAGAAAGATATAAATTATTAACTGCAGACAAAAACGAAATTGATACTATGGTTGTTGATCGACGCAACAGGTAATGTAGTAAACAGCAACAACTTTTCTCCCAAAGTGTTTTTTCATAACATTATTTTTATATAATCATTTTTTTTATTGTTTCTACAGAACTCCAAATGGAAATATATTAGTTGTCACGTGCGAAGGAAATTGCGGGTTTTATGAATCCGGCGTTATATCCACTCCATTGGGTAAACAATATTCCGTGTTGGGTTGGAATCATCCAGGCTTTGGTAGCAGTACTGTAAGTATTATTATGAACAAGCCATTTACGACGCAATTATGGTAATATTCCGATGAGAAGAATTGCTGTTACCATCGTACATATCGCGCTGCAAAGACATTTTCGCGATGCTTCAGTTAATGTCAGTCGCGTACCCATGTTAAATGTAATCGAAGTAATGGCAAAACTTCTCTTCCGGACAAACTATGATCATTAAATGATAACAGTAAGACATGAAACATGACTACAAAGGGTGCACCATATCCTTCCCAAGAAGAGAACGCGATGGACTGCATAATGCGCTTCGCGATCGATCACTTAAAATTTCCTGAGGAACAAATAATCCTGTACGGTTGGAGTATCGGTGGATATACCGCTACTTGGGCTGCCATGAACTACCCTAACATTCATAGCCTAGTAAGATTTTATTGTTACGCGTAATATTAAAGAAACGGAATTCGTTTGAACTGTAGCTTTGAATATTTTTAGGTGTTAGACGCTACGTTCGACGATATACTTCCGTTAGCTATCATGACGATGTACCCGTCATTTCAGGGTTTGGTACGAACCATAATTAGGGAATATTTCAATTTAAATGTATCAGAGCAGTTGAATAGGTACGATATAATATTTTCTCGAGATCTCGTGTATGAAAATATATTTAATTCGTTCGTGTTTTTTTTTTTTTTTGTACAGGTACGATGGTACTGTGTTGCTTATACGAAGAACAGAAGATGAAATATGTACAACAGATAACAGTTTGTCAGGAAATCGCTGCAACACGTTGCTTACTAAACTTCTGATAAGACGTTATCCGCATTTATTTTCTGAAAGTTTGGAATGCCATCCGCTTTTGCGAAGATTTTTAGCAGCTGACGTCAATACCAGAAGTAAGAGAACATCGATGAATTCTTCGATTTAAATAGATCTTTTGGTCTTACAAGAAATTTCATTTGATTAGAATCAATCATTGGAGAGGTAAACATGGACAAAACGCATTGCTTACAATTAATTGCGGAAGATCTAAAAAAACAGAACGGTGTTGTAAGTTACCCTTCCACTCTCGGAGAAGGCTGTGATTCCATGACGCAACAACAACTTATCCTGTTTCTCGTATGTATATCTAATGACAAGAAATTTATTTTTCATCGATTAGGTACTTAATACGTATAATTACACTTGTTTTAGGTAACAATGTACATGAAGGATCAAAAATCGACGCATTGTCAGCCGTTAGCTGCAGATTTGTTTAATCCTGGTTGGAATCCAAAAGCATCACTGATAGAAGGTTTCGTGATATTATAAGTAATTAATAATTACGCTGGACTTTGTTTAAAGTTCACATTTTCAGAATAGAATACTTATAAAAGTCATAATATTTTTCAATGCATTTGACGTTAAGTTTTTATAAATAAGCGTTATTTATTTTATATGACTTTCAGTCCATCTTCAAATCAGTAAAATTGCCAAATCGCAACGTGATTTTTACATTGTTTTTCGAAGGAACTAGTCTATAGTCCAATCTTTGGTATACATAGTCTGAAAATTTGTATACGTTCAACCGCAGAAAAAGAGAGAAATAAAATTACGAAATTGAGAAAAAATTCAATACAATAAATGTGGCATGTAGCAGTATATGAATAAAATACTTTTATTCTTTAAATATTCCTAATTAACGTGGATCTATTAATTTCGAAACTTCACGTGAAAAATTGTAAAGTACAAAATTTGTATTAAACGCTTAATATTATCTGTACACACATTTTTCTTTTACTTGTAGGTTGTATAAAATTATGCGTATGTTTTACAACATGCAAAATATTTAAAAATAAATAGCTGTATCTTATGTCGATGTTCTGCAAACCAGTTATACACATGTATCTTAATATTGATTACACCGTTTGTATACGACATAAAACAGTTTTAAGAGAATCTTTCGAATCCTGAAACGAACCCATAACTTTTGATCTGTTAGTCTTTACTGGTTTTTCTAAAAACAGCTTCAACGTGTTCCGTGTTTCATTTAGAAAGTAATCTTTTTGAGTAACTTGCTCCAATGCTTTGAAGCAACCATCCAAATCCCAATCAATTTTCCCATTGCGTTTGTCTTCGCTCTGAAACACAATAATACATTAGTATTGTTCGTCTGTTGCACGATCTGTAATGCAACCGTTTAAGGAATATTTACTTTAATTAATCCCAGATTAACTAGCAAAGCATTATTCCAACTCGATATTTGATCATTTTCTACAGCGTATGAACACAATTTTGAGTACAAAGCATCTGCAAGGTTTTGAGCCTTCAGTCTCACATCGATATAACCACTTGCACACAGTGCTGATACTTTCATTATTATTTTCGTAAACTCTTCGATAAATTTCAACTCTTGTGACGTATCAGAGGTTGTTGATAAATCCTGAAACAAAATTATCTTAAGTATTATGAATATCTTGCTCATTGCGAAATTAAAATATTACGTTCACTCACTTTGGCATGGTTTACGAAGTCTTGCACAATGTTACCTTGTAATAATAACAAGTTTTCGCCAGTGGGTGACTTCAAAAACTGTACAACAGATACTTGTGGCATTTTAATGTTGTCTGGGGTTTTATTACCGTTTTCATTGGCATGTTTATCATCACCTTCATTATCCTTGCTCTCATTCTCACTTTCACTATCCTGGACCTCATTTTCTTCTTCCGCTTTGTTTTCCTCGTCGTCGTCGTCGTCGTCGTCGTCGTCGTCTTCGCCGTCTTCATCTTCGTTCTCGCTCTCGTCGCTTTCATCGTTGGACATATTGCATAACGATTCAATCCTTTCAAAAGTGACTAGCGTGTCGCGCAAAGTAGCACGCCCTTCCTTTCCAAACAAATTTCCATCCAGTTGCAGAGTCGCTAAATTTTCCTTGTCGGCCACAGCGATAGCGATAGCATTAGCGCTGCGCTTGCCGATTTCATTGTAACTCAAGTTGAGCTCTGTGAGCAAAGGGTGATGGCCTTTCGCTCCCAGTGCTTCTGCAATAACTAAGCTTCCCTCCGTTTTCAAGAGACAGTCACCAACGTTAAGCTGCTCCAGATTTCGGAAATTCGGCAATGCTTTGGCAAGAGCTCGAGCTCCATGAACTCCGATCGTGTTATCATTAAAATTTAATATCCTTAAACCGGGATTGGCAGATAATCCTTCGGCCAGTGCAGTTATGCCTGGATGATAAATACCATTCTGAGGCATAACTACTTCTTCTAAACTAGTTAATTTTTGAAAAACAGACGCCAGTGCTTTCGCACCATCATTCTCCAGTCTATTTCTACCAGCGACAAATACTTTCAGTGCCAACGGTGGCATTCCTAAAAAGAAAACGGATTTCATATATTCGTAATTAGTATTAGAAGTTCAATTAAAATTACCACCAAAGAATTTCACCTGCTTTTGAACTGTTATCATAACAATCGGACAACGCTTTAGCCAACATCTTGCCACCACTTATTCCTAATCCATTGTTGTTTAGTCTTAATTCACGAAGAGTGTAACAGGAACTGGATGTCAAGAAGACAGCTAAACCTTGAACTCCGATAGGACCAAAAGCATTGTCGCTCAAGTCTAATTCGACGAGTCGAGTACCAGCCGTGCACAAGGCTGTGCCAAGATACTCAAGTGATTTCGGTATCTCAGTTTTCAAACGACCTGTAAACATATCTTTCCAGAGGGCGCGTTTCAACGTGGAACCATGCATCTCCAACGCTTGAGCCACAGCCTTGGCAGCGAGTGGTCCTAATGTGTTTCCTTCCAAATCCAAGTACTCCAAATTGCTACACGCTCGTATCGCTTTAACCACTTCCAGCGCTGTCGAAATTAAACAGGATCCATTAGTAATTCTTTCGCGTAAATTGGCGAAGATATTAGTAAATAGCGAAGATGCTAGTCTATTTCAATAATAAGTTAAAAACAACTTACCATCTTCCTCGGTATCGAGTTTAAGCGATTTGTTCGCAAAAGACACGCCGACACCGGCTGACCCTTGAGTAACATCGTTCAACTGATCTCCGAGCTCGTTCAAATTAAACGCAGACATAGCTTCGCTCCTCTTACGTTTAACAACGGTTCGTAACGATTACTCCTTTCGCAATCTCTCGCGACCGCGCGCAATCTCGAACAATCAATACTATTAATACTGACTTTTTCGAAGAGAGATAATACACGATTCAAAGCCCACTCATAATGTTGATGCGACAGACGGTTATACACGCGGGGCACGCGGCACGAACGCAACACAAGTCTACCAACTGTTGAGAAAAAAATTCGAATTTTATTTTATGTTATTTACTTTGGCAAGAAAGTTCGGGTGGGTGTTCATATACGCGGTAATAATTACCATGAACTTTCCATTATTTCGGACAGAACGATAAAAGGATAAAAATGTCATTTATTTCGCTTTTGTCTTTACCGTTCTCATTTTTGTCTGGTTTTCATGATATTACTTAGGAAACAAATTAGGATGAAGAAATTTAGGGCAGCTATATATATAATTCACGCGATACGGTTTTCGGTTTTTGGACCAATAATTATTGGTATCTTTGCCGAAACTTATAAATTCATGGATTCGGTATAGTATATGTAACAATTTTTATAGTTATACTCACTATAATTATGAATAATCGGATTCTAGACTTCCAAAAAATTCAATTATATCGGACTATGATTTTTTTTAGTATTTCCTACACAATTTTCCTTCTGTGAGCAATCGTTATAATACTCCTGTTTTTTTTCTTTGTTTTTCTTTTTTGTTAACAAAAGTTGCTCGTGGAATGCATAGTAATTTTGTTTTTATAAAGAAGAAATCGGATTATACAGTATTTTAATAAATATTCACCAATGAACAATTTCCAATTTCAGTTCAGAGAAACGTTCAAAGAACTAAGATATGGAACTAACATAGTAAAACAATCGCGATGAAAATTGCAAATACAAAATCGTCCAAAAAATTGAAACCACTGTGAAAATAAGTGAAGCAATAAGAATTTTTTTATTTATGCAAATATTGCAAATAAGCTTCAATAATTAACAAAAACCTGTAGAGTACAAAAATGTATTTTATAGAAAAATATGTGATTCAAAAGAGCTTCGACGCTAGAATATCGTAAGTGTTGAATTCTAACATCGAATCCATGAATTTATCAGTTTGAAACGCTGAACGTGGCTTGCGAAAATACAGAACATTGTGAACGGTTCCTTCAGTTATTATCGATTCGATATCTTTTCTGGAGAAAAATCTTATCGTGCGAATTATCAGATTTCAAATGACCAGCGTCAACTCGCGCCAAAACAGAAGTTTCGATTATCGAACATCAATACACACTTGTCGCGCCGGCGAGGATCGAACCGAGTTTCGCGCCAAACGACCGTCGCCGCAACTCTGTGTAACACACGTTCCCAGGTTTACGCCCGCAGTTGCAGTCAAGTCAAGTCAAGTCCGCTGCTGCACAGTCCGCACCCGTATGTTCGTCATGTTCGTGCACTGCGTCTCGAGGAAACTGTTCTTTATATCCGAAAACACCGACGTGTACATATACGTATATATATGCATACGTACGAATACGTCGCGTACGTAGAGACACGGCTTATATAGATACATACACGCGTACGCGAAATCGAATTTCAAAAGCGGCCCGAAGGAGGTGTTAACGGGCCTGGTGAACGGCGTTTCGTCGTGTGCGACGACGAACCCGGGGACGGCAGTTCGCGAAGGCGTTTCGACTGGTTTCGACTCCTTCGTTAAATGTGGCCGACGTGCGGCAAGACGGCACGGTTCCGCGGTGACGAGGCTGCTGGTGGTTGTTTTGAGGCTGGAGCGTGTTACCTGATTAGAATGGTCGCGAGTGTCGCGCGCATCGCTGCCAGCCCGTAGTGGTGGTGTGTTGTGTGGCCAAAATAAGGTGTTCCTCGCGGCTGGGAACTGCCAGTGGACCGAATGCACATCGTCGGCCGTTCGGTTTCGCGTGCGAACGGCGGGACGGGATATGCGGAGTCCTGGTTGCCCGCTCTTTTGTCTCGAAGAAGACCGTGGGTGTCACAGCCGCCCGCTGATGCGCGTTAATAACCCGGTGTTTTAAAAGCGATCCGCCTCGCCGAGCGGAAGTGTTTTCCTTTCGGCTCGGCCTGTGTGTCGTCGCCCCGTCGTGACCCCCCTCGACGGATTCTCAATCCCCCCCAGGAGACGTTTAAATATTACAGGCACCTGGGTAAACGGGGGCTGCGCCACGCGAATTCGCCACGGTGTGTGTCTTCGACAACCTTATCCGCCCTGACGTGATTCGCCCGGTTTGCCCGCCACAGGACGGGTTATGTTTCCCACTTTCATCGGGATTCTAGGTGAGCCTTTTGCGTTACTACTTCGCCGTGAACTGAATTGCGACTCTACGTCTCAATCTCGCCGTTTACATTTTCACCGAATTTATTCGTCGTGGAAGATCAATGCTTACAATCAAGAGTCCTTGTCAATGACCCCAAGTTTAGCAACAGAGTTATTTTCGTTTTTTTTTCTTTTCTACGTTTCTCTTTTTTCGTCTCGTTTCTTCATTGCGTTTGTAATTCTACTGAGGATATCGGTGCACGGTTTCATTCTATCGATATATTTGTTATTATTGGAGATGGTTGACTCGATCTCTTTCAATGCTTTCGAAATTGTTGGTCTCGTAACGTAACTTTGTGCGAGGTTTTGTTGTCAAACAGAAATAGCATTGTTCATTGAGATTGTTTTGATTGGGGAGAAGAATGGTTAAAAAGTTAATTGTTGTAGCATTAATGTAAACATAACTGCAGCGAAAGTCACACCATGAAATAAATTAATACTTTCTCTCTTCATCCAAAAGAAGAAAGAAAATTAAGAAATTCAATACATGTACCTCTTTAACATTATTTTATCAGTTAGAGTTTCCTTTACAATTCATGTTTAATAATAACAATATCCTATCCTAAAAAAATATTCAAGTATTCTAAAAACTTGTTCCATAGAAATATGTGAAATATCTTCTTCATAAATCCATTCATTGTAAATTAACCCACGTATGTACCTTTTCATTACTTTGTGTGCAACGAGTCTAAATCATTGTTTCACAGAAATGGGTTAATTTAAATAAATGCTCGTCTGCTTTTAGTTTCTACAATGTATCAGCGTTATTCGACAAAAGATGCATTGTTGAAATGTAACCTTTAATGTCTAAACAATATCCATTTCATTTTGAAATTATTAGTACACTATTACTACACAGTAATGTACTATTACATACAAAGCCTTTCGTATTTGATACACGAAAAGAAATTCCAGAGATTAAAGACTAGTGTTAAGGAACTGAATTGTTCCTTTATTTTTTTAGACATTCAATCGTGGTGGGAGGTGCCAAGTATAGCGCACTTTTGCTCATTATTTAGGGCTGCCTTCAATCTTCTGGACTTTGATATTGAGGTACTTACCTGCTTACTCGCTCGAGTAAACAGTTTTACGAGGCTTGTTACCGCCGCTTCAGCTTCCAAGAAATTAAATAGTTCTTGCTTCGGCTTTGTGTTAATAAATGCTTACGCATTATTCCTTTCGTTTGCTGCATCGACTAGATATCCAACTATTTCTATATACTAAGTATTTATCATTTTAGGATTTAGAGGAAGCTTTATTAACCGAAGGTGGAACCGAGGGACGTTTAGTTCAGGAGCTAATAGTCAGATTACTTGAAGGTTGTTTACCCAACGACACCCGCAATGACATCTCCACTTTTAACTATCAGATGTTTCTTCGTAGATTGTTTCGTAAGAAATGTCAGGTAATGCGATCCTCTCTGTTTAATGATATTTAAACTGTGTTTCTTTGCTGCTGTTAACAATGATTGTTACGTTATGTTCCAGGAATACAAGTGCGAGAATCCTTTTAATACCGATGTAGATTTTGAGTTATTGCCTCTTCGCCAGAAAGTAGAAATACTAAGGGCTCTCTGTGACTTCAGACTCGACGCTGAAGACGTGGTAGGTATTAAAAAATAAACTTCGACGCAAATTAAATACACTAATTTTCAATGCATGTTCGCAGGAGCAATCATTGAGTAATTTGGACTCGGATAGTCTGCGAGTCGAACCTTTAGGACATGATCGTAAGAATTCTGCCTACTGGTACTTTTACGGCACTCGATTATATAGGGAGGACTATATTGATACTTCAAACAGCATCTCACACAAACAGAAAGGCAAACCTAGGGATAAAAAGCGTAAAAGACAACGAAACAGAGTGGCGAAGGAGGAAGAGGAAGAGGAGGAGAAGAAGGAAGACGGTTTAATATACACGGAGGGAAAGGAAAGCGTTTGGCAGGTCGTCTGTTTTACTCAACAGGACTGGAGCCGTTTAGTTGAGAAATTTCGTGATTCGGTAAGCGTTACGTCGAACAAACGTTACGTTTACAATGTTTATATTATTTCTAACGATGTTGTTACTTTATTTAGGAGTACGATACCGAACGTAAACTCTACCGTACTCTATCCGAGGATTTCATGCCTGAGATCCCTAAACTTTTCGACTTGAAGGAGAAGCAGCAGAGACGCAAGCTGTTACAACGTAACAGTTCGCGAGTTCTTCGAAGTCACGAGCCCGCGACACAGATGGAAACAGTCATGGTCAGATCGAAGATCAAAACGAAAACAAACAAAGGGAGTAAAAAGGGGACGCAGAACTCGAAGAGTGCTTACGTTAAAGAGGAGACACCACCGCCGCCGTTGTCTTCGCCGCCCGTGCAAAAGAAAGGACGACAGACTAATAATTCGTTGGCCTCGGCTGTCGGTCAAATTGTGATCCACACAAGCGACGAAGTGGAAGGATCGGAAAAGAAGAAAGGCGTTGGAAGCAATAGCGATGGAAATTACGTGTCGTCGAATTATAAATACAAGTATGGATATTCATTTGGAATCGAGGAGGAAGAACGCGGCGTTGGGATGCACAAGGTTCTTGAAAGTCTTAAGGATCATGTTGACGCTTGGCCGTTCATCGATCCCGTCGACGAAGAATATGCACCGAGGTACTACAGCGTGGTACGAAAACCTATGGATCTTAGCACGATGGAAGAGAAACTGGATGGTGGTTTATACAAAAGTATAAGCGAGTTTAAACGTGACTTTGGCCTTATAGTGGACAATTGTAGGCAATACAACGGTTCTGATAATGGTAAGCGTCTTTTTTTCTTTAATACCATGAACTGTTATTGTTTTTTCTTATTGCGAATGTTATTTGATTTTTTTTCTTCACAGAGTACACCGAAATGGCGTTCAATCTCAAAGACGCGTTCGACAAAGCAGTGAATCGTTATTTGGAATCGGAACCATCGAGCGACGAGGATGCTTCGTCGCCAAAATCGTTTCCCGCCGCTCCAGCGTCTCCGTCGTGTCCTTCTCGAGTTGCTTCTCCGCATCAGAATCGCAAGCGTTCGAAAAAATCGACTAAAAAATCCAAGTCGTATAAATCCGAGAGTAAAGGGAAATCCAAGGCGACCGATAAAAATGAGGACGAGGAAAAGCGGGAGAAGAATTATAAACTTCCGAAAAAGAAGCGAGGAAAGAAAAAGAGTAAAAAAGCGAAAGACGAAGAGTCCGTGAACGAGGAGGAGCAGGAAGATCAAGAGAGCGAGGACGCTATGTCTGAATCGAGTACTGTAACGACAAAGAGAAGGAAACAGATTGATGTGAACAATTTGTTGAAAACCAAAAAGCTGTCATCCAAAGATTCAGAGGACTTAAAGAAAATGAACAAGAAGATTAGTAAAGAACGTCATCAGCAGAAGAAAGAAGCGGAAAACGTGCGGCCGGCGAAAGAATCAAAAGAGAATAAGAAGCGGAAGGAAGATTTCGAGGAGGATTACGAGCCTCTAGTCATCGCGAAGAGTAAAAGTATAAAGATTGAGAAGAAGGAACTCGAAGAAACCGAAATCCTTTCGGACAATTCGAAGAAGAGCAAAGCGATAAAGATCGAGCCGCAGGAGGATGAAACAGCGTCGGATAACAAAGATAAGTCTCAGCATATCAAAGTGAAGAAGAGTCGGAAGAAGGACAAAGCAGGGTCGAAAGCTTCGAAGCCCGAAGAGAAGTCCGAGAAGAGCCGTGGAAAGGACAAAGAGAAAAAATCAAAAGAGAAAAACGATGAATTGAAGAACGGGGAGTTATCGAGCGAAATAGATTCCAAAGATTTAGATCTAGACAGTGATTTAGATACAAAGGAAACGCATACGTCTAAGAAAGTCGCTGCATTTATAGGTGATAAAGATATAGAATCATTGGACGGTTTAAAGGATAAAATAAGCGAGAGGCGACGCGAGGAGAAGTTAAAGAGCGAGAAGGAGAAGCAGAAGAAGACGTCGAAGGGCGACGTTCACAATGTGTATTCAAAAAAAGTGCCTTCAAACGGTAGTACCTTTCATGACGCCGATAAAGCCAGTGCGAAACGACCAAAGTTAAAAAAAGGAATGAAAGAAGACAAAGTTCCTACCACGGAGGATGCGGTTAAAGCTGAAGACCAAGACACAAGCGAAAGTAAGAAAACGAAAGTGTCACAGACCAAGCATACCAAAGGATTTGGAAAAAAAGAAAGCTCGATGCAGGCGTTGAATGAAGCCACAGAGCAAACACTCCATGTAAGAATATTTTCTATTTCACGTTTAAATAATATGTTAATTGTATGTATATGTTCTATGTCTGTATCTGTATATCTTATACATTGTCTTGTATTTTTTTTTTTTTTTACTTCTAAATAGGACATCAACTTATGGCTAGATGACACGCCGAAGCTCTCCGAGTTTTCTTCCGGAAGCGATTCTCCGATATTTCATTCTTCCGTTGAATCTGGTCGGTCAGGACCAAAAGTAGAAGCGCCGAGAAAACGACCAAGCTCTATGAAGATATTCGGCCCTCACGGACCTAGTAGACCAAAAAAGATACAACGCACGATAGACCGTCTTCAGCCTGGCAAAAGCAAGGGAAATCTGCTTCTAAAGAAACCGCTCAACTTGCCGAACGTTAACGCGAACGAAACAGCGGTTCAATTGACCAGCGATAACGATCAGGCGAGTAAGAACGCCGACGAGGAGCCGAAACTCAGTTTGGGAACCGTTTTGAAGAACGTGGATTCCATTCAGCTGATTTGCAAAAGCTTAGTTTCCTCGCCGAATCCGAATTTCTCGAACGACGACGAAGAGGAGGACCACAAGACCGTTCCCGCGGTTCCAGCGCCTAGTATCAAGGAAGAGATATCATCGCCCGGGAAGACGGCTGCGCAGACGCCGGTGGCGAAGGAGGAATCGAAGGACAGTCAGTCTAGTGCGAAGGAAGCGCAGAAGCCGAAGTCGGCGACGCCGAATCTGAGTGCTTGGTTCAAGGCGTTCGGAGCACCGAAGTCGAAGAAGAAGGATGAGGAGTCGGAGGACGGCGCGACGAAGAAGGACGGCGAGTTGCAGGAAGTGTTCTGTGGTAGACAAAGAAGAATGAGTACCGGTGGTAGTAGTGTGAGTGAATCCGTTTCGAGTTTCTCTCAGGAATCGCCGCCTGGACGTTCGGGTAGATCGCCGCAGGGTCAACCGATCATGGCTTCGGTCGAGCCGCAAATTAGGGGAGCCGGATTTTATCAGGACGCTCTCTCGACAGGAAGTAGTCCGTACAATAGTCCTTATTACGCCACGCCCCCGAGGTACAGCGCTCAGTTGCCACCCACACCGTCGCCACAAAACCATCCCTTGTCCCCGGCTTACCCGTCGTCCTCTTACGAGCAGGCGCCTCTCTACTCTCAGATTCCGCCTCAGCAGCCCCATCAGTCGTTTCAGAAATCGCCCCAGGAAAGTTCTAGCGAAGTTTATCATCAATTATCGCCAACCGCGTTTCCGCAACGTTCTCCGCAAGCCAACTTCCCTCAGAACACAACGCAAAACGAATCCTTTAATCAGCCATTACCGTCGACCAATCAGAATCAGTCTCCAGTTTATCCTCAGCCTTCTCCTCAGCCCATACAGCCGGTGTATTCTCAGCCCTCCCCTCAACCTCCACCATCAAACTACTCGCAACCATCGCCTCAGCAACCGCCTACACCCAAGTACTCGCAAGTATCTCCACAACAGAATACTACAAATTATTCCCAGCCTTCTCCACAAGCTTCTAATTATTCGCAAGCTTCGCCTCAGCAACAACAGCCGCAGTCTCCCTACTCTCAACAATCTCCTCAACCACCGCCCACCTACTCCCAACCGTCTCCGCAGCAGCAACACTCCCCTTTCGCACAGTCCCCTCAGCAGTCCTCTGGTTACTCTCAGCTATCTCCCCAGCCACCGGCAAACTATTCTCAGCCGTCGCCACAACCGCCGCCGGTTTATCCTCAGCAACAGCCTCAGCCCTCGAATTTCTCTCACCCGTCGCCGCAAACGCGCTCCGCCGGTTACTCGCAACCATCCCCTCAGTCCATTGCGGGATACTCTCAACCGTCACCTCAGCCACGGAATTACTCCCAACCATCGCCGCAGCAGATTCAAACCTTCCCCCAACATTCCCCGCAAGCAGCGCCACCTACTTATTCCCAGCCCTCGCCGCAAAACGCCTCGTATTCTCAGCCTTCGCCGCAACAAACGGTCAAATACTCGCAGCCTTCCCCTCAGCAGCCCGCAAACTATTCCCACTCGATTCATTCTCCTCAGACGCCGCAGAACTACTCGCAAATGTCTCCGCAACAAGCACCGCCGAGCAATTACTCCCAACCGTCGCCGTCGCCTCAGCAATCGCGAAGCTATTCGCAACCGTCGCCTTCGCCTCAGCAGCCCCGCAATTACCCGCAGCCCTCACCGTCGCCTCAGCAGTCTCGGAATTACACGCAGCCGTCACCGTCGCCTCAACAGTCCCGCAACTACTCTCAGCCGTCGCCGCAACAGAAATCCGTCTGCACGTCTCAACCTTCTCAGCAATCGGCAACCTACTCTCAGCCGTCGCCTCAGCAGAGCACCAACTACACGCCGCAGCCGCAAGTGCCGAAGAGCTCGGAGGATTACCCTCAAACCGCGTCCACCCCGTCGAGTTACTCCCAAGGATTCAAGCAGAATCACTCGTACATCCAATCTCCAGCACCGACGACGATCAACGAGGCAGACCACAGAACCGAGTACCTCAAATCCAACAGCGGCGAGAAGCCTTCGACCACGGAACAGCAGAGGAACTTCACCGTCCCGACGGAAGCCTCGTTGAACCTGAACGCCAACCACCAACTCTACCAATCGTCCAATCAGTATCCGCCGACCTTCGGGAACAATTACCCCAACATCGACCTGCAGAGGTCCGTGTCGAGGCACAGCAGCCAAGAGCAGTCGCAACAGCCGCAGCAACAAGCGTCCTCCCAGGAACGTTCCAGCTTCACGGATCTCAGCGAGTCCCTGAATGCGCAGAAGTACGCGCAGCAACGTTCAGCGACCCAGGACCAGTCGCAGCTCCTAGCATTCCAACAGAATCTGACGGCGCACGAGTCCCTCTACACCAGCGGCTTCCAGCCCTCCGGGTATTCGATGCCGAACTCCAGACCCGTCTATCCAAGTCCACACTATTTCGATACTAGCTCGAAGACTGCCACCAGCGCGCCTGTAAATACTTCCGCCAGCAACCTGCCCCCGGTGAAGAAGCGCATATACAATGAATCCTCCGGCGACGCGACCCGCGCGCTGACACAGGAGACCTCGTCGAGGACCAGTCAGGAGCAGTTCGGCTTCGACCCGATCATGGCGTTGCCGCAGCCCGACGCGGTCTCCGCTAGCCAATTCGACGCGGCGTTCGTCGGTAATTTAGCCGACTCTGTGGCCACGAACCCCGCCTACGCTCGTCTAGGTTTAGGCTTGGTGGGTCGCGCCAGCAAGGAGCAGCAACAGTTGCTAACCATCCCTCGGCCACCGCCCGCCAAGCCCGAGCACCTGGCGTACGCGCGGAGTCCTGCCTCAGGCGCCGCGGAGCTGGACCTCAATCTGCTCCAAAGTCTGCAGACGGCGGCGGCGGCGAAGAACAGCCAGGGGATCCTGTCGATGTCGCGTCGAGGAGGCGAAACCGCTACGGGAGCTGCGTCCGCGCCCACGAAGACCAAGAAGAGCAGGAAGAGCAAGCAACAGCAGCAGGAGCAACAGAACGTCGGCAGCGTGTCGTCGGCGGTCAGTTCAGAGCCGCAGCCGACCACCGGAATTCCTGGTTTCCCTCAGTACGCCGGCACACCCGCCGACTCCATCGGCTTGAAGAACTCCGCGATGGTTCCGCCCGCTGGGAGTGCCTTCAATTTCGCCGCGTCGACCAGCACCACCACCAGCTCGCCGTTCTACGACAAGGACGCGTCCGCCGCCGCGGCGGCGTTCGCCTTCCTCGACGAGTTCCGCAACCCGAACAGCTACTACAGCATGGCGCTCAGGCAGCAGCAACAGCAACAGCAACCTCAAGTGCCACCGGTCACCGACGCCACGCAACAAGCCTGCAACAAGCTCAGCAACCAACCGCCGCGAAACTACCCGCCTCATCCTTTCCTCCATTCCGCGCAACGATCGGCAGCCTACGGGCCCCCCGTCTCGGCTTACGTCACTCCCCACGGGCCCAATCTCACGGTGGACCCGACCGCCTACCAACAGTACATCCATTCCCTCTACGCGTTTCAACCGCCGCCGCATCATCATCGACCGTCCTGGCTTTAGCCGTTAAGATCGTCCTCGTAAATAAATGGGTGTCTCTGAGTGTTTGTACCGCGACATTTCGGTGGATACGCCGTCCCCCGTCGACGAGACACGTCAACGAAACGGTGTTCGCGGGATCGACGATCGAACGCGATCCCAAAAGTAAATGGAATCGCGATCGGCGATCGATAGAGAAAAAAACGACGCGCTGCTCAGCGTCGCGAACGCTCTTCCGCTGAACGCCGGTTCTTAGCAAACCTAATCAGAACTTTGTTCTCTCGAGGAACGGTACCGATGTTTTTCTTTGGTTTGATCGATTGACTAAGGGACTTCGTAGCGCGTCAAGACACATCGGCAATGTTTTTTAGTTCGTCAATAATTTATTTCCATTGATTGATGCTGGATCGAGTTCCGAATATTTTTTGTTGTTTTATGCTCGTTAACATGCTCGTTAATTCTTTTTATCGTTTTTCTCCGATGAAGAACCTCGGTACCGAGGCAAATGACAGAAGACATTTCTGATTAGTGAATTCGAAATTGTCGGAAGCTGCACCGTAAACTCGTAAACGTCAAACAGTAAAAGGTACGCGCGAAGGCTAGCGATTACTTTTTTTTTCTTTTTTTTTCTCTTTTTTTTTCAATTTTTTACTGATTGACTAGCGAACAACGGATTTTGAACGCTCTCTCTCTCTCTATCTGATACGTAGAGGTGCCGGTTTTTCCACCGGTTTGTCTCTCCCCCTTTTCGCATTTATTTCCTTTTTTACACGAAACGATACGAATCTTCGACATTTTTACACGATTTATCAGGAGGTAACGAAAAACTGAAACGATGTTTAGCTTTTATTCGGTAATATACTATGTAGTCATATGTACATAAAAGATAAGCCTACTTTGCGTAGGAATTTTTGATAGTTTTTTTTCTAACGACTAGACTAGCTTAGAAAGGTGAGTCAGTCGCTAGCAACCGGAAGTAACCTTCTATCAAAAGTTCCTCTAATCCACTACGCTCTTACAGCATCCTCTATCTCATTCTCTTTCTCGATGTCATTCTATTTGTCGATATATAATAATTTTTTTTGTTTGTTTAGCGACAGAGACACGATCGCGTCACGCTTGTTGCGACAACGCTAACACCACTTTCAGTCTGTCGTAAATATTTTACTTCCCCCCGCCCCCCTCGTTTTTGTTCGTCAAATACAGAGAAGAAACAGTTTAGACGACAATGTAGGGGTATACACGTGATTTCTAAGTTCGACGGATTTTCTGTATGATATTTCGAGCGCGCATTGTTGCTGGTGTATCTTATGTAGAGTTTATAGATTCGATAGTATCTATGCTAGAGATTCGTTTCTTTGTATATAAAATACATATCCTTCATAGACGATGTGCTCGATGTAAAGAAAGATCTGCAAAGTCAAAGACTTTGTAGAATTGTCCGCGGTAGATCGTAAAAAAAAAAACAAACGGGAAAATATGTAGGGAAAAACTAGACGAACGTACGGAAGATGTGTATACGCGTATACATGGATGCGTGTATGTGTATGATCGTGTATTGATCTCGAGTGGGTGTATGTTTCGCGAATGAGGAAAAAAAAGTAAAGTGTAATAACGCCGCAATCATACATTAACCCACCTTATTGCTAAAAAAAGAACAAAAAAAAGAAACGGATGGAAGCGGTATATTAAAACTTATAAATATATACATATATATTGTAAATGTATATTGTAAATGTATTGATGACAGATTAAAGCACAGTTTGTTACAAAATCGTCGAACATTTTTTATTCATTCAGACATTTATGACTGGAGGAGTATTCTGCAAATAGAAAATCAAAGTATAAATGAATCTCGGATTAAAATGAGCAGGTGGGAATATATATAGAACCTTGATTATCGTAATCATCTAGGGTTTCAGTTAATAACTTCAATTATGATCTAATAATAATGTTCTACTAATTACCATTTTATTTTACAAGTATCAAGTCGGTTAATCGATGTTCTGCTGTATATTTAATATTCTTTTATTCCAATTTGCATTACGGAGCAATAATAAAACAATATTGGTGCGTTGAATCTTTTGATGAAGGATGATTATATAATTAGGTAGCGTGTGTCACATTTTCGACGCCTTAACGAGCATAAAGTGGCGAATCGATTGAATTCAATTATTCTAGCTGGAACCAGCTACATAATAGTTATGATCGCTACATCAAAAGCGCGGATGGCGATTGGGATTCTTGTCAGTGAAAGTATAATACGTCGGAGCGATAACGTTGCATGGAATGTGAACATGATATCCATGAGTTCCGCCTCTGTCGTATCTAAACTTCGTGATTTAGATGAAAACTACAGACACAGCAGGTAGAAGTTACAGTAGCAGCAGAAAACTCGAAGGTGGCGGTAGATTGTTTCTTGTTTCATAGTCAACGTGCGCGTATGAGAAGCTTAGTTGAATATGATTTGAAGTATTTTCAGTAAAAAATTTTCTCAATTATTTAAAGCTATACAATATTCGTGTACGTATAAAGAACACTGTTTTATTTTAAAATTTTCGAAGACAATAATGTATCCATGTGATTATTTTACAATACGCAATCAGAATTACTAACTACGCGTAAGATTTGTTCGATTCTAATTTCGAAATCAAGTTCAGTGTTAAATGTCACACTTTTAAATTCGTTATCGACTATTTTATGATATGGATACTATTAAGTGTGTCACGTGCAAGGGATAGGTCATGATCAACAAAATAATTTAACGATGTATTTGTAATTTACAGATAACTGCATTAGTTTTAACCTGCTGTGCAACATTTATTATCAAAATGTTCGAAAATGTAAATAAAGATTTATTGCCGATAAAAGCACATTATTTCTTATTTAATGCTGGTAAGTAAAACATATGAAATCCTAAATAATTCAGTGTCACAGCATTCTTTGACAAAATGTTATTCCTAAGATCTGTTTCATTCTTTTTTTTTAGCGACAGGACCAATAGTGCCGTTTTTACCAACAATAGCGAAGCAATTAGGTTTTTCTGGAATTTTAGTGGGCACAATATATATGATATTACCAATTTCTGGTTTAGTAGCAAAACCTTTATTCGGCGCTTTGGCTGACAAATTTAGAATTCACAAAATATTATTTGTGATATTTCAAATTATAGTTGCCATATCTATGTTCACAATCAATTTCATTCCTTCGATAGAACAAACTGGTAACGTTGTTCTAACTTGTGACGGCGACGCCACGCTAGAAGTTTGTCCAAGAAGCACATTTTCTAATGATGTCATACATAACGCAATAACAGAAAGTTTACACAGCAACGTATCATGTCAGGTATTCAATCGTTTCAAAGACAAAGCATTTATACATTTTAAATCTATAAGTAATGTGTTTTTATGTTTTTGTTTAGGTGTCGTGTATAGCTACAAAAGAATTTTATACAGAAATGTGTTCACACTGGAACGCGTCTCAGTTTTGTAATTTAGACAGTTCAAATGTCGTTATGGATACAGATACGTTCGAGTTTACTGTAGGATTCGATATATTTCAAGACATTTATGTAAGTCGCTTCACATGCGATTGTACTTGCAATGACAAAAAGTTGACAAACGACTCGCTTTACAGGCGAAGTGTGTATACATCCGTGTTCTGACTGCTACATTCTCAGACAATATTGTACATAGGCCAGCATGCAAGAACTATGCGAGAACAACGTGCGCCGCTACTTGCCCTGGAAATCCAACATTCAGCGAACTGTTAGCGGAAGCTGAAATCTCCCGGAAGAATGTTACTCAGAATTCAACGTATCAATTTCATTCATTTTTATGGGCAACTACAATAGGCTGGGTTGGAATGGCAGTAGTAGTTAGTATAGCAGATGCTATATGTTTTAATCTCCTTGGTTAGTAGAATCGCAGTAGTTAATGTTTGTTTTCTGTGTCTGCACTTTTTGAACTAGTGCAGAACCAACTTGCCATGTCCTTCCGTTTTGTGAAATAGAAGAAGATGAGTTCTGAACTAGTGCAGCCGGTGCAGGAACAGAAAACAGACTTAATCTTACTCGCTGTTTTAATTCGTACGTTGCAGGTGAAGAAAGAAGAAAGGAGTATGGAAAACAAAGAATGTGGGGCAGCATTGGTTTCGGTATTTTCGGAATAAGCGCAGGATATCTGGTGGACGTTTTTAGCAAAGGACAAGTCGAGAAAGACTACACTTGCATATTTTACATTATGCTGTTCACTATGATCTTCGATATTATAGTGTCGGCGACTATAAAAAAGGTACACTTATCGTATATACGTTTTACTGCTGATCGGTTTAGATAGTACAGAAGTCTGATGCTTCTTATTCATCAAAAGAATGAAAAAATTGCCAGGTAATGGGAGAAAGCAGTATCATTACAGAAAAGTCCAGAATCTTCTGAGGGAGAGCCATCGATATTGTGGGAACTACTTACCGTTTGTAAAAATGGTAATGTGCTGGTGTTTGGATGGTGGTGCATAGGTGCTGGAATGTGTACCGGCGTGATATGGAACTTTTTGTTCTGGTACACCGAAGACTTAGCGACCGGATCTCAAGTAGCGTGGCTCAAAACGTTGCAAGGCCTCCTGACTGGTGTACAGTGTTTTTTAGGAGAATTACCGTTTAATTTTATTTCGGGAATGGTGTTGCGAAAACTGGGCCACGTGAATGTGATGAGTTTGGTGCTGTTGGTGTACGCGATTAGGTAAGTAGCCTCGCGCTGTAAAATCGGCGTTAGCATAGAACGAAGTATTGAATGATCCTGCTTACAGATTTATGGCATACAGTATTGTAAAAAACCCTTGGTGGTTTCTGGTTATCGAAGTACTTCATGGACCATCCTTAGGTCTTTGTTGGCCTACTATGGTATCGTATGGTGATAAAGTAACACCACCTGGCACTAAAGCCACGATACAGGGATTCGTTGGTGCTATATTCGAAGGAATCGGTAAGAAACATTTGATGGACGGAATATTAAAATATTTTTTTGCTAGTTTTCAAGGTCTATCATACGGATCAATTAATTTCAGGGGTATCAAGTGGAAGCTTATTATGCGGTTGGTTAATGGACACGTACGGTGGTGTTACGACGTTTAGAATATTTTCAGTAGGCGTATTAATCTGGTTAACTTGCTTCTGGCTGATTCAGCTGCTACTACGACAACTTAAAACTTCGCCAACACATTTGGGCCATAATCGTGAGTAACGATTATGCGGATAGACGAGTTAACCGAAATAATGGATACTTAAAAAGAAGTTCCCCCGTTTTATTGAAAAAGCACATCTTTTTTATTTCTTGATCTTTTCCAGATTTGGCGACTTACGCTAATCCAGACGATGCAATTCTCATAACTATGAGTCGCGAATTGCAAACGTATTAACAAAAAGACAACAATTTTTTTTTTTTTAGAAATTTTATACATTCGCAGCTTAAGTTTACATAGCTGTCTCGATAAAACTATACTGAAGTGTGCCTTTTGTATGAGAGTACCGGTATTAATTCTTCACGTGTTTGTGATTCGTCTTTTTACATCATCCTATATCAATGTCACTTCGCAAATAAAGTATTTATTTGTTCAGTATTATATAGCAAATTGTGATCTTATTTTTTAACAATGTTTATTAATATATTCACTTTCTTTTCTAAGTAGAATTCATTTCTTCTCTTCTTCGCGGTCGCATATCATTTGGTAAAAAAATAAAACGTGTAATAGGAGATGTTGAAGGAAAAAATAATGCGAGGACGTGTCTAGTCGAGACTTATAAAATTCTTCACAAAATATCTCAACCATTTATTCATTGTGAATTCATTCTTCAAGATTGAAATCATATGCTAGTAATTGTATTAATTACCAGTGTGTATTTTCAATTGTTTCATCGAAATCGCGCGATAATATTCCTTTCTTTATCTATTTTACGAATTCTGCGTTAATATGTCGATAAAAAGCTACAAATAACTTTCTTCTGATTTAATACCACGACACTGGGTAATAGTTGCTCGCGTGCAAAACAGAATAGCTGCATGCGAAAGGACTCGACGGTCGTTTTTGCGTAGCGTTAGTCTTGCTTAGGGTTTCGCCTCTGTTGATTCTGACGAGATGGCGAGGTCGCCTGATTCGGTACAGGCTCGACGATAGCTTGAAGATTCGATATTTCGCCTGCGGTATCACAGCAGTCATTCATCATAATTCCGGTACCTGAATGAATAAAGGCAAGGCTCCCTTCGCTGGAGGAAGCTAAACTGGCTGATAATGGTGGCGATCTTTCTTTAGGCGATGCTGAGGAAGCGAGATTGTTCATAGCGTTGGTACCGCTCGGCGTCGCCTCTAAAGTGCCGTGAAGCTCGAGTATGCGACTTTCGAGGAGAAGATTAATTTCTGCTTGTGCTTTGTATTTTGATTCGACCGCTTCTAATTCGGATTCGTGTTGATCTTTTGTTTCTTGCAAGAGCCGCTGCAGATCCACGAGTTGCGCTTCTTTCCGCGCGTCTTTATTCTCCAGATCGCTTAGGCGCATTTTCAGGGCTTCCACGAGGGTCGTTCGTGACTCCAATTGTCGTCGTAAGCCTAAAAATATAAAATATATTTACATCGAGATACAAAATCGTTTTCCTTTCGATTTCAGAGTTCCAAGCAAAAGATTCGAACGTACTAGTTAATTCTTCCGCGTACGACCTTTGTATCTGCGTTGCTTCTTGCTTGCTCATCGGTGAAAGACCGCTTGTACTTTCTTGCAATTTCGCTTGTGCCTGTAGAAAAAAACATTTGATGTATTATCGATGGATTTAAGAATGGAAATACGCGAAATTCTTGAAACCCTACCTCTCCGAGCAGAAGGAATTTCTTTTGCACAGTATCAAGGGTTCGTTCTAATTCTTTACTACGGTCCGCAGCTTTTAAAGCTACTCTCAGTCGATGCCCAGCATCGAACAAAGAAGCATCCGTAGAACGAATCCGTTGCTCGCACTCTGTAACCTTCTTCTGCTCGGTTTTCAATTCGAGTTCCACCGATGCCAAACGATCCTTCAGCGTCTGATTTTGTCGTTCTTCTTCTAGACACTACGCAACAATAATTAAATTATTTTAGGAATTTCAATTGATAATTCGATAAACAGAACGATTCATTGTATCGTTACCCTAATTTGCCAGTGATGCAACGCCTCTTTATGTTGCTCTCTGGCTTGCGAAGTTTCTCTCTTGTTTCGTTCTAATTCAGCTTTCAAGCCTTCTACTTCTTTCTCCATCATTTTCAATCTATCAGTCTACATATTAAGATATGTGTTAATACGTTTAATGATAATTAAAGTTTAAAAAGTGCATAAAAATTTAAATTGAGAGTAAATAAATGCTAACTGACCAAAGCGAAATTGTGTTCTTCTAATGCGCGCGAATCCCTCAATTTACCAAGAAGTCTTCGATTGCGTTCAGCGTGAACTTCCCTGCGCTGTCGCTCGAATTGCAATTGCATTTGCATCAGCTGCAACAGCTGACTCGCGCACTCAGCGTCCAAAGTGTCTTCTTCCACCGCTTCGTCTTCCCCGTCGTTTTCTCTCCTATGCTTCGATTTCAGCGCGTTAGTTCCTTCAATGAAATTGCTGTAGTATAATTTTTATCGAAACGTTGCGACCACTGTGAAATATAATACTAACTCGTTTTGTCGCCGGAAATAGAAGACCGCGTGCAAGCCTCAACGTATCGGTCGAGCATCGCAGTCGGTGATAATCTGAATTCTGCATCCTGCTGGACACACTTTTGTGTCATATTCATTTGATTCTTCTGATCTAAAATTCCTAACAACAAATATTCGTACGGAAGCGAATCAAACGTTTGAGTTCCTGTTTCCTCCATTTTTTTCATCCCTATCGCTTTCGATTGATTCTTTCTATCCTTATCAATTTGCTTTTGAGTTTTCATGTCCGAACAGGATTTACTTTTCCGAATCTACAAATACAAATTGTCGTTACTTTTTTTTTTTTTATTTTCTTCTGTATAACATTGTTTCTTCAAGTATGCAAAAGGCACTTTACCTTATTAAAGAAATTAGAATTCGAATGTTGCGCTGGGGCTTCACACTGAGAATACAAGCGAAATTGATAAACCCTTTTCGACAAGTCCACCAAAACGTTTTGCATTTTTTCATTAGGATGCTGTTGGTACCGCTCAGCATACTTCGAGCACTCGAATTTTCCAGCGCTCGGGTCGCTCACGATTTCTAAGACCTGCGCAATCAATGCCGACTGTAGAGACATTTACCGATTTCTATTAACACGCGACGCTTCTACATACAAAAGTACATGGAATACGGAACCTCTTGATCTTCCTGCCAAGAGTCGTTCTTCCCGTTTTGATTAGTCTCCACTTCCGACAATCTTCCATCCTCGTCAACGCCGGACGACTTTTGCTGATTAACGTTCTGCCTGTCCGCCATGATTTTGCTTATCTTGTGCGAGAGAAATCCGTGTGCATTCGCGTCTCCGCTCGCGAGGATCGATGCAGGTGGATTCAAAGGAATCGGCGTGGATGGCCGAGAACTCGATCCTATCGTGCCATTACCGAACCCGGTAAGAGCTCGAACCGCAGCAGATCCGCCAGGTACTTGCCTCGATGACAATTTTCGTAAATCCTGCACAAAAGTTAGAATGTAATCCTGATCGAATCTTCACGCTCTTTGAACGCACCTTTACGGGAGTCGTTTCGGGAGTTGCTTCGACCGCAGCTTCCGGCGGAGACGTGCCACTTCTGTTGTTGTTCGGCGTCGAAGGGGCAGATCGTTGTTCATGGGTGGCTGCTGGAAATGGAGGACTCTGCGGCGGCACCGTCATACTTGGAGACCAAAATGTATCCTCTTCGCCGTTAATTTCCGATGACGGTATTCCTCCGGCAATACTCATTGGAGTACACGAGGAGGAATGGTCTAAAACAATGATTCGTACTGGAACTACTATAATGTTCCATGTATAGGGTGAATACACTAGAAGTCGACCATTTTTATTGTTTAGGTTAAAAAACTAAATATTGGAATAATGTATTTATAAAATGATAATTTTATATTGTATTTTAAATGTCTAACTTCAAAATACGGCGCCTAAAACCGAGCTTTGAGAAAAAAAATAGCTAATGTAATTCAGCTGTATACATTTTTCATTGCAAAATGGGGCTGTATGCTATTTAAAAAATATCAACATTCTTAGTTATGAGCTCGACAAATTTAACAAATGCGATAATTTAGATTATATGGTCGACTACTGAAGCGACTCGGACACTTTACTTTTAACGTTAATTACGTCTTTTCCAAGACTTTTATATACAAACAAAAAATATTAGTGATACATTGGATCAATTTAAAGTACTGTCATGTATATAATATATTTTCGAACATTTGACTGTTTCGTTTTGTTAATACATATAATTCAAATGTAGCTTTAAGTGGTCGCCTACTAGTGCTTTCACCCTATTTTAGACAAACATACCCAGAGGCGGCGTGAAGCGTGAATTCACAGAATTAAATACTTCCTCTCGACATTTGTCTAGCGTGAAACGACCACATTCTGCCATAACGTCATGATGCTCCATTTTTTTCCACCTGAAATATGCGAGAATGGAGATTGAACGTATCGCGGGAAATTTTCCACAGTTCGTATCGCTTTTCGCGAGAAAATTTTACCTGGCAGCGGATATCTCCGCATCTTTGGACGCGGTAACCAACAACGGATGCATGCGCACTGAATCCAACATCGGCCTAATCGTATGAGTAAAAGTAGCCAGCTGATCTCGTTGAATATATTGGTGTTTCAAGTACGAAATGAAATTGCAGGGATACATGGCATACAGTCTGTGAAACAAACTATACAGTCCCACCTGTATAAACAGAGAAGAGATAGTTCAATTGTCCTCGGATCTATTCAAATTAAATGATCGATACTCACTTGCAAATGTAATAAATACAATTGATTTTTATCGATAGTCCCCGTGGTCGTAAGAGTAAAGTGCATAGGAGAAGAAGACAAAGACGACGACTGGTGATGGTAATAAGATGCCAGCTGACCAAATACCTCGAAAATTTCTGGGAGGTACGGCCCTAAAGCAGCGGGTAACATTGGCAACAGCATTACCAAGAGCAGAAGCGCGCTCATCAAGGACAATGTATCTACTTCCATCTAAAACGACATTATGTTTAGTCAACAGTTTGGGCTGCGCTGTTCAACACGTTCCGTGCGGGACTCGATAGATCTATCGAGTTGATCCAAGTTTCCCGGAGAAGTACTGACTCGGCCAGAAAAAGGCCCTCCGTGGAGAGGAAAGGTCCGCTAGATCTGACTAAACTTGCACCACAGGGGGCCGCCGGACGATGGGACTAAACTTTTTAGACCATTTTTAAGGCCCCGCACGAGACGTGTTAATCAACGGGAAGTTAGTCCTACCTTAAGTAACTTAAGTAAATCCCGAAACAAAGCATGGCTGGCAAGTTTGTATAGCCAAGTGGGCTGACGACGAGCGATATGACCTAGCAAAGTGAGAGTTTGAATTCTTTGGCTGCTGCTTCCTGGCTTAGAAAGAGCTTCGGATAAACGATCTAACAAATGCTTGTCGTGTGGATCTCGAACGCTGGCCAACACCTCGACAGCCCTCAAGGAATTCGTAGAGAGATAATAGTCAAAAAGTCCATTAACTAGCCAATTATCTTTTGCTGTAACATTTTATAATATTGTCAGTTTAAGTTCAATATTGTTACTAATAGTTTTAACGTATGTTACTTACTACACAGAAATAGTTCATGGAATACTTTTTTTATTTCTTCTACTTCCCCGAGCTTGTTAGATTCCAATAGATTAAAGAGATCGGCAATCCCTATTGAATTAATGTTCATTTTGCTGGCAATCTGTAACCGAATACAAACAAGCAATACTTATCCTAATCATTCGATGGTATGATGGAAGTAGAAGTAAACTTGCGAAGCTTAGTTTCATCCATCTGTCATATGTTCTGTGAGACAGACTTCATGAAAATCAAGAGAGATTTCGGAATACCTGTAACAAAAAGACACGAAACTGAATGAAAATTTGCTAAATTTAGGAATGAATTTCTCCTTTTTAATTTCGTGAACTACCGAACTGTCAATTTCGTCGATCGGCATATTAATTTTACTGTTACAATTCTGCTCGAAAATGATAGGCGATGCAACTTTATCGTCACTCGTACGAATACCTCATACAAAATATTCTCCAAATTGTCAGTGGATAGTCTATTCCAAATGTATAAAAAAAAAAAAAAAGATTGTCGGTTCAGTACTGTGGTATTCGCAAAAAGGTCATTCGGTACAATGTCCACGAAAGACTTCCGACGAACGCGATTACGATTTCCGAATAAAATATGGAATACTCAATTCAATTGTGAATACATCCATGGAAATTAACAAAATCAGCTTACCCGAAGTTCATCGAGTATTTCGAGCAATTTTCGCGAATTCTATGGCGACTGGTATACCATCGTAGATATACCGTAGACTTCGGCGCATTGATGTCGCCACAATAGGGATAGCGCCACGATCGCTCAACGATTCTATTTGTGTTCCGAAAATTGTTCAAATTGATACCGGTGTTTTTCATTGTAAAATACCATTTCAAATTGTCCGATAAATATGTAATTAGAATCAGGATTGGCAGGTATGTATGAGGCGACAGCGTATCAAAAAATTGATTACGATGATTTCAGTGATTACAATTGATTTTAATTAAATCCATTTGGAATTAACTAAATAAGGAAATATTATAACGTTTGATATCTATATATATATATATACCCTAATAGCAGTCTGCTGGAGCAGAGTCTGACAAAGCCTAAAATATTCGTTCCTGCCGTCACAGTGCCAACAGATTTGAAACAGGATCTGCTCTACAGGCAATGTCAGCAGATTATTGGTACAAATGCAGCAGACTCTGCTATATACGTATAATATATAGGGTCATCCACGTATCTCGGAACTCGCGCGCAATGATCACAAATGGGTTCGTGGATGACGACCCTATATATATTTATAATTACACAATCATCTATACACCTGAACCATCGTTTAACTTGATGAAAAAGTGAAATACAGGATATATGAGTGCAATATTTTCATCATATGGAATTATATTATATAATTTTTAAAAAGAATTTCGACTTTTTAATATATCATTATTCACGAGTTAGAGATTATTTCAAACGAAATAACTTTTGAAGAGATCAAAACCGTAAAGTTTCTCGTAAAAGTTTGTCTCGTAAAACCAGCGAATAATTTAAACGCTAAAGATTTCGGAGCACGAAGGAAGCATACGACGCTAGGTGTTTCTAAGTTTAGTATTAATATAAATTTAGATATTTGTAGTAATCTGCTGAGTAGGTATTCATAATTAGCAATGCAGAGCATGCGTAGAAAATCCACCAACTAAATTTAGGCACAATTGGTCTGCCCTTCCCCCCTCCGAATTAAATCCCGGAATTCAACCCCTCTCCCTTGTCCTAAACCAACCTTACACTTCATCCCTATATTTCAGTATATATTCGTGTAGGAAATACGCGAGAATCCGTTAGCTTTGTGGCCCTCTATTGGTGAGTCCATTAATTATACTCGCAAACCGCAACAATTCACACAGGCGCATATAGACGGAGCATGAGTTCAGCCGGGGAGGAAGATTCGCGGCAAAAGGAGCGGGTTAGATATAAATCGGGTTTATTTGGATATGATAAACAGTTCCTATGATCCGAATGCAACCGAAATTAAATACGAATTGCAATTACTGAATCTCCGCTTTTTCTCCTCGAATCTTGAATGCCGCACGCCTAAAAAGCGGCATCTTACGCTTCGTCTATACGTGTCTGTGTGCATCATACAATAATCGCTACAAATGCGTAGAAAATATGGCGCAACATGGCGTAAAGTGAATCCTCCACATGTGTCAGTGATTCGGTAAGGGACAGAGAATCTTTGCGTTGTATATCGTTTCTCTTGTCGACGCACAGAAAGGTATGTCCGTTCTTTCGAAGTCGCGCACGATGAAGGAATGTAAAGTGACTCGGATGATTTCACTCGGGGAAATTGTTCTCAGGTGCGTGATTCCGAGACATGATCTCTGACACGAGCAAGAGTATATTTGGCCAGCCATTTCATAAGACCTTCGGATACGTTTATTCTCGTTAGTGCCGGGTTAACAAACTGGTGCAGCATCAATTCGATGTTTCCGTTTCGATTAGACTGTTCGGGCATCGCCGAGGAGCCGCGGCGTTTCGCTGGGCAACGTTTTGTCAATTGACGCGAAACAGAAAGGCATACATGGTAACTTCGATTCCACTGGCACGAGAAACGCATTCCGATCTTCTGAGTTATTGTACGCACGGTTCTCATACCCCCCCGATCCTGTTGTTCCTCCGTCGCGTAAACATTTCGAAACCCCTCGAGGTTACGCACGTCCCTTATTTTCAGTCCTTTAACAAACTGTGAAACCTCGGAGAATCGTATGTCACGCGCGGTTCTGTGAATCTCGTTCTTCTGTGATTTGTTTATAGTATGTGTTGTTTTTAATTGAAAAAAAGAAAAACCTGTGCCACGGTCTCGTAACGCGTTCTACTCGTGCAACGCGGTAACCGGGTTTTTATCGGCGAGTTTGCAATTCATTATTTACGGGGTCAATTTGTTTCCTCCAATAAAACAGAGAATCGCTCCCCTGTTTCGCGTGCCTAACGAATACCGGGAAGAGAACGTTGCGGTTTTTAACTTTGAAAATCATAGTTTTATTCGGTCAAACGTGTTACTGTTTTTATAGTATTTTGTATTCAATACTTTTACAAGCTAGGATGTCAGTTTTCAGTGTTTCAATTTTAGTACAATGATTTTTCATTCGTTTCACTCTGCTAGATGTAATAATTAACAGATATAAACGAGTAAGATGCAATAATACAAGGATGTACATTTATCTGTAAACTTAGATCATTGTTGGCACAGTGATTCTTTGTTCTTCTGTTTCAAATTACTTTTATTAAGAATAATTTTGGAATAGTTTATTGCAAACAGTTATGAAGCATAAATAATTTGTAGCTTTGGTTGATTAATAAAAAATTCGTTATATTGTAACTAAAACGAACTTCAAAAAATAGTCTTAAATTAAATCCTATAAATTGAATGGGATTAAGATTTTCTTAAGATAACTTCTAAAGAAATGTGTAACATAGGAAAGTAGTGATAGAATCAAGGAGAAAAGGGGAAAAGAGGGGAGAATACTGATCTCGGAGAAGAGAGCCATTTTCCAAGTCTTCGTTTAGACATTCTAAATATAACTGGAGGCTCTATAGGCTTTACTTACTGTGTCATACTGTGCAGAGTAGTTTCTCACTGTGTTGCGTAGATCTCACTCATTTTCTACATTTAATATGGCGTGATGCCAATTCTGTTTCTATGAAAAAATACGGATCAGTTTGTAATACTTATTCCCAAATATTTTATACATTGGTTAAAAGTGATTCTTCTTTTATTCTATTATATTTAGAACAGTGTGTGTTAATAACTATTTTGTCACAAAACTGATTTAGTAGGTAACAATGTTTTAATTTTGTTACAGTAATATTGAAATGTATGATCATGAATGTGTTATCTGAAAAGAATTTGCCAAAAGAATATATTAATCAACATTGTACACATTAAGAACATTCTAATTAAATAATATTATGTTGTTAAAATATATTCTTAGTATTTGTAGTCATGTATATTCAACTTTTCTTATCTTTCGTTTTACACTTTATGGTTTACAAAGTTGAACAGACATGTCCGATTTAATTCAGTTGGTCTCGTCGAGCTAAAGATAAGAATTTCATTACCAACAGATGTACACTGCACAAATTTACCCATGGTGAGGTTCTTTAAGATCGCATCGAAGAATATTATCAAAGAATATTAGATACCTTTGGGTTATAGTAAAAGACCAAAGGAGAAAGTGGTTAGTAATACTATTTTCTTTTGCCTTCCTGTACGAAACGATTATGTTTTTATTCGTAAGTTAGCATTTTTCGTTTTCCTTTAGAATGAATTTATTGGACAAGAAGGACGAGATTGTATCAGTAGCTGGAATGGACTATCTCTGTGATGAAAATTTAGTTAAGTCAACAGACCCGCTAATGGCTATCAGACCTTTAAAAAGTTTGAAACCACAGTTGTCACCTACATGCGATCCGCCAACGTGTAATCCTTCCCCGGAATCTTCGCAGGATTCATCAGAAGTGGAAGAAGATAATGCCATTTGTAAAAGAGTTACCAAGCCTGAGCCATGTACGTAACAAGTAATTTTGGTAATCACTTTCTTATGTTACTGCTGTCGCGTCATGGCAGACTTTTTACATCGGAACGTGTACAGAATCATAACTTTTTCACGTAATTTTTTCAGATTATGTGGGTTTAGTGAATCAAGCGATGACATGTTACTTAAATAGTTTGCTACAAACATTGTATATGACACCTGAATTTCGAAACGCGTTGTACAACTGGGAATATGTTAACGGATCGGAGAAAGATGAAATTAACAGTATTCCGTATCAATTGCAAAAACTATTCTTAAACTTGCAGGTATTAACTGTCTATATAACTAATTTGTATAACTTTTTGTTTGAATCATCACGATAGAATATATATTTGTTTGATATGCGTAGACGTCGTCGAAACCAGCGGTGGAGACTACGTCGTTAACAAAAAGCTTCGGTTGGGACTCTACGGAAGCTTGGCAGCAGCATGATATTCAAGAGCTTTGCAGAGTTATGTTCGATGCGTTGGAGCAGAAATTTAAAAACACGGAACAAGCCGATTTAATCAATAGACTTTATGAAGGTATAAAACTGAATCGTTGCATGCCTGTTACAAAATAGTTTGTAATATGAATTTCTATGATGTTAGGAAAAATGATGGATTACGTTAAGTGTCTTGAATGTAATACTGAAAAGTCGAGAGAAGACACTTTTCTCGATATCCCACTACCAGTAAGACCGTTTGGTAGTAACGTAGCGTATAACAGCGTGGTAAGTTTGTATCTAATTATTTCGACAAAGCGGTATAAAAATCAAACTGTACATAAAAATGATTTTTAATAGGAAGATGCCTTAAGAGCGTTTGTTCAGTACGAAGTGTTAGAAGGAAACAATCAATACTATTGTGAAAAATGCAATAAAAAGTGCGACGCGCATAAAGGATTAAAATTCAACAAATTTCCGTACCTTTTGACGATTCACCTTAAACGATTTGATTTTGACTTTACTACTTTTCACAGAATTAAACTTAATGATAAGTGAGTTTGCACGCGTTGTATTTTCATTTGACACGTTTCAACAGCATCGTATTTTCATAAAGTATTTCAATGGCGTCATTTTAGGATTACGTTCCCGGATATGTTAAATTTGAACCATTTTTTAACTTCGTCGAACCAAGAGTCTCCAAGTGACGAGGAAAATACCGATCTAGCGAAATGCGATGATAGCTCTTCTACAGCGGACAGCGGTACTCCTTGCGAAAATAGTCTTCCTAATAGTTATCATTCGACAAATTGTAATCAAGACGATCACGATGAAGGTGCGTTGATATTACAATATAACGGAAGACGCGTATTGACACGTGTATACATACAATATTCTAAGATCAATAATTAGTTCAATGATTTATTTGCAGGCATAGATATGAGTAGTGGCCAGTCAACGTCGAATTGCACGGCACACAATTATGAGAATGAAAAAAATCATAACAGCAGTGCAGCGAAAGGGCCTTATAATTATGAATTGTTTTCGATTATGATTCACAGTGGCAGCGCTAGTGGTGGTCATTACTATGCTTACATAAAAGATTTCATGACAGGCGAATGGCTGTGTTTTAACGATCAAAGCGTAAATTCAGTATGTAAAACAGTCTTTCGTTTTGCGTAGCTAGTCTTTAATTAATTAATAATAGACAAATTGATAGCACATTACAGTTACGTGTTTTATTTGAAATTTGTAATTACAGATAACGCACGACGATATTCAAAAAACTTATGGTGGAGGTCCAAGCAGATCGTATTACACCGGATCGTGTAGCAGCACCAACGCGTACATGCTCATGTATAGACAAATCGATCCCGAGCGAAACGCTTTACCTATGCAGGTGCAGGACTTTCCGCAGCATATACAGGAATTATTGAAGAAAATGAGCAAAACCGACACATACAAATCCGACAAACCCTACACATACAAAACTGACAGAACCTACAAAACGGGCAGAACCTACAAAAAAGAAAGCGTTCTCGACATGGACATGAAGAGGCAGAACGAATCGTTCAAATACCGGGATCTTTTAGACGAAATGTACAAGGATCACTCTAACACCGAATCTACGAAATATACCATAGTTGTATTTTGTAAGCATCCTACGGAAAATGAAACCTATATGCGCTCATTGAATGTTGGTGTCAATGATACACTGGCAGAAATTACAAAATTATGTTACGAGGTCTTCCAGCTGGAGAATGTAGTAAGTTTAGATCAGTGTCGTTTACTTAAATGCGACGAAGGCAGCGACACGATCATTTGTAGCTACGAAGGGAGAGAAAATGATAATACGCTCTTACCGCTGCTATTCTCTAAGTCGTCTAAACAATGGTTCTTCTTATTAGAAATACGCGATAAAGATAAAAAATTTGAACCATATCAAGCAGGTAACGTGTGAATTAACGTGGTATAAGTACGTATCCGTCGCAAGTAAATAAAATTACCTCTGTTTTGTTTCGTTGGTTTATAGATTTTTTGACGAAAGTGAATGTTGTCGATCTGTTCAAGAAAAGGCTCATAGGAAGGGTGTATGTACGATCTCTGTACAAGCAAACTATCAAAGAATTTAAGGAAGTGGTAGGGAAGATTTTTAACATGAATCCGAATGAAATGACGATATTTGTAGAACAGCGAGCGACAGACGCAGTAGTAATAGACGACGATAGCGCAGAACTTAAAGATGCAAGGTTCAGGCATGGCATCAACGTGTACATATCAACTACACTTAATACGGAATACAGGTTAATGTACAATCGACTATTGCACAAGATTATCGAGAATTTCCAAAGGATTATTGTACTTTACTTCGCGTTGCCTGATACGAGTCCAGGTAAACGAAACACACTATATAGTTTCTTGTTGAATGCGCTGTTTGAAAACTCTTGTATGGATAATTTTGTATCTCCATAAAAACTTTAGAAATTACGGAGGAACAAAATATTCCGTCGCAGGATGAGAAATACGAGGACAAAGAGAAACCTGTTGTTGGTAGCCCATCGAAAACGAACGTCAGCGAATCACAATTCGACGCGACTGATTTTGAATATAGTGGCGACGTCTCCAATAGTGAAAAATGCAACGATACTGCACCCGTGAGAAATACAAGTCCTCAGTTAGGGGAAAGCGAGGAATGGAATTCATCCGAGCAAAGTAACAGCGAAGACAGCAGTCTTAGCGATAGTGACAAGACGTTAGTCGGTGACGTACCGGAAGACAATGATTTGCAAGTACCATATAATGCGAATAATTGTGCCCTCGTTATGATGAATCATATTGAATTAGAGAATTTGGAGAACGTTTCCGACGAGTTTGATTATTATTTCAAAGCAACGTACTGCGATAAAAAATGTATAAATATTGTTTCAAATTTTGCGAACCGTTTAAGATATTAATAACGTTCAACAGCGATTATTCTGGATTACAGATCTGCAAGTGCAAGTGGATGAAAGAATGAGCACTCTACGTTTTAAAAAGCTATTGGAGCCTTACGTCGGTGTGCCGATGACATGTTTTACAATTCATCGTTTGTTCGATTGTATGGATAAATCTGTTCAAATGATGGCATTGAATTCGACGATGGATACGCTTGAGGATGAATACCGGGATGGTCAGAAGTTTCTGATAAAGATCGACCGTCCTTTACGCAACAAAGAAATCAATGTAAAAATATATCATTTTGTCATGAATGTAGAAGTACGTATGAAAACATTACAAAGACATCTTTTCTTATGCACGTATTATGCTTTCCATGGGTTCATTAACGATTTTCTTTTTTTTTTTGTTTTTTTAATTTTTCAGATCAGTCATACATTTTTGTGTGATTGGATCGTTTCAGAAGACATGACTATCGGCGAAGCGAAGAAAGAACTTATGGCAGAGCTTAAGAAAAAGCATAACATGGATATAGTTTATGAAAGGTGTCGATTAAGAGACAGCTATTTATCGTTGCCTCATAAAGTGCTCCTAGACGATCAGATAATTGGGAGTCTGCCGCAAAGTAGCGCACAGCAAATGGTTTGGTTTCTGCAGTTGTTACCGGGTGTAGAACCGGTTACCAACAGAAACGAAATCTTAGTGTTCATCAGGCGATGGTATCCATCGAAGACGGAATTGGAACCGTTGCAAGAAATCGTTCTGCAGGAAAACTCTGTACAGGAACTGCGGAAACAGGTAAACATTCGGATATTTAGTTCGAGTTTTAAAACATCCTAATTCCTTCATTCAACGATTGCGTTAATTTTTTATTTAGATAGCCGCGATATCGGATATTCCTCAGAAATATGTAAGTATAGCAATACCAAACGGTTTCCGCCACTCCAACATGTCTGATCAATCCGATCAAAACTGTCTTAAATGGACTGAACAGTTGTTCGAAGGGACATTCGATATTTGCGATAGCGCCATGTTTTTGTATAGGTACGCGTACAAAATAATCAGTAAATGAAAAGAGATGTTTGAGAGACAATAATCGATTTCTGATTATTGATATTTTACAGGGATATCAGGGAAGAATCGAAAGACGTAGTGTTCGTCCATTCTTCAGTCTTCAAGCGTTATCCGACAAAAGCGCATCATATGACATATTCCACGTCGCGTTCGACGCGAAAAGAAACAGCGCTTAGAATACAATTAAATTATTCATGTAACAATTAAACAATTGTTACATGACAATCGTGGTATAGGAATATGAAACGGTCGTGTGCAAAATGATCAGAGTGTGTCCAGGTATTCGAGCAGTCGAGTATTCAATGTTCATCGAATGTTCTATACTTCAGTGAGTCTTCTTCGACATTTCAAAGCTTCCGCGCTTCTAAATTCGCGAAATTTCTCGAAACGGTAACAATTGCGAAGATCCCACTTGTTAATGGTTTACCCGGTTATTTTCTCATTAACAGAATCATACTAATGAGTACAAACGTCAACGAGAATAATGAAAGTGTTACATGGCGTTGAATAAGAGAAAATATTGAATAACTTGGTGATAATCCGAATTTAAACTAAGAACTTCTTACAATTTATAACGTGTACGTAACTGATATGTTCGGAGTTCCTGTGTCTACGTTTTTTATTGTCTTGTTTGAAAAACGAATGACATGTATTTGTTGGAGGACACTTATCTGGCACAATCATAATTAACCCTTTTAATACTAGTATAGATTACATTGCATTCATACGAATATAATACGTGCATAAGCCCTGAGTTCATTTAATCTGATAGTAGTAGCGCTGATAATAGTAATACTAGACTGGTTACGAAAGTTATTTTTTACTATGTGTTGTGCTTCGTGTTGATACAAATACATTGAATACGCACTTCAGAATTTACTTCTTTTTTTTTCATCAATATATCAATTTAGTGCTTCAACTTGAATTTACCGCTATTAGTATCAAATTAGATAGAAATTCTTCCACGTTATTAATAAGTCATCATAGTCAGGCATGTTTTTTGTAGTCTGATCTAATTTATTTATGTATCTTTATCATTCAGTTATGTACGTTATATCGGTACGAGACGATTTGTACCGCTTTGGAAACCAAAAAGTACATTTAGCCGTGGCATTACTGTTATTCCTTGCAAATCGAGCTTTCAGTATAACGAAAAAGATTTTCGAAGGAAAGTCCGTCAATTTTACGTTTTGTATGATAGATCGATCGCTTGTAAATAAAACTTATGAATCGTACATCCATATCGTTCTTTTTCGTATCAGTATCACCACATTTCATGAGTAAAATTTTATATTGTATTGTCTCAAACGATTCTGTTCCTCATACTGCGTGGCTTGTATCAAACGTGAACTGATCTTCGCCAGAACTATGTGAGGTAATAATACAATAATGCTTTGCATGTGCGTAACGTGTCCTTTTTGTATTAATCAGTTACTGGTATTCATCTGTTATTTTCAGTGTTGCAAAATATTAGTACTAAAAGGGTTAAAATATAAAATTGCATATTTAAATTCTGATAAACTGCCGTCACATTGTTCATTATATTTTTTATAATCGTGTCGCTTTTCATAATATAAGGGACAGAGGTACAACAAATTCCTTAGATATGCATCGATATTCAAAATACCAATTGGTGTAGATTTGCGACACTCACAATTTCTAACGTAGTTGTAATTTATATTGTATATTTGTTACGTGGACGTTTAGTTTGTAATAGTTCACGATCTTCTGACATGAACATCACGAATGGCATATAACAATCACAAGTTTGATACAGAGGAAATCTTACTGAAGTGAATTATTATGTAGTTGAAAAGAATTTTACAGCGCATTTCCATCAACTTCGTCTTATTTATTGAATTGAATTTCGATCATGACCAATCGATTCATCTTCATTGAACATTTTGTATGTATTCTAATGAATAGTCGTTTTATAAGCGAATTCAAGAGTAAAATGAAAGACAGAGAAAGTTTTAGTGCTTCTTTTAGTATTCTCTCGTGCTTTTATATTTATCCTTATTTGCGATTGTTTCAGTTGGGTTTTAAATGTTGTTTGGCGATTGTTGTTTTTGTATAATTATTGAACAAAGTAGCTACTGGAACCAGTAACTACATTATTCTGCGAGACAGTATGTAGATACGTGCAGATAACATCTTACGAACTGGTTACAGAAATTTGAATATTCATTGTCTCAATGTCTCAAGTTAATGTGTGTATATTGTCAGTTATTTAATAAATTTAAGTTTCTTTGACACTTCACTATCAAGTTACAAACTATTTCAGTATTTGCGTGTACCTAACGTGTATTGCGAACGCATCGCATCTGTCTTTCAATATTTGCGCATCTACTATCGCGGCGAAAGTAAATGATGCCTGCAGATCGTGTTGTATATGTCCAGATAATAACACACGATTTCTTGTTACGAATATAGCCTATAATGCGAAACTTTCTTGACTACCGAGATTAAATATTCTTTGTATTATACGATATACATAGTTCAAAACAAATTATATTAATAATTATTAATAATTAAATATCGAAAAGATTGAATTCGTTGTTTGAATACATTTGTCCCTTTATTGCTCTCCTGTAAATCTCTATTTTTTATAATATATATTTACAATATACTTAGGCTCAGAACTATATTATTGTAACGATGAATTGAAAAAATGTATGATACACTATATTCTTTTATTGTAAGAAATGTATATTGCAGTCTTACTTGTACAGAAATAGAAACAATTAAGTACTGTTGTCTCTGATGTTATTGTTATTTGAAATTTTATAACATTTGCATACAATTACTTTTACAATTTAAATTTCCTAGTAAAGATTTTATTATTTCACGTAATATATATATGTTCAAGGAAAATGGTCTAAAATGAATCTGAGCGCTGAGAGTAAATAAGGAGAAAATAAAATGAATAAAGTTTTACATTTTTTTACGTCAACTTTAAGAAAATTTCTGCATTTGCACTTAAATAAATATTAGAAGTCGATGAGTTACATATAAATCTACAAATATATTTTATAATCTTGTTCCTTATTTTCATAGAAAATATATGTACAAACATAAGATACGTTACTGGTAATAGTTGAGATTTTTGGGAATAAGTCGGGTATAAATCAGAACAGCCGAATTATACATATAAATACATGATATATATGCATTCCTTTTTTCATTAAATTATTTACGGGAAAATGAAATATTAAATCCAGAAAACTTTTGAGACTCATGATCATTAGTTTATTTAAAATTTGCGCTTTATTAGAATACTACACAAAAATGGTTGAATCCCTGATTTAAAAAAATAGAAATTTTAAGCTACAAAATAGTGATTTCAGTAGCTATACTATGGGGGTTCTGGGACAGTATTACACGCGGAAAGTATTACATAATCAGCATTTCTGGACCAACGATTTTGGATCAAGCATTGGCGCGGGGTCAGGAGGAGGGGATTCATTGCGCTGTTGCACGTATTGGTTCCTGGGAAAGGGGTGGGAAGAGGGGTATTCATCAACGCTAGGGGATCTGGCAATATGGCGACTGTACCACGTGTCTGCCTATGGTGTCTGCAGAGTTGGAGTGACGCTGCTGGTTACATCTTGTATTTATGAGATCGAGACGAAAAAAATCGAAGGAAAAAGTAAAATGTCGAAAGTGCGCGTTCCGTCCTTACAAGAAATCGCATTAGCCAATGTCTTTCGACGCGATTTTAAGCAAATTTCCCAAGACGAACAACGAATTATAGAACGCCTTTTGGACGGCATCGCTCAAAATTCAGAAATTACGTTTTGTTGTATCGTAATCGAGAAAGAACTGTTAGACCATTTGCGGTGTAAACTATTTAAGCGAGAAGAACATCCGATCGTAAGAGGATGCGTTTACAGGATTCGAGATCTTTGGAACGATATTCGAAGCGGGGACACGAAGATTCTCGAAATATTCACTGGAATAGCATCAGAGTCTATATCATCTGTTTTACGTACGAAGATGGATGAGAAGTATATGCAGTACTGGAGGAGAATATGGATTGATGTGGAACCGACAACAGCGTTAAAGCGTCAATCAAGAAAAGCGTTTGAATGGAAGACTTGTCCTGGAAGAAGACTCGGAGAAGTTTCGGAATCGGGGACATAGACATCTATAGACGGAGCACAACCACAAAGTAGTTACACTAAATCACTAGAGTAGTGCTCCTATACCAGCCTCAATTACTAACAACGTTGATTCTAAAGGATCCAATATAATATTTTATATTTTTATATATTATCGATAGATTAAGAATACTGTAATACATGTGTATATGTTATATAAAATTGTAAATTGATGTAATATATGTAATGTCACCAAAGTACGATGTAAATATAAATACTTAAAAATTCGAATGTTAAATTTTTTACACAACGTGATTACATTTAATTTTTTATTTTTTAAAATGAAATTTATTAATTTTGAAGACTTGATTTCTTATGAAATGTCATGTAGTTACAAACTACGTTTCAAATATTGCCGCGTTTTCCACTGTTTCTCTGCTAACATCTCTTTCCTCTTTCAACCACTGGAGGGTGAAAGGCAATGGAGATAATACGTTCCTGAATTGGTGGCAATGTCGCATGGTCGCTTATGAGGGGTTCCTAAAAACCAGAGATATCGAGAACAAAGGAGTGTCGCCTCTGTAAGAACAGTGACTATTCTCAATGGTAAGAATACTCTGTGGTTGCATTATATCTTACTTCTCACATGTTCATTGTCTGTGACTTAAAGAGTGAAATATAAATATTTGTTGCGAATGTTTTGTTAAAGCGTTTGCATAGAAAGGAGGGAATTTATATTTATATTTGCTGTTATTACATGCAAAACATGGTGTATTTACATTTTCCTTCGAATTTGACGGAAGAGGAGTTAATGTTACAGGCGAAATATAATAAACTTAAAAGAAAGGTACTAGATAGGTTATGTTTACGTTTTGCTCCAATTAAGATTTGTTTATAAAAACGATTAATCATTTCTGTTTTTACGTGAGAAAGTAAAATGCGTTTACTTTACTAATGGAACTTGTATACGTTTTAGTAAATAAAGGTCGAGTGGATAATTCGATATACAGTATCTTACTGAAACCGAAAAAGTCCGTTTTGCTTGTAATGAGACAGAAAATAGTTTAAATTAATTAAAATGTAATCTAATCGCTTCACGAACTGTCTTCTGCATCATTAATAAATGAGATATTTAAACGCCTTGGTTCTGTTATTGTTATGTTTTTAGGTTATGTTTTTGTTTTCGTGATTATCCATTTGATAATAATTTTGGTTTTCTGTTACTTCTGTTTCATATTCAAAGAAAAAAGCCCTGCAAGATTTGAAAGCACCGAAGCAGGAAGCTGAACGCGTACCTCAAGCGCCAAAACGGCCAACAGAAGCAAGAGATGCTAGGGAGGTTGCTAAGAAATTAATCAAATCTGGAGTGATTACAGCTCCGAAAACTCCAAAAAGACCAGAACAATCGTTTAAAAGACCGCGTGGATTAGTGAGGAAATTGAACAGTACGGAGAAGACGATTAGCTCTTACCAACCGTTCTCGGCCACACAGATGGAAGAAGAGGAAACAGAAACGGCGCGGCCCAGAGTAAAAGATTTGTACGACAGTTTTGTGAGTGCTCAAGATACAGAGGATCGTACTAACGGTGACGCGCCATCGCGCCCCAAACCAGAAGTAAAACCACGCGCTGGTAACACTATATTCGTGTGTGGCTACAAAATATCGGAGGACTTTTTGAAGAAACACTTTCAAACGTTCGGCAATATTATCAACATTTCGATGGAGGCAGAGAAAAAGTGAGTCTTGGTTTATAGATGTCTCGCTACATCACAATCCATCAAATCACATTAATGCATACTTTTTATTGCTTAGTCGAGGATTTGTGACATTTGACAAATCAGAAGCAGCTGAAAGGGCAATAAGTGAAATGGATGGCAGTATGGTATCTTCCGTTCAGTTAAAAGTATCGTTAGCGCGGAGACAGCCTATTATTGAGCCTATGAATGATGTCACGTCTAGTTCTATGTGGTCGCCGATCGCGGCGAATTACTCTCAGAAAAGCGCGTACAAAGATAGGAGAGACCTGAAAGTGTACGAGGAAGATCTTTTCATGTGAATAGAGTACCTTTAATTTCTCTGTCTTGTTTTCGAAGTATTTCGTTACGGCACGTTACACAATTATCGAAAGTCTTACTTCAAAATAAAACTGTACATAGTCTTTAATGTTCGCAAGGTATCAAAAATATCTTTCTCATTTTGTACTTCGAAATTCGAGTACTGCATTGGTATTTATAAATTCGCGTCTAGTCAAGTAGTACGATGTAAAACACGCTGTCTCGTGTTTCCTCGCATTCTTTGATATCTGTAGATTTCTTTCTTTATAAAAGAACGATGTAGATCGTTCGTTTTTTTTATTAAGGTAAAGGATATTGTAATGAACCTGTATTGTTCTTATACATTTTCATTGCTTAGTTATTAAGTACAAGAATTCTCGTAACAAATTATGTGCAATTATCGTTTTGTCACAATTAGCAATTGTTCATTGTCTACGAAGAATTTGCCAAATAAAATTCCTAATTGTACAATCTACCGATCTAATGTACACGTATATGTTTTGTGGCGTTCAGTAATTGACTGTATTTATTAAGTTGAAGATTAGCTTTGCCTGATTTTGATCGATTCGCAGAACGCATCCTCTCTGATTTCTGATATTCGAAGAACGTCACAACGAGAACCTGTGTTCGTCAAGACCTTTTTACAAAAATTACAGTGGGTGAACACTTGAACCTTTAAAAATTTAAATAAACGTTATCGCTATAAAAGAAATTACAGAAGACTATATAAGAAAAAGTATGGAACAACTGTATATGTTTTTAATAATTTTTAAGTAACTCGTAGAAGTTTTAACATTATTTTTGTACATTATTAAAAATACAAAATAAAGAAAAGTTTTGATTTCAAGTGTATCTTCAATCGATATCAAAAATAGTTAACTCTTCCACTCCATTTTCGTTAAAACTTCAGACAAGTAACAATTTCGCAGCGTTCAGAATAATTTGATCACCCACTGTACTCCAAAAGCACCTCGTACACAAAGTGTCGAACTCTCGATCCTCTTCTCAAGCTCCAGCGTCAAGGAAGACTCTCTTCACGAACTCAACTCGAACGTATACAAAATTGTGCGTATTTTCCCAAAACTAACGGAGTTCGGACGAACGTTCTACCATCCAGCTACTTCGGCGGATTGAAGTAGTCCCAGTGATGATGATGCGTCACCGTGCGCGGATTGGCGAAGAAGAATATCAACAGTCCGACGACCAACAGCAGCAGTGCGCACAGCGTCAACTCCACCTCCCTGATCTTCTCCGCGGTCTCCTCGGCGCCGGTGATCGACGACACGTACCCTACGAAATGCCTCATGGTCTTGATGCCGGCCAGCCTGAGCACCCTGAGCAACTGGCGCGTACTTTCCGCGACGCCGGGGTCGGCGTCGAGGTGTTGGTCGGCCCGCGCGGCCAACGCGAGGAACTGGGTCGGTACCTGGGAGGCGGGGAACGCGATGAGATGGGTGCCTCCCAGGGGGAAGGTGGGCGACTGCGAGGACTCCCTCAGACTGTCCCCTTCGTACTGCTCCGCGTACGAGGAGTACGAGATGACTGCGCGCTGCGGCTGCTGCGTCTCGGTCGTGCAGTGACCTACGACGGTGTCGGGCGTATCCGGGGTGACGGAAATGGCGGGGGGCAGCGAGCGCACGGGGGAGGCGGTCTGCCTGGTCCTGGGGATGTCTATGGGCGACGGCGACCTGGACGACGACCTTCGCCTCGGCTTTTGGGGCGGTTCGGGGTCGTCGGTCGTCGGGCCCTCCTCCTCCTTGCGCTCTGCGGCCAGTTTTAGGAATTCGGGGGGTGGCACCGAGTCTGCGTCCGGGTCCTGGTTGGCCGCCTCGGGCTCGGGGGACAGTTTCGGTTCCAGGTCGATCTCTTCGGTCGGCGTTACGGGGGCAGTTACAGGCTCTTCCATCGCGATAGCCGGACTCAAACAAAGGGGGGTTTCTGAATCTAAAATTCGTAACGACTTATCTTCAGTAGCGTCCGGCGGTTGTGTGCTTGGAATATCTCTGTCGGCGAGTTCTACCCGGCGGGCCGACAGTGTCTGTGTTAATGGCGGTTCCTCGAGCTCTACTTGTGCAACGGTTAGTGTGTGTGTGCTTGTTCTACGTATCGGTTTGTCCGGCGGTTCGGTTACTTCTCTGTTAACAACCTTTTGCTCCTCGCTCGTCACCGAACTCTCCTCGTCCACGGGGCTCTGCCGCGGCCTCCTCTCCGCGCCGTCGCTCTCTGTAACGGGAATGTCATTCTTCCTGGCTGCCTCGGCCGCCTCTTCCCGACGACTGTCCAGCGCTCTGGCCAGCGCCACGGCCTCCAGGTGGCTCCTGATGGCCACCAGCTCCCGGATGATCGAGGGGCTCAGGCTTTCCTCCAGCGCGGCGCCCATGTTCTTCAGCTCGGACGCGGTGATGACCAGCGCGTCCACCTCGGACGCGACGATCTTCCCGGCCTCGATCTGGGAGACGCTCAGTCTGTCCACCCTGAGGTCGCCGACTTCGAGGTTACTGATTCGCACCGGTTCGTCGGACATCAGGGCGGATCGGAGGGCCTTCAGACGCGCGTCCTCTTCCCCGGTTTCCTCCAACTGCGGCGCGGACAGGTGTCTGTCCTCGAGGGTCTCCAGCTCTCGCGGCGGCGAGGGCGACTTCAAGGAAACAGTGTCGTACCCAGGTTCTGGCTTGTCCTCTCTCCTCAGTCTCTGCGTCATGGGCAGAGGAGGCACAGGGGGTGTGGTCACGCTCAACGGACTGGGAATCCTCTCCGTGGAGAGGATGATCTGTGAGCCAGACCTCGACGGAGCCACCACCAGCTTCACCTGCGTCACTTCCTCCTCGATCACCACGTCGTCTGGCAGCGGGTCGGTCTGCGTGGCGATCGTGATCTCCTGCATGGAGTAGTCCTGCGGCTCTTCCGCGGCGCTGGTGGAACGTTCTACCGATTTCTCCTTCCTAGCTCTGGGTGGTCTCGGCGGCGCAGGCAGAGGACGACTCTGCATCTTGCTGAGGACCTCGCTGCTGCGGAGGTCCTTGTGTTCCCCGTCGTCGGAGTCGATCTCGATGTACGGCGTGGACTCGGCGGGTTCTAAGCTCGTCGCAAATGTTTCTGACATCAGGGCGATATCCGTCGTCCTCCCCGGACCCAGGGTGCTGTAAGCTCTTTGGGGACGCTTCGGCGGGACTGGTCTAGGTGCCGTTGCGAATTTGTCCTTTCTTCTCCTCGGCGGAGGCGGTCTCGGCGGTTTCTCCCGTTTCTCGATGATGGCGTAGCCGGACAGATCCCGACCGAAGTCCATGTCGTCCTGAGGGATGTCGTCCTCTATGTAGCCAGCTTCTGGTAGAGACTCCGCGCCGTGGGAGGTCCTATCCTCGTCCTGCGCCACGGAAGTCCCTCTAGACCTGGACCTCCTCTTCGGCGGCTCCGGGGCTGGTTCCATGTACTCCTCGCGCTGCAAGCGCTTCTGGAGGTTCTCCTCGCTTGCGGCTATGATCTCCTCGGCGGTGTAGACCTCGTCCGGAAGCTGGTCCAGGTCAATCGGAGGCAGAGGCAGAGGCTTCTCCGGCGCCGAGTCACCCCAGTCCGTGTGGCCATTACAAATCGGCCCCAAGGGGCCGTTTCTTGGCTCTATGGGCGTTCCTCTACGCTCACGCTTCCTCCTGGCGGGCACCATAGGTGGTGGGGGTGATGGAGGCCGCGGAGCTTCCTGGGGAACCAGAGACTGGCTACGCAGCGAGGACCTGGACTTCCTGCGCATAGGTTTCACGACCACGATATCGTCCAGCGGCTCCTGCGGCAGTTCCTGAGGAAGTCCTTCCGTCTGATAAACCACGCGGTGCCTGGAGTCGCTCCTGGTTCGTTCTCTAAACTGCTCCATCGATTCGCTGCGACGTGACCTGTTGGGCCTCACAGGAGGCATCGCGTCGTACGATTCGACGGAGTCCTGTTTCTGCTTCCTTAAAGCTCGTCTTCTCGCGGGACGCTGCGGAGGGATGGGCACCATGTCTTCATCCGCCAGCGCGTTGAGTCCTCCCGTCAGAAGGGCGTCTCTGATTTCGTGCGTCAGGTATTTCCCCAGGTTCATGTCGTCCTGGCTGAGTCCGCTCTCTCGTAGATAGAACTCGTCCGAGTCGATCTCCTCGATCACGCCGCGGCGCCTCCGATCGCAGGAGCTTCCGCTCGAGGGTTGATGCTCTCTGTCCGACTGAACCGACGAGGGCTCCTGTTCTTCCTCCTCCTCCATCTCCTCTTCGTACTCCTCCTCCTCCTCCGACGGCGTCTTGTGCACGCCGTACCTCCTGGGGTCCACCGTCTCGAACGTCCCCTCGTAACGCTCCTCCTCCCTGGCGCGCAACACTTCCTCCAGAGACCGCGATCGCTGGATGGTCCTGAAGTCCTCTCGGTTATTCTCCGCTACCCACTTTTCCTCTGGCTCCTCATCCTCTCCATCCTGCGCCATCCTGTCGCCGTACATCCTGGGGTCCAAGTCCATCCGCTCTTTTTCGTACGATTCCTCCTCTGTTCTCGAAGCGTCGGATCTTTGGCGAGGCTGGTGATCCGAGGCGGACATCTCCGTGGACTCGTGCTTGTACTCCATGTACTGGAGCTGCTGCTGTCGTCGCTTCTCCTCCCAGGGGATCTCAACCTCTTCGTCCGCCTCCGCGCGGACCTTCATCTCGGCTTCCGAAGGATCTTCGTCGATGTAGATAGGTTCTTCGTACCTTGGAACTACTCTCTCGCTTATGGGAATCGGTTTGCGTGTTCTGGGGAAGGTTGAATTCTCCGCGGACTGCGCCCTGGAGTCCTTCGGCGTGGAGGTCGCATACTCGCCCCTGTTTTTCGATTTCTTGTCGAATATCCGCGGATACGTGGAGAAATCAAAGATATTCCTGCGCCCGGAGCCGACGTTCGAGTCGGAGGAGCGTTCGTCGTTCACTGGCGACTTCTTCGCGCGAGTCAGCGAACCTGGGAGGCGAATGTTCGGCTTTTTCAGGTTGAACTTGGGTCGCTCGGGCAGGTGGAACTTGGCCCTTTCTGGGAGGTTGAACTTGGGCCGTTCTGGCAGGTGGAATTTTGATCGATCTGGCAGGGAGAATCGTGGTCGATTTGCTAGACTGAATCGAGATCTTTCTGAGATCGAGGATCTGATTCTCTCCATGCGACTGGGTCTTTTCTCGCTCTTCGATTTGTCCGATCGGCCGCTGCTCGTCGATCGCGGCTTCTCGGATTTTTGACGGTCCGCGAATGCGAAAGTCGGTCGTTGGATGTTCTTAAGGCGGGTGCGCAGTTTGCCGGCTTGAGTTTTCAGCTTTTGGGGCAGGCCGCGAGCCCCGCGACGGAGGGGCAGCTCCTCCAGTGCTAACGAGTCTACCTGCAAGGTGGAATTTGTTTTTAGTTATGAGACATTAATAATAATTAGTAGAGGACTGAGGATTCCGTAGACCGACGCGGAGATTCGCGATTGTATCGAATATTTTTCGGAATGACAAGTTTGTGGTTTTAAAGTAAATATAATACCCGACAAAATTTTTCGCATTGGTGTGAATTTAAGGCTGCGGTTATAGTGGATGCATTTTCTGATGAATCGCGTTTTGACGAATACGTCGGAACTGATTTTTGCTAGACAATGAAATAGTTCAAGCTCAATATTCACCACATATTTGTCAGAACGCAGTTCATCGGAAAATGCGTCTACTATAACCATAGCCCAAGACTCGATGCACACGAGCGATACGAAGTCGATCATCTGCGATCGTTGCGATTTCATGTCAGTGATGTTATTCGATTTATTGTGTGAATAAGGTTTAACAAGAAAATATTCCGAATAGGTAGTCGTGATATTAAGTTGCTATTGATACTGTTAGAAAAAACACTATCTGCGCTTCCGAATGCAACGACCATTTCTTTTTCATCATAGTATCTAACGTAAAATCTTTTTAGGCTACAAAGTAGGAGCTTCGAAGATTTTAAGGCCAGATTCAGAGATTTTCAGAGTTAAAATTGAGGATTTGATGGTTTAAAGTTCCTGATTAGAAAATATTACGTTTTAAGGACTTTTTAAAATTAAAATTAGAAGTTTGAGGATTCCAAATTGGAAATCTGAAAATTTGAAGCTGGAAAATTTGGAGATTTGAAAATTTTATAGAGTTAGAATTGAAGGTTTGAAGGTCTCAAGTTGGAAATACGTAAATTTCAGATTGAACAGTTGAAAAGTTAAGATTACGAATTTCAAGTATAAGTAGTCTTTAAATTTCTTCTTCCAGATTTTCTATGTTTCTACAAACGATCAAATTTGCTCAGATTGCATTATATTTCAATTTTTCAACAATTTCTAAAGACTTCAAGTTCCAGATTTAGCGATAACTGTAAACGTATCATAGTATTTAAAATAGAGAATATTTTTTAATGTTCTATGACAATATTTTTGAAAGCATTAGCAGCTAATATTCTACAGATCATTTTGACAATATTTAAAGTCACTAACAGTATTAAAATTGGAATGTTTTCCCGTAGACATCATAGTCTGCGATTTTTCCGCCGTAAAACATTTGCTAACACCGCGAAGAATCAATAAAAATCGAAGTTCAACCTTTTCTACTACGATTCCTACTATCTGTCAGCGAAACCCAAATGTGCCCGGCGCAACGAATAATCGAAACCCCGCATAATAAAAATCGGGGATTCTAGGACGTTGCTCTGCGTTCCATTAAAAAAAAAATCGGGAACAGTCGAGTGCCAAATAATCGACGCTTGAATCGAGTTAACATCCTCTACACTCCAGAGAAGAAGCCGATGATCAATACAAATTTTTAAAATGCCTGCGATGAACGGAACACCCAACGACTTTGAACCCAAAATCGCTCACCCCTTTCATCCGAGGAGTTTAGACACAGCATTCGCAGGATGCCGCTACCATGCTTGCGGTTGCCATGAGCTATTATCGAGTATCGATGTCAATTTAAACCCGCAGCATCTCTGCGCCCTAGGAATTCAGATAGTATTCATAGAATGGTCACTATGCACGCCCCGATCGAGACGCGGCCTCCGCTCGATGAAGTTTCTACGAGCTGCGATCGATGCCAAGCGGATTCTCTTTTTTTTCTGCGCAGGGAAAAATCGTTTGACGAAGGTTTGTCGGAAAAAGAGAAGGAGAACTCAGCAATGGGCTCAGAAATAGGTACCGACGCGTGGAAACGGGGGAAAGGTAAAAATAAAGGTGGCCGAGAGGTCCGGCTTCTAGGTTCGTCTTATTTTGCGGTTCATCATCGATAACCAAATTTTCCAGCAAGTGGATTCTTGAATGTGTGGCATTATGGCTCCGTAGGAAAAAGTAGGGTAGGTTAGGAGACGCGACAAGGTTGCGAGTACACAGGCAACGGAAGTTTAATGGGCCAGAGACAGTTTCGCGGTTGGTCGAGCGCGCCGAAAGCGTCGCGAGCCAAAAATAGAAGGCACGAATCGCCGTGTCCATTGATTATGCCAGCATTATTTTTCCGCGAGCGGATGGATGCTTTCGGCGCCTTACGTAACAACCTCGAGGCGGAATTCGTCGATGATGAATACCCCGCGATCGATTCGTCAACATCCGTCACGCACGATTTTGCTTCTCTCATAGTCTCGGACCTCGTTATCAATAACGAGTTCGACGCCTGTAATTAAACACGATTCCGAGAGTAATTTATGCCCTGCCGACTCGAGTTTCTTTCCCGGGAAATGGAAGACGGGACGCAGATTCACAGGAACGGTGGAAATAGTGGCGGGAGCGCAGGAAATTCGCGATTTTCCGAAAGGATTGCGCAATCGAGGGCGAAAACCGGGGAAAACCGACGAGCTTTCTGGAACATCGGCGCGATTGCACAATGCATCGCGGGACAGTGACACGCCGCCTCCCAAATGTCTTTTTATACGCGTGTTTCGCTAAATATAGGCTCCTTGGTGGGCAACAAACGGAAAACGCTCTCGGACGACATTCTTCGAGCTTCTCTCCTCGACCGGTCATCGCGATGCTCCCTTTTGAATGTTACTTCCTCGAAAAAAGTCTGTCTTCAGACGTCCGACTACATCCGTGGATTTCTATTTGCATTTCTGTCGCGGTCTGCTTCTATTTCGAGCCATGGGAGACGTTTCGTCCGGATCTCCAAACAAGTTTCGCAGTTTTGTTAGGTTTTATTACAATCAAGCCAGCTCGAGAAAGTCTTACTATTATTGTCGAAGTTAAATGGATGCTATAGCTACGAATTTATAATAAAAAATTTTATCCCTAATGCTTGGTTATCGAATTTATAGGTCATTACGTTCGATCGACTCTGGGCAAACATTATTTCCTTAAAAAGAAAACTCGATAATTGTCGATAATTCTACAGCACGTTAATTAGCAATAGCAATCACTGCCTTTACTTTTGTGGTTATGAAGCAAAATTATATATGACACATGTTTACATTTTCAAGATATTAGTATTTAAAATTCTGATCATATTAGTGCATTAGGGATTTCAAGTTTATGAAATCCTCAGTTTTAACCCTGCTGCGGTCTTTGAGTGTCTTTTGAATCTATTAAAGTATTTTATTTCTTTTAGTAGCTGTTTTAATTTTGGGAGAAATATGAGGAGTTTAATGTTAACGTTTAGGTTTGTTATTTTTTAAAGTTATATTAAAAATTCATTATCTATATTTTTAGTAACACAATGATAATGAAAATTGTTCCATTTAGAATTTTCAAGAGGATCGTAGCAGGGTTAAAGGAAAATATTCGTTTAATACGCTTTCTGTCTGACTATATAAATTCTGCAAAAAATTTTTTGATAGTATGATTCAATATACAAGAAAAGTTGTCACCTATTTACCCTTAAGTTGTCTTTCAATTTAAATGAATCTTATTTTGTATCCTTCCAAATATCACGAGATAGAAAAAAATTATATAAATCTTTAAATAATTCATAACAGATACACGTATTTTTCAAAATTGCGTTTTCTTATAAGAATGCATGTCAAATTATAAGTTAAATCATTTAAAAACTACCGAATCAGTTTTTCTAAAATTTTGCGGAGAGTTCTACTATAGCATAAAGATTCATTCCTCTGTTTCAGTATTTTACTATCGCATAAAGATTCTTTCGTTTATCTTTAATGTTACCGAAAAAATGTTCCTCAAATAGTTATTAATTTACAGTTGTATAGTAGAAATCCAGTTAAGGATCAGGAAGAATTGATCATCTGATAATGGAACTCACCTGACTAGTGTTGACCTCGCCGTCGGTCCTAGACTCAGCCCCCGGCGTCGGGGCGCTGAGGAACCGCTCCTCCAGTCGCTCCTGGAACTGCTGCGGCGTCTCCTGTTCCTCGGACGTGTCGCCGGTTTCGACGAGCTCCCTGCCTTCCATCGCATTGTCCTCGATCTTCCCGTCCAACGGCACGACGAGGTCGCCGGCCCTCGTCAGCTCCGGAGGCAGACGCGACCGGTCGTCGATGCTGTCGTCGCTGTCCGCGACGGGCACCACATCCGTGTCGGTGATCCGCACGACAGGCGCCACCCCAGGTTTCGGCGACGCCGACGGCGCCGCGATCGGTTCGTACTCGTGCTCGCTGTTATAAAAAGTCACCCGTTTCTTTCTCCTTCTCACTGACATTTTGATTTCCAATGGAATCTCTTCGGGGAGTGTTAATCACGATAATCACAACGATTGATCGAGTCCTCGGAGAATTTGTCTGGGTGTCGGATGTAGGTTAATACACATCCTCAGAATTAGTCCTTTTAGTAAATCTCAATGTACGATTCTCACAAATATTTCGTGCAACGGCGGACTTAAATTGGACGTATGTAATTGTCTATATGATTAATTGACTAGCATTTGTACGTGGATTAATGCCTAAGGTTTTCGTCGCAGGGGACGCTTCTTAATAATTAGTACAGTCTTATTAATATGCTTTGTGCGGCTCGGTTAGAGAATACTGTTAGTTCCGGTGTCAGTCTTCGTGTTCGGAGGTAGTCCGTGTGGGACGGGCGGGTCAGGTCGCGCTCGTTTCACTGGAACCCGGCGATTCAGTGGAAAAAGTAGGCACTGGTCGGACGGGGGATTCCAGCGATGCTCTGGCAGTGACGAAGGCTGATTAGTCCTGAGCGGGTTGGATTAGTTTCGTTGATTTGGATCGCAGTGCTCGGGGAAGACACGGGTTCAGCTTATTCGACTTCTCTGTCGCGCTGTTCAGGTACGTGGTTCCACTCCGCAGGAGTACTGTCGTGACAAACATTAGTTAGTTGGTGCCTCAAAAATCTTTTCTGAACTTGGATCCAGAAGACATATTGTTTTTATTGATGAACGAGTGAAGGTAGGAAGGAAGGGATTTTGTAAAGTCTCTCCTCATTTTTTTTTTAGTTATGAGGAAAGGTTTTGAAAGAAATCTCAGAAAAGTGGAAGGGAGTTTTCACTTTGAAGACTCAAGTTCAATGTGTCTTATTTTCTTTAAATAACATAACATGAACTTTATTTTTTATATCTTGAGTAGTTTGGAATCTATGATCCATGAATATTCTTGTAGATTTTTGTACGTTGACATTTCTCATAGGGTAATAGAAATTCACAGTCTAGTTGTTAACCCTCTGTAAATTAGGTGAATAAAAATTATACCTTAAATATTGTGGAATTAACTTCAATTGAAATATTATCGAATTACAAATATATGATTCGAATGAAAATGCATTTTAAAGTGATGCTTTATATGTTTTATATAATAATAGGATCAAGTAAAGCAAAGATTTACAGCATTTTTAAATTGTATTTAACTCACGTGGTTTGCAAAGGGTGTTAAATATGTAGAAGTTTTTGTTAATTAATGATGTGTAAAGAAAATTGATTCTGGAGAAACTTGTTTATTTCTAGGAAAGGAAGGAGAATTACTTCTACAAATTTTCTGAAGTTATTTTATTATGTGAGTGCGAAAGTTCGTGCTCGATTTCTTATTAACCCTTAAGTGGTATACTATCAGTACATTAATTATTTATAGTTCATCATACTCTCTCTTATTAATTTCTACAAAATTTCCTCAAAATGTTATATTAAAAACAAACATTTAATTTAATATAGCATGGTGATCACAGTATACCACCTGAGGGTCAAAATTCAACTATAGTAATCGTGCATGAAATTTTGCACTCATCTAATATACATATGCATACCTTCTTCTAGATCCGATTATAAAAAAAAAGTGGTTACTCGTTCTAATCACTCTAAGATCGAAACCTACAAGCATTTCTATTTTTTTTTAAACTTCCTCTGAATTTATTCTATAAAAATTAACCCTTTAACGCCCAAAACCTTAAATCATAATCTCAAAACTGTGTAACTGATAGGTAAACTGTATTTTATTATTTTAAAATTATCAGTAAACTACGGATTTTTATGCAAAATAAAATGTTCACAAACACAAATAAAGGATTGGAACTCGAATGACAGAATTTTTAGTTTTCTAAACGTTGTAACTTGTATTTTGTTTCTTATATTTTCTATATTTCACCATTTGTCAACTGGCTCCTAGATTTTTATGCATTTACAATTGTCATAAATGCATGAAAATTCGCAGTCTAGTTATCAGTACCATATTGCGTTGATCTGCAAGCTATACGTCGTTTTAACGCCTGTTGCATGCGCGCAACATTGAGCATTGCAGGATGCAAAAGTAGAAAAGTGAAAGTAAAACTATTGTATTTAAAATTAACGTTGTACCTGCACAACAATGGGAGTTAAAGGATTAAAAAAAAAAGTGATCAAGCGCTGGCAACACGGCATTCTAACATCCCCCGACTCCCAAAATCAAACACTCTCCACATCAGATCTGAAAAACACCCTCTCTCATAAACAAACCAACAAAAACACCCCCGGAACCTCCTCCCCCGCGTTCCTCGTTACCTGAACCGCATGGTCGACCATTATCACACCCACCCCTCGGTCATCAGTACCAAAGTTTCCATTGTCGCGATACAACAATCCGATATCCACTTAATCGCGTCGCGTCTATTCATCCTCCCCTCTCTCTCTCGTCGCGGGGGCGGGGGTCAGCGCGCGAACGAGAGCCACGTTCGCGCAGCCCCTCTCGTTCTTCCCACGTTCACAAACACACCCGCACCGACGGATACACAGAGCGCGGTGCTCGCGGCACGCAGTTTCGCAGCGTTTGGACGCGGAACCGAGGCGAGCTGATCGAGGATTCTATCTATAGCCAGCCGGGCGAACCTTAAATAGCCGCGGCGTTTCGCGAGCGACGGATATCTACGCGCTCGGAACCTACCCACACAGACGCCGCGCCGGGTTTTCTTCGGGGACGGGGGTCCAGGACGCCGGGGTGAAACGGGCGGCCGAGATATCTCGGAGGCAGGAGCGCGTCCGCGACTCGGGGAGTTTGACCGCGAACTTGATTCGCCGGGGAGAACCGGGGTGCCGAGGGGTGCGGCGATCTCGTTTCGGCGGGAGAGGAGGGTTGTTTACTGACCTGCAGCGGACCGCAGGTGGCTGCTGCATCGTCCTGGACGGCGGTCTAGCGAGGAGAGCACGTCGTTCCGGCAGAAGCGAATCGCTCTGGTAGTACTGACAGCCGCAACGAACCTCGCGACCGAGGCTCGACGTCGACGACGCTCTAGAGGCGCGTCCTCGTTGCTCCGACTCCATCCCCACCCCCCTAGATTCCACTTGTCCACCTCCAGCCTCCTCTTCCGCTGCCTACCTGACACGGCGACGTGCGGCCGATCGACGGCTGCGAGCTATTCACGATCGTCGTTCTTCCTCTCCTCCAGCCTCCGCGTCGCGTTCCCCGCGCCGCGCTCTCGCCTCCTCTCTCTTCTCCTGCGTCCTCGCCTCTCCGTCGACGTCGACGCGATCACACTCTTCTCCCCCGTCGCGTCGGCCGACGTCGCCCGCGCCTCGTCGTTGCGGTGTCGTCGCGCGACCACCAACCCCCGCAGGTGAAACAGCGACAGAGAAAGTGGGAGACGCGGAGAGACAGAGATTCGGGAGAGAGGAGAGAGCGCGCGTTTTCACGGTTGCCAGAGCAGCCCGCGGCTCCTGGGCGACTCTGTACCCTCTGGCCGTTCCTGACCGCGAGCCAGACCCGACGCGCACGATTATTTATAGAAAGTTCGCGCGTCGGGACGCCGCGTCGCACCATCGGTTACATTTCTATAGCACCTGCACGCGCGACCACCTCGCGCGACACTCTCGCGACCACCACCTGGCGGGATGCGTCGCGAAACGAGGGAAACTTTGCCAACGCGGGAATTCGATTTGGAAATGAAATTGTGAGCTCGGGGAAATAGGTATTCATAGTATTTTGGTATATTTTTTGCCTTTTTTGGATGCTTTTTTTTGGGAGCTTTTCTGTTGGGATGAGATTTGGTGTGAGCAATTGTGTTTTTCTATTTATTTTTTTTTTTTTTAGGGAAATAGAGGTTTTTGGTATTATTTCTATAAGGGATGAAATTTAACGTAAATTGTGTAATCATCAGACTACGAATTTTTATGCATTTTTTCATTTTTTTAAATAACTGATTCCATTCTTAGGTAAATATAAGAGAGTTAGTGTTGTTACTTACATTTATTGTTCTTTGACATTTCATAAAAATTTTATTGTCCACATTTATAACAATGTGCTAATAAATTAGTTCAATTGAATATTATTAAATTAATTTTGAATAATTTAAAAAGGAACTTTATAGTGTTAATTGCTCTATCTATCTTTGTCAAAATTTGGTTTCGAAGAAAAATCCGTAGTTTAGTAATCATTGTTACGTCGGAAAAAGGAAACCTAAATTTTTATTGCGACAGTTAACGTTAAAGATACATTTTTTACAACTGAGCTTCAAAAATGTAAAAAAATATATTTTCAGTGATTTAATAGTGTTATTTTTTCCTTTCATGTCATGCAAATTTAAATAATATATCTAAAATGTTTAGAAAGACTAAATTTGTGATCTAAGGAGGCTCTCATTGTCATTGATTAATACATTGTGGGATCCTTATGCAATTATCAGAAGTGTAAATAATATTAGGTTATCCCATAAGTAATTGCAGAATATTTTTATTTTTCAGGTAAAATTGTTTGTTTTTGTATTTAATCTTTGAACTGTAGATTATTGTTTTCTGTGATTAATTTTGTCTTTAAATGATGTTTGAGATCCTTATTTAGAAATTATCAGCTCTTATAACCAGAATTAAAACGAGAAATAACACTACTTATGGAATGATCTAATATATTCATTGAAATTATGCGAAAATATGCAGGAATGTAAGAATATATGAAATACATATGCAGCACGATATTTTTCTTGAAGTTTCAATTTTTGTTGTGTCCGTGAATTTGCGAACTTAAAAATTTGAATTTTCATAGACATCCACAGTTTGTTAATTATGTATTAACTCTAATATTTAAATCTAATTGCAAGACTGTAATTTTACTGAATGCGTGGTAATATTTTGTCAATGCAGGTTTCAATTTTTATAACAGAAGTAGTAATATATTATCAAAAACTATTTCTAATGCATCTGTATAACTTTTTCAATTTCTTCCTGTATTTTTCTAATAATTACCTCACAATCCATAATACAAATAGAATAAATTACCTTGAATTTGATGACTGAAATCTCCATTCTTGAATCCTGTTTCAATTCTTAAAAATGATAAAACCATTAAAATCCTACGTTTGTACTCCTAATTTTAGAGTCCTTAAAAATTAATCAGATATACGCGATAAGGGATGCATTATTTGAATAAAGGATCTCGATTCTTAATTATGCAAAACTATTTTGAATAATTTAGCAAAGAGATATGGCCATCTTTCGTCATATATCCTTCTACGCTTGACGTTCTAAAATTCATGGAGTCTGTTGAATAATTGCTGTTGCTTTCCTTTATGGAATTATTCCCAGTAACACAAATTGGTCAGTTTCAGAACAAATGTAATTCATGGATTCGTTCCAAATGGTTAAACTTCAAACAATTTGGCAATCTCCTCCGACACCCTCGCTGCATCACTGCGCAACGAGTTCGTCTACATTCTCGAATCTAGGAACACTAAATCCTATTGCCCCAAAAATAAAAAATCGATATCCAATTTTTAATTTTCTTCTTCGAGGCTACATAATAAATAATTGAGGTACTGAATGAAAACGAGACACATAGCCTAAGATACTATGTCAAGAAAATTATTTTCAAAGTTTTCGTTTGTCGAAAAATCGTTTGTTAGAATTGTCACACGAAGAAATCTGTCGCCCCGGTTATACGATCACAAATAAAGATAAGCAGGAGCTTCTTATCCGGGGATCTTGTCAAATCTTTAAATCAGTCGACGTTTCATAGACGATTCTCACATGAAATACCTCGAAATTAATATTCTACTACTACAAACCAAGTCTAATAATCAAATCTCTTCCTCGACAGATGTAATACTAATTGATCTCGATAAGGTTACGCAAAATCAATTGTAGAACAATGTTACCGCAATTTTTAGACCCCGATATACCAAACCGCGTTACAGAAGGATTCCCCGACGTAATACGAACACTGACGGATTCGTCGATTATGTCACGTTTTGGCACTCGACCGTGCGACGAGCACGCCTAAGCGTTTCCTGGCGTTTGCATCTGCTTTCATCGACAAGCGCAAGAAAGTCGAGGACAGTCCAGCTCCAGATTCCTCCATCAAGGCCTAAATTCTGGATAATCCAAGTTTCTTGGATCTGGCTCTCCAAGCCGGCAACGAAACACCCTTTGCACGAACATCCCTCGAACCCCTTTAGAAAGCCCCAAAACTACGTGGTCTCGGGTATGAAACGTGGTCTCAGTATCTTCTCGTTTAATGTTCGCTGGACATTATAAACAGTAAATATAGAATCTTCTCTGAATCGACGCAGTCCGCGTTCCGTTGGAGCCGCGCACAGCGTACTATACACTTCTATTTAATCGCGTTATATTCGACGGTCGTGGCATTTTATAAAACATAGAGAATGTACAGTGTGTGGCGTTATAATACGCTGTGCCGTCGCGACGCGGTTGATCTCCGCGCGGCGATGCTCGTGACTGCTCGAACACTGCTCGTAATCCACTCTCTGTTTACAATTTCTCTCGTTCTCTCTCTCGCACATTCTCTCTCTCTCTCGCTCTCTCTCTCTCTTTCGCGCGCTCTCTCTCTTATAAAGACTAGATTTTACAATAAGTATTGTATATACACACGAACACAGTTGAACTCTGATTCTCTTCCCTCTCACAATCTCCCTGTTCTCCTGCGTCCCTTATGGGAGTATTCTAGTGTAAGGGATCCGTTTATAAATCGATTTTTTTGGAATTTTTTATGAAGAACCCATCAAATTTATTGCTATCTGGGTTTTTTGTACGTATTTATCAACGTTCAGAGAGTATTAAAACATTTTTTTTTTGGTATGAAAGAGATGAAAATTATCCGAAATGATCCGCTTTGAAATCATCAATGTTTTTCGAGTTGGCGATCATGATATCTAGATTGCGGATGTTTATGTGAATTTGTATTTTTAAGAGCACAGATAAAGAAAACTAACTTGAACAAAAGTGTCTTTTACTTTTTAAACATTAGGTAAGTGCGAAAGTTGGTGCATTTCTAGTTAAGTTTTAATTAGAAATCGTGTACGAATTTTTGTACTCACCTAACATTATAAAATGTACTTTATTTTCGATATTTCATGTATTCCTTAATCTATGCACTCTCTGATGCACTTTAGCTTATTTAAACACGCTATAAATGCACAATCCGTAGTCTAACAATATCTCAAAATCGGCTTAACCGATTGGACCTAACTTTGGTGTACATTTTCAGCACACGCGTGGCTATCGTCTCTATCACGATCGTGTCAAAATACAATTTTTATAAATTTTGATGGCCTTTTAAAGATGTAAAAAATTGAAAGTTTTATTCGAAGCATCGCTATTTTTTCTAATTTTCAATATTTTTTTTAATCCTGGTACCTATTATAGATTCGATTTCAGTTTTTTGTTTTCGATGACCAGAACCAGCAGAATCATGGACGCAGTGAGTGAACCCTTTTTTTCGGACCATTTCGAATAATTGTCAGTTTTTTATGCCAAAAAATTTCGTAATACGCTCTAGGAAACATTCCGAGTAGGAGGTCGCGATATCTAATAGATATTGATAAATGATCTGTGAAAATGAGAATATTAGCTGTTAATGACTTGTGCAATACAAAAAAATAGGCTAACACGATTCTAGCTACTTGGCAAGATCAGAACCTCTACTACCTTTTGAGGCTAAAAAGTAGGAGATTCAAAGATTTCAAGGTGTAAATTTAGAGATTTTTGAATTTTTAGAGACTTTTGAATGTTAAAATTAAAAGTTTAAGGATTTAAAGTTGGAAATTTGAAGGTTAAAATTTGGAGATTTAAAGATTTTTCATAGTCAAAATTGAAGATTTGAAGGTTTTAACTTCGAGATACGAAAATTTCAAGTTGAACAGTTGAAAAGCTAAGATTAAGGACTTAAAGTATTGTTAGTTTTTAAATTTCTTCTTCCAGATTTTCTATGCTTCTTCAAACGATGACATTTCAATTTTTCACCCATTTCCAAAAGCTTAAATTTCTAGATTTAGAGATGTCAAAAGTATCACAATATTTTTAGACTATTTTTAGTGTCGTATGAGCAACTAGCAGCTAATATTCTACGGATCAGTTTGACACTGTTTAAGATTTAACAGTATCAATACCTACTTGATATCGCGAGCCTCTGCTCGTAATGTTTCCTTGTAAGTGTTAATAAACATGTACGAAAGAAACCAGATAGCAATAACTTTCATGAGTTCTCGATAAAAAATTCCGAACGAATGCTTTAAAAAAAGTCTCTTACAGTAGAATATTCCCTTATGCCTCGTCCCATCCAAAAATTCTCTTGCCTTCCTCCCCCTCTGCGGGGAGGTCGGGGGAGCGGAGAGCTTCGTTCAATTCGGCGAATCGTCATCCGTATGTATCGTCGTCGGACCCGACGCGGGGGGCGGGGGGAGGAGGAGGGGAAGGGGGTTCGCGCGCTCCACTTTTTTGCTTATAAATAAACGTAAGCCTCCGACGTTCGGCGAACCGCTTCGAGGGGAGGTAGGGACCACGCGGTGGCGGAATATGCGGGGAGGAAGACGCGCGGGGGAGGAGGAAACGCGTGCTCCTCGGGACGAGATGGGAGAAGGGGGAGGGCGGGCAGACGGAGGTGGGAGGGTGTATCGCGTGCGTGGGTGACGTTTGGCCGATTACACTGTTCTGCAATCAAAATCGTCTTGGGGGAGAGATGATTGGCGGTGAATTACCGTCTCGTTTTCGGTCGATCTTCGCTTCCTCGGAATTGATCGCTAATCGAGTCGTTGGTTCGGGGCAGAGTTGAGCAAAATGTAATCTGATTACATATCACAAATTGTGATTAAACTGTAATTGATCATTCGATTACGAGTTATTTTCTGTAATCGTTAACTTCTTCTGACTACAATTTGTCTGCGCAGTCAATAAATATTAACAATTACAGAAAATAATGTGTAATTGAATTAGTAATTGCACTTTAATCGCAATTTGTGATTTCTAATCGGATTACATTTTGCCCAACTCTGGTTCGGGGGAATTTTAATGAGTGTGATTTCAATGTTTCAAGGTTCGGGCGCGAGCTGCGAGATTTGTGAATTTTTGAGGGGGTTGGAAGGGTTCTTTTTCTTTTGCAGAACAGTGTCACAAGCGAGAACGACCAGGCGAGGGCGGAGGAGCCGGAAAATCTGCGCCTCGGACGTCAACGAAAATAGAATCCAACGCAACTATGACGCATTACAATCAACCGCGGAACGGGAATCGTCGTTGCGCATCTTGTGCGCGGTGCGTTTCGTCCGGATGCATAGGATGCAACTATCGTTGGACGTTTCTTTTTTTTTTTTTTAGAAGCTTTGGAGAACGATAAAATCTCCAATCATCAAAATATTGATAAATCCATTCTATGCTTCGCGGACGACACGCCGATTACAATGGTTGAATGGTCACAAGATGGCAAGATGCTGAAAGAAGAAGTGAACCCGCAAACTGGGAAAGACGAGCTAATCCATTGTCCTCGATAGAAAATTTCTCTGCGCTAAAAAACGAATTAACTCGTCGCGAATCACATCTCCTAACTCGCGTCTCTGATTGCTACGTTCAGACCTGATTTCTCTGATATTCTCCCAGTTGGCGAGTCCGCGCTTCCAGTCGACCGGGTCAGTTAAATCATAGCTCTGGACACTTTCGTTTCACTTACACGATTAAAACGAGGAAAGCACTGTGAATGAAACAACACAAAACGTGGATGAGAAATGTAGAGTAAGGCTGGGTAAATATAGGCCGACAGTCAACATGTTAAAAAGGGGGGGAGTATGATTCAGTTGGCAAAAAGTGAAATGAGATCGTAGAAGAATTGTTCCTTAAACGAGGCTTCATTTTTCGAGATCGGGTTTGAAGATTCCTTGAGTACGTGTGCACTTGAGTGACGAGGGGAAGTCGTGACCCGGACGAGTGTTTCGTGGATGGAATCAGATTTAAATCGGAGCTAATTGGTGGCTAATATTCTAGGAATTATCGATACTTATCAGCCCCTCGTCCCTTAACCGAGATTCCATCTAAAAAAGGAAACACTCGGTCGGGTTGGAAACCCTCCCCTTCTAAGAATCGACAGGGTGCAGTGAACGCGTCCTAATTATCAGTAGAATAATTCCTTGAGCGAAGACAAATCGGAATTGCAAAATAATTTTCCCTTGCGATATTTCCTTCTTGGAGGGGGGAGGCGGAGGAAATTCATCTCGCACTACTAAAATTATGCAAAGTATAATTGCATCTTAACTTCCTTAATCTCTATATTCTTCACTAATTAAATTCATTCTTTTTTTTTTTTCTTTATTAGAAAACTTGGATCTAAAGATGAAACTGTTACTGCGAAACGCCTGTTAAAATATACCAGTCAAAAGGACAACTGTAACGTTTTAAGCTCGGAAAGTAGTATTCGAATCTCTACGTCTAAACTGTATCTCTCTGAAAAACGTTCGAACAATTATATACTTTTGTACGCTTAATAAATTCTATTTTTGGTCAGGAAAACGATTATATCTTGTCCCCCGTCCTACGGAACCGAGTCATTATACAAGACAGCAGCTTTGTAGGCATATTGGAGGCCAATATTCTCCTCGACGCCTGCCATTTATTGGCACGCGTTGGCTCTTTGCCACCGTTTGATAGCGGCTCTCGGCCAGATGCATTTTCTCAAGTATTTTCTGTTTTTAATAATGGCCCAAAATTTTTTATCGCGCAAATAACACGCCGCGCCGCGAACTTTGTTCGAAAACGTTGAAACTTTTAAATGAAACGAGTGATCTTTGCCAAGTGTGGCGCCCGGGTGTACAGTAGTTTCGGGCTAAGTGGCACATTCCCCCCGGATTATGGCCGCTGAACGAACCCAATTACGTTTCGCTATGCCGGTTGAGGGTCCGGGGAATTATAAATTACGCGAAGAGGAGTATCAGCCGCATGCTTGCAAAGCTGTTTTGTATTACGATTAATCCTAGAACTACCGAGAGGTTGGTGCGAAAGGAGCCAACCCTTTAAAAATCGTTAAACAAATTGGAATTATTGCGATCTCTTTTCGAAACGATATCCCCTCCCTCCCCCACCCCCGAAAGGAAGCGTCGTCCCGGAGAATCCGTTATTCGACGCCCGTGGATCTGTCGCCGCTCAAGGAATCATTTCGTCGAGAACCGCGTCGTTCTGCTGCACCCTCGATAAGTGATCGAGCGATCGCCGTGAACGGAACACGAACGGAGGGTAGGTCAGAGCGATCTCGCGAGCGTGCACGTAGCCTGTATCCGAACCGAACCGCCACGCTAAAGCTTAAAGTCGTACAAAGCACCAGTGCGTACAAATCACTCATCGTCCACATGCAGAATCACAATAGTCTTTTTTATCTTTTTTTTCCTTTTAATCCCTTTCATACGTTAATAATATTACCATCGACGCGGTGACAGAATATATTATATATATTTTTTATATATATATATAGAATTCTTTTCTTTTTATTTTTGTGTTTCGTTACTAGTCCGTAGCAAAAAACTGGCAGCGGTGTATCTGTGTGTACGTGTCCGTGTGCGCGGGACGAGTCACGCGACTGGCGATCTCTGCAGCGAAATGAGATATCGAAAAACTGTTTATCGGATCGTTTATTTGTGTATCCGCGAGGCAAATGTTCCCGTTTAATTGAAGCTTTCAATTATCAGTGTCAACTTTTTTTTTTTTTTTTTTAAACGAAATAATTTTTTAAATGCGTTCTGATCTGTTGGAAATACTGATTCTATTTTTCGCGGGTCGATTTTGCACGATTCCATGACCTGTACTTGGGCTGGGATAATATCGTCGGTTTTAACAGATTTCTGTTCGATTTTTGGGTAGGAAATTATACACAGTGAAATTTATCATTGACGTGTAGAATAAATGTACGTAACATTGAATAGCAATTAATGTGGAACATCATGAGATCTTGTAAAGTAAGAAACAATTTTTATTACTAAATTTGGAAGGTTAGTTGCAAATCTGCTATTGAAGGAGAAACAGTTTTATCGTTTAGACCTATTAAAAATTTGTGAATGACAAGACAAATAGTTCTATACTTTAATTAAAATAAGTAGAACATGCTCCATGTTCATTGTTATCTGCGTTTTGCGGTGAGAATGACGAAAATCACAGTAATGGAAAAAATGGACGCAATGTAAGTACATACATAGTAATTACTTTTAAATATATTAATTCACGCAGCCATTGCGTAGGTTGCATAAAAAATGATGAAGATACTAAATAATTCTTCTTTATGAGCAATTAATTATTTTTGACGATAAGGGAACTTCTTAAATTTTCTTCAGAAATTTCTTAGTTGTTTCATATTAGGTACACCTTTTTTGAGCAGTTGATTTAAACATTTTTTACTATTTGTTTTACCATAATTTCAAATCATTTACTTTTTTAATTATTCAATTATTTACATTACTGCTCAAAAGTTTAATCTTATCCATTAAAATGCAGTAAAACTAAAAGTAATTACAGTATAAAAATTAATTACATTGTAAATCACAATATAATTTTAAATTGAAGGAAAATGTGATAATTACAGTGCGGATTTTTATGCAAAATAAAATGTTTAGAAACGGATATAATGAATTGAAACTTGAATAACAGTATTCCTTATTCTCTAAATATTATAACTTGAAGTATATTTTTAATATTTTATACATTTTTGCTTTTGTCAACAATTTAAAATTGCCATGAATGCATAAAATCCGCAGTCTAGCGATAATTATCAAAACAAGTAACATAGGAAAATTCTTTTAATTATATAATTTCACTACTATTTTTAGCAATTTATTCAACTTTTGCATTGCGCGATTATACCAAAAAGCGGGTAATGTAAACACCAATATTTTCCGTTTTCATTAAAGAAAAATCATTTCTTGATCTTTGCTGAGATTTCAAAATCACCAATTTCGGCAATTTAATACTATATGTGACTACTATACTGCCTAAAAATATAAAAATGAAACTCCTTTAGGTTTTGGTGCAGAATCTATCGTTGACATATACTACTGAAATTCGATGCCAAGATTTCAAACTCGAAATGCCAAATGTTGGAATAGCTACTCAATTTCGTGAAGGTTTAAAACAAAACGGAAGTAACTTACAGGAATCAGATTCTCATCCAAAATGAAATTCCCCGTAACTAGAATATTTCCAGCGAACAATTCCTCGAGATCTACTTTTCGCAGAAGTTCCTCGGGCCGCGTCAGCTCGCATGACTCGCTCCGCGCGTGTGCCTGCATGTGTACCTGTGTGTGTATGTATATTTATCGCGGTTACATAGAACTTGTTTCAGAGAACTGTCCGCGCTCTGTTCGCGTACCTCCATGTCATCCTCCACTTCCTCGTCCGCGTGTCGACGCGATTCCCAGCGTCCTCATCGGGCGCGTCCGCCCCGGGACGCCGGGCTGTGTACCCTGAGACGGCGTCAAAACCATCCTTGTGTCTGTGTGTCTGTGTGTGTGTGTGTTCGCTTGTGTGGGTGTGCGTCGTCGCGATCGTCGGGGGGCAAACAACGACGACGGCGACGACGTATTGGCGCGCTTGGCCGCGTCGGACCGTGGGCACGCGGTCTTTAATGAGGTCTCAGCGTAACGATTTTATTGTTGCAGTTATAGTTACAGTAATCGTAATCGTCGTAGTCGTGGGCGTACGACGGCAGCAGCGACGTCGACTCGGGGCCCGGGCAGGGTAGATGCCTGGGTCAGGCGAGCTCGTTGCTGTCCGGGAAGTGATCGCGGCAGTCGAGGCAGGCGGCCAGGTCGAGCACCAGGTGGTGGAGGTTGGGGTGCTCGAGGACCTCCGCGTCCGGCAGGGGCGGATGGCAGCGGGGCCTCTGCTGTCGACCCCTGAACGACCGGTGCAGATTCAACACCACGTCGCAGAACACGTAGCGCACCAGCAACAGTCGTAGGAAATCGTCGCCGAAGAATTGCAACACGCTGGTCTCTGCGTGGACCGGTAAAACGTCGCTCGTCAGTCGAGTTGCTTCCTTTTGCTTTATCTCGTTTCTTAATTTTGCTTAGCTTTCTTTTTCTTTCTGTTCTTTTTTTTTTTTCTCTCGCGCGTGATCTCAAAGTGATTTCGGCGCGTCCGAGCGATTCGCTGTTCGCCAGGTCTAGATCGGTCGGCAATTCGAAACGTCAGCTTTTCAACCCTCGACAAATTTAGCAAACCCATTCTGTGGTTGCAAGGCAGAACTATTCATTCATTTTATCATTTCTGGACGACTATTTTATTTTAACGAGGTAAATGCGCCAATATATGAATAGAATATTTATAAAAATGAGTATTGAAATGAAATTTGAAATTTAAATCATTGTGCGTTAAATGAGACTTTAAAATTGTTCATAAGTGACTTTATGAATGAAGCATTTTTGTTAATTATTTGCATATATAAAATATCGTTCATTTACTGGATCATACAGTTCATTCATGAATAAAATATGCGTTTCCCCTTTTTAATTCGCAGTAGAACATCGATTAATCGACTTAATATTTGCAATATAAAATTCTAATAATCAATAGACTATTATTAAATTATAGTTCAAGTTTTACTTGAAGTCTGGCTATAATCTCATAGCTAATGTGTCAACTCTGCTGTTCTTCTCTTAAATATCTATTACAAAATATTGACAACTTGAATTATTATCACATCAGTGTGAATATGAACAACGAAATTTTTACAGTATGTTAAGGAACAATAAACATAGATATTAATACTGACTTCCTTATATTTGTCTTAAAATTCAAGCTGTTATTTAAAAAATAAAAATGATAGGTTAAATAAACTCGAAGAACACAATAGATTTAAATAATTGAAAACTTGAATAATAATATCTAGTTCATTAAATAATTGAAATTGTATACCTTAACAATCAAAGATAATTAAGTAGGATAATCGAGATTTCACTATCACTAATTTCATATTTCCAATTTTTCAAATCAGTATAATATCTATACATTATAAGACAGTACAAATATTTAAAAAATTAATCTTTTAGTCATCTTATTAGCCAAATGCTTATTAACATTTGAATTACGATTTTAAATGTTAAAATTCTGGATATGGAAGCTACATTGTAGACACAATTTAATCGCATTCAAATTTCTCAAAAAAGGGACTCACATCGCTTTGCCTTGCACCCACAAAATTTTCTTTCCGAACCAAAAATCCAGCAAACCGGATGAACCACGTCAAAACGGAATAAAATTATTTTTCGCGCAACAAACGGGGAGCCTCAAACGTTTTCCCGAAATTCCCTGCATGAAATTTAGCGCACGATAAATGGCGAAACGTGACGCGGAGTCGGCCTCGATGCAGCAGACGCAGAGGGGTTAAGAAACTTCTCCGCGAGATTACGTAAGCGTTGATAACCCTTGTTCCAGATCCGGCTTGGAAAGGCGCGAACCTCCACCGACGGAGGTGCAGCGACGGTGGGAAAAGTTTGGAAAGCCGCGGGAAACAGCCGGTTCGAGTTCCAACGAGATCCCGACGAACGCTGACGTTCCGCGATTGTCGCCGAGAAAGACTCTGAGACCCCAGACGCATGGCAGACAAATTTGCATATTACTGTTGCTGCTGTTATTTGCTGTTCTCTGTACACAGACCTGTTGTTTGAACTTTGCAAGAGCGAATTATCGCGTTGCCAGCCGATATCGATGCCAGTGGTACTTCCTTGTCGGTCAACGAATTAAACCGTATCGCGTTCGAGGCGGTGGATAAGGGTGTGGACGGAGGAGGGAGCGGTTACTCATACACACCTTCCTCCTTCCCGTGGCTTATGCACGCTATCAGATCGTCGACGAAGGAAGCCACTCGTGCCTGGTTGAAAACTCGCACGACATATCGCTGTCGCGGTTAGGAACAATAGAGGGAAGGCCCTTTGTGGCTCTAGACACTCTAGATCGCGCGTCTAGGAGAGGCCGAGATTGCCGGTTCAGCGATAAACACGGCCTGGATCTAGGCCAGCTCTGTTTATCGTTGTAACGCAATCGTGGATCCTCCCACCTACACACTTGCTCGCCGCGGACCAATCGACTTCTCTTTCGACGATTCTTCCTGCCCGTGGCTTAGATCAATTCTTTTCGTTCCCTTCGCCCCTTGCTCTGACCCTTTTTGTTTCTCGAGGCCTCTGAACGAGAAAAGCTCCACGCGAAAGCCGGGATTCGAATGCTTTTTTCATTTCGAGGGGAAACACTGTTTTGGCTTTCATTGCTGTGGAATGGAGGTGACTTCTTTTTGGTAGAAGGGTGAAGTTTTTAGGGTCTGGGTTTGAATTTTGAAACAAGCTTCTGCTTTAATTTTTTTTTTTATTGTTAAATGCGATAAAGTTGAAGGAATTGATTGTATAGTTTTGAAGAATTTTTTTGAGATCTCGAATCTAATCTTTTAGAATTTTTTTTTAATGTAGAACAACGAATTCGAAGAACAAAAATTAAATAATTGGAATTGTAGATTTCTTTAGGAAAATTGGGAAGTTTTTATTAAATATGGCTTATTATTTTCGTGCTTCAATCAAGAGCAAAATTTCCGTTTAGATATTAATACACAAATATTTATATCTTTTTTATTGATAAGATTTTGTGTAGAATTTACCATTGATGTGTACTACTTAAAAATGGATTAACTATATGTCGAACTTGTCGTTGATATACACTACTTAAAAATAAAATTAGGTTGGTCAGGCATCATGTAAAACTTATCGTTGACATATACTACTTTCTAATATAAAAATGACATCTTTCGTAAGTTTCTTTTCGCTTCTTTTACTTGAAGATCTCTACAGAATATCACTTTAATTCCACAGCAATGAAGACTACAGTGATTTACAAGTTCATTCTCATGATGGGAGACTGGAAAGAGTCTCTTAAATAGATTGAACAAATTTTGATTAGGTGAAGTTATATGAAACAATTCCAGAAAATTACTGGGAGCACTAGATTCCTTCGATTTCCAAAAAAAAAGTTATTTTTCATTAGAAAGATATTCTTCTTCCATGTTTCTGTCAAAATCTATACAGTATTTTGACTACATTTTCAGATCTTTTCCAAAACAATAGAAAATTGTGTAGTCTCTTATGAAATCAAAATGTGTAAAACAAGAGGATCTTTATGACAGATGTTTCTATAAGAAACTGTCTTAGTTTTGAACAGAAATTGTTACGTACGTTTTTAATAATTTGTCTCTCGAAAATGAAGGAAAAGTGTTTCCTATCACTTTCTGGGATTTTTCATGTATCCTGTATATCCAAAAAAAATTTAGTTCCAAAATTCTTGATTGTTAAAAGACTCATTAATATAAGAGATTATATATTACACACTATTCTTAACCCCTCAGCTCCGGAAAATCAAAATAATCCAAATCATACGGACCTAGAATTTTGTGAAACCAATAACATAAAACTTATTTCTCAAATACTTATTATTCTATAATTTTTACTCTTATAGTATTTAAAAATTAAAAGTTAAGGCCTGCCATATCCTACATAGATTTTTCATATAATCAGGAAACTTAAAATAGTATTTTGAATTAATTACTACAGTAATTGAATCGAAAAGTCTCCGGCTTGAAGGGGTTAATTTAATTTGCCCCATTCTCACAGCCTTTGCGTCTCCATTCTCGTTTAGATCTCATCTTCAGTTTTCAACTAAAAAGCAACTACATCCTCAAACATTTTTAAACCTGAGAAAATGTATAAAACCCCCAAAATAACCACTTAAAGCCACTCTCAATTTGTGTCACTATCAACACACATCCTTATCCTTCCATCCACCCCCGAATCTCACTCTAAAATTATCGGCAAAAAACCTCCCAGCCACAGTGGCACCTTTCGCCTCGATCCTTCGCCAGAATCGATACCCAAAAACCGTAACCCCGAAATCCACCCCGCCAAGAAAGTTCCACCGGCACGGATCTCCATCCCCTCGCGATCCCCTTTCGACAACCCCCCCCCCCTCCTCCCCCGATCCAATTAGAAAGCAAGACCCGCCCGTTCGAAGAAGAGGCGGGAAAGAAGAGAAACGGTTCCCCCGGAATCCTTACCGCATCTGGAGCGCGTGACGAGCTGGCAGGCCTCGCTGAGGAACCGCTCGATGTGACGCTGACACCGTTCCCAGTGGTGCACGGCCAGGCTACCGATGTTGCAAATAAGGCAGAAGGCGGCGAGTGGGGCGTGGAGGAACAGGGTGAACAGGCTGCCGCCGTGGCGGACGTCGCGCAGGGTCGGCGGCGTGTCCTGCGGCGACATCAGCACCATCAACGGCTGGCCGAAGTACCGCGGGATCTGCTGGAACACGAAGCTGTTGTCCGAGTCGACGACCACGAACAACGGTTTCCTGGTGAACGGGTAGAGGTCACCCGGGTACAGGCAGTGGGGCTCCTTGCCGCCGGTCGGCCTCTTCCCGTGTTCCGGGTCCCTCTTGCTGCACGTCGAGACGCCGCCCAGGTCGTACCCCACTGCAAGATCGCGAGGTTTTATCAACATCGTGCAATTCTGGTTTTGTTACTACGGACGAATGTCCGATGGGACCCTGGGACCGACCCCTCGACGAGGGCGGTCCCCCTTGGCTTTGTTGTGATATTGCGATTCAGTTTTTCTTTTTAGGTCCTATTCAGTTCTGGAGGTTCTTATTGTTGGAGGGAGGTGATCAAGTTTTTGGGTAAATTGTGATTCAAATTTTTTATCGTAGAATTTGTAAGTAGCTTGTTGGAAAGTTGTAGAATGGGGTTGGGAGGGTTAAATAAGGGTTGGTGGTTGCGGTTGTGACGGTTGGGAATTTTGTTGTTGTAATAGACGATCTTTTAAAGTGGAATGTCGATTACTTTGACGTAATATTTGCAATATAAAATGCTAATAATGATTAAAAAATAGGATTAAGCACGTTTTATTCCAAATAAGATAACAAATAATCATTTCAAATAATGAATTTTATTATTTTCATTTTAGAAATAGTATAAGGAAATGTGTTTTACTTTGTGTTCGATTTAATAATTTTTTGTTTGAATAATTTATTATTTTAGTTGTTTCAGTGAAATAAAGTAACAAATAATTTGGCATAAGAGGTTATTGAACTACATTAATTATTGAACTTAGAATATGGGAATTTTTATAGTCCAACCGCATTTCCCTTCAGAACTATTTTTACTTTAAATAGTTCGTCAGATAGACATTCATATTCTGGTAAATCTACTATCGTAGCAAAGGAAAACTGCTTTTAGATAGTTTTTGTATATTAACGTTTCAGTAATATGTGCCCTGGATTTGTATGCATTATAGGGAAATTTGTATTTTTAATGTAGTTGTCGATGTTCACATAGTAGAATCACAGACTATTTGACAAATTATTTGAATAAATATATGATCACGTAAAAAATAAAATGAATTATTTGTCTGCTCAAATAAACTAACACATGATTATTTCAAATGACATGTAGTCAGATAAAATTATGTATTATCTTCACAATTATTTTTCAAATAATTTTTTTGCATAATGTCCAAGCCTGTTAGAAAGTTATTATACCATGCTTCAAGTTTTACTCGAAGTCTTACCGTAATGTTTTACTGCAGAAATATTGTTACCCTTTGTTTAGAATAAACTCCATGAACAAAATTAGTACAAAAATAATTTTGAGAAAGGATGATAATATGAAGATATCTATTACCAGAGTGTCTTCTGAATTATCTATCTCGTAAGTCTAAGATAAGTCTAACGAGTCTACCTCAGTTTTCAATTATGCGTCTGGGTTAGATCTGAATTATGACCGAATCAAGTTTAAATTAGACCTCCAATTATAATTAAGAAACACCTCAGCTATTTTTGAAAAGATAGACTACATCATCTCCTAGTTCTAAATAAAAAAGTTCAACACAATTTTAAATCCAAGTTCAATGAATCGGAATTCCAAATTGTCTATTGATACAACAAAAAGCGAACCTCCAACGGTACAGTATTCGACTTTGTATTAGCTTCTAAAATGATTTTTGGAAGAAAATCCCGACGGAAAGATTTTGAAACTGAACGGCGCCGAAGGAGAGGAGTGCAAGTAGAGTTCGGAGATGCGAATACGGTGCAAAATTACAATGTGGCGGGCGGGCCGATTCGCGCGCAAATAAATCTTCGAAGGATGACGCGGGCGATTTTGGGAGCTCTCCAATTCCGAGCGGATAGCGCCGTCTCCGAAAACTGACACGCTTCGCCGGGCTTCTCATTGTTTCGACGAAACGAAGCTCGGCTTTCGGCTCGTCCGAGCGTGACACCGATGCGACCGATCGCTGTTTATAGGAACGCCCGGAATCGAGAATGGATCTATCGGGAGAACGTGAACTCTTTTTCGCTCTAAAAAAAGAACTATTAATCCGCCTTTTTCGTGAAAGGGGTTTCTATCGAAAGGAACGGCTGAACGCTACCAACAAAGGGGCTATAAACTCTTTTTCGTTCGATATGTTGGGCTATATTTGCCACAAAGTTTCGAACAACGCTATGGGAATAAATTTTAAGCCGAAACTTCAGATATGAGATCAGAGACCAGAACTCTGAAAAAGAGTTTTACTGAAATATGTTGCAAGATAGGGAAAACAAATTTTGTGTCGAATATGTGCTTGTTTAACATTTCTTTTGATTAGTTAATTTATAGGAAATGGTTTTCGAGATATTTCTCGAATATTAAGGGACACCCTGTGTGTGAAGGTGCATTACGCTCGAAGAATGTTAGAGGGAGGAACACCGACAAATATATTCGCGAAATCGCTTTCAAGGCCTCAGACAAACAACGTCCAGGATCTCGTGCAAAGAATTGTATGGACAAGACTAAGTTCGCGAGAGATCACGTTCGAAGGTGTGAAAGGGTTAATTAGGTCCACGGAGAGCGTAATAAAGGGGTCAAGTTGGCGTTCAGAATGCTCCTTACACCATCTGATTCTCGCATTTCAAGAATCTGGACCTTGTGTGCTTTCTAAAAAAAGTCTGCTTTTGCAAATGTAAAACCTTCAATATTCCACAAAAATTATAATATCAAACAGCCATGAAAATATTATTAGATGCAGAAATGAGTTCCTTCTGACGAATTTCTTCATACAGTTAGTATAAAAATTGGGTCATAGAAAGAATCAAAAATGTTTTACGAGAAAAATGGCGTAAGATCATTAATAAAAACAATTTTATCGCGAATACTTCCACAAATATTTGAATATAGCCTTTATTTTAGAATTAATTTCTACAACTTTTGTTTCTTTTACTTAAAAATTTTTTTAAATTATTTACACTGTTATTTTTAGTTGATTTCAATCAAACTTAGGCATTATCCAAATAGATTTTATGTTTTATTTGACCAAATATTTATTCAAAAAAATTCTCAAATATTCTGTGATTCTACATCTGTCAACATTGACAACTGCGATAGAAATATTTTCAGTATAATGTTTCACGCATACAAATCCAGGACACATATTATTGAAAAGTTAATATGCAAAAACTGTGTAAACGCAGGTTTACTTTGCTATGATGGTAGATTTACCAGAATATGGATGTCTTTCTAACGAACTTTTTAAAGTAAGAACAGCATTACAGGAAAAAGCGATTGAACTATGAAAATTCCCATATTTTAAATTAAATAATTAATGTAATTCAATAACCTCTTATGCCAAATTATTTGTTACTTTATTTAACTGAAGCAACTGAAATAATAAATTATTCAAATAAAAAATTATATGAAAATAATTTATTTAACTGGAACGCAAAATAAGATATATTTTCTTATATTATTTGTAAAATGAAAATAATAAAATATTTTAAATAACTCATTATTTCAAATGGTTATGTGTTATCTTATTCCTTATAAAATGTGTCCAACCCTGATTTTAATATTCCAGCATTATAAATTAAAAGAATTTTGTTCGATAAAGAATTAAACTTGATGTAAATTATTCTTCAGAATTCTTCACCGAACGTCTGATCACTGTTCTTCCCTTTCTACTGAAATATTAATCTACTTCGTTCCTTATCAGACATCGAAGACCTGCACAGATTTCCGTATAAATTTAATTTTTCCACATCCAAAAATAAGTAATAATCCTTTCTAAAAATTTCCCAGGTTCTGACCATCGTTAACCTTTTCCACTAAAATTCTAGAGCACTGCGTTCTTTTTAAAGGGCACCTACCACGCAAGTTTTTTCGGATATTTATATTTTGCTATAATGGTTAATATTTGTCGGAGGTTTGGGAAACCGAGTCACGTTCTTAACGAGGCTAAACGTTCGCTTAAGAATCGCCCAGCCGGTCTCGTGGATATCGACGACGCGTCCCGTGTTTCGATATCGATTGCAAACTTTAGAATCCACCAGTGGGTCGGAATCTCTATCGCGGTATGACCTTGACACGGATGCGCTACTCTACTTTCGTTGAAAGACCGTTTTCGCCTTCTCGGCTCGGTTGTAACCTTAGCGCTGTGAATAGCGGCCTCTTTTTGGTGGTCGGATAGTGAATTTTTCACCACCCTCGGCCTTCATTCTCCATTTTCCTCTTTTTTTTTCTCTCTGTCCCGTTCTTTTCGAGCGTTCGTTTGTACTAACGTTTGCCGAACCACGGTCTGCGGCACGTTGACGAAACCGAGGGAATCCAAAATCTGCGATACGCGGCTTTAAAATCAGTCATTTCTTTGGAGTACAATTAAGCTGGATGATTCATAAAAATTGTCAAACATTTTTCCATGATTCCTTTAGCTTCTCCACAATTTTTCATAAATGGAAAAGGGTAGTTTGATGCAAGACACTTAGACAAAAATTGAAAATACTTCTGAACAGACAATAAAATCACGTAATGATTAAATAAAAGGGATGACAACAAATATACAACAATGAAACATACAATATGATACTGACCACCATGCGAATAGTAAAAAATATAATGAATGAGAAATAGTAGAAAGACACACAGAGGACGACGAGACACGCAAAGCGCAGCAATGATTGACAAAGTTTTCAAAAAAACTGGGATCAGTACAGAATAAAAAAAGAGTAACGTGTTAACCGAGGAACATGGCCGGAGATCGGCTCCGGAGAACAGTCGTACGTCGATACGCGCGGAATATTAGGAAACCATCTAAACGACCTGGATTTTCTATTTAGTTAATTCAGCGGCCACCGCGATAAGGGGTCATGGTCGCGGCATGCATCTCGCTGGGCGGACTCTCGAGATGCCTTCTTTCGATGCGCGTGAAACTTCCATGAAGGTGGCCACTAATTAAAGACGGGCAACTAAAAAAAGTAACGCGCAGCCTCTTGTTTGTCTCTTCTCGCACTGGACACCTCTGCCACTGATTTTTTCGCGGGCTCAATTAAAGAGATGCTGCTCTTCGCGCAAACAACTACGGCCTTGATTTTCATAACTTTTGTAACATAACTCACAATCAGTAAGGGATTAAGCAGTCAGATTTGGTAAAAAGAGTAACGTTATTTAGGAATTTATTACAGGTATAAGAATAAAAATTGTGACTTGTGCTTTTCGATAATATTAGTTAGTATCATATTACGTAAAAGAAATTTTTTAAAAATAAAATAAACATATGCATAACAGTGCTACTGTCATCTAAAGTATATGCTCTTTGAAATGAAGAGAAAGTATGATTTCAAGGAAAACTTGTTCAAAGTTTGAATAAACTGAGTATAATAAATATTACAAAATTTGTTTGCGCTCTATAATAGTTATTAATATTATCCAAAAGCATAAATCACAATTTTCATTCTTATTCCCGCAACAAATTCCCAAAGAACGTTACACTTTTTACCAATCTGACTACCTTGTCTCCTTAAACTATCAGGAAAAAATTTCTCAGACTTGCCTCAAAAACTGGGAATCGATTTTTGAACGCTTAGAGCGTCTCGCTACTTGTTAAACATTCTTCAGAGGTTCAACTTAAGCTTTCAAGGATTCTGAGTTTCAATGAAGCTGATTGCAAAGCTAAAGTCTTCCTTTTTTCTCCCGGAACTTTGAGATTCTCGCACCGCTTAGGACGCCACTTTCCCCCGAACTACCCCCGTCGAAAATTCTTTCTCAGCGTCCTTGGACGAGAGATCCACCCCCCGGGAGATACACCCCCGATCAAATCGAGAAACACTTGGCGGTCTTCCCCCTGGTTTGCATAACTATTCCAGGGCGAGGGGGTTGAAAGAGAGGGTGTTTCGGCGAAAAGTCGAGCGCTCGACGGCTGATGAACGCCGCGCGCCCACGAAGCCCTTTGTCGAATGCGAGAAAGGCGATAGTCTCTCCCCTCTTTGATCCAATTAGCCCACGGCGCGCGTTTTCGATACGCGGAACGGCGTGTAGCGGCCGCACGTAACAGCGATTCGCGACACCGGCTTATCCGTTCGCTTGTTCCGAACCAGGGGACACGGGAAACCCCTTCCCAGATCGACCAAAGCGACGGATTAGCCCGACCGAGGAAACTGACCGAAAACACGTACACGCGTTCGGCCTTCGGCTTCGTCGAGCGGGTGATTCGCTTCAACCGCCCGTCGACGCCTGGCCTGCGCCGCGATAAGTAATTTTTTTGCCCGATCGCCGATAACGGACGCCCCTCGACGGTGTTTCTATTTTTTTTTTCCGGGCTTCGGGAATTATTTTTGAGCGATGGAAGCGGCGAAGGGACCGACCGAGCGGATTTCGAAGGGTTTCGCGCTTTGGGGAGGAATCCAGTGGTGAAGTTTTGGGGATTTTTGTGGAGGGCAGGATTGGGGTTTCGATTCTGGTGGGATTTCGTGTGGGTGATATGTGTGCGAGCTTTTTCAGGGGTATTTACTTTGTGTTCTGTGAAATATTAATGAGAAGATTTGGGGAATCGATTTAATCGAAAAAGTAGATAGAAATGAAAGTCAAAGGTTTCGGTAGTAGTTTCTAATCTATGTAGGTATTCAGTTCAAGAATGTTCTATTCTAAATGCTTAATGAAGCACCTAGGGTGGGAATCAATGAACTAGACTATGTGGAACGGTTCTGGTAGACGGCAGGTAATGAAATTTTAACAGTTCAGACTTTCCCCTAAGACTAAGACTGACTTAAGCTTCCTAACTACTTTTCGCTTATCTATAATCTAAAGACTGCCTTTTTCCAAGCGTTTAAGACTCTCATTTATCATCGGTGTTCATTCCCAGTTCCTACATTCTATGACCACTTCGGGGACATCAAATGCATTGACTAAAAGCGTTCAGCGCCTCTCTTAACAAACATCCCTTTATCTGAATAATACAAGCCCAGCGTAAGGAGCAACAGCGCGATAGAAGCTCCCGCGAACGCGCGAAAATATCTTCTTTGTCGACTAATACAATCGACCAAATAATATTTTACGCTCTGAACATAGATACATAACTATTTCGACCAATTGTAGGTGTGGGATACAAGCAGGATTAATTCTAGGTTAATTTCCATAGTATGCGCTATGTAAAGAGCTCGGGTTATTTTTTGATCGAGGATAAGTACAGTCATGGGCCCCAAAACGTTTTGAATCACTTCGAAAATGTTATAAAAAATTTAAGCGCATTTCTTTATTAATTTTTGGGGTGGTGAAATGAGACGGGAGATGATAGGATCGTTTGTGATATACAGTAATTTTTTCTGAACGGTTTTACGGAATGTTTGAACTTATGAACGACTGTATATTGAGTAAAAAGTTATTGAAACTAGTCATCAGACACTCAAATTGGATTGAATGTATTCTAAGTTAATTTAACACGTCCTGGTTTATTCGAATTTGGTCTGCCTTTAATTTAAGACCGTCTCAACTCGCAGAAACTCGAGTTTAGTCAGTTTCAAATAACGCCAAGCAGTAAAAATTCATTCAAACTAGCTTCAACATGGTTAAGCTCATTTTTATAATTTCTAGTTTCTTTAAGTTTGTTAGAGATTCAGCCTAAAACAGTTTTCACTCATAGAAGCACGTTTTCAGGTGCTTTCATCATTTCTAAATAACTTCCACTCTATCAAACAATCTCCAACTTACTTTAATTCAATAAAACCCACCCAAATTAATTCTAAACTCTTTCTAAGTTTAATTCTAACTAATCTAACCTCTTCTAATGCAACTTTGACCCGGTCAAATCTTTTCTACTTCACTTTAAACTAATTCAATCTTCTCCAAATCCTTTAAACACTCTCCAACGCACTTGAGTTCATTAGAATCCACTCAAATAGATTTTAAATTGTCCTAAACTTTCTCTGTTTGTAGTTATGCATAATGTAATTCCTTCTAATCCAACTTTAAGCTTCTCAAATGCTCTTAATTTCACTGTAACCCACCTCAATCTAATAAAACTCATTCAAACCAGCTTAAATTAATTTTAAACCCCCTCTAATTCCAATTGCGGTCACATAAACTAACCCTTATTCAATTCTGACATTTTCAAACTTTGTCCACTTCACTTTATTCCTCTTTAGATATTTCCAACTTCCTCAAATCATCTCTAATTAATTTTAATCTATTAGAACCCACCCAAACTAGTTTTAATTAGTCTCAAACTTGTTTTTATTTCGGCTGTATTGAATTCAACTCTTTTCATCCTAATTTCAATTTTCTCAAACTCTCTCTTCTCCACTTAAACCCATTCTAACTACCTTCAACTCCTTCAAACCCTTTCCAAACAGTTTCAGTTCACTAGAACTCACATAAACTGTCTTCAATTAATTCAAAACTCTTTCTAAAATTAATTGTAGTGAATCCAACTATCTCAAGCCTTGTGGACTTCACTTCAACCCACTTCAATCTACAAAAATCTACTCAAACTGCTTCCCATCCATTCCAAACTCTCTGTGATTCCTACTCTGCCAAATTAAACTTCTTGTGCTTCAATTCCAATCTCGTCGAACCCTCCTACTTTCATTCCTAATCCGTTGTAATCATGTGGAGCTGGTCCAAACCCTCTCAAACATACCCCAAACGACCCAAACCACCGCGACTCTGCTCTAACAGATAAATCATCTCATCTCCAAAGCGATTCAAAACGCCTGTAAACAATGTCCAACCCGGATTCCAATCGGCTACGTACAGCAACAACTCAGCCAAGGCTCTAGCAAAGCGTGTGATCGACCGGATAGGATACTCACTTTCTTCGGGATGCTTGACGGTGGAGAAACACCCGTCCGCGGACAGGTAGAGGAGCAGCGCGCCGTTCGCGGGCAGCTCCTTGAACCCGCTCGCTAGGAATACCTGTACCTGGCTGTAGGTGGGCTTGTACAACAGGTACTTGTGTGGATTGTCGCGTCTCGGCGCGCCGTTCTCCGCGCCCGGATACGGCCCGGGCCTGAACGGCATCCTGCCCGCGGGCGACGCGTCGTGCAGGTGGTTGGGGTCGTCGCGGGGCTCCCGCTCGAGTGTCTGCAGCATCCTGAACATGTCCATCGACAATTCACTGAACTTCACCTGGTCGGCGCAGTTGCCGACGATCAGGATCTCCTGCAGCGATAGGCACATGGGTGGCGTACGTTCGATTGGCGGCGAGGTTTGCGGGCCCAGCCGGTGGGTCAGTATCACGGGGTTCGAGTCCGAGTGCACCACGCCCACCGCCGACTCGGCCTTCACGAACGCCTTGATCTCGTCGAGCACCAGGTTCCACTCGAGCTGGTCGTCCGGCTCGTAGGTGCTCGTGTAGTCCGCGATCTGCGCGTCCAGCTCCTGCACCAGGTCCCGGACCAGCTTCATCCGGTTCAGGAGGAGGCAGACGACGATGAACCGCGCGTAATACCTCAGCTTCTTCACCATCAGGTCGCTGCGATCCTCCTTCGCCGCCCGGCTGTAGTACGCGCGACCCCTGATCGCCGCGTAGAACGAATAGGCCTCGTGCAGGTAGCTGGTCTCGCTCGTGCGAAGGTAGTAGTGGTAGTACAACTGGCCGATCTTGCTCGCTATCTCGCCGATCTGCCACCTCTTCAGACCGTATTTCGTGTCCAGTATCGTCCTGCAACAGGAGGAGTGTCTCCGGTCAGACGGGGGAGGGCGGAACGACGAAAGTGGACGAACGGGTGGGTTAAGACTGTTGTAGACCAGGACTCTGGCAAACTCTGAATATGTGGCTTATTTACTGCTGAGTTATATACTGGGGGCGAGGCTACAGGTGGGGGAGGATCAAGGGGGTGATTCTGGACGATAAAGTATGACGAAGATCTAGAATAAGAAAATTGACGTAAGGACTTCGTTGGTTATTTGGATTTAAAGATATTGTGAACCATTTCTGATACGTGGCAAAGCGACTAATGTGGAGCAGTGATGGTCATTATTGATAGAAAAGAGGAATAGGTCTTTATATACAATCAATTCAAAGTTTGCGAACATTGCGACATTTCATAGAATATGTACGAGTACGATATGATACCCATTATAGCTCTGTGAGTAAATTGTCTCTTTTTGCAGTGCACAAGCCACCTGCTAGAATAGAACTCAGCTACACTATAAAGCTGTGTACGCACACTGCGAGGCTCGCGTTGCTACTTTGTTTCGGTGTATGAAAAAAGTGAGACAACGCAAAATAGATGATTGCGAATATGGATTCGCTTCTTTTTCGTACTCTACAATAAGGTAGTGGCCCGAGCCTCACGAGACAGCTTCACAGTGTGCGTACAGGGCTTAAAGGCTGATTCAAACACGTTTAGTAATTTAGTCGAGTGACAAGTAGTTACATTGTTTTACTAAATTACTCGACTAAATTTTAGTGTTCATACACAGTAAATTACTAAAATATTTACTACTCGAATAAATTACTAAACGTGTCTGAATCAGTCTTTATATCTGTATATGTATACATATACATGGATTTGTATTATACAAATATTTCTATCTGCTTCTTTTTTACTTCATGGGTATATTTTTCCCCTTTTCCAAGGTATTTTTTGAATAAAAAATTATTAAATTAATGTTAATCAAAGAATTTAATGTTTTAAAGGTACAAAATAAAATTTTCATGTAATAAATTATGTTTACAAGTAAGAATAGTATTACATGTTTGTTGCACAGCATTATTTTAGATGGTTTCACGATTTCTCAATGCTGAATTATTATTAATATTGACATTAATAATTAACAATAAGGATGGGCATTTATACTGTCTGCCTGAGTAAAAGCAAGAATAAAAAATGAGGTTACATAATATTACACAGATATTGTTAAAAAATCTGTCTAATTACTGAAGTATTGTCAATTTTAATTTTCTTAGTATTGTTGCCGATTAACAATTCACACGAAACATATTTTAGGTATTGCGATGTTAAAGTGTTATTGATGATAAGAATTCAACCCTTCAAGAAACATGCAATCGCTCAAATAATAGTAACGATAAATAACAAATACATGAAAATTTCAAAACATCTTTTTAAAATATTTCTAAATGCACAAAGCATTAAATTCTTTGATCTATAATAACTAGACTGCGGAGTTTTATGCAAATTAATACTTTTACAGGTTTAAATAAACAACTGAAGCTGGAATAACACCATGTTTCATCTTCTAAAAAGTTCAATATGTATTTTATTTCCTATATCTTCCACATTTTAGGATCTGTAAGAATCTGCATAAGTTTTTCAAATTAATATTTCTCACGAGTGCATAAAATTTCACAGTTTAATAATAACTTAATCTACTAATCTTTTATCTCAAAAAGTTCCTAAACAGAATCCCTCTAGAAGAGACCACCTTGAAACTTCTTCATTCCTTGATTCCCTATTTTAAAATCAACAGATTACAAACCCTTTTCCTCAAACTTAATTCAAGTAAAAGGACACGTTCCAATAAAACACACCAAAAAATCCAATAAAATATCCCAACAAACCTAATACACTAATAATTCCCTATAAATTCCTCGTCATACTCCGAATTTCTGAAACCACCCTTTTATAATCTCTTCTCATCACCACCAAAATGAAAACGAACCATCAACGCACAGATGAATCTAAAAATGGCCTTCTTCCATTTCCTCAAATTTCGCCGACCAAGCGTCAACAGTTTATATCGAGCAAACCGAACAATAACGCCCTTTTTGCGACAGTATTAGACCAGGATTCATATCGAGTCTAGGTCACCCCGCCCCAGGTCACGCCTCCGCCAGGGTCACATTTCGGTTAGGTCTGGTTAGGTCAAGGTTAACCATCCCCAGCTTCGACCGCCTCTGGACCTCCTCAAATCGCATTACCTCCGCCAGTAGTAGTAGGTCTAGGCTAGTCTTCTCCTCGATTACCCCCGAAGCCGACCAATTCTCTCTACAAATAGAAACGCGGCCTAACGCGACTCCGTCGCCCGCGATTGTTCCTCGCGAGAGGCGTCGAAGCGGGAGGGAGACAGGGAGGAAGAGACACGGAGGCTGAATGCGCACACCAACATATAAACACACACACGCACGGCGTCGTCGACAATGAGAGAGAGGGAGAGAGAACGAGCGAGGAAGAGGGAAAAATCCGAACGATCACCGAGTCGCGATACTTTTGAAACGCGTCGGCGACGCGTCGTGTGTCAAAGAAACTTCCCCCCCCCTCGCATTGTCTGAACGTGCGGAACCGATCCTGAAAGAGCCGTCCTCGATATTTATTAAACGGGCAACGCGCGACTCGCGAGACGTGTGGGTGTTCACGCGTTTATCGAGCAGGTTTAGGTGTCGCGCGAGTGAATAGCTAGGACAGACAATTGACTCTTTGTTGAGTCGCACCGCGCGCCGCCCGATAACACTTTAAGATCAAAGGAAAGAGACAAAGGGCCGGGGGGCATTACTGGCCAACGGATTCGAAAGGGTAAATAAAGATTCGCGAGGCAAGTTCGCGGCGCGACTGAATCACCTGGGAAAGTAAACGATAAGGAAAGGGTTGGGGGCGAGCGCTGTGGGGGTGGTGTGCTCAAGCGGGCTGCCACGGTCCCACAATGCCTTGCGTTCTAGGGCAAATGCGGTTTTAGGGGTCGTAATGCACCTACGATTTTCTTTTGTGTGTTTCTTGCAAGTCTTTTGTTTGTGAAATTGCTGGTGACTTTGAGTTGGTATTTTGGTATGTTTTGGGCGTGATTATAATGCGATTTCGGATGCAGATATAGGGAGAGATTTCTTGAAGTTGAAGTAGAATCTCGATTATCTGACTCATAATTATCCATAATTTTTATTATCAAGAGTTTTTGTCATTTAATACATTGACTAAAATTGCACTGTAGGAATTCAAGTGAACGTTAAACTATGATGGAAAAATTAGCTTCTAATTATTGGCGTTTTATGTTGTGAATATTGTATCGATTAATCAAGATCCTACTATAATGATATAATTGCTAGACTGTGGATTTTTATGTAAAATAAAATTTTTACAAGCACAAATAAGGAATTGGAACTTGCATAGCAGTATGTTTATTTTTTAAATATTGTCGTTTGAATTCTATCTTTGATATTTTGTATATTTGGTATGTGTTAATAGTTCCGTAGATTTTTTTCGTTCTTAGTACTGCTATGAATGTGTAAAATCTGCTGTCTAATAATTGCGTTTAGTATTTAAAGATTAAAGACTTTAGGCTAGATAACAGAGATTTATGCATTTTATGATAAGCGGAAATTTTTATAAAAATGCAGATATAAAAATATACACAGAAGTAAAGGTACATAAAAATTATAACAATTAAGTACAAGTTTATAATATTCAGAGGAACAAACACACTATTATCAAACCTATTATTCTTATATCCATTTTTTTTTTTTAAATTTTATTTTGTATAAATATCCGCAGTCTACTGATCATTAATTAAAAGTTAGAAAAAAGATCAAATGTATAAATTTTTGTGGCGAAAAGTATTCATAGAAATGAAACTAAATGCTTTTCTTTCTGAAGGATTCTTTTTGTTCGACTTTAAATTCATCTGAAAAAATGTTAAATATTGATTAAAGAAATCGAGTTCAATGGAAAATGCCTGTTTTGTTTTGTCACTGAATGATTTTTATCTGTAACAGTGTATTCAAATATAAAAAAATTCATTGGATTTTAAAAGTAGATTAGGTAATAAAAAATTTGTGTCTTAAAAATGTAGCGACTAGGTCATCTCATAAGTAATGCACAAGATCAGAGTTTGAGAATAGTTAACACACTTTTTGTTAGAGGAGCTACTAAAAAATTGATAGACAGAACTAAAAGTATTGCAAATTAATGATTGATAGCCCCAAGTTAATTATTTCACTGGCTTTTTTCTTAAAAAGCAAATATTTTGGCATTGTTATATTTTCTAATGAAACATGCAATGCATTTACTGTAAAACTTATAGTGCTTCGTGAATTATTAGGAAAATAAATTTGAAGGAATGTAATCTCTTAATTATTAACATTTTTAACAGAAAACTACTGATGAATATATTTTTCAGTGAAAGAAGCATTCGGCTAAATTCTTGTTTCTAGCTTCAGCCTAATATTTCTTAACTTTTTTGCGTTTCAAGGTGGATGTAACCCTTTAAGTGTCCGCGATACCGTGTAGTCAAGGTTTGGTCGTAAAATTACCGGAAGGAAGGGCCAGATCGAGTCGTAGCTTCCGCAGTAGCGATACACGAGGGCTTGGTCACGTGTTCCATGGTGTATCGTGGGTGGAAAATATACGGGGTGTTCCCAAATATGCGGTACTATCTCACGAGATGAATCACCATAGAAAACTATTTTACACTGATGAAAAATATTAACAACTATCGTTCTGTTATAAAATAATTCCTACATCGACAGTTTGGCTAATCACATTTGTACAAGAATCGTGGATGATGCAATAAATTTTTCCAGTAATATCATCGATTCTGTTGTGTAATAATATCAGATACTAATGAAATTATTAAATATTATAGGATTTTTCAAATACAATGCTGGTAGAAGAAACATTGCAAAGCTGAATAGTAAAAGCAGAATGAAATTTAGATTTACAAAATCTTTCAAAATAAATCAGAAACATGACAGAACAAAATAATATCGATATTAATACTTTTCTAAAAATATGCTCCATAAACTTTTACACTTTCAAAGCAACAAATGCAGCCGTCATATCAAGTGCAAAGATATAAAGACTACCTCTTACGTTATCATTCAATCTACAGCGACACTACAAAAAGAAGTCTGACACTGACACGGTTTAGCACGTGTAAAATCCCACACTTTAATTCCACGTTTTACCATATCGCGTTTATCGATCTACTCCAGTAAAGTTACCATTCATCTGATCAACATTCTCTCGACCAGCATATGCAAAATATAAAATCGAAAAACCTTTTCCCAGAATGATGAAAATGTACTCCCTCAGTTTTCCCTCGTTTTCCACGAAACTCTCATCTCGGAGGATCGCACCACGTTTCAGGAAACATCCCCAGCGAAAGCCCCGTTACAAAAAAAAAAGCACGCAGTAGAGCGACCAGCAAGAAACACATTCGGCGGCCCGTAATCCCAAGTATGTTGTTCTACACGCCACTCGAATGTGCCTCGAGTGCCCTCGCTGTATTCCGCCTACCCGCGATACAGGAATTCCAGTGATCATGCAACAACGATCGACCAGAATCAGGCACCACGATTCGGCACATCGAGAGGAAACCGAGCAGCCAGCGTACTATCCGAGCGTACGATTCGAGTAAGCAGACTCACCGTGAATGGAGGCTCGGAAGAAAGGGGCGAAGAGAGAGAGAGAGAGAGAGAGAGAGAGAGAGAAACAAAAAGAAAAGGAGAGAAAAGAAAAGAAGAAGAAGAGGAGAATCGATGAACGAGAATGGTACACCCTCGTCCACCCTCCTTCGGCGATTCACTAAAAATATCCGCGTGCCCCACAGCATCGCACCCTCGGGAGGGTGAAACACGTCGGAACAAGATTCACTCGCACGCACAAGTGTCTTCGCAGTCGTGCACACGTCACATCGTGTCCCATCGCAGCGAAGAATTTCCTCGTGGGATATCCTCGATGGGGGGAAAAAAAAAGAAAAAAAAAAAAAAACGGCAACACGTTTCACCGTCGGCGGAGGCGGGCTTCGTCGTCGGTCGGCGTTTTTCGGAGGCGGCCGAGGAGGTCCTTCGTCGAGGAGAGGATCAGGAGAGAACCTCGTGGGCACAGGGCGTCGCGGGGGCGCAGCCACGGCTCCGGGGTGCGCGATGACTCACCCCCGTCGGCGGCGGGCCGCGTTCAAAGGCAAGCACGCCGCGGTCTCGCGCGTGTCCTCTTCTTCCTCCGTTCAACACACTCACCTGTGCTGTTGCTGGAACTTCCAGAGCTTCGTGTAGATGTCAAAGGTCCGCCCGAAGTAGCCCTGCCACTGCTTGTGCCCGTACTGCGGCAGATCGCGGAGCCCGTTGAACAGCTGCTTGCTCTTCTCGAGCAGGTGGCAGAACTCGAGGACGACTTTGCGCTCGTGGTCGTCCATGCCAGCCATCATGACCATCTTTTCGGTGAATCGAGATCGCGGCCACTGGCTGGACGGCCCTTCAGACGACGACGGTCGCGGTGGCCCCGCGTGATGGCGCCTGCCGATTCCGCCACCCTCTTGCGCCCCGACTACCACCACCGAACACGCACGCCGACGATACGCGCCCGACCCAATCAATACTTGCCCGCCCCGCATCAGGGGGCGCACCGTGCGCCCCGTCCGCGCCGCCAAAGACGCCGCGGACGCACGACCACGCCGTCATGGGACCGTCGCAACGTCGCCTCGGGACATCTGTCCGCGTCGGGGGTAGGCTGGCGAATAGTTCGCTACGCCGATCGATCAGAGGGTTTTAGAGGGTAAGCAGACAATAGGAGGATCGATGCGGGCTTACCGAGGGAGCTACTGACGCACCGATGTGGCGTTTGCAGGGGCTGGGTAAAATAGTATTTGAAATAAAAAATAAAAATATTTTCAGAGATTATTTCCAAGACTATGTTATTTTGAATAATTTGAAATATCTATTTATTTTTGTATTAATGGAAATACTATTTGAAATATTTATTTAATCTCTCAAGTATATGAAATATATATTTCAATTATGTGTTTCCCAACACGAACTTAAAATAGTTACTTGAAATAAATATTTCTGCTATTATTAGTGGAATGAAACTTCAGCACTACCTTTCACCGAAATAAGCTATGGATATATCTAGACATTCATAACTATGCTTATACATTATAGAATAAGAGAAAGATGTAAGTAAAATACTATGAAATACTAGTTGAAATAATTAATTTTCATATATCCTTAAAACAATATTATTTCAAATATTTATTCTTAATACATTCTACGAAAACTATTATTTCAAATAATTATTTCTAAAACATCGTTCAGCAAATACTACTTCAATTAATAGCTTCTATACATGTGTAATAAATAGATATTTTCAACTATTCTTCTATATAGAACTAAGAAATAAAATAAATGCTGAAATACTACTTTATTTGAATAAAAGTATTGTAATTACTATTTCCAATACGTTTTATTTGAATTGTACCCAGCACTGGGCGTTTGATGAATTTCAGAGCCGAGGCAATTTTTTGAGCTGCGGTTTTGGGGTGCTGGTAGCGGATTACCATTTTAGGGGGATAGACGACCGATAGATTACCGATGAAGACTATATTGTAACGCTAGGAATTTTATTTTATTTAGTTCAGAGTTTAATTCTTTTAGCATTGAGATTCAGAGATGAAGAATTTTTTATTTACTTTTACAAATTATTTGGTATCGGAAAAAGTTCATGCGAATACATCGAATTAGATTCAAGTATTCTACATTTTTTTGATACGTTATTTTATTTAACGAGATGATGACTGCTTATTTCTAAAACTTTTTTCTAATATTCTGGAAACTGGTCCATAGCTTTGTTGCAAAAGCCTTGGTTTGGGTTCATTGTTAACAAGGAAGTCACATGAAGTTTTTTGCGGTACTTGATATTTATATATAACTAGACTGTGAATTTTTATGCATTTATGGCGCTGTGGATGTGTAATTTATAGAGGATGTCGGTAAATGTCAAAATATTCAAGAAATAGAAAATATAAGTTATAATATTAAACAAAATAAGTCACTGTTATTTATCCGTGTTAATCTACAATCCGCAATCTACTTGTAATTATCGCAGCCGATAAGCTCGGTTATTATATAGGTATAGGTACTGATTGTCCAGGTCTCACCCTGTGAAAGTTACTGCGAATGGAAAGCCAAACAGAGATAGTTACAATCAACATTCTTCAGAAATCTTTCTTTACAAATTTTAGAAAGATGTTGAAACCAAAATAACATGTAATCAGTTTCGAAATTAGAGTCATATCTGGTTTTATAATTTATTAGAAACTGTTAAAGTTTGTGATGAACTAGACATGAGTTGGAATATTTATTAATTAATTGTGTAAATAATTCACAAACAAATCAAGTGTTATAGGCTGTCGGCAATAGTAGGGGTAACTGGAACGTCATTGATGAACAGTGTCCACCCAGCTGTCCACTGGATGTCCCCATGACCGCATACTCCACCCCAGGTCCACCGGAGAAACCCTCGGGCACCCGCGATGGCCAAGGAGGACCGCGAATGCGATCCGCTCTCGGCGGCGCGGCGGATCGCCGCAGACTGAGCTTCTGCTCGATCGGCAGATGTGATTAATAGCAATCATGGTGGTGGGGATGGAAAACTGATCAAAGTGGCGGGATTGAATAAATTTCGAAAACTTGGAGTTTTCTGTCAAATAGTGATAGTGACATCAAAGTTTGTTACATACATTGTTAAGAACAATTTTGCGCATTATTTCATGCAAATTGTTAACAAGTTTTTTCATTAATCAATGAAATATTATGAAACTAACAAATTCTTCAATTTTGAATAATTTTTCTCTTTCTGTAACTAGAAAATAATATTTATAATTGTTAAAATTGCAATAGTAGTTCTAGTTTTTAAATATCAGTGTTAGATATCAGTTTGTTTACAAACTTATCGATCGATTCTTTGATTTTGATCAACCGTTGATCGTTGATCACGATTGTACAAGTACCACCAGGTGGTCAATCAACCCCTCATCCAACAGGCGCTTCCACCGGGTGCGAAATGGAATCAGTGGGAGGTCGCCACTGATAGCTGGGGTGAAACAGCAAAGCAGAATTGTAGGAGCATACAAGAAAACGGGCAACATGTTTAAAGTAAATCTATGCTTGTACCTAACACTTATCATTATCTCACTTTTTGTTAATATCGATACTATATTATTTAAATATATTAAATTAATCTTATTTAACCCTTTAACTCTGGAGATAAACTTTTCAAGCTTTTTTAAAATTCACTTGTTCCTAACTGTATAAAGTTTATTTTTGAGATGTGATGGTACAAACATTTTTTTCCCTATGTACTAAAAATCACAACACGCATAAAATCTCTTTTCGTGCAGTAAATAAAGATCCTTAAAGTTAATAAAGATTCATTACAATGAGTATCAGTTTCAAATTAAAAAATTCTTGTACATCAAATCCACTCTTTTTCTTTTCCTAAAAAAATCAAGAACTCACAAATTAATACTTTATGTGCGTTAAAAAATTATATGTATATACCCATTCTTTTTTCCCCACACACATCTTTACCCCCTTTCCATTAATATTCAACTCACCCCCATAAGTCATCATCTCCTAAGCACAAGCCTCTCAACCAAAGTTCCTTTTTCTCCCTCTTCCATAATTAATTTTTTTATCCTGCCAATAAATTTCTTCATTAATGCCTAATATTCCCAACTAAAGAATCCTCCTCGGACTACGAACATCCACAGATCTAGAGTAAGCGCAAAAGGGATGGCAGACGACACTTTCGTTGTCGTGGCTCGTTACGGCCGCAGGAACGGTGGGAGTTTCGCCGCCCTGCTAGTCGGCCGCCGCCGTCGGTGGAGATTAATTAACTAGATAACGGTCGGTGGCTGCGAGGGAACGTTGAAAAAGGAAAACCACCGTCCGTCGACGAGGAGAGGAGATCCCTGGCGGGGGTGGAATCGCGCGGCCATCGCGCGGAACCCCATCACGGGGGTTCAAGACGTCCCGGTGCGACGGCAAGTTTTGGAAATCCACTTTAAGTTCGAGTCTCCTGGCTCCAGGTGCTTCGATAAGCGACGCGATGCTGAGATTCGGGACAGATTTTGGATTCTCGTGCAGACTCCTGCTCCGGGGAGAGATTAATCCGGGTGGTGGGACATTGAAAAATTTATGTGCTGTTCGATCATTTGGGGTAATTAAGGGATAAGTTTACTTGATGAAGCAAGATATTACGATACTGTGATGTGTTATTATTAAATAGGCGCATTTTTATGCAAAATTAAATCTTCGGAAACAAAACTAAAGAATTTAAACTTGAATGATAGTGTATCTCATTTTTTAAATATTGTAATTCAGGTATATTAATTATTTAACTTTTACTATGTAATTCCAGCTGTCGACAGCTTCATCGATTTTTGTACATTTACTGTTACCATTAGACTGCGGATGTTTATGCATTTAGGAGAATATTAAAATTATCAATGCCGGAAGATGTTTACAGAAAGGTTTAAAAATACAATAAAATATTAGAAAGTAAAACACACATTTATTTAAGATTCACTTGCTGCTGAAAGTTTATAAAAATATGAATTTGCATAAATATCCGCAGTCTAGTTATCATAATAATAAAAATTTACACATATGTATGTAGAAATATATACAAACAATTTTAAAAATACAAAATGTGTTACAATTTTTAGAAGATGCACCAACTCACTTTCATATTTTATCTGGGTTATGATTTTTTTAATTCTGTTTGAAAAACTATGAATTTTGCATGAACATGCATAATATTTCTGAGATTGACAGAGGATATTGGTACCTACTCTAATTATGTTATTCTCGATAACTGAATATTTTAATAAAAATGCTACAAGATGAATTAAGTTGTTCATTCTTTTGATAGAAATCCTTAAAAATAAAAAACGATACAATACTCTCTTAACACAGTTATTCAAACTTCAAGTTTCCTATTCGCAAATAAGAGTTCAAAATGCTGAAACCCAAGGTTCTAACATCAAAATCTAACATAATCAGAGTCCTAAAATTCCAAAACTCAACCTTCTAGATTTCAGTAACTTCACCTTCACCCTTTCACTTTTCCTTTCGCATTTTCGAAAATTTCCAAACGAATTCCAAGCTTTTGCGCTCTCAGGAGAGACGGAGAGAGTCGCAGAAGGAGAGAAGGACTCAGGAGGGAGAGAGTCAAAGGGGCAAACCATGACGGGGGTTCCATGGCTCGGACGGTCGACCCCCGGCGTATATCGACTGTGTCGCCTCATCTACAAGTCAATCAGGTTCGCGTGCCAGCGACTCGTGAAGGCGGCCGGTACACGTAAGTAAGTAGCCAGCCATCCGCCATACATATACCTGCGTGCCTCTCTGTCTAATACGACCGCCGACACGGCCACCTTTATGCCGGGTATGCAAGTATAATGCGCCGCTGCATATATGAATGCTTATGGTAATCCGCGCGCGGCAGCCTCGTTTCGACGTTGGCCCGGATGGCCTGCTAGATAGACCGTGCACCCGCACAACCTCCCTGCCTCCCTTCAGTCCTCCCTCCCTCCTCCCGATCGCCCTTCGCGCTGCACGTCGCCGCCTATTGTTATCGGCAACGTGTGCACGACGCCGCTTTTACTATCGGCCACGGGGGCTGCGCATGCATCAAACGTTTCGCCCACGAGTTTTGTGTCCCGAGACGAATTCGGAAGCTGCTGAGCTTGTTGTGCTTGATGGGGTTGAAGGAGGATGGAAGGATGAAGGATTTTCTGAGATTTTAGAGATTGGAATTAGCAATATTTTTGTTGGATTTGGTGAAGGATTCTCGATGGATTAGATTTTGGAGGTTGAAGATTTGGAATCTGGAATAGGGAAAGTTGCAGGAATATGGAGGATGGAGGTGGAGGATTTCTGGGGATTTTCGGACTGGTTTTTGGGTTTGGCAGAGGATTCTAGGAGAATTAAGTTTTGGAGTCTGGAATAGGGAGAGCTGTAAGAAGATGGAGAATGACGGACTTTCTGGGATTTCAGGATTTGGATTTTTGGACTGTTTTCTGCATTTGATGGAGGATTCTGGTACGATTAGATTTTAGGTATTGGAGGCTTAAAGTCTGGAAGCGAGGAAGTTGCAAGAGAATGGAAGATGAATGAGGACGTTTTGACGGTTCCTAAGTTTAGTGAAAGATTTTGGGAACATTAAATTTTGAGGATTGAAGGTTTGGTTGAGTATTAACTGAGTTTAGAAATTTAGATCAAACTTCAAGATTGGGACCGTGTTTTAATTTTTTATGGATTCTGGGAAAAGGGAATCAGAAAGATTTGAAGAGAAGAGATTTAAAACATAGGATGAGCTGAATCTAAAATATTGATGAATAATGGTAGAAGATTTTTGTGGATATTAGAATTTCGAATTTGATCCGTTTTCGTGTTTTTAGAGTTTTAAGTGATCCTGGAAGGAATTAATTTTGGAAGATTTCACTAAATTTAGTTCAGTTTGCTTTGAGTGTAGTTTAAAGTTTAAGAATGATAATTTTATATTGCATTTATTAGAAAACTGAGAATTCAAGACTTTAAACCTACTTGTGTCTCGTTTCAGGGTCCGAAATGGTTTTTACTTTTAATAAATTAGAAAACCGAAGTTTAATTTAACAGTAAATTCCTTTCTACCGAAAATCTCACCCCTAAACAAACCCCAAAGAAATCGCATAAACATTCCACCAGATCAACAAAGTAAATCCAACCCCTCAGCAATCCGAAATCTACCCCATCGCAGAAAAGGAGCCCCGATCGAAATCAGCAACCGGCCACATAAATTCAAATCAGTGACTCACTCGAAACCGGCGATTCGATCGATGGTCGCTGAATCGTGGTCGAATCCACGGGTCGAGCACATGGTCCCGAAGTCCATGACTCGAACCCACCGTTGGCAGTCGGTCGTGTGGCCTGTCTGAGTATAGACGAGCGATCATATCGGGTCGTTAACTGATATTAATAGCAGGGCGCGGTGAACGGCTCCTACTCCCTCTCGCCGCTCTCGTCCTGTCTCTCTCTCTCTCTCTCTCTCTCTCTCTCTCTCTCTCTCTCTCTCTCTCTCTCTCTCTCTCTCTCTCTCTCTCTCTCTCTCGATCCCCCCCTCCCTGTAACCCTTTCCTTCCCCCTCTGTTTAACCACGTTCGTTCGGCCTCTGTCTGTTTCTCGGCCTGTCCCACCTAAGGGACCCTTGCCCTAATTGTAACAAATTAAATCACGCGATATCGACGATTCCCTCGGGCGAAATCTACGCGCACGGCAGAAGCGTGCCGCGATTGTGCACGCCTTTTCAACGCTTTAATTTATCTTCGCTGGGCTATTGTTTCCAATTAAGGGCCACGGGAACCTTACTGTATCGGGGCCTCCCTTTCGGATTAGGGTGCTATGCACAATTGAACTCCTACCCCCGGATTTATTTTTTATAATTATGAACTTCGTGTTTTATAGATGTGTTTGAAAGTTATTGTAAAATTGAAATTTGAAGATTTTGGATTTCTAGAAAAAGCTAAATACCTATTTCTACCTTTTTTAGGTTTTGGTTGAGTTCAAAATTAGGTCATCCCATATATAACGTTTGTCATTTCATGCTTTGGGCTTTGAGAAATAAGAATTTTCGAAGCTGAGACTGAAACATTGTCTGCAAGATAGAAAATGGATCTACAATTTAAAAAAATAATAGCCTCTACTTTAATGGATCAAAATGTAAGTATATAAATTGATTTTTTAAAGAAATAAAACCATCTTCGTATAAATATTCATGGGATAATCTAGGTGCAAGATGTAAAAATACATTTATTGGGGTTTATAGAAATAGTGAGAAGTTCGATTCGCAATAAAAATATGTATGTCTGTAGTTGTAAGATAAGACAACGCATAAGTTGTTGAATAAAGTTTTAAACATCAATACTGTCTGATGCACTGAAATTTTCTTGAATTCTCATTGTTTTCGGAAAACATTCCTTTAATGCATTTTTTCCTTGATAAAAATCTGAATTCTACTTTCTAGATCCCAGTTATGGCGTAAAATTATATTTTTGGACAATGAAGCAAATGATTGCAGTAATGAATAGGTGCATTTAAAAATTAATTAAAGCACTTGGCGAGATGTTTTCTCGCGAATATTCCACCAAGGTCAACGAGCCCTCCCGTCGCGACGGAGAAAACTTCGCCGAGGTACGTCGCAGGGGGGGATTTATAAGCATGCGAATAAACTCTTTTTAATATGCAGCCTCTAACCTGTTGAATGCATTGTGTGTTCGTGACAAGCAGTGATTACATTTGTTCTGCCCGGAGTTAGATACATTTTTTATCATTTCAACGATCGTGTTGCCGATGATAGCCGCGTTAAACCGCTGCCACGGATCGTTGTAGATCAAGGTCGCCTTAATATATTGCTTTCTGGTCTCGCGGCTGACTCCGCTGGCAGCGGCGCGATCGGGGAAGAACAACGAAAACGGGTGGAAACCCCCTCCGATATTTATTGCGCCAATCGAGCGTGCCCACCGTGTTTCTACTTTCCGCTAGAAATAAAAGCCGGAGATGAAAACAAATCAGGCCTCGCATTTTACTTTAACCGCTGCCGCTATGAATTCGTTTCTAGATTCTCTATTTCGCATTTCTCTTGCGCAGGTCGCAACAATATTTTGCGATTAAAATTAGCACTGTTCCACTTTGACGAAGATATTTAATTTAATTTAATTTATTCATATATAATCTACGGGATGAACCCTTTGTTACATAAGTGAAAACGTGGTCTATACAATATAAGTATAAGAGTAGGCATAAGTGTAAGATAAAAAATAAAAAATGATAATTAGATAATTATATAATATATGCACGTATAATATATAATACACGTATAAACACAAATAACTAAATGCATTCTATTACAAGTTGCGCATCGCCAATCGCACAGAAGTCTTAAAGCTAGAAAGAGAGTTACTGAAGAAGTCGACCGCATTACAGAACGAATTAGCAGTAATACATAGACGATTAATCAAAAGATATATAATCAATACAACCACAAAGGGTTATAAAGATATATAATCAATACAACAAAATATTCCAAAACAGTCGAAATAACAATTCTGAACTCCGTAATTCCTCGAAATTTCTCCAAATTCTGCCACATGAAAAGAAATAAAACAAATTAAGAAATCCACAACCCTCTCATTTATTTCTCCCCGAAGAAGAATTCCCCATACCTTTCTATTAAATATTCACAGCCCTCACGAAGCATCGGAGAACACAGTTTTTCCTGCAGAAAAAAATAAGGAAGTCGAATGGAAAGCACACAGCGCGGGAGGGGAGGCCGCGGGGGTTAGGAAAACTAAAAAGTATGGTAGCCGGGACGACTTTTGATATTTCCTGGCCTTACCATTAGCCAGGCGCGGGACTCGAGCGGCGCGCGAGGGTTGGCGAGGGTGGACGCGAGGAAAGCCTCAGGAAGCTCTAACTCACGGGCAAAAGGGGCAGCCCACCCCGTTCAACCGAGCCAGCCCCTGCCATTAACATTAACCGAGCACATACAGGGTGTTTGCAATGGCATTATCGATCGGCCGCCGCCGCGGGTGAAAAAAGACCAGCGAATCGAGCACTTTGTACGATACGTGCAGGAAACGCCTAGTTTACATTCACGAAACCGGGGCTAAATGCCGATAGACTCGTTTTCGGGGCAACATCCGCGCGGACGGGGGTCTTCGGGGGGTTCGTGATAACCCGTCCGCGGCGAGGGAACAACCTGGGGAACGTTTTACGGCGAGACGATTATGTTGGTATCTCGGTCGAGGAGGAAGACTTTATTCTTTGGGTTGGCGACTGGGGGGCTGTTTCTTTCGGTGGAAGCGGGGAATTCAGGCTTGATGGTGGGATTTCAGAAAAGGGGGTCGATTTAGCCTGATTTTTGTGGAAAAAGAAGCAGGTTTCTGCAGTTACGAAGATAGTTATTTAAAAAATATAATAATGTGGAGGTTGAGAACGAGTTAATAAATTGAGAACTATTGTTATTATAATGAATGAATATGTTAGATTATATTAAGAGCTGTGAAATCTATCAGATCATCGAATAATAAAAATGTTTTAAAACAATCTATTAGAATATACTAATAATTTGTATTGATAGGATCTACCAGGTTTTTTGAAGATTAGAATATGGAATTTTAATGGAATTTATGAAACTTTTATGAATTTTATAGAATGAATGAAATTTATGGTAATTTCATGGAGTTTCTGAATAGTAAATGTTCTAATTGTTACAAATTCTTGTTGCTGCGGTTGAAGTAAAATAAATTGAAAGCTACAGAATAATTTGTAGACTATTACTGAATAATTGTTCAAACATTCCTACTGTATAATTTCCCTAATTTACAATTTTTCTACTGTACAATTTTACTAGTAATGAGTAGCTTTTATGCATTTATGGCAGTGGTAAATATTCAAATTCGAGAAATCTGCGAGACTTTCAACGTATGCCAAATACACAAAATATCAAGAATACTACTAAAGTTTCTCAAGTTTCAATTCTTTATTTGTGCTTGTAAAAATTTCATTTTGTACAGAGATTCGGTGTCTAGTAAAATGAATCAATAAAATAATAGAAACTCTGAGCAATAAAATCTAGGAATAATTGAAAGTCAAATAATTGAAATTTTACTGCAGTTATGAATACATAATTTTGTAGATAAAAACTGAAAATAAAACTAAACCAAAGTATATGTGGTGAAATTTAAGATTCTGTAATCATTGAGGCCATCAGAACGTCTTAAAAAATGTTTGGGAATTAAAATTGGAAGATAGAAAAAACCCTTAAAATCATTTGAAATCGCAGAAAGGGGGTTCAGACAGTCTAAGTCAGACTCTCCAAAGTAAAGGCTGAAAATTTAGTAATTAAGTAATTTTTTACTATACTCTAAATTTCTAGCTTCAAAATATGACAAAAAGCGATTTCCAGAAGTAAAGAAAATAAATGCTTCGAAAATTATTTGTAAACAGAAAAATATTAGTGATAAATAAATTTGAAGTACTTTAATGTATTTCATCTATTTTACAACATTGACTGTTTATTCTTTCTAGTTAATTATAGTGTCATCCTAATTAATTATAGTTAGTTACTGTTTTTTCACGTCTACTCCAAAACCTCCGAAAAAATTCCACCGACAAGATTTCTTTGGTCTCCGAAATTCCCAAAAATCGAGAAATCTGCTAAAACGTAAAAACTCTATAGGGGTTGGTGAAAAGTAGGGAGACAGAATGGTGCGCAGAAATTCGTAGATATGTTGGCCAGGCTAATGACACTCCCAGAACCGTAGCCGGTACAATTCGATTAATATATCAATGGTATCGGTCGATCTTTATGCAAGGTCACGGGGGTGCGTGTGTGTCCGGGGGTATCTTGCTCGCACCGAAAATTATCTGATCCACGAGCTGCGCGGTAACAACGGGGGCGCGACACGTCGGACACGTGGCCTGGGGGTACGAATTTCGAAGGGGTGGCGACCACTCAGCGGTGTATATATTCATACGCGTCGCGATAACGATATATCGTTATCGTGGTATTCGTTTAAACGAACCGATCGACGTGAATTCGCGTGTCATCGATACTCCTGGCCAGAGGGGGCGGGTTTCCATCGGCCGGGGGCGCTACCCTTCCGTGGAAACGGGTCCAGCCTCCGCGTTTGATTGTTTTTGGTACATAGAAACACTGATCTAATAGATACAGAAAAATTGCGATACTAAAAAATTCATCATGCAGATGGAAACTGAGGATATCTGCAAAATTCGACTCTTTCGTCTATTTTTTCCGCCAGTAGAACAACTAAATGATTTAGGACTTTGTAGCGCATTTTTTTTCCACACAGAGTTCGCGAAATAAAATGGCTAGGAGTTTCTGGAATTTTTAGCCTTTATGCAGTGATTGGAGGTTCGCAATCGGAAGTAGAATGATTATGGGGAGATTTCGAAAACGATTGAAATGATTCGTGATGCGACCGGAACGAGTACAGTTTCACTGACTTCCCAACATGGGAATGCACTCACGGGTGCCGTACAAAAGATTCGATGTTTCTCGCACGATTGACAACGTTCCTTGGCCGTGCGATCGGAAGCTTCACGCATGAACGAGAGGAGCCACGGGCCAGACATGGCTCATGATTTCCACCGGAAACAAACTGACCGAGGGGGACGTTCCGAGCAACGAAAACTATTCGACCGGTCCCCTTGACACTGATCGCTTTAATCGATTATTTACGGAACTCCATGGTCGTCTTCTAATGGTCCCCCATTATTGGGGATCGAGGGTCGATCTTCTCAGGATGCAGAATTTCTCATTAATTGTGGAGTATATTAAGTAGAATTTATGGAATACTGATCAGAATAACAATAAAACGGAATTAGAGACTTGAGAATCAGAGATCAATATTTTTCTGCCACGTTCCTCTTGAAAATCCTGAATGGAAGAATTTTTATTGATGTAGATAATGACTTTTTAATAGAATATTAAAAAACCTAAATGTTATCACTGAATTTCTCATATTTTTTCCAAAAATAAAACAATTGTTGAGGATGAACCTGAGTAACAATCTTAGCCACAAATTAATCAATTTCCATGATATAAATAAGGCTTCTTCTTGCAAGAAAAAAATTAGCAAGAAATTTTTTATTTTTGTCGATTTTGTCTTAAACTTGTATGTTGGTATGTACTTGAAATGCAATTCTTAGCAACTTCACTCTTAATTTTGTAATATATTTCTGAATACTGTATCTTCTCGTAAGAATTGGAATCTGAATACTGTATCTTCTCGTTAAATGGAAAGTTAATTTTTCTACAATTTTGCATGGGGTTTTACTATTGCATAAAGATTCAGGAGGAACAACAAATGTAGATATTAACATCGACTATCTTATATTTTTCTAAAATTGGGGCAATTATTTAAAGAAAATAAAATAATTGCGTAAAAAAAGACCAAAAAACCGTAGAAGGATTAAAAGTATTTTGAAGCAAACTGAGAATTTGAATTAAGAGTCACTTGTATCCCATTTTAGGGAATGAAGTGGATGTCATTTTTTGTAAATAGTGCTAAAAAGCGAATTAGAGACTCCAAAATCAAGGACTAACATTATCCAAGAAAATAATTTCAGACCTATCGTTTTATACTCAGATTTCAGTATCTTCTTCCCCCTTTTCACAAAAATGCCGAACACATCCTAGTCTCAAAGCTCCAACCAAAATCCACTTCCAAACATCTCACCCAAGACCCTCCCCCGAAAAATAAACACTCGCAAATGCAATTCACCCCTGGCCCCCGTCCAGCAGCAGCGGAGCCACAAGTATCATTGACAAATAAATACTGAAACCGCCAGCGACGGATGCACCGGATCCGAGCCACAATCAGAATCTTAATCGCTCCCATCATCTTGAACCGAAGCCAATAATCCGCAAACGGTCTTTGACTTCCATCAAAAATCCACTTCATTCCACGAACCCTTAACAGCCACCGTAAATTCTCAAATCGCCTCAAAAAGAAAAACCCACGAAATCTCTGACCCTCTGTAGATCCAATAACTTCAACATCCCCGTCGTCGATAAACTCGAAAAAAAAGGAGGAATCGCAAACGAAGAAGCGACACACAGCGGAACAGCGTGTGACGTTCCGACGGAAAGCTTTCCGCCACCTGCACAAAGGGCCATCGAGCGACGAGGAGGGCGGCGGGAGTGAAGTCCGGACGAGGATAGAGTCGGGGACATCCATCGGACGGAAGGAGAGGGTTTGAGAAAGAAGTCAAGAGCGAGGAGGAGCCGCGGGGGTGGCGCGGACGCAACAGGAAGGGACGAGGTTCGCGCGACAGGGATGTTAAGCGCGGAGAGGGTTGCGAGAGGGCGAGAGAAGGCGCGGAGGGATCGAGACGGAGGCTGAAGAGGAAGGAAGAGCGTCGGAGAGCGGGGCGAGGGGAGGCGGGAGCGAGAGAGACGCGCAAGGGAGAGGAAAGATCCACCCTGGTGGATGATCCCGCCTCTAAGGAGCCGCTCCATGCGGGAGCACGAGCCCCCTGGCTCGAGGGTTAGCGACCAACCCTCCTACGCCGCCATCTCCACCCTCTCTCCCGGCGTCCCGGCGCAGGCTCCGATACAGCCAATCGTCGGACCGCGACTGATAACGACGCTGCCAAATGTGCGTCCGTCGCATCGCGGCCGAGTTCGCCACGGTGGTCCACGCGCCGACACGCCACGTCGTTACACATCCCAGCCCGGGATCCTGGCCGGCCGAGATTCTTGTTTTCGGGGGTGCGCAGCGTCGGGGCTGATCGTCGGGCACGTCGAGGTGTCGCGCGCGGAAAAATCCTCGGTCTCGGGGTTCGATCGCGGTCACGGTGACAGAGGGGATCGAGGGCCCCGGGTCGGTTGAACGGACGCGGAGTGACAGGGTGCGAAGGTATCTGGTGAAGAGTACCGGGGGAGTTTTGAGGAATCGTTCTTGGAGGCGACCTGGAGTTTCTGGTGGATAAGGCGCCACGCAGGACCCCGCATTGACGGTGAGTTTGGGGTTTCTTTTTTTCGGATGTTGGCGAATGAATCTGGGATTTGGGGAATGAGGGTGGATGATCGGTTGAGGTTGTTGATTGTAGGATGACTTGTGGATGGAAGGTGATAATTTAGGTTTTAGGGGATTGTAGGACGTAGGGATGAATGGAGGAAGTGAGTTTTGTAGAAGAGCGGAATGTTGACGATGGCAGATTCACAGATTGATTGTTTATGGAATTGTCAGGTGCCAGAAATTGAAGATTCTGGTCTCAGAGACTGATAACAGTTGTTGTTAAAGAGCAGGAAAGTGAATTTTGAGGATTCATGGAGGTTGCTACTGGAAGATTCATGGGGTAATTGTTTATGGAATTCCTAGATGCCGGAGATTGAAAATTCTGATCGCTAATTCTGATAACAATTGTTATTGAAGAGGACGATGCTGAGTTTTGAAGACTCATGGAAGTTGTTACTGGAAGATTCATGGGTTAATTGTTTATGGAATTCCTAGATGCCAGAGATTGAAGATTCTGATAATAATTGTTATTGAAGAGGAGGAGACTGAGTTTTGAAGACACAAGGAAGTTGTCAATGGGAGATTCCTAAGTTCATTGTTTATGGGATCCCTAGATGTCGGAGATTGAAGATTTTCAGAGATTGGTAAGAATTATTATTCAAAAAGAGGAAAGTGAGCTTTGAAGATTACATGGAAGCTACTAACGGAAAATTCATGGATTAATTCTTTATTGGATTATCAGATGTTACAAATTGAAGAATCAAGACTCAGGGAGTGGTGATAATTATTCTTGAAGAGGAGGAAGTAATTTTTTAATGAAAGTAGAAGCTACTGATGTTAAATCTATGAAAGCACCTATTTATGGAATTTTCATATTTAAAAAATTGAAGATCGCAGTTTTAGGGACTATTAACAATAATTACTAAAGGAAGAAGGAATGTGTTTAGAAAACAAAGTTGATGGAACGATTGTTTATAGGATTTTAGGTGTCAAAAATGGAAGATTCAAGTCTCAGGGATTGGTAACTATCATTATTGAAGAGGAGGGAACTGGATATTGAAGATAAGTGAAAGTTGTTGATGATAGGCCCATACATTCATTATTTATGAGAGCCTCAGATTTTAGGAATTGAAGCCCGAAGTTTTAAGAACTGATAACAATAATTATTGAAGGGATAAAGTTGCTGATGATAGACTCATGAATTTTTTGTTAATGGGATTCTCAGATGTTGGGACTTGAAAATCCAGGATTTTGGGGCAGATAACAATCATTATTAAAGAGCGAGGAAGTGAGTTTTGAAGATAAATGGAAATTGTTCATGGTAGATTCAAAAGTTGTTTCTTTATCAGATTTTCCGATGTTAAATTTTAAAGAGTTTGAAAGGAGGATGAGTAAAAGTTGCAGATAGTAAATTTTTTAATCAATGTACGGCTGCTTGGAAAATAGAATTTCCAGAATGGATTAATATACAACAGGAAAAATGAGGATTTTTAACTGTTTTTTGTTGATTACAGCGATGAAAAAAATGGTTGAAAGTTGTATATATTAGAATTTTTTATTACTGATGGATTCCACCAGTTTTTTCAAAGATTGGAATATGGAATTCAAATGGAATTTATGAAACTTCAAGGGATTCTCATAGAGCTTTTGAATTAATTGTTACTACAACTTAAGTAGGTACAATAATTACAAAATCACAGAATTATTAGGCAAAGAAAATTCTGTTGAATATAAAATTCGGTATCACTGAATTTACACATGAGTTAATTGCTGAACTATAATATTATTGAACAATAATATCTAAATGCAGAAAAAATTAGACAAATATTATCAAACACATTTTTTTTAAACTGAATTTAGAGTACCGCTAAGAATAATATAATAATAATCTCTTACTGAAAGTTCCCATGGTCTTCAATTGATTTTTAACACGCAACTTCTATAATTAAAACTATCTACATATTTATCAAGTCTATGAACATTTCATAAATTCCATAACCTTTATAAAGGTTCCATAAATTATATAAAAAATTTCATATTCTAGTTCTTAAAAAAAATTCGCAGAACCTCAATCACTAATAAAAAAATCCAACACCTACAATTTCTAAAAATTCCCAAAACTCCTTAATAATAACAATACTAACAATAGCAATAATCAGAAATTCTACCTCAAAATCATATTCAGAATAAGGAAGATTATCAACTATTTAATTACCAATAATATTTCTTATTCCTATACATTAACTATAGCTACAAAATCCAATCTCAACCCAACAAGAACTAGTCAATACTTCCAACCACTCATTTGCAATTCCCATCTCCACCATATTAAAATCTAGGCAGTATCAAAACCCAGCATAACTATCGCAGAAAAATAGCGCCCAGTGATTTAGAGCGTCAATATCCAAACTATCCCACCATTGATCACATTGTGACCAACTTTCCAATAACCACGGAATAAAAACCTGGCCGCCGTTATCACGGTCCTTTTTCTCCCGCGTCGTTTTTACCGATTCACACCCACGGCACACACATCGTTCTCACCTGTGCAACACGCATGTTTCGCGAATTAACCACGCCGGGGCGGTATCTTCAACGCTAAATTACCGTCCGCGTTCAGCAATTTTTTCCCCGCCAGTCTCTTTTATTGCTCGCCGCGCTCTACATTGTCGTTATTCATTTTTTTAACGCCTCGTAAATTTCGCGCAACCCTGTGTTCCCCGCGCGGCGCACGGTGTAATCGACGTAATCACGGTTTCTTAAATTCATTTTCTCCTGTTCGTTCATCTCGCTTGCTTTTATTACGCGCGAGGAGAGCATCGAGATCGATAAGCGTCTTATTAAAATTCTTCTTTTGTCGTTCTTTGTGGAATCTCCTCAACATAACTTGCGCTTCAATTTTTGTTAGGCATTCCCGTTGGAAGAGGAAGAGCGCCTCGTTCGTGTAATGCCAGTGATTTCTTCCTGCTCATCGTTTTGCGCCTACGAACAACTTTGTCGTACAGGATGAAGTCGCGTTTAGTGATTTAGAAATGCTCTTTTTGCCACCGTGCATGCGCTTCCGTTTTCTGCTTTCGAAAAAATTCGTATCCGCTGACAAAGTATGGTGATCCACGTTGATGAGGATGCAAGGTGGATTTAGAACAATTTTAGATGCGTGGGGGATTTAGAAAAATTTTATTGGGAATATTTATGAACGCCTTGGGTGTGGTAGAAATCTGGGAGGAAAGTTGGAGACGGGTGTTTTTGAGATGTATACATTTTTTTTTAACTGGAGTATTAAAGGAATTATTAAAGTAATCACAGTCAGCGCCGCGTGAAATTCAAATTTCTTCCCGGATGCTTTAAAAGATACTTTCCAATATTCTTTCATCGTCCTTTTAATCTTCCTCTCTTCCTTTCGCTCGATACTTTGCTTCTTTCTATTGCGAAGAATTTCATTCATTGGATTGCATATCGATTTAATGAGACTGTAATATTTTTATTAACGTTGAAGATTGATTGAATATTGTGATTGAAGAAGAAGAATTGTCTGACTAACACATTTATATTCTACTTCGGGTAATGGTCCCAATTAATGAGTCTGTACCTATTAGTGTGCCTCTGCACTTAAATAAATTGTAAAAAGAATATCTCTAAGAAATAAAAGAAAAACATTTTTTTAAATAAAGTCAAAGTATTAAACTTAATGAAAAAGAATGTTTTTCTTTCATTTCTAAAGGGATTCCTTTTTTTATAACTCATTTAAATGTAAGGGCACACTAATAGGTTCAGGCTCACTCATAGGGACCAGTACCCTAGTTTAGTAATTTATGGAAAGATTGAAGCTCTTGTTCTTTCTAGTATTTTTTTTTTTTTATTAGGCACTACAAATTGGGGTAACGCATATCTTTTCTTACATAATAAAATATACATATGTATATTTCAATGATCCAAATATACTTGTTTCCAATACAATTAATATTTTATTTGTAATTAATATTTTTCGATGAAACGGTCAATCATCGTACACATAAGAGAGTGAACATTTGTATGTGTTACCCTATTCATATTCATATCATGCGTATTATAAAAACATTAGATTAATGCAAAAGTGATTTCAGCTAACAATCTTCTGCTAGTAATTTAATACTTTTATCGCCTTACCATCGACTCAAAGTCTCCATCAAAATCTTTAAAGATCTTACTCCAACATTTCAAACAAAATTTTTCCGCATATCAAAGTCTCCAAAATGGAATTAAAGATTAATCAAAAAAAGGTTGACCAGTGGACAAACAGTGAACGTTTTCTCCCTCTTTCGCGCGCAGCGGTCGCGTCGTCCGCGACAGCGCATTTAAATAGTGTGTGTAGGTACACGAGCACCAGAGAGAGAGAGAGAGTTTAGACGAGGTAGGCAGAGGGGTTTCCGGCGAGCGTTAACAGAGTAACAGAGTGATGTAATGAGGCCCGGAAGCAGGCAATTTGCTGGCCGCGGCGGCCGCAGTTGCGCGAGACAACCTGCCCGGAGTACCTTCTTCTTGATATCGGGGTCCAGCCTCTTCTGGATCGGATATATCCGACGACACCGTGTCGTTCGTGAACACGCCGACGCGTCGTTTCTCCTCTTTCTCTCTGTCTCTCCTCCTGAACGCCCTGTCCAAAACGCCCTTCGAAGAGTTCGCGATATTTTCCTACGCTCGGGAGTCGCTGGAAAGTTCGTGCCGCCGGTATGACGTATCCAAGGTGTTCTATTATTCAATCACCGAGCTGGACACTGGTGAATCGTAGTTTCAGAAGTGTAAAGTTCAGCTAGATCGTCGACTTGTTGTGGAAGACTGCGGTAGAAAGATTTCGTGATGGAGATGATTTTGGTAGATCGAGAATCGGGAGAGTTGAATTGGTGAAGAGTTTTGGAGTGAAGTGGAGGTGGTTTGAAGAGGGAAGAATTGGAAATTGGAGGATTGTGAAGACTCCGAAGGTGAAGATTTTCAAAGCTGTGGACTCTAGAATTAGCGGCTCTAAAACTAAAGATTCCAGAGTTGAAGACTCTAAGGGTTAAGATTTTAAGACTGAAGGCTTCAAAAGTGCAGACTAAAACTGAAGATCCTATAGTTAAAGACTTGAGAGCTAAAAATTCCATAGGTGAAGCTTTTCCAAGCTGAGAATTCAAAGAATTGAAGTTCGAAATTGTAAAACTGAAGATTCCAAAGCTAGAAATTTTTTAAGCTAAAGGCCATAGAATTAAAGACTCTGAAGCTGAAAGTTACAAGGCTCATGACTTCAAAATTGAAGATTCTAAAGCTGTAAATTCTATAACAAAAGAATCTAAACCTTAAAACTTCAAAGGTAAATCGTTTTCAAACTGAAGATTGTAGAATTGAAGATTCTGAAGCTGAAGACTTTAAAATTGAAGAATCCAAAGCGAAGAATTATAAAACTAAGCTTCTTAAAACTAAAAATTTCAAAAAGCTCCAGAACTGAAATCTTTAAAAAAAAACCGAGAGTTCTCAAAGAAGAGACTTTAAAACTGAATTTCGAGGAATAGAAAATTCAAAGCTGAAACGTTAAAGAGATTAAGGACCCTGAAAACTGAGAAATACAAAACTAAAGATATTCCAGAGCAGAACTCTCTAAAAAAAACAGTAAATCTTGAAATTGAAGACACTAAAGCTGAAAATTCTAAAGCAGAAGACTGTGAAAAATTGAGACATCTGAAACTGAAGACTCTAAAGCAGAAAATTTTAGAACTGAGAATCCTAAAACTGCGAACCCGAAAACTAGAGACTCCAAAGCTGAAAACTCCAAAAACTGAGGACTCTAAACCTGCGATCTCAAAAGATAAAAGTTCTACAGCTGAAAATTCTCAAAAATTGAGAATCCAAAAACTGAGAACATAAAAATTAAAGACTCTAAAGCTGAAAACTGTAAAAAATTGAATATCCCAAACCTGAGGACTCCAAAACTGACAATCTCAAAGCCGTGGACTACTAAACAAAAGATCCCAAAGCTGAAGACTCCAAACAGGATTTCTTAAACCAAAATCTGTCAAAGTCAAAGCCTCCGAACCTCAATTTCTAGTGCCGAAGAGTCCCACTAACGAAACGCCATCCAACTAAACTTCATCCTCCTGACACCTCAGAAACCTCTTCAACACAAACAGACCTCCCACGTCCCCAGCATCCACCGAAGACTCTCTATCGCAGAGATCGCCCGGTCAACCATCAACAAAAAAGCAAATCAGCATCGGCGATCGGCAGAATCGTCCGCGATCACGAGGCGAGGCGATTAAGCGGGGATCTCGGTGACGGGACACGGAAACCGTATACTTGCGGCCCGCCGGAGGTGCACCGTGATTATGTGACAGTTTTGTGAACGTGATTAAATTGACCTCGATACATTGTGGACATCCGCGGCGCGGCGACCCGCCGCATTACATTCGTCGGTGTTTGCTTGTTTCGAAGTGAATGCGCGTAGAGGCGTCGCGGCGATGCAGCGCGCCCGATCCGCGCCGTCCTGAGGCGGATCCGGGGTTTGGTCGACGCGTGTCTAGGGTATCGAGGGACGATCGATGATCGGCCTGTTCGGTCTGCAGCCCGCGGCACAACGTGGAAATCGTCGCACCGACAGCACTAGGTAAATTGTCGCGCGGACCGACTCTTCGCATGCGTCTTCGCCGACTCTCCGCCTGCTGGTCATTGTCCGCTTCCGGCAGAGGAAAATCGTTCGCGTTACGTCGTCAGAGGAAGCGGCAGATTTCGCGAAAACGAGGTGGCCGATGCTTCGGACGAGGACACTCGCGTTTAAAATTTATTCGGGGGAGATTTTGGTTTATTGGGAGTGACAGTATTTTTTTCATGAGGTTCGGACGTTTTGGAGAATTTCTGTGTCAATAGAATCTTTCAATATACTGGATTGATTGGAAAATTATAGCAGATTATTTAATGTAGAGTTTGTTTTTTTTTTATTATTGAAAGTATAGGGAATGATAGTTTATGTAGGATATTTATGAGCGTTTGTTTTGTGCAATTTGTTCTTGAACAATATTGCATTTATTTTTAATTGGTGTTATATTGAAGTGAAGGAAATTATACCTAAGTGTCATTTTTCTTGAGTTATGAGTTAGGAAAATACTGTATTATATTGACACTATAGAATTACGTATACAAGTTGCAGCAATAATTTTCTATGCACTGTTCATGATTTTCTGTGACTGTTTTCTGTAAAAGTCAGACGGCTTATTCTACTGAATTTTAGAACAGAACATAAATTTGTAATTTTAATTAGAAAAATCTGACAACCAATCTAATAATTTGCTTTATTGTAACTTACTGTCAATTCTAATCTATATGTTCATACAATTGTTAGCAAAATAATTGAAGCAACTAGAACCAAAGAGATACAAATGAAAATTTTCAAATATCGAGGAAATCGAACTTATTCGAATTATTTGTTTAGTATTCAATTTTTCTAGTCTTTAAATGATGCTTTTATAGTATAAATTTGATACTTTTATAATCTAAAAAGTGACTTTACTTACATCCCTTTGGTTTTGGTTGCCTCAATTGAAGTAGAACACGTTGAAACATCAGTAAAATTGCAAAATTGAGAGAAAAATGCTTTAACTCATTTGAATATTTCTTTAAAATCTAAAAAATCATTCCAAATTCTTCCAACTATAAAAATCTTTTGATCAACAAATTATCTACCACCTCCCTCAATCTCCTACTTCTCATCTTCAAAAATAATCAACCAATTCACGAAACAATTATTCGCAAACGCAAGTGCATATGTCCTAGCTGAACCCATCAATATTTCTTTATGCCCACTAAAAGCAGAGTCCGCAAATGACCGCAGTTATCAAACTCACGCCACTCATTTACCCGTGAATGTCAGTCCATTAATCCGCAACATATATGCGAGGCTGTCGCATCAGAAACCTACAATCATCGTCGTCCTCGCTAACTGAAGGTGGAAGCGGGTATATGGAAGGAGTATGTAAAGTAACGGAGGATCCGATCAACACGTAAAAGGTGGGGTAGGTTTGTGGGTTTTCCGAATTGGTTTCCTGTAGGAAATCGCGACGATGGCGAGACTATGCAAATTCGATCGCGGTTGTATCACTTTCGCGACTGCGATCGTCGTCGCGATAAGTCGGAGGCCGCGTCGATGCGATGCAGATCAACTGGGAAGATGCACGACTAGGGCTGAATTACGATAGATCGATTACGTGTTCCTGGCTGTTACGTGCGCGTAATCTGGATGATCGCTCGTTAATTCCTGGGTATCTCAGCGTGGCTGTTCCTCCGTGGCGCTTCTGGGATTCTGGATGCCTTCCAGATGGCTTCTTCATTAAGATTGGTGTGGATTTTGATAGAGTTTCATATCAGATTGTGTTCTGCTTCAGATTTTTGCTTGGTATTCTGGTTTAGCTTTAATCGAGAACCTGAATTCGCGCTGGATTCGCATCACTAGGAAACGAGAATATTTTGACAAATCCTGCGACTGAATTTTTTTTTAAGGATTTTCGTTCCTTCTTAATTATTGAAGTCCCTCGGTGCAGAAAAAAACCTTTTCCCGATGCGCTCGCAGTAAGAAGACTTCCCGCGCGCAGGCCCATTCGATTTAATTCGATCGTGACTTTACCGGATGCTTCAAGGGTCCTTTAATGATCCTTAACGACGCTGCCTATTGTACGCGAGCGCTGTCAAGAGCTTCAAGTAACTTACACTTACTCCGTTAACGCCGTTCATTATCTACGGATTGCGTTATTCTCTTTGCCCTCGTGCCGGCGAACCGAAAGAACGAATCTACTCTAAAGTAGCCAGAAATTCGAACGAATAATCCTGATATTCCGCGTTCTTCTTCCTCTCCGCGACACTTTGACCGTCACTTTCCCGTCGAGTGTCGGCTGCAAACAATGAACCACTATGCGCGCGAAATTGGACCAAGTAGGATATCCATTCATCGCAGTCCTACATTTAATCTGAGATAAAAGTTTAGTGTTTCAATGGCTCTGCTGGACTTCTGTCAGGGATCATGTCCTCGTTCCTTCCTGACCCTGCTTTTGCTTTTGTTTTCCCTCGCGTATGCTTATTTTTATGCGCCTTTCCTGATTTCTGCTTTGTTCCTTGCTCCTCTTTCCGTGGGATTCCTGAGTTTATTTAGAGTTTTCTTTTTTTTTGAATTTATCTTGCTGTATTTTTGTTCCATATTTACTTCGAGGTAATCAAAATGTTGCTTTTGAATTTAATTTATGATGTCTGTGGCTTCTCTGATAGACTTCATGAATTTTTGACTGGACATTTCTTTCAATTTTGGTTATAGAAAAATTATTTGTCAGTCACATTGTAAGGTAGAAAATTCTCTCTTGCACGATATAAGTTTGCGACTGGGACTTATAATATTTCGTGAATTAATCACAGATTAATTTTTTTTTATTTGCTTCATTCGCGTTTATGAAATTTCTACATTCAAAAATGAATAGTCTACTTTAGAAATATCTTCTTTATAGATACTGAAAGCTCATGATTAGATTGTAGATGTTTATTAATTTTTCCTTTTTTCTCTACGTCTGTAAAAATATAAATTTTGCATAGATTTTTACTGTCTGTGAAGGATTTTCCATAACCGAGCCATGAGTTTACTATGAAATAATAATGTAATTTTTTATGCAGTAAATTGTGAGGTTTGAGGGTAAATTGAGAGAAGATTTGACGGTTTTCAGGGGCTCTTTGGTGATGTACGACAGCGCTAGCTGTTCGTACGCAGGTGCGCTCGAATTAAAGGGAGCCTCCGGGGCAGGAGCCGCGGCCGCGGCCGCAGGTGTAACCGCGGCCGGTGTCAAGCAGGAAAACTGGCCGTATCGCGGCCTGACCTGCGGTAGCACCTTCCAAAGGCTCAAGGAAAGCGTCGACAAAGCGAAACAAGCGCTCGCCGATCGCGGCGGATACTTGTCCGGAGCCTTCTCACCCCCGCCACGTGCCAACCCATCCGCCATTTCGCCGACCGCCTCCATCACAGGTGAGTACTCAACGAAAACAATTCTCCTGCCTCGGCACAGTAATCGCTAAGTTCCCCTTCAATGCTTCTACCATATCAGAAGCTACAAAACTGTTATTTCTTCACGAACTTTATTAGCATCCAAGAAAAATAGGCGTTTCTATTATTTTTCTAGTCGAAGTCAATAAAGTAGAACTTCAGAGAGTATAAAGGGATCTTTAAACTTTGTTTGGAGATTAACAGAAATATTTCAAGGGTGGAATTTGATTCTAGAAGAGTTTGAAAAATGAAAATTTGTTATTTATAGTGTTTTGTTTAAGGACGGAATTACAATGAAGAGAAGAAAATGTTCTTGACTCGCTTGAGGTATTAGAATCACTAACAAGGGACATTTCTCAATTGTAACACGCCGATTTTGATGCGCTTTTGATATGATATAGTACCCGAAAAATTATTTCACACGTGTTTTTGTATCGGCAGTAATTCACTCTGAAAGGGGTTAAATCAGCCCCTAAAGTTAGAGTGGAAAACCTATTTTATACTATAACTCGAAACCTGCTGTATAATTGGTTTTCAAAAAATTAAAAAAAGGGTTTTCTACTCCAACTTTAAGGGCTATTTTAACCCTTTCAGAGTGAATTACCGCCGATGCAAAAAAGTACGTGTCAAATAGAGTTGGGCAAAATATAATCCGATTACATATCACAAATTGTGATTAAACTGTAATTGATCATTCAATTATGAGTTATTTTCTGTAATCGTTAATTTTTTCTGACAACAATTTGTCTGCGCAATCAATAAATATTAACAATCACAGAAAATAATGTGTAATTGAATTAGTAATTACACTTTAATCGCAATTTCTGATTTGTAATCAGATTACATCTTGCCCAACTCTGGTGTCAAATAATTTTTCGAGTATTATATTATATCAAAAGCGCATAAAAATCGGCGCGCTACAATTGAGTGATGTTCCTTGTAAGTCTGTTTTTTGTTCCTACACTGGGTGCACTAATACAGAAAGAATTGTTTGCTATCTCGTTCTATCTAACGAAGCAGAACTCTGGTTCACTCTGCATTAATGCAAGCTGCGCAGGTATAAAAAAAACAGACTTACCGTAAGATATTCGACAAAAGAAGCTTTAAAAGCACAAACTGGCAGTCGAGGTGTTAATCGCCGCCTCCCCAAACCCTGAAGGCTATATTCTTTCATCTATTAATCTATCTATCTATCGAACTCCATCGAATAGTTAAAGACGTCGCCCGTTCCGACAATCATCACGCGATCTCGGTTAAAAACCAGTGATCAGCCAGCGAAAGAATCGTTCCTCCCGTCACCGGTCACAAAGTAACACACGCATCGAAGTTGAACGAGTTAGTCAGCAGAAAGTGGCCGTTTCGATGTTAATCCCTGGGTCACGCGAAGCACGCGTGTAAAAGCACACGCGACTCGATTACGCGCAAGCTCGTGTCGAGTGCAAATGGTACAGAGAGCGAGCAGAGGCGGTCGTTACGGAGATAAACCCTTCGCCCGAATGATTATTCAAATGGAACTTTTATCTGATTCGTATTAGTTATTTTCCCTCTCGAGACGGTTTCCCACCTGGAGAGTTCGTGCGACGCGGAGCTGCCGCCGCGCCGCCTCCGGGATTGATCGCAATCGAAAAAGGTGAACGCGATATCGGGTGTTGCCCACGGGGCACCATTACACTGAGTCACCGTCACTTTTCTCACGACTTTAACGAATTCGGGGATCTAATCGGGCCTTTCCATCTTGACGTAGCAAGCGATCGTTCGTGAGGCGAAGGGATTTACCACTTTTCTCGCACGGAACTCTCTCGGTGGCAATTAATATTCAACGGTTTTGCGGGGACATTAAGAAAACGGGGAGTTGATGCAATTAGGACGTGTACGTGTGTGTGTGTGGATATAGGGGTTTATAACGGAAAGTTTCTTTGGGGAAGCTTGGAATTTCTCGGGGCGAATTGGGGAAATTTTTGGGATAGGATTTTGGTAGAACTTGGGTGAGAATGTTGCCATTTTTGTGCTGCGAGCTTATTTTGAGCAATGTTTTGGGAAGAATATTTGAATTCTTCTACTGAAAGTTAGGTTTTACGAATTCTTTGGAAAGAATATTTCTATTTTTCTATTGGAAACTTATCTACGTGAAGAATATTGCAATTATTGCAATTGTTCTATTGGAAACTTGATTTTGCTAATACTTTGGGGAAAATATTCTATTTTTTCTAGTGAAAGCTAGATTTCGCGCAATTGTATTACTGAAAGTTTATTTTTGGAATGAATATTGTAATTTTTGTATTTGAAATCTGGTTTTGCAAATTTTTACGAAATAATATTTCAATGTTTGTAATTGAAGATTATCTTTGGGAAGAATATCATAACTTCTTTACTGGAAGCTTGATTTTGTGAACTCTTTATGGAGAAAATTGAAATTTTTCTACTTATCCATGCCAAAAACACTGCAATTTTTTGAGTGAAAACTTATTATTCTTCAAAATTTCATGGGAATATAATTGCAATTTGCTTACTGAAAGTTTGTGTTCCACAATTATTTGGGAAGAATATTGCAAATTTTCTACTGAAAAGTCTCTGAAAACTTATTTTTAAAAAGAAAATTTTTCTATTGAAATCTTGTCTTTAGAAATTATATCCAAAGAAAATCACAATTTTTCAACTATAAATTAGTCTCTAGCAATTATTACGAAGAAAAACTGCATTTTTTCTAGCAGAAAATTTATCCATGAACACTTTTCGCAAAGAAAATTACAATTTTTCTCTTCCAACTTTATTTTTAGAAAAAATAATACAAATTTTTCCATTATAAATATGTCTTCAAGAAGATTTTCGAATCTAAACATACCTCCATTTTTCTACCTACTTTCTACCTTCATTTCCCTACCCCAAACTCCCCCAATCAATAAAAAATCGAATGCCCTAATTCTACTCCAATAAGACCAATCATAACCTTTCCAATTTCATCCGATTCCTCAACAAAAAGCACCAAAGTAAAACCTTAAAAAAAAATAAAACAAAGCAAAAAAAGAAAGAAATAAAAGAAGAATACAAAGGGAAAATCTCGGGCGCGATAATTTGTCAGGGCGCGCGATACCAGCAGCCTGACTGTTGCTCTTCGTTGTCGCCGATTTCCGATTGTTTTTTTAAAGCGCCGGTCGCCAGGGGACATTAATTACCTCGGCCAGTGTAAATCACGTTATCTGCCGCCCACGCCGCGGCGACAACAGTGGCGAGAGGGGGACGGGCAAGGCGGGTTGCAACGAGAGGTGGAGAGGGGTGGGTTGCACGAGGGGTTGCACCGCTGCCAACCGGGCAAAACGGTCGTCGACTGTTCTCCACGACCGCACCAATATCCTGCTCGCTCCTAGGAAATTTATCGGCCGTTCGTTCTGCCGAGAACTTTACGCGCCACGCTCGAGCGTTTTCCATCTTCCGCGCGGACAGTGGAAATCCGACTTTCAACCGAGGGGAAGGAAAGATGCCCTGCGATTAATTTTTGCGGAGTTCGAACGATTACGCAAGGGTTTTTATATTTTGGGGTTGGGGGTTGTTTTGTGGGAAGCTGGTGAAGTTGAAATAGTTTCGACTAGGATTTTGGGGGAGGGTTTTGGTTGCTTTGGGGGTGGAAGAAATTTGGATTTTAGAGAACAGGAAAAAGGGAAAGTATGAAGAGAGAATTTCGACGGAGGATTATTTTATTGGGAAGTTCTATGTGGAATACAAATTAATTATTATTATTAGGCTGTAGAAATGAGTTCTTTCGGACAAAATTTTTTCACACAATTAGTATAGTAGTTTGATTCTAAATAAGATAAAAAAATATTGGCCAGAAAAATAACGTACGGTTATCAATAACAATGGCGAATGTTTGAATGATTGAATAATTATCTTTTTGTTAACAGAATTTTTATTTTATCCAAGAATTGGAAAGAATTCATTTCTACACCTAATATTTTTGGAAACTTTGTTGGGAAGTAGATTCAGAAATTCGTGGACAGACCAGAAATTTTAGTCAACTCAATTATGATTTCAATTATTAAGGTTCTCGGTTTTAAATTGTATATAGAATCATTTCAAAGTGGTTGTTTAGTAATGTTAATAGGAGAATTCTATATAAATATTGCTTTTAAAAAATGTAATACATATATGCTGAGAATTATATAAAAAAGTAAAACATGATAACTAGACTGTGGATGTTTATGACATTTATGGGAATTTTAAGATTTCAAAAAGCTATAAGAGTATTCAAAGACAAAATATCAAAAATAAAATAAACTACAGATAAATTACAGATTTCTGTGCCAACTCATATTTTAACAGCAGTATTCTTCCTGAGAAAAAAAATTGAATTTTAAATGACAATATGTATATCTTATCTTCTAAATATTCTAAAACATATAGAAAGTTTGACATTTGATATATTTTTGTATCCATGCATATTTTTATACATTTTCACGTTTTTTAAATTGCCCACAAAAATCCGCAGTCTGTTTACAACAAACAGAATTTCACTCAAATCTAAAAACCACCTCTAAAACATTATATCTAAACAAAAAACCTCTAAAAAAAAAAACCTCTAACTATTTCATACAACAAAATCTCTCCCTAAATCAAAGATCCATCCCTTGAAACACCCTCCATAAAATACAGCAAATTGAACCCCATTTTTACCGAATCCTCATCAAATATTCAAGTCACAAAAACAAGGTGCCAGAATCGAAACCACCCCTAGACAAGATCACCCCATCTTATCGCAATCGAAGACGAAGACCTCAACCCTTCAACCCCCCCGAGGTTTTCGCCACACCGTGAAGAATATTCTGATCGATCGCTCGCGATCATCGCGGCTCGAGACGCCGTCGTGGAGCGTCGCGTCGCGCGAAGCCGAAAAATTCACCCCCCGAGATCGCGGTCGGGTCCCCTGGCAAGATGGTGGGTCGATGATGGCGGCGTAGTCGCGAAAACGCGGATGACAAGGGAGGAGGAGCGGTTAGGGGTTAGCCGGGAACGTATCCATGACGACCGACCGCCCCACGAATCGCCACCCTCCCGAGATCCCGGATGCACCCCTCGGCATCCCAGCATCCCTTCGGTCTTCTGCCCTCCGCTACGGCCTGAGGTTCGGTCTATCTCGCCACCCTATCTGCGCGGCCCTCCGAAGGGGGATGAAGCCCTCGCCCCTCTCACCCTCGAGCTACTTAGATTTTAAGTCGGACCGTTTCGTGTCCTGCCTCTATACGCGCACCTGAGCTATAATTTTCCTCGAGATTCGAGGATTCTGAATGGGGAAATTCTACCGCTGGTGAAATTCGTGGCGCTCGTTGGTCGCGGGGGAAAATTTATGTCGCTTCCGAGGGTAAGTGTTCTGGAGAAGTCTGGTGGTCGGGTTGGTGTAATTATAGATTATTTTATTTTGGAGCATTTGGAGTTTTGATATTTTATTTTAATGTGAAGGAGAATGAAAGAATATTCAGTTAATTGAGATTTTTTAATTATGAAACTACCTCATATTGTTAAAAATATCTTCTTCAACAGTTTTTGGATTTTTCTTTCGGTATTTTATTTTATTTTAGCAATTCTTTTGGGTTCATGAAAGTGTGCTACTATTTATGTTTTTTAACTAATATTTCATCAATAAAAATTGTTTCACAAAATAGAATTTATGAAAAGAACATAATCTACTAAAAATATTTTTTGTGTTCAAAACTATCATCAATATAAATTTTTAAGCATCATACTAAAATCAAGAGCATGCAAAAATCTATTTTTTCCACGTCATAAGTAAGTTTCATTTTCTAAAGTAAAATTGAATTCCCAGAAAATTGTCTGGTAACGATTAGTGAAACTTAATTAACACAACAAGGAAAGGGAAAAATCATGGAACGATAATTTTATCTTGTTAATAATTCACGCCCCTGCATTTTGCAAAGCTTCACCCCTCCGTTCACTAAGAATCAATTTCCGCGGTAAAGTTTTTAATCCGAGTAGACCGATGAAAAGGTTTGAAATTACTTAACTTCGTTTCCAGCTCGATCGGTCCATTACATGTCGGATATTGTGTCAGCGTGCTGGAGGGCGGTGCATGTATTTAACGTTTGTCGGTCGAGCACCATCCCGCCTTGTTTGCGCTGGTAATTGATGTTTGACAAAATGAGGTGACGCGCATGCCGACAGCGCGCTGTTTGCCAGGGCGCGCGGTTAGCCCTTTTAAGGTTCGCAGGGCTCGCGTTCGATCGTGTACACCCGAGCGAACCAGCCCTGACGCCACGGGACACTTACATGGGGTGTATCTGAGTTACAGGACCGATTATCGGGGTCACCTCGCTTGTGAATATACCATACAATACGCAAAGTTTACTCGCAGGACGGAATTTCATGGCGGTGCAAACTTTTCATTATTACTATTTAAACAATATTTTACACCGTTTGTTGTTATAGAAATGGGCAAGGCGTGAGAAATAGATAAAATAATGCTTGTAGTTCTGAGACTGTTTCATATTCTCCTTAATTTACTTTGTTCGACTGATTAATGCTTTTCTTGTTCTACTAGACTGATTAATAGTCTGACTTATTCCACTTAATATTGGTAAAATATTAAATATATATTGGAAAATATTAAACACTGATTAATATTTTCCTTATTCTACTCAAAGTGTATAAAATATTTTTCTTATTCTACTTAGACTGCCTAATATTCTCCTTATTCATATTTTGGTAGACTAATATTTTTTCCGTATGGTATTTAGACTGTATAACATTTTTTTATTCTACTTAGACTGCCTAATATTCTCCTCATTTGATTGTTATTTTATTTATTCTACTTAAACTGTATAAAATTTCTGTTATTCCACTTAGACTCATTAATTATTCGCCTTATTCCACTTTGTTAGACTGATTAATAGTCTCCTTATTTAACTTATAAACTGTTTCATATATTTCTCATTCTATATTCTTAGACTGATTAATGTTTTCCTTGTTCTACTTAAACTGTATACAAGTTTTCTTATTCTACGTATACTGTTTATTCTCCTTATTCTACTTAAAATGATTAATATTCTCCCTTCAGTTTTCCTGATTAATATTTTTCTTACTCTATTCAGACTGTTCACTATTCTCCTCATTCTAGTTAAACTGTTTATTATCCTGCGTATTCTACTTTAACTTTGACTCATGTTTCATGTTTTTACGTGTGTCTATAAAAATGTGATTTTGGATATACGTCTACAATATACTTCGTACTAGTAAATTCGATTTTCAAATAGAAAATACAAAAAAAAATAGAAAAAAATCCTCCATCTGTAATATGTACATAATTTATCACAGTAGTATAGCCTTATATTATTAACAACATAGCGAAGAATTGAAAGAATGTATTAAATACATCTATTCACTTTTAATATTGAATCACATGAATGAATATTTAAATAGTATTGAGAAATTTTCCGCAGAAGTGATCACGCCCACTTATCCATAGCAATTTTTATGAGCAATTTAATGTCACCCAGACCTCGATAAAAATTCGTAACGCCCAACAGGGTGAACAGGAGATCGTTAAGGCGAGTCTTCCGACAGCTTCAAAACTGGGCAATTAAAGCTGAGAAAAGTATCGCCTCCGACAGCTTCGCGAACGCCCTTCGAGCGGAAAACGGATCGCCCACGCTTTATGTGACCGAGGCTAATGTCACCTCTCCTCTGTCTAATTGCACGGAATGGGGCACCCATCGAGACAAACGATGCGATATAAAAGACCTCGCGCCCTTTACACCGATTTCACTTGCATCGAGAAGGTTGAAGTACGCCTACAATTTACAGCCCGAAAAGTAGGACGATTTTACGTAGACGTTGCACAATTCATCTTCACTTTTTTTTTGCATTCTAATGAAAATCAATGTTTAATTTACAGTTCTCTAATGCCAAGACGTGAAAGCCTCAAATCTCCGAAAAGTTTAACTTCTCAGTTTAAAAATAGTTAGTCACATTCAAATTCGTTCTTCTTTAATGTTTCTTTGAATATTCAGACAACAATAGATAATCTAAAAGTTTTTTTTCTATCGTTGTCTATGCAGTATAATGTAACATAATGCAACTCATTTTTCTGGTTTCTTGTGCATTTACTGAAAATATAGAAGTTAGAAGTTCAAATTGTATCAGTGTCCGAATCATTTTGTGACCGACTGTAAGTTGGTATAGAATTCTCAGTGCGAAAAAAAACAGTGAAATCATCAGCGTTAATATTTCCCATCTCAACTAACAAGTCGCAGGGGATCGGATCAATTAATCCTGAAACTCACCCCGTCGTCTGATGCAAAGGGAGGACCACGGTGACCAAGACGCGTTGATAATTGCCGGTATCGGTTAACCCCGGGGTTGGCGGGGGGTGGTTACGGGGTCCCAAGCAGCAGTCATCAGCCCCAAGCTCCGCCAACCCCCGTGTGATCCCTTTGGCCCTCTATCCGGGAACCTTTGCGCGCCCCTTCGCTTCCGCCACCGGCAACTGCGCCGCTTCGCCCCCTCGTTCCCAGCTTCAAGGGGGTGACTAAGGTTCAGAGGATCGTAACTGTCTTGCGTCTAAAAAATGGAAAGAATACATTAAAGAAATTCGGGGAGGCCGGTTGGATGACCCCGGATATCCGCCCCAGGAGACCCTGCGCCGGAACACCCCGGGGGATTTCGAGTGTGAATTCTTGTCGGGATTATCGAATTCGGGGGTGGAGGGGGGGGGGATTGATGGTCGCGGAGATATTGCGGGTGCTTGGGTTTTGGGGACACATAATTTTTAATGATTGGTGGACAAGATTGAGGGGGTTGAGGGTTGATTTGTGTCAAGGAGAGAATGTGAAAGGTGTAATGTGAGGGCGATGTTATGCGATTTTCAACAATTATTTAGGAGGATAATATTCTTTTTTTATGGGTGGAAAAATTGTGAAGTTACGGTTTTATTTCATGGAAGGAATCTTCCATTTGAAATTTTGTTGTGAAAAGTACTTTTTCTGAAACTGGAAACTTGGAAGAAATGGTTTTCAATAGGAGTCATTGGAAGTTTTAGATTGCAATCAGATATTTCAGACAGTCTTGAAGAGGTTGTTTCATCCCTTGACAAACTACCTTTATAAATAAAAATAATATTACAGTTTTAATTGTCAGGAAGAGTATTTAGAATTTCTTTCTCTGAAATTCTTTTCCAAAATTTTATCTAAACTGGAAACCTTGGAAAATTCTTTTTTCAAATAGAAGTTACAGAAGTTTCAACTTAGATATTTAAAACAATTTTGATGAGGCTGTTTCAACCTCGAGCCAAAGATATTTTTTGTATATTAATACATACTTTTTTCAAAGCCACTATGTGATTAATTGTTCAAATATTATAACTGAACTGAAGATTTTTATGTTAAATAAAATGTTTAGAAACGCATCTAATAAATTTAAACTTGAATAACAGCAACAGCATGCATTTATTGTAATTTTTAATCAGTTAAAATGCATAAAGAAGTACACAAATACAAAAATACATGAAATATTGAAAACAAAATACATTTTATGATATTTAGAAGCAGGGCTGTTCCAAAATTGTTAGCCGCCCATGTGCAAAAACTTCGCTTCTCAATTTACTTCTTCAATTTCAACTCTTCAAGTCTCTTCTATCTTTAGCTATTCAGATTGACAATTTGAAGTCTTTGAATCTCTAATTTTCAACCTTTAACACACACGAGCGCACAAAATACGTGCGTTGCAACGCGCGTCAGTAGGAATACATTGCAGCATACCGGGGTCCGCACACTAGATACACTGTGCGTTAGCTTTTTCTCGACGCATTTTTGCTAAACGACGCGCGTTGAGTTTCGACGTCGACCAGAGGCGGACTACCTGGGGTCCGTGTATTCAAACATTCGAGTCAAGGGTTCGGTACGGCCTCTCGACGGTGGTTTATGGCATCAATAAAATTTTCAATATCTCTTCATATACATCATATCACTGCAGAAGTAACAACAATTGATTCCTTACATCTCCCGATTGAAATAGCACCAAATGTCATGTCAATCGGATTATTTTTAACGAAGTTAGCTTCAAAGCACCAAAATCGTTTTTCCTCTATAACTCTATGGTACAAATAATACGAAATACGATGTGTTTGGTGACAATTTCATCAGGTACTTTCGTCAAAATCTAAATTTAGATAAATTTAATTCCGTGCAGACCAAGTAGTAGGTTCATAAGCGAGAAAATGTATCACGTCTTATCTTTTCTCATCAAATGAAGCCGCGGTAGCGTCACACCAGAGTTGGGCAAAAAAGTTATTTAAATAAAATCAAATGACGAATGACTTCACTTTTATCCGCTATCCGAACATAGAAATAACGCGATTCATCTTTATTCAAGGCTTGTAATTGTGAAGAACTTAGTTATTTGCAGAATGAAGAATCGTAGCGACCTTTTGTCGCTCGTGTCCGATCGGCTTTAAATCCGAGACGCAAGATTTTTCGAGGCGACGCGGCGCGATCTCCTCTCAAGCCGTAGACTTGGTTAATTTTGCGGCGATGTTTGATGCTTTGTCGAACCTCGGCTGAAGATCAATACATTAATACTTGCGATGGATTAATGGGTGAATATTCCTTAAAACTGAAGGTAGGGAATGAAACGCCTGTATCTTATCAAATCTCTTTATTTTACAATGAAGGAAATGTGGAATTGGCACTTAATATTAATTCATACGTATTTTCTCTTCACATTCATCGAACCCCTGCAAAATCGTTGTAGAAACTTCAACCCTAAACTTCGCCCCAAAACCATACCCTCTTTTTTTCACCTTTTTCAACCCTACACAAAGCAAAAAATGCAAAAAAAACCGCACGAACCAAAAATCCCCCAATTGCATCAAAACCTCCATTCCCAGGGCCGAACCAAGTCAAACGCACCCCCAACAATTCCCACTACCCCCTCCGCACCGGCAAAAAGCCGAGCAATTAAGAATATCCACGGCAGGAGAATCCCAGTCACCGTTCAAATAGCAATGATCGATTGCGTCTCTCTGCGTGTCGTTCAGGTCGATCGCGCTCGAGCGAATTCCCCTGGGGGGTGGCGCGCGAGGGGGTGGTGGTCGAGGGTGCCGGTGGTTGTGTCTTTCTGTTCTCCTACGGCTCGTTGCAGGCCCCGTGACTAATCATGATAGTTCCGCCCGGGAACGCCGGGGACACACGACTCTCGGTTCCGTTTCCGGCGCGTGCTGCCGCGCACCATCCCCTCGCGGCACCCCCGCGGCTCGCAGGCCACCCTCCGGCGCAATTATTGCGCTTTGCAACAAAGAGCGGTGGCGCGGGATCGAAGGGCCGCGCGTCGGCTGGTGCCGTTTCTGCCTTATCTTCCTGCTAC